>OX376061.1:24953750-29907500 GCA_947361185.1 Charanyca ferruginea | reverse complement strand
ATTAAAAACAGCCCATCATAGTATATCAATAGTTACCTACCTGCCATACCCGCACTCTGCACCGCGTTCCGCGAACCAGACTGCCGCAGCGTAGTGAAAATTTGCACTTTGCCCAATTTTCAATTCAAAAAATACAGTTTTTAGGCGAAAACTCAAAATTTTCGTACTGCGTCCATTTTAGTTTATTTCACCGTTCGACAGCTCGCGCCGAGACGCTTCTTTTGACACCTCGCACGTGCGGATCGCATCTGTGAAACTTCAAAAAATATTTAATTTTCATATCCGACACTTAGAAAATTTCACGCAAAATACACCTTAGGGGTGACGACAAAACATCAAATCGTAATTACTTTGCATCCCGGTGACGCATTTTGAAGCGGTTTTCAGCTTTTTTAAGCTAAACTAGGCTCCGTCTAACGTTTAGACCTATTTTGAGTGACCTAAACGCGTGGAAATTTGTTATTCCATACAAACCTTACTTTATTTAAATTTTTATTTGAAAAACTCCACTTATTCCAAATTTTTACATCAAAAACAGCCCATCATAGTATATCAATAGTTACCTACCTGCCATACCCGCACTCTGCACCGCGTTCCGCGAACCAGACTGCCGCAGCGTAGTGAAAATTTGCACTTTGCCCAATTTTCAATTCAAAAAATACAGTTTTTAGGCGAAAACTCAAAATTTTCGTACTGCGTCCATTTTAGTTTATTTCACCGTTCGACAGCTCGCGCCGAGACGCTTCTTTTGACACCTCGCACGTGCGGATCGCATCTGTGAAACTTCAAAAAATATTTAATTTTCATATCCGACACTTAGAAAATTTCACGCAAAATACACCTTAGGGGTGACGACAAAACATCAAATCGTAATTACTTTGCATCCCGGTGACGCATTTTCAAGCGGCTTTCAGCTTTTTTAAGCTAAACTAGGCTCCGTCTAACGTTTAGACCTATTTTGAGTGACCTAAACGCGTGGAAATTTGTTATTCCATACAAACCTTACTTTATTTAAATTTTTATTTGAAAAACTCCACTTATTCCAAATTTTTACATTAAAAACAGCCCATCATAGTATATCAATAGTTACCTACCTGCCATACCCGCACTCTGCACCGCGTTCCGCGAACCAGACTGCCGCAGCGTAGTGAAAATTTGCACTTTGCCCAATTTTCAATTCAAAAAATACAGTTTTTAGGCGAAAACTCAAAATTTTCGTACTGCGTCCATTTTAGTTTATTTCACCGTTCGACAGCTCGCGCCGAGACGCTTCTTTTGACACCTCGCACGTGCGGATCGCATCTGTGAAACTTCAAAAAATATTTAATTTTCATATCCGACACTTAGAAAATTTCACGCAAAATACACCTTAGGGGTGACGACAAAACATCAAATCGTAATTACTTTGCATCCCGGTGACGCATTTTCAAGCGGCTTTCAGCTTTTTTAAGCTAAACTAGGCTCCGTCTAACGTTTAGACCTATTTTGAGTGACCTAAACGCGTGGAAATTTGTTATTCCATACAAACCTTACTTTATTTAAATTTTTATTTGAAAAACTCCACTTATTCCAAATTTTTACATTAAAAACAGCCCATCATAGTATATCAATAGTTACCTACCTGCCATACCCGCACTCTGCACCGCGTTCCGCGAACCAGACTGCCGCAGCGTAGTGAAAATTTGCACTTTGCCCAATTTTCAATTCAAAAAATACAGTTTTTAGGCGAAAACTCAAAATTTTCGTACTGCGTCCATTTTAGTTTATTTCACCGTTCGACAGCTCGCGCCGAGACGCTTCTTTTGACACCTCGCACGTGCGGATCGCATCTGTGAAACTTCAAAAAATATTTAATTTTCATATCCGACACTTAGAAAATTTCACGCAAAATACACCTTAGGGGTGACGACAAAACATCAAATCGTAATTACTTTGCATCCCGGTGACGCATTTTCAAGCGGCTTTCAGCTTTTTTAAGCTAAACTAGGCTCCGTCTAACGTTTAGACCTATTTTGAGTGACCTAAACGCGTGGAAATTTGTTATTCCATACAAACCTTACTTTATTTAAATTTTTATTTGAAAAACTCCACTTATTCCAAATTTTTACATTAAAAACAGCCCATCATAGTATATCAATAGTTACCTACCTGCCATACCCGCACTCTGCACCGCGTTCCGCGAACCAGACTGCCGCAGCGTAGTGAAAATTTGCACTTTGCCCAATTTTCAATTCAAAAAATACAGTTTTTAGGCGAAAACTCAAAATTTTCGTACTGCGTCCATTTTAGTTTATTTCACCGTTCGACAGCTCGCGCCGAGACGCTTCTTTTGACACCTCGCACGTGCGGATCGCATCTGTGAAACTTCAAAAAATATTTAATTTTCATATCCGACACTTAGAAAATTTCACGCAAAATACACCTTAGGGGTGACGACAAAACATCAAATCGTAATTACTTTGCATCCCGGTGACGCATTTTGAAGCGGTTTTCAGCTTTTTTAAGCTAAACTAGGCTCCGTCTAACGTTTAGACCTATTTTGAGTGACCTAAACGCGTGGAAATTTGTTATTCCATACAAACCTTACTTTATTTAAATTTTTATTTGAAAAACTCCACTTATTCCAAATTTTTACATCAAAAACAGCCCATCATAGTATATCAATAGTTACCTACCTGCCATACCCGCACTCTGCACCGCGTTCCGCGAACCAGACTGCCGCAGCGTAGTGAAAATTTGCACTTTGCCCAATTTTCAATTCAAAAAATACAGTTTTTAGGCGAAAACTCAAAATTTTCGTACTGCGTCCATTTTAGTTTATTTCACCGTTCGACAGCTCGCGCCGAGACGCTTCTTTTGACACCTCGCACGTGCGGATCGCATCTGTGAAACTTCAAAAAATATTTAATTTTCATATCCGACACTTAGAAAATTTCACGCAAAATACACCTTAGGGGTGACGACAAAACATCAAATCGTAATTACTTTGCATCCCGGTGACGCATTTTCAAGCGGCTTTCAGCTTTTTTAAGCTAAACTAGGCTCCGTCTAACGTTTAGACCTATTTTGAGTGACCTAAACGCGTGGAAATTTGTTATTCCATACAAACCTTACTTTATTTAAATTTTTATTTGAAAAACTCCACTTATTCCAAATTTTTACATTAAAAACAGCCCATCATAGTATATCAATAGTTACCTACCTGCCATACCCGCACTCTGCACCGCGTTCCGCGAACCAGACTGCCGCAGCGTAGTGAAAATTTGCACTTTGCCCAATTTTCAATTCAAAAAATACAGTTTTTAGGCGAAAACTCAAAATTTTCGTACTGCGTCCATTTTAGTTTATTTCACCGTTCGACAGCTCGCGCCGAGACGCTTCTTTTGACACCTCGCACGTGCGGATCGCATCTGTGAAACTTCAAAAAATATTTAATTTTCATATCCGACACTTAGAAAATTTCACGCAAAATACACCTTAGGGGTGACGACAAAACATCAAATCGTAATTACTTTGCATCCCGGTGACGCATTTTCAAGCGGCTTTCAGCTTTTTTAAGCTAAACTAGGCTCCGTCTAACGTTTAGACCTATTTTGAGTGACCTAAACGCGTGGAAATTTGTTATTCCATACAAACCTTACTTTATTTAAATTTTTATTTGAAAAACTCCACTTATTCCAAATTTTTACATTAAAAACAGCCCATCATAGTATATCAATAGTTACCTACCTGCCATACCCGCACTCTGCACCGCGTTCCGCGAACCAGACTGCCGCAGCGTAGTGAAAATTTGCACTTTGCCCAATTTTCAATTCAAAAAATACAGTTTTTAGGCGAAAACTCAAAATTTTCGTACTGCGTCCATTTTAGTTTATTTCACCGTTCGACAGCTCGCGCCGAGACGCTTCTTTTGACACCTCGCACGTGCGGATCGCATCTGTGAAACTTCAAAAAATATTTAATTTTCATATCCGACACTTAGAAAATTTCACGCAAAATACACCTTAGGGGTGACGACAAAACATCAAATCGTAATTACTTTGCATCCCGGTGACGCATTTTCAAGCGGCTTTCAGCTTTTTTAAGCTAAACTAGGCTCCGTCTAACGTTTAGACCTATTTTGAGTGACCTAAACGCGTGGAAATTTGTTATTCCATACAAACCTTACTTTATTTAAATTTTTATTTGAAAAACTCCACTTATTCCAAATTTTTACATTAAAAACAGCCCATCATAGTATATCAATAGTTACCTACCTGCCATACCCGCACTCTGCACCGCGTTCCGCGAACCAGACTGCCGCAGCGTAGTGAAAATTTGCACTTTGCCCAATTTTCAATTCAAAAAATACAGTTTTTAGGCGAAAACTCAAAATTTTCGTACTGCGTCCATTTTAGTTTATTTCACCGTTCGACAGCTCGCGCCGAGACGCTTCTTTTGACACCTCGCACGTGCGGATCGCATCTGTGAAACTTCAAAAAATATTTAATTTTCATATCCGACACTTAGAAAATTTCACGCAAAATACACCTTAGGGGTGACGACAAAACATCAAATCGTAATTACTTTGCATCCCGGTGACGCATTTTCAAGCGGCTTTCAGCTTTTTTAAGCTAAACTAGGCTCCGTCTAACGTTTAGACCTATTTTGAGTGACCTAAACGCGTGGAAATTTGTTATTCCATACAAACCTTACTTTATTTAAATTTTTATTTGAAAAACTCCACTTATTCCAAATTTTTACATTAAAAACAGCCCATCATAGTATATCAATAGTTACCTACCTGCCATACCCGCACTCTGCACCGCGTTCCGCGAACCAGACTGCCGCAGCGTAGTGAAAATTTGCACTTTGCCCAATTTTCAATTCAAAAAATACAGTTTTTAGGCGAAAACTCAAAATTTTCGTACTGCGTCCATTTTAGTTTATTTCACCGTTCGACAGCTCGCGCCGAGACGCTTCTTTTGACACCTCGCACGTGCGGATCGCATCTGTGAAACTTCAAAAAATATTTAATTTTCATATCCGACACTTAGAAAATTTCACGCAAAATACACCTTAGGGGTGACGACAAAACATCAAATCGTAATTACTTTGCATCCCGGTGACGCATTTTGAAGCGGTTTTCAGCTTTTTTAAGCTAAACTAGGCTCCGTCTAACGTTTAGACCTATTTTGACTGACCTAAACGCGTGGAAATTTGTTATTCCATACAAACCTTACTTTATTTAAATTTTTATTTGAAAAACTCCACTTATTCAAAATTTTTACATCAAAAACAGCCCATCATAGTATATCAATAGTTACCTACCTGCCATACCCGCACTCTGCACCGCGTTCCGCGAACCAGACTGCCGCAGCGTAGTGAAAATTTGCACTTTGCCCAATTTTCAATTCAAAAAATACAGTTTTTAGGCGAAAACTCAAAATTTTCGTACTGCGTCCATTTTAGTTTATTTCACCGTTCGACAGCTCGCGCCGAGACGCTTCTTTTGACACCTCGCACGTGCGGATCGCATCTGTGAAACTTCAAAAAATATTTAATTTTCATATCCGACACTTAGAAAATTTCACGCAAAATACACCTTAGGGGTGACGACAAAACATCAAATCGTAATTACTTTGCATCCCGGTGACGCATTTTGAAGCGGTTTTCAGCTTTTTTAAGCTAAACTAGGCTCCGTCTAACGTTTAGACCTATTTTGAGTGACCTAAACGCGTGGAAATTTGTTATTCCATACAAACCTTACTTTATTTAAATTTTTATTTGAAAAACTCCACTTATTCCAAATTTTTACATCAAAAACAGCCCATCATAGTATATCAATAGTTACCTACCTGCCATACCCGCACTCTGCACCGCGTTCCGCGAACCAGACTGCCGCAGCGTAGTGAAAATTTGCACTTTGCCCAATTTTCAATTCAAAAAATACAGTTTTTAGGCGAAAACTCAAAATTTTCGTACTGCGTCCATTTTAGTTTATTTCACCGTTCGACAGCTCGCGCCGAGACGCTTCTTTTGACACCTCGCACGTGCGGATCGCATCTGTGAAACTTCAAAAAATATTTAATTTTCATATCCGACACTTAGAAAATTTCACGCAAAATACACCTTAGGGGTGACGACAAAACATCAAATCGTAATTACTTTGCATCCCGGTGACGCATTTTCAAGCGGCTTTCAGCTTTTTTAAGCTAAACTAGGCTCCGTCTAACGTTTAGACCTATTTTGAGTGACCTAAACGCGTGGAAATTTGTTATTCCATACAAACCTTACTTTATTTAAATTTTTATTTGAAAAACTCCACTTATTCCAAATTTTTACATTAAAAACAGCCCATCATAGTATATCAATAGTTACCTACCTGCCATACCCGCACTCTGCACCGCGTTCCGCGAACCAGACTGCCGCAGCGTAGTGAAAATTTGCACTTTGCCCAATTTTCAATTCAAAAAATACAGTTTTTAGGCGAAAACTCAAAATTTTCGTACTGCGTCCATTTTAGTTTATTTCACCGTTCGACAGCTCGCGCCGAGACGCTTCTTTTGACACCTCGCACGTGCGGATCGCATCTGTGAAACTTCAAAAAATATTTAATTTTCATATCCGACACTTAGAAAATTTCACGCAAAATACACCTTAGGGGTGACGACAAAACATCAAATCGTAATTACTTTGCATCCCGGTGACGCATTTTCAAGCGGCTTTCAGCTTTTTTAAGCTAAACTAGGCTCCGTCTAACGTTTAGACCTATTTTGAGTGACCTAAACGCGTGGAAATTTGTTATTCCATACAAACCTTACTTTATTTAAATTTTTATTTGAAAAACTCCACTTATTCCAAATTTTTACATTAAAAACAGCCCATCATAGTATATCAATAGTTACCTACCTGCCATACCCGCACTCTGCACCGCGTTCCGCGAACCAGACTGCCGCAGCGTAGTGAAAATTTGCACTTTGCCCAATTTTCAATTCAAAAAATACAGTTTTTAGGCGAAAACTCAAAATTTTCGTACTGCGTCCATTTTAGTTTATTTCACCGTTCGACAGCTCGCGCCGAGACGCTTCTTTTGACACCTCGCACGTGCGGATCGCATCTGTGAAACTTCAAAAAATATTTAATTTTCATATCCGACACTTAGAAAATTTCACGCAAAATACACCTTAGGGGTGACGACAAAACATCAAATCGTAATTACTTTGCATCCCGGTGACGCATTTTCAAGCGGCTTTCAGCTTTTTTAAGCTAAACTAGGCTCCGTCTAACGTTTAGACCTATTTTGAGTGACCTAAACGCGTGGAAATTTGTTATTCCATACAAACCTTACTTTATTTAAATTTTTATTTGAAAAACTCCACTTATTCCAAATTTTTACATTAAAAACAGCCCATCATAGTATATCAATAGTTACCTACCTGCCATACCCGCACTCTGCACCGCGTTCCGCGAACCAGACTGCCGCAGCGTAGTGAAAATTTGCACTTTGCCCAATTTTCAATTCAAAAAATACAGTTTTTAGGCGAAAACTCAAAATTTTCGTACTGCGTCCATTTTAGTTTATTTCACCGTTCGACAGCTCGCGCCGAGACGCTTCTTTTGACACCTCGCACGTGCGGATCGCATCTGTGAAACTTCAAAAAATATTTAATTTTCATATCCGACACTTAGAAAATTTCACGCAAAATACACCTTAGGGGTGACGACAAAACATCAAATCGTAATTACTTTGCATCCCGGTGACGCATTTTGAAGCGGTTTTCAGCTTTTTTAAGCTAAACTAGGCTCCGTCTAACGTTTAGACCTATTTTGAGTGACCTAAACGCGTGGAAATTTGTTATTCCATACAAACCTTACTTTATTTAAATTTTTATTTGAAAAACTCCACTTATTCCAAATTTTTACATCAAAAACAGCCCATCATAGTATATCAATAGTTACCTACCTGCCATACCCGCACTCTGCACCGCGTTCCGCGAACCAGACTGCCGCAGCGTAGTGAAAATTTGCACTTTGCCCAATTTTCAATTCAAAAAATACAGTTTTTAGGCGAAAACTCAAAATTTTCGTACTGCGTCCATTTTAGTTTATTTCACCGTTCGACAGCTCGCGCCGAGACGCTTCTTTTGACACCTCGCACGTGCGGATCGCATCTGTGAAACTTCAAAAAATATTTAATTTTCATATCCGACACTTAGAAAATTTCACGCAAAATACACCTTAGGGGTGACGACAAAACATCAAATCGTAATTACTTTGCATCCCGGTGACGCATTTTCAAGCGGCTTTCAGCTTTTTTAAGCTAAACTAGGCTCCGTCTAACGTTTAGACCTATTTTGAGTGACCTAAACGCGTGGAAATTTGTTATTCCATACAAACCTTACTTTATTTAAATTTTTATTTGAAAAACTCCACTTATTCCAAATTTTTACATTAAAAACAGCCCATCATAGTATATCAATAGTTACCTACCTGCCATACCCGCACTCTGCACCGCGTTCCGCGAACCAGACTGCCGCAGCGTAGTGAAAATTTGCACTTTGCCCAATTTTCAATTCAAAAAATACAGTTTTTAGGCGAAAACTCAAAATTTTCGTACTGCGTCCATTTTAGTTTATTTCACCGTTCGACAGCTCGCGCCGAGACGCTTCTTTTGACACCTCGCACGTGCGGATCGCATCTGTGAAACTTCAAAAAATATTTAATTTTCATATCCGACACTTAGAAAATTTCACGCAAAATACACCTTAGGGGTGACGACAAAACATCAAATCGTAATTACTTTGCATCCCGGTGACGCATTTTCAAGCGGCTTTCAGCTTTTTTAAGCTAAACTAGGCTCCGTCTAACGTTTAGACCTATTTTGAGTGACCTAAACGCGTGGAAATTTGTTATTCCATACAAACCTTACTTTATTTAAATTTTTATTTGAAAAACTCCACTTATTCCAAATTTTTACATTAAAAACAGCCCATCATAGTATATCAATAGTTACCTACCTGCCATACCCGCACTCTGCACCGCGTTCCGCGAACCAGACTGCCGCAGCGTAGTGAAAATTTGCACTTTGCCCAATTTTCAATTCAAAAAATACAGTTTTTAGGCGAAAACTCAAAATTTTCGTACTGCGTCCATTTTAGTTTATTTCACCGTTCGACAGCTCGCGCCGAGACGCTTCTTTTGACACCTCGCACGTGCGGATCGCATCTGTGAAACTTCAAAAAATATTTAATTTTCATATCCGACACTTAGAAAATTTCACGCAAAATACACCTTAGGGGTGACGACAAAACATCAAATCGTAATTACTTTGCATCCCGGTGACGCATTTTCAAGCGGCTTTCAGCTTTTTTAAGCTAAACTAGGCTCCGTCTAACGTTTAGACCTATTTTGAGTGACCTAAACGCGTGGAAATTTGTTATTCCATACAAACCTTACTTTATTTAAATTTTTATTTGAAAAACTCCACTTATTCCAAATTTTTACATTAAAAACAGCCCATCATAGTATATCAATAGTTACCTACCTGCCATACCCGCACTCTGCACCGCGTTCCGCGAACCAGACTGCCGCAGCGTAGTGAAAATTTGCACTTTGCCCAATTTTCAATTCAAAAAATACAGTTTTTAGGCGAAAACTCAAAATTTTCGTACTGCGTCCATTTTAGTTTATTTCACCGTTCGACAGCTCGCGCCGAGACGCTTCTTTTGACACCTCGCACGTGCGGATCGCATCTGTGAAACTTCAAAAAATATTTAATTTTCATATCCGACACTTAGAAAATTTCACGCAAAATACACCTTAGGGGTGACGACAAAACATCAAATCGTAATTACTTTGCATCCCGGTGACGCATTTTGAAGCGGTTTTCAGCTTTTTTAAGCTAAACTAGGCTCCGTCTAACGTTTAGACCTATTTTGACTGACCTAAACGCGTGGAAATTTGTTATTCCATACAAACCTTACTTTATTTAAATTTTTATTTGAAAAACTCCACTTATTCAAAATTTTTACATCAAAAACAGCCCATCATAGTATATCAATAGTTACCTACCTGCCATACCCGCACTCTGCACCGCGTTCCGCGAACCAGACTGCCGCAGCGTAGTGAAAATTTGCACTTTGCCCAATTTTCAATTCAAAAAATACAGTTTTTAGGCGAAAACTCAAAATTTTCGTACTGCGTCCATTTTAGTTTATTTCACCGTTCGACAGCTCGCGCCGAGACGCTTCTTTTGACACCTCGCACGTGCGGATCGCATCTGTGAAACTTCAAAAAATATTTAATTTTCATATCCGACACTTAGAAAATTTCACGCAAAATACACCTTAGGGGTGACGACAAAACATCAAATCGTAATTACTTTGCATCCCGGTGACGCATTTTGAAGCGGTTTTCAGCTTTTTTAAGCTAAACTAGGCTCCGTCTAACGTTTAGACCTATTTTGAGTGACCTAAACGCGTGGAAATTTGTTATTCCATACAAACCTTACTTTATTTAAATTTTTATTTGAAAAACTCCACTTATTCCAAATTTTTACATCAAAAACAGCCCATCATAGTATATCAATAGTTACCTACCTGCCATACCCGCACTCTGCACCGCGTTCCGCGAACCAGACTGCCGCAGCGTAGTGAAAATTTGCACTTTGCCCAATTTTCAATTCAAAAAATACAGTTTTTAGGCGAAAACTCAAAATTTTCGTACTGCGTCCATTTTAGTTTATTTCACCGTTCGACAGCTCGCGCCGAGACGCTTCTTTTGACACCTCGCACGTGCGGATCGCATCTGTGAAACTTCAAAAAATATTTAATTTTCATATCCGACACTTAGAAAATTTCACGCAAAATACACCTTAGGGGTGACGACAAAACATCAAATCGTAATTACTTTGCATCCCGGTGACGCATTTTCAAGCGGCTTTCAGCTTTTTTAAGCTAAACTAGGCTCCGTCTAACGTTTAGACCTATTTTGAGTGACCTAAACGCGTGGAAATTTGTTATTCCATACAAACCTTACTTTATTTAAATTTTTATTTGAAAAACTCCACTTATTCCAAATTTTTACATTAAAAACAGCCCATCATAGTATATCAATAGTTACCTACCTGCCATACCCGCACTCTGCACCGCGTTCCGCGAACCAGACTGCCGCAGCGTAGTGAAAATTTGCACTTTGCCCAATTTTCAATTCAAAAAATACAGTTTTTAGGCGAAAACTCAAAATTTTCGTACTGCGTCCATTTTAGTTTATTTCACCGTTCGACAGCTCGCGCCGAGACGCTTCTTTTGACACCTCGCACGTGCGGATCGCATCTGTGAAACTTCAAAAAATATTTAATTTTCATATCCGACACTTAGAAAATTTCACGCAAAATACACCTTAGGGGTGACGACAAAACATCAAATCGTAATTACTTTGCATCCCGGTGACGCATTTTCAAGCGGCTTTCAGCTTTTTTAAGCTAAACTAGGCTCCGTCTAACGTTTAGACCTATTTTGAGTGACCTAAACGCGTGGAAATTTGTTATTCCATACAAACCTTACTTTATTTAAATTTTTATTTGAAAAACTCCACTTATTCCAAATTTTTACATTAAAAACAGCCCATCATAGTATATCAATAGTTACCTACCTGCCATACCCGCACTCTGCACCGCGTTCCGCGAACCAGACTGCCGCAGCGTAGTGAAAATTTGCACTTTGCCCAATTTTCAATTCAAAAAATACAGTTTTTAGGCGAAAACTCAAAATTTTCGTACTGCGTCCATTTTAGTTTATTTCACCGTTCGACAGCTCGCGCCGAGACGCTTCTTTTGACACCTCGCACGTGCGGATCGCATCTGTGAAACTTCAAAAAATATTTAATTTTCATATCCGACACTTAGAAAATTTCACGCAAAATACACCTTAGGGGTGACGACAAAACATCAAATCGTAATTACTTTGCATCCCGGTGACGCATTTTCAAGCGGCTTTCAGCTTTTTTAAGCTAAACTAGGCTCCGTCTAACGTTTAGACCTATTTTGAGTGACCTAAACGCGTGGAAATTTGTTATTCCATACAAACCTTACTTTATTTAAATTTTTATTTGAAAAACTCCACTTATTCCAAATTTTTACATTAAAAACAGCCCATCATAGTATATCAATAGTTACCTACCTGCCATACCCGCACTCTGCACCGCGTTCCGCGAACCAGACTGCCGCAGCGTAGTGAAAATTTGCACTTTGCCCAATTTTCAATTCAAAAAATACAGTTTTTAGGCGAAAACTCAAAATTTTCGTACTGCGTCCATTTTAGTTTATTTCACCGTTCGACAGCTCGCGCCGAGACGCTTCTTTTGACACCTCGCACGTGCGGATCGCATCTGTGAAACTTCAAAAAATATTTAATTTTCATATCCGACACTTAGAAAATTTCACGCAAAATACACCTTAGGGGTGACGACAAAACATCAAATCGTAATTACTTTGCATCCCGGTGACGCATTTTGAAGCGGTTTTCAGCTTTTTTAAGCTAAACTAGGCTCCGTCTAACGTTTAGACCTATTTTGAGTGACCTAAACGCGTGGAAATTTGTTATTCCATACAAACCTTACTTTATTTAAATTTTTATTTGAAAAACTCCACTTATTCCAAATTTTTACATCAAAAACAGCCCATCATAGTATATCAATAGTTACCTACCTGCCATACCCGCACTCTGCACCGCGTTCCGCGAACCAGACTGCCGCAGCGTAGTGAAAATTTGCACTTTGCCCAATTTTCAATTCAAAAAATACAGTTTTTAGGCGAAAACTCAAAATTTTCGTACTGCGTCCATTTTAGTTTATTTCACCGTTCGACAGCTCGCGCCGAGACGCTTCTTTTGACACCTCGCACGTGCGGATCGCATCTGTGAAACTTCAAAAAATATTTAATTTTCATATCCGACACTTAGAAAATTTCACGCAAAATACACCTTAGGGGTGACGACAAAACATCAAATCGTAATTACTTTGCATCCCGGTGACGCATTTTCAAGCGGCTTTCAGCTTTTTTAAGCTAAACTAGGCTCCGTCTAACGTTTAGACCTATTTTGAGTGACCTAAACGCGTGGAAATTTGTTATTCCATACAAACCTTACTTTATTTAAATTTTTATTTGAAAAACTCCACTTATTCCAAATTTTTACATTAAAAACAGCCCATCATAGTATATCAATAGTTACCTACCTGCCATACCCGCACTCTGCACCGCGTTCCGCGAACCAGACTGCCGCAGCGTAGTGAAAATTTGCACTTTGCCCAATTTTCAATTCAAAAAATACAGTTTTTAGGCGAAAACTCAAAATTTTCGTACTGCGTCCATTTTAGTTTATTTCACCGTTCGACAGCTCGCGCCGAGACGCTTCTTTTGACACCTCGCACGTGCGGATCGCATCTGTGAAACTTCAAAAAATATTTAATTTTCATATCCGACACTTAGAAAATTTCACGCAAAATACACCTTAGGGGTGACGACAAAACATCAAATCGTAATTACTTTGCATCCCGGTGACGCATTTTCAAGCGGCTTTCAGCTTTTTTAAGCTAAACTAGGCTCCGTCTAACGTTTAGACCTATTTTGAGTGACCTAAACGCGTGGAAATTTGTTATTCCATACAAACCTTACTTTATTTAAATTTTTATTTGAAAAACTCCACTTATTCCAAATTTTTACATTAAAAACAGCCCATCATAGTATATCAATAGTTACCTACCTGCCATACCCGCACTCTGCACCGCGTTCCGCGAACCAGACTGCCGCAGCGTAGTGAAAATTTGCACTTTGCCCAATTTTCAATTCAAAAAATACAGTTTTTAGGCGAAAACTCAAAATTTTCGTACTGCGTCCATTTTAGTTTATTTCACCGTTCGACAGCTCGCGCCGAGACGCTTCTTTTGACACCTCGCACGTGCGGATCGCATCTGTGAAACTTCAAAAAATATTTAATTTTCATATCCGACACTTAGAAAATTTCACGCAAAATACACCTTAGGGGTGACGACAAAACATCAAATCGTAATTACTTTGCATCCCGGTGACGCATTTTCAAGCGGCTTTCAGCTTTTTTAAGCTAAACTAGGCTCCGTCTAACGTTTAGACCTATTTTGAGTGACCTAAACGCGTGGAAATTTGTTATTCCATACAAACCTTACTTTATTTAAATTTTTATTTGAAAAACTCCACTTATTCCAAATTTTTACATTAAAAACAGCCCATCATAGTATATCAATAGTTACCTACCTGCCATACCCGCACTCTGCACCGCGTTCCGCGAACCAGACTGCCGCAGCGTAGTGAAAATTTGCACTTTGCCCAATTTTCAATTCAAAAAATACAGTTTTTAGGCGAAAACTCAAAATTTTCGTACTGCGTCCATTTTAGTTTATTTCACCGTTCGACAGCTCGCGCCGAGACGCTTCTTTTGACACCTCGCACGTGCGGATCGCATCTGTGAAACTTCAAAAAATATTTAATTTTCATATCCGACACTTAGAAAATTTCACGCAAAATACACCTTAGGGGTGACGACAAAACATCAAATCGTAATTACTTTGCATCCCGGTGACGCATTTTGAAGCGGTTTTCAGCTTTTTTAAGCTAAACTAGGCTCCGTCTAACGTTTAGACCTATTTTGACTGACCTAAACGCGTGGAAATTTGTTATTCCATACAAACCTTACTTTATTTAAATTTTTATTTGAAAAACTCCACTTATTCAAAATTTTTACATCAAAAACAGCCCATCATAGTATATCAATAGTTACCTACCTGCCATACCCGCACTCTGCACCGCGTTCCGCGAACCAGACTGCCGCAGCGTAGTGAAAATTTGCACTTTGCCCAATTTTCAATTCAAAAAATACAGTTTTTAGGCGAAAACTCAAAATTTTCGTACTGCGTCCATTTTAGTTTATTTCACCGTTCGACAGCTCGCGCCGAGACGCTTCTTTTGACACCTCGCACGTGCGGATCGCAGCTGTGAAATTTCAAAAAATTGCCCGCCCACCCACCCTATAGTGGCTGACCAGGTAAACTTTTTCGAACAACAAAAAATTTAAAAACCGCTTTTAATTCCTAATATTATACCTGAACCTTTGTTCGTTTGACTGGGCGAGTTTTTCCAGCAAATTGAAAAAGTTCAAATTATTTTAAATCGAATTTTGGCCCTTGCAGCCATTTATTGACCTTTGCATTGCAGTTGCAACTACACTTAAGTATTTCCACCAAAATAGGAGACTTGGGACGATAGTTTATACACTTTAAACACCTATCTGACGGGACTGGCTTTTCCCAACCAGTTTTGTAACGAACCTTTTGATCCCCCCTTTACAGGGATCAAAATTTTAAGAAAAAACTATAATTTAATATTATTAATTTATGACTTAGTTTTATTGAACTCTATTTATTATTATTTTAATTAAACTTACAATCTTATTTTAACCAATCAAAATCTTATAATTATTTAGTTAACTATATTTATTCCTTAAATCCTCAATAATGTTCCTCTCACGTACACCCGCTAAAAAGACCCCCACGTGTCCCCATGTGTCTCCATCGAATGGAGAGAAGCTAACTCCCCCTCCCAGTGCTTCAACTCAGGCCTCTAGTGTGAGGCGAAGCATTGGAGAGTGGGAAAATGGAAAGGTAGCGGACACCCAGCCCCCTTCAGCAGCCGCACCTTCACCCAAGAAGGCAGCACCGGTCGTGGCGGCCGACCCAAAGTCCACGCGGAGAGTTGCGCCCCCGACAGAGAACAAGGTTGTCGCGCGCAGAACATCCGCTGAGGCGGCGGGAGGATCGCCGGGAACGAGCCAAAAACAGCCGTTGAAACCCATCGACCGGGTGACCGAGGCCCGAAACTGCCTCTTGCGTGCGAAGTCGCACTTAAACGACTCCCGCAACTTGAGGTCGGATCTCAAAGCCGGGATCACCCAGTCGGTGGAAAGGTTATTTCAGTTGGTGAAGGAAGAGGCGGCTGCTGCAACACCAGCCAAGCGAGCTGAACCTGTGGCGAAGGAAGTCATCAAGGCCACCGCCCCCCCGGAGAGTCAAGAATGCACCCGGGTGATAAATTCGCTGCTCGCTTCACTAGCGGAGCATAGCACGCTGGTGAAGGAGAGCAGCGAAAGGATGGAGATGCTCCAAGAAGCGATGGAGAAACATGGGGAGCGACTAGAAAAGACGGCCACTTATGCGAGTGTAGCAGCGTGTCCACCGAAAAGGCAGACCCCAGGAAGGACCGCACTGCACTCCATAGTGGTGACGTCGAAAGATGAAGGGGACACAGGCGACGAGGTATTAAACAAAATAAGAAATGCGGTAAACGCTAAAGAGGGAGGAGTAGAGGTAGAGAGCGTGAGGAAGGTCAAAGACCGTAAAATAATTATGGGGTGTAAGTCGGTAGAAGAAAGGAACAGGGTTCGGGACAAATTGGAGAAGGCAGGAGACCACCTCATTGTCGAGGAGGTGAAAAACAAGGACCCGATGCTGATCTTCCGGGGCGTCCTCCGCATCCACTCCGACCAGGAAGTTCTGAGGGCGCTACGCAATCAGAATCGGGATGTCTTCCACGGCCTCGACAAAGAGGAAGATCGGCTGAGCGTTAAATATAGGCGAAACTCCAGAAACCCTCTGACCAGCAACGTAGTCGTCAGCACGTCCCCGAAAATCTGGAACAGGATGCTCGAAAAGGGGAAAGCGCGAATCGACCTCCAGACCGTCTTCGTCGACGACCAGTCACCACTGGTGCAGTGCACGAGATGCCTGGGCTATGGGCATGGCCGGCGGCTCTGTAAAGAACCTGCCGACCTATGCAGTCATTGCGGAGGCCCTCATCTCCGAGCAGAGTGTGCCCAGTGGCTAGAGGCGGGTACACCAAAATGCCAAAACTGCGTCAAGGCGAAGATGGAAAGGTCCGACCACAACGCGTTTAGCCCCGAGTGTCCTATCCGGGTAAAGTGGGACAGGCTGGCACGTGCGTCCGTCGCCTACTGCTAAGGTGGTCCCACAGAACCGAATGCCACACAAGATACTCCAGGCGAATCTTCAAAGGAAGAAACTGGCAACTCAAGAGCTTATGATCGAGGCCGAGCAGCGCAAAGTGACCGCAGCGTTGCTCCAGGAACCCTACGTAGGCAGCGCGAAAAGGATGAACGGGACCAGAGGCGTGAGAATCTTCCAGAGCACCAGGCAAGGAGAAGGGACTGTCAAGGCGGCCATCGCCGTCTTTGACCCAAAACTCACCGTGAGGCAGTACCCAGAACTCACCACGGACAACATCGTCGTGGTGGGGATCCAAACCGGTGCCTGGAAGCTCACGCTGGTCTCGTTCTACTTTGAGCCAGATCAGCCCTTAGGGCCATACCTGGACACGCTCAGAAAGGTCGAAAGCGAGACCGGCCCGCATAGGCTCATAGTGGGAGGAGACGCCAACGCCTGGAGTATCTGGTGGGGCAGCAGCGAGACAAACAGCAGAGGCGACGAAATGCTGGCAGCTCTCGACCAGCTCGGACTGCAAGTCCTCAACACAGGGGAAACTCCAACCTTCGACGTAGTTAGGGGTGACAGACGTTACACTAGCTGCGTCGACGTCACAGCCTGTACATCGGATATGCTGACGGTGACAGACGGCTGGCGAGTCGTCGACGACCTGACAGGTTCGGATCACAACGGCATTGAGTTCAACATTCACCTCGAAAAGTCTGCGGGTATCACGGTGAACCGGACTACCAGAGTCTACAACACTAAAAAAGCTAATTGGGGCCAGTTTCGTGCGAAACTGCGCCAAATTATGCCAGACACGAGACACCTGATCGATAATATCGACAGCGCACAAAATGTAGACGAGGTAGTCCGACAATTCACATCAGCTGTACAACAGACGTGTGATCACGTGATACCCAAGAAGAAGAGAGTAGAGGAAGTAACCGTGCCGTGGTGGTCCAACGAACTCGCCGACCTGAAGAGGCAGGTTGTCACGAGGAGGCGGAGGATCCGATGTGCAGCGCCAGTCCGGAGACCAAAGGTTGTTGAGGAGTACCTGAAAAAGAAAGTCGAGTATGAACTTGCAGTGGTTAAAGCTCAGGTCGAGAGCTGGAAGGGTTTCTGTGAGAAGCAGGATCGGGAAGGAATGTGGGAAGGCATCTACAGGGTGATCCGTGGGACGGCAAAAAGAGAGGAGGACCTGCCGATGGTGAGGGATGCAACGACACTGGGCCCAGAGGCTTCAGCGAGGTTCCTAGCAGAAACTTTTTACCCTGAAGACCGTACGGAGGGGGACAACGAGGAGCACAAAAGGGTGCGGCGACGAGCGGAAGAGGTGAACGGGAGGGACCAAGTTGAACCTTGCGATCCTCCCTTCACTCTCGACGAGCTGAAGCGAGCTGCTTCCTCGTTCAACCCCAAAAAAGCCCCCGGTTCCGACGGTCTGACGGCGGACATATGGGGCCACACGATCGACGAAGACCCAGACCTAGTTCTGCGCTTGATGAACAAGTGCCTGGCGCATGGATACTTTCCACGGTCCTGGAAAGAGGCAACGGTGGTTGTGCTCCGCAAACCCGCAAAGGAAGACTACACCACTCCAAAATCGTACAGGCCGATTGGTCTTTTGCCTGTACTCGGCAAGATGTACGAAAAGATGCTCGTGGCCCGACTCAAGTTTTATCTGCTGCCCAGGATGAGTACTCGCCAGTACGGCTTCATGCCACAGAAAAGCACCGAGGACTCCCTCTATGCACTGATGGGGCACATTCGTGGCAGACTCGCTGAGAAGAGGCTTGTCACGATTGTGTCCTTGGACATTGAGGGAGCCTTCGACAGCGCATGGTGGCCAGCCATCAGAGTGCGTCTGGCTGAGGAAAAGTGTCCTATAAACTTGAGGCGGGACATGGACAGTTACTTGTCCGAGAGAGTGGTGAAAGTCCGATATGCGGGAGCGGAGTACGAGACCGGGACCGAGAAAGGATGCGTCCAGGGGTCGATCGGTGGTCCCATACTTTGGAACCTCGTGCTGGATCCTCTACTGAAAGGGCTGGAGAGTAGAGGGGTCCAGTGTCAGGCGTTTGCGGACGACGTCGTCTTAGTGTTCGATGGAGAGACCGCACTTGAGGTGCAGAGGGATGCCAATGTCGCCCTCGAGTATGTTCGGACTTGGGGTGTCGCCAATAAGCTCAAATTTGCGCCGCATAAGACAAAAGCCATGCTTGTAACGCGGAAGCTGAAATACGACACCCCAAGTCTGAGGATGGGCGGGGTGGACATTGGCATGTCAAATGAGATTAAATTGCTAGGTCTCACCATCGACCACAAGTTGACATTTAACACCCACGTCGCAAACGTCTGCTCCCGAGCCGTCGGGATTTATAAGCAGCTGTCGAGGGCCGCTAGGGTCAGCTGGGGTCTCCACCCGGAAATAATCCGCTGTATTTACACGGCCGTGGTGGAACCCATCGTCCTGTACGCAGCGAGTGCGTGGTCGCCGGCCGCGAACAAAGTCGGGGTGCAAAAGAAGTTGAACGTCGTCCAGAGGAGTTTTGCGCAGAAAATGTGTCGTGCCTATCGCACGGTCTCCCTGAATGCAGCGCTGGTGCTAACTGGGATACTCCCTCTTGACCTCCGAATCCGAGAGGCGGCCTCACTATATGAGGCCAAGAAGGGGGTGTCCCATCCTGCGCTGGGAGACAGGGAGATCGAGCGCGTGGCATCTGCGCTGGAGGCACCACACCCGGCTGAGCAAAAGAGCATAGAGCTACGACGTCTGGTAGACGAGGAGCAATACAACTCCCACCGCGATTACGCGGTGCGAATTTTCACAGACGGCAGCAAGATAGAGGGTAAAGTCGGAGCCGCGCTATCCATATGGACTGGCGAGGCCGAGACAAAGACCCGCAAACTTGTCCTGCCGTCTTATAGTACCGTCTACCAGGCTGAGCTCCTTGCCCTCTGCGAAGCCACAAAAGTGGTCCTCCAAAGACCAGAGACGGCGTTCGCTATCTACAGCGACTCCATGGCAGCCCTCCAAACAGTCGTGAACCCCGACTCAAGAGACTCAAGTCGAATTAATAGAATATATTAAAAACATTGTAAAAATTGTCAATATCAGAAACAAGTAATCTGAAAGAAAGAAAATGTAAATAAATCAATCATAGGCCTAAAAATATTCCCTGCAACAGTTGTAGCAGGGGCTCACGCTTAGGCAGGAGTGTGGTTTTAGCCGGTAAGAGTCCGGCACTGCCCAGGCTGTTTCCATAATGGGACAGTCTGGGCGTCCATGAGGATTTCCCACTCCTGCCTCACAATAAAAAAAAAAAAAAAAAAAAAAAAAAAAAACCTAACCTAACCTAACCTAACCTTTTTTTTTTTTTTTTTTTTTGGTACGGGGTGGAAAATCCTCATGGATGTCCTCCGCCCTGGGGCGGGCGGAGGGGTCTGTCAGACTCTTACTGACTAAAAACCACCCCGGTGTTCCATCTCACACCTACGTCGGGGGTCGCGGGAACTGGAGATACTTCCGCAACCCCCGGCTGGTGCCGGCCTGCTGCAGCGGGCCACTTCTCGGGTCAGGGGGGGGAGTGAGGTGTTAGACTCCCCCCCGGACGTCTTAGAGGGGCGCGCGTGGAACACTACGCGCCGCCACCTCGGGTCCTGGTGTATGTGGGGGGCGACAGACGTCCCCGAGTCTGCCGCCCCTGGACCCATTTAGGGGGGCCGGAAGAGGGCGTTATCCGCCCTCCGCCGACGCCCGGTGCGCCTGCTGCGGGCAGGGTGGGAGGTTGAGATCTCCCTCTCCCTTTCCGCAGCCTCCTTCTGCGACATGACACTTTCGCAGAAGGAAACCACCGCGTCCCAGGACTCTGCGCTGTCGACCATCGACTCGACCACGGCCGACAGCGACAGGTCACTGCCCACTTCTGAGACGAGGGCACGGCGCGGCCCCTCCCAAGCGGCACATTCCGCCAGCGTATGCCGCGCCGTGTCCTCCCGGCAGTCGACGCAGTGGTGACACCGGGCGTCCGGCTCCCTGTTTATGCGACACAGGTACTTCCCGAAGCAACCATGCCCCGAGAGCACCTGCGTCACCCGAAACGACAGGGAGCCGTGCCTCCTCCCGAGCCAGCGCTCGAGCACTGGCCGGACCGCCTCGATGATGGCGAGGCCGGCGGTAGGGCGCGAAAGCCTGTCCCGCCATTCCGCCACCAGGACCTCGCGAAGCTGAGACCGACGCAGCTCCATGTGTCGCTGCATCGGTCGCTCGCCCCGCGCCCGCGCTTCCTCGCGCCACCGGTACAGTGACGCGAGCACCTTCGCCTCCAGGTCCCAGGGCGGGGATCCGGCCAGTGCACAAGCCGCCTCGTAGGAGATCGTGCGATATCCCCTGATGACTCTGACGGCCATCGCGCGTTGCGGCTTTCGCAGCACGGCGATGCTTCCGGCCGTCAGGTCTGCCGCCCAGATCGGGGCCCCATAAAGGGCCATCGATCGCACGATCCCCACGTAGAGCCGCCTGCAGACGGCGCTCGGGCCCCCCAGATTGGGAAGCAGCGTTGACAACGCCCCAGCCGCGCCCAACAACTTGGGCGCCAGCCGCTGGAAATGAGGGCCGAAATCCCATCGGCTGTCGAGCACCAATCCAAGGTACTTCATGGTGGACTCGACAGCTATTCTGGCCCCCCCGACCACGATGTGTGATCCCGGCGGCGGCGCCCGCCGGGGGCCGTGAAAGATCACGGCCTCCGACTTGTTGAGGGCCACCTCCAGGCCGAGGCGCCGGATGCGGCCCACCACCTGTGAGACCGCAGCCGTCGCCAGCAACGCTGCCTCCCTGTACGAACTCCCCCGGGCCGTGACCAGCGTGTCGTCAGCGTAACACGTCAGGTCCACGCCCGGCTGGAGCTCGCCCCTCAGCACCCAGTCGTACCCGATGTTCCACAGGGGCGGTCCTAAGACGGAGCCCTGCGGAACACCGCACGACATGCGGCGCTGGTGCTCGCCATCACGTCCCACGTAGGTGACACACCTCTCGGACAGATAAGCCCCAACTATGCGGCGGAGGTAGGAAGGCACACGATGATACCGGAGTGCCTCCCGTACACAACTCCAGGGCAGGGCGTTGAAGGCGTTGGAAATGTCCAAGGACACCGCCAACATCACCCCGCCCCGGGACACCGCTTCCTCCGCCAGGACTCTAACCCGCGATACAGCGTGTATGGTAGAGCGCCCATGCCGAAAGCCATACTGGCTCTCGTCCAGGTCCGGCCCCTCTTCGCACAAGTGGCTGACGAGGCGGGCTGCGATTATCCGCTCAAACAGCTTTCCCACCTCGTCCAGCAGCACTATGGGCCGGTACGCGGACGGAGAGTCCGCAGGGCGCCCCGCCTTCTTGAGCAGGACCAGACGACCAGATTTCCACAATGTGGGAAACTGGCCCCGCTCAAGGCACGCTGTAAACAGTCCTCTAAGTTGGGGCTCTAGCTCCTTCAGAGCGAGGGCCAACGCTAAGCCGTGAATGCCGTCGGGCCCCGGAGCCACGTTCTTGGCCCGGAGCCACAGCACGGCCGCCCCCATCTCTGCCTGTGTCACCTCTGGGACGCTGATGGCGTTCTCCTCTGTGGACTCTGCGTCTGTGGGCAAAGCCATCGGCGGTGGAGTATGCTCCGCTCGTGCCGGGAAGAGGGCTGAGACAACCTCCTCCAGCAGCTCTGGTTGGAGACTCCCCGTGAGCGGGGGCGCCGCTGACCGAAGTTTCCCTCGAACCGCTTGATATGGGCGCCCCCACGGATCCCGGTTTAGGGTCTCCAACATCTCCTCCCTGGCTTGCGTCTTCGCATCGCCGATGGCCAGACACAGAGTCCTCTTAGCCGCGCGGTACACCTCATACAGCGCGGCTTCTTCGTCCGGGACCCGACGACGTCTCCTCCGGTATCGGGTGTACCGGCGTCTGACCGCTACGCACTCAATGCGCATACGAGCGATCTCGGCCGACCACCAGTACACCTGGCGCCCTGCTGACTGTGCGTGGACCCGGGGCATGGACGCGTCGCAAATTTGCGTCATCGCCCCGCGGAACCACAGCGCCTCCAGTTCGACGTCGACGGGTCCGTTCGTCTCCGACTCCCGGAACCAGGCCTGGACAATGGCGGCCTCCTCGAGAAGTTCCCTGTTCATGCGCTTACGCGCCCACCGCGGACCGTTCGTTTGCGGGGCCGATGAACCGCGGCCGCCCGTGGTCTGGGCGGAGACGTCAAAACGGATGTATCGATGATCCGACAACGTCTCCACCTCCACGGCGACACGCCAGTCGCGGACACGGCTGGCGACAGCAGGGCTAGCGAACGAGACGTCCACTATTGACCCGCCCCGCTGCCGCACGCACGTGTGGACCGAGCCCCGATTCAGAACGGCCAAGCCAGTCGCGACCGCCCACTCCTCCAGCACCTCACCCCGAGCATCGGTCACTGGAGATCCCCACGCCGCAGACTTGGCGTTGAGATCCCCCAGCAACAGCACCGGGCGAGGGTGAAGACGGCCTACGACGGCACCCAACTCAACAAGGAACCTCTCGAAGTCGGCGAGGCTCTTGTTGGGCGAAAAATACGCACCAACTATGCCAATGCCGTCCGCGAGGGCGGCTACCCAGCCGTGACCTCGGGACGGGTTGACCAGAGCCCCGCCAATGATGGCCACCAAGCCGTCCAAGTCTCCCACCCAGTTATCCCTGGAGGGGACGAAGTACGGCTCGGCGACCACAGCCACGTCAATCGACCACTCTGCCATGCTCTGGAGGAAGAGGTCCTGAGCTCTGGCAGAGTGGTTGATGTTGCCCTGGAGGAAATGGTACAGCGCCATTTATGCGCAGTCCATTCCCTCCGTGACACCAGACCGGGAGTCGGCCGATGAGGCGCCAGCCTGCGGGGGGGGTAAAGGGCCCCCAGCAGCCTTGGCGCCCCGTCTCTTCCTGGGGGGCGCACAGGCCTTTCCACCCGCTGTGTGCCCAGCGGGCCTCCCTGCAGCTGTACAGAGGCTGCAGTTTGGCGCCGCGGAGCACTGGGCCGCCTTGTGGCCGGGCTGACCGCAGCGATAACACTGATCGCTGCGGTCGACTTGGCCGGTGCACCGAGCCTTGACATGCCCAATGTCAAGGCAGCGGAAGCACCGCATAACCCTGGGTTGCAGCAGCTTCGCCCTCGCCGCAACCCACCCCACCAACAGACGCCCAGCATCGGCGACTTTGTTGGCCGCCACCACCGGACACCGCACCCAGATCGCGCCGAGCCCGGAAGCGTCGACGCGAATCTCGCCCGTCCGCACGTCTGCAGGCAGACATCCACCGACACGGGCGACGGCCGCCACGACCTCAGCCGGAGTAGTCGAGTCGTCCAGACCGTCAACGCGCAGCTCAGCGGTCTTCGTCGGCCTGGACACCCGGACGTCCTCCGGGTTGAGGACTTCCCTCAACTTGGCGGCCAGGATGTCCGCCTTTTCCGCGCTAGAGGCACCCGACACCTCCAGCAGCCGCGCCCCCGTGATCGCCGGCCTCATTTTGAAGCCGGACGGTGTGCCAAGGTCAGGGAACGCGACTTTGGCCTTCGCCTCCATTAGGACCGCCCTGTAGGAGAGGCCCCTTTCGACGGCTCCGGGCTGCAGCGTAATCACTACAGCCGCGGAGCGAGGGGCTCTGACCCTAGGCGGTCTTTTGGCCTTCTTAGGTGCCGGTGTTGGCGGTGCCGGTGCCGGTGGTGCTGCCTTCTTCTTTTTTCGACGGCGGCGCTTCTTGGCCTCTGTCCAGCCCTCCTCCGTGTTCTCGCTGGGCTGGGACGCGGTCGTCGCGGCCGCCGTCGGCTGAGAAGCGGGTGTGGACTGACCCGTCGCGGTCGTCCGTGAAGTGGACGCGGATGCACCCTTCGCGGTCTTATTCGCCGCCTTGCCGGGCTTTCTAGGCCCTGCCGCCACCGCGGCCGCAGTTGCGGGCGCCATCCCCGGTTTTGCGGGTACCGGCCCCGACTGACCGGGCGTCACCTTCTTCCGCTGATCCGCAGCGAGCGGTGGGCGGAGAGTTTCGGCCGGAAGCAGCCTCCCGTCAATGGCCTCCAGCCGGGCCCCCACCATCTTCCCACACTGCATCATGCAGATGCGGGCGATCTTCTCGATCTCCGCATCCGCAAGTGCAGGGCCCGACGTGGCCGACGTGGCCGTTGGAGAACCCGATGCCAGAGGCGCAGCGAAAGCAGTGCCAGCGGCCGTGGGAGCTGCCCTCTGGGCGGCAAATTGCCGCTTGAGGTCCTCTACCTCGGAGCGGAGACGGCGGTTCTCCTCCCACAGCTTCGCCGTCTCATCCGTGCTCGTACGACTTACGAGGACCCCAACCGCCTCTCGAATGTCGTCAGCCGCCTCCTTCAGGGCGCGCGTGAACGTGCCCTTCAGGTTGCCCGATTTGGTGGCAACCTTCAGGACGACATCCACGCCGTCCAGAACTTGGCGACTGAGCGCCACCGCCGAAACACCCTCGCCGGCCGCCAGCCGAGCTTCGCGCCGCTCTCGAGCCTGTCGGGATAGCTCGGCGACTTCGCCTTCCGCGACAGCCTTTCGCTGAGCCAGCGCTCGAGCACTGGCCGGACCGCCTCGATGATGGCGAGGCCGGCGGTAGGGCGCAAAAGCCTGTCCCGCCATTCCGCCACCAGGACCTCGCGAAGCTGAGACCGACGCAGCTCCATGTGTCGCTGCATCGGTCGCTCGCCCCGCGCCCGCGCTTCCTCGCGCCACCGGAACAGTGACGCGAGTACCTTCGCCTCCAGGTCCCAGGGCGGGGATCCGGCCAGTGCACAAGCCGCCTCGTAGGAGATCGTGCGATATCCCCTGATGACTCTGACGGCCATCGCGCGTTGCGGCTTTCGCAGCACGGCGATGCTTCCGGCCGTCAGGTCTGCCGCCCAGATCGGGGCCCCATAAAGGGCCATCGATCGCACGATCCCCACGTAGAGCCGCCTGCAGACGGCGCTCGGGCCCCCCAGATTGGGCAGCGTTGACAACGCCCCAGCCGCGCCCAACAACTTGGGCGCCAGCCGCTGGAAATGAGGGCCAAAATCCCATCGGCTGTCGAGCACCAATCCAAGGTACTTCATGGTGGACTCGACAGCTATTCTGGCCCCCCCGACCACGATGTGTGATCCCGGCGGCGGCGCCCGCCGGGGGCCGTGAAAGATCACGGCCTCCGACTTGTTGAGGGCCACCTCCAGGCCGAGGCGCCGGATGCGGCCCACCACCTGTGAGACCGCAGCCGTCGCCAGCAACGCTGCCTCCCTGTACGAACTCCCCCGGGCCGTGACCAGCGTGTCGTCAGCGTAACACGTCAGGTCCACGCCCGGCTGGAGCTCGCCCCTCAGCACCCAGTCGTACCCGATGTTCCACAGGGGCGGTCCTAAGACGGAACCCTGCGGAACACCGCACGACATGCGGCGCTGGTGTTCGCCATCACGTCCC
The DNA here is from genome assembly GCA_947361185.1 of Charanyca ferruginea. Classification (NCBI taxonomy): domain Eukaryota; kingdom Metazoa; phylum Arthropoda; class Insecta; order Lepidoptera; family Noctuidae; genus Charanyca; species Charanyca ferruginea. The sequence continues at coordinate 29,880,995 of OX376061.1, read as the reverse complement.
ACGTAGGTGACACACCTCTCGGACAGATAAGCCCCAACTATGCGGCGGAGGTAGGAAGGCACACGATGATACCGGAGTGCCTCCCGTACACAACTCCAGGGCAGGGCGTTGAAGGCGTTGGAGATGTCCAAGGACACCGCCAACATCACCCCGCCCCGGGACACCGCTTCCTCCGCCAGGACTCTAACCCGCGATACAGCGTGTATGGTAGAGCGCCCATGCCGAAAGCCATACTGGCTCTCGTCCAGGTCCGGCCCCTCTTCGCACTAGTGGCCGACGAGGCGGGCTGCGATTATCCGCTCAAACAGCTTTCCCACCTCGTCCAGCAGCACTATGGGCCGGTACGCGGACGGAGAGTCCGCAGGGCGCCCCGCCTTCTTGAGCAGGACCAGACGACCAGATTTCCACAATGTGGGAAACTGGCCCCGCTCAAGGCACGCTGTAAACAGTCCTCTAAGTTGGGGCTCTAGCTCCTTCAGAGCGAGGGCCAACGCTAAGCCGTGAATGCCGTCGGGCCCCGGAGCCACGTTCTTGGCCCGGAGCCGCAGCACGGCCGCCCCCATCTCTGCCTGTGTCACCTCTGGGACGCTGATGGCGTTCTCCTCTGTGGACTCTGCGTCTGTGGGCAAAGCCATCGGCGGTGGAGTATGCTCCGCTCGTGCCGGGAAGAGGGCTGAGACAACCTCCTCCAGCAGCTCTGGTTGGAGACTCCCCGTGAGCGGGGGCGCCGCAGACCGAAGTTTCCCTCGAACCGCTTGATATGGGCGCCCCCACGGATCCCGGTTTAGGGTCTCCAACATCTCCTCCCTGGCTTGCGTCTTCGCATCGCCGATGGCCAGACACAGAGTCCTCTTAGCCGCGCGGTACACCTCATACAGCGCGGCTTCTTCGTCCGGGACCCGACGACGTCTCCTCCGGTATCGGGTGTACCGGCGTCTGACCGCTACGCACTCAACGCGCATACGTGCGATCTCGGCCGACCACCAGTACACCTGGCGCCCTGCTGACTGTGCGTGGACCCGGGGCATGGACGCGTCGCAGATTTGCGTCATCGCCCCGCGGAACCACAGCGCCTCCAGTTCGACGTCGACGGGTCCGTTCGTCTCCGACTCCCGGAACCAGGCCTGGACAATGGCGGCCTCCTCGAGAAGTTCCCTGTTCATGCGCTTACGAGCCCAGCGCGGACCGTTCGTTCGTGGGGCCGATGGACTGCGGCCGCCCGCGGTCTGGGCAGAGACGTCGAAACGGATATAACGATGATCCGACAACGTCTCCACCTCCACGGCGACACGCCAGTCGCGGACACGGCTCGCGACAGCAGGGCTAGCGAACGAGACGTCCACTATTGACCCGCCCCGCTGCCGCACGCACGTGTGGACCGAGCCCCGATTCAGAACGGCCAAGCCAGTCGCGACCGCCCACTCCTCCAGCACCTCACCCCGAGCATCGGTCACCGGAGATCCCCACGCCGCAGACTTGGCGTTGAGATCCCCCAGCAACAGCACCGGGCGAGGGTGAAGACGGCCTACGACGGCACCCAACTCAACAAGGAACCTCTCGAAGTCGGCGAGGCTCTTGTTGGGCGAAAAATACGCACCAACTATGCCAATGCCGTCCGCGAGGGCGGCTACCCAGCCGTGACCTCGGGACGGGTTGACAAGAGCCCCGCCAATGATGGCCACCAAGCCGTCCAAGTCTCCCACCCAGTTATCCCTGGGGGGGACGTAGTACGGCTCGGCGACCACAGCCACGTCAATCGACCACTCTGCCATGCTCTGGAGGAAGAGGTCCTGAGCTCTGGCAGAGTGGTTGATGTTGCCCTGGAGGAAATGGTACAGCGCCATTTATGCGCAGTCCATTCCCTCCGTGACACCAGACCGGGAGTCGGCCGATGAGGCGCCAGCCTGCGGGGGGGGTAAAGGGCCCCCAGCAGCCTTGGCGCCCCCTCTCTTCCTGGGGGGCGCACAGGCTTTTCCGCCCGCTGTGTGCCCAGCGGGCCTCCCTGCAGCTGTACAGAGGCTGCAGTTTGGCGCCGCGGAGCACTGGGCCGCCTTGTGACCGGGCTGACCGCAGCGATAACATTGATCACTGCGGTCAACTTTGGAGGTGCACCGAGCCTTGACATGCCCAATGTCAAGGCAGCGGAAGCACCGCATAACCCTGGGTTGCAGCAGCTTAACCCTCGCTGCAACCCACCCCACCAACAGACGACCGCCGTCAGAAACCTTATTGGCCGCTGCCACCGGACACCGCACCCAGATCGCGCCGAGCCCAGAAGCGTCGACGCGTATCTCGCCCGTCTTCACATCACCCGGCGGACATCCGCCGACACGGGCGATGGCCGCCACGACCTCAGCCGGAGTCACCGAGTCGTCCAGACCGTCGACGCGCACCTCAGCGGTCTTCATCGGCCTGTACACCCGGACGTCCTCCGGGTTGAGGACTTCCTTCAACTTGGCGGCCAGGATGTCCGCCTTTTCACCGCTAGAGGCACCCGTTACCTCCAGCAGCCGCGCCCCCGTGATCGCCGGCCTCATTTTGAAGCCGGACGGTGTGCCAAGGTCAGGGAACGCGACTTTGGCCTTCGCCTCCATTAGGACCGCCTTGTAGGAGAGGCCCCTTTCGACGGCTCCGGGCTGCAGCGTAATCACTACAGCCGCGGAGCGAGGGGCTCTGGCCCTAGGCGGTCTTTTGGCCTTCTTAGGTGCCGGTGCTGGCGGTGCCGGTGCCGGTGGTGTAGCCTTCTTTTTCTTCTTTCGGCGACGGCGGCCGTTCTTACCGGCCTCCATCCAGCCGTCCGTCTCCTCAGTGGGCGCGGGTGCTGTCGTAGAGGCCGCAGTCGACCGGGAAGTGGGCGCGGACGTACCCGCCGCGGGCTTTCCAGTTCCTTCTGCGGGCTTTTTGGGCTCCTTTCCGGTGTTTTTCGGCAAAGCCGCCGCCGCGGCCGCAGTCGCGGGCACAGGGCCCGGCTTAGCGGGCACCGAGCCTGGCTTAGCTGGCGTCTCCTTCCTCCGTTTGTCCGCATTAAGCGGTGGACGGAGGGTCTCGGGAGGAAGTAGCCTGCCCTCCAAAGCCTCCAGCCGGGCCCCCACCATTTTCCCACACTGCATCATGCAGATGCGGGCAATCTGCTCTACCTCCGCATCCGCTAAAGCTCGGGTTGATGATGGGCCTGGTGACGACGCTGAGGCCGCGACGGTAGAAGCGCCAGCGGCCACGGCAACGGGAACTGCTCTTTGGGCGGCAAATTGCCGTTTGAGGTCCTCCAACTCCGAGCGGAGACGGCGGTTCTCCTCCCACAGCTTCGCCGTCTCATCCGTGCTCGTACGACTTACGAGGACCCCAACCGCCTCTCGAATGTCGTCAGCCGCCTCCTTCAGGGCGCGCGTGAACGTGCCCTTCAGGTTGCCCGATTTGGTGGCAACCTTCAGCACGACGTCCACGCCGTCCAGAACTTGGCGACTGAGCGCCACCGCCGAAACACCCTCGCCGGCCCCCAACCTAACCTTTTTTTTTTTTTTTGATACGGGGTGGAAAATCCTCATGGATGTCCTCCGCCCTGGGGCGGGCAGAGGGGTCTGTCAGACTCTTACTGACTAAAAACCACCCCGGTGTTCCATCTCACACCTACGTCGGGGGTCGCGGGAACTGGAGATACTTCCGCAACCCCCGGCTGGTGCCGGCCCGCTGCAGCGGGCCACTTCTCGGGTCAGGGGGGGGAGTGAGGTGTTAGACTCCCCCCCGGACATCTTAGAGGGGCGCGCGTGGAACACTACGCGCCGCCACCTCGGGTCCTGGTGTATGTGGGGGGCGACAGACGTCCCCGAGTCTGCCGCCCCTGGACCCATTTAGGGGGGCCGGAAGAGGGCGTTATCTGCCCTCCGCCGACGCCCGGTGCGCCTGCTGCGGGCAGGGTGGGAGGTTGAGATCTCCCTCTCCCTTTCCGCAGCCTCCTTCTGCGACATGACACTTTCGCAGAAGGAAACCACCGCGTCCCAGGACTCTGCGCTGTCGACCATCGACTCGACCACGGCCGACAGCGACAGGTCACTGCCCACTTCCGAGACGAGGGCACGGCGCGGCCCCTCCCAAGCGGCACATTCCGCCAGCGTATGCCGCGCCGTGTCCTCCCGGCAGTCGACGCAGTGGTGACACCGGGCGTCCGGCTCCCTGTTTATGCGACACAGGTACTTCCCGAAGCAACCATGCCCCGAGAGCACCTGTGTCACCCGAAACGACAGGGAGCCGTGCCTCCTCCCGAGCCAGCGCTCGAGCACTGGCCGGACCGCCTCGATGATGGCGAGGCCGGCGGTAGGGCGCGAAAGCCTGTCCCGCCATTCCGCCACCAGGACCTCGCGAAGCTGAGACCGACGCAGCTCCATGTGTCGCTGCATCGGTCGCTCGCCCCGCGCCCGCGCTTCCTCGCGCCACCGGAACAGTGACGCGAGTACCTTCGCCTCCAGGTCCCAGGGCGGGGATCCGGCCAGTGCACAAGCCGCCTCGTAGGAGATCGTGCGATATCCCCTGATGACTCTGACGGCCATCGCGCGTTGCGGCTTTCGCACCCCCAACCTAACCTTTTTTTTTTTTTTTTTTTTTTTGGTACGGGGTGGAAAATCCTCATGGATGTCCTCCGCCCTGGGGCGGGCGGAGGGGTCTGTCAGACTCTTACTGACTAAAAACCACCCCGGTGTTCCATCTCACACCTACGTCGGGGGTCGCGGGAACTGGAGATACTTCCGCAACCCCCGGCTGGTGCCGGCCCGCTGCAGCGGGCCACTTCTCGGGTCAGGGGGGGGAGTGAGGTGTTAGACTCCCCCCCGGACGTCTTAGAGGGGCGCGCGTGGAACACTACGCGCCGCCACCTCGGGTCCTGGTGTATGTGGGGGGCGACAGACGTCCCCGAGTCTGCCGCCCCTGGACCCATTTAGGGGGGCCGGAAGAGGGCGTTGTCCGCCCTTCGCCGACGCCCGGTGCGCCTGCTGCGGGCAGGGTGGGAGGTTGAGATCTCCCTTTCCCTTTCCGCAGCCTCCTTCTGCGACATGACACTTTCGCAGAAGGAAACCACCGCGTCCCAGGACTCTGCGCTGTCGACCATCGACTCGACCACGGCCGACAGCGACAGGTCACTGCCTACTTCTGAGACGAGGGCACGGCGCGGCCCCTCCCAAGCGGCACATTCCGCCAGCGTATGCCGCGCCGTGTCCTCCCGGCAGTCGACGCAGTGGTGACACCGGGCGTCCGGCTCCGTTTATGCGACACAGGTACTTCCCGAAGCAACCATTTTTTTTTTTTTTTTTTTTTTTTTTTTACGTGGGGAAATCCTCATGGACTGTCCCCCGTCTGGGGAAGACGGGAGGGTGTGCCGGACTCCTACCGGCTAAAACCACCACGGTGTTCCTCGACTGACCTATGGGCGGGGGTACGGGATTCGCTCGCGCATGCACCGCGCCCCCGCCAGGCTATGATCCGCTTACATGGCGGATCCCGTCGACCTCGGCGGTCTGAGCGCCGCCGAATACTCTAGTGTGGCGCGCGCAGAACACGGCGCGCCGCCTACACGGGCCTGCATCTGGTCGGGTGGCGGACTGCCCCTAAGTCGACCACCCGCAGGCCGGCAACTCATGGAGGCCGGAGGTCATTAAGCGCCCTCCGGCGCCCAGTGCGTCTTCTCCTGGAGGGAAGCGAGGCAGTTGCTTCCCTCACCCTCTCTGCCGCCTCTTTTGCGTGCATGACATGCTCGCAAAAAGAGGCGACAGCCTCCCACGCACTCTCGCTCCGGACCATCGAAAGAACGATGTTCGGGAGCGAGAGGTCACCTACTGCTGCGGAGAGTTCACGGCGCTGCTCTGCCCAAGCTGGGCACTCAGCCAGCGTGTGCTGCGCCGTGTCCTCCAGGCAATCTCCGCAGTGGTGACAACCGGGCGATTGTTCGCGGCCTATGCGACACAGATACTTCCCGAAACAGCCATGTCCGGTCAGTATCTGCGTCAGCCGGAACGTAAGGGCGCCGTGTCGGCGCCCTAACCAATCCTCCATGATGGGCCTTACCGCCGAAATTACGGCGTGCCCTGCGCTGGGGTTGAGTAGTCGTCCCTCCCATTCCGCCGTTAGAATTACTCGGAGTTCGGAGCGGCGCCGCGCGTACTCCCGCGGCACTGGTCGTATGCCCCGCTCCCGCGCTTCCCCGCTCCAGTCGTAGAGTGAAGCGAGGGCTCTCGCTTCGAGATCCCACGGCGGAGATCCGGCAAGGAGGCTCGCTGCCTCAAAGGAGATCGTGCGGTATCCCCGAACCACTCTGACGGCCATCGCTCGCTGCGGACGTCGCAGCACTGCAATATTGCGGGCCGCCAGGTTCTCCGCCCATACTGGCGCCCCGTAGAGCGCCATAGACCGCACAATCCCCATATAGAGCCTCCGGCAGGAGGCGTTTGGTCCACCTAAATTGGGCAGCAAACGGGCTAGCGCACCCGCCGCACCCATGAGTTTGGGTGCCAGCCGATGAAAGTGCTGCCCAAAGTTCCATCGGCCGTCGAGGACGAGTCCCAGGTACTTCATCGTCGACTTGACGCCGATGCGGACGCCTCCTACCACGATATGAGAGCCCGGAGGTGGTCCACGCCGTGGCCCATGAAAGAACAGGGCCTCGGACTTGTTGAGGGCCACCTCTAGGCCCAATTGCCGGATCCTTCCCACGACCAGCGCAACCCCAGCGGTTGCCAAAATCGTCGCCTGCTGGTGCGTCTTCCCGCGTGCTACAACGAGCGTGTCGTCGGCGTAACATACGACACCGACGCCGCGGAGAAGCACACCACGCAGCACCCAGTCGTAACCGATATTCCACAGGGGCGGTCCTAAAACGGAACCCTGTGGAACACCGCACGACATCTCTCGCCGACCCCAGCCATCCCGACCCCGGTAGATGACGGCCCTATCCGTCAAGTAGGCCCCAATGATGCGGCGGAGGTAGTTCGGCACTCCGTGATAGACGAGTGCCTCCCTAATACAACTCCAGGGCATAGTGTTGAATGCGTTGGCGATGTCGAGTGACACCGCCAGCACCACCTCACCCCGAGAAACTGCATCCTCCGCCAGGGCTCTCACGCGCATGATGGCATCGATTGTGGAGCGCCCACGGCGAAAGCCAAATTGGCTGTCCGCCAGATCCGGCCCCACTCCAGAAAGGTGCTGGACGAGGCGGTCCGAAATGATCCTTTCGAACAGTTTTCCCACCTCGTCCAACAGCACGATGGGCCGGTATGCGGACGGCGTATCCGCAGGGCGCCCCGCCTTCCTCAGCAGGACCAGTTTTCCTGTCTTCCACTGGCGTGGAAACTGGCCCCGCTCCAGACATGCGCTGAAGAGCCCCACCAGTCGGGGCCCGAGAGCCTGCAAGGCCAGGACCCATGCACGGCCAGGGATGCCGTCGGGTCCTGGGGCGGTGTTTTTGGCCTGAAGCCGTAGTACCACCGCTCTCATTTCTACCGGGGTCAACTCGGGTATGTCGTCGTCGTCGTCGTCGTTATCCGCGTCGGGCAACGCCGAGGGCGGAACCATCGGAGGCGGCGTGTGCTCCGGTCGTAATGGAAACAAGGAGCACATCACATCTTCCAGGAGCTGCGGTCGGAGACTCTGTGACAAGGGAGGCGCCCGCGGGCGAAGTTTGCCCCGTACCATACGGTATGGACGCCCCCACGGATCGCGGTCCAGAGTCGACAGCAGCTCCTCTCGGGCCCTTATTTTCGCAGATGCAATGGCCGATTGAAGGACCCTCTTCGCCGCCTTGTACTCCTCGTACAGTTCCGCCTCTCTGGCCGCCCCAAGCTGGGTACGGCGACGCCTCCTGCGGTGCCTGGCGTACTGGCGTCTAGCCGCACTGCACGCGGCGCGCAGATGCGCCATGTCCTGAGACCACCAGTACACCTGGCGTTTGGCAGGTATACTGCTGACGCGTGGCATCGCCGCATCGCAAATCTGCGTAAGCGCCTCCCGGAACCACTCGGCTTCCTCGTCGATGTCGACAGGCCTGACCGGCATAGATACCCAGGCCTGGACGATAGAAGCCTCCAAGAGAGCTTCCCTATTGAGGCGTTTTAAAGCCCAACGCGGACCGCCCCCTCCTGGGGCGGTGCGACCAGCTGAGGCTGGGGGGGAGACATCGAAACGAATGTATCGGTGATCCGATAGCGTCTCCACCCCCGCCATTACGCGCCATCCCCTGACACGTCGCGCTACAGCAGGGCTAGCAAACGAGATGTCTACTATTGAACCGCCCCGCTGACGCACGCACGTGTGAACCGAACCTCGGTTGAGGAGGACTAGGCCGGTTTCAATGGCCCAGTCTTCCAGAACTTCTCCCCGTGCAGTTGTCGTCGGGGAACCCCAAGCCACAGATTTGGCGTTGAAGTCCCCAAGGACGAGCACGGGCAGAGGACGGCAACGTGCGACGACGACGCCCAAATCCCCGAGTAATCCCTCAAAGTCGGCGAGAGTCCCGTTGGGTGAGGAGTAAACTCCTGCGACCACCATTTCTCCTAAACGGACCGCCACGAATCCCCGTCCACGTGTGACGCCTTCAAAAGAGGGGGAATCTGTGGCGGCCCGCAAAATGAGGGCCACGGTGCCAGATAAGTCGTCCACCCAGTCGTCCCTGGGTGGCACATGGTACGGCTCGGCGACCGCGGCGATGTTGATCGACCACTGCGCCATGCTCTGGAGTAGCAAGTCTTGAGCCCTGGCGCAGTGGTTGATGTTCGCCTGGAGGAGGCGGAGATATGAAGCCGTTATTGACAATCCATACTCCCCCCCTCCTCTTCATCCTGGCCCGGCCTCGATTGGGCCATAGGCGCTTTTGCAGCCGGTTTACCCGACCCCTTCTTTTGTTTGGGCGCGGCGCAGGATCTCGCGCCCATCCGGTGCTCCGCTGGCTTGCCAGCCGCCGCGCACAGGGTACAGTGCGGCTCAGACTCACAAGATGCGGCCTTGTGACCGGGTTGACCGCAGCGGAAACAATGACCGCTACGATCCACCCCAGAGGTGCACCGTACACCGACGTGCCCGTCCATAAGACATCGGTAGCACCTCATGGGGCGGGGCTCCAGGAGTCTGACCCGCGCCGACACCCATCCCACCAGCAGGCGGCCGCCCTCGGCGAGTTTCTTTGCCGTCGCTACGGGACAGCTTATAATAGCTGCCCCCAAACCGGCGAAGTCCGCGCTGATGGCACCGGACCTCACCTGTTCAGGGGGGCAAGTTCCTACCCTCGCTACGGCTGCCACCAGCTCCTCGGTAGTGACTGAGTCGTCCAGACCCGAGATGCGCAGTTCAGCACTTTTGGTGGGCCTGGACACTTTCACTCCTTCACTTTCCAAGGACGCCCTCAGTCTTTCGGCGAGGGCATCCGCTAGGGGGCCGCTGGTGGCTCCAGCCACTTCAAGCATGCGGGCACCGGTCGCTGTAGCTTTGCACCGAATGCCCGCGATGCCCAACTCGCCGAGATTAATTTCTGATTTGGCTTTGGCCAAAACTCCGGCGTATGTGATGCCCCTCTGTTGGGCCTCCGGCTGCAGCGTAATAACTACAGCCGTTGATCGAGGGATACGGAGCCTGGCCTTAGCCTTTTCAGCTGCCCTTTTTTGCTGTTTGGCCGCCTTCCTGGCCTTTCTCTTTCTTTTCTTGGCTGCTTTTTTGGCTCCGGCACTCTGCCATTCACCCTCTCTAGGATCGGCAGCAGTGGGAGCCTGTGAGGTCTCGGCAGGGGTAGGGGCGGGCTGAGGGGCAGATGTCTTCCTCTTCCCCTTGCCCTTCCCTTTCTTCGTCACCACTGGAGCTGGCGGTGGAGTCCGCTGGTCAGACGGGGCCGACGTGCTTGGACCAGCAGCCACGGTTGCAAACGACGGCGCTGGAGACTCTTGCACCGTCGTCTGCCTCTTGTCTGCAGCCAATGGCGGTCGCAAGATTCGACCCTCCAGCACAGCGAAGCGAGCGCCGAGACTCGCCAGTTCCCTCTTGAACAGGCGAGCCAATTCCGATTCGGCTTCGCTGGCCTTCCGCCCAGAAGGAGCCGTATCGTCTCTCCTCTCCTGGCGCATACTTTCTACGTCAGCGCGGATCTCCTCTTGCTCCTTACGGAGCTGTGCCACCTGGGCTGACAGACGGGTATTCTCCGCCTGCAGCCTGGCCGTCTCCTCGGAGGAGGTCCGCGCGAGCAACACCTCCGTCGCCTCCAATATTAAGGTCGAGGCATCCTTTAGGGCCTTTTGGCATGTGCCCTTTAACCCTTTGGACGCCTTGGCGACGCTTTTAATCGCTGCCACGGCGTCTTGGAGCCTTGACCTCAGCTCCAATGCGGTCATGTCGGCCACCTCCTTTGCAGCGGCAGCAGCAGCAGCTTTTTCTGCCGCTGACTGGCCCCTCTTGACCTGTGTCGTGCCCCTGCTCCGGCCAGCTGTGAGCGGCCGATCCTCCTCCGATGGTGCTCCGGACATCACTTGCTCGGAACCATCCGAGACAAGTGACATGCGCGACCCACCGGAGGCGTCTCCCCCACTTTCGCCGCTGGGTCTGGGTGTCGGGATGACCAACGGTCGCTTAAGAAAGCGACCTTTGGCATCCCGCGAAGGCGTCGCCATCCCCGCCGAGCCCGCAGATGTGCGTCCGCGTCCTCTCCTACCTGTCGGTATTTTTGGAGCCGGCAGGCTGTCCTCGCTGGTGGAACCAGACTCATTCCGCCCAGCTGTGCGTTTCCTGGTCCAAAATTTGACCTTACCCCTCGTCGGGTCGTCATTCTTCTCCAATCGTATGGCTTCGGTCCGTTGTGTATGCGTTTGGTCGTTAGTTTTCCTCTCCGATGCGACGTCAGAATCTGACGCCACATCCACCTCACCATCTTGGTTTTTGTTTTTATTTATTGATTCCATTTTTGTTCCCACGAGTATGGGGGATATAAAAAGTCCACCTAGTTAACCCCCTGTCCCTAGGTAAGTGGTGTAATTTGTTTCCCAACCCCGAGGTCCCACTGGCCCCTGGCTGGGGGTGCGCTAACGACTGATGCGCCACCTACAACTACAAAGTTGCAAGTGACACTACTCCTCAGCCATCCATACCCTCGCCACGCACCAAAACTTGGTATTAGAGGAATTTATTATAGAGGTTCTCTTCCTCGCGGCCCAGGCGGTTAAGCCAAGACCCTCGTCCCGTTCCAAGTCACAAGATGTGAGCTCTTCACGGATTACGATTTCGACGGGTGCAGTCGGGAGAAAGGTTCTCCCGCTGCCAGCCCGTAGGCAGGGTAAGTGCACTACGAGCGCCGCCCATGCTTCACCACCATGTCCTCTGCTTAGATCAGAGGGACACGTGAAAAAACGCCCCTTTTCGGCCCAGATTGGGCCCCACCTCCACGAGCCTGAAGCTCCCCCCCCACGCAGAAATTCGCCACAGCCAATACTCTCTCCGAGATGAAGAGACTATTGACTGTACCCAGGGTGCACCGGCCCGATCACTGCTCTTTCCCCCGAACGTATTCGAAGGGAACCAGCAGCAATCAGGCACACGAGGAGGTTTTCTGCACGCACCCCAAGCAACCATGCCCCGAGAGCACCTGCGTCACCCGAAACGACAGGGAGCCGTGCCTCCTCCCGAGCCAGCGCTCGAGCACTGGCCGGACCGCCTCGATGATGGCGAGGCCGGCGGTAGGGCGTGAAAGCCTGTCCCGCCATTCCGCCACCAGGACCTCGCGAAGCTGAGACCGACGCAGCTCCATGTGTCGCTGCATCGGTCGCTCGCCCCGCGCCCGCGCTTCCTCGCGCCACCGGAACAGTGACGCGAGTACCTTCGCCTCCAGGTCCCAGGGCGGGGATCCGGCCAGTGCACAAGCCGCCTCGTAGGAGATCGTGCGATATCCCCTGATGACTCTGACGGCCATCGCTCGTTGCGGCTTTCGCAGCACGGCGATGCTTCCGGCCGTCAGGTCTGCCGCCCAGATCGGGGCCCCATAAAGGGCCATCGATCGCACGATCCCCACGTAGAGCCGCCTGCAGGCGGCGCTCGGGCCCCCCAGATTGGGAAGCAGCGTTGAAAGCGCCCCGGCCGCGCCCAACAACTTGGGCGCCAGCCGCTGGAAATGAGGGCCAAAATCCCATCGGCTGTCGAGCACCAATCCAAGGTACTTCATGGTGGACTCGACAGCTATTCTGGCCCCCCCGACCACGATGTGTGATCCCGGCGGCGGCGCCCGCCGGGGGCCGTGAAAGATCACGGCCTCCGACTTGTTGAGGGCCACCTCCAGGCCGAGGCGCCGGATGCGGCCCACCACCTGTGAGACCGCAGCCGTCGCCAGCAACGCTGCCTCCCTGTACGAACTCCCCCGGGCCGTGACCAGCGTGTCGTCAGCGTAACACGTCAGGTCCACGCCCGGCTGGAGCTCGCCCCTCAGCACCCAGTCGTACCCGATGTTCCACAGGGGCGGTCCTAAGACGGAACCCTGCGGAACACCGCACGACATGCGGCGCTGGTGCTCGCCATCACGTCCCACGTAGGTGACACACCTCTCGGACAGATAAGCCCCAACTATGCGGCGGAGGTAGGAAGGCACACGATGATACCGGAGTGCCTCCCGTACACAACTCCAGGGCAGGGCGTTGAAGGCGTTGGAAATGTCCAAGGACACCGCCAACATCACCCCGCCCCGGGACACCGCTTCCTCCGCCAGGACTCTAACCCGCGATACAGCGTGTATGGTAGAGCGCCCATGCCGAAAGCCATACTGGCTCTCGTCCAGGTCCGGCCCCTCTTCGCACAAGTGGCTGACGAGGCGGGCTGCGATTATCCGCTCAAACAGCTTTCCCACCTCGTCCAGCAGCACTATGGGCCGGTACGCGGACGGAGAGTCCGCAGGGCGCCCCGCCTTCTTGAGCAGGACCAGACGACCAGATTTCCACAATGTGGGAAACTGGCCCCGCTCAAGGCACGCTGTAAACAGTCCTCTAAGTTGGGGCTCTAGCTCCTTCAGAGCGAGGGCCAACGCTAAGCCGTGAATGCCGTCGGGCCCCGGAGCCACGTTCTTGGCCCGGAGCCGCAGCACGGCCGCCCCCATCTCTGCCTGTGTCACCTCTGGGACGCTGATGGCGTTCTCCTCTGTGGACTCTGCGTCTGTGGGCAAAGCCATCGGCGGTGGAGTATGCTCCGCTCGTGCCGGGAAGAGGGCTGAGACAACCTCCTCCAGCAGCTCTGGTTGGAGACTCCCCGTGAGCGGGGGCGCCGCAGACCGAAGTTTCCCTCGAACCGCTTGATATGGGCGCCCCCACGGATCCCGGTTTAGGGTCTCCAACATCTCCTCCCTGGCTTGCGTCTTCGCATCGCCGATGGCCAGACACAGAGTCCTCTTAGCCGCGCGGTACACCTCATACAGCGCGGCTTCTTCGTCCGGGACCCGACGACGTCTCCTCCGGTATCGGGTGTACCGGCGTCTGACCGCTACGCACTCAATGCGCATACGAGCGATCTCGGCCGACCACCAGTACACCTGGCGCCCTGCTGACTGTGCGTGGACCCGGGGCATGGACGCGTCGCAAATTTGCGTCATCGCCCCGCGGAACCACAGCGCCTCCAGTTCGACGTCGACGGGTCCGTTCGTCTCCGACTCCCGGAACCAGGCCTGGACAATGGCGGCCTCCTCGAGAAGTTCCCTGTTCATGCGCTTACGCGCCCACCGCGGACCGTTCGTTTGCGGGGCCGATGAACCGCGGCCGCTCGTGGTCTGGGCGGAGACGTCAAAACGGATGTATCGATGATCCGACAACGTCTCCACCTCCACGGCGACACGCCAGTCGCGGACACGGCTCGCGACAGCAGGGCTAGCGAACGAGACGTCCACTATTGACCCGCCCCGCTGCCGCACGCACGTGTGGACCGAGCCCCGATTCAGAACGGCCAAGCCAGTCGCGACCGCCCACTCCTCCAGCACCTCACCCCGAGCATCGGTCACCGGGGATCCCCACGCCGCAGACTTGGCGTTGAGATCCCCCAGCAACAGCACCGGGCGAGGGTGAAGACGGCCTACGACGGCACCCAACTCAACAAGGAACCTCTCGAAGTCGGCGAGGCTCTTGTTGGGCGAAAAATACGCACCAACTATGCCAATGCCGTCCGCGAGGGCGGCTACCCAGCCGTGTCCTCGGGACGGGTTGACAAGAGCCCCGCCAATGATGGCCACCAAGCCGTCCAAGTCTCCCACCCAGTTATCCCTGGGGGGGACAAAGTACGGCTCGGCGACCACAGCCACGTCAATCGACCACTCTGCCATGCTCTGGAGGAAGAGGTCCTGAGCTCTGGCAGAGTGGTTGATGTTGCCCTGGAGGAAATGGTACAGCGCCATTTATGCGCAGTCCATTCCCTCCGGGTTCGCACCATTCCTAGGCCGGGAGTCGGCCGATGAGGCGCCAGCCTGCGAGGGGGGTAAAGGGCCCCCCGCAGCCTTGGCGCCCCGTCTCTTCCTGGGGGGCGCACAGGCCTTTCCACCCGCTGTGTGCCCAGCGGGCCTCCCTGCAGCTGTACAGAGGCTGCAGTTTGGCGCCGCGGAGCACTGGGCCGCCTTGTGGCCGGGCTGACCGCAGCGATAACACTGATCGCTGCGATCGACTTGGCCGGTGCACCGAGCCTTGACATGCCCAATGTCAAGGCAGCGGAAGCACCGCATAACCCTGGGTTGCAGCAGCTTCGCCCTCGCTGCAACCCACCCCACCAACAGACGCCCAGCATCAGCGACTTTGTTGGCCGCCGCCACCGGACACCGCACCCAGATCGCGCCGAGCCCGGAAGCGTCGACGCGAATCTCTCCCGTCCGCACGTCTGCAGGCGGACATCCACCGACACGGGCGACGGCCGCCACGACCTCATCTGGAGTAGTCGAGTCGTCCAGACCGTCAACGCGCAGCTCAGCGGTCTTCGTCGGCCTGGACACCCGGACGTCCTCCGGGTTGAGGACTTCCCTCAACTTGGCGGCCAGGATGTCCGCCTTTTCCGCGCTAGAGGCACCCGACACCTCCAGCAGCCGCGCCCCCGTGATCGCCGGCCTCATTTTGAAGCCGGACGGTGTGCCAAGGTCAGGGAACGCGACTTTGGCCTTCGCCTCCATTAGGACCGCCCTGTAGGAGAGGCCCCTTTCGACGGCTCCGGGCTGCAGCGTAATCACTACAGCCGCGGAGCGAGGGGCTCTGACCCTAGGCGGTCTTTTGGCCTTCTTAGGTGCCGGTGTTGGCGGTGCCGGTGCCGGTGGTGCTGCCTTCTTCTTTTTTCGACGGCGGCGCTTCTTGGCCTCTGTCCAGCCCTCCTCCGTGTTCTCGCTGGGCTGGGACGCGGTCGTCGCGGCCGCCGTCGGCTGAGAAGCGGGTGTGGACTGACCCGTCGCGGTCGTCCGTGAAGTGGACGCGGATGCACCCTTCGCGGTCTTATTCGCCGCCTTGCCGGGCTTTCTAGGCCCTGCCGCCACCGCGGCCGCAGTTGCGGGCGCCATCCCCGGTTTTGCGGGTGCCGGCCCCGCCTGACCGGGCGTCACCTTCTTCCGCTGGTCCGCAGCGAGCGGTGGGCGGAGAGTTTCGGCCGGAAGCAGCCTCCCGTCAATGGCCTCCAGCCGGGCCCCCACCATCTTCCCACACTGCATCATGCAGATGCGGGCGATCTTCTCGATCTCCGCATCCGCAAGTGCAGGGCCCGACGTGGCCGACGTGGCCGTTGGAGAACCCGATGCCAGAGGCGCAGCGAAAGCAGTGCCAGCGGCCGTGGGAGCTGCCCTCTGGGCGGCAAATTGCCGCTTGAGGTCCTCTACCTCGGAGCGGAGACGGCGGTTCTCCTCCCACAGCTTCGCCGTCTCATCCGTGCTCGTACGACTTACGAGGACCCCAACCGCCTCTCGAATGTCGTCAGCCGCCTCCTTCAGGGCGCGCGTGAACGTGCCCTTCAGGTTGCCCGATTTGGTGGCAACCTTCAGGACGACATCCACGCCGTCCAGAACTTGGCGACTGAGCGCCACCGCCGAAACACCCTCGCCGGCCGCCAGCCGAGCTTCGCGCCGCTCTCGAGCCTGTCGGGATAGCTCGGCGACTTCGCCTTCCGCGACAGCCTTTCGCTGAGCCCGCTTGGCGGCGTTCGCCTCCGCCCTGTTCGAGCCCAGTAGAGAGCTCTCACTGTGGTCCGCGATCGAGCTCCGACCGGGCTCAGAGTCGCTCCCCACGCTCTCCACATTATCCGACGGCGCCGGCGTGTCAGGCCGGGATACCGGCACGAACCGGCCCCGCACATCACGCTCCGGCGGTCGAGCGGGGGCTACATTTGCCACCTTACGACCTCGCCCTCTGCGTGCCGTTGGCACCTTCGGGGCCGACAAGCTCTCCTCGCTGGAGGAGAGACCCATCGGTCCCGATCCCACACTCCGCGGGCGCTTCCTGAAAGCGCTCGCCGCCGCCGCCCTCTTGGCAGTGGCCACCTCGTCATCGCGCAGGCGCTCCAGGCTGATCTGGAGCTCCTTTTCTCGCCTATTCTTCTCATCATTATCCAATCGTTTTGTATCGGTCCGTTTTGCTTGCGTAAGGTCGTTAGTGTGACTAGAGATTGGTTTGCCCCCCCCAGATACGATAGGGCAGCCCTCAGTAGAGGGGCGGGATTCCCCGGAATTTCCGGGACCCGCCTGGGGATTATTATCTGTAGTCATTTTTTCCATTCTGTTTTTCCTTTTTAAGGGTGAGGTCCCTATTCCCTGATCCCCCCCAAGCGCTAACGACCGGATACCCTCCGGCCATTCATCCCCTCGGCACGCTAGACCTTGGGATTAGGTTTCGCCACCCTTCGTCCACTCGTCCTGCCCTCTGCGATCAGAGGGAGGTGAATGGACGATCCGTCACTCGGTCGGAGACGACCCCGGAGCATAATGCTCCCCCCCACGCAGAAATTCGCCACGGTCAATAGTCTCTCCAACTCGGAGAGGGTAATCAATACCCTCCCCGAATTGGAGAGACCATTGACCGTGCCCAGGGTGCACCGGCCCGACCACTGCTCTTTCCCCCAAACGTATTCGAACAGAACCAGCAGCAATCAGGCACACGAGGAGGTTTTCTGCACGCACCCCACCCCCAACCTAACCTTTTTTTTTTTTTTTTTTGGTGCGGGGTGGAAAATCCTCATGGATGTCCTCCGCCCTGGGGCGGGCGGTGGGGTCTGTCAGACTCTTACTGACTAAAAACCACCCCGGTGTTCCATCTCACACCTACGTCGGGGGTCGCGGGAACTGGAGATACTTCCGCAACCCCCGGCTGGTGCCGGCCCGCTGCAGCGGGCCACTTCTCGGGTCAGGGGGGGGAGTGAGGTGTTAGACTCCCCCCCGGACGTCTTAGAGGGGCGCGCGTGGAACACTACGCGCCGCCACCTCGGGTCCTGGTGTATGTGGGGGGCGACAGACGTCCCCGAGTCTGCCGCCCCTGGACCCATTTAGGGGGGCCGGAAGAGGGCGTTGTCCGCCCTTCGCCGACGCCCGGTGCGCCTGCTGCGGGCAGGGTGGGAGGTTGAGATCTCCCTCTCCCTTTCCGCAGCCTCCTTCTGCGACATGACACTTTCGCAGAAGGAAACCACCGCGTCCCAGGACTCTGCGCTGTCGACCATCGACTCGACCACGGCCGACAGCGACAGGTCACTGCCTACTTCTGAGACGAGGGCACGGCGCGGCCCCTCCCAAGCGGCACATTCCGCCAGCGTATGCCGCGCCGTGTCCTCCCGGCAGTCGACGCAGTGGTGACACCGGGCGTCCGGCTCCCTGTTTATGCGACACAGGTACTTCCCGAAGCAACCATGCCCCGAGAGCACCTGCGTCACCCGAAACGACAGGGAGCCGTGCCTCCTCCCGAGCCAGCGCTCGAGCACTGGCCGGACCGCCTCGATGATGGCGAGGCCGGCGGTAGGGCGCGAAAGCCTGTCCCGCCATTCCGCCACCAGGACCTCGCGAAGCTGAGACCGACGCAGCTCCATGTGTCGCTGCATCGGTCGCTCGCCCCGCGCCCGCGCTTCCTCGCGCCACCGGTACAGTGACGCGAGCACCTTCGCCTCCAGGTCCCAGGGCGGGGATCCGGCCAGTGCACAAGCCGCCTCGTAGGAGATCGTGCGATATCCCCTGATGACTCTGACGGCCATCGCGCGTTGCGGCTTTCGCAGCACGGCGATGCTTCCGGCCGTCAGGTCTGCCGCCCAGATCGGGGCCCCATAAAGGGCCATCGATCGCACGATCCCCACGTAGAGCCGCCTGCAGACGGCGCTCGGGCCCCCCAGATTGGGAAGCAGCGTTGACAACGCCCCAGCCGCGCCCAACAACTTGGGCGCCAGCCGCTGGAAATGAGGGCCAAAATCCCATCGGCTGTCGAGCACCAATCCAAGGTACTTCATGGTGGACTCGACAGCTATTCTGGCCCCCCCGACCACGATGTGTGATCCCGGCGGCGGCGCCCGCCGGGGGCCGTGAAAGATCACGGCCTCCGACTTGTTGAGGGCCACCTCCAGGCCGAGGCGCCGGATGCGGCCCACCACCTGTGAGACCGCAGCCGTCGCCAGCAACGCTGCCTCCCTGTACGAACTCCCCCGGGCCGTGACCAGCGTGTCGTCAGCGTAACACGTCAGGTCCACGCCCGGCTGGAGCTCGCCCCTCAGCACCCAGTCGCACCCGATGTTCCACAGGGGCGGTCCTAAGACGGAACCCTGCGGAACACCGCACGACATGCGGCGCTGGTGCTCGCCATCACGTCCCACGTAGGTGACACACCTCTCGGACAGATAAGCCCCAACTATGCGGCGGAGGTAGGAAGGCACACGATGATACCGGAGTGCCTCCCGTACACAACTCCAGGGCAGGGCGTTGAAGGCGTTGGAAATGTCCAAGGACACCGCCAACATCACCCCGCCCCGGGACACCGCTTCCTCCGCCAGGACTCTAACCCGCGATACAGCGTGTATGGTAGAGCGCCCATGCCGAAAGCCATACTGGCTCTCGTCCAGGTCCGGCCCCTCTTCGCACAAGTGGCTGACGAGGCGGGCTGCGATTATCCGCTCAAACAGCTTTCCCACCTCGTCCAGCAGCACTATGGGCCGGTACGCGGACGGAGAGTCCGCAGGGCGCCCCGCCTTCTTGAGCAGGACCAGACGACCAGATTTCCACAATGTGGGAAACTGGCCCCGCTCAAGGCACGCTGTAAACAGTCCTCTAAGTTGGGGCTCTAGCTCCTTCAGAGCGAGGGCCAACGCTAAGCCGTGAATGCCGTCGGGCCCCGGAGCCACGTTCTTGGCCCGGAGCCGCAGCACGGCCGCCCCCATCTCTGCCTGTGTCACCTCTGGGACGCTGATGGCGTTCTCCTCTGTGGACTCTGCGTCTGTGGGCAAAGCCATCGGCGGTGGAGTATGCTCCGCTCGTGCCGGGAAGAGGGCTGAGACAACCTCCTCCAGCAGCTCTGGTTGGAGACTCCCCGTGAGCGGGGGCGCCGCAGACCGAAGTTTCCCTCGAACCGCTTGATATGGGCGCCCCCACGGATCCCGGTTTAGGGTCTCCAACATCTCCTCCCTGGCTTGCGTCTTCGCATCGCCGATGGCCAGACACAGAGTCCTCTTAGCCGCGCGGTACACCTCATACAGCGCGGCTTCTTCGTCCGGGACCCGACGACGTCTCCTCCGGTATCGGGTGTACCGGCGTCTGACCGCTACGCACTCAATGCGCATACGAGCGATCTCGGCCGACCACCAGTACACCTGGCGCCCTGCTGACTGTGTGTGGACCCGGGGCATGGACGCGTCGCAAATTTGCGTCATCGCCCCGCGGAACCACAGCGCCTCCAGTTCGACGTCGACGGGTCCGTTCGTCTCCGACTCCCGGAACCAGGCCTGGACAATGGCGGCCTCCTCGAGAAGTTCCCTGTTCATGCGCTTACGCGCCCACCGCGGACCGTTCGTTTGCGGGGCCGATGAACCGCGGCCGCCCGTGGTCTGGGCGGAGACGTCAAAACGGATGTATCGATGATCCGACAACGTCTCCACCTCCACGGCGACACGCCAGTCGCGGACACGGCTGGCGACAGCAGGGCTAGCGAACGAGACGTCCACTATTGACCCGCCCCGCTGCCGCACGCACGTGTGGACCGAGCCCCGATTCAGAACGGCCAAGCCAGTCGCGACCGCCCACTCCTCCAGCACCTCACCCCGAGCATCGGTCACTGGAGATCCCCACGCCGCAGACTTGGCGTTGAGATCCCCCAGCAACAGCACCGGGCGAGGGTGAAGACGGCCTACGACGGCACCCAACTCAACAAGGAACCTCTCGAAGTCGGCGAGGCTCTTGTTGGGCGAAAAATACGCACCAACTATGCCAATGCCGTCCGCGAGGGCGGCTACCCAGCCGTGACCTCGGGACGGGTTGACCAGAGCCCCGCCAATGATGGCCACCAAGCCGTCCAAGTCTCCCACCCAGTTATCCCTGGAGGGGACGAAGTACGGCTCGGCGACCACAGCCACGTCAATCGACCACTCTGCCATGCTCTGGAGGAAGAGGTCCTGAGCTCTGGCAGAGTGGTTGATGTTGCCCTGGAGGAAATGGTACAGCGCCATTTATGCGCAGTCCATTCCCTCCGTGACACCAGACCGGGAGTCGGCCGATGAGGCGCCAGCCTGCGGGGGGGGTAAAGGGCCCCCAGCAGCCTTGGCGCCCCGTCTCTTCCTGGGGGGCGCACAGGCCTTTCCACCCGCTGTGTGCCCAGCGGGCCTCCCTGCAGCTGTACAGAGGCTGCAGTTTGGCGCCGCGGAGCACTGGGCCGCCTTGTGGCCGGGCTGACCGCAGCGATAACACTGATCGCTGCGGTCGACTTGGCCGGTGCACCGAGCCTTGACATGCCCAATGTCAAGGCAGCGGAAGCACCGCATAACCCTGGGTTGCAGCAGCTTCGCCCTCGCCGCAACCCACCCCACCAACAGACGCCCAGCATCGGCGACTTTGTTGGCCGCCACCACCGGACACCGCACCCAGATCGCGCCGAGCCCGGAAGCGTCGACGCGAATCTCGCCCGTCCGCACGTCTGCAGGCAGACATCCACCGACACGGGCGACGGCCGCCACGACCTCAGCCGGAGTAGTCGAGTCGTCCAGACCGTCAACGCGCAGCTCAGCGGTCTTCGTCGGCCTGGACACCCGGACGTCCTCCGGGTTGAGGACTTCCCTCAACTTGGCGGCCAGGATGTCCGCCTTTTCCGCGCTAGAGGCACCCGACACCTCCAGCAGCCGCGCCCCCGTGATCGCCGGCCTCATTTTGAAGCCGGACGGTGTGCCAAGGTCAGGGAACGCGACTTTGGCCTTCGCCTCCATTAGGACCGCCCTGTAGGAGAGGCCCCTTTCGACGGCTCCGGGCTGCAGCGTAATCACTACAGCCGCGGAGCGAGGGGCTCTGACCCTAGGCGGTCTTTTGGCCTTCTTAGGTACCGGTGTTGGCGGTGCCGGTGCCGGTGGTGCTGCCTTCTTCTTTTTTCGACGGCGGCGCTTCTTGGCCTCTGTCCAGCCCTCCTCCGTGTTCTCGCTGGGCTGGGACGCGGTCGTCGCGGCCGCCGTCGGCTGAGAAGCGGGTGTGGACTGACCCGTCGCGGTCGTCCGTGAAGTGGACGCGGATGCATCCTTCGCGGTCTTATTCGCCGCCTTGCCGGGCTTTCTAGGCCCTGCCGCCACCGCGGCCGCAGTTGCGGGCGCCATCCCCGGTTTTGCGGGTACCGGCCCCGACTGACCGGGCGCCACCTTCTTCCGCTGGTCCGCAGCGAGCGGTGGGCGGAGAGTTTCGGCCGGAAGCAGCCTCCCGTCAATGGCCTCCAGCCGGGCCCCCACCATCTTCCCACACTGCATCATGCAGATGCGGGCGATCTTCTCGATCTCCGCATCCGCAAGTGCAGGGCCCGACGTGGCCGACATGGCCGTTGGAGAACCCGATGCCAGAGGCGCAGCGAAAGCAGTGCCAGCGGCCGTGGGAGCTGCCCTTTGGGCGGCAAATTGCCGCTTGAGGTCCTCTACCTCGGAGCGGAGACGGCGGTTCTCCTCCCACAGCTTCGCCGTCTCATCCGTGCTCGTACGACTTACGAGGACCCCAACCGCCTCTCGAATGTCGTCAGCCGCCTCCTTCAGGGCGCGCGTGAACGTGCCCTTCAGGTTGCCCGATTTGGTGGCAACCTTCAGCACGACGTCCACGCCGTCTAGAACTTGGCGACTGAGCGCCACCGCCGAAACACCCTCGCCGGCCGCCAGCCGAGCTTCGCGCCGCTCTCGAGCCTGTCGGGATAACTCGGCGACTTCGCCTTCCGCGACAGCCTTTCGCTGAGCCCGCCTGGCGGCGTTCGCCTCCGCCCTGTTCGAGCCCAGTAGGGAGCTCTCACTGTGGTCCGCGATCGAGCTCCGACCGGGCTCAGAGTCGCTCCCCACGCTCTCCACAATATCCGACGGCGCCGGCGTGTCGGGCCGGGATACCGGCGCGAACCGGCCCCGCACATCACGCTCCGGCGGTCGAGCGGGGGCTACATTCGCCACCTTTCGACCTCGCCCTCTGCGTGCCGTTGGCACCTTCGGGGCCGACAAGCTCTCCTCGCTAGAGGAGAGACCCATTGGTCCCG
Source organism: Charanyca ferruginea (assembly GCA_947361185.1). Lineage (NCBI taxonomy): Eukaryota > Metazoa > Arthropoda > Insecta > Lepidoptera > Noctuidae > Charanyca > Charanyca ferruginea. The sequence goes on along the minus strand of OX376061.1, from coordinate 29,858,337 downwards.
ATCCCACACTCCGCGGACGCTTCCTGAAAGCGCTCGCCGCCGCCGCCCTCTTGGCAGAGACCACCTCCTCATCGCGCAGGCGCTCCAGGCTGACCTGGAGCTCCTTTTCTCGCCTATAATTCCTCTCATCATTTTCCAATTGTTGTGTTTCGGTCCGTTTAGCTTGCGTAAGGTCGTTGGTTTGACTATTGATTGGTTTGCCCCCTCCAGATACGATAGGGCAGCCCTCAGTAGAGGGGCGGGATTCCCCGGAATTTCCGGGACCCGCCTGGAGATTATTACCTGTAGTCTTTGTTTCCATTCTGTTTTTCCCTTTTAAGGGTGAGGTCCCTATTCCCTGATCCCCCCCAAGCGCTAACGACCGGATACCCTCCGGCCATTCATCCCCTCGGCACGCTAGACCTTGGGATTAGGTTTCGCCACCCTTCGTCCACTCGTCCTGCCCTCTGCGATCAGAGGGAGGTGAATGGACGATCCGTCACTCGGTCGGAGACGACCCCGGAGCATAATGCTCCCCCCCACGCAGAAATTCGCCACGGCCAATAGTCCCTCCAACTCGGAGAGGATAATCAATACCCTCCCCGAATTGGAGAGACCATTGACCGTGCCCAGGGTGCACCGGCCCGACCACTGCTCTTTCCCCCAAACGTATTCGAACAGAAACAGCAGCAATCAGGCACACGAGGAGGTTTTCTGCACGCACCCCACCCCCAACCTAACCTTTTTTTTTTTTTTTTTTTTTGGTACGGGGTGGAAAATCCTCATGGATGTCCTCCGCCCTGGGGCGGGCGGAGGGGTCTGTCAGACTCTTACTGACTAAAAACCACCCCGGTGTTCCATCTCACACCTACGTCGGGGGTCGCGGGAACTGGAGATACTTCCGCAACCCCCGGCTGGTGCCGGCCCGCTGCAGCGGGCCACTTCTCGGGTCAGGGGGGGGAGTGAGGTGTTAGACTCCCCCCCGGACGTCTTAGAGGGGCGCGCGTGGAACACTACGCGCCGCCACCTCGGGTCCTGGTGTATGTGGGGGGCGACAGACGTCCCCGAGTCTGCCGCCCCTGGACCCATTTAGGGGGGCCGGAAGAGGGCGTTGTCCGCCCTTCGCCGACGCCCGGTGCGCCTGCTGCGGGCAGGGTGGGAGGTTGAGATCTCCCTTTCCCTTTCCGCAGCCTCCTTCTGCGACATGACACTTTCGCAGAAGGAAACCACCGCGTCCCAGGACTCTGCGCTGTCGACCATCGACTCGACCACGGCCGACAGCGACAGGTCACTGCCTACTTCTGAGACGAGGGCACGGCGCGGCCCCTCCCAAGCGGCACATTCCGCCAGCGTATGCCGCGCCGTGTCCTCCCGGCAGTCGACGCAGTGGTGACACCGGGCGTCCGGCTCCCTGTTTATGCGACACAGGTACTTCCCGAAGCAACCATGCCCCGAGAGCACCTGCGTCACCCGAAACGACAGGGAGCCGTGCCTCCTCCCGAGCCAGCGCTCGAGCACTGGCCGGACCGCCTCGATGATGGCGAGGCCGGCGGTAGGGCGTGAAAGCCTGTCCCGCCATTCCGCCACCAGGACCTCGCGAAGCTGAGACCGACGCAGCTCCATGTGTCGCTGCATCGGTCGCTCGCCCCGCGCCCGCGCTTCCTCGCGCCACCGGAACAGTGACGCGAGTACCTTCGCCTCCAGGTCCCAGGGCGGGGATCCGGCCAGTGCACAAGCCGCCTCGTAGGAGATCGTGCGATATCCCCTGATGACTCTGACGGCCATCGCTCGTTGCGGCTTTCGCAGCACGGCGATGCTTCCGGCCGTCAGGTCTGCCGCCCAGATCGGGGCCCCATAAAGGGCCATCGATCGCACGATCCCCACGTAGAGCCGCCTGCAGGCGGCGCTCGGGCCCCCCAGATTGGGAAGCAGCGTTGAAAGCGCCCCGGCCGCGCCCAACAACTTGGGCGCCAGCCGCTGGAAATGAGGGCCAAAATCCCATCGGCTGTCGAGCACCAATCCAAGGTACTTCATGGTGGACTCGACAGCTATTCTGGCCCCCCCGACCACGATGTGTGATCCCGGCGGCGGCGCCCGCCGGGGGCCGTGAAAGATCACGGCCTCCGACTTGTTGAGGGCCACCTCCAGGCCGAGGCGCCGGATGCGGCCCACCACCTGTGAGACCGCAGCCGTCGCCAGCAACGCTGCCTCCCTGTACGAACTCCCCCGGGCCGTGACCAGCGTGTCGTCAGCGTAACACGTCAGGTCCACGCCCGGCTGGAGCTCGCCCCTCAGCACCCAGTCGTACCCGATGCTCCACAGGGGCGGTCCTAAGACGGAACCCTGCGGAACACCGCACGACATGCGGCGCTGGTGCTCGCCATCACGTCCCACGTAGGTGACACACCTCTCGGACAGATAAGCCCCAACTATGCGGCGGAGGTAGGAAGGCACACGATGATACCGGAGTGCCTCCCGTACACAACTCCAGGGCAGGGCGTTGAAGGCGTTGGAAATGTCCAAGGACACCGCCAACATCACCCCGCCCCGGGACACCGCTTCCTCCGCCAGGACTCTAACCCGCGATACAGCGTGTATGGTAGAGCGCCCATGCCGAAAGCCATACTGGCTCTCGTCCAGGTCCGGCCCCTCTTCGCACAAGTGGCTGACGAGGCGGGCTGCGATTATCCGCTCAAACAGCTTTCCCACCTCGTCCAGCAGCACTATGGGCCGGTACGCGGACGGAGAGTCCGCAGGGCGCCCCGCCTTCTTGAGCAGGACCAGACGACCAGATTTCCACAATGTGGGAAACTGGCCCCGCTCAAGGCACGCTGTAAACAGTCCTCTAAGTTGGGGCTCTAGCTCCTTCAGAGCGAGGGCCAACGCTAAGCCGTGAATGCCGTCGGGCCCCGGAGCCACGTTCTTGGCCCGGAGCCGCAGCACGGCCGCCCCCATCTCTGCCTGTGTCACCTCTGGGACGCTGATGGCGTTCTCCTCTGTGGACTCTGCGTCTGTGGGCAAAGCCATCGGCGGTGGAGTATGCTCCGCTCGTGCCGGGAAGAGGGCTGAGACAACCTCCTCCAGCAGCTCTGGTTGGAGACTCCCCGTGAGCGGGGGCGCCGCAGACCGAAGTTTCCCTCGAACCGCTTGATATGGGCGCCCCCACGGATCCCGGTTTAGGGTCTCCAACATCTCCTCCCTGGCTTGCGTCTTCGCATCGCCGATGGCCAGACACAGAGTCCTCTTAGCCGCGCGGTACACCTCATACAGCGCGGCTTCTTCGTCCGGGACCCGACGACGTCTCCTCCGGTATCGGGTGTACCGGCGTCTGACCGCTACGCACTCAATGCGCATACGAGCGATCTCGGCCGACCACCAGTACACCTGGCGCCCTGCTGACTGTGCGTGGACCCGGGGCATGGACGCGTCGCAAATTTGCGTCATCGCCCCGCGGAACCACAGCGCCTCCAGTTCGACGTCGACGGGTCCGTTCGTCTCCGACTCCCGGAACCAGGCCTGGACAATGGCGGCCTCCTCGAGAAGTTCCCTGTTCATGCGCTTACGCGCCCACCGCGGACCGTTCGTTTGCGGGGCCGATGAACCGCGGCCGCTCGTGGTCTGGGCGGAGACGTCAAAACGGATGTATCGATGATCCGACAACGTCTCCACCTCCACGGCGACACGCCAGTCGCGGACACGGCTCGCGACAGCAGGGCTAGCGAACGAGACGTCCACTATTGACCCGCCCCGCTGCCGCACGCACGTGTGGACCGAGCCCCGATTCAGAACGGCCAAGCCAGTCGCGACCGCCCACTCCTCCAGCACCTCACCCCGAGCATCGGTCACCGGGGATCCCCACGCCGCAGACTTGGCGTTGAGATCCCCCAGCAACAGCACCGGGCGAGGGTGAAGACGGCCTACGACGGCACCCAACTCAACAAGGAACCTCTCGAAGTCGGCGAGGCTCTTGTTGGGCGAAAAATACGCACCAACTATGCCAATGCCGTCCGCGAGGGCGGCTACCCAGCCGTGTCCTCGGGACGGGTTGACAAGAGCCCCGCCAATGATGGCCACCAAGCCGTCCAAGTCTCCCACCCAGTTATCCCTGGGGGGGACAAAGTACGGCTCGGCGACCACAGCCACGTCAATCGACCACTCTGCCATGCTCTGGAGGAAGAGGTCCTGAGCTCTGGCAGAGTGGTTGATGTTGCCCTGGAGGAAATGGTACAGCGCCATTTATGCGCAGTCCATTCCCTCCGGGTTCGCACCATTCCTAGGCCGGGAGTCGGCCGATGAGGCGCCAGCCTGCGAGGGGGGTAAAGGGCCCCCCGCAGCCTTGGCGCCCCGTCTCTTCCTGGGGGGCGCACAGGCCTTTCCACCCGCTGTGTGCCCAGCGGGCCTCCCTGCAGCTGTACAGAGGCTGCAGTTTGGCGCCGCGGAGCACTGGGCCGCCTTGTGGCCGGGCTGACCGCAGCGATAACACTGATCGCTGCGATCGACTTGGCCGGTGCACCGAGCCTTGACATGCCCAATGTCAAGGCAGCGGAAGCACCGCATAACCCTGGGTTGCAGCAGCTTCGCCCTCGCTGCAACCCACCCCACCAACAGACGCCCAGCATCAGCGACTTTGTTGGCCGCCGCCACCGGACACCGCACCCAGATCGCGCCGAGCCCGGAAGCGTCGACGCGAATCTCTCCCGTCCGCACGTCTGCAGGCGGACATCCACCGACACGGGCGACGGCCGCCACGACCTCATCTGGAGTAGTCGAGTCGTCCAGACCGTCAACGCGCAGCTCAGCGGTCTTCGTCGGCCTGGACACCCGGACGTCCTCCGGGTTGAGGACTTCCCTCAACTTGGCGGCCAGGATGTCCGCCTTTTCCGCGCTAGAGGCACCCGACACCTCCAGCAGCCGCGCCCCCGTGATCGCCGGCCTCATTTTGAAGCCGGACGGTGTGCCAAGGTCAGGGAACGCGACTTTGGCCTTCGCCTCCATTAGGACCGCCCTGTAGGAGAGGCCCCTTTCGACGGCTCCGGGCTGCAGCGTAATCACTACAGCCGCGGAGCGAGGGGCTCTGACCCTAGGCGGTCTTTTGGCATTCTTAGGTGCCGGTGTTGGCGGTGCCGGTGACGGTGGTGCTGCCTTCTTCTTTTTTCGACGGCGGCGCTTCTTGGCCTCTGTCCAGCCCTCCTCCGTGTTCTCGCTGGGCTGGGACGCGGCCGTCGCGGCCGCCGTCGGCTGAGAAGCGGGTGTGGACTGACCCGTCGCGGTCGTCCGTGAAGTGGACGCGGATGCACCCTTCGTGGTCTTATTCGCCGCCTTGCCGGGCTTTCTAGGCCCTGCCGTCACCGCGGCCGCAGTTGCGGGCGCCATCCCCGGTTTTGCGGGTACCGGCCCCGCCTGACCGGGAGTCACCTTCTTCCGCTGGTCCGCAGCGAGCGGTGGGCGGAGAGTTTCGGCCGGAAGCAGCCTCCCGTCAATGGCCTCCAGCCGGGCCCCCACCATCTTCCCACACTGCATCATGCAGATGCGGGCGATCTTCTCGATCTCCGCATCCGCAAGTGCAGGGCCCGACGTGGCCGACGTGGCCGTTGGAGAACCCGATGCCAGAGGCGCAGCGAAAGCAGTGCCAGCGGCCGTGGGAGCTGCCCTCTGGGCGGCAAATTGCCGCTTGAGGTCCTCTACCTCGGAGCGGAGACGGCGGTTCTCCTCCCACAGCTTCGCCGTCTCATCCGTGCTCGTACGACTTACGAGGACCCCAACCGCCTCTCGAATGTCGTCAGCCGCCTCCTTCAGGGCGCGCGTGAACGTGCCCTTCAGGTTGCCCGATTTGGTGGCAACCTTCAGGACGACATCCACGCCGTCCAGAACTTGGCGACTGAGCGCCACCGCCGAAACACCCTCGCCGGCCGCCAGCCGAGCTTCGCGCCGCTCTCGAGCCTGTCGGGATAGCTCGGCGACTTCGCCTTCCGCGACAGCCTTTCGCTGAGCCCGCTTGGCGGCGTTCGCCTCCGCCCTGTTCGAGCCCAGTAGAGAGCTCTCACTGTGGTCCGCGATCGAGCTCCGACCGGGCTCAGAGTCGCTCCCCACGCTCTCCACATTATCCGACGGCGCCGGCGTGTCAGGCCGGGATACCGGCACGAACCGGCCCCGCACATCACGCTCCGGCGGTCGAGCGGGGGCTACATTTGCCACCTTACGACCTCGCCCTCTGCGTGCCGTTGGCACCTTCGGGGCCGACAAGCTCTCCTCGCTGGAGGAGAGACCCATCGGTCCCGATCCCACACTCCGCGGGCGCTTCCTGAAAGCGCTCGCCGCCGCCGCCCTCTTGGCAGTGGCCACCTCGTCATCGCGCAGGCGCTCCAGGCTGATCTGGAGCTCCTTTTCTCGCCTATTCTTCTCATCATTATCCAATCGTTTTGTATCGGTCCGTTTTGCTTGCGTAAGGTCGTTAGTGTGACTAGAGATTGGTTTGCCCCCCCCAGATACGATAGGGCAGCCCTCAGTAGAGGGGCGGGATTCCCCGGAATTTCCGGGACCCGCCTGGGGATTATTATCTGTAGTCATTTTTTCCATTCTGTTTTTCCTTTTTAAGGGTGAGGTCCCTATTCCCTGATCCCCCCCAAGCGCTAACGACCGGATACCCTCCGGCCATTCATCCCCTCGGCACGCTAGACCTTGGGATTAGGTTTCGCCACCCTTCGTCCACTCGTCCTGCCCTCTGCGATCAGAGGGAGGTGAATGGACGATCCGTCACTCGGTCGGAGACGACCCCGGAGCATAATGCTCCCCCCCACGCAGAAATTCGCCACGGTCAATAGTCTCTCCAACTCGGAGAGGGTAATCAATACCCTCCCCGAATTGGAGAGACCATTGACCGTGCCCAGGGTGCACCGGCCCGACCACTGCTCTTTCCCCCAAACGTATTCGAACAGAACCAGCAGCAATCAGGCACACGAGGAGGTTTTCTGCACGCACCCCAACCCCCAACCTAACCTTTTTTTTTTTTTTTTTTTTTGGTACGGGGTGGAAAATCCTCATGGATGTCCTCCGCCCTGGGGCGGGCAGAGGGGTCTGTCAGACTCTTACTGACTAAAAACCACCCCGGTGTTCCATCTCACACCTACGTCGGGGGTCGCGGGAACTGGAGATACTTCCGCAACCCCCGGCTGGTGCCGGCCCGCTGCAGCGGGCCCCTTCTCGGGTCAGGGGGGGGAGTGAGGTGTTAGACTCCCCCCCGGACGTCTTAGAGGGGCGCGCGTGGAACACTACGCGCCGCCACCTCGGGTCCTGGTGTATGTGGGGGGCGACAGACGTCCCCGAGTCTGCCGCCCCTGGACCCAATTAGGGGGGCCGGAAGAGGGCGTTGTCCGCCCTCCGCCGACGCCCGGTGCGCCAGCTGCGGGCAGGGTGGGAGGTTGAGATCTCCCTCTCCCTTTCCGCAGCCTCCTTCTGCGACATGACACTTTCGCAGAAGGAAACCACCGCGTCCCAGGACTCTGCGCTGTCGACCATCGACTCGACCACGGCCGACAGCGACAGGTCACTGCCTACTTCTGAGACGAGGGCACGGCGCGGCCCCTCCCAAGCGGCACATTCCGCCAGCGTATGCCGCGCCGTGTCCTCCCGGCAGTCGACGCAGTGGTGACACCGGGCGTCCGGCTCCCTGTTTATGCGACACAGGTACTTCCCGAAGCAACCATGCCCCGAGAGCACCTGCGTCACCCGAAACGACAGGGAGCCGTGCCTCCTCCCGAGCCAGCGCTCGAGCACTGGCCGGACCGCCTCGATGATGGCGAGGCCGGCGGTAGGGCGCGAAAGCCTGGCCCGCCATTCCGCCACCAGGACCTCGCGAAGCTGAGACCGACGCAGCTCCATGTGTCGCTGCATCGGTCGCTCGCCCCGCGCCCGCGCTTCCTCGCGCCACCGGTACAGTGACGCGAGTACCTTCGCCTCCAGGTCCCAGGGCGGGGATCCGGCCAGTGCACAAGCCGCCTCGTAGGAGATCGTGCGATATCCCCTGATGACTCTGACGGCCATCGCGCGTTGCGGCTTTCGCAGCACGGCGATGCTTCCGGCCGTCAGGTCTGCCGCCCAGATCGGGGCCCCATAAAGGGCCATCGATCGCACGATCCCCACGTAGAGCCGCCTGCAGACGGCGCTCGGGCCCCCCAGATTGGGAAGCAGCGTTGACAACGCCCCAGCCGCGCCCAACAACTTGGGCGCCAGCCGCTGGAAATGAGGGCCAAAATCCCATCGGCTGTCGAGCACCAATCCAAGGTACTTCATGGTGGACTCGACAGCTATTCTGGCCCCCCCGACCACGATGTGTGATCCCGGCGGCGGCGCCCGCCGGGGGCCGTGAAAGATCACGGCCTCCGACTTGTTGAGGGCCACCTCCAGGCCGAGGCGCCGGATGCGGCCCACCACCTGTGAGACCGCAGCCGTCGCCAGCAACGCTGCCTCCCTGTACGAACTCCCCCGGGCCGTGACCAGCGTGTCGTCAGCGTAACACGTCAGGTCCACGCCCGGCTGGAGCTCGCCCCTCAGCACCCAGTCGTACCCGATGTTCCACAGGGGCGGTCCTAAGACGGAACCCTGCGGAACACCGCACGACATGCGGCGCTGGTGCTCGCCATCACGTCCCACGTAGGTGACACACCTCTCGGACAGATAAGCCCCAACTATGCGGCGGAGGTAGGAAGGCACACGATGATACCGGAGTGCCTCCCGTACACAACTCCAGGGCAGGGCGTTGAAGGCGTTGGAAATGTCCAAGGACACCGCCAACATCACCCCGCCCCGGGACACCGCTTCCTCCGCCAGGACTCTAACCCGCGATACAGCGTGTATGGTAGAGCGCCCATGCCGAAAGCCATACTGGCTCTCGTCCAGGTCCGGCCCCTCTTCGCACAAGTGGCTGACGAGGCGGGCTGCGATTATCCGCTCAAACAGCTTTCCCACCTCGTCCAGCAGCACTATGGGCCGGTACGCGGACGGAGAGTCCGCAGGGCGCCCCGCCTTCTTGAGCAGGACCAGACGACCAGATTTCCACAATGTGGGACTGGCCCCGCTCAAGGCACGCTGTAAACAGTCCTCTAAGTTGGGGCTCTAGCTCCTTCAGAGCGAGGGCCAACGCTAAGCCGTGAATGCCGTCGGGCCCCGGAGCCACGTTCTTGGCCCGGAGCCGCAGCACGGCCGCCCCCATCTCTGCCTGTGTCACCTCTGGGACGCTGATGGCGTTCTCCTCTGTGGACTCTGCGTCTGTGGGCAAAGCCATCGGCGGTGGAGTATGCTCCGCTCGTGCCGGGAAGAGGGCTGAGACAACCTCCTCCAGCAGCTCTGGTTGGAGACTCCCCGTGAGCGGGGGCGCCGCAGACCGAAGTTTCCCTCGAACCGCTTGATATGGGCGCCCCCACGGATCCCGGTTTAGGGTCTCCAACATCTCCTCCCTGGCTTGCGTCTTCGCATCGCCGATGGCCAGACACAGAGTCCTCTTAGCCGCGCGGTACACCTCATACAGCGCGGCTTCTTCGTCCGGGACCCGACGACGTCTCCTCCGGTATCGGGTGTACCGGCGTCTGACCGCTACGCACTCAATGCGCATACGAGCGATCTCGGCCGACCACCAGTACACCTGGCGCCCAACCTAACCTTTTTTTTTTTTTTTTTTTGGTACGGGGTGGAAAATCCTCATGGATGTCCTCCGCCCTGGGGCGGGCGGAGGGGTCTGTCAGACTCTTACTGACTAAAAACCACCCCGGTGTTCCATCTCACACCTACGTCGGGGGTCGCGGGAACTGGAGATACTTCCGCAACCCCCGGCTGGTGCCGGCCCGCTGCAGCGGGCCACTTCTCGGGTCAGGGGGGGGAGTGAGGTGTTAGACTCCCCCCCGGACGTCTTAGAGGGGCGCGCGTGGAACACTACGCGCCGCCACCTCGGGTCCTGGTGTATGTGGGGGGCGACAGACGTCCCCGAGTCTGCCGCCCCTGGACCCATTTAGGGGGGCCGGAAGAGGGCGTTGTCCGCCCTTCGCCGACGCCCGGTGCGCCTGCTGCGGGCAGGGTGGGAGGTTGAGATCTCCCTCTCCCTTTCCGCAGCCTCCTTCTGCGACATGACACTTTCGCAGAAGGAAACCACCGCGTCCCAGGACTCTGCGCTGTCGACCATCGACTCGACCACGGCCGACAGCGACAGGTCACTGCCTACTTCTGAGACGAGGGCACGGCGCGGCCCCTCCCAAGCGGCACATTCCGCCAGCGTATGCCGCGCCGTGTCCTCCCGGCAGTCGACGCAGTGGTGACACCGGGCGTCCGGCTCCCTGTTTATGCGACACAGGTACTTCCCGAAGCAACCATGCCCCGAGAGCACCTGCGTCACCCGAAACGACAGGGAGCCGTGCCTCCTCCCGAGCCAGCGCTCGAGCACTGGCCGGACCGCCTCGATGATGGCGAGGCCGGCGGTAGGGCGCGAAAGCCTGTCCCGCCATTCTGCCACCAGGACCTCGCGAAGCTGAGACCGACGCAGCTCCATGTGTCGCTGCATCGGTCGCTCGCCCCGCGCCCGCGCTTCCTCGCGCCACCGGAACAGTGACGCGAGTACCTTCGCCTCCAGGTCCCAGGGCGGGGATCCGGCCAGTGCACAAGCCGCCTCGTAGGAGATCGTGCGATATCCCCTGATGACTCTGACGGCCATCGCGCGTTGCGGCTTTCGCAGCACGGCGATGCTTCCGGCCGTCAGGTCTGCCGCCCAGATCGGGGCCCCATAAAGGGCCATCGATCGCACGATCCCCACGTAGAGCCGCCTGCAGACGGCGCTCGGGCCCCCCAGATTGGGAAGCAGCGTTGACAACGCCCCAGCCGCGCCCAACAACTTGGGCGCCAGCCGCTGGAAATGAGGGCCAAAATCCCATCGGCTGTCGAGCACCAATCCAAGGTACTTCATGGTAGACTCGACAGCTATTCTGGCCCCCCCGACCACGATGTGTGATCCCGGCGGCGGCGCCCGCCGAGGACCGTGAAAGATCACGGCCTCCGACTTGTTGAGGGCCACCTCCAGGCCGAGGCGCCGGATGCGGCTCACCACCTGTGAGACCGCAGCCGTCGCCAGCAACGCTGCCTCCCTGTACGAACTCCCCCGGGCCGTGACCAGCGTGTCGTCAGCGTAACACGTCAGGTCCACGCCCGGCTGGAGTTCGCCCCTCAGCACCCAGTCGTACCCGATGTTCCACAGGGGCGGTCCTAAGACGGAACCCTGCGGAACACCGCACGACATGCGGCGCTGGTGCTCACCATCACGTCCCACGTAGGTGACACACCTCTCGGACAAATAAACCTAACCTAACCTAACCTAACCCGAGCAAAACCTATCCCGAGCAAACCTAACCCGAGTAAACCTATCCCGAGCAAACCTACTACGGTATCACTACTTTAGCGGTACAATAACAGTAACAAATTTACAAAAGTATAACCAATAGGAACAAAGTAATTACAACCAATCACATCACACTGCACTATTGTCACGTGAATTCCGCGAGGGGGCGCGTGTGTGTTTCCCGCGCTCGCGCGCCGCGCTATTGAATGCATAAATATGAGTGCGTGGTCGTCGCGCACTTCCATTTCGACGCAGCCGCCGTTGCGTGAATATCTGCGTGTGATTGTTTGGGCGCGGCGATAGGAAGACGCCGCGACTCGAAGCTTTCTTCTCGTTTCTTCGCAGTTTGTCAAAAAAACATAACAACAGTTCTTTTCAGAACTATTCTCTGTTTCTTTTACGGGAAATGTCAAAACGTTATACATAGTTCTTCTCAGAGCTGGTTGCTTCAAATGTTTCTTCATGCAGAAAAGTCAAAACGTTATGTGCTGTGATGTGCTGTGATGCATGGTAGCTACAAACCCATGAGCTTAGGATCGAGGCCGAGCAGTGCAAAGCTACCGCAGCGTTGATCCAAAAAAAATACGTGGGGAGCGCAAAAAATAAAAAAAAAAAGGATTAACAGGACCTGAGGCGTGAGAATCTCCCAGAGCACCAGGCAAGGAGAAGGGACTGTCAAAGCGGCAATAGCCGTCATTGACCCAAAAAAAAAAAGTAACCGTAAGGACTGCCTTACGGCTACTTTTTTTTGTCATGGTGGGGGTCCAAACTGGTGCCTGGAAGCTCACGCTGGTATCGTTCTACTTTGAGCCAGTTTAACCCTTGGGGCCATAATTGGACACGCTCAGAAAGGTCGAAAGCGACACCAGCCCGCATAGGCTCATAATTGGTGGAGATGCCAACGCCTGGAGTATCTGGTGGGGCAGCAGTAAGACGAACAGTAGACGAAATGCTGGTAGCTCTCGACCAACTCGGACTGCAAGTCCTCAACACAAGGGAAACTCCAACCATCGACGTAGTTAGGGGTGACAGACGTTACGCTAGCAGCGTCGACGTCACAGCCTGTACATCGGATATGCTGACGGTGACAGACGGCTGGCGAGTCGTCGACGACCTGACAGGCTCGGCTCCACAACGGCATTGAGTTCAACATTCACCTCGAAAAATCTGCGAGTATCACGGTAAACCGGATTACCAGAGTCTACAATACCAAGAAAGCTAATTGGGGCCAGTTTCGTTTGAAACTGCGCCACCGACACCGACTGCGACACCTTTTCGATGACATCGACAGCGCACACAAAGTAGACGAAGTAGGCCAGTAATTCACAACAGCGGTACAGCAGACCTGTGATCACGCGATATCCAAAAAAAAGAGTAGAGGAAGTAACCGTGCCGTGGTGGTCCAGTGAATTCGCCGACCTGAAGAGGAAGGTCGTCACAAAGTGGTGGAGGATCCGATGTGCAGCGCCAGTCCGGAGACTAAAACAGAAACAAGAGCATGAACTTACAGTGGTCAAAGCTCAGGTCGAGAGCTGGAAGGGTTTCTGCGAGAAGCAGAACGGGGAAGGAATGTAGGAAGGGATAAACAGAGTGATCCGAAGGACGGCAAAGGGAAAGGAGGACCTGCCAATGGTTAGGTTACTGAAGGTTGCTGAAGTTAGTCACAGATCCAAGGCTTTCGATGCAGTTATTGACAGCGTAACGACCAATAAAAGCAAAACATTTATTTTGGACACTCCAGGTGGCACGACAACATTTCTTGCTAATAGGATAATATTGACATAATATGTTAAGCAATCCTGAAAAATTGCTCTGACAGTAGCTCCATTGGGAATTGCAGTTACTTTATTAAGGGACGGTAAAACTGCACGCTCTACTTTCAAACTCCCATTGTTAGTTTCATTGTAGTAACAGTCGGTATGTTCGAAAATCGAAATATTTACTAGATCTCTATCTAGTAAATATTTCGATTCATTCACACATTCGTTGACTTTGATCAAGGGCTGTCATCACACAATGAACGGAACGATACAGTCAATGAAATCAAAAATGTAATTTTACAAAAAGCCCCCGGCCTACTCAAAATCTACAAGTCCATTGATAAAGTGTGTAATATCGAAGATGCAGTCCCAATGATATTCTAATAAACAGATATGTTAAACACTCACAAAACAAACGAAAAAAGTGTTCCGCGCAGCAGCGGCTGCACACATTTACACTTTTCATTCATTTTACAATTCACTACAAGTCAAAATGTTGAAAAGGGATGGCTTGAAAAAACCAACAAGAAAAAAAGAGATGCTATTTTGTGTATTGTGTTAGTTAGTGTTGTCAATTGCGCGTGAATGTAAACGGACATTATCCTGGCCACCAATCACAGCGTCTTGGCATCACAGACTAGCAAAATTTAACGAGACAGAAGGTACAAACCGCGAGTACATTTATACACGCGGTTTGTACCTATAACAACTAATAAACAGGGCTAAATGTATAATAGAATATATATTATAATTTTATTATAATAATATACAGAGTAGAAAATATTTATTTTGTAATAAAATTAATTTCTTTGTTTACGAACAAATGCGATCCATTCTTGAAGCCAGATCTCATTGGATAACCTTAACGAAGAAAGGATAATAAATATCTGTTGTCATATTATTTAATTTCTAATTAGGTATATAAATGATTGAATAAAAAAAAATGATTAAATATAACAAAGTTAGAAAAAAGAAAAACAGAACTGTGGGTAAACAATGACTTTACTGCCTACGATATCGCATCTGTACTTTTATTCTATGTCCGAAGTGAACGCGTCCTTGTCTTACTCACGTGAAACAATGTACTTCCATTTTTTTTTTTTTTTCTAACCTCCAAATATAAGAATATTAGGAAAATAATTGAAATATATAAACAAATCGATGTATATTGCGTAGTTACATGAGGTATGAGATCCCTTGTGCTTTATTAAATTGGGTATCATAATTGGTACACTTTCTAAATACACAAAATAGCATCTTTTTATTTTTTTAGCTGCTTTAACAAAGCGTACCATTCGTCGCCATGCGTGACGCGGACTAAAGGCAATACCTCCCAATTAGGACGTTTTTGAATCTTCAAAATTGGGCGCTCATAACATATCTGTTTAATATAATATCATTGTGCAGTCCACTATCCGCCAGAATTTGTGAACTCCCTTAAATTCATCTGGCCTGCCACCTCACGAACTGCTATTGAAAATCGGTATAGCTAACATGCTTTTAAGGAATTTAAGCCCACTTAACCTGTGCAATGGACATAAAAGATTTAAAAGATAATTTAATTTGTAGTTACCATTCTGATCGGACCAGGAGCTGGCCAGTTGGCGCAGATCCTGAGAATTCCAATGATTCCCACGAACCTGCCTATATCGTTCAAGCTAACCCAGTTTCCCGTAAAAAAAAAATTAAGAAGTCCTAGGAACAAACATTATCTTTGGTTGGTTTTGACCCAAGAAAACAATGTTTTACCCATGAACAGTTTATCACGAATTGGATCACCCGAAAACCAGATTATTTAGTTAGGTACTGGAAAATAAAACAACCTTAAACAGTGTATATAGAAAATCAAAATTTTAAAGCAAAGAACTTGATCACCAGTTTGAAAATACATGTTGTATTTCCTTTCCTTGGTACATAACATACTTGAATTAACTCGAAAAATTGTTTCTCCCAAGCCAGTAATATTTTTGAAAGACATCTCTCACCATTTATTTGTATCTGATCAACTAGAAAAAAAAATTGGTTGTCTGTAAAGTCGGTTTACTGACGATAGTTGAACGTGACAACGCGAAAGAATCATTACCTTTATCGCTGTAATTATCGTTGCTATAAACAATTGACACCACATTCACTTTTCACTTGGAACGCCTCAGAGCGAGGTAACGCCGCAGAGCGAGGTAACGCTGCATGACGTTATGTAACGCCGTAACGCCGCATGACGTCATGTTTTTTCGTTCGTGCAGCCGGCTATCGAATTATAAGACGTTGTCACGTCAAAAAGGAAAATGAAATGCATGTAAGTACAATACAAGCTATTTAATTATAATTATTATAATTTATGTACAATACGGTCCCGGCCGCGCCGGGAACTGAGTGCGCGCATGCGTCGTCGGCGGCGGCCGCGCGGTCTCGCCGCGACCAGCGCGCGTCAGAGCGCGGCTAGGGCGCGGCCTGCGTGCACCGGAGCGTGCGACACGTGCGGCGCGTGCGACACGTGCGGCGCGTGCGACACGTGCGGCGCGTGCGGCGGCAGGTGCGGCGGCGGCTCCGGCTCGTCCAGGTCCAGCGCCGCGTCGATCATGGTGGTGTCGTGCAGCAGGCGCAGGCGCGACGCCGACAGCGCGGCCGGCGCGCGGCCCGGCGCGGCCTGCAGCGGCAGCGGGGCGGGCGCCGGGGAGCGCGGCCGGCGGCGCCGCTCCGGCCGCGGGGACGGCACGGGGTCCAGCTCCAGCGAGCGGTTCATGTACGCGTGGCGCGTCGGCGAGCCGCCGTCGAACAGGTTCGTGTAGCTGCCGGCCGCGGGCGCGGGGGGCGAGTCCAGCGGCGCGGGGGGCACGGGGGGCGCAGCGGCCGCGGCCGCGGGGGGGGCGGCGCTCAGGGCGCGCGCGAACGTCGGCGGCAGCTCGTCCATGCCGTCGATGGTGAACACGCCGCGTCTGCGACAAGAGAAGGCGATGAGAGCGACCGGGCGTGCGGCGGCAGCCTAGTGCTAGTGCTAGCAGACGCGCACGCACCGGTCGATGAGGCTGGGCGCCAGCGGGCCGCACAGCACGTGCCAGCAGTTGGCGCACGCGTTGCCGCGCGAGTACGGGTTCGGGTTGGACACGCCGCGACGTGTCGAGAACGAACCCTTGATCTGGAAGCAACGAACAATGTGATCAGTGTCGTGGCCGGGCACCCTCGCAACGCGTCGGCTCGGTCGCTGCGCGCACTCACGTCCTCGTTGGTGGTCTGGTCGGTGGAGGCCAGGTAGGTGTGGAAGCCGGCCAGCCCCAGCACGGACCACACGGACAGGAAGCACACGGCCGCCACCACGGCGGAGGCCGGCGAGGCGCGCAGGGCCGCCGCTAGCCCCGCGCCGCGCGCCAGCAGCGCCACGTGCGTGACGGCGCACGCGAACACGAACACGGCCAGGAACGACAGCGACACCACGAACGTGTAGAAGTAGCGGTAGTTGCGCTTGCCCACGCAGTTGCCCACCCACGGGCAGTGGTGGTCGAAGCGCTCCACGCAGTTGTCGCACAGCGAGCAGTGCGAGGCGCGCGGCGGCCGGAACATCTTGCACGTGAAGCAGTACTTGAGCTTCACGGGGCGGCCGCGCACCAACACCTCGCGCGCGCGGGGCGGCGGCCGGCCCGCCTCGCCCCCGCCCGCCTCCAGCGCCGCCTCGGCGGGGGCGGCGCGCGGCAGGATGCCGGGGTCCGACAGCGCCGTGCGCAGCAGCGCCGCCAGCGTGAGCGCCGTGAGCGCCGCGCCGGCCGCGGGCACGGCGCCCGACACGCGCGCCGCCAGGAAGGGGCAGTCGAAGGCGAAGTGCAGCGCGCACGTGCCGCAGATGAGCGCCAGCGTGAGCGCGAACACGGTGGGGTGCGGCGCCGTCATGAGGCGGCCGTCGCACCAGAAGCGGTTGCGGCCCGCGAACACCTCCCACTTGCGCGTCACGCGCCGCGACGCCATCGCCGCATGCCCCGCGCGCGCGCTGCGGTACAACGAACACATAAGAGTCAACGTGCAACTGTATTGGTGTACATTGTGCATCAACCAAATAAATTAATCATTCTTCCCACCATTGCGATCAATTTGGTTGTTGTAGAGACCATACCTGGGAACCTTGTTCTAGGATCGACTTTTATTTTACGCACAATAATCGATTTTCCAATTAATAACAGCTCACATCCCCAGCTTCACCTGACTGGCACGTTCCAATCCTGGCTCCCCACATTCAATACGAATAGTTGGGAGCAGCTGTACATTTTAATGATGCATGGTCTCAAGGCTTTCGCGTCATTGCGATAAATCAACATAAAGATCTCTCTATGTTGATTGATCGCAATGACGCTAAAGTTAATCAATAACTATTGCTATAGCTTGCTATTAACAATCAGCCATCCATTATCAATACACACGGACTGTCAAGGTCTATTCGTATCAATATTCCGATTGTCGTACATAGAGATTACAAATTAAACAAGATTATAATCATATAATATATTTTTTTTAAGGAATTTCATAATTACATGCTTCTACTTAATTCTCCATGACCATGACGCAGTAATGGCTTACATCAAGAGAATCTATAAAGTGAGCATCTTAGACGGTCCTACGTTTATGTAACAGTAGAAGAGCACTTACAACTTTTTTGAATTGTTCTTTCACGGATTTTTTCTTTGCATAATACATGTTCCGACACATCTTAAGTTTACAATAATAGTAAATACTATATCGTTTTTTATGTATATTAGACATCACGGAAGTAATTTTGCAAGTTGCCTTATGGCAACGCTAGGCCGTTACAGGTACATTTTTTCTAGTTTGGAAAAGCAACAGCATGAATGCTTTTTACGATCAATGAATTGCCTGAAGTCATGAAAAAACAAAAACTTTAGTTTTATTTTGATGATCTTTTTACGGGTATATATTCCACTTCTGATTCACTTGAAAAGTAAGGGTAATGGAGGAACACACTTCGGCAGAACAGGATGCCCCAAATGCTAAGGTTGATTCTATAAAAAAAAGTGCGAGAGGGTCTTACGAATATACCTCTTCTGAAGGTGATGTTTCTGTAGTGCGGTGGATGGATAATTCAGTTGTGACTGTCGCTTCTACTGACCACAAAGTAAGTCGGATTTCCGGATTGATTCCAAAGCAAACCCATAAAAAAGAAAAGTACCGAGACCCAATCTTATAGCGGTATATAATCATGTAAATAAATATCGGATTGGGATTCGAGGCAACAAATGGTAGCCTATTGTTACGTGGCTTGTAGATGTTACAATAAACAATGCTTGGATACTGACGCGCAAATCAGGAAAGAATATTTCGCAGCTGAATTTTCGTCGTCGTCGTTAAAATGTATGGAATCCCTTCTAAATCTGGTGGTTGACCATCTACCTGGACGTAGATACCTAGTCAATGTGGATCTAGGGTTTTGGAAGGAGTTGGATATGACGGTGAAATTCACTTTCCAAAATCAGTAGAAAAGAAACGTAAATCTATGTGTTGGAGCTGACTGTACAACTATTGGAAGACTTATATGCTCAAAATGTGACGTTTGTTTATGTATTAAATGTCTTGAAAATTATGATTCTATGTATTAATCTTGGTATTTTCATAAATGTATATTAAATAAATAAAGAAATATTCAAAAGCTTCATATTTTTCTAAAACAGCAAAATATCGGATTTTGTACCTCGTTTGACCTAGCATTGCCATATGGCAACGGTCTGAAACTCAAAATTGGAAGATTTTGAAAATTAATTTTTTTCATAATCGTATTATCTGGTCATCATTCAACCCAAATATAAGGACAAAAACACAAAATTTGACTGTCAAAAACTTAGTCCCTAATGGGTTAATTAATTCGTCACAAATATAACTAAAAGAGTCAACATCATTTTTTTTTTATTATTGTCGATTTTATACCTGTTGACACACAAAATATGTATTTTTGTCTAGAAAGCACATTTATTTTAAAATGTAATCCGAGTTTTACTGTTGGTAGGTAATTCCTTGCTTTCCTATTTCGAGTAATTGGTTCTTTTCTAAAGCATTCTGTATAGCTTTTTTATTATAATTTCTATGTCTTTCTTGATTCTGCATTAAACTTCTTTGTCATTCAGTCTGTACTGTGCACCTTTGATTATTAAATTGAGATTTAGTCTTTCCTCTCTTAGTTTTCAACCGACTTCAAAAAAGGAGGAGGTTATCAATTAGTATGTATTTTTGAAGTTATACTTCTTTAGGCGCGTTATGAAAAAATGATGAGAGTGAAATTTTACGATTCGCGCATGCGCGCGCACAGCGTCACACGAAATTCTCACGGGAGTAATTGTAAACAACGCCATCTCTGACGTACATGCTGACAGTTCAGCATGTACGTCAGAGATGGCGTTGTTTACAATTCAAATTGTGCTTATATACTTTTTTAATAATGCCAAAGAAGTATAACTTCTCACGCTCGTACATAAGTACACGCACCCATTTTTTTTTATTTTTTTTATGTTTGTTACCTGATTTCTTTAGACTGGGTGAACCGATTTTGATGATTCTTTTTACCAGCTTTTTATTAGCTTCACCTGTATGTTTGTATGTTTGTTTGTAACCGACTTCTTTGGGCGCGATTTTGGCCCACTTTAAACGGCCAGATTTCGTTCAAACTTTGTAGATTTATCGAGGACCGATGACAATACACTAATTTGATAAAATTATTAAAAAAAAAACAAAAAAAAAAAATTGCTTGTAACCAACTTCTTTGGGCGCGATTTTGACCCACTTTAAACGGCCAGATTTCGTTCAAACTTTGTAGATATATCGAGGACCGATGACAATACACTAATTTGATAAAATTATTAAAAAAAAACAAACAAAAAAAAATGGGTTGTAACCGACTTCTTTGGGCGCGATTTTGACCCACTTTAAACGGCCAGATTTCGTTCAAACTTTGTAGATTTATCGAGGACCGATGACAATACACTAATTTGATAAAATTATTTAAAAAAAACAAAAAAAATAAAAACATTAGTCGTTCAAAATTAGTTGCCGAAAAAACAGCTATTATATACTAGGAAGGTACTGCACAAGCGCCCCTGGTAGAATAAATGTACATAATATTTATAGATATAGATATAACCAAACTAAAAAGTAAAAAATAAATAATAGTTTAAAAAAACTAAAAACACGCTTTTTATAGAAAACCAAACTAAAAAATAAAAAATAAATTTTAATAAATTATTTTATTTAAAAAAAAGCGTGGGGTGCATTGTGTCAATAGTTATAAATATTTTATTGGCAGATATGAGTAGAGTGATTATCATTTTGATAATATCTTAAAAAGCACCCCACGCTTTTTTTTTAATAAAATAATTTATTAAAATTTATTTTCTATTTTTTAGTTTGGGGTCTATAAAAAGCGTGTTTTTAGTTTTTTTAAACTATTATTTATTTTATTTGAAAGCTAGTGCTTCCCGTGTGGTCCCATATTAATTTGGTCCAGTTCTGACAATAGCATCCATGAGAAAACCGTATAAGTCTTAAATTTGCATTAAGTATGTGCGCGATTTGTTACGCGATTTCTCCTGTAAGCGTAAAGCGATTTTGAAAATTCTTTTTTTTATGGATAGGGTATGCTTCAGGGGTGGTCCCATATAAATTTTACCGATATTGATTCAGCACTTTTTAAAAAATCAACAAATACCCAAAAATTTTACATAGACGACGTTTTAGTTTCATCAATCTTTGTAGTAGTTAACTTTCAATCTCTTCTTAATAGATTTGGATGAGAAGGAGGTACTAAAAAGCGGAAAATAAAAAGCTTTTTTCTACTTTACCATGGAGTGCTCGATGACCTCAGTAGAACTTCCGAAAGAGTGGGTCTTAAAATGAACATGGACAAAACCAAGGTCATGTTAAATGCCCATGTAACACCCACTCCTATCAAGATCGGAGACTCTACACTCGAAGTTGCAGACGATTATGTCTACCTGGGACAAACGATCCAGTTAGGTAGGTCTAACTTCGAGAAAGAGGTCAATCGTCGAATCCGACTCGGCTGAGCAGCGTTCGGGAAGTTGCGTGGTATCTTCTCGTTCAACTTGCCGCAGTGTCTCAAGATGAAGTCTATGACCAGTGGGTGTTGCCAGTGATTACATACAGGACCGAAACGTGGTCGCTCACAATGGGCCTCATCAGAAGGCTTAAAGTCACCCAAAGGGCAATGGAGAGGGCTATGCTCAGAGTTTCATTGCGTGATAAAATCAGAAATGAGGGCATCCGCAAGAGAACCAAGGTTACCGACGTAGCCCGAAGAATTGCCAAACTTAAGTGGCAGTGGGCAGGGCACATTGCTCGCAGAACGGATGGCCGATGGGGCCGAAAAGTTCTAGAATGGCAACCGCGAACCGGGAAATGTTGCATTAGAAAGCCTCCCACTAGGTGGACCGATGACCTGGTAAAGGTTGTGGGGATCCGCTGGATGCGAGTCGCACGGGACCGGTCAATGTGGCGACACTTGGGGGAGGCCTATGTCCAGCAGTGGACGTCTTTCGGCTGAAATGATGATGATGATGATGACTTTACTGGCTTCTGTATTTAATATTTCATTATATTTCAGATCTGCATTTTATTTCCCCTTTATTTCTGAATAGTCTATAACAGTCAATTCTATTTTCTATGTATAGTTTATGGAATAGAATAGATAATACAATGCCATTAACGACAATTCTGCCAATGACAAAAGTGAATTAGAAAAGCATGTGAGCAAAAATAAAGTCGGCTGTAGCCAGATAAATATTTAATGATTTGTACTATAGTATCTGGGATTTCCGGGTGGCGGCCTAGTGCTGCCACTAACCATGGGGGAAAATTTTATTGTATTTTTAATTTTAAGTACCTACCAAATGAGAATCTTGTAACTATTAATATAGTCCTTTTAATAGCTTCATTTTTCTTATTTTACCTGAAGCATCCTGAGTAGAAAAAACCTTAGCATATCTAGGTTTTTTTTTTATATTAGACAAAATGGTGAGTTAATAATTGGTTTTTGGGCAGATAATAACATAACAGGTTAATGAAAAGTGGTCCAAATAGTTACTGAATAGTTTATTTGTAACCCTATGTGCATGGTGCAATGACTAACAACAGTAACTTATACCACCATAGACCTTCAATGAAGAACTTTGCAGATAGAAGGAAGGAAGTCCACATTGCGTGCATCCTTCCACAGTAAATTAATGTTAGCTTCTCCTTTATTAAAGGAAGTATTAACTAGAGCTACTTATACAAGCCAACAGCCAAACTGAGTTGGTTTAAATACTGTAGTTCAAATAAAAGTAATGCTATCAACTATTACACGCAGTGCTGGCCGTAGGTGTGCCCTCATTTCTTTCAACACATCATAAAAGCTGATAACAATGATTATCTTGAATGTTTCAACTTGTATGGGTAGAGTAATACGATTTTAGCAAGAACTGACCAATATGATTTGGAACGACATTGCTCAACACTAAGAATACACTCACCTTGATTACAATTACAGAAGATATCCTGGAGATGACAAGCTGTCCATAATCTGCTCCATATAGAATGAAAAGATAAAAGTTTTCAACTTCGCTATTGTTTTCGTTTAATAACAACACGAATTTTATATATACACGTAATATATGTAAACGCTTTATTTCGAATATTATAATTAGTTATCCCTCAATATTATCAAAATCATCACTTGCAATAAATATTAGTTTAGGATACAAAACTTTCTTGTTTTCTACATGACAGTGACAGATCAGTCATCAGACAGAGTCGATCAGACTGATCAGTAAGTACCTATCACAGACGTAGATAGAGAATGAACTAATCACAGATGTAGAGAGTAGAGTAGTCAGTCACAGACAAGAAGCTTATAGATAAAAGTGGAGGCAACACTCTAAATACCTAAGTGAAGCCAACTGTGGGCAGATGCTCTCTTTCTGAATGCATACATAAGATAAAGAAAACACATATCACTGTCTCGTTCTTATGTATGCATTCAGAAAGAGAGCATCAGCCCACAGTTGGTTTCAAGCTTTTGTTCTAAGTGTTGGCTCCATTTATACCTATATCTTCATGGTCACAGATAGCCATTTTCATTTTTTTCGTTTTCTGGTCATACTTCCCAATCTATATTACTATACTCTATGGGTCATACTGACTGCACAAATGTCCAAACATCATAAAAAATGTGTTTTTTTTACAACAAAAAGTGTCCACGCTATTATCAAAAAGTGACAAGGGAAACCTAATGGTGGCTGGTGGCTAGACCATTCTTTAACGCGTCTTACCGATAGAGTATATTAGAATGTACCCCGTCAGGGTATAAATGTTCTGTGGAATGTACTCTGTGGGTAGAGCGAATTAGTAGAAATCGTCACGTTACGAAATGCGTGTGTGTATGTGTACGTGTATTGAACTTAGTACAGTACATAAGGAACTTCGTTCCTTTTTCTATAAGAACCTTCTTCAAAGGGTATAATAATAACATGGCCTTCTTCTTACATTATCAAACACAATAAAAAAGGAATCAGCGAAATTAATCCAGCCAGCCGTTCACGCGTTACGCCGTGACCAAGGAAAATGTGAAGGGATTTATTTTTACCTGACTGTATCAGAAAAGGGTTATGTTTTTATATAGATAGATGAACTTGGCTTAGTAGGACTATGGTAGGTATCCAAAGCCTAAATAAAAAGAAAACATTATTTTGACGTTTGTCGCTGTCGCTAAAGATTTTTTGAGTGAAAGATTTCTGTCTGTCTGCCAGCCAGCTGTTGAGCTGTGCTGTTGTAACCTTAAGCTGTAACGCTGTTGTTGAGTTTATTCATCGATACATCGCAGAGTATTTTTATAACTAAAATTGAATAACACTCAAATAATAAACGTTTATGAACTGCTCGTGTTGGAAAAGTTCCTACAATCTTGTATTTAAATTTTAAAACATGTACTCGTGGACTACGAGAACTAGTCGTTTAAAGTAGTGCTGACTGCTGATTATGTGATAAGTTTTAATATTTTGCTTTAAGCTCATTTGACAAACTTCTACCGGTTGTTATGCCATCTCGCAAAAATAATTTAGCAACTCGCCATTCTTTCAATTTTAGTGAAAATGAACGCTTAATGGTCGCTGCAAGCGAAATGTGAGGGTGGAGGTGGTAAGTGGCACTAAGGCTGTAAGGCACTCGTGTTGCGATGGGGCTGGAGGGGTCGCGGCGCGAGTCGCTTGTGGTGGTGGCGCTGTGCCTGGCGTGGTACGCTGCCAGCTCGGCCAGCAACGTGGTGGGCAAGCTGGTGCTGACCGACTTCCCGTACCCGCTGACGGTGACCATGGTGCAGCTGCTGAGCATCGTGCTGTGCAGCGCGCCCGCCTTCGCGCTGTGCGGCGTGCGGCGCGCGGCCGACTTCCCGCGCCGCTACTACTGGCGCACCCTCATGCCGCTCGCCTTCGCCAAGTTCCTCACCACCATATGCTCGCAAGTGTCCATTTGGAAGGTGCCCATCTCCTATGCACACACAGGTTAGCTTTATAATCATGCTTTATCATTGTTAAGAGCCATGGTGGCCATGTAATAACAGCCTTAACTTGTTTGGTTTTGGGCACTTTTTTTTGTTGTATGTTGGAAATCCTCATGGACTTTTAGATTGTAGGAGTGATGTAGGGGGACTCAATCACCTCGGTGGTCTAACACTGCATAGGCAATGATGGAACAAGTAACTAAAAAGCATTCACTGCACCGCTCCCATGGTTGTGCAATTTATTTTATCACTACTACTCTACTAAGATCATGTCTAGACTTGCTTTTATAATGGAGTGCTTTATATAATATATATATTTTTTTTTTTTATATTATCAAATAGGCTTGCGTTTGACTGCAATTCTCCTGATCTTAAGTGATAATGCGGCCTAAGTTGGAACATGCTTGCCTAAGATGAACCGGTTTAGTCGTGCCTTGAAGATACCCAGATTATACTTATCAGGGAACAGCAGTACGGGCAGTCCGCACAATAAATGTGGAGTCAAAGCGCTTGGTTCGAGACTGTGGAACTTCAACCATATAGCGGTGATATTAGGGATGTTATGGAGGTGGTTTAATTG
The DNA here is from genome assembly GCA_947361185.1 of Charanyca ferruginea. Taxonomy (NCBI): domain Eukaryota; kingdom Metazoa; phylum Arthropoda; class Insecta; order Lepidoptera; family Noctuidae; genus Charanyca; species Charanyca ferruginea. The sequence goes on along the minus strand of OX376061.1, from coordinate 29,833,105 downwards.
GAACTAGAATCTGAGATGGTGACAGAAGAGATATGTATTAAGAAGGGCAGGTCTAATAAAATAAAACGGTACAAACATTTTTTAGTCAGCCTCTTTAATTTAAATAAAAAAATAATGAAGGTACATATTCAATTACTTTCCGTGTGGTGTCGGACATAAAGACTAGCACCATCCCATATCTTCCCGTGGGTGTCGTAAAAGGCGACTAAGGGACTCACCAGAGAATGGGCAGCAGCGTTCTCTGTGCCTTTGCAACAACCATACTGCGATCGCCAACCCGCCTGCCAAGCATGGCGATTATGGCAAAACCCCCCTTTGGGGAGGCCTAGGTCCAGCAATGGACGTCTTTCGGCTGAAATGATGATATTCAATTACAGTTAGCAAATTAAATCAAATGAATTGACTCCAAAAGTAGCAAATTACATGTTGACTGCAACTGATATGTTTCGACCTCTGACTATCCTCCGAATATCCCGTCGGAGCCGTGGTCGCAACCGGCCATGTACTGACTGAGATGTATGTGGCGCAGTGAAGGCGACGACGCCGCTGTGGACGGCGGGGCTGGCGTGGCTGCTGTTCGGCGAGCGTCAGTCGCGCGGCGTGCAGCTGGCGCTGGTGGTGATCGCGCTGGGCGTGGGCGTGGCGTCGGCCACCGAGCTGCAGTTCGACGCGCTGGGGCTGGGCGCGGCGCTGGCGGCGGCGGCGCTGCTGAGCCTGCAGCATCTGTACTCCAAGCGCGTCATGCGCGACACCGGCGTGCACCACCTGCGCCTGCTGCAGACGCTGGGCCAGGCCGCGGCCGCGCTGCTGGCGCCGCTGTGGGCGTGGCAGGACGGCGCGGCGCTGCTGGCGGGCGCGCGGCCGGCGGCCGGCTGGGCGGCGGGCGGCGCGCTGCTGGCCGCGGACGGGGTGCTGGCGTGGCTGCAGGCGGTGGCGGCGTTCAGCGTGCTGTCGCGCGTGTCTCCGCTGGCGTACGCGGTGGCGTCGGCGGCCAAGCGCGCGGCCGTGGTGGGCGCGTCGCTGCTGCTGCTGCGCAACCCCGCGTCGCCGCTGAACCTGGCCGGCATGGCGCTGGCGGCGCTGGGCGTGCTGGCCTACAACCGCGCCAAGCTGCGGGCGCGGCGCGGCCCGGCGCTGCCCGTGTGACGCGCCGGCCGCCGGCCGCTCGGCCGCGCGGGTGAGGACGCGACTGTTGTCGGGGGCGGCCGGTCGCTCTGCTGCGACGTCGCTCGAGCTGTTCACGAACGTCGACCGCGATGGGTAGGCGCCGCTTCATGTTTCTAATTGTTTGCGTACTCGTCTGACTTTACAATCGAAAACAAGAACCATTATTTTCAAGAAAACAATGAAAAAAAAAATTAATCCTTAGATACATACAATTTTGACGATAGAAATATCATCCCAAAGTGACGTATCAATGACTACAAGAAACTTGATATACCATAACAATGTTTTTATATTGTATTTTTATACTTCTGTGCCTAAGCACTATAAATAAAAAAATATTACCATATTTTACCATGACGCGGTATTTGGGTACTAAATGACTGAACGTCCAACACAACCAACTTATTAAACTATCTCTTCATTTCGAGTATAAACTGTATTGCGTTATAATAGGCTTTCTCTACAAATATGAGGCCAACTCATACCAAGAGTGTAAAAGTATCGCCCCGCCGTGTGTACATTAGTACGGGAAGCGGAGGAATCCGTGTGGTGGTATGGAACCCGTATTCCTGGATGTACCTACAGTATACACAGCGTACTCGCGTCATCAAGATAACGTAACAGTTTTGTAGCAAGCGTTCGACATTAGCAATTTGTTATTTAAAGAAAATTTGTTAGGTTTCTTTCAAAAATAAATACTTATAATTATTTTGTTTTTCTTTGTTTTATTTATTTTTATTTTCAAGTTATTATTAGTACCTTTTGTACAGGTCGCAAAAGTATCTCCTCTATAGAATACAACAATATTTACAGAGCAAGAAGACATCATAGCATAGTATTACACAAATTCGCTTGCGCTGTCTGCAATGAGTACATTATTATACGCTGTCTGTACGCTTAGATCTTTTAAACTACGCAGCGGATTTTAATGCAATTTTGCACCCGTGTGAAGCAAGGACGGGTCGCTAGGATTGTTTATAATCTATGTAGGGAATAATCTCCGGAACTCATCCGATTTCAAAAATGCATTTACCGATAGGAATCTACGTCATCCCCGACTAATGAGTGCTATAGGCTATATCTAATTGTCAAAAAGAATTGGGATCTGTAAGGAAATTCAAGCGGACGAAATCACGGGCAAAGCGCTAGAAATATTTATTTGCAGGGAGTTATGAAATCGCAGAGAATCTTGACACCGCAACTCAGAAAACGCCATCTGTCGAGGCTGAAACTTAAAAAAAATCTACAAGCCCAACGCAAACAGTGTCTATAAACAAATTTAAATATTACCGTAACCTGGTCCTACTTTGCACCAAAATTTGCTCCAATTGGTTTGTTTATTTCACATTTTTTTTAATTTTACCTAAATTAGTTCTGTGATGTATTGTATGTACAATACTACAATTGAAGTTTAATTTGGCATTAAAACATTATTGTATTTATCTATCATTATTTTTTATTTTTTTATTTATTTTGGAGCAAAGTAGTTCCTTTGCAGGTGGTAACTTTGCTCCTCGAATTCTTTGCACAAGTTTATCGTATATTTTACAATGGAGCATATTTTCAATTTGACATTTTGACTTTGCTCCAATAGAAGAGGGTAGTAAAAAACAGTCATGTTGAAAAACATCTTTATTTACGAGAGATCAATGGAAAAATCACAGTTTGAGACCGATTTCACAGTCATAGGAACATTTTTTCTTAATAATTAGCATAAACATTTCGTAAATGTATCAAAAATAAACAGTTTTAAAGATAAACTATCAAAATAAGGAACAAAGATAATTTTTAAAATCGTCTAGAAAATTTATGTGCCCCATATTTGGTTAAGTTCGGGCACAGAATAAAAGTTCCTGCGCCCAATTTTTTTTGGTGGGTTTATGCCGCCAAGGACTTCATTCCATGTGTAATATAATTCGTCTTTAGGAAGAGGCCACTTCCAGTTCTTTAAAGAACGCTTCATCGATGATATAACAGCCCCATTTTTATTGATTTTTGTAATCACGCCGGGAAACAGCTCACCTTCGTATTTAAAAATTACGTATTGACCATTCTTTTTTACCAAGGGCTGAAACGCCAAATTCTCTGAACCTTCAGAATGTAAAATATTGGGGTTTTCATTTTCAACGTCACTTAGGGGCCCTTCAGAAGAATCTCTTAGAGATATCTGATCATCGGTTTCGCTGCTATCACTATTGATTATAGCAGATGACGAACAAGGGACAACTTCTATCTCACCTGTAGTCGGCGAAACAAGCATTTGATCAGCTACACTTTTGCCTGGTAGTAACTTTAGCTTTTTTCTTCCTCTGGTGGTTGTAACACCCTGTGTCCATGCGTTTCTTTTTACTTCTAAGCTCTGTATAAAAGAATCATTTATTGCTTCGGTATCGGTTGTATGGGGTAGTCTTTCTAAGAGAGGTTTAGCATCTAAAGGGTAGATTCCGCACTTTGTAAATCCAGCTTTGAGATTATTAGCACTGTTCGGAGTGATTGCATCCAATAAACGTTTTAACATTTGTGGGAAAATGCCCTTTGGGAGAATTGCATTCTTATACCCGCTTGCAGTAGATTTCCATTCAGACAAAATGGATCTCCAAGCAACTTTCAGTGGGCGGAAGAACGCCACATCTAGCGGCTGAGTTAAATGAGTACTGTTTGGCGGTAAACAAAGAAATGTAACGTTATTTTCCTTGCATTGATTAATGACATCTAGGGAAATGTGAGAAGATAAGTTATCTCCAATGATTACTTTCTTACCCGGTAGTTTTTTCAATCTAGGTAACAATTGCGATTGAAACCATTCAGTAAATATACTCATATCAAACCAGCCGCTTTGGCTACAACTATACCGGGTGCCTACGGGCCCACCCTCCGTCCATGTTGTCCACAGACAGCTTGACTTGTACACCACGAATGGCGGGAGTAATTCGCCTTCAGCGTTTCCACAAAACATAAGTGAAATACTGGATTTTGATGAATTTCGAAGAAGTTCTGGGTACTTAGTGCCTCTTTTTACAATCACTTTTTTGTTGCCGGGATCATCTGTGACATTGGTTTCGTCGTAATTCCAAATGTTACCGGCTGGCACATCTTCGAGCTCTTTTCCAAGATATTCGATGTATTCAGTTAAAATGTCTGGAGTGATGGCGGCCCTAGCTCGTCTTATATTTGCAGCAAAACGTCTGGACAAATCAGGGTGGCGACGTAAAAATGATGCTACCCATTCTGTACCCGGCAAATTATTTTTAAACCTAGTAACAGTTCGTCCAGTTTTATCAAGATATGCTTTTACTATATAACGAAAATCACTTTCAGATAAGGGAAATCCATACGTTCCCATCAATTTGATGCAACTAGAAAACTGTAATTCTTCTTCATCATCAAAAACTAGCGGATGTCCTGGTGGTTTCACGGCTACATTAGTTTTTCTGGCTTTTATATAGTTGATTATAGTCCTTCTAGGAATATTAAAATGTTTTTCTGCTTCTCTTTGGGTCATGACTTTATTTTCTATTGTCAAAAGACATTCATCTAATTTTTCTTTGCTATACGCTTTGTAACGCCTTGCATCAGGACGTCTTATATATTTTCTAGGCATGTTTATAGCCTGAAACCAATAAAATACAGTATAAAGTAAGGAGGTGGCTCATTTCATTAGATCGATACAATAATTAAACTTTGGGGATTCTTTGCTCCAGGTGCATTATAACCTCAAAAGTAGGAGCAAAGTATACCCAAGTAAAAAAAAAAATTACATGAAATACAATGTCTGCGTTAAACACAAAATATCACCTGAATCAGATAGTTTATAAAACACATTAACTAATAAAATGCAACTATCATGGTTTTGTTTACAAAATATAAGAGATGCAAAGAGATTTACCTTAATTTTAAATAGTCACCTTAAGGAGCGATGCGGTTCTGCTACACACAGAAAAACGAAATGGCTGACTTTGACATCTGTCAACCTTGGTGTTGCTAGATCCAGAAACGTTTTATTGGATAAAAATATTGTAATTCACCAAAAGGCAATGTATCCGCACGAAAAATCAAATTTAATATTTTTTCGAGTGTGGAGCATTTTTACCACCTTAGGAGCAAATTAAGACCAGGTTACGGTATGTAAGTTCACAACCGGTCTAGGCGTAACATGGGCATTGAACATGACCTTAGTTTTCCCTAACAAGTGGGTCAGAAAAGTTCATTTTCTTGAAAATGAACTTTTCTGACCCACTTGTTAGGGAAACTGCTGAGGTCCCTGAGCAAAGCGGTTAACTACATTTATTTAGATCCATTCGCGTTTCGCTGAACGATTTTGGTCACACTTATACAGTTCTGCTGACTGCTTATATCAGCCGCGTACAGGCATAATTAGATTGTAAAAGCCGTCATAGCCTGTTATCTCCGCGGAAGCGCTTCTATCTGCGTACCTACGGCGCTGGATTATTGAGAAGCGATTACATACTCTGCTGCGAAAACGGTAAACTACTCAGTTAGTAGGTATTATGGCCTCCATTGATGCCCTCCACATGGTCAGTTCACCTATTAGTTGGACGCCATATAAGTACTTACCTAGTCTGTTGTTTAAATTGAATTGTGTAAAAGTTCCTAAAGAATAATAGTTTCCAAAACAAAAACGCAATTCTAGTTTTGTCCGTATATTTTTTAATTCAATTCGCTCAGCGACAATCGTATCAGGTGCTACTGATACGATTTTCGCTTTTGTCGCTTTTGAAAAATAAATAATGTAACACGGCCTTAAATAAACGTGCAACTTGTGCTCTGACGTCCCCTTAAGCGCGGCAAAATCGAGTTGACATAACACCCCCGCGCCCCCGCCAACGACAGTGAAGTGAACTGCTAATCGCCGGCCGGTTTGTACCTTTTGCCGCGATACGCATATAATTTTGTCATATTACTGTTTTGTATTGTTTGTGATTCCTAAAGTGTGTTGTAACGTCCAAATATATATAACTTTTACTGTTAGTCGTGCGTCGAATCATTGAAGTACTCCCACAAACGCCCCTGAGAGAAATACCTACCTTACAGTGTCGCCCAACTTGCGGGCACGATAACAGTGAAATCAACTTAAATCAACTAAAAGTGCCGTTTACTGTTGTGCTAACACATACTGTGAACCCTTTCCAACAGTGCATTTCACGAGAAATTGTTCCAAACAGTGCAAAATCAGGCGATAAAATTCACACTGGGCGAGTCCATTCTCTGCGCCAAAAGTTTTAGTGCGCGGGCGACTCGAAGCAACGTTCCAATTCGTGCAACGGATTGAATACCTACGTAATGCGTAACTAGGTATTCACGTTTTACCACCCATAATATCATCACCTGTGTAACCTGTGTTCATCAAGCGAAGTACCTACAGAAGAGCCAACGCCCTGTTACTATGCCGAACACACGACGTACCAGAAGAGATGACGGGTCGGAGTCCGACACGGACACGGAGCGGAACAGAACGATGGTATCATCACCGAACATCACCATGTCTGAGGACATGCTTCAGTCCCTTGTCGCCAATATCACCAGGAGTCAAGCGGAAGCCAATCGTATACTTATTGAGAACATACTGGCAAACAAAGACAAACCATGCACTTCATCACCACGATCACCTGACTCGCGTGATGCTCCGCGGCAATCAGGTAACTTCGCTAAGTGCACGGCGCGCTTTGACGGGTCATCGAAGAACGCGGAAGAACTCGAGGCATTCATTGACGCCATTGAGGTACCTATACCGCGACTGCACCAACATCAGCGACGAGCATGCTCTGCGAGGACTGCCGATGCTGCTAGTCGGCGAGGCCGCCGTCTGGTGGCAAGGCGTGAAGTCTTCGATAACGTCATGGGCCAACGCGTTGCAACGTCTTCGAGGAATGTACGGAGTGCCGCGACCCGGTTATAAAATCTTTCGGGACATATTCAGTGCCGAACAAAATAGTGAACGGGCCGATGTATTTATATGTAAAGTGCGCGCTTTATTATCTAAATTACCGTATGTTGTACCAGAAGTGATGTTATTAGATATAGTTTATGGTTTATTAGATCGTAGAATAAGAAAACGAGTGTCTCGCGACGAGGTGTACGAGCTGGAACAACTAATTGCGAAGGCCAGGTTAGTCGAGGAGTCGTTGGCGGAGGTGAGTTCTTCCCATGTTATAAGTTCAAATAATAATAATGTAAACATTGCGAACTCCGTTGTTAACCCGCTCGCTGCCGCGCGGGAATGTTCGAGCACAATTCCGAACGTTAACCCTACGAGTACTGTAGGTGACCCCCGAAAGTTAGGTAAACATAGTGTAAGGCCGTCAGAATCGCGCGACACCTTTAATTCGAACACATCAATTGCGAAAACTAGTGATGGGGAAAAGCGCGTTAGACCGAAGTGCACTTATTGTAAACTTTTCGGACACACAGTAGATAATTGTAGAAATAAGGAGAATAAAGACGGTAAGGTTACTATAGCTCTAACAATAGTAGGTACCCAGTTGCGTTGTTACGGTTGTGGTCAACTGGGAGTGGTACGGTCGAAGTGTAGTAATTGCAAAAACGCGTCGACCTCGAGTAAATCGGATTTCTGTAGCGCTCACGTATGCGATAGTAACGATCCGCGGCCGTTAGTAGAAATTCAGGTTGCGAATCGCAATGGGGTGGCCATCTTAGATACGGGGGCCACACATTCTATCGCGGGCCCCATGCTGTACGATTTACTCGTTATAGCTGGCGTGGCTTTTAGGAAAACATCACGTACCATAGCACTTGCAGACGGATCACAGCAAGTATGTACTGCACTCGAGTGCAATACCGACGTCATTCTAGAGAAACACACTATACCTACCACATTCATAGTATTACCTGATGCGCCGACCAGGACATTACTAGGTAGGGATTTTATTGTGAAGGCTAGTATCCTGTTGGATTTACCACAGAGCAGCTGGTGTTTCAACGACGAGCCACGGTGTTGGTATCCGTTTGTCGCCAGTTTTCACCTGCCTACCGGAGGCCAGATGGAGCTGATGAAGGCAGAAGCATCAAACCTCGCGCTGAGGGATGATGAAGGCACTAAGCTGACGACTGATCAGAGAATCCAACTGAACACTTTCCTGATGGAGAACTCTGACCGCTTCGCGAAGGTTGGCCCCCCTACGGAATATGCCACGCATCGGTTGAAGATTGACCCACATCAGGAACCCATCGCTTCACCTCCTTACAGGATGTCCCCCAGTAAGAGAGCGATGCTGGAACAGGAGTTGCAGAAGTTACTGGACGCTCACGTGATTGAAGAATGTGAATCTCCTTGGGCTGCCAACGTGGTCCTCGTGACGAAGAAGGATGGAGGGGTTCGGCTTTGCGTGGATTACAGGAAATTGAACTCTGTAACAGAGCCTGATCGCTACCCGCTTCCACGCATAGAAGACATTCTCCACGCAGCTAAGAACACCAGTTTTATGACGACCTGTGACCTCCAATCAGGGTATTTTCAAATTTCTTTGGAACCGGACGACCGCGATAAGACTGCTTTCGTAAGCCCACTCGGTTGCTTTAGATTTAAAAGGATGCCTATGGGTCTAAGGAACTCAGGAGCCACTTTTCAGCGTCTTATGGACCGATTCCGATCTGGTAAGGAACTGGCAGATGTTTGCATGCTCACGTACTTAGATGACGTCATAATCCTATCGGAGTCGTTCCCGAAGCACCTGGAAGACCTGAATGCTGTCTTCGACAGACTCAAGATGTTTAATTTACGAGTGAACCGTGAAAAGAGTTGTTTTGCTCGCGAGTCCGTGCAGTTTTTAGGCCACGTGATTGTACCAGGTGGGGTGAAGGCAGATCCTGATAAGACAGCGGCTGTCGCCAACATGCCCCCTCCCGAGAACACGAAACACTTGAAGACCTTTTTGCAAACGTCAAGCTGGTTCCGACGCTTCATTCCCAACTACGCCGACGTCGCCAGACCTTTGACGAATCTTCTCAAAAAGGACAGTAAGTGGATATGGACCTCGAAGCAACAAGACGCCTTCGATTGCATCAAAGACAAGCTGGTTTCCGCCCCGGTCTTACGCCAGGCCGACGAATCAATCCCGTTTACGCTGAGGACTGACAGCAGCGGGTATTGCCTCGGAGCAGTGCTGATGCAGGGGGAGGGTCCCGAGGAAAGACCAGTCGAATACGCAAGCCGTTTGTTGAATAGTGCGGAGAGGAACTATAACACAACGGAAAGAGAAGCATTAGCGGTTGTATGGGCTGTCACTAAGTTTCGCGCATACATCGAAGGATCAGAGGTTGTAATAAAGAGCGACCACCAACCTCTGCGATGGCTCATGACTTGGAAGTCACCAAGTGGACGCTTAGCGAGATGGGCCCTTACTCTTCAGGCATATAACTTGCGCATAGAGTATACACCTGGCAGGTCTAACGTTGTCGCCGATACTCTATCGCGTCCACCTTGTGCTGAGGAAGCAGACTGCGACGTCCGCTACGCTGAAGTCGATTTTCCATCAAGAAGCCCCAAGGATGTTCGTGAGAACCAACTCAAGGACCCCGAGGTACGTAAGATCGTAGAGGACCTCGAGTCAACCGACGAACCGTTTAGGGGGAGGAGTTGGTCTGATCGGGGATTTATTATGTCCGACGGCGGCATACTATACAGATACGGACCAGACGAGTGCGAAATAGAGACGGGATGTCTCGTTATTCCAGAGCACGAGCGCGACAAGGTCCTGGCGGAGTATCATGACGCACCGACGGCTGGACACTGCGGAGTTGAGCGCACACTAGATCGTGTGACGTCTAAATACTACTGGCCTGGTATGCGGCAATCTATCATTGGATACCTGAAGAAGTGTGTAGAATGTCAGAGGTACAAGGCCGATAACAGAAAACCAGCCGGATTGCTACAGACGCCTGCGACTAATCGCCGCTTTGAAGTCGTCGCCGTGGACCTTTTCGGCCCATTGCCGGAGACCGCTAATAAGAATAAATGGATCCTTATCTTGGAAGACACTTGCTCTCGATGGGTAGAACTATTCGCCCTACAGAACGCCACCAGCGCAGACTGTTCCAGGATCCTGATCTCAGAGGTTTTCCTTTGATATGGAGTGCCCAGACGGATAATGAGTGATAATGGAGTACAGTTCATTAGTGAAGTCATGCAACAGGTTTGCCATTCGTTCGGGATTACTCAGTCGCTATCACCTGTTTACCACCCGCAAGCGAACCCGGTTGAAAGGAAAAACCGTGATCTTAAACCGCAACTCGCTATCTTGGTTGGGAAAGATCACAACACCTGGGACGCCCACTTGCCCGCGATTCGTTTCGCGATGAACTCGGCGGTGACAAGTAGCACCGGATACTCACCAGCGTACCTTACGTTCGGACGGGAGATGCGTGCGCCAGCCGACGTTATCACCGACATGCGTACCATTATTGAAAGTGACAATGTCGTGACGAGCCTTACCCCTTACCTTCAGAGAATGTCGACCGTGTTGTTCGAAGCTAGGGAAGTGCATGAAAAGGTTCAGGCTAATCAGAAGCGTTATGCCGACTAGGGTCGACGCCCTGTACCCGATTACTCTATCGGTGATCTGGTCCTTTTGAAGACCCAAGGGAGTAATGATACGACCCGCGGACAAACACCTAAGTTCATACCGCGACGAGACGGTCCTTATCGGATTCAGGAAGTTGCGAGCCCTACCACATACGTGTTGGGAAAGGTCAGTAGCCACGAAGCTTTATGTAGGTACCACGTCTCTCAGTTGACCCCATTCGTAGGCGACGTACCGCCAGCCCCGGTCAACGAAAAGCGTAAGCGCGGAAGACCTAAGAGGTTTCTTGACTGACCCAGACGCGTGGGCGCATTGTCTAGGTCAGAGGGGGAGGATGTAACACGGCCTTAAATAAACGTGCAACTTGTGCTCTGACGTCCCCTTAAGCGCGGCAAAATCGAGTTGACATAACACCCCCGCCAACGACAGTGAAGTGAACTGCTAATCGCCGGCCGGTTCGTACCTTTTGCAGCGATACGCATATAATTTTGTCATATTACTGTTTTGTATTGTTTGTGATTCCTAAAGTGTGTTGTAACGTCCAAATATATATAACTTTTACTGTTAGTCGTGCGTCGAATCATTGAAGTACTCCCACAAACGCCCCTGAGAGAAATACCTACCTTACAATAATAAGTAATACAAAGCATGCCTCACTCGCACGGCTTCCGGTCAATTTGTTGCTTTCTATATTATTATGTTGGTTGACTCGTTAACTTGTAAAGCCTTCAATCTATAGCTTCATGCTTCAGAGACCAATAAATCGCGACGAAAATAGTGAAACCTAAGTAAAGTGCGTGCCACGAAAGATGAAACTTGACACGGACTTGATTTGACTTGCGCAGTACTCGATTTGAGGGTCTCTTACCTTTAAATCGAGTACTGCGTAAGTCAATTTAAGTCCGTGCAAAGTCTCATCTTTCGTGGCACGGACTGTACGATATCGTAGATTTGCGCATGTGTGCTAGAGAATAATGTTGCAAGCGCTGTGCTGCGCTATGTTCCGTCTATAGTTTTTTATTTTGAGCTTCGTTATACCTACATACTACTGCCGTGATTTTATTATACATAGGTACCTACTTATCCAAAAAATCAGTAGCTGCACCATCTAATCGAAAAATTGTTTTAGTAAACCCATATTTTTAAATAAAAGACCTATCCATCGATACCCCATTCCATTGGGTACTAGACTACAAAAATCGGGGTGTGACTGTGTGTTTTACTTGAATACGTGTACGTCATCATCTGCCAAGCCTTTTCCCAACTAGGTACGTTGGGGTCGGCTTCCAGTCTAACCGGATGCAGCTGAATAGGTACTAGTGTTTTACATGGAGCGACTGCCTATCGGTCGGACCTCCACAACACAATAAATCATGGTAAGGCTAGTTCTCAAACTTTCTGGCTTCTGACTATCCATCATAATGACTGCCAAAGATGTACGAATGACAGCCGGGACTAACGGCTTTACGTGCTTTCCGGGGCACAGAAGGCACTCGGTATGAAATGGATGGTCACCCATCCACAAACCGACCGCGGCAAGCGTAGCTTAACCTTCTACCGTTCGATCTGTACGGCTTTTACACTTAGCCACGAGCTCTCCTCCGATTGGATACGTGTACGTAATAGGTACATTCTCTTTGAGCGTACCTACCTACTTATGTCATATTCATTCTTTCACGGTCTAGAAATTCTTTATAATCGACGGTCGTACATAATCGATACCTACACAGTCCAGTGTCGATATAGAAGTGATTTCTTCATCCAATTGCATAGTTTTAACCGCCCCAGATGCAGATGTAGGTACTGGCACTGTCGCTGTTCCGATCGGCCGCATTCATTCGTTTACGTTCCCAGCACTACTTGTGTTTTTAAGTGACTTAAAAAAAAAGGAGGTTCTCAGTTCGACCCGATGTATGTATGTTTGTCCGCGATTATCTCCCGTTTGATGCGGTTTTCAGATCAGTGTTTTTTACATTCTGGAGAAGGTTTTAGTACATAAACAACAATTAAAAATTTATTCAGCGCTTTTTGAAGAAATCAACAAAATCCAAAAAAAATATTCATGGAAGACGGTTTCGTTTCTTCCATCTTCGGAGGACTTTCAATCTGTTTAATTGTGTTGCAGTTCCTAATGGATTTGGGCGATAATGAGGCACTAAAAAGTGGAAAATAAAAACTTTTTTATACTTAGTCTAGCCATAAATATTGTTACAATTAAAAATAAGAAAGATATTAAGATTTGAATTTGGAATCTGTAATTTTTCTGTTCATTGAGTTTTCTAATTTTGGCGCCAATACATTGTACAATATTTTGCGATATTAAAATGGAGTGGGGTGAGAAAGAGAACCGAATCGCTGTGATTGCATTACACAAAGTTGGTATGGAGCCAAATGCAATTTTTAAAATTCTCCATACGCTTGGTATTAGTCAAATGTTTGTGTACCGGGCTATTAATAGGTATTTAGAGGTATGACGAACAGAGTGTAAAGTTCTTCCTCTATTGAAAAGGGAGGATCCTCCGACCAGACGGGTGTTATGTCTGGTGGGCTACTGCCCGACGGTTGTAGTCGGGATCTTGTATATATCCTAATGTCGCGGATAACTCTGCTTGCGCGATCTAGGAAACTTCGAATGTAGTTTGCTTCATGTGCGATAGATGTCGCTACATCACTCCCCTCCGAGACCGGAGGTCGATACTCGAAGCATGATGAGTCGTCCGTACATCTCGTGATGCTTGCCGGGCCAGTGGAGGGTTCCAGTGAGTCGGAACCGGATACCGCATAGCAGAGGCGTAACAAGGGTGGGGCAAGTAGGGCACGTGCCCCGGGCGCCTTTCGAAGGGGGGCGCAACAATAGCCAATTATTAAATTTAAAAATCTAAATACAGTGCAATAAACCCTTAAGTATGTTATTTTCACTTTATTACTTCATAACAAACAATCACGTTTACGATTCCCGCGCTTCGCGGCGAAGAAGCGCAGAGTGAGCTGGAACGCACCACTCCCTATGACTCTATGAGTGGTGTTCCTTCGGACACACTACATCAAAAAGGTCATCTTTTCTATGAATGTTGTTGAAGATTTGAAGGTATCACACCTTCAAATCTTCAACAACATTCATAGAAAAGTTGAAATTATTAACGGGCATGTGTCCGGAACGCAACCTATGAGGAATTACAATTTGCTTACGATTTAGCTTCACATTGGCACTCCATGGTATGTAAGGAGGCTCACTTTGTATTGTCCTGTACCATATTCCATTATCGCGAGAAACAATGTCAAAAAAATCTTTTTTGAAAAAAGAGAACCGCCTTCAAAACAATTTTGATGCGGTTTTCATAAAAGTGTTTGTTACATTCTGGAGAAGGTTTTAGTATCAACAAACAGAAATGTATTCAACGCTTCTTGAAAAAATCAACAAATACCGAGAAGACGTTTTCGTTTCTTCCATCGTTCCATCTTTGGAGGACTTTCTCGAAAAAGAAGAAAGAAAGAAAGAAGAAGAAAAGTCGAAAATAAAATCTTTTTTGAAAAAAGAGAACCGCCTTTAAAAAAACTAAAAAGTGATAAATAACTTTAGCACAGAACACACATGACTTTAGTTTCGGAAGTCGGTGGCAATACAAAACAACAAACAGAACAAAGCCACCGACTTCCGAAACTAAAGTCATGTGTTCTGTGCTAAAGTTATTTATCACTTTTTAGTTTTATTTAAAGGCGGTTCTCTTTTTTCAAAAAAGATTTTATTTTCGACTTTTTAGTGCCTCCTTGTCACCCAAATCCACTAAGGGACGGCAACACAGTTAAAACAGAGATAGAAAGTCCTCCAAAGATGGGACGATGGAAGAAACGAAAACATCTTCTCGGTATTTGTTGATTTTTTCAAGAAGCGTTGAATACATTTCTGTTTGTTGATACTAAAACCTTCTCCAGAATGTAACAAACACTTTTATGAAAACCGCATCAAAATCAGTTCAGCCAAACGGGAGATAATCGCGGACAAACATACATACATACATACAAACACACGGGTCGAACTGAGAACCTCCTTTTTTTTTTTGAAGTCGGTTAAATACTCCTTCGACTGAGATGCAATTCATTTTTTGTATTTAATTAGAACTTCTGAGTATTCTGGTTTTAGATGTTGTGTTTACAACTCTGTGTTACGGCTGCGACGGTTAAAAAATAAATGAAAATAATTTGGAGATTTCTATAGTTGCGATGTTGCGACGGAGGCCAAGTTATACGAAGAAACATTGGATATTCAAATGCTAATATCTACAAGAAAAACCGTCAACCTGAAGAAATCAGAAGAACTACTTGAATTTAATTGTGAAGCGGGGATGAAATCGTATTCCAAATCTGCGCATTTCTTTTCAAATTCTGCTTGTTTACAATTGCAGTATCCATCGCAAGTCGTGAGCGATCTTTTAGTACGGTCGTACTTATACTGTGCTTTTAGAAAGATCAAGAAAGATTAGGCGACCTAGATTTGCTCAGTGTAGTGAGAAGAGACAGATAAAACAAATTTCGAAAACATCATCTATATGTTTGCGTTCAAGAAGACCAGGAAGGTGCAGTTGTAAATGCAGTTGTCCTATTTACGGATTTACATTATAAAAAAGATAATAAATCTCTGTTTTGTATGTAATATGATTAATGATTACTGTATCTGTTTTAAGATTTAAATAAATACATAGGGGCGCAACTAATGATGCGTGCCCTAGGCGCCACTATCGGTCGCTACGCCCCTGCCGCATAGTTCACAGTGAGTCGGAACTGTCTGCGGTGATACCCCCGTGAGTCGGGGTAATCGTTGCACATATTATGCTCCAGTGAGTCGGAGTGGTGCAGTGCTGCGTAGTGGCTGGCTGCTGCGTCGACCAGGAGAGAAGTGCGTCTCTGCTTGATGACCGGCCGAAGTGCAGTGTGCTGTGCCAAGGCTGCTGATGAGGCTGAGGGTGATGACCAGGTATGCGCGTCCGCTGCATGCTGGTGGTCAGGATACCCGTAGAAGCAGTGGATGCTGGCTGGCTGTGTGACTCGTTGCTCGAGAGCTTGAGGAAGTGACGTCTTCATGAAGTAGCTGCACGAAGGCTGCGTTGACGTTCATGTGCGGGGTCACCAGTTTACAGGTATGAGGAACAGAGTGTAAAGTTCTTCATCCTCTATTGAAAAGGGAGGATCCTCCGACCAGACGGGTGTTATGTCTGGTGTGCTACTGCCCGACGGTTGTAGTCGGGATCTTGTATATATCCTAATGTCGCGGATAACTCTGCTTGCGCGATCTAGGAAACGTCGAATGTAGTTTGCTTTATGTGCGATAGATGTCGCTGCAGGTACAATGAGACCTCCTCTGTTTGTGACAGAAAAAGATCTGGCCGTCCACGTAGTGTTCGTACGAAAAAGGTGGTCAAAGCAGTAAGGGAAAGAATTCGAAGAAATCCTGTCCGAAAGCAGAAGATTTTATCTCGGGGGGATGAAGATAGCTAGCACCCAGAACCATGTTGCGTATTTTAAAAGATGACTTAGGACTTGCAGCCTATAAGAGACGCACTGCTCATTTTTTAACTGATAATTTAAAAAAGAATAGGGTGGTAAAATCGAAACAACTACTGGAGTGGTACGCAAAGGGAAGTTACAGAAACATTTTGTTTACGGATGAGAAAATCTTTACAATTTGAGCAACATTTTAACAAACAAAATGACCGCATTTATGCTCAAAGCTCTAAGGAAGCTTCCCAATTAGTCGACTGAGTGCAACGTGGGCATTATCCGACTTCAGTGATGGGGGGTTCATATTTAAGTTTCAGTAGTTTGGTGCTTTGTTAGAACCGAACTATCGCAACTGAAAGTTTCAGTAGTTCGGTCAACCGGACCAACAACCAAACTACTGTTACTAGAGGTTTGGTGGGGTGTTAGCTATGAACGAGTGACTGAACCATATTTTTGTGAAAAAGGCATCAAAACATCGGCACAAGTGTATCAGATACCATTCTTGAGAAGGAAGGTAGGTTAGGATTTAAAATCAGAATCAGAATTACAGGTTAATACCATCCTGTAATTGTCCCAGTGCAGGGCAAAGGCCTCTTCTCATACAGAGAAGGCACGAGCATTGATCAACTCGCTCGTTCGAGGCGGATCGGCGATTTCAGATTTATATTAATTACGAGTCCAGCTTTCCTCACGATGTTTTCCTTCACCGATTTCAGGATGTCCAAGATAGATTACAAATAAAAAATAACCCATCATAAATATACAATTTATTTACATTAAACTATCAATTCGTAATCTCACACGTTACATGCCAGCAAGTATAAAAAGTAGTCAACATTCTCACACACGGAACATTCACTCGAGCCACAGAGTAAGGAACGTGCGACTCGCGAGACACGCAGACACGCTTCCTCTACAGCTCCTCGTGCTCGGCCGCGGTCTCGTCGGCGTCCGCGTCGGCCTCGATCTCGTCGTCCCCGGGCGCGGCGTCGTCGTCGGGCACGAGGTCATCCTCGTCGTCGTCGGGCGGCGCGGCGCCGGGCGGCAGGCCCAGCGACTGCTGCAGCATGCTCTCCACGGCCTCCGCGAAGTCGCCCGCCTGCCCCTCCTGCAGCAGGTAGCCGGAGCGGATGGCGGCGGTGCGGTACAGCGTCTGCGCCGCCTGCAGCGTGTCGGGCGCGTCCGGCGCCTCGCGCACGCGCCGCAGCAGCTCCACGATGAGCGGGTGGCGCGGGTTGATCTCCAGCATCTTCTTCTGCGTCAGGTGGTGCTTGCGCTGTGCGTCGTCAGCCTGCGGGGGGCGGGGGGCGGGTGAGCGAGAGGACGGCCACACCACAGTGTAAAGATTATGAACAGTACGGAAACTACGAACGAACCGTTCGAAACGGCACACTCACACAGACGCGCGCATCTACGATACCCTAAGCGATAGTCGCGGTGCTCTCAGTCACGGCCTAATTTTTCAATGTTTTTCAATTTTTCAATAATTTCGAGGGAAGCCGCCATCTTGGATTAACATTTTGACCTCACTATTGACTTTAGCACCCTCGAAAACGACGAAAATGACACCCATGACAAATAAATTTAAAAAAATGACGACGCCATCTTGGATTTACATTTTGACCAGAAGGAGGGTAAGATAACCAGCCAAATTCTAACCGCTGAACGCGTGAAAAAAGTTTGTTACAATAAAACACATCAATTTTACAGACATCAAGAGTGACAACCTTAGCGCTCCAATGAAGCGTAGGTAATTATTTCAACAAATAGGCCTAGTTTCATACTGTTCATATCTTTATACTGCAGCCACACCCACCTTCTGGTGCGCGTTGGACAGCGCCAGGCGCTCCATGTTGCCGGTCCAGCCGAAGGCGGTGGCGGCCAGCGCGGCGGGCGAGCGGTCCAGGCGCCGCGACACGGTGCAGCGCGTCACCCACGTGCTGAGCTTGTTGCCGAGCCACGTCGTCAGCGGCTCGAACTGCTTCTTGTAGGCCTCCAGGCGCTCCTGCTGCTGCTCGTCTGCCGAACACGAAACGATACCGTCAGTCCCGTCGAAAGCTACAGATACATCGGGGAGAACGAGGAGAGGGGGTGGACTGACTCTCTTCCAGGTCGAAGATCTCCTTGGCGATGTTCTGGAACTTCTTTCCGTCGTACTCGGGCAGCGAGGACAGGCAGTACTCGTCCACGGCCTCCGTGAGGTACAGCACTTCGTAGCCGCGACGCACCAGACGCTCGGAGAACGGAGACTTCTCAACCTGCACATCATAAATACGACTCAGGTTACCGTTCTTATAAATAATAGCCATCACTTCTTTGAAAACAAAATATGCCTTTTTTTTATGTGGTTTGAGTAATTAAGAGTCGTTTAGTGGGCATATTTTGCCAAACATAAATGTCTGTGTATCTGGGTGCGATATCTCGGCGCGGCTGGAGCCCGCTATGTAGTAGATGTGGTTCTGTATGAGTGTAAGTGTACCTCGGCGCGGCTGGAGCCCGCTATGTAGTAGATGTGGTTCTGTATGAGTGTAAGTGTACCTCGGCGCGGCTGGAGCCCGCTATGTAGTAGATGTGGTTCTGTATGAGTGTAAGTGTACCTCGGCGCGGCTGGAGCCCGCTATGTAGTAGATGTGGTTCTGTATGAGTGTAAGTGTACCTCGGCGCGGCTGGAGCCCGCTATGTAGTAGATGTGGTTCTGTATGAGTGTAAGTGTACCTCGGCGCGGCTGGAGCCCGCTATGTAGTAGATGTGGTTCTGTATGAGTGTAAGTGTACCTCGGCGCGGCTGGAGCCCGCTATGTAGTAGATGTGGTTCTGTATGAGTGTAAGTGTACCTCGGCGCGGCTGGAGCCCGCTATGTAGTAGATGTGGTTCTGTATGAGTGTAAGTGTACCTCGGCGCGGCTGGAGCCCGCTATGTAGTAGATGTGGTTCTGTATGAGTGTAAGTGTACCTCGGCGCGGCTGGAGCCCGCTATGTAGTAGATGTGGTTCTGTATGAGTGTAAGTGTACCTCGGCGCGGCTGGAGCCCGCTATGTAGTAGATGTGGTTCTGTATGAGTGTAAGTGTACCTCGGCGCGGCTGGAGCCCGCTATGTAGTAGATGTGGTTCTGTATGAGTGTAAGTGTACCTCGGCGCGGCTGGAGCCCGCTATGTAGTAGATGTGGTTCTGGTTGGGCTTCATGCGCGCCACATAGTCGGCCAGGAACGTCATGGAGTCTCCGCGCGAGGAGTGGAAGCGCAGCAGCTTGGCCAGGCGCGAGCGGTTGCTGGGGTCCTCGATCACGCCCAGCTTTATGCTGCAGACAACACCAGTGTTACCACAGATCTCGACATTAATGTCGATGTCGTCGGCTACGTTCGTTTTCTCCCTTACTTATAAACGTTACTTCAGGTTAAAACGCTTAAATAATACAATTATGTTTTTTTTGTAAAGTTGTAAAGGGCCACGAGTTAGTACGGGTAGTTCACTAACTTCGTGGAGTACTCCTTCCAGAAGCCGTCGTACTCGGCGTCGGGGATCTTCTTCAGCATGTCCAGCACCTTGCGCACCAGCTTCTTCTTGATGATCTTGATGAGCTTGTGCTGCTGCAGCGTCTCACGGCTCACGTTGAGCGGCAAGTCGTCGCTGTCCACGATGCCCTGCACAGAGCACGTATCGTATACATGTACAGAGCTAGCTCCGCATTATATGCGTCACCCCGCAGGTGACGAACCGCGTTATGACGACGTCTTTTGCGTATCTATCCAGCAGAATTCAGAAAACAAAAGCGAATACTGGAGTGTGTTTATTACAACTTACTCAAAACGTTTAATTAGACCTACATACTTTTAATATATTACACCCATTTTTGGAAAGTGTCTCAATGAAATTCTGTAGTGCTAATATGCCACCAAAAAAAACACAAAATTTTTATTCAATCGATAAGTGCCATAAAAATACATCTAAATTTTAAATTTTCAAATTTCGCGCGTAATTTGACGAAAACGCCTCTTACTGGACGCCATATTGCTCAGCGTAAATGACGTCAGTTCGTTTTGTATCAAATGAGCTCATATTAAATATGATAATTGTATAACATTTAAAAATAATTAAAAGCATATTTTGTAGTAAGTGTAATAATGAAAAAATTACGTTGGTTACGAAAATAATAAAAGTACAAAGCCTTTATTACGCCAATCGGTTGACTGACAGTTGACAATGTTTTGTTTACACAGCCTTATGGCGTAATAACATGGCCGCTACTATTTCACGGTGTTTTAGAACAGATTAAAAATACTGAAAACTTTGAATTGAATTTAAAAATTGTTTTGTTATTTTATGAACTAAAACTTACATTTTCCGACTGCTTTATGCCTAAACTGTCTCAATAACATATTTATAGATTTTTTCTCGTTTAGAGTAAAATACCCTATTTCGTTTATCTAATAAAGTTTCCTTGAACATTTAGAATCCCTAATTTCATTAATAAACCTTTCATAGTAATTAAATTATTAAGGTCTTAATAATGTAATTTTTAGGGTTCCGTAGCCAAATGGCAAAAAACGGAACCCTTATGGATTCGTCATGTCTGTCTGTCCGTCCGTATGTCAAAGCCACTTTTTTCCGAAACTATAAGAACTTGAAACTTGGTAAGTAGATGTATTCTAGGAACCGAATTAAGATTTTCACACAAAAATAGAAAAAAAAAACAAGAAATTTTGGGGGTAGAATACTTAGAACTGAAACTCAACATTTTTTTTTTCATCAAACCCATACGTGTGGGGTAACTTTGGATAGGTCTTCAATAATGATATTGAGGTTTCTAATATCATTTTTTTCTAAACTGAATAGTTTGCGCGAAAGACACTTACAAAGTGGTAAAATATCCCCCCCCCCCCCCTTAAACTTTTAAAATAAGAGAATGATAAAACTAAAAAAAGTATATGATGTACATTACCATGTAAAGTTCCATCGAAAATTGGTTTGAACGAGATCTGGGTAAGTACAGTGGGTGATAGCTATTATCTGACCCACCCTAAAAACAAACGAGTTTAAACCCTCTGTCTGTAACAATAAGGGTTATTCAATTTGTATGAGTTCATCTGACTAGCGCTACTCGATAAACACATACAATAATAAAACAGACACGCAAAATTGATCTTTAAAACGTTAGGATTAGGATATTTATAACTACTTGTTATGCAATTTTGATTTTTATGCGGTAAGACTTAAAGTTTATCACAGTATTGTAAAATAATTATCATTTTAACCTAACTTGTAATAAGTGGGTAGTTGAAAGACAAATGCGTATTCATTGTAAAACTGGTATTCAAATCTTACTAAGGATATGGGTAGGAAAATAAAAATATACCGTGACTATAACTAAAGCTAGTCTACGCACAATTGCAATGACTACGGGTGAACATTTTCTGTGTTGCCTTTATAAATTGCGAATAGCCCACGCCTTTTTAAAATTATTAAATATAATCTTTGTAGGTTTATTAACATGTCTCAATTGAGTGATTATTTAAAATACAAAATAATCTATTTGCACGAGGAGAATATTGGCATCAGAGAGATTAAGTGTATTTTTCTAATTTTAAACCACGTTTTTATATCTAGGTATTCCTTGTGCCGTGACGTAAACAAACATTTTTTTTATATACTTAAACGTAAAGTGACGCCGTTTAATTTCTTTGTTTCAGAAAATACCGCAGGACCAATGACTAAGAACTTGTGGAAATTGGAGGCCGATTTAATAGTCGCTAATATTTGGAAATGTTACGTGATGTAATGTTGCCGACTGTGCGTGTTGCTTAGCCAAACACGGATATTTACTTCGTGCAGAGATGCTGTGGTGCAAAATTGGCTAACCAGTCAAGAAGGTGTCATAACAATAAGTTGGCCATCTAAAAGTCCTGATCTGAATCCAATAGAAAACTTGTGGGGTCAAATGATTTTAAACTGAAATTCATCAGAAGTCAGGACAAAAGAAAATTTGGCGCAACTTGTGACTTCAACGTGGGAACTCATGAGAGGAAGTGATGCTTGCTGGAACATGGTGTGCAGTATGCGAAGCCGCTTGCAACAAATTATAGAGAAAGATGGTGCTCCACTTCGCTATTAAGACAGCATCACCGCCTGCAGTCAACAATACTTACGTCAGTGTGTGTGTTAAATAATCTGTTGTTATCATAATTCCTAAGGAAGTGTTTCATACAATGATGTAGGTTCTTATAACGATCATATTTAAAACTAAAAATACTTTTAAAAAATCTAAAAAGTATGTAATACATCAAAGTATTTAGTGCTGTTTTGACTAATATTTTATAAGTAGGTAGGTATGTATGACAGTAAGTGAATGTGGGGATGTTATTGTTATAAAATAGAAATATTATAGGTATATTTCTAAACATAATATAACATGTTGATTCACTACATTCAACACTTTGTAAAACATGTAACAGATTACTTACCTACTTAAAAAATAATAAAAATGGGTATTTTATGGGCACTATTGAAACGAAGAACTGTTTTGTTGTCGCGTTAGCAACTTAAACAGAAAATTCACGCATAGCATAAGTAGTTTAGTATTCTCACTTCTTTTATAATGTTGTAAGTAATTAATTTTTATTTATTTTGAATAAAATCTTTATCATTATCATAATTGTTTTTATTTTTTGTGGTTATTTGTATTTATATATTATTAATATAAATCTACTTTTCTTAATCTAATAGAAATAGTATTTTCAATTCAAAAAACATAAATGAATATTGAAAACTACAAAAAGTATAATGTTAGTTTCGAACTCGCAACCATGTTGCCTCACTTGTTTCCACTGGTTCAACCACTAAACCAATCAGACTTGAATAAAAATGTTGAAATTAACAACTCCATCATGTGACAAAACAGTAGTCACTATAATTATCTACCTTATCATTACGTGTTAAAGATTAAATTGGCATAACTATATTCTTTAATATATGCCTACCTTGAACAAGTCGTTCTAGTTCGTACGTATCAAATAACACTTATCTACTGCTAATTGCATAAGGTTAAAATTCGTCTAACTTTTAGTGGGTCAGTTAACAGCTATCACAGACTGTACATAGTTTTATAAGGAAAAAATACGATAAACCAAATAAAACTTATTATGCATCACACCTCACAGCGTCACTAATAGCTGGCGTTGTACTGAATTATTTGTCGAAACAACGACACGAAAAGGATAGGTGGTTCAGAATGGACACGCACTGCAAACAACAACGCAAAATGAAATGCTTTATAGAAGGGTTTGTTGAAGGACAAGCTGTAGAAGGCTGCCGAAACAACTGTGAGGAGTGAGTGAGTGTATGAAGGCAGGCGAGTGCCTGTGAGGTCGCACGCACCTGTATGAAGGCAGGCGAGTACCTGTGAGGTCGCACGCACCTGTATGAAGGCAGGCGAGTGCCTGTGAGGTCGCACGCACCTGTATGAAGGCAGGCGAGTGCCTGTGAGGTCGCACGCACCTGTATGAAGGCAGGCGAGTGCCTGTGAGGTCGCACGCACCTGTATGAAGGCAGGCGAGTGCCTGTGAGGTCGCACGCACCTGTATGAAGGCAGGCGAGTGCCTGTGAGGTCGCACGCACCTGTATGAAGGCAGGCGAGTGCCTGTGAGGTCGCACGCACCTGTATGAAGGCAGGCGAGTGCCTGTGAGGTCGCACGCACCTGTATGAAGGCAGGCGAGTGTCTGTGAGGTCGCACGCACCTGTATGAAGGCAGGCGAGTGCCTGTGAGGTCGCACGCACCTGTATGAAGGCAGGCGAGTGTCTGTGAGGTCGCACGCACCTGTATGAAGGCAGGCGAGTGCCTGTGAGGTCGCACGCACCTGTATGAAGGCAGGCGAGTGCCTGTGAGGTCGCACGCACCTGTATGAAGGCAGGCGAGTGCCTGTGAGGTCGCACGCACCTGTATGAAGGCAGGCGAGTGCCTGTGAGGTCGCACGCACCTGTATGAAGGTGCCTGTGAGGTCGCACGCACCTGTATGAAGGCAGGCGAGTGCCTGTGAGGTCGCACGCACCTGTATGAAGGCAGGCGAGTGCCTGTGAGGTCGCACGCACCTGTATGAAGGCAGGCGAGTGCCTGTGAGGTCGCACGCACCTGTATGAAGGCAGGCGAGTGCCTGTGAGGTCGCACGCACCTGTATGAAGGCAGGCGAGTGTCTGTGAGGTCGCACGCACCTGTATGAAGGCAGGCGAGTGCCTGTGAGGTCGCACGCACCTGTATGAAGGCAGGCGAGTGTCTGTGAGGTCGCACGCACCTGTATGAAGGCAGGCGAGTGCCTGTGAGGTCGCACGCACCTGTATGAAGGCAGGCGAGTGCCTGTGAGGTCGCACGCACCTGTATGAAGGCAGGCGAGTGCCTGTGAGGTCGCACGCACCTGTATGAAGGCAGGCGAGTGCCTGTGAGGTCGCACGCACCTGTATGAAGGTGCCTGTGAGGTCGCACGCACCTGTATGAAGGCAGGCGAGTGCCTGTGAGGTCGCACGCACCTGTATGAAGGCAGGCGAGTGCCTGTGAGGTCGCACGCACCTGTATGAAGGCAGGCGAGTGCCTGTGAGGTCGCACGCACCTGTATGAAGGCAGGCGAGTGCCTGTGAGGTCGCACGCACCTGTATGAAGGCAGGCGAGTGCCTGTGAGGTCGCACGCACCTGTATGAAGGCAGGCGAGTGCCTGTGAGGTCGCACGCACCTGTATGAAGGCAGGCGAGTGCCTGTGAGGTCGCACGCACCTGTATGAAGGCAGGCGAGTGCCTGTGAGGTCGCACGCACCTGTATGAAGGCAGGCGAGTGCCTGTGAGGTCGCACGCACCTGTATGAAGGCAGGCGAGTGCCTGTGAGGTCGCACGCACCTGTATGAAGGCAGGCGAGTGCCTGTGAGGTCGCACGCACCTGTATGAAGGCAGGCGAGTGCCTGTGAGGTCGCACGCACCTGTATGAAGGCGAGGTAGTTGGGCATCAGGTCGTTGAACTCGTCGGTGATGAACACGCGGCGCACGTACAGCTTGATGTGGTCCGTCTTGGTGCCGTAGCGGTTGAAGGACTCCGCCGGCTGAACACGAGGCACGAACAGCAAGGCACGGAATGTCACCTCGCCCTCCGCCACGAAGTGAGCCCTGCAGTCACATACTGTTACACACACACACAGTGGCACGAACAGCAGGGCACGGAACGTCATCTCGCCCTCCGCCACGAAGTGAGCCCTGCAGTCACATACTGTTACACACACACACACAGTGGCACGAACAGCAGGGCACGGAACGTCATCTCGCCCTCCGCCATGAAGTGAGCCCTGCAGTCACACACTGTTACACACACACACAGTGGCACGAACAGCAGGGCACGGAACGTCATCTCGCCCTCCGCCATGAAGTGAGCCCTGCAGTCACACACTGTTACACACACACACAGTGGCACGAACAGCAGGGCACGGAACGTCATCTCGCCCTCCGCCACGAAGTGAGCCCTGCAGTCACATACTGTTACACACACACACAGTGGCACGAACAGTCCTGCACAGTCACCCTTGTGCACTAGTGTACGATGGCTGGAGCTCTATCTTACTTGGCGAGCTGCGGCGAGGTGTCTTTGGTGAGGCTCTTGTAGAACTGCGTGTACTCGTCGTCGTTGACCTCGTTGGGCTTGCGTGTCCAGATGGGCTTGTTGTCGTTCATCAGCTCCCAATCCCACACGGTCTTCTCAGTCTTCTTGGTCTCGCGCTTCTCCTCGGCAGCGTCTTCGACCTGCAAAAACATAGATCTATAATGTTTTACACACATTTTGTCAGCAAATTAATTATCATTTCACAAACTATTGCTAACTTATAAGTGTAAGAAAATGTATTTAGTAACTTGATCTTTTGAAGAGGAACTTAAAAACAATTGATTCAATTCAACAAAAGCAGTGCTCGTCACTTTAAGTTCAGTCTGAGCTCGCCGCACGTACGAACCTGTGCGTCGTCATCGTCGTCGGCCTTGTCGTCGGCCTCGTCGTCGCTCTCCTCCACGGTCTCGGTGCGCGACGCCCACAGGTAGATGGGGAAGTTGATGAACTGCGAGTACTTCTTCACGAGGTTGCGGATGGTGTCGGCCTGCAGATAGTCTGCTGCCTCCTCCTTCACGTGCAGGCTGTAACAGTGACGAGACTCAGTGTATAGCGACTCTGTACTGTCCTCGACCACGCTGAACGTGTTGTGTAGTGCGTGCGTGTGTAGCGTGTACGCGTGTAGGGTACTGACGTGATGTGCGTGCCGCGCTTGAGCGTGTCGCCGCGCGGGTCCTCGACCACGCTGAACGTGTTGTGTAGTGCGTGCGTGTGTAGCGTGTACGCGTGTAGGGTACTGACGTGATGTGCGTGCCGCGCTTGAGCGTGTCGCCGCGCGGGTCCTCGACCACGCTGAACGTGTTGTGTAGTGCGTGCGTGTGTAGCGTGTACGCGTGTAGGGTACTGACGTGATGTGCGTGCCGCGCTTGAGCGTGTCGCCGCGCGGGTCCTCGACCACGCTGAACGTGTTGTGTAGTGCGTGCGTGTGTAGCGTGTACGCGTGTAGGGTACTGACGTGATGTGCGTGCCGCGCTTGAGCGTGTCGCCGCGCGGGTCCTCGACCACGCTGAACGTGTTGTGTAGTGTGTGCGTGTGTAGCGTGTACGCGTGTAGGGTACTGACGTGATGTGCGTGCCGCGCTTGAGCGTGTCACCGCGCGGGTCCTCGACCACGCTGAACGCGTTGGCATCCGACTCCCACACGTGCTGCTTGTCGGCATTGTTCTTGGACACCACGGTCACCTTGTCGGCTACCAGGAAGGCCGAGTAGAAGCCCACGCCGAACTGCCCGATCATGTCGTTCATCTCCTGCGCCTCGCTCTGCAACAGTGAGACACGTACTGGCACCGGTGCTGCACTGGCTACATGGGCTAGGGCTCGCGGTGGGGCCTACCTTCTCCGCGTCCTGCATCTTGGAGAGGAACTCTGCGGTGCCGGACTTGGCGATGGTGCCGAGGTTGTTGATGAGCTCGTGGCGCGACATGCCGATGCCGGAGTCGATGATGTGCAGCAGGCGCTTGTCGGGCTCGGCCTTGATGCGGATGCTGAGGTCCGAGTTGGTCTCCAGCACGTCGCGGTCCGTCAGCGACAGCAGGCGGATCTTGTCCAGCGCGTCCGAGCCGTTCGAGATCAACTCACGCAGGAATATCTGGAAGGACGCACTCGTTACTCCCACTCACTACGCGCTACAGCTACATCTGACAGATTGGGACGGGCGGCACCTCTTTGTTCCTGTACAGCGAGTTGATGATGAGTTTCATCATGCGGTTCACTTCTGTCTGGAAGGTGTAGTTCTTCGCGTGCTCCTTCATTTCTCGCAGCTGCGCGACGCTCAGCTCGTCCGGCGAGATAGCCTCTTCCTCTCGTAACACTGCCTCAGCATCTAACGAAAGTCGATTAATCAGTTTATCTCGTGCTCAAGGTATGAATTATAACACAACCTCTAATCTAAATTTACTTAACTCACGTACATACAATGCATATGCTTAAAGCATTACTGTACTTCAAACAAGTGATTGGTACAAACAACAAGAGCAATTTTGAAACTAGAACTTGGGAGTCGAAACTGGGTTGATTTAAAGCTATACCAAACACTCTTAAGTTTTCGAAACTGCTAGTTGTGATAATTGTATTTTGTAAAATCTGTATGGAACATAAGGTTTTTTGTTCTATGTTACGGAATGATACAGATAAAAAAAACTGGCCAAGTGATTGGCGGCCCAAGCGCAATATAGGGTTCCGTAGTTGATATTCTTTACCCACGTAGTTCTTGTTTTGTCCCCAATATTTAACATTTTTCAATAAATTGTGGCGTCATAGCAGGCGTCACTGATGCGATTATCGCTTTTGACGTCAAACATTTTTTGAGCGTAATACACTCGGCGTCACAAAAATCGCACCTTTTCGAAAATAAGTTTAAAACATGTCCCGCCAGTAACGAATACATTAAACCCAATTAATATTGGTATCAATTAAAAGTATGTTTAACGACCTTTAAATTAACAACAGTTAGAATTCCTAAACACAACAGATCTCATTAGCACGTAACGTTAAAAAAAATGTTGTCAAAATACGCATTACAACGGCCACTAATTGCACCTCCCTACAAGGGTATAAAACGGGCGACCCGGGTTAAATGTGGGTCATTCGCTATTCAACCTTTGAAGTGAACACACGTGAACAGCTACAGCAAGAAAAATATCCCAGAAGATGGATACCACTGCAGATGAAGCCGCTCAAGTCATTGCACTACTGCAATCAGGGATGCGGCAATGTGATGTTGCTCGGCAACTGAACTTGAGTCGTTTTGCCGTTCGACGAGTGTTCCAACGTTTCCAAGAGACTGGTGGCTATATCCGAAGACGTGGATCTGGAAGACAACGGTGCACATCCGAAAGAGACGATCGCTTCATTGTTTCGACGTCTTTACGTAATCGGTTCTCCAATGCTGTTGAGCTGCAACAACAACTGCGATCAGCTCGCAGAACTTCTGTAAGCGTCTCCACGATTAGAAGAAGAATGCGGGAGAAGAAAATTGCAGCTCATAGGGCTGCTACAGGGCCCAAATTGACTGCACAGCATAGGAGAGACCGGTTGCAATTTGCCCGTGACCATGTGGATTGGACAATAGACCAATGGAGGGCTGTGCTCTTCTCGGATGAGACGAGGGTGTGTCTTTTCTGCAACGACAGGCGTCGAAGAGTGTATAGGAGGCAAGGGGAACGATTCGCACAAGCCTGTATTCAAGAGACAGTGGAATACGGGGGTGGCTCGTGCATGTTCTGGGGCGGCATGTCAATCGACGGTAAAACGAACCTTGTGTGTGTTTCTCGGACTGGAAGTGCTCGCGGGCAAGGGTCGCTGACTGCTGCTCGGTACATAACAGAGATCTTAGAGGAGCAGGTTGTCCCTTATGCGGGTTTTGTTGGCAGTGGGTTCACGTTAATGCACGATAACGCCCGTTGTCACACCGCTTTAATTGTAAGAGACTACCTGCAAGAAGTTGGCATCCCTGTTATGCGCTGGCCGGCGCGAAGTCCAGACCTGAACCCTATTGAGCACCTTTGGGATGAACTGAAACGGCGAGTACGGGCACGAAATCCTGCCCCTACCACTCTCCAAGACCTTCAAGATGCCGTCGTTGCAGAATGGGACAACATTCCACAAGAGACTGTTGTCACATTAATAAGGTCCATGAGAGAACGCATGGAAGCAGTCATCAGGGCTAGGGGGGGTAACACTAGGTTTTAAGTTAGTTTTAAGGACTTTGTTGTAATTTTTGCTGATAAAATAAAATTTAACTTTTTAATCATTTGCATTAGCTTGCTTTTTTTTATTCCCTGGTAAACAAAAAACCAAATCCATTGATTTATTCTGAAATTTAAATAAATTGCCTTTCCAATTATACCTTATAGTCATATGTATACCATTGATTAATAGGGTTAAAATGACTTTGAAGGGAATTCTTAAAGAGGTGCGATTTTTGTGACGCCGAGTGTATGTAGAATTGACCTACCCCCATTACAAATAGCGTAATCATGTACAATAGCCTATGACGTTTACGTTGATCCGACCTGTAAGAAACATTTTAGCGAAAAGTCTATTCATTAGTTTTTGCGTGAAGCTGGTTCATAGAAAAATACATGGGAACGGGCAAAAATTCTTAAAAAATAATTTCCGCTTTACGATCGTCACCACAGTTTCTTTTGACGTGAATACGACTTTAAATTTGCTTCCATTGTGGGAACCACTTTAGAAAACTGATGATAACAAAATAGGGGGATACAGTTTGGTGTTGTAGATACATAATATCTATCATCTACACACTCGATAGTATATTTAATAAAGTGAAACTATAAGGGAAACTATATACTTAGGGCTTTTCAGTTCATTGGATAAGGATTTTAAACTTAACAAAATTGTACGTACGAGTAGATAATAGGTATTTCGGTATAGATAAATATTATTTCCTGCAGAAATATTGAAAATATGAGCAAGCAAATCAACATCAAGCTAATACGCAATGATAAAAAAAAAAATACGCAGTTTTAATTTATTGCCATTTAGAAATATACTAGCATTAAAAAAAAAAAACAAAAAAAATTGTTTGTCGCTGGGATTGAACTCAGGACCAGCAACTTACAAGGTGGCTGCCGCACTGTTACGCAAAGTTTATCGCTGACAGTAGGTCTAAAATAGCTGTTATAGTTTGTCATGATTCACTGCTTAGCTCCTTGAAGGTATAGCGTGATGGTAATTGTTTTAAATGTTAAATCTGCGGCTACTTACAATATATTTTGATTACTATAAAGTTTTAAGAGTAGCAAGCATGCTACGTGCGCTTATGAGCGCAGCTGCAGCGATTTATTACATTTTACAAGTTTATCGACTATTACTCGTAAACTTGTAAAGCCTACTTAGCTGTGATAGTTTTCCTATAAATTTCGTTATATATGCTACTACCGTGAATTTTTTCACAAATCACGATACAACCATCGAGCTGATAGGAGTGGCGCAAATTGACTCCAACAAAAATTAGCACTTTAGAGCTAAATATTTCCCAAAGGGATTCCTTAATCGAAAAATTGTTTTTCCAAACCCTTAATATTTTTAAAAGACCTTTTTAACGACACCCCACACCATATGGTAGACTAGAAAAAAAAAATACTCATCCCCACTTTACGTTTAGTACGTACTTTGTCGGCGTAACTAATGTGTATATTCATGCCAATTTACAGCTTCTTATTTCTAATAGTCTTTGAGCTACACTGCGGACGGACGGATGGACATAGCGAAACTATAAGGGTTCCTTGTGTTGACTTCGAAACCCTAAAAAGGTTATTAAAAAAGTTGTACATTCTTCCCCTGAAAAATACGAACAAATATTGTAAGACATCTTCAAAAATTAAAAATAATTTTAAATTCGCAAGTCGCTGGCTTTGGTTTTGATTGTTGTTTTGTATTGCTCACTAATTTGCGAATTTAAAGTTATTTTTTACTTTTTTAAGGCGATTGTCTTTTTTGTAAAAAAGTATTTTTTTTCGCTTTTTAGTGCCTATTTTTTATTATATAATTTAATTAAGAAACTGTGACATTACAAAATTTCAGCGATCCCTTAAGGGGCCGTGCACGAAATCGGTAGATTTTGAGCAATTTTGTTCATCGTTTGTGAGAAATAGAAAAAGAATTTAAACTAAATTATTTATGATTTGGAAAGTCGAGTTCCTTGTTTTGCATGTGGCTAGAAGGATACTTTCAAATCACTAATATTCGCGACAAGTTTTACAAAATATGACGCGAGACCGACGTTTGATCATTTCGTTACCAGAAACTAATTATGATTGTAAACTCAAAAAAATATAAACAACACCATTGAATGGTCTACTTGCAGATAGCTGCACCACTTTTTTAATTTATGCACAAAATATAGTAGAAAAAAAATGTTGAAGTAACGTAATTTTTTGGAAAGTTCTTGACAAATACGTATTTTTTTCTAATACTTAGAAACCCTTTTAAGAAATTTTAAAAATTACATATTAAACTTAAGGGGGTACCGAAGGAACGAAACGTAATTGCTAAATAATTGCGTTTGTTTGATTCCTTGTTACATCGTTATTACTTATCCTTTTGTCATGCAATTCATATATAAGATATTAGAGGATTCACTCTATACTTCATAGGCGTTAGAAACACGATCACTTGAAGTTTTCTCAAAAGAAAAAAAATCCAAAGTAATCTCTTAAAAACAAAATAAACCCTTACTACGTCGTAAATACTTCACGAAAGGTCATCTGTTTTTAAATAATAACAAAACTACATGTTCTCTATCGCATAATTGTTTTACTTTTTCAAAATGTGTATTTGTTTTAATAATACGAAGGAAATACCTAAATTAACTCGTGATCTACCCATTCTAACTAGAGCCGCCACGCTTCCCTCCTGTCCGCTTTAGTCTTGCTTCGGCCATCAGACGGGGAGCTTGTGTCGCTTACGTTTACGCACGGTTTTAAAAATATAACGAAGAATTTTATGTTAATTCAATTTATTTTAAATGGAGAACATAGTAAACAAAGAAAAGAATTGGTGGCGGAAACAGAATTCTATTCGCTTACAATGAAAAAATAATTTAAGTAAAACTCTTATCTGATTGCGTTACAGGGTGGTACGTTATTTTTTTAATGGGATGTATTATAAACAATTTAAAAATAATAATAATAATATGTGGGGTCATTTCACACATGGCCATCTGACCCCAAACCTGAGAGAGACCCTGTAGTATGGGTGTCAGACAGCTGATATAAATACACAAATTTTTTTTCAAAAGCATGCTTATATAGATAAACAACACCCAAACACAAGGAAAACACAAATGACCATCACACAAATATTTACCCTGGGCGGGAATCGAACCCGCAACACGCTGCGCAGCAGTCAATCGCTCAGCCAAAATCATCGATTCATCGATCACTAGCCAAAATGTATCTTTCTAGAGCAAGACGTCTACAGGCTGATAATTTTGAACTCAAAGAGAATACTCCTGTTGTTTCGTACCTAAGTACTCGGTTAGGCACTGAGCACATCAAGCCACAACAATCTGTCAAACTTTAATAGATTTTGAACTTGATTACAAAAGAATAAGGTTCATATTCTTATCATATTATATTAGGAAAGAACAATGGCGAAATCGTAGTTGACTTAAATTTGAGCGTCTAAAAGTGACTTACATACGAAAGAAATCACATTATTTTTCTACGATTTTTCAAAGTATCACATTAGCCAGTTAGGGCCGGATAAAAAAAATATGTTAAATGAAAACTTATTTGACTTTTCATTCACGTTTAGTGTTGCCATTTTATATTTATTCTGCCAAGTGACAGTAAGTACCTAAAACATATTGTAATCAGTTTTAGTTTGTTATTACAATTAAACGGAGTAAGTAAATGAATACAGTTTATTTCCAAGTGTAGGTTTCTTGCAGGTACGTAAAAATACTGTGGTATAAAAATAAACCAATTAGTTTCGATTAATGACTAGCAAAAAGACTAGTAACCCAAATCTAAAAATAATTGCTTGGTAATTGACACAGTCATAGACAGATCTGTGCACAGAGTAAAAACGATATGATCGATGTATACATGTAGTAGATACCTATTGTATACATAAGGTAAGGCCAAGGAGTATTTATAACCACTGGGATTACCAACCTTAAACAATATTTTTACAAGACATTTCATTCTGAATTAACTAGGTAAAGAAAATACTAATGCGATATTGCCTTTTTACTTCCTCAATTTGGAATATAAAAGTTACCATAGACATAACCTACAAAAGTTCATGACTGAATATCTATTATTCTCGGCCTTCTTGAACAAAAAATCTTGCACAAACTAATTCAGAAGGTGATGCTGAATTAAATAAGATATTTTTCATTTAAAGACGTAGGAATTTAATCTCAACTAAAACAATGTATGGGTGGCTGCCATTGTTCTTTTTAGTCGTGGGTATCGTTTTCATAGTTTTCGTGGGTGCCAAAACAGCGCGCTTACTCTTCATTTTAATACCGACCGATTGACATTGGAATTTTGACGTTTTGACGTCTTTCGTACTCTCGAGGTCGCCGCTAGCACCAAATTATTATTAAATTACGTATCCATTTTGGGGAACTAATTGGAATCAGGATCGGGTTTAAACGCTACTCTTGAGTTTATTTTGACAGCTGTGTATTGCGCCAATGTTGCGTTGTGGTTGTAATTTTTCAATGACAAAACTGCAACTTTTTAGAAACTGTTTTGCGTTTTAGGCGGTTTTCAGTAAGTAATAAGAGTATAATATGGTACGATTAGCAGTAATATACACTCGGCGTCACAAAAATTGCACCTCTTTAAGAATTCCCTTCAAAGTCATTTTAACCCTATTAATCAATGGTATACATATGACTATAAGGTATAATTGGAAAGGCAATTTATTTAAATTTCAGAATAAATCAATGGATTTGGTTTTTTGTTTACCAGGGAATAAAAAAAAGCAAGCTAATGCAAATGATTAAAAAGTTAAATTTTATTTTATCAGCAAAAATTACAACAAAGTCCTTAAAACTAACTTAAAACCTAGTGTTACCCCCCCTAGCCCTGATGACTGCTTCCATGCGTTCTCTCATGGACCTTATTAATGTGACAACAGTCTCTTGTGGAATGTTGTCCCATTCTGCAACGACGGCATCTTGAAGGTCTTGGAGAGTGGTAGGGGCAGGATTTCGTGCCCGTACTCGCCGTTTCAGTTCATCCCAAAGGTGCTCAATAGGGTTCAGGTCTGGACTTCGCGCCGGCCAGCGCATAACAGGGATGCCAACTTCTTGCAGGTAGTCTCTTACAATTAAAGCGGTGTGACAACGGGCGTTATCGTGCATTAACGTGAACCCACTGCCAACAAAACCCGCATAAGGGACAACCTGCTCCTCTAAGATCTCTGTTATGTACCGAGCAGCAGTCAGCGACCCTTGCCCGCGAGCACTTCCAGTCCGAGAAACACACACAAGGTTCGTTTTACCGTCGATTGACATGCCGCCCCAGAACATGCACGAGCCACCCCCGTATTCCACTGTCTCTTGAATACAGGCTTGTGCGAATCGTTCCCCTTGCCTCCTATACACTCTTCGACGCCTGTCGTTGCAGAAAAGACACACCCTCGTCTCATCCGAGAAGAGCACAGCCCTCCATTGGTCTATTGTCCAATCCACATGGTCACGGGCAAATTGCAACCGGTCTCTCCTATGCTGTGCAGTCAATTTGGGCCCTGTAGCAGCCCAATGAGCTGCAATTTTCTTCTCCCGCATTCTTCTTCTAATCGTGGAGACGCTTACAGAAGTTCTGCGAGCTGATCGCAGTTGTTGTTGCAGCTCAACAGCATTGGAGAACCGATTACGTAAAGACGTCGAAACAATGAAGCGATCGTCTCTTTCGGATGTGCACCGTTGTCTTCCAGATCCACGTCTTCGGATATAGCCACCAGTCTCTTGGAAACGTTGGAACACTCGTCGAACGGCAAAACGACTCAAGTTCAGTTGCCGAGCAACATCATATTGCCGCATCCCTGATTGCAGTAGTGCAATGACTTGAGCGGCTTCATCTGCAGTGGTATCCATCTTCTGGGGTATTTTTCTTGCTGTAGCTGTTCACGTGTGTTCACTTCAAAGGTTGAATAGCGAATGACCCACATTTAACCCGGGTCGCCCGTTTTATACCCTTGTAGGGAGGTGCAATTAGTGGCCGTTGTAATGCGTATTTTGACAACATTTTTTTTAACGTTACGTGCTAATGAGATCTGTTGTGTTTAGGAATTCTAACTGTTGTTAATTTAAAGGTCGTTAAACATACTTTTAATTGATACCAATATTAATTGGGTTTAATGTATTCGTTACTGGCGGGACATGTTTTAAACTTATTTTCGAAAAGGTGCGATTTTTGTGACGCCGAGTGTAGTATTTTACATAATTCCCAGGAAAAAACATTTGAAATAAAGACGATATGAGCTTCGGAGGATGTGTCATACGGTCTTCATTCATTCATAGAATACGCAAAGCGGTTTCTTTGAATAAAGGCGAATTTAAAGCAGAGCATGGATTCGTTTGAGAAAATATGTACAACTTAATACAATGTTTTGCCCGCTACTTCGTCCGCGTGAATGTCAGTTATCGCGGGTGCAGACGAAGTCGCGGATTAAAAAGTAGCCTATGTCCTTTCTTGCAGTTCAAGCTATTTTCACAGAATTAAGACATTTTATACCTAATTATTAGTGTCTATTCAGATTTTAAGAATATGTTTCACTTGTTATTTTATTCATATTTTATAATAAAACTGAAGTGCATTATGAGAAAGGCAAATTTTTGTCTCAAATGTTTGTATCGTTATAATTACGTAACTTGAAAATGTGTTTTTTTTTTTGTGTGTAAATATTAAGGTAATTTTGGTTATATAGGGTAGAATTATGTATAAAACGTCAGTACAGAAGGTTTGAAGTCGATAGGACAATCCGATCGAAAGTTATAAGGAAAATTGTAAAGGTAAAATTGTGAAATCATTAAATTGCGGCCCGTAACGTAGCTAACTTCACGTGTAATCAAATAATCGTGGGGGCAATCCCAAATTCAATCCAATATTGTTTCAAGAGTACCGAATCACGTGACTGCATAGTTGACATTGGAATCATATTGTGATTACATTGAATTTAAAATTAATTTGAAGGGTAAGCCTCCAGATAGTGAGGTCAAAATCTGAATCCAAGATGGCGGCTGTAATTTTTTTTTTAATTTTTCTGTCATGGGTGTCATTTTCGTAGTTTTCGAGAGTGCTAAAGCCAATAGTGAGGTCAAAATGTAAATCAAAGATGACGTCTTAAAAATTTTCAAATTTTTAGTCATGGGTATCGTTTTCATAGTTTTCATGGGCGCTAAAACCGATAGTAAGGTCAAAATCTAAATCCAAGATGGCGGCTGTAATTTTGTTTTAATTTATTTGTTATGGGTGTCATTTTCGTAGTTTTTCTTCGTCGCCATCTTGGATTTACATTTTGGCCCCACTATCGGCTTTAGCACCCACGAAAACTATGTCTGTCGAAACTAAAGTCAATGTGTGTTCTGTGCTAAAGTTATTTTTCACTTTTTGAAGGCGGTTGTCTTTTTTGTAAAAAGCTTTTTTTTGTAAAAAAAAGCTTTTTATACCAAATTTCATCAATATCGCTTTAACCGTTTTATCGTGAAAGCGTAACAGACAGAGTTATTTTCACATTTATAATATTAAAGTATGGATAGTAGGTATGGATTAGTATGGGAGTATGGATACCTATGTACCTACCGAGTCCAATTCGCACTTGGCCGATTTTTTTTTATACAATACAGGATTCCAATACGGGTCCAGTTCCAATAAAAAAAAAACAATTTATTTAGACTTTTAAGTATGTCTTAGCCATAATTGACATTGGTAAAGAAAAACCATTTAATTACCTACCTAAATATGCATACTACTCGTATTTATGTAAAACGCGTAAGTCAATGTTATTGAAATTCTTAATGTACCTAAATGGATCTAACACCAAATTTTACCATTTTTATATTGATTGTGTTATTATACTAAACGAATATACACAAACATTCGAGACTTTTAGTTTTTTAACCGTACTTACATAAAAAAAGTATCATCTACCTACAGGATCAAAACTGTTTATAGTGTCACTACGCTCGATCTTTACGCGTGTGTGCGTGAAGGGTGCACACAAACATAGCATAGCAATAAATGTGCCTAAACTCGAGAGAGTGAATTTTGTGCACGGCCCCTTAATTTTGGGGTGGAATATTTTCATGAAATTGAATATGGGACCAACTTGACGGTTTACACTATCCCATCGAAATAGGACATCACTGAAAAAAATTATGCGTTGGCCGCGCAAAACTTTTTCAGTGAAGCCCTAGTTCTGGTTTCCAATATCAAAAAAATATATATATGTGTCGAATTGAGAACCTCCTTTTTTTAAGTCGGTTGAAAAAGTCAGCCAGTGTTAAGTTTCGTCCTGTGGGCCTCGGCATCGGTCGATGGCGCTTTAATGTTTCCTGCTTAGCAACTCGACATATCGATCAAACAGGGCATTCGACAGACGACACCGCAGTAAGTGGAAGCACAGCCGTCAGCAATGGCGACGGAGGACACAGAGAGCCCCCACACGCTGGCGCCAGGCGAGGGCGGGGCGGGAGGCGAGGGCGGGGAGGCGGGGGGGCGGGCGCAGCACGCGCGCTCCTTCAAGCTGAGGTTCGCGGCGCAGCGCGAGCCGGGCCGCTCCTACGTGTCGCCGGTGAAGCCGCTGGGCCTGCGTGAGTAGTGAGTAGTGAGTAGCGAGCCGGGCCGCTCCTACGTGTCGCCGGTGAAGCCGCTGGGCCTGCGTGAGTAGTGAGTAGTGAGTAGCGAGCCGGGCCGCTCCTACGTGTCGCCGGTGAAGCCGCTGGGCCTGCGTGAGTAGTGAGTAGTGAGTAGCGAGCCGGGCCGCTCCTACGTGTCGCCGGTGAAGCCGCTGGGCCTGCGTGAGTAGTGAGTAGTGAGTAGCGAGCCGGGCCGCTCCTACGTGTCGCCGGTGAAGCCGCTGGGCCTGCGTGAGTAGTGAGTAGTGAGTAGCGAGCCGGGCCGCTCCTACGTGTCGCCGGTGAAGCCGCTGGGCCTGCGTGAGTAATGAGTAGCCCGGGCCCTCACGTAGTTCTGTTGCAGCCGCCCCGGTGCTCCACACGAGCCCTCATGTGACTCTGTTGCAGCCGCCCCGGTGCTCCACACGAGCCCTCATGTGACTCTGTTGCAGCCGCCCCGGTGCTCCACACGAGCCCTCATGTGACTCTGTTGCAGCCGCCCCGGTGCTCCACACGAGCCCTCATGTGACTCTGTTGCAGCCGCCCCGGTGCTCCACACGAGCCCTCATGTGACTCTGTTGCAGCCGCCCCGGTGCTCCACACGAGCCCTCATGTGACTCTGTTGCAGCCGCCCCGGTGCTCCACACGAGCCCTCATGTGACTCTGTTGCAGCCGCCCCGGTGCTCCACACGAGCCCTCATGTGACTCTGTTGCAGCCGCCCCGGTGCTCCACACGAGCCCTCATGTGACTCTGTTGCAGCCGCCCCGGTGCTCCACACGAGCCCTCATGTGACTCTGTTGCAGCCGCCCCGGTGCTCCACACGAGCCCTCATGTGACTCTGTTGCAGCCGCCCCGGTGCTCCACACGAGCCCTCATGTGACTCTGTTGCAGCCGCCCCGGTGCTCCACACGAGCCCTCATGTGACTCTGTTGCAGCCGCCACGGTGACGGGCAAGTTCTACGTGCGCGAGGCGGCGGGCGCGGCGGACGAGGCCACTTCGCGCCGCATCCGGGACATGTTCGAGCGCGGGCCGCGCGACAAGTACGACGCGCCGCTTACCAGCTCGCAAGTGTACGTCTTATTTACTAGCGTAACTCTACAATCGCTCGACCTTCATTCATTTATCGACAAAAACAATCCTTTTTTTAGGGTTCAGTACCTCAAAAGTAAAAAACGGAACCCTTATAGGATCACTTTGGTGTCCGTCTGGCTGTCGAGATCCTTTATCTCGGGAACGAAGGTATCGAGTTAAAATTAAATCCATAAACTCAAGTCTACAGTTCCTTGAAGCTGTGAAAAAAAATGAGACTTCTAAGTTAACGTGAAAAAAAGGTACGGCCGTTTATGTCGTAAAAAACGTAAATTTCGACACTCTCAAGGGAATCCAAATTTATAGGGTACTTCCCGTTTACCTAGAACTATAAAATTTGGCAAGTAATATCGTCTTATACTACAAGTATATGAAAAAGTCTGAAAACTAAACATTTGTAACTAAATCATAAAAATATTGTCTTTATTTAAAGTAGATACGTAATCAGTCATCGAGGTATGCGCGGTCATAATTGTATTGGTGACCAAATCACGGAATTTGAACGGAACATTCGGCGGGCGAGTCCGACTCGCACTTGTCCGGTTTTTTTTAATATTACCAACATGGTGTCTCGCGTTACTAGTAGACAGAAAGACATTTTCTCATGTTACTTGCAATAGGCTATTTTACTCTATACGAGAAAAAATCTATAAATATGTTATTGAGACAGTTTAGGCATAAAGCAGTCGGAAAATGTAAGTTTTAGTTCATAAAATAACAAAACAAATTTTTAAAATCAATTCAAAGTTTTCAGTATTTTTAATCTGTTACCCTTAACCAGGCTATGGATTGAGCATTTCCCACATAGATTTTTTGAAGTTTTTACCAGGCTTTGGTAAAGAATCTACCACAATCTGTCAAAAGCGCCATCATAGAAATGTAACCTATGGTTACACGAAAAAAAAAAGTGGAATTGTACGCCTAATGTCAGTTTTGCAGCCATTTCTTCTGTGGTCGGCCATTGAACGGTTATTTTTGTGAAAAGTGCACCGTATTTTATTCATATTGGCGAATCGGAGAAAGGTAAGTCGTACAATTTTTTCATATGTTGTAGAATTTGAGTTTTTCTAGTGATTTGTGCATAAATTATAGGTAAATACTTCTAAAATATCATGGTATAACGAAATAAAGCATGTGGGGAACCATATGACCTTTGCCTGTGAGTATCTAATTATTGTGGGACATTTAAGTTCATTGCCTGGTGAATTGAAATCTTTATTTTATACTAGCTTTTTGCTGCGGGTTTTATTTTGGTTTTACACACGATCATTTACATTATGAGTAAAAAAGGAATTAAATTTGATTTTATCGTAATAAAAAATGTGGGTAGTGGTAAACTTTTGTCGTCATTATTTGTCAGTCAATATTGTACTTAGGGAATGCAATCTCGTACGAGATTTCCGCCTAGCGAGATCTCGCGAGACTCAAAACCCAGTCTCGCGAGATCTCGCAAATTACGGGATCTCGCGAGATTGGGAGAATCGCAATTAAAACATATGCAAATGCTTGTTTTAAGAACTAGTAATTGACATGATATGTAATTAAATAGAAACTGCGTTGCTTAGTTATAAAAATAATGTAAGTTTTATTTTAAAAATCAACAGAGTACTTATTATTTTGTCTCTAACTCTAATAACATTTGTTTATGTCTATAATTATTATTTCTACTGTAGCTAATCAGTTCAAATTCTTACAATATTGGTAACAAAACAATAATTATCTATATTTAGTCTTTTGTAAATTATTACTTTAGTTTCAATAATTAAGAGTAATAGGAACATTACTTATGGTAAATAAATACAACAAAATAAAAACTTAACTTCACAAGTTCTTAAATAAATGTTGTGAGATCGTATTAATCAAATAAAAGAAGTTTAAAGTAGAAGTCAGATGAGGTTATCAAGGTACGGAAAGGCAAGTTAGTTTGTCTGAAAATGGCTTCTCAAAAAACACATCATGTCGAGAGTATCATCTGACAGACGACTTCTGATTTTGTCGATCTCGTTATCTCGCGAGATCTCGTACGAAATTTGACGAGATACAATCTCGTAAAATATGGCCGGGATCTCGCGAGATCGGGATCTCGGCGAGACGAGATTGCATTCCCTAATTGTACTTTAGTGTATTTTTTGTTATTCAGGTATTGCAAGATCATCAGCTCAAAAATATACTAATGAAATAGAGGATGAAAATGATGAAGATGAAGACCCATATTTAGATCATCCTTTTTCATTGTATTATTTACCAATCTTTTTTCATTGTATTATTACTGAAATAAAGAATAAGTGCTTACATTACATTTTTCATTTGAACAGTCGATTAAAAATGCGAACCAAATGACCATCGTTTTTGTTTTATATATAGATATAAAAGTCGACGTCTAGACAGGCAATGGGATTATGTTTTCCCACATGTTTTTTTTCAGGTTTTCAGCTAATTATCTAAATATAATTGATAAAATCTCATACAAAACATTACCACTCAAATAAATCTATGAAAAAATCACTATTACTGCAGGATTTGTCCGTGGCCTGGTAAAGGGTTAAACAGCGTGAAATAATAGCGTCCATGTTATTACGCCGTACGGCTGTGTAAACAAAAAATTGTCAACTGTCAGTCAACCGATTGGCGTAATATAAGCTTTGTACTTTTATTATTTTCGTAACCAACGTAACTTTTTCGTTTTCATATACAAAATATGCTTATAATTATTTTTAAATGATATACAATTATCATATTTAATATGAGCTCATTTCGAGCTCAAAACGAACTGACGGCATTTACGCTGAACAATATGGCGTCCAGTAAGAGGCGTTTTCGTCAAACTACGCGCGAAATTTAAAAAAATAAAATTTAGATGCATTTTTATAGCACTTATCGATTGAATAAAAATTTTGTGTTTGTTTTGGTGGCATATTAGCACTACAGAATATGATTGAGACACTTTTCAAAAATGGGTGTAATACCCTATTGAGGTGAGCGAGCGTTAGGTATGGGCAGCGCGAGTCTCGTCAATAGAGCAATGGGTGCATTACACTGCCTACCTCACTCGCCAGCGGGAGGCCATTGCTGGTCTAACCCCTCGTTTACACCAAGGTATAACACATGATTGTATTCTACAAGTTGTATGTAATGTCTGTAATATCGTTCACACTCAAATACAAGACGTATAAAACTTTTTTTAGACAAAACTTGTATTATACTTGTTGTGCAAATATTTATTTTTAATCCGGTCTGAATAAAAGATATAACAAAATAGGTGTAATACATATAATACATGTATTATACTTGTGTTAAAGTGACACGTGTGCCGCAGGGTGGGCTGGTGGTGCTACCCGCCCCCCCCCGGGCCCCGCGACCCGCGCCTGCAGCACCACGTGCGCGACTCCGCGTGGCTGAAGGCGCGCCTGGCCGTGCTCGCCGCGGACGACAAGCTCAAGCAGCGCTAGCTTCATATTCATACCCATGTCACAAACACGAAGAGTTCACACTGCCAATCATAGCTCGACGAAACTACGAAGGGTAGTTTGTACAAGTGTATGTAGCGACAATGTAAGAACAATGTTTTGATTCCACACATACGATACATAATTATATACATTAAGTCACGTCTTTCGCAGGCAGCCCACCACGGGCAGTAGACTGCAGAATGTCACCTGCTATTTCAAGTAATAACCAGGCCTCTAATGATAGGAGGGTATGGTTAGAAGTTGGTTGGTTGGAAGTTGGTGGGGTTGGTTGTTGGTTGGTTGAGTTGACTTGATGTTCAATACCTACATTCTATGCAAATAAATGATTTTATTTGTTTTTTTTTTTTTGAATTCTTACCAAAATTCTTTAGCACAACTTTACTTTAATTTACAACACAGCAGTAAGTACAGTAGTCTATCTGCAATCATGCCAAGGACAACACAATTGAAAGTTTTTTAATTTTTAAAGTGAGCATCAAAAAGAAAGAATATGATACTTAAAGCCTTGTAAGTTTAAATATTATATAGTTTGTTTTTAACTGACTATTACAGATTTATGTTATTTGAAAAATTTCAGAAAGTTTTTTTTCGTAACTTCAATCGAATTAAAAAAAAAATTGTACATGTTTAACTTTTAAAATCACAGTAATTTAAAATTCTAACTTATGGGAAATTTGTAAAAAACTAACCACTACTGTACTGTTCCATATAGGAATTTACGAAAATGTAGAAAAATCTGAAATCCATTTGAATAAACTGCCAGCCAGGCAAGCTGCTCACTCTCAAGATCTTTAATCTGCTTGTGAACAGATTCATAAATTAGTGTTAGGATGCTCTACAATCAAGTGGTTGGCTAAAATAAAATACATTTCTTAATCTAACCCATAGTACAGTACTCAATTTTCAATCTACTAAAATTATCAGTGTTTACTGAATTCGGTATTAGATAAAGTATGTGATAAATGGGA
Organism: Charanyca ferruginea; assembly: GCA_947361185.1. Classification (NCBI taxonomy): domain Eukaryota; kingdom Metazoa; phylum Arthropoda; class Insecta; order Lepidoptera; family Noctuidae; genus Charanyca; species Charanyca ferruginea. The sequence goes on along the minus strand of OX376061.1, from coordinate 29,789,410 downwards.
AAAACTAATCCTTTAAATAATTTATCAATTAATATAGTACAATCAGGTAATACGACCATGCTCATACGACGCGACCTATATCTCAAACAAAGCCATTTCCTGCCAATTGTCCCTCTGAGTGCCTGTGCTTCGATCTTTTAAACTATGCAATGGATTTTAATGTGGTTTTCATCAATCACACGACAACCAACGACACGGTTGGCGCAGTGGCTGAGCGATCGACTGCTGCGCAGCGTGTTGCGGGTTCGATTCCCGCCCAGGGTAAACATTTGTGTGATGAGCACTTGTGTTTGCCTTGTGCCTGGGTGTTGTTTATCTATATATGTATGTATTTACAAAAAAAAATTTATTTGTGTATGTATATCAGCTGTCTGACACCCATAGTACAGGGTCTCCCTCGTTTGGGGTCAGATGGCCGTGTGTGAAAATGTCCCCACATATTATTATTATTAATTGATAGTGATTCAAGAAGGTATAGATACATATTGTTTGATCTACATTGCACCCATTCAACACCAGGAGGGTGGGTTGCTAGTTCCAGAATAAAAAACAAAATATAAACTACTAATCTTGGCTGAAATCTAATATCTTTAATGACCCTTTTGTTGTGTAATGTTCAATGTGTTTGATATAATTGTGTATGTTGTAACCTCAAATTAAATTAAATTCAAAGATTTAACCAGATGTTTAAGAAGTTGTTTTCCAAGAACAACATTTTCACAGCAAAATGTAAAAAAAATTCACACATTCCACCTTCCTGATACATATACAAAATAGACATTATATTAACTAAGTACTACTGATATAATATATACTTATCTGTGTATCGACCTATGTCACACTAAGTAGAGTTAGGGTTGCCAGGTGCCCAGATGAAGGTAAAGATAGCCATGACAACACGGTTGGCGCAGTGGTTGAGCGATTGAAAGCTGCGCCGCGTGTCGCGGGTTCGATTCCCGCAAGGAACCAATATTTGTATGGTCTACAGATTATTCTTTCGGGTGTGGCTGTTTGTGTATGTGAGTTTATATGTTTGTAAACGCACCCACAATATAGGAGAAATTCCTAGTGCGCAACATTTTTATTAAACAAATATGTAGGCTTTTTGGGTGTGTGTCCAGTCAAATTGGAAGGCATCCAGCCTGTCAGGTTTTTGTTAGTATTTTACATTTTACCAGTTACAAATAATTTTGTTTAGAATAACATAATAAGACTGATTATTTTTTTTCAAGTTTGCTGTTATCTCAGTAGAAGTTAAGACCAATTAATGATAAAGGATCAACAAGCTAACTACAATAATGTTAATCATTTACAAATTAAGAGAAAATCCTTTTTTATGCAGAAATCTGGCTAAACTGGCTGTTCTGTTTCGCTCTCTGGTTTTAGGAGCAGGCAACTCCAAGTGCAGTCAGTCATACCTATTTCAATTTCTCGATAAATGATAACATCAACAAAACATGGTGTACCAAAACAACAGCAAGCTGTGTGTTCGACTGAACGAGCAAGCCACAACCATGCGGTGATAGTGCTCGCACTGTGAGTAGTTACCGGTGCGGGAGCCCTCGCGCGACGCGCCCAGGTCGGCGTCCGCAGTCACCTCCTCCGCCGAGCCCACGCCCGCGCCCGCCTCCTGCGCCACGGACCATCCTGAAACATTACACTTTTGTTTAACAAACTACAAAGACAATGCGAACTATGAGCGAATCAAACATGAACCGCAGAATATTCTAATCGCCGTAACTCAAAAAACCACGAAAGTATGAACATTTCCTCAACTTTTACTGGGCTGTTACATTTTTAAGCCATATTCTTCAGAAATGTCTGTCATAATTCACAGAGAACTGTATCATTGGAATACAAAATCCATAAAATAAACGCGCTACGTAGACAAAACAACTCACCGGCAAGTAACAGGACACCGATTACTAATAAATTAAAATACTTCATCCTGTGAGTTCCAAGACCCATTCAACAACTTGTACTTAGTCGACTTCTTTCCAGAATACTTTTTCACAGACAGGACATTTAAAATAAACTGAACTCAGCAATATAAGTTCACTTTATGAATGTGAACTGTGCTTGGCTTACTTCTAAAATGAGTTTTGGAAACAATAATTTGACATTTCACATGAAAGACGTTACTTCTTATTGGTTAGAAAAACGCGACCACACAGAATGGACCAATAGCGTGGATACACGCCTTTTTAACAGCAAATAGTAGATAATGAAATACAAATGTCGTTATTTCATTGGTTGAAAACGTAACATTTTCTAAAGAACGAATAGACTACATCTGCGTCATTTTAATATTTTCAACCAGTGTTTTCCTTTCATAGAGTTTACAAATCACTTTTGTGTGGTGGTAATACTAAAAGCCAACGACCATATAGGTCGTTGCTAAAAGCTTATTATAACACAACACACCGAGTGTAGAGAACACACCGAGTCTAGTGAACCCGTTTTGGGGAATCCTTGAAGCGAGCCTCTCTTTCGCGCCAGAGAATGCTATCTCCAGAAAATGCTGTTACTAGAAAGAGACTTCGTTCCCTATCACGGAAGAGCACACTTCAAAGTCTCCAAAAGGGATTTCACGAGGCTGCTTGACGTATTCTCTCCACTTTTATTATAAGAATCTTGATTAAAACTATGGTGATGCCACAGAATACTTAATAGTACTACGTATTAATGCTTAGGCCACATCTGCGTGTATCATCACGATGCTTCGCGCCATGACACGATACACGCAGATGTGGCCGGCATTATCGGCTATTGTCGATTCGTCGCGAACATTCGGGCTGCGTATGTGTTATCGCGCGGGTGGCGCCGGTGGCGGTACTTCAAAGGGTTTTAGCTCGCTGCGTGGTCAGACTAGCGTTGTTCATTTCAGCCGTTGTTTTCGATCAGTTCAGACGTGTGCGGGTGACTGATGTTAAAATATCGAAGTCGCTAATATGACCACTGCTTTTATCGCGACAAAGAATCATGGCAGGATTTGTACAAAAAATAAAGATGTTTAGAGAAGAAGATATGAGATGTTTGAAATTCTAATTTTTATACTCTTGGGTACCTAAAGGGTACCTTCAGGCTTTTAAAATATTTTTAAAACCCCGCAATAAAAATGGTTATTAAAAGTGAACATTTTAACGAAAAGCTCATTATTTCAGAACGAAACGGCAGCTGATAGTAACATTGACACTGACAGCTGTTTTATAGGAAATAATGTTACTATAGAATGATTAATAAATGTACTTTTTGAACTCCGCCAACAAAAAACAACGATTCACATCACTTGTCTGCCTATTTGGTAGATCTGTTAATTTCAACTGTCACTTTCTTTTTTTTTATAAACAAAAATTGGGCAACGATATGAATCGAAAAAGTGTTATTTTCATTTTAAAATATTTTAAATATGCGGGGTTTAAAAATATGGTTAGTATATCAATCTACTCCTGGTAATGTTTTCCCCACATTGGAAAATATTTTAAACCCTCTAAACGAATTTTTTTTTTCATACAAATGAATGTATGGATATCACAATGATTCTTTTTAATGTCAAAACGTACAAAGCTTCGGCACACATTACTTCGAGACGATATACGTTGATCTGGCCGAAGCATAAGAAAAACGTGTCTGGTTAGGGGACCCCTGTAAGGAACGAAGATCAACACTCATTTTTAAAAGACTTATACATTTTGTAGAAAGTCTATTAAGGAACCAAAGTTGTTACCTAGTGATCACACTACATTAAATTGAATTCTAAACTAGACCAGTTAGAATTCAATTTAGTAAACCACAAATTTATACTAAATCGAATCCAATCTGGTCTAACTGCGATTACATCTGCCGATTTCCTAGATTTTCTACAAATTGTATAGTGTAATACGCCTTTATCTCTGAATGTAATTCAACATAAAATCTGTTTATTAAGTTGATTTCACCCCTCCTTGCTTCACTAGTTGTGAGGGGGTATAACGCAAAAATCTTACGTGTAACGTGATGTTACATTTTCCACCTAATCAGACTCACCGCAAGCCATGTTATAGACTATAGCAAATAACCAGCTCAACATCATGATACTTCCAACGATATTTAATTTGTTACAATACAACGAGGTGTAAGAGAAATGCACACGTAACATCTAAGCCGTAAATAATAATAATTTAATATAATGTGCTAGTGTATACGTGCCATGTTTGGTATCCAAAGTACTGCGAGCTGTAAGCCTCTTTTTACAAAGCATAAAATCCTCACATTGCCCTCATTGTATATCTTAGAAATCGCCTTATTTGTAAGAAATAACCCTCATTTGTTTCCTCGTATATCGGACCTTGTAATACGAAATCGCAGGGATAATAGTAAACTTCGTGTTCAGCCAGCTAAGCAGCACTACTGTATAAAAGCGTTGTATGTAGAGCACCAATAATTTATAACAATATCCCTATCTGTGTAAAAAAAATTAAATACTGGCCAGTTTAAGAAAACATTTAAAAAAATACTGACAGGAAAGGCGTACTATAATGTCAATGAATTTTTAAATGACAAATCGCTATACCTAATGTAATGTAACTGACTGAATTTATTAAATTGATTTTGAATTGCATAAATATATTTTTTACCAATTAATTTTTGATATATTTTTTTTTATTGAATGTTAATTGTTATTTTATATTATAGATTTTTTTTTGATTATGTAACCTTGTATAATTTTATTTACTTTATTAAAAAAAAAAAAAAATATTCTTATGGTCTTTCGACCAAATTTGTACACCAGCCATGGTCAAACATGTTGTGCCAAAGAATCTGTAACACCTATAATAAACACCATGTATATTATCTACACATGTTTTTGCAAATAAATGAGTCTTTATACTAAGTTCTAACCTCGAAAGCTCCTCGACTCACAACTCAATCGAGGAGCCTTCAAGGCGTGCCTCGATAGCCCCTCAAAATTCGTATTCATAGTTGACAGATTAAGGAAACTATGAGATTCCTCGAATGAGTGTGAGTCGAGGGGATACGTCACGAATACGTCATTATTTGGAGGAAGGAATATTTCGTTGTTATATTGGCTAAACTTATTTGGAGAGCAGTCTGTGAGCGCGCTATTGTGGTTATCAACTTGAAGTGTCACATTTGTCAAACAAAAGTAGAACGTTTTAAATAAACAAAACCTAATAAATATATCCACTTGAACTAAAAACCATGTCCCGAGCAAAAAATATGGCGATACTTGATTAGTGGATAGCTTGGGATCACAAATCTTTAGTAGTGTTTCACTATTACCAGTGTTGTGTTGCCGTCCAATTGTTTACTTGCTCAAAATGACTGGATATGAAAGACAGATTTTTAATTAATGCGAAAAGATTTCTTCAATAGTGCATAACAAAATATTAATTAAACTCGTTAGCCACAACTATGGGGAGCTCAGCAGCTAAAAAAAACTGCATGAGCTAACCTAACGGAGGAATACAATACCATCGAAACAAATTCAAAAGTAAGTACCTACTAGTGCAGATTCAAGTTATTTCTTTAATTCAACTTAATTTTGTACAATGAATCAGCTTTATTTCTACTAGTCAAGATCAAGTGCAGTTTGCTCTCGTTGAGCAAACTGATGTTGAGTTATTAGAAGTTATTGATAGTAATAACACACCTTCGGTACCTACATCAATCATTAAGTAAATTAAACTCGGGTACCTACAAGGTACATGCTACTAGGTCCAACAAACTTTTACTGATTTTTTAATGTTATTTTTCTTTTAACAGAATTTGAAATGAAAATCAAACAGATTTAAAATGTACGCACCTCAGAAATTAATTAATGAGAATACAATATATTAAATATTATTATTCAAATTGTTTTTGTAAAATGATTATGTTCTATACCTATATAGGTTCCTTATATGGATTTTATTTGTTACATTACAGAATCCAGAAATCTATGGAATTGAGTGATGGAGCTACACAAACTAAAAATAACCTAGAAATAACAGATGGTAAAGGCAGCAGAGGAGAACTACTTAAAAGTTAAAGTTGAGAGGCAAGCTGCACAAGAACTTCATCTGTAATAGCTAAGAGAGAAGAGGCTGAATTGCAATTGCCAATATTTAGAAATAAAACTTTGAACATTAATATTGAATTTATTTACATGTCTTGCCTAACCAGCCACCTACTTATATCTACGTATTTGTCTAAACTATTAAATAAATAGGTGAAATAGGTATATTGAAAATACAGCTAAGTACTTATTGTCAACGCATCTACAGCTGCATGACGATGTCCGCGGGGACTGAGAGGAGAGAAGGGGGTCAATATGGTCAAAGGCCCTACTGTTCCATACAACGCCGCGCACACGCACTCGTCGATAGATCGCCTTCCTTTGCACAACCAATGTTGTCAATTTATAACTGTTAATATAAGTTTGTTCTATCGTTTGAGTCGCCTATTATTTATTATGTTCCTGTACTGAACATAAAGTGGCGACCGTGAAAATAATTCCGTAACAACTATTACTGTCGCATCGTCGGACGGTGCCGATACCGCGCCGCGTGTCGCCGGGACAAAGGTCGTAGCGGTCAAACCGATTTCCGCTTTCGCGAACGTTCGAGAAAGCAGAGAAGACGGACTACAATCGCAGCAAGCCACCCAGCGCAGCATAAGGACAGCATACGGTCAAGAAACAGCAAGAACAACCACTTTTGCAGCCATCGCAAGCCGGCCAAGCTGACGTCATCAGTGTCTACGTGCCACAGCACCGGTTTTTGCCAGCCAAAAGTGAGCCCGTTCCATAATTAATCCTTACATTACCACACTATTATCCCTTACTTTTTATTTGTGTGAGCAGAGAGACAAGGAATCATTATTTTGCTAAATAGGAATCCTAAATTTTATAGCCTTAGGCTTCATACCCTATTAGCAAGTAAGCCTAATTTTCACTACTATTGTTTACCTAAGTCTTATTTCTTAAACTTTAATAGTACATTCCTAATCTATAATTGCTGTCACCTACCGACACTCTTCTTTAGCTTATTACACCACTTCGTAATACCTACCATTAATAAGTAGCTAATTTCAAGTTACCTACTGTCGCAATACTATGCATCCTTTTTGACTTGAAAGTCTACATTGCAATAATCATATTGCCAACAAGCTGCTACTATTTACAATTAAAATCATAATAGCTAAACCTATTCTGTACATAATGTGCTAAGTAGCTACGTCATTAACGCATTCATTTCTTCGTTGTTTCATACATACAAGCACGTAATCACTATAGCAGCGATTTAAAAAACAAAGCAACTTTCGTTTATCTAATTGCCTAGCCTATGCCTACTTCAGTCACTTATCACGTCATTAAGTAACAGTTTGCCCAATTTCACCGCAAATCATTAATATCTTTGCAAGCCTATATTTCTTACTGTTTATCCCTGAATCAATATACAAAGCATTCCAACAATCTATTCCAGCTGCCGTGCATCCTTCGCTTGTACACAACGACGCGTACTGAGACCTCGCGCGCACTGTGGCCGCGTATCGAGTGCTGCTGCTGCGCGGGCGCTCCCGCGCCGTTATCACCAGATCCAGACCGGTTTCCGAGTCAGCTGTTATTGAAGCGAGGAGCGTATCGTATGCATTTACTACTTGTTATTGTTAACTAATCACTTTGTTTGCGCGTTCACTTCATTAGTATGGAGACTTATAAATCATTACAGTTAAAACGTGCTTCAATAAAAGGACGTGTCACTAAATTTAATAATCAATTAGATGAATATCAAGGGAAAAAACTTACTCCTACTGAAGTTAACGTACTTACACAGAAACTTGTAAAAATTGAGGCGTTATTTGTCGAATTCGATGGCGTGCAGAATCAAATCGAGGGAATAGATGAAAAAAGTTTAAGTACTGAATTAGATACAAGAGAATTGATTGAACAAGCTTTCCACAATTCAATCGCAAAGGCACAGGAAATTATTTCGCAAAATAGTTCGACAAAAAAGTCGGCACTTGAACACAGCAGCAGTTTCACCACAGCCGATGAAGAGGATAATGAGGTTATAGGGTTTCGTTTGCCAGTTATTAAGATAAGCAATTTTGATGGCACCTTCTACAAATGGTTGGAATTTCGTGATACATTTAGTTCATTAATACATAACAATTCTAAAATAAAAAATATACACAAATTTCACTATTTAAATTCTTATTTGGAGGGTGAAGCTGCTCGTGTGATCAGTAACCTTGAAGTTACAGACAATAATTATCCTGAGGCATGGAGTATTCTTTGTAACCGTTACAATAATGTACGCCAGTTGATAAATAATCACTTAAAGTCTTTGTTCAGCATTGAACCGCTGCGCGAGTCAGATAAATCTTTAAGGTTTCTTGTAGACCACATTAGCAAAAATTTACGTGCCTTAAATATTTTGAAGCAGCCAACCGACCATTGGGATACCGTAATCATATTCATGTTCGCAGCAAAATTAGACAGTAATACGCGTCTTAAATGGGAAGAATACATACATAGTAATGTTAGTGCTTTGGAGATGCCTACTCTAGATGATTTTATGTCATTTATTAAGGGTCGAGCGGATGTACTTGAGTCCGTTTATCGCAGTAAACAAGATAAGGGCATTAAATCATCACCTAATCACACTCAAAGTTCTAAGCAAACTCCCACTTCTCACACAAAGTCATTTGTATCTGCTGAACAACCTGACCAATCGTCTCAAGGTATTCATAAATGTGTCTTTTGTAATAGCGACTCTCATCACATTCATGAATGCCCACAATTTAAGTCCAAACCAATTGATGACAGACTAGCTTTTGTAACGAAATCAAAATTATGTACAAACTGTTTGCGTAAAGGTCATATAAAGCGTGCGTGTAGATTACCAGGAACATGCAGAATTTGTAAAAAACGTCACAATACTAATCTACATAAGCCTGCAGACCCTGACACTAGCAATACAGATTCTATGCCCGTTTCTATGTCAACTGTTTCAGACACAAATTCTTCACATACACACTCTGAGACATTATTATGTACTGCGTTGTAGAGCTGTGTCAATAATGAACGATTCGATCATTTGACCCGGGTCGCGTAGAAGTATTGATGATTGCAATCGTTCGTTTTCAATGATCCGGTTCACCAATCGTCTATCCTAAGATTGTTATAATTCATTTCCAATCATTCAATGATACGATTCAACCAATCGCTCACAATCGACAAATCCTTTTCAACTTATCTGGTTGCAGATTTGTAGAAAACCGACTAATAACGAGTGAGCGCGAATGAATGGGTTACAGACAAATGCAGAGCAAACGGTTGATTGTACTAAAGTAATGTGGTTCGATCAATCGTTTGATTTGTGTGGTTCACTGATTGAGTATTGAACCAATGATCGAACGATTGAAATGACCCGGGTCGTGGCACGAACCAATACTTGAATGATCGAATCACTGAAAATGAACGATTGACGCAGCTCTACTGCGTTGGTTGACATAATTAATCCTGTCAACAATAAATTGGTAACTACAAAAGCACTATTAGACAACGGCAGTCAGTCTTCATTCATCACAGAGTACTTAAAGGAACAATTAAATTTAACTGCGTTGAGCTCAAACACAAAAAATGTTATTGGTATAGGTAACACTGTACTCAAACTTAATGCAGAACGTTGTACTATACGTATACAATCAAAAGTACGTCCATACAGCGTCATTACGTCATGCATAGTCATACCCCAAATTACAGGAAAAATACCTAAAACTTCTTTAAACATTACACATTTAAACTTAAAATCATTCGAGTTAGCAGACCCCAGCTTTTTTGAGCCTTCTGAAATAGGATTGCTTATCGGTGCTGACTTGTTTTGGGACATGATAGGTACCAAGCAGCACTCTTTAGGAAAAGGCAACCCTACCTTACATGATTCGAAGCTAGGATGGCTCATCGCAGGTCCCTTACACTATAACACTCATAACAACAACACAGAAATCAAATGCAACTTAGCTAACATTGAAAAAAATGACAAATTAATCGAACTTCACAACGATTTGGAAAAATTCTGGGAGCTGGAAAGCTTGCCACAAAAACCCCTATTTACTGACCAACAAAAGGCTTGTGAACTTCATTTTTTGCAACACACGAAACGAACAAAACAGGGTAGGTTTTGTGTCAAGCTGCCACTCATTGATGAAACAGATTGTCTAGGTGAATCTTATTTTATGGCTAAGCGTAGATTTCTTAATTTGGAACGCAGATTTCACAGGCAGCCTGACCTTAAGTCTTCTTATGTGGAATTCATAAATGAGTACCACAAACTAGGTCACCTGTCAATCTCCCAGGTAGACCGACCTGAGAGAGCCTACTTTGTTCCGCATCACCCGATCATTCGCGAGGACAGTGAGTCCACTCGCCTTCGTGTCGTTTTTGACGCGTCAGCTCGCACCACATCTGGTTTGTCTATAAACGACATTCAAATGATAGGCCCTACAATTCAAGACTCTCTTTTCAATATCCTTATTCGATTCCGTCAATACCGGTATGTATTGTCGGCGGATATTGAAAAAATGTACCGCCAGGTATTGATAGACGAGTCTCACCGTAATTTGCAGCTGATTCTGTGGCGTGATGCGGAAGATAAACCATTGCAAACTCTCAGGCTTAATACGGTTACCTACGGATATGCTAGCGCTAGTTATCTTGCCACCAAGTGTCTATGGCAAGTAGGTGAAGAATGCGATGATGATTTAATCAAAACAGTTATTCAGCAAGATACTTATGTCGATGATCTGTTAACTAGTGATGATGATGAAAATCAGCTTCGTTCTATTCAACAATTAACTTCTACAGTTCTTCTTAGCGCTGGCTTCAATCTTCGAAAATATCGATCAAATTTACCTTCTATACTGCCTTTAGATGAGGTCCAATCTGGCGGAAACCTTAAACTAAGTCAGTCGACTAATACTCTAGGCCTGGATTGGAATCCTTCATCAGACAGCCTTCACTTTCCTATCACAGTAGACCTTTTGTCTATTGTTACTAAGCGGAGCATCCTGTCATCAACATTCAAAATCTTCGATCCCCTGGGGCTCCTATCCTTGTGCACTATCGTTCCCAAAATTTTAATTCAAACCTTATGGTCACTTAAGCTTGACTGGGATGATCCTGCACCAGAAAAGGTAGTAAAAACATGGAAAACTTTCAGTGAAGGTCTTGAGTCAATATCTACCTTCTCTGTGCCGAGATGGGTATCTATTGCTGAACCAATGTGTGTTGAAATGCACTGTTTTTGTGACGCATCTCAGCGTGCTTACGGTGCGTGCTTGTACCTACGGTCCATAACAAAGGAAGGACAAGTACACGTCCAGTTATTGTGTGCCAAATCTCGCGTTGCACCCGCATCAAACTCGATTACAATTCCGCGACTCGAGCTCTCAGGTGCTCTACTTGCGGCTGAAATGTGCTCTTCTGTAACAAAGGCCTTGCGACGTAACATAGCAAGACATGTTTATTGGACTGACTCAAATATTGTACTTAGTTGGTTACGTATCGGTTCATCCAATTTAAAAACGTTTGTCGCCAATAGAGTTGCCACAATCAGGGAACTGACTGACACCAATTCGTGGCGCCACGTTCCCACGGAACACAACCCAGCTGACTTACTGTCCCGTGGCGTAAACCCACAAGAAGTCGCTGAATGTGGCCTGTGGTGGCATGGACCCGAGTTCTTGTTAGTACCCGAGTCTAATTGGCCTAGTGCACAGTCACGAACTAATACTGACACTAACGATTTACCTGAAGTTAAGGCACATCCTACTGCTATCGTTAGCACAAACACATCCCTTCAACTAAATAAATACTCTAATTTAAAAAGTCTTCAACACATTTTTTGTTACATAAACAGGTTTATTAATAATTGCAAAAATCCTAGTAATAAATACACAGGCTCACTGACTGTCGAAGAGCTTAATAAGGCTCTCAAAACATTAGTTTACATATCCCAGATAGAATCGTTCCCCAAAGAATTTGATTTCCTAGTCAAAGGAAAACCACTTAATTCGAAATCTCATATTGCCGCACTTAATCCTTTTTTGTATGAAGGAATTATCAGAGTAGGTGGTCGAATCCAAACTTCGGAATGTAGCTTTGACATGAAACATCCCATGCTATTAAGCCACAAACACCATTTTACCCATCTTGTGTTCCAACAGGAACACCGCCGGCTTTTGCACATTGGTCCACAAGCCTTGCTAGCGTCAATTCGCACTCGTTTTTGGCCTATTGGTGGAAGAAATTTAGCTCGGCGAACAGCTCGTAATTGCAACGTTTGTAGGCGTTTTAAAGGTAAAACGATGCAAAATATCATGGGAAACCTACCTGCCGAAAGACTAGTTCCTGATTTTCCTTTTCGCACTGTGGGGACTGATTTTGCTGGCCCTTTTATGATTACGGATCGCAAAGGTCGCGGTTGTAAAATAACAAAATGTTATTTGTGTATTTTTATATGTTTTAGATATAAGTGCATTCATTTGGAAGCAGTGAGTGAACTCTCAAAGGATGCTTTCATTTTAAGTTTAAGACGTTTTGTTTCTCGGAGAGGTCTACCAAATCAAGTATTTTGCGACAATGGTGGAAACTTTGTTGCCGCATCTAAGGAGCTTAAAGAATTCATTGACAGTAATGCCCATTCCATTATTGATTTTGCCGCTAACGAGGGCGTCGAATTTCGTTTCTCACCTGCATACGCTCCTCACTTCAATGGCTTGATGGAAGCCGGTGTGAAATCTGCCAAGTTCCATTTGGCTAGGATATTAGGGACTGCTCATCTTACCTTCGAGGAATTGTCTACTCTGTTCGCTCAAATAGAGAGTATCCTCAATAGCCGACCTATATGTCCATTAAGCTCCTCACCCACTGATTTCTATCCCTTGACCCCGGGCCACTTTTTGATTGGTAGACCGCTCCAGTCACTGCCATCTCCGTGTCTACAAGCCTCTAATGCCAATCGTCTTGACAGGTTCAAGCGCCTTGAGCAGATAAGACAACACTTCTGGCAGCGCTGGAGCCATGAATACATCGCTGAGCTTCAGACGAGGACCAAGTGGCGCACTAAATCCGTGGAGACCCTACAAATAGATGACTTGGTCATATTGAAGGAAGACAATGCTCCACCGTTATACTGGCGTCTCGGGCGTATTCAGAGGTTGTTCCCGGGATCTGATGGTGTAACGCGCGTCGCTGACATTAATACAGCGCGAGGGACCGTCCGGCGCGCACTCAACCGAATCTGTCTGCTCCCAAAGCCGGATGAAGAAGCGAAGCTTGAAAGCTGATAAGCTTTCCAGGGCCGGGAATATGTCAACGCATCTACAGCTGCATGACGATGTCCGCGGGGACTGAGAGGAGAGAAGGGGGTCAATATGGTCAAAGGCCCTACTGTTCCATACAACGCCGCGCACACGCACTCGTCGATAGATCGCCTTCCTTTGCACAACCAATGTTGTCAATTTATAACTGTTAATATAAGTTTGTTCTATCGTTTGAGTCGCCTATTATTTATTATGTTCCTGTACTGAGCATAAAGCTAAAAAAACTTATTTCTTTTACAGTTATCTATTTAATTGTACCTAACAAAAATAAAAAACATTTAAGTACAAATGTTTCACATGTAATATGTACCTATTTTACCTTGTTATACAACCATTTAGTTAAAAATAAAGCTGCATGCCTAGTAGAAAGCCCTTATCAATCTGCAATTCATAAAAAAATATGTATTATAAAAAGAATATGTGAAATTTATGTATTATGAAAAGTACCTACTTTTAAAAAGGGTGTAAATAAGAATTTAAAACTGACGCATGTAAGTAGTTAAATGTTAATAAATTAAAATTCAACCTATTAAATTAAAAGTAACACACACATATACACTACACTTTATTTTATGATATTGTAGCTATTAATTACAATGCCTTGCAATCAATGCATCCCTAGTAACGGTACCACGTACCTAAACTATTTCTAATGTGAGAGACTGGAACAGAATCAATATTCGTGGTAGGTTCAGGCATTTCTTGTTGACATTTCCTGTTGCATAAAGTCGTAAAGCGGTTAACACTTGCTAACGAATCATGTGTGGAATTAGCCATTCACGTCTGTTACCACCAATATTTTCAAACAACAAAAAGGCAAGGCAAGGGCAACAAAAAGTTTACCACAATATCTGTAGAAAAATGTAAACTAATTTTAAATTCATTTTCATCATCACCCTTCAATTGTATTTTCTGCATCTCGTATGCCATATACCATACAAATAGACAAAAAACTCTTCAAAATATATAAAAAAATCGAACAAAATACGCGTAAGTTCTATGATTCCTTCCTCAAGGTAGATCGCGACGTACCTTATATTTGACAGTTGGTTCTTCTTCAACTCAAACTTACCTCGACTGAGGAAATTGTTTGAGATGAGGAGTAAAATGACAACTATGAATATCAAACCACCTAAGTGAGGTTGAGTCGAGTCGAGGAAATCATGAGTTTTTGACTTAGAATATGGGTGTAAGTCTAGTATATGGGTTCTGTGCTAAAGTTATTTATCACTTTCTAGTTTTTGAAGGCGGGTGTCTTTTTTCAATAAAGTTTTTTTTTCAGGACTTGCTCGTTGTAGCTCTCATTGCATCATGAGGTTATAGGTATAAATGGAGCCAACACTTAGAACAAAAACTTGAAACCAACTGTGGGCTGATGCTCTCTTTCTGATTGCATACATAAGAACGAGACAGTGATATGTGTTTTCTTTATCTTATGTACGCATTCAGAAAGAGAGCGTCTGTCCACAGTTGGCTTCACTTAGGTATTTAGAGTGTTGCCTGCACTTTTATCTATAAGCTTCTTGCATTGCATGTCTTTTTTTTCATGTTGCATTACTTTAGTCTATGTTGATACGTATTAGTAATCTGTGGGTTGTTTACTCAAAAAGTTATCTGTGGGTTTATTACCAAATAGTAAAGTAATTAATTCAGTGTTGCCAGACCTACGGATTTGTTCGTAGACCTACGGACTTTACATCTTGACTACGAACATACGGATTTTAATCGCAAATCTGCGGATTTTTGATCGATTTTATCCACCCGACCCAAACAATAGTTAAAATATTTAAATTAAATAAAATTTTGGATAAAACGAAACGTTACTCCAAAAAAAGCTTTTTACAAAAAAGACAACCGCCTTTAAAAACTAAAAAGTGAAAAATAACTTTAGCACAAATCTATTAAAATGGGACCACACGGGAAGCACCAGCTTTCAAATAAAGAAAGAATCATCAAAATCGGTTCACCCAGTCCAAAGATCTCAGGTAACAAACATAAAAAAAAATACAGACGAATTGATAACCTCCTCCTCTTTTGAAATCGGTTGAAAAATAAGGTACCTAGTCCTGCGGACTGCGTTTCGGTCTTTATTATTTTGTCTGTAATACAATACCTGTTTTCACGGTACTTCCAAAGTACCGTGAAAAAAAAAAACAATTATTAATAATTATTGACGTACAGCAAGCTTATTCACGGTCGTTTTGCATCGTGCATGACCTTGGCGGGACGTACAGCAAGATGGATGGTGAATAAGGCGCATTATTATACCATAAGTCCAAAAAAATGGGTGCGTGTACTTATGTACGAGCGTGAGAAGTTATACTTCTTTGGCATTATTAAAAAAGTATATAAGCACAATTTGAATTGTAAACAACGCCATCTCTGACGTACATGCTGAATTACTTACTGCGTGACGTAACGTCAGAGATGGCGTTGTTTACAATTACTCCCGTGAGAATTTTGTGTGACGCTGTACGCGCGCATGCGCGAATCGTAAAATTTCACTCTCATCATTTTTTCATAACGCGCCTAAAGAAGTATAACTTCAAAAAAAGACTATTTTGTTTGATTAGCGACTAACGTAAAACGGAATGAACTAATGTTATTCGTTGATTTGGTTTGGTTGGTGGCATTAACGATTGTCAACTTATTCTATAATAATTGGTTCAGTAATAATGATTGATTAATAAAAATAAAAATTGTCTTTTCCTTTGTCGTGGAGATTTTTCCGCAGATTTTATTTTATAACAATTTCTTTAAAGGCAAGCAATTAGATGTAAGTCAGTCCATCTCTAAATACATAGGTTTAGCTTTAAAAAATGTTCGTAGATCTACGGATTTTTGTAGAGGTAATCTACGGACTTCTACGCATTTTTGAGCGTAGCCTAACGTAGCCCAACGGATTTTCAAGAATTGGATCTGGCAAGTGGTAACACTGGTTACTTGTACCTTGTACGGTGTACCAGTACACTGTACAGATTTTATATTTCGGGAATTCCCCAATAGCGCGGTACCGGCTTAGAGATATTACACGAACGAAGTCGGTGGTACTGTATGTATTCGAATTGCAATGTATACTTAGAACTTTTTAATTTACCCAGTTTATTTGTATCTTAATCGACTGACATTTCATTCACATTACGTAAAAGTTTCATGTGTTGTTTTGTGTAAGATCTGAAAATTTTAGAAGATGGAGAGAGATACAACGTAATTTCGGGAAATCTACCGTATTTTTAGAAGAATTCTGCCCCGCTAGATTTCAAACTTGGCAACACTGACTGTACTGTACAAGCATGAAGATATAGGTATAAATGGAGCCAACATTTAGAACAAAAGCTTGAAACCAACTGTGGGATCAGCCCACAGTTGGTTTCAAGCTTTTGTTAGTTACAAGCTTTTGTTTGTTACACTTGTACACAAGAAGCTTATAGATAAAAGTGGAGGCAACACTCTAAATACCTAAGTGAAGCCAACTGTGGGCAGACGCTCTCTTTCTGAATGCATACATAAGAACGAGACAATGATATATGTTTTCTTTATCTTATGTATGCATTCAGAAAGAGAGCGTCTGCCCACAGTTGGCTTCACTTAGGTATTTAGAGTGTTGCCTCCACTTTTATCTATAAGCTTCTTGTGTACAAGTGTACACTGTAGTCCTCCGCTAGGAGTAATAGTGTTCTGTGCTGTAGTCTGTACCAGTGTTGCCATATATACAGATTTCTCCGTATTTATACAGATTTTCGATGTGTGATACAGATTAGCACTGGATACAGATTTTCATACAGAATTTGAGAATTTTCTAACTCTAATGATTAAATTACCTCAACTTAAAATAGAATCAAAATAAATGACTTAGATATCGCGTTACATTACACACACCCATTGTATGATCCTATTCTTTATGGTTAATTTATGGTGAAAAACCTTGCTATAACCTAGAGGTTGATAGTAAATTACTGTTAAAATTTAACAAAAATATGTATGACTAAAAAAGTAATTTTTGTTTCGTTTGTTGCAATTGTTTAAATTTTAATAAGTGTGTGTTGTTTTAATTATGTTTTTAATTTTACTATGTATGTACATACGTACTTAAATAAAACTACCATTTTATTAATTAGTGTATGTTCTTATTTAATATACGATAATCAAACCATATCACGTTAGTACTTATCCCTTGTTTTTCAAAAGAAGCAATGATTATGATGATTAATATTCTATTTTGGTTAATTTGATTATACAGATTTTATACAGATTATAAGTTAAAATAGCATACAGATTTAATACAGATTTTAGGAGTTTCTTCTACAGATAAAAGGTTCAAGGCATCTGGCAACACTGGTCTGTACAGTCAAACTGTCAAAACAATTACATTGCATTTTTATTAAAATAGCGTCTAGAATAGAATCGTATTCTATAAAATAGTACGACTGTATTGTATATATTGTAATGTACAATTAAGAAAAAAAAAGAACTATCAAATCCGAGTAAGGTTTGATTGATTGTTATTTATTGTATTAAAAATGGAAATCGGCACATCTCCTCGCGTCACAAGTTCTCGAAAACAGATTACATACAAGACCAGTGGGTGGCACGTACATCAGTTTGAAATATGGAGTGGCGAGCTAGTATGCAGAGTTGCAGCTTTGCGCGTTGAGGGTGCTCTGCTGCTGTGGGTGGGCCGTGGCGGTACGGCGGAGCTCACTGAGGTAGCGCTGGGCATGCCGGCGCCCGAGGATGGCGGGGGCCGAGCTGCGCTGGCCAGCACGCTGCTGGGCGCGGAGGGCTCGGAGGGAGCGGCGGCGACGCTGGCTCGCCGGCTATCCGCGGCGCTCACTCGGCCTGTTTACGTGTGTAGCGGCTTGGTGTTCGACCGCTTCACGATGCCGCTTGTTGAACGCGGACTTATCGCAGAAATTAAAAGCAGGCCAGAATGCTTTTAACCCTTGATTTCGTTTTAACTTGAAAATAATATGATCTGCTGGTAAATCAATACAGAATGGCCGGGAGTAAATAACCTTGAAAAGTGGTAACTTGTGAATTACTGAATGACAGAACAGAAGATTGTGTCTCTGGAGTTCCATAAGTTTGTTAAACATAGCTATAGTTACAACAGTGATGAGTGACATCCATCATGGTGCATGCATGTGGAATATTATTAAATTATTTCTATTCTTTTATCTTTAATTTATAAAAAATATAATTAAGTTAAAAATTTACAAAAAGTCATTTAATTGTACATTTGGTATGAAACCCATTTCGCCACCTACATGAACTATCAACACATACCAACAGAATCACTCGATAGAACATCAAACAAATTGTGTTACGGTTTTCATTTTAGTCAAACTTTATAAATAGGGAGGATCATTTGAGTAGTTTGACCACGGGGAACGATCCATTGTCGAATTTCCTTGTGGTCAAATCAGTTTGACAAATATCATAAATAATGTCATGAAGGCCACCCACTAACTAAATGATTTATTACAATAATCAATCTTTAGACAATAAAAAGTTAGTAAAAATCGATGATGACGTGTGGTGGATGACGGATGGGTGACGTGTACGAACTGTCCTGCGATCGAATCCGCTCCGTGACTAAATTAACTAAAAAATAGTAAAAGTGACTTTAATTGACTTTTTATTCGCTATATATGTTTACATAGTTAAAATTAATAAGTGAAAGTGTTATCCCGAAATATAAACATTTATATCCATTATAAAAATAAACAAATAAACATAACTTTTAATAAACAATAGAAAAGTCCAAATAATAACTGATAATTACTGAACATCAAGTGCAGTGACTTATAAAAGTGGAAAATCAAACAATTATCCGTCCAAAACAAAAACATTTGACTTAAATAAAATAAAAAAGTGGAATAAAAATATGATTAACATCGGTTTCACTTACAAAATAGTGCGATAACCTAATTCATTAACATTCCCGAATAAACAAAACATATAAAAGTGCAAAAAAGTGTATAATTACATAGTTTTTAAAACAAAGACAAAGTGACCCAAGTGTTCGACATTGCAAAAAATTCCATTAGATGAGTCATTTCTAACCGTTCTCGTTTGTTTGAATAATACATCTGTATATTCCAATGCCCAATTTCACTGGAAATAATTAAGCTCATATGGACCAGTGGCTATAAGTACGGCGTCAATACAGTACTCAACCGAACGCGAGTTCGAACCCCGCATGTGGCAGTTCTTTTTGTGTTTTTAAAATTCCATAATCTATTTATCATTACGTTCAACATTCTCTGCAAAGTCACCAACTATATAAAACTACAACAGAGGGTGCTACGATAGCTTCAAATAAAAAATGGACTTCGATAGCAACATAACTTACCGTAATAAACCTTGTAGAACAAGCTCGTTAACCGACCTGTCTAAAATGACAACAAATAAAAGCGAGAAAACTATATTGGATACAACGATGATGAGTATTCCGGATAGCTTCCACGACACTACTGACGAAATACGTGAGTTAACTAGTGAAATCAAATCACTTAAACAGCAGCTGCTAGGCGCACACCAAGAAATCGACAAATGTCCTGGGCCTTAAAACGGATTTACAAAATATGATTACCTCTGTTAACACCTACAATAAAATATGCACAACGCCTGAAAAAAAAAGCATAACACCAAAACGCATAAGTAAGACACCACGCGAAGTTAACTCACCAAAAAACCAACCTAATAGACGTGAATCTACAATCATTCCACCTGACTGCGCGACCAACAAACACAATAAAGGAACTCAGACTAATAATAATTGTAATCAGACACCACACAAAGATAAAAGGTTACCTGCTCCTGTACCACCGACCAATCCTGTAATACCGAAAACTGTAACATTGAAACCTAAAACAAAGAATAAACTGTGTATCTTAAGTAGTTGCAAATACAACGGATCTTTGTCTTCCATAGAGGAAGTTTTCTCCAAAAATTTCGACTACTGTCACTACATCATGCCTAACAGTACCATTAAACAACTATTAAGCGGCATCGAAGAAAGACTAAAGGAGTTCACCCTAAGCGACTACTGCCTGATTTTTATTGGAGAAAACCATATTATTACAAATGAAAACAACTACATAAACTTTATAAACTTCCTAAATGAGTCTCTTCGTAAAGTTACACACACCAACGTAGTAATTTGTCTTCCTACGTATAAGATGGGATCACTTATATATAACTTCAAAGTTGAGAT
Organism: Charanyca ferruginea; assembly: GCA_947361185.1. Lineage (NCBI taxonomy): Eukaryota > Metazoa > Arthropoda > Insecta > Lepidoptera > Noctuidae > Charanyca > Charanyca ferruginea. Next base: position 29,768,820 of record OX376061.1, on the reverse strand, counting down.
GTTTATCAACCTTCTTCATCTAGACAACCAAAACCATAATTACGTATACATCTTTGACAGCAATCGTGATCTAACACACGAGATGTTTTCTTACACTACGGGCAGAATCAATAAATACGGAATGAAAAATATATATGACAATATTATGAGTAACATTCAGATTGATTTAGACTTATATTATCCGACAAGCAGACAGACAAATAGTAACAATAGACTAGAATGTGACGAGATTTTAACGACTCCCATTGGTGAGGAACACAATTCAAGTCTGAAAGAAAACCCCAACTTTTTTCGTTTATAATAGCATACATATCCTTCATCAAAATATTGCCGGACTCCTGAATAAAAGCGACACACTTACTGTGTATTTGGAAGAACTAGAAAATAGTAAAAGACGGATCGATATTATATGCATAACCGAACATTTTATGACACCTGAACAGGAAGGACTTCTAAATATACCAAACTACAGCCTGGCAACAAGTTTTTCCAGAGACAATAAAAGAGGGGGCGCGTGCATTTTAACCAGGGTCGGTCACAAATATAAAGTGTTAAACTTAGGGAAATATTCTGTAATCAACGCAATTGAATGCTGCGCGATAGAATTAACGGAACACAACATTATTATTATTATGTATGTATAGGGTGCCCCAATCCAATTTGAATATTTTTTTCGAAAATTTAAATAGTATTTTGCATTTGTTGTGTTTAAAATCAAATACAAAAAAGGTTGTCTTATGTGGGGATTTTAATATCAACTCATTGAAAAGAAATAAACAAACCTTAATACATTGTTAAATTATAATTTAAAATTACAATTTTCTCAACCCACTAGGTTAAGCAGTGGGACATGCTTGGACAATATAGCACATAACGTAAAAGGATGTAAAGGAGAAATTATAGAATTGGGTCTGTCGGATCATACCGCACAACTTTTGAAATGTCCTGTTAAGAAAACATGTATCTTAAAGCGTTGGAAAAAAAAAGACGGAATTGTTGTCAAGAAAATGTAGAGAAATTTAAGAATTGCATAAAAAGTCTCACTTTTTCGGACATATATACAACTAATGACGTCAATGAGGCCTACGACCATTTTCTTGACCTATTCAAATGTTTTTACGATCTTTGCTTTCCTTATGAAACCATAACAAAATCGATTACTAAAAAAGTACATTGGATCAGTACCGGGATAAGAAAATGTAGTAAAAGGAAACGGCACTTGCTATGGCAATATAGAACAAATCCCAACCCAAAAAACAAGCATTCGTTTAAGACATATTCAGCAAGGTTTAAAAGAGTTATAACGTTAACTCAAACGTCACGAAATAACTACTTTATTAAGACGTCCCAAAATAAATCTAAAGCGGCATGGAAAATAATTAATAATTCTAAGACCTGCTTTCCTAAAGAACCTATAACACAAATTAAGACAGAGACACAGAATATCACAAACCCATTAAAAATTGCGCAGGCTTTCAACAAGTTTTATATTAACCAAGTTACCAAACCAAACACAAAAAATATACAAGAAATTAACGTACGCTCAAATATTCCAAACTCTTTATTATGGAGCCGACCTTACCTCAAGATATAAACAATCACATTAACTCACTTCGTAATACAAATAGTGTTGGTTATGATGGAATATGCACTAAAGTTATTAAAGAAGTGTCTCAATACGTATCTCCACATCTCAGTCATATAATTAATATTAGTATTTCTAACGAAATCTTCCCTGAGAAATTAAAAACGTCAATAATTGTACCTTTACACAAAAATAATGATAGACAAATAATGTCAAACTATAGGCCTATCGCGTTAATACCTGTCTTTTCAAAGATATTTGAGAAAGTCATTTATGGGTCCTTGTACAACTACCTTGAGAAATCAAACATATTAGTAAAGGAACAAAAGGGATTTCGTAAGCAGAAGACAATTAATATGGCTATACATGACCTGCTACTCCCTATTTTGACAAATGTAGATAAGAGAAATCCTGTATGTGCTATTTATATGGATCTAACTAAGGCTTTTGATTATGTGGATTATCCTATACTAATACGTAAACTTGAAAAATATGGTATCAGGGGAAATATACTTGATCTCACTGGATCTTACTTAACGGACAGAAAGCAATTTGTAGAAGTCACACAAATATGCCCAAACACCAAGTACGAGAAAAAATATCGTTCTAATAGTGAGACAATCAAATACGGCGTCCCTCAGGGTAGCGTGCTGGGACCCCTCCTTTTTTTGCTCTACATTAATGACCTTCCGGGGCAAATAAACCACCCCATGGTACTATTCGCCGATGACAGCACCGTAGTGATTAAGTGTGATGATCCCAACACTTATGAAAATGAAATAAATATGACATTAAATAGAATTATATCATGGTTTGACAACAATAATCTAATTATAAACTTAGAAAAGACGAAAATTATGTATTTTTATCAAAGGATCCCACAAAAAATCCTTGACATTAGCTATTTAGGAACAAAAATAGAACCAACTACTGTTATTAAATTTCTTGGTATTAATATAGACAACAATTTGACTTGGAGATCCCAGACCGACGAAATATGTAAAAAACTTAATAAATTCGCCTATGTTCTCTATAAACTATCCAAAATAGTTAGCCTAGAATCCGTACTAACAGCCTATCACGGTTACGTTGCATCAACACTCATATATGGCGTAATGTACTGGGGAAATTCAGTAGATAGAGAATTCGTATTTAGAGCACAAAAAAGATGTGTCAGAGCTATGTGCGGCCTAAAAAGTACAGACAGTTGTAAACCGTTCTTTATAAGTCTTAAAATTCTTACCTTGCCATCGTTGTACATATACGAAACAAATGTGTTTGTTAAATCTAACCCCTCATTATACAAAATAGCTACTAAAAGTCACTACAGAAAATTACGTGATAAAAATAAGTCAGAACTCGAAGTGACTTATGGCAAAACTGCACTAATGAATAAAAGTACCTTTTTTATGGCTAAAAAAATTTTTAACAAACTACCGGAAAAAATAAAAACGTTAAATTTGGACAATTTCAAAAAAGCACTATTAAGAATCTTGATAAATAAATGCTATTACTCAGTAAAAGACTACATGGACGACAATTCTATAATTACTGCCTCAGAAAATTGTTCATCACTTGACCTACTTTGACAATCTTGAATTTTGTTTGACAATGACACTAGGTAATATGATTCGAAACTTAGTCTATTTGACATTTATTGAAATTTATTGTATTTTAGATTTGTGTTGTTATGTGTGTCATGTGTGTGTCTAATACTGAAATTGTTACCGATGTGAAAGTTTACACAATTCTACCACTTATTATATTTTAAAAGTTAAATGGGTGCTAAAAAGTAAAAAATTGACAATGTAAATTAAACATAAATAATTAAATATATTTGTACGCCTTTGGGCAAAACATAGAAGATCTACCTATCTGTAACATCTCACACTCTGTTGTAATTTGACCTATGTTTACAAATAAAGCATTCTGATTCTGATTCTGATTCTGATCGAAACGGGTGGGTTAGGTTAGAACTGTGACCACACAACGCCAGATGTCCTCATTTGGGTAGCAAATAATATTTAGACATTTGTTTTGGCATAAATTAAATTCGCATAATGTGCAAATCTATTGTGCCATGCTAAAGTATTATCTTAAAAAACAATAAGTTGTGCTACAAAAGTTAGTGACAGAAACGAATCGCTGCAAAACAGACTCCACGTAAGTTGTCTTGTCTGCCCTAGTAGTAGTAGTAGTAGTATGACGGGCCGGTGTCTGCAACTCCACGACTAAGCGCGTATTTTGCGTACAGGTGGGAAGTAGATCATTCGATCCACCCGAGCTCCCCAAGAAAGGCCAGCAGCGCCTTGACATCGCTGGTGATTTCCCGCAGGTTACCTGGGTTACTTTTTTTTTTTTTTTTTTTTTTTATATTGTTATAGGCTTGCGTTTGACCGCAACTCACCTGATCTTAAGTGATGATGCGGCCTAAGGTGGAGCACGCTTGCCTAGAATAAACCGGTTCACACGTGCCTTGAAGATACCCAGATTATATGTATCAGGGAATAGAGAGGCGGGCAGTGAATTCCACAGTCTGGCAGTTCGCACAATAAATGTGGAGTCAAAGCGCTTGGTTCGAGACCGTGGAACTTCAAACGTATAGCGGTGACGCTTCGCCGTATCCGTACTGAAGTACTTTGCCCTGTATGAAGCGACCTCAGGGCAGTTCAGAAGCACATGGGCTGCTGTCTCGTCCGCCCCCATGCAGGCTCTGCACAAAGGGCTGTCTGTGACTCCTATGACAAAAAGATGTTTATTGAAAGACCCATGACCAGTTATGGCGGCTGTGACCGCACGTAGCTGTTGTTTGGACAGTCGGAGGGCTTGCCTCGTGAAGCGGCCCTCAATTACAGGAAGAGCCTCATTGGCTTGCCTGCACTCGCCATGTTCGGTCCACAGTCTTTGGTGTAGATCCTTGGTACGTTTTCTTACCATGGTGCGTAGGTGACCGAAGGGGAGAGGCACTATGGGTTCCGGACCCACCGCGCTCATGCTCGATCCCCTTCTGGCAAGCTCGTCCGCAGCAATTGGTTGCCCTACTACCTGTCTGTTTAGTATAGCCGAGGCCGCCAGGCAGATGCCCATGCACTCGGCCTGGAACACCGTGTTGTAAACACCCAGCGGCATTGCTATATCTATGTTGGTAATCGATCGGTAAAACAGATGGATCTAAAACAGGTACCGGCACGGGGGCCGGTACCTGTTTTAGATCCATCTGTGAAGATCAGCAGCTCTGTCGGGCGAAGGCCCTCACACCGCCTATCCTCATGCAGTTGGATTTTGTATTTTTTGTTAAATATGAATTGTTTAGGAATTCTGTCGTTAATAGCTTTAGTTATAGGAGACTCCTTACTAAGTTCCTCTAGTAACGCAGAGTGTCTGGTGCTAGTCTTGCTCCAGAGATTTAGTGTTTTCAAGCGTAATGCAGCCGTTGTCGCCTCTTGTTGGACGAATAGGTGAAGCGGCGGAAGCCCTAACATCACGTCCAGTGCTGCCGTCGGAGTGGTCCTCATGCAGCCCGTGGTCGCCAGGCAGGCTAGTCTTTGCATACGCTGGAGTTTGTTGGTGGCTGTGATTAGCTTGGTCCTCGGCCACCACACTACCGACCCATAAGCAATCATGGGGCGGATTACCGCGCTATCCAGCCATAGTATTATTTTAGGGGATAGGCCCCATTTCTTAAATATCATTTTCCTACATTGCCAAAAGGTGATGCAGGCCCTGTTTAATTTGTTGTCTAGGTGGTTACTCCAATTTAACTTACTGTCTAAGATGACCCCGAGGTATTTTACTTCGTTGGCCAGCTGGAGCTCGGTATTGAATAGTTTGGGTAGGCGGTAGGGTCCTAGTGCACGTTTGTGGGTGAAGATGACTAGTTCGGTTTTGTTGGGATTGACGGATAAATCAAATTCCCCGCACCATCGCTCCACGATGCGTAGCGCCCGCTGTGTGAGGTTGCAGATGGTCCAGGTCACCTTCCCTGACACAAGGATGGCGAGGTCGTCTGCATAGCCTATAGTGTGGTAACGTTCGGCATTGAGTTTCTTGATTAGAATGTTGATTACCATTGCCCCGGCTAAGATTGATACACCATTGTTGAAGGACATCAAGATCTTTTTGAAGCTTCATACAATCACTCAGGTCCAATATCCTGCAGTATATCTTTAAATCATCAGCGTAAGCTAAGCAATCGCAATTTATTAAATCTAACAGGTCATTCAAGAATACCAAGAAAAGCAAAGGGCCAAGCTTAGAGCCCTGTGGAACGCCAGAGCCAGGAGAAAAAGGTACAGATTCATATCCTGCCAAGGCAACTATTTGAGGACGATTATTTAAATAACTCTCGAACCACCGCAACAGAGAGCCATGAATGCCAGCACAGTTCAATTTCATACAAAGAATTGAGTGATCGACACGATCAAAGGCCTTTGCAAAATCTGTGTAAACAGCATCAACCTGACCCCTGGCTTCAAAGGTGTTACCAATGAAAGTAGTGTAAATAAGTAAGTTAGACAAAGTAGAACGGTTGGACACAAAACCATGCTGCTTCGAACTGATTATATGCCGGAGGTAAGAATAAACTACACTGTATATAAGGCCCTCAAATATCTTTGCAAATTGTGATATAATAGAGATTGGTCTATAGTTAGTTACGTCATTCATACTACCAGATTTATGTACAGGAATAACATGTGAGATTTTCCATAAATCGGGGAATGTACCTTCCATAAGGGATTTATTGTATATTATCTGCAGTGGTACAATGAGACCATCCATGCAGAGACGAATAAAAATGGGAGGAAGCCCATCCGGACCAGCACCTTTATTTAGATCTAACTTTTTAATGCTATCTCTAACGTCATTTTCAGCTATAATATAATAATAAATTCATTTATTTCGGGTAACAAAGGACCCATAACATATATACCTTACAGACTATCATACATATTTATAATTAAACCCACAAAAATATTTCTAAACTATTGTACACGAAGAGACACGTCGTGTTACGCTGCGCGGTGTCGCGTAGCCTTCCGCGCAATCGCCGATACACGACACCCTTCGGCCAAAACTCTTCCTTGAGGAAGGTCTCAAGGTAATGCGTCGGGACTCGCACCACAAATGACTTGAAATTCGTATTGTGGCGCGACTCCAACTTTTCGACCCTTAAAGTCCAGGTGGTCTTGGCTCGAACATACTCCACGATCTCCTCAACCTTCGTGGTGTGATGCAGCCGGGACACATAGATCTGCGTCGTAGGTGTTGCCGGACGCAGCATATTGGGTCCTGCCAGCGCGGTTCCGCACTGGTTTCGACTAGGAGGCTTCTTCTTGTTCTTCTTCTCCACCATCACGAAGCCATCCTTGTCACACGGGCCCGTAGGGCCTTGCTGTTTCGAACCCTTGTCGGCAGGTTCACAAGAGCTCTTCTTATCCCCCTTTCTGGTCTGCGACACAGGTTTGTGCGTGGCGGTGATATCAGCGTAGGCACGTTTAGGGGTCGACGTACCTACACAAGTCACGACCTCGACCAGCGTCGAGTCAGTGACGGCGGCGGCGCATTTTGCAACGCCTGCAATTTCAGCGGCGGGTGACGCAGTGGAGCTCGCCGACTCAAAACTGCCGATGGTAGCATTTCCCGCTGCGTGACGAGTGTCCACGTTGGAGGCATCAAGCGACCTATTTACTTTAACAGCGTTGTGCAACAACTCTACTTCAGCACGTAGTTCACCAGTGGTCTTATTCGACACCTCCAACTTGAACTGTACATCGGCCAGGCTCGCCTTTAGAGATCTAATGTCCTTCAGCAACCTGGTGACGTCGACGTGGTCAAAAGTGACTGGGGGCAACTTATGTAGCTCCCTCGCCACAAAAGCGGGCACGTCGTCCGGGTCGGTGCTCTTCATCAATGTGATGATGTCCTGCACACACTTCTGGCCACCATCCCTCCGGCGGGACTGCATCTGCTCGACTTTGCCGAGCGATTGGAACAGCAGCAACTTGGCACTGCTAATCTCCTCCTCGTTGAAGCTGGACTTGCAGATCTGCAAGATGCTGACCTCATCCATGTAGTCGATGGCATGGTTGATAAATGCCAAGACCTCGTTGACTATGAGCGGTTGTGAACTCATAGCGACGTAAACCGGGCAACGGCTATAGCCGCGCAACACGTGAATAAAATATTCGTATCGAGCAGCGCAAACACGACCGCACTCGACCGCGCATTGCACTGCACATTTTCAGCTATGCTAATGGAATACATACTGTAATTGGACGAAGAGTAACCTGGAGTCAAATTACTAGGCTGTTGACTATCAAGTAGTCTGCAAATAGATCAGCCACACCACTACCACCCTCACCAACACGATCACCCCATGAAACCTGGTTAGGAACACCTCTGAAAGTTTTTTTTTATTTAGCGTAACGCCAAAAAGCTTTTACATTTGTTTTTATTTCACTCTCAATTCTTTCTATGTACTCTTTAAAACAGTCATGCATAGCTCTCCCAGCTCGCATCCGTAGGGATACAAAAGTATCATAGTCCCGAGAGTTTTTGTGCCGCCTGAAACGAGTCCTGTATTTATGTTTTTCTTTAAGAAGTTTAATCACCGAAGCTGAAAACCAAACTGGATAGCAGTTGTTTTTAGGTTTACCCTTTGGCGTATATTTATCTATATTCTCCCATAGTATATTATAAAATGTCAGAACATAATCATTACAACTCAAATGACAATAACCCTCCCAATTTACTTTACGTAAATCACGAACACATGCCTCATAATCTGTTTTCATGAAAATATAATTAGACTGTAACATACTATAATTTAAATTAGAAATTGAAGTTTTAGTAAGGACTAATTCTAGCGGCGGATGATGTACATCTGGTTTACTGATGGGGGGTGCACAAGAAACAGAAAGACTGGAGTTCTCATCCACTAAGATGAGGTCTAAGATATTATTATTTTTATTGCTAATATGATTCATTTGAACAAATCCGGTAATATTCAAAAAGTCACTTAACGCTAAATACTTAGGGTCACTAATTCCTAGAAAGGGATCATTAGATTTATGCCAGTTCACATTAGGAAGATTAAAATCGCCAAGAATCAAAGTAGTACAATCCGCATGACGCAAACAAATTTCTTCAGCCCTGGCCAAGAATTGAACAAAAATATGGCAAGGTATATAAGACGGTAAATAGACCACACAAATATTCATACAGACGCCACCAGCACTAACACATAACCACATATCCTCACCCAGTTTTATTAACAAAATTAAATTTCTTACTAATAGCTACCAATAACCCACCACCATAACTTTTAGAGTACAAATCTTTAAATTGTGCACTACGATCACGGCGTACAACAGTATATCTTTGATCAAAGTATTCAGAGGATAAGAATGAGTCATCTAACCATGTTTCTGTCAGACATATTATGTCATAGTTGGAATTTAGAATTGACATTAGAATTTCATGTGACTTCGTTTTCATGCCTCTCACATTCTGGTAAAAAAACAGAAATACTATCCATTAAACTAAGTAAAAAGTAAACATGACAAGTAGGAACTAAACTAATAGATTTGTAACAAATAATTATAATTTTTTTTCCAAACTCTGCTCATCCTTAATTAAAATAGTACCCGAATTTTCGCTTTTACATACAAAAATTTTACCGTAGCGTACCCAGACAAACTTATAGGATTTTTCTTTGGCCTTAAGACGTGCAGCAGCATGTAAAGATTTATATGTTGGAGAAAGGTGCTCGGATACATAAACGGGCTCCTTGCTACCACCATAACCCAAATGACTTGTGTTCAATTTATCCTCAGAGTGAGATTTATTGAATCTAGTTATTGCAGAATAAAATTCGTCGCGACATCTTGGACTACGCAGCTTTACTATTACAGAACGCGGGCGAGATTTGTTGTTGTTTATACTGGCCACTCTAACGCACTTCATAATATCGCAATCTTTTAGAGCATATGACACAACATTAGCCAATAGGGTATTTTACTCTATACGAGAAAAAATCTATAAATATGTTATTGAGACAGTTTAGGCATAAAGCAGTCGGAAAATGTAAGTGTTAGTTCATAAAATAACAAAACAAATTTTTAAATTCAATTCAAAGTTTTCAGTATTTTTAATCTGTTATAAAACACCGTGAAATAGTAGCGGCCATGTTATTACGCCGTACGGCTGTGTAAACAAAAAATTGTCAACTGTCCGTCAACCGATTGGCGTAATATAGGCTTTGTACTTTTATTATTTTCGTAACCAACGTATTGTTTTCATTATTACACCTATTACAAAATATACTTTGAATTCTTTTTAAATTATCATGCAGTCAGTTCGTTTTGTATCAAATGACAATTATCATATCATGATATACAATTATCATATTTAATATGAGCTACGTCATTACGTCAATACGTCATTTACGCTGGGCAATATGGCGTCCAGTAAGAGGCGTTTTCGTCAAACTAAGCGCGAAATTTGAAAATTTAAAATTTGGTGCATTTTTATGGCACTTATCGATTGAATAAAAATTTTGTGTTTTTTTTTTGGTGGCATAAAGTAAACACACCAATTATGGACACATTAGAGACAAATTTGTGGTATTTTACAAATTTCATTAATAATTGTGAATGTTTGAACAAACATATTGAAAATTAAAGGTCCTGTGTATACTCTATATTTCTGCTGTATTTAATGTAAGATCCTGCAATTGGTTTATATATAATTATCAAATAAAAACATTAATTTTTTTCGCCAGTTTTGGACAGAAAAAATCTAGTTATAGACACCCAGTAATGAACAAGAACCCAGTAATGGACACCCAGTAATGAATAAGAACCTAGTAATGGACACCTAGTGATCGACACGCCTATGATGAACAGAGCTCTGTGGATTATTGAATTAGGGCGATAGAATGATACAAACTTATACTTTAAATCAGCTTTTAATATTGGTAACTACAATAAAATTGTAACATTCACATTTTGTAAGAATTAAGGATGAGATCAGCACTGAATGAAAAACTTAAAAGATATTGTTGTGTTGTTCCCTAATAATTTTTAATCAGCCTTCATTAATCATTAACGTACATTTTCTTATTAACTTAACTTTCTTCTTATTCTTTAAAAGTGACGATAAGGTAGCCATTGAACGACGTCATTATATTTCAGAATATTTTTGCATTTATTTTACATTGTAAATACCTCTTTTGTTAATCAAGATTTTTTTTAATTATTATTATCGAATAGGCTTGCGTTTGACCGCAATTCACCTGATCTTAAGTGATGATGCGGCCTAAGTTGGAACACGCTTGCCTAAGATGAACCGGTTCACTCGTGCTTTGAAGATACCCAGATTATACTCATCAGGGAACAGAGAGGCGGAGAGATGTGCTCGACAATATCTTTTCTTCTGACCTGATAAAATGTGGTAGGGTACCACATTTTGTCAGGTTTGTCAGGCCATTTGTAGGTATTTCATGTCGAAAAAGTCATGGTATTTACTTCAAACTCGTTTTTGTTTGTGTTTTCAATGACTCCAGGAAAATGTTGCGATTCGTATAAAACTATCACGTAACTTCCCGTTGATAGATCCTATCGACGAGAGGTCACAGAACTTAATGGTGCGTCGTTCGATTCCGATATTTCAGACCAGATACTGTCATCACTTTCGGCGTAAATTACTTCAGTCTCAGTTTCAGATGATTCAGATCTGAATTTTTGTTTTTTTGACAATTTTTTCTCCTTATTAAGTTTCTTCAGTGTTTTCCTCTTCTCGTTTTTTCGCTCGCAATTCAATTTCTTCTATTTTTTTCCTTTTCTCTTCTTCCTTTTTGGTATTGTATGCCTTCTATGCAGGACTTATAATCGTAAAAATAATTTTCTCTTAGTGAAAGGAGTTACTTGCTTTTTGTCTACTATTCTGCGTTGGACACTGTCTACTAATTCATCTTTCGTTATTGGGATATGTTTAAATGTGCCATATCAGTTATCCAGACTTCTAGAATGCCCTCTTCTTAAAGCATAGCCCATTTGTTGAGGCGTATAATCTTTTTTGGGGGCCGTTTTCAAAATAAATATAATAAATCTATAATATAATTTTGTATTTATGTTCATAACTGGATTTATAAGCAATACCCAATAATGGACACATACGTCCATTACTGGTAGCAATATTTTTATAATTTTCTACTAGCTTATAACAAAGAATTTCAAAAAGAGTAAAATTAGTTCAAAATCGAAATATCCAATAATACAAATAAGTTTGGACATTTGTCCATTACTGCAACATGTAACTTTTAATTAACCAGTAATAAACATTTAAGAAACATAACCTCCCTGAAGTAACAGCACAGTGTGTTTTCGTCTTCATTTCATAGTTAACCCTACCAACAAAACACATTCTAGTATTTCATAAAGCTATAATACATTTAAAAGCAAGCGTCTACCTACCTCACTAACAATTTTCGTAACAACAGCCGCTAGTACATTTTTTCAATACCATGAGCACCTTGTACTTCACGCCATATTGAATTAAAAAGACCAAAAGTGAATAAAACATCAAACATTGACAGCTAGATGACTTTTGTCCATAGTAAAGTGTTGGTAACATATAAAAACTCATTCCTACCCTTATTCTACAAGATTTGTTTTTTTCTCGTCCATTACTGGTTCCATGTCTATTACCGGTGCGTTTACCTTATTAGCACTACAGAACTTCATTGAGACACTTTTCAAAAATGGGTGTAAATACCCTATTGTGTTACAACAGTCGGCAACACTTCATTCTTATTCTCGGGTAAACCATTGGCGTTTTATTGGCGTTGACAGGTGTTGTGACAAATTTTTATGCGCGGACTGAAGTTTTGTAAGTGTACCCACAATTAGGTACAATTACATTGTATTGTACAATAAAGTTTGCATTAAAACGTCCGTGTTCGTTGATATGTGAAATGTGTCTTGATTACTTGATTATTTATAAGTACATGTGTGTATAATATATAAATGAGTAAACTAATTATAATTATAGTGGCGTAAGTGCGAATAAAATAGACGATTTGGCAAGACTAGAAAATGTTTACAATAAATAAATACACGTAATTAACATTATACCTATCATTCAACTAAAACATCCAATAATAATTCACGAACTCTAATTCTAATTACCATCCCCTTGTTCCCAGGTTTATGACAGCCAGTTAAATGATAGACATGTTCGAGACAGTCATACCCAGATCTTTTTGCGAGGCGATAAGAAACTGCCGTAGTCTTACTCTGAAGGTAGTAAGACATTTAAGATTCCTTATCGGCGGGGGAATATTGTTCCAGCATTTGGATGCGGCATATCTTAAACTTCCCCTAAAAGCAGCAGGCTGTCTTGTGCGACTGAGTGGAGAGTTGCTGGGAGCACTGCCTACTTGCGCATTCTCTTCTACTAGCGATCCAGCTCAGTTTATTGTATAAGTAGGTAGGCTGCTTGTTCTTTATGATTCCGAATAGAAGGCATGCTAAGTGCAGCTTACGTCGTATTTCATTTTGAGGTTTATTTAAAAATGGCGTTACGTGATTTCTTGGTGGGATTGAGAAGCAGAATCTAGCGCAGGCGTTTTGTACCCTCTGGATGAGACGCTCAGTTCTTGCCAGTAATCGAGGACCTATAACCGTGTCTGCATAGTTTATATTGGATAGCACGAGAGACTCAACCAGTTGGATCCGCAGCTCTTCCGAAAGATAAGGCCTTTTTTTATAAAGGACCTTCAGCCGGTAGAAACAAGTGCGCACTGACTCTGCCACGTGCGCTTCGTACCTCAACCCAGCGTCCATGTTCAGACCCAGATTACGTGCCTCAGTGACTCGATTGATCGGCTCACCCAGCAGGATAACGTTGAGAGTGGTTGGCACGGCCCTGATTTGGTTATTGGTTCCAAACAGCATATATTTAGTCTTGGTGGGGTTAAGTACCAAGCCGTTATTTTCAGCCCAGCTAGCTATCCTGTCAAGATCATCGTTTAGATCCTTTATAGCGTTAACATAGTCACCTGGCTTAAAGGAAATATAGACTTGTACGTCATCAGCATAAATATGGTACTGACATCGTTTCAGGGAGTTTATGATATCCGCACAATACAAAATAAATATGATGGGGCCGAGTATTGAGCCTTGCGGGACTCCTCTGCATACAGATGTAAGTGACGAAACTAGGGATGAGCCATTACTCAGACGTATTTCCACACGCCGGCGACGGTTGGTGAGGTTACTTTGGAACCAGTGTATCGTGTTTTGGACGAATCCATGGTAGTGAAGCTTTGATAGGAATAAATCTATATTTATGCAGTCAAAAGCTCGCGTAAAGTCTAGTAGGACAAGAACCGTACATAGGCCCTTATCTTGTGCTGACAGAATGTTATCAGTCACGTCCAAAAGAGCCGTAGAAGTACAACGCTGTTTGCGAAAGCCTGACTGTGGTTCAGGTTCAGGTAGAATGTGGTTTGCTTCTAGGTATTTTGTCAGCTGCTGGCATACTGCTTTTTCAGCAATTTTAGAAAGGCAAGGCAGGATACTTATACGCCTTAGATCTTGCAAGTCTGTTGGATTTGTTTTTTTAGGCAATGGCCTAACGATAGCAAAATTCCAGATATCAGGGAATGTTGCGGAGAGAATTGAGCTGTTCACAATGTCAGTGATGGCCTTCAGGGTATGTGGGAGTGTTAGCAAAAGCATATTCAGAGTCACCTTATCACAGCCTTCAGCATTCGATTTCAGCTGGTGGAAGTATCGTTGAATCTCTTCAGCAGTTACTGGTTGTAGTACAAATGCAAAGCTACCATCACCATAACGATTAGACTCAAAGAAAGTGCGTTGCGATATATTACAGATGGGGTTACCAGGAACGCACAAAAAGTGATTATTCATTTGGTTTGGATCTCTGAAGTCATCAGTCATCAATTTGATTTTTGGTAATAATGTGTTTTTTAAATTTTTCCATAATGTTTTAGGATCTTTAATTTGGTTATTTATGTTGAATTTAAAATTGCTAAAATGTTTTTATTAAGTTCCTCAACCATTTCATTTACATTATGCAAGCCGCAAATGTCCCAGTCTGTGTGCGATAAATCACTATTTAGTACTTCTTTATTCATTTCTTTAATAGGTCTGTACGTAACTGTATGGGGTTTATATTTACTTCGCTTAATATTAAACTCGCATACAACAAGCGAGTGGCCGTCTATTGAGCCATAGGGTTCAACAGATATCCCTTTGTGGTTAAGATTTGTACAAACAAGGTCGATCAGTGTTTCGCTATGGTTTGTAAAATGATTGGGCGAAGTTACCAGTTGTTTTAGGCTCAGACTATTCAAAAACTCATACACCTTTTTAGTTTGCCCATTAGCATTCAATAAATTAACATTGAAATCGCCGAGCAGTATATAGTGATCGCATTTAACCAAGGAGCTAATAGAGTCGGTTACGGCATCGAGAAAGAGGTCCAAGTTGTTCGACGCAATAATTACGATCGAACACGTTTTGCTGATCTAGCTAATCAATTACGCCGCGCTAAGTGCAGCGCGGCGTCAGTGCATGTTCGGACAGCAAACCGGGTGCATTCGTTCTTATTAGCGTGAGCATTTAGCGTAGCATAGCTTAGCAACCTTTTTAGCAATAAACCTTTAAAGTAATGGAAGTGTTTAATTTAGCAGCATAGCAGTCTTATACCACTTAGGTCGCGACCCCTACATTTTGGTTCCTTCGAGCTGGATACAAACATTTCGCGGTCGGCTAGCTAATTAGTTTTCGGGACTAACGGCAGTGAAGTGAACTTGTACCCAACCAGTGACATTGTTGAACGCAGTAGGTATTCACTAGCTTAGCAGTGACTGAAGTGGTAACGACTTTAATGTGTTGAGTTGAAACAAAAGACTGAGCAACTGGAACGGCGCGCAGCTGAACTAAGAGCCGCCGAGGAAAAACGTCACCAAGAAGAGTTACTTGCTTTGAAGAAGACCAACGCTCAACTTAAGGCACAACTGGAAGGCATTATTGCACCAAAGAAATAATAATCGTGTTTTATTCGTTACTTATTTCTAAGATGTTTTTGTTGTTCTTAAATTGTGTTTCTCAGAAATATTATAATTATTATAAAGATTAAATAAATAAACTAGTGTAGCGAGTTGAGGTGCTCGATATATTGTACCAGTGAGTTAACAGCTCACAAAAGCAGCGACAGCAGTACTTCGTGAAGTACGCACACGGCAGCAGTGAGTGTTTTGCTCACACTACCAACAACAGCGCATCACTGACTTGGGGAACAACCCTCGTCGGGCTAGCAGCAACAAAGACTTTCAAGTAAGATCGTTCAGTTTTACTCATTTTACCAGCAGCAAGATGGAGTCTTTGTATTTCAATCAAACCGAGATTGCGGAGTGCTTGGGAAAACTCTTAACCAATTTTATAAAGGATAGCGTAGAGCGTAAAACTTTTGACTATTGTAAGCGTAAGATCGAGTTACTTGAGAGGTACTGGAAAGATTTCCAGGTAAATCAAGATTCTTCCTTTTGAAAAGACTAATCATAAATACTTTGTCAACTCAGAGTTTGAGCGTACGGAAGAAATTTACATGACAGCAAAAAGACTTATTATTCAACGTCAAAATGAGTTAATGCAACAAGGTCAACATTCATCATACGCTGAACTAGCACTGCAAGATGCAGCCGGGACTTCAATGAGTCAGCCGGAACCGCAAGCAACAGCAGCAGCATCTCCGACATTTAAGTCGAGAGGAACCAACAGCAAGCTTGACGATATGCTTCATAAGCAGTCGGTCAACTTTAAAGCATTCATTAGAGCTGTCGACAACATTGATGTTGAGGCAATAGTCGACAAATGGGAGTTCGAAGATGCTCTTCGAACCCTGCAAAATCGTTGGACCACCATTGACAATCTTCACTGGGAGATCATTGGCGAGTCAGGGGAGGATCTAGCAATTGAGTATGAGTCCCACTTCAACAGACACGAGCGAACCTTCACTAGCATGAAGAAAACTATCAACTCTAAAATGTGGTCAACATCCTATCGCGAAAAATCAACTCCACAAATGGAGATTCCTGTGTTTACAGGTAATTATCAGCAATGGGTGTCGTTCAAAGATTTATTTAGCGAAGCCATACACAAGAACACCGCATTATCAAACGCTCAAAAAATGCAATTCTTGAAAGGCAAGGTGAAAGGTGAAGCCGAGCGTTTGATTCAGCACCTACCTATCAGCGCCGACAATTATATTGTCTGTTGGGAGATTCTAAACCATCGATTTGATAACAAGAAGCTCATATTTACATCTCACGTCAATGTGTTATTGAATCTTACCACTATACAGCAGCAATCATTTTCAGCTATTAAAAAATTACATGACGTCACCTTAGAGAGTCTTCACGCCATCAAAAACCTAGGTGTGAATATTAGCACGTGGGACCCTCTACTCGTTCATATTTTATCAAACAAGTTGGATAGTGAATCTTATTCCGAATACATAGAGTCGTTAAAGAACGCTAGAGAACTACCGGTGCTTCGAGACTTTTTAGATTTTTTAGAAAATAAGTTCACTAGCTTGGAATCATCTCGACGACGGCAAGATAGCATACCAAAATCACAGCCATCTCATCAGCAAGCTGGTCCTTCAACATCAACTACAAGCAAGCGAAAATATCATTATTATAATAAAGCAAACAAACCTATTACGAAAGCCATGCATGTGTCGGGAGTCAAATGTTCTCTTTGTTTTGCTGAACATAATTTACACAATTGCGAAAAGTTTCTTGGATTGTCGAATGAAATGAAACTTAAAACCCTCAAACAACATAATTGTTGTATTAATTGCATTTTTAATCATAATGGTTATAAATGCCATTCGACAAAACGATGTCGCAAGTGTTCGGAAAAACATCATACGATATTGCATGAATGTTTTACGCAGCAAAATTCAACGCCTGGTACAATTAATCAACAATCAAATGACATTAAGCAAGTGGAAAATAAAAATCAGGCCAACAATAATGTTCACGCATCTCAGCAAGATTTTACTGAAATACTTTTAGCTACAGCATTAGTGAAAGTTACATCAGCAGACAGCACGCAGCTTGTATTAAGAGCTCTTATCGATCAGGGCTCCCAAATTTCACTAATTAGCGAGAAAGCAGCACAACAACTAGGTTTGAAACGACAGCAATTTAGAGGAGTTATGTTTGGAATCGGACAAAAGGATGCTAACTGCAAGGGCAAGCTTAGCATTTCTTGTCAATCTATGTACAACAGCTTCAAATTTCATACTGATGTTCTGAATATGCAAAACCTCATAAGAAACCTACCCAATCGATCATTTGAAAGGCCTTCATGGTCGCATTTGGAACACATTAGTTTAGCTGATCCGGAGTTCTATTTAAGCCGTCCAGTTGACTTACTACTTGGAGCAGATGCCTACGCTCTTATTATGTTAGACGGCTTGATAAGAAGCTCTGATTCGTCTTCACCTTTAGCTCAACAAAGCCAGCTATGATGATTACTATGTGGCAGCGTAAAACCACAGTTTCATTGTAACGTCGTCCTAAACAATACAGCAGATATTCAACGATTTTGGCAAATCGAGGATATTCACGAGCAAAATGAAATATCAGCAGAAGATGAGCAATGTGTCGAGTACTACCTATCAACGACAAAACGTCTTGAAGGCGGTCGTTATGAAGTAAGGTTACCGATGAAGCAGCAAGCGTGGGAAAAAATAGGATCGTCAAAGGAGATAGCACTAGCGCAATTTAGAAATGTAGAGAAAAAATTAAGCAAGCAAGAACATTTTGCACAGCAATATAAGCAATTTTTAAAGGAGTACGAGAAGTTGGGGCACATGAAATTAGCAACTACTAGCAGCAATCAAGTAGAATGTTCCTTACCTCATCATGGTGTCCAGCGAGCAGAATCTTCCACTACGAAGTAACGTGTCATATTTAATGCATCCGCAAAGACGTCGTCAGGACTTAGTCTTAATGACGTCATGCATAGAGGTCCCAACTTACAACGAGACCTGCAGACACTGTTACTCAAGTGGAGACAATATAGATATGTATTCACCGCTGACATTGAGAAAATGTTTCGGCAAAATTTAATTAACGAAGCAGATCAAAAACTACAGCAAATCTTTTGGCGAGCCAAAACAAGAGAAGCAATCAAAGCATACCAGTTAACTACGGTTACATATGGCACGAAATCAGTACCCTTTTTGGCGATGATGACCCTTCGGCAACTAGCGTCAGATGAGCAGCATAATTTTCCTACCGCAGCAAAAATTATACAGGAAGATTTTTATATGGACGATTTAGTATCGGGGTCACATACTATCGACGAAGGGAAAAGCAGTATAGCAGAACTAAATTCGTGTTTAAGCAGCGGAGGATTTTTATTGAGAAAGTGGTCAGCAAATGACAAGAAACTAATGGGAGGTATAAATTCATTACACCGAAATATTTTAGCAACATCGTTCATTTTTAAAACAGAAAACACAGCAAAAACGTTAGGTTTAAGATGGGACCCGTTAACGGATGAATTTTCTTTCCAATATAAGTCAGCATCAGCAGATACAATAAAGCTTACAAAGAGAATGCTCCTGTCGGAAATATCAAGATTATTTGATCCTTTAGGTTCGCTAGCACCGCTGACGACAAAATTCAAATTATTATTTCTAAAGGTTTGGCTTCATGAAATTCAATGGAGTGATGAAGTCTCAGCGGAAATCAAGAACGAGTGGGCAAAATTAACAGAAGACATGTGCAGCATCCAGTTTAAAATACCTCGATAGTTACAAAGCAAGTGCGATGACGTTGTCCAGTTGCACGGGTTTTGTGATGCATCACTGAAAGCGTACGCATGTGTAGTGTATGCCAGAATAGTGACAGGGGGTAAAGTATCAGTGGTACCAGTAGCAGCAAAAACTAGATTAGTACCAAACAGCAAGACAGTTTCGCTGCCAAGATTAGAACTATGTGCAGCGGAGTTGTTATCCAGGTTAATAGCAAAGATCGTTACTAGCATAGTTAGCATGGATCACGAAATCATTGCTTGGTGTGACTCAAAAGTCACCATTAGCTGGATACAAGGCAACCCAGATCGATGGAAGCCTTTTGTAGCGAATAGAGTGAAGAAAATCACTAGCATAATACCTCCTGATGTTTGGCATTAATTGTCAACAAAAGAAAATCCAGCCGATTCAGCAAGCAGAGGACTATCGGTTACACAACTAATAGAACATGACTTGTGGTGGCGAGGTCCAGCCTGGTTATGGACACCAGAATTTAGGTTACAGCAAGATTCAACAAAATATACGACCGAAGAAGAAATTCGAAAAAAGGTCCTCACCGTTAATAATAATATGTGGGGACATTTTCACACACGGCCATATGACCCCAAACTAGGGAGACCCTGGTCTATGGGTGTCAGACAGCTGATATACATACACAAATACATTTTTTTTGTAAATACATACATATATAGATAAACAACACCCAGACACAAGGCAAACACAAGTGCTCATCACACAAATGTTTACCCTGGGCGGGAATCGAACCCGCAACACGCTGCGCGGCAGTTGATCGCTCAGACACTGCGCCAACCGTGTCGTCGTTCCGCTCAACATAGCAAGCCTGGAAATAGCATTATCGAAGATCTGTTAAATCGTCACAGTTCTTTTATAAAAATAAATCGTATAGTAGCGTGGTTATTACGTGCACTTGCACCGACAAGTAAACAAAAGCCTACATATCTCACGTTACAAGAGCTAAGGAAAGCAAAATTAGTTATAATTAAAAACGTACAGCGCAAGGAATTTGCATCGGATATAGATCATTTAACACACAGCCGACTAAGTTCCGATAGCAAGCTATTAAACCTCAACCCATTTTTAGATCAAAGCGGCATTTTGAGAGTTGGAGGACGACTGAAAAATGCAGATATTAGCGCCGATATGAAATATCCCATAATCATCCCATATAACGGGCGACTGACGGAGCTTCTTATCCAGCAAGCACATGAGCATACATTCCATGGAGGAGCCCGATTAACCCTGTCTTTATTGAGACAACAATACTGGATAATTAAGGGAAATAGAGCTACCAAGAAACAACTCGGTTGTTGCGTGACCTGCAAAAAACAAGAGCCTAAAAGACTACAGCAAATTATGGGAGACCTACGTGATTTTAGATCAAATCCAGCACCGCCTTTTTATCATACAGGTGTAGACTACACAGGGTTTATTAAAGTAAAAGCTAACAAAGGCAGAGGTATTAAAACGTCTAAAGGATACATCGCCCTATTTATTTGCATGGTGACGAAAGCGGTTCATTTAGAGTTAGTCTCCGACCTTAGCAGTTTAGCATTCATAGCAGCATTACGTCGTATGGCGGCACGACGAGGAGCGCCGAAGCACATGTATTCAGACAATGGAACTAACTTTGTAGGTGCCAATAAGATACTTCAGGAGGAGCAGCAACAGTTTGAGCGAATCTTTAGCGATACCTTTTATAGAGAAATAGCTGAACTTAGCATAGAATGGCATTGGAACTGTCCTTCTTGGCCGAGCGCTGGAGGTATCTGGGAGCGATCAATTAGAAGCCTGAAGCAACATCTGAAAAGAGTAATAGGAGACCAAGCCTTGACCTTCGAAGAATACAGCACCATCTTGTATCAAATCGAAACAAGTCTTAACTCAAGACCACTATGTCCAATGTCTGAGGATATCGACGACATCGATTTTCTCACGCCAGCGCATTTTCTAACAAGCCGTGCTGGTCTGACTGTCATAGAAACAGCACAAGATGCGAGAACAAGATGGTATTTGATAAACAAAACGTTCCAAGATATATGGAAACGATGGAAAGCGGAATATTTTAGTCAACTATCGGTACGTAGCAAGTGGTTAAAAGGACAAAATAATATAGAGATAGGAGATATGGTCACTATTCATGATGACAACATACCAGCAGGAAAATGGCCTTTGGTCGGGTGGTTGAGGTCCATCCAGGAAAAGATGGAGTGGTCAGGGTAGTGACTTTAAAAACAAAAAATGGTTATATGAAGCGTCCAATCATAAAGTTATCTATTTTACCTATAGCAGGAAAAGAAGCAAGTAAGCAGGAAAAGATTGAAGCAGTAAAAGAAAAAAGCAAGGAAACGAAAGTAGAAGCAAGGAAGCGGACTAACAGTTGTCCTAAAATCTTTAGCGTAGCACTATCATTATTATTTTTTATGAGCCTTATAATGTCCACTAAAGCATCTTATAAAGTAACAACGTTTGACAGCAATCAAACGATGTATTTTGATCCTCTGGGACAAATGCATCTTATTCGTGATGAATGGAAAATCGTCACGTATTATAATATGTCTCCTTACTGGCAAGGAGATAAAGCAGTAACACAGTTCTCAAACTATCTTGAGCAAACATGCGACAAAATTCAGGGACAGAGTCATTGTCGAATCATCATTCTACAAATACAACATGAGTACAACGAACTTCAATATTACAACCAGTTGTTGCTTAATCAGCATTTTGGAGCGCACTTGCGAACTCGACGCGGGCTGATCAACGCGGTCGGTTCTATAGCAAATTCATTATTCGGAGTACTCGATCAAGATTTCGCAGAAAAGTACAAGATGGACATTGACCTTGTGCGTAGTAATATAAACCACCTAAGTCAGCTTTATAGAAATCAGACATCGGTCATTAAAGCGGAATATAATATATTAAAGAGAACAGAGCAGAGAATTGCAAAACAGCATAAGATGATTAATAAGCACTTGAATTATTTAGATAGCGCCACCAACACATTGCAAAAGGAGATCGATGTAATATCTATTCATCAAGATTTTACATTAGCAGCATTAGCAACTATCAATATGATACAAAACTTAAAGCGAATTCAACATGCTTTTCTTGACACAATGACTGAAATCTATCACGGTCAGATCAATCTGCATCTCTTAACACCACCACAGCTTCGTGGGGAGCTACAGATTGTGTCTGGTCAAATATCAAAAGAGCTAGCATTACCCGTAGATGACATCCAGTTCAACCTGTACAAGATCTACAAATTGTTAAAAGTCAGAGCAAGGATGACGGAGGAATATTTCATATTTGAAATAACCTTACCTTTAATCAGCAGAGACACGTTCCAGCTATACAATTTGATACCAGTCCCGGTTTAAATTAACAAAAGCATGATCAGCATTAAACCAGCGTCAGAATATGTCGCGATCAACCTTAGAAGAGATGCATATTTGTCGGCGAGCATAAATAATCTTCAGCGATGTGAATATCATGCAGAAACTTACCTTTGTCGTCTGCAAGGACCTGTAAGGAGCTTAGGTCCAGATGAAAAATTCTGTGAAAAGAAGAAATTTGCTACTTGCAGAATGATAAAATCTAACTGCGAAAACAAATGGATTCCGTTGCATGACTTTTCTACCTACATGTATTTCTGTTGTGACACCTACTCTTTGCGAGTCATATGTGACGACGATCTACAAGCGCGCCAAGTCAGCAAGGCCGGGCTTATTCAACTTACTAAGCAGTGCATTGTAAAGGGTCATGATATGACACTTTATGCTTATCAGCAATTCGAGAATACGCTCAACCTCAAACCTTCTCGACACAAAATTAACTGCGATAAATCATTTTATCAGCAACCTTACGCTACCTATCCAATATTTTAAAGATTATGAAGCCGACTACGAAAGCATAAAAATAAATAACCCCCTAAAGCATCTCGGTGATCAAATTAAATCAATTAAAAATTCAGCACAGCAGCCAGAGTTCCTAACGACACCTGATATACATCAATATACTGTGCTGTATGGACTATTAGCGGCAGCTATCGGAGTAGTCATAATATGGCTACTGAGAAGAAGGTGCCAGCGTGCCGGCGGTTCGCCCATCCAGGGTCGAACCGAGAGCGTACCAGCCAGTGGGAGTGTGTGCATAAATCAATCTGAGCCAAAAAAACGGCTCTAGTGTCAGTGCGCGAAATCTGCCCCTATCCGAGATGGGGCCGAGTGTAAGTGATAGTGCGCGCAAATCTAGTTTAACTAAACGGTGGTCTAGCTTACGTTTAAAAAGGCGAGACAGGTCGACGTCGCCTGTTGCCAAAAGACAATCGGTGTTTTTTATTGATGACTCAATCGTTTGAGCAATTAGCTATAGTTTATAACGTTTATTGTTTTATCACCTTGTAAATCATTCATCATCAAACATTGTACTAATCTTCTTTAGCATATAAGCCCACACTCACCTAACTCTTTAGCTTTGTATAAGTTTATCTCATTTCTTGCCCTCGGGAGCATGTTCGACTCAATAATTACGATCGAACACGTTTTGCTGATCTAGCTAATCAATTACGCCGCGCTAAGTGCAGCGCGGCGTCAGTGCATGTTCGGACAGCAAACCGGGTGCATTCGTTCTTATTAGCGTGAGCATTTAGCGTAGCATAGCTTAGCAACCTTTTTAGCAATAAACCTTTAAAGTAATTGAAGTGTTTAATTTAGCAGCATAGCAGTCTTATACTACTTAGGTCGCGACCCCTACACAAGTCAAAGCGCGGGGTACGATACGCTGTACCTATAGCTATTTTATTTCCAATTACTGTAAGGGTAATCCACATTTGTTCAATAGTGTCGTATCCAGGTCAATTGGGGTGGCCCAGGTACGAGCGGTCAGGCCCCGTTTAAGATAAAAACCTACACCACCCCCCCGACCACCATGTACGGACAGCGGTCGCGGTGTATGGCGCAGGCGGTAGCCTGGTACAACAGGCGCTCGCCCCTCCTCGCCTGCCCGTAGCCAAGTCTCATTAACAGCTAATAAGTACGTCGAGAAAATGCCTTTCCACTGCTGCTATAAAATCATCGTGATTAGTGCCAAGGGAGCCTAAGTTTAACAAACCAATTGTTAGGTCATTCCCGTATCGGTACACGTGCGGACCGGTCGTGTCTAATTAGTTATCGCGGCACCGCTCGCTATCCCCCTACGTGGAATTGTTTACGCTTATCCGTTAAGCAGGTGTGCTCTGAGCTTCGGTTTTTAATACCTTTTAAATTATTTGCGAATGTTCGATGTGATCGCTTCATGGCTGATGACGTAAGTGCATCACCGTGCCGTGATGCGCCTGTATTCTCGAATGACATACAAAGTCTGTTGAATGAGTCTTCAGAAATGGATGCCACAGATGATGATGGTGAGAAACAGGAGGAGTTGTTGAGGGCTGGGAAGAGACAACGAGAGGGTAGTGGAGAGGAAGAAGGAGGTTGGATAAATGTTAAAGGGTAAAAGAAGTCACGACAGTAATAAATCAGTTAAAGAAGAAATATACGAAGTTTATATTTCTTCGAAAGAACGTCTTCCAAAACAATTTGCAATGGCGCGTATTTTGAAAGAAAACAATATTACGAAGGTTATCCAGGTGAAATATTTGAGCCCATTTAAAATACGTCTCCAATTTGAGTGTGCATCGGCCGTAAGTAATCTTTTTACGTGTGAGAAGTTGTTAGAAAAGGGATGGAAATTTCAAAAGGCCATGGAACTGTCTGTTTGTTATGGTCTTATTAGGGATGTTGACCTTGACCTTACTGATGATGAGATCCTCCAAAATATTACATGCCCCTCACCCACAAAGATTCTATCGTTCAGGAGGATGAACCGTCGCAACAGGGATAAAGGGGGTTGGTGTCCTAGTGAAACAATACGACTTTGCTTTGAGGGAGACCGCATTCCACCAATCATTCGTGTGTGTGATATAAGCATTAAAGTTTTGCCATATATTCACCAGGTATCCCAGTGTTCCCAGTGCTGGAAACTAGGTCATATACGCAAAATGTGTCCCACAACCAAAACAATTTGTCCAAAGTGTGGCGGGCAACACGAGAATTGCGAGACTACGTTATTTTCTTGTGTGAACTGTAACGGGGAACATATTTCTATGAGTAAAATTTGTCCAGCGTATAAAAAGGAGAGGAAGCTTAGGGAAATTATGGCAGAATTTGGATGCACCTACAGGAAAGCTATTGAATGTTATGTCCCGCCTGAAGATTCAATTCCCCCTAAGATTGACGTCTCTTTTCAAGCTCCGGTGGCTCCAGAGAATCGGGACATTTTCCCTCCTTTACATCGTGCCCACTCAGTTATGAACAATAGCAGTTTAAATCCCGAATCCTCTCTCCATTCGACATACGCTGAAAAAGTTCAGACAAAGGCAACCATCCACAAAGTGAAGACCCCTACTAATCTTAGTAACCATCCACCAAAACCTGAAGTACATAGTACGAAAAATAAAAAACGCGTCGCCGAGGATGATTGGATGTTCTGGAATTCAGATGCAGACTCTAAAGATTTTCACCACTCGTCTGATGAGGGAGAGGTTCAAAAGGAACAGTGCCCACCTTTTAAAGAATTGTTGTCTAGAATTAAGGAGGTTATCTTTCTCAAACACATTAGTGCAGGATCTAAAATAAGATCGGTTATACAATTGTGCCTAGAATGGTTTATGTTAGTGTCGGTAAGTTATTTAACAGAATGGCCTTGGATTAACGCATTGTGTAATTTTATACGTTATTCTTTGTGATGGCTAATAAATCGGTTAAGTTAAATATTTTACAGTGGAATGCCCAAAGTATCAGGCCTAAGTTGGTGTCATTTTGTGAAATCCTACGTCAAGAAAAAGTACATATTGCTGCCCTAAGTGAAACGTGGCTTGACTCGGAAAGTACTTTAAAAGTAAGTTGTTATGATGTTTATCGCGCGGACCGGGATGACTCATACGGCGGTGTAGCTATCATCGTACACAAATCTATTAAATCACAGCTGAGGCGCGTGCACATTAATAATAGCGGTATTGAGGTAGTATGCGTTCAAGTGTTTAATTGTCATCCGTTTGAATATATTGTGTCAGTTTATTGTCCATCCAATATCGTTACCACCCTTCAGGATTGGGATAGTTTGTTATCGTTATGGCCATCCAAAACTTCAGTTTTAGGGGATTTTAACGCACATCACGTCAGCTGGTCTTATAAAACTAACCACAGAGGCAGTCTTATTCATGACTCACTCATAAACAACAACTACTTTTCATTGAACGATGGAACACATACACGAGTTCGATTAGTTAATAACGTCTTGCAACAATCTTCCCCTGATATTTCTTTGGTTTCTGTAGACATTGCGCTTCACTTTAATTGGAGCATTTTAAATGAAAACTTGAATAGCGATCATTTAATAATAAAAATTTCAACCTTGTGCACGTCACACCTTCCATCAATTATTAAAAGAAATTTTCGTAAAGCAGACTGGGTCTCGTATACAAAATACTTAGAAACATTATTTTCCGAAAAAAGTGATGAGTTCCCAAGTGATCTTCAGAAAGCTTATGATTTATTTTTGCAAATTATTAATGACGCGGCTGACAAATTTATACCGCTATTTAAATTCAGCCAGAACCCTTCTTCAGTTTTTTCTCCGAAGTCATATTGGACTGCAAAACTTTCACACGTTGTAGCTAAACGTAGGCTTGCATTAGCAAATTTTAGGCAAAATCCCACCCCTCAAAATCTTGACATACTTAAAGATAGGACACATATAGCGCAGAGGATGATTCGCCAGGCTAAGGGGGGAAACTGGCATAAGTTCTGTTCTTCAGTTGATCAATCTACATCGTCCAGTGAAATGTGGCGCAAAATGAGATGGTTGAAAGGGTACCGTTCTCCTACCGTTCTCCTACCACCAAAGTGTCGCAAATTTATTAAATTCTTTAACACCAGATTATGTTTCACCGTCGACACCTATAATGAACTACAGTAACCCTATAATAGAATGTGAGATCTCTATTCAGGAGTTCAATAAATGTATTAAAACTAAGGATACATCTCCTGGGTGCGATGATATATCGTATTCTATGATCAAGAATTTACCTGATGTTGGTAAACAAGTTTTGCTGGCTTTATTCAATAAATTCTTGGTTCACAGTTTTGTTCCTTCTCAGTGGCGCGATATTTGTATTATTCCTATTCCGAAGCCAGGCCGTGACCCCAGTGACATTTCTTCTCTGCGACCTATTTCCTTGCTATCCTGCATTTGCAAAATATTTCACTACATTTTATATCGTCGATTAGAATGGTATTTTGAAAAAAATGATACATTTTCTGTGAACACAGTGGGCTTTCGCAGAGGTCGGTCATGTTTTGGTTTAAGTTGCCTTATCACTGTTATACAAACCGGTTTTTCTAAGGGTTATTCTACTATGGGCTGCTTTCTGGATATAAATAGTGCGTATAATAATATAAATATTACTGTGTTAATTAATGTTTTGAACAACTTTCAAGCTGGGTCACGCATTTGTAATTACTTATGGAATTTCCTGCATAAAAGAATCCTTAAAATAAAATCCGACAATAGCTTCATTAGTCGATATTCGGGTAGTGGTTTGGCGCAAGGTGATCCGTTATCTCCGTTACTATTTAATATAGTATTATCGGATGTTTGTAAACGTTTGCAAAATCTTGTTCACATATCCCAGTACGCGACTGATTTTGCATTGTATGTACAGTCAGTGCTCGTCTGCTAGCGAGGGCCAACACAAGATCCAGTCTGCCGTTGATCTAATCAACAGTATGCTAACGCTCGCTGGTTTGGACATCTCCCCGTCTAAAAGTAAGATTTGTTTATTTAGCAGAGGTTTTCGTAGGCCAGCTGTTAACGTCCGGTTAAATGACACATCGCTGGAATTGGTAGACAACGTGAAGTACTTAGGACTGTGGCTGGATAGGGGTCTTCGATGGAAAAAGCATATTAATGAAGTTTGCGAGAAAGTAATTAAATTAATAAATATTTTTAGAGTTTTAGTCGGACCTGGGTGGGGTGTTCATCCCAACCACTTAAGACGTTTATACATTGCTCTTATTCGAAGTCGCATGGAGTTTGGTAGCTTTTTATTCGATAATAGTGCCGATACACACTTAAACAAACTAGACAAATTACAAAACATTTGCTTACGGTTAATAGGTGGGTTCATTAAAAGCACTCCGATCCACGTGATGGAATCTGAATTGTTATTACCTCCACTTTTTATTCGCCGCCGATATTTAGCTGGTAAATTTTATTTAAAATCAAAGTGTAACAAATGTCTTATAATAGATTTAATAGAACAGTTATCTGGTTTTTGTAATAATATTTATTGGAGGAATAAGAAAAAAACCATTGCTAGTCATGTCACACGATATTTTAGATCAAGAACCTCTTTATAGCAGCAGTAAGTTTGACATGTTCTCCATGGACACTTGGGTCAGCAATATGGACTTATCGCATATTGTACAGCCTGGTTTGGACTCTGTCAGTAAACCTAAGCACTGTTATAATGTATACAATCTAAGGTCTCTTTGTTGTACATCTCTAAATACTTTGTATCCTAGTTTTTATTCCTTGTATACAGACGGTTCTAGACGTGACAACAGTCGCGGCGCCGCTTTCTTTGACCCACAAATAGGAGCTTCCTTTAAATTCCAAATTTCATCAAACGTGTCAATTATGCATTTAAAATTAATAGCATTATCAGAAGCTTTAGCCTATATACAATCTGTAAACGGTGACCGGTTTGTCATTTACACTGACTCGAAAAGTGCTCTTCTACACCTGATTAAGTGTACTTCAACTTTTAGAGGGCTTCCACGTGTCTTATACCATTTTAAGATCCATTTATGATATTGTCAACAAAGGTAAAACAATCGTACTGCAATGGATTCCTTCTCATGTGGGGCTGGAGGGTAATGAGGTAGTTGATCGTTTAGCAAACGAAGCCGGGTCGGATGGAGAACATTATAGTACAACTATAATGTTCTCCATCCGACCCGGCTTCGTTTGGCATACAGAACTTCTACACATAGTAAGAAATAGATGTTTTGAGTCATGGTCAGAATATTTTGACGAAAGGTCATTGACAAAGGGCATTTGGTACAAAACGATTCAACCCTCTCTTCCTCGTTGCCTCTGGTTTCACATGAGTAGAATGAATAGACAAGAAGTGGTGATGGCATTGAGGCTCCGGTCCGGCCATATTCCGCTCAATAGTTTTGGATTTATGATGCGTAAGGTTGACTCGCCAAATTGTTCTGTTTGTGGAGTCGTGGAAGATGCTTACCACATACTGGCGGAGTGTGGCCGTATTGGGGTTCAAAGACGTCAAGCTTTTGGGGATAAGAACTTTAGTGTAGGATTTTATAATAGCGTTCTGGCTTCACCTTTGTCGGATGAAGCTAGGGCCCTTTTTAATATTATCATTATAGGTATAAGGTTGCGGGTAGACTAATATATTTTTGTTTTTTAGGTTTATTTTGTATGCATTCATCGGGATGACGTTTTCTACACAGAAAAAATCCCGCAAATAAATAAAGATTAAAAAAAAAAAAAAAAATTGTTAGGTATTTTTCAAGCATATTTAATGTAATGAAATGTACGACAAAACAGCAATGCACTGTTGCATACGTAAAATGTTGACGTTTTCTCAATTGTCAAAGGAGTTAAAATACAATCGTAATTAATAATTGCATGGAAATATTCCAAATAGGTGCAGTAAATCACAACGAATTGTAATTCAAAACAGTAAATAAAACTGAAGTCCGAGACCGCTAAAATATAAAAAACATTGTAAAGATAAAAAATTGAAAATAATAGTTGTTTAAAATAATATGTGATTGTAAATAATAAATTAAAATAAATCATGGTAAATAAATAATTGAATATTAGACATTGTAAATATTGCACTTTAGCCATTGTAAATAATATATTGTAAGTACCTAATAAGTGTAAACAATAATGTAATAGTCATATTTGATATTATCATTGTGTTGTATCTATAAATACGTGTATTAAAAGTGTAAATATATGACATGTGTTTGTAAAAATTGACTGTATTATGTGTTTGTGTGTGTGTGTGTGTGTGTTGTGAATTATCTGTATTATGTATTTCATACTTCAAGTAATCTATACATGGAAACACTACTAACTTTTTGTAAGCTGACAGTGATTGATAACATAGGGTAACTATCCACAGTTGACCAGAATATTCATCGTGCTTAGAATATATTTTTCGAAGTGTTGACCAATATCGTTGAGCGCAGACAGGGTTCCCACTTGGTACCATATGAAACACACACCGCCCTGTGACATCGCTTAATATATGTCGCAGCAAGCGATAATTTAGCGATAAAGAGGATTCAAATTGATTATTGTAGTACCTACAGAAGAAATGGTAAACGCCGTGACGTCAGCTGTCGGTTAAAATGGCGCCATGTGGACAGAGTCGTGTTGGAGAGTGGGGACCGTGCCAAGCTCACTTTTGCTCGAGACACCAAGCAGGACACTCATCTAGTACGAAACTGTCGGTTTACCTATTTGAATTGTATTGTACGATCACATTTAATAAAGTAAGGTAGTTAGTACCTACTGCATTGAATATTGTTATTCTACAATGAACCCGATACCACCGAACCCAAACGATGTCGGCGCTGCCGCTCAGCCATACCTGACGCCGACATCAGAAGCGGGATCTGAAACCCACTCGCACACCATGTTCGAGATGCAGCTAAGGAATATGATGCAGGTGATCGAAACGTCAAAACTCAATCAACTGCGGGTAAACCGGCGCATAAGGCGGTGAACTATCTCAAAAATCACATAGCATCTAACGGAACGTCGCAGGAACAATCTAAAGGTCAGAGTGTTGATTTATTATCATGTGAAAAACTGTTTGAAAATTTTATTCGAAAAGCAGCAACGCCAATTATTGAAATTCATTCACACGATTAAAGATCCTAGTTCAGAATACAATAAACTATCTTGTTCTGAATTTAATCCCGAGTTTCGATATAGTGATACTAGAGTTTAATGCAATACCCTCAATTTGTGCATTCAAAAAAAAAACTAGCAGTTGGTTAATTATTACAATGAGTAAAGCCCTTAAGGAATGCTGCTTCTTGGTTAGCTTAGAATACTTTTCCTGGAATAACCTGGCATGCACCTGCAGATGTCAAGAAACCAAAGTCAAGGCGTTGTTACAACTGTGGCAATCTGGGTCATATGACAAATGAATGTTCGAATAAAAGCTACCGTGATTCTTCTGCTAAATCTCAATCTCAGTTTTCAGGAAATAATGGATCGCAACGGGCCAAAGACAGCGTTTTTAAGAAAGTATCGACGCCAATGACCTGTGATGACCTTCTGTGGCAAGCCGGGGCACATCGCTACACGCTGTCCAAAGAAGGAGGCTTGACTCCGTTAACAGTCAAGTTGAAAATCGAGTGGATGTTTGTACCATTAAACCAGCTACTGATCTATTATCTACCGAATCTGGTGAGTCGTATTATTTTTATTTGGTTTCTAGTACCGAATGCTCTCTTGTTAAGCAATCTGTTAGCCGTAACTTCGTAGGTAAACGTACCTACATTTGCTTGTTCGTATACAGGGTATAGGTTTTGCTAAAGTAGACTGTACTGAACAAATTCTTTGTGACGTATTAATTGATGCTAATCTTTTACGATTTTTATTTCATGTGTTACCTGGTTATTGTTTAAAATATAATGTGATGATTGGCTGACTTATTTTAAGATTTAGTTTTACAATTAACGCGTCTATTTCGTGTAATAAGGGCAAGCTCATTTAGGTTTTTGATATGGTGCGTAACCAGGCCATTAAATCTTTTAACTTTGAATAATACAGAACCGGAAATAGGCATTAACAAGACAATAGAGCAAGCGGCAACGAATATGAAAGCGAGTGTTTCAAATTTGGTTTTGGCTTTGAATGTTCTTTAATGAAGGAGAGTATTTCTTGCAAATTTAGAGGTCGAAGAGTAAATGAACGTAGTATCTTTATTTGGTTTATTAGGCAATATTAATGTTAATAGTAATTTGCAATAAATTGCTGTCAGGCAGTAAATAATGATTTTGCGACAAAGACATTATTCTACGACTACCTACGTTACGTATTTATTGATTTTTAATTGGGTTAAGAGACTTTTTGTAACGGTTTTCGAGTTAGTATGACTGCAACTGAGTTTTCTTTGTCAAAGGACAAGATTGTACGTAAATGTTTGCAATTCGAGTAATGGTTACCTCTTACATAAAAATGATTTTTAATTGCATTGACACTGATACTTCATTACACAGAAAATGGTGATAATGTGAAATCCATGATAACATTTTACAACATAGTATCTAGATTCGATAGCGATGAAGTTAAACTAGTAAAATTTAATTTGGTGACTTGGTTTTGATTCAAAATAAGGAAATAAATCAGACCAACTAAGATCTTAAATAAAGTACCCACCGTTCAAAATCGTAAAATTGTTTGATGGTGATCGATACGTTTTAAAGTCGTTGACCGGCAATCGTACTTACAAGTACGCACATGACCGTGTCCGTAAGATGCCAACCTGTAAAGTTCCAACAGAGTATGTAATAGACGATATTTCTGAGGGCGAAGAAACCTCGACAGACATGAATTATGATGGCGCTTGTTGGCTATTTGGTCAATCTGCATCCACAAGACGCAGTCGCAACTGCGTACGTTGTCGTTCAGGGCGTGATGAGCGGCTTGTGGTGCGGTGGGGACCTGGGTCTCGTAAGAGACTATTAGTCACATGGACGTGACTTGGGCCTTATGGCTATTGGTCTGGATAGACCTGGGACTTTGAGAGTCTATTTTGGTGAACAGACAGTGATCTGTTAGTTGCATGGTGCAACTGGGCCACTAAAGCAAGCGTGAATCATAATGTCAATGTTGTTGAATTTAAAATTGATTTAGACTATGTTGAACTTCACAAGGTTTCTGATTATTGTGTTAACAATTGTCATGTTGGTCTTGTAATGACCTGGGAGTCGTAGACTCTTTAAGAAGTTGTGTGCTGGTCGTATCACTTGAGGTGATGACGATATGGGTGGCATTAGTGCTACTAGCTGCTGCGGTAGCCGAGCCATGAGCGTTGTATGTGATCTTATTGTGTCAATACTAAAATTTGATTAATTTCAAGGCTTAGAGGAACCATTTGTTTTTGAATTATTAAGATGATGATGATGTTCTTCTTGATAACTTATGGTCAGGTTGGCCGAGATCGCTGTGATACCTCACATTTAGTTACATTGTTCACAGGTACACACGAGGTCGTGTGACGAGTCAGTATGGCCGTGTCGCAGCAAGCGATAATTTAGCGATAAAGAGGATTCAAATTGATTATTGTAGTACCTACAGAAGAAATGGTAAACGCCGTGACGTCAGCTGTCGGTTAAAATGGCGCCATGTGGACAGAGTCGTGTTGGAGAGTGGGGACCGTGCCAAGCTCACTTTTGCTCGAGACACCAAGCAGGACACTTATCTAGTACGAAACTGTCGGTTTACCTATTTGAATTGTATTGTACGATCACATTTAATAAAGTAAGGTAGTTAGTACTGCATTGAATATTGTTATTCTACAATGAACCCGATACCACCGAACCCAAACGATGTCGGCGCTGCCGCTCAGCCATACCTGACGCCAACATATATATAACACATTATGCAAAAAACCTTTATGAGTAAAACAAAATAATAAAGAGATCGAACTGATAACATACACAGAAGCAGTAAGTAAACAAAACTTTCCGGAACGAGTTCGGATGTGGTACAAACCGAACATTACCCAAAAATCCTTCTGATATCATCTTCGCTCTTAATTCGTTCAGCTTTTTGAAGATCCTCCCTGCGAGCTAAGATTCTTTCGTCCCTTGTCCAAACGTACTTCCATTTACGTTGACTACCTGCCTGTCGAGCGAGATAAAATAACTGGCGGTTGGTCCGAGTTAAACGCTCGTTAACATAAACTCGGTGCGGCGGCCCAGTGATATCAAAGTCACCTGTACTCAAACCACGGCTACTTTAGTATTATATCATCTGTGCCACGGCGGACCCGAGCTGCGCGTAGCAGCGCGTCGCGCGGGGCGCGCCGTGCGAAGCGCACGGATATGCACCGAGGTCGCTGTGAAGCGGGGTCAGCAGAGATGGCGCCGTCAGAAGTCTCCACTCGATTACGGCGTGTGGATCCGACTCGCTCGGCATGGACTACGTCTCTTTCATCAATGCCGACGCCAAGCTTTATGGCAATAACTTTAACGAGGTGTAGGGTGCTCTCGTCCTTGCACTCCGGTATTCCGGTCACCTCAATGTCATTTAGTAGAAGTTCCTGATCGCGCTCGTTCAGCTGACATTTCAGCTCAGCGATGGTGTTTTCCAGTGATTCTTTGCCTGGCTGTATTTTTTGCTGTAGTTTAAGTTCGAGAGCACCCACTCACACCTCTAATCCATTCGCTCATCAGAGGTCCTTAAGGAATCTTTTAGTTGTGCCATCTCATTGCGTAATTCTTGAAATTCCTGATGCATCAGGCGAAACTCGGCACGCAGCTCCTCTTTAAATAACCGCAGCTCATCAGCCAAGTCGGGAGAGAAGTTGACGGTGGCGTCCAGGGCAATGCTGTTCAATGGGCTGTCCATATCCATGAGCTCCTCAGGGCTACTGAGCTGCTCTGCCTGGACAGGGTCTGCCCTACCTCGAACTGGTGTCTCCGTCTTGTTGTCCCTAGCCAGATGTTATATGCACTCAGGGCAGCTCCAGGTGGGAACAGTAGTACCCGTACTAGGCAAGCCGACGCGATGATAAAAGGCATTGCATTGACTGCATTTAGCGGCCTCTATCGGCGATAAAAATTTGGCGCAACCACCGCACTTCGCTGCAGGCATGGTTAGATTTATTGTGTGATACTTTAGAATACTTAAGATTATCGATTCCACTTAGTCGTTCCGCGCAGTGACAATAGATGGCGCTCTTTTAAACACAATCATGCGAATTATAGTTTGATGGGAATGTAATGGGTTGACAACACCATAAAACGACACCGGGGCACAGATGATATAATACTAAAGTACAGATACCCAATCCCATACAAAGAAATGAGACCTCCCTAACTCTGGCTATTGCTCTGGCTATTTTCTTTCCTTCATTGCTTCAACAGATGGCAGCATCAGCGACTCACTAATTGCCAGAGACTGTATTTTTACAACGCCATCTTTCGAGTCGGCCTAGATACTAGGCGACATCGATACTACTAGATGGCGTTTAATTATGGTAGATTCTCTACAACGCACTTTGCGTTCAAGGACAAGTAATAATAACAATAGGTACAACAAAAGTTATCTCGAGTTGGCGAAATACTTTTTGAAACGAAAACTTCTTTAGCCGTTCCTATGTGTGCGTGAGTTAAATGCCGACGTCAATCGAAAATAGACCGTATGACTCGATTTTCAAGACTTTATTTTGAATGTTATGCAAAATACTTATCGAGTATTTCGAAGTTTCGACGTCGCAGCCCGCTTGAATGATGAAAGATTAAAATCATGATTTTTAAAGTTAAATACGCTAGTTTCTTTTAATTAATAATTGTATTTTGACTTGAAACAATAATTTTGCAAAAGCTGACAGTCCTGCCTGTAAGTAAAAGTATGAAGGAACGTTTTTATTGCTGACTTAATTACCATTACTTATTAGTATCAACTCAGTTAATATCGGGGTTTTAATATTTTTGGGTGGAACCCATTTTTCTGTATAATAAATGAACCTACCTTTAATTACTCCATAAAACATCAGGTGTCTGCCAGTGAAAGTTCCGTCAAAATCGATCCAGCCGTTTCAGAGATTAGCCGGATTAAACAGACAAACACAAAAAAAATGAAAATTTTGGTTTTTTAATAAGTACCCGTATACTTTCTGCGTTTAGTAAAATGCTTTTATTTTGACATTACAAACAGACACTTCAATTTTATTCATTTACATAGATGTATACTAAATCTAATCAAATTAATATAATGTTGTGTGTCTGTGTGTAATGTCAAAGTAATAGCTTTTTAGTAAATGCATATGATATCAAAAACACAATTTATAAAATATTTGTCTGCCTGTCTGTCGATCTCTCTGTCTGTGGGTTTGTTCCGGCTAATCTCTGAAACGGCTGGACTTGACTTTCACTGGCAGTTAGCCGATGTTATAAAGAGTAACTTCAATGTTAGAAAAACGCGCTAAAAAAATTAAAACTTAGCTGATGACCGACAATGACGCGGGCAAAGCCACGGGCATCAGCTAGTCTGGTAATATTACTTACTGTATGTAATCATTGGAATTATTTTTATATAGGTAGTAAACCTCTGTGTGCGATTGCTAAGGTAGGACTGGAACCACTCAAGAGCAGTGCCACGCACACCTATGCCTTCCAGTTTTCTTATAAGGATGCTTCTAGAAACGGTATCGAAGGCTTTCGCAAGGTCAAGGAAGACTCCAGTACATTTGTTACCATCATCAAGTTTGGTGACAACAAAGTTAACTATATCTGTAACTGCATCTTCCGTTGACCTGTTTCTGCGAAAACCATACTGGTTGTCTGAAATAATACCGTTCCTTTCAAGGTAACTTAATAGTCTGGTATTCATAATCTTCTCGAGGATTTTGGACAGCGATGTAAGGAGAGAAATGAGACGATAGTTGGACGCAACGGTCTTGTCACCAGACTTGAAAATGGGACAGACATTTGCCATTTTAAGAGTTGTTGGTACTATTAACGATCGGAGGGATGAGATGAAGCTTGTTTAGTTTGAGAATTTTATTTGGTATGCCATCCCAACCGGGTGCTGAGTCATCTTTGAGATTTAAAATAATTTTATTGACTTCATAATAATCAGTTGGGTTTATTTTTATTTTTATTTTATTAATTTTAAGAAAACTTACAGCTAGTACATCTGAGTAAGCAACACTATATATAAATAAAGGCCAATTACAAGTTTCCACTGATAAACATGTACAAGATAATAAGATATAAAGATCCGCGTAGACAGAATGCGGAATAAAAAGGAAAAAAAAAGAAGGAAAGCTCAGTACATAGAATTAATATAAAAGCGTTCACGACACAATTACCTTATACGGCAGTTGTGTTAAAGAAATAGTTACACATATTTATTTTTAGTCTCTGTATGCTAGTCACAAATAAGTCCAGGTCAACATCCCGACACACCACATTGAAGGTACGACAAGCTCTTATAATATATGAGTTAAGCCTGTAGGCAGTTCTTGTACTAGGTACATGAAGGAGTTGTGGTCTTCGAAGACACACAGACGGTACCCAAAGTCCAATCCTGCCTACCAGCTCAGGAACATCAGTAGAACCATTCAAAATGCTAAATAGGAACGAAAGATCTGCAATTTTTCTGCGCTCTTGTAGGGGAAGAATATGGAATTTCTTACATCGAGTTGTATAATTTGGGAGATAGGTACTTGATCGATATTGAATGTACCTTAAAAATCGTTTTTGTATGCATTCGAGGCGATTTATATAAACATTATAACAAGGATTCCAAATTTGCGAGGCATATTCCAGGTGACTACGGACAAATGCACGGTAAAGAATTTTCATGGTTTTTATATTCTTAAAATCAGAGGAGATTCTAAAAACAAAGCCCAAAGCTTTAGAAGCCTTGTTGACTACATTATTAACATGTTCATCAAACAACAGCTTCGAGTCGAAAGTTACTCCGAGATCCCTGATGGTAGTAACTCTGACAATTGAGGTATTCGATAGCGTGTAATTAAACCTTATAGGGTTAGGTTTACGTGAAAACGTACAAACATAGCATTTGGATACATTTAAATCCAACCTATTTCTCATACAGTAATTATTAAACCGGTCTAGATCGTCCTGTAATAGGCGCGAGTCCTCAATGGTCGACACTTGACTTAGAATCTTCATATCATCTGCATATAGTAGGATTTTAGAGTTAAGGAAACATAAGGCAATATCATTTACAAAAATGTTAAATAAAAGTGGCCCTAACAAGGATCCCTGAGGAACACCCGATGGAATGAACATGGCTCGCGACGTGTAGCCATTAAGCACCACAGTCTGACATCTGTTTTCCACGTAAGATGAAAACCACCTGAACAAGTCACCCCTCACACCAACCAAGGACAGTTTGCGCATTAGGAGCCTGTGATCAATTCGATCAAAACATTTGCTGTAGTCGGTGTATATAACGTCGACCTGTGAACCCCTAGACATGTGTTCCGTGAGATAGTCGCCACAAACCACAAGATTGGATGTGGTGGAACGACCCTTCAAAAACCCATGTTGGTGTTCAGACATACTTAATTTTAGTGCAGAAGAAAGTTGACTGTGTACGATTTTTTCCATGATTTTGGCAAACACGCACAGTTTGGAAATGGGTCTATAATTGTCTACACAGTTCTTAGGTCCTTTTTTGTGTATCGGCGTTATATACGCCGACTTCCAGATTATAGGCACTACACCTAATTTGAATGACCGCTCAAATAATATTGTCAATGGAACGGTCAGACCCTTGGCATATTTTGATATAAAAATAGGTGAAATGTTATCAGGGCCTGCAGATTTATTAAGGTTCACCTGTTTGAGCAACCGATATAATTCGTCATCTCGCACATTTATAGAGCTGATATCTGACAAGAGACCAGCACATTGCTCACCTGGTTGATCTATTCCTTCAGTAGATAAAAACTCATCACCGTGGCTGCGCTCAAGGAAGTTAGAAAAGAAATAGTCGCCAAACATATTGCATATTTCTTCTCCATCATTAGATGACATTTCACCTAATTTTAAAACAGACGGATAACAATTGGCTTGTTGTTTCGATTTGACGTAAGTCCAAAAGGCCCTTGGATTTTTAGAAATTGCTAATTCAACGTTTGCAATATATTTATCGAATAATTCCCTCTCCAGATCCTTAGCCCGCAGACGAAGAGTAACAAAAGATTGATAATCGGAAATATTTCCATACCTTTTGTACTTTGAGTGATATTTAGCCTTCTCTTTAACTATTTTAATAAGAGGGCTTTTGTACCAAGGGGGATACCTACTCCGTGGCACAACAATTTTAGAAGGGATATATTTCTTATGGAGCAAGTTAATAATATCATAAAAGAACTTGACAGCTTCTTCCAATGGCCTAGTGTTTAACTCAAATGACCAATCCCTTGCGATCAATTCTTGAGTTATAATGTCATAGTTCCCATGGGCATACAAAAACTTAACTCGAGGCCGCGAATGCAACTGATGAAGTTGAATAAAGTCAGCAGAGATGCAGAGGGCCTTATGGTGTGAATCCTCATGCACCAAAGGGTTAGAGCTGCAAGTGACAGAAACTTCATTGTTAGACAATACGAGGTCAAGAATTCTATCGTTCACATTACGCCAAGAATTGTATTGTAGCAAGTTACAGGCGTTGAGAGTATCACAAAAGTTAGTCTGAATAGGGCCGTGCAAGTTACTAGGAGACAGATACCCACCATCCGCAACAGCGTGCCAGTCAATATTTGACTGATTAAAGTCACCGAGAATCAAAAACTTATCCGCGGGATGTTTAATAATAATATTGCTCAAGTTAGCACTAAAGTTATGTAGTTGTACCATCAAAGGGTTACCCGATTGCTGAGTACATATATAAACAACACATACGTGCATTCTATATGTTATTTTAGGTTTTCTTTGTTGTAAAGAAAGCGTAACCCACAGATCTTCGGCAGACGAGCACCATTCATTACGGGCATCCGTAACAAGTTCACGACGAACGGCTATTAGGACCCCCCCACCCATAGTTTGGTTAGTGTGAGAGTAACTTCGATCACGTCTCCATACAAAATATCTATCATCAAATAATTCACTATCACAAATACCATCTATAAGCCAAGTTTCTGTAAGACAAATAACATCAAACGAATTACAACAAACATTTCTATAGAAAACAGATGTTTTTGTCCGTAGCCCTCGAACGTTCTGATAATAGATACTAATTGGTGCCATAATAAATCAAATGCAACACTAGAATAATAATTGGTAAAATAAGAGAATAAAATACATTCAACCTCTGTTTTAAGTAAGAACTATAAGCAATGAAAGTCGGCATAATTAACAAGTGCTGGTAAAACCAAAAAAATGCTACCTTCAATAAGTAAGATTCAATAAAACGAGCACAAAGAATTGTATTCAATATGTAGAAATAAAAATTTACGTAAAAGCAAAAAATATAAATACAGAACTCCATATATAAGCAGATCTCGTCCCTATTTGCAATTGCAAAGCGTTTAGAATAGCAATAATCGTAGCCTAATGAGCTTAATGAATAGGCGACGCTGAGCGATAAGAGAACAAAAGGCAGGTGAGAATGGAATGCGTACAAAAAATTAACAAAAGTGTTTCTCAAACTTAAACTTATAGACTTCACAATCAATAATAGTGTGTTAGCAGATCGACCGGATATGTTACCTAAAAATAATAAACGCAAAAAATTGGTACATGAAAGACTAAAATAGACCGTGAGCAATGACCGCTGAAAAGTTTCAAAGAAGAAATTTTTTTAAGTCTTGTTCCGTTTTGATGTGATGAGTGGGTGACGTAGTGTTTTTCTTAATCAGAATCTTACAGCCAACCACCCAAGTGTACAAAAAACCACGTTCCTTAGCAAGCTTCTTAGTCTTATTCAGCAGCATTTTGTTCTCAATCGTCAGGTGATCATTGACGTAAACGACATTATCCGACTGCAGCCCCAACTTGATTGCCGTTATTTTAGACTTATACTTCTTTGCTGCGGCCACAAAGTCATTCTTCACGTACCTGTTATGCACTGAACAGATAATATTTTTATTGTGGTCGTTGCCGCGCATAGGCACTCTCGCAATGAAGTTTATTTGTTCCTTTGGGATACTGCAACCAATAATATCGCCTATCATGGCCATTAAAGTGAATAAATTTTCCGAATCGGTTGTTGGAACACCTTTGATTTCGATATTATTCAACCTTGCTCTCTGCTCGGTCTCACGATGCAGATCTTCAAGTTTTGTGCAACGATCGTATAGAGCTGACATCTCCTCCTTGGCATTCTTAAAGGACTCCACTTCACATTTTAAGTCAGACACCTTGGTATTTAATGTCTCTACAGAGTGCTCCAGAAACTCGACGCCAGATTTTAGACTCGAGTACTCCGATCTGATTGATTTAAGTTCCACTAACTCCAATTGAATAGCCTTTACATTCTCTATTAAAGTAGGCAAAGTGTCCATCCTTGCAGAGAGGGCCTTCAGCTCTGACATAATAGCCTCCATGTCAGCCGTTGCAGGACTGGCTGCAGCTATAGTTGCGGGGCGAGGGCTGGATGCTGCCAAGGATTTACAATTGCTGCATTTCCATGTATTCTTTCTATCCCCTAATTTACGCCAGCCACCTTCAGTAATACCAGCACAGGGAAAGTCAAACTGGCCCAAACACGCTACGCATTTCACACCGTCCCTACATTCAACTTCACAACGCTTGCACGTAAACATGTCGAGTATTAACTTTGAGAACCACGGTCAAACTATAGATGTACACTGAGTGACAAACGTGCGTGCGACCGATTTACTGTCTACCGGACTACTGATGCACCACATACCGGACTGCTGTTTGCATAAAAGGAGTTAATTGGGGATGAGTTGCGATATAAAGTACTAGTTATCAGAGATAGTTCGGATTCGCTTTTATTTATTTATTTATTTATTTTACTATTTATGTACACACAGTAGACAACACAGGAAAAGAACATTATAAAATATGAGTACATAGGTACTGCTTATTTCTTAAGAAATTTCTGCCAGCAGACCTGCAAAAGGAGAAATGAAAAAAGAAACATAGACTATAGTGTGTGAGAAAAGGAAGAGAATAAAGTATGTATGTGCCTTAGGGCCGATTTTTCAATCCTCAGATAAAAAACAACCAGATAGACTTTATTCGATGAATAGCAATATTTTAAGTTTTTCAATGGTCAGATAGTACTTAACTGTCGAATAAAGCCTCTAACGGAGGAATAAAGTTACCTGCTACTTCAAAGGCCAGTTAGGGTTTTATCGGGTCGATAAGTATGACGTTTTAACACTGTCTTTTTGTGCGTTTTGGTTAAACGACACGGCCTACGGTAATTTGTTATGATGGTTGCGTTTAAAACGATTGACGACTTAGCAATCGATGAAGAACGTGAAATCCTTACCTTATTATTAAACCCCCCTGAGAAAAAACCGACTTTTACGAGAGAGATCTGATAATTTTAACACATAGGACGACAATGAATTTTGGAGATTTCGCTAGAAAAAAGGTATCTTTTTTATTAATTGAGGATAAAATTAAACACGAAACAGAAAGATGAGTAATTTTATTACTGACGGATATTTGGTCACTAATTCCGCCAATAATGGTACTTCCGAACTAGTGAAGTTTATAGCACGCTCACGTTTCTGTAATGTATTCATTTTTATATCACAAATCCAATATTTTAACAAGAAATAATAACACGGTTTACACTTGCAAGCAAGCGACACAAATGAATAGTGTATTGTTAGTCAAACAATGACAAAAAATAACAAATACCCTTTTTTGCTATTCTTGTCTAACTTATTGAAT
Organism: Charanyca ferruginea; assembly: GCA_947361185.1. Lineage (NCBI taxonomy): Eukaryota > Metazoa > Arthropoda > Insecta > Lepidoptera > Noctuidae > Charanyca > Charanyca ferruginea. The sequence continues at coordinate 29,725,617 of OX376061.1, read as the reverse complement.
ACTGTATCTGTGCATCTCGCTTGCACATAGACAGTGTGAAGTTGGCTAGCATAAACCACTGATAGCTATTCTCTAGATAATATACGATTGAAAAATTAAAAATATTTATTGGACTGTTAAACAGCCAGATAATTTTATACGCTAGGTAACTATTCGACGACTTAACTGAGGATTGAAAAATCGGCCCTTATTTAACTAACTATAATATTTTTTTATTAATATTTGCTAGTGTTTTAGCAGCTAGCTCCTCACCAACAGATGTGAAAAAATTGTTAGCTTTATCTAGAGAGTGTTTAGAATCAGGACAGGCATGTAACAGTTCTAAGTTGTTAGTATTTTCCTTTTTTATGTTACATCTGCATTTTATAGCTGTCCATGTCTTTTTACTATCGCCTTTAGAATTTTCTAAAGTCTTTCTGTCGTATTCATTGTTTTGATTTTGTATTATATTATTGCAAAGATTCCTATAGTTTTTATACCGCTGCTGTATTGTGAAATTATCTTTATTCTTTTTTTTGCTTGATTCCATATGCTTTTTCTAATACATTTTATTAATCCTTTAGTCATCCAGGGTTTCCGGATGGAACTTGAGTTACGACTAGACTCTACTGTAGTGTGATTTTGTATTGTTGTACAGTCAACAGCAAAAGTAGATGATCAAAATCAGAAATTCAATACTTATGAACGAAGTTCGCGTCAGAACTGTGTGGCGTCGAAGTGATTCAAAAGTATGTGTGTGACAATCACATACTTTTAATAAATAAACTAGTAATAAATTATATAATAATAATAATATAATAATTTATTTATTAAATAAAACGTTTACAAAATATTGTACAATAGTCAGCAGAAGAAATATTTCTCATACAAATATATAGACTAAAAATAAAACTAAAACTAAAATATTTATGTTACTGATGCAAGTTAGTATGGATCGGAATTACAATGTTAGGTAGCGACCCGCCCGAACTAGGTTAAATCAAACCTGTGTTTCAGGCCATCACTTTACAATTGAATTAATTGGGCCAGTGAAGTTTGCAGTTAAACTAATATAAATAAATAATCTGATAACAATTACGAGAAAAAGCATTTTTAATTACTATCTAAAACTAAATCTATGTAAGTAAACAAAAGTAAATGGTACTTACGAGGGAATAAATTATTTGAAATTATTATTATGCCAAAACTTTTAAAAGTAAGTAAGTAAGTGTTATATTTGTATGTCTCATGTAAGTAAATATGGATGGAGTTTTTGATTTTCAATGATATGGTGTATGATACTACGTGGAGTGATAGAGAGCTGGTAAAAGTCCATCGCCCCTATATTAGGTTTTTAACGGTTGGCGCCCTTAAGCGCTTTCATAGTCTATTGAGTTTATATAATTAAGCTCTGCATATTTACGCGCCGGGCAACTTTCATCACCAGTTGGATGGTCACATTTCCTCTTGAAACGTTTGCACGTCGCACATTGAGTGGGAGAAGATCTGTTGCTGCATTCCTTGAAGGCGTGTCCAGTCTCACCACAGTGATTGCAAGTCGGACTTGTTTCTCGGCAAAACTTGGCTGCATGTCCGAACTGCTGGCAATTGAAGCACCTGGTGACTATTGTGAAATCTCTCACAGGGCATGATGTCCAATTTATAAAAAGTCGGCCTTGATTTATGACTATTTTCCTTATGCTAGCAGGTAGTTCCAGGATATAATTGCAGGTAGGAAGGTCTTTCTTACCCGATTTGTGACTCAATTTGATGCTCTCAAGGAAATATTCACGAGTTATATTCTTGTCTGATAGGTTCTGCTCGTAAATACATTCAAATACCTCCTTCTCGGTAAGGGCAACGGGAACACCAATGACAGCGACCCTTGGGCGGCGTTTAGAAGGTTCTTCTATTGTAAGGCCCGATGAAACTAGTTTTTCCGAATTCTTTAGTTTATCAATGTCGCCTTTGTTCTCAGTGATAATCAGAACGCCCCCATTTTTCACTTTTCTTAGGCCACGGGCATGGAGCTTAAGTTGCTCGGGGGAGATTATCTTTTGAACAAGTGACTTGGTGTCGTCACTTGTTTGGGTTTTATCGCTGGGATAGATGGCGACTGAGCTCAAATTGGCAGGACGGACGAAGTTATCGGCACCTTTCTTCACCATACTAGCATAAGAATTATTGTTTGGTGAATTCAGCTTAGTTTCTACAACCTCTTTGAACTGCTGGAGAGAGTTCACAACGTTCTGGTGTTCCTGTAGGTGCTGGACTGTGGTATGGGCTTGAATTGTCTTCTGCTTTAATGATTGATATAAAACGGCCATCTGAGAAGTTCCACTTGAGACCTTCCGGCAAAGATTGATCACACGAAGCTTCTGGTCAGAGTTTATTTTTCCCTCACCAACAATAGTGCAAACTTCGTTCACAATGGCATCTATAGATATTAACCATTTCTGGATCTCCGGTGTACTGATAACTTCAGACGGCAATCCATTGACCTCGGGTGCTGGTGGAATTGGGTAGCTCGGGGGTAACGGTGCAGTAGGCGTTGATGGGGGACTACGCCGTAGTAATTGGCTACGACCAAACGGGCTCGATCCTGGGTTAGACATATTACCTGAAACACTTTATTTATTGATTGTATGAAGTATTTAGTTCATCTTGTAAAAACAAACTTGAAAAAACTACAAGTCACACACGACACACTTTACTTTTATGCTGACGGCGCAAATAATTATTTTATTTTGTTGTAATTGTTTATTTCATCATACGGAATGAATACAAAAAACACGTCCGCTTAGTCTCGCACCTCGACAAGCGACCCGATATAAATTAGTAGCGAGCGATATAAATTAGTATTAGTAAATTTGTATTGAATTTCTGATTTTGATCATCTACTTTTGCTGTTGACTACTTACTAAATTAATGAAATTAGCAAATGCGTTGTTTGCATCATTATGTTTGTAAATAAAATCCCAATTGATGTTTTCAATAGCTTTTGACAAATTAGTGTAATCAATTTTAATCTTAGGTTTTGAAACAGGCGGAGGCCGTGAAATTTCTTTAGCAATTCCAGTAATAACTGTGTCGTGATCAGTTATACCAGAGTTGCATATGACCACTTTAACAGATATTTTTGATTTTATCAAGACGTAGTCTAAGCACGTCCGGTCATGAGTAGGATAATGATGTCCCGGGTAAAAGCCATAGTGACCAGCTGCATTCAAATAATCGCCCGCACGTCTATCCCTGCAATCAGGGGTGATATCAATATTGATATCCCCCATTATAATACAGTTGGGACTTTTGCATTCTTGCATAATTTTTTCCAATGACTCACAAAAGTTATTAATGTTGTAAAATGATGGAGACCTATATATAGCACAAATTGTTTATACTTTATCAATGTGGATAAGCAGACAATTTGCTTATTGAAAAAAGGCTCCTCAATAGTCACTTGGAGGTTATTTTTGTATAAAACAGCAAGACCATCATTCTGATTGAGATAGTGCTTAGAAAAGTGACATACATAGTTATTAAGATATACTAAAGGAGACGTTTCAGTTAATCGACACTCAGTTAAGACAATTATGTCAGGCAAAAAGACTGAAAAGTGGTCGAAATTTTTATGAATACTGCGTATATTTTGGCATACAATTGTGAGTTGCGATTTAGCATCGCCAATATCCAGTGAACATTCTTTTGGGGTATGACGTTTAGAGTCAGGAAGATATCAGTCTTATCGAGGTCAGTAATCATTTTATATCGATTAGCCATAATTTATAGTATTAAAGGGTTGAAATGTAACATAAAAGATCTTAGAAACCGAGAAAGTATTGATTACAGCATGCGATGCCAGAGAAACATGTGTGTGGTGTGTAAAATTAATTGTGTAGTAATGTGTAAGATTGAGAAATAGTGTGTGAGTAGTTATACCGCAATTAGCTATGAAGACAAGCCTATTTAAAGAAAAAATAACAAATTATAGAGTAAAATATCAACTTAAACCACTGCAGTATACTGTAAATTAGTAATAGATTTTGCAGGATTCCCGCAGTTGCTGAAAGGTGTTTTTATTTCTAACAATCGTGTAGGTACTGTAACACTTAGGTTACACTAGTAGCTTTTGCGAACTATCGTGAGTCTAAGCTACTTTGAATAAAGGATATGATCGACTTGTAGAAGATTATATTAATCAGATTTAGCGAGGTTCCAACCATAGACTAAATAGTTATGGCTTCATTACATAAAGCCTCTCTGCTGGGCAAGTCTCTACATCAGCTACGCCCCCTTCATGAATAAAAGGGACTAGTAGCTTTTATTCATGTTCTGAACGTTCTGGAAACCAATACTAGTTTACGAAGTAATTGACTAACTAACCTAACAACTACCTAATCCTATCGGAATGTCCCTACTCTAAAGAGGGAAATTACAATGAGGACGTCTCTGTAGAGATGGTTTAATCCATGACGCATGGGGTAATCACCTAAAAGAATTAACGAACAACAAATACGCTCATGCCATCATGTCCAAACCCCACTCTACCAAAACCTTCTCGAAAAGGTTAGAGTGCATCCCGCTAAACAAAATGATATGGTCAAATCCATGTCCTCCTTTCTTGGTGACCTATATTTCTTCCTATACGAGGTTTACAATTAAATGAGAAGAGACTAAACTCGAAACAAACTTTGTTCACTTAATAAACCATGCGTGTCATCGACAGCTTACGCAGAGATTATACTCTGTTAGCGTAATTGGCTACGTCAGTGAACGAGGCCTGTAGGAGTCCTACGCTAACTACATCAAACAATCTACTAAGTAAAAAAAAGAATAAGATACACGTTTTTGTACTTCAAGAAATGTGGGCACCATTCACCCATCAGTCTTCAGCTCGTAGTAAATATGAAAATACAAAAAAACACGCATTATTATCATGTCGAAATATTTCCAATCACATACATAACAATACACCTAGCATCAACTGTCCATCATGACAGACCTAAATAACCATGGTAACTATGCTGTATAACAACCAATAATTAATAAAATGACAAATAATACACAACCTAGAAATATTATTGACAAAAAGTTTATATTTAATTATATTTGTCGTAACCTACATATGTCAAGAATTATTATAAACAAAAAGTTTCAATTTAATCGTATCCATAAAAACTATTATGATACAAAACTGTTTAGAGCTAGCCATAAAAATTAAAATAAAATCATCTTTCAAAAATTGACAATAATAAAATTTACCTAAAGGAGAGTTTCATCAAAGCTAGTCGTAATAAACTATTTGTAACCGACTTCGACGGAAAGAGGTTCTCAGTTAGACCTATATATTTATTAATATATTTCATTTTTATTTCACTCTTCTTTGAACCTAATAAGGATTTCAATTTACTCCGTTTTATATATTTATTTACTACAGCGGGTTGCGGAACCATATTATATAACTTCACATCACGCGTGACCTTACTATTCGCTCTAATAAAACTTTGGCTGTCCAAACCAACCTTATACACAATATCTCGCGAGGACTCGACAACAATATTCTCTGGTAACACAATTTGGTTAACCGGACCACCATCACAATCAATTCGCGACAACTCGACGACAACATTTTCTTCCACCTCAACGAATGCCTCAACATTCGTCTTGCATTCTACTATCACCAAGTTCTCTTCCAGAACGTCAGTGACAACATTATCTTGTACCTGCTGGTACGAAACATTAACCACTTCTTCTTCTTTCGGCACCTCGACATCAGGTTGCTCTGAAAGATTTCTACCTAATAAAATAATCGGACCGGACTGACCCGATTCATCCTTCTCTTCCTCGTGTTCTAGAGGGGATGAGACCGACTCCTGTGCCTCATTTTCATCTAGGCTGCTCTCTGGACAGCTAGACACAGCAACCACATCTTTTTCAACACTGCCTGCTTGGCAGCCATCTTTTTCATTTCTCTGGGAAAATGAACCGTTAATATCCACAGACTTAACTTCTTTCGCCGATTCCACTACTGGAATTACGGCTTGCTGCTGTAAGAGTTGTTGCTTCTCTACAGCGGGCCCGCACTCGGAGAATTCCTCCCTCATCTTGTCGCAAATATCTTTGTAACTGGTGTTCTTTTCATATATATGTATATGTTTGAAAAAACCATACGATGTAATGCCTTTCAAAAATAATGTCAACATTGTTAAGTAATCGCATTGACGCCATTCTTTACTGATGGCAATCGCTTCAAACTGTTCGATAAAATCATCGAATTCCATACCTTGAGTGCCATGATAGTAGGGCATAATCTCACCCGGAAACAATTCACGAGCAGAACAACGATACATCGCGATTTATACACCAACACTTAATAAATTGACACAGATACTTCTCTGTTCTTCTTTTAGGCGATGCAAGAAAAATCGCTCGTCTGCAAGGGCACTGCAGACGAGCGATTTTTGATGACATCCAACGCTTATGCGTATAATTCTTCGCTGCTTTAACAGCTATCTTCAATCTGGCCCTATTAATAGGCCTTCCAGCTACCTCTGCTGGAATATTAAACGCTCTGGGGGCGAGCACTCGCTCTGCGCATCTGAAAAAAAATACTTCTAACCGGCGCCTCTCGCCAATTTGTAACACTTAGGTTACACTAGTAGCTTTTGCGAACTATCGTGAGTCTAAGCTACGTTGAATAAAGGATATGATCGACTTGTAGAAGATTATATTAATCAGATTTAGCGAGAGGAAAAACTTTAGGTAGACCGCAGCTCTCAGCTTAGCCGGGTCTAACTCTGACATCACATGTCATAGTATAAAAACTATCCTTCTACATAATTCAAATATATTTCCAGAAGGTTCCAACCATAGACTAAATAGTTATGGCTTCATTACATAAAGCCTCTCTGCTGGGCAAGTCTCTACAGTACTTATCGCCTCCTTTTTTGCGCAGAAAGATGCGGCCGTTCGCAATCCAGCAAAATTAAAACTTTTCAGTTTTAGCGAAATCACGAGCAAGAAAATGAAGTTTCTTTGCCTTTGGGGTTAGATGTTCCGAGACAAAAATAGTCAATTCACGGCCCTCAAGACCAATATGTTTCGTGTTTATCGGACTGCCAGGGTGGGAGGTATTATATTGCTTAATAACGTTCAAAAGTTTGTCTTTCGCAAAAGTATTGGTAAATTCAGTGACTGCTGACGCTGTTGATGCATTCGCCTTCGATGGCAGTCTGTAGGTATCTTTAATTTCGTTATATGAGCAGTCACTTCCAACACTTCTGATCAGGCTGGTCACCATGTTAAACCTCTGATCTCAAGACTTGTCTTTCTAATTACTCGTTCTAAGCCCTCGTATCTATCTTCCAAATCTTCAATTTTTGCATGTGTATCAAGCCATTCTCGGTATAAACTGTATTTTTTTTTGTCTAGGTCCTTTATTTGGGCCGACAGTTCACCAAATGAATTTTCAATATCGACGTACGATCGTAGGGCAGACAAGACCACGTGGAGTCGGTTTTGCAGCGATTTGTTTCTGTCACTAACTTTTGTAGCATTACATATAAATAAATACTTATCCCGAACTTCGGGGTGCCCCTAACGTCGACCGTCTTCTTCTGGTTGAAAAACACAAAAACAGAATAAACTCAGGTTTTTATTCAAAAACCTCAACAAACTAAAAATAAAACACATTTGTATACAAAATGGAAAAATATATGTCGGATCGTCAGTGAGCGATCGAGGAGGAGTGCCGAGCGGTATAGTACATCGTCAGGAGTATGGGCGTTCCCATTATCCCATTAGGGATAAACAAGACCTGTAAAAACAATTACACACTATTAGTAAAGAAAACACAATACAAATGGTAATCAGTAACAAGAATAAAGTAAGTTAAAGATACAGCAACAATACAGTTAATCGAACAGACCATTAAGGTCCCACAGTTGCCAAGCCACCCAATGATAAACGAACAAACCCTTAAGGTTTATAGTTCTTACAGTAGCATAAGCCACGCAAATACAAAGTGTATCGCTCGCTAGCAGCAAGCCTATACAACTATGTGAATATACAGCACTGCTGTACCTGGTAAACCGACAGTATTGTCGGGAGCAGGAACTCTTCACTGAGTCGAATCCGAGGATCGACTGCCATACTTACGGAGTGCACGCTCTTTTATAAGGCGATGCCCCCCACCTTGCAACCTCTCCATACAAGTCTGTCCATGGCGCACGGAACAAAACAAAACACACAAAACACTAAAATGTGCTAAATCTAATAAGATCTGTAATCAAATAAAACAATAATAATTGTCATTAATAAACAATAGTCATTTCATTAAGTAATTCGTTTTACATTCAAAGTAACGTGTCAACAATTGTTTTGAATAAAACCATCGATAACAAATTATCGAAATAAATTAACCACAAATCAGTGTACATACAGTGAGTACTCAATAAATCATGTTTCGAATTAATAGACAACAATTGATAATAAAATAACTTAAATTGATAATAAGAGAAACAAATCATAACAAATTTAGTTGAATACCCACAATAATAATTGAGATTAAAAACCATCTCCGACATATATTTACTGATAAATCAATAAGTAACATAATTTACAATCTACCTACATTTTTTAACATAAATAATTAAACATATTTGTACGCCTTTCGGCAAAACATAGAAGATCTACCTATCTGTAACATCTCACACTCTGTTGTAATTTGACCTATGTTTACAAATAAAGCATTCTGATTCTGATTCTGATTCATAGTTCAGAATTTGTTCGACAATTTAACTAGTAGGTAGGTATTTTTAACGTAAATATTATGAACTTAGGTGTATTGAGTGTTGACATTTTGAACTTAGGTATAATGACTATTGACATTTTGAATCATTCGAAATTTTATTTAATTGATACGAAATACGAGTTATGGGTGTGGTGAACAAGGGAAAACACTCAAGACTTGTTGAATTCTAGTGTATGTATTAGGGGTGGTCCAATATAAATTTCGTGAAGATCTGATGCAGACCATCGGAGACAATGGAACTCCTGAATCACGAACAGTACCTACACGTTTTCTGATTTGGTTGACTGTAACCAAATAGAAAACTTGTAAGTACTGACAGAAAATCGAACATAATTACTGGATAGTTAAATACCTATCCATTGTCAACTAAACATATTGGACTCCTCATAGAAAAACATATTATACATATACAGGAAAGGGATACCGTCTGGAAGATAGAAATACATTTGTTAGTTAGGTTATTTACTTTCACCATTTCTTATGAATGGATATATATTTCGGATGAAAGGAAGTAGGTGCTAAAAAGATAACCGCCTTCAAAATCTAAACAGTGATAGGTTGGGTGGTGGATAGTGATAGGACCTTTAGCACAGAACGCATGACTTTAGTTTCGAAAGTCGGCGGTAAATACAAAACAACAAACAGAACAAAAGCCGTCGACTTCCAAGACTAAAGTCATACTTACCTATGTTTTCTGAAGTTATTTATCACTTTTTAGTTTTTTTTTAAAGCGGTTGTATTTTTTTTGCAGAAAAGTTTATTTGTTGTAAGAATTTGTGATTAGTGGAATAATCTATACAAATAAATAAAATTAAAGTGTCTGTTTGTAATGTCCAAATAATATCTTTATACTAAATGCATATGAACGTAAGTATGGTAACTATCCCAAAAAAACTATTTTTAAAATTTTTGTCTGTCTGTCTTTCTGTCTGTTTGTTCCGGCTTATCTCTGAAACGGCTGAACCAATTTTGATGGAACTTTCACTGGCAGATAGCTGATGGTATATAAGGAGTAACTTAAAAAAAAACTTGAGAGGTGTCAAGGGACACCCGGATGGAACGAAGTTCCTTTCGATTAATTAGTGAAGGAATTGTAATAAAATTTTATTTTTTTTAAGTTACTAATATTTTTTTTTATTATTAACAAATATAATGTAATTAAAAGACAATTTAATTAAACGTGCCCGTTTATGTATCGAGCGAAATGGACTCCATTTTAAGCAGTTGCTTCGATACAGGGAAGTGTAAATTTTATACCTAATAGGTAAGTTTTTTAATTAAGCCAAAGTTGATTAAAACTGTGTTTGTGAATAGTTCTAATTTATTTAAATAGGTTACCTATAGCACCTATAGGTACTACGCCTGCCTGCCTTTCTTTTTCTAGCAAAAGAGTACCTACTCACTTACCTACTTACAACTACAAATAATTCGCCAATGATAAAAGTAAGTACCACTACCTACCTAGGTACCCACCTAAGCTCCCACTGGCTTAATTTAAACCAAAACATTTTAATCAAATCAAAGTAAAATATTATTGTCGCTAGTAAAACCTAGAGAAAAGTACTCTGTGACCTAGAGCGATAAGGTGCAGTGGTTACCTACTGACGACCGCGACCGATAGAAAGCTCATGATTATCAAACCCAAACTTTCAATAGGTACCTACTAAACAAAACATAGAAGTAGGTACAGTAACTACCTACCTACCTGTTAGGTATCTAACGGGAGCGGGGTACAAACACGTGATATCAAACAGCGAGTCAGTGTCATACTACTTTATTGTTTCGTGTCTCTGTCGCACGCGCGCCAACACACACAGGTGTCGTACGCGCTCTCGCATATATACAACACTTCCTTCCCCACATAGTTTAGAAAAATGGCTTATAATTAACAGGCATAACACGTCGTTTGGATCTATGATTTTGTTGGTCGGTTTCTAAGACATTCTCATTACCTCCTACTGTCTCCTGTGAATGATCTGGTGTAGACGGCTGTAAGGCTACAGGCTCAACACTCGTACCTTCCCTCTCCCCAAGATGAACCTCTTCAGTGGATATTGGTGCTTGTTCGCTTACGGGTACTGCGGTCTCACCCGTTACTTCTGTAGGTTCCGGCTGCGGCAATAAGTTGCTGTCATCGGTTTCTATGTCCGAGTGACAATCATTACTTTTATTTGCCAAACCTAAATCGCCCTCGGCTTGAAAACGTCGAATCTGGTCGATGTGTCGAATCACCCTGCAGTTTAGTTCCGCTATATGCACCGAATACATCACATTCCCAATAACCTCTTTGATTATGCCTTGCACCCAACAATATTTATTATTTCCTAAAAATCGTTTAATCCAAACAATGTCATCTAGTTTAAATTTTGGTCTTCTCCTTCCTCCCTTACTCTGTAAGGACTGTTTTTCACTTACGGTCAACGAAAGATCGGCGGATGTCGATGCAACTTGCAAAGGATTAATTAAGTCTAGCCGCGAGCGTAGGGGTCGACCATACAATACTTCCGCTGGAGATTTACCTGTGGTACTATTTTTGGAGTTCCTATAATCGAATAAAAACTTTGCAATTTTTTCTTGTAGTGGTATTTTAGCGTCACTTTGCAAAATTATGCTTTTAAGACCTTTTTTAATTATTTTTACGAAACTTTCGGCTTGGCCGTTACTTGAAGGGTGATACGCTGGTGATAACAAATGTTGAATACCGTTTAAATTGCAAAATTGTTCAAACTCCCTAGACGTGAAAGAAGTACCATTGTCCGTCACCAACGTGTGAGGCACACCGGCTCTTGACATAAAATCACATAATTTACTTATAACAGTTTTTGCTCCATAAGATGTTGTACTAACAGTATAACATTCCACCCACTTAGAAAATGCATCAACTATAACTAAAAACATTTGGTTATGAAACGGTCCAAGAAAATCTAAATGAATTCTATAGAACGCATGCGGCGGATAAGGCCACGGCGAGGGAGGCGCGCGGCGGGGCGCGGGTCGCAGCTGCGCGCATACGCTGCACGCGGCTGCCAACCGCTCGAGCGCCGCGTCGATTCCCGGGAACCACAATCTTTCGCGTGCGGCGGCCTTCATTTTGACCACCCCGAAGTGCGAATCGTGTAATTCTCCGATTATTTTATTTATAAGTGAATGTGGAATAACTACTTTATGACCACGCATTAAGCATTCATTTTCAAATGCCAATTGAAAACGAACGTCAAAATAAGGTCGCAATTGGGGGTCGTGAAGTTTACGCGGCCATCCTCTTAAAACATAATTTTTAACTTTTTTTAAAATCTCGTCGCGGTCTGTTTCGTAGCGTAATTCATTTATAGTAATAGGTAAACTTCCTTCAACAACAAAATTAACGTAAGCTGCGCGCTCTTCACAGTCGCGGTCCTCCCCGCGCGCCTCGTCCTGCGCCCGCTTCTCATTCACTAACGTCGCTCGCGATAAGAAATCTGCACTGTTATCACCGCTGCGAACATATTCGATGGTGTAATTGTACGCCGACAAGAATAACGCGTACCGTTGTAGCCTATTCGCAGATACCTCAGGGATGCCACGATGCGGACCAAAAATTGTTATCAACGGTTTATGGTCCGTACGTAATATGAATGGTATAGTACGACCATATAAGTACTGGTGAAATCTTCTAACACCATAAATTATTGCCGTTGCTTCTTTCTGTAACTGTGAATAATTTTTTTCTGCTGCTGTGAGCGTCCTTGAAGCAAATGCGATAGGCCTCTCGCGATTGTCAGCACGTGATACCTGAGATAGAATGGCACCTAAACCTTGTGGTGAAGCATCTACGGTTAGAATCAGTTTAGCGTTTGGATCAAAATGGGCTAGCAACTGGTCGGAAGCAAGCAGTTCCTTAATTCGTTCGAATGCCTCGTCGTGAACTGAAGTCCATTCCCATTTTGTATTTTTATGAAGTAACTCATATAATGAGCTTAGAATCGACGATGCGTTTGGCACGAAACTTCTATAATAGTTAATTAGCCCTAAAAATGATTGTAATTGCGAACTATTCGTCGGTTTCGGAGCTTTTAATATGGCCAGAACTTTATCTGGTGATTTCCGAATACCATTTTTATCAATAATATGACCGAGGTAGCAAATTTCGTTTTTAAAATATTCGCATTTATCCTGCTGAACAGTTAACCCTGCGTCTTCTAGGCGTTTTAAAACTACCGTTAACCTGTTTATGTGCTCGTTAATATTTCCCCCTGTAACTAAAATATCATCTAAAAATATTGTAACCCCGTCTAGGCCTGCAAGCACACATTCCATGGCCCGTTGAAAAATGGCTGGGGCACTCGCCAGACCGAACACCAGCCTGGTATATTTGAAAAGGCCACGATGCGTGTTGATACATGTTAGTGTCTGTGAATCTTCTGTCAGTAAAAATTGGTTGTATGCACGAGATAGGTCAAGTTTGGTGAACTGCTCACCACCGTGTAGTTTAGAAAATAATTCATCAATAGAAGGTAATGGGTATTTTTCGATCAATAATTGCTTATTAATGGTTACTGAGTAATCTGCACAAATTCTAACACCGCCGTCTTTTTTTAATACAGGAACTATGGGAGAGGCACATTCTGAATATTCTACCGGTTCTAATATCCCAAGGTCCACAAGACGATTCAGCTCCGCATCGATTTTGTTCCTTAAGGCGAAAGCAACCGGTCTTGCTTTAAAAAATAATGGTTTTGCATCTGGTTTTAACTTTAAACATACCTTATTTTTGTTGAAGCATCCTAATTTACTGGAAAATAATTTTGGAAATTGCGAAATAATGTCAGTGATGACCCGATTCTGTGATTTACCCATGTAGTTAACGGGCGCCGCCGGGGCAAATTCTAAGTTGAATGCATGTAAAAATTCCCGGCCTAGTAGCGGCGGGCCACCGCCGCGCACTACGTAGAACTTTAGGTCATGCGCGTTATCTACGTACGTCACGGTCAGTTGAATAAAACCTAACGTTATCATTTTACCTCCCGTGTAACTAAATAAATTATTATTAGTGTCGGACAATGGTACTTCCTTGAAATAAGATTGGTAGGTATGATCTGAAATTACATTAACGGCTGAACCACTGTCTATCTCAAACTCCAAAAATATACCATTTACATGCACGGACTCTGTCATTGGTCTACCTCTCACGCATTTAATATTAAGCACATGTGACTTACCATCGTCTCCGACATCCGCATTATCTTTCGTGACGAAATTTACTTTCGAGTTAGACGCACACATCCTACTTAAATGACCCTTACGGTTACACTTTTTGCACTTATAATTTTTATAACGGCACTGATGGACCTTATGGTTGATATACCCGCACACACTGCACTTTTCGTTCCTGGAGATACTGAACACGGCGTCGGGGCCCGCGCAGCCGGCGGCCGCGGCGGCGACCGCGTCGCTCGCTCCCGCGTTGCCGCTCAAGCCGCCCGATAGTTGGGTGGTAGTTGCTGCTTTGCGCGCTGCGCTCACGTTCTCAGCCAACTCCACGGCCTTCCCCAGCGTCAGTTCCTGCAGATCCTTTGCGAACAACTTTTCACGTTCGGGACCCGCTGCCATTCCCATCACAAATTTGTCGAGAAGGGCCTCTTCCAGATTTTTAAACCCGCAATGTGCCGCCAATCCCCTAATCCTTGCTGCCCACTGGGTATGACTCTCACCTGGGCGTTGCGAAGCTGAGTAGAAGTGGTACCGCTCCGCGAACCCAAGCCGTTTCGGAGTGAAATGACTATCCAATAGACGGATGATGGTGTCATATTCTACCTCCTCAACTTTCTGCGGCAACGCCAGGTCACTCGCTAGTTTGTAGCTTGACTCACTCAATGCACTTAACAATATTGCCTTCCGTTTGACCTTGGCTTTGTCCGACACATCGTTTACGTCGTTCGCAATAAACCACTGTGTGAGCCGTGATTTATATGTATCCCATTCGCTTGTGAGATGGTCGAAGTTGGTTATTGAACCAAAAGCTCCACTGGAAAACATTCTTTTAATTATTTTGATCCTCGTCGCCACTGTTCGGTATCTAACGGGAGCGGGGTACAAACACGTGATATCAAACAGCGAGTCAGTGTCATACTACTTTATTGTTTCGTGTCTCTGTCGCACGCGCGCCAACACACACAGGTGTCGTACGCGCTCTCGCATATATACAACACTAGTAAAACCTAGAGAAAAGTACTCTGTGACCTAGAGCGATAAGGTGCAGTGGTTACCTACTGACGACCGCGACCGATAGAAAGCTCATGATTATCAAACCCAAACTTTCAATAGGTACCTACTAAACAAAACATAGAAGTAGGTACAGTAACTACCTACCTACCTAACCTACGTATTCTATGGCTTAATTATCGACTTAAAATTTACACTCGTTTTCACAATCCACACAGTCTCACAGTGAAAGGTGGACTTATCTCGTAGGTCGTTATCATCGGAATTATCACGCAATGATAATTCCGATGTCATTGAGGTAGGTACCGCCACTATTTGAGCGAATAAACTTAGGTACTAAACATATCGCCGTAGGTACCTAGTTCAAAGAGTTCGCCGCGCCGCCTTTAAATACATAAACATATTCTACGAAAAGCGAATTCGGACTTTATTTTGTAAACGTAAACGGTTAAAAATTGAAATTTTACCAAACTAGGTATGATAAAATTATTCTGAGAAACGTATAGGCAGGTGCCCGACCGGACAATAGGAGCTATGTGCAACCGAATTTCACGGTTAATGTGTAAAAATAAGGTTTTAATTCGCTCCAATATTTTCATAGAAAAGCCGCGATTCAACTAATAATGAACTCTATTTGACAGTTCCAACGATTCAATTTTTCTGTTCGAATTGTCTGCGTTTGTGAAGTAATAAAAATAGCAAAAAAGTGTCGTGACAACTTTTCGTAAGAATTTTTTCCGTCTAGCCCCCTTTCACAACGCGCGATAAGGAACTTCGTTCCAAAAATAGGGTTCCGTACAAAAATATTAAAACCCCTCAAATCCATGCAAAAATAATTAAACCTCTGCTGATAACCGACAATTACGCGGACGAAGTCGCGGGCATCAGCTAGCACTGCATTGCGGCAGTGCAATGCTGGCACTTCACATGGCTTTATTTCAATTTTGTGTTATCCAAATAAGGCGAATATTTGCACAAATATGCCATGTGAAGTGCCAGCATAACAAAAGTCCAACTATAGCAAGATTTTAGGGTTTTTTTTTATTTTAATTTCGTAGTTTCGTACTGAAAAAAGCAACATTTAATCTGAATATTTATTGGTCATTTAATTATTCTATTCCTATTTATTTTGAAATATACAGACGGAAGTATCTACTTCCGTACTGTTTTATTTATTACCTACAGTGAAACTATCCATTTCAAAATAAATGAATTTATTTTTTATTTTTTTTACTATTAAATAGGCATGCGTTTGACCGCAATTCACCTGATCTTAGGTGATAATGCGGCCTAAGTTGGAACACGCTTGCCTAGGATGAACCGGTTCACTCGTGCCTTGAAGATACCCAGATTATTCTTATCAGGGAACAGAGAGGTAGGGCAGGGAAAAAACAAAATATTAGGCAGTAAGGTCGGGCGTGCGTGTCGGTATCGGAGTAAGCGAGACAGGGATAGCTTCTTGGGGATGAGTACGTAGCAAGCGCTGTGTGCGTGTAAACCGCGCTAGAACTCCAAGGCCATTGACGAGTCTAATCGCCTTAACCCCGCGTAGGCGCGGAGGGGCGAGCTGGCCCGCGAGCTGAAGAGCAGGTGGTTTTAACGCTCGCCACCGTGGTTGGAGCTGGCCGGCAGCGCCAGCCAGCAAGCCGAAGCTGCGGTTGTGAGCGTAAAACACATCTGAGACGATAAGCTAGCGTGGGACCGCCGAAGCCCCGCAGCGCCGGAGCCGTGACAGAAACTATGCCTGCTGCATGTTGCATGCTGAATGCTGGCTTGCATGCCTGCTTGTATTCTGCATGCTTGCTTGCTGCATGCATGGTAAAAATATGTTTTAATATCATTATGCGTAAATAAATGTATGCTTTAGAATGTTATGCTAAATAGTAATATTATGATTAGAAAAACCATGCGTAAGCTGATATGCGTAAATAATGATATGCGAAAATATAATTAGGAGAAACAAATGTATGCTAAGTTATATTAGGTCTTAAAATTTCATGCAAATGGATAGAGAAGGTTTATTTTTAGATTTCCTTGTGAATAAAAAATCGGTATCTGTTAACATGATCATAACATCAATATTGCAGGCGGTTGTACTGAACTAGCATTGTTGGGAAACCGATCACTTTTCCGAATTAATTTTGTCCGAATTTCATTTTACCGAAAACTATTGACCGACGTCTTTTTTGCTATATGCATTAATTAATTGACATATTTTTAGACTAGCTTCTGCCCGCGACTTCGTACGCGGATCCTGTTGCTTATGCCAGCGACAACGGGGTCGGCAAAATCGAAGATCTGAAACGTCTGATGTCGAATTCTAAGAGCCCGGGGACGGGAAACCAACGGGATGCGCGAGATGATTCGAGACGTTCAAAAAGTACAATTTTGAATCATACCTCCGATGGCGGAATATGTGGCGTAGTCAATCTTAAGAGTATACGTAAATGCCCTCCGTTCCATATCAACCCAAGGAAGATCGCTATGCCCTACGGCTATTTCTGAGACACATCCGATTCTTCAGATGATATCGACATTCTGTTCAGAGAATGTCGAAGTCGATCAGAATTCAAACGTTCGTTGCGCTCTTCTTCTCTTCATGCCGTACTTCAGCTATTCTTTCGCTCTCACTTTCTAACTGATTATGAATATTTTGTTGTGTGCGTGTTCGGGGCAATGTATGATAATCTCGATAAGCAGTTAGTCGTACATCACGTTCATCACTCGGTTCAAAAGACCTGTTAGTAGATGTGCGAATACGCTGACAACTCAAGCGTAATTCTCTATCCGTGAACGTCTCCGACTCGCGAGACAATGCGTGACGTTTACGATCAGCGGTCAGTCGCGCATCACGTTCCCCACTTGTCTCTAGAGACCTGAATGTAGATGCGCAAATACGCTGGGAACGCAGACGTGCTTCGCGATCTGAAGAGGTTTCCACGGAGCGATTTGCAGCCTGATGTTCTCGAACAGCATCAAGTCTCTCCTGACGCTCTTCGGTAGATTCTTGGGATCTTATGATCCTCAATCTTTTAGCTCCTTTGGAACATTGAGAAAGATTTGACCCCTTTCTAGGCATGGTTATAGTTTTATTGTGAAGAGATACCTGATCAATTAAAAACTAAGTGACTGCTCCCCTGCGTTACCGGGTAGGATACCGTGTAAAGGAAATTAAACACTCAAATAACATAAGCAGGAAGTCATATTTAACCAATAAAAAAATTGACCAGTAGAGTCAAATTTTCAGCGTCATCAAAAATCAGTCCTAAACTGTTACCGCCTTCACCGCGTGGAGGTACTCCCAGCTTATTTTATTTTATAATAAACAGTGAAATTAGTGACAGCTTTACAGTAAAATTAGTGACAGCTTTACAGTAAAATTAGTGACAGCTTTACAGTAAAATTAGTGATAGCTTTGATTTCCACATTAGATGTTTCTGATCTTCGATTTTTATAAGTCAACAGGAAATGCTCATCAGACCGAACAACTTTTGCTAAGACGTCATTCCTTTAAATGTTATGGTGTAGCTGGGCTCTTGGAGTTCCACATCAGGTGTTCCAGATCTTCAAATTTATTCTCTTAGCAGAAAATGCTCATCACGTGGAACAATTTTTGCTATGGTACCATTTTTGTATCTCTTATAGTTTAGCTGGTCTGTTGCGGTTCTGCATCAGGAGTTCAAGTTTCCAAGATAAATTATAGCCTATATGTTGCCCAGACTTAATACCTATACAACAAAAAAAAAATCATTCAAATCCGTCCAACAGTTCCGAAGATTAGCGTGTACAAACAAACAGACAGAATTTTTTTTTGGATTCGTGCTCTATTACTGTTTCTAAACCCCCCTTAATTATTACTTTTTTAATATATTCAATGTACAGACACAGTTTTTTTACTGTTTTATTATATGTATAGATCATCGAAGTATCATGTGTCATATGTATTATTTTACCGAACTATGTTTCTCCGATTTACAAAATAACTTTTTCCTATTGGCCGAAGTCTCTTTTGAACTATTTTCATTTGCCAAATGGTTTATTTGCCATATTTTCAACAACATTTTACGGAATATTATTTGATCACAAATATATAGCCGGTTACTTGGTAGCATTTTCAACATTGAATTAAAATAGTGTCATAAAAAGTCAATGTTACAAAATTTAGTGACAGAAACGAATCGCTGCAAAACAGACGTCACGCAGTCTTGTCTGCCCTAGAGTGTAATTTTAGAACGCGTAGGCGCGGAGGGGTGGGTCGGCCCGTGAGCTGAGGAGCAGGCGGTTTGAAGGCTCGCTGCCGCGGCTGAGGCTGGCCGGAGGAGCCGGCCAGCAAGCCGAAGCTGCGGTGGTGACCGTTAAAACCATCTGCGACGATAAGCTCGCGTGGGGCCGCCCAGACCCCGCAGCGCCGGAGCCATGACAGAAACAATGCTTGTGCATGTTGCATGCCTGCTTGCATGTTTCATGCTTGTTTGCATGCTGTATGCTTGTTTGCATGCTGCATGCCTGATTGCATGCTGCATGCTTGAAGCAAGAATCTTTGTTAGCAAGTTTCTTACTGGGACCACCAGTTTTATTAAGTGCCATTAATTTAAATAATTAATGAAACAAAATAGTAGGAAACTAATTTGAAATTAGCTCTCTATAACGCCAGTGTAATGAATACATTAGTTTTGAAAGCTCTTTCAAATATTTAATTTCACTCAAATTGTCTTTAATTTTCAAAAGTTTTTGATTTTTCGTTTCTTTAACGACGCATTTTTTTTCTAGTCGAGTACCGGTTATCATTGACTCAATATCAGACATATTTACCTACTTCTAGGCGTTTGGTGAAATATGGTAATTAAAACGGGTGCGTCTCATATCATATAAAGTTATTTGGTATATTTTCAGTTTAATAACGTTCACAAGATATAATAAACGTGTGATATCCCAACTGTTGGTATAATTTCTTTACATATAACATTTTATATACTCTAAAAGTTATTTCTTATTACGTTATTGGATATAACGTTTATTTAATCGAAAATCATTAAGCCTATCGTTTCAAATATATACTTTGGCATAACCAGTTTGGGAATTAATTTTGCCATTATAATACTTTGCCATATATTTTTTTGGCAAAATTATCTTGAAAGCTAATTTATTTTGGCATAAATTGAATTCGCATAATGTTACTAGGCATGATCTGCAAATCTACCGCGCCACGTTAAAGTATTGTTGTACGCGCTGCTGAATGGGTCGCACACACCTTGTAGATTTGCTTGAAATGATAGTCACTGATAGCCAAAGAAGATCTGATTTATTGAGTAATCTTAACTACCGAGTTACTAATGAGTACAGCTGTTTACTAGTTTAGCTAATTGTGTACTGTCGCGTTACAATATGATTCGCGTAAGGCGACGGAAAAGTGCTGAATTGTGTAAAAACATAAGATATTGCTCTGTTATCCTTGCTTTGACCTTCAGAAGATTGTACATTTTTGGTAGTTCAGTCTGTATGTTTTCTATTGGTAAGGCCAGCTCTCGCGATAACTGTCCTGAAATTATGCTGAGTTGGTCTCGTAGCTGCTTCGGTGATAGTAAATGGACGCTGAACATTCCATGATGTATATCCGTAATTGTGTCGATTATTGTGTCTTGGATGGATTTTAGTTTCGTAAGCATATTTGAAGCTATGATAGTGGAAAGTGCCAGTTCGTTCATCACTTCTTGTGCTTGCAGATTTTTGCTCAACGTATTGGTGGCTTTAGTTAAATTATTTAGATGTTAGAAAGAAAAGAAAGAAAGAAAAAGCATTTATTAGCCCGCACAGGACGAAACACACAAATAACAACAAGGTTTAAAATTATAACAAACTAAAAAATAAGAAACGAATCGGTCCTGTACGATGCCAAAAGGCCCCTATCTCAGCATGTTATGCAGCGTGTTATGTTGATTGATTACCTTGTGTTGCCGATTGATAGACTCTTCAGTCCTTTTGAGTAAATTATATTCTGTTTCCACGACTGACGTCTTATTTTTCCTCAAGAGTGCCAAGTGATTTTCATTTTCTTTTATTAGGGAAATGTCTTGCTTGTATTGATCGGCGAAACGTTGATCTAGAACTTCAAATAAGCTGTTGGCAATGTACCCCACACCATCGACGAGGCCACGCCGCTTTCGTGTGCGTTCTTTGATATGCTGATTCAGTAACATTCCATTGTAGTACTTCAGTTCGTCCTGAGAGTGACGTAGTTGCAACAATATGATGTCACATAGTGCTCTGTTTGCTTCTTTTTCACAGACGCCGTTTATTTGTGTCAGGTATTTGTCGAACGTTGCCGATCCGTACCAATAAGGGCTCATGTCGTAATACACGATGAGCTTCCATTCATCGCGAATAAACTGCATGCTTGAGATTCGATCGAACAGGAGTGCTTTGTGTATTGCTGTCAGCGTATATGGTGACGCTAATTGCTCGTGGCCAAAGACTGATGTCATGATGAGAAATAGTGTTGGTCGTCGATTTGTTTGGTTGTCCTTCATCTTGGTGTTCTGTTTGTCTGGCATTTGCCCTGTCTGACCGGTCGGTTTTGTCCGAATTTCATTTTACCGAAAACTATTGACCGACGTCTTTTTTGCTATATGCATTAATTAATTGACATATTTTTAGACTAGCTTCTGCCCGCGACTTCGTACGCGGATCCTGTTGCTTATGCCAGCGACAACGGGGTCGGCAAAATCGAAGATCTGAAACGTCTGATGTCGAATTCTAAGAGCCCGGGGACGGGAAACCAACGGGATGCGCGAGATGATTCGAGACGTTCAAAAAGTACAATTTTGAATCATACCTCCGATGGCGGAATATGTGGCGTAGTCAATCTTAAGAGTATACGTAAATGCCCTCCGTTCCATATCAACCCAAGGAAGATCGCTATGCCCTACGGCTATTTCTGAGACACATCCGATTCTTCAAATGATATCGACATTCTGTTCAGAGAATGTCGAAGTCGATCAGAATTCAAACGTTCGTTGCGCTCTTCTTCTCTTCATGCCGTACTTCAGCTATTCTTTCGCTCTCACTTTCTAACTGATTATGAATATTTTGTTGTGTGCGTGTTCGGGGCAATGTATGATAATCTCGATAAGCAGTTAGTCGTACATCACGTTCATCACTCGGTTCAAAAGACCTGTTAGTAGATGTGCGAATACGCTGACAACTCAAGCGTAATTCTCTATCCGTGAACGTCTCCGACTCGCGAGACAATGCGTGACGTTTACGATCAGCGGTCAGTCGCGCATCACGTTCCCCACTTGTCTCTAGAGACCTGAATGTAGATGCGCAAATACGCTGGGAACGCAGACGTGCTTCGCGATCTGAAGAGGTTTCCACGGAGCGATTTGCAGCCTGATGTTCTCGAACAGCATCAAGTCTCTCCTGACGCTCTTCGGTAGATTCTTGGGATCTTATGATCCTCAATCTTTTAGCTCCTTTGGAACATTGAGAAAGATTTGACCCCTTTCTAGGCATGGTTATAGTTTTATTGTGAAGAGATACCTGATCAATTAAAAACTAAGTGACTGCTCCCCTGCGTTACCGGGTAGGATACCGTGTAAAGGAAATTAAACACTCAAATAACATAAGCAGGAAGTCATATTTAACCAATAAAAAAATTGACCAGTAGAGTCAAATTTTCAGCGTCATCAAAAATCAGTCCTAAACTGTTACCGCCTTCACCGCGTGGAGGTACTCCCAGCTTATTTTATTTTATAATAAACAGTGAAATTAGTGACAGCTTTACAGTAAAATTAGTGACAGCTTTACAGTAAAATTAGTGACAGCTTTACAGTAAAATTAGTGATAGCTTTGATTTCCACATTAGATGTTTCTGATCTTCGATTTTTATAAGTCAACAGGAAATGCTCATCAGACCGAACAACTTTTGCTAAGACGTCATTCCTTTAAATGTTATGGTGTAGCTGGGCTCTTGGAGTTCCACATCAGGTGTTCCAGATCTTCAAATTTATTCTCTTAGCAGAAAATGCTCATCACGTGGAACAATTTTTGCTATGGTACCATTTTTGTATCTCTTATAGTTTAGCTGGTCTGTTGCGGTTCTGCATCAGGAGTTCAAGTTTCCAAGATAAATTATAGCCTATATGTTGCCCAGACTTAATACCTATACAACAAAAAAAAAATCATTCAAATCCGTCCAACAGTTCCGAAGATTAGCGTGTACAAACAAACAGACAGAATTTTTTTTTGGATTCGTGCTCTATTACTGTTTCTAAACCCCCCTTAATTATTACTTTTTTAATATATTCAATGTACAGACACAGTTTTTTTACTGTTTTATTATATGTATAGATCATCGAAGTATCATGTGTCATATGTATTATTTTACCGAACTATGTTTCTCCGATTTACAAAATAACTTTTTCCTATTGGCCGAAGTCTCTTTTGAACTATTTTCATTTGCCAAATGGTTTATTTGCCATATTTTCAACAACATTTTACGGAATATTATTTGATCACAAATATATAGCCGGTTACTTGGTAGCATTTTCAACATTGAATTAAAATAGTGTCATAAAAAGTCAATGTTACAAAATTTAGTGACAGAAACGAATCGCTGCAAAACAGACGTCACGCAGTCTTGTCTGCCCTAGAGTGTAATTTTAGAACGCGTAGGCGCGGAGGGGTGGGTCGGCCCGTGAGCTGAGGAGCAGGCGGTTTGAAGGCTCGCTGCCGCGGCTGAGGCTGGCCGGAGGAGCCGGCCAGCAAGCCGAAGCTGCGGTGGTGACCGTTAAAACCATCTGCGACGATAAGCTCGCGTGGGGCCGCCCAGACCCCGCAGCGCCGGAGCCATGACAGAAACAATGCTTGTGCATGTTGCATGCCTGCTTGCATGTTTCATGCTTGTTTGCATGCTGTATGCTTGTTTGCATGCTGCATGCCTGATTGCATGCTGCATGCTTGAAGCAAGAATCTTTGTTAGCAAGTTTCTTACTGGGACCACCAGTTTTATTAAGTGCCATTAATTTAAATAATTAATGAAACAAAATAGTAGGAAACTAATTTGAAATTAGCTCTCTATAACGCCAGTGTAATGAATACATTAGTTTTGAAAGCTCTTTCAAATATTTAATTTCACTCAAATTGTCTTTAATTTTCAAAAGTTTTTGATTTTTCGTTTCTTTAACGACGCATTTTTTTTCTAGTCGAGTACCGGTTATCATTGACTCAATATCAGACATATTTACCTACTTCTAGGCGTTTGGTGAAATATGGTAATTAAAACGGGTGCGTCTCATATCATATAAAGTTATTTGGTATATTTTCAGTTTAATAACGTTCACAAGATATAATAAACGTGTGATATCCCAACTGTTGGTATAATTTCTTTACATATAACATTTTATATACTCTAAAAGTTATTTCTTATTACGTTATTGGATATAACGTTTATTTAATCGAAAATCATTAAGCCTATCGTTTCAAATATATACTTTGGCATAACCAGTTTGGGAATTAATTTTGCCATTATAATACTTTGCCATATATTTTTTTGGCAAAATTATCTTGAAAGCTAATTTATTTTGGCATAAATTGAATTCGCATAATGTTACTAGGCATGATCTGCAAATCTACCGCGCCACGTTAAAGTATTGTTGTACGCGCTGCTGAATGGGTCGCACACACCTTGTAGATTTGCTTGAAATGATAGTCACTGATAGCCAAAGAAGATCTGATTTATTGAGTAATCTTAACTACCGAGTTACTAATGAGTACAGCTGTTTACTAGTTTAGCTAATTGTGTACTGTCGCGTTACAATATGATTCGCGTAAGGCGACGGAAAAGTGCTGAATTGTGTAAAAACATAAGATATTGCTCTGTTATCCTTGCTTTGACCTTCAGAAGATTGTACATTTTTGGTAGTTCAGTCTGTATGTTTTCTATTGGTAAGGCCAGCTCTCGCGATAACTGTCCTGAAATTATGCTGAGTTGGTCTCGTAGCTGCTTCGGTGATAGTAAATGGACGCTGAACATTCCATGATGTATATCCGTAATTGTGTCGATTATTGTGTCTTGGATGGATTTTAGTTTCGTAAGCATATTTGAAGCTATGATAGTGGAAAGTGCCAGTTCGTTCATCACTTCTTGTGCTTGCAGATTTTTGCTCAACGTATTGGTGGCTTTAGTTAAATTATTTAGATGTTAGAAAGAAAAGAAAGAAAGAAAAAGCATTTATTAGCCCGCACAGGACGAAACACACAAATAACAACAAGGTTTAAAATTATAACAAACTAAAAAATAAGAAACGAATCGGTCCTGTACGATGCCAAAAGGCCCCTATCTCAGCATGTTATGCAGCGTGTTATGTTGATTGATTACCTTGTGTTGCCGATTGATAGACTCTTCAGTCCTTTTGAGTAAATTATATTCTGTTTCCACGACTGACGTCTTATTTTTCCTCAAGAGTGCCAAGTGATTTTCATTTTCTTTTATTAGGGAAATGTCTTGCTTGTATTGATCGGCGAAACGTTGATCTAGAACTTCAAATAAGCTGTTGGCAATGTACCCCACACCATCGACGAGGCCACGCCGCTTTCGTGTGCGTTCTTTGATATGCTGATTCAGTAACATTCCATTGTAGTACTTCAGTTCGTCCTGAGAGTGACGTAGTTGCAACAATATGATGTCACATAGTGCTCTGTTTGCTTCTTTTTCACAGACGCCGTTTATTTGTGTCAGGTATTTGTCGAACGTTGCCGATCCGTACCAATAAGGGCTCATGTCGTAATACACGATGAGCTTCCATTCATCGCGAATAAACTGCATGCTTGAGATTCGATCGAACAGGAGTGCTTTGTGTATTGCTGTCAGCGTATATGGTGACGCTAATTGCTCGTGGCCAAAGACTGATGTCATGATGAGAAATAGTGTTGGTCGTCGATTTGTTTGGTTGTCCTTCATCTTGGTGTTCTGTTTGTCTGGCATTTGCCCTGTCTGACCGGTTACTGTGGTTGATATGGGGTCAGATACCAGAACAGACAACTTAATCACTGGGAGAAACACATTGTTGGTTTTCAGTGTAACAACCCTGACTAATCCATCGGAGCCAGGATGTAGCTCAGTGACTCTGCCTAGAGCCCATCTTCCTGGGAGGAGGTTAGCCTCATGAATGATGACAACGTCATCAACTCTAACGTTTTCATGTGGTCTTTTCCACTTGCTTCTAGTCGATAATAGAGCGAGGTATTCTGACTGCCACCTCTTCCAAATATCTTCAAAAATTTTCTGTGCTCTCTTCCACCTTGTGCTTAAAAAATGTGACGGAATCAGATAATTTAAATCGTCTGGGTCCTCTGTAAGTGCGCACAGTGGCCGACTGTTTAGACATTCTTCGAGTTGAGCCAGTAAAGTACTGTATTCCTCGAACGTGAGTTTTTGCTCGCCGACAACACGTCGTAGGTGATGCTTCAGACTTTTTACCGCTGCTTCCCATAGACCTCCTGCGCTAGGCCAGGCGGGGGCGTAAAAATGCCACTGTATTCCCAACTCATTGACCTCTGTATGGAACTCGTCGTTGAATGTCTTGCGCAGTTCTACCAGTTCTTGTTGCAGTGCTTTATTGGCTCCTACAAAATTGGTGCCATTATCACTGTAGATGTGATAATAATAATAATAATAATAATTCTTTATTGACATAATAAGTACAAATAGGATTCATGGATTCCCTAGCACCTGCGCTAGTAAGAACTGTGTTGCAGGTGTTAGTGTATTCCCCTTAATTAAATGACAGTAATGTTACGTCAAACAGAATAATTAGAAAAGAAACAATTATTTTTATAAATTTACAGATATTAAACGTGCTGCTATGTTTGTATGCATGTGTGTGTGTATGTTTGTGTGTGTGTATGTGTGTGTGTGTGTGTGTGTGTGTGTGTGTGTGTGTGTGTGTATGTGTGTATGTGTGTTTGTATGTCAGTGTGTGTGCGCGTGTGCTTCTGGTGTCTGTTGTGAGTGAGGATGTGTGAGTGCCTGTGCTGTGCAGAATGGGTTAGGTTTTTATGAGATTTTCTACATCAGTATAGTCCATTGACTTTAGCCAGTCATGCAGAATTATCTTAAATTTATTGTTATTAAATTTTTTTACTTTCTGGTTTTTACTTAATTTATTATAGGTATGCGGAGCTAGAAATGTATAGTGTCTTCTGGCAAATGCTGATCTAGTACGAGGGACAGGGCATCTTTCCACGCGCTTTTGTGAATTGGGCAGGTTAGGAACATCTTGTTTGTGGTATCTTCGTAGCATTTCGTGGGCGAATATCTTTCTCACAGATAACACTCCAGCCAGGTCATACACTGCAGATGTGGGATGTCGATACGGTAGGTATAAAAGTACTTTAAGCACCATACGCTGTGCCCGCTCGACTCCAATCACATGGGTTTTAGCCGCACCTCCCCATGCGCAAATGCAATATCTGATAATGCATTCGCACAAAGCACGATAAGTTTGTACAAGTAGAGTTCTATTTGCCACTGTGCGCAAATTTTTAAAGATATATACCAGTTTTCTGATTCGAGCTATTGTTAACGTGAGATGCAAAGTCCAGGTAAGTTGGTCATCTAGCGTGACACCTAAATACTTTATTGAGGCGACTCGTGAAAGCGTCAAGCAATCACAGCTAGATCGAGTTTCTCTTCTGTTGCACGGGAAGGTATGTATTTTGATAATGTGCGATGCAGCAGGTTTACCTACAGATGTTTTGCTGAAGCATAGATATTTCGTCTTACAGGTGT
Source organism: Charanyca ferruginea (assembly GCA_947361185.1). NCBI lineage: Eukaryota > Metazoa > Arthropoda > Insecta > Lepidoptera > Noctuidae > Charanyca > Charanyca ferruginea. The sequence continues at coordinate 29,697,835 of OX376061.1, read as the reverse complement.
TTAATGATAGAAGACTGCTTTCCAGCCAGGAGGTCACCTTAGCTAAGCCTGCCTCAGCCAGACTAAATACCACCCAGGTTTGAGCATGAAATATCAGCACCGTGTCATCAGCGAACATAAAAAGATCCATGTGTGGCAGGGTAGCAGCTATCTTGCATAGATTATTAATATAAATAAGGAATAGTGTGGGTCCTAGCGTGCTGCCCTGGGGAACGCCATATTTGCATATTGAGTCAGAGCTTTCATAGCCTGCAACTCTAACTCGTTGAGATCTTTCGGTTAGATAATCTTTAAACCAGTCCAGAGCCACCCCTCTTATACCAACGTTCTCCAAGCGTGTTAATAATATTTTAACGGATACGGTATCAAATGCCTTTTGGAGGTCTAAAAAGACCCCCTGTACGGTTCACGTACAGGCAAATTGCTAACGCCGCGACCTACTTTTCGCCGCTCGTTTTATTTACTTTAATTAATAATTATATTTAGTTGACCAATAGCTGCCGTTGCGCTATAACCGCGGATTAGCATCCAACTTAACTTTCGTGTAACTTTTACGAATAAACTGAACTACCCCAAAGTCTGTGGTTTTCGTCAACTCACATCCAACAACTCAACTGTAAGTAACAACGGCTACCTCTGAGCCATACATAAAAGTGGTCCTTCGAGCCGGATGTAACAGGTGCATACTGTCTCTGTTAACGTTAGCGAACCGATCTAGCTGGTGTCCCAGAAGAGCGGATCGCGTTAGTGGGCACGCACTTAATATCCAAAACTTGCGGAAACTTCGCAAACTTTGGTGAACTAGTACCTGCGGTGATACAACTCTACTCTACCAACGGTCAAACCAATAACTAATAACAATGGTTCAGAGTGTACCGGAACTGATAAGCCTTCAAGAAACTATCTTCAAAGATTTGAAGCTTATTTGCACCAACTACAAGAAGGACAGCCCCACCAGAAAAAACTTGGCGTACCTGGAGGAGCGTCTTTCTCGGCTGAACAATAACTGGAAGAAGTTTGTTTACAACCATCAACTACTGGAGGAATCTGGAGCAACAGACCTTCAATACTTCAACGACGACATTTTCAGCAGTACGAAGAAGATGTATGAAGAAGTGCTGCAAGATATGCTGAAACGTAAATCGGAATTACCGTCTGCGTCTACTAGTAAGACGGAACAACCACCTGCTACGCCTAAGCAAGGTAAGGGACAATCGAAATTTACTTTCGACGATATCGAATTCCACATACCTCCTCGGGGAACAAGCGAGTCGACGGAAAAGCAACAAGATCTTTTGCGTCAACAATACTGCAACTTTAGAGCATTCCAACGCACTGTGGAGAAGATAAACGTAGCATTGGAGGCACCGATGGAAAAATGGGAATTAGATGACAACTTATGCGTCTTGAAAACTAAATGGGAGCATATCGAAAAGGCAAATTGGGAACTAGACTACTTATTACAAGACGAGGACTCAATATATCAACAGAGATATAATACAGCCGAAAACCTTTATGATGACCTGAAAAGGAAACTACAACACAATATCTGGAATAATGCACATTATGAGAAATCTACGCCAAAAATTCAAATACCTGATTTTCATGGAAACTACAACCAGTGGTTGACTTTTAGAGACCTCTACTTAGAAAGTGTACACAACAATCCGACACTTTCGAAGGCTCAAAAAATGCAACACTTAAAAACAAAACTGAAGGGTGAGGCGGAAAAACTGGTCCAGCATCTTGGCATCAGTGCTGAGAACTACATACCTTGCTGGGAGATGCTGACCCACCGCTACGACAACAAACGGCTGTTATTCACATCATACATGAACACGCTCTTGAATCAACCTAGTATTCAGCAACCAACCGCTGCAAGCATACGGACGCTTCACGACGTCATGATGGAGTGCTTGAACGGACTCAAAAACATCGGGCTAGACATTACCAACTGGGATCCGATCGTGGTTCATCTACTGATTCAGAAACTAGATAGCGTTACTTATAAAGAATATATAAAGGACATCAAACATCCCAGGGACTTTCCCGACCTGGAAGAGTTCACAGAGTTTTTAGAATCAAAATTCATGTCACTGGAAGCTCTGCAGGGAAGTAACCAAAAATTATCATCCTCAAACAAACCATGGAAATCAGAAAAACAGACTCATAAGGAGTCAGAAAACCGAAATAACAACTACAAGAATAAAACGCAGGGGTCATCGTACTTTAACAAGTCACAAAACTCACGAAAATCATTCTTCACGACAGCAAAAATATGCCCAATATGCAAAACTAACCATGTTTTAATGAATTGTGAACAATTCTTGGCGATGAACATAAACAAACGGATTGACGCAGTGCGCAACTTGCATATTTGTAAAAACTGCCTATTCAGCCACGGAGAAAAACAATGCAAATCACGAAAGACGTGTAAATTGTGTCATAAGGCACACCACACACTTATGCATGATGCGGAAACTGAACTATCTAGCAACAAACAAGCAACAAGAGAGGAAAACCTATCGTCGACCCCGTCGACTTCCTATGGGGTCAACAACATAACAAACGAAGAGAAGGAAGTGTTGTTGACAACTGTACTTCTGAAAGTCAAAACAATAGATGGAAACTTCATCAACTTGAGAGGTCTACTTGACCAAGGCTCCCAAGTGAGCCTAATAACAGAAAACGCGGCACAGCGCCTCCGATTACAGCGAAGTAAAATGAGCGCTGTTGTATCGGGTGTGGGAACCCTTAGCGGCAACTGCAAAGGGGCAATGAACTTAGAATGTCAGTCAATACATTCAGACTACAAATTCAACTTTGAAGCATTAATTATGAAAAAACTCATAAGTAACTTACCTACCGCATCTTTTTCAATCAGCAACTGGGACTATCTGGAAAACTTAAAACTAGCGGACCCACAGTTCAACCTGTCGGGCCCGATTGATCTGCTCTTGGGCGCGGATATCTACTCAGAACTTATCCTAAACGGCGTCATCAGGAGTGATAAGAGATACCCAGTAGCTCAACAAACCAAAGTAGGCTGGATTCTATGCGGAAACGTAAAAACATTTAACTGCTTGGTGACACTAAACGATTTCGAAAACATGGCCAGATTTTGGGAAACCGAAGAAATTCCAGACAAATCAACATCAACTAGTGAAGAACAACACTGTGAAGAATATTACAACGCAACAACTACGAGATTGGCAAACGGTCAATATGTGGTACAAATGCCCATGAAGCCTAACTTCGAATCAAACTTAAAGAATGCCAGGTCACAAGCATTAGCACAGTTTCTTCAACTGGAAAGAAAAATGCTAAAAAACAAAGAACTCAGTTACGAATACAAGCGTTTTATGAACGAATACATCGCTATGGGACACATGAAACCTGTTACAGGAGAAAGTAGGGGCCAAGTCTTCCTACCTCACCATGGCGTGCTGAGAGCTGAGTCCACCACAACAAAACTCAGAGTAGTATTCAACGCGTCGTACAAGACAAAGGGAGACAGCAGTCTCAACGATAACATGTACTGCGGTCCGAACTTACAAAAGGATATACTGACACTACTAATTAACTGGAGAACGTACAGATACGTCTTTACGGCAGATGTAGAAAAACTCTATCGATTCATCTGGCTGAATGACAAACAACAACATTTGCAAACTATAATCTGGAGATCTTCCCCTAATGAACCTCTACAAAATTGGCAGTTGGGCACAGTAACTTACGGAACAAAAAGTGCACCGTATCTGGCAATGCGCACTCTACATAAACTCGCAGAAGATGAAAAAGATACCTACCCGGAAGCTGGAAACGTCCTGAAAAACTACTTCTACATGGATGATTTGGTTTACGGGCAGGATACTGTCGACGCATCAAAAACACTGGTCACACAGCTAATTGAGTTGCTGAAAAAAGGAGGATTTAACTTGAGGAAATGGAAAACGAACGAACCGATTATCTTAGAAGGCTTGCGAGATGATCAAAAGAGCCGCAATTCGAACATCGACTTTAGCCCAGAACAATCAACAAACTCAAAAATGTTGGGCATGAGGTGGAATCAAGACAACGATAGCTTCACATACCAATGGGATCTACCAATCAAGAAAAAGCTGACGAAACGCGTATTACTGGATGAAACCGATGGGAGAAATATATAGCTAACAGAGTGAAACAAATAAACAACATAACCTCCGCAAACTCCTGGAACTATGTGAAGTCAGAAGAAAATCCTGCTGACTGTGCAACTCGAGGGCTCACACCTTCTCAACTTCTAAATTTTAATCTTTGGTGGAACGGGCCAGATTGGTTAAAAACAAACATGCCAAAAATTCATCAAGACAATCGCCTGAACTATACAACAAACACTGAGTTGAAAGAAATAAACTGCTGCGTAGTCACATACAATAAATGTGAAATAATTGATACATTATTGAATAAACACAGTAATTATAAACGCGTAATACGAGTGCTTGCATGGATTTTGCGACCGAGCAACATTCGTAAGCAAAAACGCACACTGAACTCAAACAATAACTTAGCCGACTGCGGCAACAAAAAGGTGATTGTGTGTTTATCACCACAAGACATTATGGGAGCAACAGAATTGGTCATCAAGAACGTTCAAAATGAAAACTATGGCCACGAAATTGAATGTTTAAAGAAAAAACGACCAATATCAACAAAAAGCAACTTATTGAAGTTAACCCCATTTCTTGACGACAGTGGAATACTGCGGGTGAAGGGGCGACTAGGCTACTCAACTTTACCTCCCGAAGCTAAACATCCTATTATTCTTCCGGCCACAGGAAGATTAACGGAGCTTATCATTCAAGAGGCTCATCGCGACACCCTCCACGGAGGGGCCCGGCTCACATTGGCTCATTTACGTCAAAAATTTTGGGTCATTGGGGGTAGCAGAACAGTCAAGAAGGAGCTACGACAATGCATCCGATGCCATCGTTTCAAACCAAACCGAAACGTCCAACTGATGGCAGACTTGCCGAGGAGCGTGTAACTCCATCAAGACCGTTTACAAATACGGGTGTTGACTATACCGGACATGTTGATGTGAAAATCAACAAAGGAAGAGGAGTTAAAACTAGCAAGGCTTACATAGCAATTTTCATATGCATGGTGACCAAAGCTGTGCATCTGGAATTGGTGTCGGACCTGACTACACAAACGTTCCTCGCCGCATTCAAAAGGATGTGTGCCCGTAGGGGTACACCCCGACACGTATTCTCCGACAACGGAACGAATTTTGTGGGCGCAGCAAAACTACTTCAACAGGAATTTGAACAGCACAATACGTTTAAGACTTCTGAATTCTTCGATGAGATGAGTCACTTACAAATTGAGTGGCATTTCAATGCACCACTTTGGCCAACAGCTGCCTGTGGGAAGCGGCCGTCAAAGCCATGAAATATCACCTACATCGAGTACTGGGGGAACAGAAGCTTACTTTCGAACAATTCACTACTTTACTAAATCAAATTGAAGCCTGTCTAAACTCTCGTCCGCTGTGTCCATTAACAGAGGATGTTGAAGACCTGGAATATCTAACTCCCGGTCACTTCCTCATTGGCGGCCCCCTACTGTCACCACCACAAGAAGAGCAAGATTTTGCTGAGCACGATCCAAGAAACAGATGGAAGCTTGTGGAACAAATGAACGTGCACATCTGGAAGCGCTGGTCGAACGAATACCTACATCAACTGCAAATCCGAAGCAAATGGCAGCATCCTAAAGAAAACCTGAAACAAGGAAGCCTAGTATTAGTAAAAGATGAACACTTACCTCCAGGCCGCTGGGCTATAGGAAGAGTTCAAGAACTACATCCTGGCGCCGATGGTCGAGTACGGGTTGTTACCTTGAAAACTACGAAAGGGTCACTTAAACGACCAATAACGAAGCTTTCACCATTACCGCTGAAACTCGAAGAACCAAGAGTAAACGCGGAGGAAGAAAAAACGTCACCTACTTCAGAAACGAAAAAACAGGGAAGCCCAACAAAAAACAAGAACTATTGGCTGTCACTTGTTCTCCTATCTATACTAACAATGACAGGATTTGCACAATCAGCGCCAACAACGAATAACCTGAAGGTGACACCTATACCCAGCAATCATCCCATTTACTTCGATGAAGCTGGGAAAATACAACTGATACATGACGAATGGACCCTATTGGTGTATTACAACTTAACATCATACTGGCAAGCAACTGATCGGATAAATGATTATGTGAACCAAATAGATAAACTATGCCAGAGAATATCACATGAGTACACGCCTTGCGAAACAATTGTCGGCCACCTACGTCATGAACTGAGTCACCTAGCCGACTACAACTCTATGCTGCTTACTCAACACTCAAGACCAAAACGAGGTTACTTTGATGGAGTTGGGAAATTAGCAAGAACTCTTTTCGGAGTACTCGACGCAGACTTTGCTGAAAAGTACGAAAAAGATATACAGAACCTACAATCAAATGATGAGTACCTACTACAACTCATGAAGAACCAAACATTAATCGTAGAGGCTGAAAACAATATTATAAAAAGAAACACTGCCTTTATGGAAGAACAGTTCAAAACATTGCGCGCCTACATGAACCAAACTTGCAGCGATATCACAAAAATAGTAAACAAGGCGCAAATGCTATTCACGATGAATGACATAAATTCCGCTGCCGTGACGTCAACTCTGATTTTTAGTGATTTAAACCGAATATTGGAAATGCTGATAAATGCCCTCGCTAACATTTACAGAGGACATTTAGATAGCCATCTATTTCCGGCTAACCAACTGATCGAACAGCTAAACATAATATCGGGAAGGTTGCCACAGGGATTGTCGTTACCGGTAAAGGACATTCAAAGAGATTTGAAAAATATCTATGACCTCATCCATGTGAAGGCTCGTATTACAAACAACTATATGCTATTTGAAATACACATCCCGTTGCTGAGCGATGAAGACTACAAGATATATCGAGTCATACCAATACCGTTCCTCAGACAAGGACATTTAAAACTGGTACAACCAAGTTCAAGCTTCATCGCAATAAACTTTGTAAAGAACTCTTACATAACAATGGAAGACCAAAACATGCGCCATTGTACTTCATACGGAGAAGACGAATTCATTTGTGTCTCACGCAATCCTGTCTACAACATGCACGACAAAGACGCCCCATGTGAGGCCCAAGTCTTCAACCAACAAGAGTCATTATCATGCAAAGAAACCTGGACAAAACTTCACAAACCGAACATGTGGTTATTTACATTGTGCGGAAAACAGCTGATGCGCGTCATATGTCGCGATCAAGTTACGCCAGCGGTCATTGACGGGACTGGAGTGATTTCCTTGAAATCAAAGTGCTTACTGCAGAAAAAGGACGCCACAATATTTACACACAATCAGCTGGGAAGTAGTATTAACATGAAACCAGAGATAGAAATACCAACAATAAACTCAACAATCAACAACATCTTTGACCTCGGCTGGAAGAATGCGATATTAAGTATAACAGAACAAGAAACGCCAACTGCAGAGGAAATAAGAAAGATAGACCAACAGTTGGAATTCCAGAAGAGCAGAGAAATGTTACCGAAGTCATCTGACATATCAAGTCACGACATCTATCTCTACTCAGTTACTTCTTTGTTGCTGGGAGGAATCGCTGCGCTTGCCCTCTATGTTCTCTTTAAACGATGGTGCAAAACAAGCAAAGGCGTCAACAAAACACTCTCTGCCAAAACAGGAGTGACACCTAGAGGAAGAGATAATTTTGGAGGGGACATCGAGCTACAAGAAATACATTCGACAGCAGCGGAGCCCGTTTACAGCGAAGCAAGACAGCCGAAGAAAGCATTTCACTTTGATGAATTAAATTAAGTGTTATACCTATACTTTTACATTTAGACTTTTACATATTTACTAGTGTTTACTATTCAACTTTAATTATTTACTTTACACTTTTATTATATTATTATTTGCTTTGTAATGGATGCTCATCCCACTTTTCCCTCGGGAGCATGTACGGTTCACGTACAGGCAAATTGCAAACGCCGCGACCTACTTTTCGCCGCTCGTTTTATTTACTTTAATTAATAATTATAATTAGTTGACCAATAGCTGCCGTAGCGCTATAACCGCGGATTAGCATCCAACTGAACTTTCGTGTAACTTTTACGAATAAACTGAACTATCGTGAAGTCTGTGGTTTTCGTCAACTCACATCCAACAACTCAACTGTAAGTAACAACGGCTACCTCTGAGCCATACACCCCCAAACATTTGTCCCCCCTATCTAGATATGATATCACAGTTGAAGTTAGTGCCAAAACTGCATCTTCGGTTGATTTTCTTTCTCTAAACCCGAATTGAAAGTCACTAAGCAGTTTGTTCTTCTCTAGATATTTTATAACTCTCTTGTTAACAATTTTTTCTAGGATCTTTGATAACGTTGATAAAAGAGAGATAGGACGATAGTTACTTGGCTCATTTCTGTTCCCAGATTTAAAAATAGGACAAACAATAGCTTTTTTAAATATAGATGGAAATGTGCCGGTTGCCAAACTAAGGTTGCACATGTATGTGATGGGTGGTGTAAGAGAAACAATGTTCTGTTTCAAAATTTCCGTGGTTATTTTATCCCACCCGGGTGCGCTTTGGGATCTTAGTCCTAGAATAATGCCCCTCACCTCGTAGGGATCCGTAGGCATGAAGCACATTGAATTTGATGGTGAGGTATCCCTGGCAGCTTCATGTGATAGTTCCTGCTCAGATTTGTTTAGCTTAATAAATATTTCATTTGCCAATGCTTCTCCAACTCCAGTAAAGTAGTTATTGACCTTATCGAGAGACTCAGTTGGACTGCTGTCAACATCTAATAATTCCACAACGGTTTCAATATTTTTGTTCATGTCACAAACTTCTTTTATGACTTCCCAGGTTTTCTTTATGTTCCCTTTGTTTGTGTTTAGCCTTTCTTCATAGTATTGTTTCTTTAATTGTTTGATTATATAATTGCACATGTTTCTATATTTTTGGTATTTATTATGTAGAAGTATATTGTCCAAAGTCTTAACTGCGGCCTTGTGTAACTTGTCCCTTTTTTTAATACATTTAACTATTCTATATAATAATAATAATAATATGTGGGGACATTTTTCACACATGGCCATTTGACCCCAAACTAGGAAGACCCTGTACTATGGGTGTCAGACAGCTGATATACATACACAAATACATTTTTTTTTGTTAATACATACATATATAGATAAACAACACCCAGACACAAGGCAAACACAAGTGCTCATCACACAAATGTTTACCCTGGGCGGGAATCGAACCCGCAACACGCTGCGCAGCAGTCGATCGCTCAGCCACTGCGCCAACCGTGTCGTCATTTTGTATTCCTTTTGTTATCCACGGTTTTAGGGGCCTAGTTAGTTAGTTAGTTAGTTTGTCGGGGCCTTTTCCGCACTTAGCCACTCGATTGGGCCATTGTACGTGAAATCTGTCTCTTCTTTTATTCCAGCCATCCTAGTTCCTCCCAGAAGCCGAGCAGCCTTTTCAGGTTGCTGCAGACTTCCGATAGTGACACTGGAGACTGGAGAATCTGTGCCCGTTGATCCGCCACGCTCCTGCACTCCATGAGCACGTGCTGTGGCGTTTCTTCCGCCTCCATGCAGCCTCTGCACAGAGGGCTATCTGTCACACCTATGGTGCACAGGTGTTTGTTTAGGGGACAGTGTCCGGTTATCGTACCTAGTACTTTACGGATTTGGTCCCTGTTTAGTCTTGTGAGGTTGCGGGCAAGCTTCTTCGAAGCTACCGGAACAGCATTCTTTGTTTGCCTGCATCCTGCGCTGTTTCTCCATTCTGTTTGGTGGTTAGCTTCTGTTGTAAGGCGCAGCCATGCTCTGATTTGTGCCAGGGGTATAGGCAGTAGTGGTTCCGGGCCGTATACCGCCGTCCTTGAACCCCTTTTGGCCAGTTCATCGGCTGCATCATTTCCCAGTGAGTTACTGTGTCCTTTAATCCATTGCAGAGTCACCCTGTTTGTGTTTGCAATGGACTGCAGTGTATTATGACACTCCAGTATTAGGACAGAGGTTATAGTGTTGCTTTGTAGAGCTTGAAGTACGGATGCACTGTCTGAGACAATTTTAATATTATGTCCTCTGACATCTCTGGCTGCAACCGCTTGTGCTGCTTTGGTTATACCTATACATTCTGCTTGAAAGATAGTGTTAAGTTTATCTAGGGTGGTTGAGATTTTAATATTTAGGTCGTTCGAGAAGACACCTGCCCCAGTACCCTGTGTGGTTTTGGAGCCATCTGTGTATATCCTAACTTCATCGATACCAGAGTTATCTTCCATTTCTGCTGTAAGTTGGATATTGTATCTTCGATTCGGTTTTAGGGGCCTATATCTATTAGATTTTTTTACAGTACTAGTATTATTCGTAATGATGTTTAAAAGTCTGGACGTAATTATTTCAGCTGCAATATTAGTATCAGTAACTCGTCGGACTCGTCAGTGAGTGTGTTTTTTATTATACTGTAATCGACCTTTACTTTATTGTGCACTTCAACTTTTTTATGTATTTTAGAGTTGTTAATATAAAGAAGTATCGGAGAGTGGTCTGTTATAGGCTCCTCAAATACTGCTGTTTTCCAATGATACGAGCATTTAATCATGAAGTGATCGATACATGTCTTAACACGTGTTGGTCTGTCTATGCCTGGTCGTAGTCCATGCATGGCCATCAGGTTTAGATAATCCTGGGTTATATTAGACCGATTCTGAGGTAAAATGTCAATATTTATGTCTCCGGTGAGAATTACGTTTTTTGTCGGGAAATTACATAGGATAGTATCAAGTGATTCCAAGTAGGGATTTGGATTTTTAAAACTTGGTGGCCTATACGAACAAATGATTGTGTATTCGGGCTTAATTGTAACAATTAAACAATTTCCTTCAGTCATTTTAGGCTCATGGACACATGCCACGATATCAGTGCGCAGATACACCACCACACCATCATTTTGGTTTAAGCTAGTTTTGGTCCAATACTTTCTGTAATCATCCATATGTGGAGGTGGATTGTTTAAGTTTGTCCAGCACTCAGTTAAGACTATTATGTCAATACGCATATTTAGGGCGGAAATAAAGGCCACCAAAAGGTCAAAATTGCAGTTAATACTTCTAATGTTAATACTTATTATTGCTATTGCATCGTGAGTATGAAGATTATAATCAAACAATTCCGGGCAAAGACTGGTGTCACTAATGGATATGCAATCAATTGGGTCAACTGTATCTACTTCTTCTGTTATATTTATATTATGATCGAATTTTAAGATTTAATGAAATAGTGACATCAATGGCAGCGACATTAAATTGTAATAACTTAAACGAGAAATTAGAATAAGCAGAGTTATTACCTGGTAGTAATGGCTGTGATGTCGATAGCACCGTAATACAAATGTAGATGTGTATATTAAAATATTGGTATAATGAAATGGGTACACTGTGATTGGTATTTGTAGTTTTGTGTAATGATATCGTGTATTGTGTAAATAGAGAGGTACGAGTGTACTTGAAATTTAGTGTATAAGCATGCACGTTAAAAAATATTATAAACAAAAAACTAAATCTTGAAACTATGTTAAATATAAAAAAGTTTGCAAGGCAAGAAATTTTCAGGCGAAGCATCCGTTTTTCAGCTGGGATATGTTGTTGCGTACGAATCAGTGACTCTAGTCATTTTTCTTTCTGTTTTAGACCTTCAAAGTCGGATTCCTGTGTTATTCTCTTTGCCGGCGCTCCGTCCTCCTTTTTTATGTAAACTTTGCCATGCGATGTCCAATGATATACAAAGGCGTTCAATTTTGTAAATTCTCTTGCCTGATAGAACAGCTTCCTAGCTTTAGTCGTGAGACTCTCAGATATAAATATGGGAGTGTTTCCCGCCATTTTAATATGCGAGCAGTTAAGCCGGTTGGTTTTGTGGTCACGGTTGTACTTTTTGATGTTTATAAGGAGTTTATTCTTCGTTATGGTGGACGTAAATTCCGCTGTTATATGCCCATCAGTTTGAGGTTTTTTGTTGCTACTGAGACGATATACATCTTTGAGTTCGCTTGCTTGTATTTCGGTGTTCACAGCGATACCTAGATTTTTAACAATATTTATAAGGTCGTCCTTAGACTCATTTGCAACTTTAGGCACATTGCGAATTTCTAGGCTAGAGGACTTTGCATTTCTTTCCATGTTCTCGACTTTATCCTCAAGAGATCTAATGTACTCAAATGTGCTCTTCTTTTCATTCTCATAATGGGCCAATTTAACCATCAGATCATCATATTTATTGGTCAAGAATTCAACCGTAGTATGTAATTCTATATTTTGGGCTTTTATTTCGTCTAGATTGCTTTGCATCATAGTAAATTTTTCATGCTGTTCCTTTCTCAAAGTTGCAATAGAAGACATAATGTCTTCACGGAGAGACTTCAGATCATCGGATTGTTCAAAATCATGTTTACGCTTTTGCCGCAAAGTGATTCTGTCCAGTGTTTGCTCCGATTTTGGTGTTGTTAAATCAGGCTCGGAACTGTGGTGGGGCAAGGGTTCATTTCCACTTTTGGGTGGTGTTCGCTTTATCATTTCGAAGAATAAATTATACCCCTGATGCGTGCAGCCAACAGGAATGGATAGCGTGGACACCTCTCGTCGCGCTCGACGCAGGGCTCGATTTCTCGCAACACTGCTTGCCTGGTACTTCGCAAGAATGTAACTGGAAGATTTATTTAATTTTCTATTTTAAAATTAAGAAATTATGAAACTATTGTACTGGTGGACACGTCTGTGCGCAATAACAATCCGGAGGGAAGGGGGTCGATGTTATGGGGTGGCGCCACCGTCGCGTTTCTTCTCGCAATGCAACTTAGTCACACTATATGCGTCGCTGGAACGCTTCTGCGTCGTCGAAGAGTTGGTAGCACTGATAGCGCCCGGAATTGCGCGTACACAGGACTTTCGCCTTTCGCCAGTTCACACAACCGTGAGAATTCCGTGCACACGCGAATAAGCCACTATGATCGGCACTTTTTCTAGTGTTTTACTATTGTTTATTATTGTTACTATTTCACGGAAAACGATTATTGGACAATTAACACTTCACTACACGTATGATGAGTGGAAAAAATATAGATTATATAGATGCTAATTAGTTTTACGAAACGTAATTACTGAGGGCACAACTTAGTGGTCTCGGGGCGCGTTCTCCGAGAATAGTCGTGATGTGGCTTCCCCCGACGTGAAGACATGCGTTTTAGGGCAGCTAAAAATGCTGAGGTGCTCTGTCACGTCTGATACAAGTTCGAGATGCACAGCTTTGGTCACCATGCATACGAACACTGCGATGTAGTCCTTGCTTGTCTTGACTCCTCGACCTTTATGAGTTTCACGTCAACGTATCCTGTGAAGTCTACGCCTGTGTGCTGAAACGGACGCGAAGGATTACTCCTAGGTTCAGGTAAGTCCCCCATCATTTGCTTTTGCTTCACTGCCTTATGCTTCTTACACGTTATGCATGCATATAAGTGCTTTTTCACAGCTCTGTTTCCGCCTATTATCCAGTAGCTCTGATATGTGCGAGTGTCGATCGAGCCCCCGCATGAAACGTGCGGCGGTGGGCCTGATCGATAATAAGGTCGGTAACGTGACTGCGATGTGGTATGATCAGTGGATACTTCATTGCTACGTCTATATTTGCATGTTTTAGTCGACCACCCACTCTCAGAAGTCCATCTTTGTCCAAAAACGGGTGGAGACATAATGTTTTGCTTTTGCTGTGTACTTGTTTCTGTAGTCGTAGCTTGCTAATTTCTTCCGAGAATTCCGCTTCTTGTGCATATTTTATAATCATATGTTTAGCGGTTTCTATTTCACTTACGTTCAAGTAAGCTGAGCGCGTGCTCTGACGTCGTGTGATACGTAACACCCAAGCCAGTACGCGCACGGCGTGTCATATTACTATTTCTTTGTAGTATGTATTGTATGACGTCGTCGTTATGAGGTTGACGAATTGTGACGTTGCTTTGTTTTGATTTTCGCTCCTCTTGATCCGTGACGTAGATAGACTTCTCTGCCACCGATGACTCATTGAATCCCAATAGAAATTGAGGGCCGCTCCACCACAGATTATGTTGCTTCAATTGTTCTGTTGTAATGCCACGGCTGGCGCAATCAGCTGGGTTGTCAGCTGATTGTATGTAGTACCAATTGTCTGATGGTATGACGTCTTTGATTTGTTTGACTCTGTTCGCTACGAACGGTGTCCAGCGAACTGATATTGCCTCCATCGCAAGATCAATGACATGAGGTCTTGCTTTAAATTCGGGCCCCTCTTCATAAGTTCGTTCAACGTATAGCCCGTGGATGTCTTCGCCGATGCGTTGAATACTACACTTAACGCCGTAGTTGTGGAATCGGCGCGCTGTACACTATGATGAGGTAAATAGCAAGTCGGTGACTCATTATAAGTACACTCGACCATATGATTCAATGCTTGATATTCATGAATGAACTGTTTGTATGATTCTGCTAAATTATGGCTGTTTGCAGAATTTTTTCTCAAGCTGCTTGAACCGCGCTAAAGCCATGGGTTTTGAGGCTCCTAGCTTTTCTTGAAAGTTTGGTTCGAATGGTAGCTCAACAATGTAGCAACCGTCTTCCCCGCGAGTTCTTGTGTTCTTGTAGTGCTGTAGACAATCCATGTCGTCCTGTGACATCCTTGAGTTTTCTGCTATGTATTCAATTGTCCAGAAGTTTTGAATGTCAGCGATGTTGTTTATCACAACGTTACATTGGAATGTTGTTTGCACGTTTCCGCATAAAATCCAGCCCAAATGTGTTTGCTGTGCAACTGGTTGAGATTTTTAGTACCTTCTTGAATTATGTTTGAGTATACCTCCGCTCCAAGTAGAATGTATACTGGACGACTCGCACAAAAATCTGGATCAGCCAAAGTTATGTTATCTAAAGTTCCATGATTCTGGTATAGTGAATGATTTGTTCGGCAAATTATTTATCAAATTGCGCATAATAAATACATCGGTGTCAAATGTATCACTGTGCATGGCACTACATGTGATCCGTATAACACCTTTGCAATTATTTTCTTTCGCTCCGACACCGAATATGACACCCTTGCATCGGCCGCGCGGTAATCGTAGCTTCTGTGCTGCTTTTTCCGTTATCAAAGATGTTTGTGAGCCCTGATCAAGGAGTGCTCGCAGTACTACCAAGGACCCATCATATGCTTTCACCTTGATTAATGCTGTGGTAAGCAGAGTCTCTGATACATCTTCTTGAGATACATGATTGCTGTTGTTGCTTGTTATTTTATTGCAACCAGTGGCGACTGTTGTTTGCTGCACTGAATTGCTGTTTGATGTATGTCTTCCCCATTTGCCGTAAGCGTCGTGAAGTAATGTATTATGATCCGAGTTGCAGACGCGGCACTTTTTTCTCGACACACATTCCTTGCTATGCGTATGTGCGCTTAAACAGTTTTTACATAAATTGTATTTCGCAACTGCTTTCCGTTTTGCGTCAGGCTTTAATTCGAGACATGTTTTGCACGAAAACAGTTTATGCTGTTGATTGCAATGTGGGCAATTTAATGCATTTTCAATATGAATGAAATTTCTTGTTTGTGTGTGTAGGCTCAGAGTGAGATGTTTTTGTGGTTTCTGGCTTGCGATGAGGTGATTCCCATGATACAAATTTTGCTTCGAGAAAATTGAGAAAATCCGTTATGTTGGGTAGCTCACGTGGATCTGCCAGCGCCTCCAAGTAGTCGTTATGGGTCACAGCATCCAGCTTTTGTGAAAGTAGGTGTACCACCCATATTGGGTCCCACGATGACGTGTCTACAGAGGTTCTTGATGGCATTGATACATTCTTTCGTTGTGTCGTGGAGCTTTTTCACCGATGCTGCTGATAAATGTTGAGTATTCGGTACACCGAGCAATGAATTGAGATGCGACGTGAAGATCAGTTTCCTTTTATTGTATTTGTGGTTGAGGATTTTCCAGGCCGTTTCATAGTTTTCTGAACTGATTGATAGATGCTGAATGAGTTTCTCGGCTTCGCCTTTTATCTTGCTTTTGAGAAACTGCATTCTCTGTGCGTTAGATAGAGACGGACTGGAATGGAATGTTGAGACTATCTCAACAAATAAATCCTTGAATGCGGTCCAGTCTTCGTAATTACCACTAAAGGCTGGAATTTCGATCTTCGGCGTCGACCTTTCTCGGTGAGTAGCTGACCACAACTTGGAGTTGATATCTGCTTTGATTTGGTTGTAAATGAGCTCACACGTATTGTAGGGCATCTCGTATTGCACGCCCGCGTCATTGTTTGCACTGTCCAAGTCCCAATACAGTGAATCTACGGCTTTCCACCTGGACTCTAGCACCTTTAAAGCGTCTTCGAACTGCCAATTTTCTTTAAGGAGGTCCACATTGATGTTCGCTGTGGTTCTTTGAAACGTTTTGAAGTTGCTCCTTTGTTTGCGTAACATCTCTTCTGTCTTGTTGTTACTTGCGGTTTCCGATATCTCCGGCACCCTTATTATAGGGGCGATTGGTTAGTGTGCTCCGCTCCGTCTATACCTTGCCTTGAGTGAGTTTTGGCTCCGACGTCGACGGAGCCGGCTCGAATGTAAAGACTGGCGGTTTTAAAACGGGCGAAGCTGGTTTCTGTTCTTGAATTAAATACTTGACAAGGAATTCCCTAGTGCTTTTGTAAAATTGTTTGGTTTGTTCGTAGGTATCTTGCACGAAGTATTTATGAGAAGGGTCTTCGCGTGTGCGAATCTTCTCGTGGTTGTTTTGAAATTGTGCCCAATAATTGTCGAGAAGGTCAATTTTTCTCTGTACACTCTCTGGTGTATTGCGGCTTGCCCCTTCTTTCTTGAGATTGGTCAGAATTTTTGCATTGCTTCCATGACTTGGTATTGAGTTTCAATAACTCCCTCCATGATGGAAAACTGAACGATAAATATTTCGAGTCACCAAACCTGCTTCTTATGATGCTGCTGAAGTGCTTCGGTGATCTCTTGTATTAGGTGCTGCTGGTGATCTCCGTAATCCGAATCCTCGGTACGGGTGCTTCCTCTGTTGAACTGGTCAGATGCTGCTAATGATGGGCCAGCCTAACTGAGTCACCGCCGCACAATGAACGCGGAACACTTATAATCACATGCGACTAGAAGGACCAAAAAGATGTACGCGCTGCTGAATGAGTCGCACACCTCTTGTAGATTTGCTTGAAATGATAGTCACTGATAGCCAAAGAAGATCTGATTTATTGAGTAATCTTAACTACCGAGTTACTAATTATTATTATTATTAATCCTTTATTTCAGGCAACTAAATAATAATAATAATATATGAATGTGAATGACCGCTAATGAGTACAGCTGTCTATGATTGCTAATTGTGTACTGTCGCGTTACAATATGATTCGCGTAAGGCGACGGAAAAGTGCTGAATTGTGTAAATGTGTAATGCGCGCGTGCCATGTACGATACATGACTCGTACAATTGTCTTAAAAAATCAATATGTTGTTCCTCAAAAGTTAGTAACAGAAACGAATCGCTGCAAAACCGACTCCACGCTGTCTTGTCTGGCCTACCCCCAGAGTGTAATCTAAGCCCGCGTAGGCGTGGAGGGGCGAGGGGGGAGGAGCAGGTGGTTTTAACGCTTGCCGCCGTGGCTGAGGCTGGCCGGCGCAGCTGGCCAGCAAGCCGAAGCCGCGGTGGTGTACGTAAAACACATCTGCGACGATAAGCTCTCGTGGGACCGCCGGAGACCCGCAGCGCCGTAGCCGTGACAGAAACCATGACTGCTGCATGTTGCATGCTGCATGCTTTTTTGCAAGCTTGTTTGCATGCTTGCCTGCCTGCATGCTTGCTTGCATGTTGCATGCGTGGTGTATGCTTTTTGCATGCTGCATGCTTGCTTGCATGCTTGCTTGCATGCTTGCCTGCATACTGCATACTTGCTTACATTCTGCATGCGTTGTGTATGCTTGTTTACATGTTACTGCATGCATGGTAAAAATATGTTTTAATATCCGCCGTGACAGCGGTCACCGAGCGCCAAATCGCCTCTACCGTTGGTGAATCATTTGGTTTAGGTTTGAACTGTGACCAGCATAGGAAAATAGTTTTAAAATCGTTTTTTATATTTAAGATGTGTACCCAGCTTCAACTTATCAATAATTAGACTAAGTTATAATGTGTACTTATGCAATTTTGCTTTATGTTTTTAACTAGGCGTCTTTATCATATTAGACTAAATAAGTTTTATGTCTTTTGAGTAGTATATCAAAAGATTTTATATTGAATGTATGTTATGCTTATAAAAATTAGTTATTTTAAAATTATATCAATCGTTTATTATATTAACTGATCATTATATGAAACAAAATTATAGAATCAGTTGTTATATTTTGTAAATATTAGAGATTTTGTAATTATATCATCTATATTACTTACCCAATTAAAACAGTGGTATAACGAATGTTCGAACAAATGTTATTTCGGCTAAGTGTAACTTCGTTAAAAAGTTTTTCGACCAAATGAAACGTCGGAGCAACGAAAAAAAGCGAATTGATAATAGGTCAACTGATACAGTGGCAGACGTGACTTCGATGAAGTAAAAAAATACGAAACGAGAAAAGTTGAAAAGTTTTAGGTGAAATGAAATTCGGTCAAATATTTTTCGACCTTGTGATAGGTAATCGCATTGTTGTACTAGTATGGGCAAATGAATAATATGGTGAATAAATGTTATGAAAAACGAAATTATTGCAAATAAAAAATATAGCAAACAAATTTATGGAATAACATTATTATGACACTTGATAGATTATGACCAATGAAATTAGTGAAAATGATTTTATGTAATTTAACGATTATAGCAACTGAAGCGTTATTTATAATGAAATTATGGCAAATAAAAGTATGGCATATAAAATTATGGCATTTTAAATTATGCCAAACATTAGTAAACCCAGCGCAGGAGATCACTTCTGCTTTTCTAAGCGGGAGATTTAAGTACTAAGTAGGTCGTTAATGTACAGCGTGAACAGTGTCGGTCCAAGAGTACTGCCCTGCGGGACACCAAATGTGATAGGAAGCAACCTGCTTTAGTGATAGTGACTGCCGATTTTGGAATATTGATACGTACCGCGATGTTAATAATGTTTTATACGTTCAAATTTTGTGGGTGCATGACATTTTGTTTCGACCAATTGTCAGTCATACGTGTTATGGAAATTAGTGTTTCAATCAAGTACCTTCTTAGATTAAACTTCCGGTACCGCGTGATCATAGTGGTCACTACTGGTGCTCGCCGCTCGGTACACACAACCATAAAACATATACCTAGTTGACCCAATCTTAAACCAACACCGTTCAGTATTTTTCTATTTAACTACAAAACTAAATACATAGACAGTCATAGTCATTTATTCATAAACAATAAATTGTGTCTGAAATTACATGGTAAGTATAAATATAAAATTTAATCAAATTACATGAGAGAAAAACACGTTAAATATTACAACTATGCATAAATACAATATAATATAGTATAGGAACTTCGTTAAAGATCGTCAACAGCATAAAGACACTTATTCAACAGGAAACTTTTAAGTTTATTTTTAAAGGAGCTTGAGTAGATAGCGCTTTTTAAATCCAGAGGCAACTTATTAACTAATCTAACCGATTGATAACTGGGACTGTGCTCCACAATATTCAAATTAGGCTGTACCTTGTAACGTTTTATGTCTTGCCTACCTGTGCTTTATCTCATTTGCCTTTCTTCTGCGGTCTCGTATTCATGTATATACTTGGCCATGTTACATAGAAGCACAAATACATAAATGCTCGGCACTGTTAGTATATTCAGATATTTTAAATGTTCTCGGCAACTTTCTGTTTGCGGGATACGGACTAATGTACGAATTGCGCGTTTTTGTAACACAAAAGCTCTTTTGATATTATAGTCATAACTTTTTCCCCAAAACATTATGCTATATCTAATTTTAGATTCTACCAACGCGAAAAAACCATTTTTAATTGCTCAATGCTAATTTCTGTTCTAAGTGCTCTTAAAGCATAACATGCGGAACATACTGATGCATTTATAGCATTTTATTCTGTTTTCCAATTTAGTTGTTCATCTATATGTATTCCTAAGAATGTAACTTCCTTGACAAGGACAATTTTGTCCTCATTCAACACAATCTCTAAATCATCCTTATTACGGGCTGTCGTTCTAAATTATAATATATTATTAGTCTTTGCAGCATTGATTAGCAATTTGTTCATAGTGAACCACACATGAAATGCCTGTAATGCTGCATTTACAGTCTCCGTTAATTTATATATCTCATTAGCTGCAACTATGACATTTGTGTCATCTGCAAAAATTACTATATCAATGTCAGGTAATATTGTATTCATGTAAACAATTAAGTCATTAATAAATAAGATAAATAAAATCGGTCCTAATATCGATCCTTGCGGGACGCCTGTAGTCATCATTACTGTTGCTGATTTGTAAACCTTTTTGTAGCCATTTTGTATGTTGTCAATTTCTACGAACATTTTTCTGTTCTTGAGATACGAAGAGAATAATTTCAAGAGCAGCTTACCTAGGCAGGCAGAGGCATGGCCGAGTAGTATATAGGTACCTAAGTACCTATAGTGCATCTGGTCCATTGATTTCTATCGGTCGAAACTTTACAGGTAGATACATAGGTAGCTCTATAAATGAATAATCTGGAATTCAGAGCACAGGTCACATAGATTCGCAGAATTGTGTGTCTGGCGGGGCGCGTCATAAAAACGCAGGCGGTGGGCGGGGCAGCGCCGACTCCACCGTAGCGGAGGCGGGGCCGGGGGGCGGGGCCGGGGGTGTCGGGGGGGCCCGGGGGGGCGCGGCGCGCTCGGCGGCCAGTGATGCGCGCCGCGCTGTCCCGCGCCGACGTCGCCGCGAGTGTGTGACCGCTGTGATACATGCTAGTGTTGTGACCCCGGACCTGCTGCGCCCTGAGCGCCTGCCGCTGCTGCTCGTCTGGATAAGGATACCAACTATTACACGGTGATCAGTTGTCAGAGTTAACTGCTCATTACAAATGACTACGTAGCAAAATGTTGTTCTTTCAATAAACAGTGATATAAAAGTGGACATCAAAAGTGACGGAGTGTGGACACTGGAGTGTGCTTTGATTGATTTCTTATATTGTTATAGGTATGTACTCATCTTATTAGGATGGAAATAAGGTCTTGCCTAAGTAGGTACTTAACTAATTTAATAATACGAAATAAGTAAGTAGGTAGGTAGGTACATACATAATTAAAAATATGGGTTATTCAGGCAGGATTTATATAAGGAGGGCAGCACGGATCACTAACAGAATCAGAAATTAGAAGATAGGGCCGAAAACATGGGGCAGACAGTATACTCCATTTTTGAGTTGTCTTACAGTTTCAGAGACGGTGTGGGTTGGTGTGAATTAATGCGTTGCCTATCAAATGTCTTCTTTACGCAGATGGCCAAGTTCCACTAGTATCACCAGCGGTACAGCTGCAAGATAGGTAGGTAGGTATGTGATTTACGTAGCATTTTTAAAGTGAACTTCTTCTTCCTGCCCTCATCCCATGTTACTTGTGGTCGGCGCAACATGTTTTCTTTTCTTCTTCCATTCCGTCCTGTCCAACGTCATGCATCCACTGACTGTCTTTGAAAAAAAAAAGAACGAAATTAAAATAAATGTGATCAAGACAAAGATTATAATTTTTGTAAGAGAAGAGGATGTAGGTATTTATAGCCTGTGACGAGAAGATAAATGTTATGATTAAAAAGCAAATGATTCCCTTTGTTAATCGACTTAGAAGAAGTCTGTTTACTAGAGATAATGCAGATGTGTAAAAAGTAGCGGGAAATAAAGTGGACGATGCTAGCTTGCAATTGCGACCAACCGGTCGACGTTCTAAAGGACTAGGTAGAGTGACTGTGCACAGTGTGCACAATGATGTAGGTGCTGCTGCCTACACTTGTGTGTGGAAGAAGTGAATGGTGGTATCAAAAGAGACATGATAGTAGATTAAATAAGTACTGTGGTAATGCATTCCTTGCGTAGTATACATGTGTGGTGAAACTTTGTGCTAATAGATTGAAGAATAATATGCATGATTGAAGAAGAATAATAAGGCAACGCTGTAGCTAGACAAAAAAAATAAAGAGAATACTTAGACTATAGTTTTCGTCATCTCGGGACAAAAAATTAAAAGCAACAAACAAAGGTATTTACCTACGTATTTACATTACACGCCAGATGTTAGGAAACGTCGGAAGGGGAAGCCCTTGCAGGAAGGACATGTCCTTCCTGCAAGTAATGAAATTCGAATTTTGAATTTTGAATTTTCACTTATCGTTGTAACAGCCTAACTGCCAGCTAAACAATCATGTGATTTTTTTCATAGAATGAAAACATTTTTGTGTTAAATTAGGACTGAAACCATAAAAACGGAAGTGTTTCGATTTTTCTGATGAGAAGTGTATATGTATGTATATAATTATGTATTTATTAGGAATTTTATTTTTGTTCTTTTCCTTTGCACCTACCACGTTTTACCCTAAGGTAGACTGGTAGAAAATACCAATGCAATAAGGTGAGGTAGCGCATGCACTACCTCACCTTCTTTGTGATGCTCTTCAGAAACATCAGACACACCTCACACCAGCGTGTGTGCAATGTGTGAATGTGGACAAAGCAAAAGGAGTAGAGATTTACTCATCGTAGCCGTTGACGATTTGTTGTTTCTGTTTATCCGCATGGATAAGACGGCTAAAATCATTACCCTAAAAAAAGGTGGGAGTTTAAGAAAGTAGTAAATACCTATATATTGTACCTACTTTATATTCCATTTCGTTCGTCACGAATAAGTCAAATCGTTTATTTAAATAAGACCATTAAAAGGCACTTCTGAACTTCATCCAAAAGATAGGTAGGTATGGATATGAATGGGCAAGATCTTACTCTATTAAAATAATTGAAAATAATATGTTATATAATTACAGTAATTATACTTACTATGTATAATTATACGGGACTACGATGTACACAGTGTTCAGTCACATAAGTATTTAGGTAGGACAAATATTGAAACTTTATATTTCAACGATCAACTATAGCAATCTATACGTTTAAAATAATATAAAGAATTATTAAAGTATTATTTCGTTGTTTGTGTTTTAGGTACTCAAACAGTAGACAAGAGTAGGATTAACTTAGTTAATGCGTAGTGAATCACGGTTACGAAAGTGTAATAGGAATATACTTCCATACATGAGAGGCTATAATCAATATTCTAAAATACGAATGCTAATCTGAACTTATCTTTAGTAATACTTATACCTATATGTTACGGCTAAAGGTGAGAGTGAAAATAAACCCATACCACTAACGCCTAACTTTTATAGAATATTTGAAAGAGTAAGTAAGTAGGTACCTAATTTACAGGCGGTTATTATATTTCCTAAATAAATGTAACATTCGAGTCAGTCAACAATATAGACTTAGATAAAATAAATCGGCTACCTTAGCAGTGTACCTATACGTTAGTAAAACAAATTACGAACAATAGCACTCAAATAATTCCTTCTTGTGCACTATTTTTAGATTTAAGTAAGGCGTTTGACCTCGTTGTTAGGCTATTTTTAATAAAATAGAAAAATATGGAACAAGCTATTAAAATGGTTTCAGTCGTACCTATATTTACGTGACAAAGAAAATACAATATTTCGAATCTGAAATAACCATGGCGGTGTCTCCCAGGGAAACATTCTGGAGCCGTTATTATTCTTGGTTTATATGAACGACCTACCACAAAACTATAACAATTCAATTAATCTTACATTGAAAGGTCTAATAAAATGGTAAGATATTATAGTTCGTTATAAAATTAAGCATTGATAAAACTAACGTACCTATTCATATTAAAACATCGTAAAGTAAACCTGCCCATCTTCACGTCGCGCGTCGCGTACCTTCCTATAATATGCACGTAAAGCGTGGTAAGTAGACACAAAGTTTCTATGTTAAGTGCTCATCAAGCAATGTTACCCTTCGATGACACTTAAGATGGAATAATATAATCATATCGATATCGAGCTAAGTACTTACATTGCAAACAATTTTATGTTTGCACTAAGAAAAGTTAAAAATGTATTATCAAGAGAAATCTCTATAATGGTGTATCATGTCTGTGTCTGATCAGTTATTCGCTAAAGCATAGTAGAGTGGGAAACTCCTCAAAAATAGATCGAATTTTCATTGTTCAAATAAAATTGTACCTATCCGCGGAATGTTTACCATGACGGCTCCATGGTATAAATTCTGCGGATACAATTTTATAGGCCTATATTCAAGTCATCTTTGAAGTTGTCAAGTTCCTCTTGCATTATTTGAACGAAGGGTTAATACATGAGGAAAGCTGTCTAAACCGCCCTAGAGCTGTTGATTTTTAGACTTAATAAATAAATAAAACTTCACTACTGATATGTTAAGCTTAACGAAATACAAGTACCCTAAGTAGCTCTATACAATTGTTTTTAGGGTTCCGTAACCAAATGGAAAAAAAACGGAACCCTTATGGATTCGTCATGTCTGTCTGTCCGTCTGTCCGTCCGTATGTCACAGCCACTTTTTTCCGAAACTATAAGAACTATACTGTTGAAACTTGGTAAGTAGATGTAAACTCAATAATTTTTTTTCATCAAACCCATACGTGAGGGAATCTATGGATAGGTCTTCAAAAATTATATTGAGGTTTCTAATATCGTTTTTTTCTAAACTGAATACATTGCGCGAGAGACTCTTCCAAAGTGGTAAAATGTGTCCCCCCCCCCCCTTTAACTTCTAAAATAAGAGAATGATGAAACTAAAAAAAATATATGACTTCCACCGAAAATTGGTTAGACCGAGATCTAGTAAGTAGTTTTTTTTAATACGTCATAAATCGTAAACCGCAATTAAAAAAAATACACTATTTTTAAAACATCGATCAAAGTTACAACGAACTACAAGAACTTTTATATTATGTTACTTGCTGCTACGGAACCGTTCATGGGCGAGTCCGACTCGCACTTGGCCGCTTTTTTTATTATATTATCACTTATCAGAACGAAAATATGTTTTGGATGGGCTTAATAAATTATAAACCAATCATGTGTGTGTAATAGATTTTATTGTACACACTAATCAAATTAATAGTTGCAACTTTTATGTTAAGCTTAACGTAAAGCTTGAACACAACTTATTACACAGAGTGTTGTTTCTCGTTGGTGTTTTGTTGTGGTTGTGTGTGTGTGATGTGTGATGTGGAGTTTAACGAGGCGCAGCCGCCGCGGGTACAAGTTAATACTTACATAATAAACGCTTGAAAATTATAAAAAAATATGAAATTAGGGAATATTAGTTTAGCTTCTTATTTTTCTATAGCATATGTATGCAAGGCCCCGTAAATACGTTAAAATATCTATGTCATCTTTTATATTGAGATGATTTTGAAGTTTGATTTGTTTGTATTAATTTGATTAGTGTGTAATTAATAGAATCTGTTACACATACATGATTAGTTTATAATTTATTAAGCCCATCAAAAATATGTTTTCGTTCTGATAAGTGATAATAATTATATAATAAAAAAATCTTTTTACAAAAAAGACAACCGCCTTCAAAAACTAAAAAGTGAAAAATAACTTTAGCACAGAACACACATTGACTTTAGTTTCGAAATTCAGTGGCTTTGTTCTGTTTGTTGTTTTGTATTGCCACCGCCTTCCGAAACTAAAGTCAATGTGTGTTCTGTGCTAAAGTTATTTTTCACTTTTTAGTTTTTGAAGGCGGTTGTCTTTTTTGTAAAAAGCTTTTTATTTTCCGCTTTTTAGTACCTCCTTCTCACCGAAATCTATTAAGAAGAGATTGAAAGTTAACTACTACAAAGATTGATGAAACTAAAACGTCGTCTATGTAAATTTTTTGGGTATTTGTTGATTTTTCAAAAAGTGCTGAATCAATTTCGATAAAATTTATATAGGACCACCCCTGAAGCATACCCTATCTATTAAAAAAAGAATTTTTGAAATCGGTTTACGTTTGCCGGAGAAATCGCGTAACAAATCGCGCCCATACTTAATGCAAATTTAAGACTTATACGGTTTTCTCATGGATGCCATTGTCAGAACTGGACCAAACTAAAATGGGACCACACGGGAAGCACTAGCTTTCAAATAAAAAAAATATTTCAAAGAATTATCAAGATCGGTGCACCCAGTCCAAAGAAATCAGGTAACAAATATAAAAAAAAAAAAAAAAAATACAGACGAATTGATAACCTCCTTCTTTTTTTAAGTCGGTTGAAAAATCAAAAGCATCACGCCATGCCTACAAGGAGCTATGCAGTCCATTTTGACTAGGTCAGTAGTTGTCGCATTTTCTGATTCATTTTATCATTTGGTCTTATTATTATTATTTATTATTATTGTAGCATTTATTTCGGCCAATGCCCATAGTGTTAGTTACAATGATCTTAACTACTAGTGCTAGTAGACATACACATTTAATAAATTATATTATATATTTAAGCATAATCTAAGTATCTCAATATTTAAGCATTTGGTTTTATATATTTCCGATACATAGGTATATTAAAAAAGTTTTTAGCGTTTAGCACAGAACACACATTACTTTACTTTCGGAAGTCGATGGCAATACAAAACAACAAACACAAAGCCACCGCCACCGACTTCCGAAAGTAAAGTACCTAATGTGTGTTCTGTGCTAAAGTTATTTATCACTTTTTAGTTTTTGAAGACGGTTTTCTTTTTTTGGAAAAAGCTTTTTATTTCTCACTTTTTAGTGTTGCCTTAACATCCAATTCTATTAAGAAACGGCGACACACTTAAAAGAGATTGTAAGTCCTTCAAAGATTAAAGAAACTAAAACGTCGTCTAACTAATTTATTTGGGAATTTGTTGATTTTCTCAAAAAGGGCTGTTTCAATTTTGTTAAAATTTAATATGGGACCATTTCGGAATATACTCCTTTCAAACAAAAAAACAATTTTTCAAAGCCGTCTATATATGACAGAGTTATGCCCGAACATACATAAAAAAATATATATATAAACATTCGAATTGATAACCTCTTCCTTTTTGAAGTCGGTTAAAAATTAAAATGAAATTTATTTAAGTATACTTTTACCATAACGTTAAAAACATTATATTATTTTCAAATGTTTCTGTAGAAAGTAATGCAGTCAATAGAAGTCTACAAATTCTACATTTTACGTTCAAAAAATGTTTGACATCAAAACCGATAATCGCATCAATGACGCCTGCTATGGCGCCGCAATTTAAAAGTGTTAAATATAGGGACAAAACAAGAACCACCATGGAACCATTGGATGGATGGGACCATTTCGGAATGAACCTCTTTCGAACAAATAAAGAAATATATGACGAAGTTATGCCCGAACATACATACAAAAAAAACCATCCGAATTGAGAACCTCCTCCTTTTGAAGTCAGTTAAAAATAATATGTGTTTAATTCCGTATTCTACTCTACACAAGTACTTAAAAAAAATGTTGTGCACTACGGAAGTGATGCAGAAATGTTTTTAGTTAATTCAGGAGCTTTTTGTTGTAAATTTAATTGTAAATTAAATGAGTGGTGAATCTTTTTGATCGAGTACACAAAGTCCCAATTATATTTTTTGGTAAGCTCTTGTTTCGTTTCCGTTATAGGTTTTTTACATAAAAAGAAATTGATGATTAAACAATGAAAAACGTTTGTAAGCATGGATCAGTGTTATTGTCGACAGGTAGTTAGTGTCGACATGTAAATTACATATTATATTACATATTGGCAGTAGGCTTTGTTCCGCGTTCCTTACAACTGGTCTGAACAAGGGTTGCGAAGGCCAATATGGACGGACAAGTATGCCTTCAGCCTAATAATATATTACATATTATCTTTATAAATGTTTTAATAGGTATTAGGGACTAGGGAGTAATGTGGAAAAGAACATGGGATCGTGAACGCGTCTATCGTTATAGCAGATGTTGATATTGGATATAAATGAAAAACAGACCCAGAATGGTCTAGTTTCCGTGATACGTATTCGTGACGTCATATAAGTTTAGCTGTACGTACCTACAGCTACTTTATTATTGTTACTTAAAAAAGCAGTAAGAAGCAGTTATCGTATCAAAAACCGAGCCAAGTGCGTGGCGGGCCACGCGCAATGTAGGGTTCCGTAGTTAATATTCTTACCCACGCATATTTAACATTTTCCAATAAATTGTGGCATCATAGCGTCAAACATTTTTTGAACGTAATATGTAGAATGGCCTACCCCGCCCACCCCCCATTACAAATAGCGTAATCATGGACAAATATAGCCTATGACGTTTACGTTGGTACGACTTTTAAAAAGATTTATGCGTTTTTACTTTAACTTTAAATTTTGCAAAATTTGAAAAGTCTGATCAATAGTTTTTGCATGAAGCTGGTTCATAGAAAAATAGACGTTGGAACTGGCAAAAATTCTTAAAAGAAACATTCCGCTTTACTATCGTAGCCACAGTTTCTTTTGATGTGAGTACGACTTTAAATTTTCTTCCATTGTAAGAAGCAATTTAGAAAATGTATGATAACAAAATAGGGGGATACAGTTTGGTGTTGTAGCAACATATCTATCATCCACATCGAAAATTTAGGTTCACCACTCGATAGTTTTTTTAAGGATCAAAGAATTCGTTACACTTTTCTGTACGAACAGAAAAGTGTAACGAATTGTACAGTTTTGACTGTACATACGAGTAGATAATTATAATAGGTATTTCGGTATAGATGTTATTTCCTGCAGAAATATTGGAAAAATAAATAACGCATCAACATCAAGCTTATGTGCAAAATTTTATTTTATTACCATTTGGAAATATTCTAGCATTAAAAAAAAGCTTTTTACAAAAAAGACAACCGCCTTCAAAAAGTGAAAAATAACTTTAGCACAGAACACACATTGACTTTAGTTTCGAAATTCAGTGGCTTTGTTCTGTTTGTTGTTTTGTATTGCCACCGACTTCCGAAACTAAAGTCAACGTGTGTTCTGTGCTAAAGTTATTTTTCACTTTACGCAATGTTTATCGATGTCAATAGGCCTAAAATAGCTGTTCTAGTTTGGCATGATCCACTGCTTAGCTGCTTGAGGGTATAGCTACCATATAGGTTGATGGAAATTGATTAAAATGTTAAATCTGCAGCTACTTACAATATATTTTGATTACTATAAAGTTTTAAGAGTAGCAAGCATGCTACGCGCGCTTATGAGCGCAGCTGCAGCGATTTATTACATTTTACAAGTTTATCGACTATTACTCGTAAACTTGTAAAGCCTACTTAGCTGTGATAGTTTTCCTATGAATTTCGTTAAATATGCTACTACCGTGAATTTTTTCACAAATCAAAATACAACCATTGAGCTGATAGGATGGGGGGAATTTGACTCCAACCAAAATTAGCACTTTAAAGCTAAATATTTCCCTAAGGGATTCCTTAATCGAAACATTGTTTTCCAAAACCCTTAATATTTTTGAAAGACCTTTCTAACGACACCCCACACCAATTGGTAGACTAGAAATAAAATAACCATCCCACTTCACGTTTAGAGGAGGTACCCTAAAAAAAATATTTTTCAATATTTTATCCCTGCCAATTTACAGCTTCCTATTTCTAATAGTCTTTGAGCTACACTGCGGACGGAGGGACGGACAAAGCGAAACTATAAGGGTTCCTTGTTGACTTCGGAACCCTAAAAATCGCTCCTCACACCATTGCCTGATGACACGTGTCAATCCGCTTAAATAGAGGTTTTGGATAGGATCTTTTCATTCATTCATTAGTAGCCAGATAACAAAGTAAAATAAATATCTATTTTAATTTTCATTCTTATGTTTTGTTTTAGTTCTTATTTTCTAATAAAAATATAAAAGTTATTTGGAGTTTTTCTGATAACTTGTTACTAGGCTAGAACTACAACAAGTTGGTGGCCCGGGGCGTCGCAAAAATATGGCAAATTTCCAAGGGCGTCACAGTAAAAAAAAGTTTGGGAAGCCCTGGGGTACCCTATGAACCCATGCGATAGGCTTATGCTTGTTGCATTATCAATACGTAATAAAATGGAACAGTAACGCATACCTGTTGCGTATAGGTCGAAAAACACCGCATACAACATCAGTTATCAAGACTTAGTATATGACCCCAACCTTACACATAGACGTAGGAAACAGTGTGTACTCGTGAACATAAACCTAATACTTCTTTTATTAGAAGATTTTTTGTGTTTCTGGGTCCCCATGTCTATAATAAAATTAACTCTATTTTAGATGTTTACCCTCTTTTTTTTTTTCAACGTACCTACCCTACGGTAGGTACGTTGAAAAAAAAAGTGAAAAAGTATTTATTGAACTTAAATTATGATGACACAGTATGACTACTAATCGTACCAGAGTAAAGGATTATTTGTGCAAGTTTAAAAATGTGTATTACTCCAATACTCTTCATCTACATCTTTAACATTTCACACAAACATCACACCCCCATTTCACTCAAACATCACACCACACATAATTTCATATATCATTAAAGTCAAAAGTCAAAGTCAAATCATTTATTTCAATTAGTCCATTAAAAAGGCACTTTTGAACGTCATAATAAAAAAATATAAAGTTGATTCTAGTTGCCCATTCCAAAAAGTAGTTTCGTATGGAGAAGAATGGGCACGAAACTCCATACTTACTCTTTTAAAAATAAATGTGTACAATATTTTGCATTTACAGTTTACAGTTATTTAACTATACGTGAACACGATGGACCTTGCATAAAATCACTATATTGAAGTATGTACAAAGTATTACAAGATAAAGAATGACAGCTAAGTTGTATACATAGATACATATTACATAGTGATAGTGTTCACATATTATTATTTACAATTATTGTAAAAGTAGACAACCACTCCATATATTTCAACAAACTATGAACCTATGAACCAGTGTGTGACCCAAAGCAAGAATTAAATATAATGTATATACTAAGTATAAATTAAGTAGTTTTAATTAGCAATCCGTTTAATTTTGTCTAGACTGTAGATTGTCCTATGGAGCCCGGACCAGCATGTTTCCAAGCATTCTTATCATGGATATAATCCTCTAAACTGTAATATGCTTGTTTACAGAGTGTTCTTTTAATATATGTATTACATGCATTAACACATCCTAACACTCATATACACCACTCACTCACTTAGTTTTAAGCTTAATTTGTTTTGTTTTTCCTTTAGTCTAAATAATGCTGTACTCGTTAGCTTCATTTATGACACAAACAAAACAGATTTGGCGCAGTATGTCGACATATAGGTTTCACCTAGTTCGGCAGCAGATGCTCCTAAGAGATTGTTTTGTATTCTAAATAGCTTACTAGATTGTAAGTTACTTGGTTGTGTACAATCTTTTGACTACAAATACATTATTATTATTGATTCGTTCTGAATAGTTGACAGGGAATCCCAACTCGGTTTATTTCCATTAACTGTTGACTCTTTTATTTTTACAAAAGCGTGCCACTGTCAGACCTGTAGAGCTATTCTGTTACAATCTCCCTCGGATCAATGACAGCTCACTTCACCTAGGTGTACACCGAGGGACATTGTAACAGAATAGATATACAGGGGTGTGATTCTGTAAGATCTCATTCTAAACTTTGAATCTGAATCCGCTGTGAGTTTCTTGATTGGCATTCTAAAACTCGGTTGATAATTCGAATTTACACTAGCGCCGCCCTTGCGAGCGTGTCAGCGAATTTAACTAAATTAACAGGAAGATTTTGACAGATAAAGTATGAGATGACGTAAGAAGTGGCATTCTGTAAGGTAAATTCCCCGTCACTTCGACGCTCACTTCGCACTCAAACCCGATTCAAAGTGTCAAATATATCGAGGTCATTTTGAACCTTATGCGAAGTGAGAGTGAATAGCGATGTGAGATGCGAGTTCTTGTTTGTATTTTACGGAATCGACCTACTGGAAGCGGCGATTGATCTTTTTGTTCATACTGGTTCGACACCAATCCGGCCATTACGCAATATTACAGTCGAAGGGAATTTAGATTCTTAAGCTTTATAATTATGTATTATTTTAATGGTTAAAACTTTGTCTGTACAGATTTTTTACAGTAGCTTAAAATCTACCCTTTACGATATTAATTGAACAATATTAGAAATTGAATGAAACATTGCACACACTTTTGCTTTTCACTTTTAAAATATTACTTTTTGTAATGCACCTGCCTTGTTATCTCTTCACCACCCTTGGTTGACTGGTAGAGAATGCCTAAGGCATTAAGTCCGCCTTTGTACGTTTGTGCATGAAGTATAAATAAATAAATAAGTACAATTGTAATAAACTAAAAGTCTTTATATAAGGCAAAAAAGAGACTTATTTATAGGAATAATAAGTACATTAAGAATCACACATACATACGTTGCGTATGATTCAAAACAACGCGAAAAATTAATAATAAAATAACTAAGCGACATTTCAAAAATGTAAAAACTACAAATTGTAGTATGAATATTAAAGATTAATATGAATTAAAGTTTGTGAAATAAAAATATGTTTACTATCAAAACTCAACTAAATACGAGTTTTTTTTTAAGATTTTTGTACAACTTTACGTATTTTTGTTTATTAAATTAAACAGTATTCTTGTTTTTTGCCAACCATAATCGGTTAACGCATTCATTGTGGTATTCATTACATATTTTTTATTTAAAGTAATTATGGTAAAGGTATTGATTATATTACTTTAACAGTGACGACTGTTTTGAATTATTTTGCTCGGTGCAGTCTTAAGTACCAATTACTCTACAAAATTGTTAAATATCTCAATAATAAACAAAACGTGAGATCGGAACTTTGTTTCAATTTAATCAACTAGCTCGGTAATTTGTACCACGAGGTTGCTCAATTGGACTTCGATAGGCTCTAGGATAAAACATTAAGGCCCTTCCCTGACCAAATAACCTTGAGCATTCGTTCTCTCATTGCAGCAGAATCAGAATTCACACAATTTTTGTTTTTTTTAATATAAAAAAAATAGACAAGCGATCTTTTGAAATAAAGTAAAACGTGAATTATTTAGATTTTTAAATTATCTATGCAATGGTGAAATACTCAAAATAATGGTTGAGCTGAATGGTGCTGATCCACGCGTCATGTTCGTGAACGGGCGCTGTCAGTAGAGATTGGTCAACTCTTAACTGCCATGGCCATGGCTTTTATCTTGATTATTTTTTTTATTTTGTATTGCTAGATTACCTTCATTGTGTTCACATTTAGAAGCAACAAGAATAATGTACGCAGTATTTTGTAAAAACTTGATTTTATAAGAGTGTCCGAGGAGTTTCTTGCTCGTTCTTCTCCATAGAGACCTACCCTACGTTCTGTAACAAGCAACTGCAACAACTAACTTCAACTTTCCGAGTAAGTGACCGACACCTTAACAATTCTAAAGTGCCTGTAAATGGTTTAATTGAAATAAATGATTTGACTTTGACTAATAGAAAGTTTTAGCAAAAGATGTTATTATTGGATTTGTTTTAAAACGAATCTAATTAAATATAACCTATGAGTGGCGGGAATTGTTCTGCGTTTATTGTAAACTAGCTTATGCCCGCGACTTCTTCCGCGTGAGTGTCGGTTACCGCGGATGCAGAACTAGTCGCGGATTAAAAAGTAGCCTATGTCC
This sequence comes from Charanyca ferruginea, assembly GCA_947361185.1. NCBI lineage: Eukaryota > Metazoa > Arthropoda > Insecta > Lepidoptera > Noctuidae > Charanyca > Charanyca ferruginea. The sequence goes on along the minus strand of OX376061.1, from coordinate 29,663,846 downwards.
TTCCCCAGAGATGAAGTTATATTCATACCAAATTTCATCAATATCGGTTTAGCTGTTTCGTCGTGGAAGCGTAACAGACAGAGTTACTTTCACATTTATAATATTATAATTAAAGTATGAAATAAAAGACGCTTTTAAACTATAAATTACAAAAACTGTATGCTTAACTTTAACGAGCAGGGTGCGTAAGTTGATGTATAAGTATTTTTAATACTCTTAGACACGTAGCTAACCAATTTATTATCCGCAATGTCTACTACGCGCTTTGTCAGGATGTTGAATCTTACTGCATCTCTCGCTGGGGTGGGACCTCTAAACCCACAATACTTCCGTTGGAAATTGCACACAGAGCGATACTAAAGATTGCAACCTTTAGACCAATTTTATTTTCCACCACCCAGTTATATAAAGAGTGCAATGATCTTAACGTACGACAGCTGTTTATTTTGCACGCAATCTTGTTACAACACCACAAAACTCCCTACGTTACTTAAAAAGCGTCGTAAAGATTTAATTTGTATCCTGCTAAAGACACGTTGCCACTTTACTAAAAAAAAAAATCTTTTATCTTGGCCCTTTCTTGTACAACAAAATTAATTCACATATTTCAATATATTGTTTATCCGATCATGAATGTAAATCAGCAGTTCGCTCCTTCCTACTAGATAAAACGTATCATGAAACAGAATCATTTCTTCTTACACTGTCATAAAATAGATACAAACTTTTTATAGCCATATACACACTACTAAATACATGCACCACACACATATATATAGACATTCACCACACATACACCCTCACATCTATTACATAAAGTCACCACACAACATTTCACACATTATCATCATCCAGATTTCATAATCTGTGTAGCACTGTATGTACTTTTCTGTTCTTGTAATTATTAACATGTAACACTATTTTATTCTGCACCCCAGAGGGATACGGCACAGTTTCTCTTTATTACAGGCTATTATGTAGCCTATTTAAGAGGACAGTACCTCAACCGTTTAGTGTAGTGACTAGTTGATTATTTGTTTATTATAACTCTTTACTGTATTGTACTACAGCACCATTTACGCAATAAAGTTTTTATTATTATTATTATAACTTAACTACACCCTTACCCGTTGTCCTAGGTGAACGACAAACTCGGTAGACGCGGTCTAATAGTCGTTGTTGTACTTGTGGCCTACGTAGTCGCCATTATCAATGTGCGACCCAACGCGGCAAGTGCGGATTTGTTTTTTGCGCGACGAGACGCGATACAATATTTAGTTTATTAATAATTAAATATTTACTATTATAAGACCAGTGTTTTTCTTACCTTAAAGTAAAGTCAATAACAACCTCTCCTCAATAGAAATAGGTTTTTGAAAATTAGATATTGATAGTTAAATAATACGCCGAATCACTTTATACGGTTCGACAAAGCCTCAGTACTAGCGAGAGAGAAGTTCTTTGTTCCGCGGAAAATACGTGAGGCTATTGAAATAAGCCGACGCCGTAACTTTAATAGAGATGGTGGTTGGTCCATATCTCCATCATGGAAGCTATCTACTGCTTAATATGGTGTATGAGTTTCAAGCAAGATACTCTTCCGCCACCTCTACCACTTCTACCCTCGTCCGCGCCACCCCCGCAGTTATCCGCGCGCAGTGTCCGCAGGAACGCGACGGGCGGTGTGTCATCCTGTGGAACTCCTTGAGAAAAGTGGCCGCCATCGAAACTAGTCGAACGAACCCGGCAACACAGTGAGTTAATCCGTTGTTATCTATAATGTTAAATAATAGGGTTTAACAGCTGCAATAACATAATCGAAAGTGCTTGGTAGTCACAATACTCTTTAAATAAACGTTGATTTAGTTTTGGATATAAATCATGAAACTCTCCAAACTTATTTATTTCTAAATAAGTACAATGACTACCTAAAACGTAGGACACACGTCGCGTGAAGTATTGGTCGCATTACGTCGCATCGCGTCGTGTCGCGTTCGGTCGCTCACCTAGGACAACGCCTGAGCGACCGAACGCGACACGACGCAATGCGACGCAATGCGACCAATACTTCACGCTACGTGTTGACGCACATTGATTACGGCGACTACGTAGGCCACACACAGTTTATACAACGACTATTTGACATTTACGCGTCGCGTCGTATCGTATTATCGCGTTTGTCGTTCACCTAACACAACGGGTCACCTAGGACAACGCCTTAGCCGATCGATCTAGACACGTGGAAGCGTGTCAAGCCAATTTCAAGCTAACTAAACTGGCGAGCAGCATCATGTGTAATATTACACGAACCATTTGGAGCCACTTTTCACCACCTCATAACTCAAAAAAAAGACAACCGCCTTCAAAAAGTGAAAAATAACTTTAGCACAGAACACACATTGTCTTTAGTTTCGAAATTCAGTGGCTTTGTTCTGTTTGTGGTTTTGTATTGCCACCGACTTCCGAAACTAAAGTCAATGTGTGTTCTGTGCTAAAGTTATTTTTCACTTTTTGAAGGCGGTTGTCTTTTTTGTAAAAAGCTTTTTATTTTCCGCTTTTTAGTACCTCCTTCTCATTCAAATCTATTAAGAAGAGATTGAAAGTTAACTACTACAAAGATTGATGAAACTAAAACGTCGTCTATGTAAAATTTTTGGGTATTTGTTGATTTTTCAAAAAGTGCTGAATCAATTTCGATAAAATTTATATGGGACCACCCCTGAAGCATACCCTATCTATAAAAAAAAGAATTTTCAAAATCGGTTTACGTTTGCCTGAGAAATCGCGTAACAAATCGCGCACATACTTAATGCAAACTTAAGACTTATACGGTTTTCTCATGCATGCCATGGTCAGAACTGGACCAAATTAAAATGGGACCACACGGGAAGCACTAGCTTCCAAATTAAAAAAGAATCATCAAAATCGGTTCACCCAGTCCCGAGAAATCAGGTAACAAACATAAAAAAAAAAAAAAAAAAAAAAATACAGACGAATTGATAACCTCCTCCTTTTTTGAAGTCGGTTGAAAACGATTTCACATGAACATGTCAAATTTGGCTCATATATTGAGACTTGCGAGATACATATGTACTCCAAATTTCATAAACACACCTCAAACGGTTATTTAGATATTAACGTCCAAAAATCGTCATTTTCATCACTGACTGACCTATAGATTAAAACTATAACCCACTTCCAGATGACCTAGAAAGTTCAAATTTGGCATCCAGATAGGTAGTTGGGTGAAAACAAAGGAAAAAATCAGAAACTAGTCAATTTGTATCATTTTATTATAATTTTTCAATTAATTGATTCTATTAGGAACACTTACTTATAGTGCCTGTAATGTAAGAATCAGCAATCAAAATTGGTGACAGCCGGTCTTTACGTGATTATACTTATATAACGAGTGGAATACCAGCCTTTTTTTGAAGTGAAAACTTCTTTAGCGGCGTTGAGCACTTTTTCTGTAATGGGTATAAAATCTTAAACTCGCGTCAGGACACGTGACCTGATCGAAAAAGCGTAAGGCGATTCTCACACGACGCCGCTTACCGCCGCGGAGGGCGGAGGCGGCGAAGCGGATTTTGTAGCGGTGCGCCGCGCGGAGAGGCGGTGAGCCCGCGTGTCCGCACGGTTGATGGGTTTCGATCAGTCCAACCACATGCGATTTAATTAAAAAATAAATGATTTTCATAAACTTACCAAGTTCTTTTTTTCTACGTCAGTTTGTCCTGGCCCCAAATATAATCTAATAATTTCTTCCAATTGTTTTATTTTTATATGCCTATCACTATATTGAGAGCTTTTCATGTACCAAATCGCAGGGCGACTTTCAAGCTCCGAAATAAACTTTTCGACATCGAAGTCCTTTTTAAAAAAGTGTAACACAACCTATCCCTCAGTAATCCGCGCGGTAATGCGGTCGCTCGTGTGCCAAGCGCCGCCCCTACGCGCGGAACACCGCGCGGAGGGGCGGAGGCGGCGTGAGCGCCGCTGGTCTGTACGGTCAGGTGGTGTACGTGTGTTAGGCATCAGCGGTTTCTATACAAGCCAATGGAACATAAGATCCGCGTCACCGTGAACCGCGTCGGTGCGCGGCGTCGTGTGTTAATCGCCCGGATGGAGAGTAGAGTAAAATAATTGTAATAGTTTTAAAGTGTTAAATTTTTAATGTAATATAAATTGTCATGTTTGTGTACGATAGCGCAATAAATGAATATTGTATTCTACCACATAAATGATAGTACTTTTATACTGATAAAGCAATTGGTGCAAAATTATTCCCTAACCATTCCAAAATATCAAACATGCTCAACGTTAATAATCAAGTTTTCACTTCTGCCGGCACTCCCGGAGTGCAACCCGTCTTTTTTTTAGATCAGCCAAGTTTCAGATTGTCAAAAGTTCATACTTCTTTTATGGGGTACTGTGTAAAATTTTATAATAAAATACCTCTTGATATTCTACAACTAAATGAAAGACAATTTAAAACATGTATTAAACGCACACTGTGTAGACAAGCATATTATAAATTAGAAGACTACATCAATGATAAAAATGCTTGGCTAAATGCTGGTCCTGCTCCACAGGCAGTTTAGGGAATTTCCTAATTAGAGGAATGTTGTTTCCTACCCCTTTTTTTTTATTGACATGAGTAACGAGTATCGTTATTATTATACACAAATATATTTTAATTACTTTTTCGACCTTTTAGAAACATTGTAAACCTTAGTTTGTATAATTTAGCAGCATTATTTCAATTTTGTAAATGTGAGTACCATGGAGCCATATTTTAAGTAAATTATTATGTGATTGACATAAATGAGCATGGCGGTTGAGAGAATTGTCATGCTCACTCAAATGTCTCGCTGGTGGTGGCGCGTGTGTTGGATCATTCAGCTCCCTCTAAAATGGTTGAGCTGAATGGTGCTGATTCGCGCGTCATGTTCGTGAACGGGCGCTGTCAGTAGAGATTGGTCAACTCTTAACTGCCATGGTTTTTATCTTGATTGTTTTTTATATTTTGTATTTCTAGATTACCTTCATTGTTTTCACATATAGAAGCAACAAGAATAATGTAAGCAGTATTTTGTAAAAACCTGATTTTAAAAGAGTGTCCGTGGAGTTTCTTGCTCGTTCTTCTCCATAGAGACCTACCTACGTTTTGGAACGAGCAACTAGCTTCAACTTTCTGTCTAGCTGACCGACTCCTTGACAATTCAAAAGTGCCTGTAAATGGTTTAATTGAAATAAATGCTTTGACTTTGACTTTGACTTTAAAGAAATCATATCTTATTTTAGACTGTTGTCCGATATACAGTATGTTTATTTCCCACAAAAAATATGTGTAACCAGTTTAATACTGTACCTAATGTTGGCACGTATGGAGCAACCAGTAATTAAATTCGATAGACGAAATAGACAGTCCCGGTATTTAAAAAAATATGGCCAAGTGCGTGACTAGCCACACGCAATGTAGGGTTCCGTAGTAGCATTATTACCCAGGCTGTTCTTGTTTCGTCCCTATGTTAAGCATGCTAAATTGTCGCGCCATATTAGACGCCACTGATGCGATTGTCGCTTTGACGTCATTTTAAAATACATAAAATAAATAATACGAGATAGTATTACTTAAAATATTACCCAATATCTAATTATTTCTTAAATTAACTTAATACTACTCAATTTAAGTACTTTGGTGTAAAAATAGAAAGTACCGTAAGATTCCAAAAACACATCTTACATAATTATGTCTTCAAGACCCTTATAAGACTGCACTCGTCCAGTCTCTACCAAACTACTACAAAACGTCCTGGGGTGGCGCTCCAAAACAATCTCTCTTTCGATTTATAACCTCACCAAGACCAAATTCAAATTGAAGGGAACCATTTGGCTCCAGAAGTTAAATTATAATGATACAGAAAAAATACTTGCTGTTTTGGTATAATCTCCTTATTACTTACCCATCCCTCCCATTTTATTACACCTATTCCACACGCATACAGACACACAATACCCACACAAAACGCCTACAAACACACCCCAACAATCACAGACATTCATACAAATACCTACTAACCTCACTTACACTCCTGCAATCAATCGAATAGGCTTTTAGTAACTTCAAATAACTCACGGCATTTCTTATTGTACGAGTAGGTACATAATAATTTTAATAAAATGTATTATTCAAAGGGTGGAGACCTGATGTCCTGAAATACAGATTTCAGATCCAAGTCAAATCAAGACACAAGAGAGCTTTATTGTAGAGTACAACCGCTTGAGCAAGTTATGCCGCCCCGACTTGGCCAAATTAAGTATAAACAGGCAACACGTAAAAAAAATCCGTATACTGAATGGGCAATTCACTCGAACATTTCAAAGGTACAAGAAAATATAGAAAATACAACAAAAGGGACAATTATACCCCGTAAATGTAGAAAAATACAATGGATTAATTAAAATCATTTGGTATTAATTTTATAGCGAAGAAGTACCTACTAATAATTGCTGTACAAAAAGTAATGATATCCCATCAAAAACATAAATGTAAAATGAGAGCTAAATTCAATATTGTGATATTATATGCCTAGGTTGTTGACTTCAACGTCAAAAGAAGTGAGATCTAAATGGGTGCCAAGTTCAATGGTCAGTCCTAATATTTATCAACACAAAATATAATTTCTTCATATAACTTAGGATAATAAATTGAAGCCTAAGATCTGACTTGGCTAGTTTTCATATATGAATTATATTATAGCCTTCGCAAGTTTTAAAGCTGTAAGTTGTTAATTTATTCTTCCGAAAATGTAGCTTGCTGGTAGAAACTAGCCATCGAACATAGGGCTCTTTCATGACTGTTTTAATAGGTACTTAATAATAATTCGTATAATATATGAGAACTAGCCAAGTCAGACCTTAGGCTTCAATATAATTATTATCCTAAGTTATATGAAGAAATTATATTTTGTGTTGTTATAAATAAATTTTAGGACTGACCATTGAACTTGGCACCCAATTAGATCTCACTTCTTTTGTCGTTGAAGTCAACAAGCTAGGCATATAATATCACAATATTGAATTTGGCTCTCATTTTACATTTATGTTTTTGATGGGATAGAATTTACACTAAAAACAACAAAAATAGATTTCACAAAACAATTCACTAACCTTAGATTATTGACAAAGCGGAGACCTGTTAACAATCTAGACACAAACGTTAGAAGAATGTTACGACAAAAATAATATAGCCGTTGTGCAATTAACTAAGACGCACACATCGCTTGTGTTGCCAATAATGAAATTGAAAAACTAGTAGTAATGTTCAAAGTTCATATCTGTCTTTCGGTCTGTCTGTCAAGACCCTTTATCTCGGGAACGCGTAGAGGTACTCGTAGTGAGTTGAAACTATATACTTAGGTCCACGGTCCCTTGAAGCTGTAACAAAATCAAACTTCTAAGTTAACGTGAAATAAAGATACGGCCGTTTATGTCGCAAAAAACGTACATTTCGACACTCTCAAGGGAATCAAAATTTATAGGGTATTTTCCGTTGACCTAGAACTATGAAATTTGGCAAGTCCTATCGTCTTATACTATAAATACAGGGAAAAGTCTGAAACATTTGTAATTAAATCATAAAAAATATATTCTTTATTTATAACGAGCTTTTGTCCACGATTTGGTCCGTGTAAATGTCGGTTATCGCGGAAGTCCCAGATTAAAAAGTACCCTATGTGCTTTCCCAGGGTTCAAGCTATTATCACACCAAATTTCATCATAATCGGTTCAGCCGTTACTTATCATTTATAATATTATATTAGTATGGACATCTACCAACGAATCTGTACTGAACGCTCGGAGAGCGAGTTCGACTCGCACTTGTCCGGTTAATTTATTATTAAATTTTTACAGTGGTTCTTATTCTATCTTATTTCTCAATACTATTACATGTTCTTAATACTATTACAGCCATCTTATGTATCTATTCTTATTTCGTATTACATAATTCTTAGGACTACTTCTATTTTCTATCTCATAACTAGAACATTGATTGTGAGTTTCAATTCAAACAGCCGTCTATATGTCTGTTCTTAATTCTAGATCTGTATCTTACTCGACTCGACTCTGCTTTATCGATATGGGCAGCTAGGTATCAGTCAATGATTATTTATTTTCTCATTTCTAAATGCTTTATTTTTAAAATACTTTACTTTTTCGGGTTTCGTAGTCAACAAGAAACCCTTATAGTTTCGCCATGTCCGTCTGAATGAACGAAACGAAGACTATAGGAAGTAGAAAGCTGTAATTGAGCCATTGAACTAATATTACTACGTATAGAATAGACGCCGCGAACAAACATCAGTGCACCAAGCACGGCAGTGCGGGGCGCGCGAGGGCGGGGCTAATGAGTCAAAGATGCGATGTCACCGTCATAGAAGCGACACTTTGTTTATATTCTGCCTGTTTAATTGGGTACCGACGGGAAAATAGTAAAATAAATTGAAAGAGGTAACTAGATAGATTATTTGATCCTTTCGAATGTCTTATGTTACACAGTCCGACATAAGCAGCGGAGGTTTGACCTTCAACACTTTCGCCCGACAGTCGTTGAGTTAATTATAATATTTATTTTAGATACTTACCTACACTGGATTTACTCTGCGGCACAATCAACAAACAATACAATTTCATCATACATTTTCATAAGGTTTGTATGTACCTATGTACTTATATTATCTGGTTTAGGGTGGTTAAAACTTAAGGTAAAATTTGTAAGGAGTGAGGTCTCAATCCTTTAAAATATTACCCTAAGCTTTTATACAAATCCATTTTTCCCTATCTTTATTTTTTTTTGGAAACCTTGAATAAACAAAACTTAACAAATTATCTCTAATAAAATTCAATAATTGTTTTTCATCTTTCTTGTTTTGTCTTTTTTCATTAGATAACCACAATCTGTTCTATTTTAAATATGTGTAAAATTACTATTTTCCTCTATATAATGTAATGTCAGCTAGTTCTACATTCACTTAGTACACACACATGTCACGTCTTTAACTTTTAGTCTATGACAAATGACGCAACATGGCGTCCGCTAAATATTTTGCTCGAATTAAGTTTTAAAATATTTATCTAGTTACTCACCGATGGAAAGTTATTCCTTTGCACTTGCCCGTATTTCTTGAATTATTAGTGCAATATCATAACACACACGAAGGCATATTTAATGAGTTATGACGTTTTGGTCGTTTTGGAACATACAAGACTTAGGCGGTCAAGAGCTAGCAAGCAAGTAGCAACTAAGTGAAGTGCAGCACGCGGGCCGCACTTGAATGGAACACAGTAGTGATGAGTGGTGTCTTCTCTATACGTAGTTATAATATGATATACATATTAGTCACGCAGACAGAGTGGTAACATAAAATTTTGAAAAATATGTTTTTATGGGTACCTCTCTAAACGTGAAGTGGGGATGGTTATTTTTTTTGTAGTCTACTAAATAATGTGGGGTGTTGTTAGAAAGGTCTTTCAAAAATATTAAGGGTTTGGAACAACGATTTTTCGATTAAGAAATCCGTTTGTGAAATATTTAGCTTTAAAGTGCTCATTTTTGTTGGAGTCAAGTTCCCCCCCTTCTGTCAGCTCAATGGTTGTATTTTGATTTATGGAAAAATTCACGGTAGTAGCATATATAACGAAATTCATAGGAAAACTATCACAGAAAAGTAAGCTTTACAATTTAATGAGTAATATTCGACCAACTGATAAAATAATAATAATAATAATAATATGTGGGGACATTTTTCACACACGGCCATCTGACCCCAAACTAGGGAGACCCTGTACTATGGGTGTCAGACAGCTGATATACATACACAAATACTTTTTTTTTTGTAAATACGTACATATATAGATAAACAACACCCAGACACAAGGCAAACACAAGTGCTCATCACACAAATGTTTACCCTGGGCGGGAATCGAACCCACAACACGCTGCGCAGCAGTCGATCGCTCAGCCACTGCGCCAACCGTGTCGTAACATCGATAAGATTGGTATCAATCTATTAATCAAAAAAGTATTGTTTATTTCTTATACACACGTAGCTAGAGTAACCAGACACCAGGATAAAAAGCACATAGGTACTTAATTAAAAAAAAAAATTATCACTCCTTTAAATAAAATTACCAATTTGATGAATTGAAAAACACCATCATTATTTAAGTAACAATAATGATTTATTTTCTCACCACAATCACAGTACCACAATACTTGTAGAGGTTTATTTCTGAAGGTATCAATACATTAGATAAATATACTGTGGGAGACTGGTGCCTGAACTAGACGTGAAGTCTGTAGGTTCTTCAGGACATCAAGTCTCCACTCTTTGGATAATTTACATTTTATTAAAATTATGTACCTACTCGTACAATAAAAAATGCCGACGGTGTGTAATCCGTCGGTTATCGTGAATGCAGACTAAATTAAGGATTAAAAAGTAGCCTATGTCCTTCTCCAGGGTTGAAGTTATTTTCATACCAAATTTTATCAAAGTCGGTTCAGCCGTTTCATCGTAAAGCGTTAAAGACAGAGTTACTTTCGCATTTGATAACATGAAAAGTATGAATTTGTATTTCTTATTTTGTGGTGGGTCGGTTTATCATTAACCTATGTTACAGTAGCCTAATGTTAACTGCTCATCACCTTTTACAAAATATTGTTCTTCCCCATGCTGGGACGTTCATTGTTGAAGAGTTCTCTTGAGGCTTCACCACCAGCTCCACTTCTCCATATGAATTGTGATGAGCATAAATTGCTGAATAACCTTATTAAAGTAACCGAATCGCAACTGAAATATAATTATGATTGAGTAGTTCCGGTGGCCATCAGTGGTGTTTATCATCAGTTCCACTTCAATAACCTTTTGACTGCTTCGTCAAAAAGCAACAACGTACCCTCGGCGCCAATAGAACGTATAGAAGTAGAAGATTACGTATAGAAGTCTGTCATGTGATCGTGACCGTGGCGTGCTGGGCACGTTTTGATTTGTCATCTACAGGTAGCGGCCAAAAGGTTACATGATTCCAGGATCCCAACATCAGATCCTGACCTAGACAATCGGGTTGGCACACCTTACACACAAAAAATATTTTATTTTTCTTCGTGTAATCGGGGAATATACTTATAAGAACAAGATCCCGACGAACTGAGAACCTTCTCATTTTTTGAAGTCGTTTTAAAACTTGCGCAACGAATGTGTGCGAGACAAATTCGCGGCGCGAATGCTCGCGGTGAGGTAGCCCTGACAATAAGTTTTCACTAATTGTTGACCTTTCATGTTATTGATAAATCGTTCTGGGGGTAAAAATACTCGTGAATTTCAAATTATGATCAACTTTTACAACTTTGAAATATGATAAAAAAAAGCCGTCGCTAGTGGCCTGGCAGAGGTGAGACATAGAAAATATGTATGCAAATATAGTTTATTAAATAATTCAATACAAATGTATAAATTAAATGAAATATAGAACCGAAAACGGGTCAGTGCTGTCTGACCAGCAATAGATGTTCAGTTGTTCTTTACATTCTCGCTATTTTATTTATCGGAGGGCTAGCCTCGGACGGCACTAGGCTAGGAGGCGGCTCGCGCTCGCTTGTGCGGCGGCTCGTGCTGCAGACGTCTACTGACGGTGCTGACGGTGCTGACGGTGTGTTGGCGCAGGTGGCGCTGAGCGCGGCTGGCGGCGCGGCATGGCGGCGCGCGGCCGGCCGGCGGCATGGCGGTGAGCTGCCCCGAGGTGATGTACGGCGCCTACTACCCCTACCTGTACGGGCGCGGGGCGGCGCGCTCCTTCCACCACGCGCCGCACTTCCAGTACGATCGGGTCAGTATGCGACACTACTCCACACATCACTTGTATACAGTATACTGTGTGACACACCGTATACAGACTGACGAAGTCGTTCCGAATCGTACCATAACGATTCAGGAACCCAAAAAAATACCAAATGGTAAAAAGGCTATAATGTAACGTAATTTACAAAGCTCTTGAAGATATTATGCAAGTTATAGAATGGGAGGAAAGGTGATCAGGTAACGTGGAAGCTCTTGCTGTGTTGCCAGAGCGAGGCGAGCTACAAGCGCCACGTAACTTGTCGCAATGAAAACTAGTACTAGCACGCTGCACGACCACGACACTTAATAATGAAATAAGTTGTAAATTGTACTATAGTATGAAGTACTTTGATAGGTTAGTGAGCAGTAGTAACGTATGGAATCATTTTTCAAGATTCAAAGAGCTATATGTAAGTGCATACTTATATATTACATTAAAAGAGTGTTCATGGAGATTCTTGTTCGTTCTTCTCCATAGAACTTTATTGTTTGGAACGAAAACTAGCTTCAATTTTCTGACTGACTCCGTGACCATTCAAAAGTGCGTGTAAATCGATGATGGATGAAGGATGAGGATGCGATCGTTTACCAAATTACAATCGATTGATTGTTGTAAACCATTGTTCAGGGAACTTAGTTTGCTCACCTGCCTTCTATGTACGGTCACCAAAGGAGATAAGTATCCATGTCGCCGGAAACAGTTGAAGTTTACTTAGAAACCGATAGGTGTTTATGAATAAAATAAAATACAATTAATAGAGAATAAACAGTTCAATAATTTAATAAAATTTCATTTGAAAGCCCCCCTTGGTTTCTAAGAAATCTTCAACTATTCCGGCCGACATGGATACTTATCTCCTTTGCTGACTGTACATACACGAAATGGGCTATATATATTCTATGTACATATATAATGGGCCAGTAGCTGTTAGAAATAAAGAGTGTCTGGGATCCTATAAGAGGTCTTTGTTTAAATTACTTATAGATAGATGTCACTACTCCATCACTGATAAACGGAGGTATGAAGATTCCGACTTGCTAATTAAAAACATATGATTTTATTTATTAATTGAGTACCTATGAAATTATAGAATGTGTTCATGTATATAAAACTAGCTTTTGCCCGCGACTTCGTACGCGTGAATGTCAGTTATCGCGGATGTAGACAAAATGGTGGAATAAAAAGTAGCCTATGTCCATCCCTAGGGGTCAAGTTATCTTCGTGCCAAATTTCATTAAAATCGGTTCAGCCGTTTTATCGCGAAAGCGTAACAGACAGAGTTACTTTCGCATTTATAATATTAGTATGGATAGTATGGATTGTAATGACCTGTTGCCATTGACACAACCTAATTGACATATTTTAAATTTAATTATTTCTTGAATGTAATCTGTTGACATGCCACCCTAATTTTAATTGTAATTGCTTGTTTAGTTATGTTGATTTTGTACGCCATATATTGGCAAAACATAGTGCACATATTTTAGACAACATACTATCTGTAACTATACCTATGTTTAACAAAATAAATGATTGATTGATTGATTGAAATAGTTTAGTCAGAACAAATGATTGAGTTTGATAGGTACTTGTACTAGAAAGACGTCTTCGTAATGCTTGAAAGAAAACTTGGAAAGAAGTCTCCTCATAACACTGAAGAAGAAACTCATCAAAATGTGCACACTGCCCGACCTGACCTGAGGAGCTAGTCGCTCTTGGTAGTCAGAGGTGACTGGCTGGCTATGGCGTAGTGGTGGCTCCTGACAGACTGCATTATTGGTTAGGTAACCAAAATGGGAGTCCTATCTTTAATTTCGGAGGATCAATACCGTAATCCACAGACCGTATTATTATTGACACGGATTACAAATTAAATTCGAAAAAAGTTAATAGAAGACGAATGAATCCCAATATTATACTTGCCATCTGTGCCACGACTACACGACTACTATCTCTAGGTAGTGGCACTCTAGGTTTGCAGAGGTTTAGACAAGCAATTGGTTGGGGACACGGAAGTCATCGTAATCCCAACTTACAGTGCATAGAACACGAGCTGCATAGGCGCACTCTCCGTAGACACGCTCGGCGCCAGTTCACGCGGCACTTGTATTCATATTCAGGTATGTCCGTCGGCCGCCATAGTCGCGGGACGGCTCTGCTGGTTTGTCAGCTTCGCTTCTCATAGTTTTTGTGTCGACGCATCCGAGTGCGATCATCTCGAAAGTAAAAATCGTCACACGCATGTGAAGCAAAAGGGGTTCATAGAGTTACATTAGTTTTTATATGGATAGGAGCGCGGCGCGACTGGTCCGACCGGCCCATATATCACGCGCGCAAAAACCGACCCCCCCCCCCGCCGCGCGCCCCACACCGCTCCGTCCGTCGCGTCGTCACTCTCGCCACACTCACTGCTCGGGGCCGCAGGGTCAACATTTCGCCGCATGGGCTGACACATGCACAGTGACACTCAGAAGAGTGTTGGCTCTATTCAGACGTACCACAACCACAATAAAAACACGTAGTCGGGCACTATTTTGTATAAAAATATAAATGTAATTACACACGTAACCACTGCTTGATCACCCTTTAACGATGCGATGTGGTGTGGCTGTGGTACGTGTGAAGCAAGCCTAACAACTGAGCGAAGCGGGTCTACCAATCGAATTACGAGAGTAGCAGACAGCTACCTGTAGAATGATGGTATGTTGATAGTGCGAATTCATCCATGACGAAGCCACGTAGGATCCAGGGTCTAGCTCAAAACAATTCACACCGCTCGATATTCGAATGATGCGCCATTTCGTGCTACTGCGGCTTGTGGCCTTATGTTTCTTGACAAACCAGATAGAATAGAAAAGATTCTTATTTTCTCACAAATTACAAATTAAATTTAAATTAACCAACAGATACAATTTTGCACTTAATTTATGAAAGACTGGTCTAAGCAAAGTTATCTTTCAAGTATTGTTCTGGAGACGTTTTAATCACAGTAAGCAGTATTCATGACTTCAATATACATAGTTCCTACCCATCGGTACCTCACCGATGTGTAGGAACTATGTATATTGAAGTCATGTAAGTTCCTAAGCTCACTATAACCGCGTTCGGGCATTCTTTGCTCATAGTTGCGTTTATTGTGGGATAATAAACTGCCACAACCAGTATGTTGTAGCAGTTTATTATCCTACTTACATAAAATGTAGGAATAACAAAATGTTTAAGTGTTAACATGGTCGTGCAGTACAGACTGTAGGTACCTACATCAAAAATGGCATTTCCACAATGAAAATATAGTAAACAACAATACAATACAATATAATAAAATGTATTGCGGTAAATAAAAGAGAGTTTACATTGGTCACAAACTAGGCAAGCCTGTATCTTGGTACCAATACACAGGTTTACCTTTAAACGTTTTAAACACAGATGTATTTATGTTTTGCTTTGACATATACGTAAAACTACAAAAAAATATAACTGACTAGAATAAACGCCATACTGATTTGTGTGGCAGTGTGTGTGATGGGTGTCCAAGTTTGAGGAAAACTAGTGTTTTGATAGTGTGTGTGTGAGTGTGGTGTGTGTGGTAGGGTAGGGTGTGTAGGTATTAGTTTTAGGGTGTTCATTTTGTGCGCATGAGGGTTGAGCGAGTAATGCGCCTTATTCACCATCCATCTTGCTGTACGTCCCGCCAAGGTCATGCACGATGCACGACCGTGATTAAGCTTGTTGTACGTCAATAATTATTATTAATTGTTTTTTTACTTATTTGGTACTTTTGCATCGTGCATCGTGTATGACCTTGGCGGGACGTACAGTAAGATGGATGGTGAATAATGCGTTTAAGACAACATGAAGCGCATGAACACTGATACCTGTGCTGATACTGTAGTAGTGGAGTAAGGACAGTAGTCGTAGTAACCGCGCGCTGTGTGCAGTTCAACGTGCAGGGCAATGCGGGCGAGGCGTACGGCGGCGCGGCGGCGCTCAGCTCGGGCTCGGCGTCGTCGGGCGCGCAGTCCCCCGCCAGCCCCCCCCACCCCCCGCACGCGCACCAGCTGCTGCACGCCGCGCGCATGCGCGCCAAGGAGGAGGAGCTGTCTGCGCACGGCCGCGCCAGCGCCGACGGTACGTGCGGGCGGCTCAACTGACGATACTATTGCAATACTATCGTAACCTCGACAACTAGTAACAGTATCGATAGGGCTATCGATACTATTTACACAATACTATCGATGCTATATCGATTGTATCAACCGACAAACTGAAGTACCTAATACTATTGATGAAGAGCAATAGTATCAATAGTGTTGAGTTATGACACTATTGATACTATCGGTACTATAACTTTAAAAGAGTGATTTACAACAATTTACTGGCGATACTACCGATTTTGTATTTGAAATATCAATATATTTGTCCCATCGACCGATATTAAAAAAAAACCGGACAAGTGCGAGTCGGACTTGCCCACCGAGGGTTCCGTACATATTAGTAGGTACATATCCATACTTCTATACTAATCCATACCTACTATCCATACTTTAATCTACTTAATATTATAAATGCTTTTTTTGCGACATAAACGGCCGTATCTTTTTTTCACGTTAACATGAAGCGGTTACAGCAAGATGTAAAAAATCAGCAATATGGTCATTTCTGATAGAGTTAGCGACACAAAAATTTGTTGGACGACATATCACAAAGAAATTCTGAATCAACACAATACTATTGATTTTTCGTCAAATATCGATATTTCTAATACTATCGATAGTATCGCCAGGAAGTGTTGTAAAACACACTTTCATAGTATCGATATTATCGATAGTATCACAACTCACACCTACTATTGATACTTTTGGACTTCATCAATGGTTTTACATGTTTTTCGATTGATACTATCGATAGCACTATCGATATTGTTACTAGTTTGTAAGGTCAACTATCGACAGATCAACTAACTGACGGCGTGTGCCCGCAGGCGGCGGCTCGTCGGAGTCGGAGGGCGAGTGCGGCGCGGGCGCGGCGCGCGGGGGGGGCGCGCGCGCGCAGTACGTCAGCGCCAACTGCGTCGTGTTCACGCACTACTCGGGCGACGTGGCCGCCGTCGTGGACGAGCACTTCGCGAGGGCTCTCTCGCTGGACAAGCCTAAAGGTCAGTGTTTAAACCTTCGACGTTTATGTCACGCGCGTCAACAGTTGACGCCGGTCACGATTATTTTTAAAAGGGGAACCAAATGAAAAAAAAAACTTAAGGAAGTAAGTACCCAAAATCAGTAAATGTGGGAGTAGGTAACCAAGAATACAAAGTAGTAAAATGACTGTGCAACTGAAGGTAATAGAAAAGGAATCAATGTAGATTGTAGGCTGTAGCTAGTACATGAAGGTGCGGTGGTAGGTAGTAGTAGTAGGTAGGTATTACGAAACGGAAATGAATGCGTCGCAGTACCTAGAGCAGCTAACTGACTGACACGATGGTTTAACGAAGCTGGATGAAACGCGTCGCGAACTCGCCGCAATATGTGAATGTGTCCCACAGTGTATCCGACTGTGTCCGAATACCGAGAACTATGTGCAAAAACACGCTGCGAGCAGTTCGAAGAAGAACGCGACGATTGTGTTTGTGTTAGCAGGAATAATGGCCGCGAGAAGGACCTCATCCTCGTTTGATGACATATTTGAGTGTTATGATAACTATCGAGTCTCGTATCGTCGCACATGATATCAAACAACAATATCGAACCTACGCTCTAATGAGTTCTCATTTCGGATGCGAATGATCGCGCGCACTTGATGAGGTGTGAGCGCGTTGATGTCTTTTGTAGGACATTTTTGATATCTTTTGTTTTAGCATGTGGGTGGGACCGTCCCCTTATAAGGCCCCACTGGAGCGGACAGCTTGCGGTGAGCCTGTGCTGCTGTGGAATACGGACGTCATGTTGATGTTATATTAGTCGGCAATGACCATGCTTCATGTCTTTCATTGTTTCGTAAAATATAACTACATGTAGGTAGCTCGTACATAAGAGGTGTAGGTCGCTCTGCTTACCCTTCATGGCTACGTGATGTATGTACACATTCCTTGTCCACGTCTGTCTGGGGAATTTTACTATTACTTCTACTAGCGAAATGTGTTGCTCTATACACGTCTGGCTATCCCTCCGTGGACGTTGCGCATGATATTACGTTATTAACGTTACTTTTACTTATTCATTTACTTTTACTGTAGTGTTTTTTATTACTAACTTGTGTATGTACCTACGCATCTTACCTACAAACATATGTTTTCTAAACTCTCTCTCTCTCCTGGGTAAGTACTTATCTGTTCCCGTTTACATACCGACATCGTTTCTGTCTGGTAGATCAAACGCTACCACCGTCCAAGAATTTGAAAATAACTTTAACAATGGACCCAGGCCCGGGCTCTGCCAAAGATTCGTAATAGTAATGATCGTCCTAGGTGTCTGCTTCCATATTATAAACATAACATAATATCGATACGGATATAATAATAATAATATTTTTTTATTTGTTCAGACTACAAATGAGGTCCACTGTGACTGTGTTAGCAACAATATTACTTAGCCTGTGTTAAACTACTAAAGTTTATAACTAGAACTGACTGATCTGGCCGGGCGGCTACCGACTGCAAAATGATGATGATGACGAAAAATTAATGATGTGATGGAACTGTTGTTAAGAGCGTGTATTCGATTCGTGACGAAAACTTCAGGTTTTCGCATTTTGCCCAGAGCAATATCGTAATGATTTGAGCAGATTATTTAAAGAAAATTACAATTTTAGAAAGATTAAGTCTTGATTTAGGGAACTACAGAGTAAAAGTATAATTTTTAATTATGGTTTTTAAAGCGAAGACAATCCTTTCATAGTGTTTTACGAAAATAGACGTCAGAGTTAACTAACAGGACGAATACAACCATTGCAGTATGCCAAAATATTTTTCAAACAGAATATACAGTCTTAAAATACATTACAGGGTCAAAATTGAGAAAAAAATACTATTAGATATTAAAAAAAGTATTCAAAAAGTACAAAATCGGTTCACTTCAACAATTTTTTTTACCAGTATTTGAATAAAGACATAACTGATATATTTATTTTATGAAAATAAAGGTTATGCTCAATATACACAACCTTTTCAGTTCCTTGTACGAACTCATTTATTTCATACAATTATTTTAAAAAACACTGTTAAACCTCGCGTGCTGTCGTTTGCCGATCAATTTCAATGATTCGTGCTTATTTCGTGCGTATTTTTTTTTCTGATGCACACAAACAGACCATTGTATTGTACTAGTGTGTGTCAATGCTGCTACGCCGTTCCAGCAATCGTTTAGATTTTGAGTTGCGCTAAATCGAATACGCGCCCTTAATGTCATCATATCGAATAACTAAACGCAAGGTTCAATGAGCAGCAATAGGTAACAATTAATTTTGAAGTTTGGACAAAATTCTCAGAAAGTGATTGTCAAGACGCTCATTCATAAGTACAGTATAGGTCACATGCATGTAATGATAGGACTAGCGATTTTGTGTTCAGTTAAACTCGTCAAATGGAGGAAGTGTGACACTTTAGTGTCGATGTTTGTCCACAGTGACTTCCCGACGATAGGCAAATTTGCAGACAGTTTTTGCGACTTTCGAAAGTGATATATCGACTGCACAAGAATCGCCCCCACGTCGTGCAACTAACTAGATAAATCACTGAAGTGGTTCTCAGAACCGCCTTAATTAAACCCGACGTTTAATTACAGACTAGAGCCGTCTCAGAGCCCCCCCCCCCCCCCCCGTCACCCGCCCGCTCGCCCGCGCGCTGCCCGCTTTCACCACCATCCACTCATTATGTTACTCCACCTCTTCACCCCCGGTCAGGCTCGGTGCACTTCATTAATTGCAAACCCATTACCTACCGACTGGAGAGGTTAATCAAGGAGTTTCTTAAAAAGAGTAGCATACCATCTGGACTCTATCTATGAGAACTAAATGAATATAGGTGTGTCCTTGTATACCGTCGGTTAAATAAATCTTAAGCAGAACTCAGCTGCAATCAAGTACCTAAACAATAATTTTCCCGTTTATTTAAAACTAGCAACCCGACCCGGCTTCGCATGGGCCTATAGCCTTCCTCGATAAATGGACTATCCAACACAAAACTATTTTTTTTAATTCGAACCAGTAGATCCTGAGATTAGCGCGTTCAACCAAACAAACAAACTCTTCAGCTTTATAATATTAGTATAGATTGACTGTCCATATTCGTGCGTCCGTGATGTACGCCTGCATCGCGATTATTAGCGATGATGACACCAATGACGTGCGCGGTAGTGAGCCAACTCGAGACCGGTTCCCTCGGGGCGACGACAGCTTCCAACCAAAAAATGTAGGGAATCGTCGAGTGGATGCGAGAGCGAGCCACGTGATTCGGGACATAGTTACGCGGCTGTGATTAGGTCGGAAAAACTCAGGCCATTACTTAAAAGATGGCCGAAAGGAGCCGCGCGACAAAAACGCACAACGTTGGCATAGTCTCGAGCTCGCTTTGTGCGGGGCCGCGCATTCCGCGCGCACAACAACACACGCAAGAACCTCGCGCGACCACTTCTAAGCTAATGCTTGACGTCATACGCCACACGCGATCCACTGTTACTTCCGAACATATTCGACTAACTTGATCATTACTTTCCAAGACCTTTCCAACGATACCTCAGATGCCAACATTGTACTTTTTTCATTATCATCATCATTATCAGTCTATTGCCGTCCACTGCTGAACGACGTTTTTCAGTGTATTAAATAAAACTATTTTTTTCTACTCTCACAAACGACAAAATACCCTGTGTACTCTGGCAAAAATTAATAGTTAATGTCAGTATGTCGCAGGTTGTGTTGCTGGTTATGTGCACCTAAAGCTTCAAACTTAACCAACACGGAGGTTAGCAAATGCTGGTATACGATCATATATGTAACTCTGTGTATTCCTAACAAGTCAGCCATACTGCACGTACAGTCAGCAAAAGAGATAGGTATGCGTTAATTTTTTTTGAATAAAATAAAATAAATTTAATAGACAATAAACATTTCAATGATTTAATTAAATTTCATTTGAAAACATCCATCGGTATCTAAGTATACTTCAACCATTTCCGATGACCTGCATACCTATCTTTTTTGCTGACTATACCTAGATGTGGCGGTTCTGTTATCCTCAAAGCAGTCATATGCTACATCACGAAGGTCTGACGTGTCTGGGACCATGTCATAAAAACACTTTTAATAATAATACATTCTTTAATTAAGACAACATAGGTTTTACTGTGTTAGTAAAGGGGATTGCCTAATCTCCATACCGTCCTAGGCCCAAGAATGGACATCAAATATTACTATAAAAATGGAGTGTTCCAAAATCTTAATAGTATTAGACATCTAAAAAATATATTCAAATTGACGCCACTATTTTAGAATCGTAGCGTTATAAGAAACAAGATTACCGTAAAACGGGGTGAATAGGAACAGTTTCAACTTTCAAACCTAAAATTTTAATACAATACCTATCTCAATGGGGTTAGAGTCGTTTTTATTATGGGAGTCTTGTGCTGTTTCACAACCTAGTTTCTGATGGAATGTGAAATTTTTATTAGCCTTTGAGAAATACCCAAAAAACTCCTTGTTTTCTATTTACCTGGCAACTGGGGTCAAAAGATACGAGAGAGGGGTGAATAGAGGGTTGTTAAAATCAACGTTTATTATAGAAATAATAAAGTTGGATTAAGAACTACAGTAACAATTAAAAAAGGAATATTTATATCGGAAGTAGAGTAAATACTAAAATAATTTGACCAAAGTCGATGAGGATAGAAGATTACACATTTTATTTGAAAATCACGTAAAAAAATATTTTTTAAAGTATGTGATGTGATAGTTCTCGATTGACAACCCTGAAAAATTATGTTTCTATTGACCTCCTTTTCGTTTCTATTAACCCCTCACTCGTACCTATTCACCCCTTTCTTCGTATCTATTGACCCCTAAAGCCGTTTCTTTTCACCCCCCACTCGTATCTATTCACCTCAATTATAGGAAAAAGTATCAGTGTCCAGATTTTACTACAAATACAAACCAAATCATTAAATATATCTTCTCATCTTTGTACCTCTAAGAGATGAGAAACTTTACTATTCAATTACATGAAACTTGAAGGAGATAAAACTTAAGAACTTTAAGTTTGATAAAAGTTTTACACAGGCTAAAATCACTAGCATACGCAGACGTCACTTTAACCGCTTTTTTTCTTTAAGTAATGGAACTTGACGAAAATTTTGGAGTAGCCAGAATAATGGAAAAATGTTGCCGTTTAATAAAAAGTAGGAATAAATATACGATAACAGACTATAGAGAAATTAGAGACAACAACATTAGACTCCCAGATTTGTTTCTATTCACCCCGCGATTTCTATTCACCCCATTTTACGGTATCTGTTGACACCTAAAACAATATTCATTTAGGTAAATAATTGTATGATGTAGACAATAATAGAATTATTTTATGGTTTGAATATTTACTTGCTGTGCCCACTGCTGTATCACGTTTATTTCTTCGGGTAACCACAACTCACACAATGTTCTTCAGTCGTTGTATATAATGTTATTGATCAGTATCTAAAGTCGAAAAAAGTCGTGATCCTTGATTCTAGAGTCGAAAGTTATCGTCGAACGTGATTACAAAATTATTAAAACAAAGCCAATGTCGTGCGTAAAAGAAAAACTAAATAAAACATATCCACATTATTCCACATTGAGTATAAACAACATAGACAACAAACGAAGAGTCAGATTCAATTCAGTGTTGTCACAATAACGAAAAAATAATAACGTATATCGATATGTCGGTTACCTTTTTAAATAACCGATAATTTATTTATTTTTGTTATTCTTTTTTACTTTTTTTATTTTCATCATTAGTTTTATATACTTAATCAATTCAATTCTTTTAATGTTTTCTTTCAGTGGGATTTTGATTATAATATCAGTAAAGTCTCGTGGGTATGCCGTTGAGGTTATTGTGTTTGTTTATAAATCGATTGATTAATGATATACTCGAAATATTGTTTTGATGCTGGCAATATTATGCCTGCGTCAGTATCAAAAAACTTCCTGTTTTTCCAATATAATTACTTTTTTTAACGAATTGTTGTAAATTGTAGTGGCGCTCATTTGGAAGAAAGTAAATACATATTTTTTATGACAAAATTAATGCATGAATTATTATTTTTCTAGTCTAATGTTCACTGGAGGGCCTGAAATGGGCAATGTCTTTTCTTATAATTAATGTACAAATTTAAAAGTAAGTTCGTTTCATGTGGACGACGCACAAGCAAAAGAAAAACAGTTCACTCATTCATTACCCCAGTCCCAGAATAGGAGAGTAGGTAGTAGGAGAGTAGTTGCCTCGTTGTTGTTATTAAGTAAGCTTTGGAAACGGCTATTTTAACCTGATTAGTACAAAGGTAAAATCTGTGCGCCAACATATTATATTATTCCCTCTGACCGCCAGTCTCTATGTCCATATTGTCTTGAGCGTCGGTATTATAAGTATGTGCCCCGGGTACTTGCAATTATTTACTCCCCTTGTACTCAAGCCATAAGACAAAATAAGATAAGATAATTTGATTTGTTCCAATATACGAAAAAATAAATCAGCATGCAAATTGTTAAATATATTTTACACAGGTCGTCATGCTTGCCTTAGAAAATTGCAAATAAAAAATTAAGTAGGTCTGTATCAGCAATTTTTGAAATAGTGATATAACTGGAATCCCAAAATTCAAATATCAAAATTAAAATGTCATAGCTCACATAAAAAAAATCTATAAAGCAGTCAAAATAAATTTATAGTTATTATTATTCTCTCAACATCTTTCTAATAGATCCCGAAGTCGGGCTTAGCAGCACCGTGTCGTCCGCGTAGTTGATGTCACCTACGCGACATCCGACATGCATGCTACCGAGCCCGGTCAAAATATCATTCACATATAGGTTGAAGAGTCTTGGAGACGTCAGACCGCTCTCCAACATATATATGGATCAGAGAGTATTGCAGACCATTTCACCATATTTGTTTGGTTCTGCAGCATTTTGAGAATTTCGACCGGTATATTCGTCCCCCAGCTTCCTTCAGAGCACATCTCACAACATGAGGCTGAATGCTCCGGAGAGATCCAGGAAACAGGCATACACCGTGGTACTGACTTTAAGACCATTGATTAAAATCAAGCGTCTCCTGAGTATTTTTGATGACCATTTTCCCTAAACTACGTAAAATACACAGATATTACATGATAACAAAAAAGAAGCATTAAAGAGTACTTCGTGTAACAAACTAGGTTTTGCTCGCGACTTCGTCCGCGTGAATGTTGGTTATCGCGGATGCAGATGAATTTACGGATTTAAAATTAGCCTGTCCTTCCGCAGGGTCAAAGCTATCTTCACACCTCATCAAAATCGGTTCAGCCGTTTCTTCGGGAAAACTTCACAGACAGACAGAGTTAGGCTAAGAACTCACGATGCGGTTTTCACCCGCTTCCGCCTGCGGTTGCGGGCCCGCAGCTTCTGTAGAATGCAGATATATATGTAAAAAATCAAAGCACATTTCACGACGCGACACTTGATCGACGACGATCTTGAGTTCTTAGCCTTACTTTCACATTAATAATATTAGTATGGATTTAGTTTCTATGGTCCTCTAAGCGACACGTGGAGTCACGCCTGTCACTCCCTCATGTAACTATAGCGCGAGGTTGGTAGGCCACCCTCCAGCCTGCAGCTGGTGCTCACCGCTATGTTTGTGCGCAGAGAGCGTGCCGATGGTGTCGCGCAACCTGCCGGCGTCCTTCTTCAACGCGGCGGCGGCGGCCGGGGTGGCGGGGGGCCCCCCCGGCGCCTGCGCGGGCGTCGACATCTACGACTACGACCCTTGGCACCAGCACTACGGGGGGTGAGTCTGCGATGTAGCACCCGCTCTGGATGTGCTCACAGCTTCTGTGGGCTAATTCACGTAACTAAAGAAGTGTTGTTGGAGCAGTTCCAGTTAAGTTTCGATCAAAACAATGCTTTTCGTTGTCTCTACCGCTGTCAGACACGCTCGCGGCAAGTTCGCGTCACGCAAGCGCAATAACGGCATTTTACTGTTGCGCGTCTTTGGTGCGTGCTTTGGAACGCAACATGATCGGTATTCTACTATTCGTTTGGCCTCTCAAAATGACAGTTAAAAAGCACTAAAATCTGTACTGGGGTATTATTTTAATATTATAATAACATCATACGAGTATCCATTGAAATGTAATCGATTCTATTGATTTATTTAAGTGAGTAATATTTTTTCTCTCATGTGGCTACACCATAAGTAAGTTTGGTAGAGTTTGGTTGTCGTACAGTTGTCGTACAGTTCACGCGCAGCTTCCGCGCAGTTCTAAGATTACAAGAATACCGTTTATCACTCAAACTTGAACTAAACGGCAACTGCACTACAACTTCATCAGCATGTTTTAAAATTACGTGAATTAGCCTTCTAAGCGTTACTCCACCACATGAACACCTGTGTGTAAGTTGTTGTAGCAGTTGTTCCGGGCGCAGGTACGGACACGCGGCGCACCGACACGCGGCGGAGTACCACGCGGCGGCCGCGCACCACAACATGGCGGCCGCGGCCGGCTACGGCGGCCTGCTGCTGGGCCGCGGCGGCCTGCACCACCAGTACAAGCCCGTGGACTGGCCGGCGCAGCACCACGCCCCGCACCACCTCGACCCCGCCGCCTGCTCGCCCTACTCCTACCCCGCCGTGCCCGGTACGTACGTGACGTCACACCGCGCGGCACGCCACTGATGCCGGTAGCGACGACTGCTAATGTGGGGATATCAAAGGCATTTCTATAACTCAGTGGCAGAGTAAACGATCAAACACTGCGATAAATAACTGTACATACTTGAATGACAAAATGTTTTCCTAACGCTGTCGCACTCGCGCGGCGGAGAGGCGGGCGCGCCTCGCGGTCGCGTGTATTTTAATTTTCAAAGAGATGCCAGTCGTGTCGGGCGCAGATATTTTAATTGTGATGATTTAAGCGCGTTATCCGAATGACAAAACAAAGCATTCCCGCTTTGTAGTTGTCTGTGGCGGGAGCTATGAGCCGACCGCTCGCTGCCGAGTGCAGTGGAACAGAGCTGGGCGAGCCAGGCCGAGCCACGAGCGTCCGGAGCTAACGTACTTACTGCTAGGAGACGAGCTCGCTGCCAGCACACAGGCGCGGGTGTTCGTCAGTTAGAAAAACCTTTGCGTGATTCGCGATAGTCCGCGAGACGGAATTTAGATTCGCCTTTCAGGATTGCCGCGTCGGATAAGAAACGATTATAAACGACGGTTGACGCGGTAAAAACGACGGACGGAGGCGGCCAGTTGAAAGGGTCTCTAGTGTCCGGAATGCCGGGGGCGCGGGAGCGGGGAGCAGGGCGCGCGGGGGCGCGGGGGAGGGGAGGGGGCGCTCCCTAATGACGACGATTAAAATTAATTTGCGCGTGGCGCGTGGCCCGCCCCCCCTCCGCGACCAAATTAAATTCTTGAGTTGTGATCGAGTCGAGCTCCCCCCCCCGCGACCCCCTCACGAGATATGCATCGCTCCCTTTTGTCTTCATGATCGCACCCGTCCACTTGACTGATAATGTTTTGCTTGAACGTTAGGGGAAGCCTTTTCCATCCACAAAATGCGCATTTTATTTATTTTCAACGAATAACACTTGTACGGAATAGGTGGTACGCCTGTCTATGAGTAGGTACCTTAAAAATAAAATGCCCTTCGTATCAATACCAGTTTATCATTTATAAAACGCTATATCTCAAACGAGCGCATTTATAAGTACTTATAAAAGTAAATACTCTTGTAAGATGAATAACATCACCATGACATCTGACTCCAAACTAGGGAGAGCCTGTACTATGGGTGTCAGACACAAATATATTCTAAACACATACACATATAGGTAAACAAATATGTAAAAGAAATAAATTATAAACTTGTAATAGTAGTTAACGTATAAGTCTCGTAGCGGTTGCTACGAGAGTGCTACGCCGTAGAAGGCATGTTTTGTGGATCGGTTCGTGTCACGCGTCACGCTCTGCGAGTAGACTCTACTGACGTGCCGCGCAGGCGCAAGCGAGCAATAAGTAACTGCTGTACCTACGTGAGAATAGCAGGTTCTATAGTGTATGCTCGCGTAGAGCTCGGAAAATTACAAAAATAACGTTTAAATGGTTCCAAGGGAACATATTACAGGGGACCTCCGACCTGTGTCCAAATCCAGGTCACATTGAAGAAATTTAACCCTTCGTATGCCGGGAACGTAGATCGACGCGAGACACAATAGCTTTTTAATTGTGTCTGTAATTACGGCATACAAGAGTCACAAACATACATAACTGAGTTTCACTATATGTAATGTTCCAACATCCCGGACTTGCCAGTACCTACAATATATTTAACACTACATACAAAAACATCGAACATTTTAACCGCAAATGTAAGTTGGTACCTACGATGGTCAATATTATTATTGAGGGATTTTTTATGTTATTTTAAGACTATCAATACAATAATTCATAGTTTTACAAAAATAAAAATAAAAAATTAAATTAAATTTATTATGTGTACCAAATTTCAACTAATCGGTTCAGTAGATTCGCAGTTAATTGGCTGTGACAGAAACACGAGTGATTCTGTAAGGTTTGAACTACATATACCTAGGTATGTGTGCGCGGGGCCGAGCGGCCCGGCCGCTACGCCGCGGAATTACAAGCCACTGTATGCGACGAATTGTTGAACTGCGACTGTGACGCTCGCTCACCGCATACAGTTGGATATGGAATGGCGAGTTTCAGAAAAACATCGGCTCTGTAGGTGGAGCACCGCTACACGCTCACTCTCTAGCGACAGCCTCTCTCCGAGGCTGGACGTGTCGACACTACCGCTGGGCTGCTGCAGTCGGTACACATAAGGCACGCAAGCCGTCACGGTGGAGCCCCCGGGACGTCGCAGCACCCGGCAGGGGACGCTCCGCCGGGCGACGCATTCCGCAGCGGGAGGGGCTGCGAGGGTTGGGGGGAGCTGTGGCCGCTTATTGACAAATACCAGAGCGGCGTCACGCGCCCCTTTTGTGACCACCACACTACACTCTACACGAGTATACCTATTGAGACATATAGTCCTCTCACACATACCTAGGTAATAGGACCAATCTATCTGGCCGTTATCTAACTTTGGCAAAAATACCTTTTTTGGTTTAGATAGACCTAGGTAGGTACATATCCAACTGCCCATTCTCTTCTGATTCTAAGAACAAATTATTATCTATGTATGCATGGCCAATTAAATTGATAGATGGATATCGATATTTAGCGACGATAAAACTAAAACGCAAAGATTCTTTATATTCTTAATTTCGAGTAGGTAAGTACACGACCAGGGCTCTGTTTATTAAAGCTGAAAATTCGACTTATAGGTATGTCAAAATTGTAGTATTGTCGCGCTTTGGCTGTTTAAGTCAAATATGTCAAAGATGTACAAGTGAAATCTTGACAGATTAGTCATTTAAAAACGCGTTTAATAAAACTCGACAGATGTCAAAAAACCACAGTCAAATTATTTGTGACCATTTTCGGTGACAATTGTCAGAATGTCGTGACAATTATGTCGATTTGAAATTCTGTAACGGTAGTTTTACATACTTATCTCAAATTATTTTTCTTTAAAGCAAAACTCTGTAGAAGGAGAAATTAATTCTTTTAAATGATCGTAGTTGCCTCCTCGTTTGTATTTAATTGTATCCAAATTTGTTGTTTAAACAGAAAAATGTCGGATTATTGCGACAATTTGGCAATTTTTTATTATTTATGAATTTTCCACCATCACTATTTTGTCACCTGTAAGTTTTATTAAACAGATAAACGTCGAATTGTCACTTTTTGACATTTTAGATCCTAAAAAAAAGAATCTAAACACGCGGACCGGTGAACTCAGTTATTAATAGTCTTGACCTAAACTATAGAATTACTTAGGTTTTTAGTTATTAGCAAAATCGATGGCTCTCGAAACAGAAATGGTGAATTAAGTTTTCAGGGGAGCAAAGTCAAACTCAAATCATTTATTTCAATTAGACCATTAATTATAAGGCACCTTAGAGTCATATAATGGAAATGCAATATTAATAAAAATAATATGTGGGGACATTTTCACACATGGCCATCTGATCCCAAACTAGGGAGACCCTGTACTATGGGTGTCAGACAGCTGATATACATACACAAATACATTTTTAAATACATACATATATAGATATTTTTTATTGCATCTAAATGAAAGAAAATTTAAAACATATATTAAAAGTACACTCTGTAAACAAGCATATTACAGTTTAGAGGATTATATCCATGATAAGAATGCTTGGAAACATGCTGGTCCGGGCTCCATAGGACAATCTACAGTCTAGACAAAATTAAACGGATTGCTAATTAAAACTACTTAATTTATACTTAGTATATACATTATATTTAATTCTTGCTTTGGGTCACACACTGGTTCATAGGTTCATAGTTTGTTGAAGTGTATGGAGTGGTTGTCTACTTTTACAATAATTGTAAATAATAATATGTGAACACTATGTATATGTATACAACTTAGCTGTCATTCTTTATCTTGTAATACTTTGTATATACTTCAATATAGTGTTTTTATGCAAGGTCCATCGTATTCACGTATAGTTATATAACTGTAAACTGAAATATTGTACACATTTTTTTTTAAAAGAGTAAGTATGGAGTTTCTTGCCCATTCTTCTCCATACAAAACTAGCTTTTGGAATGGGCAACTAGAATCAACTTTATAATTTTTTATTATGACGTTCAAAAGTGCCTTTTTAATGGTCTAATTGAAATAAATGATTTGACTTTGACTTGACTTTGACTTTGATAAACAACACCCAGACACAAGGCAAACACAAGTGTTCATCACACAAATATTTACCCTGGGCGGGAATCGAACCCGCAACACGCTGCGCAGCAGTCGATCGCTCAGCCACTGCGCCAACCGTATTCCTCAAAGCGCACCAACTTTGATACGCACCAAATGAAGCACACCAAAAGTACTCGCAACAAATTGTCAAGGTGTGATAGAGATCAGTATCTGACGGAAAATAAAGATAGCAAATAACGCACTTTTTTTAGGAGTCTGTAAAAATGAATACTCGCAAAATCAAACACTGAGATCGAAACGACGCAATGGAGAGATAATTATGTGCTATTCCACACAAGACTGCAAATACTCCCTTTAAAAAATGGTAAAAAATACATTACACGAACTAGAACCAACGTATTTCTGTTTACAAGGTTTAAAGGAATCTGTCACGAAGGGGACTTGGTTCGCTCTCTCTAGCCTGCGTCATCCTACCTCACTAACCTGTCCCAGTCGGGGAGACCCAGGTCCCCGCGCTCGTCTCACTCGTTCTTGTTCAAATGTTTAAAGGAATCTGTCACGAAGGGGACTTGGTTCGCTCTCTCTAGCCTGCGTCATCCTACCTCACTAACCTGTCCCAGTCGGGGAGACCCAGGTCCCCGCGCTCGTCTCACTCGTTCTTGTTCAAATGTTTAAAGGAATCTGTCACGAAGGGGACTTGGTTCGCTCTCTCTAGCCTGCGTCATCCTACCTCACTAACCTGTCCCAGTCGGGGAGACCCAGGTCCCCGCGCTCGTCTCACTCGTTCTTGTTCAAATGTTTAAAGGAATCTGTCACGAAGGGGACTTGGTTCGCTCTCTCTAGCCTGCGTCATCCTACCTCACTAACCTGTCCCAGTCGGGGAGACCCAGGTCCCCGAGCTCGTCTCACTCGTTCTTGTTCAAATGCCTGACTTGGGAAGGTCCTCGGAATCCTGTTTCGGCGACCTAATTATTTTCAGGGTAAAAAACCCAAGATGAAAGAAATCTTAACTAATTTGGGCGTGATTATGCTTTACTTGGTCAAAGCTACTACTACTTATAGCTAAGTACATTTTTTGTCCGTCTTAACGTATTGGTTCATTTGGGTAGTTATTAAAAACCGGTCAAGCGTGAGTCGGCCTCGCACATGACCGGTTCTCCTATCACGCAGTTAAAATACGTTACTTGTACGAGGACCTCAGTATTTGTGTTACTTTAATTTATTTATATTATTTGTTATTATAGTATAATGGGTACTTACAAACTCTGTGAAAATTTCAAGAGTTTACCTATGGTAACGGTAAGGTTCAAAAGATATCTGCAGCCTTGTGACAGACGGACGGACGGACGGAAAAACAGACCGACAGTGGAGTCGCAGTAATATGGTCCCGTTTGGCACCCTATAGATACGGAACCCTAAAAGTAAAGGAGATTAATTCTTCTGAAGAAAGAAGAAGTAGGTAGGTAATTTCTCTGACTCTCGCGTATTTATTAATTTAAAAATAGAATTTTACTTACATAATCAAAATTAATATTAATTTATATTTGTTACGGCTAAAACCCGAAGTGCGGCTTCTCCTAGCTTTAACCGGCTAGAACTAGCTGTAGCCGGTAGCAGTTGGTCAAACTTAGGTGTAAGTAGTTAACCTGCGAGCTCGGGACGTGGGGCACCCCAACTTGGTTAGTTTTACCAAACCATTGAGTAGAAGGAGACGGTCGACGTCAGGTCGACAGAGGTTAAATGAGACCGAACCAAACCGAACCTCGGGGACGTCTTCTTCCAGTTTAAAAGCACAAAAACAGATAATTTAACCACCGGTGTTCGACTGCACCTAGTTCTAGCCACTATGGTGAAGGCTAAACCTAGTTCTAACCGAAGATAAGTCGGATACAATCATCTATCTTTAACCGCATGTGGCCGGCTGCACCTACTTAGTTGTAGCCGGCTAAAACTAGGTGTAGCCGCACTTCGGCTATCAACCGTAACATATTCAAACTATTCTGAAAAGTGAAACGTTTTGAACGTCATGTACAGATTTAGGTATAAACACCGATGTGTAGATCGATACCTCGTCTAGTTAAAGAAAAAAACGGGCGTGTAAAAGTGTTATTTTAACATGTAGTACTTATAGGTAGTCGTAGGTAGTAGGTACTGTAAGACAACCCCCAATATCTTATGCCCTTCATCACCTCATGGTGTTTGTACAACCCACTCCTCAGCAACGCGGTGCAATACGAATAGAGTTCCGTAATCGGCAACATCCTAATGGCCGCTCCCAAACCATAATAGCTAATTATAGAGCACCTATTTATTAGAAACACTATGATATCAAGCAATCTAATTCAATGAGTGCTCGATAATCGATATGTCGATAGGTAGGGACTAGAGACTCGAGTAGGAGCTAGCAGTATCGACGTAGTGTCCGGCAGGCGCGGGCGCGGGGTGCGCGGGGCCGCGGGGTGCGGCTGGGCGGCGGGCAGCCAATCACAGCGCGCTGACCGACCCCCGGCGCCTCCCCTCGCGCCGCCACCCCCCGCCCCTGCGCCACTAAATCACACGTCCGTGTCAATTACCAACCCGCAGTGCTCCGGGCACACACGCGCGAGTACACGTGTGTGCTCATTGAAGCTGACGCCAACGTATAATTAGCTCAAGTTTATGCCCTTGTTATAATTATAGCGTTTTATGATTAGATAACATGGATGGTAGGCTTTGTCCAATGTCACTGCTACACTTCCAACATCTTCCACACTGATCGCACCTAGAGCTGCTTTTGCAATTTTAAGAATGCTTACCTGCTCTGTTTAGTTACGCCGTTATTGTAAGAGTTCATTAGCTAAACCCTTATAATACGGTATCGGTATTTAAGAAGAGGACGTTTATTTTAATGAAAGAGGAATTTCTCGTTGTAAACGCTCTGTAATATAATAATACGTGTGTCTGTGACGGCTGCTGGCTAGACAATCTGCCTGACATATAAAAATAAGCTAACGTTCTAAATATGAACTACTTCTAGAATGAAAACAATAAACAATGGGTTGGACCAGCATGCCAAATGCAACCTACTTCTTATAAAGTACTCTCTTGGCTTGGTTTTATCTCTCAGCCTTTTGTAATCGTCTCGTTGTCATCTGCCGTCCTGTGCAAGCACTGAGTGGTTGAATTCAAGCCACAATGGTTCAAATAAGACGTTTTCTGTTTTATTCATTTCGATGTAACTATAGGGTGAACAGCTGACAGTAGACACTTGACGGCAAAAAGTGTAAACAGTTCAACAAACTATTGTCGACCTTGAATATTTGCGCACGTCGACACTATTAATAAAGCGTGATGCGAAGTTTCGTCTCATATGCTGCGATCAACGATGCCCGAGTGTCCGATACTTTCAGTAGTTCAGTTAATACCATATCTGCGGCCAGACTAGTCGACTGGACAATGGATAGTCTAACGAAGGGTTGATGAAATTCAATGCAATTTCTTTCCTTGTAAAGGATTGTTCATTAAATATGTCCGTTACTTTAACAGCAACATTCAACCCGTGTACAGCGGGGTCATTGCTGCAGCTCGGCGGGCTGCTAATATAAACGCTATTAGATTGAAAGCCGCAACCGCCGAGTTTTGCTCAACGTTAGTGTCGGCAGCCCTTTAATCAGACGAGTCATTAAAGATCGTTAAGGTCTCTAGAATCGTGCGCAGTATTCCATGGGGACTCGCGTGAACCGTTATAAATTTCTTTCACGTATAAGTATACGTACTTCCTACCAATAGTAGATCTGTTGTACACGATGAGATGGCTCACAACTGCTGCCACTGCATCGCGACTAGTCATCATCAGTGTACAGCCGCCGTCTTCTACAGTCTTCTCTGATTGAAATCACATTGTACTTGTTTTATTTTATTTGGAAAACTTACAGCTATTACCTAACAGAGAACAGATAAATACAAAAATAACGAAGGCTTATTACAAATAGGTAATTATTACGAGCATGATGGCAGTGGAAGACGCTTGAAAACTTGAAAAGTATTCCTGATGACGTTCTCTGATATAGATACCGTGTTTTATATTGAAGAGCATATGAGGCGAACCGCCGCGCGCCGTGTGAAGAAAACATTACTCTCAGATATACCTACGTACTTATATATTATATGCAGTGTTCGTAGCTAAGAACGACTCTTTCCGTAGCATATTACTCAGTCATGGATGTTAGTTTTGGCAAGTAGCCCTAACCAAGGCGTAGTATAATACTGTGACCAAGGTGCAGACAAAATACCTGGACAAACTTTTACAGGTCAATAGTAGATACAAGTACTACTCATTATTTAATGTATTATTTTTCCTAATGGACCAACCAGCAGAATAATGAAAAAAATATGTACAATATTTCACAACATGCCTGATCAAAATGTCTAACTAGAGCAGCTAATTATTGTTGTCATGTCAAACGGAAATTATGTATGTACCTATATGAAATCATTTATTTTCATACGCGCTTGAAAAT
This sequence comes from Charanyca ferruginea, assembly GCA_947361185.1. Lineage (NCBI taxonomy): Eukaryota > Metazoa > Arthropoda > Insecta > Lepidoptera > Noctuidae > Charanyca > Charanyca ferruginea. The sequence continues at coordinate 29,629,405 of OX376061.1, read as the reverse complement.
AAATTATTTCATATGATTCCCAAGACTCATCGTGTTAGTAGCAATTGGTTTATAAACAGTTGATGACGTCACTACTGTACGGTCACGGGCTCAGCCGCAGCCTGGCAGCAGTGGTTCTCTAAGCTACCGCTATACGCTATGAAGACAAACAGGTTACCTATCGTAAGGTCGAAAAATATTTGACCGAATTTCATTTCACCTAAAACTTTTCAACTATTATCGTTTCGTTTTTTTTTACTTCATCGAAGTCACGTCTGCCACTGTATCAGTTGACCTATTATCAATTCGATTTTTTTCGTTATTCCGACGTTTCATTTGGTCGATAAACTTTTTACCGAAGTTAGACTTAGCCGAATAACATTTATTCGAAGTATTATGATTCCAAACATTCATTATGCCACTGTTTTAATTACCATATTTTCAATTCATCAAACGCCTAGAAAGTTTGTGCACACTATTTCATATCTGCTTCATTCTGCTATCTGCTTGCTTGCATGCAGCATGCAAGCAAGCATGCAGCGTGCAAATAAGCATGAAACATGAAGCAGACATGCAAGCAGGCATGCAACATGCACAAGCATTGTTTCTGTCACGGCTCCGGCGCTGCGGGGTCTGAGCGGCCCCACGCGAGCTTATCGTCGCAGATGGTTTTAATGCTCACCACCGCAGCGGCGGCGAGCCTTCAAACCGCCTGCTCCTCAGCTCGCGGGCCGCCCCACCCCTCCGCGCCTACGCGGGCTTAAATTACACTCTAGGTGTAGGGCAGACAAGACTGCGTGAAGTCGGTTTTGCAGCGATTTGTTTCTGTCACTAAAATTTTGTAGCCTATTGATTTTTTATGACACTATTTTATTTTATATTGATAATGCTACCAGGTAATCTTATATATAAAAATCTTCTGTGCGTGTGTATGAAAGTGAACTCCTCCTAAACGGCTGGACCGATTTTGATGAAATGTTTTGTGTGTGTTCCAGTGGATTTGTGAATGGTTTAGATTCACAATTGGACCCGATAGGTGGCGTTGTAGTTCTAGGACTTGTTTTTATTTTCAGACAGGACAACGTCTGCCGGGCCCGCTAGTATTCTGTAAAATGTTGTTTCGGTGTGGTGAAAATATGGCAAATAAATCATTTGGCAAATGAAAAAAGTTCAAAAGAGGCTTCGGCCAATAGCAAAAAGTTAATTTGTAAATCGACGAAAAATAGTTCGGTAAAATAATACTTATGACACATAATACTTCGATGATATAAACATATGTCAAATAATGCATATAGCAAAAAAGACATCGGTCAATAGTTTTCGGTAAAATGAAATTCGGAAAAAAACATTTCGGAAAAGTGATCGGTTCCCAGACAAACAATATATTAGTACCTACGAAGAACTTGTTCGACCTTTCTTATATTCAGCCAAAGCCCCATTTGAGTGTTGATTTGTTAAAAATGTTGTTATTTGACGCAGGTCTGGAGGCGCAAGTGCAGGACACGTCCAAGGACCTGTACTGGTTCTGAGGCAGCGGCTAGGGGGGAGCGTCCCCCCGCGCGCCCCGCGTCTGTCACAGGGCAGTGCTGAGGCAGCGGCGCAGGGTTCGTCAACAGACTGTTTGATAGAACTAGTGAGTGCTGAGACATTGACATTGCCGCACTCACGCCGACGTGCGGCTGCGACAACATGGACTATAGTACGAGTTACATACGCAATGATCAACAAGTGAAACTAAAATATGGTCAAACTTCGTGTCCACCATTATTTAGATACTTTTGTAAAAGTTGTGTGCCGCTGTGTGCTCGCGCTCGTGCTCTGTTCTGTGGGTGCTTTGGGTCGTCGCCAGGTCGCCCAGGTCGCCCAGCTTACCCAGGTATAACGTGGCTGCTAGCGACGTGCTGGCGTGTGCTCACCGTGCGCGTTGTTTTTGCTCATTATGCGCCATGTGTCGGCGACACGCTCGCTCCTGAATAAAATATAAGCAGGTGGTCTGCTGTCTGCGTCACCACTTCGCGAACAGCGTTCAAAGTCTAACTCAAATCATACGTATCATTCAATTAGAACATTTAAAGGCTTTTAAGGTCAAACACGAAGAAACAACCGACAATGTACGATTCGGACGCGCGCACAGACCGTTCTATGGAACCTTGGAACAAAAATTCTTAATTAATTTCTAAAACACTATTACCTACAGTTCATGTTTTATTTTTCGTGTATACAAGGTGTAACGTTAAACACGCAAAACCTCAGACACCCCAAATGATTTTTAATTCAATTAACCTAATTCTGAGAGAAAAAAAAATCATAAAAACAGATTTATGTGCTGTTTTAGTTTTACCAAGACTCGTATTTGCATTGAAATAAGAACTATTATTATCACGTGTATGATAAAATTTAAATTGGACGACAACCATTTGTGTTTGTTTACCTATTTTGGCAGGTTTGCGCACGTTATGGCTTGACTTATTAATAAATAGACAGAACAACATGTTTAATGAAGATTTTTTAAAAAATGCAACCTATATTAAAAAGTGGTTCAATTGATTCTGCTCGTTACTCTAATCAAACTATTTTCAGGTTTTGCGTATTTGACGTTACGGTATATATCAATTTACTTCAGATTTTTACTTTGTTAACTTCGTAGATAAGGAGAGAACGTTATTTTAACGGATATTTTTCATCACATAAACAAATAAAAATGATCTTATCTTATCTGATCAATGTAAATGTACCCCTTCATATTACAGCCCATTCACATCTATATGGGGACAAACTCGTCCAAACAGACCCCGTTCCAAAGAGAATTCGTATGGAGTTGAATGAATAATAGTTTTCATACTTGCACTTTTAAAAAAGTTTCACAATTATTTGTATCAGTGCCTACATTAATTAACTAATTATATTAGTTTAAAGACAATCGGCTAAAATGAAAACCATTATCATTCCTACTGTCTGCGTCACCACTTGGCGAAGATGTTTACTGCATAGACAGGCACAACATGCAAAATTGTGATAGTAGACGATCACTCCTAATATTCAACTGACAATGAGCCATCCACACACGACTGGCGCACGCGCGGCAGCACACACCTCACAGTTCAGAGGAGCTGGTGCGAGCGCACTGTAGCTATACCTACTGTGTACGTACGTAGCGAGTAACTAGCTGTAATCACATATTGTACATAATTAGTTAGTGTAGACTAAATAGATACTAATGACATTGCAGCAGACATTGTAGATAATGTATACTTAGGTGCAATCGATGTCAACGAGGCGGACGACTCGCAGCTGTGTAGACTGTCTAGAGGAAGCCAACACTCGTGTATGTGAAAAGCTATACATTTTGTAAATACACATTCACGGATTCGCAATCTTAGGATCAAATAAAAAAAAAACAGTTTTGTAACTATTTTAATTTTTATACAGGTATATAATTATGTCAACATATACATGTAATTACTGTCGTCAGACGATTCCGAGCTTTCTGTTTCAGAATCAGTTACATAGATGTAATTAACAAGACTGTTTACCGTGCTATCTATCCTTTCATCAATTTATTCACCAAATGTTTACATTCTGAGTCAGGCGCGTTCCAGGACCACAAAACATTAGACGACGGCGATTTATATCGCTAAAATAGAACCCGACCAAGTGAAATTGCTCGTTAGTTTTGTATTACACGTATGTTACTTTAAATTGACTGAATTTGGCATTATTTGTTGTTGATTGAAGTGTCGCTACTTAACTTAGTAGAAGTTCATTATTTGTAAAATGTATAGCTTCTCGTGACGGGGACTATAGTATAGTAGTGAGGTCGACCGCGGGCGCGGCGCTCTGCACCGCGTGTGTACTGCCACCACAGATTAACTAATAGTTCCTCTGCCACTCACAACACAACAGTGCTGTTCCCTGGGAAATGTTGCTCATCTATATTCTAGGGAAACCGAAATCCTTTGTTCATTTAGCAACTTTGTATAATATGTATATGTATGAGTAGTCCAGTAGTGTAGTCGCGGTAGTGTTGTACGAGTGGCGGGGCGGTCTGTCGCTAGTGGGCGACGTCGCAGCCTGCGGGATGTACTGAATTAGCATTACCATATACGCGATGTTTCGCCTCCACACTAAATGTAAAAAACTTTAATATAAATTCCATTATCTACTGTGATTGTTTCACTTCTATTGTTTTATTTCGGCATGTGACCGCACACTCTGTACCTACTCCCAAACTAAAAGTGGTTGCTGCTTTTATGTAAAGGTAGGTACTTAATTACTATCTTATAAAAGTAGGTAGTAACCTACCTATCCTATTTACATTTGTACACTCGTCTCAAGTATACATAGGTACTATTGAACAACTAGTCGTAAGCAGCTGTAGTTTTCATGCGCATTGAAAGTCGATGAGTACTGAAAGCAAGCTTTAGGCCCGGACTCCGCCGAAACAGAGAGGAGAGGAGATGACTCGTACACAACCAATGGGACACTGTATTGCGTCGAAGCTAAGCGGTGAGATATGAAAATAACGCAAGCCGATTGGTTGTTCGAGACATCTCCTCTCCTCTCCGCTTCGGTGGAGTCCGGGCCTTAAAACGTTACACATAAGCTCGCCACACCGCTGCACCGGCGCGCTCGTCACCACTCAGTGCAGTGTACTGAACACTGCCCACTGCACACTGCGCAGGCGTCAAGCGTCAGACGTGGAGTCAGAATGTAACGCAGAACACGGAGCCGGTGACAGCACCACGGTGTTAGCATTGTCTGCACTGTCATGTGTCGCTACATACTGCCACCTGGTGCTGCCGACTAGCTACACTATACCTACATGACGATATTGTTCCGCCGCAGTCACGTGAGCACGCGAGTGCGCAGGCGCCTGTAGCGCTACGGCTGTGACAGTTATTGCTAAATAATGAACACGCCGAGGTATTTGTGTCGACTGATTCTTATATCTGTCCACTACAATAAAACTGAAGCGTCGCGCGTCGCCCGACAGGCGCGCTCGTGTGTGTGTGTGGGGAGGGGGGGGGGAATGTGTGGGACATTCCTGAATAACATTTAGTTACTAATGACACGTATCACTAGCGAATAGCCAGCACAACGCCGATTGAAACGTAAGTAGAAATTATACACAACAACATCACCAGCCAATGTGTGTTGTTTGCAGTCGGGTTTTACACTCCGTACGTTATGTTAGGCTCAAAGAACGAAGACGCTCTGAAAGAAACAACAGATAAGACGTTGTGATCGCTTATCCATATCGCGGAGTGAACGCAGCGGTCGCGGCGCGTCGCAGGTCGCAGGTCGCAGGTCGCAGGTCGCAGGTCGGTGCTGGACGCGGCTGCACCCACTCCACGTGCTGCGAGCGCTACTCTACAACATTGGAAACAAAGTATGTTTGATGTTACTATTAAACATCACTTGTTACTATTAGACGACACGGTTGGCGCAGTGGCTGAGCGATGGACTGCTGCGCAGCGTGTTGCGGGTTCGATTCCCGCCCAGGGTAAATATTTGTGTGATGGGCACTTGTCTGGGTGTTGTTTATCTATATATGTATGTATTTACAAAAAAAAATGTATTTATGTATGTATATCAGCTGCCTGACACCCATAGTACAGGGTCTCCCTAGTTTGGGGTCAGATGGCCGTGTGTGAAAATGTCCCCACATATTATTATTATTATATCAAATATTAATCGTGCTCATAAATGAACTGATTACACTACCCTACTCTCTACAAAGCCAAGTCTCTGATCAGTAAACTGACCCAAAGTGATAAGTTTTGTTAAACTGTTAAACCAAAAGAAAAGCAATCAATGGAATCGTCACAAGTGTGAGGACTTACTTAACGCATCATGGTGTTCATCTGTACACTGTAAGTATCTACCTACAGTAAAGCTTCAATACAGAGCAATATTATGAAAAAACACTTAAAGAATACTCACACACTACACGTGATAATTAAATCGGCACCACAAACTTGAACCTTTGGAAATAACCATGGAATCTATGATAAAGTTTAGCATTATGGTCCATGAACCGCCAGACCTACGTTAGATAACATGCGTAGCTGAAATATTGAAAATAAAAGGTAAACTATACGTTAAAACGGTAGGCGTAAGTATACCTATAGGTACTTTGTCCATAATATAATATTATAAATGCGAAATTACCTACCTCTATGTACGGTGCAACCGTACATTGCAAAATTATTGTACAAACTGCGTCAGCAATTCAGCATATTCGCCAACATTAATAATTAATTTTTACTTACTCTCTTACGTATCAATATCATCATTATTATCATACCAGTATGTATCATAACCACAAACACTTGACGAACACCACTACAATACAATACCACTGTCTGACACTCTGTCTGTTACGTTTTAATATCATAGCATCCTATCAGTAACAGTTGTACGGTACAATACCACTGTCTGACACTCTGTCTGTTACGTTTTAATATCATAGCATCCTATCAGTAGCAGTTGTACGGTACAATACCACTGTCTGACACTCTGTCTGTTACGTTTTAATATCATAGCATCCTATCAGTAGCAGATGTACGGTACAATACCACTGTCTGACACTCTGTCTGTTACGTTTTAATATCATAGCATCCTATCAGTAACAGTTGTACGGTACAATACCACTGTCTGACACTCTGTCTGTTACGTTTTAATATCGTAGCATCCTATCAGTAGCAGTTGTACGGTACAATACCACTGTCTGACACTCTGTCTGTTACCTTTTAATATCATAGCATCCTATCAGTAACAGTTGTACGGTACAATACCACTGTCTGACACTCTGTCTGTTACGTGTTAATATCATAGCATCCTATCAGTAACAGTTGTACGGTACAATACCACTGTCTGACACTCTGTCTGTTACGTTTTAATATCATAGCATCCTACCAGTAACAGTTGTACGGTACAATACCACTGTCTGACACTCTGTCTGTTACGTTTTAATATCATAGCATCCTATCAGTAACAGTTGTACGGTACAATACCACTGTCTGACACTCTGTCTGTTACGTTTTAATATCATAGCATCCTATCAGTAGCAGTTGTACGGTACAATACCACTGTCTGACACTCTGTCTGTTACGTGTTAATATCATAGCATCCTATCAGTAACAGTTGTACGGTACAATACCACTGTCTGACACTCTGTCTGTTACGTTTTAATATCATAGCATCCTATCAGTAGCAGTTGTACGGTACAATACCACTGTCTGACACTCTGTCTGTTACGTTTTAATATCATAGCATCCTACCAGTAACAGTTGTACGGTACAATACCACTGTCTGACACTCTGTCTGTTACGTTTTAATATCATAGCATCCTATCAGTAGCAGTTGTACGGTACAATACCACTGTCTGACACTCTGTCTGTTACGTTTTAATATCATAGCATCCTATCAGTAGCAGTTGTACGGTACAATACCACTGTCTGACACTCTGTCTGTTACGTTTTAATATCATAGCATCCTACCAGTAACAGTTGTACGGTACAATACCACTGTCTGACACTCTGTCTGTTACGTTTTAATATCATAGCATCCTACCAGTAACAGTTGTACGGTACAATACCACTGTTTGACACTCTGTCTGTTACGTTTTAATATCATAGCATCCTATCAGTAGCAGTTGTACGGTACAATACCACTGTCTGACACTCTGTCTGTTACGTTTTAATATCATAGCATCCTACCAGTAACAGTTGTACGGTACAATACCACTGTCTGACACTCTGTCTGTTACGTTTTAATATCATAGCATCCTATCAGTAGCAGTTGTACGGTACAATACCACTGTCTGACACTCTGTCTGTTACGTTTTAATATCATAGCATCCTATCAGTAGCAGTTGTACGGTACAATACCACTGTCTGACACTCTGTCTGTTACGTTTTAATATCATAGCATCCTACCAGTAACAGTTGTACGGTACAATACCACTGTCTGACACTCTGTCTGTTACGTTTTCATATCATAGCATCCTATCAGTAGCAGTTGTACGGTACAATACCACTGTCTGACACTCTGTCTGTTACGTTTTCACGCCGAAACGACAGAAACGACTTTCATATTTGGTATGAAGATAAGATACAGATAAGATAACTTAAGAGTAAGGACATAAATATGCTAGGTATGTACTTTTTAATGTGCAACTTCGTCTGCATCCGCGATAACCGACATTCACGCGGATGGAGTCGCGGGCGAATGCTAGTTTAATATAAATAATCATAACCTGTTATTTTGGGAATACATTTTTGTTTCCGTCGTCGCTTCCTATTTTTTTTACTATCACACAACCTGGCCAGCTGGAAATTGCAAATAAAAGCTAAGAAATTTTGGAAATCGCTAGCAATTAAGTAAAAATATTTTTTTCATCGCGCTCTGTTGGTTTCGGTGCGCACTAAGAAAACTCAGCCCCCGAGTGAACAACGCTAATGACGCTAATGTCCGCTTGACCGTTGGGGAGTCCAGGGTAACGCTGTACAATGTTACATATAATCACATCAACACATTTCGGTTAGTTATGAAATTAAACAAAAACTAAACCCTCACTTATTACGGTTTTGCCCCAAAACGTTACAACCGTACCGCCTATTGGTCGATATCCGTGGGTCCGATGATACGGTGTGTAGAGACTAGGTACATAATACTTAATGCTGGCGATGAAAAATGTAATGTTCCTCGCACATACTTATACATAGTTTGGTCCGTGGTTTGCCCGGCGCCATGACCGTAACTGTGTACTGTAAAGATGCATGCATTTGGCATGCTGGTCGATACCATTGACTAAATGGTTTCGTTTAAACACTCTCCATTAATAATAATAAGTGGGGACATTTCACACACGGCCATCTGACCCCAAACTAGGGAGACCCTGTGTACTATGGGTGTCAGACAGCTGATATACATTTTTAAATACATACATATATAGATAAACAACACCCAGACACAAGGCAAAAACAAGTGCTCATCATTCAAAATATTTACCCTGGGCACAGTAAAGATATCTAACGTAGTCACTCGTTTAAGGTCACGCGCTTAAGTACCTACGGCTCGCGTTCGTTCGAACGTCCAAAATCCAGTCGGGATGCCACGCGCTCGCTAAGTGTACGTATACCACAGATATTTTTTTACCGATACAGTATAATTAATAGTTCCGTACGATACTGCGTCCGCATCCTTAATAATGGGTAGTCGTGCAAATTGCAGTGTAGACAGCTATCAAAACAAAACAACCAACAAAAGTTTATCCTTTTTTACATTACCTAAGGAGGAGGAAAGGTAATTAGGTACCTATTTTGTATTTATTTTTTCTTTGTTAATTCTTTTTTTTTATAATAGAGAGTTCTTTGTGTAATGTTAAGAAGAAAGTTTTATAATAGTACGTAATTATAAGTAGGTACGTATTGATTTGGTTCGATATTTTACTTACTTATTATTTTTCAAAATATAAACACAATATCTAGCCAACTGTAAAAAACTAAAATGTAAAAACTGTTTTTTATTCACCTATTCTTTTGTGTAATCATTTCATAACATAGACAGCCCTAGCGTTAGTACTTTGACGCAGGCGATCGCCCGACACCACGTCAGACAACGTAGTAGATACTCTCGAGCGTGTGCGTAAGGTACATTTTAGCGCGCACGAACGGCTGTAATATTTTTGTAGACAGTTATAGTGTTAGGTATCTATCTTTTTCTATGGAGTGAACTATCTGTTCCAAAGGAACTATTAGTTAATCTGTGCCCTGGGCGGAAATCGAGCCCACAATACGCTACGCAGCAGTCGATCGCTCAGCCACTGCGCCAACCGTGTCGTCAAACTAGTGTAAGAATGAACTGAGAAAAAACTGGTGTATTAATAACTAAAGTCTGTTTTTTAATCTCAGACTAAATTGACACATGCAAATGTCAAATTTGTAAATAATGTTGCCAGCTTATTTGTGCAGTGCTGTACCTACGATACCGGTTTCTTGACTCGTAACTTTTTATCTTTATTAGACGATTCGCTTTTAAGTAATTCCAAAGCGTATCATTAAAATTCACGTATGTACACACGGCCTCACGATGCGCTATAAATGAATGATATCTGACCACGCGACGCTATGCGTGATACAACCATGTTTCGATACCTATAAATGACATAAAAAAAAATTGATAGACTCCATCAGTGTTATTCCTGTACGCGTTAAAACGGCAAACTTAACCTGGGCGACGACATTTCTGATAAGTTTATCATAGAAGTAGGTGGCGATTCTGATAGTTCAGAATATTCTTCAGATATGGAGTCATTATCTGATTAACTTGTAATTAATTATGTAATTAAAAATATATGCTTTTCATTATTAATTTTGTATTATTTCGTTTTAAATAAGAACCTACACATTAGGTATTTTAGGAAACTTATTATAAAAAACGATACTTGATTTTATTAACGTTAATTTACGATAGTGGCACATCACTATTTAAGAACTGCAAAAAACTGGCTTACCACGTAATGTCAGTTTAGTCTCTGAGATTAAAAAACAGACTTTAGTGTAAGAAACATCGGACACTTGATGCAGTAGTAGTTAGACTTTATTTATTTCATTTATTCTCCTTTCTCTAACCACATATTAGTAAACACAACATGGTGACCCCGACGTGATGTTGATGCTGGCCCCTGGTTATTATTATTATATTATGGCCTATGGCGATTACTAGTCCTGGACGAATAGATCCTCTACGCAGTGCCAAGTCCGTTTTCAGGCCTGCACCCAGACCCAGTCTGTCGCCTGTTACTGTGTAGGTACTGATACTTGCACAAGTACCTACGTGTGGTGGAAGTGGATTACATGGTTGTGTCTTTTGGATCCATGAATAGTGCCAACACAACGATAAACAAAATCAGTCAGGACTTAGGTAATAGACAAAGAAGTGGTTACATCTATAGACGTAAAGAGTGATGATGCCACGCATGAACATCACTGACGCTGACGGACACATTGCTCTCCTCTCACGCAGCCTCCCGCTGCACGCGAGTAGCGGCAGGCGAGTGTGGCTCCACTCAGATGTATTTATTTACTACTATTAATAATCCCGATGGGTTATGGAAATATTACACGACAATGTCTCAATTGCTGTATGATGCATTGCGTCTGTCTTCTTCAGATGGGCGTCCACTATCGCAGCGGTGCCTCGGCGCGTTGTATCCGTTTACGGGCTCAGTGGAAGCTCCACTCAGTTTCAGGCATCATAGAAACCTATTAACTTGTATTAATATTAAGCAAGATAAATGATTATTTAATCAAAACGATGTCAACTGTTAAAGTAATAGCTGATTTACTCCATCTGTTACCAATTCAATGTTTCTATTTAGTTTCAGTCGTAAAAGTTCGGCACTAAATCTGAATGTATAGGTAGACGTGTGTGTGTAGAGTGTTTTGTTCTCATATCGCTTAATGTGTTTCTAAATCGGAACCATTGTGTTCGACTATTTTGTTAGTATTATTTTGGAGAAGCGCTCGTAAAACGTCTGTTAATCAATCCGGGATTTGAGTGGGACACACGCGGCGGCTCGGCGGCTCGCAGTGCGGCGCGGTGCGGCGCGGTGCGGCACGGTGCGGCACGGTGCGGCACAGTGCGGTGCGGCACAGTGCGGTGCGGCACGGCGCGTGGAAATAGCGCCATTAGCTGCGGAGGATGTTTGTAAACACGCGACACATTACGCCGCTGAAATAGACGAGCATTGTGAGCGCGAGACAATGAGCGCGCGGCTGATCACAAATAACGTGTCGCCGCTAATAGTACGCCGCGGACGCTTTTGGACACATTATACGCATTCCACGGTTTCACGGCGAAAGCTCACCTAACTAAACATCGGGCACTGAAATAAAACTCCGGCGTCTCGCGACACCGTAAAATTTGTCGTGACACTTAATTTATGCTAATGGATCGTTAATGGAGTCATAAAATATTATAATTAGTGTCGGTTACGCGCTCCTCGGTGAAGACTTCATCTCGAGTGGTTTGCGTAACCTGACGCGTCCCCCGCGCTACCCCGCGCTACCCCGCGCTACCCCGCGCTACCCCGCGCTACCCCGCGCTCCCCCGGGAACACTTTGCGCTCCCCCGCCGGTGGTTAGTATGCACAACACGCTCTGCGGCGAATCCTCGAAGTATTTAGCAATAAACGAGCACCCACCAGAGAATACAGATTCTGTTTCAAACAATTACGTACGCCAACGAGCCTCTCCCATTAACTGAAGACATTTTTAGAAGCGCGCCCCGTGTTTGTACGATCAGCCAATGGAAATAAAGTAGCCGAATTACCATCAAGTAGCCGTTACTCGGCCTGGAATCTGTCTATTAAGTTACAGATGAGACACTTTGATGTTAGTAAATGTAATAAATTATGAGTTATGAGAATGTACCGCTAAATAATGAACAGCCGGCGCAGAACAAAGCCGCGCGGGCGCGACGCGCAAAAACAAGGCGCGAGCGACGCATCGCGCGCACGGCGTTATAGAATGGTGTAAGAACGTAAATGCTGTGTATTCATATTAAAAACCTTTTTCTCATGGCTGGGCTACGAAGGTCAATTTTGTCAACACACAGTAGGAACTGTGTGTTGTCAAAATTGACGATGTTTTGCACGAAAGTATATTGTAGTTTTTCTGCAATACGTTTTATTTCAAATCCTAGGTACTGTAAAGGACGGCAAAAAGTGTATGATGCAAATGACCTTGACGGATAAAATTAATTAAAAAAATTAAATTAATAAAATTAACAGAGCAAAAGGTGCGCTGCATTTGGTCCCTCATGCGCGCTGCGTGGGAGCCGTCTGCGCATGCGCGCGCCGCGACTAGATATCTTTACTGTGCCGCGACCGCTAACCGGTGCATCACACACCGGATACCATTCCACACAAAAACCAACATTCTCAAGCAAATATTCTTCCCCATCTGATTCAATGAAGGGAAATTAGAACATTTTGTAAGTTATTTATATTTAAGCAAATATCTGTTCACAAGGAGTCAGATAGAAATGATTCAAGGAGGTATTTGAATTATTATATTATAGAAGAGGAGAGGTAGGAAAGTGCATCAAGGTAGAGATGACGCTGCTGTGCTGTTGTAAGAGATAACTAATTATTTTGGTACAATGGATGAGAAAAAAACGATGATCCAGTATTTTGGAACCTACAGCTCGGGAATGTAAATGTCCAAGTATAAATATAATTCGTATTATTCGTAGCTTTACTTTCCTAGTAAAAGTAGGTACTGTTGTAGATATCGACGACTAAATCTCAAGCCCAGGCGGTCTTTTTAGTTTCAACATGTTAGGTACATGTCTCAATAACGTTTATCTAAAGTGATGCACTCTCTTAGTTAAGAATTGTTTCAGTTCCCCGGCGGGGTGCGGGCGGCGGGGTGCGGGCGGCGGGGTGCGGGCGGCGGCAGCGCTTATTCCTAATGAGCATCAAATCCTGAATTTTCACTTCCGTGAGTTTTTTGTCGTTAACATACACACGTGTAATGAAAACGTGTGTGTGTATACATATTAGTGGCAGAACTGATTAGTGACGATTGTAGGACGAAGATAATTGGACGTGCAGCCATCGATCAGCACCAGCGTCTGCGCCGCACATGCGCGCGCGCCGCCTCGTTGACGTTAACGGTTTGTTTGTGACCGCCGCCGCCCCACCCCACAACGCATTACCCACTTTTTGCCCATCACTAGGTAGTGTAAAAACGTCACGGCCTCGAGTTACACACGCCGCGCCGCCGCCGCCTCCGCACTCGGTTTCATGTTAATTGGATGAGATGTTCTCTTAATTAATGTTATTGTACGACACCCATTAGCTAATTATGAGCCGGTAGCGATGTCACTCTCAGATATTCGGAGCCGGCTCTCTTAAATGTAAATGGGCTACGCCTCGTCAGTTCGCCCCCGCCGCGTTGTATTGCTATTTGACCGAGAGCTCTCCGCTCTGACACACCGCCGCACCGAGAAGATTCCATTACAAACGTCTGACCATAATACTTAGGTACCTTCTGCAGAGTCTGCAAAGCGTGACTGACACCGCGAGCCAAATCATTTTACACACATCACACATCAACGTCAAGGCGTCACACGATGATATGGCGCGGCGACATCGGTTCACGCGGTGCTCGGTGCCCAGTGGCCTGTCATACCGACCAGTCCACGTCGAATACTATCGAACATCGTCGGAGTGCCAAAATTTGCGACAAGTCGTGTGACATTACTTTAATTGGAATGGTGCACTTGGAGTATTTATATATGCGCATTCCTAAATATCGGTATAATGAGGTGTCACCGTCACACTCCGTCGCCGTGGCTGTCGTCTTTACCTACCTATTATATAAGTGGACTCAATTAATGAGTGCCTCGCAAGTGCGTTATCGCTGCCTTGATCATCAGCAGCAGACAGTTCAGTAATATTACAGTCTGAGAGCAGAGTGCTAAGTCAGCATGGAAAATATGTTTAAATGATTATGAATAGAAAAATGCTGATGCAATGCAATCAGTACTTTGAGGACAAGAGACACACTGTAGCAATACGTCAGCCTCTAGTCGTACAGTGCGAACACTTATCACCTGCAAACATGTGAATAGTGCGCAGGTATCTGAATAATCACGTCAACAGAATAAGAATTCAGTCAACCGTGTGTTATTGTCGTCATTTCTGTGAGTTTGGCCGTTAATGAAAACCATAGAAATGAGTCAAGTTCAGGATTGAATGACGTTCAGATTACTGAATAACTGATGATCATTATACCAAATACATTTTGCAGATAAGTAAGGTACGGTGTACAGGAATGATGACAGTATCGTCAGAGGCCGGCAATTAAATAGTCGTGGTACCAGCAGCCTCCGGCGAGGGGCGCGGTGCGGGGGGTGCGGGCGGTGCGGGCGGTGCGTTATCGGAATAATTGTCACGGCGATAATATATCTGTGGCGGCCGCCGCGCGATGGTATCGGCGGGCGCGCGGAATTAACACGTCGCGCCGCAACGTGAGCAAAAGGACGCGCGCTTTGTTCGCTATCGGCCCATCGGCTTTGTCTCACTCGGCCACTGTCGTTTATTTGTCGCGCCTCGCGCGCGGCACGCCGCACATTTCACGCGTTTAGCCGGTAATTGCGGACGCGCTGTTCATAATGTCGCCTGGCTATGTGCTGAACTGCTGACGCCGCCCCGCACGGCCGCACAGCCGCACTGTCGCCTAGCAGCACTGCTCGGCTGCTCCGCATGTGACGCTCTACGAATTTGTACAAAATAGCAGTAATGGTTTATTAAACAGTAGAAAACTTTTTAGGTACCGGTTTTTTTTTTATTCTTGCCATTTTTAGAGTTCCGTACCTCAAAAGGAACAAACGGAACCCTTATAGGATCACTTTGTTGTCTGTCGGTCGGTCAAGACCCTTTATCTCGGAAACGCGTAGAGTTACCGAGTTGAAATTAAAACCACATACTTAGGTCTACGGTCCTTAAAGCTGTGAAAAAATCAAACTTTTAAGTTAACGTGAAAAAAAGATACGACTGCTTATGTCGCAAAAAACGTCCATCTCAACACTCAAGGGAATCAAAATTTATAGGGTACTTTCCGTTGACCTAGAACTATAAAATTTGGCAAGAAATATTGTCTTATACTATAATTTCAGGATAAAGTCCGAAAACTATACATTTGTAATTAAATCATAAAAAAATATATTCTTTATTTATAACGAGCTTTTGTCCGCGATTTGGTCCGTGTAAATGTCGGTTATCGCGGATGCGGCCGATGTCCCTATTTGTGCTTTCCAAGGGTTCAAGCTATTTTTATACCAAATTTCATCAAAATCGGTTCAGCCGTTTCATCGTGGAAGCGTAACAGACAGAGTTACTTTCAAATTCAAATTCTTTATTGCATTCCGTATGTATTAAATAGGTGGTATAACACGGAGGTGATCAATATGGACCCTGTCGGGCACAGAGAGTACAATATATATACAGAGGTCGGGCACAGCAAGATTAGGAGAGAGGAAGAGGGCTAAGTTAAGGCTTAAATTATTTGATGAGTTTAATTAAAGTTATTTGAATTTTATGTATTGCATAAGAATAATGTAGGTAATTATTACAAAATTAATTAATATTACAATTTAAAGTATTTTCATTATTATTAAATTAGGTATTTTATTATTTATGTATTAATATTTATATTTGAATTTCTGTATTCCGTATTTTATTATATACTTATATATTTCATAATGTTTGGTTTTTAAGAGAGAGAATAATTCTTTCCATTCTTCATTCTTTTCTTTCTCATTTATAATATTAGTATGGATAATATGTACTTACTTACCTACATATTATCCATATTAATATTATAAATGTCTCATTTATAATATTAATATAATATGTCTGAGAGAGAGTTCCGTACAAATTTGTAGGTACTTTGTACGGAACCCTCGGTGAGCGAGTCCGACTCGCACTTGTCCGGTTTTATGTTTAGATATTTTCTTAACTATAATGATTAAAGAATTAGTTCCTATAGTACCTATAGGTACTAAAGTATCATCATGGGGATATTTTATCAAGTAAGTATATGATCATTATGAGTTATTTTCTCATGGCTCCGGTTTAGTCATTTACAATAAGAAAAGTACATTACAACATTTGATTACTTAAATATTTTTATTAATTACTTCTTCGGTGTATGGACACAGAAATAAACTTCATCAAACAAGAAGGAGAGAATTTTATTTACATTTAGAGTTTAAATTAAGTAACGTTTTCAATATTATTCCAATTTATTATTGTCTTGTAGGTATATATAGTCTTGTGTATTTGTTTTATATATTGCACTGATCAGCGTACAGTATTGCCTCTGGTACCGCGCAACTTGTGAACCGACTGCGCTTGGCTCCACCGAACCTTTTGAGCAAATATTGTTCCCGTTCCGAAGAGGCATGTTACTCAGAAAATAACTGTAGCAATCGTCGTAAATCCGAATGCAAAAATAACGTCAGTAAATGGCTATAAATACTTTGCTTTTCAAAATTACTTTTAAACTGAGAAAGCTCTAAAAAATGTATTGAATAGTTCCATTGTTATCAAACTCCTTCAGGTGTAGGTAATGGCCGCAAGCGCCTGCTGAAAGTTGTGCTAGTGGGTTTTTTCAAAAGGAAAATGTCTGTCGAAAGTATGTACATATGTAGTAAGTAATATTTATATTGTTAGAACCCTCACTTTGATTAATCTACATAATAATATATAGTACATATTATAAGTAGGTACTTATAATAAAATCGAAGCCATGTCAAAACTAAACATTTAATATTTTTGAAAGAAAAGTAATTGCTACGAGGTCGTCGGGGAAGGATTCTGATGACGAAAATATAGTTTTTAAAATTGTTGTCTGTTTGTGTAGTAAGTTGGCGTATCACGCAAATATTGCTGGATAGATTCTGTCCAAATTTTGCATAAATATTCTACATAGGTCTGGTCAGTCGATAGGCTATAAATTATCACGCTATTCGTTTTCGGGGATAAGCAGATTGCATTATGTTCGTATTTTTTCTACAGTTTATGAAGGACTGCAACGTTTGTACAAAGACTTTACAAATAGATGAAATATTGTAAGTAGCTACAGATTTAACATTTAAAATTGTTATCATGACGCTATACCTTCAAGGAGCTAAACAGTGAATCATGCCACTTTGACTTTGGTTTTGAATTGTTTCTAACGGTTATTTCAGCATATTGATATAATAATAATATGTGGGGACATTTCACACATGGCCATCTGACCCCAAACCCTGTACTATGGGTGTCAGACAGCACAAACATATAGATAATCAACACCCAGACACAAGGTAGACACAAGTGCTCATCACACAAATGTTTACCCTGGGCGGGAATCGAACCCGCAACACGCTGTGCAGCAGTCGATCGCTCAGCCACTGCGCCAACCGTGTCGTCACATGTATGACATACTTAATCATTAAAAAACGAACTGGAAATTGTAACGAATTGTTTATTATTTAGACAACTCGATAGCTTAGGGTAAAATTTACATTTCGATAGCAAAAAAGCAATAAAATTTAATTTTTGACTACAACAATAATATGTAGCTACAACACCAATTTGTATTCCCCCGATCTCGTTATGATCTGTTTTCTCAATCACCTCCCTCTGTGGAAGCAAATTATGTGATAGCAGTCTCTGACTACCTACAAGATGCATTTCTACTCTCTTGATAATAGGCGAGTCGAAGCTACAATGTGATGTGCAATATTAACTAACACAGTATACCATAGGTACTTATCTATTAAAATTTAATTTCAATGTGTTTTGCAGTGCCACTATTTGTTCTGCGGGCGCTGCAGAACAAATTGTAATATGCATAAAGGATGCATGTTTGATATCTAAAACATTATTCCAAACTGATTTTATTTGATTTGAAGAACGAGAGAACGAGAATTTAGTGGAAATGGAATAGCAGGTGTACTAAACTCACATCATACACTCTCCTTCCGCCAGATGTGTAGTCCCAGGTAGGTACGGCGCTAGCTAATTACCAACCAGGCACAAAACCAAAATCCGAGCGTCTTCAGAAAAAATCCTTATGGAAAAATCCACCATTACAACTTTCAGCAGTTATACGCTTGCAGCTACTAGACCAGCTTGGAGGCGGGAGGATTATGATGACATAGAATTCTATACTAATTTCCATAAGTCGCACTCAGGGTCACAGGAGCACAGCTAGTTTCCAAATGAAAGTTTATTAACAACATTATATTAGGTATGAACGTGTGATGCGGGACACGACGCCATTGTGGTGGCACACAATAATTAATAGTCCTACGAGCCTCCTCGCGAACCTGACCTATCATGACTGCATGCAGCGCCACATTCCATTCTCTGAGCCTCTGACATGATAGCTATAATCACATTAACAAGAATTGCAGAATTTAACGAAATCATTTAAATGATTCCGAAGTAATTCCGTGATTTGGTCACCCTAACAATTATGAGCGCGCATACCTCGATGATTGATTACGTACTTTATATAAAGACTAGGTATGTTTTTATGATTTAATTACAAATGCATAGTTTTCAGACTTTTCCCTGTATTTTTAGGTAGTATAAGACGATATAACTTGCTAAATTTCATAGTTCTAAGTCAACGGCAAGTACCCTGTAAATTTTGATTCCCTTGAGAGTGTTCGACATTTTATTGCCATGAACGGCCGTATCTTTTTTCACGTTAACTTAGAAGTTTGAACCTTTTCACAGCTTCAAGGGACTGTAGACTTGAGTATATGGTTTATATTTCAACTCAATACCTCCACGCGTTCCCGAGACAAAGAGACAGACGGACGGACGGACAGACAGACGGACAACAAAGTGATTCTATAAGGCTTCCGTTTTTTCCTTTTGAGAAACGGAACCCTAAAAACTGAAATAATTGGCATTGGAAAATACATTTGTGGTTGTCAATGTTGGTGAAGCTTTAGCCAGCAGTACTTAGCTAGCCGAGCGAGGCGAGTGCCGAGTGCTGAGGCCGGAGGCGGCGGGCGGCGGGAGGCGGAGTGGGCGGGGCCGGAGGCTGCGCTGATGCTATCTCCGCGATATAATTACGTTTCTTACAAACGTCGCGTATAAGGCATGATGGTGTATTGATACAGCGCGCAAGAAATATCAAGCTCTAATGATATCGACACGATTCCTTGAACCGTTCCGCGCACACTCCACCTTATTTATAAACTATATCTAAAGGCATTAAAAGTCGTCAGACAATATTAATGAGCGATTAAAACGTCTCTATTTATGTTGGTGCCTGCGGATAAATATTGCAAATACCTAATGGTTATCTTTTATTCGTTTATACATTATATATTTATTGTAAGTCAGTATTTCCGGTACTTTGGATACAAGTTGACTTAACGACGGATTAAACTCAGTGCCTAGAGACCAAAGGTTAGTTGTTTTCATCTCAGTTACCGGATTCAACAAAAGAATACAAAAACAAGCCGGCCCCTCTCAAATTAGGAGAACATTGTTCCTGTGATTGCTTCACAACAGATTCGCGCGAGCAATTTGACATAAAGCAGGTCGCCAGTGATACGGGAAATGTAATTTTCACGGTTAATGAAACTGTAAAGACAGCGCTGCCGCTGGGGTCCCCTCGTCCTCCTCCCTCACCCCCCCCCCCCGGGCCCCCGGGCCCCCGGGCCCCCGGGCGGGTAGCGCGGCGCACCGCGGTGCCCTCTCACTTCATTTCGCGAATAAATTCATCACGCGCGTCACGCTCGAGTCACGTCATGCTCACATTATTTTCTCTATAGCTATAGCTATAGAGCTCTCTATAGCTATAGAGCGAACGTGAATGACTTAAAAGAAAATTAAGCTTCCGTTACTTCAATGAAACTACGTGATGTAATGACACATACGGAATTCATGTACTTAAATAACGTGTAAAGCCGCACACCACCAAGCCATCGTACGCATGCCGTACATGTGACTAACTAACATTGAACAAAACTAACTGCTGGGAGTTAACTTTTATCATTGGTTTAAAACACCCTTGTTTACTGTGGTAGGTGACACATGCCAAACATCGTGCGTACGGGTACGTGATGCAACGGAACAGGGGTCGTAGGAGTATTTTAATGTGTCTTAGAGCTTTCAACTCTATCCGCGCGCCCGGTTCAATCGCTGGAATGGCTTCCACATTAGTAAAATAACAAGTTGCAATTTTTTTTGTAAAGTCCTTTAATACTTATTTTCAATGTTGCGAACAATTAAAAACTTGATTGCCTAAAAAATCTGAATCTTGGAAATTTGACGTCCAACATCTTTACCAGAAGGTTCTCAGTGTTTCCCCGGTATGCTTCAGTAGATACAAATAAATGATCACAATGACGCCAAGAACATGTGTGTCCCGGTTTCGGTAACTATCTTTTAACATCCATTACCTGATTTAAATATTTTACCACACACCTAAAAGGTAGGTTACAAATAAAAACCACCTCGTAGCACCGACCACCACTGTTCGCGACCCCTGGAGTCCCGAGTCACAAGCTCATCTGTTGCTCTCTCGCTAATCTTCGTACAGTTCAACTGTGAGCACTGCACGGCTTACATCTACTAATCCAAGTTCGAGTGGCAACATAAACACTCACTCGTCAACTGGCGTGTTTGTTCAGTTTCGATGGCGGCGCGTGCCGAGCCGAGTCGTAATCCCGGGAAGGATTAGCGGCCAGATGTGTGGACGTCTGCTGGTGCACGACAGTGTACGGCTTACGACGGAGGTGTTAAGCCGGGGGTTAAGCCGCGAGGCAGGCGCTACAAGCCGCGCCCTCGCGTCACTCCACTTAATAGTCGAGTGAGTGTCGGTACCTATCTGTTTATGACTTCGCTGACAGTCGCTACGTGTCCTTGTTAATGGGCTCCGGCGCACACCAACTGAGCTTACAGACCACACTCCGACGCTGTCAAAGAAAATAATACTTAATGAATTTATTATGTCAGACATACGGATAGTCCACTTTAATGCATTGTTTTTGAGTCGTTTATAGAAGAGAGTTTGTCGGGAGTTCGGGACTTTACTATCCGACTGCACCTACCTACAGCATAAGTAGGCAGCAGTCGAGCCGAGAGCGGGACAAATCAAAGCTGCAATTGTCTTCACAAAGCCTTTCGGAACATTGTGCTCTAATAGACTTCCTTGCTAGACTTACACAATTTTCTGAAATATCATTTTTTTTTCCTTTTAAAGGCAATTGTCTATGCTGATAGTTCCGCTCCTTGTAGTCCCGGAAGAGTCCCGAGCTAGCCCCGGCAGCGGCGGCGCGAGGTCGGAACTGCGAGGACATTAATCAGAGACATAATAGGCGGTGCAGCGGTTATTTACAGCTTCCCTGCAGCGAACATTGTCACTACCGAACGAGATAGCCCTAAATAGAATAGTAAACGTAGTTTCTAAGCACATAATAAATTAACTACGTGCCCGTATTTATTGAGTCAACGACTGCGAGGACTTGTACCTTGTTTGGCATATTTGGAGTTTGACAATCATCGGCCGGATGTCAAGTTATCACATTATTGGTAAGTCATTAAAGGCGAGCAAAAATATGATTGAATGACTCCTACTTTTACATTCGTTCAAATAATTGTTTAGCTGTTGTGCAATTAAGAGCTGGTGGTCTTGCCCGTATCATGTAAATGCGCCACCTCAGTGTTGCCACTTTATCATTCAACTATTCTAAATTTCTAATGTTCGCACTGCATTATGTATCGCTGGAGGTGCGCGTGCGTCGTTTTTCCGCTCCCCTCTTTCTGCAAATACCGGCTTCTTGTGTACGGGCATAATCATTACTCGTTACCATTTAAGCCACGATCGGTCTCATACTCACAGCCGATGACCAGGAGCCAGCGCGCGGTGACGTACGCACGGAGCCCCGGGCTCCCGGCGCACAGAGCCGCGCGACGTTAATGCAACTCTATAAATATAACGCGCGACATTTACCTTTGTGTTTTAATCCGGGACTAAATCGAGCGGTCCGCAGCCCGCCTACAAATAACGCACAATAAATCCCCGAAGAATGCGCGTTTTGTTGCGGCGCGCGTTGTCGCCTTAATCTCACGAGACCGTTCTACACATTTGGCTATCCGCTGCGCGTATTGAGATATGCGTCGATCGTTAAACGCCCACTCGCACACATTATTCACTATGCACCTAATTCCGGCCGCGTCGGTTTGTCGCCCAACGTAGGTAGGTAGGTACTGCCTGGTCTAATGGAATCTGATCAGTCGTTAATATTGATGTCAGTTCATGTCAGTGACGCTCGCTGGAACGTTTAGTCGTGTAGTGTACGCACAGATGAAGACCTGCGCCATTCATACCTTCTTCAACTTGGTTCAGAATTTTGATTCAAATAGTTAGCAACTTGGTTTTTACTTTTAAAAGTTAATTTCTTCTGAGTGTTGAGGGTTCTCACGTCAGTGCTCGTGGCAGCAGTGCTCGTGGCAGCAGTGGCCGGCGTGGCGCGCGGTGAGTGCGGTGACGCTGGTCGGCGCGAGGCGTGCCGGTCGCCAATACATCTCGCCGCTGACATGTTTACGAGCCGCCCCCCTCCCACCCCTCCTTCACGTGGCTTCTTATTGCATTGCGCGGGCGCCGCTTGTGAACAGATAAATTAATTTAAATGAAGGAAACGTCGGAGTGCGACACAAAGTGAGCGGCCCGCCTGCCCCGCGCGCGACGACCGACGACCGACGACCGACGACCGACGCGGCCGACGCGACCGACTCTGCTGATATGTTTATTGTATTATAACCGCTGGACAGACACTTCAAGCTCAAAGCTGCCGCTATGGATTTATCGCGGCTAATAATCACCGTTGTAAATCTGTTGGTCGCTGCAGCGTGCACTGCATCATTACGTCACCAAGCACACACTCGCACAGTGTCGCACAGAGGCGCACAGTGTTCGATTTTTGTGTTTTGCAGTACTAACTAAAGTGTACTTACATTAACATGTTTTATATCTTGCTATTGACCAGTATGTTTGGTTATTTCTAGTCCAAAGACTTACTATTGTCTACTATGCCAAACACATAGATGACTTTTACGTAATAGTTAGTGGTCTGTCATTGATCATTCATCGCATCGCAGTTCGCTGCTGCCTCCCTCTATCAGTGCTCTATATACCTATTACTTACTGTTACTTTTTCTTTTTGGGCTTTCAAGTTATGCGCACAATTTCTCAAATCCCACTCAGTGTTTGAGCAGTGGAACACGAGGCACGGTGGTGTGACATGTGTTGTGTATAGAGAGTATTACAGGAGCGACACGTGCGCAGGCGGCACGTGATAAATCTCTTGCGTCGCATAAATCCGTCGCGCGCGTAAATATATGAAGTGTGTGAGTATTGTTGCACGCGCTCCGAGCGCTGGGACACAGTAGGTATAAGTGATAAGTATTAGTACTAGGTACTAGCGTAGCTGCGAGTGCTCGCGCGGCGTCATGAGCGCGCTGTGAATGGGACGCTTTTTGCACGGCCCGTTACAACACTGAAAAATAGGATTGGTAAAGCTTTTATTATTGTACACTTCTTAAAGGAAGCTATTTGTACACATTACACACTTGTGGAGCCGTGCATCGATATATTTCCTACTTCGGTACAACATGTTATTTGTATCGTGTCAAATCAAGGGTAATTGGGGTTATTTTTGTAATTTATATTTAACTAGCGACCCGTCGTATTTTAACCAATTTACACAAAACCTTAACAACTTATTAATTACACCTACACCTTCCTCTTGAATCACTCTATCCAGAGCTGAAGCGAACTTGTTTTATATATAAAGTAAAGGTAAAGATAAGTATCTCTATCTTATCTATCTTGATCTTTTTATCCTTACCATACAATTACATTAGGGTTGTAAGTACTAATAAACATATCTGTGGCGAGATCTCAAAAACTTCTTGATCTATGAAGCTGTAATTTGGCAGATACGTAGTTTTGTGCGAAAAGACCGAATTAAAGCGTCTTTGTCTTTCACGAGGACGAGTCGCGGGATAAGCTAGTACTATTATAAATTCAGTTTGTGCATTGAGTGCCAGAAAGTATTGACTCGTTTATAATGCGAACTAGGAAACTATGTGAAATGTTGTAGGTAGAGAAGGTATGCTGCAGTGTCCAGCTGTGTTAACAACACCAGTGTGTCATGCGGAAACACCATGTTTAGATGTGTGACCTTAGTGATGACGGCGAACATGTAGGAATGTGCTCGTACATGACTTACATAGGTGCTGGTACTGGTACCTACTGGTGTCGTGTTGTGAGTGTAACATGAAGCCCATTGCTTTGTCTATAGCCGGCTCACGACTCAGACAATCAACAGATTCGCATCTACTCGCCGTTCATCAAACTGATTTTGGGAGAATAACAACACAGGATTCACAGGGTGACATCCTGAACGTGGTGTCAGCATCAGCAGTCGAGTGCTCTGATGTTATTTATATCTAAAGCGGTTATGTCATAGACAACAGTTTAATCAAGCGGCGACTGTGTGATCGCAAGCGACACCGCGTCGGAAACGGATTCTAAGTAGATCGCTCTGTTGTGTCTCGAGACTGAAGGGCGGCCAGCGACAGGGAGCGAGAGCTTCTCTACGAGTACACATAGATGTTCATACGCGGCTCGTTGTCGTGAGAGTAGTAGCAGATAGTTCAGATGCTCTGCATTGTTCCAGTGAACAGCATCTCTTGTACTCGACGTGTGAGTCATACTTGTACCTACCTTAAAAAACTATTCACAATAATATGATATCACAAACTACCCCACATTGTTGAGCGGTAACGGCGCGCCATTTGTCGTATCAGCAGTGGAACATGCAACAGTAAGTTGTAATACCTTACATATATTATGTAAGTACATACATCCGCAGGTTCTCTGCTTACAGCTTTTGTAAACAACTGAAAGACGTTATTGGCGATGTAAGTCGGCTTAACTGCTGTGAACTAACTCGTAATTACTGTGACAGCATCCATTTAATTTATTAATACACAAGGAGGATCAAAGTTACTTTGATCGGTTTAAGGAATAAAAGCATGTCAGAGAGATATATGCACTGGTGAGTATGAGAGTAATAAGTTAGTGATGTCGCGCGTCGCTCGTTAGTTAGAGCGGCGGAGTGCGGGGGAGGGGGGAGGGGAAAGTTATGACAGTAAGTAATGGGCGACGTTTAAAAAGATGTCAAACAAAGTGTCGGCGGCGGCTGGTGCAGCGCTGTAGCGCTGTCGCGGTGTAGCGCGGACATTTGTCAAGCGCTCCCTCTCGCCATTCAGTGAAGGAACGACACAAATACAAGTAACTAATAAAGGCAATAGTTATTTGTTATACAAGAGTGCAAAGTTGCTTTTTAACCGCGTGTTCAATTTTGATGACCGAGCAAGCGAAGGATTCTAAAATTGAATCACGAGCGCAGCGAGTGATTCAAAATTAGAATCCTGAGCGTTAGCGAGGGAATCAAAAGAGCACGAGGTGAAAAATCTTTGCACTCGAGTGCAACACGTAACTTTTCATTCCACCTCAGCGAGGAAATGACTAAATGCAAAAAAAAAACGTTTACAAAGTCTGAGTTTTTAACAAATTAAAAAAAAGTTGTATGATATATTCGGCACCATAGAGGTAGCAGTAAATAGGTTTAATGTTTTTTTTTAATTCACAAACTTAGTGCACACGATGTTCTAAATTCAATTTACTTTATCCTCTAGAGAATAAAAACAGCTTTTCCACTCAGATATTGAAGATAAATTTACTTTATCCTCTAGAGAATAAAAACGGCTTTTCCACTCAGATATTGAAGATTAAAAATACTCTTTCCGAGATGGTGGGATGAAAAAAATATTTTCAAACACAATTCTCGGCAATTTGTTCGGGTAGCTGTCTATGTCACGGCTCAAGGACAAGACCTCAAGTCGTATCTTAGATTAGATTCTAAACCAACCAAGAAAATCAGAGACTTGAGTGAATCTTTAACAGTGAGCACACAGACACATAGACAGACGCTTCAGGAGGAAGTTAAGGTATGATGAAAAATGTTGAACATCGCCAATTTTAATTGTAAAAAAAATGTTGATACGAATAGAGCGATCAGTTCAGCGTTCATGATATAGTTAATAATAATACAACCGACCTGACATTACCCTGCACGAAAAGCAAAATAAAATTGTATACCTGATAGCCATACCTAGCACACAAAATCAACATCCACACACACAAACAAACTCTCAAAGTACGCAGACTTGACTATCGAATTGAAAACTCAATGGAGAGTCCACACGGTCAATCCCTATCATAATATCCAGCACCGGCGTCATCTCCAAAACACTTCATACAAGCCTTAAAACACTAGACATTCATCCACTCACATACATACTCCTACAGAAAGCAGTCATACTGAACACATGCAGGATCGTCAGAAAGTTTCTGTCTATAGACTAAATTGCCTATCGCCGTCACAGTTGTTTGGCCAAAAGCCCGCAATTTTGCCGTAGTTCCCCAGAAATGGGAGAGATTTAAATCTGATCATCTTTAAATAATAGTAATAATAATATTCATTTGCTTAAATCAACAAGCAACAACAAGCAGTACAAGCAGTTGCTTACCGTCTGCAATATGTGTAGGACTGTATGCATAGCTGTATGTCTCGAGAATGAATGTTCAAACTATTATGGGAGGAATGTGCTCAATTTTATTATTAAAGTTACGTCGTACTGGGGAGTCTCTAAACTCGAGCCTCCCAGAATGGAAGACATGTTTTACTTGTTATCTGTTAGATAAATACCTGCCTAAGAACCTGCCCATATTAACATATGGGCAGGTTCTTAGGAGGTGTATTTTTTTGTAATAACGTTAAGAAATTAGAAATACATTAATAGTCATCAACTGCTTACGCTTACGCATTAAAATTTCTTTGGATAGGGGGCAAGCAGTTGGTGACTCTCTCTGTGCGTACCTTCGTCGACTATTTGGCGGAATTGGAGTTGAGTGATTAACTAGTTAAGTAGCAAGTACAACATATATTTGCTTAAAATTAGAAACATAAAACCTTTTGTTAACTTACACTCGAATATTAGATATTTATTTTTACTCACATTTTGGTTTACATACCTAAGTTGTTATTACAGTCTGTTACAGGAAATATTATTGTACAATTTTTGGATGATCAAACATCATCATCATCTCATCATATCAGCCTATTGCTGTCCACTGCTGAACGTAGGCCTCCCCCAGAAATCGTCAACTAACCCGGGCTTGGGCGACACACCGATTTAAGGTTCAAACGTACCTAATCTTTATGTAAACGTAAGTAATGTGTAGGGTGATGGGGAGCGCCGTTATAGCGGCGGTAAGACCCGTCATGGAGGTGTGGACCGAGAGGCGGCATGGCGCCCTCGGCTGACACGTTACAGCTTCGTGAAGTACCTGTGTCATATAGGTCGGGAGCAGACACCGGTGTATCACCACTGTGCTGCTTGCCCGGAGGATACGGCGCAGCACACGTCGGAAGAGTGTCCAGCCTGGGCAGACCTGCGCCGTGACCTCATTGCGTCAATAGGCGGGAGCGATCTCTCGCTCCCGCCAGTCATTCAATCGATGGTCGAGAGCGGGAGCGCATGGGACGGGGTTGCCTCCTTCTGCGAGGATGTCATGTCTGCAAAGCAGGCAGCCGAGCGGGAGAGAGAAGCCGAATCCTCTCTCTCCTCCCGCAGGACATCCACCGGGCATCAAAGAGCGCAAAACTCTATGAGAGGTGGCCTGCGGGCGGCGGACTAGGGGTGTCCGTCATCCGACCAGATAGACCTGAGTTGGCGGCGCAGTGTTCCACCCGCGCCAGGAGAGAGTGGGTGCGGTCGTTATGGGTATGGCCACACTGGGAGGTGGGACTCGCTGAGGTTCAGCGGGTCACCCCCACGATGGAGGAAGTTCATGAGGATTTTGAAATGTAGTCAAGGTGATTGAGGAAAACAAGTGTTCATTACGGAGTTCGATTTATTCATAATCTTAAAGCATACACATCAAATTACTTAGTTCTATAATATAATTAAGCTTAGCTAGCGAAACGTGACGTGTTATTGCACCGGCGACAGTCATAATAGGGATCCGCAAGGCATGTCCTTACACCTCCCCCGAAAAGTATCGACTACCACCTTCCCCCATCAGGGAAAAAAAAGTACAATAATAAGTCACGGTATAAATCTATTCTTTTTTTTTTTCAATATTAGGTAATTATCATTTATATTACTTAAGTACGACATATTAAAATATATTTATTATAACAAAACGTAAACAATGCAATTATAATATATAATTCTTTATGACAGCTATGAATGAAATAATTTGGTTTGATTTTTGTGAATATCATATTCTTTACCATCTTTAATTATTTTTACATTTGGTGGATTATCCACTATTACCTTGTATGGATCATGGACCACCGAGCAAAAAAAATTAAGAAAAGGGTGATGTGGCTAGGAGTATTAGGTTAGGTATTAGTATTATTACGAGGCTTTACAACCCATAGAATACTCGTCTTTACTTACCTAATATTTACCAGTCTCTAGTTCTTAAGCTAAACCACTGACCTCTGGTGGAACTAGATAGTTTCGAAATACGACAGCTCTGGTGGAAAGGCACCCTTATACTAATAATATTCAGTTAGTTGGGGCATATTGTACGACTCGTATATAATGTCCGTATAAAGAAGGATTTCAATCTACTGTATCTGTTGAAGTTTATGAAACCTTAACACGCATATGAGTATCTAGTTGGGGGTCGATACAGGCTAGTGGTGCCGACCACCGCCGCCGAGCGCGGTGCGGGGAGTGGCGGGGGCAGGGGGGCAGTTCGCGCTCCACTGCCTCGCACTCGTGCTAATTAGCAGCCCGATACAATTAGCTTGTTCATTTACAACGCAGTTCCTAATTAGTGTTGTGGCACCGTCACCGAGCGACCCACTGCGGCCCACTGCGGCCCGCTGCGGCCTACTGCGGCCCGCTGTGCGGCACACAATGTGTGGTGCAGTGAAACCCGCGCATACCGCGCATACGCACCCAACAATCAAAATATTTGTACCTAATGAGCTTTCATTATGAATAGCTCGTAAAAATTAAATAGCCAAGTGCACCGCACATAAATATTTATACCTACCTATTTACTCAGTTTAATTATGTAGGTATAATTACAGGGGCTCTGTCTAGGTGGCGAGTGATATTTCATTGTAGGTAATTGTATTCAAATGTATGAAACGTTGAATTCTCGTATTAATTGGGAGTGCGGTGAGTTGGCACCTCCGAGTGCGGAGTAAACCGCGCCCACGGGCGTGTGTGCGTGTGTGAGCTGACGTGAGGGACGGCAGTAGAACCAGTAGCTAGGAGAACGAGTGCTGCCTCCACGTGCATGCACGCTGTTCTGACACGTTTTATCAGATATTGATAATAACATCAATTAAGTGATTTCTAGAGTTTAGGATTCTCTGATAGTTTAGTACTTCTGTTTCGTAGTGTGACACGTCAGCAACATTGTCGTGTTACCAGCAACACGTCAGCAGTCCTTGTTGTTAGCGACAGTAGAGCGTGTTGCTATATCGTAACGTGACAAAAGGTGAAGTAGCTAGGTAAGTGGTGGGTGTATTAGGTGTTCACGTAAGACAGGAGGGTGGTATGATTACTACCAGATAGTACAGTAGGTACATTGGTACTGATATCTAAGACTCAGTCGCGCCGGTTATTGCTATTCAAAGCCAGCATATTGTCCTCTATGTGAGATATGAATGTTGAGTGATGCAGACATGCAACAGTTTAGTGCTCATCTGCATATCGCGACTAGTGCTTGCAATGTGCCCGCATCCGCCCGCGCCTGCGCCGCCTGCACTATGACTGTCACCCCAATACTGGCGAAACTAATGACGAAACTGTCCCTTATACATCACTTAGCACGGATACATAATTATCAAACCAATTGGCGCTGATATGATAAGTAGTTTTGTCCGTGATGCCCAATACGTAAGAGACGAAATATAAATAAGTACGATAAGGAAATAAAGTTCTGGATATAGTGTGCATGTTAAGCTAATGTATATCACCTGCAGTGCTATTCTGTTACAATCTCCCTCGGTGAACACCTAGGTGAAGTGAGCTGTCATCCGTCGCAAAGCTAGGGACTGACAAAGCAGACGGACGGATGACAGCTCGCTTCACCTAGGTGTTCACCGAGGGAGATTGTAACAGAATAGACACACTGATGATTGCAAATTCAAAACATTTGTTTCAATTAAACCATTTACAGGCACTTTGGGAATGTCAAGTCAGAAAAGTTGCAGCTACTTAGTAAGTATAAAATGTAGGTAGAGAAGAGCGAGAGAGAAGAACGTACGAAACTCCGCGTGGGTCAGCAACTTTCAGTTCAACCATTTCTAAGGGAACGGAATGACCCAACACACGCGCTACTATCAGCGGGATATTTGAGTGAGCATGATAATGCTCTTAATCACCATGCTCATTCATGTAAAACACATATTAAATGGTTCCATGGTACTCACATTTACAAAATTGCCTGAAAAATAAATCTATATTTGTATGATTCATGTTACTACGAAAATAGAGAGGGTGCTACGGCGTAGCAGGTTCTGTGTTCCGCAGTACTTTAGGTAGACGTAGTCGCGTAGCTTCACTTTATCTAAAACAACAGCTGATTTGCATGAATTTTTCAAGTTGCCCACACTCGTGCATGTCGTGTCGGTGCGTGTGCGTGTGCATGTGTCCGTGCGCGAGTGGGCGGCGCGCGCGCTCGCCCCGCCCCCAGCCTGCCGAGCGCGCTAACTACGCCGCATCATACTCTGCTTGTAAATGCAAGGACCACATGCAAAACTGCTAAATACTCAATCACTATCATCTTAGAGTAAATAGCCATAAGGCTGACCAGTTGACGAGTGAGCTTCACGCAAGAGATGAACACGCGAGCGAGATAATGAGGTCGGTCGGAATGACAGCAGCTACGTGTACGAGCGCGGAGGTGATGGTTCATAGGAATTGTACACAATGAAGTAATAAGTGGCGTCGAACTTATCGGCTCATTACTGCATGATTGACAAGCATGTCGTCAATTATCGGGCGCGGAGCGGTGACGAGCCCAGCTGTTTCTTAGAACTGTAGCACTGTTTTGTATGAAATTCGCATGGATGACTGTAGAGACATAAGTATGTAACATGGTGAACGCGCGGGCGCACAAACCATTACATATAAATGTGGTCGCCATAGAGTCCACGGATTGTGGAACATCACATGCAACGATTCCAAGTCAAATTATTTATTTTAATTAGACCATCAAAGGGCACGGATTCGCGGCCGCTGTACCGCCTCCCTCCGACTGGTTGGTGGCTGCGAGATGTACTCTGTGAGATCACTTCTGACCTTGTAATGAAACACTGTTAATTGATCAGCATAAAACAGTCATATTATTTACACAACTTAGAAGTTGGCAACAAATCTTGCGCAGTTTCACTAAGACAATTTCTGCTTGGATCTTATTAAAAAAAATGATATTTTTAATTCAATCGGCCGTTTTAGAAAAGATTTTGGAAAATCATCCTCTAAAAATTAACAAAAAACCTTTCTTATTACACGACTCTTGTACCAAGAATCTTCTGTGTGTACCTGGTTGTTGTAACTTCAGCAGTTTAGGTTCAGCGTTGATGAGTCAGTGGGGCCCACTGTTGGGCATAGGGCTCCCCCAAGGTTTTCAAAATAAACCTCTGTCCTGTGGCGATCGCGTTCAGCGATGTTACGCGTACTATTCAGTAGAATACATTTTTAGATGCACGCCCTGATTGTTGCGTGTATTTTTAGTACGGATTGTGATGTCGGATACTTGTCTCATTGCGACGTTTTCAAAACCAAAGTGGTTGGGAGTCCTTTAATGAACTGGTTTTCAGAGGATTTATTCGTTCATGAACTACCAGACAAGTATAAGGTTTACGTCGATAACTACATAACTATTCCTCTAACTGTTCTCATGTCCGCCATACTAAGTTAACGAAGGTGTGCCAAGTATGACTGTAACACAAATCAACCCCAAGTTTATAGTGTCAATATAGTTGCAAATCAAATTAGCAATCTAGTTTATCCCGTTTCAAGCAATGCATCGAATAACCAATCACTCAGAGTTGATAAACATTATATTATCGGCTTATTCCCAGTAAGTAGTCAAATACTGTTCAAAGTATGACTACTTGGAAAAACGAATTTCAACTAGTTTAACATTTATTTGGCATTCTACCAATATCAGTATTAAACAATTTAGTTTTTGACAGTTCTACTAGCAAATGAATCATTTACCGAGCTCATTAAAAAATACTGGCTCAATAGATGGCGGCTCACAGCGGCTCTGGCGGGTACGCGGGCAGGCGAGTCCCCTACACGCACATTCCTCGCGTTCCTACTTGATATATTAGATTTGTATTTCATTAATTATACTTCCTTTAAATTATACGTTGTTGCTCGGTGTAGGTGAGTGCCGCCCGCGCCGGCTGGCTCGTTTCATATCTGTGTAATAATGAAAATTAATCCGGAACATCGATTGGGAAAGGGTATTTTCTGTCCCGTCATGAAGTACCTACTTCACATCGCTGGACCAAGGAAGTGTATGTAGTGTATGTAGCGAACGAGTGCTCATCGTCAACTAGTCGCTCCTCTGACTGACGACTCGCTGACTGTTCTAAAAAGTCTGTTCGTGGTTTATACAAAATATGTTTACACAAAATTAGAGTTTTGAGTTTGAGTACTATATTTTTATACTTACTGTTTGTGAAATAGGAGCCGTCACATAAAATGGGCATTTTAACAATATTTGAGTAATCGATTTCTGAGTATCGACAAGTGAGCATGCCATGGTGGGTGTGTCGCAAGCTGCTGCTCGCTGGTCGTAGGTACCATGCGTCGCGACTGGCGGCAGTTCTGGGAACTCTGTGACTGCACTGCGCCTGCGCCGACTAGAGCGGCATTCCTGACCGGCTTCTTACCTACAACTCTTAAGTTATTATTAGTTTTCCGGGGCCTAGTCAGAAAAATCGAAAACATTCATAAAACAAAGGTTTGTTGTTCAGCACCTACTTACTTTACTTGCTCTAGTACTTATTAAAAGGTTGTTTATAAATATCATGAGAACCGTCTAATTTTCATTGTGATTCAAAAACTCAAAATCATTTATATCAAATAAACCATTTACAGGTACTTTTGAATTGTCAGAGTCAGTCAGTCAGAAAGTTGAAGCTAGTTGCTCGTTCCAAACAGTAGGTTTCTATGGAGAAGAACGAGCAAGAAACTCCATGAACAACACTCTTTTAAAATTAATAATATGTTACAAATTTCGGTTACATCATTCATATTGAATCTAGGGTACAATGTGAGAACAATGTAACAAGTCGTGTACGTTAAAAGAGGTTTAGATAAAAATATAATTATAATAAACAATTCAAAATAAATTTAGAATAACCGAGGCGGCTAAGAGATGACCAGTCCCAACTAACGGCGCCCGTTCACGAACATGACGCACGGATCGGCATCATTTGGCTCAACCATTTTGAAGGGAACCGAATGATCCAACGATTTTAATCGTTGTAAATGTACAATGTTTAACAATGTACTAGATTATTATTAAAGGCATTTAAAGTCAAATCATTTATTTCTATCAGACCATTAAAAGGCACTTATGAACGTCATAAAAAAAAAACTAGTTGCGCTTTCCAAAAGGTTGTTTCGTATGGACAAGAATGGGCAATTCGTGAGTGATAATTAAATATGGATACTTTCACTTACTTTTAGATAAGAATATAATATTGAATTCGTGGTTATTATAAATGTGTGTTAAATAAGCCAGATTGATATTATGCACTAGTTAGAAGGGGCAGGAACTGGCCAGGTGCGCGTACAATACGGAGCTTCAAGGTACCGCAGTCGTTCGACGATCGAACGGTTAAAAAATAAAAGAATAACCTATCTTACAAAATAAAATACTTACCGTAGAATTTATATCATAATAACAAACCGTTATTTCGAAGGTTAGTTCAAGCACCCAATCAAGTACAAGTACATGAAATCAACTATTTTACTCAAGTAGTTACCAATAAGTACCTCCAAAATATAACGTTTCCGTATTTTAGTTTTCGCCAAATTTTCCAGATAGGAACCGAAGTTGTACAACTGTATAGTCCCCGAGTCGAAGAGGCTGCGATGGTTCCGTTCAGAGCCCTGAAGCAAACAGTATTGCGCGCATATGACACAGTGTGCAAAATAGAGGAAATTAAAAGCGGTGCTGATCGGTGTGATGGTGCGGAGGTGTGAAGGTGCGGTATATGAGGCATTCGTTTCCTTTGCACAATGCCCGCACACGTCTGTCAAAAGATATCGTTTAAAAGTAGGAAACAGTAAAGTCGGTCGAAAATACTGTTCACTTTGGTTTAGGTGACAATACAAACAAAATTCATTGTGCAACTAGGACATAACTGTTGCACAATGTATTATTTTGTTAGTATCTTCATGTACTTACCTAATAGCGATTCAAGTAGGTACTTAGGTTTCATAATTTAGTTTCAAAGAAGGTAATAAACGCGAACCTACCGCCATTAATTTGGTGCAGTTCCAATGTGAGACTTTCACAGACACTAATAGATACCATTTAAGCTCGCTCCGAATCAGGCATTGATCCATGCAGCTTAGAAACGTTTTAATGTGTCGCCGCCGCCGCCGCCGTGGAGATTTGGACCTGGAGGACACCTTTGTCTGATATAAGTAAAAGTTATAGTACGGAGTCAGCTAGATGGTGCACCAATTAAAGTTGCTATTGTTATTGTTCTAGCTCCGAGAACTTATCTTAGAGCTCGCTCGCCTGGCCGGGGGTGAGTGGTTCCGACTCCACATAGTTACACGTGTGTTCGCTATAAATCTTCTGTTCATCGCAAGGTTAGGAGCTAATCGCGGCACACAGGAGGCGGGTCAGGCAGGCCGCGGGCGAGCGCGGGGCAGGGCCGGCAGGCGGGGGGGCGGGGGGGGGGGGGGGGCGTCTAATTGCACCGCGCCGTTGTTTTTGCGGGCGCCGCGCTTCAATCTGTATGCGACCCGCGGCGGGTTCCACGAAAGCAATTACCGCATCCGCTGCGGCCATCTTGTCTCCGCACCACCGCACCACCGCCACCGCGCCCTCCGCCCGAGCCGGACAATTATCGGCAATTAACATAAAGCTCCCACTCGCGCCACATCAAGCCGCAGACACCACAATTAGCGAGCGGTTACAGTACCAGGAGTTAGCTAATAGCTCGAGACGTGTTTCGGTAATGGCCGCGCTCCTTCACCGGCGACACCGCACCGCTCGCGCCTGCGCACTACTGTCGGCGCAAGAGTTACACGTCCGGTCTGCTAAATGCTTCGACACTACATTCAATTTGTTTACTGTACAGCGTGTCTTTACCGACGTCATTTGTGTAGCCATTTCGCCGTCATGATAGCCATTTGCCTTTTTTGGTAAGTTCTCAGAGGGATCATAAAATATTAAACAACGAGCTGTGTGCCTTAGTGTTCACCATAGACACTCCAGTGCTACAAAGAACTGTTGTAGGTTCCGTGCTTCTAATACTTATATGACTGTGGTAAAACGAGGCCACCTTCATTTCGATATGTTAAATAGTACCTACAAATGTAGCTCATAAGGTCACAATCTCCTACTCAAATTAATTAATTTTGCACCAACTCTCAAGATAATCCCCCCCTCCAACCCCCCGACTGTTGCGCGTCCCTCGTCAGACGACTCGCCGCCTAATTAGTTAGGACTTGTTATTAAGTGGACACTTCGATAACGCTTAATGGCTTCGAGGAGAGCCGTCGATACCCAGCCGTTAGTTTTTACGAGGTGTGCGGAGGACGCGCAATCCCAACCATCTGATGTACGAATACCAACCTTGTGCGGTTGGATTAGAGTCCGGTTTGTACGTAGGTTGTAACTTTGTGCTGGGGACGTGTGGACATTAAAGAGCTACTTTGGACGAGGCCTTTAATATCATAGATAAGATAAGCGGAGGTGCCGAGTGGCCGGTAGCCGCCGGGAGCTGACTCGCGCGATACGCATCGCCTGCTTTTACATGCACTTGTTGAATCATCATTGTTACTACCACTTTGTAATCGTAATCTTAATGTTCCAAATGACATGATACGTAAATATACAGGACGTGTACATGCAGTTAATATGTAGGTACCTACTAAAATCACATAGGTATGTGATAAGTGGCCTATATTGCAGGTACTGCCTAAAATTTTCTACCGAATCTTGGTTTTTTAAATGCGTTTTGTACGCGTTTAAAAAAGGCATCATTGGTATTGGAATCATCGCAAAGTCTTTGTATAATGCTGGTATATTGTTGTGCGATAAATTAACACTAATTAGACTGGTGTAGAGTTGAGGAACACGTAGCGACCACTGCACCGCGCGCTCCCACTGAGCCGAGCTACGACGACGGTCCAAATAATGCACGTGTTCCGCTGTGATTTATGCGCCGCCTTATACCGGACGAACTTGCTGTGATGCACACCGAACATTATCTGTATCGTTTAGGTAGACATCTTCGAGAAATGTTTAATTGAACAGCAACATAAACAACGCATATCTAATGTCTCCGTCATAGAAACTGACTGACATGGAAGCATGACTAGGTACACAACAAATAAACACACGCCTTCCATAACTTGTGGAACCTAAAAACTTAAAAATCAAATCAAACCAGGACGCTATTTTCCTTGGTTACCGGTAATACTGTTTCCATATCGTAAGTAACGTTGCATATCAAATGAACAAATCTTTTAAAGCATTTCTTCACAAATCATATATCAATAGAACTCGGTAGTCGGTGATGAGCTTTAACATATTGTTAAAGCTCTATGTTTATTTTTAAACCTATGCACTAACAAAAAAACTTCTTTTCAAAAAAGACAACCGTCTACAAAAAAAAATACTTTAATTTTGGAAGTCGGCGGCTTTGGTTCTGTTTGTTTTGTTATGTGTTCTGTCCTAAAGCGTATCACTTTTTAGTGTTTGAAGGAAGTTGTCTTTTTCTTAAATAAATAGTTTAAAAAACACTAGAAAAACACGCTTTTATTAGCTTTTAAAACCAAAAATAAATGATGGATCGTTCAAGTTGTCTCTATTTCTGGGCTGAAGTGTAAACTATGTGCTTTTAATTATAATATTTGATTGTAAAAGCCTGGGGCGCTGAAACAGGAAAGACTTTCTTGTAAACAAATACTAATTTCCTGGCGGAAGCTGCATGAGGTCGCACAAGAGCATAACGTCTATGCAGGCAAAGGGTTACCAAAGGGAACCAAAGATATCTCGTCCACGAACAAGAACTCTACATTTTGCCACTGTTGACGCATTTCCCTTATGTTCTTAATTGTGTCTCCTCGCTGCTAGCGCTGTTGGGTCTGAGTTCGACAAACTGGTACTTAGAACAGACTGTTTAAAGTAGAGCCGCCTACTAGTCGTGCTGCAACTCCAGTTAGAGCGCCGATATCTGTAACCTGCTCCCCGTAACATCGCTTAACTTGATTTCTCAGCAAGTTATACAAAAAGACTTTCCTGTTCCAGCGCCCCACGCTTTTACAATCAAATATTATAATTAAAAGCACATAGTTTACACTTCAGCCCAGAAATAGAGACAACTTGAACGATCCATCATTTATTTTTGGTTTTTACGTGCATTTATAAAAGCGTGTTTTTCTATTGTTTTTTAAACTATTAATTTATTTTATACTTTTTAGTCTTTGATAACAAAATATTTTTAACATTTATACATTTATTTCAAGCAGGCGAATGAGCCCGCATACTCTCCATCTCCGCCAGTGCATCTGTATTTTGTTATAATCTTGAAACGTGATCGTGTTCAAAGTCCATTACGTGACCTTTCTCACAAGTGCAAACACGACTATGATACGATATTCCATCATGGAATGCCAGTTCCTGTCTTCCGGCTTCATCATCAGGCCTTGAAACTTAATCGTGGTCAAAGTTCATTACAAGACCTTTCTAACAAGTCCAAACACAACTATGATACGATGTTCCATCATGAAGTTCCAGTTCATATCTTCCGGCTCCATCATCAGATCAGTTCGACAGTACCATATTATTGTATTGTCATCAGAACTACATACAGCTGCCAATGTTTATGACGCTACGATCCTTGGAAGATGGTAAAATTAGTAACCTTAGATTCCATTACATAGTTACATACATACAGGTCGACCTAATAAAAGCTTGTTATAAGGTTTTTATAATCCGCTTTTAGCATCTTCTTATTATCAAATCCATTACAAAACAGCATCACAGTTAAAACAGAGATCGAAAATCCATCAATACTTGCTGATGGAAACCAGAACGTGTATGTATAATTTTTTCTTATTGTTGATTTTTAGAAAAAGTGCTGAATCAATATAAAATTTATATCGGACCTCCCCTGAAGCACACTTTTTCCATTAAAAAGAATTTTCAAAGTCATTCTAAAACTGCCGGAAAATCGCGTCACAAACATACAAAAAAAGAGAGAACGTCTTCCTTTTTTGGAGTCGGTTAAAACACTGATTTTCTGTGCAAAAGCAAGTCAGCCATTTGTGTTTAAGTACTTCCTTCCTTTCTTTCTTTATGTTTTGTATTCTTATAAAGACAATCTAAGAAAGTGTGAAGTTTCAAATAGTCTCATTTGTATAAGTCCCAGGTTTAGCCGTGAAGAGCCGGTTTAAAGAAACAAAACGTTTCCAAATAATCATTATCTTGATTTCATTATTAATAATTTATTTACATAAATCAATAATAATAAAGAATGACATAAAAAAACGGTGTGTGGTCCTATTTGTGGCTGAAATGATTAATAGCATCAACGCTCTCAAAAAAAACTGACCACTTTTTTGGGGCAAAATAAAAACTTTAAACGTTTTTGTGCGAAACAGAAGCCACTTCATACTTAACTGATGAGCTGTGATCATAGAGCTGTCAGATCTGCGGCATCTTAGCATGCCTGAAATTGTCCGTTTACATAGATAGAGGAATATGTATGTACTTAGCTAACTTATTCACTCTATGTATAACTGTTGGTTTTTCATGTAATAAATAAATGAATAAAGAACGGTATTTTCAGGGTTCCGAAGTCAACAAGGAACCCTTATAGTTTCGCTATGTCCGTCCGTCTGTCCGCAGTGTAGCTCAAAGACTATTAGAAATAGGAAGCTGTAAATTGGCATGGATATACACATTAGTTAAGCCGACAAAGTGCCGGAAACGTAAAGTGGGGATGAGTATTTTTTTTCTATGCTACTATATGATGTGGGGTGTCGTTAAAAAGGTCTTTCAAAAATATTAAGGGTTTGGAAAAACAATTTTTCGATTAAGGAATTCCTTTGGGAAATATTTAGCTCTAAAGTGCAAATTTTTGTTGGAGTCAATTTGCGCCACTCCTATCAGCTCGATGGTTGTATCGTGATTTGTGAAAAAATTCACGGTAGTAGCATATATATCGAAATTCATAGAAAAACTATCACAGCTAAGTAGGCTTTACAAGGTTACGAGTAATAATCGATAAACTTGTAAAATGTAATAAATCGCTGCAGCTGCGCTCATAAGCGCGCGTAGCATGCTTGCTACTCTTAAAACTTTATAGTAATCAAAATATATTGTAAGTAGCTGCAGATTTAACATTTAAAACAGTTACCATCACGCTATACCTTCAAGAAGCTAAGCAGTGGATCAAGACAAACTAGAACAGCTATTTTAGACCTACTGTCAGCGATAAACTTTGCGTAACAGCGCTTCTTTTTCTATGAATCAGCTACACGAAAAAACTATTGAATAGACTTTTCGCTAAAATGTTTCTTACAGGTCGGAGCAACGTAAACGTCGTAGGCTATATTTGTACATGATTACGCTATTTGTAATGGGGGTAGGTCAATTCTACGTGTGGTTCATTGTAAAAGTGGTGTAACTCCATATTTTTAAAATACATATTTTTTTGCTCAATGGTATCACATTTAGTCATATCTTTCATTATAAAAGTTAGTTAATTAGTTTCAGTTACAAGGAGATGATTCACTATTACAATGAATGACACATATTACGCTCAAAAAATGTTTGACGTCAAAAGCGATAATCGCATCAGTGACGCCTGCTATGACGCCACAATTTATTGAAAACTGTTAAATATAGGGACAAAACAAGAACTGCGTGGGTAAGAATATCAACTACGGAACCCTATATTGCGCGTGGGCCGCCACGCACTTGGCCAGTTTTTTTTTTATTCCTGATGCCTGAAAAAGTGTTTTCAGAGAAAATGATTACCTTACTAAGTTCAGGACTGGAAGATGACTGGTATTTACATGTATATTTGTACACACTATAATCTGCATATTTAAAGATTAATATATAATATAAAAGTGCTTTTTTCTTTTTTTCTCAAAAACTGACCGAACCATATTAGCACGCTTTTTATTTTACGTGTATGTTTTTAATTTAATTTTATGAAATTTTAGGAAATAGGTAACATGACACAACCCACATATATTAATTCAAGATGTTTGTTTGCTTAGTTTGAAGAAGATCATCAACTATCTCGATTTTAAAATGGTTCAACTGCAATAAAAGTGTGGCAGCTAAGTGGTTTCTATTCTATAATACTGTTGAGACAATGTAATTTGTTGTAATGATTGCTTTAAATGTGAGTGGCTTTCCAGAAATCGCTACACAATACTCAATTAATTATGAATACATCAGCTTTTAATCGTCGGCGGGCGGCCATTAGCAAACCTCATCGGCACTTATAATGAGCACGGTAATGGCTTTCTATTTACAGGCGAAAAATATATGAAACACACAGATTTATAGCGAGTGTGCGCCTGCGCTGATCTACGAGCTTTCAATTAGCAGTCATTAGCGAAGAGTGGCGGAGAGAGACGCATCCGTCACAGCACAGTAGCGGCCAGCAGCGGCCAGCAGCGGCCAGCAGCGGCCAGGCCGCCAAAGAGTATAGTAAGTGTAGAGGACGCGCTCGGCTCACGTGCGGCTCGCGAGCGGCGCGCGCGCGTTGTTCGTCAGCCGAATATTTGAGGCGGATTTATTAGCCGCGTGCTAATTAACTTTTTAATGATTGTCTTCTTAAGTCCCGCGGAGTATGCACTAATAGCGGTTGTCGCATTCCTGCTACTCGCTAGCTCTACTCAGCTCTATTGTACAGTAACCGTTCACATGCGTTCACGAGAGAACACGCTAGTCTGAAATGGTAAAGAGTCGTCTCGTAAAGAGTGCGCAAGATTCTAGCTCTGCATCAGGTAGTCTGGTAGCCTAATAAAACCGGGCAAGTTGTTGTCGCACATCAGGGGTTCCATACCACACAAAAGAAAAAAAAAGAAAATACAAACTTAACTTTGATGGTCAAAAAATACACATACGTCGATAAGTTTGTAATTGCAAAAAAATGTGTATTCATGTGATATACCCGTTCGTCCGTATAGTGTCGGACGTAAAGAATAGCACCATCCCATATCTTCCCGTGGGTGTCGTAAGAGGCGACTAAGGGACTTACCATAGAATGGGCAGCAGCGTTCTCTGTGCCTTTGTAACAACCATACTGCGATCGCCAATCCGCCTGCCAAGCGTGGCGATTATGGCAAACCCCCCCCCCCTTGGGGAGGCCTATGTCCAGCAGTGGACGTCTCTAGGCTGAAATGATGATGATGTGATATACCTAACAATAGATTAACAGCTTCGATTTTTTCCTCTTTTCATGAATCTAGAGCAATGGGAAGTACCGTATAGATGTTGATGTTACTGTATTTATTTGACTAATTTAAATTTAAGGAATCGCAATCACAAAAACAAATTTTAAATTTAAACCTTCTATAATCAGTTTTGTATTTTTAACTTTATTCAACCTGCGGCGAAGTTCTTTCTTACTACCAACTAACAGTTTATAAGTAGCAAGTGGCGCAAAAGTCACCGCACGACGGGGTTTGTAATCAATATCCACACTCATACTTTAATATTGAAAATGCTAAAGTGACTATCTGTTTGTCAGCTCAACACAGCTAAAAGAATGCTGCTGGCTAGGAACCTGGATAAGCAGAAGATATGGACTACTTTTCAGAATTTGATAAACGACATTGAACGCGAACAAAGTCGCGGACAAAAGCTGTTAATGTTAATTAATTAAATTCTTTATTGCATTCCATATATATTACATCGATGGTTTAACAAGAAAGAGATCAATAAGATCTGGTCATAGCTGCCTCGGACAATAGTGCAGCTGGAAGCGAACATCCGAGCTTTACGGTTGCTAACTTGTCATGTTCTGAGAAAAGTAGTACCTAAGCAATTCTCTTACTTTGTAAGGCTGCAAAGGCCGGTGCATTACTTATTGTATACTAAAACTTAAAAATAGAAAAAAATAATAATTTATGACATTGTCGTAATGTGGCGACTAGCTGCTGCGTGCATGGCTCGCTCGGTGTCGCGGCACAGACACACAGACGCACAGACAGACAGTACGCGGGCGGCACTACACGGCCACGTCGACTACACTGGGTTATCGGTCGACATCGATAGTTGTAAATCAATAAATGGTTCTGTTGTTTTTTCCTCTCATCTCAAATCTGATGATTACCTATGCTTAGTTGGTATACACCGATCGACTTGACTTGATACTTGGTGAATTTATTTAGTATTGTTATTTTATTTTTACCAGTGTTAAACTTTTTTTTACGTACCCACGTTTTCGAATTAAATTTATTTTAATTAAAGAACTGTTATGTTTATATAAATTAAATTTTATTCGATAACATACGTTGGTTTCTAAGTAAACTTTAACTATATGTAATAACCCTGGTTACTGTAGGTACTGTTATTAAAAATCACATTATAAATAGCCTTGATGATCTATCTCTGAGAATACATGTCATGTAATTTATCAAAATAAAAATACATAGTTAACATAATTATTAAGTATACTAATCTCTCGCCCACAAATTACCTATGCTAAAAATCACGTCGCTATCTGGTTCGGTTGCTGTGTGACAGAAAGATAAACAAACAGACATATTTACTTAATTTGCGATTAAATAACATTCGGAAGTAGGATGCTCACTTATGACTTTTCGCTTAGTAGATGTTAAATAATGCAGTTGAAGGTATACAGGTACGGTACGTATCATATTTCCTTGTATCCAATAAAATAATAAAATAAAAATAAAATGCCAGTTTTTTTGTGGGACGCAAAGCGGTTGGTAACATAACATTATTAGTAAAATAACATCCGTTTAGTAAAAATCTATTCATGACATTAATTATAGTAGGTTAGCAGCCTACGATCAAGACCGCTATAGCGCCGTGTCAGCGGTGCGGCGGCGGACAGATCGCTCCGGGCTCGATATCATCTGAATCAAGTATAATTCGTGCGAGGAGCAGTGCTGCGCCGATGTCGCGATAGTGAGCGACCCGCCGCCACTTTTTGTGTCCGCCAGGCGGTCTCCACTCATTTAAATTAATTAGCGACTCATCTTTATAGCGGTGCGGGCAGGTATGTGCGATACTATCGCCGGCGACGGGAGCCCCGCGATTAATCAATTATTAAACGTCATTATTTATATCCGGGCGGCTCCCGGGGCGCCACCCCGCCGCCCCCGCCCCCGCCACCGCCCCCACCGGTGCACCAGCTCATAAATCCTAGACAAATGTCCAGCGATCGACTTACACTGATAGAGACATAATTTACTTCCGAATATTATAACGTGACGGTCTCCAGAAGTCGGGAAACTATTAAAGTCACTTTAAATGGCGTTTTAATAAAAGTTAAATTAATCATGGGTTTTTTGTCAATAAATATTGCTTGTTTTCTGGCGGTTGATCGGTGACGTGATAAACGTTTATTATTGGTTTGTGTGTCGCGTGAGACATTCTCAGTAGGCTGCAGCTCTTGTCGTTTGTTTTGGTGGTGACCAGGCGCGCAGGTAGTGCAGGGACCGCCGCGTCTA
Source organism: Charanyca ferruginea (assembly GCA_947361185.1). Taxonomy (NCBI): domain Eukaryota; kingdom Metazoa; phylum Arthropoda; class Insecta; order Lepidoptera; family Noctuidae; genus Charanyca; species Charanyca ferruginea. Next base: position 29,584,791 of record OX376061.1, on the reverse strand, counting down.
GCCGCCACACCCGCCACACAGTCGGCGACGGATCCTTCCTCATGTACCTATGTATTTCATGAACATTGGATGGTGGACTCACGGAGATAACCGTTAAGCAGCCGTTGTTGTCAATAACATCTAATACTTATTTGATGTGCACGAGTATTGTCATAAGTATTTAAAGCACACATTAAGTATGCTCATACTTTAATCCGATAGTACTCCGGCCTAGCCTGTCTATCTAGTTCAGTGAGGTTCTCATACATGTTTATTACGTCAGTTCGATATTATCTCGTATTGGAAATGGAATTCGTTCGTCGAATCGATACACGCACCGCACTTAACTAATGAGCTTCAGTTGTCGACCGAATGGACGACTTCTCGGAAATATCGAAAAATGTTTACAAGTGGGTATAAACAATAAAATTAGAGAGCTATCTATTCAGATATGTAAGATATGGGGAAGTGTTGGTGGGACATCTGCCGGCTCCCGACGGCGCGGGACGCGTGCGCTAATAAACATATCAGTAGCGCAGCAGAGTGCGCGAGCGCAACTCGAGAGCAGGGCAGAAGGACCGTGCTCTTTGGTGATGTGGTGACACTCGCACAGACAAACGTCATTATGTATCATTTATCTCCCAACACAATGGCGTGCCATCTAAGACTACATCTGATCGAAGGTAAGTTCATAATAATATAGAGGCTGCGTACTACTCAGGAGTAAAACGTACTTCAGTCGTCGCGTGTTGAGTAAAGTGGGGGTTCTGCACACCGTGCCTGCTGGGTGCCAGGGAGCGCAGGTCCGCTGCGCTCGCGTCGCATTCTCGGCTGCGCCTGAGCACGCATAATTATAATAGAAATGCAGTGTCATCTGCTGTAAGTCGCGACCTGATTAGCATATAGGTTACTATTTTTTTTGTTATCCCTAAATTTTTGAGGAAATTGTTATCTTCACTGACCTATTATATAAGACCGAGGCATGTTTCATAACAGCTTAAGTATATTGGTAAAGTACACATCCACATTTATACCCGTACATACTTCACGAGGAAAAGATATGAAACATATTACAAGTGGGTACCTATAGCTACTTACATAATTAAGAATATCTGGGCGACTGAGCTTTGCTCGGTATTTTTTTTTTCGTGTTTTTAAAATATGAGATCTAGCTAGATCGATTTATCGTCCCTGAAACCCTCTGCATACTAAATTTTATGAAAATTGTTGGAGCCGTTTCCGAGATTCATATTATATCGAAAAAAAAATGCATTGAATTGAGTTGAATTGCTCGTTTAAAGGTATTAGATATATGTAGCTTATATCTTAATTATGTAAGTAAGTAATTTAACTTTTACTTTGTCATTTATACTTCGGTGTTTCTTTTTCAAATAATAATGAACCTTCTCGGTTGGGGGATCAAGTCAAGGTTTGCAGAAGCTTCGTTTTTGTCACAATTCCGTCAAGCCGATGTTCTAGACAGATGATAAATGATGCGCAGGAGTGAGTGGCGGCGCGATATGCGAGGCGCGGTGTAGCTCACCGGGGAGCGCGGCCACAGCTCGTTCATTACCGACTCTCGACGGACACCACACCACCACACCACCACACCACAACACTGCCGGCTCACTCCACAATATACCTAACAGTTCTGGCTATTCGAGTTGCCAGTTTTGTGCAAATACCGCACTAATATAGCGAGCCGTGATCTACTGACCGCACGTGTCGTAACCCAGTTTGCCAAAAGTTACAGCGAACACAGAGACAACAGACATGTGTATGAGCTCACACTTGTAATGATATTGGAAATGTATGCCAACATTGATGTTTATTAAATATACAACAATTTAAGGAATTTCATCGAAATGAATCGAAGTGCATTCCCCAACGAACAGGTTGGGACGTTGTAAAACTATACATTGTTAGCTGAGCGGCGTGTAGTTGTTTATAAAACAATCGCTAACAGCCGGGCACGCGGGCACGCGGGCGCGCCGGGCAGGCCTGCCCGTGCCCGGCGCGCTGTCCTGTCAGCGGTCGGCGAGGGAGACTTATTTTTTGCGCTCGTTGTGTAGTTGCGACGTCTTTGTGGAGCCGCCGCACTTAATTAATACAAGTGGACCGAACTCAGCGCCAAACAAATTTGCCTGCCCTCGGCACTCCTGTCCGAGCCGCGGAGTACCAGCTCGGCCCCTCCCGCCCCCGCCCCGCGTGCCGCGCCGCCCTCGCCCTCACCCGTGAGACCAATCCGAGACATTTCATTAAATTTATCGAGCTTATCTGTGGACATCTCACACGACCCGATGGGAATCGAATGCGAAAGCTTACCCGCGGACATTTTTAAAATTGTGGATTTCTGTGAGAACTTACCGTTGCGATGCTCCGCTTGAATTACACAGAAAATGAATTCGTGCGGCGAAATAAAGCGATACCGTGTGGACAGGTGAACAGTTGAACCAATTGCAACAAAAACCGGTGACGTCATGACATGTGTGTCAGGACTCAGGGAGCACACGACACCGGGACACTCCTTTGTTCTCTAACATCTGAACAGTCGGCTCACAAGCTCGCAGGTGAGGGAATACCAGAGACACATAGCACTCGCGTATTCAAACCTCACTCAACTAAAGTGTGGTATTGCATTCAGCACATGCGCACTTCTTACTAACGGTCTGGTCTGTTACTGCTGTAACCGTGTAGGTTGAAACGATTCGGTGCTGATCTGAATGTAGAGTACGAGCACTCACTTTACACTAAAGTTTCAAATTAGAGTATCTTATAAGGATAAAGTGTGTTGGTTGTCCGAGGTGATATGTTGCATGTCACTGCATGAGGTTCGATGTATTGAGTCGCTCACCACAGCGCGCCTACTGCTGCCCTGTGGCATGTCAATTAATGAATGTAGTACCTACCTAGTGTGCTCCCAGCGGTGCGGCGGCTGTCCAGCATGATGAAGCAATCCGCTATTTGGAAGAACCGTTCTGTTTGTTGTCATTATTCAATCATTATTTATGCGCAAATGACAAACGATCGCTTGTCTCAGTACTACCAGGGGGTGAGAGTGTGCGGGGAAGGGGGGGGGGGAATTACAAGTGAAGATTGATGTGTAGCTGGTAGATACAGATCTAGGTGTTTTTGTGGTGGGTTCGGTTCCCAGGCGCGCGCGCCGGCCGCGCCGCGGGGCGCCGCGCTCGATGCATTCGTCTTACACTGTCACCACGTTCACCGAAATCACGAAGACACACAAAAACGAACAAACTGTCCCCAGACTCACCGCCGTCAACCTCTACCCTCCGGTGCAGGGACTGACAACGATCGTTAAGGAAGTAGGCAGGATATTATTTGGTAGACAAGATTAAACCTACTTATCACCTTGTCCACCAGTTTACGTCATCTACCTTGTGATGACGTGAACAAGTGAGGAACAACAATACGCGCCCAGCTCAGTGTACCTGCTCGTAACTCAGTAGACAAGTGAAAGTTCAAAGCGCAGTCGCCTCGTGCCGGTGTAGCGGTGTGAGGCGACCCCTTTGTCCGAAAGTTAATAAAATTCAATAATGTCGACATTAGAGCTCGCATCACGGCACAACAATAAATCAAACGGTCATATTAATAAGTTCCAATAAGTGGTGAGTGCAATGAATACGATCCGAGGGGCAGCGCCCCCGAGCCCGGCGGAGTCTCACTCACAGAGATGCTCCCCTACGTTTGCGCTACAATTAGCCTCACCACGTGCTCTACGAACTGATATTTACATTTATAATATTTGAACAATGGTTAAAGAGATGGCCATAATCCCATTAATGTTTTATTCACTTATCATGACAAACCAACAAACAGGTGCTACTTGAAAATGAAGCTGAAGTTGAGTGCAAAACCATAGGGTGATGATAAAAATATGAAAATACACCGAACTGTCAACCAATAGTTAACCACGTAGTCATGAGCACGTATTCCTTGTGATATATTAAAATTATATAGTAAAAGGAAATTTAAAACGTATGTCAAAAGTACACTTTATGAACAGACTTAAATTATTATAATTTGGAAGATTACATCCAAGATAAGAACGCTTGGAAACATGCTGGTCCGTACGTCAACCTACAGTCTAGACAAAATCAAATTGATTGCTGATTCAATAATATTGAACTAATAATATTCTTATTATTATAGATTGCTCTGGTTCACACACACTATTTTATTGTTTGTTAGATAGAATAAGGAGAGGTCGTCTACAGTTTCCTTAATTGTAAATAAGTACTTTCTTATGTGATAAACATAACGTAGTTGTCATTTCTTAACTTGTAATACTTAAACCTCAGATTATAAAATAATCTGAGACTTAAACATACTCGAATATAGTGGTTTTTATGCAAGGTACATCGTATTGACGTATAACACAAAATATTGTTATCAATAATTATTTTAAAAGAGTAAGTTGGGGTTTCGTGCCCATTCTAACTCTATTCAAACTACCTTTTAGAAGGGGTACCTAGATTCAACTTTCTTTTATGACATTCAAAAGTGCCTTTTAATGGTCTAACTAATTGAAATTAATCATTTGACTTTGAGTTTAACGGTCCGATATCGGTACTATATTTTCCAATATGTGCTTTTTAACGCACGGTACAAAATACACTCGTACGTATCGTTGAACCGTAACGTTTAGTAGCCTAGCTGTCTCAGCTATTTGAATCAGTTTGAATATCGACAATTATAAGTAATAGTGACACTCCAACCTGATAGAGCGACCTTGATTCATTGTTTTATGCACATCTCCGTTTAAATATGAATACAAATGCTGCAGTAGGGTGCCCGCCGCCGTCGCTCAGCATCACTGGGAGATTATCAGGCGCGTGTCATCTGCTTCATTACACATACGAGCACAGACAAGTGCGGCCCTACGCCTCTCTGTGTCTATTCAATATTAAGCATAGAATCTGTAATTAATAAAATGGTGAATCTAAAAGTACATAAATGAGACTATTATTCCGTAAGCTACTTTGTTATAATAATAATTTTATTGTTTTGGTTTGCGTATTAATATATTTTGTGGTGGTTTGCCCGTTGTTGATGTAACGTAGGTGTTTGTGGAACGAACGCATGCGCATTTTTTTTAAACCGTTGCGCCACACTCTGACATTCTCCTGCATCATGGGTGCGTTTACAAACATATAAACTCACATACACAAACAGCCAGACCCGGAACAACTATCTGTACGCCATACAAATAATTTTGTTCCGTGCGGGAATCGATCCCACGACACGCGATCACAGCAGCCAATGGCTCAACCACTGCACCAAACGTGCCGACAGATTTTTACATTGCGATAGTGTTTCCACGTCACCGAATTTATTTTAGTTGTTGAGTACTTAGGAGTTGTACCAACGCGGTTATGCAGCGGTTACGCGACCTCTCGTCAGAAGCCTTACTAGCGGCGATTTGTAACGTTTCACTGTCTCAGCACTTTCTACGAGTATGTAGCATCTACTAATTCCAATGAATTAAGTATTTTGTTTCCAAACTTATTAATCGAAACAGAATCAATAAAAGCATGACAAGCCTACATAATTTGGGTAACATTGAGACAGGCAGCTTCATATCCGCCACTACGGGCTTCATACAATAGATGAGTGTTGTCAGCGCGACCTGCCTTCCCTCCGCGAGACATCGTCGACGAGTCAGTGTGAGACGTCTCGAGCTCGATAATGTCCTCAAGACGCTTTTCATTAATACAATCGCCGGATCGCGCTCCATTTCACGCTCACTGAGCTGGCGACGATGGCGGCGCCGCGTGTTCCAGCTAGCGGCATACGGTTCTGAGCACCCTTATATCGTGCCGGCAAAGTGACACTCCTCGACACGGTGTCATCGTTCTGAGTCGCCCGTGTCGGGAGCACACGGGAGGTGCTCCCATTGTCGCTGCTCATTACCTAATAATGTCGCATCAGCGATGCTCCATTACAAGTAGGAAGGTATCAGCACTGACACTGAAGGCATGAAGGATGAATTGCTGCATTATTTAAGGTTTATCAAAGAAACACTACAAACACTGTTGAATAAACAATATCTCAGAATCAATGACAAAACAATTGAAGTAAAGAAATAACTTAGATACAAACACATGAAGTAACACATTTACAGAAATTGTAATGTTTAATATTTGACACGTCACGCATTTTTTGCAATGTCGTACATGCCAAGTAAGTATTACAGTAGCTTTTATTAAGAATTAGAGCGCGCGTCCACGTGTTGTGGCGTCGCGAATGAGTTAGCAGGAGCCGTGGACAAAGCACCAGCCGGTAGACGTAGTGTGTCGAACCTTTCAGATGAATTCATCGCTCGTACTTCATCATTTGACAAATGGTCTCCAAGAGCCGGGCCACCGCTCCCCGGGTACAATATTAATTCGCTTTTATGACATGCGAAATTACTCTCAATAAATTTGATTGTGCATTGAGAGATAACGCGGCGTGGGGCGGGTGGGGCGAGTGGGGCGAGTGGGACGAGTGGGGCCGCACACGTGCTCGCCGTTATTAAACTTTTCATTAGCCGCGCGGACATATTCTCCGCGCACGGCTCGACCCGGCCCGCCTGACCCCTGCACTTGTTCGCTATGAGTTAGGGTTCCCACCCGCACCGAACCGCTTTTTCATTACGCAGGGATCGCTACCTGCTTTGTTTTGATGTTAGATACGCACAACTCACAAGTAGGCACTTCATGCCGTATACGTACATATAGCTAGTACACTCCACCTGGCCTGGCGCTGGCGGTATGCGGCAGTACTTTGAGTAGCACATTCCAGCTGTGTGTGCTTACTTACAATGTTTGCTTTTATTCCATTGCTAATAGGTCGTTATCTTCCTATATAAGGAAGGTGCTTTTAAATAATTAATTCCTAACTTTGCATCGACAAATGGTCATATCATAGTCATAATAAAATAAATTACAATACAAATTAAAAAATACATGTGTTATTATGTTATGAATACAGCAATAATAAATGAATATCCCCGATGCTGCTGGGTAGCTATTTCATTTACAACGCGTACTACGAACAAGCGGTAGGTTCAACCCTACGCACGCAGTAGGTGGGGCTGCTCTTCTAATTCGCTATACACAACATTATTTGATTTTTGATTCGGCTCGCTGCAAGTGGAATGCGCTTATTGACTCGCTGGCGTGTGGATCTCCCTCGTGTGACACGGTACTATACGCACGTACTGGAGTCATAGTACCACAGACACTGGGCACGATTGTAATTCTAGCGATCAGTTACTCATCTGCCGGCCATTCTATAAAATCTTCGATAAAGTGTGTTGAGGTGAGCTGTAATCTTATTATGCTGGGGATCGACAGTTCATCTCAAATCTTTTTACCGAGTGACATTTTTACAGAGTAGGATTATTTAAAGTGTGTATTGGCTAATGAGAGCGCAAGCCTGGGGATGAGGAGTAGGCATCTGCACTCGGATAGGTACAGTCAACAGCAAAAGTAGGTGATCAAAATCAGAAATTCAATACTAATTTACTAACACTAATTTATATAATTTGTTACTAGTTTATTTATTAAAAGTATGTGATTGTTACACACATGCTTTTGAATCACTTCGACGCCACACAGTTCTGACGCGAACTCCGTTCAATAATATTGAATTTCTGATTTTGATCATCTACTTTTGCTGTTGACTGTACATCACCCTGGCATACATGCAGATATGTAAGATATACAGCAGCCGCTGAAACTGCGTGTCACGCGTGGGGTGAGGCGTGCGGGGAGGGTAGGGGCCCTCTCTCGTCTCGAGCGATATATTGTCATGTAATATTGTCTTTTATTAGTTTTTTCGCGGCGACAGCGATCCTCCGACGATCCGCATATTTGCTTTGATGACGCGGCGGCCGGGAGCCGGGCGCGCCCTCGCCGCGGAGACAGTTCGCGCGCCTATCGTGTCATTCATCTTCCTCTCGACTGCATCCCTTTCTCTCCGCGCGCCGGTTATATTCTTTACGTTACAAATTCAACTACAAACGAGCCAATACCGACTAATCCGTGCGCGACTTTAAAGCGTTACAGTCGAAGGCGGAATGTTGGCGATGGCATGCGACGAATGCTCTCAATTAACGTTGTTATTCGGCTGTTTAGCAAATTTGTAATTGAAATGGTGAATATTTCAGACGGTTAGTGTGTGATGTCACGTGATGAAGCGACGGAGGGCTACGCCACGGAGTGATTATTGGCGCGTGTCCAGCTCGCTCATCACATACAGGCACTGCTGAACAATTCCCGGTGCGACCAGCGACCAGCGACCAGCGACCAGTGACTATGTAGCTACGTGTAGCTGCAGCTGCACTGACTAGTCCTCGTCTGCGCGGAGGGCGCGGCGGGCGCGGGGTGCGCGGGGGGCGCGGCGGCGGCGCGTGGGAACCGGCAAGTTTAGAAATTAAAATGGTTAGTCGATCGCGGCTCCGTTTCCAGGAACCAGTCGCCTGTCACCGCCGCGCTATCTTATTTATATATCGTTTCGTTAACTTAGTCACTCTCGCGCCCTGTATTTAGCCGACCAGACGCTGTTCTAGTGTCAAATTCCGTCGAAAGATCTACCTAAGCCGATATAGTCACATTTACTAGTGGACCGTCCGCTCTAAGCTCCGAGGCTGCACAGTTCCGCGAAAGGCATGAGATACTACCGCCTCGATAGCTAGCATCAGTTCGCTCCTCGATAAATCTGTCACAAATTGAAATCACAGTTCGTTGGCCCGAGAGGCGAGCTTTGTTCTCTTTAGTTTATTGGAGCTTTTAGGTACTCATATCAATTTTATTTCAAAGTCGTTCTGGGAACGGCGAAGGCTATAATTATGGCGACGTACTCACGTGGAACCTATCGGAAGAGCGTATGCGAGATGTGGCTCTATAAATAATTGGCAATGCCTTATTGTAAATGAAGTGCGCAGTTCATCAATATGTCAGTGGCGGCGGCACGGACGCACGTAACGTGTTGGCAACTAATAGTGTAACGGCTCGTCGAGGACGACACACGTCTACTTAATCGTGGCGCGTCTCTGCGCGTGATGTATGTGCTGCGTCACGCGCCGCGCCGTCACGCTGCCGTCACGCCGCCGTCACGCCGCCGCCACGCTGCCGCACCACCGCTGCACCGCACGGTGCTCATTGTGCTGCGTGCTGGTTTCATTGCCGTAAGCGCAGCACACTCTCGATTCTACCTGCACACAAATGCTATCAAATTGCGACTAATCCTTATAAAATGGTAGCTTGACTAGTTTACTCAGTTGTGTACGTTCTAGGACGCGGCCCCATCGGCTGTCTCTAACTTGTTATTCAATTCTAACCAGTATTCAGGTATAAAACACATAAAACCTTTTATATGCAACAAGATGTTGAAGATAAGTTTTTTTTCTTGGCAGTAATGTCGATTTTATTGGTCAGGCGGTGGTGTGGCGGTGGCTAACATTGAAGAGCCACCACGCTACTACCGCACTTGTTAAACAATCTATTGGTAAAGCATCCACGTGATACGAGTAGTGGTGATATTAATACACATGCGCACCACATAGCCGGGAGGTATCATTAATTTGCCAAATTCTATTTGTATCTAAAAGGTGACTTTGATAGAGTGCAGCATTGATGTGGTTTTGATTATGACATGGTAACGGTGATATGGTAACAAAATGAAATAATCTATCTATACATATAATAAAACAGTAACAAAACTGTGTCTGTACATTGAATATATAATAAAAAAAAATATTGAGGGGGGTTTAGGAACAGTAATAGAGCACGAATCCAAAAAAAAAATTATGTCTGTTTGTCTGTTTGTTTGTACACGCTAATCTTCGGAACTACTGGGCGGATTTGAATGATTTTTCTTTTGTTGTATAGGTATTAAGTCTGGGCAACATATAGGCTAATTTAACTTGGAAACTTGAACACCTGATGCAGAACCGCAACAGACCAGCTAAACTATAAGAGATACAAAAATGGTACAATAGCAAAAATTGTTCCACGTGACGAGCATTCACTGCTAAGAGAATAAATTTGAAGATCTGGAACACCTGATGTGGAACTCCAAGAGCCCAGCTACACCATGACACATATAGGAATGACGTCTTAGCAAAAGTTGTTCGGCCTGATGGGCATTTCCTGTTGACTTATAAAAATCGAAGATCAGAAACATCTGATGTGAAAATCAAAGCTAATAACTAAAATAAAAGCTATCACTAATTTCACTGTATCTTATAAAATAGATGGTATATCATTGAAAATTTGACTCTACTGGCCAAAATTGAACCGAATTCGACATCAGGCGTTTCAGATCTTCGATTTTGCCGACCCCGTTGTCGCTGGCATAAGCAACAGGATCCGCGTACGAAGTCGCGGGCAGAAGCTAGTACAAAATTAATCAAACATTCGTATTTTGACGGGAAACGGAGTAACCACAAGCTTGGATCTTACTGTCCTTATCCTATCTATTAAATTCCATCGCGTTTTATCACTTATTGACTAAACGTGACTAAACTACGTTTTATGTGCAGCACGCTGTCGATATTATCCTCTTGCGGTGCACAAAATTGAGCAATACAATCATGATGTTGCACAATATAATTGACAGTGTAGAGTCCGCCTATGACTTGTCGTACACGATGCGATTAATGTCGATCTAATGGAAATGGCAGTATCTAATGCATTTATAATTTAAATAAACTAACTAATGTAAAATAATAAGAATTTAACAAAAAAACAAGATACATTTATGGCTAGTTGCGATGCGCTCTAACTTAAGCGGCAGGTCGCCGCTCGTTGTGGCGTTCTATGGGGGAGGCCTGTGTTCAACAGTGGACGTCTTTTGGGTGATGACGGTGTTGATGATGATGCGGTGCGGTAAGGACAATGATTTTAAACGACTTCAAAAAAGGTGGGTTTCTCGTGTGAAACTACTTTACCAATTTGGATGGAATTTTTAGCCTTGATAGGCTCAGTCGCAAAATGCCTACTTCGCAAAATGTCTATAGGTAGCAAAATGTCCCTTTCTCAGAAAGTCCCTTTCGCAAAATGTCCAGTAATCGGCCATGAAATATTTCCTTTGATATTTAGTGTAACCGTATCTTAAAGGATTTGGATGGTAACAAGTGGGCACTAAGAAGCGAAACGTAAAAAGTTTTTCCTAAAAGACGACGTATGTATTTAAAAAACCACAAAGTGAATAAAATCGGTTTAGTAAGTAAGTATGCATGCTTAGATGGTTTTTTTTTAATTCTACATGTATATCTAATAATATTATAAAGAGGTGAAGTTTGTAAGTTTTAACAGTAGATAGGTTCGATTACAAAGAAAGCCATACTATTGCAGAGTGTGTGAAGCTTGCTAGTAGTAGATATAACGGTACATATCTTCTTCAATACCTGTATCTTTTTTACTAGTAGGGTTCTGAATATCTGCTATCCTTTTTGTCAACGCGAATGGTATTTAGGGCAACCTTAAATAGGCAATATAAAGCTACGGCAGCGTGATTCGCGCCATATCGTCCGCTGGTTCTCCGTTGTCAACGAGTGCGGCACATCAATCACAGGGCGTCATGTGCTGCACGAAATGTTTAAGAAGATAATGATCGCCGAGCATCGTGCTCTAGAATCTCAGCAACGCGTGTTTGGAACTTTGAAGTAGTGGCTCGGTACACCGCGCCGCCGCCGCGTCCATTGAGCAGCCGCGTAATAATAGCCGCGCCGCGCCGCCTCGCTCCGCTCTCGCCCGCAAGCCGCCCGCAAGCCGCCCGCATACCGACGCCGACCGCCGCCGATTGATTTACGACCACTCTGTAATTTATGCACGTTTAATTAAAGTACCAGCAGCCGGAAGAGTTGTTGTTGTACACTGTCTCGGCGACACTATACGTGGATTACTCTTTGTAGCAGCGCACTGAGCGATGCAGTTGTGACACATCCCGTGACTATGTCGCACCTCGCCATCACAATAATCAAAGCTGACGGAAGGCTGGAGTAGTCGTGGCGGGTCGTTAACATAAGCACGTAACAGATAGTGCGCGCGACCGGCCGCATAGCTGTGCCCAGTATGGCGCGAGGAGAGCCAGTCAGTCATAACAGCATGTCGCGTCGCCATGTTAGCGATGTGGCTCGCATAAACGCCATATACGCATGTCATTAGTTAAGGTAATTACCGAGCTGGATATCTTATTTACATGCCTCGAGGTGGACGGGTGCACCTGCACTCGTCATAGAAAGTGCCACCAGATAGCGGTCGCGCCACTTTCATATTTACGTTTCACACGGTTTTAAGGTATCAAAAACAAAGGAATTATATTTTAAACCGCTCGTTGTGAATTGATTTAGACATTTTAGTAAAAATCGTACAAAGAGGAAAAAGAAAATTGAACGAACTCTTATTTAGCATCGTTTCGCGGGGCTCCGGGAAATTGTTCGATAACTGAGACCGCGCCGCTAACGGCGCAAATTGAGTGAAGTAACCTCCAACTGCGCTCCAACTTGCCATAATAATACAGCCGGGAATATGAAATGCCTCGTCGATGAGTGAAGCGATACCTGCTATTATATTATGATACGTCTACTGCGCGTTCCGAGCATATTTGACCACAGTGTGATATTTTGCGGTTTATGCATTTGGTAGGCTGGATAATGCTGCCAGTTTGCGAAATGAACTTTTGTAGTCTGTTGTGAGAAAGTAGCGGCAGGCGGCGCGGCGGCGCGAGGGTCGCGGGGGCGTGTGCGGGGGTGTGTGCGGGGGGGTGGGCGGCGGGCGGCGGCTTTGAGCGGCCGCTGTGAAATTGATCCGTTCATACTTCATAATCATTGGCGGGAGACGGCACGCGAGCGGGGCGCGCCTCACTGCGTCTGACTGACTGCTGACTGCTGCGGCTGACTCGCCGGAGGAACTGCACCACCTGTGTGATGGCACAGGTGACAATGATGTGCACCTCACCTACATGTTCAACGATATTGTAAGGTCTAGGTTTAATTGACCCCCAGATACAGACATTAAAAAAAAAATCGTAAGGATCTACTCAAAAATAGTCAAGGACGAAAAACGTGCGTTAAAAACACTCTTTTTAATATTAAATGGATAACAAATAAGTAACTAACATCAATAAGATAATAGACTAAACTATTTCTGTCTACAGGGTTTAAAGGAACCTAACACGAAAGACATTATATAACTTAATTCGGCGTCATAATCATAATACTTTATTGGATATCTTTTGGCATCAGATTTGGTAGTCATTTTTTGGCGCACAAATACAATTTTAGGGTAGAGATAGATGACATAGCTAGTAGTATCGCTACAACTGTAGGTTTACCTACAAATGCTTTTATTATTTGGTAAAAGTTTTGTTTTCACTTGGTAGGTACTATGGCAAGATTAATAGGATGGTTATTATAATATCGATATTTTACCCTTTAAAAGGGTAAGCACAAAGTCAACGTAAACCATAGTATGCCACGAAAAGTGACATCGTGGATCGAAGGGTGACGTTAAACGTTATAGAAATTCATGTATTCATTTATTCGCAAGTATAGCGCGAGGCGAGACACACAAAAACCGCTGCCGATGTCGGAAACACGCCAGCCGCGCGTGCGTCAGGTAATGCCGTGCTCATATGTTATTAAGTATTGTACTGACGATCAACATTGATATCCTATCATTAAACGTAGATCGAACTACTAGTTGCGCACTATTGATTCCTAATAACTGATTGATTGTCAGCAGCACGCAAGCGGCCTCCTCACACACCACGCCGCGACGTGTGAGCGCTGCCGACACCCACAGGGACTGACCAGAAGATATAAGTTATACCAGTATATACACACTCATCACTTCAGCTTACTATTACTGTCCACTGTTGGACATAAGCTTCCTCTATGGCGCGCCATTTTTCGCGGTCCTGTGCTTTCCGCATCCAGCCACCACCGGCTACCTTCTTCAGGTCATAGGTCCATCGGGCTGGAGGGCGTCCCACGCTGCGATATACACACTGTGTCTTACTAATACCTAGATTGGTAGTTTTTCTATTTAACAACATACCTAGGTCAGTAGGAGACACACCAGGACGTGTGCTTAAACTTAATAATTAATTTCCACACGATTAGGTACCTACTTACTAAGTTAGTTTTACTGACGGATAGACGTGTAGGTTAACCATCGGCGGTAACAGTAAGCCAACTAGTTTTGATTAGTTCGTTACTGCTGACGATATTATCTTTATTTATTATATAGTTTGTCGCACATACAATAAATAAGTAAGGCTGGTCCGAGCCAGGTCCGTAATGAATACGCGGCGGTCACGCGGCCTCGCCCGCGCCGGCCGCTCATCTGATAAGTGCGGCCAGCTGTCGGCTATTGTATGCTAATGCAGCCGAACTGCGAACACACCTAACACCGACCGAACATTTGAAACGAGCAAAAAGTAGCGTGACGTGTACAGCCGTCGTGTAGTGCTGTAGTGTTGTGTGTAGCTGTCAGCACGAACACGCTGAGCGACCAGCTACCAGCTACTTACTCTGTCTGCTCATCTAGTGTGCGGTTGTCGCCATTAACCACCGCTGTCTGCTCCGACACAAAGCTCTTAATAAGCGTTGACTTGACAAAACCTCGCGTACAACAAACACACTGCCACCGTGCGGTTCGTGACAAAAATATCTTGAAGTAGATACGTAGGTACGTCTAGTGCTCGATCGTCGCAAATTGGCTAAATACACAGAATGTATAGTTGTAACAGTTGAGACAGTTGTCGCACAATGGAGCGCGCGGCACTCCGCAACACTTCGCACGAAAATTAAATAAGCGCTTTTGAAATGACGGCGCGCGCGCAGTTGAGATGTCGACGGATTGTGTGAGAGGCGGCGCGGGGCAACGCGATGTTTCATTTATTTTGAAAATAATGTTGAACAGTCATAACCGGAATTGTAGGAAATCGGTTGTCGTGGCGGGCAGGTGGCTGATGCGCATAATATCGAGCACCGAGTGCGCGCCGACGACACGCTGGCTGGCGGCGCGGCACGACGCAGCGCGGCGCAGCAGAAGGCCCACTTCAACAATAACGGATTCCTTTAGTAACCAGTCTCCGCAACATGTCATGTGGGATTAAGCTCAAGACATCGCTCGCAAAACTCTCTTGTTGTTTGTTGAGCTTATTCGGTGCATCGTTTCGGTGCCTGACTTCTGCTCGGCGGTGTATTGCGGCTCGCGACTGCTGTCCCGGTAGCATTTGTCGCTCCACTTAAAACAATAGAGTTCCGGTTCCGGCGCGCGCAGACCTCGCGGCGCCATCTGACTGACGTCACTGGACACTGCGGACATGTGCGGACATGGCGCGGACACATGCGGACACCACACTGCCATTAATAACAATATGGCGTATTTAAACCACTATTCAAATAGTAGTATATTTTTTAATACATAATTATGTAGGTAGATGAATACTGATGGTCTGCTCGGTACTAATTCGATGAAAAGCTTTTTGTCGACATCTTCTTTAATTATAGCGAGGGAATTGAGTGGAGGAAAAGTAATTTTCACAAACAGCAGTGTAACGCAGCCTGTGGTAGTACGTAAATTGCTGCGAGTGAAAACTCAACCCTTTATTTAATTAAGGCGAGTCCGGGTTTAAATTAGAAATGTGTACCTACAAGTACTTGTAGCAAGATCACACGAGACCGAGGCAAGCTTGTCTAGTAGAGCATCATGTGTGTGTGTATGTGTGTGTGTGTGTGTGTAGCTCACATGCAGTACGCGGGAACAGTCGGGGTGAGAGCTCGAACTTCACTAATGGAGTGTGAGATTAACTGAAGAGTTCGAAGAGCCGTGTTAATTACACACCTGACTACAACGTACGTTTTTAATATAAACTGAGATGAGATGTTCCACTCTCGGCGCTCAACTTTCATATAACGAGGGGTACGATGATGAGGAAAGTTCCTGACAAGCGACCCTCCAGCACTCACCGAGCACTGAGCACCGAATATTGAAACCTTACAAATACTTTAACATTAGATCAGTGTGATGTTACTTCAGCTTTCATTCAAATAATTAAGATATTCAGAGACCTTGTACTTTAATGAAGAAACTATTGCTGAGCTAACCGGAGATATGAACAAGTTTCGAGGTAGGTGAGTCCGTGACGTTTCATCATGAAGTTTCGACCTCAGCATTGTTTGCGTTAACAATTACCCGAAATAACCCGAAATATGCGGCTATGTGGCAATGTATTATTTCGACCAAACTTATATCTAATTATTGTGTTAAAATCATTAACATTTTTGATAAAATTCCTGTAATGTTTGTGTTGAATGATGTGATTTCCTCCGGTTACGCGTACATGTAGGTACGGGGCTGCACTTGCGTAACGTAACATTCCACCTATGACTAATTACTGTTCATTAAAATACTTGCTTAATGCGATCTTAATCGCTGGTTCAGTCTCGGCTCGGCTCACTTCCCGCGGTTTCCCCGCGTCACGACACGACGACGGCGCGGCGGCGGCTGAACTCGCGAACTTCTGTTATTATCATACAAACAGCTCATTGTACGACTCCCTCGGCGACAATTACCTTCCCTCTTTATTGTTCACTCGCAGGAATTGTTCCGAACAGATTACCTTACAATTGTTTGGTCGAATTGTGCGCACTTAATGAGCCAACCATTCGCGGTCTCTATTTAAACGTTTTCTTAGATGTTTTATTTACGCAACGACAATGCTGGGTTGTTAGATAATATTAAAGTCCAACATCAGTAAAGTTAGACACAATGCAGGTACCACACTTGTGAGCATGAACGTAGCCATACTGTGATTATATGAACTCGGCAAGTCGGCAAACGTAGACTAATGTAGAAAATAGTACATTATGATACTAGTTCTCAACACACAAGTGGAGGAAATTAAATAAAATTTCATAAACTTCAGTATTTTGTAAAGATTTAGAAAAATGCTAGAATGACGAAGTCGAAATAGCCTGATTATAAAATGAAAAATTGAACATTCTGTAATTAAAACACCAAATTCTGTTATTTATTTATCATAAATAATCAATTTTATGAAATATGATGTTTATATATCACTTTTATTAATTCAAATATGTAGGTACTTAGTTCATTTATAAATAAAATATTTAGGCACATAAAACCATATCTCTACTGAGATTTAAAAATTACTATTACCGTACTAGTGCTTTAATATAATGCAAAAGGCACGCTTGTGTAATAACGCTATATTATAATGGCCCTAAAAGTGGTGCTATAAGAGCTATTTCACAGGTAAGTGTGTTAAAAAAGAAAGCTTTTATTATTAGGTATACTATTATTAAGACTAAACACGTTTGGCAGTTAGGTAGCTCAGTACAGGTAGAAGACGTCAGCTTAGAACGCTTTTGACTTTGACTTCCACGCGGGAGCAGCCGCGCTAGTTCCAAATAAAAAAAAACTCTGAAAAGTTTAAAATGATAAATAACCCTGTTAATGAAAGCCTTAGTAGGTATACTGTGCCTACAAGTACCTAATAGTGTTACAAACTACAAAGTATATACATTTTAGGAGTTGGCGACAAGGTGATATATTTTTTTAAACATGTTTATTTTAACTGTTTAGTTTTCAACTGTAAAAATCATTAAATTTTATTATATGTATAGTTTTGACATAATTCGGGTTGTATTTACTTACTTAGAAGATCACTATAATTTAAAACGTTTTAGTATTTTCTTTTCCATTTTTACTTTTCCATTTTATGACCTAATAAAAAAATAGAAGTAGTTTGTATGAGAAAGCGGCGTCCAACCGAACCGAGGACGTAACAAGAACTCGGTAGAATAAATTAGGATAAAACATCGCAAATCATTTCGCGAAAACTATTTTTTGTTCGGTGTTGAACCATTATAAAGTCAATACGTAACCAGGTGGTGACCACTGACAGGTGCCTTATCCACACCTTTTTGTCATCTTTCATACGTATTACGATAGCCCCGTCATAATATAAGAACTGTTCACCATTGAGGAGTCTCATGATGTATCCTTGTTCATTTTCAGTAAATTATCTAATGATTATTACTTTCCGTAATCGGAATCGAGCACATGGAAATAATTATATAAACGAATGTGGAAGTTCAGAGAGAACATGCTTAGATGAACCTTTACCTTTTAGAAGTTAGTTAAAAATTAAGAGTAGGTACCAACTCTTTTTCCAATTCGTTGCCAGTATTAGGCTATACATATAATTACGATATTAGAATGCAGCTGAGGAATGAGGTAAAAACGATCGGCAGCTCTTCACACGCGACGACCAGTAGCTACCAACATACTGGTAATTGAGCGAGCAGTACGAGCAGCGGTGCTAATGGTGAGCTTAGTGATAAGTGTTTATCGTAATGGTTCTGTGTAAGCGCTCGCGGTGCGTGAGCTTTGAAGTTCTGCCGACGAGACTTGCGTCTCTCGGCTACATTTGTGAATACATTCACATCCACTAATATTATAATTGCGCAAATGTGTTTGTTGGTTTGTTACTCTTTCACGGCTAAACTATAGAATCGATTTTGATGAAATGTATAAACAAAGCTTGAGCCATGCCCATAAGGATATAGGTTACTTTTGAATACGCTCCTTCGTCCTCATCAACGATAACCGATATTCACGCGGACGAAGTCGCGGGCTAAAGCTAGTTTCTAATAAATATTTTAACGTCGATTATTATTTACCAATAATTTCATCAGAATAAGAAGACAGCTCAACTTATCGATTTTTTAATTGTTTTTTTTTTCTTTTTCTTTATTTTTTGTAAGTTTTTCTTGTAGTCTTGTTTTTAATGTCACTGGATCAATTGTTGTCTGTTAATAAAAGTTATTTATTTTTTATTTTTTTCCCCCTGTCATTATTGCCGACGGAGCGGCTCTCCAGTGCGGCGTTGCAAGCATAGTTCGTGAATCAATTACCTATAGCTACTGGCACAGAATACGGTAGCTAAATATAAGTAACTAACAGATATTCCTTAAAAAATATTTCATGTAAACAAGATGATTAAGTTATACTACTTATCTACAAACTTTGTAGTGAACCGTTGTGTCGCAGGCCGTGAGCCGTGTAAGAGCCGGCCGGCGCGCGGTGGTCGCCGACGGCACCCGAGTTCGACGCCGCGGCTGCCGCGCCGGCACGTATTCATAACTATTACTACGTAACGGTGGGCTCTCTTAACGAACTGTACAAGAATCCCAAAACTGACAAATTATGACTACTTAATTATATTAATTGAATCTCGAGACCATATCATTATGCTAACGGCCGGCTAGCGGCTCTAATGTCAAGTATTAGCATACGCCACTAATGACCGCGAGCCTCGGTGCGTTCACGGCGTGTCACTTGTAGTGGAGCCAGATAGTAAACTTGTATGAGTTATATCTGTACAGTTCCAGTACATGTGCCATGAGGTTCGTTTTATCTTTATGATGAACACCTACATTTTACATAACAAACTGAGCGCAACACCATGAACTTGTGTAGACTGTTCGGTGTTGTGATACAAACATATGTCATATCTGTGGCGGTGGTGCAGTGAGCTGGTGAGCAAGTGTCCCGACTCCCGGTAGCTTACTTGTTACTACACTGACGTAGTGAGGTACAACTTGCCAGTCACCAATTTTGGACGTGATCGAAATGGTTATTATTTAGTTAAAATTCGTAGCCTTTGTTATCCAGAGAGTTCAAAGTAAAATCAGAAATTAAGTGATCTAATGTTTTTAACTTCGTAGTAGGCGCACACAAATACAAAATAATATACGAATAGATAATAGTTTTAATCTTACACAATTGATATAAATGATAGTGCAAAATGCATCAAATATACAAAATATTTTCAAATGTGAGTGATTACACAAGTAGGCTATTCTACTTTATACATTAAAAGAGATTCCATTTAAGCGAGATCAAGTACTTAATCCACTAAACAGTTCAGTCTCCAATGTTAGGCTATTGATATTACTTGTTATTGGCTATCTGTCAATCTACTGTTTTTGATCTGTTTGATTTAGCTGTAATCCTTTCATGTTCTTTAAATAAATGAATAAAATTAATAAAGGGTACCTCAGTACCCTTTATTAATTTTATTAGTACCTCAGTACTGACTCCTATTATTCGGATTCGAAGCAATATCAAGCAAAATAAATGAGATTCTTTGCTGAAACCATAATCAACATTCACCACAGAACTTTTATAGTAACACCACAATTTTTGTATGGCAAGTCTGTTTTTTTTTAATGTTTATTACTTTTTATTTGTAAAACATTATGGAATGCAATAAAGAGAGATGAGTATTGAATGACTGTAAGTAGCCTTTTGTATGTACCTAAACTAGTTTTAGCCGCGTAAGATATTAAATGTAATGTTATGGCGAGTGTTGATTTACGTACCTACCTATTAAACTTTTTAATGGACCATATAAAATTTAAAGTATCATTATAATTAATTTGTTAAGTTATTTGCATAATAATATTAATGTAAAGTGTTCAAGTGAGCATGTAACTTTATTAAGGTAATAACTAATTGCTACGCCCCGTAGCAGTACGTAGCACGGCGTAGCACCACGTAGCACGGCGTAGCATCACGTAACAGCCCGTAGGTAGCGGAATATTTTTTGGACCACTAATAAGCGTAGTCTGCGCGCTGAAGGTCATCAGTAAGTGCATGTCGTCCGCTCATCAATGACGTGGAGTTGTGGTATCTGTATATCCCACAGTTGTGTTTGTCCACGTTTGATGCCGCCGGCGGTGTGGACCCTTTGTCGGCGAGCAGCCGGGGCGCGGGGTGCGGGGCGAGGCGGCGCGGGGGCGGTGCGGCGCGGGGCGATGCAGGCGCTGCGGGGGCGGGGCGACGTGTGATCTCGCCGCTCCACGCCCCCGCCAACAATGCCGCACTGCCTACACAGCTGCGCGTGTATAGCACGGACCGCTTCGCAGAACAATGGTCGCGCACGGATCATTACGTCTTGTTCCTATAAGTCATTTAGCGGTGAAAGCGCTACGTCTACGTGTATGTGCTCCCGCTTATTGCTACGAGTTCACGCTCAGCTCTGAGAGCTTTCAGTTTACAGTTGAGGGAGGAGAGAGAGGTGGGGGAACTGAACCGCAGAGCAGATGACCACACTAGAGTATTTATTTAATTGGTACACCAACAGTAACACATGTAAAACAATCAACAAAAATCTTTGAAAAATAATTTTAAACTTAATGGTTCAGTGAATCTGGTGAAACATTTCATAAATGCTTCAATTGGCAAACTAGATTAAGCTAAGTAGGTTATACCTACTTAGGTGTCGCTTAACAGTGTTATCAAGCATTAGTCTATCCAAGCATATGACGTGATCCGTCTGTTCGTTTCCACAATTGGAGATTACTAAGGCACCATTTTTGTAATCTTCAATTCTGGATATAATGGTTAACAGCAGCAAGTTGACATTGGCTGATTAGCCCACACTGAGTGACCACTCTCGGCATAATGATATATATTGATGTTGTGTAGGTAGCCCAGCTCGCATTGTCACCGCCTCACATCATATCAGTGTCGTCGAAAGCGGCACGAGACACCAGAACACGGGAGGAATCGGCCTAGTCCTTGTCAACGCGATCAGCTATCCTTGAAATAATACCTTCAGAATTGAACTCAAGAACAGAAGATAACAATATTTCATGCAAATAGGAACTATTTAAGTAAGAAATGACACTGACTGAAAATTACTTATAATTATTTCACACTATTTTCATACTTAAACCAAATGTATTTTAGACTAAAAGTTATTGGTATTGTTGATAGCACATCATAGTTATTATGGGGTATGTAATTATAACCATTCAAGTGGGCTCTATATATAAAAAACAAAAAGATAGTAGTAGGTACATCTCCGAAGCTTAGTCATACGTAATAGATTCCTGTGTCACGTAATAGAGTCGAGTTGAGTGGAATCATTCGACGCGGTTCATTTGTTCGAGGACATTCGGAATTAATTCGTTTCGTTTGTCTTCCACTAGTCACACGCGACTTGCCCTCAGATATGTAAAGCTCATGTTATATTGAGCGTACTTGATTGGGCTATAGTCGGTCGACAAACTTTTAAAAGTATTTAAATGATAAAACGTCTTTGATTGCCTCATCGGTCTTGTGGGAAATGTTGTTGTAAATGTTGTCGCAAATGAGATTGTTCATCATGGGGTCATGAGTTCGATTGGCGGGTCATACAAAGAGATTTAGGTAATTGAGATTTTCTAGGAATTTCAAAATAGCATTCCGGAGTGTGGATTAGTGCCTACTTAGTCAGTGTCAATTCGCTCGCTCGCAGCGAGCACATATCTTCTAGGACTGAGTCGCTATTATAGTATAGAGGGATAAACGGCGAAAGAAGTTTCTGACTGTACGCTACACTGTACAACCATTCCTGACCCCTCTGGGATTACAGGCGTTGTGTCATGTAGCAGTACCTACCATCTATGACCGGGTTTCAGAACTCGTCGCCATTCTTTTATAAGAATACAGTCGTTATCGCATGTGTTCACTGTGTAGAAACGAAACCAAGTATTATTTAAAACTAGCGACCAGCCCCGGCTTCGCATGGGCCTATAGCCTTCCTCGATAAATGGACTATCCAACACAAAAAGATTTTTTCAATTCGAACCAGTAGATCCTGAGTTTTGCGCGTTCAATCAAACAAACAAACTCTTCAGCTTTATAATATTAAGTATCGATTAGTAATAAAAACAGTAGTATTTAAAATTGACAAGTAATTATAAAATCACTTCAGTTGGCCAGCAGTAGTAAGGATGTGTTTCGGTTGCTAAGCAGATATATCACTTGTTTTGTATCGAACACAGTGTCTCAGGTGTCAATGCGTGCTATCCTGGGAACAGAAGAAGAACTCACGGGAACATTACACAAGATTTATAGTGCTCTGTGTTCAGTCAAGCGCTGTTTATGAGCATTCCTTCAGGGATACAGTCAATACAGCGCTGCTTCAGATATGTATATTTAAACTTTTAACCAAACACTAAACAAAAGGGGAAATTTCAATTTTGTAAAGAATCTTATTTCTTTGATCAATAAACTTAATATTATATACGTAAATAAATAATAATTAAGAACGTATACATAATATAGCCTGGCATTAGGTATTATCTTACTAATCCCAAGAGACTCGCAGCATGCAGTCCGAATAATGTAAAAAGACTTTCTTTTTTTTGTATTTTTAAATGAATTAAAAATCATCCTTATCTAGGTGAAAAGAGGTAATCAAGTTTTTAGTGCTTTCTTCCATAATCTCGAAATTTGGTTAATGTTCTTAAAGTCACATAATGGAAATATGCCATTTTTTTTGTGAAAATGGTGGATAGAGTTAATCTGAAAGATAGTATTAGAGTACTTCACTTTAAAAACTTCTATTGAAAATTGACGTGAATATTTATCTATGTAAATAACAAAGATAGCCATAGCAACACTACCCATCATGCTTTTAAAAACAACAAACAAAGGAAGTAGAACTTTCATACCAAGTTTTTTTGATCATCATCTGCCTTGTTCCCACTGTGTGGATAAAGAATAAGGCTGAATACCAGTGTTTTACATGGAGCGCCTGCCAGCCATCTGACCTCCAGAACACAGTTACTGAGCACGATACCCCTGGGTAATACTGGTTGTTAGAGTTTTGGGCTTTTGACTACGAGTAGATACTGTCAAAGATCTGAACCTCTGAGAAATAAAAGCCGGGACCAACGGCTTTATGCCGAGTCACGGGGATGTTCTACCAACAAATTGCAAACTCTGGGTTGCTAGTACGAAATTATCTAATGAAAACCCAATAACACTTTGCCCGAACTGGGAATCGAACCCAGGATAACACGCTCAACAGTCGTGCTTACGATCAAGAGACCAACGGGGCAGTCACAATTATTTTGTTCGGGAACCAAATCAGTTACACTTTAATACCTAAAATAATCACAGACGTAATCAACCATGAAACAAGTGGACATAACTATTCACTAAATGTAATATACATTAATTAAAAAGTGTTAAAAATATTGTTGTTAAGCGTAAACGACATGAATATGAAGCAGGCGCTATCAGTACATAGAGTACATGACATCAGTGAGCGGCGCCGACGGTAATGAGCTATCCATGGCTGATCCACTCGCCACTGTTTAATGAGTCGTGTCGGGAGGCGGCGCCCCCCGCACCTGCTGCCTGGCAACCGCGACC
This sequence comes from Charanyca ferruginea, assembly GCA_947361185.1. Classification (NCBI taxonomy): domain Eukaryota; kingdom Metazoa; phylum Arthropoda; class Insecta; order Lepidoptera; family Noctuidae; genus Charanyca; species Charanyca ferruginea. Next base: position 29,560,552 of record OX376061.1, on the reverse strand, counting down.
GGCCACTAACATGAACAGAAAGTCCACTTCACCATTGGTATACAACACAAAGACTATACAGCGAAATAATACTCTGCATAGAGACTACTATCTACTTGAATTTGTAAATAAAGGAAACGTAATACTGAACGCTGTACTCAGCCTCGACATTCCAAGTGTGAAGGAAGGTATAGTGTATAGTAGACTGATCGACGACTCACAAACAGGCACTGCTCTTTACTCAACACCTTCGCGTGCTCAAATAATTGAACTCTTGAGCAGTAAGTGGCGAATGATGCGTAGTGCGATATTCTAATGATATTCAACTTTAGATTAATTAACTACTAGTGCTCTTACGTTGTCGTATCCGTACTTACGCGGCGAATGCAATGGTTCAACACATTTTTGTTCACAGTGAAACTACGGTCCCATCTCTGTGCTGTGTGACAATGCGCGGAAGCAAAACGTACCCAGCAATAATAAAGTGGTTACCGAATGAGTTGATACACCTACACTGTACAATGTATGCAGAACTATCCAAACAAGAAAGTTGAAAGTACCTATATGACGACCTTTTTGTGACGCCATAATTGCTAATTCGATGGTGACAATGAGAATAGGTATTATAAGGTCATAAAAAATATGATTGCTATTTTATTTATTAGTTTCGCATTTTTTTGAATACACCACGGGTTCAGGGAAATGTTTGATGTCTTCATTTGTCACAATTAATGTTTCCTATATTGGCGATTGATAGCGATGCTATGACAAAAGTAATGAAAAATACTCAGGTAAGTGCTTACCTATTTAGGTACTAACAATAATTTTGATGTCTTATTATTACAAAGGCAAACTGCCTATCTATCTATACTTATTACTAGATATTACTTAATATTACCTTACACGCAGTGACTCTAGTCAACTAAGAGTATTAGGTATAACATATTTACCTGTATATACCCACAGAATGCTCGACAGGTGACCGTGTTTTTGTCGCTTTCAATTACTTATATAGTTCCTATAACTTAGAATACCCGTAACCAGTTTCTTAGAACTGACGATTATAGCTCAACACAAAGAAAATAACCTTATCAAGCATTTAAGTTAACATTTAATTAAATCTTGAGCAACTTGGTTTTCGTATAATTAATTATTATAATTGCATAGCTTTCAAATTTCTTAACTACAACATGAATAGGCAGTGAATTTATCAAGATAATTAGTTAAAATACCAAATAGTTTTGGTTAATTTATATTACACAATAATGTGCTTATTGTGTGGTAGCCGTTGATTTCAGATTACAGCGCACTTAAACTTTGGTTTTATTTTCACACTGTCTATGAAAAACAGGCATTAAAATACCTCGGATATCTTTATTGAGCATAAAGAATACCAGAACGTTCTCTTGGCCCCGTTCGGTGATTTCACCATTGTTTATGACCGTAAAATTTGACACCTAGTTCACATAATTTATAAAATTTGTCAGTCATAAAACCGTAGCCGTACATAGGTAGGAGATAGGGAGATAGTGTTGCGCCTGTACCACGTTATCTGTGTAGATAGTGGTGCAGCACTGCGCAGGCGCGGCGCGGCTCGGTTTACTGCCGCGGCCGCGGCGAGGTATTTATGTGACGACGACGACGAGTTTGATTGATAGCGCATTGCTGCATTATCTACAGACATTAGGCTCCACCGGGAATGCTGGCGAGTTATGGAAGCAATAAAAATTACACACAAACGCAACGCCAAGTATGCGGCGGACATAGTAAGCGGCTCGTCGGTATCACTGCGCGCTGGCAGCGGCACTCGGCCGCAGCAGGCGACCAAGCCTTGACCTTAATGTTTTATTCACTCTACTTACAATAAAAAGAAAACGCTTTGCAAAACATTCAGACCATGGGGGTCTGAATGTTTTGCAAAGCGTTTTCTTTTTTTGGCTTCTCTTGAATACCTCAGATCAAATAAGTAGTTTAGAAAGAACGGTCGGGTAATTGGTTTTGGACTAGGACACACAACATCGGATGTGCAGAATGGACTGCTACGGTCTCCTACCTCACTCATCATCATCATCATCATTTCAGCCGAAAGACGTTCACTGCTGGACATAAGGCCTTCCCAAGGGGGGGTTTTGCCATAATCGCCACGCTTGGCAGGCGGATTGGCGATCGCAGTATGGTTGTTACAAAGGCACAGAGAACGCTGCTGCCCATCATTCTCTGGTGAGTCCCTTAGTCGCCTTTTACGACACCCACGGGAAGATATGGGACCTCACTGCCACCTTCTATCTACAAGAGGAAGGCGCTTAATGTAACTTTAGCACAAGAATTTCAATTTATGCCTTGTCTTACTCACCACTGGCCATCTTTTATGAGTTAAATAAAGTTGAAAATATCATTACCTACATCAAAAACTTTCTTTATTTAGGTATTTATTTACTAGCTTTTGTCAGCGACTTCGTCCGCGTGAATGTCGGTTATAGTGAATGCAGACGAAGTCGCGAATTAAAAAGTAGCCTATGTCCTTCCCCAGGGTTCAAACTATTCTTATACCAAATTTCATCAAAATCGGTTCAGACGTTTCTTCGTAAAAGCGTAACAGACAGAGTTACTTTCGCATTTATAATATTAGTATGGATTTATCTATGCATGGAAGACTTACAGCTACAAAAACTTAACAACAAAAAAAGAAACAATAGTCGACAGAAAGCCAATTACAAGTCTTCGCGTTTAGGTTTAGGTTTAGGTTTATTATCAACTAGCTTTTGCCCGCGACTTCGTCCGCGTATATGTCGGTTATCGCGGACGCAGACGAAGTCGAAGTCGAATAAAAAGTAGCCTATGTCCTTTGTTGGGATTCACACTTACCCTGTACCAAATTTCACACAAATCGGTTCAGTAGTTTAGGCGTGAAGAAAAGACAGACAGACAGACAGACAGAGTTACTTTCGCATTTATAATATTAGTTAGGATAACATCAACAATATTTTTATGTAACATAATTATGAGAGTAATTATTAGGCGGCGCTCGTGGCTAAATAAAAGCCATACAGATCGATCGGTCAAAGGTTAAGCTACGCTAGCCGCAGTCGGTCTGTGGATGGGTGACCATCTATTTCATACCGAGCTATCTCCGTAGGTAAGGTAAGGGTATCGTGGTACCCAGTAACTGAGTTGTGGAGGTCCGATAGGCAGTTGCTCCATGTAAAACACTGGTATTCAGCTGCATCTGGTAAGACTGGAAGCCGACCCCAATATAGTTGGGAAAAGGCTAGGCAGATGATGATGAGAGTAATTATTAATCATTTATACATACACATACATACATATTTATTTCAACATTTGCCGTGTCTTTGAGGCAAATCCTAAGATTTACAAAGTGAATTGTGGTAAATGTTCTATATAAACGATGATAAAAAAAACGGTTCGGGCTTTTACCATTACGAGTTGGTAAATCTTAGGTTTTACTGGAAAATCTTAGGATTTACCGTAGTTCGAGCTTTTACAGTAACATATGTAAGTATGTATGTATCTTTGGCACACTCTGATAGCCTTGTAGCACAAAATACTTAATAGTACTCTTGTAGGCTTGATCGATTTTGGCTTGAGAGGTGTCGTTATATACGTCTTTAAATATACTGGCTATATCAGAATTATAAAAAAACCGACCGATTCTTGGCGCCATATAATTTTTCTTAACTTTTTTTCCCCTCAAAATCTGTCTAGTTTATATCAGCGTATACAAATGGCTTACAAAAGTTTAAACATTAGATTGGTTTTAAATGTAATTTATAATGAGAAATGCTAAAAAAAAACAAATAAATTCATTCACAAAACTAAAAAATAATAATTACAATAATTTTATAAATGAACTAAAAAGATAGAAACAAGTTCAAAAATTAAGTATTTTTTTGGTTTTGAATCATCGTAGTTGACAGTGTTCACAAAGGCAGTCGGAGGCATCAAATTAGAAAGTCTACACGACTCTTACAACGGATTTGATAATAAAATAGAAATCATAGTTAATGGTACTTACATCATAACGATTTAATTTACCAGAAAATGGGCAGCAGCGTTCTCTGTGCATTTGTAACAACCATACTGCTATCACCAACCCGCCTGCCAAGCGTGGCGATTATGGCAAAACCCCCCCTTGGGGGAGGCCTATGTCCAGCAGTGGGCGTCTTTCGGCTGAAATGATGATGATGATGAACGATTTAATTTTATATTCAACACTAGCTGACCCGACAAACGTTGTCCTGCCAATTGATTATTCATTATTTTTACCGTTTAAACCTTCCATGGACTTCCACAAATATTTCAAGAGCAATATTTACCAAATCGGTCTAGCAGTTCTCGAGTTCTCTTTAGGGAGACCAACGAACAATGATTCATTTTTATTATATAGATTTACACGAATACTTAATAAAAAAAGAAAACCTATAAGTAACTAAATATTAAACTAAAAAACTAATATAATAAGGCATCCAAAATCTTCCACAACGCTGTCATCTGGGAATGTGCTCAAGAGCCTGGCGGCATTGCCACGTTGGATGGCAATACTTAACTTCTGACCGAGGTAATCATCGTTATCAGCTCTTGGATCACGGGAAGTGTTAACCAACACTTTGGAGATTTCCTCAAAAAATAAATGAGCACCCGAGGGTTTCAACCCTAAACGGCTCGAAAATAAACTTATCACCAAGGATACTATACTTCGGCGCAGTTTTCTGCAGTCGCAGCAGCAGCACCAGCACAGTACACAGTACGCTGAAATGGGAAGATGGGAGGATGGAAGATGGATAAGAGGTCAAATTTGTTTGAAAGTCTGTGAAAATTCACGCGAACGAAGTCGCGGGCATATGTAGTGCTTGTTCATTTATTAAAAGAAATAATTATGCTTTTTTTTTGTCGCAGTCGTGTATTTTTGTTTTTTTTTCTATAGGTATTTTTTTAGCTTTAAAGTTTTATGCATTCTTATAGCTTTTCGGTGTCGGTTGGCGGTTGTCTTTTTTGATTCATGCAATTGTACATGTCAGAGGATTCATGTTCTGTGCCCCCACCGAACAGAGCGTGAAAATATCTGTACTTTAGGAAGAATTATTGTTGTCATTAGATTCGTGAGAACTGATGGAACATATTGCGTGGAGGTAAAATGTTTTTTTTTTCCTGCAGTGTTACTTGATCCCATAAGCAACAGTGGTCATTAGCTGCCTGGCTGACGGCAGGAGCACGGTGCGCGGTGCGCGGTGCGGGGTGCGGGGTGCGGGGTGCGGGGCAGGTAGGAGCACTAATTATTGAATGTGAGTGAGTGCGAGTCGGGACCCCGGCCCACCCACCGCGGCCGCACTAGATTCCACGCCCGCCGCGTTTTTTACACCCTAATTAAGCTAATTTATCGGGACAATAAGAGAAATTATTGGTAGCGGCTCGGCGGTTACTGGCCGCTTTATGAGAGGTATTAAATTGTTGAGTTTAAGAGCGCTACCGAGCTACACCGCTCGCCACACGGCCCCGAGCCCTCGCTTTGATGCCCCAATAAATATACAAAAGATCCCATCAGATAACCGGTGAATGGAGCCGCTGTCGATTCTACCGCTCTTAATGAAAGCCACGCCGAGGAATGTCGTGGACAAAGCCTTAAAATGCTAATAACATGAGCACGACACACCGCCCCCGCACTCCCCCGGCTCCCCGCGACCCGCGCCCTGCGCCCTGCGCCCGCGCGTCTAGAATGTGTCCTGATAGCGAAGGTGCCAATCTCGCAGGTGGACAGATTAAATGAGTATTTTATGGCAGATTAAGTAAACATTTTTTCTTGATGGGTGTTTTATAGCCCGTCGATGTGTGGGCATACGATCCTTGGTATGTTTTTTACAATGATAGCTACCTACCTCGTTGAGATACCCAATTATTTTTTAAGGTTTTTTAATCGGTATCCGATAATTAAAATTAATTACATACCTTCTGAATTTTGTACACATGTCTGTTGATTAAAGGCATGAATACCTATTACCAACCTACCTAACTCTAACATGTAGGTAAATTTAGATGAAACCATGTCTAATTTATTAATGGACCGCTGCGGTAGAGAGAGGAATGTTTATTTATTTGTTTATTTATACTTCATGCACAAAGGTACAAAGACGGACTTATGCCTTAGGCATTCAATGTTTTATTCTACAAAAACTTACTTATTACGTAATTATAAAGTAGTTAGACCTACCACCGTTTTGAAACTGAATAGTTATCTAATACTTTAACCGGGCCTCTCCAAGCGAAGGAGAGTATGATTCGACTTCATTACACATGTTATGAGTTATGCCTACCCTGACGTGGTGTCGAAATTCACTTGCCTTATTTTTCGTTCTTAAGCCACTGAAATCAAATTTCAAGTACTCAAGTACTCAAGTACAGGTGTCTAATGGGTGTGGGTAACACACCCATTAGACACCTGGTCTCACAGTGTAGCTTCGACCTGTCTATTATCAGCGCGTAGAAAACCATCTTGATATCACAGCCTAGACTGCTCTCAGAATCTTACCTTCCAGCACTCGTAGCATGACCACGCTATGTCTACAGAAGAAAAGTCATACTGACAAGAAGAATAGACAAACTGTACTGACTTGTCTATTCTTGCTGTCAGTATGTCTATTCTTCCGTAGACATAGCGTGGTCATGCTACGCGTGCTGTTATAACGTTTACGTATGGACGTACGGGCAAAACACAGTACCTAAACCTAAGGCGGATTAAAAGGTGTAAAAGGATTAAAAGTTTTACCTTTTAAATCATCTTTTACAGAATGGAGGTGATAGGTTACCACCCAAACTAACTGACTGACTCAAAATATTAAGTACTAGCTGCTGCCCGCAACTTCGTTCCCAGCCGGGTGTTCACTTGCGGGGGCCAATTAGACCCAGTATATACAAATGTACTCTGTGATTAGACCCAGTATATACAAATGTACTCTGTGATTAGACCTCCTTAATCCGGCCCTGTCGCAAAATCCTTTCTTAGTGGACGTCTACCAACTATAAACTACGTCCCTGCCCATCTTTATACGTGATGCGGTTTTCGATATTTCATGATGAGTGAGTGAGTGACCTTTCGCTTTTATATATTTAGATTAGATAGAAGATTCATTTTAGAAGTATTTAATTCATTTTATAGTATTATATAATAATATTATATAATACTATATAATACTATTAATAGTATTATATAATACTATTTATTGTTTTTAAGTATGTACAATATTTACAAAAATAATAAAAAAACTGGCCAAGTGCGTGGCGGCCCACGCGCAATATAGGGTTCCGTAGTTGATATTCTTACCCACGCAGTTCTTGTTTTGTCCCTATATTTAACATTTTTCAATAAATTGTGGCGTCATAGCAGGCGTCACTGATACGATTATCGCTTTTGACGTCAAACATTTTTTGAGCGTAATATGTAGAATTGACCTACTCCCATTACAAATAGCGTAATCATGTACAAAACGTCATAGGCCTATCCTATGACGTTTACGTTGGTCCGACCTGTAAGAAACATTTTGGCGATAAGTCTATTCAATAGTTTTTACGTGAAGCTGGTTCATAGAAAAAGACATAGAAACGGGCAAAAATTCTTAAAAAATAATTCCCACTTTACGATCGTCGTACCACAGTTTCTTTTGACGTGAATATACGACTTTAAATTTGGTTCCATTGTGGGAAGCAATTTAGAAAACTGATGATAACAAAATAGGGGGATACAGTTTGGTGTTGTAGATACATAATATCTATCATCTACAACGAAAATTTAGTTTCACCACTCGATAGTATATTTAAAAAAGTGAAACTATAAGGGAAACTATATACTTAGGGCTTTTCAGTTCATTGAATAAGGATTTCAAACTAAACAAAATTGTACGTACGAGTAGACATAATTGGTATTTCGGTATAGATATTATTTCCTGCAGAAATATTGAAAATCAAGCAAATCAACATCAAGCTAATACGCAATAATAAAAAAAGCAGTTTTAGTTTATGATCCACTGCTTAGCTCCTTGAAGGCATAGCGTGATGGTAATTGTTTTAAATGTTAAATCTGCGGCTACTTACAATATATTTTGATAACTATAAAGTTTTAAGAGTAGCAAGCATGCTACGTGCGCTTATGAGCGCAGCTGCAGCGATTTATTACATTTTACAAGTTTATCGACTATTACTCGTAAACTTGTAAAGCCTACTTAGCTGTGATAGTTTTCCTATGAATTTCGTTATATATTGAATTTTTTTAACAAATCACGATACAACCATTGAGCTGATAGGAGTGACGCAAATTGACTCCAACAAAAATTAGCGCTTTAGAGCTAAATATTTCCCAAAGGGATTCCTTAATCGAAAAATATTTTTCAATATTTTATTCCGGCATTTTGTCGGCGTAACTAATGTGTATATCCATGTCAATTTACAGCTTCCTATTTCTAATAGTCTTTGAGCTACACTGCGGACGGACGGACGGACATAGCGAAACTATAAGGGTTCCTTGTTGACTTCGGAACCCTAAAAAGAAAACCTAAAATATTAAACTAAAAAAACTAACACAATAAGGCATCATATAATTCGTCCACATCGCCGTCATCTGGAAATGTACCCAAGAGACTGGCGGCATTGCCACGTTGGATGGCAATGCTTAATCTCTGACTAAGGTAAAAACCAGCTCTTGAATCATGGGAAGTGTCAACTAACCTTTTGGACATTCCCTTAAAAAGAAGATGAGCACTCGGACCCCACGACCCGAGGGTTTCAACCCCAAACGGTTCGAAAATAACGTTCCCACCAAGGTTGCTATACTTTCGCCGTTGGAGGTCTTCTGTAGCCGCTGCCAAGAAGGAGAAGAAGAAGAATGAAAAAAAAAAAAAATCCCACCAAAACATTTTCATTTTTTTTAGAAGTTCATTTGAAAGAAGATAAGTACTTTAATTTCTTTACAGTAGGCTAGGCACCTAATAAGAAAAAAATCTGCTTGCTATCACTCTTGAGTGTTGCGGCATGAAACTGTGTGATATTCTAACGGCTTAAGGCTGACCGCCCACGTCAGACTTTTTGTAGGACAGATAATCGGATCGGTCGATTATTTCATAGTTTGTGAGACCGACTTTTTGTGGGACATCTGCGTTGGTATATTGGAGTTCATATGTTCCATTTCTCTCCGACAAAACATCGGTCACCGATGGTCTGATGTGAGCGAAGACCCTAAGGCTATCTGCCTGTGAGTCATTCTCCTATAGAATAATTATTGCAAGGTAAGTTCTATTTAGGTTAAATTATCTCTGACTGCACTTCCCGTCTCTGCTAATTTATTTCGATTAAGCCGCTGAAATACAGAGAAGAACGTTTTTCATACCTGCTCATTTATCTTTACATAGAAATCTTAATAAATCTAAAACCTGCCTAAAATAACGCTCTTTTTCATACAGGGAACTTTCCGAAGACCAGTAAAGAATGGGTCTGAGCTAAGAAAAAGTCTGTTAAGTAAGTCCGTATTCGTAAGTACTCGCAACATTTTTCTCGTGTGATCCCGTCTGAAGGATTTTCCAAAATCTATCAAGACTTTTACATAAATTGAGTATCTTACTATCTAAGTTCCTAATGTCTACATTTCGACCTCATCCAGGGAACCTATAATCTCAAAGAAATGCATGATTGAGAATCAAACTACCTAAAAAAAATAATTTACGTATGTTTCGTAGACCGTGCTACGCCAGAGCCTACGCAGTCGTAGAGGCTATATAGCAACTGACAGTTCAATCCTTAATGTTAGATATGTGAGAGTATTATTCGATTATGGTTGAAATTTTTTGTAGGTCTATGTGAAGTGTTGACTTACCATAGACCTACAAAAAATTTGACACAAAATTTACGCCACACAGTATTTCTACCAAATATGTATCTTTAAAAATACGTCATAACAAGTAAAATAAAACTTTAAAATATAACTAATTAGTAATGACATACCTTGATCTTGGAAATCCATGTCACAAACACCACTCAAAAACAATACAATTCTGAGAATTAACAGTTACAGACAAGGGCGTCGCCAGGATTCGCCAGATGGCCTAGGGGGGGGGCAAATTGATATTTGGTGGATAGGAAAAGTATGAATTTTAAATACAGTCAAAGGCACATGAACCTTTTGGAATCTCTAGGGGGGGGCAGCTGCCCCTACCGCCCCCCCTTGGCGACGCCCTTGGTTACAGAAACAGTAGTGCTAATGAGTTACTGATAAGGCGAGCGCAACGTAATGATGTGTTCACTTCGGAATATCTCTATACTGTGCTTCGGAGGTAGAAAAATAAGTGATAATTAGGTTTTTTTTTTCAGGAATGGCATCTCGCACGTCAACCTAGGAGGTTGTCGGCTGGTTAACCGGACTTTCCTGTGGTGCCTTAATAGTTATTTGTTATACAAGAGTGCAAAGTTGCTTTTTAACCGCGTGTTCAATTTTGATGACCGAGCAAGCGAAGGATTCTAAAATTGAATCACGAGCGCAGCGAGTGATTCAAAATTAGAATCCTGAGCGTTAGCGAGGAAAATCTTTGCGAGCGTTAGCGAGGAAAATCTTTGCACTCGAGTGCAACACGTAACTTTTCATTCCACCTCAGCGAGGAAATGACTAAATGCAAAAAAAAAAACGTTTACAAAGTCTGAGTTTTTAACAAATTAAAAAAAAGTTGTATGATATATTCGGCACCATAGAGGTAGCAGTAAATAGGTTTAATGTTTTTTCTAATTCACAAACTTAGTGCACACGATGTTCTAAATTCAATTTACTTTATCCTCTAGAGAATAAAAACGGATTTTCCACTCAGATATTGAAGATAAATTTACTTTATCCTCTAGAGAATAAAAACGGCTTTTCCACTCAGATATTGAAGATTAAAAATACTCTTTCCGAGATGGTGGGATGAAAAAATTATTATTTTTAGGGCCTCCAGCCAGGGCAAAAAAACTTGAGAGGTGTCAAGGGACACCCGGATGGAACGAAGTTCCTTTCGATTAATTAGTGAAGGAATTTTATTACAATTTTATTACAATTCCTTCACTAATTAATGTGATGCGTTAAAGTGAATTTAAGTGGCTTTAAGCCAGGGCAAAAAAAAAGCGAGCAATGAAAAGTTATTATGGCTGCTTACATTGTAAGTAAGTACAATGCGTAGTTATTTAGATAGAAAGACCGAAAAATTATTTCTGCGCCATCTATTGGCCGTTCGTAATTCGATCTCGAAGAGCACAGTTGCGCCAATAACGTTAATAGATGGCTCTTAAATCAAATGAATGACGAAATGTCAAATGTCGTGACAACTTTTCGTAAGAATTTTTTCCGTCTAGTCCCCTTTCACAACGCGCGATAAGGAACTTCGTTCCAATAACTTACAAACTAAGCGATTACATGCTAAGGGCACCCCCTGTGGGGTACGAGCCTCGGCTTAGGGCGTCGCTGGGAGAGGACAGCAAAGGGACAGGCTGGATCGGATTTCCTTTATTTAGGGACGAATTTAAAGCTACAAAGATAATTAGGTAAAATGGGTGACATATTTATACTTTAGGGTAGTTAGCTTTCGTCTATCACGGAGTGCCGAACTACCTCCGCCGCATCATTGGGGCCTACTTGACGGATAGGGCCGTCATCTACCGGGGTCGGGATGGTCGGGATGGCTGGGGTCGGCGAGAGATGTCGTGCGGTGTTCCACAGGGTTCCGTTTTAGGACCGCCCCTGTGGAATATCGGTTACGACTGGGTGCTGCGTGGTGTGCTTCTCCGCGGCGTCGGTGTCATATGTTACGCCGACGACACGCTCGTTGTAGCACGCGGGAAGACGCACCAGCAGGCGACGATTTTGGCAACCGCTGGGGTTGCGCAGGTCGTGGGAAGGATCCGGCAATTGGGCCTAGAGGTGGCCCTCAACAAGTCCGAGGCCCTGTTTCATGGGCCACGGCGTGGACCACCTCCGGGCTCTCATATCGTGGTAGGAGGCGTCCGCATCGGCGTCGAGTCGACGATGAAGTACCTAGGACTCGTCCTCGACGGCCGATGGAACTTTGGGCAGCACTTTCATCGGCTGGCACCCAAACTCATGGGTGCGGCGGGTGCGCTAGCCCGTTTGCTGCCCAATTTAGGTGGACCAAACGCCTCCTGCCGGAGGCTCTATATGGGGATTGTGCGGTCTATGGCGCTCTACGGGGCGCCAGTATGGGCGGAGAACCTGGCGGCCCGCAATATTGCAGTGCTGCGACGTCCGCAGCGAGCGATGGCCGTCAGAGTGGTTCGGGGATACCGCACGATCTCCTTTGAGGCAGCGAGCCTCCTTGCCGGATCTCCGCCGTGGGATCTCGAAGCGAGAGCCCTCGCTTCACTCTACGACTGGAGCGGGGAAGCGCGGGAGCGGGGCATACGACCAGTGCCGCGGGAGTACGCGCGGCGCCGCTCCGAACTCCGAGTAATTCTAACGGCGGAATGGGAGGGACGACTTCTCAACCCCAGCGCAGGGCACGCCGTAATTTCGGCGGTAAGGCCCATCATGGAGGATTGGTTAGGGCGCCGACACGGCGCCCTTACGTTCCGGCTGACGCAGATACTGACCGGACATGGCTGTTTCGGGAAGTATCTGTGTCGCATAGGCCGCGAACAATCGCCCGGTTGTCACCACTGCGGAGATTGCCTGGAGGACACGGCGCAGCACACGCTGGCTGAGTGCCCAGCTTGGGCAGAGCAGCGTCGTGAACTCTCCGCAGCAGTAGGTGACCTCTCGCTCCCGAACATCGTTCTTTCGATGGTCCGGAGCGAGAGTGCGTGGGAGGCTGTCGCCTCTTTTTGCGAGCATGTCATGCACGCAAAAGAGGCGGCAGAGAGGGTGAGGGAAGCAACTGCCTCGCTTCCCTCCAGGAGAAGACGCACTGGGCGCCGGAGGGCGCTTAATGACCTCCGGCCTCCATGAGTTGCCGGCCTGCGGGTGGTCGACTTAGGGGCAGTCCACCACCCGACCAGATGCAGGCCCGTGTAGGCGGCGCGCCGTGTTCTGCGCGCGCCACACTAGAGTATTCGGCGGCGCTCAGACCGCCGAGGTCGACGGGATCCGCCATGTAAGCGGATCATAGCCTGGCGGGGGCGCGGTGCATGCGCGAGCGAATCCCGTACCCCCGCCCATAGGTCAGTCGAGGAACACCGTGGTGGTTTTAGCCGGTAGGAGTCCGGCACACCCTCCCGTCTTCCCCAGACGGGGGACAGTCCATGAGGATTTCCCGACGTAAAAAAAAAAAAAAAAAAGGGTAGTTAGCTTGTTTATAGATAATTAAATTGGGGGTAACTGATGATGAAATTTTTGCATTTATGGCCTAAGGCGGAACCACCGTATTATGGTGTCGGAGGTAAATAATAGGACCATCCCATATCTTCCCGTGGGTGTCGTAAGAGGCGACTAAGGGAGTCACCAGAGAATAGGCAGCAGCGTTCTTTGTGCCTTTGTAACAACCATACTGCGATCGCCAACCCGCCTGTAATTTCGTCTTATACTATAAATATAGGAAAAAGTCAGAAAACTATACCTACATTTGTAATTAAAACATAAAAAAATACATACCTATTATGTTCCTTGTTTAAGTATAACGAGCTTTTGTCCGCGATTTGGTCCGTGTGAATGTCAGTTATCGCGGATGCAGACGAAGTCCCGGATTAAAAAGTACCCTATGTGCTTTCCCAGGGTTCAAGCAATTTTCATACCAAATTTCATCAAAATCGGTTCAGCCGTTTCATCGTGGAAGCGTAACAGACAGAGTTACTTTCGCATTTATAATATTAGTATGGAAGTATGGATATGTAGGTACCTACAAATTTGTACGGATTCCTCGGTGAGCGAGTCCGACTCGCTCTTGTCCGGTTTTTTTTACAACTAAGCACGGTTGCTTAGTTGTAAAAAAAACCGCGAGTCGGACTCGCTCACCGAGGAATCCGTACAAATTTCAGTCACAGTAACCGTACTGTGACTAGTTTTCACAACGTGAGAATTTTAAGCCTACCTACCGGAGCTCCAATTAACAGAGGTAAAAATTAACAGACTTTCTCTCCAATTTCTTTAAAACTAAGTATAAGTATTTATGTAATTTAACTTGATTTAATCGAGTTACCATGACTCATTTGTTAGTAAAAAAAAACTATATGTTAGTAACTGTGATATTAATATCTAGGTACATGGACAAAACCAAGTCAATTATAAGTACACATGTCATATAGGTACACAGCGGCAGTGCTCTCCGTCGCTTCACCGTGGCTGCAACATTCCATGGGAAATGGCGCAGCAGCGATTTAAGTACGGACAGTCCAGCCTGCTCGAAATCAAGGACAGGACACTGTTGTTGCTGGCCCACACCCTACGCATCAGGGACGCACAACGTTTAGGCCCAGACTCCACCAAAGCGGACAACGGACAACAACCATTCGGCTTGATTATCGATTATCGGCAGAATAGGTATAGGTACCTACCCCCTGCCCCTAAGACCATGATTTCACTTTTCTTACAATTGTAAATTGAACCATGTGAGTATACTCCTCACAAATGCCCACTAGCTTTCTGAGGCCACAAACTGACGCACTCAGCAGCACCATGTCGTCTGCGTAGCTGATATTAGGTATTAGCGCAGACTCCATCTAGGTATATGACAGCCGACCTTGATGCTACTAAGCCTGCCAATCAACGCTCAGCATAAATGCCTTGGCCCGCGCAGCAAGGCACGAACCACGGCGCTGGTTAGGGCTGGGTAGGTACTTACCAAATCCATAAGTACTTCTCTACTTATATTAATATTAAAATGCGTAAGTAACTCTGTCTGTTACGCTTTCATGATCGGCAGAACCGATTTTGATGAGATTTGGTATGAAAATAGCTTGAACCCGGGAGGGTAGGGCACATAGGCTACTTTTTAAACCGCAACTTTATCTGCAACCGCGATAACCGACATCCACGCGAACGAAGTCGCGGGCAAAAGCTAGTTATCAATAAAGTACATCATAGGGTTATTCATTACTTTCAATCCAACGGTGTAAGTACCTTTTGTCATGTTATTACCATAGTATTAAAATTATAATAATAATTATGATTGCATCATTCAAGTCCACAATCAATACAATAATATTATTCATATCCACATTTCTTGTTACTACTTACTACCGCCATCTATTGTTGCTTTGCGGATTGTGCAGCTAACAGCTGAAATGTTGTGGAGTCTGGAAAACTAAGTCCAAAGTTAATAAAGTCAAGTTAATTTTGAAATGAAACGCTTTTTATGAGGAAAGGAATTAAATCTAATACAATAAAATTAACCTAGTTTTATTATGTAGAATGTAGAATCAGTAGAACGAAACGTATTTGTAATTTTGTGGCATTTCTCTGTAATGTCAATGTCAGTAAAATTTGTTTATGTCAAATGTCAATGTTGTCAATGTCAGTCATGAGTCAATCAAAAATCAAAAGAAGTTGCATCCTCCGGCTGTTGACGCTGATGTTTGTAGATTTACGCCGCACTATAATAATAAACAGCGGTCAGTGGAAGATGCGCTATCCTCATGCCGATGGCTAGCCTCAACGTTGCGGAGTGGTCAGCGGAGCAGGTGGCGGAATGGCTGTCAGGTGTGTGGTCGCGGGCGGCGGAGTGTGCAGTGCGCTCGTGTGGTGGGTCTGGCCGAGTGAGTCACGGTTACTGTTGTAGGGCTGGGCCCGACGGTGGCGCGCTACGTGCCGGCGCTGCGCGAGCGCGGCCTGAACGGCGCCAAGTTGTTGACGCTGCGCTGCGACGACCTCGAGTACCTCGGCATGCACGTCATCGGACACCAGGAGCTCTTGCTGGAGGCCGTCGAACATCTCCGGAACTTCGTAAGTGTCCAGTCACCATTAATACGGCACTACGCCCACTAGTAGGTATACATTGTGGCTTGTAGTGAGACAGGATGAGTCACGGGAGAGCACAATGTTGTTTCCCTTATCTCAACAGTGTTATCTGTTGGTGAGTGCCGCTACTGAACTATTTAGATTCTCGTGTCTGTGCTGGTTATTTATAGTAGTGCTTTACCAGTTGTTTGTTGTATGATCAAATTTAACTGGTGTTTTTTGTAGTTATTATGAGACTTATTGTATTTCACAGTATTTGTATGTATAATATCAGTGATGTGGATATGTTTAGCAATATGAGGTGTCTCGGGAGTGCGTGCAGCAGCTGGCACTGCGTGTGTCCGTGGTTGCCACCACGCTGGCCCGAGCTCTGCGGCACCAGCCGGACGCGCGCCTGGAGACACAGACACTGGCTGACGTAGCCCGCACAGTGCACGCTGTTAAACCTCTTGTGTGCTGGCTCGACAGGTAATGTGATACTAGTAGTTCGTAATCAATGTTTCCTACAAAACTAGCAAATTGAATATTTGCTAGTTTTGTAGGAAACATTGATTATTAGGATCTTTTTAAATCAACAAAGAAGATAATGTAACAAATTTGAGTTGCTATAACACTTATATTAATTAATAATTCTCCTTTATTCTTAACTTTATGGTCTTAAATAATAGTTTTTACATTAAAAAAAACAAACTAAAAAAAATACTGTGCACAAACTTCTTTGAAAATAACTAAAACAATCTATTAATTCTCTCCGAGTGCTTGCTTACTTCTTACTTTCTCTTACCTGTCTACTGTTTCTTTTGCTACCTCTATATTGTCAGTGAAAACTTTTAATTGGCCTTCAGTCACTAACTGTTAACTATCTGTATCCTAGCTGTAAGTTTTCTTAAGAAATAAAATAAAAAATAAAATAAAATAAAAAAAATTTCTTTTTTCTTACAATTTCTATAGCTATGTAAAAAACAAGTTAATAAGTATTTTGATAACTAGGCATTGAGGCAAGGTATGTTGTCAACATAGCCCACAATCATGTGGGTTAAGATGCATCAGCATGTTGTTATTTATGTAATAATTAATTATGGTTTTTCATTTCAGTTAACTATAATTTATGGCATCCAAAATTTTAATAATAGTTCAGTTGCCACAACCTCATGCATGAGAGGCCTTAACCATTAGGCCATCACAACAATATGTATGAACTATAAAACTTTAAAATAAGGCCATTTTAAAGTTCTATATTTTATTTAGTATTTTGTGAATCACATCTTCCTTGAATTGATAAGCTTGCTGGATTTGACTAAATCTCCATTTGGCTAATTTCTCTAATATTTACAACCAACCAATGATTCGTTCTTATTAAATCCTATCCTATCCTGTCTCCTACTTCGTACTGCTTTTATTGTCGCGAAAGTTCGTTAGGATGGATGTTTGTTTGAAAAAAAAAATGCTATTTTAATTGCAATAGGAGTCTGGGATTGAAATTTTGAAGTGGCGTTACTGAGTTAGTGGGGTATCATATGATAGGGCTTCATTTGCATAAAAATTTTACTTTATGATAAGAATTATCCATAAAAATGCTATTTATTCCTTGTTTGCAAAGTTTGCCTGGCGAAGTTCCTTTTAAAGTCTGAAATCGTCAGTAGAAGAGTTCAACTCGCACTTAGCCCGTTTTTAAGGTTTATTGTAAATATTTGTTTCATTTTAAGTGGACATTTTAGTAATTGTTTACAATGGTCACTCAGATGGCCGCTGTGCTCGAGCGGCAGTGCGGCGGCGTCGCTAGCCGAGCGCAAGGCGGCGCTGCTGAAGCTGTCGCTGGAGGCCGCCACCTGCGCCATGCGGGACCGCTTCGCAGACCAGCCCGCCCGGGCTGTGGCAGCCGCCGCCGCCACCACCGCCGCCACCGCAGACTACATCATACAGGTACCCACCCGCCGCCGACTACATCACACAGGTACCCACCCGCCATGCGGGACCGCTTCGCAGACCAGCCCGCCCGGGCTGTGGCAGCCGCCGCCGCCACCACCGCCGCCACCGCAGACTACATCATACAGGTACCCACCCGCCGCCGACTACATCACACAGGTACCCACCCGCCATGCGGGACCGCTTCGCAGACCAGCCCGCCCGGGCTGTGGCAGCCGCCGCCGCCACCACCGCCGCCACCGCAGACTACATCATACAGGTACCCACCCGCCGCCGACTACATCACACAGGTACCCACCCGCCATGCGGGACCGCTTCGCAGACCAGCCCGCCCGGGCTGTGGCAGCCGCCGCCGCCACCACCGCCGCCACCGCAGACTACATCATACAGGTACCCACCCGCCGCCGACTACATCACACAGGTACCCACCCGCCATGCGGGACCGCTTCGCAGACCAGCCCGCCCGGGCTGTGGCAGCCGCCGCCGCCACCACCGCCGCCACCGCAGACTACATCATACAGGTACCCACCCGCCGCCGACTACATCACACAGGTACCCACCCGCCATGCGGGACCGCTTCGCAGACCAGCCCGCCCGGGCTGTGGCAGCCGCCGCCGCCACCACCGCCGCCACCGCAGACTACATCATACAGGTACCCACCCGCCATGCGGGACCGCTTCGCAGACCAGCCCGCCCGGGCTGTGGCAGCCGCCGCCGCCACCACCGCCGCCACCGCAGACTACATCATACAGGTACCCACCCGCCGCCGACTACATCACACAGGTACCCACCCGCCATGCGGGACCGCTTCGCAGACCAGCCCGCCCGGGCTGTGGCAGCCGCCGCCGCCACCACCGCCGCCACCGCAGACTACATCATACAGGTACCCACCCGCCGCCGACTACATCACACAGGTACCCACCCGCCATGCGGGACCGCTTCGCAGACCAGCCCGCCCGGGCTGTGGCAGCCGCCGCCGCCACCACCGCCGCCACCGCAGACTACATCATACAGGTACCCACCCGCCGCCGACTACATCACACAGGTACCCACCCGCCATGCGGGACCGCTTCGCAGACCAGCCCGCCCGGGCTGTGGCAGCCGCCGCCGCCACCACCGCCGCCACCGCAGACTACATCATACAGGTACCCACCCGCCGCCGACTACATCACACAGGTACCCACCCGCCGCCGACTACATCACACAGGTACCCACCCGCCATGCGGGACCGCTTCGCAGACCAGCCCGCCCGGGCTGTGGCAGCCGCCGCCGCCACCACCGCCGCCACCGCAGACTACATCATACAGGTACCCACCCGCCGCCGACTACATCACACAGGTACCCACCCGCCATGCGGGACCGCTTCGCAGACCAGCCCGCCCGGGCTGTGGCAGCCGCCGCCGCCACCACCGCCGCCACCGCAGACTACATCATACAGGTACCCACCCGCCGCCGACTACATCACACAGGTACCCACCCGCCATGCGGGACCGCTTCGCAGACCAGCCCGCCCGGGCTGTGGCAGCCGCCGCCGCCACCACCGCCGCCACCGCAGACTACATCATACAGGTACCCACCCGCCGCCGACTACATCACACAGGTACCCACCCGCCATGCGGGACCGCTTCGCAGACCAGCCCGCCCGGGCTGTGGCAGCCGCCGCCGCCACCACCGCCGCCACCGCAGACTACATCATACAGGTACCCACCCGCCGCCGACTACATCACACAGGTACCCACCCGCCGCCGACTACATCACACAGGTACCCACCCGCCATGCGGGACCGCTTCGCAGACCAGCCCGCCCGGGCTGTGGCAGCCGCCGCCGCCACCACCGCCGCCACCGCAGACTACATCATACAGGTACCCACCCGCCGCCGACTACATCACACAGGTACCCACCCGCCATGCGGGACCGCTTCGCAGACCAGCCCGCCCGGGCTGTGGCAGCCGCCGCCGCCACCACCGCCGCCACCGCAGACTACATCATACAGGTACCCACCCGCCGCCGACTACATCACACAGGTACCCACCCGCCATGCGGGACCGCTTCGCAGACCAGCCCGCCCGGGCTGTGGCAGCCGCCGCCGCCACCACCGCCGCCACCGCAGACTACATCATACAGGTACCCACCCGCCGCCGACTACATCACACAGGTACCCACCCGCCATGCGGGACCGCTTCGCAGACCAGCCCGCCCGGGCTGTGGCAGCCGCCGCCGCCACCACCGCCGCCACCGCAGACTACATCATACAGGTACCCACCCGCCGCCGACTACATCACACAGGTACCCACCCGCCATGCGGGACCGCTTCGCAGACCAGCCCGCCCGGGCTGTGGCAGCCGCCGCCGCCACCACCGCCGCCACCGCAGACTACATCATACAGGTACCCACCCGCCGCCGACTACATCACACAGGTACCCACCCGCCATGCGGGACCGCTTCGCAGACCAGCCCGCCCGGGCTGTGGCAGCCGCCGCCGCCACCACCGCCGCCACCGCAGACTACATCATACAGGTACCCACCCGCCGCCGACTACATCACACAGGTACCCACCCGCCGCCGACTACATCACACAGGTACCCACCCGCCATGCGGGACCGCTTCGCAGACCAGCCCGCTATACTAGGCTATACCTAGACTGTAGACATTAAATAAAACAATTTTACCCCTACAAACGTAAAATTCTGCATGTAGGAGGATCTGTAGGATTGTGGAAGGGAGGGAATTGGTTGTTGTGTATATTTTTCCAATCAACCCTGAATAATGAAGATATTACCTAACTACCTATTTATCGTATGTATCTGGGCCAAACAAGCCAAGCAATAAAACTGATACGTATTTGTTGCAGGACGTGTCAGACCCGATGATCCTGCAGCCCGCGTCGCTGGACACCGTGAGCCTGCGGCAGGCCGGCAAGCCGCTGGGCTTCGACGTGCTGCCCTCGTTCTGCGGGCACCACCAGCTGGCCGACATCCGCTTCGGCTCGCCCGCACACGCGTCCGGGGCCGTGCATCCCGGGGACGAGATCGTGCAGGTGAGGATTAATATTCTTGAAACTGCCTGTCTAATTATTTTAATTCCCATTGACTGAACAGTTCGCCCGCAGATATTTTTGTCGATGACAGGACAACACGCCACTAAATGACCATTTGAAAATCTAAGGCGCAACTGTGTATCTGTGGCACGTATCAGGAGGGCAATTAAACTAACTTTTAGGAACATTCACATTAAAATCTCAGTCTTGATCTGTCAAAATTGCTTCTGTTTATCTATATTTTTTATATAGATTGTTGCTGAGATGAGATTGCAACTAGGAAGGTTTTTAACTAGTAAGATTAACCTTCTGGTTTAAATCTAGACTTGATAATTCTATGTCATTTACTTATATTACATATATTGACGCTAGATTGACGCTAGCTTTCTGATACTGACGCTGACGTTTGACTTGGTAAATTACCTACTGGTGGTGGATTCTTTCACCACGATCACCAATCTTTGGAACTGATCCATTTAACGCCTGACACCCATAGTACAGGGTCTCCCTAGTTTGGGGTCAGATGGCCGTGTGTGAAATGTCCCCACATATTATTATATTATTATTATTATTATTTCCATCAATAAGTTTTGCAACAGGGTGTAGTGTAGATCTTCTCGTACGCCAGGTGGGCAACCAGTGCGTGATCGGATGGAGCGGAGACGCCGTGCTGCGCGCCTGTACAGCAGCCGGAGCAGAGCTCAGTCTGCGCCTGCGCAGGAGAGCCGCCCGCCCCCCGCCCCTCAGCACCCCGCACGCGCGCGCCCGGCGCCGCCCCGCGCCGCCCCCCGCGCCCCCGCCCGCCCCGCCCGCGCCCGGCTCCTCCGACGAGAGCGAGGCGCTGTCGCCGCCCGCCTCGCCCACGCAGCTCTCCGACCACACCAGGTAGCGACACTTGACCGCACCAGGTACCGACACTTGACCGCACCAGGTAGCGACACTTGACCGCACCAGGTAGCGACACTTGACCGCACCAGGTAGCGACACTTGACCGCACCAGGTAGCGACACTTGACCGCACCAGGTAGCGACACTTGACCGCACCAGGTAGCGACACTTGACCGCACCAGGTAGCGACACTTGACCGCACCAGGTAGCGACACTTGACCGCACCAGGTAGCGACACTCGACCACAGCAGATGGTTCCCCACGAATAATTTTATTGAGATGCATTTATATAAATGTAGAATCAAGTATTGTGTATGATTTACAGAATGTATCCGCCGAAACCGAGGACAGCAGTTCAAAGACGTCACACGATCAGCGGCGACAGTCCTCTGTACAAGCGACCGAGCCACACCATTGAACAGGTACCATTACAACTCAATATGTCCTTTGATGGTATATAACTAATCATTGAGAATGATACTGTTATTAATGCTTGTGTTTCAGTTCTGGCAAGAGCTGAAGCAACAGAGGTGGGGCCCCGAGGGAGCTCGCACTAGCATGAGTCCTGACGACACTGCGCTGTACGCGCGGGACAAGGTTAGCAACTCCTATATAAATAGCAACAGAGGTGGGGCCCCGAGGGAGCTCGCACTAGCATGAGTCCTGACGACACTGCGCTGTACGCGCGGGACAAGGTTAGCAACTCCTATATAAATAGCAACAGAGGTGGGGCCCCGAGGGAGCTCGCACTAGCATGAGTCCTGACGACACTGCGCTGTACGCGCGGGACAAGGTTAGCAACTCCTATATAAATAGCAACAGAGGTGGGGCCCCGAGGGAGCTCGCACTAGCATGAGTCCTGACGACACTGCGCTGTACGCGCGGGACAAGGTTAGCAACTC
Organism: Charanyca ferruginea; assembly: GCA_947361185.1. Taxonomy (NCBI): domain Eukaryota; kingdom Metazoa; phylum Arthropoda; class Insecta; order Lepidoptera; family Noctuidae; genus Charanyca; species Charanyca ferruginea. The sequence continues at coordinate 29,537,899 of OX376061.1, read as the reverse complement.
CTATATAAATAGCAACAGAGGTGGGGCCCCGAGGGAGCTCGCACTAGCATGAGTCCTGACGACACTGCGCTGTACGCGCGGGACAAGGTTAGCAACTCCTATATAAATAGCAACAGAGGTGGGGCCCCGAGGGAGCTCGCACTAGCATGAGTCCTGACGACACTGCGCTGTACGCGCGGGACAAGGTTAGCAACTCCTATATAAATAGCAACAGAGGTGGGGCCCCGAGGGAGCTCGCACTAGCATGAGTCCTGACGACACTGCGCTGTACGCGCGGGACAAGGTTAGCAACTCCTATATAAATAGCAACAGAGGTGGGGCCCCGAGGGAGCTCGCACTAGCATGAGTCCTGACGACACTGCGCTGTACGCGCGGGACAAGGTTAGCAACTCCTATATAAATAGCAACAGAGGTGGGGCCCCGAGGGAGCTCGCACTAGCATGAGTCCTGACGACACTGCGCTGTACGCGCGGGACAAGGTTAGCAACTCCTATATAAATAGCAACAGAGGTGGGGCCCCGAGGGAGCTCGCACTAGCATGAGTCCTGACGACACTGCGCTGTACGCGCGGGACAAGGTTAGCAACTCCTATATAAATAGCAACAGAGGTGGGGCCCCGAGGGAGCTCGCACTAGCATGAGTCCTGACGACACTGCGCTGTACGCGCGGGACAAGGTTAGCAACTCCTATATAAATAGCAACAGAGGTGGGGCCCCGAGGGAGCTCGCACTAGCATGAGTCCTGACGACACTGCGCTGTACGCGCGGGACAAGGTTAGCAACTCCTATATAAATAAACCTACTATATATAACCTTGTTGTTGCTTATTTTTAGCCTAAAGTAAAAAAATATTAATGTTTTGGAAATCAGTTGTAAAAAATCTCAAAGATAAGATATTAAGACTCTTGGTGCCCCGACAGACGTTGTCTTGTCAATCGATTTTTTTTCCCGTGTGAACCTTCCTTGAACTTGCACTAATATTTCAAGACCAAAAGTAGCCTAATCGGTCCAGCCGTTCTCGAGTTTTAGTGAGAGTAACGAACAACAATTAATTTTGACGTGATAATCTACACTAATATTATAAAGCTGAAGAGTTTGTTTGTTTGTTTGTTTGGTTGAACGCGCTAATCTCAGGATGTACTGGTTCGAATAGAAAAATTCTTTTTGTGTTGGATAGTCCATTTATCGAGGAAGGCATTAGGCCTATGCGAAGCTGGGTCGGGTCGCTAGTGTCTTATAAATCGATGAACACCGGCTGCACGTACGAAAAAGTGTCACGTTCCGTCTGAGCTTGAGCGTGCAAGCGAGAGCGTGGAACAAGCGATAGAGAGGCACGATCGGCCCAAGCAATAAGCTCCGCCCGCCTCGACGGAAGCTATTATTTGCTTATGTTATAATATGTTAGCCGTTATGTTTCTTTATGACGTTATCACGTAAAACTACGAGTCATGCCTTTTAAGTTTTCTCGTTTGAAGAAAAAACCACAACTAGAACCTTATAGTACTTTTTATTGTTTTTCTAAGTATTCACCACGTAGCTTAATACACTTTTCCATTCGCTCAAACCAGTTATTATAACATTTAATCCACTCTAAAGTGGGGGTGTTCGAAATGGCTGACTTGAAAGCGTCGACTGCTTCTTCACCGGACTGGAACCTTTGACCACGAAGACTTTTCTTAATTTTAGGAAATGTAAAGAAATCGTTAGGGCTTAGGTCAGGACTGTATGGAGGATGGTCAAGAATTTCTACTTTTTCCTGCTTCAAATACACAATCGTTTGACGAGCGCTGTGTGAGCTTGCGTTGTCGTGGTGCAGGATGATGCGTCGCTTTGAGTTAGATTTTCGAAGTTCGGTGATGACTTGTGGTAAACAAACTGTGGCATACCACTCTGCGTTAACCGTTCTACGATCTTCAAGTGCAATAGTCGCAACATGGCCGGCTTTTCCAACGAACGGGGCCACCATCTTCTTTGAAGTGCTTCGAGAACGAACAACTTTAGTCGGTTTTGGCTCGTCTTGAAAGACCCAGATTGCATTCGTCACCACTGATGATGTCGTAGACGTGATTTGACTCTCCTCGGTTGAACCTTTGCAGAGTTTTCTTACACCATCTGACGCGGGCCGCCTTGTGATCGTCGGAAAGCAGATGCGGTATCCCACGGCAAACTAGCTTTCTCACACCAAGCGCTTAATGCAAGATCTTCTGAATGGTTGTCTCTGAGATGCCTAATAGCCTCTATCTCTCGATACGTCACATGACGATCTTCGAGAATTAGTTGTCTCACAGCAATGATGTTATCTTCAGTGAAGGCAAATTTTGGACGTCCTTCGCGAGATTTGACACTAACACTAGTATGTCCACGCTGGAATTCTAAATACCAGCGTTCGACAGTCCGCAGACATGGGGCTTCATCACTGAACACAGATGTTAGTCTTCAAAACATTGAAGCCGTGTCAGGCCTCTTCTAAAGTTGTAGAAAATTATTGCACGAACATTTTCCTTCGAAAGATTCATTTTCGTACGTAACCTGACAGATTGCAATCCACGCTGTGACTACACAATAGCATTACTCCTAATACTTTCAACTGTTTTGAGATTCAAAATTTAAACACATTCGAATATAGAACAGTTCCACATTCAAAATTGCCGGGAAATATGGAAACGACAGAACTTAAAAGGCATGCCTCGTATCGTCCGTAAACCGACTTTACAGACAACCAATTTTTTATTATATAGACTATTTCCTAAATGATTTAGTTGATATTGTCTGTCAGGCGGTGTCCTGCAGCACCGGCCTGGAGCTGTCCCCGCGCCCGCGCACGTGCCTGGGCGTGGTGCTGGACCGCCCCGCCCCGCCCGCCGCGCCCCCGGCCGCGCCCCCCGCCCCAGACGACGCTGCCACCTCCGACCGGAGCCGTGGCAAGCTAGATAAAGCCCACTCCACCCCCGCCTACGACTTCGACGCGAGCATCGAAGAGCCCGGCCCTTTAGCCGCGCAGACTATCCCCGAATCGCCGACGACCCCGACAGACAGCCCGCTGGCACTACAGTCGGCTGACAAAGCAGACAGAATCCTCGACTTCAAGAAGTCGAGCTCACAGATAGGCGAGGCCATACTCCAGCGCGGGCGCCGCAGTCAGGCGGAGGACGAGGGCCTGCAGCCCGACACAGCCTCCCGCGACCCTCGCTCCTCTCGCGTGCTGGAGACGCTGAACATCGCGCTCATGGAGCACCGGCGGCGCTCCGGCCTGGCGCCCGAGCCGGCCGGGAGCTTGGCGTCGAGGTGAGGAACTTACTACTCTCCAGCCGCATGGCTTCCATTAAAGCTGAAAAGCCCGGCTTGCTATCAATAACGTGACACGATTAAAAATATATTTTTAAGTTAGTACGTACTATTCAATGATCATCTCATAAGAATTGATAAGAATAAAACATTTCAACATTTCATTCATCATTTCATTTCTCAGAAAATGTTGTTGATAAATTTCGACGTATTCATCGCCCTTTTGTATGATGAAAAAAGCCTGGCTTGTGGCTGTTTAGTTCGAAAGACCGATCAATTATTTAACTTTTTTTTTCTGCGCTATCTATTGGCCTGTTGTAATATCTTGTCCGTCGATCTCGAAGAGGTCAGTTGAGCCGAAAATTTTAATAGCTGATGGCCTTAAAATCAATTATGTGATACTGATAGCATATTAATAACTGTTTTGCGAAACGATGAATATTATAAAATGTTATAGTGTTTATTCTTAAATCTAACCTAACCTTAACCATAACTTTGACCTCCAGGCACGCCACTTCTCGTACATTTAATTTATCAATGTACATTATTAATTATTATTGTCACTTATTGGTTACGTTTCTCAGTTATGGATATAAACGCACATTTAAGCACGTCCCTGTCTGACACGAAGTAAAAATTTTGAAGTTTTTTTTAGTTTATAGCACACCAGTCCAAACCATACCTTACTCACAGTCGGCCCGCAGGTTCCCTCGCAGCAGCGCCCGGCGCGGGCCGGAGCCGCCCCCGCGCCCCGCGCCGCCCCCGCGCCCCTCCCCCTGCCCCGCCCCCGCCCCCGCCCCCGGCCCCGCCCCCGCCCCCGCACAGTACCCGGTGCTGCGCGCCGTGCCGCGCTCGGAGGAGGCGGGCGCGTCGCCGCTCAAGCCTGTCAGACCCGGCGACCCCACGCATGTGAGTTTGTGTACTTTGTAAGGCTAAATTTACCCTATGGTTATTGAAATAAATTACATTTTTAACCGACTTCAAAAAGGAGGAGGTTATCAATTCGGATCTTTGTATTTTTCTTTTTAATGTATGTTCGGGCATAGTCAGGCTCCGTCATTTATAGACGGATTTACAAAAATCTTTTTTTTTTTCAAGATGGGTTTATTGCGCAATGGTCCCATATAAATATACAGAACGCACATTACTTTAGTTTCGGAAGTCGGTGGCGGTGACTATGTTCATGCAATAAAAACCAACAAAATAGTAAAACCTATGGCGTAATTGAGTGCGTAACACGAGCAATCATTACTTTCCAGATCTCCATCCCCCTCCGCCACATAACGAAGCACGACATCCGCGTCATCCCCAGCGAACGCCGCGAGATGCCCGCCATCAACAGCTCCAGCGACCAGGCCGCGGGGCCCCCGGGGGCCGCGGGGGCCTCGGGGGGCGCGGGGTCCCCGCTGGGCCGGCCGGGCGCGGGCGACATCGTGATGGGCGCGCACGTGCACGCGGAGGGGGCGGGGCCCGCGCGCGGCCACGCCCTTTCGCCCACGAGTGCCGTGAGGGGCATGTTCCCTACTTCCAAGTCCAAGAGTTTGAAGAAGAAGAGCTCCATTCTTGCTAGTAATATCTCTAGGGTTTTATATTTTATTAGGTTTGAAGTAGGAATGCCTAACAGTGTATGTAGTAAAAGATGATTGAGATGAGAATTAATCTTAATTGCCAAACTTAGCCTATTATACAATGTGTAGCAGAAACATGTCATATTTAAAGATTATGAGGAAAATCCTCTAAGTAAAGTCAATCTATCGATAAAAACAACGGTATCTGGTAAAGTGATGCTACAAATAACCCTTCGTTCAATGGTCTGTTTATCATAGTATTATATTCTGGTTTTTCAATAGCAATGTGATATACTCTAACGCATGCGATAAAAGATTTTGTATACCAGAATTTGTGTAAATTGTGTGGATTGAAAAATTTATACAATTTATATTTGAGTTACTGATGTGACCTTTGTTTGAAGCTTAAATTTATAGATATAAATAAGTGAAAAAAAAAAACAGTTTATTTTGATTTGTGTATAGATTCTGTATCAGATTCAGAGATTTATGTTACACGCTGTATGTATAAATATTTATGAGTTAATTAGCCGCTCCTCGTCTCTCGCTCGAGCCGGCCGGCACCGCCGAGTCTGTAGTTTTAAATTCGTCCCTAAATAACGAAGACCCAACCTGTCCCCTCGCTGTCTTCTCTCGGCTACGCTTTAAGCCGAGGCCTGTACCCCACAGGGTATGCTTTAACGGAAGTTCACTTCGTTTCGAAGTTTATTGTCCTGCCTTAAATTCTTTTTACGGCACCACAGGAAAGTTTGGTCGAGCGGCCGACGCCTTCCTAGGTAGAGCTGCGAGATGGCACACCGACAGTGTTCGTCGTCGTGTGTTTAGAACGCCTGACGTATGAGCGAGCTCACTACAACTAGTACCTCATTGCAGAGCGCCGCATGGTGCCGGCGGCGGCGCTGGCGGCGCGCGGGGCGGCGGGGGGGGTGTGGCAGCGCGTGCGCGCGGGGGGGCAGGCCCCGCGCTGGGCCCGGCGCCATCTGCTGCTGACGCACAACCTGCTGTACGCCTACCGGGGGCCCGAGGTATGTATGTAGCTACGACTCTCCTGACGCTCCTAACACTGTCATCCACGCCCACTCGATAACTTTATTGTTTTATCTTTCTAACAGCATAAGCTGCGGAGCTCAGGCCGCAATAGATGTTATTCACATAACATCTATTGCGACCTGCGGGGCATAATTAAAATGGGGACCTAACGGTCCCCATTGTAATTTCTCGTCTAGCGTGATTCCTAGGAAAACCGTTTGACTAGTAAATTCCAGTTTCTCTCCATTTAAAATGATGTCACAATTACTATTCCGAACATTTGGTAATATGAATCAAATACATTTGGTTTTTTTTTTTCATTAAATACCAAATTGTTTACCGTAAACCAATTTTGAACCTGAACAATAGCGTCATTTACGTCGTCAAGATGTTGTGAGTGACCGTCTGTCTACTTTAAAAATCAATGAAGTGTCATCGGCAAATAACACCATCTTCGGTTGATTTTGAAGTAATTGGGGTAAATCATTTATATAGATTAAGAATAGAAATGGACCTAATATTAAGCCTTGAGGAACGCCCATAGTAATTTTAGACCCCAATGAGTTCACACCGTTAACCTGAACTTTTACCTGTCTATCCCTCAGGTATGATCTTAGTAAATCAAGAGATACTTAACTAATCCCGTAGTGCTCCAGTTTCAGCAATAGTGTCTCATGGTCAACGCAATCGAACGCCTTTGAGAGGTCGCAAAAGATTCCAATGGCATCTTGTGATTCCTCCCAAGCGCTAAAAATGTTCTTTATTAGGGTGACACCACCGGCGTCAGTTGTACAACGCTCTTTGGTGAAACCGTATTGTTGTTCATGAAAGATGGATTTTTTATTAAAGTGATGTAACATTTGATTGAGCATTAACTTTTCAAACACCTTGCTGAGAACTGGCAGAATCGACACAGGCCTATAATTGTTGGGGTCTTTACTATCACCGGATTTGGACAATGGTACTACTTTACTGTGTTTCATCAGATTCGGAAAGACTTCTTGGTTTACACTGGTGTTAAATATGAAAGCTAAATAGGGCGCAGTCGTTGTGGTAAATCGCAACCGGCGGCGCAATGATATTGATTGACCTAAACCTACTCCTGATTTGAATGTTTCTATGAAAAACAGGAGTAGGTTTAGGTGAAGAAACGAGATATTATTTGTCTATATTAAGAGCGTGTATTCGATTCGCGACGAAAACTTCATGTTTTCGCGTTTTGCCCAGAGCAATATCGTAATGATGTGAGCAGATTATTTAAAGACAATTACAGTTTTAGAAAGTCTTGCTTTAGGGAACTACAGAGTAAAAGTATAATTTTTAATTATGGTTTTTTAAAGCGAAGACTATCTAAAATTGGTATCATTGAAAGTTTAAATTTTAAAGAACATAATTCCAAATTCAAATTAGGAAAATGTGTGATTTGGATTTGTTTTTCGTACTGTCAAGATGAGTGAATCTAATGAAGAATTTCGATACATTTTAAAATTTTACTACAACAAAGGTAAAAATGCAACGCAAGTCGCGAAAAAAATTTGCGATGTTTATGGACCTAGTGCAGTGTCTGTGAGAGTAGCACAAAGAATCATGGCAGGATTTGTACAAAAAAAATTAAGATGTTTAGAGAAATTGAAATTCTAATTTTTATATTCTTGGGTAGCTAAAGAATATCTTCAGGCATTTACAGTATTTTTAAAACCCCGGTAAAAAAAGTTAATAAGTTTAACGAAAACCTCATTATTTCAGAACGAAACGGTGACTGACAGTAACAGTGACACTGACATTTGCCGTTTTGCAGTTCTTACATTGAAATTGCATCGTTGTATGGGAAATAATATCACAAATATTGATTATTTTTTTCCACACACTTGTCACATAACTTGTTTGTCAAGTTTATAGATCTTTGTACGGTGAACGTACATGGTTTTAAAATAATCATATATTTTTAATGCTATAAGTTAGTAGGCTCGCGTATTTGCACTTTGATCGCGACCTACATTTGGGAGTGCATTGACGTACGGCGGAAGCTAGATGATGCATTATTGTACATAATTTAATTAGTGTTCAATTAGACGTGGTTTGGGTCGGACAACTTGCATTTTTATTTAGATTCTTACCCGTTGAGCATTCACTGACAATCTTTGCATTTAAGTGACATTTTCTGCATATTACATTTTACATTTGCATTGACAAACTTTAATGTTGGTTTAACACACCCTACAATCTTTTAACATCGATTGTCACTTTTTTTTTTATAAACACAAAATGGGCATCGAGATGAAACGAAAAAGTGTTATTTTCATTTCGTAATATTTTAATTATGCGGGGTTTTAAAAATATGCTAAGTATATCAATCTACTCCTGGTAATGTGTTCTTCACATTGGAAAATATTTTAGACCCTCTAAATTACTTTTTTTTTTCATACAAATGAATGTATGAATCTCGCCATGATTAAGCTGCATAATTATGTTTAAGCGTTTTCAATCCGGAAATTTTGATGTCAAAGATGCACGTCGCTCTGATCGCCATATTACGGATAAATTGGATGCCATTTTAGAAAAAGTGGAGCAAGATCGGCATATCAGTAGTTACGACGTAGCTGAAGAACTGGGAATTGACCACAAAACAGTTTTGGCGTATTTGAAAAAAACTGGGTACACAAAAAAGCTCGATATTTGGGTTCCTCACGAGCTCACTGAAAGAAACCTAATGAACCGTGTACTCATTTGTAATTCTTTATTAAGACGTAATGAAACCGAACCATTTTTGAAGAAGCTGATAACTGGTGATGAAAAGTGGATCACGTACGACAAGAACGTGTGAAAAAGGTCGTGGTCTAAGGCCGGTCAGGCTTCACAGACTGTGGCGAAACCCGGGTTAACTCGCAACAAGGTGATGCAATGTGTGTGGTGGGATTAGAAGGGCATTATTCATTATGAGCTGTTACCACCAGGCAGGACCATCGATTCTGAACTCTACTGCGAACAACTGATGAGATTAAAGCAAGAAGTTGAGAGAAAGCGGCCGGAATTAATCAACAGAAGGGGTGTGGTTTTTCATCATGATAACACTAGACCTCACACATATTTAGCCACTCAGCAAAAATTAAGTGAGTTTGGCTGGGAGGTGTTAATGCATCCGCCGTATAGTCCTGACCTTGCACCTTCAGATTTCCACCTGTTTCGGTCTCTTCAGAATTCTTTAGGCAGTGTCAGGTTAACATCACGAGAGGACTGCCAAAACCACTTGTCGCGATATTTTGATCAGAAGTCCCAAAATTTCTATAGCAATGGGATCATGTCCCTACCTACAAGATGGCAAAAAGTTATCGAACAAAATGTAATGTACCTACATACTTTAGTTAAATGTAAATAAACTTTATTAAAAAATGTTTTGAATTTTCTTAAAAAATGCGAAGAAACTTTTTCCCCAACCTATTATTTATTTTATGAAAATAAAGGTTATCTTCAATATACACAATTTTTTTCAGTTCCTTGTACGAATTCATTTATTTTAGACAATAGGGTATTACACCCATTTTTGAAAAGTACCTCAATGAAATTCTGTAGTGCTAATATGCCACCAAAAAAAACACAAAATTTTTATTCAATTAAAATTTCAAATTTCGCGCGTAGTTTGACGAAAACGCCTCTTACTGGACGCCATATTGCTCAGCGTAAATGACGTCAGTTCGTTTTGTATCAAATGAGCTCATATTAAATATGATAATTGTATATCATTAAAAAATAATTAAAAGCATATTTTGTAATAGGTGCAATAATGAAAAAATTACGTTTGTTACGAAAATAATAAAAGTACAAAGCCTATATTACGCCAATCGGTTGACTAACAGTTGACAATTTTTTGTTTACACAGCCGTACGGCGTAATAACATGGCCGCTACTATTTCACGGTGTTTTATAACAGATTAAAAATACTGAAAACTTTGAATTGAATTTAAAAATTTGTTTTGTTATTTTATGAATTAAAACTTACATTTTCCGACTGCTTTAAGCCTAAACTGTCTCAATAACATGTTTATAGATTTTTTCTCGTATAGAGTAAAATACCCTATTATTTTAAAAAGCACTGTAAAACCTCGCGCGCTGTTGTTTGCCGATCAATTTCAATGATTCGTGCGTATTTTTTTTCTAATGCACACAAACAGACCATTGTATTGTACTAGTGTGTGTCAATGCTGCTACGCCGTTCTAGCAATCGTTTAGATTTTGAGTTGCGCAAAATCGAATACGCGCCTTTAATAAAACTTAAAAAATACCTTTCCGAGTAACGATTGCACATACCTTAATCCTTCACAAGGAACAATTCCATGCATTCTCGAATTCATATTATAAGAAATATTATTCACAAATGAATGTAATCACATACGTTAAAACATCTAGTATAGGTAAATACAAAATATTTAAATAACGGGATTTTACTCGTAAAAAAATAAAGCGACTCATCTTAAGCCTGGCTTTTTTCTTCATACGATAGGGTATTACACCCATTTTTGAAAAGTGTCTCAATGAAATTCTGTAGTGCTAATATGCCACCAAAAAAAAAAACACAAAATTTTTATTCTTTCGATAAGTGCCATAAAAATGCATCTAAATTTTAAATTTTCAAATTTCGCGCCTAGTTTGACGAAAACGCCTCTTACTGGACGCCATATTGCACAGCGTAAATGACGTCAGTTCGTTTTGTATCAAATGAGCTCATATTAAATATGATAATTGTAAATCATTTAAAAATAATTAAAAGCATATTTTGTAATAGGTGTAATAATGAAAAAATTACGTTGGTTACGAAAATAATAAAAGTACAAAGCCTATATTACGCCAATCGGTTGATTGACATTTGACAATTTTTTGTTTACACAGCCGTATGGCGTAATAACATGGCCGCTACTATTTCACGGTGTTTTATAACAGATTAAAAATACTGAAAACTTTGAATTGAATTTAAAAAATGGTTTTGTTATTTTATGAACTAACACTTACATTTTCCGACTGCTTTATGCCTAAACTGTCTCAATAACATATTTATAGATTTTTTCTCGTATAGAGTAAAATACCCTATTATTTTAAAAAGCACTGTAAAACCTCGCGCGCTGTGGTTTGCCGATCAATTTTAATGATTCGTGCGTATTTTTTTTCTAATGCACACAAACAGACCATTGTATTGTACTAGTGTGTGTCAATGCTGCTACGCCGTTCTAGCAATCGTTTAGATTTTGAGTTGCGCAAAATCGAATACGCGCCTTTAATAAAACTTAAAAAATACCTTTCCGAGTAACGATGTGCAATCGTTACTCGGAAAGGTATTTTTTAGATACCTTAATCCTTTACAAGGAACAATTCCATGCATTCTCGAATTCATATTATAAGAAATATTATTCACAAATGAATGTAATCACATACGTTAAAACATCTAGTATAGGTAAATACAAAATATTTAAATAACGGGATTTTACTCGTAAAAGAATAAAGCGTCTGACTCATCTTAAGCCTGGCTTTTTACCCGACTACGGCAAAGCCAAAGGAGGGTTATGATTTTGACAGGCTATGTATGTATGTATGTATGTATGTATGTATGTATGTATGTATGTATGTATGTACGTATGTTCATCTGTTCGCTCATAGCTCCTAAACTACTTATCAGAACTGAACAAATGAGGTATCGTTAGAAGCGTCTTAATCGTCCGCTGGTTATAGGCTATATGACGTGTCACCGAATCCAATGTAGCGCCCTCTGACGGACAAAAAAACCAAGATAAAAAAATAATATGAAGACAAGCATACCGTGTTTGGTATCATTGGAAAGGGGTTCACTAGTACCTTTCAAATATATAACATTTAGTTGTGACTTATCACAAATTATTTAAAAAAAGGAAAGATAAAAAAAAAAATTAAGATACGCATACCGTGTTTGGTATCATTAGAAAGGGGTTCACTAGTACCTTTTAAATATATAATACTAAGCTGTGACTTGTCACAACTGATTAAAAAAAAACTACTACTGGTATTTAAACTCCAAAATGGTTTAAATAAAAAAATAAAGTTGAAAAACTAAAACCCGACCACAACAAAAAGTGATCTAAAAAGTACGAAACAAGAAAATATTTCACACAGAAATCAAGACATAGGTACAAAATGGTCAAGGTAAAGCCGTGGTTGCATGCCATTATAATTCATGTTCATCGCACCCATATGGGACACAGGCATGCAACCACGGCTTTACCTTGACCATTTTGTACCTATGTCTTGATTTCTGTGTGAAATATTTTCTTGTTTCGTACTTTTTAGATCACTTTTTGTTGTTTCTTCATACAATTCCGCGATTCGTATGCGAGCAGTATTTAATACTTACACAATTTGTAGGCAAAACTATCAAATCCGAGAAGCCTATCAATACTTAAGCGCGCTGGATAACGCGCGGAATTTAAAATGTTTATGATTATCAATTCTTATGAGATAGTATGTAGATGTATTTTCTTTTTTCGCTTTCTTTTTTTTTTGTATTGTCTCGCATTATTGATTGCAAGCCTGGCTTTTCGGCTTCAATGGAAGGCACGCCACTGATTAAGACTTGACTATGTATAAAAGTTGGGTACAATTAACTCCTAATTTAATTTGCCCCTGTATACTTGTCCCGCTCCCCGCAGTGCTTGAAGGCGGACTGCATGATCTACCTGGAGGGCTGCACGGTGTCGGCCGCGGGCGAGGTGAAGTCCCGCCCGCACGCCTTCAAGGTGTACCACACGGGCACCGCCTTCTACTTCGCGAGCGACTCGCGTGACGCGCAGCTCGCCTGGATACAGCTCATACACCGCGCCACGCTGCTACCCTCGCTCGCGCCGCACGTGAGTCTACACGCTATACACGTCACGCCCACTCTTCAAGGTGTACCACACGGGCACCGCCTTCTACTTCGCGAGCGACTCGCGTGACGCGCAGCTCGCCTGGATACAGCTCATACACCGCGCCACGCTGCTACCCTCGCTCGCGCCGCACGTGAGTCTACACGCTATACACGTCACGCCCACTCTTCAAGGTGTACCACACGGGCACCGCCTTCTACTTCGCGAGCGACTCGCGTGACGCGCAGCTCGCCTGGATACAGCTCATACACCGCGCCACGCTGCTACCCTCGCTCGCGCCGCACGTGAGTCTACACGCTATACACGTCACGCCCACTCTTCAAGGTGTACCACACGGGCACCGCCTTCTACTTCGCGAGCGACTCGCGTGACGCGCAGCTCGCCTGGATACAGCTCATACACCGCGCCACGCTGCTACCCTCGCTCGCGCCGCACGTGAGTCTACACGCTATACACGTCACGCCCACTCTTCAAGGTGTACCACACGGGCACCGCCTTCTACTTCGCGAGCGACTCGCGTGACGCGCAGCTCGCCTGGATACAGCTCATACACCGCGCCACGCTGCTACCCTCGCTCGCGCCGCACGTGAGTCTACACGCTATACACGTCACGCCCACTCTTCAAGGTGTACCACACGGGCACCGCCTTCTACTTCGCGAGCGACTCGCGTGACGCGCAGCTCGCCTGGATACAGCTCATACACCGCGCCACGCTGCTACCCTCGCTCGCGCCGCACGTGAGTCTACACGCTATACACGTCACGCCCACTCTTCAAGGTGTACCACACGGGCACCGCCTTCTACTTCGCGAGCGACTCGCGTGACGCGCAGCTCGCCTGGATACAGCTCATACACCGCGCCACGCTGCTACCCTCGCTCGCGCCGCACGTGAGTCTACACGCTATACACGTCACGCCCACTCTTCAAGGTGTACCACACGGGCACCGCCTTCTACTTCGCGAGCGACTCGCGTGACGCGCAGCTCGCCTGGATACAGCTCATACACCGCGCCACGCTGCTACCCTCGCTCGCGCCGCACGTGAGTCTACACGCTATACACGTCACGCCCACTCTTCAAGGTGTACCACACGGGCACCGCCTTCTACTTCGCGAGCGACTCGCGTGACGCGCAGCTCGCCTGGATACAGCTCATACACCGCGCCACGCTGCTACCCTCGCTCGCGCCGCACGTGAGTCTACACGCTATACACGTCACGCCCACTCTTCAAGGTGTACCACACGGGCACCGCCTTCTACTTCGCGAGCGACTCGCGTGACGCGCAGCTCGCCTGGATACAGCTCATACACCGCGCCACGCTGCTACCCTCGCTCGCGCCGCACGTGAGTCTACACGCTATACACGTCACGCCCACTCTTCAAGGTGTACCACACGGGCACCGCCTTCTACTTCGCGAGCGACTCGCGTGACGCGCAGCTCGCCTGGATACAGCTCATACACCGCGCCACGCTGCTACCCTCGCTCGCGCCGCACGTGAGTCTACACGCTATACACGTCACGCCCACTCTTCAAGGTGTACCACACGGGCACCGCCTTCTACTTCGCGAGCGACTCGCGTGACGCGCAGCTCGCCTGGATACAGCTCATACACCGCGCCACGCTGCTACCCTCGCTCGCGCCGCACGTGAGTCTACACGCTATACACGTCACGCCCACTCTTCAAGGTGTACCACACGGGCACCGCCTTCTACTTCGCGAGCGACTCGCGTGACGCGCAGCTCGCCTGGATACAGCTCATACACCGCGCCACGCTGCTACCCTCGCTCGCGCCGCACGTGAGTCTACACGCTATACACGTCACGCCCACTCTTCAAGGTGTACCACACGGGCACCGCCTCTAACTACTACTATACTATATTATTGGTTCGGTTCGTATGTGCAATGTTCTAGCACTGCGCTAGGAGCGATTTTCACCGACATTTATCTCTTTTTGTTATGCCATCCCATACTCATGCTTAACTCATTTTCAGATGGACGTATCGAAACAATTCTCCGAGACGGACTACTCAGAGACAGAATCAGACTCGGAGAGTCCTCAGAAGTCCCGCGACCCCGCGCAGGAGAAGGACAAGTCCAGGTTCGGGTCGCTGAAGAAGCTGACGCACCGCATGCAGTCCAGCGAGCACGTGGCGCACTCGTCCACCAGCCTGGACCGCAAGTACCTGCGCTTCTTCTACCGCAGCAAGACCAAGGACGACGCCAAGCTCAAGGTGGGCGGATGTGACTGTACCAGAGATCTGTGTGTTTAATCTTAAGGCTTGTATACATTCCAATAACCTTGAGCATTTGGCCCGTACTGAGTTTGTGCGGGGCCGTACGAGTGCGGGGGTGATGTAGACGCAGTCTTTAATCGGATGCATTTTTTTTTTATTTTAATAAAAATAATACATATTTGTAAAAAGTAACAAAGCCAAATCATTTTCCTTTGTATTGCAAAGCAGTAGATATTTCTTTTATACTCTTTTGATAAGAAATTAAGGAGTAAAATGGTTTCATCTCAATGATTTCGAGGTAATTA
Source organism: Charanyca ferruginea (assembly GCA_947361185.1). Taxonomy (NCBI): domain Eukaryota; kingdom Metazoa; phylum Arthropoda; class Insecta; order Lepidoptera; family Noctuidae; genus Charanyca; species Charanyca ferruginea. The sequence goes on along the minus strand of OX376061.1, from coordinate 29,522,597 downwards.
GACATTTTTTTTTCTTATTATGTGATACCGATAGAAAAATTGTGGCTAAACCAAATTACGTATCTTATCATGGAGATTACTAACAATTTTTTTCAGATATAACTTCTCTGTAAATGCCGACGAAAAGTTGCATCTGCATGCTTCTTTCAAGCTTTTTTCGAGAGAGCAGTCTTAACATGACTCGTTCTAATACAATTGATTTCCGTAGAAAGCGCAGGCGGGCGTGCCAGTACCCACCGAGCACTACCGCAGCTACCGCCGCGTGGGCCCCCCGGCCTCGCCCCCCGGGGGCCCCGCGCCGGGCCCCGCGGCCCCGCCCTCGCCCCCGCGCCTCACGGTGGAGGGCGCGGAGGAGGGCCCCAAGTCGCGTCGTCTCCCGAAGCCCATCAACTACATCCACGCGTCTAATCCTAACTTGTTAGACTTCGATAAAAGCGACTTCGTCACCAAACCTACGCTGCACGTGCCTAAACCTAAACCAAAGGCAAGTTTTTAAAGAATGTGTATTATTATCGTTATGTTTATTAAATAAATCTGTTACTGTTATATTATTAGTATTAAAAACAATTGATAGAAAATTTGGGCTCTGTTATTTTGAAATCGTGGGGTGTTTCATAACGTCGTCGTGAACAACTGTCCAACACGCGACAGTCGCGGCGTCACAGCAGCGCGTGTGGACTGCTGCATAGCATATGACCGCGCTCAATACTCAATACTTTATTACTTTCCACAATGTGAGCTTACGTGGTAACTTAGATATATAAGGTGTAACGTCAAATATGCAAAACCTGAAAATAGTTTGATTAGAATAACGAGAAGAATCAATTGAACCACTTTTTAATATAGGTAACATTTTTCAAACAATCTTCATTATACATGTTACCCTGTCTATTTATTAATAAGTCAAGCCATCACGTGCGCAAACCTGCCAAAATAGGTAAACAAACACAAATGGTTGTCGTCCAATTTAAATTTTCTCATACGCGTGATAATAATAGTTCTTATATCAGTGCAAATACGAGTCTTGGTAAAACTATAGCAGCACATAAAACCTTTAATTATTTTTTTATGATTTTTTTTTCTTTCAGAATTAGGTTAATTGAATTAAAAATCATTTGGGGTGTCAGAGGTTTTGCGTGTTTAACGTTACACCTTGTATAGATCATTATGGACCCTGTCGGGCACAGTAAATAAGTAAGTAGGAGATAGGAAGCTTATAATCTAATATTATTAAAGTTAATAAACAAAACTGTCTAAAAGTGTCAAAACGCGCTAGAAGCGTGCTGCCAATAACGCTTAGTTACACGACGCCCTAACGTGTGTCACATGTGCTGCAGACGGAGAACCTGGTGGGCTTCGTGACCCTGGAGCAGTTCATGCTGAAGAAGCAAGCCGAGGAGCGGCGCCAGCTGTACACCAACCGAGTGCTCATGGGGGTGGAGCATCAGAACAGAGCCGCCGCACAGCACGACCTCATGCAGAGGCTCGACAACATCGGTAGCTCACACTCACATCACCTCACTCACGTGACACACTACACCGCCGCACAGCACGACCTCATGCAGAGGCTCGACAACATCGGTAGCTCACACTCACATCACCTCACTCACGTGACACACTACACCGCCGCACAGCACGACCTCATGCAGAGGCTCGACAACATCGGTAGCTCACACTCACATCACCTCACTCACGTGACACACTACACCGCCGCACAGCACGACCTCATGCAGAGGCTCGACAACATCGGTAGCTCACACTCACATCACCTCACTCACGTGACACACTACACCGCCGCACAGCACGACCTCATGCAGAGGCTCGACAACATCGGTAGCTCACACTCACATCACCTCACTCACGTGACACACTACACCGCCGCACAGCACGACCTCATGCAGAGGCTCGACAACATCGGTAGCTCACACTCACATCACCTCACTCACGTGACACACTACACCGCCGCACAGCACGACCTCATGCAGAGGCTCGACAACATCGGTAGCTCACACTCACATCACCTCACTCACGTGACACACTACACCGCCGCACAGCACGACCTCATGCAGAGGCTCGACAACATCGGTAGCTCACACTCACATCACCTCACTCACGTGACACACTACACCGCCGCACAGCACGACCTCATGCAGAGGCTCGACAACATCGGTAGCTCACACTCACATCACCTCACTCACGTGACACACTACACCGCCGCACAGCACGACCTCATGCAGAGGCTCGACAACATCGGTAGCTCACACTCACATCACCTCACTCACGTGACACACTACACCGCCGCACAGCACGACCTCATGCAGAGGCTCGACAACATCGGTAGCTCACACTCACATCACCTCACTCACGTGACACACTACACCGCCGCACAGCACGACCTCATGCAGAGGCTCGACAACATCGGTAGCTCACACTCACATCACCTCACTCACGTGACACACTACACCGCCGCACAGCACGACCTCATGCAGAGGCTCGACAACATCGGTAGCTCACACTCACATCACCTCACTCACGTGACACACTACACCGCCGCACAGCACGACCTCATGCAGAGGCTCGACAACATCGGTAGCTCACACTCACATCACCTCACTCACGTGACACACTACACCGCCGCACAGCACGACCTCATGCAGAGGCTCGACAACATCGGTAGCTCACACTCACATCACCTCACTCACGTGACACACTACACCGCCGCACAGCACGACCTCATGCAGAGGCTCGACAACATCGGTAGCTCACACTCACATCACCTCACTCACGTGACACACTACACCGCCGCACAGCACGACCTCATGCAGAGGCTCGACAACATCGGTAGCTCACACTCACATCACCTCACTCACGTGACACACTACACCGCCGCACAGCACGACCTCATGCAGAGGCTCGACAACATCGGTAGCTCACACTCACATCACCTCACTCACGTGACACACTACACCGCCGCACAGCACGACCTCATGCAGAGGCTCGACAACATCGGTAGCTCACACTCACATCACCTCACTCACGTGACACACTACACCGCCGCACAGCACGACCTCATGCAGAGGCTCGACAACATCGGTAGCTCACACTCACATCACCTCACTCACGTGACACACTACACCGCCGCACAGCACGACCTCATGCAGAGGCTCGACAACATCGGTAGCTCACACTCACATCACCTCACTCACGTGACACACTACACCGCCGCACAGCACGACCTCATGCAGAGGCTCGACAACATCGGTAGCTCACACTCACATCACCTCACTCACGTGACACACTACACCGCCGCACAGCACGACCTCATGCAGAGGCTCGACAACATCGGTAGCTCACACTCACATCACCTCACTCACGTGACACACTACACCGCCGCACAGCACGACCTCATGCAGAGGCTCGACAACATCGGTAGCTCACACTCACATCACCTCACTCACGTGACACACTACACCGCCGCACAGCACGACCTCATGCAGAGGCTCGACAACATCGGTAGCTCACACTCACATCACCTCACTCACGTGACACACTACACCGCCGCGCAGCACGACCTCATGCAGAGGCTCGACAACATCGGTAGCTCACACTCACATCACCTCACTCACGTGACACACTACACCGCCGCACAGCACGACCTCATGCAGAGGCTCGACAACATCGGTAGCTCACACTCACATCACCTCACTCACGTGACACACTACACCGCCGCACAGCACGACCTCATGCAGAGGCTCGACAACATCGGTAGCTCACACTCACATCACCTCACTCACGTGACACACTACACCGCCGCGCAGCACGACCTCATGCAGAGGCTCGACAACATCGGTAGCTCACACTCACATCACCTCACTCACGTGACACCATGTCACACTCATGTGTCAGACAATCACACACAGCATTGTCAGACAGTTACGACGCCCTAGTTCTATCTCAACTCTTTGTACTGACGACTTATCTCATGGGTAAGATCACACGATACTGTTCACTCATCGCCACACTCACTCTGAAGTGGTAGTGAGCTGGAGTCAACAGCGCGACCTTGTTGGAATGTTTACAAAGCTCTGACAGGATGCGGGAAGATCCAGGGTTGTAGGAGAGATTGGGTCACAGTGAATAACTTCACCAAAACTAAATTATTTGACGCTAAGACACTCAAAGAAAACACGTGGTTACTGCTCGTCCGAACTAGGTGTACGCGCTGCTGAATGAGTCGCACACACCTTGTAGATTTGCTTGAAATGATAGTCACTGATAGCCAAAGAAGATCTGGGCCTCAAGTCTGCTATTACAATAGTGTCAGAATGGTATATCATTGATTTTCATAATGACGCCATTATACTAGTAGATTACCAAACTTGTCAAAATCAACAAGTATGAAATCAATGATAGACCATTCTGACACTATTGTAATAGCAGACTTGAGGCCCTGATTTATTGAGTAATCTTAACTACCGAGTTACTAATGATATATGAATGTGAATGACCGCTAATGGGTACAGCTGTCTATGATCGCTGATCGTGTACTGTCGCGTTACAATATGATTCGCGTAAGGCGACGGAAAAGTGCTGAATTGTGTAAATGTGTAATGCGCGCGTGCCATGTACGATACATGACTCGTACACTAGGCGTCGACGCGATATCGAAGCGGGGAGACGCACTGTCATCCTCCAGGCAATAGGTACGTAACGAAACTATTTTTCATGTGGTTTTAAAATTTGTTATATCTCAAAGTGTATGAGAAGTGTTTGTATTTTATGCCTCGCTATCGAGTAAGGAAAACTAGTATCGGAATTCACACTGAAGAACAGATGAGTAACACTCTAAAACGTACGTCGAGGGGCCAAAAGATAAGAGCTGTTGCTAATCGACTGGTATTCCATTTACAATGTGTATCATATGAAATCTCAAAAATCGTAAACTGAAACTATTTATTATTAATAAACAATTTACATGCACTTTTGAATTGTCAAGGAGTCAGTCAGAAAGTTGAAGCTTGTTGCTCGTTCCAAACAATACAGAAGAACTAGCAAAAAATTCCATGAACAGTCAATAAATTAAATTCTTTATTGTATTCCATAAGTATTACATAGGGAGTGATCGATTATGACAGATATAGGTTACAGCACTTACAGCATTCATATTGAATCTTCGGGTACAATGTAACAAGTCGCACGTTAAAAGAGGTCTAGAGAGAAACATAATCATAATAAACAATTAAAAATAACCGATGCAGCCAAGAGATGCCCGCAGCCTTCTGTCTCACGAACATGACGCACACATTCGTCACAACTATTTGAAGGGAACCGAATGCTCCAACACATGCGCCACCATCAGCGAGATATTTAAAAATAATCTTTTACACAGTTCGAGGTTTTTTTTTCGCATTTTGCAGATTATGTTTTTCATTCGGACTTACGGAACTCTTAAAAGTGATTCACTGCGATTCAATCTCCCCTGCATTTTTAGTTCTACACAAAATAATTGGAGAAACCTTAGGCTAAGAACTCACGATGCGGTTTTCACCCGCGTCCGCCTGCGGTTGCGGGCCCGCAGCTTGTGTAGAATAGCATTCCGCAGATATATCTATAATTATGTAAAAAACAAAAGCACATTTCACGATGCGGTTTACGGCCGCGGTGTGCGCGGTTGTTTGCGGCTCCCGCTGCGGGCGCGGGCGAAAACCGCATCGTGAGTTCTAAGCCTTATTCGTCATTTGTTCACGCTTGTGTGACGTAGTTCCAGACGTGATCTACGGCGAGGTGTGTGCGGGCGACGCGGCGCCGCCTGCGGGCAAGCCTGTGTCCGTGCGGGGCAAGGACGGGTGAGGCGCTTAGCACACCATGTTACTGCTGCATACCTGGACCTCGCAATGTGACACCTATTCATTTATCGTACTGTTATGTCTCAGATACGAGAAGATAGTGTACCGCGACGAGATGCCGAGCTCTCCGAGTGGTCACAGCAGTCCCAGCGCTCAGCCGGCCCCCGCGCCCCGCGCCCCCCCCGCGCCCCGCGCCCCCCGCGCCCCCCGCGCGCGCCGCTCCCCGCCCCCCGCGCCCGAGCGCTGGCGCGACTCCCTGCGCAGGAACGATAAGGTACAGGCGTCGAACAGGAATCGATCTCTAGATTATTTAAACCGCAAACTGACGTCTGGGAGGAACTTTTATGCTAGTGATAGTGTAGGTGGGATGATTCCAGTAAGAGCCGACACCTTCATTAGTTCTTTCCATCCGTTCGTGAGCGGCAGGACATGGCTGGAGGTGGACCACTGTGTTGTCCAATATCTAACAGGTCATGGCAACTTTTAGAGTAAATTATTTTCTTTCAAGCTTGTTGCTTCGCCTTTGTGTCAATGTTCTACATCTGACTGTGAATACGAACAATCTTATAGGAGTGTATTCTTTGGCAGAAAGAACGCAATATTATGTTGGATAGTGTACAGGCTACATCTGGAGCAATTTATTATGCGGACCTTGTGGAAACTACAACTAATTTTCATGCATTCCAGCGGTTTTGCCATAACTATTATTGGAATCTAATGTAACAGCTCACTTTTTAGGGCCCATTAATTGTGTCAATTATAATCCGTGGTGCGTAACAACTAAGCTTCTCCCAGTTGTAAACGTCCCTTTGGTCCTATTGGCCTAGTTCTGTTCTGTCTCCTGCTTGATTTGGAGGGAGGTGGAAAATATGTTTTTCTTACTCCACCGCTGTTTTTTACTGATTAATTTCGTTACGGGATCCAAGATAGTTGAATCGTTTCTCTGGGACTCGTCGAGCTTCATTGCTTCGGCGCTTTTCCGGTGGTCGCCACTGTTGATTCTGGCTTACAAGAGTTCCGTGCAGTCGGGTCTCTTCTTTATAGACACGATGTGTACTGTACTATCAGTGACATTCATTTTAGAAAACTATAACGTTGACTACTTTGACAGTCAGATACTGCAAAACATCATCCTAAATAACTTTAAAGTACTATTAGATTTTTCCATTATATTTTTAGTAGCAGCACCAAGTTTAGTTTTTTTTTAATAATAAACGTAAAGCCGTTGGTCCCGGCTGTCATTTGTAAATTGGCAGTCGCTATGGACAACCAGTCTTACCAAGGGGTATCGTGTTACCCAGTAACTGGGTTGTGGAGGTCCGATAGGCAGTCGCTCCATGTAAAACACTAATATTCAGCTGCATCTAGTTAGATTGGAAGCCGACCCCAATATAGTTGGGAAAAGGCTAGGCAGATGATGTTTTTTTTATTCTATAAAAAAAATTATGGGACTTTCCGCGTAGCGTTTGACAGTCCCATCGTAACCTAAACTTATAATATACCCTAAACTAAGTGATTTGGGCCATGAATATGTTTATGTTGATAATAGAATCGTTTCTTTGACGTAACTGGCAAAACATGGGTAAATGCACTTCTGGCCTCTCCTGGGAGCACTTCTGGCCTCTCCTGGGAGCACTTGTGGCCTCTCCTGGAGCACAGTGTGACGTGTGTCCGCAGGTGCACACGACGAGCGCGGAGGCCGCGCCGGCGCTGAAGCCTGCCTCGCACTACACGCCGCTGTCGCACCAGCACCTGCAGCTAGCCCTCGACAGGTAAGACTGCACTGTTATTACTCTAACATACACGAGACAATCATCATTAACAAAGGTGATATTTCTTTGGCACTTTGTCAATTTTTTTTTATTTGGCTCATAGATTCGCTCGTTGTAGTAACGAGGTCAAAATAACGTTGTCTAAAGCTTATGACCGAGCGTTCTACACGGGCAGTTTGTGGTTCAACTGTACGCGGAGGGCTTCGGATGCTCTGCGTGTGCAATATAATAATGACTTCAGCTTCAACCACGTTCTACAGCGTGTCTACCATGTTTGCTGTTGCACGAACTGATGACTTTTACGCCATTTTGAGGAAAAAGACCGCATCCTTAATAAGCAGAATGAGGGCGAGCAGCAACAGCATTTTGAAAACCCTAGCCGAGCAACATGATGCACTTATATTGTTACACACTGTCCGGGTGCTCGTGCGGCAGGGATGAATGTCAATTTTGTATAATTTTTTTAAATACTATTTTTTACTAACTACGGGACTATTGTTGTCAAATTAAATAACATAAATTATCATTTATTCAAAGTTGCATTGCACACGATTCAACATCTCCTAACACTTTTTAAATAGGAATGACTTTGGCATTTAGTAAGACTATGATATGATAAAGGAACCTACCTTTTGTGATTTAGCAGCCGGTCCGCGGGCAGTGGGGGTACAGACGCGGGGGGCGCGGGGGCGCGGCGCGGGGCGCACTACCCGCACCTGCAGTGCCCCCCCACCTTCCAGGCGGAGACCTACTCCCTGGCGCGCCTGCCGCCCCGGGGGCGAGACGACGTGTAGCGAGGGGGCGCGGGGGCGCGGTGCCGTGTACGTACTCACTTGGACGCCTAGCAAGCGACTGGAGCACGACGTACTACAGTCTGCTACTTAAATATTTCATAAAAAAATTAATTAAGAATTAAAATATTTTAAACAAAATAAATAAATTATAACTCAAAAGTCTTGGAAGAAGATATGTATGAAGTACGATCGCATCACATACACACACAGACAGGTCACTCACTACAGCTAAATGAATGCATGTTACTTAACTCCTCACCGTCCGCTATGAATGTTAACGACACATTCGCCACACGTTTCCCGTATTTGTTCAACATTTTCATCATTCCTACTAGGTATATCAAAGTCAAATCATTTATTAAAATAAGAACATTCAAATGAACTTTTGAAAGTCATAATTTAGAAGAAAAAGAAACTAGGTATAGTCAGCAAAAGAGATAGTTATGCAGCAGGTCATCGGAAATTATTGAAGTTTACTCAGAAATCGATGAATGTTTTCGAATGAAATTTAATTAAATTATTGAAATGTCGGTCGGTTCTAAATAAACTAACTATATCTGACGACCCTGCATACCTATCTCTTTTGCTGACTGTACATACATACTCTTAAAAATAAAGTTTTATAATATTTTGTATAGATTAACAATCAGTATTGTGAGTTATTGTAATACTGAGACACCAACAAATAACTCACACAATACACATTTATTACAAGATACATGCTACGCTCAATTATTTTATATTTTAAACTATAAATAATTAGAATTAAGCAAGATCATCACTAAAATATGAAATTACAGCACGAAAATAATACCTAATATGCAATTTATTAAGTATAAAAAAAACGTAATAGAATACATATCTATAAATATTTTTTTAAACTTCCTTGCTTTATGACTAGAAAATTATGTTTCTTTTATGTAAAGTTAAAAATTCCTATCTGTTTTTACTAGTTACCTATGTAAGTATATCAAATATTACTTTGAATAGATATACAAATATCGTGTCGTAACTTAAATAAATTTGACAGAAAATTTGTGTCGTAAATGCTCAAATTTTCAGTTATACTGTTACCCTTAGAGCTTATTGTATTAAAAATGATTACTAAACGAATATTTGTTGAATTGTATGGTTATACGGAGTGGACTGCTCCGTGTACGCACGAGACCTTCCCTCAGCTTGTCGAGCCCAGTAGTTGAGCAACATTGTTTCTGAAACATGATTTTTATGTTATGGTGGGTAACATGTTGCTGGTAGATTGCGTTCCAGGCGAAATGGTGCTGGTAGTTTGAGCGACCGTAAAACATGTAGCTAGCAACACAGATGATGTTGCGCAACTTTGGTTAGCTATGATTGCGGGCTTAATGCTACCGTTTATTTTAAGTTATATGTAAAGTTGTACATAAAGTGGATGTATGTGTGCGTGGTGGAAACGTTAGCGTCCGTTATGTGTTGTAATATGTATTGTTATATGATGTTGACTAGGTGTTTACCAAGCAATTGTTTTAACGGCTGCTGCTCGGTCACCGCTCAGTGTAATTCTACTTAAATGTTGTCAGTGTAGGGTTGTTCTACATACAACACTCAATAACAATATAAAGTGGTGTTAATTAAATGTCTCCATTTCATTCAAAAGTTTTCTAAAAGTACTGGGTGTTCTGTTTTTAGATTGAAAGGTAGACCTCAGAATATTTAGAGAACAATATAATCGTAGCTAACTCAAGATATTTATAGTGAATAATGAAAATAATGTACCTAACTAGATAAACTTTTTATATAATCGATGAGCGATAAGCATCTCACTAGCGCCTCTAGCGATCAATATCAGTACTAGCCACATAGCCAGACACATCAAGTTGTGTCTGACCAAAGAGATTTAATGATACTAGAGAGAGACTAACAGAAGAAAGCGTTCTGTAGCAAAATATGGTTCCAGTATTCAATAGAACAACTGATGGGATTTAGCAAATGTTGTCAATACTAAATCATCTAAAAAAATATTTAAATGCATACTAGGTAAATTGGTCCATTTGTGTTGTGTTATCTTTACGAGATTTGCAGTATCGCAATGCACAAATTGACATATTTTCTTCGACTTTTTTTTCACTATGTGACCTGACACGAGTCTAAAACTAGACTGAGCGATTTTACACAAGTAGGAGCTAAGTGGTAGATTTGGTTTGCTTTCTCTCGTCTAGTGAGTTATGTTTAAATGTCTTTGTGTCGATTCAAATGCCGTATCGTAAAAGCTTGTATCATAAAGTTGCCAAAAATATCTGTAAATTGCTGATTTTTATTACTTGTTACAAGTGAGGCAATTGTTGAGAATTTTATCGCATTTTGTCAACTTAGTTCTATTTATAAATCGGATAAGTCTGAAGTCGGGCCGACCGACATGAGACGTGGTGCACGCCACACAGAGGGCGCTAATTTGTACTAACTATTCCCTGTTCACAATAAGATTATACATTTACTCAAACCTTTTTTACAGCCGGTCAACCGATTTTGACTTCTATTGCGTCGGTAGCATGACAAATGGCAACTGCAGTAAACAGTTGTATTGTAACCACTTTTTTTGCCTCTAATGTCGGGTGACATAAGCCTACGGAATAGAAGTCAAAATCGGTTCAAGGGACTGTAAAAAAGGTTTGTGTTTATGTCTAATCTTATTGTGAACAGGGTATAGATAGTTTTCAAATTAATAGACATTTTATTAATAATGTGCTTTAAGTAATACACCATAACGAGTAAATTATTTAATCATGGCTTCCAACTTTTATTGTGTCACATTGCAAGATCTTTTTAAATATTAATAATTTTAGAACAAGACTGGATGTTTATAATTAATGAATGTAGCTCTATGAGGCAGTTAATTGTAACGATGGGCACGTATTTCAAAGTCGCCATTTGAAACAGCTGTAGTATAATACGGATGTTCAAAATACCGACACTTAACATTCTCTCGTCTCGCGTGTTTCACTATCGAGTCGTCGTATAAATCATTTGTAATATTTCATTAAAAAAAGTGGTTTCACTACTTCCGAGTCAATCAATCGGTGACTGCTACGAACACTACTTGATTGACTCGTCATTGTATAAGGTCTTAATAAACATACACTAAATATGTAATGGGTCCTCGTACTCATGAATAGGTACGAACAACTCACCATGGCATTAAATAAATAAATAAAATTATTTTATTTCTCACCAGCTAGCCACAAGGATTACATAGTAAAAGTGCTTAATTCTAGGAAGTATGCTAATGTAATGTACGAACCCTGAAATATGTTTAAATCTGCTGTTCCTGGGTAAAGTGCAATACCTACACGATCAGAATGTACTGAACAGAAGATTTTTAGGGTTGGTCCTATAGTTGCAATATATATTTTTTTAAAATATTGTATTCTATAAGTATTTGTATGTGTATTGAAATCGTAAAAACATTTATCAAACTATGGACTTTTTGTATTCATGAGTACAATGACCTCTTACAATAAATAGAGTGTGTATGTTACCCTACAGGTTGTTACAAGTAAATCAATGATTTACTTTAATTGACAAGGTATTAGGTACTTATTGGTCCCAGTAAAAAATACGATAGATTGAGAACGTTTCAATGTTGGCCACATGAACCGTCATATGCTGCTCATTTTAAGTTCATTATTGAAACTGTGCGGCGTTTAGGTACCTATATCTACAATATTACCACTTACCTACACCCGCTTTCGTAAACGACGCGAACGCGAACTTGATAAAATGTTATTAGCTAATTTTCGATTTAGAAATCGGGCGTTAGATAAATAAATTTCTGTTTTAGGTATTTTAAATAAATGCTTTTAAAAAATCTTCGAATGTTTCGAGGAATTTTATTTTATTTTTATGAAATGCTTATTAGATGTGATAAGAATAATTTCATCGTAAGTATAAATTATTGTTTTACATTATACATTGAGAATATCTAAACATGTTCGATTACGCATGTATTCGTAATACGTACAATGTTATGAATGACTATTAAATATATTTTATACAAAACGATGCAGCATTTAATTTGACTAAGTTCCCCCTTAGCGCTCCATTATTCGTCAAACCGCGTCTACTTTTCAATGTAATAAGAATGAACGCGAACCGCGGCTGCACCATTGTCCTCCGCTTATAATTAACATAAGTAATGATCTGGCGCTGCAGCGCGATTAAACAACCGTCTACCGGAGTGTAATGCCATGAACTCGTTACGAAGAGTAAGAATTAGTAGCAAGCTTTGTGACCTCGCTCTGTTGGAAGTAGCCTATAATACATTGATTATTGGTACATACTACATTTGTTTGCACTCTATTCCATTAGACAAGTCTGCAATGTCTAAATTATTTCGGTTTGGTTAGTAGATGCTTGTCATGGGCTGAAGGGAACCGCGCTAAGTTCCAAATGACTTATAATCGGTACCTATGTCTATTCCGTTACAATCTCCCTCGATGAACACCTAGGTGAAGTGAGCTGTCATCAGAATCTATCTCGATGCTAGGGATTTACAAAGCACTAGAATCGGATGACAGCTCACTTCACTGAGGTAGGAAGATTGTAACAGATTAATAGCACTGTTGAACACGCGCTTACTCGCGCTTTTGTGAACGCTCCTGAGGTAAGTAGAAGGAACCGTGTAGAACATAATATATATTCAGCAGTGCTATTCTGGTACAATCTCCCTCGGTGATCACCTATTTGAAGTGAGCTGTCATCTGTCTCGATGTTAGGGATTGACAAAGCCGACGGACGGATGACAGCTCACTTCACCGAGGGAGATATGTAAAAGAATAGACATACTGTGTGCTTATGCACTTGGTTGTGTCGGCACACTTACCACGACTTGTGAACAATAAAGAGAACCCTCAAGAGAAATTCTCGCAGTGAGCAATGCTGCCGTGCTAATTAGAAACTCAATAAGGAAGGAGTTTATATTTGGAATTTCTTTTTTATTCCGAATCTATAAGTAATTCAATTTTCCAAAAACCATTACTATGTTTCTAATTAACACGGCTGAATGGGACGTTATGAAAATTAAAGGTCATTATTCGTGCGCTCACATTCGTACTGCCCTAATGTCGTAATTGAATCACAATTAGTGCTTGTGAAATGTATCCACGACGAAGTACCACGTTAACACTCGTTCTATTGTCGTTACAAAACTACTAATGTGAGTTGCATTACTGTTGTGTTCAACGTGTAAGTACCGGCTAATGCATTTAGGACGTCTGCAGTGAAATCAGACAAAATAAATAACCACGTGCGCCATTCATTAGTCGGCCACTGTTAAAGATGTGTACCTACCTCCTATTGAATGTTCAAAGTTTGTTTTCTGAGGCTTAAATGGAAGCGGGTGGGTTACGTCAGCCGTATGCAGTGACCGCTGTGCAAGAGTACGCCATGGTTGTTGCATGAAGATGATATATCGCCCAGACGGGCCCAAAAAAGGGGGCGAGATGACCTAGACGCTCACAATGAGAGGCCTTTACTCAGCAGTGAGATACTACGGAAGGTTAATTGCAAAATAAAGAAATTCATGTATAAATAGGTAAGTACTGTTTTTATTTTGGTAAGCCTACGCCGTAGAGGTAACTGCTACGTTGTAGAGGTAACTTTGCTACGCCGTAGCAACTAGGAAAGCTAGAAACTAGAAAGGAAAGGAAGCTGTTCTATGCTAGTAATAAGTTTAGAACAAGCAGTTATCTATACACTTACCGTGCAACTATTATGTACCTAGCTGAGGCGGGTAGTATGGTAGTATCTAAGTAAGCACTATGTACAATACGTACGTAGGTAGCATGGCAATCGAACATTGATACTATGATGATCCCTGGAGACCACTGGTGTAGTCTCAGAACTCTCTCAGTAACTCTACTTATGTTCTTTGTTCCACGAAGATAAACCGAGCACACTAGGTATTTGCCCACTGCTGGCATAATAATTTGTATTGTTTGCAACTGTGAGCTTTATTTTAATTTGTGTGCTTGCTAACACAATCGTCGTTTTTGGGAAGGTGATTTTTGTAGTCAAACAAGTTAAGAGTTGCGATATCAACATGATGACAGCATCATGATACGATTGCGAATGGACAATCATTCATCATACTGTCTGGAGCATCAGACGGTAACAACGATAGGTAGGTATTTGTTTTGTTTCATGTATTTCTTCATACATGTTAAAACAGAATCGCATCTAATAATACTGTATACTGTATGCAGATACATTCCCAGTAGCGGGAGGTTCTACAGCGTGTACTCGTTTTGCACGAGCTACGTGACGGACAACCAGCCCCCCGCACCATGTATCCCGCACCCCGCGCCCTTCCCGCCCTCGCAATCCAAATAAATAATATATTATGTATACATACGTATAAATTGGTTCGAGAAGCGATTGCTCCGGCTCCGCGGGGACTTGAATTACGGTGAAGACATTCACCTTAAAATATTGGTAGGTACGTCTGTGTGCCGCGCTCCGTGCGACTCGATTCTGTAAAATTCAAACAACAACTCGCATCTCACATCGCTATTCACTTTCACGTCGCATAAGGTTCAAAATGTCCTTGATATATTTGACACTTTGAATCGGGTTCGAGTACAAAGCGACGGGGAAATTACCTTACAGAAGGCCACTTTTACGTCATCTCATACTTTATCTGTCAAAATCTCCCTGTCAATTTAGTTCAACTCGCTGACACGGTCGCAAGGGTGGCGCTAGTGTAAATTCGAATTATCAACCGAGTTTATAAAATGCCAATCAAGAAACTCACAGCGGATTCAGATTCGAAGTTTAGAATGAGGTCTTAGGCTCTAGACAGACGGACCGCATTTCAACTGCAATCCAACCGCAAATTGCAGTTTGAATGCAGTTGACACGATTGCAATAGAACTGCAAACCAAACGCCACACCAACACACAACTGGACTGCAATTGGACTGCAATCGGACTGCACGTTTGGTTTGCAGGTCTATTGCAGTCGTGTCAACTGCATTCAAACTGCATCCGAACTGCAATTTGCGGTTGGATTGCGGTCCGTCTGTCTAGAGCCTAACAGAATCACACCCCTGCGCGCGGTACGTCTCGAACACCGACACAGCGGATCGTAGGACGCGGCAGAACTTGCCATCAATCCGCAGAAAATTACTTACAAATTAAAGAGGCTCTATTTGCAGTTTAATATGAATCCCATAATGTCCTTTTCCTTAGTGTAACTGTTTTCTACAAATCATTTAAAATCAGGTTATAATCGTGATGATCATCATCTGCTACCTACATAATACTAACACTCATATAATAATAATAATACGTAATTCATGTATTTCAGAACTAGATTCCATTTATGTAAATACAGTTTTGTCAGTAACAATATAACTTTAAAACCTATGTTAGTAGGTATTAGCAGGCAAAGCAGATTTGATTTGAGTAGACTTTGTTTGCAATGACTAGATATGTATAATATGTAGATAGCAAATTAGAACTCTATTCATAAAGCCTTCCATAAATCTATGGTTGTTTCCATTGGCTATGGCGTACGCAGGCTGTGCAGTCTCATTCGCATTAATTCGCCGGCGGCAGCGCGGTGCGGCGGCGACACAAACCGGGACTCATTTGAATATGCGTTTGTCTGTTGTTTAATGCTAATTCCGGTATGGGCCAGCACACGCGTGCCACCGCCGATGTCCGCCAGCCTTCTGTGGCTCACAGAATGGCCGAATTATTTTATCTAGGTTTGTAGGCAAGATTTTTATTGATTATGGTATGTTATCATGTGCCTTACTCTATGCATCATGAATTCACTACCGATCTGTATGTATATGAATATATGAATAGGTACTCAAAATATGAGCAACTTGTACCATACACTGCTGGACATTCTTAACACGTGTCTCAATTTTCGTGGTAAATTTAATAACTGAATTAGTCGGTGTCCTCTGTTGAGTACCTTTCCCGTACCCTTTCTCCAGTGTATCTACACCGACGCACTTGTGACTGTGACCTAGGCTCGCATCGTACACGTGGTGTGGCACTTACTGTGAGTAGGTAAGTAATAGGTAGGCTTTCTGCGAAATGTATCTTAAAAAGTTAGTTTTTTAAGGTATCAAACATTTATTCGTTTATTTTTAAACTTAACCCGAATTAAGTATGTACAACGCTTAAAAATAATAAGATTATTTACAATTACAAGAAATAGGGAGGGGGGAACATATAGGGCATCAAAATACTCGTCCACATCGCTGTCACAACAAGACACGTGCCCAGCAGGCTGGCAGCATTGCCACGTTGTATAGCAATGCTGATTGTTTGGCCCAAGAATAGATGTTATTGTTTACAATATTATAATTTGACGATAGAAAGATAGACGTAGAGCAGGTAATATGGATGTCATAATGCTCCATCACAAGAAACACTCCACCGCCATGCGCTAAACAACACACTCTACCTACAGGTATTGAGTGAAATGAAACAGTCTCGTGAGTACCCCTCACGAGACTGTTTCATTTCACTCAATAATACACGGCCCATACATCTGGCTCCGCTCAACATAATACATATTAAATAGCCGTCAGTTCGGGAGCACTCTCTCCGATTAGCTACCTCTCATATCAGATTTCTTGCGGCGGATAAAAAACGCACTTATCATTGGAGGCTGTGACTTATGACTCCAATCTAATCGCGTAGCTATTTGTGGAGCTTTTTAGATGATCACGAAGAAGATTGTTCAAAATATTGAGTAACTCTCAATTCTTTTTATTGCTTATTGATCGATGGTTAGTATTTTTATGACTTGTTGTTATCTAAAAGGTTCTTCCAGTCATCTTCAGCAGACGTTCACTGTTGGACAAAGGCCTCCCCCACGCTTGGCAGGCGTCTTGGAGATCGCAGTCAGATTATTAAGTACATGGAAGCCGCAGCTGCCCAACTTCCGGATTTTCCCTTAGTCGCCCACTACGACACCCTTGGGATGAAATGGGTTATTTTTTAGATTCTTTATTGATTTACAAGGGTTTTTTTGAATATAAAATGACGATGACAATCCCACCGTACCTTATCCTAAAGCTTCCTAATCTAATAATTTACTTCTAACATTAAACGTTAATTAAATTCAAATGAGTATAGCATTTTAGCTGCATCCGAAGTCGGTTCAGCTAGAATACTATGAAAAGCACCAACATCCATATAATTTAAATTAAATTGTCTAACCATTTGCTCTCTTTTATTTGTTGCACGTCGTGAGTTTTCCCACAAATCTCACAATTAGATGAAATGGGCGGGTGCTATTCTGGTCCAGGACACCCCACAGGTGTTCCTCCAGTGCTATCCTGTAAAAACTTCCTCGGTGAATTTAGACAAGTTTGTGGTGAGCTATCATCATATCGGGGATTGACAGCTCACCTCAAACTCACTTCAGATTTTTTTCAGAATACACCGGCTGATATGCGTCAGTTCCTTTTGAGAGAGGCGGAGCCCGTTGGTTAGTGGGACAGGTTAGACAGAAACTCGTGGTGAAATAAAATAGATAGTTGTTACAAGACTACTCATCCTCATATCCCGTAAACAAATAGAAAAGTTTTGATTTAGAGAAAAAAATCGATGAGAACAGAAATTATTCGTACATTTGTAAATTTCACTTCGGTATTATAATACCGAAAAAAATAAACCGAAAAAACAAACTCTTAAAAGAAAGTATTCATCGAAGAGTTTGTATTTTTATCGAAGTCTAATCACGGATCAGTAGTTGTGACAGTCAGGCCCCGGTCGGGCGGTATCGTGTTGATTCAGCTCGAACTGTCGATGCGGTACACGGCGGTGTTTGCGGAGAGATGCGCCACACACACGTGCACACACGTAGGTACCCACTGCTCACTGCTCCGTGTCTCGGCGACGTGTTCGTGTAGCTTGAGGACTGGAACTTACTGAGGCGTCACTTCGTCCTAAGTTTGTAGCACTCCTACAAACTACTATGTTAACTTTTACATTGTATATTGTGCGTCTACGAGGTGCAGCTAACATTCGTCCAAGTAAAAAATCACCGAAAACACGAGAGCATCATAACTATTCTTAAAGAATAATCATTATTATCTACTTTCTCGATTTGCATGTGGTGTGTATGTGGACACTACTTCACAATAGTCAGAGACTTGATAGCAGTTAAGTAGCTTGCAGACCCTGCAGTCATTATATTTACTTGAGTAGATCCCTTGAGTAGACCTACTGCCCAGCGCCAGATGATTGTTGTTCTATGAGTTGTGACCGTAATGTGTGCACATCTTAGCGTCTTATGTGTGTGTGTGCGTTTGAGTAAACTGATTAGTCTTCGAGGAGTGTTGAGTTTACTTATCTCATATACCTAATCTCCTAAACCGTACGACCAGATGACATGCTTTAAAGGGCAAAATGATAAAAATATTTAATACAGTTGTAATATTAAATGGAAGTAACTATAGATAGTTTATTATAACATACGCTTATTTTTGGCGCTTGTCTTCTCGTCTATAGGTACGTCTAGAATTTGCCAAACCACTAAGTAATCGCAATTCTAGCACTTCCTTTCTTCTGGTAACTGTGGTCTTTAAAGTGTTTGTTTAAAATCAATAATTCGATAATGTCACTTATTTAATTAAAAGCGTTTGGTTGTGACCACGTTAGTACCTTCCACGTTAAACAATATTATGATAGCATCAGTACCGACAGCGTTGTAGTGAGTGGTAATCAGTGTGTGTACGAGCGCGTCGCTGTAGGTATTATGTTAATGTATCAGTTAATGAGATGAGATACGATCAGGTGTTATTACAGTGATATTGCTGAACTCGTATCAGCTGCTGTCGGCTGCCGCACCCCGTTTAGTAACTTAGTTTCAATAAGTATATAGAAAATAATCGACCTGTAAGTACTCCTATACCTGCATACGATTTCAAGAGTTATTAACGCAATGGACCAGCTCTAAGAGATGTATTTAAATTACCAACTTAAAAAGCTACCATTGAAACTTATACTTCATTCATTTCACTTAGGTAGTTGTTTTGATTATCACAGAGGGCGCGCGGCGTAACTCCCGCTTGACCCGTTTTACGCAGCCCATACAATAAAGTTTGCAACAAATACAGTCGTTACTGCGATGAGCTCGTAAAAATAATACCTTCGAGTCGCGCTCATTGTAAACGAGCCAAGTTTTTCTATTTCCTGCATCACCCCCGTCCTCCCGCTAGGGCCGGGCCCTTCCCCTCGGGCACCGCGTGATGAGCAGTAGGTTTGATCACCTGTCAGGTTGCGTTGCGGTGGAGCTGTGGGGCTCTTGCCAAACAAGTGTAAGGCCGGCCGTACACGGGCAGCTTGAAACTGTCAGGATCGACTGCTTCAAGTTGCGACTGTATAGTGAACTATAGTCTTCGATTTACATACATACCTACATGGAGCCGCTCAAACCACCGTGTCACGCACGCCTGACACCGATCTAGCAGTTAAAATCGACGGCTGCAGCAGATACCAATGGCAGCTTCTAGCTGTTGACTCTGACTGCTCGAGCTGCCCGTGTATGCACCCGTGCGCGTGTGCGTGCGCTCTAGTGGACAGTAATATTACATGACATCTCTTTTCCGCAACTGAACTTGCGGAAAAGAGATGTCAACTGGTCTTTCGACTTGACTGTCGTTCAGTTGTTCATAACTTTATCGTCATTGTCGTTAATATGATCTTCTGAAGGTAGCTGAAGTAGAATGTTTGGTGGTTTGTGACTGAAGTCAACACCAAGAATATTGAAAAAAAAGGGCTTCTTTTTTTAAAAAGAAAATTTTTCGTTTTTCGGATTTCAGTCCTTCTTGTTATGCAAATCAATTAGGAAACTGAAATTCAAACTGGATTCAGAGCCTGCTATAGTAGAGATGTTGACGAGTCAAGCCTAGCTCTCAAAGAAATACCTTTTGACGATGATTGTTGTCAAAGGTATGATTGTGCGGTAATAAGGGACTAACACAATGAAAGGACATGTAATGTGAGGCGTCGGGAGCATGCTCGCGGTGACTCTGATCAGGATTAGCTAAATTACGTCACAGTTCCCATTTGCTTGTAATCCCGCGAGTTGACGACCCAAACGCGCCGGTAATTCTGTTAGCTGCAGTGATGTACTGAGATAAGATGATTGAGATGTATACACACGTCAGACGTAATCCTAATTATCTGGGAAAGGCTGACGTGTGTATTTTGGCGCTCCTTTGACAGTCATTCATGAAGTGGAGAGAGAAAGGAAGCACATTATGATTACAAGCGGCCGGTGGGCGAGGGTTGTTACAACACGCTCGTATTTGACAAGTTACTGTAGTGTTGGACATTTCTTAGGCAGTTTTGCAAACACAGAAAGTAATTCCTCCTTGTTTTCTCTCTTTCACTACACAGTTATGGTTTTCGTAAGTACTTATCTCAGGTAAAGCTAAAGTAAGCCTAAAGCTTTCACATACTTATGGAAATAAATAGTAACAAGCGCTTCACCCGCGAATTTGTTCGCGTAGATTTCGTACTTTCCCTACAAACTCAATATGTACCTCCTTCGAGGAGTAGGTAGTTACAAAAAAACCTCCCTCTTAAATGTCAAATGTACCACATAGGTGCATATGTAGCGGAGATTTGACCTTCACATATTTGGTCCTGCAATCCTTGAGTTAACTCAACTTTTTACTTGGGTTGGCATTTGACGTCAGATTTTTCATACAACTCTCTCCTTTTCCTGTCCTTAGGGGTTGAATTTCCAAATATCCTTTCTTAGTGCTCGCTTATATAATAAAATAAACCTTGTGCGAAGTTTCTAGTTCCAGTAGTATATCCATACAATAGTGTGTCCCTTAGGGAATATTCAAATGTCACTGGAACAAGTATATATTTTTATAATATTTCTAACCGTAAGTCCAAATCCCAATTTTCATGTTTCTAACATTAAAAATAACGAAAAAATTTTACTATTTTAGAGGTAGAACTTCATAAAAAAACTGCAACTAGTATTTTTAATTTTTATCCTAAAAGCTAAATACCAAATTTAATGTCTATAACTGCAAACATGACAGAGTTACCTACTTATAAACTTTTATCTCCTATTTTATCCCCTTAGGGTTGAATTTACAAAAATCCTTTCTTAGTACTCGTACATAAAAGATATAGGCAAGTGTGCAAAGTTTCACGTTCCTGGTTTCAGTAGTTTCGGCATCCTTTTATATGTATGTACATATTTTAAAAATGGAAGGAAAAAAATCTATATTATTGTAAAATATATTCGATTGTAGTGATACACAGCAAAAAACTATGACTGCTACACCATTGTAGCCAGCAGTCATACCAGTATCTTTTTTACTCATTTCCGCACTAACAAAGGCATCTGATCAAAATACTCATATGCTCAAAAATATCGAAGTATTGACCAATGCCTAATTAGCTTCATATTACAAGATCGATAAAAATTTAAGATTACTACCAAGTCATCTCAGTCGGAAGACCGCCGCAGGCCGCCCTCACTGAGTGTCCCTCGGGCACTCCGTACTGTCCTTTCTCCTTTCTAAACTAGGTAGTGAAGTCTAAAGTAGGCGCTCATTTACCGGGTAATTCGAGATAAATGATCTTATACGCAGTACATGCTGCGTACCTACGAAGTCGATAAAGTTTCGCAATTACCTAATGTGGTTTCTGGAATTTTAAAGAGGTTGGAGACATTGAAATAGATTACGTATAGACGGTTTTACTAGAAGTTATACCGAGGCCCCTACTAACTTATGTAAGGTTAAAGGCTGACAACTATTTTTTTTGCTCGTTTTATATTCTTTATTAGTATTAAACACAGCATCCAAGCAATTTATTCAATAAGCATGATCGGGGCTGTAAGCAACAGAGAGTTGTCTAGACAACGCTTTTTTCTTAATTTTGTTTTGTAAGTGATTTTAAAATATTTCCAACACAACATGTGTGGGCTTCGTGGCTATGTAAAGATCGCTACGCTACGCTTACCGCGGTCAGTCCGTGGATGGGTGATCGTCCATTTAATACTGAGACTGACTACCAATTGACTTGTCGTTGGTACCGGATGTGTGTTTTTTCTTACTCCGCTGTTATTTCTGATTATATCGTTACGAGATCCATGACAGTTGTAATCTTTCTTCGGGACTCGTCGAGCTTCATTGCCTTGACATTTTGCTAGTAGTCGCCACTGTTTCAGGCACTGGCTTTCAGGAATTGCAGTGGTTTGGGAATAGTGAGGCATATTAATGATGTCCCATGAAACAAGTCACTCCATGTGGAAACAATAGTATTCAGCTGCATCCGGTTAGGTTTAATGAAAACCCGTGGTTGTTACAGAAACATCTATACTCTCGTTTACTCGTACTTTTTAAACGGCTCCGCGAAGCTCAAACTTGGACATCATTCTATGTCGAAGGCTCTAACCATGGGATGTCCTCAAGGTTCAGTTATCAGTCCATATTTATGGAATGTAGGTTTTGATGATTTGCTTGCGATTCCACTTCCTTGCGGTTGTTCATTAACCGATTACGCGGACGATGGCCTACTGCTTATTCAGGCAAGTAGCCGGGCTGAGCTTGAGAATTTGGCTGACACATGCCTTCGTTTAATATCTCAGTGGGGCGACCGAAACCGTCTAACTTTTGCACCTCACAAAACCTATCAACTTATTTTAAAAGGTAATCTTAAATCATGGCCTAGTATTGAATTTAATAACGTTCCCGTTAAAAGAAAACAATCAGTGTGCTACCTTGGTATGGTCTTAGAGAAAAACTTTTCATTTATTGACCACATAAAAACAGTAGGTGAGAAAGCTAAAAATAACTTTTATGCCTTGACGAGTATATCTAAAGCCACTTGGGGTCTATCATTTTTAACTTTAATAACTTTTTATGGGGCTACCTATTTGGGATGTATGTGCTACGAAGCACCTGTTTGGGCTGATAGGGCCATCATAGGGGCGGTACAACATAAATTGCTTCAAAGTCAACGTTTGTCTTTAATATTTTTATGTAAAGCATATAGGACCGTTAGTACTGAAGCCCTTCCGGTTCTAGCAGGCGTGCTTCCAGTCGATCTTGAGGTGCAACGACGTGCTGCAATGTACTATTCCGTGCGAGAGACCATGGACGCAAACTTTTTAACTCAACGTGACCGCGCTAAAATCTCTAGATTATTTAAACCACAGACTGACGTCTAGGAGGAACTTTTATCCGAGTGGCAGTGTAGGTGGGATGATTCTAGCAAGGGCCGTCACCTTCATCAGTTCTTTCCATCAGTTCGTGAGCGGCTGGCCAGGACATGGCTGGAGGTGGACCACTGTGTTGCCCAATTTCTAACAGGTCATGGCAACTTTAAAAGTAAATTATTTTCTTTCAAGCTTGTTGCTTCGCCTTTGTGTCAATGTTCTACATCTGACTGTGAATACGAACAATCTGCACATCATATCTTATGGGAGTGTATTCTTTGGCAGAAAGAACGCAATGTTATGTTGGATAGTGTACAGGCTACATCCGGAGCACTTTATTATGCGGACCTTGTGGAAACTAGAACTAATTTCCGTGCGTTCAAGCGATTTTGCCATACCTATTATTGGAATCAAATTTAATGTAACAGCTCACTTTTTAGGGCCCATTAATTATGTCAATTATAATCCGTGGTGCTTAGCAACTGGGTTTCTCCCAGTTGTAAACGTCCCTTTGTGCCTATTGACCTAGTTCTGTTCTGTCTCCTGCTTGATTTGGAGGGAAGTGGAAATTGTTATTTGTTATACAAGAGTGCAAAGTTGCTTTTTAACCGCGTGTTCAATTTTGATGACCGAGCAAGCGAAGGATTCTAAAATTGAATTCAAAATTAGAATCCTGAGCGTTAGCGAGGGAATCAAAAGAGCACGAGGTGAAAAATCTTTGCACTCGAGTGCAACACGTAACTTTTCATTCCACCTCAGCGAGGAAATGACTAAATGCAAAAAAAAAACGTTTACAAAGTCTGAGTTTTTAACAAATTAAAAAAAAGTTGTATGATATATTCGGCACCATAGAGGTAGCAGTAAATAGGTTTAATGTTTTTTTTTAATTCACAAACTTAGTGCACACGATGTTCTAAATTCAATTTACTTTATCCTCTAGAGAATAAAAACGGCTTTTCCACTCAGATATTGAAGATAAATTTACTTTATCCTCTAGAGAATAAAAATGGCTTTTCCACTCAGATATTGAAGATTAAAAATACTCTTTCCGAGATGGTGGGATGAAAATATTATTTATTTATTTATTTTTACATCATCACCACTACCATAACAGGTTACCCCAAATCGGTAGCGTGGCCCTTAAACAATATTACAATACTAACGACATATCACATGTAATATGTAATATGTTGTGTTGTTGTGTATGTGTAATATGTTTTTCATCCCTTCTATTCGAAAAGTGTCGTTTTGTTCCTCCATAAGCGGGAGCAAAGTAGCTCTTTTCTCCACTAGACTTTTTAGCGGGCAGTAATGAGATTTGAATTTGGAACAAGAATCGCTCATTGAAATCGAACGCAAATTGTATAAATTACTGGCTGTATTGGCTGTACGCTGCGTGGAGGCGCGGTAACTAAAAAAAACAAAAACAAAAGCGCGCGATTTACTTCACTGTTCTTGTAATCGGTAATGGACTTTATTGAATTTTGCTAAAAAAATGAGTTCTACGTCGAGTTAGTGCATTAACTCCTGAACAGCAAAAATAGAAGCTAATAACGTCATACAAAACTTAATACCTGCGAAATAACGGGAGAAATATTTTCTCATAGAAGGAGATGAAAAGTAGAGTGTAGGACTTGAGAGCAAAAATATTTTTCCCTCAGGCGATGTGCTTTGAATCCCTCGCTAGGTTCAGGATTCTATTCCCGAGCATAGCGAGGGATTCTATTCTAGAATCCTTCGCTTCGCTCTGGATTCAAAATAGCGCCCTCGCCGTAAAAATATTATTTTGCTCCCTTGTCATACAATCTACTATTTCTTACTCCTCCGCTGTTCTTTTCTGATTAATTTCGTTGCGGGATCCAAGACAGTTGAATCGTTTCTCTTGGACCCGTCGAGCTTCATTGCTCTGGCGCTTTTCTGGTGGTCGCCACTGTTGATTCTGGCTTACAGGAGTTACAGTGGTTAGGGAATAGTGTGGCGGGCTTGCATCCGGTTAGACCGGTAGTCGACCCCAACATAGTTGGTTAGATAGACGATGATAATCCAACACAACATGTACTGACTGTTTAATCAAACCTTATCTTTTACGCATTCTGAAACATTGCCATTGGAAGTGGTACATATGAAGGAACAGGAAATCGTGTAGAACCGCATGCGTGAAGTGTCACAACTCGCCAAGAGTTGTCGACTCACGGCTGTGGGTACTGCGGTGCTCATCGTACTGCGGTCTATAGGTACATAGTGTTAACTTCATATGAACCTCGTATTGTAAACAAACAGTGACTTATGAATCTCTACATAGTATAAAAATCGAAGTCGCTTCCCGCTGTCTGTCCCTCAGTAGGTCGATTCTGTAAAATTCAAACAACAACTCGTATCTCACATCGCTATTCACTCTCACTTCGCGTTAGGTTCAAAATGACCTTGATATATTTGACACTTTGAATCGGGTTCGAGTGCGAAGTGAGCGTCGAAGTGATGGGGAAATTACCTTACAGAATGCCACTTCTTACGTCATCTCATACTTTATCTATCAAAATCTCCCTGTTAATTTAGTTCAACTCGCTGACACGCTCGCTAGGGTGGCGCTAGTGTAAATTCGAATTATCAACCGAGTTTTTATTTATTTTTATTTATTTATTAAGTCAAAGTCAAAGTATTTATTTGTGCGATTTCTGGTGATAATAGGTCTTACAGATTTTTACAGAAACTCAAAAATCTACCCTTTGGGCATACACAAAATAGCAATTTCAAATTTAACAATAATAATTTCATATAATGTAACAATATTAGACAATTATATCAATAAAATAAATTAAACAAACTCAAAACAATTCTACTAAATTCAAAATCTTTAGAAATTAATTACATTTTAAAAATAAAAATACAGGATCAGTCACAAGGAATGTTGTCAGCAAGAAATTCGTCAATGGTATAGTAGCATTTGTCTATTAAAAAATTATTTAGGGTGCGTTTAAATTGGGTCACGTTTAAATCTTTTATGCTATTTGGTAGCTTATTAAAAATTTTTGGAGCCATGCATAGTATGCTCTTGTGCATAAGGGCTGTTTTTGATCTTCTAAGGCATAATTCATGTCGATATGTTGGTCTTATAGATCTATAACTTTGCTCTGAAGTTTTTTTAAATAACTCACCGTTCTTTTTCACGAACAATGCGGTCTCGTAAATGTAAAGACAAGGCAGCGTTAGTATTTTGAGGGAAGTAAAATGTGATTTGCAACTATCTGTTGATTTAAGATTGCATATGGACCTAATGCACCTCTTTTGTGCTTTAAAGATATCATGCTTTTCACATGAATTTGCCCAGAAAATTACTCCGTAACGAAGTATAGAGTCTACATAGCCATAATACGCGGTTACGACAGCTGCCTGATTTACAATTTTTGCTAGTTTGTGAAGAGCAAAGGCAAACCTGCTTAATTTTTTAATTAAAATGTTTATATGTTCTTTCCACGTCAGTTTAGAGTCTATTGTTAATCCTAAAAACTTAATATGTCCTACATTTTCAATTATATTATTATTAAAAGATATATTAATGTCAGGGGTAGTAACTCTTTGTCGAAATTGCATAATTTTAGTTTTATTAAGATTTAATATCAAGTTGTTCTGGTCAAGCCAGTTACTTGATTGTTGTAATGCATCTTTAAGGTCACATTCATAGTCTCTACGTTTATTATGTCTTATAATTAAAGTGCTATCATCGGCAAAAAGGACCATAGGAAAAGTGACGTTTTTCGGTAAGTCATTTATGTAGACTAAAAACAAAAGCGGGCCCAATACGCTGCCCTGTGGTACGCCAAATGTTATTTTACGATTTTCTGAAATATATTTATATTCTTTTTTATCCTTTTTACAAATTCGTCTAACTTCCGTACACTGTGTTCTATTGTCAAGGTAAGATTTTATTGTGCATTTCCCCTTATTCCGTAGGCACTTAGTTTATCTAACAAAATATTATGGTCAACTAGATCAAAAGCTTTCGTCATATCCATAAATATAGCGCTGGTAGGAGTTCTTTGATCGATATCTGTCATTATAATATTTAGAAAGTCATAGATAGCCATATTTATGGAATTATTTTTCCTAAAACCTTTCTGTTCCTTTACTAAAATGTTGTGCTTGGTGAAAAAGGAATACATGCGATTATAAATAACTTTCTCAAATATTTTTGATATTACCGGTATGAGCGCAATGGGTCGGTAATTATTCATGTCAGTCTTGTCGTCTTTCTTAAATAAGGGCTTAACTATAGTCGGTTTTAGTTTATCGGGATAGATTCCAGAACAAATACTTAAATTAATTATATGACTAATGGGGTCCGATATCACTTTAGAAACGAATTTTAGTACTCTTGTTGAGATGTCATCATAACCTACGCTAACTTTATTTTTTAGGTCTTGTATAATCCGATACACTTCATTAGGCGTAGTCGGAGCCAGGAATATAGAGCTGTCGCATATGTTGGCAGTCGTACATTAAGGCTAGGTTATGGCTCTTAAGATGGATTTGAGTTTCATAAAAAAGGAACTGCATTCCATAGGCTTACAACTCAACCTTTCGAAGTGTGAATTTTACTTATCGGACAATACTGACAGACAATCGACACTTTCCAAATTTAACGCAATAGCCCCAGATATTAAAATTATAGATAAAAGCACTCTTCGTCTCCTTGGGACTCCCATCTTCGAGAATTCCTTTCCCAGTTTTATTGAGGAAAAACATACATAATGACATCTCGGAAAGATTACTCCAAATTAACATGCATTCGGCCATTCGGCCATTATTTCCTACGCGCTTCCCATTTGTGGAAACACAATCACCTTTTAGAAAAAATGGACCAAATTATCCGTCATACTTTAACATCTGTTTTAAATTTGGCAATGGACGACCGTGTTTGGGCCCAAGCTACTCTACCTATTCATATGGGGGGCCTCGGCGTCCGTAAAATTTCAAGTATCAGTTTGCCTGCATTTATATCCTCGGTCCACGGCACTGAAAAATTAATCAGGAATGTTCTAGGTCCTACACTGGTTGATTTTGATGTGCCGTGCTTCGCCGAGGCCATGAACGCCTGGAAACTTGCTTGCCCGAGCACTGATTTACCCGATAATCCATCTTCTCAGAGGCGGTGGGATGAGCCGCTCTGCAGGTTAGTACAGAATAATTTACTTTCCACTTCTCCTAATTCTGCTGAGCGAGTGCGTCTGCTGGCTGTGGGAAAGTGGGAGTCGGGTCTATGGCTTCTGGCACTTCCGTCGTCAAACGTGCTTGACGTACAAACTATGATTATAAACAAACTATGTTTGACGAAACTACTTTTCGCCTCGCTACTTCCTTACGTTTAGGAGCATCTTGTTGTTCTCCTCATCGCTGTCGCTGTGGGGAAGCTGTCAACTGCCTCGGACACCATGGCCTATCGTGCAACCGGAGTGCAGGTCGCATAGCGCGGCACGCGAATATTATTGACATCATTCGTCGTGCCCTCGTCGCCGTCGGCGTTCCAGCAGTTTTGGAGCCCAACGGCTTGGCACGCGACGATGGCAAGAGACCGGACGGAATGTCATTATTTCCTTGGAAGTTGGGTAGGCCTTTAGTGTGGGACGCTACGTGCGTCGAATCGATACTCTTGCGCCATCCCATCTTCCTAGCTCAGCGTGCTGTGCTGGTGCTGCTGCTGCGGCTGCAGAAAACCTCAAACGGCGAAAGTATAGTCACCTTGGTGATAACTTTATTTTCGAGCCGTTTGGGGTTAAAACCCTCGGGTCGTGGGGTCCGAGTGCTCATCTCCTTTTTAAGGAAATTTCCAAAAGGTTAGTTGACACTTCTCGTGATCCAAGAGCTGGTTTTTACTTTGGGCAGAGGTTAAGCATTGCCATCCAACGTGGCAATGCAGTCAGTCTCTTGGGCACATTCCCAGATGACGGCGATGTGGAGGAGTTTTTTGATGCCTTATTATATTAGTTTATTTTTGGTTTAATAGTTATGGGTTTGTCTTTTTTTTATTGTACGTGTAAA
The DNA here is from genome assembly GCA_947361185.1 of Charanyca ferruginea. Taxonomy (NCBI): domain Eukaryota; kingdom Metazoa; phylum Arthropoda; class Insecta; order Lepidoptera; family Noctuidae; genus Charanyca; species Charanyca ferruginea. The sequence continues at coordinate 29,492,951 of OX376061.1, read as the reverse complement.
TATAATATAATTGTCTAATTAAAAAAAAAAAAAAAACGAGATACATTAAACAATAAACCACATTATTAAACAGTAACCGGTTATATTATTCTATATTTAATGTACACTCAATTATAGGTAACCACAGCTTACTCAATGTCGAGTATATTATGCTCAATACACCAATAAACTAAAACACGATTAAATTAGATTAAATTAAAGTACGTAACTAAATTAAAATTAAATAAATAAAAATACATAAATACAGAACAATTTACAATAAAAAATATTAATTAAAATTTGATAAAACATTAAAAAAAGTATAAATTATTTAATTGGATTAATTAATTGATTAATTGGATTGAAGAATTAGCATTGCTATTCAACGTGGTAACGCTGCTAGCCTTCTGGGCACTTGTCCCATTGTGAGCGATGCGGACGAATTTTTTGATGCCCTATGAGCCCTCCATTGTACATAATATAAATATATTTTTTAATTTATTTTTAAGCTTTGTACATATTTAATTCTTTTGAATGTAGTAAATAAATAATATTGGATTGATAAATCAAATATTCTATGCCTTAAAGTACTTTTTAGAATGCCAATCAAGAAACTCACAGCGCATTCAGTTTCGAAGTTTAGAATGAGGTCTTACAGAATCACACCCCTGTACGCTTAGATTTCTTAAACTGCAACGGATTTGAATGCGGTTCTCATCAATAGAGAGTAATTCAAGAGGAAGGTTGATACGTATAGTTTGATAATGTTTTGCGTCAAATTGTTGAACAATTACGATAATTATTTAAGATATCGGAAGAAATCAAACCGACAGAGAGCTTTCTTTGAAAATGCTGTATTATTGAAAAATCACTCCATGCTTACAATACATTAGTATCTACTTTGTACCCGTGCGAAGCCGGGGTGGGTCGGGGTTTTTTATAAATCAGTGTAGTCGATTTTCAAGAGTTGGCTCAAGATTTGAAGTAAACTCAATGTGCTCAACTCAATGTGCTTTGTGCCTATTGGCCTAGTTCTATTCTGTCTCCTGCTTAATTTGGAGGGAAGTGGAAAATATGTTTTTCTTACTCCTCCGCTGTTCTTTTCTGATTAATTTCGTTGCCTGATCCAAGACAGTTGAATCGTTTCTCTGGGACTCGTCGAGCTTCATTGCTTTGGCGCTTTTTTGGTGGTCGCCACTGTTGATTATGGATTACAGGAGTTACAGTGGTTAGGGAATAGTGTGGTGGGCTTGTCCTATAAAAAAAAAAAAAAACTCAATGTTCACCTAAAGGCGAAACTCCTCCGTAAAATGCTGGATGATAAAGATATCCGTCCACTTCGTCATACATTAGAAGGCCGCAATGCGCATCATCAGTAGCATGCCACGCGACGCACTCTGTCACACGAGCATCACATCCATCACCGAACGCGCCTGATCTATAGTGTGCGCATACGATTATTTATATTGTATGTGTTTCGAACTAATGTTAATGGGACTACAACACAACAATTATACTCCAACGTCCACAGTTTATGTTTTAACAAAAAAAAAATCTTTTTTTGGCTTAGTGTTAGTTGTTAGCGTCAAATCTCTACATAGTATAAAACAAAGCCCGTTTCCCTCCGTCTGTCCCTCTGTATGCTTAGATCTTTTAAACTAATGCAAAGCGGTTTTCATAAATAGATAGAGTGAATTAAGAGGAAGGTTTATACGTACTTATAGTTTCATATTGTATTGTATTAAATTTTGGAATATGACTATAATAGTTCAAGATGCTAGAAGAAATCAAGCCGACTAAGAGCTTTCATCAAAAATACAGTCTTCTCTTGAAAGAGACTCTACATTTACATTAAATTAGAATCTACATTGCACCTGTGTGAAGCCGGGGCGGGTCGCTAGTAGTTCGTAATTCAAATCTAACATAATTATTTACGTTAGAATTTAATTCATTACCTATATTGCTGTACTAGCACTTTGCCCGCGACTTCGTCTGCTTTTATCACTGTAACACAGTACTTAGAGCACAAAGCGTCAGTCACGTTAGGGCTCTTACACACGAGCTGCATGTTGCCAACGGCAGAGGTAACTGCAGCCGTCGACATGCCAAACGATGACTTCAAACGATGACGACGACAACGATGACGACGACGGCGGCTGCCACCCGCTGATCTTTGAAGTTGTCATGTCGACGGCTGCCGCTGACGCGTGTCGACGGCTGCAGTTAGATGCAGCACGGTCCGGAGCAGCGCGGGCCTACTCCACCGCAACTAATTATGTTCAGGCGCTGTGCGTACGTACCTACGTTCTGCACGTGCGCATTAACACTCGTGTTTTATACCGCTTATTACTTAACGTTTGTATCAGTCAGGAAAGGATGAAGGATCAAATCTGTATCGTATATAGTGTGTGTATCATTGTGTACACACTCTTTTTAGGGTTCCGTAATGTTCTTTTTTTGAGAAATAAATGTCGTAAACGGAATCCTTATAGTTTCGCCGTATCCGTCCGTCTATCCGTTCGTCTGCTCGAAGACGATTTGACATAGAAAGCGGTTATTTAGTATACAAGGTAGTAAAATAAAGTCTTAAAAAAAGCAACTTTATTAGGGTACCTCAAAGTAACTAATATACTTACTTCGTGGGGTACCTCCTCTATACGTAACGCGAGGGTGGAGGATGGTTATTTTTTTCTCGTTTTCAATGTTTTTTTTATTTTTTAGTAAACTAAAAGAGTAAACTTGTTGTCAGTTAAGTACTTAGTATTCCTTGTTTTTTTTTTAATCTCGGACAATCTGCCTTAGCTTGTTTAATCTCAATATGCTTGCGTCTTCTTGAGCCTGTAGGAGCAGTAGTTGATAAACTGTAACTAGATGACGTCACTGGAGCGTGCGAACTAGCACAGTGGGCGATATCAACGATTATGTAAATGATTTGTTGATGGTTCCTAACTAGGCACTGCTGCTGTTGTATATTTAGTAAAAACAGTCCAGTTAAGTAGTACAACACGAGCTAATGGAAGCGGATTACCTAATGTACTTAAGGCGTTATAAAAATTGAATTAGTGGTGTTTGCAAACAACATCATTATTATTGTAGAAACTGCAGTAAATATTGATTTATGCACACAAGGAATGTATATCTTTTGGAATCTTCACTATAAACAATCATATTTTTATTCGCCCTTCAGCTCTACCTCTATGTACTCGAGCCCCTACTACTGTTTATACACACTAATGACATCATGTACATTACACACTTCTATTTATTCTGTTCAAACAACCCCAGTACGTAAGCAGCAGTAGTTAAGTAGTATAGATGCACCAGCTGCAGCTGCATTAGCTCTGACATAATGTCAGCGATTTATAAATTCCGCAGTTTCCGCGCTCGTGGCAGGTCGCGGCGTGCCCGTCAAAAGGCGCGCTGTCACTCGGGCCCCGGGCCCCTGGGCCCCCGCGCCCCGAGTAAACAGTTTATGCAAAACGAGGAATTGAATAAAGGGAAGGATCGTGGATCCCGCACTGACACCTCTTGCACGTACGCGAGCAGAGCTGAGCTAAGTGCGAGCCCCGCTTGATGCGAATATTAGATTTCGGAGAGACTGCTTGCAAGTCTTCCTTTGACGTTTCCTTTTTGAGTGCTCGTATGTGGTCTCTTTTGAATTTTGAAGAGTTTAAATTTTGCGAGATTTTGGAATATTTGTCCTGATTTTACATTAATTTACAGTATCTACCTACATCTTGAATGGAATTTGATGTACCGTTTTTAATAAATGTAAATAATCTCGACCGAATTTCAGTTCCGGCAGTCAATCTCAATGAAGACCAGCCAAGTTCGCAGAGATATTATAGTGTAGGTACAAGTGTATGCGAAACACAGGTGCACTCCCTCTTTCGCCCTCATAGTCCGATGGGACGGCAATTCGGCTTGACCGGAGAGAGGTCAGGCGTAGGACAGGCTTTAAGTACTTCCCGAAGCACGGGGGTGTCACACCACAAATTTAAAAACTCCGGGCTGCTTGTCGGAAATTATTTATACCCAATACACTTTGCTCTACCTGGGAATGGAACCCCACCATCAAAAACAAAGAAGTCGGTCAAAAAAAATACGAGTGTGCTTTAGACCTCACGACTGAAGTAAAACTTCGTTAGCTCCATCTATATGTATGTATGTATCCGTTTGCAACTGTCTATGAGAGAAAGAGAGAAAAAGAAAATGTGTGCTCGCAGTTCACACCTCTGTCTCCTACCCCTACAGTAATATACGAAACGTAACTCTCTCTCTTTCTATCTTCACTAACTTATACCTCCTTCTTAACTTCCGTTCGCCTGGCCCGATGACACTTTTCCAAACGCTGTCGTCACGCATTTGTCAGAATAGAGGGGTATAATTGGCAACACTAAAAAGCAATAGATAGGTCTGTATTAAATACACATACTTATATACTCAAAGAATATTATTATTTTCGAACAGAATAGTGAAATGAAAATACTTTGTTTAGGAAACATATATTTTATTGTAATATTTCAGACTCAAAATCATTTATTTCAATTCAACCTTTTACAGGTACTTTTGAATTGTCAGAGTCAGTCAGAAAGTTGAATCTAGTTGCTCGTTCCAAAGAGTAGATTTCTATGGAGAAGAACGAGCAAGAAACTCCATGAACACTCTTTTAAAATCAGTAATATTTTACAAATTTAGGTTACATCATTCATGTCATAACAACTAGGTACATATAATTTAATATTAAAATTATTCATATACATAGCCTTTCATAGTTATCATCATAGTTATACTTATCTTATTATTTTCTTCGAGAGCTCCGTACCGATCAACGTTTCGATCAAAAGTGTCCTCCAATGAAGTCTGAACACTCGCTTTTATAAGCGGCGATAAACAAGGTATGATTCACGATGACTAGCAAATATGATTTATACTTATTTGCTATCCAAAGTTTAAACACACTTTATTCTATTTAAAATGATGTTATTTACTATACTTCTACTGCATTTAATCAGAAATTAATTATTACTTTATATTACAACACGAATTACGTTGTTATGTATTAATTACATCGGTATAAATCTAACACGGCCATACTGACAAGTACTTCGCTCTCGAAGTACAAACACAATATTCTTATTACATAAAGGTACATTTTGTTTACATAATATCAGTAATCGTTTTCATAATCATCATGGTATAATCAATAATCAGACCTTACTGGGTAGACCAAACACCCCGCAGTCAGTGAAGCTTAATCACCCGCAGCCAGTGAATGTCATAATATACCACAGTTAAGGTTTTAATCCATCCATAATAATACAATCATGTCATATATACTAATATAATTACAATATCAGTAATCGTCTCATAATCGTCATTGTATAATCAATAATCAGACCTTACTGGGTAGACCAAACACCCCGCAGTCAGTGAAGCTTAATCACCCGCAGCCAGTGAATGTCATAATATACCACAGACGTTAAGATTTTAATCCATCCATAATAATACAATCATGTCTTAAACTAATATTAATACAATATATACTAATATAATTACAATATCAGTAATCGTCTCATAATCGTCATTGTATAATCAATAATCAGACCTTACTGGGTAGACCAAACACCCCGCAGTCAGTGAAGCTTAATCACCCGCAGCCAGTGAATGTCATAATATACCACAGTTAAGGTTTTAATCCATCCATAATACAATCATATCTTAAAATAATATTATAATAAATGTACTACAGCGTTTTGTTCAGTCCACTATCCAGGCCACAGGCGGTTTTTTTTTTTTTTTTTTTTTTTTTTTTCTTTTGCAACTATTGTATTTCTCTGATTTCCAATACCCCTTAATGAGAACCTGTTATTATCTAATATGTTCATAATTTCGTAGGGTCCGTAAAATTTTGCTGTTACTTTGTTATGTCGCCTATGGTCTTGATTTACATAAACAGTATCACCTACGCTATAATTTATGTTATCTCTACGCGTTTGGTCAAAGCGGTCTTTGAATGTATCGGCAACAATTTTAAGACGTTGATGTGCTAACTGACGATCGGTCGTTACGTCAATATTTATATTACTATCTTGTATTACCTCATCTAATCGAGCTTGTATACACGGGATGTTCGAGTTTCTGCTAACAAGCAGCCTAATAGGTGAAAAACCAGTAGATTGCTGTACAGTAATGTATGGACAATTGGACTTTCCACAAAACGCTCGGCCAGTCTGACACATTACCACACCTAGTAGCTAACATATTGATTACGGTTAAGACGTAACTTTTGGCATGTGATGCTCTAAATAACGAATAAACTAAATTCAGTGCCAACAGGAAAAATATTTTTCCATGCTAGCCCTTCAGAATCTACAGTGATTTGAATGTCAGGATAATTAACCACATTCCTACCAATAAGATCATATGAAAATCTTGGTCACGGGTGTAAGGTTAATTAGCCAAGATGTTGGTGTTTTCTTCTAAAATCCTATCAATCTAGTATGCAACCATGCATACAATATACTAGTATTAAATTTAGTTATTATTATTCTTGTTCAATATTAAATCGACTATTTAATTGTATCGAATCAGAGTTAGGTATGACAACACTTTGTTATGACATTTTTAGACGTTTTGAAAAAGCGCGGTGAAATGATTCTATTCGTTGTTCGATGGTTGAACCGAACACTTGTCAGAAATAAATCTGTTTATATCATAACAATCATTGTTTAATTTTAGAGATAAGGATTAGATCCTTTATCTCAGAAGTGGGATAAGTAAATTACGCCTACAATTTTGACGAAATATTACCAAAAAACCACGTGTTTCGTGTTTTTGTTGTGTACGAAAGTTACTGACATTATTTAAGTAACAAATGGATAAAACAAACGGTAATCGCAAGAGTAATAAGCGTAAACGTCGTCGTGACCGGAGCAGAGAAACGAGATCAAGCACTACGCTTAGACAAAAACAGCGAAGGCAGCGATCGAGCAATCGCGATGGTTCGTTGGAATCTCTTCGTAGTGGCGGCCGCAGTTCCCGTGAGCAGTCTACGAGACGCAGTCACCAACCGAAGCGGAGTCGCAGCCGTGATGGGTTGCGCAGTCGGAGCAGCAGCTATGAGCAGCGTCGGCGACGTCGTCCCAGTAGGGGCTTGCAGGGGAGGCGCAACAGGCGAGGCCGCAGCAGGCGCTCAGAATCCAGCATTGAGCGTCACACACCTCCAGTTCCTGGTCTCGTGAGTACCTCCAATGTTCTTAATAGTGACACGCAAGCGTTTTTTGCTACTCTAGTAGAAGCGCTAACCAATAGTCGACCTCAGGGCAACAAATTTCCTATGCTAGGCAATGTGATTCCAGATTTTGACCCTATGGTTAAAAGTCAGACTATAATTATGTGGATCAATAAAGTTGAAGAATGTGCTAAGCTCTACGGTTGGGGCGACGATCAGATAATACACTACGCTCTGCCTAAACTGTCAGGGATTGCTAAATCTTGGTACCAGGCCCTTCCATCTATGTCGTATTCATGGTCTGAGTGGAAGGACAAACTAGAGCAGTCATTTCCGAGTAGTGAAGACTATGCCGAATTACTAACCGAGATGTTGTCAAAACGTGTGAAATTTAACGATTCTTTGGAACATTATTATTATGAAAAAAATAATCTGCTAAATCGATGCGAAATACGTGGTAAACGTGCGGTAGATTGCTTACTATATGGGATTGAGGATAGGTCATTGAGATTAGGCGCGAAAGCAGCAAAATGTCAGGAGCCGGAGCAGGTTCTCACATACTTTCAATCAATCAAGCAACATTTTCGTGAACCAGATCGGTCAAAGGTGAATTATGATAAACGTAATAACACTATCTCTTCATTACCCAGTAATAATATTTCTAAGCAGATGACTAATGGCAGCGAAAATAAGACTTCGAATTCACACAATAATGCGTCAACTGTACGAGTATGCTTTAACTGCAACGAACCTGGGCATTTCAGTTCTAAATGCACAAAAAAGATATTGAAGTGTAATGTATGCAACAAATTAGGTCATTTGACAATTAACTGTCCCAGATTACCCTCCGACTCGGCTAGTAAAATTGATAAACCTAAAGAAAAAGACGTGATGCGTATTGAAACAAATAATTCTAATGACAATAAATATTTAATGAATTTGAAACTAAACGGTGAAATTATTCAAGGTTACGTGGATTTAGGTAGCCAATGTACGCTGATTCGGCACAGTGAGGCTGTTAGGAGGGGAATCACGTGGACTGATAGCAACCTACCGACTATGAGGGGTATAGGTGAAAGTATAGTAATACCTTTGGGTGTATCAAACGTCATTATAGAAATTCAAGGTATTGTGGAGGAGGTCAACGCGTACGTCGTTAATGATAGTGTTATTAAATATTCAGTTTTAATTGGACATAGTTTCACAGAGAAACCAGGTATAGTCATAACGAAAACAACACAATCATTAATATTTACTCGTGATCATCCAGTTAAATTACAATTATGTTTGAAAACCGATATCGTAATACCCCCTAAGGAAATGTACCCATTACCGTGTATTTCTGCAAACAAATATTCGGGAGTAGTTCACGTTAGTGGCTCCTTACGCGGCATGTCACAGAACGAATTTTATTTATTGCCTGGTGATTATGAAATAGAAAACGGAGAAGTTAGGATACTGGTGCAAAATTTTAGTGACAGTACGGTTTGTTTAAGTAAGGATACACTCATTACACGCGTTCTTAGTACTAGAGACTGCTTGAATATAAATTTATTAGATTTTGGAAATGCTGAGACTAATTTAGTTTTCAATTATGGCAAACAGCTTAGCGAGAATGAGGTTAACAAATTAAAAGAGCTGCTTAAGAGGTATGAAACGTGCTTTTCGGATAACCTAAAAGACCTGGGATTGACTAATGTAGTTCAAATGGAAATTGAACTAAGTGATTCGCAACCAGTAGTTTATCGCCCGTATAGGCTTTCCTTTCCGGAGCGTAGACAGGTTCAATCTATGGTGAAGGAAATGATACATGCAGGCATAGTATGTGAGTCAAACTCATCTTACGCTAGCCCAGTTTTACTGGTAAAGAAAAAGACAGGTGAAAGTAGATTATGTGTCGATTATCGTGCACTAAATAATAAAACGAAAAAAGAACACTATCCGCTGCCTTTGATTGATGATCAACTTGACAGGCTAGCTGGTAATTCTTTATTTGTAAGCTTAGACCTTGCATCTGGCTATTACCAGATTCCAGTAGAGGCAAAGTCTCAAGATAAGACTGCATTTGTTACTCCCGATGGGCAATATCAGTTTAAACGCATGCCTTTTGGATTAGCAAATGCTCCCTCTATTTTTCAACGAGCAATGAATAAAATATTGTCGAAAGTCTGTTATACGATAGTTTATATGGATGATGTGTTGATCCCCTCACGATCTTTTGATCAGGGAATGAGACGGCTAGAGGAGGTACTTCAACTTGTAAAAGACGCAGGTCTTACACTTAAGGTAAATAAATGTAGTTTTTTCTGTACCGAGCTAGAGTTTTTAGGATTTCATGTAAGTGGTGAGGGGATACGCCCAGGAAAGCGCAAAACATTAGCTATAGAAAACTTTCCAATCCCGCGAAACATTCATGATATCAGACGATTTATCGGCCTAACTAGCTTTTTCCGGAGGTTCGTAAAGGACTTCGCCCTTATTGCCCGTCCACTGACGGACCTGTTAAAGTCTAAATTCGAATGGAAATGGACAGCAGAGGAGGCGGAGTCATTTAGAATTTTGAAGGCAAAATTAGTTGAACGCCCTATATTAGCATTATACGACCCTCATTTAGAAACCGAAATTCATACGGACGCTTCGAAGCTAGGTATTGCAGGAATTCTCCTACAGCGAGGTACAGACAGTTTACTTAGGCCAGTGGCGTATTACAGTCGTAAAACTACAGTTGATGAGCAAAAATTTCATTCCTTTGAGTTGGAAACTCTAGCGGTTGTTGCATCTTTAAATCGTTTCCGAGTCTATTTGCTAGGGCTAAGATTTAAAATAGTTACCGACTGTAACGCACTTTTTACCACCTTAACCAAGAGGGATCTTATACCGCGAATTTCTCGCTGGTGGATCCAGTTTCAGGAGTACGACTGCGAAATTGAGTACAGACCGGGTTCACGTATGGCTCATGTAGATGCTCTCAGTCGTGCCCCTGTCAGTGAGCCAACCGATATGGATACGGAGCATGTTTTTGATGTTTTACACGTAGACGTTCGTGACTGGATCGCCACAGTACAGGGTGACGATAGCGAAATAAAACGTATAAGGGATATCTTAGAAGACGACAAGACGAAGTTTGTAGCTGACGTGCGTAAGAATTATCTGTTGAAAGGTAGTTATGTGTATAAAATTTTAGACGAAGGATTACGATGGGTAGTTCCGAGGGGTTGTAGGTGGCAAGTGCTGCGCATGAACCATGACGAGGTGGGCCATTTTGGCTTCGAAAAAACTTTGAGTCGTATCAGAAGCATATTTTGGTTTTCAAAAATGCGTAGGTTCACTAAGAAATATGTCTCAGCTTGTTTGGAGTGTGCGCATCATAAGGCACCTGGTGGTCCCAAAGAAGGAATGCTTCATCCCATACCTAAGTTGGAGAAACCATTCCATACACTTCATGCCGATCATCTGGGCCCGTTCATTCGCTCTAAGAGAGGCAACATGTATTTGCTTGTTATTATAGATGCCTTTACAAAATTTATTAATATACGAGCTGTAAAAGATACTAAAACAACTACGGCATTAAAGGTATTCAAGGAACATTTTAGCTATTTCGGCGTTCCGTCTCGTCTTATAACGGATCGTGGCTCTTGCTTCACAAGTGCAAAATTTAAGAATTTTATGGTCCAATTAAAAATAAAGCACATCTTGAATGCAGTAGCTACTCCGAGAGCGAATGGACAGGTCGAAAGGTTTAACCGAACCATAATTGATGCTCTGAGTACAAAATGTCATGGCGGAAACGACAACTTATGGGACGATTACATCGGTGACGTACAGTTAGGTATTAATACCACTATTAATAAGACAACAGGGAAGAGCCCCTCTGAGCTGTTGTTCGGTTGCAGATTGACAAATGCTTCGGAAAACGTATTGACTGACATAATTGAAGAAACAACTGAAAGAATCGATGGTGATGCGTTAGTAAAACTAAGGTCGAATGCTAGAGAAAGGATAGAAAAACAACAGGATTATGCTAAAAAGCAGTTTGATAAGCATAGGAAGGGTCAGACACAATATAACGTAGGTGATTTAGTCAGGGTGGAAAGGACCGTAATAGACAAAGATCATGTAGGAAAATCACATAAACTCATCCCTAAATTCCAAGGCCCCTATCGAATCCTCAAAATATTACCTAATGACAGATTTCTCGTCGAAGACACTCCATTAACAAGAAAAGGTAACAAGAGGTATGAAAATATTATTGCGCTAGATAAAATCCATCCCTGGATGAACTTTAAAGGTTACACAAGTGAAAGCACTGACAGTGATCAGAGTGAGAGTACAGAAATAGAGGTAGAGATAGAGTGATCCATTATTGTACATAGTAGGTAGGAACAATAAAATGATCCAATTCTGTCGATAATAATAATATGCTAATTTACATGGGTTAATCAACTTCCCTGATGATTTGAGTGGAAATTGCGTGTCATTGTTAAGGATATATGCATACATGAGCAATCAGTGCAGATAATGAATGGCATTGAGAAATCGATGTCGCACATATATGATTGCAAGATAGTGAGTAAGATTATACAATGTGAGCACAATTTGTCATAGAGGTCAGTGCAGATAATGAATGGTACCAAGATAACGGTGCCGCACAGTTGACCGAAGATCGTGACAGATTGTGCAAGAAACAAAGAATGAGAATACAGATCCAGCTTCATGAATCTGAATTGTGATAACGATTTTTGACCTAGATAAAAATGATAAGCTAAATTGAGATAAACTTAGATATAAGATGAATATAAAGACGTTTGATAGACATAGATTGTGTTAAGAGTGTAGTACCTTAGCTTACCTTACATTACTATTGAGTAAATTTGAATTAATATTGTAATAATGAATTATTGAAGAATGAAATTAGCTGTAGAATTATGTATTCATAATCAAGTTATAATTAATATTTTGTTATTTTCTTTTATTATGTTTTGTATTATCAAATTGGTGATTATAACAATTTACACCAAACAAGTGTGAGGACTCACTTGCACAGGATGGCCGAGCTGTAAGGTTAATTAGCCAAGATGTTGGTGTTTTCTTCTAAAATCCTATCAATCTAGTATGCAACCATGCATACAATATACTAGTATTAAATTTAGTTATTATTATTCTTGTTCAATATTAAATCGACTATTTAATTGTATCGAATCAGAGTTAGGTATGACAACACTTTGTTATGACATTTTTAGACGTTTTGAAAAAGCGCGGTGAAATGATTCTATTCGTTGTTCGATGGTTGAACCGAACACTTGTCAGAAATAAATCTGTTTATATCATAACAATCATTGTTTAATTTTAGAGATAAGGATTAGATCCTTTACGGGCCACATGTAAATATAGTTATAAACAAATGTCTTCAAATTTAACTGTCACTGTGATAGTTGCAAAAATATGTATTTTACCGTTACCTATTCCACTAACGTACTTATATTGAGTATGGAAAAATATATAATTTAGTCATTTGGCAATAGATTCCCGTATAATGCTACAACTTACTCCTGTGTCGACAATAAAGTCAATAGACATTTTGCGAATGGTAACGTCAGTAGGCTTAAAGTTTAAAACATTGCATAAAGTATTGACTCGAACATCTAGTCATTGATCTTTGAAAGTTTAATTGCTGTTTGGTCGAATTTACACGTTTAAAAATACAACTTATTCTCCAGGTAATTGATCTAATGGTCGCTTTTTAGTCTCTACGTAAGCAGAAAACTAAACTAAAATTCTGATGTTGACGAGTCTGAACAATAAATTACAGCTTTATACAAACCGAGATATTTTTTTTTTCGTGTGGGTACATTCAAGTTAATTCAGCACAGAAATTTTCCTATTATCGACATAGCAAAGCCCTTGGGGGCCTTACCTGCCTTTTGCGACTTTAATTAAGTCGCTCCAACCAAACTTTTCTCCAAGCTTGTCATTGTCTGCACACCACGCCACTACGCCGCTGTCAGTGGTGGCGGGATCGAATATCGGGAGAGCCACGTCATCCTGCCGATTCTTACTGGACAACGCTTCTTTGATAGTAGTAAGCAGCTTTAGGTGAATCTCTGGTTGCATTTCGGTAGCAACAATAACCCTGAAAATATAGTAAGATTAGTTTAGCACATGGTACATCCCACTTCTGATGTCAGAATAGAGGGGTATAATTGGCAACACTAAAAAGCAATAGATAGGTCTGTATTAAATACACATACTTATATACTCAAAGAATATTATTATTTTTGAACAGAATAGTGAAATGAAAATACTTTGTTTAGGAAACATATATTTTATTGTAATATTTCAGACTCAAAATCATTTATTTCAATTCAACCTTTTACAGGTACTTTTGAATTGTCAGAGTCAGTCAGAAAGTTGAATCTAGTTGCTTGATTTCTATGGAGAAGAACGAGCAAGAAACTCCATGAACACTCTTTTAAAATCAGTAATATTTTACAAATTTAGGTTACATCATTCATGTCATAACAACTAGGTACATATAATTTAATATTAAAATTATTCATATACATAGCCTTGCATAGTTATCATCATAGTTATACTTATCTTATTATTTTCTTCGAGAGCTCCGTACCGATCAACGTTTCGATCAAAAGTGTCCTCCAATGAAGTCTGAACACTCGCTTTTATAAGCGGCGATAAACAAGGTATGATTCACGATGACTAGCAAATATGATTTATACTTATTTGCTATCCAAAGTTTAAACACACTTTATTCTATTTAAAATGATGTTATTTACTATACTTCTACTGCATTTAATCAGAAATTAATTATTACTTTATATTACAACACGAATTACGTTGTTATGTATTAATTACATCGGTATAAATCTAACACATTCACCAGCCAACTCCCCAAATCAAGCGAGCGTAAAGAAGTTACACTTCAAAAACATCGAAAAACACCTAAATTGGATGTAAATTACACGAGTAACATGAATTTGTATTGAGATTTAAAAAGCTGGCCCCTACAGTTAAAAATGTTCATGTTAGTGTAACGGTGACGGTGTGACGCTCAGCCACCGCTCGGGGCGAATGTGATGCGATATTGCTGCGATATCATCATAAATATACACGCTTTGTGTTATTCAACTAGTCGAGGGAACCTAGTTTACATACGCGGCCCGCGTTATCGCATTACGTTTATTCGCTCACGACTAGCGCCTCTGTAAACTTATAACCCTATCAGATATTGTTTTTCAACCGTAATGAGGAACTGGATGTGTGTACAGTTTTGTGTTGAATTTGTTGTTGTTTAATGTTTACCTGTGGGCTCAGGTAACATAGAACTCTCACTCAGGTGCCCTGAGGCCTGAGACAGTACAACGGGTTCGCAGCAACCACGAAGGAGATAGCGGGGCGAACTTATGTTGTTAATTAGAGTGCATTGGAATCATAGATATCCGTGATTGGGATAGTGTACGTAAAGTGAAGTCTGGCTTTATAATATCATAGACAAATATACGGCAACACGTCAGCATTTAAATAGTATTAACAGGTTCTATAGGAATATTGTCCGCACAAATAAGGTAGTAAGCCTCTGTATAACAATCTCGATAAGATTACTTTTTTAAACGTTTTGCTATAATAAATAATACAGATCTGAAAATTAAGAAACATGTTCTTAACAACTACAAATATCCAAAACTCAATCTGTGCAGGATTGGAACGATTAGTTTGAAACAATAGCGTTCAATGAATCAGTTTCAATGGCGGCGGCATACAGCGACAGGTGCGAACATCTACTATGTTATTTTCTATTAAATGTGAGTTGTATGTAAACACCACTACGAAAGATAAGTAGAAGTTCGATGGCAGATACATAATGCATGATACCTTGCTAAAATATCAAAGTCGAACATTTTTTAAAGCAAGCGAATGGAGTCTTCAACTTGTTCAGACTCTCACGCAGTCTCAACAGAAGTATTCTTAGTGTAAGAGTCTTAAAGATTGCTTCAACTATTGCCTATGTCTATATTTTTTAAGGGGCGCTAATGTTGCTTTGTACTTAACATTGATGATGCAGTCACAACTACCATGTGTATTTTGGAATACTCCATACATGGTAAGCTACGTAGACCTTCTGGGGCGTATTATTGTGTGGCTCTTGATCGGCTTCTGAAGCCCAAATAGTGAAGTAGGTAATCGCGTTAATTGGAAGGCGTGCCATTGAGTCGTGTTAGCTGTAACCGATTGAACACCGGCGCCGGCCGGTTGCTAGCCGACGCTCAGAGCCCACACGCGGTCACCCACTCGTTCTGTAACACTGGCTACACTGTGCATACCGTGGCATTAGGTATATACTTATGCATACGCGTCTATGAAACCCTCAGGGGGTTTCAAGGCTTGAGGCCTAACTAATATTGTTAACTAATAATCTAAACTAATATTATAAAGCTGAAGAGTTTGTTTGTTTGTTTGGTTGAACGCGCTAATCTCAGGATCTACTGGTTCGAAATGAAATATTATTTTTGTGTTGGATAGTTCATTTATCGAGGAAGGCTATAGGCCCATGCGAAGCTGAGTCGGGTCGCTAGTTAACTAATACAGGTATCTGAATAAAATTGCTTGTATAACTATCTAAAACTACCTACTATCGATAAAAACCATACATTGATGTAAATTGTTTTTGTTCACACTTTCTAGTTGGATGAGTAAGGAGCATCTATATTTTTATTTCTTGCATTTTTACGAGATAGACGAGCAAATGGTTAAGTTAAATGTGAAGTTATGTACATCTTCAGTTCGGTACATCTTTGAGGATTGCCATGAAGTTTTAACTTGTGTGTTTACTTACAGGATGGGTAGAGCTCTGAGCTGAACATGGGGCCTGTGCTCTTACTGTGCACGGTAAGCTATTTGAGAACAAATATAATAGTGTTATTAACGTGGACGTGTCGCCCTCTCAGCACACACTCTCACTCACGGGTGTAGTCGCGCTGGATCAACAAACTACTCGGTATCAATTCCTCGAGCGTACGTCGTCGGTTATACTGAAATGCTAACAATTGAACGACATGACGGTCCAATATGCTAAATCGTCACAGTACACACGTACTAGTTACGTCT
Source organism: Charanyca ferruginea (assembly GCA_947361185.1). Taxonomy (NCBI): domain Eukaryota; kingdom Metazoa; phylum Arthropoda; class Insecta; order Lepidoptera; family Noctuidae; genus Charanyca; species Charanyca ferruginea. The sequence goes on along the minus strand of OX376061.1, from coordinate 29,476,618 downwards.
ATCTAAACCAATTGTTTACTGTACCTGCCCGGTGTCCGTCTGATGCACCCATTCATCGTCTCCGTCTGGGCCACCCGCTGCCCCCTAGGCCCCTGGGCCCCTGCTTGCCCCACCCCTCGGGCGGGCCCTGCACGTCCCCGGCGCGGACAATTAGCATTTAGATTAAACAAATAAACGGTACCGCCGCGTGACCAGAAAGAATTATCTGCGTTATTTATTGTTCAATTAATTTATTTATTGCGTTTTTAATTGTCACGTTAGAGCTACGCGACGATGCTGGATGTGCCTTAGTCTAGCAACATACAACTATAAAGGAATGGTTGTTGATTGGGGATGAATTCCATGCTGTCAGTCACGGAACAGATAAATAGAGTGTCAGTCATGACCGTGTGTCTGTCACTCCGTTCATCATGTTGTTTGTCCTACGAATGCATTTGTTATAGGTCTAAGTACGATAGACAGCACTGCACACAGCAAACAGAACTCTCGTCATAAAAATATTTATCATCATATTAGAACCTAATCATCATAACATAACCTAACAGGCGAAGATATAAAAATAGCTTATAAATCTATCAAAGGTAGTTAAAGTTCATAAATCAAGTGCGGCGTCTCATAAATTCAAAAGTTTAATATCCATTAATAGTGTAATGTCTGAGTCGAGATGCAAGATAAACTTAGGTTTAACTGTAGACAGGCTTCAGTACTTGCATACATTAAAGTTAAAGATGAGTTGAATCGTCGCGCTTGTTCCATTCGACCTGTTCAAGGTTAAAATAATGAAAATGTTTGTAGATTTTTGCATCTTTAAATCTTTCAAGCGCTAGCACTGGGTTCTACAGCCATTTTACTACTATTCAATGACTTATGTATGCCGCTAGACCTAAGTAACTTTAGCATGGCTGAATTTTTTAAAGATAATACAGGAATATGTCTTGAAGAATGTTTACTTACAATTTTATCGCGTACCTAGGTATCGTTTTTAAAAGGTAGATATCTACTTTGCTATAGCTAGTTATTTAAAAATAGCTACATAAATGGGTACGTATTTGAATATCGAAGATTAAAATACCTACGCTTAAAATACCAATGTTCAAAACATCGAAAATTTAAATATCGATTATATCAAAATGTCGAAAATTGTTATACCTAAGCTTAAAACGTCGAAGATTGAAATGCCGAGTGATTAAAATTTCGAATGATTCAAAATATCGAATGACATTATGCCTAAGTTCAAAATATCAACATTTCATACATCTAAATTCATAATATCTACGTTAAAAATATCTACTAGTTGAAATACCGAAAAAAAATTATATAGGCAGTATGAGTGTATTCATAAATGTAGGTAGATGTGAAATTGTCACACCCTGCAAACCCGTTGCTATTAAGTAGTCATTAGTCTGTTTACTGCGTAAATGTAACGTACAGTTTATAGAATCAGCAGCAATCATGCAACATGCAAGCAAGCATGGTTTCTTGCACGGCTCCGGCGCTGCAGGGCTCCGGCAGTCCCACGCGAGCTTAACGTCGCAGATGGTCTAAACGCTCACCACCGCAGCTTCGGCTTGTTGGCCGGCTTCGCCGGCCAACCTCAGCTGCGGTGGCGGGTGTTAAAACCACCTGCTCCTCAGCTCGCGGGCTGCCTCGCCCCTCCGCGCCTACGCGATTCTAAATTACACTCTAGGCGTAGGGCAGACAAGACTACGTGGAGTCGGTTTTGCAGCGATACGTTTCTGTCACTAACTTTAGTAGCACAACATATTGACTTTCAAGAAAATATTTTAATTTAAAGACCTAAATAATACCTTCACGATTGACCGACCGATTGACGATAGTTTGTACTTCGATATTTAGGACATTCGATAATCTGTATTTCGATATTTGGATCTTTCGATGTAACTTTTGTAGATATTTAGATTTTAGATATATTGGACGTAGGATATTTAACCATTCGATACTATAAACTTTCGTTATTTTAATTTTCGGTTTTATGGTCGTTCGATATTTCCATTTTCGATGTTACGAACATCGATATTTTAACAGTAGGAATTTTAATCTTCGATATTCAAATACGTACCCACATAAATATTACGCGTTACACTCATACTCAATCTGGTAACAATTACGAGCTCACTAACACACACACACACACACACACTCATACCCTCACACACGCATACACACACATACCCCCCCACTCATGTAGGTACATATACACCGCCACACACCACATGAACATCCCCATATACACAAAAGTTCTCATCTTTCTTTAATATTTTATATTCTTTTTATAATTTACTTTGCTGGTAATTCTTGTAAACGGAATGAAAGAGCCTAGATCATACGGCACAGGGAATCCTAGTGTGTGATCTAGGACTTCAACCCAAATATGTAACCTATTGTGGCAATAAATTATTATTATTATATTATTATTATTTGCTCACTTACGAGCGTTTAGATGAGACGGCTGTTTTTTAAACCACTTATAAAAAGCTCATGAATTTTAACCTAAAAGGGCTTCCAAATAAATATGCCATATTTTATAGGTGTATGTAGGTACTACCCTGTTATACTTACTTCGTGGTACTACCTATGTATGTTGGTCCACACATTTCACCGAAACTATTAATCGGATTGTGACCATTTTCTTATTAGCTTACATTTACTTTCTCTTTTTGTTTTTATTATAATAATGTTATAGTATTGCTAAAAACCATTATTCGTTACGGCAAGACATTTTTTGTGGGTTATCATGTGGATTATAATGTGTGCCTGTTGGTTTTTCTTAATGTCAAGCATTACCAACTTCCTACTTCCTTTTTAACACACTATTATGTTCTACTGCAATTTTTGGTGTTTATTGGTAGGACAAATGACTCTTCGAAGCAAGTGTGAAAGTGATAAAGAAATAACTTTTATCTTTTTCTCACTTGACTAGTTTGGGAGACGCTTTTCTTTTTCAAAAGGAGGAAATTGATACATTTGCATGTTGAGTACGTTGTGGTACAAGTGTTGTTTTGCCGGAGAGCGCGGTCACACACTGACGTACAGTCGTATCTGTGGAGGACGCCCATAATTAGTCAAAAGCTAACCGATGGGGCACCGCCATGATGTATCACTTGGTTTTACATCGAGTATATTTCCACTGGTACGGTCAGCAACAAAAATTGATTAACACTATTACATTTTCATATCCTCTAAAAATACACAAAAACGAATACGATATAAGTAACACTTTGCAGTATTTCAGGTGGTAGTCAAGAGTTTCTTTTATCTTAATTTTCTATGCTGTCCTGTGTATTTCCTTCTACTCAAAAATTAAGATTTCATTATCTGAACTGTTAATCGACTTTCGTTGCTGACTGTACCTTGTAGACTACTGAGTTTGTGAACCTCTACTTGATCCCGTAGGTTCCCGGGATTAATATTGTTTCTTGTTTAAAACGACGCAGAATCACTAGATATTGTAAAACACACTCCCCGGAGCGTCTGTCTCTCTATTCGTGAAAAAACTCAAAAATAATGAAACGGATTTTCATGTGGTTTTCACCAAAAGCCAGATTCTGTATGATTTGTTAAAGTTTTGTGTAAATTAGCTGAAATATGACGATGATTGCTGAAGATGGCAGAAAAAATCATGGCGACTGGGAGCTATATATAATAGATGGCTATGCTCAGCTACCCGAGCGAAGCCGGGAACAGTCGCTAGTCTAAAATATAATTAATTTTCTTTATAATCAAGTAGTTCACTGTGTCACTAGGAACACCTCGACCTACATCAATTAAAACCTAATTCACATTCCAAACATAGGGTAGCGTCGTCCTTTAGTTCCAGTGGCGTCTTTTATTTGTGGCAAATGCGGGTTAAAACATATTATAATAGTATCATTATCAGTCTGGGGCTTAGCACAGCACGCGCCGAGCGGAGCCGAATACTTCCGATCAGGGGCTTTAATTATTGCCCCCATCGATGGCTACGGTGGCAATAAAGTATATAATAAAGTGGACAGGTAACGTAAAGAAGGCAACAGTGATGGAGATTAAGGTTCGCCTATAAAGACTGGTTATCATTTTGACAATAATTGGTGAAAAAGAAGTCTTCGTTCATCAAATGAATACTGTAAAAGAGAAGTTCTCTCATATTTGCATCAACGCGAGTTGTTTACTAAGTTTTTTTTAAACACTAGGAATTAATCTTAATCCTGTATCGTGGGTATCATTTACAAAATTATAAAATCTCATACACAAACAGCATTATTTAATGGGTCCTAAAATGTTAATTAATAATACGTGGTGCTTGGCAATTAGGCCTCCCCCAGTTGTAAACGTCCCTTTGGTCCTATTAGTCTAGTTCTGTTCTGTCTCCGGCTTGATTTGGAGGGAAGTGGAAAATATGTTTTTCTTACTCCTCCGCTGTTCTTTACTGATTAATTTCGTTACGGGATCCAAGACAGTTGTAATGTTTCTCCGGGACTCATCGAGCTTCATTGCCTCGACGATTTTCTTGTTGTCGCCACTGTTGATTCTAGCTTTCAGAAGTTGCACTGGTTGGGAAAAGAGTGGCAGGCAAGCCCCATAAAAAAAAAAAAAAAAAAAATTATATAGTTATAGGCTTGCGTTTGACCGCAACTCACCTGATCTTAAGTGATGATGCGGCCTAAGGTGGAGCACGCTTGCCTAGGATAAACCGGTACATAACATAAACAGACAGACTCGGAACAACTACTGGTAGGCGATACAAATATTTGTTCAGTACGGGAATCGACCCCCGACACTAAACGCAGCAGCCAATCGCCCATCCACTGCGTCAATCGTGCTGTCAATCTATTGTTTGGCTTGTGTCTGGGTGTTGTTTATCTATATACGTATGTATTTAAATGTATTTGTGTATGTATATCAGCTGTCTGAGACCCATAATACAGGGTCTCCCTACTTTAGGGTCAGATGGCCGTGTGTAAAATGTCCCCACATATTAAATACTAGCGACCCGGCCCGGCTTCGCATGGGCCTATAGCCTTCCTCGATAAATGGACTATCCAACACAAAAATATTTTTTCAAATCGAACCAATAGATCCTGAGATTAGCGCGTTCAACCAAACAAACAAACTCTTCAGCTTTATAATATTAGTATAGATTATTATATTATTATTGCTTATCGCTATAATGATGGAAAACATCCTTACCTAATACATAATAATATTATCTAAGTAGTTACCGGTCGTTCAAGTTATGTTCATCTCTCTTGCCGTTGTTAGGGACCCTACGCCTTTGACCTTCTCTGCTTTATTGTGTGGGCATGACGTCACCGTGTCACGGCGTCACGGGCATATCCGTGTCATGTGAGATACAAACGTGACAGCGGGACGCCGCTCGCGGTGGACATCAAACTACCCGCAGGATTACGGTTATAAACTCGCGTTTTTGACACTCATGTTACCGTTTGCGTCCGCTTCATAATTATAATAATTTTATAGTCGTTAGCTTGGGACGAAGTATTTTCATCTGAATATCAGTTTTTTGTATATATTTAGACATCGTAAGTATTTGTGACGTTCCACGACGTGATCTTTGATTCAATGAAAGAGTCAGTCTTGTTTATTAATTTTAGTCTATTCTACTTTATTTATGAATACGATAGTAGTTCATTACCTAAAACTAAATACAATAATTGTTCTACCAAATCCCGTTCGGTATTGGATGCACTTGTTTGTGAGCGTTGCTTTTTGCTCATTTAAATGCAATTCAATTCAATTATTACACAGTTCTGTATATTCTTGCTGAGGATCTCAGGGAGTTCACACACGTGGAGTCATGGAACTCCGTGACTCCACGTGTAGTGAAAGCATAGCTAAAAGAATACCTAACATAATTTTGTCGGATATAGTTTTTGTAGAATTCCATCGCAAAGTTCTTTGTGTCGCGGTGCGCCATACATCGCAGTGGAATAAATTTACTGGAATTTATCCGCACTTACGACGACGTTTTATTCGCTTGACCTCCCTCCCGCTGCCCACTCTCCGCCCCTGTCGGGGACTTCGCTGCAGTTCAAAGTGTTCACATATAAAATATTCAGACTGCGCAGTCATGTTTATTGAAAGGGAACTTTGTCTCAGACTACTTGATCACTTGTGATACCGTCATAGACCGAAATGAAACAGAATATGGACAGGTGTATTTTTTATGTTGGTTAAACAAAATACTCCTCAACACATTGATAATTATACAACGGCGCGTGACATTATTGAATAATGAAAATCGGTTAATTTTGAGAGTTCAGATTTATTTTGTTATTTTTTTAATCATTGCGAAACTATTGCAATTTTTTTGACGATTAATCGTTTTGTATTCGACTAAATGGAAATTTAAATTAAGAGCGGGTAACACCGAATGGGGTTGTGAATGTCACGGCGTCGGAACTGATCACTTTTGAGGCAGTCGTCGCGCGGTGCACACGCACAAATCCATTGGCTCTAATTTAAAGTTGAACAATTATTATGACTTGTTTTAATAAGTTTTAATCATTGTAATCCCTACTCTATATTGTGAAGACTTGTTACAATAGTTTAAAAAAAACTACTTGAGTTATTTTGCGAGTATCATTTTCTGAACACCTGCAACGTACACGCCCATGCTGGAAACCATCAGAAAACGGATCAGCGTCATACACATTGTTTTTTTTCTTAAAAGTAAAGTTCAAATAGTAAAGATCAGTGTTTTCTAGCCGAGTGAGAGCTATGCTCCGAGAAAAGTGATGATAATGATACAATCTTTGTTGAAGCAAAAATGCGTCCACGCCTTTATCGAAACTGCGAAGTTCCAGGTCTTGCCATGCCATGTGATGTGTGCATGCATTGAAGTCCATCTCGAACACGTTCATGCCTGTGCAACAATTTCAACTTTCACTTTCCCGTTTACTATAAAGCTGAGTTTTAGCAATACAAATTCAAATCGCGAACAATGTCTCCAATTCACATTCTACATCCCCTACTAACGCTGCTGTACAACACACCGGTGGTCTATTTGTCGCACGCAAACGCATCGGATCGCGCGCCAGCGCAGCGTGCCGTCTGCCGTCTGAGCCGTGTTACGTCATGACTATTAAACGAGCGCGCGGCTGTCTGCGGCGCACTCACAGATTTCGCCGCTTTACTAAGTTATGTCAGCGATTACTCGCGTGTATACGCATATTGATTCTGTTATTTAGTAGATTTAAGCGCTGATTTTAGAGCAGAACGCTAGTTGTGTGTGAGACTATTTGAGATTTATTATTGCAATTGTTATTTTGTTGGTCTTACTTAATCGTTTGTGCCAGGAAAAGAAATTAAAAGCATCAAGAACAAATCCGTATGTGCCCATGGATTTGTTCTTGAAGCTTTTAATTTCTTTTTTTTTATTTAGATATTTTTTATTTATAAAGCTTAAGTTCGCAATGGTGCAACTTACAATGAAATGGTGGAACAACAGAGCTACTGCTGTCATCATCAATGGCTGCAACTACACTAAACACTATTTGTATCATGCAATTGGTGTTTAAAATATTATCTAGAATTTTATATCTTATCCATCTATGAAACTAATAATTTCCTTAAAAAATAATGCTATTAATGAAAAGGCTAGAATACGTTTTAATACTTCTCCATTTACGTGGTTATATGAACCTTTTTTAAATTACAAGCTCTCTTGACCCTAGATTTCTAGATCGATAGCCTAATATTAAAGCAATAGATTTTCTGAACGCTCTCCTAAATATGCGATATATTATGCGACTACTAAAACTTAGTTGCAAACAATTTTTGCAGGTATACCTGAAGCCTTAATTGGCAGGTACCTACGTCACGCTATTGCATACGACTCTGATCTCCACACACAAACAACAGGTGCTTATATTGTATCGTGACGTCACGCCGTGTAGATCCTACCCTCTGTTAAAATTGGCAAGTATCAGCGATGCCTCAGCCGCGCTGTCTGCCGACGTATTAATTATCTAGCGCAAACAAAGTAAGCGCGGTGTTTGTCTTCCGACACACTCCAGGTTAGGTGAAGAAGCTCAATCTGAGATAGAAGTCTTTTTTAGGGGTTCTGTACCTCAGAAGGAAAAAACGGAACCCTTATAGGATCAGCTTGTGGTCTGTCTGTCTGTCAAGACCCTTTATCTCGAGAACGCGTCTAGGTATCGAGTTGAAATTAAAAATATTCACTTAGGTCTAGGTCCCTTGAAGCTGTGAGAAAAATCAAACTTCTAAGTTAACACGAAAAATAGATACGGCCGTTTATGTCGCAAAAAAACGTACATTTCGACACTCTCAAGGAAATCAAAATTTATAGGGTACTTTCCGTTGACCTAGAACTATGAAATTTAGCAAGTAATATTGTATTATACTACAAATACAGGAAAAGTCTGAAAACTGTACATTTGTAATTAAAACATAAAAAATATATTCTTTATTTATAATGAGCTTTTGTCCGTGATTTGGTCCGTGTAAATTTCGGTTATCGCGGATGCAGACGAAGTCGCGGATCAAAAAGTGTATGTGCTTTCCCAGGGATCAAGCTATCTTCAAAATCGGTTCAGCCGTTTCATCGTGAAAGCGTTACAGACAGATACTTTCGCATTTATAATATTATTATATAGTATAGATTACTGTGGATATCTACCTACAAATTTGTACGGAACCCTCTGTGAGCGAGTCTGACTCGCATTTGTCCGGTTTTTTAATGTTACAAGCCCGCCGTACACAGAAGTTGCAGTGGTTTGGGAATACCCAAATCACTGCAACTCCTCTAAGCCAGAATCAACAGTAGCAACCACCAGAAAAGCGCCAAAGCAATGAAGCTCGACGAGTACCAGAGAAACGATTCAACTGTCTTGGATCCCGCAATGAAATTCATCAGAAAAGTACAGCGGAGGACTAAGAAAAATACATTTTCCACTTCGAGTTAGAAGTCTATGACGTCTGTCTCGTAGCAGAATAGCTCTCATACGCCCAACTGTTGATGGAAGCAGTATTATGGAATAGAATAGAATTTTTATTTCATTATAAAAATTCCATAATTATATGGGGAAGATTATAGTCGTGAGGTGTGTGTCTATGACGAGGACAGCCAAGTATCACCGGTGCACTGCAATACACTGCTGAGGATTGGCTGCCATTGGATATTAATATATTGCATAACTTCTGAGGTGTTGCCAAGTTTAATGTCAGTTCCCAGTAGATTTGCGGCATTAAAGTACTCCTACTATTACGTGTGACTACCTATACGTGAGGTAATGTAGTAACAGAACGTACCTTCTGTATTAATTTACTAAGAGTAGGTGCTCAAGTCCGTTTCCCGTTCAGCTCGTACGCAGTGCGGTGCAATCTAATCGTGATTCTAATGCTGTGTTTGAACGAAGACGCTGCTGATTAGACAGGGATGTCAGGTGATACCGTATAGTCGGCAGTTTGGTCACTAACAATAGAAAGAGATTATTTGTGGAGTTATGCAAGTGGATGGACAATAGACGAAGTCATCATCACGTTTGGTAAGTAGATCGCCAATTGAACAAAGAGAACATAAACTTTGTCTTTATGACATAATGTGGGAGACCTTTTTAGATCCATGCGGAATCTTTTACAAATCTTGCTACAAAACTTTACTTTCATTTGTATATCAAGAAATTTTCATTTGCGGAATGTACATATTTGCATTTGTATAATAATAAAGTCTCCTATTTTTTCCACTTCCTTGACAGAAAGTAAATAATTAGATGAGCTCTTGTTACAAATGCGCACGCCTTCTTAGATATCAATAGTCTTTCATGGGGTACTGTTTAAAGTGTTACAATAAAATACCTCCCCACATTGTTGAACTAAATGAGACAAAATTTAAGCCTTGTATTAAACGCACACTATGCAACCGAGCATATTATAAGTTGAGTGATTACATCACTGATAAAAATGCTTGGCTGGATGCTGGTCTAGCTCCACAGCCATAAGGGTTCATAGATTAATTGATTAGCATTTGTAACAATTTTTGGAGCTGCTGAAGATGTAGATCTATATTATCTTTGCATTGTATAAACTCAATGTGTTAGTATTATATAATTTTTCGTAGCACATACATGTGAGCACTATGTTCTATAAAGCTACCATTTACGAGGTATACCTCTCATTGACTTGAATATGCCCTGGCGGTTGGGAGAGTCATGCTCACTTGAATGTCTCGCTGCCGGTGGCGCATGTGTTGGATCATTCGGTTCCCTTCAAAATGGTTGAGCTAAATGGTGCCGATCCATGCGTCATGTTCGTGAACGGACGCCGTCGGTTGGGACTGGTCATCGCTTAGCTGCCTCGGTTATTTTAAATTTTGGTTTGAATTAGTTATTATAACTATATTTTTCTCTAGACCTCTTTTAACATGCAAGATGTGTTACATTGTTCTCACATTGTACCCTTAGATTCAACATGAATGATGTAACCTAAATTTGTAAAATTTAACTGATTTTAAAAGAGTGTTCATGAAGTTTCTTGCTCGTTCTTCTCCATAGAAACCTACTGTTTGGAACGAGCAACTAGCTTAAACTTTCTGACTGACTGACTCTGACAATTCAAAAGTACCTGTAAATGGTTTAATTGAAATAAATGATTTTGAGTTTGAGTTTGAGTCAATGTTATTGATATCTTGAATTTGATTTGGCTTATGTTTAACGAACCTCCAGAACTAGTAAATGATCACCAAAAATAGTAAATAAAATATAACCAAAAATAGTAAATAAATGATCACCAAAAAAATAGTAAATGAACACCAAAATTTTATGAGTTTGACTGTAAAAAGCGATTTGTTTCTGGCCACAGTTCTAACCTGACCTAACCATGTCGTATACGCCCCAGGGGGGACTGAGTCAAAATGATTTTGGTTATTTGGCACACTAAGACTTGGTGATCATTTACTACATTTGGTATTCTCAAGTATTTTTTGGTGGTATTTATTCCCCATTTGATTTTATGTATTTAGAAAAACTAAAATAAACAACACAGTGATCTTTACGGAAAAATCTTACACTTGGCTAGACTTTTAAGAAAACGGAGGCGGGTCACCTTCTGACACACCTACGGAAAAAGGAAGATGTACCTACTATTTCTTTTCAATAACAATATTGATCTCATAAAATAAATTATGAGAAGCTGCATCAGTATCAAAATAATTCTCACTAACAAATAATATTTCTTGAAAAAAAAACACCTTCAAAACACAAGCGTGTTGATACCGCCCCCGAGCCGGCGAGCCAAGAGCCGGTAAAAGATTGTTGGCTCAACGCTTACGAACTCATTTTATTCACAATTTATTGCACGCAATGAGCTTTTATGAGATAATAAGTACATTGGTATTTATATTTCTCTCGCACCGGGATCAGGAGCATTCTGTACGCGGCGAACGTTTTACACAACATTTAGTTTGTAATGCGCGTTTGTTTGTCTCGCACGTTGTGCCCAGAGTAATTGGTAGATACTACAAAAGTATTAGGATTGAGAGATAAAGTTGTGCTGATCGTCTTATCAACAGGATTTCTTTAATTACTTACTTTGATTTTAAATATGAGGAGAAATGTAGCTGGATTTTGTTACAATACTGACATTATTTTTTGATTTTCATTAATCTTGTAACACGGAAAAGTCTATCATCACATCACCCTGTTATTTTAATAATTATCATTATCATATAATTATCATAATTATTGGATATTATTATTGGTACACCATTAAGTAGGCACCATTATGTAGGACACAGAGATCATAATGTATTTGACTGTAACACCTATTTGTTACCTTTGTCTTAATAAACTGAACTGAAGACATTTTGCGGCTATCCTGTGTATTGTGTCCTGTATGTTGTTTTGTAATAATGTGCGATAAGACGCATGCTCAGCACTCGCGGCTCGATATCAGCTCGGTGGCAGCCCTAGCTTGGTAGCAGCCCTAGCTCGGTGGTAGCCCTGACGCGATAGCGTGGAGCTGCGTCTGTGGCAAGTGCTCACAGCCGGGGAAACTAACTCGCGGCTTAGCTCACCGCGCCTCGGGACTACCGCGTAATTGATTACATGCAAGGATTTATATTTGAACACCCACTCACTTCCACTGTTAGCTGGAGGAAGATAAAACTCCAGGAATGTTAGTGCCTTAGTAACCTCTTGCCTGGCTTTACGTTCTACTAATAAGTACATATTGAGAGATTCTTTAAAATTTTCTTTTGAAAAATAGTTTTTTTCACATATTTTTACTTCTTAACGTCTGGCTGAAAAATAAAAAAAACTGGCCAAGTGCGTGGCGGCCCACGCGCAATATAGGGTTCCGTAGTTGATTTTCTTACCCACGCAGTTCTTGTTTTGTCCCTATATTTAGCATTTTTCAATAAATTGTGGCGTCATTGCAGGCATCACTGATGCGATTATCGCTTTTGACGTCAAACATTTTTTTGAGCGTAATATCTAGAATCGACCTACCACCATTACAAATAGCGTAATCATGTACAAATATAGCCTATGACGTTGACGTTGGTCCGACCTGTAAGAAACTTTTTAGCGAAAAGTCTATTCAATAGTTTTTGCGTGAAGCTGGTTCATAGAAAAAGACATAGAAACCGGCAAAAATTCTTAAAAAATAATTTCCGCTTTACGAGCGTCACCACAGTTTCTTTTGACGTGAATACCACTTTAAATTTGCTTCCATTGTGGGAAGCAATTTAGAAAACTGATGATAACAAAATAGGGGGATACAGTTTGGTGTTGTAGATACCTACATAATATCTATCATCTACAACGAAAATTTAGTTTCACCACTCGATAGTATATTTAAAAAAGTGAAACTATAAGGTAACCTATATACTTAGGACTTTTCGGTTCATTGAATAAGGATTTCAAACTAAAAAAAATTGTACTTGTACGAGTACTATAATAGGTATTTCGACATCAAGATAGTACGCAATAATAAAAACAAAAAAAAAATACGCAGTTTTAATTTATTGCCATTTAGAAATATTCTAGCATTAAAAAAAAAACAAACAAACTGTTTGTCGCTGGGATTGAACTCAGAACCAGCAACTTACAAGGCGGCTGCCGCACTGTTACGCAAAGTTTATCGCTGACAGTAGGTCTAAAATAGCTGTTCTAGTTTGTCATTTAATATTTTAAACAATTTCCATCAAGGTATAGCTTGATGGAAATTGTTTAAAATATTAAATCTGCAGCTACTTACAATATATTTTGATTACTATAAAGTTTTAAGAGTAGCAAGCATGCTACGCGCGCTTATGAGCGCAGCTGCAGCGATTTATTACATTTTACAAGTTTATCGACTATTACTCGTAAACTTGTAAAGCCTACTTAGCTGTGATAGTTTTCCTATGAATTTCAATATATATGCTACTACCGTGAATTTTTTCACAAATCACGATACAACCATCGAGCAAATTGCGCAAATTGACTCCAACAAAAATTAGCACTTTAGAGCTAAATATTTCCCAAAGAGATTCCTTAATCGAAAAATTGTTTTTCCAAACCCTTAATATTTTTGAAAGACCTTTTTAACGACACCCCACACCATATGGTAGACTAGAAAAAAAATACTCACCCCCACTTCACGTTTAGAGGAGGTACACAAAAAAAAAATATTTTTCAATATTTTGTTCCTGCTCTTTGTCGGCGTAACTCTTTGTCGGTGTATGTCCATGCCAATTTACAGCTTCCTATTTCTAATAGTCTTTGAGCTACACTGCGGACGGACGGACGGACATAGCGAAACTATAAGGGTGACTTCGGAACCCTAAAAATTAATAAAATAATAATAATACCTTTGTTGCAGGCTACACAGGCCCATAGATAAATACCTTAACCTAGACATGCATATCTTAGATCTTAAAAAAAAGAAATGAAAGAAAAGGAAAGAATAAAGAAAGAAGAAATGCCATGTACCTGTTACGACAATGCAAGTTATTTTTTAACAATGTCTCGCCAATAACCATCCTTAAAGTACATTTGATGTAAGTGAAGGTATCGGGTACCTGAGTGAAGGCCCAGTATTTAAGCTAGCAAGTGCGCATTCATTTTTATTTACTCATTGTTCTATCTATTCTTTATATGTCAGGCATGCACGAGTAGAATGACGTAGGTTTAGCATCTCTGGGATTTTTATTATAAGCCTATTACCAGTATAAGGTGATTACTTCTATATTTCCGCATGATAAGATATTTTCCTCAATTTCATCGATGTTTAAAATTCCTAGTAAAACAAACAATTTTGTACGACCTCTTATAAATTTTGTGTCATCTTTCCTAAGAAGAATTTCTTCGAAACTGGCGCTCACAAGAAAATATTATTTTATGTACACAGTATCCACGAAATAACTGTACGTATGGGAACGAAATCATCTGGGGGCGGCTCATTGTAAACTTTACAACGCGATCTGCGCCAGCTGTAATGATTACATTAACATTTTGAACCTTAACTTAATAGCAATAAGGGCAATGTGTATTACTGAAAAGAGAACAAAGCAGCAAAGAAATTTCTTAAGTAAAGTTTCTCAGCTAATATTTGTGGTACATTTTCGTAGAATACATTTAATACAATCATAACATTAAATGTTGTTACAAAGTTTGCACTGGAGTTTGTGTGGAACGAGGGCTGTCGACACATATGTCGCGACACAGCGACACCGCGACACCGCCGACACCGCAGGGTGCGGGTGTCACCCGGTGTCGACACTAACACAGTGCGGTGTCGAGTGTATCAATGGTACTAACAGTTAGTTTGGGGGCCGCGCGGGAATCAAACGAGCGCCGCGCGATCAGTCCTCCGCGTTGTGTCATATTATTACGTGTTGTAGTCTGGTTAACGGCGTTGGAGACAACGGCACTCGTTTTCATGAACCTATTTCTGGAATGACACAAAAGTCTTTTAAGTATATAAGTAAACGAAGATACGAAGATTTTGAAAATAACATGATGTGTAGTAACTTATTAAAACTTTAAAAAGATTACAGAAAAAACAAACTTTGAATACATGGCAGGCAGAAATAGAACATTACCTTAATCGCCAAAGCATTCACATATCCTATCTGTGCACAGTTTACTGGTGGTAAAGCTATCTAATCACGGTCATATGATTTAATCCCATACAAATACCGCTAAATAAACGTAACCCCGTATAATAAGTAGTTCAGTGTCACGGACTGTGATAAATACTAATTATATATTAACCTTGCGTTGAATATTGTATCGGGCACTAACTAACGTCCGCGGTACATACAATAGGATATACAATACATTACATTAATTATTGTAGAAGCCCTGCCACTGACAAGACAACAATCGTATTCGACCGGGTACTCACAGACAATCCAAAGATGAACAGAATATCTCCAGGGTGCCTGTGACATCATCATGTAGGTGAGCTGCTGTGCTGTCCTTGCGGGTCGACACTGACGACGACGGTTTTCTTATTAATAAATAAAATAAATAATACCAGCTGATTATGGTCCCGTGGAGTGTTCGGGCCAGAATAGCATAAGGGAATATCCGAAAGCGGCTTCCGTGTAATTAACAACCTCACTGCGATGCCCAAGCCGCCTGCCAAGCGTGGGGAGTACCCCTCTCCTCTTTTGGGGGAGGCCTTTGTTCTACAGTGGACGTCTTTCGGCTGTTGATGATGATGATGATGGTAATTGTCCCACTGCAGGGCAAAGGCCTCTTCTCATACGTAGAAGGCACGAGCATTGATCACCACGTGCGCTCAAGGTGCATTGGCGATTTCAGACATTATAAAGATTAAAGTCCAGGTTTCCTCAGAATGTTTTCCTTTACCGATGTCAACGATGTCCAAGATAAACTTAGAAAAATCATAAGAAATTACAAGTCACATTTTTACTTGCTTGTGCCCGGTTGCGAACCCACAACCGCTCGTAACTGAGAGGAACAAGGGTGCCTTAACACTTATCACGACGTCTTTTTATTACCATTTATTATGTTTTCTTTTTATTATTATTTTTATCAATTGATAGGCATACGTTTGACCACTATCTCACCTCATGGGAAGCGATGATGCGGTCTAAGATGGAGCACGCTTGCCTAGAAACCATAAACAGTGATTTGTCATCTAAAATCTAGCACAGATTATTCCTATTCTTAGCTACAGTACCATCTCAACAGTTTGTCAACATAACCCGAGCCCAGTACGTCGTGTACACATCTACAGGCGACACATCCAATCACGCTTCCTCGCTCGTTGTTCTCAATCACGTGCTCCCGAGTGCGTGACAAAAACACATGTTTATCTAAGGCGGGTCGATAAGCGATATAAATAAAGTGGGTGCCATAAATATCTGCGCCGGCCGCGGTGTGACGTCACGCGCTACGTCACGCCGATGAAATATGGCGGCGGTCGACCGTGGCCGCGTCCCGGCTGCGGGACACTCTAGGGCTGAACAACAGGCTTTTTGTGGACCAAGTTTGTTTTCTAGTGGACGTTTTTATGGTGTACTTGAAGAATGGTTTTGGTTGCTTGAGTTATGTGATTTTTTATTTATGAAGCATTGTTTGAAACTTGATGTTATGCTATTTGCTTCTTAGCTCACATTATTACTATCTACGATCGACATTGGATGCGCATCCGAGGTAGCTTTTACTTGATACTATATTTTTTTAAGGAGTTTGCAGATATCAAATGCACATTAAGACGTCAAGTATTATAAGGCAAAAAAAAAATTTGACCGACAATACAAAAATACACAAGTTTGTCATGCCAAATTAATGCTGTGTATGTTTGTATATATCGATCGAATTTACCCTTACTGACAGCTAAATTAGTGGGCAGCCCCTCTAACATGTGGGTGCCTATTATTGATAAAAAGTAAAATATTACCGAACGTGTCCCTTGCTTGAAACACTCTAGGATGACCATCCCTAGTCCGCGTGGTGTTGGTAGCCCTGCGAGTCGCGTCTTATTGACACTGACACATTTTATTATCATTGGATCGGCCCGCGCGCTGCCCGCACCCGCGCTCCCCGCGACCCGCGTACCGGCACCCCCTGCGACCCGCGCTCACGCGGCCCCAGTATTGTTGCTCTATAATATCGTTTACAAAATACACAACTAAATATTAAACACCCTTTTTTTCTTGAAAGCGTCGGCGGAATACTAATGCGTTCTATTGTCTTTGAGATATGAACGTGTGAGCGTGTGACTTGAGACTAAGGTTGTAAGTGGATTATAAAATGATATTGTAATATCTTACTGGCAATATAGTTAACGAAAATAGTCATTGGCAATGAACACTACTATTTATTGTGAAGATGTTGAGGTCACGTCGCAAAATAAAGAATAACGTGATCAAGATGTGCTCGTCAATTTATAAAACTGTTTGACGGTTTATATACAATGATAAAGCTCCTACTAGCTACTTATATGTGCCTTCATTTTCAATAATATGCACAATGAAATGGTTTCATGTTCGAACAAGTGTCTGAACGTCTTACACATTACGCAGTCGTCGGCGGCTGTTCGTATTGTTCAGTAAGCTATTACCGCTCCTTTATTTGCCTCCGCTAGCTCTAGATGTAATGCTGATAAGTTATAAGTTTGCTTACGTTTCATTTAACTACACACATTGCTTGGCTCTTCTCAGTTCGTGTATTAATAAATACTAGCGACCCGCCCCGGCTTCGCACGGGTGCAATGTAAGTAGTGTTAGTGTGGAGTGATTAGTTTCTAAACAATAAGACAGTATTTTCGATGAAAGTTCTCAGTCAGCTTGATTTCTTTTGACATGTTGAACAATGATCGTCTTATTTTACACAAAACAATATCAAACCATACCATAATATAAAATCAGTCTATGTATTGATGAAAACTGCCTTATAGTCCATTTGTAAGCGTACAGACGGCGGGAAACGACTTTGTTTTGTACTATGTATGATAGATATTAGGATATTCGGGGTCACTTGGCGATAACGCGATTGAGTTCCAAGACATGCAATATTACGAGCATGAAATAATTGGTCGTTCAGCTAAGTATAAACAAAGCAGCGCATCAAACATTAGCGCTGTAAGCGGCTTAGCGCGCGATCCGCGGCAATATTACCGCGTTGATCCGGGATACAGCGCACTAACTCACACGTGTGCGACCCGCCGCGGCGCCGTGTGGCAGCGCGTCCGCTCGCGCGGGTAGGCGAGCGATTGCAACAGAAACTATTTTCTAATAAAAACCTACTGCACACGAAGTAACGGTGTCGTGCGTAATCTTCCATGAAATCGTCGATGACACTCTTTGGCCAAAACCCCTGTTTGAGGAACGTTTTCATATCGTACTATGTTATGGAGAGAACTTTGTCCAGCGGTGGGACAGCACAAGTTAAAACAAACTCAAGCTGTCATTTATTATATCCGCGTATTCCTTCTAGACTAGGCCTCATTTCCCATATCAATATTCAACCAAGACAAGTTGCTCGATCACAACCTGGACTCCCCCGCCGCCCTCCGCCCGCGTGTTCCCCCCGCGGTGTTAAACAACGTATGTAATGTCCCGCGCCGCATTACCCATTGTTCGCGTAGGATTAGCTGCACGCACAATTGTGCACGTCACCGACAGCGAGAGCAAGCTTACATACAATACATGTGTATACGCTATATATACGTGCGCTGTACACACTGAGCATGTACGTGTACATAGTATTTATGCGAATACAGGTAAATCAAAAAGTTTAGTGAATTTGATTTTTATTAAACTAACACTTGCTAATTCCTACTTAAAATATAATAAACAAAAGTGAGTTTGTACGCTTTCAAGTCTAAACTATTGATCTGATTTGATAAAATCTGGTACAATACTGGGACTAAGCTTGAACCCCAAGTAAGAATAATATATGTTACTTAGTAATCCGCAAATTTGTCAGCATTCGTGATAACCATCATTCATGCGAACAAAGTCGCGGGGAAAATTTAGTTATTACCATAAAGAGTTGTATTGTCAATATCTCAAATGAAACATCCGAAACAAAACGCTGGTTATCACTAACTTTAGTTTATTGTAGTGAATTATTTGATAGATTGAGGATTACACATTTTTTTACTACCGACATCGACATAAATCTCTTGCAATAAAAGTGTCAAAACTAAATAATTTTATTTTGGGTTTATATCGGTTTTGAATTTAAAACAGTTTACAATTTAATTGTATGAGTATATATATGGACTAGAATTTATTATGTCTGAAATAAATAAATTAAATCAACAGCTACGAGGTTTACATTAATTCACCGCTACGAACTTAAGCTCTCGTAGCATACGCTACGGCGCGTAGCAACCGCTACAACGCTACGCAGTCGTAGCCACGGCCACGCGATATTGTTGAACGGCGATTTACCGCAAGAACATAATCGCTGTGAGTCGTGTAACTATTTCTGTTCATAAACCAACTTCTATTAGTCACACCACACATACAAGTTACAAATAGTAATGTATAACGTCCGTATTGCAGGTACCTTTTTTTTTTTTTTTTTTTTCTCGTGGGGAAATCCTCATGGACTGTCCGCAGTCCGGGGAAGACGGGTGGGTGTGCCGAACTCGTACCGGCTAAAACCACCACGGTGTTCCTCGACTGACCTATGGGCGGGAATTATTTACATAATTGACATCATGCGATATATTTCCACTGATAGGACACTGCATCAAGGTGTGTGGGGGTGTTACCGAGTACATAACAGGGTTGTAGAGGTCCGATAGACAGTCACTTCATGTAAAACACTGGTTTCAGTTACATCCGGTTAGACTGGAAGCCAACCCCAACAAAGTTGGGAAAAGGCAGATGATGATAATTCTAGTTTTATTATCTTAAGAAACTAATCGTTGACAAATTACGTGCGATGTAATTTATAAACTAGACAAAGTGCGCGTGCGCCTATTAATAAAATATCAATGCTTTCATAATAATGATCAGTGTAACTATCGAACTACAATTCATCGCAAGTTTATTTCAGCTCTTAATTTGGATTGAGCACAATGTGTACAGTAGACAACTGGGAAATTGGAGCACGTGGCTAAGTAAAAGCCATATGGATCCATTGGTCACGGTTAAGCTACGCTTGCTGCGGTCGATTTGTGGATGGGTGACTATCTATTTCATACTGGCACCCTTCCGTGGCACGAAAAGCACTTTGGTCCCGGCTGTCATTCGTAGATCTCTGACAATCATTATGGGTAGTCAGAAGTTCGAAACTTTGACAACTGGTCTTACCGAAGGGTATCATGTTATCCAGGAACTGGGTTGCGGAGGTCAGACAGGCAGTCACTTCATGTAAAACACTAGTGAATCCTGCCCCAACAAAGTTGTAAAAACTCTCGGCAGAATCACTGATGATGAGCACAGAGGAAAACTATGTTAAAAACATAACTTTGATGAACTTGCAACGTGTACACTTTAGCGATACCGAGTACATAAGTTTATAAAAAGTGACAAACATCTGCATAAAGTTTGTCGTTATTCGCCGTTAAAAGACTCTTTGAGCCATGAACGAGGAGTAAATCGTTCGCCGACAAACTGCGCAACAGTTAATGTCCGCGTAATACTGCACACTGTTCCTGTTCACTTCGTAAATGAGTGAACGGAAACACGCGACGTCAAGAAAAGGTTCAATGAAAGCGAAGACAGATCGACTTTTATGTTAACATACAGCAGTTGTGAAGCGTGAAGTAGGAGTTCCAGACACCAAAAACATAAAAAAACACCATGTAAATGACACCATAACTACATACTTTTTCATCATCATCAGCAGCCGGAAGACGTCCACTGTTGGACGAAGGCCTTGTCCAAGGGTTGCCATAATCCCCACGCTTTGCAGGCGTCTTGGGGATCGCAGTGAGGTTGTTAAGTACACGGAAGCCGCTGCTGACAAGCTTCCGGATTGTCCCTTAGTCTCGTGTATAGTGGTAATTCTACGACACCCTCGATATGAAATGGGTGGGTGCTATTCTGGCCCGGACACCCCACGGGACATACTTTTTATAAACTGTTAAAACGTGATTCTCCTGTACTTATGACGTCACTATTTTGCCCACTCAATTGACAACTTATTGAATTCAAAGCAACTAAAAATTAAATTTTACAGTAGATTGAAAATAATTCGTATTTGCAGGGCTAAAATACAGTGTCTTTTTAAGACGTGTCATTGATTTAGTGTTTAATCATTCAAACTGGATTTTATTTATATTTTGTACGAAATTATTGGAAATACTTCATATTACAAACAAAAATAAAAAGAAATTCGATAGAAATAATATGAAAGCTTCATTGATTAAACTCATTACATATCTAGTTAGAAAACAAATAAAATGTACGACAGTACTCCATGGACCCGAGACAGGCTACGTCGTAGGCGCCGTAGCGCGTAGCACGTAGCGCGTAGCGGCTGACAGTCGTCCGTTGAAAAGAGTTCAACGAAAACTACACCGTGAGCGAGTGACAGTCTCGCGTGAATTTGATGATATTAATCATTAAAGTCAAAGTCAAATCATTTATTTCAATTAGACCATTATAAGGCACTTTTAAACGTCAAATGAGAAAAAAAAAATTGATTCTAGGTGCCCATTCCAAAAGGTAGTTTTGTATGGAGAAGAATGGGCAAGAAACACCATACTTACTGTATGGTCCCTTGTTAGACCATACATTACCTTTAGATGAAGGTTGATTGAAATGAAAGAAGGTAAGTACTGAAACACTATTGTATTGTCCCAATGGTACTTAAAGTGAAATGAGCTTAATGAACTGATGGTGTGGAAATGAAGTGAGTGACGCGGCCCTTGTTGACTGTAACGAGAACGCCCGGCTGTCTTGATAGCCTAACGCGAACTGAACTGATGTAATGAGTTGGAATGAATGTGGCGTAAACTGCTGATTTGCTGATTGTGCGGTTGCACCGTACACTTACTCTTTTAAAAACGATGTTAACAATATTTGCATTTACAGGAATTATATAATTATACGTGAATACGATGTACCTTGCATAAAAACACTAGGTATTTGAAAGTGTGTACAAAGTATCACAGATTAAGGAATGACAGACTAAGTTATATGTACGTAGATACACAGTGTTCACATATTATTACAAATGTTGAAACAGTAGACGACCACTCCTTATATTAACAAACAATGAATCAGTATGTGAGCCTGAGCAGTGTATAAAAAAGAGTCAAATATATGTATGTACATATTTATACTAAGTATGAAATTGGGTATTTTAAATTAGCAATCGGGTCGATTTTGTCTAGACTGTCGATCGTCCTATGGAGCTAGACCAGCATGTTTCCAAGCATGTTATGTGCTTTTTGCAGTTCATCATCATCATGTCAACCTTTAGACATCCACTGCGGGGCATAGGTTTCCTACGAGGGGGGATTCAGTCGTAATCGCCATGCTTGGCCGATGCATGCATTTTTGCAGTTTATTGTTTGTTAAATATTATTATATATTAATTATTATCTTTACTATCAGGGAACAACTCTACCAGCGTACGTCTCCCACAGCCAGCAGCACCATTTCCTTCTCCTTTGTCTAAGTTTATGTAATTAACAGTACCTATTTTGTTCACATTCCATCATTGTTAAAGCTACTATTCTATTTCCTGTCAGTTGTTCGAGCACAAAGCCTCCTGGCGTCAGTCACGCGACACCGCGCGCCGGTGTCCGTTACCAATTACCGCCGCGAGGGGGCGCCGCGCGGCCTGTCCCCGCGACTTGTTGTACCTATGCCCACGTAGTGTTTGTGTCTGAAAAACAGAAACGTTATAGCAGTTTGAATTTAAATATTTGTAGAAATATTTTTATTGTTAATTTACTAAAATATCCTAATTAGGTAGGTAGGTTGTAGCCTAGGACGCAATAACGTGTAAGGATATTAAATACTGAAATATAACAACGGTAAATACCAGGGGTAACTGTTTATCAGCTAATGCTGCTAATGCTATATACCAGAAAGTGTTCTGAAAAAAAAACAGTCGTCACGGGACGCCTGGCATATGTAAAACTATTTTGTATAAACATTACACACACACAACAACAACAACAACAACACATTAACAACAACACACACACACACACACATTATTATTATTTTTTTTAAATAATAAATTATCATGAAAAAAATATATTAAAGCCCGTTGTGTCCTACTGCTGGGCAAAGGCAAAAAATATAAGAAATACAATACTTTCTATTTTGAAAATACATTAAAATAAAAATATAATTAAAAAAAACAAAAAACGGGTCAAACCGGATTAGTCATTAGTCATTAGTCATTTAGTCATTAGTCATTTATTCATTAACAAGAAAATTGTATCTGAATTTACATTACACAATTACAGAATATACAATAAAATAATTACATTTGAATTTTAAATAATAATACATCAATAATTTAAAAATAATAAATAATTATACATTTCGTCAATACCATGTCAACAACCATTTCTACACATAAATTAAACAATATGGTCAACCTTAAAATTTTAAATTATAACAATAGAATAATAATTGAAACATAAATTAGCAATTATTGATAGAATTAATTAAAAATAATAATATTAAATTTATAGTTTTATGAATAAATCAGTATGAATTAACATTTAATAAAATTTAGCAACCCAAGATTATTTCAATAAAATGTACATTTTCTGTCAAATAAAATTACAGTTCTTCTACAGCATATAGACACTTGTTCAATAGGAATGTTTTTAGTTTTAATTTGAAAGGGCTACTGTAGACAGCACTTTTAATGTCTAAAGGCAACCTGTTGAATAATTTTACAGACAGGTATCGTGGACTGTGTTTAACAATTATGCCTAAATTAATGCCTAAATTAATAAAATGTTGTCGGCAACTTTCCCTTTGTGAGATGCGGACCATGGTACGAATTGCACGTTTTTGTAGTACGAAAGCCCTTCTACTATTATATTCATAGCTATTGCCCCGAAATAGTATGCTATATCTAATTTTGGACTCCACTAGCGCAAAATATACCATTTTTAACTGTTCTATGCTGATATCATATCTCAGGGCTCTCAGAGCGTAATGCAAATGTTCGCATGGCGATACTAACAGCCAATCCTACCCGCACCATTAGATGTTTCATTTGTTTTTTTGATTAGATGTTCCATTGAGACAAGTAACAAGATGATGTTAGTCAGAGCAGCGTGGTAGCGACGACGGTGCGGTAGTTCCTCGCGGCTGTAAATCCAGCGCGGTGACGTAACGACGGTGTAAATACCGTCCGGCGCGGGAGGAGGTAGTGGGGTAAGGAGCGGGAGGCAATTTACTGTTTAATTGCACGCCATCTGTTAGAATAACGGAGCAAACTTGAATTGCAAGACCTAGTCGAGAAATCAAATTCTTGGGTCGAATTTTCTAGGTCCCTTTTGTACTCGTCTACAGACTATTTTATTCATTCATTTAGAAACTACAATGGGTATTTATTATTCCAAAATATGACTCTCATCAATTGAACTAGCCGCACTGATCTGTTTGTCTGTATTGTCTGCACAGAATTAGACAACAATGCCATCAGCATTATGTTTCTTTACTTAATGCGCTTTATTCATTCACAGATGACGGGCCGCCATCGCCAATGCCGCGGGCACGCTCTGGCTATACCGCCACAGATAATGAACATTGTCATTAATTTTGAATTTAACCATTGTGTAGGAAAATCTTTTATTTAACAATAATATCAATTGTTAGTTGAGTTTAATTATTTTATGCGTCGGAACATCAGTAAATAAATAAAGCCCATTAAGTAAATAAACTTAATGCTGAAACTAAAACTGTGCTCTGGAGAAAAAAAAAATTTAAACTAGCTTTTGCCTGCGACTTTGTCCACGTAAATGTCGGTTATCACGGATGCAGATAAAGTCGCGGATTAAAAAGTATGTCCTTCCCCTGGGTTCAAGCTATTTTCATACCAAATTTCATTAAAATAAGTTCAAGCGTTTTATCGTGAAAGCGTAACAGACAGAGTTACTTTCGCATTTATAATATTAAAATAAGTAATTAAAAATTAGTACGGATTATTATATTTTTAGGGAAGGTGTGTGTGTGAACTGTAATGAAATTATAAATGTATATTATAACATTTATAATTTCATTACAGTTACACGTGTATAAAGTCAGTTATTATGACACAATTTTTTTTTTACAGAAACTTTGTTATGTAAACAGGATTTATTGTAGCTAATAAACGGGAAAACTAATTTTCTAAACTATTATAAGCCACAAGAAATAAAAAAGGTCCGTTTTGAGATGTAAGTTACAGCATGTTGTCATAACAGGGCCACACTGCGTGGCAGCCTCCACTACAGAGGTACCTCTCCATGACTCACTCCACAATATTGGCAGCAATACAATATCTAACGTCGCTCCTTCTCCGTCTGTTTCTTTTGACTAATGACCTCCGCACCTCCTCCTAGATTAAAAAATAAATGGCAGTGCTCCTGAGCGCTTACTCGCGACACAATAATGTACCTCCACATTACCTATGACACGAGTATATTGCTCACTTCTGCTGTAGGGCTGTCCGTTAAGCAGAAAGAGGTTCAATGTGGATCATTATTAGTTTTTTGCCTTTTAGCAGGATCAAATGTCTCACGATTCAGCTGTAGTTTCTCTCAAAAATGTATAAGACACCGAGTCGTTTTGATGCAGTGCTTAAGATATATTTTTTTAAATCTTACCTCAAATAAGTTTGAAGTTCCACCTAGGTAAATCTCTCTTTCTGTTTTTTCAATTGATCCAATGATTTCTTCTCACATTCCATGTACCTACTGATAATGTGAGTTGTAGAGGTGAATTTGCGCAGCAGCCCTACGTTATGACAGTGAGAGTATATTGGCCACATACAGGACGTTTAATTCGGCTAATGGCGGCGCGGGAGGCGACGCGCGCGACTTTCATTTGTTCAGCGGCCGGCTGTTACACGAATTGTGCGACACTGAGGTCATACTTAGCTTGAGGTTAGGATTCGATGGAGTTGATGAAAACAATGTGTCTCAGACTGTGACGTTAAAGTAGAGTGTTCTAAATTTAAAGATCCACTTAATTCAACAACTGTTGGGCGAAAAATATTGTGAAGTTGTCAAACCTCTACTATTTATAAACCAAGAATGCTTATAAAGTACCTGTAGGACTCTGTTGAATCATTATCAAATGATGACTTCTTGACTCTGTAGAAGATCTTTATTATTAATGTGCGTTCTTCCTGGTTACGTTTTTTTATAAATGGCAACACCGTTTACTGTAAGTAATAGCGTGACATATCCCGCACTAACTTGACTCGCGATTGACGCGCGAGTCGTTAGTGTAATTGTGTCCCCTCCCTAGCCGCGGACAACACTAGCCTACGTCACGCACCGGGGACTACGTGATACGCAGTCGACTAATATTAAGTGGTACTTGTTTACATTACTATGACACAACTTCAGATTGATTTGTTGTGAGTACCTATTTTGGTTTTGGTGATTCCTTTAGATAATTGCTTTGGCACTGTTTTTTTAATTAATAGGTAATGAGGATCTGACGGTGAGGAGTCGTAGCCTGGATGGACTATAGACTATAGTCCATCCAGGCTAGTATATATAGTATAGTGACTGCAAATGTGACTATTAAGAACGGCCAACCCGTCATAATTCTCATGCAAAAGATCGTACGTGATTACGGCGTAATTACAAATATTTCTCCTGATATATTGAACACATACGTATCTTGTGGTTTACATCTAGGTTTTTATGTAAGAAAATAATTTTTGAGAATCGAATTCAGCAAAGACATCTGAAAATCATTTTTTTTTTCAAGAAATTTTATCAGAACTTTGGCCATTAATAATGTACTCATACTTTGAAAAGTAAAGATGATAACGTCACAGGAACCTTGCACATTGTAATGGACGTTTTAAATATTTGTACGCTTTTTCACGTATTTCCTGGAACAGGTTTTGTAAAATCGCCGCGCGCCAATTTTCGTGTGTTGTTATCGCGTTTTCACTCACTCGTTTGTTTTCAGACATTGCATTGGATGAAACCAACAATTTTTAAGCATGCATGCGTTGACGGGAGAAGGTTCCGGAAGGGTCCTCTTAAACGTAGAAATTTAAATTCAAATCTACACTTGGGAAAAGTCTCATTGATTTTTTCCATTAGGAATTTCTCAGTATATTTATGACGTGCACCCAGTTATATGCTCGGGCAAAAACCTCGTTCTTAAGTTCTAAGTAATTTATGGGGTTCATTGCTTGTAACTTAAGAACTTTACGATAACTGAAGACATGTACGTGTATTTCTGTGCACCCTCTGAGTAGAACACAGAAACACACAAAAACACAACACAACAAAACATGACAGAAAAACATGACACGTGTTCACGTGTCATGTTTTTCTGTGTTCTGTCATTGACTGCAATCTGTTGATGCAGTGTATTGCAGTTGACCTCACTTCTTCAAAGTAAATTTCTCTTGTTTTACATGTCGTTAATACCTGCCGTCTTCGGTTCATCAGTCCACGTAGCCGGCACGTGTCCCACTACAGACTTCTATTGAACTTCAACAATATACAGAAGAGGACACAGATGAAAGAGACTATTAATCAAGTCACTTCAGAGCTGCTGGCTTTCGTGAAACTTGCGATATTTTACGTTCACTATAAAATTGAATAATATTTCATAGTGAATGCTGCGTGCTATTTGCTCGGGACGGGATGATATCTTAAAAGGTTTCACAAAGAGGTCGTCGGCAGAGAGTACGGTGTGTCGGCGGGGACAGGTGAGCGGGGGGGGGGGGGAGGAGGGGGCAGAGAGGGGAGGGCGGTGCAAATGCGCATCTCACGAGATGAGCCGCTTGAATATGCCTCAGTTATGCAAGGCGCTCGCTGCTACAACAATATGGAAGCGACTCTTTTTGAAAATATTTAGTTACTAAACCAATTGAGTATTTTTATTATTTTTATTGTTTATTTTATGTAAAGCTGTAGGAATACTATATATTTGTATTGAGTCAAAATAATAGTTAAAATGCGATATTTCTAAAATAATATTGGTAACGTAGTATGAACAAGCGTATCAATTAATTCATATATTTTTATCCCACGGGGAATAATATATTCTGCACAAAATAGGCATGAACATACGGTATTTCTTTTTTTAAATTTTTTTTTAAGGAAATTGCTTGCGCTTATTCACAGCAAATTTATACAATTGTTTAAGAAAATAGGTTCATATTAAAAATATAGCTTATTTAAACTAATATAGTTTAATATTCTAGCAAAAAAAAAACAACGTTATCGCGTTAGATTTAGTACAAAAAAATATGTTATCCCAGTAAACGTCTTTTAAACTAGTGCAACTACTTCCTGCATTTTTTGTTATTTTATCACCGGTCTAAATTCTTAGAAACTCATGTGAACAAGGCCTTTTTTTAATTAGCTTTACAAAACAGTCCTTTGTTTATCAAACGGCCTCTTCAAGCGGCCATAAATTAAGTTTTATTGCCGTCATGCGCACGCGCCGCCGACCGCTTTTCGTCGAGCACTCGACGTGATTTTTTTTGGACAATACGGCACAATACAGCACCTGTAACTGGGGCAACGGAGTGGCTAAAATAATATTGGTAACGTAGTATGAACAAGCGTATCAATTAATTAAAGATATGTCAATTAATGATAATGTGTATTATGATAATATACTGTTTCAAATATGACATTTTAAGATATTTTAAACCGCATTCTAATTCACACACAGCAAATGTTTACTTACAATTACAAAACTTGTAAAATAACACAAATAAAACTGATTTATTTTATAATTATTATTACCTTCATTACAAATACAATTAAAAACGATAATTGGAAATCAACGAAGTCTTTTAATTAATTAGCTGCCATTTGATTTTCGTCGATAAATAATTAATTAATGTACCTACAGTATGTATAATAAGTTAAAAACATTTGAACCTCAGTACTGTATAAGGTATCACCCTCATCATCGATCAGCCGAGAGATGTTCAATACTTCAAGAAATTCTCATCTTTCTCCCCAGCAAGTTAGCAGTAAATGAAAAATCCTTTTCCATGCTTGTTAGCGAGTTAAGCAAGCCAGGTGTGTGAGTGGCGTGTCTCGCGAGAGGTGACGTTTTGTTGCTACGCTGCTACGTCGCTACGACGCTACGGTGCTACGCCGCTACGCGCTACGAGGTAGAGGTCGCGATCCGGAGTCAAGCCATTTGTTGCTATTGTGTGCATATGTGAATATTTAAAAATATGCTTCTCTGATGGGAATTCCTTATATAAGGTACGACTAGTTGTAGTAGTAGTGCGACTGCTGAGTGGGGCGTCTTGGGTTCGATTCTTCGAACAGGCAAGTGCTTTTTGGGTTTTCCATTAGGAATTTCTTAGTGACAGCTGTGACTTTCAAAGTGTGAAACTTTGTGTGGTTTGACCATTCCATGCTTCGAAAAGCACGTAAAGCCGTGGGCCTGCGCCTGGTCTCTCTCTCTGGTCGTATTAGATTGCCGTCCCACCGGACTATGAGAGTGAGGTAAATTCGGTCGGGAGCAATTATTTTCTTAATTTTACAAAGTATAATAGCACCAAAGGGAATAGAAATATCCAATAGTGAGACATTTTCGAAAACATTTTCTTTTAAAACAGCGTTTGTATAGCGAGGCGTTTGAGAAATGTATAAACGCAAGGTGCACGTGAAATATTGTGTATCTATTATTTATTGGTGAAATATTGTCCTTGTACCGAACGTACTATGAACATATTTCAGGACATTTTCATGATTCTTTCATAACAACTAGCAAAACAAAATAGTCGTTCAAAATGAATAATATATTTGCTTGACTTCATTAACATAACTATATTGTTATTGTACTACTTGTTATTTATTATTTTAGAAAATTAAGTACTTAGAATATTCATAGAATTTAATAATACCTAAGAATAAAAGCGGAGTGGCGACCGCGAACCGTAAGTCGATGTGTTGGAAGGCCTCCCACTAGGTGGACCGAGGACCTGGTAAAGGTTGCGGGGATCCGCTGGATGTGAGTCGCATGGGACCGGTCAATGTGGCGACACTTGGGAGTGGCCTATGTCCAGCAGTGGACGTCGTTCGGCTGAAATGATGATGATGATAATAAAACCAGCCTATAATTATCTCACTGCAGGGCAAAGGCCTCTTCTCATACAGAGAAGGCACGAGTATTGATCACCACGTGCGCTCAAGGCGATTTCAGACTTATATCTATTATAAGTCCAGGTTTCCTCACGATGATTTCCTTCACCGATGTCAATGATGTCCAAGATAAACTTCGAAAAACATAATATGAAATTGATAAAGTCACGTCAGTCAGACTGTACGAAGTTGTGAACCCAAAACCTCGTGCATGAGACGCGGTCGCATTAACCACTACGTCTTTTGACCCATTGATTCTTAATCATGTCATTTCAAAAGAATTTTATTAAACATCTTAATTATAAAGGATATTAATAAAGAAGTAACATTTTCTTATAACAATTTGAACAATTTGAATATTAACGAGCGCCCTACATAATAAATCTTGAATAACTCACGTATTACTTTAGCGTCACACGAGGTCAATTAGTGTCAGTGTGTGTTCATATTAGTCACACCGCGAGTTGTGTCTTGCCACACACTCCTACGCATCCTGAGGTGCCGAATACTTCTGCGCGTCGTGTGTGTAAGATTAAATAAAACCCAATAAGCTCAATTTATATAAAAATCACAGGGTGGCTGCTTGTCATTAAACAAAGATCTCACTTTCACTATAACTAGGTACTAATTTTGGTAAAATTACACGACACCCTTTGGCAAAAACTCTTCCATGAAGAAAGTGTAAATATAGTGAGCGGAAACTAAATACTACTAGCCGAAATTAAGTACTACTAACACACTAATGCTAGCACTAGTGTGCTAGTGTCAGTGTGTTAGTAGTATTTAGTTTTGGCTCATTATATTTACACCATCCTCATGGAAGAGTTCTGGCCGAAGGGTGTCGTGTATCGGCGATTCCGCGGAAGGCTACGCAACACCACCCAGCGCAACACGATGCCGTCACTTCTTCTACAATAGTTTATTTTTGTGTTTTTTATTTTTGTATTTATGATAATCTATACGGTATTTATGCTATTGGTCATTGTATCCTGAAATAAATGACATATTATTATTAAAGAGTTCTAATACACAGTTGTTGACGCTGTTTCTTCTTTAGAAATGGCTCATGTCGAGTTGTATTATTATCACGTTGTACACAGTGATGCAGGGCTACTAGCATCTCTCCCGTTATCTCCCGACATCAATTACACCTCTAATCCGCTGCAGCGCTACACGCGGCTGCCGCACGCTGTGGCAAGCGGCTGACAGAGACAGATGCCGTATCGTGTGGAAGTGGGAACAAGCGGCCAATGCATCGCGAGCTGCGAGCTGTACTTTATTAAATCTTGAGCTTGGACTTGAGCAGTACTTTAAGTGCGTCGGTGAAGTGTTCACCTGTGCAAGCTTCATGCACTTACACAATACTGTTGAGGTAAATAGATATGTACAACTGTCGCAAGTTGCGGTTCGATTCCGCTTCCGCGCGGTACATGTGCTTGCATGACTGGTAGACAAAGCTGTAGAGTTTGTTTGTTTGGTTGAACGCGCTAATCTCAGGATCTACTGGTTCGAATTGAAACATTTTTTTGTGTGGGTAGTCCATTTATCGAGGAAGCCTATAGGCTATTAACGAAGCTGGGTCGGGTCGCTATAACGTAATATGCATGTTTATGCAAACTGTCGTTCTGCTTAGAACTTTTTATAATTTTTTTTTTTTTGTTTAGATTTAAAGAAAATGTTTCTCAATAAAAACATAATATGTTACTTACTTAATAACAATACTAATCTTGCTTAAAATTAAAGTAGTTCAACATCACCAGTTACATATTAATTTAAAAAACGGTAAAACTACTCTTTGCTGGTTCTACAAGGGCTTTATATTTAAAACATTAAAAATACAAAATACTGTTCTATGTTGCTTAAAAGCACTTTCGCATGAAATGTCTAATAAGCTGAAGTAATAAATAACTGGAAGCGCAACTTTACATTCAACCTGTTAATGTACATTCATTGCTTCCATATATTTGCGCTGGAGGTGCGCTGTTAAACGCTCAACCAAATAAACTAGCTCCACTGAAACTAACTGAGTTTTTGTAAAAACATTTGTTGACGGAGTGCTGCTGAAAAGTTGTTAAAGAAGGTTCACTTTGAATAAATTTGGCTTCCCGACAAACTTAACTGAAACATGGATGGTATTCATATCTGCGTACCGGAGTACTATAAATGGCAGTGATACATAGTATTACCCACATAGTAATTATTTATAATAGTACACAAACAATAACCACCCTATAGATTACTATTTGCGACCGTATGGTGTCGGACGTAAAGAATAGCACCATTCCATATCTTCCCGTGGGTGTCGTAAGAGGCGACTAAGGGACTCACCAGAGAATGGGCAGCAGCGTTCTCTGTGCCTTTATAACAACCATACTGCGATCGCCAACCCGCCTGCCAAGCGTGGCGATTATGGCATTACACCCATTTCTTGGGGGAGGCCTATGCCCAGCAGTGGACGTCTTTCGGCTGAAATGATGATGATGAGATTACTATTAGTCGCATGCATTATTTAAAATGATGGTATCTTTGTGCATAATATAGGTCAAACTGTACCTCTTTCCTCTAACATTAGCAACTATTAGGAGTGATCTTCACTCTAGTTACGCGTAGTGGTATTTCTGCGATTTACTTCAATGTCTCAGAGTTAACCCTAGGTATGCGCGGCGCGTGTGGGCGCGAGCCACAACCGCGGCGCGAATGGATCGCGACGTCCGGCCGCGCGCCGTCCGGACCGGGCCGCGCCGTCCGGACCGGACCGGTCCGTCGGTGAGCGGAACGCTGCACCAGTGAGCTAATGTTTCCGCGTCAAGTTGAGTGCTGAATACAAAACAAAAAACAGATGAATACGCCAATTACTTAAGAATACAAATAAAACGGCTTGATGCTTGCACACTGTCATATTTTAGAGCTGGTGCGTTTTAACAGTTTTTTGTTCCAATTATGATATTATATTATTTAGTATCCATTTAGTCCGCGTGGTGTCGGACGTAAAGAATAGCACCATCCCATATCTTTCCGTGGGTGTCGTAAGAGGCGACTAAGGAACTTACTAGAGAATGGGCAGCAGCGTTCTGGCAAACGCGCCTAGTATGGCTAATCCCCCCCCCCCTTTGGGAGGCCAAAGGGGGGGGGGGTGTCCAGCAGTGCACGTCTTTAGGCTGAAATGAGTACCAATCTTATTTTACAGTAACATTAGTAAAATTTATAAAAAATAATTTACTACGGTGTGTTACAAAATACTGCCTGAATAACGTATTTTTTTTCATAAAATATACAGAAAAAATACTATTTTTACATTTCCTTGAAACAATAGTATTTTACAACGCCCAAATTGATCCTCTGGTAGTCACAGAGGCGCGGAGTAGTGAGGACAAAGTGCACGTAATTTATGGCCCACGCGGGAAATTAGGGGCGCGCGCACCCGCGCGGGGCCGCGGTCTCACGGACCCGGCGCGACGCGCGAGCGGGGCCGACACTATTAGTGGCCATCGACGTCGCAGTTATTAAATTCTTCCGTTGTTAGATAAAATTCCTTGATAATATAGTTATATTTGTTTTCTTGTACACTTTGAAGTCTATATTTTGTAGTCGGCTGAATTTGATGGCAATAGTTTTG
Organism: Charanyca ferruginea; assembly: GCA_947361185.1. Lineage (NCBI taxonomy): Eukaryota > Metazoa > Arthropoda > Insecta > Lepidoptera > Noctuidae > Charanyca > Charanyca ferruginea. The sequence continues at coordinate 29,442,771 of OX376061.1, read as the reverse complement.
CCTGCTCTAACAGCCTGACCGCGTCGGTGTACGTATTGTAAATGGGTTAACACATTACGTTTATGCTCACAGACGTTTATCATTACTCTCATTACCTAATGATTAGTTCGCGTGTAACCGACTGGGGTCCGTCACGCGAGATCCAGACAGAATTGAATTAATTTCAACACTAATTATTTATTAATTTACATTATTATTTATTAACATCACATTTAGATGCTGTGATATTTTTTATGTTTTCATTAATAGCTTGGAAATTCCTACTTGTACAGACAATATCGAAAAACTTTATCAACGATAACTTAGTTTATTCTTTCCAGATTTATTGAAAAGCCATAGGTAGGTCCTTTATTTGATTAATCTTAATTGTTTGTAAAAATCTCTTATAGATTTGAAAAACAGTCCACACTTAAATATCACTTTAAAAAATATAAGAGATAGTGAAGGAATAGCTTGAGGGATAACCGTCGGGAGCTTTGTGAACGAAGAGCTCCTAAATTTTAAAAAGCAAACATCTTTCACAGAAACAATTGTACGTAGTGCACAGTACAAGTCAAAATCCGCGGCCGCGCGCTTCGGATTCCACAATAGCAAACACGCCGGGAAAATACATCGGGATCCCGTCGCAATCCCGGACAGCCCGGGATTCCTGGCGCGCTTCACCCAACGCTGCAATACACCCAATGAATTGCTGATTGTGCTCTTACTGTATTTAGTGGTTTATTAAGCAGTGGCCGCCTCCGGTTCGAATCAAACGTTGCGGCATGGATAGTTTGTTACAAGTTACTGCCATTTATTGTTAGTCTGTTGTGTGTTGAGTTTATTTTTTATTATTTAAGTTAAATGTAAGTTTTGTTTGTAATTATTTAGGTTCATCTCATTACAAGTATGTCACAACAAATAAACGATGACTCTTCTGGTATTACAAATAACTAAAATTATGGATCTATTTTCAAACTTGAATAATGCGCTTCAATTTATTGAACATATAGCATACATTTAAAAAATGTTTTGTTTGTAACAAGTTGACCATTATATTCGGCGCCACAAATCAACAATATATATTCAGCAATAAAACAAAAAGAAAAGCCACTCAAAATAAATCGTCCAATTTGTTGAACAATCCAAAGCCACGTGATTGGATACGAAACCCGATCGTTTTATGTCCGTTTTTTGTAATGTGTATGTGGCCGGCCGGCGATATATTACATTGCGTTTGTTAAAGGCAAGCAGGTTGGACAGGGGCGCCGGGAAAAGATATTAGTTTTCAATATTTAATATAGCGGTGGATCCCGGCCGCGTCCCGGTGTCCGCTGATGCGAGCTGTCGCAGCACTAACCAGCATTGTTTACGCGCAGGTGTCGGTGTTACGTACACACCTGAGCGACTTTATTGTATCTGAATAACTTATTTGTTCTGTTTTGGTTGCGCATTACATCTTATACCCTACATACGAGTTAGCAAGCTGTTGAAATAATTAGTTACTGTCGTCTAAAGTGATCTATACATATAAAATGCTTTGTCCTGAATGACTGACTGACGGATCAACGCACAGCCTAAACCACTGATCGTAGAGACCTGAAGCTTGGAGGGTGTGTTCTTTGTATGACGTAGGCATCCGATAAGAAAAGAATGTCCGAAATTCAATCCTTAAGGGAGCTAAATAAGTGATGAAAGTTTGTATGGAAAATCGACATTTTTGTAGTGTAAAAAAATTGAAAATTGGTGTTTATCATTCTGTAAAACCCCACACTGTACCGATATACACGCGAACGAAGTCGCGGGCATCAGCTAGTAATTTATATAATCATACGATTGAAGACATCAGATTAAAAACATTGTTCGGTGTATTAAACTGTAATATTTCAAAATTTTCTATGAATTTCAATTAAAATAAGTATGTATTTTATTAAAAATACACACGGCTCATAGCGGCTGTTAGCGTGGTAACGCGTCACCATGTTTCTGTGAAAAATGTTTGCGTTTTAAAATGTAGGAGCGTATCGTTCACAAAGCTTCAGACGGCCACCTCTCCAGGGATTCTCGCACTATCTGTTATATCTTTTTAAGTCACATTTAAGTGTGTGAAATATTAAAATATGCCTGTTTTAATTTTGGTATTCAATTTATATGTATTTCGTAAATAAACAATAATAGTTTGTATAAAAAAGATCTTCTTTATTAAACCATCCTTTCGTGCATATTTTCTATACTAACTAGTTTCGAGGTTTCACCTCTGCCAGGCGTCTGGCGTCTGGTTCAGTTTTATTATTATTAGTTATGTATATTATATTTAACTAGCGTGTAAATATTGTAATTTTCATATTGTGCCATTTAAATAATGGTCAGAAAAAATGAAACCTTTAAGCACTTTACTTGTTTGAGCACTTTACCTAACCTTTTATTTTAGAAAGGAAATCGTTGCTGCAAATCAGAAATCGCTTCTGTATCGTAGATGCCTTTACAAACATACATAAATATTACAAAGACAGACAACCTGAGGATCAAACTCGTTCTTCCTCTACCAATGCAACAGTTTCAAACAAGTATAAAACTGTCATATTTGGGGCAAATACACACAAGAGTAGAATATATGTATTGGAGACGTTCCCCCTGCCCCATACTCCCCCTATATTCCCCGGAGGTTATAGTAACGTATAAACGCAATATGTTCAGCATAGCAACTCTGTCGGGTAAAAAAGTGCATACATACATTTACTCCTTGCCGCTCCTTACTGCTCCTTACTCGATGTTTAAACATTCCGATCCCGTCACACAACTTCAACTTAACTCCACGAATGTGTAATGCACTCTAAATACTTGACAAACTTTAAACATCACTGATCGAATCAATTATAAACCTTGTGCCCCCGAGTTAGGGGTTGTAGTGTTTGTATTAATAGGTGTTGTAAGGGGAACGCCAGTTTTTCTCAGTGAGCATACGTGAATGTTTCAGGCGTTTAGGTGTAGTTTTATATTGTTCTGTAACCTGCGACGTGAAATAGTTGCACATAGCACGTAAGTGACGTTAAGTCCTGAAAGTTAAGCACATTTAACCGAACTAGGAACTTAGTCATCTTAAACCTGGGTAGAATATTAACGACTGCAGCGTGAGAGTTTAAAGCAAATATTTTACGTTATAAAAAAGGTAATGAAGAGCAGGTTATGCCTTTTTGACACCTGGAACCAATATCACAATTCTGACATAATCTCATCTCAGAAATAGACTTCCTCTTTACAAAGTATATTAGCCTAATTTTATTAAAATCACCTTTAGCGCTAACCCCCTGAATAATTAAGATAATAACCGTGATCTAATTAAAGATTTTCTCAAAACGAACTAGCCCCAATCACCAAAGTTTGGTTTCCTTGCCATAAATAACAAACCGCGGTAGCGACCAATCATTTTAAGACCAGTTTCCCGCCGTTTGAGACGCGAGATAAAACAGAGTAATGAACACAAAAATACGAAGAAATAGCGGGAAGTTAATAGAGCCGTGTGTGGTTACAAATGGGGCGGAGTCGTGCAGCAGTCGCTCCGCTGTCGTGTCGTGTCGCGTCGCGGATGGTTCGCGTCGTTTGATTGCTTAACATATCTCGTGCCAAGCGTGAAGACATACGGGAGTATATATTATTCAGTAGCGATGTGCTGCGCGCGTTTAAGATAAGATCCAGCCTGTCCCTTTGCTCTCCTCACCCAGCGACGCCCTGAGACGAGGTCCGTACCCCACAGGGGGTGCCCTTAGCGTGTAGCCGCTTAGTTTACAAGATTTTTACTCTGGCTGGACCCCGAAATTAATAATAATATGTGGGGACATTTTCACTCACGGCCATCTGACCCCAAACTAGGGAGACCCTGTACTATGGGTGTCCGACAGCTGATATACATACACAAATACATTTTTTTTTTGTTAATACATACATATATAGATAAACTTTAAAGAAACACAGAAAAGTCCCGCTAAGCAGCCGACAATCTCCTAGGTGGACCTGCGGAATGCCATTCCGAAACAAAAACCGCGGCCGGGGGACCCCCGTAAGGAACGAAGTTCCTTATGTACGTGTCTGTACAAAAAATAAATAAATAGGTATCTATTTAAAAAAATTAAAAATAATAATGATAATAATATAAATATACATTTAAATAATATATATACACGTGCGCACTCACCTGCGCGTGTGCTCATTTGGTTGTAGTAGGCTCGATACACGCACACATACACACAGGCATTTCGTTACGTGACGATATCTACTACATAATTCGCACTATCCGTAAGCCGCGTTAGGGAACTTCGTTCCAAAATAACCGTGTTCGTTTCATGTACCTGCAGCCCGTTAAACTCTGCGTTTGTACTCGTCCGTATTTGTGCTGTTTTACTGATGGCGACATACGGTTTAAAGCTGTATATTATTGTTTCGGAGCCCACTTACGAACGTCAATAATATGTAGTTAAGATTGAATGCGTATTTGCGCTACCTTGAGTACCCTTATCAGGTATGAGGTGCCAAAGGTACCTCACTCACGTTAGTGTGTGATGGCTGGTTCACTCACACGCGGCATATACGCTCGTGATACATCCCCGTATAGTACCCTCAGCGGCGTCACTAAATATTATGACATTTGTCGGTGTCCCAGCGAGCGGGAGGAATGTCGCGCAATGTTTACGTTCTCTTAATAGTCCCAGTACTTTACTATTTTTACATCGCCTTCCGAGCAGACCGTAAAATAGCTAGGAATTCAAGTACACTGTGTCTTTGAATTTCTAGCTTACTTATTGATACCTAAAATTTTATACAAACAAAATTCGTTAAGGTGATGTGTGACACGAATAGTATTTTAGTTTAGAAACAAAATAAAGACTTATTTCTAATGTAATGACGTTTATTTTCTTTTCGACGGAAACAAGATTTCCCACAGTACTGTAGCAACAATTTTACGTAATGTATGTACAAGTGTCCGGTGCCCCGGACAGCCGGACACTCGGGCCTCATCCACGAATAAATGGCAGCACATTTGACTTCGCATACGACAACATGATTAACTTGCCTCGCTAAGAAGTCCGGCTAATAAAATAACATTCTTTCTTCAGTACGTTACTTGTGTTTTGTTTTTGAAGATTGGCAACACGTGTAACCTACACGTGTTCCTATGTAGCCGCAAACCGGCTGGCCGCATGTGACCAATAAATACTTCAATTTAGTATGTACAAACGTAGGTCGTGAACCGCACAGGGACCCTGCGGCACGACCTGTGTTCCTACACACTAACGATCCTATGCACGATTGACTTGCGAAAACGCTCCCGAACAACCATAAAGCTAAGCAGGGACTTTGGTATTATTTCACACTGTTCAACGTTCTAGCGCGTACAGGAATACAATAGACGACACGGGTAGCATAGTGGCTGAGCGATTGGCTGCTGTGCAACGTACCGAGGGTTCGATTCTCGCACGGATCAAATATTTTTATAGTCCACAGGTTCCCGGTCTTGTTGTCTGTGTATGTGAATGTTGAGTTGTGAATAGTGTGGGGATTTTTTTTTTAATTATGAATTTTGACTTTACTCCCGATTTGGCAACATGGACACCGAATACTCGCTATTAACATATACGATGCAGTATTCATTCTGGTCATTCATCTATCGGTAAATGCCTAAACCGGGCAGCACTCAGGGACGGCAGCTCTCGCCTCCTCGAGGGAATAACTCACTCTTAATGTTTGAGATAGCGAGACTGTACCTAATCTGTAACAGGTTTGTACTAACAAATAAAATGTGTAGAAGAATAGCTTGTATCAAAAGTTTAATTGCAAATAAACGTGTCTAATTTATAGCTTTGCCTAAAACAATGCATGACGTATCCATCTCCATACGCATGTCACAGACACTTGGTGGATTTCTACTCGATTTTGGTGAGGTGACGTAACTGACGCTAACTGTCAATTTAAACTGACACTTAACTAACTGTCAATTTAAACTGACACTTAACCAACTGTCAATTTAAACTGACACTAACTGTCAATTTAAAAAACGTCAAAAACAAGACGGATACGTCATGTATGGTTTTAGGAATAGATGAAGTGAACATGGTTTGAGAGACTTCGCACCAAAAATGATGTTTTAATAGTTAATATGAAGTACTGTATAGTGTTAAAAATTGTTGTGGGAGCTCGTGTAGCTGCCGAGGCTTGAGGTGTTGCATTTGATTCTCAGCTTGTTTCCAGATTGTAGCGCAATTTTGTTTTCATTTTCTATCCTCCTAGACGCGTCATGGACGCAAAGACAAAGAATGCGTGCAATCACTGAGAGACAGGAGAAATACAAAGTTATAACCATTTATAACTTTGTATTTCTCCTGTCCTACTCACATGTAAAACAACCTTTTACCTACCTTTAACAGAAAAATAATTTACTTTTCCACAACGAGACCATCACCAGCAAATTATTGGCAACAGTGATTGCACGCATTCTTTGTCTTTCATTAACTGCGGTCGTTAATGTCCTCTCGTTAATTTCGACTGACCTGAAATTGAATCGCATTTTATATCGTCGTTATGACGGTACGTATATTGCATTATTCCAGAATATCGTACGTGCGACGGAGACATTGAGAAGAAAGCCAAAGAAGGTCTACTATCAGTATCCTGGTCTTCCCAACTTTGTCCGTTCAGTCTTTTCAGATACTTTTGCCAATTTTTGTACAGCCGTGACGTGTATTTGGGTCTTTCAGCTAAGTATCTGCGGGTTTGTTAGCTAAGTGTTTGCGGGTCTGTTATGGTGCCCTGGGCGTAAGTTTTTGTATCGTCATTGGTGGAAACACGCTTCATGACTGTACGAGACGTACTTATCACTTAACATCATATTTTAACCGAAAAGGAGGAGGTTCATTTACAGAGATCTCGGCAACCATATTGAAAATATTAAAGCACTTAAAATCCTGCGCATTGATTGGTGACTAGACGTGGACGTAGTTACTACGTGGTTGCACGATGCTCTCTAAAGCCCTGAGTCTAAATGCTCGTCAGAAATGAGTCTTCTGCAGTTGCACATGAGAGAAGCGACTGGTCTCCGCATTCCCGGTGACGTCACCCGTTCGCGTAATGATTAATGAGTGGAATCAGCGCCATCTCTAGGCAGCTCCGTGCAACTCCGTGCCGTACTGCCGCACAAATGCCGGCGAGCATTTATCTCCCAAATGCACCGTTTAATTCACTACCGGACCGCTAACCGTGTTTAAACCCGATACACGCTTCGGTTACCTCTCTCGCTCTAATATCCTATGATAGAAAAGGACAGAATGATTGATACGATTTAATGAGGTGCGGTGAAGTAACGAGGTGCTATGAATGATTGATTAGAGTATTGAGCAAGTTATACTGTTATAGGTGGGAGTAATTAGGTGTCCGGTTGAGCTGCGGTTGAGCTACGGTTGAGCAACGCTCTGTGGAGCTACATACTTCTAACGGTAGCGGTAATGGAAATGTTTTGATTGCTTTCTGTAGTGCTGTAGTTCAAACTCAAACTTTAAGATCGATTAAGATAGCGGCGTTATTGATATAATAAGATAGAGAGAAGATAAAGGCGTTATTGTCGGCGAAAGAAGGCTGACCAACCTGCGTTTCGCCGACGATATCGTACTATTTTCATCTTCGGCAGTTGAATTAGGTGAAATGTTGAGTGACCTAAATAAGGCGAGCCTCGAGATTGGACTTCGGATGAACATGTCGAAGACCAAACTCATGACTAACAGCGCCCAACGGAAACTGTATGTGGAAAGTATGGAGATTGCATATGTTCCAGAGTACATCTACCTAGGCCAAATAGTCTCATTCCAGGCGAGACAGGAAAAAGAAGTTGCTAGACGCACCAAGAACGCCTGGAAGAGCTATTGGTCGATGAAGGCTCTCATGAAAGTAGAACTTCCAATTTGCCATAAACGCAAGTTAATGGACATGTGCATTCTGCCTATCCTTACATACGGCGCTCAAACCTGGTCTTTAACTGTTCAGCTGAGGTCCAGGCTCGAGGTTTGCCAGCGAGCGATGTAGCGCAGCATCCTGGGAGTAAGATTAACGGACCGCGTTAGGAATGCGGAGCTGCGCTCCAGGACACGGATCGCCGACGTCACTCAGAAAGCAGCCAAGCTTAAGTGGGACTGGGCCGGCCACGTCGTCCGCATGTCGAACATATCATGGGCTAAAGCAACCACAATGTGGGTCCCAGAAAACGTCCAGCGACATCGAGGTAGACCTAGGCGAAGATGGCGGGATGAGCTTGACGCTTACAGGAGGGATTGGTCCACACTAGCTCTGGACAGAGAGGGTTGGAAAGAAGAAAGGGAGGCCTTTGCCCTGCAGTGGGACAATATAGGCTGAAAATAAATAAATAAATAAGATAACCTGCACCACTATAACTCGACTGGTATCACCTTTCATGGTGGGAATAAAACTTTCCTTCAGTTAAGATGTGTTTGACTAATGGACAAATACTTAAACGCTACTCAATTGTAACACCCCGTTAAGTCTCGTGCTGTCTCTATCACTTTACTTCAACGTGACTGTGACAGTTTGAAACTTAATGGCACCTTAAAATTGTATTTATTACAACATGGAAGATTTACATCTAAAAATAACAAAAAAGGAAACCACCGTTAAAAAAATAAAAACATAGTGAAGGCATCGGTATATTCTATTAGAAATAGTTTATGATGCTGTTGAAAGATGAACCGGTATGTTTATTCTGTTACAATCTCCCTCGGTGAACACCTAGGTGAAGTGAGCTGTCATCCGTCCGTCTGCTTTGTCAATCCCTAGCATTGCGACGAATGATAGCTCACTTCACCTAGGTATTCACCGAGGGAGATTCTTACAGAATAGCTCTACAGGTCGACAATTTTGATGATGGGGTCAAATACACAACATTTAATATGTAGGACGTACAGTCAACAGCAAAAGTGGTTGATCAAAATCAGAAATTCAATACTAATTTACTAACACTAATTTATAAAATGAAATACAAGTTTATTTATTAAAAGTATGTGATTGTCACACACATACTTTTGAATCACTTCGACGCCACACAGTTCTGACGCGAACTCTGTTCATTAGTATTGAATTTCTGATTTTGATCATCTACTTTTGCTGTTGACTGTACATTCGGAGTATCATGTAATTTCAGATACTGTAAGTATTGGTACGTACTTCAATATGAGCACTTGTGCAGTTCATCAAATACACTAACACAAGTCCCTATAGTATACTAAGAAGGCATAAACGTTGCGAATAGTGCAGAGTAGTGAATACTGTGCACTTATCTCTGCCAGGTATAAACAGAGAACACGTTTGACATAACTAATGGCTGACTCGGTAATCCGCTGCACTATAATGTAGTTAGCATTTTATTTTTATTAGCAACTGCTGGAAGTGTTTGCTATAGTTCTGGTATACAATAAGAATATATAATAATAAAAATATCTTTACATTGACAGTCCTTAATAAAAAAAGCTTTTTACAAAAAAGACAACCGCCTTCAAAAAGTGAAAAATAACTTTAGCACAGAACACACATTGACTTTAGTTTCGAAATTCAGTGGCTTTGTTCTGTTTGTTGTTTTGTATTGCCACCGACTTCCGAAACTAAAGTCAATGTGTGTTCTGTGCTAAAGTTATTTTTCACTTTTTGAAGGCGGTTGTCTTTTTTGTAAAAAGCTTTTTATTTTCCGATTTTTAGTACCTCCTTCTCATTCAAATCTATTAAGAAGAGATTGAAAGTTATTTTTGCTACAAAGATTGATGAAACTAAAACGTCGTCTATGTAACATTTTTGGGTATTTGTTGATTTTTCAAAAAGTGCTGAATCAATTTCGATAAAATTCATGTGGGTCCACCCCTGAAGCATACCCTATCTATAAAAAAAAGAATTTTCAAAATCGGTTTACGTTTGCCTGAGAAATCGCGTAACAAATCGCGCACATACTTAATGCAAATTTAAGACTTATACGGTTTTCTCATGGATGCCATGGTCAGAACTGGACCAAATTAAAATGGGACCACACGGGAAGCACTAGCTTCCAAATAAAAAAAGAATCATCAAAATCGGTTCACCCAGTCCCGAGAAATCAAGTAACAAACATTAAAAAAAAAAAAAAAAAAAAAAAAATACAGACGAATTGATAACCTCCTCCTTTATTGAAGTCGGTTGAAAATTAAATTTACACATACATTACGTAAGTAGGTAGGGACATCAGGCACATATCACATTTTATACAACAAAAACGCTTTTTTACAATCTACTAAATTAAACTGTCGCGGCAAAACATTGCTTGTAGTTACCTAAATCAACCGGTGAAACGATTGTTAGCAATAAAATACACTTGATGGCGCTCAAACATCAGTTGATTCATTATTTCGAATAAGCGACGATATCTTCATAAGATACACATTTAAAACCACGTTTTAATCGATATCATGTTCTCCTGATTTATTAGACTTATTAATTAAATGCTATAAACAGCCGACTCTATAGAAACGTAAGCCAGGTATTGCTGCAATCGTCAGCTTAGCGGACGAGTTTGAATCGCAATATGCTGGATGCAACACAATGGACAGGTACTTGTGAAACGTTGTGAAGCGGTTGTAACATAGATATAGGTCAATGAATTCAAACTCAACTCAAATACTTTATTTCAAATAAACCATTTACAGGCACTTTTCAACCGACTTCAAAAAAGGAAGAGGTTATCAATTCGTCTGTATTTTTTATTTTTTTATTATTATTATTATTATTATTTTTTATTAATTTGGTCCAGTTCTGACCATGGCATCCATGAGAAAACCGTATAAGTCTTAAATTTGCATTAAGTATGTGCGCGATTTGTTACGCGATTTCTCAGGCAAACGTAAACCGATTTTGAAAATTCTTTTTTTTATAGATAGAGTATGCTTCAGGGGTGGACCCACATAAATTTTATCGAAATTGATTCAGCACTTTTTGAAAAATCAACAAATACCCAAAAATGTTACATAGACGACGTTTTAGTTTCATCAATCTTTGTAGTAGTTAACTTTCAATCTCTTCTTAATAGATTTGAATGAGAAGGAGGTACTAAAAAGCGGAAAATAAAAAGCTTTTTACAAAAAAGACAACCGCCTTCAAAAAGTGAAAAATAACTTTAGCACAGAACACACATTGACTTTAGTTTCGGAAGTCGGTGGCAATACAAAACAACAAACAGAACAAAGCCACTGAATTTCGAAACTAAAGTCAATGTGTGTTCTGTGCTAAAGTTATTTTTCACTTTTTGAAGGCGGTTGTCTTTTTTGTAAAAAGCTTTTTTAAATTGTCAAGGAGTCAGTCAGACAACAAGTTGCAGCTAGTTGCTCGTTCCAAACAGTAGGTTTCTATGGAGAAGAACTAGCATTAACAACATTTTAAAATCAATTGAATTTTAGGTTACATTGTTCATGTTGAATTAACGGGACACAAATTTGAGAAAAATGTTACAAATTATATACGTTAGAAGAGGTTTAGCGAAAATCATATTATACAATCCTTACTTCCTTACTCCTTACTAGGTAATACATACTACATGATGTGTAAGAAATTTGGCATAAATATAGCTTGAACCCTGGGGAATGACATAGGCTACTTTTAAATGCAATTTCGTCTGCATCTGATAACCGACATTCACGCGAAGACGAAGTCACGGGCAGAAGGTAGTTCAAAATAAATTTTAAATTACCGAGCCAGCTAAGAGACGACCTGTCTCAACTGTCGGCGCCCGTTCACCAATCCCGTTCCCTTTCACCGGTCAATGGCTCGAAGCTGACAATTTACTGTCTCAGGATCCCAGGCCTACGCCTAGCTTGACTCTAATTTTAAGAATAGTACAATAAATATGTCGTTAAGAAGCTATGGATATGGCTAAAGTACGGAAAATATCTAGCAATAATGCATGCTGGTTTTTAGCAAAGTCCTGTAAACATATAAAAAACAATCATCACACTTGAACATCGTAAGTGACAAGCCCGCCACACTATTCCCAAACAACTGCGATTTCTGAAATCCAGAATGAACAGTGGCGACCACCGAAAAGCGCCGAAGCAAAGAAGTTCGACGAGTCCCGGAGAAACGTCACAACTGTCTTGGATCCCTCAACGAAAGTTAACAGAAAAGAACAGTAGAGTTAGATACCTTAAGTACCTGATATCTAAGCAAGTACTGAGCATTCAAGATAGCAAGTAAATACAAAAAAATTACAATTGAACCCAAAAATATAACGATGAACAAAAGTCCTTATAAAATAACAAAACTCATGAAAACAAAATTCACACCGCTGTTATAGCTATCCACTTCTGCTCGAGTACTCTCTGAGCGCGCTAAACACCCGGAACAGAAAGTATCTAATAATCCTCGCTCTCACATAATTGGGTGGCGTGAGGGTATGATGGTGGCGATTTATAAGAGCGGCGTAAATAAAGTGTAGTGCAAATCCAGGCTCCGGTGTAAGTAGATGCAGATTTTACACCGGCTGCCGGCGGCGGGTGATCTATCACTAGCGCCCGGCTGAACTGAGCGCCTCTGAACCAGCGGAGGCTTAGGTGAGCGCGGTGCCGCAGTGGACTACGGGGCTCAACTGTCCACGATAAATATTGACGACGTGTGGCGGTCGATAACGTTTGAATAGTGCGGCATGATTTTATTTTACATGCTATGGTGGGTTACCTTAAGGCTCGTTTCACACGCCACACCACATCGCAGCGTCAAAAGGTGATCAAGCAGTGGCTACGTGTCAATAGTGACGCTGCGGCTTTTTGTAGCTGCGTTGTCGTACCGACAAAGTAGTCAGTGTGGTACGTCTGAATAGACCCTAAAAGTACATAGTTACGTGTTACGTCAAGTAGGTAATAAGGTTTTGGATAACGGTGGAATGCACGATATGCAGCTCTCAAGAATAACTCTTGCCATTTTTATCATCTGCCTAGATTTTTCCCAACAATTTTAGGGTCGGCTTCCAATCCAACCAGATGCAGCTGAATACCAGTGTTTTACATGAAGCGACTGCCTATCGGACCTTCACAACCCAGTATCTGGGTAACACAATATAGCCCTTAGCCTTGTCCTTGGGTCTGGTTACTGACTACCTATAACGACTGTTAGTTTTACGTGTTTTCCGAGGCACGGAGGAATCTCTGTATGAATTGGATCGTCACTCATCCACGGAACGACCGCTACCAGATTAGCTTAATCGTCATGACTGATCGATCCAACTCCTCAAGGAGAACTCAACTCAACTGTTGCTACACGCGTTCAGTCACTAAGAGGTCGTCAGAGTGTCGAACTCCTTTCAGAATAAGACCCCGCTGTTCTTATGGCCTCCTGGTACACGGGAGCTTACCGGGGTTTAATAAATGCCCTGTCCTTGCTTTGCTTTATAATTTCTCGGTGAAAATAAGGTGTCTATGAGACTGAGATGCCGGAAATGGAACGGCCCAATGAAACGGAACTTTTTATTTTACTCATTTTATTTGTTAATAAAAATAGCTCCTTTATACCCCAAACTTGAAGATGTAAATGGCACTGAGGTATTTCAGGGTTCCGTTGCGAGGAAATTTTACAATTTAGACGATTTTTTAAGCTCTTTCTTGCTACAGGAACTAGCAAAAAGTGGGTAGCGGAATAAACAAAAATAGAGAACAAGAAAAAAAGTAAATAATGATGGAGTTGGAAACATAGCGTTTATTTTTTTTAAACGAATTGGTGCCTTGTAAACTAGTGTTAAGAAGTTGTTGCAAGAAAATAGTAATTTGGTGTGATACGGTATGGTGTAACGTGCTGGTGTCGGCAACTACACGTCTCAGCGCATGTTTTGCATAGAAGAAAATAGTTATATTTATTTAATAGTTAATACTAAGTGCTTAACTCTTAGATCACACTTTTACGACTGTCTTGACTCACCGCAGTATTATCTTATAATAAAGTATTCATTGTCGACATTCATGTTGCTATGTACTTATCGTCTACTATTCATAAAATGTTTTATTCCCATTTAAAATACCATTTCGCAAGACATCGAAGGTAGCTCGAAATTTATTGATACTTTATTGATAGATATAAACTGTTAGTAGTGAACTGGATCGAATAGATCGCGATTCATTTCGAAGGTAATAAAAAGTCCATTAGAAGCGAATGTTTCATCAGTAAACGATGAATATTTGAGAGAGATCGCGACAGGCTCGTTGTGCCTAAATATGATTGTTGTCTTCTCGGAAATAAAATCTCTGGAGGTGTATTAAAAATGTAGGATCATTAAAAATTGCTTTTCTTGGGGCGTGAGAGGGTGTGGGACGTGAAGCGAGGAGGAGGAGGGTTCCACCTTAAAAACCGGTTAAATATGAACGCTCTCGCACGCTCAGTGATCCCAGAGAACATTCAGTGACTGTGCCGCGGAATTTAAGTTTTTAAATTGTCGCTCTTGTCTAACACAAGCTGTTTACATACATATTTTATATTTTTATATCTTTGAGTATCTTTTTATTTCATGTCGTAAAATGAGCTTCAACTCTTAGTGTAGTCATCACAGCTAATTTTAATGGAAAAACTGAATACCACAACATGATACTTCTGCGCTGTTACGGGTTCGATACCCACTCGAAACAAATGGTTTGATGGCCCACAGTTCAAGCGTCGGATATTTCTGTAAACCTTTACTACTACAACCTTTATTTGCTTACTTTAAAATGATTTTAAGGCACACAAAGACATGAGATGTAAACACTTTTTAATAACAATTTGAGCAGCATAAAAGCAGCACAATTTCGCAGACGGGTCTGCGGGGCGCGCCTCTCTCAGCCCGCGCCGGCAAGTGAGAGGAAAAAGCTAATTTCCCTTCGCATTATAAATTCATGGACTCTTTGTGTTGCCCAAAATAACTTGTTTGTTTCGACATCCAAGTTTTTTCCGGCGGGCAAAGTCCGACATGTAATTGCTAGCTGCCTGATCCCCGGTCAAATTTACCTCTGCGCAGGCTCGGATTTATGCGAATATTTAATGCACAGGGAAGTTATTAGGTGGCGATCGTGCACCTTGCTTTGTTTATTTCCAGTTGAAAGTTAAAAAATATTAGCAAAGTCATAATTTATTTCCTTTAAACCCTAGTCGTATAAAAAATTCTACGTTGAAATTTTCACATTAATAATCGGCAAACATTTCACTTTTAAACATTATGCAAAATTGACTACCGACTTCCAATGTCATCTGGTTCTCATGGTTGTCCTACTACAAGTAATTATGATTAAGGTCGTAGACGTGCTACGCCTTAGCCATGCTACAGAGTAGTCAGGCTACGGCGTAGCACAAGTACTAGCAAGGCATATCCAGATATTTCCCGTCAGTATCGCCAGCTACCATCTGGCAGCAGCTCGTTACGTTCAGCCGCACGTACATTAACAGGCAGTAAGTTATATCGGAGGCATCACTCGCGGCGCTCGAACAAGACAATGCTTTTAGCCGACGCCTCCCACTTGTAGCCGATTTGTCCTCCAATCGACGCCAGTTCGCCTCTAAGTGGAAAAGTGCTTCAAGTCTGAGTGGCTTACTAGTGTCGTAGCGTCGTAGGGCAACAACGAGGGCGACATACTTCCACAGTTGTTTGTCGCGTGTGACCTAAACTGCGGTTCACTTTCTCTTGTTTTGAAGTGGGACAATGAATTGTGGAGTTGTTAAGAAAGTTGAATACGGTTCATATCTTCGTAAAGTCGGTGTGCCATATCAACTGATGTACTGTTCTCACCCTAATAAGTTATGCTGATTGTGTCGTGTTTAGCGTGACTTACCTTTCACCCACCGCTGGGTGTACCGCCGCAGAAAGTATCGCCGAGTGTCCGCCGACAATTAGGCCGCGCTAATGAAAACGCGCGTTACGACACACCGTCAAACAGAGCTGAGCGACGATACTGATGATCTGATAAAGGCACACATGGCGCGGCCACAGACCACTTGGAATTATTCATGAATTATCAACTATTTGATTAAAACCGTTTCATGACAGCCAAAATTATTGAAAATGTACTATAATAATAATAACTTGATAATGTTTCAAAGAAGATCTAAAATGCACTAATTAACTGTGAAAGTTGACTAGAAAGTGTAGAAGTCTCACTAAATACGTAACTTACGATCATGCTACGCCGTAGCCGCCTACGTCGTAGCCAATTTCGTAGACACACTGAACTCCATTTTTCACAGCCTCATTGTGCCACCGGAGTGTTTCAGCAAACAGAACTAAAACATGACACCCATTACGGCGCGCGTCCGGCCCCAATTCTCCATAACGCCGGGATAACTGCCGTGAAATTTGTATAAATTATATAAACTATCCGGCGCCGTGCCGGTACCGGGCCGGCCGCGGTCGCGTGCCACGCAATTTGCGAGCCTGTAAATCAGGCCCTTACATGTTCGGGCTTAAGAATTTACTTTAACGGTCATTGTGACCTTTAAGTTTCGCTGATTATGTCGACTGCTGACAGTCTTTTGGTCGATCCTAATGCGATGGTTAAAAAATAATTCTAACTAAACGGTCAAATCCATAAAAGTACTAATGAATTGCTATAACGAATGTCTTGAAATAAAACTTCGATATTCGATTAAAGGGATTGTTCGAGGTGGCGCGGGACAAAAGTTCCTGGAAAGACACCCGATTTTCCGATTTTTCGACTTCCGATTTTTTAATCGATAAAATAAATTACTATTTACGACCCTTTGACAATACTGTACACAAAAGCTAAAACCACGAATGTTACCCGGCAAGCCGCCAATCTTGAGTGACGTTGGACCGGATATGATTGCTGCATGGCAACAAAGCTGTGCGATGGTGGTGAGATGAACTTGACTCCTACCGAAAGAACTAACGCACAATGGCAGAGGATAGACATAATGTGGAGAAGAGAGAGGAAAATTTTTGCCCACCCAGCTGAATAATAGTCTAAAATATAATAAATAAACGGAGCCTTTCACAAATCGAGCCATGAAAATTGTTTATTCTTTTTAAAGTTATCACATATTTTGCAGCAAATGATGATTGCCTTTGTAACATAAATGTTCACAACCATTTATATAAGCAGCCTTGACGTCAACAATATTTAAACATAGCCATAAGTTTTAAGCATAGTCAAATTTTCAATTTCCAAAACATGAAATTACAAGTGAAATAAAGTAATGATTTTTTTTTGTGTGTGTGCAGACATTAAAGTACGCGCGTCTATTATGTAGCTAACAAACTCTGTTATAAAATAAAATTAACATTTTTAGGAAACCATAATTTGAATATAATAATGTGGGAGTTTTAAATCATCCTCCTAGGAACGATGAGTTAAATTTTCGCAGTTTTGACGAACAGCATCGTTCCGATCTTAAGCATGAAATTACAATTCGACAGTTCATCAAAACCAAGGTTAGTTTAAAAACATGTACTAGTGACCCGCCCCGGCTTCATACGGGTGCAATATAATTCAAACTATACGTATGTACCTTCCTCTTGGATCACTCTATCTATTTATAAAAAAATCGAAAATTGACTGCCCCCAACTGTTAAGCAAATTAAATTTTAATGTCCCCCATAAATATCCACGTAAGTCCGTCAAACTATTATATCCCCCATTTCGTAAAACTGTTTCTGGTTCTAATTCCCCAATTCCAAGACTCTGCCGACTACTTAATGACCATGGAAATATAGACATTTGTTGTACTTCACTTCAAAAATTCAAGCACCAAGTCCACAAAAGTACCTAACCTAATCATCCTAACTATTCAAATATTATAATGTACCTTTTCAGAAAAAAAAAATATATTCCTTGTTTTGCTTTATTTGTTTGCTTGTATTCCTGTACTAATTTCGTTTCTCTTTTAGTTTAATATTATTCTTGCTATTTGTATTTACCGCATAATATTGCACACTTAGTCTAAACCTAATCTATGTTTATTATTATGTGTTAATGTAACAATTGTAGGTAAGCCAATAAATAAATAAATAAATTATGAAAACCGCATTCAAATCCGTTGCGTTCAAATACCTAAATATACAAAAGGATGGACGGTGGGAAACGACTTTGTTTTATACTACATTATGATATACATATTTATACAATACAATAACTCAGAATCCGTTAGTGCAATACAAAACCTTCAAAGACATGTCACTATAATATGACATGTTCCAAGTATTTGCGCTCGCATGTTTAGCGCTGCATCTCACATGCAAATGGGTTGTCTCATCTCAGAGGGATCGGATCCGTCGGGAGGGATTCAATTACCTCCGTTTGAGTCGCTCTGCCTTCTGTGCAGCTCTTTGAGACGTTTCAACGAGCATATTGTGCGTAAAAAGTGTATGATTTGCATTTTAAATGGGAATTAGATCTTTTTAAGTGTGATTAATGAATTCTAAGATTTAGCAGTTAAATATCTTGTTTAAAATAGAGTCACAGATATCCTCACTGTTAGATCAGTTTACCTTTATTTGTAAGATTGTTAAAAATATTATACTTAAGCATGTATGGAGGTTGTTTATCTCTTCACTTTCACTACATATTTTATCTCCAACTTTTCATTCTGGTAAAAGCAAGAAACACGTCTATTATGGGTACATAACATTGACATTAAGGTATAAACGTAATTGACTGTTCAGGTCAATGTTAACAAGCTTCATTTCCTCTCAACGAGTGCTTAGCATGTAGATCAGCCCATTATATATGCTTGTGTGTGTATGCAAGCACGTGTGCACGTGTGCACGTATGTGTGCGCGTCTGCGGTATGCAAACCTGTCGTATAACTCCGAAGGACTTTAGAATCACTTGAAATTCTGAAAAGAAAATCGTCAAAGCTTTATATTGCCTCGCTCGATATGTGGCTACGAGTGCAGAGAGAAAGATCTGAGGAATAGCTCTATTGTGACTTATTCTTATTGAGTATGTTTGTTGAGTATTCAGCGCTCATAATTAGATATGATGTACATTGTCAGTAACCGCATTAAAATCGGTACAATTTAATTTTCATTTACCGCTATCTGTCATAGAAGACCTTCACTAATCTTAGTAGACAGATTGGTGTTTCAATTCACGATACTCACGATTGGAGCGAGTGTCTGTCTCTAACTTTAAGTCGTGGCTTGCGACTGCACCCTATTCTCCGCTGCTGTAGTGGCTCCATCAAAAAGGCTAGAGCGACGTATGAGTAAGAAATGTTTTATTCATTACGGGTACAGTCAGCGTCTAAACAGCGGCGAAAATATTTCAAATTAAATTTGGGATGCAAACAACAGTCCGCGTCGCTTACCTGCCGCGTGCTATGTGATATGCTAGGCAGATTAGCGGCTGAGTGCTCAGTGCTCATGTAGTTATATGAGCCATTATTGTATTCGTATTATTAAAAAGAAAAGTTTGTGGTTTATTTGAAAACCATCTATACATCTATACAAATAAATAAAATTGAAGTGTCTGTTTGTAATGTCCAAATGACAGCTTTATACTAAATGCATATGAAAGTAAGTATGGTACATATCCCAAAAAACATTTTTTTTTAATTTTTGTCTGTCTGTCTGTCTGTCATTCTGTCTGTTTGTTCCGGCTAATCTCTGAAACGGCTGAACCAATTATAATGGGACTTTCACTGGCAGATAGCTGATGTTATAAGGAGTAACTTAGGTTCCGTACAAAAAAATTAAAACATTTGCGGGGTTTTAATTTTGCTGTACGGAACCCTATTTTTTTTTTCTAAAATAAAAGTAGCCTAATAATTGTCATGCAAAAATAATTAAACCCCTGCTGACAACCGACAATTACGCGGACGAAGTCGCGGGCATCAGCTAGTGTATTAATAAAAACTGGCAAGTTCTGTCTAGTATAACCTAATGCAGCTGAATACAAGTGCCAATACCGGTTTAATATCAAGCGACTGCCTTCTGACCTACACAACCAATTCGCTGGGTAACATACTGGTTGTCAGTCTTTCAGGCCTTCTGACTACCGGTAACGACAGCCAAAGATCTATAAATTTTCATCTCAATCACAATTAACTATTATAATCTCTCACAATTAACTATCTCAATTAATCAATTAACTATTTGTGGCCTACTCACATATAGACGACGACGACACGGTTGGCGCAGTGGCTGAGCGATCGACTGCTGCGCAGCGTGTTGCGGGTTCGATTCCCGCCCAGGGTAAATATTTGTGTGATGAGCACTTGTATTTGCCTTGTGTCTGGGTGTTGTTTATCTATATATGTATGTATTTACAAAAAAAAAAAAAAAAAGTATTTGTGTATGTATATCAGCTGTCTGACACCCATAGTACAGGGTCTCCCTAGTTTGGGGTCAGATGGCCGTGTGTGAAAATGTCCCCACATATTATTATTATTATTATTATTATTATATATTAAAAAATCATTATTATATTATATAAACACAAAATAATATATTTACAAAGTATATACAGTAATTTGTTATTATCTATTTATTTACAATAATGAAAACACATACACAATAACAACACTACATATACATCATATTTATTATACTTAAATATTACACTACTACAGTTCACAATATCGTGCATTGGAAACGTACCGAGCGGCTGAGAGTACCGTTACTCGGCGCAAACGCATACCACACCGCGCGCGCGCCGTCAGTCGTCTTACTGGCCCTGGTCCGCGAAGCCCGTGTCGCTTATCAACAGAACGCTTACTTACGTATGATTCGCGAATATTTTATGTTGCTTGTTTTCTATATTCTATCGCCTGTGATCCTATACTACTCCTTCATTTCTGTGGTTTCTGACTTTGCTATTGTGTGTGTGGAACTATTTCTTCTATTGTGCTATTCTTCCGTCAATAAACAATTTGTGTTACGTTGTCTGGACTTAACTTATTTTCTTGGACTCAACCCTAGCACGTACGTACATCTACACCACACCAGACCACACCCCCATATATTATATACCAACCAACCAACCAACCAACCAACCAACCAACCACCAATCACCAACCAACTGCTATTATGACACTGCCATTATTACATCGGGGTAGACAATACTCGTAGTAGTAGAATCTCTGAATTTCTTTACGACTTTAGGCAAAAATCTCCCAACAAATAAATCGTAATTATATGGTTGAAAGTGTCTAACTGTCACATTGGTTTTAAAACAAAAAGAGACTTTGTTATCTTTCCTACAAAAATAATTAAGAGAAGATTAAACCAATTTCGTAGTCGACTAAACATTCTAACAATCGGCATCAAAAATGATTATCGTTTGCTATAATTGACATAGACATCTCACGGCAACCCGTACAAACTTATTAAACTTTGCACTAGTGATTCGTGCAGTACAAATACATAATAGTGTCTCCTGCGTTTGGACATATTTTCTTGCTCTTTGGCGGAATTCCAGAGGGTGACACTTAGTATGTTGTCCACTGTGTAACTTCTACTCAGACCTGTTACTTGGGACTAGAGAATTAGCAATTTATGACTACTTTTATTAGCTTGGGTCTTACCTGTAAGAACAAATGTATGTTTTAATAAATATAAATAAATAAACAGATGAAACAGAGAAATCTATTTCCTACTAAGCTTAAAGTTCCGGATGCTATTAATTTAATCGTGGTTTTCCAGTTCAAGTTGTGCTCCCGTAATTCTTGCCATAGTACCCCATTTAAGATGCAAGCCAGCTGAACAAAATGAGCTGCAATGGCACCTACTTAAGCAAGCAAATGCCTGCTTCACGTCCGGAGTTTTATGTTAAGGAGCTTGATTGCACTATACAAAGAGAGCTAATGATATTACTCAATATCAACGTTATTCTTAGCTTTTGTAGGGTTCCATATCAATCCTTATACTATGTGTAAAAGAAAGTCTTGAAATAAAATGTTTTTATGGTACCTCCTCCACAAGTGAATTGGGAATATTTTTATAAATCATAAGGTTTTGGGAAAACTATTTTTATGTAGTAGTATGTAGTAGTTAGTTTGGCTGTTTTTGGGTATGTAAAAAAAAACACCGTAGTGCTATGTAGTTATAACGAAGTTCAAAGGAAAGCTAGTAAGATTTACAAGTTTACGAGTAAAAGTCGAATAACTTATAAAATGTAACAAATAAAAAATAAAAGTAAGAAAGTCAACTACAGAACCCTGCACTGCGCGTGACCGAACGCATATTTGCTTCTTTTTTTTACAAAACGTTTGGGAGTTATTATCCTACCAATACTCCGGCGCCATTCTGCAAATGTCACAAAAATATGCAGAACTAGAGCAGGCATCGCATAGATTCGGTGTCAAAGTCGCGGGTGCTTCACTATACATCACTTGACTCTTCACGAATTTGCCTCCGTTATTCTGTCATCCGTATTTTATGACGTAGAAACTACATATGCGTGCGTATACTTATGTGTGTCATAAAAACTGTGTATGAGTATGTGTGCAAAATGTTCGTCACGTGATATTATAACAGGTGTAAGCATACAGTGTGTGTTTGTGACAAAAACAAACGTGTGTCAGATAAAACATGGAGTGAACTTCATCAAAACGATATCGCTGCGAAAATATTTGGTTTTCCACACACAATATCTATTTATAGAGTCGGATTTCGTGTTTGCGTTAGAGTATGGGGCTAGCATTGAGTGGAGGCGCGGGAACGGGTATTTATCATATTTAAAATTTATATCAGACAGTTGACGTTACGGTAAAACATAGTTACAATAATAATTATACAGATAACATAAAACATTATTAAATTTGCTTCGCGAGCGTCCGATTGAATAAATAATGTTAATTTTGTTTGTTGGAACCAGTGTTAGCGTTTTAAAAGGATGACTGTACGCATTAGCTTTTATTCGCCTTTTGAGATGCAAACTAATAGTAGTTAGGTAGATCAAATACGTACTATTATGGACGAGTAAAAAAGTTTGTCTAGAAAGCATGGTCATCCATGCTTCCACCTGGGGTTAAGTGCTACGCAAACCTGCAGACGCTGTAATGAGGCTGATGAAACGCCACTTCACCTTCTGGGGGAATGCGGAGCACTAATGCACAAGCGCAACAATCATCTGGGCAAATACCTGTTAAGCCCGGATGAACTAATGCAGATCGACCATAGCAGATCCTGCAGTTCATAACAGCTGCAGGGTTTGGCGGCGATCTCTAACCAACACAAGCGGCGATCACAATAGACCAACTCTGGTCGCAGTGATATCACAGCCGCAAAAAGCAAATAAAAAAAAAAAAAAAAA
The DNA here is from genome assembly GCA_947361185.1 of Charanyca ferruginea. Lineage (NCBI taxonomy): Eukaryota > Metazoa > Arthropoda > Insecta > Lepidoptera > Noctuidae > Charanyca > Charanyca ferruginea. Next base: position 29,419,501 of record OX376061.1, on the reverse strand, counting down.
AAAAATGGTCATCCATAACTATAATCTGAAAAGTGCAGTAACAGATAGTTTTAATGCGACTGAATTTTACATACACAGGTACTGTAAAGGCTGCATGTATATAGCATGAATGCTGGTTGAAACCATTGTCTGAACTGTTTCGTCTAAACACTCTGGCACAGGATAAATATTAGTACTACCGTACAGTAGCGACACGCACCGCCCCCCTCTGAAACTGTTCCTCACCTCTCCCCGCGTTGAACGACTGCTCTGGGAACTGCGTTTTACTTCGAGCGGCGCGTAGACATGCACACACATGCACGTATCTGTACAGTGTGTTTTTTTAATTATTATTAGCTTTGTGCGGCTGTGATATCACTGCGAGCAGAGCTGGTCTATTGTGATCGCCGCTTGTGTTGGTTAGAGTTCGCCACCAAACCTGTCTGTTATTTTAGTAGTAGTGTAGGCAATTATATCGTTTCGTTTCTATGGAGTGGGTGTGACTCTGGTTTCTCTCTCTCTTCTCTGGAGTCTTATTTTTATTACAAGGCATTGTTTGACTTGGCGCCATCATTGGCCGAAGTGCTCTTCCGGTAATATAAAGTGCTAAATGGCTTTGCCGTGTTTAATTCCAAGAGACTAATAAAACACGATCCGGTTCCGTAAGGGCTCAGCACGGTCTGAACCTTTCATCATCATCATATAAGACCATTGCCGTCCACTGCTGATCGTAGGCCTCCCCCAGTGATCGCCAACCAACCCGGTGTTGGGCAACCCGCATCCATTCGCTGCCAGCCACCTTTTTTAAATTGTCGGTCCATCGTGCCGCAAGGCGCGCGCATCCCACACTACACTTGCCCAAACGCGGTCTCCACTCTAGAGCCTAGGTCAGCATAGTCCTTATAAGAACAGGTAATTAGATGGGAGTGATGAAAAAAATGAAATGCCTCGCTCCGCTTATGAGCAAGGTCGCAGGCTATCAGCATAGGGTTGGCAATCGTCAAAATTCCGCCAACAACGATCAGCCAGAACGTTTTCTCTTACAACAGGGCGCGTCGCGCATGAATCATTTATAAATGCAAATGCCCATTGTTCCCAACTACCGCGATTATTCACGTTCGGTTATCTTTGACGTATTGAAGCTGGGTTTGTCGCAACCCTGATTTATTTATACACACACTTTTATTGATGTGTCTATAAATTTTAACAGCTTTATTAACGATTTTATTTATTATTATATTTATGTGTGTGCACGTTTATTTGGTACCAACAAATATTGGTGAAGTTGGAAGTAGTCTCTTAATAAATAGGTTTTTCACATGGTGTTATAATAATAATAATAAAACATTTATTTTCAAGTTATAATTAATACCCATAGGAAAATACCTTAGCCTAAGTATGCAGTGTTGTATTGTGTGTGTGTGTGTGTGTATTAAGTGTTGTTTATTAGCCCTAAATGGTGACGAATATAACGAAAAGGTACAGACAGCGTCATCAACTGCTAACCCCCTATGCGAAGAAATTTCAACGCGCGGGGGGTTAGCAGTTGATGACGCTGTCTGTACTAACAGAGCTTTTATTTGTTAAATAAAAGATCAGTCATGTTACGATTTCAATGAATCGTACATATTTACGACGTAAGCATTATTTACGAACTTTAAGCAGAAAATTCTCGATCTGATGGTTTTCCAAGTTAATTATAGCACAGCTTTACTTTGATAATACAGTTTCTATATTACTTTTTCTTATTTCTTCAAACCACATTCCCATATTTACCCAAATTACAGTCGATATATTAATAATTCTCATGGATAGCAAGCGGTCGCATCAGTTTTGTCGATGTGTAAATATGCTAATCATAAACAAACAAACCTACAGGCCCGTTTGTGACTGATTTATTTAGGTACCCATGTTTATTGAAAAACTTGAGATATTTTCTGTTCGATATGGTTATAGGGTGGTCCTGGATCTGTTTAACTGTATAGCTATAATTTGGATTTGTTAATTTATCTGTTTTTTTACACAAACATATTTCTTTTGAACACTATTTATAGTAGATATCGGTTTCCATTTAATTCACGTAATAATACCCGTATCTCCATAGTTAGGTATCATTTCTCGAACCTAACTCTTGTGGAAAGTTTTTGCGCAGACATTTTGACATAATTAAATTCCAAAAATAAATGTTGTGCGAGAGTAATTTTGACAATTCATTCTTCAGGGACAACTGTAAGGATTCACTCGACGTATATTAAAAAACTTCAGGTCGCAACCTACGGGTACCTACTCTTATAATTGAACTCAATGGAGCGTCTGTCCTTAATTCACTTTTATTACCACTACAAACTTAGTACGAATTACTTTTTGTACTAAAATAGCGCATGAATATATTTTAGAATTGCTCAGCGGGGGATAAAACACGACGTAGATATTGCTCATCATTTCCCGAAATTAAGAGACATCTACAACAACTAGGTGGACATGGACAAGCTATATTGTTATTATTAGCTTTATTCAAAATAATATTTTGCTTTTGAAAAATTCTTTTGTCTGTGGTTGAGCGATTGGTTGCTGCGCTGCATGTCACAGGTTCAATTCCCGCACGGAACAAATATTTGTATGGCCTACAGATAGTTGTTCCGGGTCTGGCTGTTTGTGTATGTGAGTTTATATGTTTGAAAACGCACCCACGATACAGGACAAATTCCTAGTGTGGGGCAATGGTATTTATAAAAAAAAAAATCCAATTGAGGAATTACCATTAAGAGTTGTGATGGTGAATGAAATAACATAGTTTACAATATTTTATATGACGGAAAATCACAGTATTGTAATACAAGCGGCGTGATTCTTAACAAAAACTTCGTCCACTAAGTAACTCTTCAAAACTAAAATACCATTCATAGAAGCACCTTGAATACGGCACATCTCGCATCCAAAGCCACGCGGCAGAACAATACGCAGCCTGACAATGCATAATATCGTAACTAATTAACGGCAACTTGTAACACGGCTTCGTACGGCGCGAGCTCAGCCGCCCGGTGAGCCCGAGCGGTGCCGGGAGAACGCGGAAACTTTTCAAGACAGACAATGCCTAATTTAAAGTGGTATGAACTCAGATAATAACGTTAAGTATAGCTGATACTTTGGGTAGGGAGGGTAGATGCTGCGTGGATATTATCTAGCTCGGTTTCCAGGAATTTTGTATTGGTTACAGTAATTTCATTTTGTTTTGTAGAGTTAGTCGCGAGAAGATATTTGTTTTTACTATACCTATATAATAAAAAATGAATATTCAAGCAACTGTAAGTCGTTTTTCTGGATTCCTCTTTGTATTAAAAAGTTAAGTAGTGATATTTATTCATATCTATATAAATAAAAAGAAATGTCCTGACTGACTGACTGACTCATCAACGCTCAGCCCAAACCCTTGGACCTCGAAAGCTGAAATTATGCACAGAGGTTCCCTTTATAATGTAGACAAGGAATAAGAAAGGATTTTCCGAAATTCAACCCCTAAGGGAGTTAAATAATCGCTATTTTTGTAGTTTAGACCATGGAAATTGGTGTTTATCAATTTGTAAAACCCCACACTGTACCGACATTCAGGCAAACGAAGTCGCGGGCATAGCTAGTCTACTACATATGTAGAATATCCGCAATATCCGCAAAATTATATCCCAAAGCGATGGATACATCACTATAACAAACAGTGCGCGCTGCGGTGAGCTCATAGGAAGTTATGTTTGTATGCTTAACGTGCTTAAACAACTTGTTATGATCATTTTGATCCGCCGGGAGCAACCCTCGCTACTACGAGGTCTATGCCCTGGCATAATAATACAGATATAATCATAAACATATTTACCTTTTGTATTATGGTTCATCTATATTGACATGACCAAAAACTAATACCAATAGATGAATTATAAAGAAATAAGCCGTATGGTGCGAATAGCTCCACCCCATTCTACCCGTGCGTGGCGTAGAAGGCGACAGAGTGATATTAACCAGAGGATGGGCAGCTGTGTCCTTCTGAGTATCATAACACCTACTCCAGTCGTCAACATGCACCGGCCAAGCATGGCGATCACGACTGAACCCATCCTTGGAGGAGCCAGCTATGGGCGTCTAAAGGTCGCCATGATGAATTATGGTTCGACGACATAATGCTAAGGTTTTGAGTAAAAGAAAGGACAACCATTTGTCATCACAGTATAGAGTTACTGCGGTATTTTAGATTAAGAGCTGGACTATTTATAAGTGACGTGCTATATTAGTAAACTAGATGATGCTCGCGACTTCGTTCACGTGAATGTTGATCATCCGCGTGGGTTAAATATTTCGTGCGAAGCCTTAATTGATTTTCTAAGATAAAAGTTGCCTATGTTACTCCTGCTGACCAAGACCGAGTTGGCTGGGGATTTCTGGTAGTGGCCTTGGTTTAGCAGTGAACGATGATGTTACTCATAATAACATCGGCTATCTGCCTGTAAAAATCCCGTTAAAACCAGCCGTTTTGGAGACTAGCCAGAACAAACAGACAGACAGAAAATAAAAAAAAAAAGTGGATTTTTGATATAAGTACCTTGTGAACCTTCATAATATATGCATTTAGTAAAAAGTTGTTATTTTGATATTACAAACAGGCACATCAATTTTATTTATTTGTATTTATTATCGATTAATGTTTCCTTGATTTTCCTTATTGTCTCTTAACTTTCAGACTAAGAAATTAAACCCTGTGGCATGGCAGGCAGCTGTGTTTGTGGCTTAGTAGTTATTAATCTTATAATGATGCAGTTTTAAAACCATAGATGAAAAATGGATCCTATATATTATTCTGACGACGTGCAATTTCTTTGAATATTCTAGACGCCTCTCATTGTCTACGGCCACTAACTTATCTAAAAACCCCATTACGTCTACCTTATTGACGTACAATTGCAGCCATGTTTTAACTTAGCAACTAAAGACTCGATGCGATGATTCAAATAACGAAATACAAGAACCCAGTCTGCAAAACAGTAGGCACCTACTCGTAAGTACTTACCTAAATAATATTTCTTCAAGCTAACCACGCGAGTCAGCTGAAAAACAACCCTTTTACTGAACAAAATTGACTTCATAACGTTGGAACAAAACGTATTGCTGTAGGTATCAGGAGCATGTTTACCCGCAATTCACTAAAACACCGTGCACTCAGGTACTGTGAGGACCAAAAATAAAATGTTGATTTATGACGAGTCGATCAGTGAGGTTGGTTCAAAATGCTATAAAAAGTGGGTAGGGCTGCCCAACGACAGTGGCTGTACATCACTTCACGTGCCTGTCAATTCTTAAATATAGGTGCAAAAAACTTTTTCACTAAATAGACAACCGCCATAAAAAGCTAAATGTGAAAAATAATGCAGTTATCTTTTTGTGAAAATGTTTATTTATTTTCCAATTTTTAGTACTCACGTAAATAAGAAATTCTCATCCAAATTCATTAAGAAATGGTAACACTACATAACCTAACAGTCACACGTATTAGTCTATTTCTAGAAAACTACTAAACAGATTTTGATGAAACTTGCACTGTTATCTAAGTTAAAGTAAATGTTAGCAATGAATAAAAGAATGATCACAATCAGATTAATAGTTTCGGAGAAATGCGTGGACAAACATACATACATTCAAACATACATCTGCACCTGTAAAATTTTGTATATTTGTTTGAAAACCCTAATAGATAATCACGTGTGCATATAAAGCAGTGTCATTAATATTATTCTTTCTTTTTTTAAGGCGGTTAAAAAAGGCACAGAGCAGCACTTACTAACATTTTCCAGTTCTCTTATAAATCGTATCGATTAAAAAAACTGAAAATATCATTATAATTTTACAATGAAATAAGACAAAGTCCCTACTTCTTACAGTCACACATTATCTATGTGTTGTACACAAAGTTTGTTGAGCGCAGGTATTAATTTCCCGGCGGGCAGCCAACCCCCGACCCGCCAAGAAGCAAACAGCCTGTTAACTTAGGCGCCCATGCCTCATTACGCGTTAAATTGAATCTGTCAACTGATTAGCTTCGTTAGAAGAGGGTGCGGTGTGGGCCTGCGTCATGTGGGGCAGAGCGCCCTGGTGAGGAGCTGGGTAAGCTGTGATTGAGGAACTTAGGTAGATATGAGGGTGAAAGTACTGGTTGGAATGTATTGCAACGATGAAGATTTTATATACGGCTGCTGCAGGTGCCGATAACCTCAAACACCGTAAATAAAACAACTTTCTTGGAAGTTATATGTTTGAGCCGTTTGGGGTTGAAACACTAGGGCCATGGGGTCTGAGTGCTCACATTATTTTGTTGCTGATTGAGTTGCTGGTCGACTCTTTGTGTGACCAGAGAGCTGGCCTTTTCTTGGGCCAAAGAATTAGCATTGCCATACAATGCAGCAATGTGGTAATGCTGCTAGCCTTTTGGGTACTTGTCCCATTGAGAGCGATGCTTACGAGTTTTTTTGATGCTCTGTGAGGTAACCTCCATGATTCTTATTATTTATAAGTTCTATTAATAACATAACATTTTTTTATATAGTGTGCTGAAATGTGATGGGTTTTATGTTGATCAATTATCAGGGGGCGGCAGACACTATAATAATCATAAATAAAATACACGCGGCGTCGTCGCATGGGACCGAGCAATTCATTGCGCTTGATTGTTGCCGATGCCTCCGAGTACGTGTGCATGTAATACGTATTATCGATGTGCGCATTATCTGATACCATCTAAAAGAGAAAAAAAAATCCGTTTAAATGAATCGATCATTAACATTGGCGCCTATTGGAGGATTCTTGGTTATGCTGTCTAACTATCTCGCAAAAAATTAGCAGACGATATTTTTTTTTTTTTATTTTTTTTTTGGAGGGCATCAAATATTTTGTTATTTATTTTTATGCTTTGTAAATATTTAATATTAAGTGTTTTATTGAATATTCCCGCCAAGTTATTATCCATAAGTACTATTTATACTTACTTAATATTAGAAATGCGAAAGTAACCCTGTCTGTTACGCTTTCACAATGAAACGGCTGAACCGATTTTAATGAAATATGGCATGAAGACAGCTTCAATCCTGGGAATGGACATAGACAATTTTCGATCCGCGACTTCGTCTGCATTCGCGATAACCGACATTCACGAGGACGAAGTCGCGTCCAAAAGCTACGTAGTATAATATAATTTACACTGACAAAACGTGGCCTCGCCTGTAAAAAGAAACTGGCAACATGGTTTTATGCTACTGCAGTTAACTGCACTTTGCATTGCATTAAAAAAAAATCACGACTGTTAATTTTAATTTTTTTGCAAAACACCGCAGCTGTGTACACTTGTGTCCTGTGTTCCATAGTACATATTTAGAAGTGGTTCCAAAATGTTTTATAGCGCCCGGTGGGACCGCGTCCGCGCCGCGTGTACCCATGCCTCGCCACACCGTACACCGCTCCGCTCATTCCTCAGCTTGCTCCGTGATCTGTCAATTTCTTGTAGTTATGTATTGCAGAGGACATGTATTAAGATGGTAAATTTACTTATCGGTGGTGGTACGGTTGGGACACTGGCCTAGCATCCAGATGCCGCATGGAACAAATATTTGTATGACCTACAGTTAGTTATTTCAGGTCTGGGCTGGTTATCTGTGTACCTTCATTGTTTTCACATATAGAAGTAACAAGAATAATGTAAGCAGTATTTTGTAAAAACTTGATTTTAAAAGAGTGTCCGTGGAGTTTCTTGCTCGTTCTTCTCCATAGAGACCTACCTACGTTTTGGAACGGGCAACTAGCTTCAACTTTCTGACTAACTGACCGACTCCTTGACAATTCAAAAGTGCCTGTAAATGGTTTAATTGAAATAAATGCTTTGACTTTGACTTTGACTTTGTGAGTACCTATATAATTATGTTTGTCAATGTACGCGTAAAGAGGAAGAATACATTTATTTTCAACCGACTTCAAAAAAGGAGGGTTTTTTTTTTTATGTTTGTTACCTGATTTCTCGAGACTGAGTGAACCGATTTTGATGATTCTTTTTTTATTTGGAAGCTAGTGCTTCCCGTGTGGTCCCATTTTAATTTGGTGCAGTTCTGACCATGCCATCCATGAGAAAACCGTATAAGTCTTAAATTTGCATTAAGTATGTGCGCGATTTGTTACGCGATTTCTCAGGCAAACGTAAACCGATTTTGAAATTCTTTTTTTTATAGATAGGGTATGCTTCAGGGGTGGTTTCATATAAATTTTATCGAAATTGGTTCAGCACTTTTTGAAAAATCAACAAATACCCAAAAATTTTACATAGACGACGTTTTAGTTTCATCAATCTTTGTAGTAGTTAACTTTCAATCTCTTCTTAATAGATTTGAATGAGAAGGAGGTACTAAAAAGCGGAAAATAAAAAGCTTTTTACAAAAAAGACAACCGCCTTCAAAAAGTGAAAAATAACTTTAGCACAGAACACACATTGACTTTAGTTTCGGAAGTCGGTGGCAATACAAAACAACAAACAGAACAAAGCCACTGAATTTCGAAACTAAAGTCAATGTGTGTTCTGTGCTAAAGTTATTTTTCACTTTTTGAAGGCGGTTGTCTTTTTTGTAAAAAGCTTTTTGTCTAATTTGTCTTTAATTTTTTTTTAATTAGATTAAGTTGTGCTTCAACTTTTGCTATGCCCGACAGGGTCCACGATTGTTACAACAAATGTTTACCTACTTACCACCTAAGCAAATACATTGTGGAATGCGAATAATAGTTGAGTATTGAGTATTGCATTTACAACATAACATTATTTGCACATGTAAAGCTAACCAATAAAATATTTTAATAAAAACAGATAATGTAGAATAGGACAACGCCGCATCTCTGTCGACTGATGTGGAGGAAATTGATGGTACAGCGGTAAATGTGCTATACAAGTTTTGGTTTATAAGCGCGTGCAAGTGTAAGCATATGCAGCAATAAATAGGCTCACCTCTATTACACGTGGCTTACGAATATTTGTAATTTTATATTATTGCCCACATTTGCCAACCCCATCGAGAAATACAGGCTGTATAATATTATGTAAATTGGACAAATTGTGAGGTGGTTGTGAGGAAAGATATCTTGTTAGAAATATACACAGATGTATAGTTTTATACTCCATTTACGAAAGCATGAGACAGAAGTTTAAAAAGGTTATTTTTAATCCATACTTTGTAACAAAAGTTACGATAGACGCCTAATTTTTTATAATCTATTTTTACAGCAGATCTGTCGCACTTAAACGTACCCATTTTAATCATTTATCTTATGAATTTATGTGGCTTGCAATTCGTTGTATTTTTTCATTCTAATTTAAAATTACAGTGTCAATGATAAAATCCTAAAATAAACAGGGAAGAACAATGCCAGGAACGTTACTCGTTTCACTATAATTCTACCAAATATAAAATGTTACTTGATGACTTTTAATGACTTTTATTTTGTTTATATTATAATACTTAGTACCTACTATCTTAGATCTGTTTTTCAAACTTATGTTAGAACATTTTTAATTAAAATGGTTTTAACGTATCTTAGAACTAAAATGTATAAATGGAGGATAGGCATTTTGTAAAAGTGATAAAACTCCTTAAAGGAGAGTGTGTATTGTACACGCTGAGCATGTGTGTGTCGGCGGCAGTGTGCACTCCACCCGCGTCACTTCTGATCACAGCCGATTAACTTTTATATTGTTTTTGTTTTGCACAAGTCACAAGCGGACGAGGGAGCGTTTTATGCAGATTGTAGCTCTTTAAAATCTACGGTTTCTATTGTCAGTAAGTAATCCTATACGAGATTGGTGAATGTTAACTCTTGAATCAACAATTCTCATAGCAACAAATATAAAAATACCCGACATTTTTGTCTGTTTAGAGCTTGGATTTGTCATTCAACCTATTTATAACAGTGTCCGCTCTCGCTCCCGCTCATCGCTTACACCGCTCACCAGGCGAGGCCGAATGTCTCGCGTTGGGCGGCTGAAGTGGGTCTCAAATTGACGTCCATCTCTCTATTAAGCGCGATGCTTCGCTTTTCATATTTCACAAACGTCTCTTTACATTACTCTTGTGTTAATATTTACACACACAAGTGCACTTTTGTTTTATTTCATGTTAGGGACTTAAATGTTTTGTTGTTTTATACCACTGGGTATGTTTATTATAATTAGAGATGTGTTAATTTTGAATGAGCGACTATTGTTGTTAAGGCTTTGTTATTTACCTCCTTACTTATAAACGTTTAAATAATGATTAAAGGATGCTTAACCACTCATCCTTTTTGATATTAAGTGTATCTTAACTTCAATCAACGTTAATAAGTAATGGCGCTTACGGTTTCGATAATAATTTGTTATTGAAGGTGAGAAATGATCTACTCACTGTCTGTTGTGAAATGTGGAGTAGCTAGCCGTCAATTAAAGTTCAGCTCTTACTTGTTCATTAAAAATGGCCTACACTCCAATTTAAGTACATTTACTCTAAACACAAACTACACAGCGTTTCATTAAACACAACTCGATACTCATACTTAACATTAAATAACCCTTGAAGCGCTATTGCAATAGAACTTTATTCGCATTTTACAGTGCCTAACAAATATTGACGCCGCCCTATAATTATATAGAACAGACGACCCGTTGTTTCCTTTCATAACCACTGAAATATTATGCCGACCTGGGAGCAACATAATAAGGTAACCACTTCAGTCTGATTTGAATACATTGCTCTGGAAACGAAAGTGTTGATTTTGTAACAGCAATTATAACGCGCAATGTACAAGGAGCATACAATGCAGTCGTTATCGTAACACCGTTAGCAATGTCACAGTGCAGGAGTACCGATTGAGACGTACAAATGTTTGGAGTGGGATTACTTTTGAATTGGAACGTGCCTACGAAGACAGCCGCGGATCCAGTTATTTGAGTTTCAATTATCAGCGGACTCAAAGCAAATACTAACCGGATTGAGTTACGATATGAATATTAGTGGCCACTGATCTCTTTTGCGTTCTGTTCTATAACAAATATTATAGAAGAATTCATTCGGGTCATCGGAGGAACACCCCAGTTAGGATGCCGACAGCGTGTGGTATAAATCAGGTGAGGTGACGGCGATTGACGTGAGCGATGCGCGGGAAATATATCGTGTACCTCTTGTTTACTAGTGGGTTGCAACGCAGCGAACTTATTCCTTACAATGTCGGTTTTGTATTATTCAACATCTTGCAATTACTGATTACTAGATGTATAGATCCTAGAACCTGGAAACAACTGTTTCATGTAGCATAAGTGGTATGCGGCACATGTAACAGTTTCATACAATTTTTCATTATCAAACTTCACAATGATACAGATCTTTTGTTTTCTATGAAACTACTGTCAAACTAAGTGTCAGTACTTGTAATATGATTATATTGTACTAATGTCACGTGTAAGTTCACCCTCGGCGTAAATGCCGATACTGCAGACAAACACCCAGTCATCCTTGTTCAAACAATTCGTGTTATTTTATACTCACCTCTTGTTTACCTACATAAGTCAATTGCCCTTCCGAACAATATACAAAAATGCACTCTATCTTTGAGACATAAAGTTGAAAGCCTACTAACAGTGTGTAGCCCCGGCGGCAGCCACTACAGTTGCAATAAATAAGTCCGTCTGTCCGGGTGCTTACGGCGGTACAACTCCTTAAGGCGCTGCGTCACATGCAATATCTGAACTATTCTGTCACTACATTACACTAGTCTGTAGTTCTCCCATGTTCCTTTGCTGCGTACACGAGAATTGCACCTACAGGTAGGTACCTATTTGTAATTCATAACATTGTTAAATTTCATCAACAATGTTAGAAGTGAATTTTGCAGGCAAATGTCATGTCATGGAAAAGATATCGTGTTTATTAAAAAAATTAAACGTGTAACTAATTCATTAAACTTTAATGAATTAATTATTCAAACTCAAAACTCAAACTCAAAATCATTTATATAAATCATTTACACTTTTGAATTGTCAGAGTCAGTCAGTCAGAAAGTTGAAGCTAGTTGCTCGGTCCAAACAGTAGGTTTCTATGGAGAAAACGAGCAAGAAACTCCATGAAAAACACTCTTTTAAAATCAATAATATGTTACAAATTTCGGTTACATCATTCATATTGAATCTAGGGATTGTACCCTAGATTCAATATGAATGTGACAACAATGTAACAAGTCGTGTACGTTAAAAGAGATTTAAATAAAAATATAATCATAATAAACAATTCGAAGTCAATTTAGAATAACCGAGGCAGCTAAGAGATGACCAGTCCCAACTAACGGCGCCCGTTCACGAACATACTCATTTCATTATTGTAGTACAGAGGAAGCGGTAAACGCCGTGACGTCAGCTGTTATTGTAATGGTGGCACGTGGACAGAGTCGTATTGGAGAGTGGGGATTGTGCAGAGCTCACTTGGAGTTCGGAAACCAACCTGTTCACTCGTCCAAAACGAAACTGTCGGTTTACCAACTTAATTTTGTGATAACAAAGTGATTATTAAAGTGTTATTCAAGTATTGCATGAGACTTATTACTCTACTCTTGTTTACTACGCAATGAAGCTTGCCACCACCTAAAATGATGACAGCACTCCTGCTGCGCCATCACTGCCGTATTACATGTCTTAATTTCTGGACAAAAAAGGCGCTTTAAATTAATTCATGATGATAGATCTTACCTTTGCCTTGGAAATGAGTTTAATAGTTTACCATGGGCTGTTACCCGACTTATGCAAAATGTACATTGTTTAAGTATTAATGTTATATTATCGAGTACTGCCTTCCTCTATCACAGGCGCGTGCCAGAGCACTGTGGAGCACTATTTTTATCGCGTCGTTAAAAGCCTACGTCTGTCGTCTCTCAAGTGACGGCCGTCGCCGGTTTTTTGTCGATACTCCTTCGGCGGCCCGATTTAGGACTACTCTCAATTGATTGAATAGATTATGTCGAAGTGATGAGCTGAATTAAATAGAATTGAATTGTCGCCAGCGAGATTTATGTATTTTTTAAACACAATGTCAGCGCAATTTCTTATTGATTATGATTCCTAGATATAATATAATAAGAACAAGTACATTCTATGGCATAATTGAATCTTGACCCGCCTTATGGTTATTTTTTTCAAACATGTTAAGGTCAAATTTGCCGTGTGGTGCCGGCCGCAAATAGCACCACCCCATTTCTACCCGTGGGTATCGTAGTAAGCGACAGAGGTATATTGACTAAAGGATGGGCAGCAGCGTCCTTCTGAGTACTATAATATCTATTGCAATCGCCAACATGCATCGGCCAAGCATAGCGATTACGGCTGAATCCCCCTTGAGGGAGACCATGCCTAGCAGTGGGCGGGTTTACCTAAACATTTGTGTTTCTCTAGAAACATCAAATTATTACAGATCGTCTCTCGCTGTGTCATCCCAATGCCATGCCACCATTTTAATACTTTTGTACATTTGATTGGACACTTTTCAATTATTCCATGCGTTTTTCTTTTAATTTAATTAAACTCTATTTATTAATAAAATCCATCACTACTTTCTGCAGGCAAACTATTCAAGACGACAGTTACTTCTAAATACAAACCTAATCTACATCAAAATCATTTTTCAACCCAAATAATAATCTACTGTATTGACCACAAAAGTCCAACAATTGCACCAACTTCTGACCCATATCAGTACAGTATAATAATATTCAAAATGTCCAATTGCAGCGTGTGCGATATAACAAGGAAACTTTAATGTTTTGACGTTTTCAATCGAATTATCGGCTAAGTGGGTCAGGATTCAAATGGTTTCGCTGTTCCTACTTCATGTTCGATGAACGGGTCTAAAACAACAGCCGACAGACACTTCATTAAACAGCACTTCATTATTATAGGGTTAATTAAACACTCGTCGCATTTCTCGCTCTTCTATTTTTAGCCGAAGTTGTGGCGGTGAACAATGTCGCATAATATGTTCGGGAAATGCGATGGAGCACTGTAAAGCGAGTTTTATTTTTATAATTTCAAAGAGTAAATCGTTTCTAAATACATACATAATAATATTATGATTCAGTGGTTAGTATAAACCTTATTAACTAAAATTGTGTCATTATTATGGTAATAATTTCGTTATAAGTTTGAGGAGAACCATTTCCAATGGGTCTGTACCCAGCGATACCCTGTTTTTGGTAAACTGCCCTCAGCGCACGTGTAGATGGAAGGGTGATAAACCACACACGGCTGTAGTAGGTATGTGTGTGGAAGTCACCTACTTATGCAGACGCATTGACAATATTACATAATGTCCCTTTATCTCTAAGATCTAGCTTCTACTAGAATGTACTACTTATTATATATCCAATAAGACAACTAGTCCAGAGAAATGTTCTCGTGTTGAAATGTGCTGATCATTTCCTACGTAAGGTGGCCACAAGATCGATTGTGACGTGTATCGAATACTATCGATATGACGTAACGTATATCGAATAGTTCCGATAGTTGGTCGGTAACGTGCTGTGGTATTACTGGAAACTGTAGAAATGACGCTCTTAGCTGTTTTCATGTTCAAACATTAAGGTGAGTTCCTCGTTTGTGCAGAATAGATAACTAGGTGTGGGTAAACATTGTCGACTATTACGCATACAGCGATGGAGTCGAAAATATTTACAATCGAAAATAAGCAGCAATATTATTTTGTTCAATCATTCTCTACAGAAGACAGGTTCCTGATAATATTCAATTACGAAATGAAACCCTATTATAATTATTAAAAATAAAGTCACCCACTAATAAAGCTAATCTTAACAGCAAATTATAACAACACGGCGCTCAATACTCCATCTCCTTTAATATAGCTTTATTAACTAGACCTAAGATTGAGTCTAGTTTATTGAAACACAGCAATTAGTTGTGGCTAAGTCTCGATCGACGGCAGACAAGCACAGATGTCCGCTCTGTCTGTATTCCAGACTTAGTGCAGTAGGACGGCGCAACTTTGTTGTAAGCTTAATGTACTCGTACTTGTAGCTGGGTCGGTTTTGATAGCACTTGAGTTGTTTATTATTAACAAAACAAATATTAACAGATTCAAACTCAAATCATTTATTTCAAATAAACTATTTACAGGCACTTTTGAATTGTCAAGGAGTCAGTCAGTCAAAAAGTTGCAGCTAGTTGCTCGTTGGAAACAGTAGGTTTCTATGGAGAAAATTGGTCGTAGCTATACCATAGCTCCATTGTGGCTACATAAATCTGTCGTACGTAGCACCATCGTAGATATGTCGTAGCTCTATCATAGCTCCATCGTAGCTCTGTCATAACTCCATCGTAGCTCTGTCATAACTCCATCGTAGCTCTGTCATAACTCCATCGTAGCTCTGTCATAACTCCATCGTAGCTCTGTCATAGCTTCGTCGTAGATCTGTCGTAGCTCCGTCGTAGATCTGTCATGTTTATCGTAGTTTCGCTGTAGCTTAATTGCAACCGATACTTATTGATTTACTCCAGCTTACAAACAAAATATTATTCTTTATCAATCATGTAAACTGTGTTGTGATGATTTTCTAATTTCTACATACTAAGTTAATTTTTGTAAAAGCCACAAAACACATGACGTACGAGTAGTATGTATGAATATTTATAAGTCCAACAGTTTTTCGTGTCCTTTCATAAGGTCAAAGTGATATATCCTTTACGTAAAGGATACACCCCGGATTATACGAAAAATTGAAGTTATCAAATACATTTACAATATCTACCTGATCTTACATACTTATTATACTTTCCATTTTACTCAAAAGAAAAGTTAAGCAAAAAATATGTATTTTTCCAAGAATATATGTTATGTATTCGGCATTACATCGCTGTTGGGTATTACAAATATCTGTAGTAAGGATTTTTGTAACTTAATTTCAGTTCGGGCTTACCGTAGACCTACATTATTCAATACTTCAGTAGATAAAAGGTATTCTTTCAGTTGAAACAGGTAGATATCCCTTATCGGGGGTCGATACTAAGAAATGTTGCTTCAGGGATTTCAGAAATACCTAATGTGCAGTTTTGACCCCGCACACAGTCGCGCCGCGGCCGTGTCGACCCGCACCGACCCGCACCGCACACGACCCGCGTCGTACCGCGTCATAAACATGGATTTGTACTTATCTGTTGTTTTATTGCTAGAAGTGTTATTTATTGTTCGTACACAAATAATAGATACAAGTAATGTATGGTGTACATATGAGCTTGTATTTCCGCCGGCTTGTATCCATATCATGCAACAGAACACAGCTATGTGTTGTTCCATCGCTCATGAACTCTGACAAACAGCGTAGTAGCCAAATATATTACCTACTGAACTTCATAGTTATTTTATAGCCAGTTAGCTTACAACAGATGTAAAAAGAGACTTAACGAAGCTGAAAGATATAATGTTCTAGGTAATGGTGATATTGAAGATCAAAGTTCAACAATTTCAATGTTTAACATAAACTTTAAATACATTTACGACCCCTGTACTGTTCGATGCTCCCTTATGCTGCTATGTTTTGCGTGTCTTACATTGTCCTCTATTATATTTATAATACTAAGGACCAGATTAAAAATAATAGCGGTTCTAAAAGTACAGTCTTGAAACTTTTGCACGCCTACACATTCACGTTGCAGCACTTATACAAAATTAGTGAGTGTAAATTAAAAATATGATACAATAATAACACTTATGTAATAAAAGTAAATTGTGCTAAATATGATGTAAATCTAGCCACTCCTTCCCCGAGTAGCGCAGCATATTTGTTGGCAATAGGTCGGCGTATCGGCGGCGTGTTGTGACAGCCGGCCGAACGTTTATTCAACATCTAACCCACTGTGGCGACGGACCGCTAAATTAAATATAATCCGCCATGATGAATCGATTGAATACTTAATTTGTTTTGATTCGGTTCTGTTAGGCTTAGATAAGATCATATCGATATTTCAAACTGGTTTTCTTATTTCATTTATTTTGTTATTGTTTTGTTATTTAAACGAGAAATACTTAGCCTTTATTTTTCATGAATTTATAATGTTTTCAAATTTTCTGACGTGTCTCCAGACAAAATATAATATTATAACTTTACGAGAAATTGGATAATGTTTTCTGAATAATAAATACAACAGAAAATAGTATTATTATTAGTGGATTAGAGTTTGAAATGTACGTCAGTATAGCAAAAAAGAAGGGCTCGCCGCCACTACTACCGAAATGTCAGACCAAAGTGTCGTCGCAGCGATTTACCGCCCGCGAACTAAACTCATAAATTTTATAATTTTTTTTGAAGATAATCATAAAGTTTGTTTAACAGTTAAGCAAAAACTGTCACAACCGTCGACCGTTACCGCAACCGCGGTGTCGAAACACAGTGTTACGTGTTACTGACACCGCTGACACTGGCCGACACCTCACCGCTGCAACAAACTAGCATCACAGAGACCTGTGTTCATTTAATGATGCTCAAAGTGTGAGAACGGGGTGTTACAAGTTAACGAAATCACATTGGTGTAACTTAAATTATCTAATACATGAAATATGTAGATAAAGGTGCAACAGCGGTTTGGGAAACCGGTGTTTAATGGTCATATTTCGTGGAGTCTCTGTCAGACCTCTACAAACTCTCTGGGCGACACAATAACCCTTGGTAAGACTGGTTGTCAGGCTTTCTGGCTTCTGACTACCCATAATGACTGTCAAAGATGTACGAATGACAGCCGGGACTAACGGCTTTACGTGCTTTCCGAGGCATGGGAAATGGATGCTCACCCATCCACAGACCGACCGCGGCAAGCGTAGCTTAACCTTTGACAGATCGATCTGTATGGTTTTTACTTAGCCACGAGCTTTCTGTCTCTTTTTACTTTCTCTTAATTAACAAACTACTTCAATAAAGCTGAGATTAGAGTAACTGTATTTAACCATTGTTTTCAATTGATTAATCTAACATGTTTAATAGGTCATCGTAGAGCAGGTCACGGCACGGATCACGTCACGTGACGTGACTGACACGTCATCATTTATTTAGAACCCCACTAATACGCTAGGCACTACAAATTGGATGAACTGTGCAAAGACATTTTAAGTCTTGTTATATAAGAATAAAATTGTAGTTCTAATTCGCTTGTTTACAAAACAATTAGTTTACTGTTAGAAAATTGCTATACTTTAGTATTGCTCCTCGTAAAGTTAATGTGATTTATAATAACGTGAGAATATTACCGAAGTAAACTCACAAATCAATGATATTAAATCATCATCACAGAAGGCAACCTCAGAACAAAATAAAATTAAAGATCAAGTTGCCCAACTGGAAAGTAAAATTACAAAGAGTGAGAACAAAATAAAATCACTAGAATCACAATTGGATCAATCAAAAATCGCTCATATAGCAACACTGAACTCCGGCTCTGAGACCCAACTTTACTCAAACGAAAAACTTATTCGAGAAGTGCAAGAGCGTAACGAGAGAGAGAAAAACATAATTATAGCGGGCCTACCAGAACCACATTCACTAAATGAAAGCGAAAGAACCTCAAAGGACGAAAACGATATCAGAAATATCACTCTCTCGGTCAGCGAGGACATCCCAAATCCATTTAAGGTTACACGCTTAGGTAAATACAACTCGATAAAAAACCGAAGAATCAAAGTGTGCTCCGACACAAAAGAACCTGCAAAACAACTTCTACGCAACAAAAATAAACTTCCTGGAAATATTAAAATATACTCAGACCAAACACTTGCCCAACCAAAATACCTGCAACATCTAAAAGACGAACTAGCCCGTCGATTGGCTGAGGGCGAAACCGACCTCGCTATAAAATATGTTAACGGAACGCCCAGTATTTTAAACACCACTTCAAAAAACTCCACAAATTAGAAATCACTGATGCAACCATCAGCACCAATACCTATCAGTTACTAAATGATTACGGACATCTTAAAACTGGCAAATCTCGGTTAACATTCTTCTACTTAAATGCACGGAGTATACGTAAGAAAGGAAAATTCGACGAGCTACTATGTATTATCAAATCAATACCTACAACAATACATTTTATCTTACTAACAGAAACAGGATTGGTAATGAATAAACTGCAAATACAAAACTACACGCACTACTACAACTACCGAACAGACAAAAAGGGGGGGGGGGTGGAGTGTCTGCATATGTACACAATAATCTAAAACACAGTCTATCCGAATCAAACTATAGCGGTGGAAATAACTACCTCTGGATTTGGATAGAGAAATATGCATTAGAAGTCGGAATAGAATACAATCCAGGGGATACCAATTTTAAGGACTTTCTTGAAACTTACTCCTCCCAACTGAAGCAAAGAAGCAGAGCATTAGTTTTCGGAGATTTCAACGTTGACCTACTTACAAAAGACAGAACAGCCAAACAATACAAAGAGCTCATGAATGAAGTCGGACACAAAATACTCAATAAAAATACCAAGAAATACTGTACACGGGACTCGGCCACACGGAAATCTATTATTGATCGGTTTAAAGAATTTATTCTCATAAGAACAATACATAGGTTCACTTACAATGAGATACAAAGTAATTGTTTATATCTAAATAAATACATTTTGCCTTCGATGCGTGTTGGAGAAGTTATACAAAACAATTATATATATATGTCGGAGACAGTTTATTAATCACATTGTGGGTGTTAACTAAATTTGTTATGATTTGTTTCTCTTATTATCAATTTAAGTGATTTTAGTATCAATTATTGTCTATTAATTCGAAACATGATTTATTGAGTACTCACTGTATGCACACTGATTTGTGGTTACTTTATTTCGATAATTGTTATCGATGGTTTTATTCAAAACAATTGTTGACATGTTACTTTGAATGTAAAACGAATTACTTTATGAAATCACTATTGTTTATTCATGACAATTATTAGTGTGTTATTGATTGCTTTATAATTAAATCTTATTAGATTTAGTACATTGTAGTGTTTTGTATCAGGTAAACGCGTGACGCACTTCCGTGCGGCATTGGATAGACTTGTATGGAGAGGTTGTAAGGTGGGGGGCATCGCCTTATAAAAGAGCGTGCACTCCGTAAGTATGGCAGTCGATCCTCGGATTCGACTCAGTAAAGAGTTCCTGCTCCCGACAATACTGTCGGTTTACCTGGTACAGCGCTGCTGTATATTCACATAGCTGTATAGGCTTGCTGCTAGCGAGCGATACACTTTGTATTTGGGTGGCTTATGCTACTGTACGAACTATGAACCTTAAGGGTTTGTTCGTTTATCATTGGGTGGCTTCGCCACTGTACGAACTGTGGGACCTTAATGGTCTGTTCGATTAACTGTATTGTTGCTGTACCTTGAACTTACTTTATTCTTGTTACTGATTACCATTTGCATTGTGTTTTCTTTACTAATAGTGTGTAATTGTTTTTACAGGTCTTGTTTATCGGTAATGGGATAATGGGAACGCCCATACTCCTGACGATGTACTATACCACTCGGCGCTCCTCCTCGATCGCCCGCTGACGATCCTACATATATATAATAGGAAGTATGTAAATTGCTACCATTTAATATGCGATATGACTACATTTCATAAACGTAATTTCTCAGCTTTAGTTTAAATTGATCACGTTAGCACTAATCTAAAAAATGACCATTTCCATATGGCAGTCATCGAATCCTCCATGTCTGACCACAAACAGATTTATATTGAGCTGAAAAAAATTAAACCTCCTGCAAAAATATACTCCAAATACGAAGCCGTTGACTATACCAAATTGTACGCCTCACTTGAAGAAACGAACCTATACGAAAATATTACTAACTATACAGGACTAGAAAATACCCAAAAAAACCACATTAGCGACTGCAAGGTGATCAAAACAAAGATACTGAACCCACCTCAAAAGAACTGGATAAGCAAAGACATAATCTATGGCATTAATCAAAGAAATTACCTATGGACAGAATTAAAAAAACAACCGGGAAATGAACAAATACAAGAAGAATTCAAAACCAACCAAAACCTACGTAACGCAACTAATTCAGAATACAAAGGACAGCTATTACTATAATGAATTTAATCAATGTACCAATAAACCCAAAAAAATGTGGAACCTGGTTAACAACCTTGCCAACAACAAAATCAAACAAAGCAGTATACCCCCGAAACTCATAGTAAACTCCAAACAATTAACTGACGTAAGAGAGATCTGTGAAGAATTCAACCTATACTTTGCCACCATAGGCCTTTCCCTGGCAAATGAAATTCCCAAACATTTCCATGACAACTTTACCCAAGCCCTTCCTCGTACCCAATTTTCCTCAGAACTATCCACCCTCGAACCATGTAGTAACACCGAAATAATTGAAATAATCAATAATCTTGACTCAAACTCTAGTGCTGGCTTTGACGGAATCACCACCAAAACCATCAAGAATATTAAAAACCTAATTGTCAATAACCTAACCACAAGCATCAACAAATTGTTACAAAATGGCGAGTTCCCGATACCCTAAAATAGCTAAAGTAACACCAATACATAAAACCGGCCCTAAAACGGATCCTGGAAACTACAGACCGATTTCAGTTCTTCCCGTACTTTCTAAAATTCTGGAAAAAGTAATACACAAACGCATAGAAAAGTATCTCAATGGCATTAACTTCTTTTTCGAACGTCAGTACGGTTTCCGACCCAAAAGCAACACTCTTGTTGCTACCGTTGATCTAGTCACCAAAATCAAGTCGGCATATATATCGACCTAAAAAAAGCATTTGACACAGTCAGTCACAAATTGCTAATTAAAAAGTTAGAAAGCATCAATATCAAAGGTCCGGCGCTGGAGTTGCTTCGATCGTACCTAGCAAATAGATTTCAAATAGTTAGATCAGGAAACGCCCAAAGTCAACAATTGCCTATCAAATGTGGGGTCCCGCAAGGATCACTATTAGCTCCGTTACTTTTCGCAATTTACATTAATAATATACACGACATAAGCCTGCATGGGCTTTATACGCGGATGATACATGTCTTTTTTATTTGGGATCATCGATACAGGACATAATTACTAAAGCGCAGGAAGACCTCAACAAGCTGTTCACCTGGTTTCAATACAATCTACTTACAATTAATATTTCAAAAACCTGCTATGTAATTTTCAAAGCTAAGAATAAAACAATCCCACCTCATCAACCGTTACAAATAAATAATATAATTCTTCAAAAATAAAATAGCGAAAAGTATCTTGGCTTAAGAATGGATAGTGCCCTGACGTGGAATGCACGGATCGAACACATCAGAACAAAGCTTTCATCACTAATTGGGTCACTCCGACGCGTTGTCCGGTGTATCCCCCGTCAAATTCGCTATTCCATCTATAACTCCCTGGTGAAACCACACCTGCTTTATTTGATAGAGATTTGGGTTAACGCTGCCAAAACCAGTCTATCAGAACATCAAATCATGCAAAATAAAATTATAAAAATACTATTCCACTATCCCTTATTAACACCTACTTCTAAAATATACCAGGAAACAAAACTAATGAACATAAAGCAATTATACATTTACCACACTTGCATTCTTGTCCGAAAAATATTAAACCACTCACTCCATACTAACATATCCTTTGTACGGTTGAAACAAGTAACACAGCGAAGTTCACGTCGAGCCAGTTTTTTAGTTCTACCCAAGATAAGAACGAAACTCGGCAAAACAATGTTTATTTATGCAGGCGCGGAAATTAACAAATTACCGTCGATAGTTAAAAATGTAAGCTCCTTTAATGCATTCAAAGTAAAACTTGCTCGCCATATAGTCGAAAAATATTAACAATTGCGGTTAATTACTTCTGAATGTACTAAAGAAGTACCCACATATTATAATTATAATTAAAATGAACGACAATCCCATTAAGCACTTTTGTAAACTATTTTCTCATGTAAGTGACTGTTTGTTTTTATGAGAATAAAATTTCTTTAAACCGAATAACTACACCCACCATAAACACTTCACACCAACACACACTATCAAATAATTCTTTAAAAGTTTTTTTTGTCATATAAATGAATTCTTATAGCATAAAACTCGAGTCATGTAATTAGGAGATGACTTTGGCTACTATTGTTAAAGATTATTTAGGACGTTGAATAATTTATTATTATTTAACTCGAATCCAAACGCTGATAGGTTATTTTTCTTTAAGTTACAGTCGATGTTTTCAAAACGATGCTTCTGTCCTCTAATATATTTATTTACCACGCATCCATCTGGAATAATTTTAGGAATAAAGTATTTATTTTGAGATGAAAACCGTTCATATAAACTCATCAGACCCTCACATGTCCAACGTAAGATAACATGTTTATAGACACGTTCCTAATACTCAAAAAATATCGTCCAACTGTTTATTTTCTCGTGTATTCCTCACAATATTATAACGTAGCGCGCGGTGGATTACCGACATGTCACACCATGACGGGGGCAAAGCTGGCGTGAATTTCGTTTTGTGTAATCCCACAAAATTGAAAATACGACATTGTCCTGCTTACGCTTGAATCGTTGTTACAATGTGTTTTTTCTAAATCATAATAATTGTTGGCATTTTGTGTGATGGAGTTTTGTTCTATGATTTGTTTATTGTTGGATGAATAACTAAATGTATTTGTATATTTTAATGTAGAGTAAATTATTATCTGCAAGACGATAATTAAAAACTTTATAGTGTAACTGTGTGTCAATATAACTTTTATTAGGTATTTATGTAAATGCTTCCAAATATAACAGGCTGAAAATGGGTTGTTACAATACTAATATTATTATCAAGAGAATACGCCGTGTTGTATTTAACGCTACGTAGTGAATAATATTTACGTGTATTTAATTTTCTATTACACCTTGGGTGTATAGCAGACACAAACTTAATGTGGAGGTACACACATCTAAACCCGTGACGAGTATCTACAAGTTGAGTTTGACTTCAAATAAATATTTCTAATTCGTTAAAAGCGGGGATTAAAATATATTAAACATTTATGTTTAATATATTTTAATCCCCGCTTTTGCGACCACCAAATTGCATTAAAAACGCAGTAGTTGTTATTCTTTAATCAAAATTCAAGTTCAAAATAATATATGATATCATGAGTTCAAGTGTCTCAAAGATATATGATTTGGCAGCTCATTAAAATACAAAAGGTAGGCAGAGAGCCTTAATGAATGGCACAAAAAGTGAGGCATGTTTTATGCAACAGCCTCAGGTGTCTAAATTAAATTCTGGCATGCCGGTGTCAGTCAGAAGTGTAGCAGTTACCGGCCAGGACTGAGGGCTTGCAGCCGGGAACAACTCTGTAAATGATGTAACATGAGTAAAAACTTGTTATTTTAAAATGAACTACTGTACCCGTGGCTGCGAAGCCACGGGAGCGATCCCGTGGACCTAAATGATATAACATCAAACCTACGGGAAATATTTATACATACAGACAAAAAATTAAAAACTATATTTTCGGCTTCAGAACCATTCCAAGACCTCGAAACAATAACTTTTTTCAAAAATATTCTATGTAAATTTTTGATATCGCTACGATTTTGTTATACCTCTGTATAGATAGAAAACATGACCTAAGTAGGTACATACTTATCATATGTAGGATTGTAGGTGCCTTTTTTTCTGCTTTAAGTATTTAAATTTTGTACAAGAGTCAACTAAGGGAAACAGTGGAATTGTAATACTTGTAATGTTTTTTTTTTATTTGTTCCAGCATAAACTATCATTACAGGGTTTACCCTACTGTGACAGTTAAGACCCGTGTTGATCAACCAATAGTAGCCAAAGTATAACTTATTCCCTGAGACGTTTATGTCGGTAGCATTTCAATCACTGAGAATTAAGGCATTAAAATAGAACCTCAATGGTCCAGTCTTTGAGGCAATTATTATAAGATCCTACTGAAATTAGGTGTTCTATAGTGATCAATGTACTAATCTCAGAACAATGCAATAAACTTAATTACAAAAACAAAAACAGTGTGTTGGTAACCCTGCACGCGACTGCTCAATCTTTCCGCGCCGTTTTTCATTCCGTCTCGAATTTATATAGAAACGTTATCGTGGAATTATACCCGCACTTTATTATGTCCCAAACAAATGTTGGTCTTTGTAATCGTACAATTAAATGTGACGCTGGTGATAACATTATACCTGTGTCTTTACAGCTTTATAGGAGATAGAACCAATGGGAGATTAGTTATAGAAAACATCATAATTATTTACTCAAGCGTTTTAGAAGATACGTCCTAAGGTTGCCTTACACAATAACCTCATTAGGTAAATAATATGTGCGCTGTGTTGTTTGTTTTACAAGCGTACAAACTTGCTTGTATAGCGTTTATTAGGACCAGGTATAACCACAGTAATCTATCAGTATATAACTATAATCTATTTGATGTACTAACACAAGTCTCTGTATGAAATGTATCTTAGAATTACCTGCATTCACAAATCAGCTTCTAATTGCAAGTATCGTTCTCAACAGCGGTGTGTAGTAGTCCGCGCGGCCGATATCGTGTCGCGGTTAGCGGGTACGTAGCAGCAGGCTTGCTGTCAAGCACAGCCGTGCAACAGTCCCGCACGGATCGGCGACGTTTGCTTGATTAAATTTCGAGGTATAAACACGCCACGATATTCTACGTCACTTATATTGACATTGGCCTTCTCAAATTTTAAATTTTCCTAAGAAATTAAAATTATTAGCAATTTATAGATTTTACATAAATTAATTGAGGGTCGTATGATAGACTAAATATCTGCCAAGAGTGACACGGACTTGTATACGAAAAGTTCCGTACCACCAAACGATATTAAGATCGAGCACAAAACGCCTAAAAATACACATTTCTCTTTTGTATACAGTTCCAGTAATACCCTGTGAGTACGGAACCCTAAAAGATAAGTAGGTTATGGGGAAAAAAATTAAGACATGTTTTTGTATATTAAGTTGCATTTCAGGTAAGCTTATGGCAATATGATAAGTACCTTTGCAAATGCAAATGTACTTATCATATTGCCACTATTTCACTATTCTGGCAACTAAGTTAACGTAGTAGATGATCTTTAAAAATAATAATAATTAAAATCGATTAATTATTCTTATTATGAACTTCTTAGCAATTTTATAGATATACATTCTAGTTTATGTTCAGAAATAACTAATTGTACTCAAGTATATATTAACCCTGAAGAGGCCAGTCATCGTTATAATACTTTAATGGAGCCCACTGGAGCCACAACGTTATTTGGTCGAGTCACTCTCTATAGCTTTATAGTACTTAACATTATTAATTCTTTATCCTATCAAGCATAACAGTCCTTTTCAGAATAGTATCTTTGAGATTAATGTTTGACCGAAAAGTATTGAAGAGAAATCTTTATAAAAGTATCCGATGATTAAATTGATAACGTGGTGTATTTTTGAAGAGATTGCCCCAAACAAGTCTTATCTGACAAAGCCCTTTAGGCTCCTATGGACGGCTTAGAAGCGAACCCTTTCAGGAAAGAGATCAATGCGCACACGTCGGCGACGCAAGATATAAGCGACCGAGATTTGAACACTTCATGGAGTTTCTCGATCGTTCTTCTCAAAGTCAAAGTCAAATGATTTATTTCAATTAGACCATTAAAAGGCACTTTTGAACGTCATATTGTAAAATTTTAATCTAGTTGCCCATTCCAAATGGTAGTTTCGTATGGAGAAGAATGGGCAAGAAACTCCATACATACTCTTTTAAAAAAAGGGTGTTTACAATATTTTCATTTACAAGAATGATTATGTTATGTGCATACGATGTACCTTGTATAAAAATCACTATATTATGGTATGTACAAAGTATCACAAGTTAAGAAATGACAGCTAAGTTATTCTCCATAGAAACCTACTGTTTAGAATCAGCACCTAGGTACAAGTTGTCTGTTTGACTGCGCTATGACTCCTTGGCAATTCAAAAACGGTAAATGGTTTATATGAAATATATGATTTTGAGTAGAGTTTGACACACTGTGTGCACATTTGCAGCGCCCCAACTGTAAATCAGCGCGGCATTTTTGTACAGATGTGTTGAATATTAAAACGAATCTCTAAACACCGAGAGTTCTTTATTCAAATGCAGAATATCTTGCAGAACCTGTAACCACACCCGCTTCCCGCTCTTTCCTCGCAACATACGTGACAGGCATCAGATACGACAGTCTCAAATAAAACTCTGACAAAGTGAAAATCAGCGGTGAACGGGAACTTTTAATGTTGCGCTCCCTGAGACCGCGACCCGTTTGATTTTCATAAGTCCTGCACCCGGCTAGCAAGTTGTTTGTTCAGTCTGGCGAGGTGTTGCGGTTCACTTGTGAGCCATCTGCTTTACTGTGTGGCAGTTTGAGTTGGGTGTCGGTACTTTATTTCTTCTGCGGTTTCGTATTTAAAATCATGGTAACCTACAATTCGATGTGTTGCTTCTTATGAACATTTTATAATCCGCTACGTTGCCCTATGATTGGATATTCTATATCACACTAGCGAGGCTGGCAGACGTTGTCCTGCCCTTAAAAAAAAAGTCCTACAACTCGACTGCAGCGCCACCTGCCGGGTCCAATTGTGAATCTAAACCATTCTCGAATCCCCTGAAACACACACGAAAAATTCCATAAAATCGGTCCAGCCGTTTAGGAGGAGTTCACTTTCATACACACGCACAGAAGATTTTTATATATAAGATATAAATATATCATCATCGTCATCATGTCAATCACTGTACCAAGAGGCTGGTGTTTTGCGTGTGCGCCAACTGTACATAATGGCTGTGGCACTGAGGTATCACAAAAATGCCCACAGCTCCATCACCTACTCTAAGCTCCGGTCTCTTAGAAATGCAAACAAGCCCAAATGGATAAAAGCCAACTGTAGACTCCTTTTTGGCCGCAGAAGCTTTCACTTCATGGAACCATTTATCTACAGCAAGCTCAATAATGAAATAAATGTACTACCAATGACTAGACATAAATTAAAAATTGAGCTCACTACTATACCTGGCAGTTATGGACTATGAAGACACGGAGAAGTTCCTTCATTCATGAGTGCAACACATTACATTCATAACACAAATACATAAAGGTCGATTTGGACCAAACTTAAGCATGCTCCTTTTTTTTTTATGCTCCCGTTGTCAGAAAATTCATGCCTTTGACCTTCTCTAATTCGTCAGCTGTTTGGTCTAAACTCACCTTAACTCGCACATTCATTACACTTCACACATACACTATACAGCTAAACATTTTATTAACTTAAGTAATTTGTTAAAATGTCATTTACCTAATTGTAGAAAAATCTTACCGATCATGTGCACCTTTTTAACCCCCGACGAAAAAGAGGGGTGTTATAAGTTTGACGTGTCTGTGTGTCTGTGGGTCTGTGTGTCTGTGTGTCTGTGTGTCTGTCTGTGGCACTGTAGCTCTTTAACGGGTGAACCGATTTGAATGCGCTTTTTTTTATTTGAAAGTAAATTCTCTAGCGATGGTTCTTAGACATGTTTCATCAAAATCGGTTCAGCAGTTTTAAAGTTATCAGCTCTTTTGTTAGCTGCGGTAGGGATCTTAGGGAATTACATTCTATTTTCGCAACTCCCTCAATATATGGGTATCAAATGAAAGGCCTTGACTAGTAGAATAATGTATACTATATTGCAAGGGAATGAGGAATGAGTAACGAAATGAAAACTAAAATATTGTAAATTATTTTTGTAAACTCTTATATAAAACCAAACTAAATTACGTTTAAAAAATTTAAAATAAAAATTAAATTAAAAATTTAAAAAACCCCCAACGCAAAACATAAAAGCGATTATGTAAAAAGTCAAAAATAATACCTTTTGTTGAGCCATCAAATGTTTGTTCGTTGAAATGGCGCTATAATGTCGCGGCGGGGTACTGCCAAGTTTAAAGCAATAACTAAATAGCTAAAAGAGCGAACTGATGGTAACTAGATTTGAACAAGATTAACAACTAGGTTGGCAACAAAAATTTGATAATATCGAAGCAAATTGGTCGGAAATGCTGGTAAATTAATAGACAGTGAATGAAATTAAGGGACTGACTTACTTAAGCGGTACCCCGCCGCGACATTATAGCGCCATTTCAACGAACAAACATTTGATGGCTCAACAAAAGGTATTATTTTTGACTTTTTACATAATCGCTTTTATGTTTTGCGTTGGGGGTTTTTTATTACTCTGTAATTTTGTAAGACGAAGGAGACTAGTCTCCACGACACAGGGAATCCTAGTGTGGAGACTAGGGTTATTTTGTACTGTTAAACTGTGTTTCTGACAATAAAGATTTTTATTATTATTATTATTCTTTACACGCCCACTGCTGGACATAGGTGTCCCCCAAGGATGGGATCAGCTGTAATCGCCTTTCTTTTCCGATGGATGTTAGCAATCGCAGTAGGTGTTTTGGTACTCAATATCCCTCTGTCGCCTTTTACGACACACACAGGCAGAAATGGGGTGATGCTATTCGCGGCCGGCACCACACAGATATAAATATATAATACATCTTTACGCAGTTTTTTTTAAATTAATAAATTAAAGCTTTGGTACAAACAATCGAAGTATGTTTTTCTAGCCGTACAGTTATGTAAACGAACACAAAATAGGTAGATGTTACTATCACAATATAGTGAACCAACAGAAATATGAACGAATAGTTCGCAACTAAAAACGTAACGTTTGGTAAGCGCAACTAATTTGTTCAGAAACTTTGTTCCAAACTGTTTCTCCATAAATGGATGTAATTTGCGAGTTTCGTTTTATTTACACAAATACTGCTTCTGTCCGTTCCTGTGGTTCGGTATTTATACATTATTTCTGAAAGCATTCTGTATAGGTGTGTGTAGTGGTTTTGTCATGCATGAACAGTGATTTAAATAAATTACGTGTTATTTCTAATTAAGTAAATTCTTACTTGTTACTTTAGGGTCATTGCTTATTCAGGACTTATGGCTGAAAAATACAATAATTGATCGGCTTATGTTAAAGGTTCTTTAAAAAGCTTTAGTCAAAAGTCAAAGTCAAATCATTTATTGCAATTAGATCATTAAAGGCACTTTTGAACGTCATATTGTAAAATTTGAATCTAGTTGCCCATTCCAAATGGTGGTTTCGTATGGAGAAGAATGGGTAAGAAACTCCATACTACATACTCTTTTTAAATACGGATGTTTACAATATTTGCATTTACAAGAATGATTATGTTATGTGAATACGATGTACCTTGTATAAAAATCACTATATTATGGTATGTACAAAGTATTACAAGTTAACAAGTAACGTAGTCGTTGATTACCTAAACCCAGACGGTTATACGTGCTTTCCGAGGCACTGGGGTGTCACACCATCATCTTTCAAATATCGGCCTACTACTGAGAAAATTGTAATGAAAAAAATCACACTCTACCCGGGAATCGAATCCAAGACCTTGCTCAACAGCTGCGCTTTAAATATGGGACATGCCCGCCACACTATTCCCAAACCACCAGAAAAGCGTCGAAGCAATGAAGCTCGCCGAGTCCCGGAGAAACATTACAACTGTCTTGGATCCCGCAACAAAATGAATCAGAAAAGAATGGCGGAGGAATAAGAAAAACATATTTTCCACTTTCCTCCAGCAGGAGACAGAACAGAACTAGGCCATAGGACCAAAGGGACGTTTACAACTGGGGGAGGCCCACTTGCCAAGCACCTGCGCTGCGCACATGGCTGCGCTTGCGACGACAGATTAACGGGGCAGATAACTTCAATGAACCACTCAAAACAAAATTACCAATGAAGCCCTGACCTTTACCCGAACACCCAGGACTCAGTAACAAACAACAGTTTACGACACCATCCCACTTTCCATATCGCGAGCATCTCACTACAGAGACCTTTCCCCTTGCCTCCGTAACGTTCCACTAGCGGGTAAATATCCGTGAAACTCATCGTCCCGAGCCGGCCGGTAAATCGCTTTAAATATCCATTACTCACGGACATGCATTTTATAACGGCACGGCATAAAAAATGTTATTGACGTCATAAAGCGATAGTCAATATTGAGTCCGGAGTCCGATGTCCAGCGTCCGGCCCGGAATGTGACGATTTATCGGTGCCTCTCGTCAATCCGTGTTGAACTTCAGTTGGTATAAAATCGCGTTTTTCTTTTTATGGCTTTGCAGTCGGCTGCTGTTTGTCGAGTAGGCGAGCGAGTAGTGAGCGCAGTGTTAGGACATGTAATATTGACATACCATACTGCTTGTTTATTTTGGCACAAACATTTTGGCACAGGATCTAGGGCTCAACTCGCAGTTGCGCTTGTGTTTAAAAGAGTGTTTCGTTTTTCAAATTTTTTTATTTACACGGAATTTGTACAGTTTCATTTTAAAAATATATTTACAACTTCAGGAGGTCGTTGATTGATAATGGTTATGCTACGCTTGCTCTAGTCGTTCTGTCGATAGATGCCCATCCATTTCATACCCATCTATGTCTTGAAAAGCACGTGAAGCTGTTGGTCTCGGCTGCTATTCGTAGTTTTTGGTATTCGTTATGGGTAGTCCAGGTAGCCAGAACGTCTTACCGAGGGGTATCGTTGTGGAGGTCAAATAAGCAGTCGCACCATGTAAAAAAAGGGAGCGTTGGGACAAAGGCTAGGCAGATGATGATTTAAAACACCAACTTCACCAATTCTTACTATTACTTAGTAATAGTCGAAAAACAAAATATTTTGTTAATTAAACTAACAACATTCGAGAACGTGTATCCAAAATAACGCTCTTTGAACGCAAACTGAGTTTATTTCGTCGGACGCATAAAGCGCCAAGTGTGTGCTGTAGTTAGCATAATGCAGTAGCTAGTCTACAGAGTAGAATAGATACAGCATACTGTCTTCTAGACTTAGCGCAATAGTCGTAGGCGAGAGCGGACAGCGCGTGGCGGTATAAGGATGGAACATTTTCCTGTGGAAATCTAATGGATTACTTTCAACATTCAATTTAACAATTGAATGTCTAAAACAGTCACGCGACTCGTGTTTTTAATTTTTTGTAACTTTTCTTATAGAATTGTGAAGCCTGCATGCGCAGACTCGCTCTCTGCTCCATTACCCGCTCACTTACATTGCTATGCCGCAGGCTCAAATGTAGTAGCAACAAACGCACTACACATTGTGAAAACGGCAAGCTCTCTCAACGGGTATAACATAACGCGATATAACTGTTACATTGAATGTAGGGACCTACTTACTGTTGTCATTGTCGTTCATGAAACCACTGGCTGAGTAGCAACAGTGGCAGGTGATGCTGTCGATGGTTTTAATGCTCAATGGTACGAAATAGAAATCTATACTAATATTATAAAGCTGAAGAGTTTGTTTGTTTGTTTGGTAGAACGCGCTAATCTCAGGATGTACTGGTTCGAATTGAAAAAATCTTTTTATGTTGGATAGTCCATTTATCGAGGAAGGCTATAGGCCATGCGAAGCCGGGTCGGGTGGCTAGTATAATATATGGAGCTCTTTAGATTAAGTTCTGTAAAAAAATAGATCAAAACTAACCAATAGGTCTGCGGATGTACTTATATTCAACAGTTGTATTTGAATGATGTAAAACTAAGAGGTACTACATGGCCTCGAAGTGCTTCTCAAATCCGTTTGTTAGTGAGCCTGTAAATGACTGACTGCTTGTGTGCTAATCTAGATAATTATTATTATTTTCTATATCGCGTAAGTTTCTATGTCGTTCAAACACGTTCAAATGTGCTTTTAAATTTTAAATCAATTATTTGAGTTTGGCTTTAACTTTTTATGAGAGTGTCTTCGAAGAAGTAAATTCAAGGTTTAGATCGAATTCAAATCAGTCTTATACATAACTAATTAAAATTAAGATTGAATCAAAAGGAAATAAAGATATTATAACAATGTAAATGGTTACGAATGAAGTAAAAACACGCTCGTAATAATGAGCTGCCGATCCATTTCCAATTACCCCTGGATCAACAGCGGGCACATTTCAATATGTGCACAAATATCTGGCAGAGAAAGCGTTTCAATTACGTATCAAAACTGTGCGGTAACTCCGCGGGCGAATCTTTCTAATTACGAACATCGTTTGATTATAACAATATGAAATTTTAATAGAAATGAGATTGGGAAGTTTGAATTAGGACAATTTCTTGGAATTGTTTGAATGCCTACCGAAATGGCATTCTTCTGAACAATTCAAAGCGTCGAGGTAATCAGGACTCGGCTCATTTTGGTGATCGAGCTAATATATGTATAAGACAATTTCTTCCAAGATATACTGATATACTTAGGAGTTTTAGAGGAAATTTTCTAGTGGTTTCGAGGTCGCACAAGTAGAGGAAGGTAGTCGTATTGTTTCACATTTCTGGAAACTGTTTTATTCTGTCTCTTATGAATGTCATAATAATCACGACCTACTTTTTCTCCTATCACAAGCAAGTAAAACACATCTGTCAACCCCTCGGAGCTAGTGATTCACAGCTCACCTCAAACTCACTTCACCTGGATTCACCGAGGAATATTTTTAAAGGCTAAATGGCCATTTAAGCGATGGTCACTAAAAAGAAAATCTACGAAAAACTAGTATGTAGCGCTAAAATTTTTATTATTAAAAAATATATTTGCCTTTATATTTATTACAATTTAGTGACCAACAAAGTATAATGTCGACAGCTAACGAGAACTCCTGGTAAATTGAGTAAACTCTAAAGTGGCGCGTTATTATGAAGTCCCTTTACAATTACGTACTGTTACCGTGCTCGGACATTGTAGGTACTCGAAATTGAGCTTTTAGGACAAATACAGACCCAACAATTAGTCAACTGCTATGAATGAAGTTTGAAGGGTTGTTTAGCATTCTTTTTGTTAATCTAAGAAAATCTCTGCTTTGACGCAAAGTTTTTACCCATGTTGAACTTTACATTACCGTGGTTCTTTCATGATATACATATTATTATACGAGTGCCAATAAAATTACGATGTGGGCTGTGGTCATGTTTACAGGCATTGCACTACTGACCATAGCATATTGTTCTAACGATCGATCGATGCATCAGTTGTGTTTATTACATAATCGAGGTAATGTTTTTTACTTGAGACAACATTCAATTATACTGAGTAGAATTATGTCGATTTCAAGTTAAGTTAGCAGAAATTTATGACTCTACCTTAAAGTTGCGACAAACGATAGGGCGACAGTACGTTAAGTCAACAATCAGTGGTGCGGCAGTACATCAGTCCGACGTACGTTAGTGCGACAGCTCATCAGTTAGACACAACTTTAGACCGACAAACGATAGTGCGACACAATTTTTTACCGCCAAACGATAGCGCGACTCAACTTTTTGCCGACGATCGTTAGCGCGACACAACTTTGGATCGACAATCGATTGCGCGACACAACTTATACTCGACGAACGTTAGTGCGAAACAACGTTTGATCCTTTAAATGAACAAAGTAAAGTGCTAACATGGACACACATTACAGCGATAGTATAATTGTAAAACAATGAAAATTCAAAATTATTAAACAACTTTTATTTAAAATTTTAAGCATCGTGTATGTAAATATATTATATCCCAAAATTTAAGTCAAATCATTTAATATTCCGGCTCAATTAATACAAAACCGTTTAACCCACTCAGGTAAGTATTAGGGTTTGACAATCGGATCATTTTTTAATTCCGGAACTGGATTTCAATATTAAGTATTAATATTATTAATGGATTTAAATATTAATATTATCAGGAATAATAATAATAATAATAATAATAATCCGCCTCGCCGCCGCCGGAACCCAGCCCCATCGTAAGGGCTGTGACACCGGCCTCGGCAGTTGCGTCGAGCTCGAGCGACGAGTATTTCTCTCCGCCGACGACGCCACCACCTGTGCGTCGGCGGGGACCACGCCGGCCGCCGGACAGCTTGGGACTTCGAGACCCACCGGTCTCTGATAGGGTCCCCGCTGCCGGTGGAAGTGTGCAGCGCATGAGATGGACACAGTCTATTAATGAAAGTGTCATGCGCTCATACTATGGGGCTACAGAGGGGGGAAGTAACTTGACTGCGTACCGTGGTCGGATGCTCTCTCTGTTTCAGGTGCTTGAGCCAGCTGTCAACGTGTCGGCACAGCGACTGTCGGATCAGGTGCGAGTCATCCAGCGTAACCATATGCTGGATGACGTTGTACTTGATCGACTACGCCTAGAATCACGGAGTAGCCATGACACGTCTGCTTTGCCACTGGTTGCGGTCGCGGTACAATCGCAAGATTTACCCAGTGCTTCACCGCGACCTGACGACGGTGGTGAAGAGGATGATGGCGAGGCTATATCCGTGAGTACCCAGTGCAATATTCAATTGAGGAGTGCTTTGGAGGATGCGTTCCGGGAGTATCGCTCCATACCGCCTGAATTAAAACCGCGACTACCTCGTTTGCCTATGCACAAGAAAAATAGGGCGCTGGTGTGTGCTTTAGATTCGCAGCTGTCAAATTATTTTTACAGCAGCGAAGACCTCGCTGATACCCACTCGATCTTGTACTGCGCGGCTGTAGCAGCATGTCGTGTAGCTCATGTCAAATTTCCCAACAGTGACGGAGCTGCACGACCAAAACCAGCTGTACCAGCATGGCAGTACAGGATTGAGCGTCGTATTAGTGAGGCTAGAGCACTCATCGGCAAGCTTATCTGCTTCAGGGACGGCAACACGCGCCCTAGAGTGATGCGCTTTGTGAGGCGGGTATTCTCGGGGAGTGATATCAATCCTCGAGATTATTTGTCCTGCATCACAGAGCGTATCGACTTCCTGAAGCAGAAGATCTGTGCATGGGCAAACCGTATTCGACGGTACAAGCGACGAGTGGAGCGGTACACTCAGAATCGCATATTCCAGAGTGATGAGAGGTGGGTGTATAGGACTTGGGAGCGACCGGACCAAGGCGTGGCTGATGCGCACCAGCCGGATGATGCTGCCATGTGTTCGTTTTGGCGCAGCATCTGGTCGGTGCCTGTTAGTCACACTGAGGGCGACTGGACTCGGGAGGTTGAGCGAACGTGTGATCTAATACCAGAAATGGGGGCAATAACCATCAGCCCCCAAGACGTAGCCCGTGCAGTTCGTCCGTTACCTAATTGGAAATCTCCAGGACCGGACGGGCTGCACAATTTCTGGATAAAATGGTTACAGAGATCGCACGTTCGCTTGGCGTCCCAGTTCCAGTCAGCCTTAGAGTCAGTATCGTTGCCCCAATTCCTAACAACTGGAATCACCCACCTGCTCCATAAATCAGGTAGCACTACGGAACCCAAAAATTATAGGCCGATCACTTGTTTACCAACGGTCTATAAAGTTCTTACATCCATTTTGAGAGCTAAAATTAACGAACATATTGACAAAAATTCTATCATGTCTGCCTCTCAAAATGGATGTAGGAACGGGTCTCGTGGTACTAAGGAGCTCCTCCTCATTGATATGGCCATTAACCAGCAGGTTCGTCGTTCCCGGAAGGATCTGTCGACATGTTGGATAGACTATAAGAAGGCCTATGATTCTGTGCCACATACATGGCTCATGAGGGTGTTAGAGTTGTATAAAGTTGATACAACTCTGCGCACCTTCCTAATGTCATGTATGGGGCAATGGAAGACAGTCCTTCGCTATCCAGGATATCGGCAGATCCGGGAAAATAGCGAACCGATAAGGATCGAGCGAGGTATATTTCAGGGCGATAGTCTGAGTCCACTGTGGTTTTGTTTAGCTTTGAACCCTCTAAGCACGTTGCTGGAGGGTTCAGGTCTGGGCTATCGGTTGAGAAGAGGAGGTCAGGTTATATCTCACCTCCTTTACATGGATGATCTGAAACTCTTTGCCCCCAACAATTTGCGACTGATGGAGCTACTGAAAGTAACAGAAACGTTCAGTAGCGCCATCAGGATGGAATTTGGTGTGGACAAATGTGCAGTCATGCATGTGAAACGAGGGGAGATTGTGGAATCCGTGGGAACCCAACTCTCGGATTCCATACACCTTAGACCCCTCTCCTCAGCCGAAACCTACAAATACTTGGGTATGTCGGAAGCGTTAGGCATCAATGCTACCGACATGAAACAATCGTTGAGGGAGCGCTTCTTTGGCCGCCTGAATAAAGTTTTGAATAGTCTTTTATCAGGCGGAAACAAGGTGCGCGCCTTCAACGGATGGGTCATGCCGGTTTTGATGTACTCTTTCGGCATACTCAAGTGGACTCAGACGGAACTTGACGCCCTGGATAGGAGGGTCCGTACATTGCTGACCGCAAATCGGATGCATCACCCACGGTCATCGGTAATGAGACTGTATATCCCACGGAAGTGCGGAGGACGAGGCTTTCTTAATGCTAAGTCCCTGCACAACCGTGAGGTATGCAGTCTCAGGGAGTACTTCCTTAAGGCCGACGTGGGGATGCACCGAGATGTGGTCTCAGTGGACAAGGGTCTCACCCCGCTCTCCTTAGCGAACGAGAACTGGCGCAAACCTGTAGTACTAGATACTAATGACCGCAAGAAGGTATGGCAGAGCAAGGAGCTTCACGGGCGCTTCTACCGGGCCCTACATGGACCTGATGTAGACTTCTTGGCGTCCGTATCCTGGCTGCGATTCGGTGACCTCTTTGGGGAAACCGAAGGTTTTGTCTGTGCGATTATGGACGAAGTTATGATGACGAACAACTACCGGAGGTATATTGTGAAGGACGGCACGGTTGACATTTGTCGGGCATGCCACCGACCGGGAGAATCAATCCGACACATTATCTCTGGGTGCTCTCGTCTGGCTAACGGAGACTACTTGCATAGACACAACCTTGTAGCTAGGATTATCCACCAGCAACTTGCTCTAAAATACAGGCTTGTGGAATCGGAAGTACCGTACTACAGGTATGTGCCCGACCCAGTTCTCGAAAATGGCAACATCACATTGTATTGGGATCGATCTATCATCACTGACAGGACTATTGTTGCCAATAAGCCTGACATAGTGGTGATAGATCGATTAGAGCGTCGCGCAATGATTGTTGATATAGCGGTCCCGCATGACGAGAACCTCGTGAAAACCGAGAAAGATAAACAAATTAAGTATCTTGACTTGGCTCGCGAGGTTGTCGACATGTGGGATGTGAATACAGCAGTCATTGTGCCGATAGTCGTTACGGCCAATGGACTCATTTCCAAGAGCCTCGACCAACACCTAAGGAGGCTCTCGTTGGGCAGCTGGATCAAGGGCTTGATACAGAAAGCGGTACTCCTGGACACGGCGCGTATAGTCAGGAGATTCCTCTCTCAGGAGCCCTGACCACCAGTAGCTTGAACCCTGTTCCCGATACCGGTGGGCTACTATTTTTTTTATATTTTTAAATGTTTTTATTTATTTTTTACTAATATTTAAAAATGTAATTTAATATGATATGAAAATGAATAAACGAGAATAATAATAATAGCCTTTATTCAGATAAATTACATACTAGTTTACATTAATTAATCTAACAAAATCGACAACTGTTTATCTGTTTGTCTATCGACAAAGGCCTCTTCCAACTTCTTCCATTTCTGTCTGTCTCTGGCTTTCCTCGACCATATTTTACCTGCTACTGCTTTGAATTCATCTTCCCATCTTCTATATTGTCCTCCACGTCTCCTTTTTAGGTTCCTCGGGTACCAGTTTGTAATAGATTTACTCCATTTATCTACACCGCGTAACATGTGCCCAGTCCATCTCCATTTGTTCTTTCTTATTATATAGGTGACATTTTCAATTTTTGTTCTTTCTCTTATAATTATGTTTTTTATTCTGTCGGACCTTTTGATGCTCAGCATGCTTCTTTCCATGGATCTCTGGCAGACCTCAAGTTTTTTGGTGTGTGCTTGTGTGGGAGCCCATGTTTGGCAACCGTATGTTAATACAGGTAGTATGCAAGTGTTGTAGAGTTTCGTTTTTATGTTCATTTTTGTTTCCTTGCTTTTCATAATTTCTTTAAGTGCCCAGTATTTCTTCCATGCATTCCCTATTCTAGTGTTGATTTCTATTGATCGATCTTTGGGTGAGATTACTTGGCCTAGGTAAGTGTATTGCTGGACATATTCAATCACCTTGTTATTTACTACGATTATTTCTTCTGTGCGGTTCGTCATTACTTTGGTTTTAGATAGGTTCATAGTTAAACCTACTAGGCGACTTTCCCTGTCTAGGTCATCAAGCATGTTTGAAAGTTCGGTCTTGGTAGAGGAGAATATTATTAAATCGTCTGCAAATCTCAGGTTAGTGAGTTTTTCTCCGTTTATAGTTAATCCATACTCATCCCAATTACATTTCCGAAATATTTCTTCCAGTACTGCAGTAAAGAGTTTAGGTGATAAAGGGTCGCCCTGGCGGACACCACGTTCTATTCTAATTTCCTTTCCTTCTCTTTCTAATTTAACTTTGGCTTTACTATTTTCGTAGATGTTTCTTATAATCCTGATATATTTGTTTTCAACTCCTTTGTTTTTAAGTGCTTGCCATATGCTTACGTGTTCTATCGAGTCAAATGCCTTACTATAATCTATGAAACAGCAGTAGAATGGAATATCGTATTCTTTACTTTTTTCTATAATTTGATTTACGACATGGATATGATCGATCGTTGAATAGCCACTTCTAAACCCGGCTTGTTCCCGAGGCTGATTTTCGTCAAGTACTCTGGTTACTCTGCCGAGAATTATTTTTGAAAATATTTTATAAATATTTGACATCAGACTGATTGGCCTGTAATTACTGATATCAGTTTTGTCACCTTTCTTGTGGATTAATGTAATGGTTGATGTTAACCATTGGTGAGGGATGTACTGTTTAATGTTTTTTGTAGCTGCGACTATTTAGATAAAGCTATTGTAAATTATCTTCCTTCTGATCACAGCGGTCAAACCGTTGCTTTTGAGTCCAACACACCCTTGCAAAAAATACAGATTCAGTCAAGACCAATAACATCTGGTAATTTAGATAAATTTAAAAAGACTTTAATAAGTAAGTTACCCGTTCAGGACCTTAGTATGAATAATGGTAATATTTTATATAAAGAATTCTTCTCAGTTGTGCAAACTGAGTTTCAGAATATTTTTAAGAAAAAAACTAAAACAATTTGCCCTAAGTTTTTATTCAGTGACTGGGCAACTAAAGGCATCAGGAAAAGTAGGGAAAGACTTTTTGAGCTGTATGGCCTTAAGCCTTATATTAACACTGACACTTTTAATAAGTATGTTACTATTTATTCTAAAACTTTTAAAAAAGCTTGTAAGGCAGCTAAAGCGTTATACATTAGCAACAAAGTAAAATCGGCTGATGATAGAATTAAAACTGTTTGGAAAATTATTAATAATGAAACAAATAGGAACAAAAGACATAATACTGACTACACTCTGGAGACTTCCAGTGGTCTCATAAGTACTAATATAGAAGTTGCGCAGGAATTTGCAACATTCTTTACCAATGTTCCTATTAAAACTACTGAAACTTTAGATTCCTCGCCGTCACTTGCTTTTAATTTATTAAGTTCGAATGTTCCAGCCTGCCCCACGGAATTTAAATTTAAACATATAAACCCTGCAATCGTTATAAAGACTGTTAAGACATCACTAGCTCCCGCCAACATCACTACACGCCGGGCGGCCGCGGGCGGAGCAGCGGGTGCAGGGGGGGCGCTCGAGCTGCGAGCGCGCACCGGCCGGATCAGCTGACACTGCGTCATTCACCGCCGTACTAAGCGCGCGCTTCACCCTTTCGCGTTAATCCATTATTCTAACTGTCAACCGTTTGTTTCTTCGATGTTTTAAATACAGTCCTGTAATACAAATTTCACCGCGTTTTCGTCCTATCACCACCATTAGGGCTTACCCACTCCTATCTATGGTCCTTCGAGGTTTTCTGTGAGTAAACAAGTCAGTAACGAAGTGACAAGCGGTTTTTCAAATTTTAAAACGGCCGTTAGTAAAACTGGACTTCGAGATCAAGACGACATCCCGCCCTTCGTGCGAGCTTTGTTCCTGTCTTCGGTCATCATCTTCGGCGCCTTTGTGAAGAAGCGCATTTTGTGGAGCGAGCGAGTTCTTCAGTGGTCATCATAGCAGGGTCATCGCAGCGTAGCAGCCCGAGCAGAGCCCAAGAGCATCGCCATCCATCACAAGCAAGAAAACGTTTAGTTCGGACACGCAGTCAACGGATTTTGTGAGATCTTTCCATATTCTTACTAACATTTGTACACAATCATATACTAACATAATATCATTCCACCAGAGTGTTAGATAGTGCATTAGACCAGAGAATCATTCATTAGTATTCGTCTCAGTGAGTAGTATCATCCTACGTTAATTACAGTAGCTTGTTTTGTCCAATACAATCATACATTTAAACTACATTCTGTCCTACTCATTATTATTTTAATACTCAACACATTCATACACACGTAGATTTTCCCATTGAAGTAGAACCCCATTCATTAATAATTATTAGTAATAAGTGCTTAATATAATAATCATAATCATCTAGTAAAAATATTCGAAAAATATTTTTTTTTTTAAGGTACCCGCTTTTTTTTGACTTTTCAGTTTGAATTGATTTTTTTTCTAAACGCCTAACGGTATTGAATAGCATCGCTTCATCGGTCAGCTGTTCGCCTTTGTTTTGCAACAGGCGCATATTCTAGTTTGTTTCAGTGCCTTTAGCATTAATTCTTATTCTGGCTTCTTCTTACTTCCCTTTTTTTTTCTTCTTTTTTCTAGCACTTAAAGCTATACTCTTGTTTAGCCATGACTGAAGAAGTAACGGTTAAAGAGCTTACGAGGAAACGTGCCTCAATTAAATCTCAGCTTACGCAATTTACAAACTTTTTAGCTACCGCTAAGTCTTGCGAACAGCTTAGTGAGGAACAACTTGTCGAGCTAGACATCAGAATTGAGAAAATAGTTACCGTATATGCCACCTATGATCAGTTACAGAGTCAACTGGAGTTCCTGTCCGCTAGACCCGACGAGCAATTTACTGAACGTGAGCAATTCGAGAGCATCTACTACAGGCAACTAGCAGCTGCCCGCGCGCTTCTGTCACGGCATCGTGCGCAACTGGGATCTAAGGTAGGCTCCAATGAGCAACTGTCAGTGGTTACTAGACATAATAATGTTAGACTTCCTAAGATTAATTTACCTCACTTTAGCGGCGGTTATAGGGATTGGTTAGAGTTCAAAGATATTTACGTGTCACTGATTCATGAAGAGAAATCTATAGATAATATAAACAAGTTTCACTACTTACGATCATCACTTCATGGCAGCGCAGCACTAGTAATTAAAAGTTTAGATTTTAGAGGGGACAACTACGATAATGCATGGCAATTGTTATGTGAGAGGTACGATAACAAGCAGTTATTAGTGAATAATCATGTTCACGCTTTATTCAACGTGGAACCACTTCAGAAAGAGAGTAGTCAGGGCTTACGTGAAATTGTCGACGTGACCAGGAAGAATCTTCGGTCATTGGCAACCCTGGGTAGGTCCGTACAACATTGGGATGACATGGTGATACAT
This sequence comes from Charanyca ferruginea, assembly GCA_947361185.1. Lineage (NCBI taxonomy): Eukaryota > Metazoa > Arthropoda > Insecta > Lepidoptera > Noctuidae > Charanyca > Charanyca ferruginea. The sequence continues at coordinate 29,376,716 of OX376061.1, read as the reverse complement.
TTAATGGCATCTAAGTTAGACTCTGTCACCAGCAGGCAGTGGGAAGAACATAGGAACTCATTAACTGAGTATCCATCTTTAGACGAATTTATTAAATTTATTTCTAACCGTTGCAATCTTTTAGAAACACTTGAGGAAGCTAAGAGCATAAAATCAAAGCCGGAGTCATCGCACAGTAAGTCTAAAAGCTTCTCTGTATTAACAAGTAAGGGTAAATCTGATATTTCTTGTCCCCTGTGTAAACAGAAGCACTACATATTTACTTGTGATCAGTTCAAGGCACTTGCAGTCGCTGCACGCTTATCTAAAGCGAAGGAATTCAAACTTTGTTTGAATTGTTTACGCCCAGGTCATTTTGAGGCTACTTGTCCACTCGGGCACTGTAAATACTGCAAGAATAGGCACAATACAATGTTGCATTCTCACTATGATAATCCTAGCTCCAGCAAGGAGCATATAACTTTAGCTGGTACTAACTATGATTATTCATCTCGTCATGTTTTACTTTCCACAGCTTTGGTAAGAGTCACGGACAATTCCGGGACGCCGCACAGCGCCAGAGTCTTACTTGACAATGGAAGCACGGCAAACTTTGTTACCAAGGACCTTTGTGGTAAGCTACATTTACCCATTCGTAGTGTAAGCTCACACGTTGCAGGCATTAACAGTCAAGTGTCCACCATAACACAATCATGTACTGTACATCTACAATCGTGCGATGGGTCATACAACATTGACATTGATTGTTTTGTCTTGCCCAACATAACCACTCATATACCTCATACATACATAGACTTAACGGACTTGCAGCTACCGGCAGGAGTAAGTCTGGCCGATCCATCTTTTAATGTCCCTTCCACCATCGACATACTTGTTGGAGCCGACATATTTTGGGGTGTGATTGGTCGCAACCGTATACAGTTAGGTAGACATATGCCAACGCTATTCGAGACAAAGCTCGGATGGCTCATATCAGGCGCCATACCTCAACCTAACTCAACCCACTCATCATTATGTATGGTCGCCCATGACAGGCACACCACACACGTACAAGCGCCCATGGATCTATCAAGATTCTGGGAACTTGATTCCATCTCGCCTAAGTTCAATTTTACATCCGAAGAGCGAGCATGTGAACAAAATTACAAGACCACTACTAGACGTAACGCAGATGGACGTTTTGTTGTCACCATTCCTTTAAAGGAGTCTCCCGAAGCGTTAGGTAACTCTTTTGAGATGGCTAAACGTCGCTTTCTGTCGTTGGAGCGTAGACTTGATAGAGACCCAACATTCAAGCGTCGCTATGTAGAGTTCTTGCAGGAGTATGAAGCATTAGGTCATATGAGCGAAGCCTCTCAGCCTTCTTCATCTCATTCATACTTCCTTCCACATCATGGTGTTTTCAGAGAGTCCAGTACAACGACAAAGCTTCGAGTTGTCTTCGACGCTTCAGCCATCACAACGTCGGGCAAGTCGTTTAACGACATCCAAGGCATAGGACCTAGAGTTCAGGACGACTTAATATCCATACTACTAAGGTTCCGTCAGCATAAATACGTCATATCGTCAGACATCGAAAAGTTCTTTCGACAAATTGAAGTGGACGAATCGCAGCGACCTCTACAACAGATATTGTGGCGTTCCGACCCATCACTTCCTCTCAAAACTTACACGCTAAACACCGTCACTTACGGAACAGCATCTGCTCCGTTCATTAGTACACGATGTTTGTCACAATTGGCGAAGGAAGCCACGCACACACGTACACAACAGTCTATACATCACGACTTTTACGTGGATGATTACCTGTCAGGAAGTGACTCTATAGAGAGTACTATAGCGCTATGTAGAGATGTCATCAGCACACTTAAGACTGCACAACTCAATCTTCGAAAGTGGCAGTCTAACAATTCACAAATACTTCAGGCAGTCACTACAAGCATCGCACACCCTTCACCCACTCAACCCACATCCACATCACATACAGATACACCTAGCACAGTCAGCTTAAGTATTGACGAACCAAGTAAGACACTCGGTCTTAATTGGCATTGTCATACTGACTGCCTTACATTCTCCATTCATGTACCGGAACACACAGTTACTTTAATCACAAAACGACACATCCTTTCCACAATAGCGCAAGTGTTCGATCCTCTGGGTCTTGTCTCTCCATGTATTATCGAAGTTAAGATAATCTTGCAAAAACTATGGATAGACAAGTGCGCATGGGACGACGAGGTTAATGAGGACATTAAAAGGTTGTGGCTGAAGTTCACACAAACATTACCACAGCTTAATCATCTCAGCATACCACGCTGGGTGGTATCAGATAGCCCTACCTCTGTTGAAATGCATATTTTTACAGATGCGTCAGAAAAGGCATACGGAGCTTGCATATACATTCGTTCTGTAGCTAGAAGCGGCACCGTTCTTACTCATCTGCTTACGTCTAAAAGTAAGGTAGCACCGATCAAGTCGACCACAATCCCAAGGCTAGAACTTTGTGGTGCCTTATTAGGGACAAGGTTGTGTGCGAAGGTACTAGAGTCGTTAACACTTAAACCCGACAAATGCATATTCTGGTGTGACTCAATGATTGTTCTAGGTTGGTTGTCTGCTTCACCTAGTACACTTAAACCGTTCGTTAGGCATCGAGTTTCGGAGATACGGGAAGGTTTTGGTGATTACACCTGGCGATATGTGCCGTCTAAGGACAACCCTGCAGATCTGGTTTCCCGTGGTTTAGGCGCTGACCTGATAGGTCAATCTACCATGTGGTGGTCAGGACCTTCATTCTTGTTGACAGACTCGGCTCTTTGGCCTTCAATGCCTAACTCGGAAGCTGACGCAGTGCTACCGGAGCTCTTAAAATCACATTTTACGAACATTAACAGTCAATCATTACCTATTACCAACACTAATCTTAATACAAACACAGAAAATTCATTTCATACTTTAATTAATAACTCATCTAATTACTTACATGTACAACGCCTACTAGCATACGTATTTAGATTTATTAACCGGTCTAAAAGAGAGCATAACCACAGTCCTACCCTTACTTGCTCAGAGCTAACTTACAGCGCTGAGTTTATGGTCAAAACAGTTCAGAGGGAAATGTTTCCTGAGGAGTACGAACTGCTTTCATCAGGTAAACCACTGCCAAACAAAAATCGTCTTAAGAAATTGTCACCTTTCATTGAATCTGGCATTATACGAGTCGGAGGCAGATTAGACAATTCCTGTTACGACTATAATGTCAGACACCCCATCATTATATGCAGCAAACATAACTTCTCTAAACTCATTTTTAATTTCCTCCATTTACGTCTATTTCATGCTGGTCCACAGTTACTCTTAGCTACGATTAGACATGAGTATTGGCCTTTGGGTGGTAGAAACCTTGCCAAAACAACTGTCCATAAGTGCGTGAAGTGCCAACGATTCGCCGGCAGAACCGTTCAACCCATCATGGACAATCTGCCTAAGGAACGGGTTCAGCTGGAATTCCCTTTCCTAGAGACTGGTACAGACTATGCCGGACCAATCCTCGTAGCCGACCGCAAGGGTAGAGGATGTAGATTAATAAAATCATACATATGTGTTTTTGTGTGTCTAGCCACAAGGGCAGTTCATTTGGAGCTTGTCTCTGATCTTACAAAACATGCCTTTATTGCAGCTCTGAACAGGTTTATTGCTCGTCGTGGTAAGCCTAGAACAATTTACTCCGACAACGGTACTACCTTTGTTGGCACCTGTAACGAAATAGCTGACATATTAAAACAGGACCTCTCTTCAGAAATGGCAAATTCAGGTATCAACTTCAATTTAATTAAAATAATAAATAAATAAATAAATAAATAAATAAATAAATTTCATCCCCGCATACACCCCACATTTTGGGGGTTTATGGGAATCTGCCGTGAAGTCTATCAAACATCACCTTCGACGTATACTAGGCTTAGCACATCTCACGTACGAAGAGATGTCTACTTGTCTGATTCAGGTTGAGGCAATTCTAAACTCTCGCCCTCTCACTCCTCTTTCCACTGATCCATCAGACCTATACCCTCTAACTCCTGCCCATTTCCTTATTGGGAGATCTCTCACATCCTTGCCGCATCCACAAGTCAGCAACCAGAACGTCTCCAGCCTGAAACGTTACCAGCGCATAGAACACCTGAAGCAACAGTTCTGGAATAGATTCTTTAACGAGTATATCTTTTACCTCCAACAGAGAACCAAGTGGACGGACTCCGATGGGATGCTCGAAGAGGGAACCATGGTGGTACTCAAGGAGAAGCTTGCACCACCACTGATGTGGCCACTCGGCCGTATCGTACGTCTCATACCTGGGAGAGACGGTATAAGCAGAGTCGCAGACGTCAAGACGAAGAAAGGAATAGTCAGACGAGCTTACAATACCATCTGTCCTCTTCCAGCATAACTCTTGAAGACTAGTCTTCAACGCCGGGAGCATGTTAAGACATCACTAGCTCCCGCCAACATCACTACACGCCGGGCGGCCGCGGGCGGAGCAGCGGGTGCAGGGGGGGCGCTCGAGCTGCGAGCGCGCACCGGCCGGATCAGCTGACACTGCGTCATTCACCGCCGTACTAAGCGCGCGCTTCACCCTTTCGCGTTAATCCATTATTCTAACTGTCAACCGTTTGTTTCTTCGATGTTTTAAATACAGTCCTGTAATACAAATTTCACCGCGTTTTCGTCCTATCACCACCATTAGGGCTTACCCACTCCTATCTAAGACTTTTAAACAACTCAAGATCAAGGCTACTGAAGATTTATGGGGGATGTCTACTAATGTTTGTAAATCGGTTATTGAGACAGTGGCACCCTATTTAGCTTTCATTTTTAATATGTGTGTAGACCAAGGGGTTTTCCCGGATTTAATGAAGTACAGCAAGATTATACCACTTTTTAAATCCGGCGATTGCAAGGACACGAATAATTATAGACCCGTTTCAGTTTTGCCGGTTTTTAGCAAAGTGTTTGAAAAAGTAATGCTTAACCAAATGCTCAGTCATTTTAATTGTAACAACATCTTACATGACCAACAGTATGGTTTCACCAGAGGGCGTTGTACTACTGACGCCGGTGTCACCTTAATTAAGCATATCTTTAAAGCATGGGAGGATTCGCAAGATGCTATTGGCATTTTTTGCGACCTCTCCAAAGCATTTGATTGTGTAAATCACGAAACACTGCTCTTAAAGCTTGAGCATTACGGACTGGGTAAACAAGCGCTTAGCTTAGTAAAATCATATTTAAGTGATAGACTGCAGCAAGTTCAAATAAATGGTGTTAATTCATCAGGCTTAAAAGTAAAAATGGGGGTACCGCAGGGCTCCATATTGGGTCCGTTCCTCTTTTTAGTTTATATAAACGATTTACCTCATTTACTGAAAAATCAACCACAAATGGTGTTATTTGCTGATGATACTTCATTGATTTTTAGAGTAAATAGACGGGCACAGCACCTTGACGACGTAAATGACGCCATGCTTAAGATTCATAATTGGTTTACTGTAAATAATTTAGTATTCAATGAGAAGAAAACTAAATGCATAAGATTCGCTTTGCCGAATGTTAAGAGTAATGAATGTAACGTTGTATTGAATAAGGACATACTTGAATTCGTCGAAAGGACTGTTTTCCTAGGGATTACGCTTGATTCCAAGCTACAGTGGGGTCCTCACTTAACATCTCTTGCAGGGCGGTTAAGTTCAGCCGCTTACGCTGTCAGAAAGATCCGGCATTTGACAGACGTGGATACCGCTAGGCTAGTATATTTTAGCTATTTTCATAGTATCATGTCTTACGGTATTTTGCTATGGGGACGGGCTGCAGATATGGATTCTATTTTTATACTGCAAAAGCGGGCTGTCAGAGCAATCTATAATCTCCGCAAACGCGAATCTCTAAGAGAATTGTTTAAACAGATTAACATCATGACGGTACCTTGTCAATATATATATGAAAACATTATGCATGTTCGAAAAAATCTTCATCTTTTTAATAAAATAGGTGACAGACATAATGTTTATACTAGAAATAGGAACAAATTAGATCAGCCAAGCTTCAGATTGTCAAAAGTACATACTTCTTTTATGGGGTACTGTGTAAAATGCTATAATAAAATACCACTTGATATTCTACAATTGAATGAAAAACAATTTAAAACATGTATTAAACGCACACTATGTAGACAAGCATATTATAAGTTAGAAGATTACATCAATGATAAAGATGCTTGGCTGAATGCTGGTCCTGCTCCACAGCCAGTTTAGGGAATTTCCAAATTGGAAGAAAAGGATGTTTCCTACCCCTTTTTCTATTGACATGAGTAACGAGTATCGTTATTATTATATATAGATATTTTTAAATTATTAACTTATCACACTTCATATGATAAAATAATATACATTGGAAACCTTAGTTTTGTATAATTTAGCAGCATTATTTCAATTTTGTAAATGTGAATACCATGGAGCCATGTATATTAATACCTTTATGTTTGACAAAAATTAACATGGCGGTTGGGAGTATTGTCATGCTCGCTCAAATGTCTCGCTGATGGTGGCGCGTGTGTTGGATCATTAGGCTCCCTTCAAAATGGTTGAGCTAAATGGTGCTGATTCACGCGTCATGTTCGTGAACGGGCGCTGTCAGTGGAGATTGGTCAGCTCTTATCTGCCATGGATTAGATGCCACTTTATCTTGCTTCTTTTTTGTGTTTTGTATTGTTAGATTACCTTCATCGTTTTCACATATAGAAGCAACAAGAATGTAACCAAACTTTGTAAAAACTTGATTTAAAAGAGTGTCCGTGGAGTTTCTTGCTCGTTCTTCTCCATAGAGACCTACCTACGTTTTGGAACGAGCAACTAGCTTCAACTCTCTGACTAACTGACCGACTCCTTGACAATTCAAAAGTGCCTGTAAATGGTTTAATTGAAATAAATGCTTTGACTTTGACTTTGACTTTGACTCTTCAGACATAATCTTGTTAAACAGTTGCAAGAGGATTGGGGCGATCAGTTCTTTGCAAGAGAAAAGCATTTCGTTACTTATATTATCAGGAATACCGGCATTCGAAGCTTCCTTTAAAAATGGTATACACAAAATGCATAATATTTATTGTTTATTTGATATTATCAAAATGTAGGGCTAGTATTTTATGTACGAAATAAATGAAACCATTGATATAGCAATGAACTTTAATAAAAAAAAAGGAATTGAGGACTTAATCTATTATCTTGGATTTTAATTGGTAGTAAAATTTCAAGGAAGTCTGTGCGATCAAGCTGTTGTCCTTTAGAGAATTTCTTACTCGATTACAAATGTAAAAAACAGTTGAAAAAGCGCGTTTGACTTCGCGCCGGTTTTGATCACACCAATTCCGATACTACAAAGGTTTCGGCTTCGACTTCGGCTTCTGTATTAATTGAGTCGGAATATCAAATGATTTCACTATAATTTTGGGATATAATATATTTACATACACGATGCTTAAAATTTGAAATAAAAGTTATTATACAAATTTTAATTTAATTTTTTTATAATAAATAATACTATAGCTGCAATGTGTGTTCATGTTAGCACTTTAATCAGTTCATTAAAAGTGGTGTCGCGCTAAAGTTTATCGATCAAACGTTGTATCGCACTAACGTTCGTCGAGTATAAGTTGTGGCGCGCTATCGATTGTCGATCAAAAGTTGTGTCGCGGTTACGTTGGTCGGTAAAAAGATATGTCGCTCTATCGTTTGTGGGTAAAAAGTTGTGTTGCACTATCGTTTGTCGATTTAAAGTTGTGTCTCACTAACGTACGTCGAACTGATGTGCTGTCACACTAACGTACGTCGAACTGATGTACTGGCGCACTACTTTTTGTCGACTAACGTACTGTCGCCCTATCGTTTGTCGTATATTTGTTTGTCGCATCTTTGAGGTAGAGTCGAAATTTATACATTTATTTAAATCTATACATTAATATAATTAAACACGGAAGAAAGAAACCAGTACGAGTAGGTACATACCTACAAGTAATACAATTTTGACTTAGTACTAAATTGTTCTGTCTGAATACTAACAACATTTGAAGGAACAATAAAAACGACGTTCTGTTTGTGTATCGCACATGAATAAGTGTAATTTCATTTCAAAACAGCTCACGTTAAATTGGACTCTTTGCCTCCGTAATAAGGGTGTTACGGAGTGTATTAGATTATTTTTTGTAGCAGTCTCGCCAGTTAAGTAATATAATATCCGAGTGACGTTTTCCATTTGTATGCAAATGCAGGCGGCGAGGAGGCGACGAGCGCGCGACGACGCCGCGACAACGCCGCGAAATGGATACGTCTTAAGTAATGGCTTTATTAAAATTGTTCTATTTATATTTGTTTGTTTGAGCTAGCCGAGGTCTCCAATTTCTACACTTTGAACACACACATACCCTTTGCTTGGATTAATAGCTACCTATCATTTAATTTAGTTTTTTTACCGATACCGTTATTTCAAAATGCTTCAAAATCAGTAATTCATTGGCGATCAAATTACGAAGTCATTGTAGAATTCCATCAGTTTTGTGAGTTTAGGTTGTGATAATCAGAATGATTTAAAAAATCTTCTTATTATAAACTAAATGAGATACGGCATTAACACTTTTGCATTTTTTCATGTATATGTATAATTTTTCCCATATCTACTTTATCATCTGCCTAGCCTTTTCCAAACTATTTTGGGGTTGGTTTCCAGTCTAAACGGATGCAGCTGAATACCAGAGTGAATGGAGAGACTGCCTGTTTGATCTCCTCAGCCCAGTTAGTGGGTAACATGATAGCCTTTGGTAAGACAGGTTGTCAGACTTTCTTTAATTTTCCACTCACCGAAAAATAATGTTCCATTGCCTACTCGCTATAATATTACACAAATTTTGATAGTAGATATGGGTGCAGGGAGCGGTGAATTCTTATGCGAAACCCGCACCCCTGGCCGTAGGCAGAGGTGGAACACCGCGGAGGCTTTAGCCGGTAAGAGTCCGGAATACCCCTCCGTCACCCTCACTATGGAGGAAGTCCATGAGGATTTCCACCGCGCAAAAAAATATGGGTGCAGCGCGAATTGAATCTCGCGTCTCGACAAGGCGCGACGCGGCGCGGCGGGAGTAAACAAGAATTGATCGCATCATTTATAACGCGCGATTTAGATAGCCGAGCGACGCGCGACCATTAGTTACTCAATGCACAGTACACACGGAAACAGTAAGACAATGAGTGTTAGAATATGTCTAAGACAGAGCATTTGGTCTTTTTGATATGTAAACATCTTAGCACTCGGTACACGGTAGCTGAGACTTCGAGCGTAAGGCGCATAAAGCGTAAGCGTCAGATGACGTATGACCGTACGATGACCGTAAAACTTGTTGCTCATGTCTGCGTGAAACTGGAACTGATACGAGCTCCCATGTTTTACATCAGATCTCGTGAGTATCTTGGCACTAATATTATACAAATATCGCCACATCACAAAATTTTGTGGTTATGCAAGCCTACTTTGTTTTTGTATGATGTGAAAAATCGCATGACGAAAATTTTGTAGGGTTGAAATAATTAAAGTTATTGGTTCTACGGATTTTATAGTGACAAAATACACACAATACATTTGTTTTTAACATAATAATAAATAAAAGCCACGTGCTCTTAACCTACTGTGCAAGATCTTCTAGTACCGATCCTCTTAACGCCACGTCAAACGTCTTCCCTCAATTGTTTTTTTTTTCATTTATCTAAGTGTAGGTACTACTCTTGATGTGTCGTGATCATAGCCTGATCACTGGTGACGTCACTTTTTGCGCGTCGCTCACTGCCGCTTTTTCAGCAGGACCCTGAAATAAATTATGTGATTTGAAGAGATTTCTGCGGCGTCACGATAAACTGAACGACAACCTTTACAGGACATTAGTTAGGTAGTCTGGAAGTTATTCTAAATTAATGTATCACGAAATTGAAGATCTCTTCTCTATAATTTGACTAAATTTGGCTATTTGCCAAGACTACACAAGGAAGCTAGGAATTCCGAATAAACGTCAGACTGAAGTTGCTTCTTGTAATTTAAAGTGGCTGTCTGAAATGCGGTCAGTCGGGTTCTGCAATCTAAATCCGATATTTGCAGTACAATCCCGTTTTGTACGTTAATAAAAAGTTACTCTAGACACCAGTGTTGACAGACAGAGAATAATAAAACAAACTCCTAATTTGTGTAACAAAAAGCTTTTCTGTTACTGATCTGGCGCACCTGGGATACACCTACCATTATAAACACAGGTTGTGATATTTGCATACATATAATTATAAAAAGTTTGATTGATATTCCTCATTTGAACTTCCTCATTACCTTTTACAGAGAACTTCAAACGTTAGAATGATGCAGGACAGTACAGTGAGGAGAAACAGCGTCAGAAAGGCAGGCGCAGCTTGACCTAAGGCAAGTGCTCGCGGCTGAGCCCCCGAGCAAGCCGGCATGGTGCCAGCGAACCGAGCGCGAGTGGCCTTCACGTGGCCGCGCTCCATGAGACGGAGGAGGCTGCAAGAGACACTTTCATGAAGAGTGCTACATACAAAAAAATCCTAACATAATATCACACCAGTTTCCAACGAATGTTGGTAAAGATGTATGGTGCTCCCATGTTTTGGCTGTTATGTTTAAGTCCCATGTAGTAGGAGGTGAGCCATTTGCCATTGACTGAGCACAAATTCAAACTCTGAGCTGTTACTGATGCTACAGTCCGGATAAATAATAATAATAATAATATGTGGGGACATTTTCACACACGGCCATCTGACCCCAAACTAGGGAGACCCTGTACTATGCGTGTCAGACAGCTAATATACATACACAGACACAAGGCAAACACAAGTGCTCATCACACAAATGTTTACCCTGGGCGGGAATCGAACCCGCAACACGCTGCGCAGCAGTCGATCGCTCATCCACTGCGCCAACCGTGTCGTCAAGTAATAAAGTAATTAACACATGAAATGTTCCTATAAGTGAAACTGTAAGGCGCGCAACTCAACCCCTTACAGCTTGCATGTCTTACGTTCCTAAACTACAAACCTCCAATCAAAGAACTCCTTGTAAGGACTCCGCTTCTGCGCCATAATGTACACATGAGCTGGTAACATCATCTGCAGAGCTCCTAGGTTGCACAGCTCTGCTTCCTCGTAGGTCTTGGAGATCACCTGACTTGCTGTGTATGGCTCGGTGTGGAAAGCATATTCTGGTAATAATCAGAATAAAAAAATAGTATGAAATGACCAGAAGATGGGCAGCAGCGTCTTTTTGAGTAAAATTACACCTACTGCGATCGCCAACATGCATCGGCCAAGCATGGCGATGACGGCTAAACCCCCCCCTTGGGGGAGACCTATACCCAGCAGTAGGCGTCTAAAGGTAGACATAATGATCATGATGATCCCAATGCTCCCATGATCCCTTTGAAGTCTTGCTGATAATGATAATGTTTTAAGATGTGTGATCATTGTAATTATTAGGATTAAGCAGTATAAAGCTGCATCCACATATTTTGTAAATTCTTGACGGATTAGACACCGATACCGCGACTAATAGCCTGAAAAAAATTCATGTTACAAGGCGATTCATAATAATATGAAATAATTTCAAGGTTTCATGAAAAAATTGACAGAAAATGACACAACTGCGGGTCTAGTGATGACTTATGTGGCGGGGCCCCTAACAGCGTAAATAAACCCGTAGGTTTTATGGAGAGTTCGTAAAATAAGCCACAAAAAGTAAATTAAACCTGCATCCTTCAGCGAAAGAAACAATGAAGGAATGCCGTAGAAAACTATGTAAAAGAAAACTTTTAAATGTAGCAGTAGAGTAGTTTCAAAATAACGGTTAAAGTAACGTAACAATAGCTACATACTTCCAGTGCGCATGAGTTCGACGCCTGTTTTAACAGTTTGCAACACTGATACAGTTCGTTTAGCCTTAGTCACTTTCTTATTTCTCAATTCATCTTCTTTTACGTTCTTGAAGCCACTGTAGTAAAAGAATCCAGGGTTCTGGAAAAATTAAACATATAATTATTGGGATTACATAGTTCAGTGTCTGCTCAGGAAGCTGCTACATTTGTGATAATATTATTGTCTGAATGACTAAAACAAAGCTGTGTGGTGCCCGCCGCGAATAGTACCACCCCATTTCTTTCCGTGGGGTCACAAGGATATTGATCAGAGTATGACGACACCTACTGCGATCGCCGACAAACATCGGCCAAACATGGCGATTATGGCTGAACCCCCCCTTAGGGGAGCCTATTCCTATCAGTGGGCATCTAAAGGTTGATATGATAACTAAAATAGAGTACTTATATCACTACATACGTCAAGCCATCCCCTGGTGTAGCCGATATCTTCAAATATCAGTTCAAAGTCGCTGTTAATAAGGCCGTCTAGGTTGGCAATGGAAGGTGCTGCTGCATTGAGAAGCCAGGATACCACGCTGCTCGTGTAGTAGTTATATAGCAGCATACTCATCAGGCCGATTACTAGCAGAGTCAGTTTGCGACCTGCAAAATTGGTCCTTTAGTACTAAATTGTGTAAGGTTTACTCTCGTTTACCAAAATTGTTGATTCTTCTCACCTTGACTCGAAAATGTTTCTTCCAACAATTGAACTCCGTCTTCAAAATCTGTGTAGGTACATAATAATTAAAATACGTCATTAGAATAAATTGACATTTTCAACTTCAAAGCATATCCAAATTAAAACGCAGAAATGTTGATATTTTGAAATACATTTCATAACAATGTATTAAACATCAGGTAATATGAACTCAAGGTCGTATCCATAGAGATTAATACCGCTGGTGAGTTCACGGTCTTCTTTGTGGTGAAACGGTTTTTGATTACTTTATGAAGCTATTATGGCTTTTTCAATCTAAATATATGTTATTTATATAATGTTATTTATAGTGCGTACCTACCCAGATTGGTCATACCTTGTTGTGTTATAGCAGCAAACACGCTGAAGAAGGCATACCAGCCCGATTTGGGTCTACTTTCCATCCTGGCTGCGACTGCAAGGACCAGGGTACAGGCAATGCCTGCAAAGAATACGCAGCACCAGACGCCATCAGACATAGGCGTGAGGAACCGGTTCTCATACTGACCCACACCTTTCTCCGCGATCAGGTAGTAGAATTTGGTCCTAAAAAACGGAAATATAGATATAGAAAATTAAGCTTACTTCAAGAGGAAATTAAAGGCGCTGGGGTGAGTAATACATATCTCCAATAGTAAAAACTATAAACCAATAATTGTATCTAGAAAGTACAATGTAAGTAGTGAAAATTATTACTGAAGGTTGGTAGTAGGTGGGTGGTATATGTCGACCCAATCGAGCCAATTGGGGAAGATCCTGGCACATGTACTGGACAGGTCTTGCTCTTCCCATAGCAAAGCATTAGTGACCGCCTGCGGAAGATCAAAGTAATTATTTAAGAAATAAATAACTTGTAGGCAAAAAATAAATAACTTGTTAGATAATACAAAACTACCAGTGTGGTATTCCTCTCAGGAGAACCGATCCATCGACCGGCGATGCTGTATTTGAATCTGTAAAAGAAGTTAACCTTATAATTATTGACAAAGACTTCATGAAAGAATACTTATTGTGCCCACATAATTGGTGCAAGTAGATCCTATTACACGGGGCATGTAGGTGTACTGTGTGCACTTTGGCGGAATACAAGCATGGTGACCCAATCCAAGATACCTAAGAAACTTATTGTGACCTGAAATTGTGCCGTTCCTTGAGCGTGTTGAGCATCTGCGAGGTGATCTTGGTCATGGCGGCCACTCCCGGTGTGTACGACATCTCGGACAGCATCTCCGGGTAGAACACCTCCGGTTGGTCCACGATCTGCATTGGCATTCTTAGAACTTAGCCCCAGCAATGTTTTGATATGAATGTAGAGGCCCAAGCGAAGTAATAAAAGGAAAGAAAACAGCGCGGCCGTCCCGCCTTTACACTTGGGTACAAATAAACATTAAAACCTTTTTATTTGAATCTAAAATTATAAAGAGAGTAGATTCGATATTTTGTATGTTTGTTTATAAGGGATAAACGCTAAAAATACGTCTAACCGATTTTAAAACAATTTGCTGTAATAGGAACCTACGTTATCATGGAGTGCAACAGATAATATTAAATATCAAAAAATTTGGGATACGTAAAATAAACTTAACACTAGAGTACACGCGTGGCCTACTATAGTAGACCACAGTAACATTTTTGCTCATAACTTAACAGTTTTGAATGTTAGAGCGATGAGCTTCCAGGTAAACCTGCTCCATTAAATTTGTCGACAGGTCAGTTCCGCGTGTGACCTTTGCGCCAACGCATATTTCTGTAATTTGGTGCCAAAACCGCGGGCCTACCATAGTAGTCCGCGCGTGTATTGGTGTACCAAATTCAGGTAAGCCATTTTTATCGTATTTCAAGTTTATAAGGTATATTTATTGATATTTACTTTTACCATATAGCACACTTATGTTTATTTTGTACTGTAATATAAAATGTATTATTTTAAGTTATGATGACGACGATGATGCAATTGAGAGTGAAGAAGAGAACTAGCGCCGGATTTTTAAGGCCTGTATCGTGAGTCTCGAGGCATAATCCAGTGAAATCGAAACTGGATTGAAAGCTTCGCAATCAAAAGTTGAATTTACAGTTTTCAGAAGGACGCGGCTTTTGTGTCCTACCTTCAAAAAAAAAATCAGTCAACTTACTTTCTATATAGCATAACGATACAACTATTGATCCCGATACACATGAAGAACGAAAGCCTGAAATAATTATTTTTACAAACGTACTAAGTGTGGTGACATATTGATAGAGATAAAATGTGTAAATAAAATATGGTCCTAAGAAACTGCCGCTGATGACAATTCACATTTTTTCTCGATTTGATGAACATTATAATAATAATAACAAATAACAAACAACATCACGATGTCACCCCAAAGTTGAGACGAGTTGGTCGATTGCGCCTATTGTAAAGGAGCTCGATATTGATCAACGTAAAAGTGGTGCAAGACTTGCAACAAATGAATTTGCCCTGACCACCAGGCTGTGGTGTGTACTGAATATTACAAAAACTGTTTTTTTTTTCTAATTAACATTAGTTTAAGAAAATAATGTAAGACATTGATCTCTGAAGTGCCATTTTCGTTATTTTTTTCTATTAGATAAGTAAATTGTTATTAATTCAAAGTTCCTACCTGTTATATAAAAAAATAAGTTCACACTGAAAATCTTAATAAATACATATATTATTTTGATTATTAGTTTTATTTTAATATTACCTAAAAAACATTTATTGACATTTCTAAAAGGCCTACTATAGTAGGCCACGCGTGTATTGGTATAAAAAAAAGGGGCGCGTGTACTATAAAATACGCTGACCCACCCGATGATATACAAAAAAAGCGGCCAAGTGCGAGTTGGACTCGCCCATGAAGGGTTCCGTAGCAGCAAGTAACATAATATAAAAGTTTTTTTTATTTTTATATTTGAGTTGATTGAATGAAAGCTAAATTGCGGTTTACGATTTATGACGTATTAAAAAAAACTACTTACTAGATCTCGTTCAAACCAATTTTCGGTGAAAGTTTACATGATAATGTACATTATATATTTTTTTTAGTTTCATCATTCTCTTATTTTAGAAGTTACAAGGGGGGGGGGGGGGGAGGTACACATTTTATCACTTTGGAAGTGTCTCTCGCGCAAACTATTCAATTTAGAAAATAATAATACTGGTAACTTCAATATCCTTTTTGAAGACCTACCCATAGCTACCCCACACGTATGGGTATGATGAAAAAAAAATGTCGAGTTTCAGTTCTCAGTATGGGGAACCCCCAAAATGTATTGTTTTTTTTCTATTTTTGTGTGAAAATCTTAATGCGGGTAACAGAATACATCTATTTACCTAGTTTCAACAGTATAATTCTTATAGTTTCGGAAAAAAATGTCTGTGACATACGGACGGACAGACAGGCTAAAAAAACAATGATGTATACGAACCACAGTTACTGCACGAAGCGTTAAGTTGTGGAAATCCCAACGATTGTAATATTTGTATCCTTTGAGTAGCATCTCCAACCCTGTGAAACAAAACCACTAATACTTGAGATACATACATTCTTTATTTTTTTTTTATCTTTTAAGAATAATACGTGCATAAAGAGACATTAGTAGCATTATTAAAGCGTTGCTTGTGCTCAAAGCTTCATGTATGTACAAGTGGCGAATACTATTACTATTGTTATAGATAATGGTTCATAAAGTTTACCAATAAGGTACTTATAATAATGTAAATTGATAAAACGATTTATTTATCATACAAGCATACGTCTACAAGCTAATAAGTAAAAAAAAAGAAAGACATGACCTGTATCTGGCTGCCATGTTCCAAGCAGGGACGTCTCCAACTTGTTACCTTGTACTTTACCAAAATTGTACACGTCTGTCAATGTGTAATTGTCACCTGAAAACGATTTTGGAAACGAAGTAAATCTATTTTATCATGAAACAATTCTATTTTCGTTTAGTCCACTCAAATTGAGTAAGTTTGTATTTTAACTAAGCAACTATTTGGATGAGTTAAAGCTTGTTGTGTCTTAGTTTGTGACAAACAAACCTTTTCATCAAATTTTCTTAAAACCAACTGTTTCTTAGAATGAAAAATACAATTAATTTAGAGGATAGGTAGTATTTTATAGACCTTTCTTTTGTATCATATTTTTAGATATAATTACCATCTCTGGCGACAACGGCGATATCAGCGTCCACACTCAAGTTAAGCCATTGAAATGTATTGTCAATGTATTCAGTGCAGTTATCGGGACCGTTAAGTTCAGTTAGAACAAGCCAGGGATGCATTGCGTCAAAGAGCTTGTTTTTTGAAGCCTGAAAACGACACCAGTCATAATTACAGTGGTTGATACTAACAATATACGTATGAGTATCTTACTTTTTAAATAGGTCTACAAGATATTAAAAAATAATCGCATCCCCGTGCCACGGATATCTATCATCTACAAAAATTATGCTCACTGCGAAGCGAACTGCCCAAGTGGTCTCGCACCTTGTTCGTATCAGCTTTCTGTGGGGACACTATTTTTGTTCCATCGGATGCGTCTCGTTAAGCAAGGAATCCCGCCATCACAGTCCAAAAGGTGCGCCGGCGTCGGCCGACAGGCGCCGCCACCTTTTGACAGCTATCCGTGACGGCGAATACGTCGCTAATCTATTTTCGTTCGCAAGAACCTCTCACTATCTTTCTTTGTTTCCTTTTTTTATTCTTTTTAGTCTTCCTAATTTCTCAGCTACTTCATAAGTGCTATGCCTGTATAAAAGCTTTGCTCGCGAGTGAACTAAGTTATGTGTAACCTAGCCTAAATAAACTGTGTACGTGATTCCGTAAACGATTGTCCTTAAGCTGAGAACATTATTACCTGATGCAGCAGTGGTCGCGTCTGGTCGCAGTGACCGTCGACCAGCACCCCGACCGCTGCGGTGCGCTGGTACATAACCCGCACCAGGTCGACACCCACATCTTGATCAACACGCCGTACGGACACCCTGACGCTCTTTTTTGTTAATTGGTGTACCAGGATGGTATTGTCTGAAGGTATGGTTTAATTGTTTAGTTCCTATAGAAAAAGTCAGTCATCCTAACTGGGTTTTCCCCATTTTGCGAGGTTGGCGTTACAGTACCTTCCTACTTAAACGGTTCAAGGACTTGCAGATAGACCACGGAAGGTTAGATCCTGCGGGTAGATGCTCGCTTGATGATAGATATTAAGTGGGTGGGGGGAAAAATGTGCTACAGTTTTGCAGCGGGCATCAGCCGGGTTTCCTGACAGGGCAACCATCGATTTTAGGAAGATGTGTGTGCTTTTTAACAAAAGTTTTTACAATGTACCTATGCACCTAATAATGTGCTGATGGTGTACATTAAAGATCGTGTATACATAATTATGTTAGAACAGGAAAATAAAAAAAATCAGCTTAGTAATGAACTGTTTCTATAGCGTGACAATGTATAGGTATGATAGTATTTTTCTATGTCAAGCAATAATATACCAAATCCCTCAAAGCCACGCTAAAAATACTTACAATATTGACTTTCACAAGTAAAGTAGCAAACATATTTTATATCCTTATATAATACATAGTCAGTTACAAATCTGGCAACCTCCATGTTGAATCCCGATACATTTAGAAATAGACTGAACAAAACGCCGAGCAAAATCATTGTGCAAAGTCTTAAGTCTGTTGCGAATCTGATGTGAGCAATTGTTGTTCGACAGGAGCGCGTTACTATAATAGCTGGCCGTTTTACTTGTCAATCAAAATCAATGTCAAACAAACTTGATGTGTAGGTAATGGAGGGTAGATTCACATGCTGTTGTTTTAGATTTGTATGTACCTGGTTATATTAGGTGATGCTTTAAGTTGAGGATCAAGATCAATTGCTGTTTGATGTTAGTTATAACCTAGGTACCAGGTGCTTAAAGGTTTTTAAAGAAGAGTGTCCACATTCATTTAGGCACATTGTTATGTGCCTTCGGATGACGATGACGAGATGATCTATTTAAGCAGATGTCGGTGGTTTTTCAACAGCACCAACCAATTCCAATCAGTGATGAATTTGTGTAATAATACGAAAATAAATATACGCCAGCACAGCAAGCTATCCCAAGCTGTCAAATTTTCCCAATTGAACATGAACCTTAACAAAAGCTGAAATTTTACGGATTAGGGTAGCTTGATGTGTTGGCCTCTGTAAAACGATGAAAGGAGGACTTATGACCAAATATTCAAACGCTACTGAATATTAAGATGACGTTAAGTCTCGTGCTGTCTTGTAAAGTGACTGTGACAGTATGAGCCTTAACAGCATCATGAGAAGCGCTTGAGTATTTGACCAATAATGTCTTTAGACATTCTTTACCAGTCAACCAAGAGTGGTGAAGAGATAACATTAAGACAGGTGAGGTAAAATAAAAAGTAAAAAAGGATAAAAACTTACAAGAGTACAACAACATACAAACCTAATATATGAATTAAACAATTTGTTGCATCAGTATCAAAATAGCTGATAATGTGTCAGAGTGGCAAACAATGTATTATTTTGAAACGAGCACAAAGAGAACCACGTGAAACAACAAAACCGCAAGTTTCACAATTACCAATGTAATAAAAAGCTACGGCAACAGAGCTCGCATATTCTGCTGACGCCACGGGATTGTGGCTTTACAATCATGACCTACATCATCGCCGAACAAAACTCTGCTTTAAGTATTACCTCAGTTTTTAACCGACTTAAAAAAAAGGAGGTTCCTTCTCAGTTCGACCCGTATGTTTGTATGTATGTATGTTTGTCCGTGGTTATCTCCCGTTTGGCTGAACCGATTTTGATGCGGGTTTCAGAAAAGTGTTTGTTACATTCTGGAAAAGGTTTTATGGGTAGGTATACAACAAACAGAAATTTATTCAGCGCTTTTAGAAAAAAAACAACAAAAACCGAGAAGACATTTTCGTTTCTTCCATCTTTCCATCTTTGGAGGACTTTCAATCTCTGTTTTAACTGTGTTGCCTTTCCTTAATGGATTTGGGTGATAAGGAGGCACTAAAAAGTGTAAAATAAAAACTTTTTTCAAAAAAAGAGAACCGCCTTCAAAAAAAAATCAGGAAATTGCATTTTTTTTAAAGAGGTTCCCTTTTTTCCAAGAAAAAATTACATATCAACTTGCATTTTTCATTTCTCAAAATAAGCAAAATTCTATCTTGTACTAGTGGAACACTCCTGAGACACAACTTCTGAGACATTAACTTGTGCCTCTCTCACTTGGTTCTGAGAACACAGTATTGTGAGAGCTTATTTCCAAATTATAAGAACAGTCTGACCTCCACATGAAGGTAGGATGAATGTTGCAAGTAATAGGACCAAATCCGGGATTTACGCGGAGAAAAGGACGTCAGTTGATATGAAGGTTGTTTATGTTGATGATTTTTATTTGTTCTGGGCCTCAATTCTGCTATTACAATAGTGTCAGAATGGTCTATCATTGATGTCATAATTGTGGATTTTGACAAGTTTGGTAATCTACTAATTATGACTATGATTATGACTTTCCAATGGTCAACCACTGACACGCCATTGAAAGAAATTATGTAGAATGGTAATCTCGTACAAAATGACAACTGAATGACTGATTTAGGCGGTATTCTGCTAAAATTTTGACATTTCCTTTGATCAGTGACCTACCATCAGAACGTCATTGTGCTGTCATTGACCGACCAATGAACGACCATTATGAATTTAGCAGATTGCGAACTTTGAGCAAAATGACTATGGGATCGTGTTGGAATGACGAATTTATAAAAATAGCAGACTTGGCCCCCTGTTGTGAAGATTTTTTTTTCCTGTGTATAAACATCATACTAAATATTTGAAATATCACAAATTGTAGTTGGATCATTTAAACCCAACGTTTAAAAATCAGTTTATAAACTAAAACCCGACTACAACAAAAAGTGATCTAAAAAGTACGAAACAAGAAAATATTTCACACAGAAATCAAGACATAGGTACAAAATGGGGATACAGGCATGCCACGGCTTACCTTGACGGTAAGCCGTGGCATGCCTGTATCCCATATGAGTGCGATAAACATGAATTATAATGGCATGCAACCACGGCTTACCTTGACCATTTTATACATATGTCTTGATTTCTGTGTGAAATATTTTCTTGTTTCGTACTTTTTAGATCACTTTTTGTTGTAGTCGGGTTTTAGTTTTTAAACTGTTTTTTTTTTATTTAAACCATTTTGGAGTCACAGCTAAGTATTATATATTTAAAAGATACTAGTGAACCCCTTTCTAATGATACTAAACACGGTATGCGTATCTTATTTTATTTGGTAATCTTTCCTTTTTTTAAAGAATTTGTGACAAGTCACAACTAAATATTATATATTTGAATGGTACTAGTGAACCCCTTTCCAATGATACCAAACACGGTATGCTTGTCTTCATTTTTTTATTTAATCTTGGTTTTTTTGTCCGCCAGAGGGCGCCACATTGAATTCGGTGACACGTCATATAGCCTATAACCAGCGGACGATCAAGACGCTTCTAACGATACCTCATCTGTTTAGTTCTGATAAGTAGTTTAGGAGCTATGAGCGAACAGATGAACATACATACATAGCCTGTCAAACTCATAACCCTCCTTTGGCTTTGCCGTAGTCGGGTAAAAAAGATTTAACTCTTTAACCGATCCTTCTATACCTATAAAATCAATGACAATACTAACTTCGAAAATTGAACCGAATAAAGAAAATATACACTAATAATATCATAATTTCTCCTGAAACACTAGTTTCCTTCACTTTGGTCCTATGGTCCGCACAAAATTAACCTTAAAGTGAATATCCCGTAAAAATTAAACTGACCAACTGTATATGGGCCGTACATTGTGCAAACGGCCGTACGCCTGATATTATTGAAGAATTCAGTTTGTGGAACAGTTGCGATTATACAAATTGCCTCAATTACAGCATCGTATGAATATTTAACCCTTTGACCTCTTAACCCTCACCAGGTAATGGTATGTTTGGTGCTTTAATCTTTTTATATGTATATTGATAGTCCAATACAATAATTCTTTATGTAGCACCTTTTGGTAATGGAAAAGCAGGCTGATTTTACGGAAATTTACGTTATTGTTTCTGAGCTCGGATATTGTTTCATTAATTGAACTGTGTCAAAACTCACTAGCGGTACATTGTAAGCAGTCCTAGGTCTATATAACTTCAGAAGCTGCGGTATTTAGTAAATATTATATTAGATTATGTTTCAACTTTCAAGGGAATACACAAATAAAGCGTAACGTAAACGATACTTAGCCGTAACTAGTATAATGCGACATTTTCCGCACTTTAGTAGCAAACTTACAAGGAACCGCTTGTCGTTTGTGAATAATTCAATAAAAGTTAAAATTGTATCCATTTTTGTTGGAGTGAGCCTCTAAGAGTGTCTTGTTAACTGGCTTACTTAGGCCATTACCAGGGAATTATTGAAAGAAATTGTTCCCCCGGGAAAAGGCGCGCTGACACGCCAAAACCGCTCTAAAGGAACACAGGCTTAATATAAATAATGATGGTTTTCCCTTGACGCTAGAGTTTGACTTTAGAGAAAAATTACCCGACTTTTTTATGGTTTCAGCCCTAATAATGTACCCCGTGTTGCTCCATTAGCTACTAATTAGGAGCGAACGTATCTTTTGAGTCTGACCGCGCTCGAAAATTCATATTCGGTTTTTATTGTTCATTCAGATTAACCGCGAACTACGTTGTAAGACGAGCATTCATTAGAGCTACTTGTGTGGCACATTTCATTGACTTTGTAGTTCTACTTTTAGAATACAAATGTATGCTAAAGTTTTATTTGTAGTATCGTTTTTTTACAGACTTGTTTAAAAGGGTTATTTCATGTGTCTTTGTATTAATTTCCGCGTTTTTTTTTATTAAGATTGATTGGATTTCTTCTACAATTTGTTTTTTAATCACGTACCTGAAAGTTTATGACAATGGTAATATAGATAATATTTTTTAAAATTCATTGTAATGAGTAGGAGTTTTTGACATAGGTTTATTTTTTTAATGTAGAGTTAAAAAAAATAATTAAAAAAATATCTTAAAATGTACAAACTGTTCCGCAGGTTTGTATGTATTTAATTTAGTTAAGATGAGTTCCCACATAAATTCGTTTTTAATAGTCGTACGTACACACCTACGTATGTTTAAGAAAACAGTCTCGACCTAAACTTACCAATGCAAGGTATTGTTTGTATTCTGTTTTGCGTTTCTTAAATGTGAAATATACTAAATAAATAACAAATGCAACCTCAGAAAAACACAACCAAATCCTCACCTTTATACTAGTTTCAAATCTTTCGTCACCAAACACAGAATCCGCATTCTTAGTTAGATCTATTAACAAAGTTCTGTTAGTGTGACGCCGTACAAAAAGACCAATAAACGCTGTATCCGGTGTTTACGCCGGTCGCCGGCACCGCCCGGCACCGCGCCAGTGACCGTAACCCTATTGCTAACTGACCGCTCTCACACCGATGTGCAACCACAATAGTCAATACTGTGCTCGGTGTTGCTACTATACTGCTGTGAATGTCGGGGTTTTTAAACTCGTCTGGTATTTTAGTATCTGTTGCTTGTCGTTTTTTTTTATTGTTATTTGAATATAGAGAAAGGTTATATTTCTTTATTCATACGGCAAAATAATACTAAATTGACAGAAAGTATACGTAGCCGTATTTTTATTTAGTTTCCATCTTACATTTATCACTAAATTTTGTACCGTAGTCCGTGTGGTGTCGGACGTAAAGAATAGCACCATCCCATATCTTCCCGTGGGTGTCGTAAGAAGCGACTAAGGGACTTACCAGAGAATGGGCAGCAGCGTTCTCTGTGCCTTTGTAACAACCATACTGCGTTCGCCAATCCGCTTCGATTATGGCAAAAGCCCCCCCTTGGGGAGGCCTATGTCCGGCAGTGGACGTCTTTGGGCTGAAATGATGATGAAATTTTGTACAAACAAATACATTCCTTGTGAACTCACTCATATTGATTAGGATTAGTTTTTGCCCGTGCACTCGTCCGCGTGAATGTCGGTAATCGCGGATGCAGACGAAGTTGCGAATTAAAAACTATCCTTTGTCCTTTCCCAGGGATCAAACTATATGCATACCAATTTTCATCAAAATCGGTTCTGTCGTTTCATCATGAAAGCGTAACAGACAGAGTTACTTTTATCATTAACGCATTTGCAGTATAATAGGTATTAGTAGGTATGGATTATTCTAATGCGATAGTAGATTACAGGTTAGATGATAATTTTAATACAATAAATATTCTGTTTATGTACCTGCTGCTAATAATAATAATAATAAAACTATTTATTAACCGACTTCAAAAAGAGGAGGTTCTCAATTCGGCCGGTTTTTTTTTTATGTATGTACAGACGCCAGCACATCAAGCCATACCTAACTGTTAAATTTTCCCAATTAAATATGAACCTTATGCTTTTGTAATAAAGTTGAAAATCTATCAAAGAAATTTGACAGATTGTAGTAGCTTGACGTGCTGGCCTCTGTACATCGATTACTCTGAGATTTATGATCCGATTTAGGTGATTCTACTTTAGTTTGATGCGGAATAGTTGCCATTTGGTCCCATACAAATTTAACATTGTTTGGTTCAGTAGTTTTCATTTTATGATTTATTTTTTATTTTTTAAGTATTTATTTTTATGTTTGACCACGCATAACTTTTTTCAGTGTAGTCTGATTTCGATGATTCTTTTTTTAATTGATAGTGTATACCTCAAATTTGGTCCCATATAAATATTCTACCCCTAAGGGTTGAAAATTAAGGGATACAAAACAACAAGCAAAACCAAAGCCGCCGACTTGCGAATTGAAAGTTATTTTTTACATTTTGAAGGCGGTTGTCGTTTTTGTTAAAAATTTTTTTTCAAGTAACAAGGACCCATAGAAAAATACCTTAACTTAAGTATACATATAACAATACAACAATGCCTTCGCGTTTTCAAAACTGTTATTATCAAAACGAAACTAATAGTTGAGTATTAATTACAAAGACGTTTTAAAATTAAGAAAATATCGAGTTAATTAAATTCAGACAAAGGGCTGCGGAGCGAAGGTTTACAATTTGAATATTAAAATTTAAAGAACAATTTATAACACTTAAATATTAAAACAGTTGAAACACATTAAGATGTTGTATGAACGCAATAAGAGGTAATTGCTGCCTTCTAATTAATTAAAGTTTATTTTACTTAAGATTTAAGCAAATTTTGAAATATAATCTAACTTTATAACTGTAATAAGCATATTTGGGGTGACTAAATATACATCTGTACTATTACTGTAAGTAATTGGTGTTATAGTCTAGACTACACAGGTTGACTTTTGATTTACTTGTCATTTTACAAAGATTGAAAATACTCTTTAGTAGTAATACGATTCAACTTCCACTATCGAACTTAGTCTGAAATATACATTCACACATGGCCTTCTGACCCCAAACTAGGGAGACCCTGTACTATAAGTGTCAGATAGCTGATATATAATACATTTTAAATACATACATATATATATAAACAACACCCAGACACAAGGCAAACACAAGTGCTCATCACACAAATATTTACCTTGGGTGGGAATCGAACCCGCAACACGCTGCGCAGCAGTCGATCGCTCAACCACTGCGCCAACCGTGTCGTCACACTGCCGCTGCCGCACGCTGCATGAAAATGTATGAAAAAGATGTTTTTCATACATTTTGATCGTGTTGCAGGGTATTATAGAGAACAGCAGATGTTTTATACAGTATGTTAATTGACAAAAAAAGCGTACCCTTCAACCGGTAACACTACATCGTCCATACAGATACTACAAAATATATTCCCATCAAAAATAAAAAGAGCTTTTACTTTTTAAATGTCATACAAAATCGGATACGTGAAACAAACACTCAGTACATTTCTGTTTTTTTATACTTATATTTTATGCTGATTTATTTTTTTTAATCTATTAATGGTATACTCTAACGAGTTTAGGGAACGCCACTGTTATTTAACTTACTGTATTTCACAGTTGATCCCATAGCAAAATTAACCAATAGCAGCGCAGAAAAGCATTACTTCATAATATATCACCATTTACCTAAATCTAAAGGGGCTCGTAGGTACCTAAGTAAAACTCGTACGAACCGGCCGATCACGGTTATGCTGCGCTTACCAAATTTCCGTCCATCCATTGGTGACTATCCATTTCATACCGTTCGTGCCTCGGAAAGCACGTAAAGCTGTTCGTCCCGACAGTCATTATGAGTAGTCTTACCATGGGGCATCTTGATACCCAGTAACTGGGTTGTAGACAGCAGATAAGGAGTCGGTCCATGTTAAACACTGTTATTCAGCTGTATCCAGTTAGACTGGAAGGAAGCCGGCCCTAACTTATTTGGGAAAAAGTTATGCAGTTTTTTTCCTTATCATCATCCTCATCATCGTGTCAACCTTTAGACGCCCACAGGCTGGGCATAGGTCTCCCCCAAGGGGGGGTTCAGCCGTAATCATCATGCTTGGCCGATGCATGTTGATAGCAGGCAGGTGTTATGGTACTCAGAACGACGCTGCTACCCAACCTCTGGTCAATATTCCTCTGTCGCCTTCTACGTCACCCACGGGTATAAATGAGGTGGTGTTATTCGCGGCCGGAACCACACAGCAAAGTTTTTTACCTATATCTAAATGATCATGCAAAATGTGTCGGTTGGGTGTGATATACATCCAACATAACAGGCGAAAGCAAAATGCTGGTTGCGCGGGCGCTCGTAGTAAGAAGACAATATAAATGCTAATTTGTCGCGAGCGACCGCGGTGCAGGGGTGAGGGGGGAAGCAGTGCCTAGCTAGACGAACTAACGAGGTTTTTTAATAACTTTGTTTGTTTCTAATAATAAATACTTATTTCAGATAATGTCGTGTCGGCTCCGTGGAAAAAGGCTGCTCTCTCGAAAATAGCTTGAAAGAAGCATGCAGATGAAGCAACTTTTCGTCGGTATTTACAGAGAAATTACTTCTGAAAAAAATTGTTAGTAATCTACATGATATGATACGTAATTTGGTTTAGTCACAATGTTTCTATCGGTATGGTGCCTCGGAAAGCACGTAAAGCCGTTGGTCCCGGCTGTCATTTGTAGATCTTTGGCAGTCGTTAAAGGTAGTCATAAGCCAGAAAGTCTGACAAACAGTCTTACCAAGGGGTATCATGTTACCCAGTAACTGGGTTGTGCAGGTCCGATAGGCAGTCGCTCCATGTAAAAAAACACTGGTATTCAGCTGCATCCGGTTAGACTGGAAGCCGACCCCAATGCAATTGGGAAAAGGCTAGGGAGATGATGATGATAATTGTGGATTTTCACTGACATCGGTGATGGAAAATATCGTGAGGAAACCTGAACTTGTAATTAATGAAAGTTTAAAATCGCCAATTCACCTTGAAGCGAGCGCACGTGGTGGTCAATGCTCGTGCCTTCTCTGTATGAGAAGAGGCCTTTGTCCAGTAGTGGGACTATTATTGACTGGTAATGGCAGCAACGTACAATGAGACCTTTGAACACATAGACATATTTACATGCTCCCTGGCAAAGTTTCGAAGACTTTTATATGAAAACTGCTAAGCTGATTCTTTTTTCTCTCTTCTTTCTTTACTATGCATGTCTTTACCATAAGTTGTAATCATATCATATCGCACATCCCCTAAAGAGTTGTGGAGTGGATGGGTGTGCTATGCGATATTGTGTATAGTAAAGTAAATATTATGTGTCGAAAAATATATTCAGCAAGTGTCGCATGCCTCAGTTACTACACCGTGATGCTTTTTTGGGGAATGTGTGGTATAGCATGCAATGATTTCATTTCATACGAATATAATTATTATATAAGTATGTGGGTCAATGTGCCTGCAAAGCTACTTCCTAGCGACCTATAGTTTTTTTATTTATTTACACTTAAGTTTATCTGTGGACAGTGCTGTGGGCTGCATTATTACTTATGTATCACTGTTCTCCATAATTATGTTAATATCATATAATGCAGCTGTTTACTGTTCCTCTTTTAATAAAATAAAATAAAAAATAAAATAAAATAACAAATAAATTATTATATTAAAACATGACCATGTTCTTGTTAGTGATAACGTACTTAAAAATTGGTTGTCTGTAAAGTCGGTTTACGGACTATAGTTTTACTTGAAAACGTCATATAGAAACATAATGGTTAACATATATAACATAAGCAAATAATGGCTTCCGTCGACTCGAGGTGGGCGGCGCTTATTGCTTGGGCCGATCGTGCCTCTCTATCGCTTATTCCGCGCTCTCACTTGCACGCTCAGGCTCAGGCGGAACGTGACACTTTTTCGTGCGTGCAGCCGGTGTACATCAATTTATAAGACGTTATCATGTAGAAACTAATATGACAACAAATTAAACTAAGATATGAAGCCGCACTCTTCATTGCAGCATGAGAGGAGGGGGGAATGAGCACAACGAATTTTCGATTGTAATTCAAAGTGACACTTGACAAAATAATATCGTTAATGTCGATTCAAAGACTTCTGTGATAGTCTTAAGTTTCTCGAAAGCAGGTTAATTAAACAAGCGGTGTATTCTGCGTGGTTTTATAGGGTTGACGAAGAAAATATATATCCAATAAAATTAATTGAAATTCTCAAATTTTAAGAGAGACAGTTGACCTAGACGAGCACTTCGAGGCGGCGCAGAAAAAGTACCTGGTAATGAAAAATTTATATATTACAGCCTAATAAAAAAAAATCTTAAAATTCGAACTATTAAATTATTTATACTGTATTTGAGCGTTCACTAGATACATACACAAACATATATATCTGCTTCTGCCACAAATTGTATACATATATGTGAGTCGTTGCTGGTCTAGAATGAGCCACTAATTAATAGATAGTGTTTTCACTAACGAATAAAGGTGGGCAATGTTCTTTGGGATTGCCTGTGACGGACAGTTGAAGGACCATTTACGAGAGATAAAGTGACGAAGACCCAGCATGACGTACTTTCGCTCTGCCTTATAAACTGGAGATAGTATAAAAACCCATACCGACCTAATATTAAATGTTATAGGTACAGAGACCAGCACACACAGTAAATATTAGTATTTAGTAGTAGTACAGTAGCGACACGCCCCGCCTCCCTCACCTCTTCCCGCGTCGAACGTGCTCTCGAAACTGCTTTTAGTTCTCGCGGCGCTTAGACACGTATACACATATGCACGTACTTGTACAGTCTGTTATTTTGGTAGTAGTGTAGGTAATTTAACCGTTTCGTTTGTATGGAGTGTCGTAGGGGTGACATCAAGCTACCTCAATCTGTCAATTTTCTTTTATGGTCTTTCTACTTTGTTACAAAACAATAAGGTTATTTTTCAATTGGGAAAATTTGACAGTTTGAGATATCTTGATGTGTTGGCGTCTATACATATTTTTGTTCATATCACTGCAGCACTGTTGTCAATGAATTCAGTAATGTTAAGTAAGTCAGTAATAGTAAGGCAGAGCATAAACTTTTGCTTACTTACGTAGATATTTCAAAAGTTTTGTGAGATAAAATTCGGCAAGCCTACTAAATTAAAACTGTATTTATTATAATTTTATTTACTTTAACTTCACAACTTACCCTCGTTTTCATTAAGTTCGGCGCAAAATAAGAGTTCCTTCAAGTGTTTTAAGTAGAGCCTTGACGTTCTAAAAAGTGTTTTATTTATTCTGGTTAGTAATAATAACTGACTAAAGTATACATTATTAGACTTAAGCATTATTAGCCTAAGATTATACCCCGGTTTTTAAACTTCTGATGAAGAAAATCATAATTATTATTTAACACAGATATAGATAGACCTAGATAACGCAAGTATCACGATCTGTATGAAAACCAATCGTGCCATTTTTTGGACATCATCATCATCATCATTTCGACGTCCACTGCTGGACATAGGCCTCCCCCAAGAAATGGGGGGTTTTGCCATAATCGTCACGCTTGGCAGGCGGGTTGGCGATCGCAGTATGTTTGTTACAAAGGCACAGAGAACACTGCTCGGACGGACTCCTTAGTCGCCTCTTACGACACCCACGGGAAGATATGGGATAGTGCTATTCTTTACGTCTGACATCATACGGACGTTTATTCGTCGATTTTTTGGACGTCACAATGTAATACGAATGTTTTGTTTTTTCCTTATTATTCCTTATTACCAGGTATTACTGAGGTTATTAGATTAAAGATAATAGGTTTTTAAATTAATTACGCATAATATTAATCTCAAAATGATTTACCGATGAAAGGAAACGTTTACTTTATTTTGTTTACTTACGATTTTTTATCGTAAGCTAGGCACGAAAATAGGCACGCGAAGTAGTTGCTCTTGCGTTATCTAGGTCTATCTTATATCTGTGTTATTTAGTATAGTGACGTTGGTACAGTCAATCACTACGAGCCTTTGATGTAGTAGTATCAAAGCGAATGACGAATTGACATGCGCTTGACCGTACCTACTTGTCTTCGTACTGATTATTATAATGATTATACATATTAATGATTAGTATAATTAAATTCAACAAATACATTGATAAGCAGTCTTACGAAGAGGTATCGTGTTTCCCAGTAATTTGGTTGTGGAGGTCAGACGGGCAATCGCTCCATGTACAACACTGGTATTCGCTACCAGCAAAGCTGGGCAGGGGCTGGACTGGGGCTGGGCTGGGGCTGGGCTGAGGGCTGGGCTGAATGGGTAGCTGCCTCCGGTTAGACTGGAAGCTGACCCCAACATATTTGGAAAAAGGCTAGGCAAATGATAAAACACATACCTTCTGCTTGATAGAAAACTGAAGCGATGTTGTTGTTGCTTTTATAAGTACGGACATTATCGTACACGTACATCATTCCACACAGGTTGCGTAACATTCAGAGCACAGGTAAAGCGAAGTGCATTGCATCTGTGGATGTCCGTACCGGCTCCGTACGCATTGTACACAACTCAAGTATATAGGAGATGCCGTATTAAGGTACTTTGTAAATAGAGCCTTCTTTGATAAAATTCTCTGAACGGACTCCGTCTTTTGCAGACGCTTCATCTCGAAAGCATACTAGATGTAACTTTAAACATGTTTCGGAATGTAGCCTCTGAATATTTGAGGGAATTTGTTTCAGGAGAAGGACAGGTCTTATTTTCAGTTAAAAATCTTTTCAATACGGTGACCATTGCAGGATTTATTTCAAAAATGTGAGTGATAGAACAGGAATAAAATATACCCACGTGTGGGTTCCGCCACGTATCGGGCTTGCAGGACGATTTGATTTACGTTTTCACGGGCACACATTGTTTGTCGCTCAGTATTTTTTTTTCAACAAATACATGCTTGATCTTCAAGTTCATGAGTGTGTTGACACAAAATCATCTGATCATTTTTTGGGTGACGGGTGCTTGGCGTAGCTTCCTAATTAACTGATAAGCCAATCTTTTAGCACGGCATAACTTAACCCATTGAATGTCTAATTAGCAGACACAATAGATAAACAATAGCTTATGTCGGACTGTGTAACTTAAGACACGCGAAAGGTTAACTCGTGCGAACACGAGATAAATAAAACATGATCTTATATATAATGACTATTTCTAGAAAGCAGGTAGGTACCAATATATTTGCTAAAAGGTACAATTTAAAAGCAACAACAATATAAAAGCCTACCTTGTAAAAATTCTGCAATTGCTATTTTTGTAGAAACTTTCTAACCGATCACAATACCAAAACATACAATGACTCCGATGATACAGGCAATAAATTGGACAGTAAGAAATTTGACTGTGCTAAGTTGTTTAACTTAATGTCGTGTTACCGCTCATATGCGTTATTGGAGCGAGATGACCGCAGCAGGATGTTGTGTGAGCGTGCCGGCCTGGTTAGCGGCTGCTGTTGTAACTAGTATTGCGGTATAGAAGACCGTCAACGTCAAAGACATAGCCAATAATTCAGTTGGACCATTAAACTTACTTTTGAACGTCATATCAGAAAAAACCGGACATGTGCGAGTCGGACTCGCCCACCGAGGGTTCCGTACATATTTGTAGGTACATATCCATACTTCTATGCTAATCCATACTTCAATCTACTTAATATTATAAATGCGTTTTTTGCGACATAAACGTACCTTTTCTTCGGCCGTATCTTTTTGTCACGTTAACATGAGGGTTGATTTTTTTGCAGCATCAAGGGACCGTAGACTTGAGTATGTGATTTTAATTTCAACTCGATACCTATACGCGTTCCCGAGATAAAGGGTCTTGACAGACAGACAGACAGACGGACAGCAAAGTGATCCTATATTCCGTTTTTTCCTTTTGAGGTACGGAACCGTAAAAATTATAAAAGTTACCACCTAATGGGAAAAGTCAGACCTAGTAAAGTCGCTCACTGGCCTGCCAATAATCAAAGCTATTAAGACCGCCGAGGACAGAAGCACGTGGAAGAACGTTGTACATCGAGTGATCAACACTTCATACTACACGTCACGACCTTCAGCAATGAAGATACCGATTAAAAAGAAGAAGCTCACATTGCGGAATGTAATAAACTATTCAGCATTGAGTATAAATCATAACTTATTATTCCTGACTTATCAACAAAGTGACGAGTCTGCCGACTGCCTACGTCCTCCACTACCCGCAAACGAGTATACTCATCTTGTTATCCTTTACCCCGTTCACGTATCAATAACAGAAGTTATAGAGGAAACCCAGAATATCTGAGTGCACATACACAAACATACATTATTTCGTGGAACAAAAACAAGAGAACTGTGCTATCAACTCTGGAGAGCTCGCCAAAGTTTACAAAACCCGTTCATACATACAATAACATAGTTTACGTTCATTTGTCCGTAAATCAAATTGTGAACTCGGTTCGGGCCACAGAGGTTTTTACCAAATACATAAAAAAATCAGATTCCATGGTTTTATTATTTGTTTAATAGTAGAAGTTATGTTTTACGTGTTTATAAATATTTCCTCTTTGAAACCTCATTGCTCTAGTCCTCGTCAGGGTTAAGCTAGATAGCCATTGAGTCAAAACTATATAGAGTCTAAGCTCGTGTGAAATACGTGGTACAGACAGCGTCACCATCTACCCCCTCTCATCATCTCTGCTTACCCCCTTTCCGAAGAAATTTTAATGCGTGGGGGGTAAGCAGTTGTGACGCTGTCTGTACATACGGAAATGATCATGTAAACTCTTTTCCTTTTTCACACAAAAACTGTGCCCATACATATAATTCCTGAAACAATTATCGCGGCCTTTGCCTAAATACGTTGCGATGGAGTCGCAGACATAGCTGAATGCTAATATTTTAAACAGGACGACTGTTTTTGTCTGGTCTTCGTATAATCCAGTAGTATTATCTCTTTCTTTCACTTTAATTACAACGGTTAAGACCACTTACAATAATTAGACAAATATAAGCCAAAAACGAATAAAATAAAGAACAAAGATTTAAAAACTGTATAAAACGACTCATAACAAAGTTCCATGAACGTATATTTTCTATTAACTCATTTTTCACTTTCAAACATAACAAATTCTTAATTATTACCAAGTTTTATCATCTTCTCTTTTATTTCACAGACATCCTTTCCTCGTCGCTCTTTCACAGTTAAATTCAAAACATTTATTTCAATTATACCATTTACAGGCACTTTTGTACTGTCGAGGAGTCGGTCAGTTAGTCAGAAAGTTAAAGCTTGTTGTCCGCTTCTATATATAAAAACAATGTAGGTACAGTCAGCAAAGGAGATAGGTATGCAGGGTCGCCAGATATAGTCACAGTTTACTTAAAAACCGATGGATATTTTTGTATAAAATAAATTAAAATCTCTAATAAAATCATCAGACAATACATCTAATAACTCGCCCATTCATTTACGCCGCTGGATTATGCAGGCGTATCCAGTGTTCCAGTATAGGGCTGTCCCACTTGTCCACTATCGTAATCAAGATACTGTTGTGACCGCCACGAACCCTACGCATGACGGAAGCGCACCGTTTACGCATGATGGCTTGAAACCCATAAAGCTTGAAGCCATGGCCGATGACCAATCTCAACTGACAGCGCCCGTCCACGAACATGACGCATCCATATCGTGTATTTTAGCCTTAAACATACCGTCATAATGTTACCGTGTCTTAGCAAGTTACGATATCTAAGTTAGATATCGTACCTTATATTATATACCTTATACGTATACCGTACGTATCGTACCTTCATACAAGCCGAAAAGCCGGGCTTGCACTAATCAGCATAACATGAGCTAATCAATAACTGAGCGACTTGCTGATTTTATCTTAATCGTAAAATGTCTATCTGGCTTGCCCTAACCTGCCGACGCCATTGATTTAAACACGGCTCAGCTGATGAAACATTGATGCTGCGACGCTGCCTAGAGGTGAATGTTCATATCCATCGTCTGAGGTACCTCCACCGCCACGCCCCGCGCCCGCCGCCGCCGACCTCCACCAATGATCTTCGAATTACCTTTATGGGGATTAACCGACGAATTAGTTCAAGGGATTTCCTTGGATTATCTGTTAAACTTGCTAGCAAGGAGAACATGGTACAGTTTATCAGATTATGTACTTATATTAAATTACATTAACACAGAAACATTGAGAGTAGGTACATTGTTATATTGTCAAAGTAAAACAATATTAGAGTGGGAGACAGAAAGTATTAACAAGAAAAAGTAAATAAAATTCAAACGCGGCAACACGTGCAAGCCCACAAGAAAGTAATATTATATTTATGGAAACACGCAGCTGAGAATATAATTGCTTAACATACTGAATAAAACCGAATTTTCACACCATCAATGTTGGAGACACTAAATCAAATAATGTTCAGCTGACAGGGAGTACTCACACGGAATCCCATGATAATACGCTCAACCTTTGAGAAAAATATTATTCGATAATTCGGCGCGAATGGAAGAAAAAGTGTGGTACAATAAACAGGCTGTATTCAAATGAGGCGGCCCAGAGGAGGGCGCGGGCGGAGCGCGGGGGGTGGCGGGCGACAAAACAATGATAATATTACAAACTTATTTAGATTGAGGCCATGAGGTGTGACTACGAGCACCTTGTTATTCATCTTAATTGCAGTTCAGTTCAAGGTGCTTGGTATATTTATAGAGTGCTAGCTGGTTGGCAGAATTTATTAAAGCTATGAACAATACATTAAAGAACTATATGTAGGTGGTGCCACCATCCCACTGTCCATACCCCTGGTGGTATAGTTTTAGACGCACTATACCACCATACGCACTATACACACGCATTAAAGTGCTAAGACGAATGAGCGAAGCAAGCGGTGCCGCGGCAGCGGCCGCCGAGCGCCAGATCCACTCTATTGTTGGTGAATCATTTGAATTAGGTTAAACCTAAACCTGTACCTAAATTTATACCTCCTAATACGCAGGCTTAAACGAATTCACAATGCACACTCACATTATCATACACACTCACTCAACACATCCCTCACACTATTACATACACTCACGCACAGACACAATCAAAACCCACTCGCATAGATCACACCCGTGCGCTGCTTTTTGTATTTTGTTTTCTTATATTTTTATTGTCAATTGCATACTCTGTTTATTGTTAAGTGGAAGAGCGAAGTCACCTAACAAAAGGATCTTCTTGCTTAAAAGGGGGTATCGTGTTACCCAGTTACTGGGTTGTGGTCAGATAGGCAGTCGCTCCATGTAAAACACTCATATTGAAATTGGTAGGAACGGTTAGTTTGGAAGTCGACCGCCACATAGTTAGGAAAAAGCTAGGCAGATGATGATCTTGTCGTTGTTTCAACGCGTCTGACGTTGTATACTGTTGCTTAGTAAATAGATTCAAATTTCCCATTAATGTACAGTCAACAGCAAAAGTAGATGATCAAAATCAGAAATTCAATACTAATAAACGGACTTCGCGTCAGAACTGTGTGGCGTCGAAGTGAATCAAAAGTGTGTGTGTGATAATCACATATTTTTAATAAATAAACTAGTAATAAATGATATAAATTAGTGTTAGTAAATTAGTGTTGAATTTCTGATTTTGTTGACTGTACCTACGTGAGAGCGCGGCAGACGAGCGGCCACTGCGCGACAGTTGCACAGAGACTTTCGTGAAGTCTAACTGCAGACTAACTTTTACTGCAAATTACACATAATTGATGTGAATACAGAATTTACGACTTTGTATACACTTTACTAAGTACTGAAATCACTCTATTAGTGAGTACACACTCTGCAGTCACACTGCATTAAAAAACTATTTAGATTTATATTTCGTGTATTGAGGTAATTAAAATCACTACATAATATAAATAAAAATAAAGAAAAAACACTTTTTTAAAAACAAGCTTACTTACTAGTTAATAAAAAAGAACTAAAAAGTTTAAAATAATTTAAATCTGAAAAGAAATATACTATTTTATAGGTAGGACATTATATCCCATTTTTTAACAAGTAATAAAAGGTTTTTTTTTAAAAAGTTTTTTTTCTATATTTTTATTTTTAGCTTTTTAGTATTCATGATTCGGGTGTTACTACGGCGTTTTTTCGTAGCCCGAACATTATAGGGGATAAGGGCCTCAGTACAACAGGGTTCGCCCTGGTACCCAAAGCGAAACGTTAGCGATATGACATGTTTATACGGATTCACCGTGCTCACCTTGGCATTGAGGCTTCCATCTAATCATATAGAATTCACATTGATAACAAATAGAACGAACTTATTTTCCTAAATCTGATGGGGTTGCATTTGCATATGGATATTATCCTTCATCAGACCCTGGTTACCATTTAAGATCAAAGTACTAGTCAAGACAAATCAAGAGAGTCCAAACTCGATGGAATTGTGTTGTTTTCTTCCGGACTTCTAGCGAACATAGCCGAACATAGCCAATTTCCAGCTCCATCATCAGACCTTGGATACTATCTAGAGACAAAGTACTCGTTAAGACGAATCACACGAGCCCAAATAAGATGGGGTTATGTTGTTTCATTACAGAGTTCCTATGAACACCTTCCAGCTCCATCATCAGACCCTGCATACCACCTAGAGAAAGTACTCGTTAAGACGAATCATACGAGCCCAAACACGGTGGGGTTATGTCGTTTTGTAACGGAGTTCCTATGACCACCTTCCAGTTCCATCATCAGACCCGGGATACCATCTAAAAATAAAGTACTCGTCAAGACAAATCATACGAGCTCAAATTCGAGGGGGTTATGTTGTTTTATAACGGAGTTCCTATGGTCGTCTTCCAGTTCCATCATCAGACCCTGGATACCATCTAAAAATAAAGTACTCGTCAAGACAAATCATACGAGCTCAAATTCGAGGGGGTTATGTTGTTTTATAACGGAGTTCCTATGGTCGCATTCCAGTCCCATCATCAGACCCTAAATACCATCTAAAGACAAAGCACTCGTAAAACTAAAACGGGCTATATACGGGAAACGTGTACGAAAAATGAAAAAACAAGTTATGACGAGACATTTGGGACTAATAATATTACAAGTATAAAAAGTTGAATATTCAAAGTGTAGGCAGCTCGATTGTGTGAGAGGTGTAGAGTTGTCTGAAGACAATCAACACTTGGAGATTACACACGTAACTGAGAAAAAATAGCTGGAAATAATAGAGGAGTTTGTTCCGCTGGTCACGTGCGTGACACATTGATCTAGGAATATTGTATGCTCGAGCCGACGCGCGGCGCTCCAGCTCTGTTACCAATGAGTACGTCGATATGGAATTCTGTGTGAGAAATGGGTTCGAGATCCGAGTTTGATTGTATTGTTGTTGTACGTACAAAGTTATAAAAATGTTCTGATTACAAGTTCATCGTAAGATTAACAAAACTTTTGGCTGTACGTATATCTTTCATAGTACTACTCTCTATCGGTTATATATATATACCTTTATAAATAAATACCTACATCTCTTTGCAGTAGACGTGATGAGCACGGACTGATCTTATACCGACACCACCTGCATGCCTCGGAAAGCACGTAAAGCCGTTGATCCTGGCTGTCTTTCGTAGATCTTTGACAGTTGTTTTAGGTAACGCGTCACAAGCCAAAAAGTCTGACAATCAGTCTTACCGAGGGGTATCGTGTGGAGGTCAGGAAAGCTGTTGCTCCATGTAAAACGCTATTCAGCTGTAGACTGGAAGTCGGCCTCAAAATAGCTGGGAAAGGCTAGAAAAATGATGATCTCTTTGCAACGACACTGTACTAACCAAACTTGTCAATTCAACTTCCATTAAAAAATATTGTCCATTAATGTCGACATAAAGCCACTAAACACACAGTGGAGGTGAGAACGAAAGTTGACCGGCGACCGACCAGTGTGCCACGTCTCGATCTCACGACAAAATTTATACCTCCGCAGGGAAATTAATATCAGGTGTTAGGGGCTGAGCGACTAGCGTAGTGCGTAGCGGGACAAGGTATCACCTTGACGACGACTCGTCTCATGCTGTGTAATTAGATAAGTGGCGTTTTAAACTAATAACTGCTGTCGTCCCTATCTATACTAATATTATAAAGCTGAAGAGCTTGTTTGTTTGTTTTTTTGGTTGAACGCGCTAATCTCAGGATGTACTGGTTCGAATTGAAAAATTCTTTTTGTGTTGGATAGTCCATGCGAAGCCGGGTCGGGTTGCTAGTTTAATAATATTTATAGAACATTGAAATAATTTTGACGACACGGTTGGCGCAGTGGCTGAGCGATCGATTCCCGCCCACGGTAAACATTTGTGTGATGAGCACTTGTGTTTGCCTTGTGTCTGGGTGTTGTTTATCTATATATTTATGTATTTACAAAAAAAAAAATGTATTTGTGTATGTATATCAGCTGTCTGACACCCATAGTACAGGGTCTCCCTAGTTTGGGGTCAGATGGTCGTGTGTGAAAATGTCCCCACATATTATTACTATTTGTGTTTGTTTTCTTTGTTCTCAGCTCTTTGGCTGGTTTTAACTGCATTTACGGGCCGGAGCCAAGTAAATGTAGCGTGTGGTGTGTATTATGTTGAGGGTGTATTCTGTTAGGGGTCTGCTTCGTGTTCATCAATCTGCATGAACTTTCTCACGATTCGGCACGTATTTAATATGGCAGCTTTCTGTAGAGTGATATAAAGAGTTTCTTGTCGATCAAGTAGTTTTAAGCTATGGAGAAGGTGGTTCGGGATAACGCCTGTTGTGGATATGACTATAGGGATTACGTACACTTTTTCTTGTCGCCATATTCGAGTTACTTCATCTCTGAGTTCTGTGTATTTACTAATTTTTTCAACTATTGTTTTTTGTAAGTTATGTGTGTTGGGGACTGCAATGTCTATTAGGTAAGTGATTCTTTTTGTTTTATCCTGTAGGATTATGTCTGGTCTGTTATAGTGGATGGTCATATCTGTGAGTATAGCGCGGTCGTAATATAGTTTGTACGTGTCATTTTCTAGGATAGTTTGTGGTGTGTACTTGTAGTAAGGAGTGTTCGTATTTTGTATGAGAGTGTGCTTGAGTGCTAGTTTTTGATGAATGATGTTTGCTACTTGGTTGTGTCTGTGAGTGTAGTCTGTCTGTGTGAGAGTTGTGCATGCTCCAGTTATGTGTTGTATGGTTTCTGCCTGAATGTGGCACCGGCGGCATTTATCGTTTGTAATAGAAGGGTCTTTAATTATATATTTCCTGTAGTTTTTCGTGTTTATAATTTGATCTTGTATGGCTATGATGAAGCCTTCGGTTTCTGGGAACAGGTTTCCTATTTTATTATTATTATTATCCACATTTATTCATTTTTTTACATATTGTAATATATTTTTAAAGATCAGTAAAAAAAAAAAACATTTAAAAATATAAAAAATAGTAGCCCACCGGTATCGGGAACAGGGTCCAAGCTACCGGTGGTCAGGGCTCCTGAGAGAGGAATCTCCTGACTATACGCGCCGTGTCCAGGAGTACCGCTTTCTGTATCAAGCCCTTGATCCAGCTGCCCAACGAGAGCCTCCTTAGGTGTTGGTCGAGGCTCTTGGAAATGAGTCCATTGGCCGTAACGACTATCGGCACAATGACTGCTGTATTCACATCCCACATGTCGACAACCTCGCGAGCCAAGTCAAGATACTTGATTTGTTTATCTTTCTCGGTTTTCACGAGGTTCTCGTCATGCGGAACCGCTATATCAACAATCATTGTGCGACGCTCTAATCGATCTATCACCACTATGTCAGGTTTATTGGCAACAATAGTCCTGTCAGTGATGATAGATCGATCCCAATACAATGTGATGTTGCCATTTTCGAGAACTGGGTCGGGCACATACCTGTAGTACGGTACTTCCGATTCCACAAGCCTGTATTTTAGAGCAAGTTGCTGGTGGATAATCCTAGCTACAAGGTTGTGTCTATGCAAGTAGTCTCCGTTAGCCAGACGAGAGCACCCAGAGATAATGTGTCGGATTGATTCTCCCGGTCGGTGGCATGCCCGACAAATGTCAACCGTGCCGTCCTTCACAATATACCTCCGGTAGTTGTTCGTCATCATAACTTCATCCATAATCGCACAGACAAAACCTTCGGTTTCCCCAAAGAGATCACCGAATCGCAGCCAGGATACGGACGCCAAGAAGTCTACATTAGGCCCATGTAGGGCCCGGTAGAAGCGCCCGTGAAGCTCCTTGCTCTGCCATACCTTCTTGCGGTCATTAGTATCTAGTACTACAGGTTTGCGCCAGTTCTCGTTCGCTAAAGAGAGCGGGGTGAGGCCCTTGTCCACTGAGACCACATCTCGATGCATACCCACGTCGGTTTTAAGGAAGTACTCCCTGAGACTGCATACCTCACGGTTGTGCAGGGACTTAGCATTAAGAAAGCCTCGGCCTCCGCACTTCCGTGGGATATACAGTCTCATTACCGATGACCGTGGGTGATGCATCCGATTTGCGGTCAGCAATGTACGGACCCTCCTATCCAGGGCGTCAAGTTCCGTCTGAGTCCACTTGAATATGCCGAAAGAGTACATCAAAACCGGCATGACCCATCCGTTGAAGGCGCGCACCTTGTTTCCGCCTGATAAAAGACTATTTAACATTTTATTCAGGCGGCCAAAGAAGCGCTCCTTCAACGATTGTTTCATGTCGGCAGCATTGATGCCTAACGCTTCCGACATACCCAAGTACTTGTAGGTTTCGGTTGAGGAGAGGGATCTAAGACGTATGGAATCCGAGAGTTGGGTTCCCACGGATTCCATAATCTCCCCTCGCTTCACATGCATGACTGCACATTTGTCCACACCAAATTCCATCCTAATGGCGCTACTGAAAGTTTCTGTAACTTTCAGTAGCTCCATCAGTCGCAAATTGTTGGGGGCAAAGAGTTTCAGATCATCCATGTAAAGGAGGTGAGATATGACCTGACCTCCTCTTCTCAACCGATACCCTAAACCCAAACCCTCCAGCAACGTGCTTAGAGGGTTCAAGGCTAAACAGAACCATAGTGGACTTAGACTATCACCCTGAAATATACCTCGCTCGATCCTTATCGGTTCGCTATTCTCCCGGATCTGCCGACATCCTGGATAGCGAAGGACCGTCCTCCATTGCCCCATACATGACATCAGGAAGGTGCGTAGAGTTGTATCTACCTTATACAACTCCAACACCCACATGAGCCATGTATGTGGCACAGAATCATAGGCCTTCTTATAGTCTATCCAAAATGTCGACAGATCCCTTCGGGAACGACGAACCTGCTGGTTAATGGCCATATCAATGAGGAGTAGCTCCTTAGTACCACGAGACCCATTTCTACATCCATTTTGAGAGGCAGACATGATTGAATTTTTGTCAATGTGTTCGTTAATTTTCACTCTCAAAATGGATGTAAGAACTTTATAGACCGT
This sequence comes from Charanyca ferruginea, assembly GCA_947361185.1. Taxonomy (NCBI): domain Eukaryota; kingdom Metazoa; phylum Arthropoda; class Insecta; order Lepidoptera; family Noctuidae; genus Charanyca; species Charanyca ferruginea. The sequence continues at coordinate 29,334,937 of OX376061.1, read as the reverse complement.
TGGCAGACAAGTAATCGGCCTATAATTTTTGGGTTCCGTAGTACTACCAGATTTATGGAGCAGGTGGGTTATTCCAGTAGTTAGGAATTGGGGCAATGATCCTGACTCTAAGGCTGACTGGAACTGAGACGCTAAGTGAACGTGCGATCTTTGAAACCATTTTATCCAGAAATTTTGCAGCCCGTCCTGCCCTGGAGATTTCCAGTTAGGTAACGGACGGACTGCACGAGCTACATCTTGGGGGCTTATGGTAATTGCCCCCATTTCTAGTATTGGATCACACGCTCGCTCAACCTCCCGAGTCCAATCGCCCTCAGTGTGGCTGACAGGCACCGACCAGATGCTGCGCCAAAACGAACACATGGCAGCATCATCCGGCTGGTGCGCATCAGCCACGCCTTGGTCCGGTCGCTCCCAAGTCCTATACACCCACCTCTCATCACTCTGGAATATGCGATTCTGAGTGTACCGCTCCACTCGTCGCTTGTACCGTCGAATACGGTTTGCCCATGCACAGATCTTCTGCTTCAGGAAGTCGATACGCTCTGTGATGCAGGACAAATAATCTCGAGGATTGATATCAGTCCCCGAGAATGCCCGCCTCACAAAGCGCATCACTCTAGGGCGCGTGTTGCCCTCCCTGAAGCAGATAAGCTTGCCGATGAGTGCTCTAGCCTCACCAATACGACGCTCAATCCTGTACTGCCATGCTGGTACAGCTGGTTTTGGTCGTGCAGCTCCGTCACTGTTGGGAAATTTGACATGAGCTACACGACATGCTGCTACAGCCGCGCAGTACAAGATCGAGTGGGTATCAGCGAGGTCTTTGCTGCTGTCAAAATAATTTGACAGCTGCGAATCTAAAGCACACACCAGCGCCCTATTTTTCTTGTGCATGGGCAAACGAGGTAGTCGCGGCTTTAATTCAGGCGGTGTGGAGCGATACTCCCGGAACGCATCCTCCAAAGCACTCCTCAATTGAACATTGCACTGGGTACTCACGGATATAGCCTCGCCATCATCCTCTTCACCACCGTCGTCAGGTCGCGGTGAAGCACTGGGTAAATCTTGCGATTGTACCGCGACCGCAACCAGTGGCAACGCAGACGTGTCATGGCTACTCCGTGATTCTAGGCGTAGTCGATCAAGTACAACGTCATCCAGCATATGGTTACGCTGGATGACCCGCACCTGATCCGACAGTCGCTGTGCCGACACGTTGACAGCTGGCTCAAGCACCTGAAACAGAGAGAGCTTTCGACCACGGTACGCAGTCATGTTACTTCCCCCCTCTGTAGCCCCATAGTATGAGCGCATGACACTTTCATTAATAGACTGCGTCCATCTCATGCGCTGCACACTTCCACCGGGAGCGGGGACCCTATCAGAGACCGGTGGGTCTCAAAGTCCCAAGCTGTCCGGCGGCCGGCGTCGTCCCCGCCGACGCACAGGTGGTGGCGTCGTCGGCGGAGAGAAATATTCGTCGCTCGAGCTCGACGCAACTGCCTCAGCCGGTGTCACAGCACTCACTAAAGGGCTGGGTTCCGGCGGCGGCGAGGCGGAGCTGAGCGACGGGTCCGGAGATGGTAGGCGTGCTCGTCGTGCTTGTTGTTGTTTATTGTTTTTTACCTGCTTTTCGTTTCGTATTTTCCATCAATATTATGTATTTTCCAAAGTATTTTCCATTTTAATTGATATTGTTTTGACATATTATGTCATAATAAAATTTTCATCATTTTTGTGTTATTATTATTATTATTATTGTTATTAATTATTCGAGCCGGGAATAATTTAACGTGCCATTATTCGGTTCTCTATCATTTAATTACTACTCGTACTGACGTATTTTAAATGATTATGAATATAATTAATATTTATCTTATCTATCCATCCACACTTATTCCTTATTTTACTTATCCATACATACTAATATTATAAATGCAAAAGTAACTCTGTCTGTTACGCTTTCGGCTAAAACAGCTGAATCGTTTTTGATGAAATTTTGCATGAAAATAGCTTGAACCCTAGGGAAGGACATAGGCTACTTTTTAATTCGCGACTTTGTCTGCATCTGCGATAACCAACATTCACGCGGACCAAGTCGCGGGTAAAAGCTAGTAATTTATATTTTATCTAATATGCAGTTATTAATATTGTTCAATTTTTATAATTTTATCTTTTAGCAATATTAAAGAAAGCCTCCAAAACTCTTTACTAACATTCCACAGTAAACACTTACTTTTTCTGGAGTAATTTCGAGATGTATTTCTAATTTGATTACCTACAGCTGTATACTTTGAATTTCCCCCGAGAAATATTTTGCAACTAAAAATATGGTCTGAAAAATAAGTTTGCAAATTGACTGAGCAACTTTAGATCCAGCCAAACGTTTTGTTAAGCCGTGTTGTGTACTTGTACTTACATGGAGTGTAGGATTGCCTTGTGAGTGGAGCCAGCGAAATTGGGGGGAAAGCTTATAAAAGCAGGTGTAAGTAACATTTGGCACACGCGGTATGAATACTTAATTGTAATTCGAGTTACGCGGCAATGTTTGCGTGATAACAAAGTGGATTAAGCTTTCGAAATTCCGTTAACGATATAAAATGTTTTCGAACAATCTCCGGGTACAATGAACACGCTGTGCCTATACTGTATCAATGTTTAAACTTTGTATTTTTATCAAGGTCTGGTTCTGGTATAAATAAATGTAGATTTCTTTCAAAGTATTTCATGGATCAACGTGCAATTAAAGGCGAAAAATAACAATCAGAACTTTCTCAACAAGACCATTTCTTCACCTCATAGTAGAATACAAAGACGTTTCCCGCAGTTTGTCCCTCAGCACGATTAGATCTTTTACACTATGCAACGGATTTTTAATGCAGTTTTCATCAATAGATACAGTGCTTTATACGTATAGTTTAATATTATTTATGTTAATTTTTGTTCTTTATTAAGTCGATGATTGTTGAAGATGTCGGTCAAAATCATGCTGACTGGGAGCTTTAGCGGCGTGTTCCGCGTAAACCAGTAGAGCTATATTCTACCCACTACCAGTGCGAAGTCGGGACGGGTATTAAAAAAAATACAATAGATTATTTGTTTTTTTTTACCTAAATTCAATGTAACTGTATGGGCAACACACAACACACCGCCAGATTGCATTACAATTATTCTAACATGACAATGTGAGCGACAAATTATATTTGTGTTTGCGCGGTCTGAGGTGCCGCCCGCCGGGATTACTGCGGCCTACACCGAAACAAAGTGACAGCTGCGCCTTTATTCCCCGAAATGATCTGTAATTCAGTTTTCAAATTCGTAAGCAAACAAATCTTCACGCCTCATCCCACGAGAGGATAGACTGGAATAGGAACAATGATAAAAATGTCGCTGTAACACAAATTACGTTTTTCAATTGCTTCCCAAATGTTTGTAAGAAATGCACATTATGCGTCTATGTTTATTGAAGTATTAATTGCCTTAGATTATGAAACAAAAGGCAGATAGACCGCGCGGAACACTGAAAGTGACGCCAAAAAAGCAACTACAAATTCAAAAGCGAATACCTATAATCTCGTGATTGTATTCGTTTTTCATTCAATTTTTATTTGTTTTTTTTTTTGACGATGCGGCATTTCGTGATATACTGACTCCTGTCAGTACAGCACGAAACGCGTTGTAGGTATTCGCTTTTGAATTTGTATTTGCTTTTTTGGCTTCACTCTCAGTGTTCCACGCAGTCTATGTGCCTTTTGTTTCCTAATTTGATATTAATGCATTCATATTCTCGATTACATGGATTTTTAACTGAAATAAAATGATAATATCCATGGGTTGGTTGACGATCTCTGGGGGAAGCCTACTTTCTGCAGTGGACGGTGATGATGATGGTGATAATCCAAGATCTAGATGTAAGACCATCAGTTTCATTTTGCTGTAGCCTTACTATAGTTTGTAAAGTTGTTAGGTAATGTTCACAAGGCAAGTTGAGGAGATTTAAAGTGTACTTAGTATGTATTTTCTCGTTCAAGTAGCAAGAGCAGCGAGCTGTAGTTAGCAACCTATCGCTACTTTGTACATCATTACAAAGTTTAAACGCGTCTTTGCTAAACGCATCATCTTCGATGTAGGGTAAATGCTTTCAGTTAGTTTGTCAGGTAATTTTAAGAGCTATTTAGAGTTGTTGAGAGGAATTTTTAATTACTTACTTTTATCAGTTATTTTCCTATTCTACATCCCAAGAGTCGGTAACTGACCATACATACATATTTGACTGTGACCATTAGTTTTGTAGACAAGACTGATGATTATGACCGTTTCCACATAGTTACCAGCTCAGGTTATGAAACCAAAGGCAGATAGATCGTGCGGAACACTGAGAGTGAAGCCACCAAAGCAAATACAAATTCAAAAACGAATACTTACAATTCGCTTTGCGCTTTACTGACACGAGTCAGACTAGCACAAAGCGAAGCATCGCTAAAAAAACAAATAAAAATTCAAAAGCGAATACAATCACGAGATTGTAGGTATTTGCTTTTTAATTTGTATTTGCTTTTGTGGCTTCACTCGCAGTGTTCCGCACGATCTATCTGCCTTTTGTTTGATAAATCTGAGGGTACTAGGTAATGGCATAATAATAGTTATGAGTAGTATTTCTTAGAAAAAAGCTTTTTTACAAAAAAAGACAATCGCCTTCCAAATCTAAAAAGTGATAAATAAGTTTAGCACAGTACACATACTCGTATGACTAGATTTGGAAGTCGGTGTCTTTGTTCTATTTGTTGTCTTTAATTGCAACCGACTTCCAAATCTAAAGTCATGTGTGTATGATGCTAAAGTTATTTATCACTGTTTAGATTTTGAAGGCGGTTGTCTTATTGTAAAAACGCTTTTTATTTATCACTTTTTAGTACCTTCTTATCATCCAAATCCATTAAGAACCGGCAACACAGTTAAAACAGAGGTACTCCAATGATTGAAGAAACTAAAACGTTTAGATTTTTTTGGGATATTGTTGATTTTTCAAAAAGTGCTGAATCAATTTCGATACAATATATATGGGACCACACATGAGGCATACCCCATCCATAAGAAAAAAAAATTTCAAAATCGATTCACATTTGCCGGAGAAATCGCGTAAAAAATATACAAAAAAAAAGCTTTTTACAAAAAAGACAATTGCCTTTAAAAACTAAAAAGTGAAAAATAACTTTAGCACAGAACACACATTGACTTTAGTTTCGAAATTCAGTGGCTTTGTTCTGTTTATTGTTTTGTATTGCCACCGACTTCCGAAACTAAAGTCAATGTGTGTTCTGTGCTAAAGTTATTTTTCACTTTTTAGTTTTTGAAGGCGGTTGTCTTTTTTGTTAAAAGGTTTTTATTTTCCGCTTTTTAGTACCGCCTTCTCATCCAAATTTATTGAGAAGAGATTGAAAGTTAACTACTACAAAGATTGATGAAACTAAAACGTTGTCTATGTAAAATGTCTGGGTACTTGTTGATTTTTCAAAAAGTGCTAAATCAAATTCGATAAAATTTATATGGGACCACCCCTGAAGCATACCCTATCCATAATTTTCAAAATCGGTTTACGTTTGCCGGAGAAATCGCGTAACAAATCGCGCACATACTTAATGCAAATTTAAGACTTGTACGGTTTTCTCATAGATGCCATTGTCAGAACTGGACCAAATTAAAATGAGACCACACGGGAAGCACTTGCTTTCAAATAAAAAAAGAATCAACAAAATCGGTTCACCCAGTCCAAAGAAATCAAGTAACAAACATAAAAAAAAAAAAAAAATACAGACGAATTGATAACCTCCTCCTTTTTTGAAGTCGGTTGAAAAAACAACATATACAGTCGAATTGAGAACCTCCTTCTTTTTTGAAGTCGGTTGAAAAAACGCATATCCGTAATTCTGTATCACAAACCACCAGACTGTAGGCTTTACAAACCAGAGATAATATGTAGTGTGTGTGTGTGTGCACCCATTGCTTAGCTACTGCTCCAACAAAGCTGCAATTCAATTCGGTTTCATGTTCAATGATAACAACTGCTGATACAGACAGCTGATGCTTCATTACAATGTGCGCTCTGAAGCCAAACACAGTGTGGCCTAATAGACGTGCACGTAAAACGCAATAACCCAATTCAAGACAAACTGGCACACTGAACTAAATCAGTAAAAGGGGGCTTAACCTGGAAACATCGCAATCAGACTAATACCAGGAGATAATAAGTGGTGAGGCGGAAACGAAGTTAAATAATTAGTTAGCGCAAGAGGCGCAGTTGCATGATTGACAAACCGAGCAGCCGACGTAATTAGTTCACTGAATACACTTGATGCGCTTGCTGCTGTCACACCGAACTGAGGCACGGGCGGATTGAATAGCTTGAAGTTTACGTGTTTTTTGGTATATGTTTAGAATGGACTGTAAAAGTTGTATGCATAATATGGCATGCTGGTCGAAACCATTAACAAAATGTTTTGACTACTGCATTCCTTCTAGAAGCTTTTCGTATTTAGAATGTTAGTCTTTTTATATTTTTATAACAAGCGATTGTTGAGCCTAGCACCGTCAGTGGCCGACGTGCTCTTGCGATAGTATAATCATCATCATAATTTTAGCCGAAAGACATCCACAGCTGGACATAGGCCTCCCCCAAGGGGGGGTTTTGCCATAATCGCCACGCTTGGAAAGCGGGTTGGCGATCGCAGTATGGTTGTTACAAATGCACAGAGAACCCTGCTACCCATTCTCTGGTAAGTCCCTTAGTCGCCTCTTACGACACCCACGGAAAGATATGGGATGGTGCTATTCTTTACGTCCGACACCATACGGAATAATAATAAAAGTATAATAAAAGTGTTTAATTGCTCTGCCATCTTTAATTCCAGGAACCCCTGACCAGTAACAGAATACACCACGGAAATACGTACATCGATCCGGTACCGTAAAGACCCAGCAGGTTTAAACTCTTACAATACCTACCTAAATTCAGCAGTTATTGGTTTTTCTAAACTTTAACAATTGAACAAAAATGTCTGTTAGAACTGAATTATCTGGATCTATGTTGGGGTCGGTGTCCAGTCTAACCGATGAAGCTGTATACCAGTGTTTGACATGGAGCAGCTGCCTGTCTGACCTCCACAACTTTGTTACTGGGTAACGCGATACCCCATGGTAACACTGGTTGTCGGACTTTCTAGCTTCTGACTACGACACGGCTTTACGTGCTTTCCGAGGCACAGAGAAAACTCGATATGAAATAGATGACCAGCCGAACAGATCGATAGTTCGTTGATGGGTGACCACTCATCAGATCGATCGATCTGTTCGGCTTTTAATTAGTCACGAGTCCCTTCCTGTAAGATCTGAATGTTTGAATGAATGTTAAAAACAGATTAGTGTAGAACTAAGAAGACGAAAGACTCATTTCCAGATTTCAGGAAGGCACGATATGAAGAGTAGACAAATTGGATGCAAAATAAAAAAGAAACATTAATGTTTATTTTTTATTTTTGTGTAAGAGTATTAGTGTATTTGTTAGTAAAAACATCGCAGAATGCAGGGTACACAGACCATTTTAATAAAAGGAATATTATGAAAATACACCTGGAAAGTGAAGACTTAATAACTGCATGTTACAGTACGGTGTAAACGCAGCCCGTTTACTTGTGTGTTCGTATTCAGCTAGCACATTACACATACATGGACTGCGGCATAAATCGCTCGCTTTGCATACATTGCTCGCTGAATGCGACGCTGTGTTTCTCTTGCCATAGCGGAGTGCACGTAATCATATCGCAATATGATAAGAACGTATACTTCATTAGTTATTGAAGATCTTACAGGTAGATGATTGTGTCCGCTTGTTTCATAGAAGTGAGTTGAGCTTAGACAGAGAAGATGGAACTGGTATTGTGAAAACACACTATTTCACATCTCTTTTTTTCCCTTTTTTTAAAACGTTGCCCAACACTAGGAATTTCTCCTGTGTCGTGGGTACTTTTACAAACAGAAAGAGATAACTCCTGGTTTCCTTCACCGAAGTCGGTCATGTCCAAGATAAACTTAGAAAGTACATATTACGAAAATGACAAAGTCACATTACGAGTAGTGCTTGCTCCTACCTGGTTGTGAACCCACATCCCTCGTGCATGAGAGGCGGGCGCTTTAACCACTGGGCCATCACGACATATTATTTTTTTTTTAAGTTTTATGTTTGTTCAGCGATTTCTCTGGAAAATTTAAATTGATTTTGAAATTTAATGGAAATAAAATTTTCTCCTGAAAACCAGCGCCGTGGTTCGTGCCTTGCTGCGCGGGCCAGGGCATTTATGCTGAGCGCTGGCCGTTTCGCGCGGTGGTGACGCGTGGTTCCAACTATAATTATTTGTATTTTTATTTATTTTTTATTTTATTTCTTAGAATTTAAATGTTTAGTTTTAAGCATGTTATGCATTAAGTGCGTCACTTCCGTGTAAATATATGGTTTTTCGTTCTTTTCTTTTTCTTATTATTACTAAAGGAGAAAATTTTGAATTAAATTAACGTTTGACCATCCTTGAGGATACCCTTTCCATTAAATTTCAAAATCGATTTATAACTGCTGGAGAAAACACTAAAACAAACGTAAAACATACATACACCCGAAACATAACCCTCCTTCTGGCGCAGTCGGGTAAAAAACAAAAAGTCAAAATGTATGGAACAACTGCAGCTTTTTTCAAATTTCAGGGTTAGTCCCACAGTAAAAGTTGTTTGCGTTTGTGGTACGCGTTTAGGTCATCTCACCACCTCTTTCTGGGCCGCCCGCGGCGACTGGGTCGCCCGTAAACTTACGTACATTATGGAAAATAACATTGCGTGTATGGGAAAAAAAGCATCCTTCGTCAATAGACATAATAATAATCTTATATAAAAAAATCTTCTGTGCGTGTGTATGAAAGTGAACTCTTCCTGGACGGCTGGACCGATTTCGATGAAAGTTTTTGTGTGTATGCCAGTGGAATTGAGAATGATTTAGATTTACAATTGGACCCGGTAGGTGGCGCTGTAGTCGGTTTTATTATTTTCAGGGCAGGACAACGTCTGCCGGGCCCGCTAGTAATAAATAATAATAATAATAATAAAATTCTTTATTTTCAATTTTCCAATTTGAAATGAGAACAACTGTGTGTTAATTTCTTAAATTGCAATTAAAATTAATTAATAAGACTAACTAACACATCACTAAACTTAAAATATGCTTATTGTATACTACTGTATTGGCAGTAAAAGCACTTACTCGGTAGGTTCCAGGTTGCGCAACATCATCTGTTTGTGTAAGCCAATAATCAGTCTAGTTCTATACTCAAAGTAAATCTTTATCACTCGGCATCCAGGACTTGTCCTCTTCATACCAATTACAAAGTAAGTTGGTAACATAGATAATATTACATCATTAACCAGTTTAATAGCAATCAAGAATGATCTACGTATATCCTACTACCAAAGTTAATCTAAACCACTCATCAAACTTAGACATAATTCAAGTACCTACAATTTATCAAACTTCATTTTCATTTTGATAACGACACTAGTTCGTTATTTTGTTCGTGTTCTAACGAGGAAGTTGGAACAAAGTAGCCGAGTTCATCACAGATATGATTCATCAAGGAGTGTATGAGACAAAGCCCTCGTCTTCACTGAGGTGTGTCACTCACGTAATTATTCCATATTAGTTAATTTGAAGGCTGTGTGCGATATGAGTTATGTAATGTGATTGTCTGTTTCCTTGCGAGTCGTATTGTAATGCGGGGCTTTCATTACAATCGCGTTTTGTTTTATATCAGCATAGAATAAATATTATTTTGTTATTTAAATAGTACAAAATATTTTTTTATCATTTCCAACCATTAAAAGGCACTTTTGAACGTCAAATTATGAAATTTGAATCTAGTTGCCCTTGAAAGCTCATTGTTAGTCTATTTATTTATTTATTTATTTATTATTAAGGGTTTGCCAACAGGTACTGTATACATTACATCTTAGGTATAATTTTTAGAAGTAACGGACTTATACAATTGCCAATTACAGGCCAACCAGCATGTTAAAAATTTAGACAACACTAATAAAAATAATAATATTTCAGAAACTAAAACTATTCTAGAACTTAACTTAAATAGTAACTGAATACTTAAAAAAAAAAAAATTAAATAACACAAATAATAACTGACACTAAAACTATTCTAGAAGTTAACTAAAGTTATAACATAAATCAAAAAAGTACTTAACTAAAACTTTGTAAAAAAGAAACGTGCATAAAAATGGATGGATTTGAAGACATCAAAACAATATTTGCAAAAAAAAAATATCCAGAGAAACAGGTAAATCAAAAGTTATAGCAAATTGTTATGTTGTAATTTTCGAGACTCCAATATTTTGGTTTTAAAAGTCTAGATGAAGTCCTGACAAAAATGGTGTAAGTAATTATATGGGCCTATCACGTACCAACTAGGTAGAAGAAATTCAGCAAAGAAATAGGTGTTAGAGGTTTCTTCAGTACTGTAATAGTCCAAGATCCGAGTCGCTTGACCTGCGTCATTTTAACATGGCTGACATTTTACTAATATGTAGGTAATAGCAATTTATGTAGTTATGAATGTGTGCCCTTTTTCAGGCGTCTGGTTGGTACAAAAGGACCTTAAAAAAGTTTTTTCAAAAAAAAGAAAACCGCCTTCAAAAACTAAAAAGTGATAAATAACTTTAGCAAATCAAATCAAATCAAATCAAATTCATTTATTTGCGTAAATAAGGTACAGAATGTTCTTATAAAATAGTATGTTGATCTCTTATTCGGCCATTAATTTCAGCGTGCAAATTTTACATAATTATTATTATCTATAGAAAAATTAATTGGCTTGAATTGGGCATGCATAATTAAAGTATCAAATTGTATTAAATTCATTTTAAATTGATTACAATTCATTATTAATAATGTGACAATAATTATACTACAGTTCACGACTTACAACTTATAATCTAAGAACTCAAGTACACTATAAAAGCATTTATCAATTAACATTTTTGTCAGAATACGCTTGAATTTAAAAAATGGGAGTGACGTTATGTTACTTGGAATTTTATTATACAATTTTATACACATAATATAACTGTTATTCGATGTAAATACGAGATTTGTTTTGGGTTTATATAGTTTGTTGGCATTATGAGATCGAGGGGCATAATAGCTTGTCGATTGCTGAAAAAGACTTTTATGCTTGTAAACAAAAATACAGGATTCCAAGATATAAATGCACGGTAGAGTCAGTATCCTATATTTCCTAAAGTATGGACGACAAGAATCTATTTGTTTCAACCCAAAAATAGCCCTTAAACACTTTTTTTGCATTACAAATGCTCGATCAATTTCGACACAGCGGCCCCAAAGAATGATACCATACCGCAAAATGGAGGATATATAGCCGTGATATGCGATAATTGCAGCGTCCCTAGATATTTCGCAACTAATACGCCTCAGAGGGTAGACAAAACTATTCATTTTACCACAAACGTCATTAACATGGTTTTTCCAAGAACAAAATTTATCTAAAGATATTCCAAGAAATTTAACTGAGTTAGTTTCTGTCAGTGGGTTTCCTTTATATGCTACATTTAGGTTCAAAGGTTTTGATCGGTAGGTATGAAATTGTATGAATTTTGTTTTACTGATATTGACCTTTAGATTGTTCGCTTCTAGCCACTCTATGGACGTTTGAAGAGCCGTGTTTATTTCCTGTTCATAGCTAATTTTATCGTTACCTTTTAATATAATAGTGGTATCGTCCGCAAATAGTATACATTTGTGATTCAAGATGTTTACAAAATCATTTATGTAGAGCAAGAACAGTGGCGGGCCTACAATACTGCCTTGAGGCACGCCACACCTATGTAACAAAAACGAAGACCGAAATAACTCTCGCGTTTTGGATTGTTCATTATAGCCGAATACTTCAACTGCCTGTACTCGGTCAGTTAGATATGATTTCAGCCAGTCATATGCTTTTCCCCTGACTCCGTATCTAGAAACTTTTTCTAACAACCGTTCATGACTGACATGATCAAACGCCTTACTCATGTCCATAAAGAGCACTGAAACAGGAATTTTATCATCAATAGACTCTGTAATTGATTTTATTAATTGAAAAGCTGCTAAAGATGTGCTTCTATTCTTGCGAAAACCATTTTGTTCATCCTTTATAATTTGGTGTTTTTCAATGAAGCTTGCTAATTTGTTCCTAATACTTTCTCAAAAATTTTAGAAAATATTGATATTTTTGCAACGGGCCTGTAATTGTCCATTAGTGTTTTATTTCCTTTTTTGTATAATGGTTTTACTATTGATCTCTTTAATATGTCAGGAAATATTCCCTGTTCAAGTGAGAGGTTGATAACATATAAAAGAGGTTCCAGAATTATATTTACAGATAATTTTACAATGTCAGTACGAATTTCATCATAACCACACGCTTTCGACTCATTTAGGGACATAATGATCTTTTTTAAATCACTGCACAGAACACACACTACTTTACTTTCGGAAGTCAGTGACGGTGGCTTTGTGTTTGTTGTTTTGTATTGCCACCGACTTCCGAAAGTAGATTAGTGTGTGTTCTGTGCTAAAGTTATTTATCACTTTGAAGGCGCTTTTTTTGAAGGCGGTTTTCTTTTTTTTGAAAAAACTTTTTATTTTTCGCTTTTTAGTGTTGACTTAACATCCAAATCCATTAAGAAACGGCGACACACTTAAAAGAGATTGTAAGTCCTCCAAAGATTGAAGAAACTAAAACGTCATCTAAGTAATTTTTTTGGGAATTTGTTGATTTTTTCAAAAAGGGCTGGATCAATTTTGATAAAATTTATATGGGACCATTTCGGAGTAAACCCCTTTCGAACAAAAAAGAATTTAGCAAATCCGCCTATATATGACAGAGTTACGCCCGAACAAACATAAAAAAAAAAAAAAAATTATATATAAACATTCGAATTGATAACCTCCTCCTTTTAGAAGTCGGTTAAAAACCATACTTACTAACGCATGTGATGGCTAGTTTATTTTTAACCGACTTCAAAAAGGAGGAGGTTCTCAATTCGGTTGGTTTTTTTTTATGTATGTACATCGATTACTCTGAGATTTATGATCCGATTTACGTGATTCTTCTTTAGTTTGATGCGAAATAGTTGCCATTTGGTCCCATACAAATTTAACATTGTTTGCCCGAGTAGTTTTCTTGTGATTCTTTTTTTAATTGATAGTGTATACCTCAAATTTGGTCCCATATAAATTTCAAGAAAATATTCCACCCCTAAGGGTTGAAAATTAAGGGATGACAGATATTTTTTGGTGTCACCGCGGTGACACCAAAAAATCCGTTTCGTAATTAATTTCTATGATGAGAAGTAGGCACTAAAAAGCGAAAAAAAAGCAAGTCGGCGGCTTTGGTTTTGCTTTTTATTTTGTTTTGCCACCGACTTGCGAATTGAAAGTAATTTTTTACTTTTTGAAGGCGGTTGTCTTTTTTGTATTTTTTATTTTAGTTTCTAATCTCCACTCTCATGTACTGCAACTTAATTCTTTCAGAATCCCATATTTATTTTACAGGATATTGTTATAAACCAATATCCGTAATAGCCAAACACTTTCCGTGGGCCATTACTTCAGCCAGACGCTTAAAAGTTCCGACCTTTATAGAGTATGGTTGAAATTATGGAATAAAGAAAATAATGTTTTATGATTCCCAAAACCATGAACATCAAGCAGCCACAAAGTTAACCCTAAAACGTTGCTACCTTCCCAAGTTGCGGCCACAATCAAAGGGAGCCATCCGCGATCCATCAAGCAAACGGCCCACACTCAATAGCCGGATACATAAGTGCGAGACAGCCGTGCCTCTAATGTTCGCCGCCGGATACTTCGCCCATCTAAACTGCGGAACGCAACTATTCCCATGTGAGACCCGTTCGGGTGCCGGGACAAGCGGCAGCGGGGGCGATTTGCTCAAAGGCTTTTACTACTTTGCTCACGTAGTAAATTGTTAACATAAGTTGGTACTTATTTGTAAACGAGCTAAGAACTAGATGTTTTATTTATTGGTACAGAAGATTATCAGCTCTTTTCCAGTTGATGAATGGATTTGAGCATCTTCGACAGGTCGATATTTGGTATTACGTTACTTCAAATATTGTATGTAAATAGGAATAGATATAGGAATAGAAACATACAAACTAGAATATAAATTAGAAGTGCTGGTATGCACGCCTATTGTACACAGCGTTCACCAAGAAGTACAGCTAACGATGCAATAACCGGCCGGCATCGGCAGCAGGGTCTTTACTACAACCGTGCTGAATTCGAGGCTTTTTAAATCTTTTTTTTTATATTCTAAATGGCTTGTGTTTTTCCGCTGCTCACCTGGATCTTGTAGGTACGTATATCGTGTGTCGTCGCATGTGTGTGTCGTGTGTGAGTGTGAATCTGTATCTTGTGTGTGTGTAGTTACCCATTTTTTTCTTGCAATTCTTAGAAAATGTACGAAAACATTCATTTCTTCTTCCTCTAAATAAAGTTAAAACTCAGTTTATGTCAGGCATTTTCAAGAACATACATCAATATATCGACGCCCGCTCCTCCCACTACTCAGCTACCACCTTGACGCAAGACAATAAATGAATGGCAATCGCGAAGAGATTATAGCAATTGAGAAGGGCCGAAGTTGGGCGCTTACCACAACTTGTGCGACGTATCACTTGGCCGGATTAGTGACGTGCCGAGTTACGGCTTCTAGGGTTGGGAAACGGTTACATTTGTATGATTGTGATGTGATTTGTGATTGCGATTCCTTGTCGTACGTGTGGTGTTAAGGTACCGTAAGAATTGATACCGTTTCGTGACTTGGTTTAGTGGTAATCTGAATCAATTATCAAATTAAATAAATGTAGAGTAAGTAGATAACGTAGGTAGATCGTTCAGATATAATAATATGTACTATAGTCCTTTTTGAGCTTTTTTTTTTCATTCGTCACGGATAATCGTAAATAAGTACTTTATGATCATAAGTAGTTTGTTTATAAGCAAAGGGCAGAGTTCTAAAGGAAGCTTAGCTATGGTCAATAAACACAACTTAAAAAAAAAGAAAACGAAATTATATTATTATGAAGCTTGCTTTTGTTTATTGTCATTCATTGACGAGATATCGGAATTAAATATCTTATGAATTTAAGTCGAATAACAGTTTTTAATATTCTTAGCTTAAATAACAAGTTCTTAATAAGTTACTAATTAATGGATCCTCCTCTCTGCAATGCTTGGATAGTGCCGCATTGTAACTAAAACTTGAGTTAAATTCTGTTGAGTTAGCTAACCGTGAGAGCATCATGAAAATGTGAATGAATGCATTCCACATTCCTCAAAGTAATAACTTTCAAACTTATATAAAGCAAAAACTTAAAATGCAATTTCCTTTTATACAATTCGTTCTGCTTGTAACCCAAGAAAATAGTGAGACAATTTCTGAAATTGCGTAATCAGAGTTGGCGGGACGAGCAGACGGTCAAAATGGCCGCTTTTACATAAATACTTATATACTAGTCGTTTTCGTCGTTTTGGAGATAACGCAATAACAGACACGCGAAAATAAGGTTCTGGAATCTTCGCATATTGCGGCGAACTATATATTTTGTACGGAATACATCTTTTAGCAATATTGTATTCTTTGATGCGATATTATTATGGAGTACTAAAAATATAAAATATGAAGGTTCTTTTTAGGGAAAATATTATACGACTTATTTACTAGGGCGAGGGTGTAAACGTGGTTTTGTGCTGTTAGTAGGTACTTATATAGTTACACGTTCTTATTCTTAATGAGGTACGCAAAATATTTGTAGATACAGCAATCTAAATCTTGGAAGTGAAAGTCAAAAAAAGTCAAAGTTAAAGCATTTATTTCAATTAAACTATTTACAGGCACTTTTGAATTGTCAAGGTGTCGGCCAGTTAGTCAGAAAGTTAAAGCTAGTTGCTCGTTACAAAACGTAGGTAGGTCTCTATAGAGAAGAACGAGCAAGAAACTCCACGGACACTCTTTTAAATCAAGTTTTTACAAAATACTGACTACATTATTCTTGTTGCTTCTAATGTGACAACAATGAAGGTAATCTAGCAATACAAAATATAAAGAATAATCAAGATAAAAGCCAAGGCAGTTAAGAGTTGACCAATCTCTACTGACAGCGCCCGTTCACGAACATGACGCGTGGATCAGCACCATTCAGCTCAACCATTTTGGAGGGAACTAAATGATCCAACACACGCGCCACGTCACCATCAGCGAGACATTTGAGTGAGCATGACAATTCTCTAAACCGCCATGCTCATTCATGTCAAACACATAATAATTTAATTAATATATGGCTCCATAGTACTCACATTTACAAAATTGACCACTGTGAAACCGATGTGAATCACTGAACCACCCACCATACTGCATCATAAAATATTACTAATAAGCAAGGCACACAGGCTACAGTAAAACATTATTATCATTTAGACAAAGCCTGTTGATGAGTTAAACCAACCCGTCTCAAGTAAGCCGGCACTTTCCCTTCCCAAATAATATAATGTAAATAATAACGTCGGCTTAACTAAATAGAGACGAGCCAAGAAATACTGTCGTCGCAAAAAATGCGTATCATAGTGTATCCTGGGGATCTTGTACCCATGTTAAGGTGGACGGACAGACGGACAGATTAACGTACAGTCGCCGACAATGAGAGTCGCGGATGCCCAGCCGGCCTGCTCTTTGACTATTAAAATGTAGTTCGGACAGGTGACTTTACAGTGGGCTTCTTTGAACTATTTTGGACTTGAATGGAAAATAATTATTAAAGCCTCGTTTCCGGGTTAGAAATTATTTTTTACTAACTTTTGCCCGCGACTTCATCCGCATATATTTTTTTTAGGATCTCTGCATGCATGTATTTTCTGAGTTTGACAACACAATCTGTGCAGATGTTGAGCGATTGACTGCTGCGCTGCGTGTCGCGGGTTCGATTCCCGCACGGAACAAATATTTGCATGGCCTACAGATTGTTGTTCCGGGTCTGGCTGTTTGTGTATGTGAGTTTAAATGTTTGTAAACGCACCCACGACACAGGAGTAACTCCTAGTGTTGGGCAACGTTTATTTAAAAAGAGAGAAAGAAAGAAGATCTGTAATTTTTTGATAGTATTTTACAGAACTGGACCTGTAGTTCCGAAGATTAGATCGAACACAAACACAATTTTATAATAATTATGTACTGAAGGACTGCGGGCATTTTGACCTGCCTGAGATGCTTTTAGGTACTATTTTATATTAAAACGAAAGCTGGTATCATTATATTATTGCGTGATATTTTGAAATTTCACTGTCTTGACAAACAAAAGTCAAAGCATTTATTTCAATTAAACCATTTACAGGCACTTTTGAATTGTCAAAGAGTCAGTTAGTCAGAAAAATGAAGCTAGTTGCTCGTTCCAAAACGTAGCGTAGGTCTCTATGGAGAAGAACGAGCTAGAAACTCCACGGACAGTCTTTTAAATCAAGTTTTTACAAAATATTAATTACATTATTCACGTTGCTTCTATATGTGAAAACAATGCAGCTAAAGACCAATACAATGCATTCAAAAAAAGAAGATAAAAGCCACGGCAGTTAAGAGTTGACCAATCTCTACTGACAGCGCCGTTCACGAACATGACGCGTGGATCAGTATCATTCAGCTCAACCATTTTGAAGGGAGCCGAAACGATTCCCTTTCAACTTTTCTGTCACTGGCGCAACTTTTAAACTTCTACTATATTTATTTCTCACCTTGTCCATTCTGGTTATTCCGCACGTCCATCTACACAAGGGGGTACCGAGCAAAATAATTCAAATTTTTCGCGCTGTTTTGAATCATACGCAACGTATGTATGTATGATTCAAAACAGCGCGTCAATTAAAACAAAAATTAATAATAAAATAACTAAGCGACATTTCGAAAATGTAAAAACTACAAATTGTAGTATGAATGTTAAAGATTTATATGAATTCAAGTTTGTGAAAAAAAAATACAGTTTACTAACAAAACTCAACTAAATACGAGATTTTTTTAAAGATTTTTGTACAACTTTACATATTTTTGTTTATTAAATTAAACAGTATTCTTATTTTTTGCCAACGATAATCGGTTAACACATTCACTGTGGTATTCATTACATATTTTTTATGGCAATTATGGTAAAAGTATGGATTATATCACTTTAACAGTGACGACTGTTTTGATTTATTTTGCTCGGTACCATTTTCGCTATGCATCGCATGCAAAGTTTTTTGATCCGTCTTCTTCACGGCCCTACATTCCGATCCATATGGTACCTACATAATAAAAATATTGTCAAATACAAACTACAAATGACAATAATAATTTAATGTAGAGGTTTGTTCTAACACTTCCATTTCGCCTAATATTACTTTGGTTTACATTCAACAAAATATCTTAAAAAGTTTTTTACTTTTTGAAGCCGATTGTCTTTTTTGTTAAAATCTTTTTTTTTCGCTTTTTAGTGCTTACTTCTTACCATACAAAGAATCACGTAAATCAAATTATAAAATTCGATTTGTAGATTTACTTACTTTGGTTGTGATTTATATCTCAGCGTAATCGGTGTATATAAAAAAAAATACTAATCGAATTAAGAACCTCCTCCTTTTCGAAGTTGGTTAAAAATACTCACAAGTACCAAAACCAAACGTATGGTAGTGTTGTATCAAGTTTATTTATGTAAAGGCACTGTATTAATGAGTAGTACCGCAGGCAACAGCGGACGACGTATGCGTTACAGTATGTGCAAAGCGCAGTTGACTTGCTTGCAACTTGCAATAAAACTTGCCTCTGGGGAAGGAGCGCCTGTAAGACGGTGAAGCAAGCGACGAGAGAGCGCGGAATGAAAACGTCCAAGTTACTGTAAGTTGATCTGGAGTTGGACCGAATCACCGCTGCGTTCTGCTGTTTCAGTGACGCCGCTGTATGTGTCTCGGCTGCATTAATCTACAAAGGTTGAGAAGATTGTAGGTAGAGTATATATATCAGAATCAAGTCGAAATTTACCCTATTGATTTCGGTCGGTGAGAGTGCCAACTGAACATCTGTCGACCTTCACGACGCTGACTCTACCTGTAAAATAGGATTTTATAAATCATTTTTTTCACTTTGTCGGCGTGACTAATTTGTATAATTATGAGATTTTCGATTGGATTTTTTTTTTATCAGTAATTAAACAGTTGTATGAAACACATAATAATTCTATTAGTCTATTCTATTTGTTTGGTTTCTATTATTCACCAGCGACCGCTACACAGTACCTAGCACTCCCCTGTATTGATTAGTG
This sequence comes from Charanyca ferruginea, assembly GCA_947361185.1. Classification (NCBI taxonomy): domain Eukaryota; kingdom Metazoa; phylum Arthropoda; class Insecta; order Lepidoptera; family Noctuidae; genus Charanyca; species Charanyca ferruginea. The sequence goes on along the minus strand of OX376061.1, from coordinate 29,315,467 downwards.
CCCGGTTAACTACGGGCAAAATGTGTGCTCTCTGTTTGTGTACCGTAAGAGAAAAACAGGAGCGATGTCAGCGTTTGATGCTGAGTTGCTGCGTTTCGTAGCAGTTCCCCAGTAGTAAGACCAGGGGGCCAAGTCTGCTATTTTTATAATTTGGTCATTCCAACACGATCCCATTGTCATTTTGCTAAAAGTTCGTAATCTGCTAAATTCATAATGGTCGATCATTGGTCGGTCGAATTAAAAGCAATGACTGCACAATGACGTTAGATCTAATGGTAGGTCACTGATCAAAGGAGCTGTAAAAATTTTAGCAGATTACCGCCTAAGTCTGTCAATCAGTTGTCATTTTGTACGAGGTACCATTCTATATCATTTCTTTCAATGGTGTGTCAGTGGTTGACCATTGGAAAGTCATAATGACGCCATTATATTAGTAGATTACCAAACTTGTCAAAATCAACAATTATGAAATCAATAATAGACCATTCTGACACTATTGTAATAGCAGACTTGAGGCCCAGTTCAGTCTACTAGTAGCAGTAATCTCACAGAGTGTTGGCCAAGTCGCCTGGCGCCGCTGACTCGGCGCTGTGTGGGGACATGAACTCAAAAGCGCTATGTGCACGCCTAACTTTGTGCGGGAAACTTTCCAGTAGCAAGGCACACCTCCCTAATTGGGTAAATATAGGAGGCGAGCAAAATGCCCAATTCATAGATAATTTAGTGTCGTTATTGATACGTAGTGGCAACTTGTAAATAACAAGTACTATTCTAATTCGAAACTTTAACTTAATGACCTTTTGTATGAATTTACTACTTTACTAAGTCACTAGAAGTGCTCACATTCATACATTTTCATATCTTACTAGCTGAGCCGACAGACAATGTCCTGTCAATTGATTTTTAAATTTTCTTACCGCTTAAACCATCCCTGAACTTCCACAAATATTTCAAGACCAAAATTAGCCAAATCGGTCTAGCCGTTCTCGAGTTTTAGCGAGACTAACGAACGACGATTCATTTTTATTATATAGAAGATAATTTGATTTATGTTACAAACTTAATCATTTGAATTCGACCTGCTGCTACTAAATTACAGGAAAAAACGCGAACCGTGAGACGACTTAAGATATCATTTTATTGTTGTCTTGTCGGTCTACCTGTAACCTGTACCTGTGTTTTATTTTAAAATCATCATCATCTGCCTAGCCTTTTCCCAACTATATTGGGGTCGGCTTCCAGTCCAGTCGCATGCAGCTGAAAATCAGTGTTTTACATGGAGCGACTGCCTATCGTACCTCCACAACCCAGTTACTGAGTAACACGATACTCCTTGGTAAGACTGGTTGTCAGATTTTCTGGCTTCTGACTGCCCATATCGACTGCCAAAGATCTACAAATGACAGCAGGACCAACGTCTTTACGTGCTTTCCGAGGCACGGAGGGAACTCGATATGAAAGGGATGGTCACCCATCCGCAGAACGACCGCGGCTATCGTAACTTTTATTTTAAAATACTTTCATAAAAACTTTTACTACAAAGGCTTCAAAATTCAGCCTTTGACATACTTAAGCCGAATTCAAACCATATTGTACAATACTCGGCTCAATAGAAATCTAAATGAGAACAATAAATTCATAAGTCTATTTGTAAGTTTCGCCTCTAAATTTCACATTGTAAAAGCCAATTGTATATTAAACAACTATTTTAGCGTCGCAGGTAAACACCGGAGTCGGACCAACACTGAAAATTCAAACTGGCTCCGAAACAAATCCTTTGACAACTTTTATATGCTTTTAATGCATTCGAAATTGGTTCTTAACGTTTACGCGTTAGGGTTGTAGATGGTAGTAAAGAGGGCGTTTTAAAGTTTTACAAGCGTTTTTAATAATGTGCGGGACATGTAAATTCGGGTGAAGTTTTCCAATAAAAGTTGCATCGCCTGTTGGAGTAGGCCGCGCTCGCGCCGCAGCCCGTCTGTGTGTAGTGTTGTGACTTGTGCTACATATGGCGCAACACGCTGTGCTACGCTTTGAGTTTTTGCAATTCAGTATTGAGATCTATCAAATTATGGGGTTACGATAATAGTTCATATCTAGTCATAGCACCCTGTTAGCTATTCGTAGAAATCATGAAAAAGATCCTGAAGACCACTTAATAGAGAAGCTGTTTGTTTTGAAATATTTTCTAGACGTACGGCAATGCACCACCGGTACATGGTGGACGTCCCACCCACACGCACAAAACATTTTGGGAACACATTCATTGTGCGTACACTGCTATAGAGTGGAATTCCCTGCTTGAGTCTGTGTTTCCTGATAGCTACAACCTGGGAGTCTTTAAGTCAAGAGTGAATAGGTTACTTCTAGGCAAGCGTGCTCCATCTTAGACCACATCATCGCTTCCCATCAGGTGAGATAGTGGTCAAACGCATGCCTATTAAAAAAAAAAAAGCGGCCAAGTGCGAGTCGAACTCGCCCATGAAGGGTTCCGTAGCAGCAAGTACCATAATAATATAGTTGATTGAATGAAAGGTAAATTGCGGTTTACGATTTTTGACGATTAAAATAAAACTACTTACTAGATCTCGTTCAATCCAATTTTGGTGGAAGTTTACATGGTAATGTCATCATATTTTTTTTTTTGTTTTATTTATCATTCTCTTATTTTAGAAGTTACAGGGGGGAGGACACATTTTACTACTTTGGAAGTGTCTCTCGCGCAAACTATTTAGTTTATATAAAAATGATATTAGAAACCTCAATATCATTTTTGAAGAACTATCCATTGATACCCCACATATATGAGTTTGATGAAAAAAAATTGTTGAGTTTCAGTTCTAAGTATGGGGTATTCAGTTATAAGTTTCAGTTCTAACCCACAAAATTTATTGTTTTTTTTTTCTATTTTTGTGTAAAAATCTTAATGCGGTTCACAGAATATATATACTTACCAAGTTTCAACAGTATATAGTTTTTATAGTTTCGGAAAAAAGTGGCTGTGACATACGGACGGACAGACAGACAGGCATGACGAATCTATAAGGGTTCCGCTTTTTGCTATTTGGCTACGGAACCCTAAAAAATATATATTTAAAAAAATGTTTAATTAGGTCAATTAAAAAGAGCAGTAACGAAGTGAGTAAGGTGTTCGCGATGTCCACTTATTTGCATAATAGAGCCTGTTAGTGCAGCCGGTGGCAGGATTTTTTATTCATTCTCGTATTTTATGCCACTGTCTGCATCAGACTGCTTGAAAAGTTATCTTCTTGTTTTAAACTCTTTGGTAGTCTTCTTGCAGTCGAGTTTTTATGCTAATGACTATCGATTCTGAATTTGATTTTCGTTAAAATCTTCAAACTTTCAGGCTAAGAACTCACGACGCGGTTTACACCCGCATCCGCCGCGGTTGCGGGCCGGCAGCTTGTGTAGAATGCAGATAAATATTATGTAAAAATTAAAGCACATTTCAAGACACCGCTTACGCTCGCGGTGTGCGCGTTTGTTTGCGGCTTCCGCAGCACCGGCGGGCAACTAGTAGAATCGCTCCCGCAGCCTCGGCGGGCTGCACGCGCGAGCTCTGCGGTCGGTTGGCGGGCGACCGCAGTGGCCAGCGAGGGGTACTATCGTAGACACACCCGCCTGACCACCACTAAGTTCATTTTTGCTTGCACTCAAAAGATGAAAGCGCTCTCGACTCCGCCCCGTAGACTTCGCAGGCGCCGAGGGATAATTTTTTAACTGAGCAGGCGGAAAAGACCGCGATAGTACATAAATCTGACGCCATTTTGCAGTGATTTGTCGTGCCGTGTCTGTGCACGTGTCTCAAGAAACATTACAAATTGGATATTGAAGTTGATCTATTAATTACTTTGGTGCAAGAAAGGCCAGTGCCCATCTTGAAACCGCCCGTCTGGCGATAATCGCCCGCCAAGTCTGCGGGTGATAATCGCAACGGCGACGGCTGCGTAACCGCACAGTACTCCAGTCTCGTGAGTTTGGACTATTCTTCCACCGCGGCGGGCGCGGGCGAAAACCGCATCGTGAGTTCTTAGCCTCAGACTTCTTGGTTCCTGACCTCTCCGCTACTAAAATAGCAAAGATAATAACTAGATATTTGCTTATTATGCAGACCCGGTGATAGCAACAAAATGATTCCTTTGAATGGTAAAATGGGGCTTACGAAGAGACTAAGTTTTTTTTGCTATTCTAAAGGACTATTAATGTAAGCTATAATCATTATACTTATCTATTAATTAGCTCAAGACTTTCAAATGGTTTCGCACACGACTTTTTCATGCGCCAATACATAACACATACATACCTACATAAGGTTTTCAACAATGAAAATAAAATTTAATTCTGTGTAAGACACATTGCAGTTGGTAAAGAAGTAAGTTCCGCGTTTTCAATGCACGTGCCTACTGCACGGAGGCGCATTCAAGCGAACTTGCTACTAGCACTTGCGTAGAATGGTCCATAAGTCATAGACGAAGGTCGATGCATTTGATACAATTTGTACTTCTCTTATATCGAATATTTAATATTGTTGATTGTAACCGTTTTTTCAATAGATTTATTCTTAAGAGAAAAGAATGGTTTATTTAATTGGAGCCTCTTATGTCTAAGAATGGTTTATTTAATTGGAGCCTCTTATGTCTGTATAATGTCTTACTTTTCTTTATACGTAAGAACTATCATCATTGAAACAGTGGTCGCAATCATTGATTTCACTATACTCCGTTCACAATAAGATTAGACATATACACAAACCTTTTTTACAGTCCGTTCAACCGATTTTGACTTATATTGCGTTGGTGGCATGACAAATGGCAGCTGCAAAAAACAGTTGTTATTGTAACCACTTTTTTGCCTCTAATGTCATCCTTAAGCCTACGGAATAGAAGTCAAAATCGGTTGAAGGGACTGTAAAAAAGGTTTATGTATATGTCTAATCTTATTGTGAACGGAGTATAGTTTTATTTATTTAGCCCACTACAAGGCAAACGCCTCCCTCCAGGGCACCGACCACGTTCGAAATATCATACTGCACTCCAAAACACAGAACGTTGGCGTGGCTCAAAAGGCTGCTCAGGTTAAATGGAATATGCTGGACATGCCTGCCGCATGCCGAACGACCTATAGGCCCGTAAATCACGAATTAAATGAATAAAGAAGAAATACACTACTTACTATTTTGTATGTGTTCAGCAGGCGTCAATGCAAGTAACTGGCCAATATGTAAATGTAGGTAAAGGCAGCACGGCGAGGCGAGCGGGACGGCGCGCGGTGGCTGCGTGACTGGAGCCCGTAAGTATTGCTTTGACATAATATACGTAGATAAAGTGCCGACGTACCTAAATAAACTAGCACACTACTCTAACTAACTGTAGAATTGCATCCCGTAGCAAACAGCCGGGATACTTCTGAAAACGAATATTTAAAACCAGCTATTTACATAACAAAAAGAAAACAATAATAAGATACAAAGCTTCAGACAAGATAAGCTCTACAATGTTCTCAGTTAAAACACACAATCCCGCACTTAACCTTGCGCGGCTCCAATTATGTAGATGAACTCAAAAATGACACGCGCACATAAAGCGAGGTCGCGGCACTCAATCGGCGATTCCACAAAAACTTGGAAGTAATCATCATACAAACAGCGCGTTATCTCCTCTCGGAGCGACGACTGATATGGACGGGGACGATACAATTATCCTCGTGAAATCGTCTTTAGTTAGACCGAATTACTCCGCCCTTGCCATAAAGATTTAGTATAACGGTGGAAGCAACCGTTTACTTATATTGCTCTAAAAACAAGATGGATACAGTCTTATTATAACTGAACGAATCTTCTTGATACGGATGACATTTGTACAAAAAAATACATCTGCGCTAAGGGTAAAGGTTTACTTGACTGGACTAAAATACAGTGGTTTACCTTGTTCATAAATATCATTAATTAGATTGTCCCGTTAGGCTCGTAGTTCACAAGCGCGAGTTGGTTCTAGGTTTGATTCCTGTTATTGCGGTTTCCAAATTGCCATGCCTCGAAACGCACGTAAAGCCGTTAGTCTTGCACCTGATTTCTCCTCAGACATGTTGGATCGCCCGTAGACTATGAGAGCCAGGGAAGAGGGAGTGCACCTCTGTTTGCATCCAGACTACTGCACTATGAAATCTCTTATAAATTTGCAATGAAAACTATTCAAGTCTCCATTGAGATTAGCTACCATGACCGAAAGTTTGTCAGAAATTATGCCCGAAAGCACTAAGGTACTGAGAGTGTTTATGTTAGAGAGGCTTTATGTAGGAAAATAACTTTTTGGTCTATGGTTAGAATACTCTGGATACTTCTAGAAACATAGGTCATTTGATTATATTTGAATGATTTAGATTTTAGAATATAGTTCTTATACTGTCTTTCTTACTTTATTCTGTCAGACCCTTCATGTGGAGCGGTCTTGTATTTCCTCTAAACTCTTATGTTATCTCCAAAATAGAATATTAACAGTTTATTGCGTCTCATTTAACGCATATAGTGATCCCGGTTATTATAGTACTTTCGAATTCAAGAGGCAGAAGAGACCTTCCAATTTGCTTACATCAAACCTGGTCTTTGCCTGTTCAGCTGAGGTTCATGTTCAAAGCTTACCAGCGAGCGACGGAGCGCAGCATCAGCAGTCAGATTAACGGACTGCGTTCGGAATACAAGACACAAATTGCCACCATCTATCAAAAAGCAGCCAAGCTTAAGTGGAACTGGGCCGGCCACATCTTCTGCATGTTGGACGGATCATGGGCTACAACAACCACAATGTGGGTTCCGGAAAACGTCCAGCGACATCGTGGTAGACTCAGGCGAAGATGGCGGGATGAGCTTGAGGTTTACATGAGGGATTGGACCACACTAGTTCTAGATAGAGAGGGTTGGAAAAGAGGAAGGGAGGCTTTTGCAGTGCAGTGAGACAATACAGGCTGAAAATCAATGTGCAAGGTGCACGTTAGAATTAAAATATCCTTTAGAACCATAAAATTCCTTTACGGTAGTACACTGATGCTGCCGTGTAGTGCCGGCTGCGAGTAGAACCACCCCATTTCTACCCGTGGCCGAGGGTGTCGTAGAAGGCGTCCAGGGGGATATTGAGGGTGGGCAGCAACGTCCTTTTGAGTACCATAACATCTACTGCTATCGTTACATGCATCGGCCAAGCATGGGGATTACGGCTGAATCCCCCCTTGGGGGAGACCTATGGTCAGCAGTGGGCGTCTAAAGGTTGACATGATGGTGATGCTGATGAGGACATCGATGGGATTTAAAACAAAGACTTATTATTCATTAGATCTAAAAAAATACAATCTCTTTTTTCCAACATATAATTACTGCTTTACATAAATACAAAGCGGATATAATTTCTTTCCAATTATTATAATAGACCTTTTTTCGCGAAACTCTTTTTTTAATTCCGGCAATTAGTCAAGGGCGAATCTTATGCAAATGAGTTGTAAACTGTCAAGTTCCACAGTTAATTTAAAGGGTGCTGCTAAGGTTTGTTGCGAATGAAAGCAGGAATTCACGACACTGTTACTGTTGGCTTGTTTCTACTGCTGCTTTTGCCTAGCCTTTTCCGACTCATGTTGGGGCCAATTTTCAGTTCAACCATATGCAACTGAATACTAGTGTTTCACGTAGAGCCGCTGCCTGTCGAACCTCCACAACCCAGTTACTGGGCAACACGATACCTCTTGGTAAGACTAGATGACAGACTTCTGCTTTCTGACTACTACCCATAACGACTGTCGAAGGTCTACGAATGACAGCCGGGACCAACAGCTTTACGTTCTTTCTACGTATGAAATTAATGATCACCCATCCACGGAACTACCGCAGAAAGCGTAGCTTAACCGTAATTGATCGATTCGGGTTTTACTTAGCCACGAGCTCCTTCTCCTCCTTGTATCTCATAGATGGCAAATACTCTTTTACACTGAGTCCTTGAACACCGTCTTTACGGAAAGCACTACGAGCGTGCGACAGTACCAAGTATGAAGAACGAACAGTAGGAACAACAACTGTAATCAAGTTCGAATCACGCTAGTTCAACACAAGATCGACTACAGTTTGGAACCACAATACTAGCTTTGTACGTTAGTCCACTAGTATCTTTAAAAAATCTAGGGAAATTGAAAAAGAAATAGAAAAATATTTATTTGTACAAAAAATATGCATTATGCTCTACATTACAGGCTCCCTGGTCCCCACACTAGGATTCCCTATGTCGTGGTAACCAGTCTCTTCCTAGTAAAGTTTATATATTTTTTATGTTATATTTAAGGCTCAACCAATTAGGGATATACCAATGTAAGATAGATAGTAGTACAAAATAAATAAATTAACAAAAAGGTAAAAATAAAACTACAAGCATTCTGGGATTTTTAAGGGTTGTGGTGGATAGCAGTCCTACTTTGGTTACCCAGTCGAATGTCCACGCGGCGCGGCAAAAGTAGCAAAAATATTTATTTTGTGGTCATGGTAGTTAAAAATATTGTAAGGAGTGTCAGTTTTCGATGGATTTCAAATTGTTATTGTCCTTGTGTAGCGTCCTCGCTGGTGGGCACCAGCGAGGACGCTCATAGAATTACTATCGATTTTGACTTGCTTATCGATTTTGAGACACATTGCATGAGCTAAAACAAAGTCAAAGTCAAAGTCAAAGCATTTATTTCAATTAAACCATTTACAGGCACTTTTGAATTGTCAAGGAGTCTGTCAGTTAGTCAGAAAGTTGAAGCTAGTTGCTCGTTCCAAAACGTAGGTAGGTCTCTATGGAGAAGAACGAGCAAGAAACTCCACGGACACTCTTTTAAAATCAGGTTTTTACAAAATACTGCTTACATTATTCTTGTTGCTTCTATATGTGAAAACAATGAAGGTAATCTAGAAATACAAAACAAAAAAAATAATCAAGATAAAAACCATGGCAGTTAAGAGTTGACCAATCTCTACTGACAGCGCCCGTTCATCAGCATGACGCGTGAATCAGCACCATTCAGCTCAACCATTTTAGAGGGAGCCGAATGACCCAACACACGCGCCACCACCAGCGAGACATTTGAGTGAGCATGACTATTCTCTCAACCGCCATGCTCATTTATGTCAAACACATAATAATTTACTAAAAATATGGCTCCATGGTACTCACATTTACAAAATTGAAATAATGCTGCTAAATTATACAAAACTAAGGTTTCCAATGTTTCTAAAATGTCGAAAAAGTAATTAAAATATATTTGTGTATAATAATAACGATACTCGTTACTCATGTCAATAAAAAAAAGGGGTAGGAAACAACATTCCTCCAATTAGGAAATTCCCTAAACTGCCTATGGAGCAGGACCAGCATTTAGCCAAGCATTTTTATCATTGATGTAGTCTTCTAATTTATAATATGCTTGTCTACACAGTGTGCGTTTAATACATGTTTTAAATTGTCTTTCATTTAGTTGTAGAATATCAAGAGGTATTTTATTATAAAATTTTACACAGTACCCCATAAAAGAAGTATGAACTTTTGACAATCTGAAACTTAGCTGATCTAATTTGTTCCTTTTTGTAGTATAAACACTATGTCTGTCACTTATTTTATTAAAAAGATGAAGGTTTTTTCGAACATGCATAATGTTTTCATATATGTATTGACAAGGTACCGTCAAGATGTTAATCTGTTTAAACAATTCTCTTAGAGACTCGCGTCTGCTGAGATTATAGATGGCTCTGACAGCCCGCTTTTGCAGAATAAAAATAGAATCAATATCTGCAGCCCGCCCCAAAAGCAAGATACCGTAGGACATGATGCTATGAAAATAACAAAAATATACTAGCCTAGCGGTATCCACGTCTGACAAATGCCGGATTTTTCTGACAGCGTAAGCGGCCGAACTCAACCGCCCTGCAAGAGATGTTAAGTGAGGACCCCCATCGAAAAATTGAGGACTGTGGTCGACGCAAAAAATCAGGGCACTAGGATCGAGCGCCTTCGAAAAGCAAGAGACCAAAAAATCATAATCGGCTTTAAAACCAAGGAGGAATTGGCAGTGGTGAAGGAAAAAATCAAAGAGTCTGGGAAATTACTAGTAGAGGAGGTGAAGAATAAAGACCCTCTCATTATTATAAAAGATGTCCTCTCCTGCCACACGGATGTGGAAGTGATCCAGGCCATGCAACGCCAGAACACCCACCTGATGGGGAACCTGGCCGACAAAGACCTTCGGCTAGGAGTGAAGTACCGTCGCAGGACAAAGAACCCACATACGTGCCACATCATCATGCAAGTGTCCCCGGAAATATGGCAGAGACTGACGGCGGCGGGTCGAGTACACATTGACCTCCAGCGAGTTCGTGTGCTGGACCAATCCCCACTGGTGCAATGCACTCGTTGCTTGCGCTACGGCCACACCCGTAAACTGTGCACGGAACCCGCCGACCTATGCATACACTGCGGGGACCCCCACATGCAGGTCGACTGCCCTTCACGCCTGGCAGCAGAAGTACCGACCTGCCACAATTGCAAACAAGCAAAACTTGTAAAGACCGACCACAATGCCTTCGAAAACGAGTGTCCGATCCGAGTAAAATGGGACGCACTAGCACGTATGTCAGTAGCATACTGCTAATGTTGACTCAAGAAAAACTAAGTACAGGAACACAAATACCGACACTGGAACGGACACAAATAACAGCAGTGGATACTCGGCCCGAGAAATGCTTGTGTCTGATCTGGAGAAGTACTCGAAACCAGATGAAGGAATCACGAGCTCTGACTACAACGTATTCAAAATTAGTAATAATACACCTAAACAAATGAGTAGAAAAAGCACAATAAAACAGTACAAAACCAAACACGCTAATTGTACCCAGCTTCATGAGAAACTAGGACAATTAAACCCGGACAACATAATAAACACATATATAGACACTACAAATAATAAAATAAATTTTGATATAAACAAATTCATAGACGTAATAGCTAAAATTAAAAAATACAAGTTCACCTTACTGTTGTGGTCAAACGAGCTCGCTGATATCAATTATGCTTGCACTAAAATAGAAAAAGTCGTAGTAAATAGTATATACAGACGAAGTAAAATATGATACCAATATAAAATAATTTTATACACCGAGTATCATATACCCTAGAATTTAAAAATGAATACCTAGTTTAAAATGCAAGTAAAACAGCACACTTTAAATAAGATTATTCTTTTTCCTTCTGAAATACATAATGAAAAAAGTCTTGAGTTCTCCCTTTCGTAAATCAGTAGATATAGTTTCAAAAATTAAAATAAAGCCTAAATTATATAAGAACCTAACATTGTAAATATATTAAAACAAAATCTTGTATCTAACATAAAACATAGTTAAATAATGTCTCTGAAAATCATCAGGGGATATACGCGTGGCAGGAGTGTGGTTTTAGCCGGTAAGAGTCCGGCACTACCCAGACTGTCTCACCTGTGAGGCAGTCTGGGTGTCCATGAGGATTTCCCACTCCTGCCAAAACAAAAAAAAAAAAAAAAAAAAAAAAAAAAGTGAGGACCCCATTGCAGCTTTGAGTCAAGCGTAATCCCTAGGAAAACAGTATTTTCGACGAATTCAAGTATATCCTTATTCAATACAACGTTACATTCACTACTTTTAACATTCGGTAAAGCGAATCCTATTATACCTTCATCTTTATTTAGTTTATTATCTCTTGGTGCATAATCACGTAAGCGAAGCAGCGTAGCATATAATTTCGAAAGGAAGACTTGCATTTATAACTAGAAGCCCGATGACTATAATTCTTACTTTTTTCAAGTACATACTAGTAGAGCGAGCCAGGAGCAGCTGAGACGGGTGTTATTATAATCCGTCCGTCCGTCTGTCGCCGTGACATGGGTTAAGCTCTGTACAGCTGATGTTTACACCCCAGCGTTGCTTTACTACCATTTATATTTTTTTCATTTGACAATGTAGACTTTGTGATTGTAATCTGCTTTCGTTAAATTATGTTTAAGGTTAAATAATCTCACAGACACACAAATCGCAAGTAGACTGTTTCTATTCTACTAAGTATGCGAAAGCGGTGCACATCCCTGGTGTGCAGGGTTTGGGCTAGCTCCAACGGCATCCTGAGAGCATTCGCGCAGAAGTTCGATCAGGACCTGAACCATTGCTGTATGAGAGATGCCACACGGGCTGCGACACGAGCGTTGTCACTGTGCAATTGAAATCAGTAACATGTGTGTAATTTAATCCATATTGTGTGCTCCCGAGCTGGAGTCATTATTTTTTGTGACGATCTGATGAGTCCTTCATCAGAGATAGATAAATAGTGATAAATATGATTTATTCTATAATTAGGTAAAATCTATCACTTGCACACTTAATTTAGAGGTTAAAATCTTCTAAACTTCATATAGTTTCTTGTAATAATCACTACAACAAAATGTAAGAACTTTAGGAGATTATCATTTTTATTATATATGTCGTATCCGGTCAATAGTATGGACGTGAAACGCAAAGACAATAAATAGTCTATGGTGAAACGGATCGCAAGCGCGCCATTATCAAGAAGACGTGCTCAACCACCACCATTTTGGCGCGCTTCTACAGAGTCGTGATGTTTTCAGCCGACTGCGAGGAAGACATTCAGAATCCAGTGTCTGATCGCAACGGAGCTAATACGTCCCGAAACTGTACTTTCGATTCGTTGTTGAAGTGAAGTGAACTATGTGAATTTTGAATGTGAGTTCATTTAAATTGAGAATATGTTAAACTGTGGTTTTAATAAAAGCCGTGGATGCCCCATACCCAGTATGTTTTCATTGCACGAAACCCATATTCTGCCCACATGATGACTGAATGTAACGGACTAAATCCTGACTGATCAGATATATACAGGGTGTTTGGTAGATCGATGCAAACCCGTAAAGCGGAGCTAGTATAGACTATTTACAACCATTTGAACCGAACTTGTCTTAGCCGAAGTGTGGCAATTTTTTTTTAGCAAAATTTTAATGATTTTTGATGACTGAAATATTGATGATGAAATATTTTTTTTTTATTTGGTTAACGTAATGCGTAAACAATCTAATAAAACATAATTAGGGGATCTGTATGATAAGTCAATATTTTTACAGACATTTAAACTCAAAGACACTTTAATCATCATCATCTTTCAACAAGATGGTTCAGCACATTGGACATTAAATGTACGGGAGCACTTAAATAATTGCTTCCATAACAGCTGGATCTGCAGAGACGGGCCGATCCCTTGGCCCTCCCAGTCACCCGACCTGTCTCCGCTTGACTTTTTCGTGTGGGATCGGGCCAAGGAACTAGTTTATACGAATGTGGAAATAAACAGAAAAGAAGAAGCGATTGGGAGAATTAATTCAACATTCGAAACGATGAAACTGGAGATGAAGTTAAAAATAACAACAACAGAAGTGTGAAGACGGGCACGTGTTGGTGTTAGAGACTGCGTCGAACATTTTGAACACGAATAATAAATGATTTGAGTCATAAATTTCTTTTAAATAATTCACTCTTTTTTCTCCCTCAATTTGGTTTGTATGTCATAATTTCAACAATTGGTGAGCAGCAGCGTCCTTCTGAGTACCATAACACCTACTGCGATCGCCAACATGCATCGGCCAAGCAAGGCGATTACTGCTGAACCCCCCCTATGGGCACAAATAAACCGGTTTATCCTAGGCAAGCGTGCTCCACCTTAAGCCGGATCATCACTTAAGATCGGATGAGTTGCAGCCAAAAGCAAGACTATTATAATATAAATAAATATTGTGGTTTGCTTATGTCTTGGAAAAATTAGAACAAAGCAGAGCCAATGATTCCAAGTAGACTCAGTAGTTCTGCCATTATTCAACAAATATTTTTATACAATGTTGTAAATATTACATTATAGAATTGTTAATAAAATTATATGTTTAGAAATACATCAAGAACTATTACTATATATACTACTAGCACTTTGCCCGCGACTTCGTCTGCGTGGATTTCGAAAATACAGCCCATAGGTATTACTGATACTGTAGTTTTCTACAGGTGAAAGAATTTAGTACTTAGGTTAGGTAGGTAGGTAAAGCTTTCCTAAATACACTGTTTAAGGTCGTTTTATTTTCTTCTAATCTATTAATCTGGTTTTCGGGTGATCCAACTCGTGATAAACTGTTCATGGGTGAAACATTATTTTCTTGGGTCAAAACCAACTAAAGATAATGTTTGTTCTTCTTAATTTTTTTTTACGGTAAACTGGAGTAGCTTGAACGATATAGGCAGGTTCGTGGAGATCATTGGAATTCTCAGGATCTGCGCCAACTGGCCAGCTCCTGCTCCGATCAGAATGGTCGCTACAATTAAGTTTTCTTTTAAATCTTTTATGTCCTTGCCATTGCACAGGTTAAGTGGGCGTACATTCCTTAAAAGCATGTTAGCTATTCCGATTTTCAATAGCAGTTCGTGAGGTGGCAGGCCAGATGAATTTAAGGGAGTTCACAAATTCTGGCGGATAGTGGACTGCATCCTCGATATTACACACTGTATCAATAGACTTGTAGATTTTTTTTAGGCTGGGGGCTTTTTGTAAAATTACATTATTGATTACATTGACTGTATCGTTCATTGTGGGATGACATCCCTTGAGCAAAGCCAACGAATGTCAAAGTCAAAGTCAAAGCATTTATTTCAATTAAACCATTAGCAGGCACTTTTGAATAGTCAAAAAAAAAATTGAAACTAGTTGCTCGTTCCAAAACGTAGGGTAGGTCTCTATGGAGAAGAACGAGCAAGAAACTCCACGGACACTCTTTTCAATCAAGCTTTTACAAAATCCTGGTTACATTATTCTTGTTGCTTCTATATGTGAAAACAATGTAAGTGAAGAGAAATCCAAAACATTCTAATTAAAAATAAATTAATATAAAAGCCATGGCAGTTAAGAGATGACCAATCTCAACTGACAGCGCCCGTTCACGAACATGACGTGCAAATCAGCACCACTTAGCTCAACCATTTTGAAGGGAACCGAATGATCTAACCCGCACGCCACCATCAGTGAGACATTTGAGCGAGCATGACAATGCTCTCAACTGCCATGCTCATTTATGTCAAACACATTGAATAAATAAATGGCTCCATAGTTCTCACATTTACATAATAATTGAAATAGTGCTATTAATTTATACAAAGCTAAAATTTCCAATGTATGTAAGTATGTCATTCGACAGATAAATTAATATAATAAGTAAGTAAGTAAATAATAATAACGATACACGTTATTCATGTCAATAATAAGGGGTGAGCAACATAATTTTCTTGTAATTAAGAAATTCCCTAAAGAGGCTGTGGAGCAGGACCAGCATTATGCCAAGCATTTTTATCATTGATATAATCTTCCAACTTATAATATGCTTGCCTACATAGTGTGCGTTTAATGCATGTTTTAAATTGCCTTTCATTTAATTGCAAAATATCGAGCGGTATTTTATTATAACATTTTACGCAATACCCCATAAAAGAAGTATGTACTTTTGAAAATCTGAAACTTGGTTGATATAATTCGTTCCTATTTCTAGTATTAAAGTTATGTCTGTCACTTATTTTACTAAACAGATGAAGATTTTTACGAACATGCATGATGTTTTCGTATATATATTGACAAGGTACCGTCATGATATTAATTTGTTTAAACAATTCTCTTAGAGACTCGCGTCTGCTGAGATTATAGATGGCTCTGACAGCCCTCTTTTGCAGAATAAAGATAGAATCTATATCTGCAGCCAGTCCCCAAAGCAAAATACCCTAAGACATGATACTATGAAAGTAACTAAAATAGACTAGTCTAGCGGTATCCACGTCTGTCAATTGCCTGATTTTTCTGACAGCGTAAGCGGCCGAACTTAGCCGCCCTGCAAGAGATGTTAAGTGAGGACCCCACTGCAGCTTTGAGTCAAGCGTAATCCCTAGGAAAACTGTCTTTTCGACGAATTCAAGTACGTCCTTATTTAATAAAACGTTACATTCACTACTTTTAACATTCGGAAAAGCGAATCTTATGCTCTTGGTTTTCTTCTCATTTAACACTAAGTTATTTGCAGACCAATTATGAACTTTAATCATGGCGGATGTGAAGTTATTTGCAGTAAACCAATTATGAGCTTTAATGATGGCGGATGTCTGTATCTAGTAAATATTTAAGGTCAGGATTGTGTGCGATCCACTCGTACGCGTATCGAACATACCGACTGTTGCTACAATGAAACTGTGAATGGGAGTTTGAAAGTAGAGCGTGCAGTTTTACCGTCCCTTAATAAAGTAGCTGCAATTCTTGATGAAGCTACTGTCAGAGCAATTTTTTCAGGATTATTAAAAATATATAATATATAGAAATATTAAATTAGCAAGAAATGTTTTCCATATGCCACCTGGAGTGTCCAAAATAAATGTTTTGCCTTTCTTCTTTTTTTACAAAAGTAGCCAATTCGCTGATACGGATTTACCAACATTGTATAATGTTCTGCACATTGCACGAAGTTTATTTTCTATTTGTATTAAACCTTAATTGTACATATTATATTATCATCATTAAAAGGTATGGTAAAGTTTTGATTTTGCCGTCGAACTCCGAGTCTGACGTCTTCACAGAAATCGTCTTTCAAGATATCCCTGGCGAAATGGCAGCATCACTACAAATCCATTTAATAAAAAAAATAATCGTTGTTTCTTAGTCTCGCTAAAACTCGAGAACGGCTAAACCGATTTCGCTAATTTAGGTCTTGAAATATTTGTGGAAGTTCAGGGAAAGAAGTCCAGGGAAGGTTTAAGCGGCGAGAAAATTGTGGTAGGTAGGGTATGTAGGTAGGAAGAGTACGGTAGGTAGCTAGGGTAGGTAGATAGATTGGTATGTAGATATGTATGGTAGGGTACGTAGGTAGGTTGGTAGGTAGGTAGGTTGGTGGGGTAGGTAGGTAGTTTGGTAGGAATGGTAGGTAGGTTGGTACGTAGATAGGTTAGTAGGGTAGGTTGGTAGATAGGTAGGTAAGTTGGTAGGGTAGGTAGGTAGCTAGATAGGGACAGGACAACGTCTATCGGGTCAACTAGTAACTCAATTACTTTTAATGAACATTGCAACATTGAAGCTTCTCTTAAAAAAAATCCCAGTGATCATCACTTTCCAGCAACCCTCTGTCCGGGCAAGCGGCTTGATACGTCTCCTTGACAACTCCGTTTTCAGTTTTTAAACCTTAAAAGCATTCTGATTGAGACGGATGTATACCGTTCACTCTTCCCAAGGCTTTATCTCTTTTTATGCCGGATAAACGCTTTAGTCTTGAGAACTTGTTATTAGCCCACGTATAATAGTGTGGAACTTCATGACTACTACATATTCAAAATTCAAATTCAAATTCAAATTCATTTATTCACATTTATTCACATAGTTTTTCAAAGCCAAATTCGTCGGTATTACAGAGTTGCAACGTGGTGCGGCAAGCTGCCCAAGACTTCCGTGAATTTTAGGCACCTTGTCGCACCTTCCCTGGTGTGCTATAGGTAAACGAATAAAATGTCCGTACAAAGCATGATCTACTTAATGCGGTGCCTGAATATTAGACGGAATTTTGCAATTTAGTAATTTTATATTATCTTCGAAACTGTTCAACCAATCGGCATACTGTTAAGGGCAAATTTTATCTCTATGATGTCCTTGTGATCATAATATTATTTTTGTTGGTAAGGTTTAATATTTCATTGTTTAAAAAATCATGCAAACGTAGGTATGTCGAAAAATCCTTTTTTAATACATAAAAGCTACATATCTGCTAAAATATAAAAGATAGAAATATGGTGTCGTGGACTTTATTATAGCACCATTTAAGGCGGACCAAGTTGCCGAACATTGTTTACAATTATATAAAACTGTTGCAGGCAGGCAGCGCATGCAAAAAACTCCGTTTTAAGAGGTATTTCTTTCCTTCTGCCTAGACAAAAATTGTGATAGTTCAGCTAATACTCGTAAGCATGATATCAATATAATTTATAGCCTATAGCACTCCGGGATAATGTAGCTTAATGTAGCTTCCTATTGGTGAAATAAATTTTGAAATCGGATGAGTAGTTCTGGAGATTACCCCCTACATGCAAACTTACAAACTTATAATCATACAAACAAATTTTACCTCTTTATAATATTAGTATAGATTATTAACCTTTCGAATGTCTTATGTTACACAGTCCGACATAAGCAACGGAGGTTTGACCTTCAACACTTTCGCCCGACAGTCGTTGAGTTAAACAGGATAGAGGCGATAGTAACACGTATTCTGTGAAAATTGTAACCTACTATCTAGTATTAGGTACAGTTCAAACGAAACAGCCCTTTCAAAGACAGTCTCAGGAAGGCGTAGTTCTTTGACGACATAGTTCTTTGAGAATATAGTTTTTTGGAAACGTAGTTTTTGAAGACGTACTTATTCGTTGACGTAGTTCTTTGAAGACCTAGTTATTTGATGACGTAGTTCTTTGAAGACAATGTTGTTTGTTGACGTACTTCTTTGATAACGTAGTTCTTTGATGACGCTGTTCTTTGAAAGTGCAGTTTTTTAAAGACGTAGTATTTTACCACTCTAATGAACGTAAGTCGTACCTCTCATGATTGGTCCGAAATTGGTTTACATGTTAGTTTTATACTTCTGATACATTTCAGTTGTTTGATTAACGTAAACAGCACGCAGCTAAAGAGAGTACAGAGAGGAATTCTTGCAGTACAGTATGCTTAGATTGCAAAAATATAATTATGTAAATCTTTAAATTAAGAATAAATTAGAATAAACTACTACTACTAATAAAAGAAATCATAATACAAAAGCAAGGTATTTCTTAATCGAGCAGTAAGTTCCTTCTCGCTGAGGTGCAACCGACGGTGAAATATAACAATATGTTGCGAACGTAATATTCATACCAAAACACAACATTTTGATTAAAAACTCGATAAATAAATCTCAAAAATATGCGCAATGGTTACTGCCTTAAACGTGATGCGGAACATTTTCCTGTACTCCACAGTTCTTCTCGATTTATGGTACTCTGTGGCATTGGCTGAGTTCCATGTACTCGAAGTATTAGGCAAGTTTGATTTGAAAACGAAGTATGAAAATGTACCTACGCGACAAGTGTTCAAACGTGAAGATATCAAGTTAAGTCTTCGTGATAAAGACGAAGACTATATCGTTAGTCCGATGACGCCTTATCTTTCACGAGATCATTTTGACTTCGTGTCACATTCTGCCATTACTGCACTGGGACGTAAATCAAGTTCAGAGCTTGGCAATATGTTTAACCTTTATGATTTCGAACAGTTTTATCGCAGACCGGTCGGAAATGGGAAGATACCGTCGACCACCTGGTACCCGGGAGCAATGCTGAAGACGCCAGAAGAAACCTCAGAGGAAACTACGACGACCACAGAGGAATCCACTACGACCACAGAGGAAACCACAACGACCCCAGAGGAAACTACGACGACCACAGAGGAAACCACGACGACCCCAGAGGAAACCACGACGACCACAGAGGAAACCACAACGACCACAAAGGAAACTACGACAACCACAGAGGAAACCACGACGACCACAGAGGAAACCACAACGACCCCTGAGGAAACTACGACGACCACAGGGGAAACCACGACGACCACAGAGGAAACTACAACGACCACAGAGGAAACCACGACAACCACAGAGGAAACCACGACGACCACAGAGGAAACCACAACGACCCCAGAAGAAACTACGACGACCACAGAGGAAACTACGACGACCCCAGAGGAAACCACTACGACCACAGAGGAAACCACGACAACCACAGTGGAAACCACGACGACCACAGAGGAAACCACGACGACCACAGAGGAAACCACAACGACCCCAGAGGAAACTACGACGACCACAGGGGAAACCACGACGACCACAGAGGAAACTACAACGACCACGGAGGAAACCACGATAACCACAGAGGAAGCCACGACGACCACAGAGGAAACCACAACGACCCCAGAGGAAACTACGACGACCACAGAGGAACCCACGACGACCCCTGAGGAAACCACGACGACCACAAAGGAAACCACGACAACCACAGAGGAAACCACGACGACCACAGAGGAAACCACAACGACCCCAGAAGAAACTACGACGACCACAGAGGAAACCGCGACGACCCTAGAGGAAACCACGACGACCACAGAGGAAACCACGACGACCCCAGAGGAAACTACGACGACCACAGAGGAAACCACGACTACCCCAGAGGAAACCACGACGACCACAGAGGAAACCACGACAACCACAGAGGAAACCACGACGACCACAGAGGAAACCACAACGACCCCAGAGGAAACTACGACGACCACAGAGGAAACCACGACGACCACAGAGGAAACCACGACAACCACAGAGGAAACCACGACGACCACAGAGGAAACCACTACGACCCCAGAGGAAACTACGACGACCACAGAGGAAACCACGACGACCCCAGAGGAAACCACGACGACCATAGAGGGAATCACGTCGACCACAGAAGACACCACGACGAATACAGAGGAAACCACGACGAACACAGAGGAGACCACGATGACTCTTTCTCATGTGATCTTGCCGGACCTCGCGATAAATTGTATCGGTTTGGCTAAATGCCAAAAAAGGGTTTGGACTGAGAATCCAAGTCTCAGAAAGACGCAGCCTTACACACCAAAGTGAAGAAGAAGCTTAACTCTCTACGATACTTTTATTATTTGCCAGTTACTTAGTGGAATATCATAATTTAGAGTTTTGAATTCTTGTTGCCTATATAATTCAAACTAATCGAGAATATTGAAATGTGTGCAAGAATGGGTTTAAGTCATTTCTACTTTGTTGTCAAAGTCAAAGCATTTATTTCAATAAAACTATTTACAGGCGCTTTAGAAATGTCAAGGAGTCGGTTACTATTTAGTTGTTTTATTATTTTTAACAAGCTGTGTTCGTCTTTACTTAGAATGAGAGGATCATGAGGTTAAAATATATACATATTCATAAGAAAAGAATCAAAATTTTTTTTTTAGTGTGACTGTTCCTAAAATACCCTAGGCTGATTAAAAAAATATTTTTACTGATTGTGCTGATATTGGTGATTTAGTTAGTGTTATAGTACGGCTTAGGGACACGCCCCTCCAAATCCGCGTATTTCTGTAGAGCTCGTCCCAGACTGGTCAGTCTCCAACCGTTTCTATGAATATGAATTGAATTCCCATAAAACTATACTGCCTTGTTCCGTCAAGAGACAAGGAGGGGACACAAAGATGTTAGTATGGGAATTCTCAGGGAGGATATTGATATAAACATATTATGCAATGAAATTTAGAAGACAAGAGGGTATGCAAAAGTATAATCCATACTTCCATACTAATATTATAAATGCGCAAGTAACTCTGTTACGCTTTCACGATGAAACGTCTAATCCAATTTTGATAAAATTTGGCATGAAGATAGCTCGAACCCCGAGGAAGACTTTTTATCTGGGACTTCGACTGCATTCGCTATAACCGACATTCACGCGGACGAAGTCGCGGGCAAAAGCTAGTATTATATAAGGGGTGAAAATAGAATCGCTACACTTGCGCTTAGGAAATTCATTATTCCAGATTACGTTAATGTACTTATTTATAATTTACTAAAGTGATTTACATTAATCGAACCCTGGTTTGAGGTTGCATCGCAGCACATTTCAGCCGTTAAGCGTCCAAATCACGTGTCTCGCTAAATAGTGTCGATTCAGAAATAGGCTTTAGACCAATAGCCGGGTGTGGACCCTAGCGCTCTTAAAACGGCTACCAATTAAGTATGAATTAGCACGCGCTGCTACCCCACTCTCCCTTAAAATGTGCGTACAACAAAACCCAACGCAAAGACGTATTCCGAGCAAGACCTTCTTTAGGAAGCAGTTACCATCAAAAACATTTGGTCTATTTAGAAAAGGTAAATTAATAAACCATTAGTATTATTTCAGTTCGGCATTATAGCCTAGTTTGATATAAACATGATTTTATAATTATAAAGATTTAAAATAATTGAGTATGTACGGTTCGGCCTTCCTTATTTAATTGTCAGTTAAAAGGTCAATATGATGATTTCCTGTCAATGTATGGATTAGGACATGGACACATAATGTACAGTTAGATTACACTAATATCAAACACTACCTCGTCATAAAATACCTAGAAGTTACGAAAAGGCTACTGCTCTACGCTACGCTTACTCAACTACGCAGAATGCTTTGCTGATGCACCTACGCAGATTGCTATTATCTATGCAAACATTACTACGCTGACGTTGCTACGCGGACGAACATAATTTACAATACTATTAAACACTATTATGACATAAAGCACTCAGTATTTGCGCCAAAACTAGGATAAATAATTAATAATTAGTCGACCCGGAGCAGTAGCACCTGACTGCCAGCTATAGATTACAATACAAATAAACCTGCACAAGGAATAATATTTAAAATAACTTGACTAATAAATTAAAATAAGGTTAACACTTACCAAATAACGCCTCGAGTGGTTTTGATTACAATTGACTTACAAAATGTTACAGCTTTAATTACCAGACTTGCTTCTAGCCTCGGCCGATTTCCTCTCACGTCCTTACACTCACTATCTACTCTCTACATGAACCTAGCCTCTTCGATTTCACCAGACTTCTAACTAGCTAGTCCAGTCTATGACGACTGTCTGCTCTTGTAGTATCTAACCAACCGTCCGTTTATCTTCCCACGCTCTGGCGAAATCTGTTAGTACCTGACTCTTTCTGTTTTTGTATCGTTTCTCAATTGTTTTAAAGACCCTTTTTTTAGTTTTACTTGGGCCTTCTTTCAGCCAGTTCCTAGGATGCATTTATGGTAATCAGATGTTTACTCTAATATTGTGCGTTGCGATTGGAAATTGGATATTTTACTCGTTTCTTAGAATTTGTTGAAATATTGCTTTTGACCTGACGGCTGGTTTACTTCTAGTTTGCTTCCCTTAAAACACAAGAGGGGCTCAAACCATGTGATGATTTTTAAAATAAATATAATATTTTGTTATTATATAAGAGTACGTGACAGACAGTCACATTAGTTTAAATCAAAACATGTTAAAGTTGTCAAAAAGTAAAAGGCCTTAAGCTTGATAGCAGACCATTTGAAGATGCTGTAGCTTATTTTTATGAGGTTATCAACAAAGTACGGGACTCCTATATACCAACAAAAATAGTTCGGCACCAGGCTAAGTATCCTCCATGATATAAAAACCCTATGATCAAGGTTTTTAAAGAAAAAGCTAAATATCACACCAAGTTAAAAAAATATAGCAATATCTCAGATTATCAATCATTTGTCACATTGCGTCAAAAAGCTAAAGACTTAGAGAAATCTATGTTTAACAATTACATCAATAAAATAGAATTGGATACACATAAAAATCCTCGAGCCTTTTGGAACTACGTCAAATCAAAGAATCCAACTCTTATCTTTCAGTGCTGCAGTATGGGCAGGCTTCGTCGAGTTGTGGGGATGAATTATGCAATAAGTTCGGTGATTACTTTCATTCTAACTTTCTTATAAATAATAATACTTCCAACCTATCGTCTCAAAATATGCAAAGCCTTGGCGCACCTGCCCTCAACTGCTCAACTGATATAAATTCTGTTGAAATATGTGTTAATGAGATATGTAGGTTACTTAAACATTAATGTGGATCACATTAAATCAGCAGGACCTGACGGAGTCTCACCGATATTTGTAGCAAATTGTGCCTAGGGCCTCTCCGTCCCTCTTTCGATCCTATTTAGGCGTTTGCTGAATTCTGGTGTTGTACCTACACTCTGTAACTCGACATATATAACTCTTATACACAAAAAAGGCTCTAAAACTCAGGTTGAAAACTATAGACCAATCTCAAAGTTGTGCGTGTTTGCTAAAATTCTGGAAAAAATTGTTTATAGATAGGTTTACTCAGTTCTTAAGCACAGTTTTAGTGAGCAGCAGCATGGCTTTTTGAGGGGTCGCTCAACAACTTCTAATTTAATAGTCTGTAGCGACTTTCTGTCGGAGTGCATGTCACAAAGGTCCTAGGTCGATGTTATATAATATACTGACTACAGTAAATGTTTTGATCGAATAGATCACGACATCCTAGTTCGAAAACTTGTCTTGATGGGTATGAGTGGTAATCTCCTTCGCTGGTTTACGTCTTACGTGGAGAACAGATACCATACTGTGGTACTCAACGGTTACTCGTCTAGGGCATTGCGTATTCCATCCGGAGTGCCGCAGGGTTCGTTATTGGAGCCTCTTTTATTTAATATTTTCATTAATGACGTCACTTCTTGTTTGTAGCACTCGAAAATATTACTTTATGCTGATGATATGAAGGTAATGAAACAGGTTTATACATCAGAAGATGCCCTTTTACTTCAAGAGGACTTAAATAATTTCCAAAATTACTGCATACTCAATAAATTAATAATAATAATAATAATAATAATTAAATGTCTCCAAATGGTATGTATGCCACAGTCCTTCAGTCGCAAACCAAATCGAAAAATTGTTTTTTCAAACCCTTAATATTTTTGAAAGACCTTTTTAACGACACCCCACACCATATGGTAGACTAGAAAAAAAATACTCATCCTCACTTCACGTTTAGAGGAGGTACCCTAAAAAAATATTTTTCATTATTTTATTCCGGCACTTTGTCGGCGTAACTAACGTGTATATCCATGCTAATTTACAGCGTCCTATTTCTAATAGTCTTTGAGCTACACTGCGGACGGACGGACGGACATAGCGAAACTATAAGGGTTCCTTGTTGACTTCGGAACCCTAAAAAGCTTCTAAAGCACTAGGTTTTATCCTCAGAATTTCTTCGGAATTCAGGAACATTAAAACCATTAAGATGCTGTACTGTTCTTTTGTTCGTAGTCACCTAGAGTATGGCTCTCAGGTGTGGAACCCCAACTACAACATCTACAACAACCGTTTAGAGAGCATTCAGAAAAAGTTCTTGAGGTACATTCAATTTCGCTCAAGACTGCATTTGCCTGATTATGTCACACGTTGTAAAAAACATCATATTCTTCCTCTTTATGAACGCAGAAAAGTTGCAGATTTAGCATTCTTGTTTAAAGTGATGAACGGATCGGCCGACATTCCCGAGTTGGTGAACAAAATAGGACTGCGCGTACCTTTTGTATCTCTTCGTAGATCTCACCTATTGCACACGCCGGCGGTAAGAACCTCTTATAGACAAAACTCATACTTGATAAGAGCGTACCGTACCTATAATGAGACCTGCTAGGAAGTTGACATTGATCTTTTCCATACTGGAGTCCGTAAACTGAAGGGGACTCTTTGTGATAACTTTCTCGAAGTGTTGTCATACCTTTTTTTATTTATTTTTTACTTGTACTATGTAACTTTACGAAGATAATATATATATACCTATAACTTTTCAAAGATGTCAAAAAGCCCTACTTACTGTCATCAATATTGCGCTTACTTACTATAGGTGAAAACTTGTAATTAGCCTTAATTTTATTTTTTGTGCCTATATATTCTCTGTTATTAGCTGTAAGTTTTCCGAATGTTATAAAGTAAAATAAAATAAACTCACGAAAAAAGCTTAACCGGTTCATTGCTAGCAGGGGGAAGCCACAAAGCATTTCATCCGATAACGGCACAAACTTTGTCGGCGCATCTAACGAGTTGCGAAGGTTTTTAGTTGAATCTAACATACTAGAGGACATGACACAGGAAGGTATCGAATTTAAATGTACTCCTCCATACAGTCCTCACTTTAATGGGATGGCGGAAGCAGCTCGTTTAGGCGCAAAACGTCCAATTCTCAAAATGTCCAGTTCACAGAATGTCCAATTCGCAAAATGTCTATTTCGCAGAATGTTCAGTGGTCGCAAAATGTCCAGTCGTCGCAGATTGTCTCCTATTTTCATCATAACGTTGCCACCCCGCTAATTGAATCAAGAGGGTTTTAATGAGTAGTCAAGTTATTCGTTAAAATCGGTTTTATTTTTGACATATTTCTTTTAATATAACATAAAATAATCAAATCAAAAACGTTAAATTGCGGTCCAGTGATTGGTAATTTAGAATAATTGAATGGAAAAGATAGAGATAATCCCAACTCCAGGATATTTAAAATCTATAGAAGGTTGGATCACCGCATACCTAAACCTCCAAAGCTATACTACTTAATTGACAAACTCAAGAAAGAAGCCAAACATTGGGTCGTATAATGAATGATTCTTTGTATAGGCTCATAAAAAAACAAAAGAAGGCTCAAAGATGTTAACTGTGATATTCAATACAAAAAATGTCAACGAAAACTAGAAAACGACCAGATTTCAATTAAGCAGTTTAAAAAAAATATATGTTTTTGCGCCTTAATAGTACGTCTTAGTAACAATGATTTTACAAATTTGATTTATTTTTATTGTCCTGAAGTTGGGATTGTACTATTTTTCAATTCAATTATTCAAAGTTACCAATCACTGGACCGCAAATTAACGTTTTTGATTTTTTTATGTTGATTTTATATTTTATGTTGTATTAAAAAAAATATGTAAAAAATAAAACCGATTTTAACGAATAACTTGACTACTCATTAAAACCCTCTTGATTCAATTAGTGGGGTGGCAACGTTATGATGAATATAGGAGACAATCTGCGACGATTGGACATTTTGCGACCACCGGACATTTTGCGAATTGGACATTGTGCGACCTCTGGACATGTTGCGAATTGGACATTCTGCGAAGTGGACATTTCGCGAATTGGACGTTTTGCGCCTAAACGAAGCAGCTGTCCTCTCGACTAAACACCATCTACGGAGATTGTTAAAAAGCGTTCATTTTACTTACGAGGAGATGGCTACATGTCTGGCTTAAGTTGAGGCTATTTTAAATTCTCGCCCCCTCACTCAACTATCCACTGATCCTCTTGACTTCACTGCACTTACCCCTTCCCACTTTTTAATTGGACGACCACTCACGTCTTATCCACACCCACAAGTCTTCGAAAGGAATATTACTAGTCTTGATCGTTTCAAGAGAATAAAATATATAAGGCAACATTTTTGGACCCGGTTCAGAAATGAGTACATCGCTACCCTTCAACAAAGAACGAAGTGGCTGACATCTACGAACGACGAGTTGTAGCCGATTTAGTCCTTATAAGGAACAAAACTCTTTCACCCTTACTGTGGTCATTAGGAAGAATAACCAAAGCTTACCCCGGTGTTGATGGGTATACACGCGTTGCAGAAGTGAAGACAAGAAGAGGCATTATCCGACGAGCATATAATAATATTTGCCCTCTCCCAGCTCAAGATTCCTGACTCATCCTGGGCGGAAACATGTCGAGAATCGAACCTCGACATCGTTCGCGGCGCGCGCGCACTGGCGCGGGCGAGTGCGGTGGCGGTGCGGGGTGTGGCGTGCGGGACGGGGACGGCGTGATGCAGCGCAGCGGCCGGCCGTCCACTGCGCACCGACGACTTGCTACGGGACCACCAACTAACGCACACGCGAACTATTACCTATTGTAAAATACTCAGTAAACCAGCCCTGTTGAAAACTACAGTCCCTCTTTGATGCACGAACACTCGCGTGCCCCGACGTGCGCAGCTCCCTACAGTTCGATTTCCTGTAAGGCACGCTCAATACCAGTGAGCAATAGCATTTCTATTAGACGAATCACGGTCTATTAAAATATAAGGATAATAAATGCGTGACCTTACATGTCGCGATTGTAGGCGAACTCGGACCAACCACACATTTCTTTGTAGTATATTACATAGATGCAAATCACTCAGCTCAGTTTGTCTGTATAATTTAATGTAGTAGAGTCCATTGCGTAAGTGCTCAGCACAATATGATTTCGCAAGCTTGATATGATAGTTTCCTAAAGCAAAAAGGTAAACATCGTTTTCGAACAAACGAGGAAATTCTTCAAAATGAGGAATATTTGCTTCCATTGGCACAAAAGCCACTCTTTGTCTATTTAAGTTTTTGACTTGTACATAATCGTTCAATAGATTAGGTTTGACGATTTGCGAGTGGATTATGTTGAGGATAGCGTGCACATTATCTATAGCGACCTGATAACAGCATCTAATATGGCCGTACCAATTTTAAAATCTGTGAACATATTAGGTAACGTTTTATTCAAATATTTCTGTCTGTCTGAGGATGGATATTTTATGTTATTTATTGTATTTGTTGTGTTTATTGTATGTACATATGTTGTGTGTGTTTTTTAGGGCCCATTAATTATGTCAATTATAATCCGTGGTGCTTAGCAACTGGGTTTCTCCCAGTTGTAAACGTCCCTTTGTGCCTATTGGCCTAGTTCTGTACTGTCTCCTGCTTTATTTGGAGGGAAGTGGAAAATATGTTTTTCTTACTCCTCCGCTGTTCTTTTCTGATTAATTTCGTTGCGGGATCCAAGACAGTTGAATCGTTTCTCTGGGACTCGTCGAGCTTCATTGCTCTGGCGCTTTTCTGGTGGTCGCCACTGTTGATTTTGGCTTACAGGAGTTACAGTGGTTAGGGAATAGTGTGGCGGGCTTGTCCCATATAAAAAAAAAAAATATGTTGTGTGTACTTATGGGCAAACGTCTGAAATAAAAGTTTTATTTTTATTATTATTATAAATGTATGTTGTTGTAAACGCGCGTTATCAATACGCGCGTTAAGCACTTGGTATATGAACCTGCTCTTATGTTGATCAAAGAACATATATGTGACAGCTTTCAACTTGATGTACAGTTTTATTCAAACTAAATGGCGTCTGTGAAGTGCGCTACTGACTGCGCAGCCACTCAACTCGTGTTCAGAGCCGCCATAAAGTTTGAATTGTACTGTAACAAACTGCTATTTTGTGCCTAAAAATAATAATATTAAAACGTGATTTTATCGTTATATCCCGCACTTTTGAGAGATTTCGCCATAGTAAAAAATGATCACCTTACTAAGGTTTTTTGACTGAGACACATTTCAAATCTGATGGACGATATAAGAATTGGGGGGACGTTTTGACGCATCGTTCAAATTCAAAATTAAATGATAGTTGGAAAAAGCATGTCAATTTGATGGAAGACAAAGCGTTTGACTAGCAGGTTTTCCCTGGATTTGATCGTGTGAACTGATCGATTTCTTACACTAAAGATTAGGTACTACAGAGCTGTTCTCTATTTTACTCTTAAAAATTATACAGTGTAGTGAAATAATGAAAATCGTTATATTTAATACCTAAATTGTGGATTACTTCATTCTCTCTTCGTTCCATCATTATACCAACGGGTACAAAAACGGTGCACAGTTATTCTGTGCCCAAATCTGCCATCGTGAATGAAATCGGTGCACAGGTTATTCTGTGCCCAAATCGAGTGGTGCTAAACCCATCAACAATCTTTCTCCACACCAACGTTCCTGCAACCTAGGACGCCTGCAATGCCTGCCGAGTTGGAGCCGGAGTCGGCGGCCTGAGCTTCCTAGAACGCTATCGACTCACACCTGGCCTTCACCTGCCTGGTTTTCCTGTCTGCGTCTCCTGACATCATCCCAAGAGTCTCCATCGTTAACCCACCTACATCATTCATTATTCCACCTACTACCTACACTTACCTACACATTCTACACAACTCATCTTTAATAGGCTTTCACTTTTTATATATTAATTAATTATAAATATACATTTACACCTTTATACCTTAATTACCTCTTTTATTTTATCTGTCGCTTCACGACAATAGATAACCATTCATTTCAAGCTCCGTTCCTCTGAAAGCACGTAAATCTGTTGGTCCTGGTTGGTGGTAGACTGGAAACCGACTCAAACATAACTGGAAAAGGCTAGGCAGATAATGATCCTACAATTTGCTAAAGAAGAGCCATGACATGCGATGTCTTCTTCGAAATTACTCAATTTTAATGAAATAGGTACTTCCACTAAAAGGAACATAAAATTCACCTAACTTATACGTGGGGACGACGATATGACAAAAAATTAAATTACTGGTAATACTAGTTCATAAGAATATTTTGAAACTATCAAATAAATTCTAAAAACGAAATTAAAAAAAAAAGTTCAGATATACTAAAGAGCATATAAAAGTACGTAAGTAAGTACACGTAAAGAATTACTAGAACAAAATGCAAAGTACTGATTAGACTTTATGTTAAAAGTGTATTACATCGAAAAATGCATAAACAAATATTATTAAAAGAATCACAATGTAACAACCATTGGGGAGCCAACACACATCTAATGTTGTGCAGGACAGACATTTCCATTCAAGAATTCGATTTCAAAGGATTTCATATCAAATCTACAGTAATGCTACATTTGTATGGTTTCGTACCAATACCGCGGTAAAACTGTTAAAATAATGTAATTTGGATCACCATACCTATCCCCATTACACATAGCGTAATCATGTATAGCCAACGACATGGATTGGGTGTACACCTGATGTTTGCACCCCAGCGTTGTTTTACTACCATTTTAAATATTTTATTCATTTGACAATGTGAACTTACTGATTGTAATCTGCTTTGGATAAATTATGTTTAAGGTTAAATAATCTCACAATCACACAAATCCAATAATCGTGTTATTGGTATCATCGCAAGTAGACTGTCAAGCATTCTCTTCCAGTCAACTAAGGGTGGTAAAAAGATATCATGGCAGGTGCATTACAAAAAGTAATAATTAAAAACTTAGATGATATAAACTACACATACATTATTATATTCTGGAATATCATACACCTATGCCTATGCTGCCTATGCTGTCCCACTGCTGGGCAAAGGCCTCCCCCAAATCCTTCCAGAAACTTTTATCCAGCGCCACCTCGAACCAGCCCTATCTATTATAGAACCGTGTTCTATAATCATATTTTTGCGATGTATGGTTGAAGTTTCAAAGTCTCGAGCTAAGCACTTTGTTTCCATATTTAGGGTTCCCTCTATCTGGCAGAATCTTGATGCTCCGAAATTTATTTGGCATAATACACTTGGCATATTCTTCTTTAGACGAATATTTTTAAGGCATAAAAATGTTTTAATATAATTATTGTTTGGCCGAATGTTTATATGTCCGAATTTACAATGGCAGACTTTTAAGATGGCAGAATTTTATTTCGCATAATTACCTTTGGCATCGTTAGAATTCCGCAGAATTTCGTTTAGCATAACGTTCACGTGGCATACTATGAAGATGGCAGAATTTCATTTGGAATAATTTTATTAGGTATATTGCCATTTCTATAAAAAAAAACATGTTTAACCTTTAATTAAAATTAAAATATTGTGTTAAAAAGTCTATATTGTGCTACAAACGTTAGTGACAGAAACGAATCGCTGCAAAACCGACTCTACGTAGTCTTTTCTGCCCTACGCCTAGAGTGTAATTTAAGCCCGCGTAGGCGCGGAGGGGCGAGGCGGCCCGCGGCCTCAGGAGCAGGTGGTTGTAACGCTCGCAGCCGCGGCTGAGGCTGGCCGGCAAAGCCGGCCGGCAAGCCGAAGCTGCGGTGGTGAGCGTTTAAACCTCTGCGACGGCAAGGTCGCGTGGGACCGCCGGAGCCCCACAGCGCCGGAGCCGTGACAGAAAGCATGCCTGCTGCATGCCTGCTTGCATGCTGCATGCTTGTTTCCATCCTGCATGTTGCATGCTCATTTGTTTGCTTGTTTGCATGTTGCATGCTCGCTTGCATGCTTGCTTGCATGCTGGCTTACATGCTGCATGTCGCATGCATGTTGTATGTTTGTTTGCATGTTTGAATGCTTCTCACAGGGAAATATAAACCACATATCATCATGTCAACCTTTAGACGCCCACTGCTGGGCATAGGTCTCCCCAAGGGGAAGGGGGGGGGGAAAGAAGTTGAAGTTCACATTGTGGCTCGAGGCCAACCGCTCGACCCTCAGAGTAAAATTCGAGTTAATTCGGATGTACTCTACAACCCCCTCAACATTTGTAGAGTAGTGCAGTCGAGACACATACAGTAGCGTCACTGAAACAGCAGGACGCAGCAGGTGGTTCGGTCCGGTCTGTGCGGTCTCACGCTTGTTCGGACAAGTTGGTTTCTTTATCCTCTTCTTCTTCCCGACCTTGATGAAACCTTCTTCGTCGATCGTGACCTTTTCAGGTTCATTTTGATGCAGATCCATACGTGCACTTTCGTTTTGGCTCTGCTTAGCCCCTGTTTCACTTCGTCGCGTGTTCTGTGACGCAGTAGGTTAGCTGGTTGCGCTAATTGCTGAGTGTGCGTGCATTACAAATAATAGACATGAAATGTATGCCAAAAGATGATTCTAACTGTAAGGTTTCTGAGATATGATAGTTCTGCCTTTTAATGACTATCGATATTAAATGTATGCCAAAAGACGATCCTGACTTTGAACTTTCTGCGATATGATGGTGCTACTATTCGATTATTCTATTCATATGCAGAATCCTAATGAAGTTTATGCCATTCGCTGTTATGCAAAATAATATGATGACAAAAAAAGTTCTGCAATAAAGGGTAGACCCCCATATTTATTGTGCAGACTGCCAGATTGTGGAATTCACTGCCCGCCACTCTGTTCCCCTATAAGTGTAATCTGGGTATCTTCAAAGCACGAGTGAACCGGTTCATCCTTGGCAAGCGTGATCCACCTTAGGCCGCATCATCACTTAAGATCGAGTTGCAGCCAAACGCAAGACTATTAAAATATAAAAAAAAATCTTGTGGTCTGCTTATGCCTTGGAAACATTAGAACAACGCAGAGCCTTGATGATTACAAGGGAATACATCAAGATATATTACTATACTATTATTTAACAGGTGGAGGCCATAGTAACACGTATTCTGTGAAAATTTTAACCAACTACCTAGTATTAGGTACAGTTTAAACGAAACAGCCCTTTGAAAGACAGAGTCTCAGGAAGACTTAGTTCTTTGAGAATATAGTTTTTTGGAAATGTAGTTCTTCGAAGACGTACTAAATTCGTTGACGTAGTTATTTGTTGACGTAGTTCTTTGAAGAAATAGTTATTTGATGACGTAGTTCTTTGAAGACAATGTTATTCAATGACGCACTTTTTTGATAACGTAGTTCTTTGATGATGCTGTTCTTTGAAAGTGCAGTTTTATAAAGATGTGATTGTCTGTCACGTAACCTTTTTAAAAACAAGATATTAAAGTATATTTATTTAAAATCTTCACATAGTTTGAACTACTGAAACTCTCATAAATTCTGTGTTTTATAGAAAACAAACTAGGAACAAGTACCAGCCGTCAGGTTAAAAGCAATATTTCAACAAATTCTAAGAAACGAATAAAATATCAGATTTCTAAAATAAGTTGCATTTTAGTATCATAATATATTATACAATACTAGTGCACTATCTGGTTATCATAAATGAGTAAAATTTAAAAAAGGTCCTTAGAACAATTGAGAAATAATACAAAACAGAAAGGGTCAGGTAGTTACGGATTTCGCAAAAGTGTGCGAACATGGACAGAGGCATGTGGGTTTGGTAGATACGAAAGGCGAAGGACGAACAGTTGGTTAAACTGCAATAGGAGACGGTTGATCTAGACTGGTCTAGATAAGTTATGGGTCGAGTGAAATTGAAGAGGCTAGGTCCATATAGACCGAAAGAAAAGCGGCCGACGCGAGAAGCAAGTCTAGTAATTAAAAGTAAGTGTGCAAGTGAATTCTGATTTAATTCGTTTGAGGCGTAATTTTTAAGTGTTAGTTTTATTTAAATTTAATATTTATTTAATTAAATATTACTTAGGAAAACGTAATTAAATAATTACGTTTTCCTAAGTAATATTATTAGTGCAAGATTATTTGTATTGCAAATTATAGTAGTCATGTAGTATCCCAGTGGATTTAATAATAATCATTTATTCTAGCTTTGGCATAACTACTGGGTACTTTATGTCATAGTGAGGTTTTTATGTCTATGTCCTAATTCATACCTTGGCAGGGAAACAATATAGGAGTTTGGTTTAGGGAGACGGGGAAGGCCTTCCGCTACACTCTACACTTATAAATATATGTAAACAGTAACGCTCCCGACTGCTGACGATAATTGACTTTTTGACACACAAATATGTAGATCTTTATAATAGTAAAATCATGGTTATAACAAGCTAGGCTACAACGCCATACTGCTAACGGTAACGCGTGTAATTCACAGTACATTTATACCTATTATAATTAGACCAAATGTTTCTGATGATAACCGCTTCCTATAGAAGGTCTTGCTCGGAGTACCTTGCGTTGGGCTTGTTGTACGCACATTGCAAGGAAGCTGGGGGTAGGCGCACTGGCGTCTACCTCCAGCTAATAGCACTGGCTATTTTCTACTTAATTGGTAGCCGTTCTAAGAACGCTAGGGTCCATGTATCGTAAAAATCACACCCGGCTATTGATCCAAAGTCTATTTCTAAATCAACACTATTTATAACACATACGACAACGTCAACTTGTCTGAACAAGTGTGGGACCGCACCGACCAGTTCAAACCACCTGCTGCGTCCTACTGTTCCAGTGATGCTGCTGTATGTGTCTCGGCTTTTTAGCGAGACACGTGATTTAGGCGCTTAGCGGCTGCAATATGCTGCGATGCAACCTCTATCCAGGGTTTGATTAATGAAATGTGAAGCGACGACATACCATTTCGGCGTATAACTACCAAGAACAACCGCAATTAATGCTGCTTCAGACTGAGTTTACGGTGCACTTGTGCTAGTTTTGTATTAACCTAGTAAAAGGGGTAATCTGTCGTAAGGGAATAATCATATTAGCACGACAAATACTGAAATATTGTCTTTCCCGATGGCAGTTGGGCTTAGCGGTATTCGGTCTCAGGATTGAGTACGGCACGTTGTTAGAGCCTAGGCAACGTGTTCCGCTAGAATACGTAACAGTATCCTCAGAGGACATATGTGTGCAGGTCTAGCCGAATACGTGCGACAGCTCAAACATATTCCAAATATATTAAATGACTCACCATTTGAATATAGTTGTAAGTCACTGGAGCGGGATTTTAATACTTTGTGATTAAACAAATTAAATTGAATCTGGAATAATGATTTTCCTAAGCGCAAGTGCAGTAGTGATCCTATTATCACCCCTTATATTTTATATTAATACTTTTGCATACCCTCTTGTCTTCTTAACTTCATTGCATAATATCTTTATTTATATGTCCTTTTATACCATACTAACATCTTTGTGTGTCCCCCTTGTCTCTTGTCGGGACAAGGCAATCTAGTTTCATGGGAATTAAATTCATATTCATTACATATTCATACAAACGGTGGGAGAGTGACCAGTCTGGGACGAGCTCTACAGGACCACGCGGACGGCTGATCGTGGTCTCTTCTCCGTATACGAGAAGCCGACCTGTGACCTAAATCACAAATTTCAACACAATTAGGAAAATGAAAATTTTATCAGCCTAGGGTATTTTAGGAACAGTCACAAAGACGTAACATTTTACCACTCTACTGAAGGTTAGTTGTACCTCTCATGATTGGTCCGAAGTTGATTTACATTTTAGTTTTCTACTTCTTATACTTTTTAGTTGTTTGATTAACGTAAATAGCACGCAGCTACAAAGAGTACAGAGAGGAACTCTTGCAGTACAGTAATATTTGATTGCAAAAATTTATGTAATTCTTTAAATTAAGAATAAATTAGAATATACTACTAATAAAAGTAGAAAGTATTCACAATACAATCGCAAGGTATTTTTTAATCGAGCAGTAAGTTCCTTTTCGCTGTGGTGCAACCAACGGTGAAATATATCAATACGTCGCGAACGTAATATTCATACCAAAACACAACATTTTGATTACAAACTCGATAAACATATGCGCAATGGCTACTGCCTTAAACGTGGTGCGGAACATTTTTCTGCACTCCGTAGTTCTTCTCGATTTATGGTACTCTGTGACATTGGCTGAGTTCCATGTGCTCGAAGTGTCAAGCAAGCTTGATTTGAAAACGAAGCATGAAAGTGTACCAACGCGACAAGTGTTCAAAAGTGAGGATAAAAAGTTAAGTCTTCGTGATAACGACGAAGACTATATCGGTAGTCCGATGACGCCTTATCTTTCACGAGATAATTTTGACTTCGTATCACATTCGGCCATTACTGCACATGGACATAAATCAAGTTCAGAGCTTGGCGATATGATTAACATGTTTAATTTCGACCAGTTTTATCGCGGACCTGTCGGAAATGGGGAGATATCGTCGAGCACCTGGTTCCCGGGAGCAATGCTGAAGACGCCAGAAACAACGACAACCACAGAGGAAACTACGACGACCACAGAGGAAACTACGACGACCACAGAGGAAACCACGACGACTACAGAAGAAACTACGACGACCACGACAACCACAGAAACAACCACGACGACTACAGAGATCTTGCCGGACTTCGCGATAAAGTGTGTCGGTTTGGCCAATTGCCAAAAGAAATTATGGACTGAGGATCCAAGTTTCAGAAAGACGCAGCCTTACATACCGAAGTGAAGAAGAAGCTCAACTCTCTAATATACTTTTATTACTTGCCGGTTACTTAGTGGAATATGATAAGTTAAAGTTTTAAATTCTTGTTGCCTATAATTCAAACTATTCGAGAATGTTTAAATGTGTGCAAGACGAGGTGTACGTCATTATTTCTGCTTCGTTGTCAAAGTCAAAGCATTTATTTCAATAAAACTATTTACAGGCACTTTAGAAATGTCTAGGAGTCGGTTATTAGTTAGTTGATTAATTATTATTTACAAGTTGTGTCCGTGGCTTTAAGTAGAATGAGAGGAACATGAGGTTAAAATATATATATTTTTTTACCACACGTTCCTCTCATTTTAATAATAAGAAAAAAATCTAAAAAATTTTGTTAATTTCAACAAAAACTTGTAAGTAGGTACTTTAATAGTAGAATTCATTATTTTAAATATAATAAATTAAATATATAAGAGAGGAGAGAATTGGCTTTTTAAAATAATATCACAGTTTTGTTGTGGTAAAAAAAAATAAGATGATGAATTAATGAAATTTAAGACAATACAGTCCAATTGCGGCTGACCAGCAAAAATTACAACGAATCGAAATTATCGCAAATGATCAAAAATACCCATTTTTGTCTCATTTTTATTACCTCTTTGCTGGACAGGTTAGTATGTACTAACTTGTCCAGCAATATTATAGAAACCAAAATGTATGTAAGTAAGTAAGTAAGTATACTTTTATGTGATATAAGGCTTTCAAAGTTGTTTTTATTTATCATGAAAAAATCTAACTTAAAACTTCGTCCTGAATGTCGGTTATCGCGGATGCAGACGAAGTTGCGGATTAAAAATTACTCTATGTCCTTTTCCAGGGTTCAAGCTATTATTATACCACATTTCATCAAAATCGGTTCAGCCATTTCGTCGTGAAAACGTAACAGACAGAGTTACTTTTGCATTTATAATATTAAAAAGTATGGGCTTTTAAATTGTGGTGCCATAGAAGGCGTCACTGGAACGATCGTCGCTTTGGCGTCATTGAAAAATAAATCGTCACTTTAGTTCGCTAGTAGTTCGCTGTTGAACATAAACCTCAATTTTTTCCAGTTCTCTGCCTTCTATATGGAAGCCAACTACCACCGGCTACCTTCTTCAGGTCATCGGTCTATCGGGCTGGAGGGCGTCCCACGCTGCGTCTACCGATTAGCAGTTTCCACTCCAGGACAAGTCTGCTCCATCGGCCGTCGGTCTTGCGACAGACGTGACCAGCCCACTGCCACTTCATCTTGCTGATTCTGCGAGCAATGTCGGTGACTTGTTCTCGTTTGGATTTCCTCGTTCAGAATTCTATCTCTCAGAGAAACTCCGAGCGTAGCTCGCTCTGAACTTGTGGACTAGCCAAAAGTCTTTGACCAGTACTGATCAAAGACTTTCACCTTCAGACTCTACGTAGGTGACAAGAAGACTCGATGAAGCTTACCAAATGCTGCCCACCCTAAATATTCCTTCTCGAAGTTGTTCCAGCCAAGTCGGTTCATCTGTCCAAGGTAGACGTATTCCTGGACCAACTCGAGCAAGTTACCATCAACGGTAATTGGCCTCGGTACGACTTGTTGGTTGAACATGACCTTTGTCTTGTCCAAGTTCATGCCGAGGCCCACTTGTCTTAAGTATTCAATTAGTGAGTACAACATTTCGCTCAGTTCTTCCGGAGACTCTGCCATAATAACTTCGTGGGCAAACCGGAGATGTGTGATGTACTTGTCGTTTATGTTAATGCCTCGCCCAGTCCAGTCCAATGTTTTGAAGACGTCCTCCAGCGCTTTGGTGAATAATAATAATAATAATATGTGGGGACATTTTTTCACACACGGCCATCTGACCCCAAACTAGGGCGACCCTGTACAATGGGTGTCAGACAGCTGATATACATACACAAATACATTTTTTTTTGTAAATACATATATATATAAATAAACAACACCCAGACACAAGGCAAACACAAGTGCTCATCACACAAATGTTTAATAGTAGTAGTTTAATAGTTTCAGGGATATAACATCGTCTTGTCTGACCTCTTCTTGATTCATTCTCCAATTCGTTCATTCGTAAGTGTGCTCGTATGTAAGTAACTATCGATCGATTGGTCATACCGCAGTCAAGATACCGCTGGATGATCATTCATTTCAACCTGAGACCCCTCCGTTCCTCGGAATGCAGGTAAATCTGTTGGTCCTGGTTGGTGGTAGACTGGAAACCGACTCAAACATAACTGGAAAAGGCTAGGCAGATAATGATCCTACAATTTGCTAAAGAAGGACACAAGCGATGTCTTTTTCAAAATGTCTCAATTTTAATGAAATAGGTACTTCCACTAAAAGGAACGTAAGTTACCTGACTTTTATTTTTATTTTTCGAAAAAACATCTTTAATGCCCGGCGGTGTACGTGGCGGCTTGCACGTAAAGAATTACTAGAGCAAAATGCAAAGTACCAAAAATTTATTCCTACATGTCCATACGTTTGACTGATGAATACATCACCAATGCCACCTGAACATCGCTGAATGCAATCGGCTTTTCGTAACCAACTGGTTAGTCAGTCGGTTAAACGGCTAAACTCATAGTCAGCCCATCTCTACCGTAAATGTTAGTTATAAATTCTTTTAAAGCGCAGACTAACAAAGCTTTTAAACGCCACAACTGCACTCACACAACTGCGTGAATAAGGTTGAAAATTGAAAGAATATTTTGTGTTGACGATGTGATTAATCTGTGAAGGGGAATTTATTTTACGGGGTTCCTTTTGATTATTCAGTATATACACATTAAACATTTCTCTGGGTATAACTTGTCAAAAAGAATGCAAATTCTTTTGGATTCTAAAAAAAATATGTGATTTTCGCTGAAAATACAAAGATATTCGACGCCATAGTTTACATAAGGGAATATCAAATTATTGTTAAAAAAACTGGCCAAGTGCGTGGCAGCCCACGCGCAATATAGGGTTCCGTAGTTGATATTCTTACCCACGCAGTTCTTGTTTTGTCCCTATATTTAACATTTTTCAATAAATTGTGGCGTCATAGCAGGCGTCATTGATACGATTATCGCTTTTGACGTCAAACATTTTTTGAGCGTAATATGTAGAATTGACCTACCCCCATTACAAATACCGTAATCATGTACAAATAGCCTATGACGTTTAGTTGGTCCGACCTGTAAGAAACATTTTAGCGAAAAGTCTATTTAATAGTTTTTGCGTGAAGCTGGTTCATAGAAAAAGACATAGGAACGGGCAAAAATTCTTATAAAATAATTTCCGCTTTACGATCGTCACCACAGTTTCTTTTGACGTGAATACGACTTTAAATTTGCTTCCATTGTGGAAAGCAATTTAGAAAACTGATGATAACAAAATAGGGGGATACAGTTTGGTGTTGTAGATACATAATATCTATCATCTATAATAAAAAATTAGGTTCACCACTCGATAGTATATTTAAAAAAGTGAAACTATAAGGGAAACTATATACTTAGGGCTTTTCAGTTCATTGAATGAGGATTTCAAACTAAACAAAATTGTACGTACGAGTAGACATAATAGGTATTTCGGTATAGATATTATTTCCTGCAGAAATATTGTTAATATGAGCAAGCAAATCAACATCAAGCTAATACGCAATAATAATAATAAAAAAACGCAGTTTTAATTTATTGCCATTTAGAAATATTCTATCATTAAAAAAATATAACAAAAAAATTTGTTTGTCGCTGGGATTGAACTCAGGAAGTCAGGACCAGCAACCAGCTTACAAGGCGGCTGCCGCACTGTTACGCAAAGTTTATCGCTGACAGTAGGTCTAAAATAGCTGTTCTAGTTTGTCATTATCCACTGCTTAGCTCCTTTAAGGTATAGCGTGATGGTAATTGTTTTAAATGGTAAATCTGCAGCTACTTACAATATATTTTGATTACTATAAAGTTTTAAGAGTAGCAAGCATGCTACGCGCGCTTATGAGCGCACCTGCAGCGATTTATTACATTTTACAAGTTTATCGACTATTACTCGTAAACTTGTAAAGCCTACTTAGCTGTGATAGTTTTCCTATGAATTTCCTTGAATTTTTTCGCAAATCACGATACAACCATTGAGCTGATAGGAGTGGCGCAAATTGACTCCAACAAAAATTTGCACTTTATATTTCCCAAAGGGATTCCTTAATCAAAAAATTGTTTCTCCAAACCCTTAATATTTTTGAAAGA
Organism: Charanyca ferruginea; assembly: GCA_947361185.1. Taxonomy (NCBI): domain Eukaryota; kingdom Metazoa; phylum Arthropoda; class Insecta; order Lepidoptera; family Noctuidae; genus Charanyca; species Charanyca ferruginea. The sequence continues at coordinate 29,274,508 of OX376061.1, read as the reverse complement.
CCTTTTTAACGACACCCCACACCATATGGTAGACTAGAAAAAAAATAGTCATCCCCACTTCACGTTTAGAGGACGTACCGTAAAAAAATATTTTTCAATATTTCATTCCGGCACTTTGTCGGCGTTACTAATGTGTATATTCATGCAAATTTACAGTTTCCTATTTCTAATAGTCTTTGAGCTACACTGCGGACGGACGGACGGACATAGCAAAACTATAAGGGTTCCTTGTTGACTTCGGAACCCTAAAAATGGTTTCTCCGTTGTCATTTTTGCGTCGGATATTTTCATTGCGTTACGTCATACCCACCTACCTAAGAATTTTAGAGAAAATTGAGTTACGACCTCGCCTTAAACACTACCACGATCCCTAGACCATTGTATGCACAATGTTTTGTGTGCAATAATATGTGTTAAAGTCATGTGTATTCTGTGCTAAAGTTGTTTATCACTTTTTAGTTTTTGAAGGTGGTTGTCTTATTTTTTGACGTGAGTACGTCTTTACCCACATACTAGGGGACAAGTGAAAAAAAAAAATCGGGGAATACAGTTTGGTGTTGCAGCTATAGCTATAATTTCCTTCCTAAATACATTTACAGCATTGGATACCTAAAGAATCAAAGAATTTGTTACGCCAAGTGAGGACTGTGATGCACTGTGCGCGGGGGAGGGGGTAGCGTCGCCATTTCGTGGTCATTTTGCTATGTATCGAGATTTACACTTAGTATAACTTTTGACTCGAAACTGCGACGTTCGTTTAAGTTTCAACCGTTAGTTCTCGTCAAAATCTATGGATTGTACACAAAACATTAGTGTAAAATAGTGACTGTGAGTATAACAAGGTGTTACAATTAAAAAAATACATCAAAGATTATACAGGATGAAATTGAATTCATTAGCAAAATTTTAAGGAGTGACTCAGACCACGAACCTGAACAACTTTCATTTGATTATGGAGCATACAGTTCCATACAGAAGTGCTATAGGTCAAAATGTATGGAACAGCTGTCTTTTTTTTTCGCTCTGTTTATGCGTATAGGCGTACAGGCCGACATTATACAGGACAATGTCGGCCTTTACGCGTCTAAAGGGCAAATCCAAATACAGAAATCGTATACGGTTGGAAAGTGCTTCTCAAGCAAGAGCAATCGAATGGTACCAATAAAACATCAATAATGACCGAGCCAAGTAGTGCCGGGAACTTAAAAGAATGAATGCGGCCGAGCGGAACAACGACGGTGTCATCTGCAGATGGGGCGGTTGAAATTATGCAATTGGATAAAGAAATCACTTCTATCTCGACACTGGACTGTGTAGGCATCGATTATATACAATCGTCGATTGTGAAGACACAATTTTTAGTTTGTTAAAAAATGAATATGACATATATAATAATATATATATTCATGTAAATCATACGGCTGTGTCGGACACAGATATTTTTAACGGTTTTTTCATATTCACTGTCTAAAATGTAGATTTCCATAAAAGTTATTCCTATTTTTTTTTTATTTCTAAAACCTAGTTAAATATTTAACCAAAGAGACACATAGGAGAGGGTACACAGAAGAAAATGGTAAACTTGATATGATATTTTTTCTAGTTACCGACTCAAAAAATAAGATTTTAGTCAGTTTTAAAGTTTAAAAAAAAACCCCAACGCAAAACATTAAAGTGATTATTTAAAAATTAAAAATAATACCTTTTGTTGAGCTATCAAATGTTTGTTCGTTGAAATGGCGCAGCGGGGGTTATATTTTTTAAACGTAGGTAATTAATTTAGTTTGGTTTTGTATAAGAGTATACAAAAATAATTTTCAAGTTTTTAGTTTTCATTTCGTTAGTAATATTCCTCATTCCCTTTCAATATAGTATACATTATTGTACTAGTCAAGCCCTTTCATTTGTCACCCATATTGAGGGGAGGCTTATGTCCAGCAGTGGACGTCTTTCGGTTGAAAAGATGATGATGATGATTAAGGGAGTTGTGAAATTTAAATGTAATTCACCATTTTGTAGTGGCGGCCATCTTGGATTTGAAATTTCTCATAGGGTATAGTATTGTACTAGTCAAGCCCTTTTATTTGATACCCATATTCAGGGAGTTGTGAAAAAATATGTGATTCGCCATTTTGTGCCGGCGGCCATCTTGGACCGATTTTCATTAAACATAGCTTAGAACACTCCCGACTAATTCACCTTTCAAACAAAAAAATCAAAATCAAAATCGGTTCATCCGTTTGGGAGCTACGATGCCACAGACAGACACACACACATACACACACACACGTCAAACCTATAACACCCCGTCGTTTATGCGTCGGGGGTTAAAAAGAAACTTTAGTAAACTTCGACGTCTGTTTCTATAAATCAGAAAACTACGGCATGACCAATAAATGGGTATTTCATTTAACAACGTCTTGAAATTGATTCCACACCAAAACATAACAATCCGATGCAAAGTTCAATATCAATTGAACATACTCTCCTCATAGTGGCAGAATTACCTATTTTTTATAAATATTTGTAAAAAAATTAGTTAATAAACAATGCGGTGTGTAATATTTTGCTACTTCGTACTTGTCAAACACTTGGTGATTGCATCAGTGCCCCTCTTTCGACCCACGAGACGAATATCAAACTTTTACAAAACACATGGGGCGACAAACAACCCCATTCAATTGCAACATTCACCGGAGCTACAATGGTCACAAACTATGCGACCACCCCCTGTTTTACGACAGCACGATATGCCACTGATTCAAAAGCCGTTTGAACAACAAAATAAAAAACCTTTTGAACAACCAATCCAAAAACCATTTCAACAGTCAGTTCAAAGTCAGTTTCAACAGTCATCTTGGAAACCGTTTGAACAGCAGAAGTTTCAGCAGCCAATTCGAGAGCCGTTTCAACAGACATCTCTGAAATACATTCAACGACCGTTTCAACAATCAGCTCAAGAACCAGTTCAACAATCATTTGGAAAGCCGTTTCAACAGTCAGCTCAGAATCCTTTTCAACGACCTTTTAACAAACCGTTTCAACAGTCAGCTCAGAATCCTCTTCAACAACCATTTAAGAAACCTTTTCAACAATTCGCTCAAGAACCAGTTCACCAACCATATTTTGAGAAGCCGTTTCAACAACCGATTCAAAAACCACTACGACAACAATTTCCGAATCCGTTTCAACAGTCAGCACAAGAACCATTTGAACAACCATTTGAGAACCCGTTTCAACAATCAGCTCAACAACCACTTAAACAACCAATTGGTAACCCGTTTCAACAGATAGCTCAGCAACCGCTTCAGCAACCACTTCAGCAACAATTTGAAAAACCGTTTCAGCAGTCAGCTCAGAAGCCGCTTCAACACCCATTTAAAAAACCGTTTCAACAGCCTGTTCAATCTGCCTTTTCAGCGTGGTTTAGTAAACCGACTCATGAGACGTTACAGCAACCGATTGAAAAAACGAGTCAACCGCTTAAAACAATGACAGAAAGTGTACGATATGAGCCGACTACCAAAATATATATTTATTCAAGTAGAAAGAGGTCTCGAGGACATTTAAGACATCTAAAAAGAAGATCGTCTAGCACAAGAGCGCCTTATCTCGATGGTACACCGCCTATGGACGAAGAGTTGCCATCTGTTGAAGAGGAAAGCAGCAAAATGTGTGACAATAATGCTGTTTGTCATAAACACTTATGGACTCCAACTGAAAATTCCGCAAAAATCTAACTCATAACCATTATTTTAATAATAATATGCCAAATATGTTTTATATGTAGAATAATAGATCTAAAATTAATTCGTTTACAATGTAACCTTAAAACAGGCCAAGTGCGTCACAGGCCACGTGCAATGTAGGGTTCCGTAGTTGCTATTCTTACCCACACAGTTCTTGTTTTGCCCCTATGTTTTACATTTTTTAATTGTGGCGCTTTGTGGACTTCTATTCACTACATTATTTTTTACAGAAACATTTCAAAATATAATGTTTTTCAACGTTATGTTAGTATAATATGTTAGTAAATGTTAAAAGTATATCTACTTGAACATATTTCATTTTTATTTTGAAATATGCATCAAAAATATGTAACAACTATTGTCCTAGTCAATCTTGACTAACTTGTCTACAAGACTAACTTGTCTACAAGAAGCTATGCAGTCAATCTTGACTGCATAGCTTCTTGTAGACATGGTGTGATTTTAATTTAAGAAGATTTCATAACTAATCTACTGTATTATAACATTTGTTTGGTTTTATGTCTACAGCGCGGTATACTTTTCAACTTAACGTGAATGTGAACCTTATCTACCCCCCATTACAAATAGCGTAATCATATTTATATATAACCCATGACGGGAACCGATCACTTTTCCGAATTATTTTTGTCCGAATTTCATTTTACCGAAAACTATTGACCGACGTCTTTTTTGCTATATGCATTATTTGACATATTTTAAGATCATCGAAGTATATTGTGTCATAAGTATTATTTTACCGAACTATGTTTCTCCGATTTACAAAATAACTTTTTCCTACTGGCCGAAGTCTCTTGTGAACTATTTTCATTTGCTAAATGATTTATTTGCCATATTTTCAACAACATTTTACGGAATATTATTTGATCACGAATATATAGCCGGTTACTTATTAGCATTTTCAATATTAGATTTAAATAGTGTCATAAAAAGTCAATACCTATGTAACAAAATTTAGTGAACGCGTAGGCGCGGAGGGGTGGCGCCCGCGAGCTAAGGACTTACTGCACCGAAGCTGCACCGCAGCTTCGGCTTGCTGGCCGGCTCTGCCGGCCAGCCTCAGCCGCGGCGGCGAGCCTTCAAACCATCTGCGACGATAAGCTCGCGTGGGGCCGCCCTGACCCCGCAGCGCCGGAGCCGTGACAGAAACAATGCTTGTGCATGTTGCATGCTTGCTTGCATGTTTCATGCTTGTTTGCACGCTGCATGCTTGCTTGCATGCTGTATGCTTGTATGCATGCTGCATGCCTGCTAGCATGCTGCATGCCTGTTTGCATATTGCATGCCTGCTTGCATGCTTGAAGCAAGAATCTTTATTTGCAAGCTTCTTACCGCGACCACCTGTTCTATTAAGTGCCATTATATTTTTAATGAAACAAAATAGTAGGAAACTAATCTGAAATTAGCTCTCTATAACGCCAGTGTAATAAATGCATTCGTTTTGAAAGCTCTTTCAAATATTTAATTTCACTCAAATTGTCTTTAATTTTCAAAAGTTTTTGATTTTTTGTTTCTTTACCGACGTATTTTTATTTCTGGTGGAGTACCGGTTATCATTGACTCAATAACAGACATATTTACTTCTAGGCGTTTGGTGAAATATGGTAATTAGAACAGTGGTATAACGAATGTTTGAAAAAATGTTATTTCGGCTAAGTGTAACTTCGATAAAAAGTTTTTCGACCAAATGAAACGTCGGAGCAACGAAAAAAAGCGAATTGATAATAGGTCAACTGATACAGTGGCAGACGTGACTTCGATAAAGTAAAAAAATACGAAACGAGAAAAGTTGAAAAGTTTTAGGTGAAATGAAATTCGGTCAAATATTTTTCGACCTATGACATTTGTGTTGGTTTGACCATTATGAAACACTAGCTTTTGCCTGCGACTTCATCCGCGTGAATGTGTTGCTTAACAAGAGAGCATTTGGCACCAGAAACCAAATAAAACTAATGCGACTCACCAGATAATAGATCAGTAGCTGGTTTGATGGTACAGATATCCACTAGCTTTTCAACTTGACTGTCAACAGAGTCAGCCTCCTTCTTTGCACAGTGTGTTGCGATGTGCCCCGGCTCGCCACAGAAGGTCATCAGATATAATCGGCGTCGATATTTTCTTAAAAACGCTGTCTTTGGCCCATTGTGATCCATTATTTCCTGAAAACTGAGATTGAGAGTTAGCAAAAGAATCACGGTAGCTTTTATTCAAACTAGGTTCGTTAATCGCGTGAATTGATTTCATTATTTGGCGTTACTGCATTTCGAATAAAAGTTTCCAACGGTTATTTTCACTTGATAATAAATCAACACTCTGACCTTTAAATTGTTCCTGGTGGAGGCTCGACTATGCAAAGGTAGACTCGTTCTCGTTTCTCCGCCGGTACAGCAGCGTTGGACCCGCTTGCTATGCAGCGCCTGGCGATGTGGCCTGGCATGCCACACTCGAAGCACACCAATGTGCTGCTGCTGGCTTGTTGTCGCTGCCCGGCACCCGTAGCAGCTGGCTCAGGCAACGGCTTTTTAACGTCGTTCTTCTTCGTACTTCATCAGCTTCTTTGTGTCACCTTGTTTGTGTCCTAGCTTGTGGCATGCGTGATATTTGATTGGCGTAGCGATTAGTTCTTATTGCAACTGTAAATGCGAAACGTTGTAAGCGAGTATTAATCTGTGCCAAGTGAGCAATAATAGTTGACAGCGTAATATGTTCAATGCTCACACCCTTGCAACGGTTAAACAAAAAGTCATAAGACGACTAGCATAAGTAGCATAGGCGGCATAAGTCTCATAATTCTCCTTTGGTTTGTCATTGTTCAGGTTACACAAGACACACATAAATCTGCTCATAACCATTTCTTTCAACGGGTTCCATACCTGGATAGGTTATCTGCGACAGCCATGTAGATGCGGAGCCCTTCAACCCCTTACTTATTGCCAAAATAAGCCGGCTTCTTTTTACTGCACTCTCGTCGATACACAAGTCCCAACATCAACTTGCTATTAGCCAGTGAATAGCTTTTTAGACTTTGTATTGACACGTACATTTGTTGATTTTGTATTTCAAAAAGTAACCATCACTGATTGTTATTGTCATTGTCCCCGCGTGTGATTTCATTAGCACGATTTCATCCCAGTTCTGATGTCGGGTCAGTCAGTATTTAGTCCGTTAGATTCGGTCATCATGGGGGCAGAATATGAGTTTCGTGCAATGCAAACACACTGGTTATAGGGTACAATACTATTATTTTATTATTAAAACCACAATTTAGCACACACTCAATTTAAATAAACTCACATACAAAATACACATAGTTCACTTCACTTCAACAACGAATCGAAAGTACAGTTTCGGGACGTATTAGCTCCGATGCGATCAGACACTGGATTCTGAATGTCTTCCTCGCTGTGGGCTGAAAACATCACGAGTCTGTAGAAGCGCGCCAAAAGTATCGGTAGATCACGTGTTCTCGATAATGGCGCGCTTGCGATCTGTTTCACGTTCATACTATTGACCGTATGCGACATATTAATAAAATATGGATTTTTGCAAAATTTGAAAAGTCTATACAATAGATTTCGCGATGAATCTGGTTCATAGAAATATACATAGGTACGAACAAAAATTCCAATTCAATAGTATCAAAATTTTTAATTTTGTTACCATTTGGAAATATTATAGCATTAAAAAAATACAAAAGGAAATGGTTGTTGCTGGGGATTGAACTCCCGACCAGTAGCTTGCAAAGCGGCTGTCGCACTGTTACGCAACCATTTAGCTGGCAGTAGGGGGGAGGGGGGGGAAGACACACTTGATTCCAACATAAATTAGCACTTTAGAGCTTAATATTTCACAAACGAATCCAAAAAGTTAAAAGATTTTTAATATTGATACGGTCACTATAAGATGTTGTTAGGTTAGCTAATTACGTAATAACTTAAAATAGAAGGTCCCTTAAGTAGGGACTGAATAAATTAACCGACTTGGTATTACATGGATCTCACAAGTTCTTACGGTAGAAGAACTAAGTTGCGAGACTTTTTTTTACAAGTTATGTTGCCTGTAAGGAAGCCTGTATACCTGCGATATCGCAGTAAGACCCAATGGTTGCCTGGAAGAAAGTGGCCACCTTTCTGTGACGGACGAGAAGCGTGGAAACCGCGGCACGGACAACCCACCTCCGCCGGCCGCGGTTATGATTATTAGTGTTCTTTCTTTTATGGCAATTTCGGGCAATTTAGTCTACTTAATACTTTGTGGGATTTTGGTACAACTTCGTGAGACATGTCCCATTCTTGCTTTTTCATTCCGTTGATTTGACCATTTTACAAGTTACCTTTGAAAATAATTGTATCTAGGTACCAGCTCTCTACACCTATTATTCCATTATATTATGGGTGTACTGATTCACTCACAGCAAATGTATATTTATATGGGATTACAAAGTTATTTTTGCAGTTGGTGTATCTAGAAAACTGGACCGAAATTGCAAAATATTTAAAATTTTTCCTTGATTTATACACTAAACACTAGCGGTAATGGTTTTTTGTCCTGGGGGGCGAATAAATTATATTTCTTTCTTTTCTTTCTTTCTTTATTAATAAACAATAATTAATCACAGAATAAACTATTCAAAGCTTCCTCTAAACAAAATTTAAACCGCCGAAAGGCTACTTTAACGTTGGAATAGCGGTTTAAAAAACTTTAAAAAAGTAGGTATTTAAAGTGTGAACAAGGAGAGTAATAAAATTTATATTCATCATCATCATTTCAGCCCAAAGACGTCCACTGCTGGACATAGGCCTCCCCAAGGGGGTTTTTGCCATAATCGCCACGCTTGGCAGGCGGATTGGCGATCGCAGTATGGTTGTTACAAAGGCACATAGAACGCTGCTGCCCATTCTCTGATTTTTTTATAAAGGGTACAGAAGAACCGCTCCCGCCACCTTCAAAAATAATTACCTAAACTTGACAAACTCACTAGGGCTGCTACTGTATTGACTCTGCAGGTTTTGTTTGTGACAATAAGAAATTTTATTGACACCGGTTGGAACTCTTTGCAATTTTTTTATTACAAAATTTTCTTATTCGTCGTGAAATGTCAATTACATCATTTATTCATTTTGACAACACGTGACAATCAAGACTGAAGTCTGCTTGAACCTGCTTGAGAATGCCTATAAACGTAATGTCAATGTGTGCGTGGTATTTTAAAAAGCTTAAGATTTTAACCTTTCCTGCCCTCTACATCTATGAGGTCGCTATATTTGTAAAGACCAATAAGGAAAAGTTTGGTAACCTGCACTCCCGTCGACATGCCGACAAAATAACAAATATGCCCTCAAAAACAGCCCTACTGTCCAAAAGTTTCTTCGGAATGTCTTCACGAATTTATAATAAGCTTCCTAAGCAAATAAGAGAAATTGAAAATATTTATATGTTTAAAAAAAAAATATTTGACTTCTTGGTAAATAGACCATATTATACAGTACATGAGTTTTTGTCCGAAAGATGCATGATGAGTTAATGCCAAACCGTTTTATGTTTTGATGCAAATTGAATTAATATAGTATATCACATAAACATAGGTCTAAGATAATAGTAATAATAAAAAAACTAATTATTGTATGCCTAACATGGTGGAGCAGTGCAAACGCACTTTAAAACTCAATAACAACTCTATAACCACTGTCTCACAATAAAGATCTTTGACTTTGACTTTGACTTTGACTTTAAAAATGGCGGTTCGTTCTGAGTGGTCTCTCTACTCGGGCGCGACGCAGCCTTACGTACTTTGTGGTTTACAACGAACATGCACATACTGACAATATTTTTTATGGTTTAACATACACCTCGGGCCTTCAGTTATCTTCAAGTCATTTATCTATTTATCTGGATCAGGAACGTAAACTGTCAATGCCCATACCTTCTACGCTATAATTGTATGGACAGTAAAAAAACGTAACATAGACATAAATAGGATAGATGATAGGATATAGATAATCTTCAAAATACGGGGTTCAGTTTACAAGGCAAGAAATATGTCTGTGGAACTGCTCCTGAAACACGAAATAAAAGAAACAGTACGATACGTACAAATTGTTATAATACTAATACCAATGTTTGAAATAAAAACCATACTGAATCAAAACAAATCGGTTTTTAAATGTGATTACCTACAAGCGTATTCGTTAGTTACATGCTCATGTTTTTTATAGATATAGTCACTAATTATAATAACGTGATGTACATTATTTTTTTCTTCGTCGTAATTGTCATAAAGTTGCCCGTAGTGAACTTGGCTTCCTTCCACGTTGAGGCGGACCGGATGTCGGACCCTAGCGTATCAAGCCCGTCACATACCGTGCCGCCTAAGTCTGCTCTTCCTGATATTGTCAAGAAGCAAAAACCTTCATGTGGGTCAGTGACCTCATCAAACAACAGTTGTGAGTTACCGGAGTCATTGCAATCTGAGCACATGTTATTAAAAGAAGCAGTATCTCAACCACTGAATGATCGATTCGATCAGTCAACGACATCAAAATCGAATAAAACTGATGCTGATGCGGTAAAAAACCAAATTATAAAGGCAAAACTCAGTGTTTGGGCAGTACCAGTAACTTCGTCTGAAGGAAAGTCAACGTCTCAAAATTTACCAGTGCAACAAACAAATATTATTAATCCTACGATACCACTTCGAAATACAGCAAATTCTCGGACTGTTACAAATAAAAACATGATATCTGAAAATAGTTTGTCAGATGGTGAATCATCTCGAACTAAACAACAAGTTCTCATTTCAAGTGGTACCACAAGCAAATTGGAGAAGGCTCGAGCGGTTACTTCACAAAATGCATCACGGCGGTCAACAATTAATACAATAGCAAGCAGTAAGTTACGTCAACGTAACGCTAGGCGGGTTCCAGAGAATTATCGTAATATTTTAAGAGCAGCTCAAACAATGAGCACTTATCCGTTCTATCCTGGCGGAGTGACACCAACAGCGGCTACGGAACCGGAAGAAGTTATGATGTGTGGTATAGCGAAATGCTTAATATATAATTGGACGGACCCAGACGAACCACAAAAACGGAAAAAAGAGAAACCGATAAATGACGACCCTAAAAACAAGCTATTGAGATCAAAAGTACGAGTAAGAGTACCAATGGATTATTTAGTCCAATGAGCACATGGAACGCGATGCATCGCTACGCTACGCGATGCCGCATTGCTCCGTGCTCTAATCGCCGCAATACCAGGACTAACAAACAGCAACAAACACAATATATAATTATAATGAATATTTGATTACCGAATGTATACTTTATGATACTTAAATATGCAGGATGAAATTGAATTCATTAGCAATTTTTTAAGAAGTGACTCAGACCACGAACCTGAACAACTTTCATTATGGAGCCAACTCAAACAGCGCTAAAAAACAGCTGTTTCATACATTTTGGCCCAGTACCTATTGCACTTCTGTATGGAACAGCTGCTTTCTTTTCGCGCTGTTTGAGTTGGCTTCATAATGAAAGTTGTTCAGGTTCGTGGTCTGAGTGACTCCTTAAAATTTTGCTAATGAATTAAATTTCATACTGTATATAATTTCCAGCGTGGGTAGGCAAGTCCTCTACAAGGTAGATCGTATGATCTTACCAAAGGAAGTCTTTAGGCTGGATGATGATGAAGAAGCCGACTCAAAACTGTACCTAGCTTGCAAAAAACAAAGCGCTACCAGATGTATGAATTATTGTTATACGTACCTAACATAAGTAATAATAGTTTGTAGAATAATTGGCTCGTGGCTAAGTAAATGCCGTACAGATCGATCGGTCAAAGGTTAAGCTACGCTTGCCGCGGTCGGTCTGTGGATGGGTGACCATCCATATCATACCAAGTTCTCTCCGCGCCTTGGAAAGCACGTAAAGCCATTGGTCCCGGCTGTCATTCGTAGATCTTTGGCAGTCGTTATGGGTAGTCAGAAGCCAGAAGGTCTGACAACCAGTCTTACCAACAAACTCTAGCAATATGCATTTTATACTACTTAACATTAATGATGATGATAATATATCCTTAACATATCACGATTTTATTGAAATTATTGTATTTATTATTATGGTGTTTATAATGTACAGGCGGTTTTGTTATAAGCTCACAATACCCGTTTTAATACGCTGTAGGCTTAATTTCTACATCGACAAAATGAGTTGGTCTCATTATAATGTTATTCACGACTAAAATAAATATTAGTTATTATTACGTTCATTCATTTTCTATACATTTAAATGTAATAAATATAAGAAAATTACCGGCGGTTAGGACCGAAAGAAGAACCTCCTAAAATATAAATTTATTATTTTGATTTTTATGATTTGTGTATTATACACATAAGTAAATATAAGTACCTATAATATATATATATATATATATGTAGGATCGTCAGTGGGCGATCGAGGAGGAGCGCCGAGTGGTATAGTACATCGTCAGGAGTATGGGCGTTCCCATTATCCCATTAGGGATAAACAACATACCTGTGAAAACAATTACACACTATTAGTAAAGAAAACACAATACAAATGGTAATCAGTAACAAGAATAAAGTAAGTTCAAGGTACAGCAACAATACAGTTAATCGAACAGACCATTAAGGTCCCACAGTTCGTACAGTGGCGAAGCCACCCAATGATAAACGAACAAACCCTTAAGGTTTATAGTTCGTACAGCAGCCTAAGCCACCCAATGATAAACGAACAAACCCTTAAGGTTCATAGTTCGTACAGTAGCATAAGCCACCCAATGATAAACGAACAAACCCTTAAGGTTCATAGTTCGTACAGTAGCATAAGCCACCCAATGATAAACGAACAAACCCTTAAGGTTCATAGTTCGTACAGTAGCATAAGCCACCCAAATACAAAGTGTATCGCTCGCTAGCAGCAAGCCTATACAGCTATGTGAATATACAGCAGCGATGTACCAGGTAAACCGACAGTATTGTCGGAAGCAGGAACTCTTTACTGAGTCGAATCCGAGGATCGACTGCCATACTTACGGAGTGCACGCTCTTTTATAAGGCGATGCCCCCACCTTTGTAACCTCTCCATACAAGTCTGCCCATGCGCACGGAAGTGCGTCACGCGTTTACTTGATACAAAACACTAAAATGTGCTGAATCTAATAAGATCTGTAATCAAATAACACAATGATAATTGTCATGAATAAACAATAGTGATTTCATAAAGTAATTCGTTTTACGTTCAAAGTAATGTGTCAACAATTGTTTTGAATAAAACCATCGATAATAATTATCGAAATAAAGTAACCACAAATCAGTGTGCACACACAATAAATCATGTTTCGAATTAATAGACAATAATTGATAGTAAAATCACATAAATTAACAATAAGAAACAGAAATCATAACAAAAGTTAACACCCACAATGTGATTAATAAACTGTCTCCGACACGGCCAGACTGACATTCTACACGTCCTCGTGTAGTTATAAAGTTCTTGGTAAATATCGATCGGCCTTTCTGACAAAAAGCTTTAATTAGCAAAAGGTATGTTGCAAAGAAAAATCCTGAATTAGTCCTGAAGTAATATCATTAGCAAAATTTGCATCATAACCAGTCAAAATAACCATACTGCTACAGACAATACATAGCTCAACAAATCAGCCGAAATCACACCATGGGATTCGACAAGTAACTTGAAGTTGAATAGACAACCCGCATAGGCGTCAACATAGACAACCCGCATAAGCGTCAAGTTCAACATTCAAATAAAGGAGTCAACATAGACAACCCGCATAGGCGTCAACATAGTCAACCCGCATAAGCGTCATGTTCAACATTTAAATCCAGGAGTCAACATAGACATCCAAACAAGAGTCAACATAGACATCTTGTCAATTCAGCTGTAGTATGTCAGCAGCAGATGAATCATTATCAGTGTCAACATTGACATCATTAAAATTGAATGGACATTCAGGCATTTTTCAAACATTGTTACTCAAAGATGTTAACAAATATCATTTTGGATTTACAATCACAATAACCAATAACAGAGTAACCAATAACAGAGTAACCATTAACCAATTTACCAATAACAAAGTATCCATGATAAAGTATCCCAACTTTAAGCCTTCGGTACTTTTACCTATAACCAGTGTTGCTTGTTCTCTTTTATAGAACAGAATTTACTTTCATCTCCTCACTGTCAACAGTCAAAACTTAAACCTGAATCACGCTGTTTGTTTAGCTAAAAGCTAATTATTTGACATAGTTGTATTATCTTTGGATTATATTCAGATGGAATATCAGTATCAATTTTATTCGGAGTTTCAGGAATAGAGCATAGTTGTTACAATCTCAACTTTTGTAATGGTAACAATACTTTCGATTATAATAACCCCAAAATCTAAATTTAATATCTGATACTATGATTTAAATAGGCATTTGGTATTACATGTTTGCCACACATGTATCAGCAATGAAAGTACATTCAAACCCAGAGTCATAACAAAATGGAAGCGTCTCACCAGATAGTTGTAGAACATCAGTGATAGGTACATCACACTTTAACCCATCACGGATGGTTTGTTGCTCGAAGGCTGACTCACAGTATCTTCACTCGGTTAGTCCCGCCACGCTTCAGTCAGATGTCAGCGAAGTGACCTGTCGACTGGCATAAGCGGTTAAAGATTATCCATGTCATGGTTGACAATTATGAAGGTTAATTAAGGCAGCGGTAACTGTTGAAGTATGTAAAATCAAACAACGAAATTAATGTGGGTAGGTGATTTATGAATGCCATTAAAACAGCCTTAGCTCTGCGCTAGGTAATCCCAAGAGAGGAAGCTGTCATAACAAGAGTGGCAAAGACATACGATAATTAGGGAAGTCATGCGGAATCATTAAGAGGCTATCCCACTTCTGATGTAGGATCGTCAGTGGGCGATCGAGGAGGAGCGCCGAGTGGTATAGTACATCGTCAGGAGTATGGGCGTTCCCATTATCCCATTAGGGATAAACAACATACCTGTGAAAACAATTACACACTATTAGTAAAGAAAACACAATACAAATGGTAATCAGTAACAAGAATAAAGTAAGTTCAAGGTACAGCAACAATACAGTTAATCGAACAGACCATTAAGGTCCCACAGTTCGTACAGTGGCGAAGCCACCCAATGATAAACGAACAAACCCTTAAGGTTTATAGTTCGTACAGCAGCCTAAGCCACCCAATGATAAACGAACAAACCCTTAAGGTTCATAGTTCGTACAGTAGCATAAGCCACCCAATGATAAACGAACAAACCCTTAAGGTTCATAGTTCGTACAGTAGCATAAGCCACCCAATGATAAACGAACAAACCCTTAAGGTTCATAGTTCGTACAGTAGCATAAGCCACCCAAATACAAAGTGTATCGCTCGCTAGCAGCAAGCCTATACAGCTATGTGAATATACAGCAGCGATGTACCAGGTAAACCGACAGTATTGTCGGAAGCAGGAACTCTTTACTGAGTCGAATCCGAGGATCGACTGCCATACTTACGGAGTGCACGCTCTTTTATAAGGCGTTGCCCCCACCTTTGTAACCTCTCCATACAAGTCTGCCCATGCGCACGGAAGTGCGTCACGCGTTTACTTGATACAAAACACTAAAATGTGCTGAATCTAATAAGATCTGTAATCAAATAACACAATGATAATTGTCATGAATAAACAATAGTGATTTCATAAAGTAATTCGTTTTACGTTCAAAGTAATGTGTCAACAATTGTTTTGAATAAAACCATCGATAATAATTATCGAAATAAAGTAACCACAAATCAGTGTGCACACACAATAAATCATGTTTCGAATTAATAGACAATAATTGATAGTAAAATCACATAAATTAACAATAAGAAACAGAAATCATAACAAAAGTTAACACCCACAATGTGATTAATAAACTGTCTCCGACATATATATTTTATATCTTTTTTTTTCTTTTTACATTTTCACACACGGCCATCTGACCCCAAACTAGGGAGACCCTGTACTATGGATGTCAGACAGCTGATATACATACATAAATACATTTTTTTTTTGTAAATACATACATAATATATAGATAAACAACACCCAGACACAAGGCAAACACAAGTGCTCATCACACAAATGTTTACCCTGGGCGGGAATCGAACCCGCAACACGCTGCGCAGCAGTCGATCGCTCAGCCAGCCAGCCAGTTCCATTGAACATGAAGCTCTTGATCTAACTCCTTAGTGTGAGTTACTACTGTTTCACTAGATTCAGATAAAGTAAAATGAAGAATGATAAAATGTAAACTATTCTATTTAAAACTTTATTTATTATTTATTTATTTATTTATTTATTTATCTTCTTACATATATCTTTACAGGCGTTAACCTAATGCGACAGTGTAGCTATAAACTAATATGTACTTAATTTTAATTAATAAAATAATCTAAATACTAATTACTACCATAGAAATTACTCCTTTAATATAACTTAACCTTATATACCTAACAACAAAATAAATAACGTTATGCTCTAATTACAAACCATAAGTAACTACATTTAATAGAACTCTTGCGAATTCACTCATAGTGCACGAAAAAATGTCCAGTCTCTCATGGACTTCGTTCACCACACGGATTGTTCGGGTGAGGGGTGCTTTCGCCAGTAGATTGGTTCTGGACACAGGTACGTCTAACAGTTGCGGGCGTCGTCGCCTCCACACATATCGGTCCGGCACGCTAAGATGTAGGTGACGCAGCACTCCCGGACTATGTGCTACACCGCGCAGTAGCTTAACTATATACAGTGCGAGACTAAAGTCCCGACGAACCCTGAGCTCGTTATACCCAACCATTCCCAGTACAAAGAGTGTGGGGTACATCAACGGGTAGTACGGATACACCCCATACAGTTTAAAGTACAAGTGCCTTGTAAACTTGTTCTGTACCCGCTCCAACATGAGACTGTATTTGGCTTCATGTGGTGCCCAAATGACCGCACTATGTTCAAGACGGCTCCTAACTAGTGCGTCATACAACACCTTGAGCGTGGTTATGTTCGTAAAGCCCTGTGACTGCCTCAGTACGAAACCTAGGTTTCTGTACGCCTTCTTGCATATCTTAAGGATATGTTCGCGAAAACTCAGGTCTGAAGTGAGATACACGCCTAGATCACGTACCTGCGACACTCGTTGCACTGGTGCTGTCTCTACTTTGTACTCGTAGCACATCGGGGTCCTCGCACGAGTGAACGTTATCACCGAGCATTTGTCAACATTGAAATAGAGCTTATTAGTATGGCTCCACTCCACCACTCTGTCTATGTCCTCTTGCAGGCGTTCACAATCCGACTTATCTTTAACCTCGAGCAGCAATTTAAGGTCATCTGCAAACAATAAACATACGGCATGTCTGACGACCTCCGGTAACTTGTTTATCATTATGATAAATTCGAGAGGACCCAAATTGCTGCCCTGGCTTACTCCGGACCTTGTGAAATATAGTTCAGACTCACACCCATTGTAGTCCACATACTGCTGTCTATCTTTCATGTAGCTCACGAAGAACTGCAATAGGTGTGGTGTACAGCCGATCTCTGCAAGTTTTCTTAATAGTACATCATTGTCGACGGTGTCAAATGCCTTTTTATAATCAAAGTATGCTGCGTCCACCTGCACCCCAGCATCGACTGACGGTACTACCTTCGCCATGAAGTTCAGTAAATTAGTAGCAGTGCTGCGCTCCGGCCTGAATCCATGCTGCGCATCCGACAGCTGCGAGCGCACCTGTCCCTGCACACTGCGTTGGATGGCGGACTCAAAAACTTTTGCTGGCGTAGACAGCACAGCTACTGGTCTATAGCCGCTGACATCCGGACTTGCTTTACCTTTAGGAACCGGAATTACACGCGTGATCTTCCACCGAGCCGGGAACGTCGCTTTCTTTAAACAGGTGTTAAAGATATGATGTAGCGGCTCTGCTAGCACCGTGCCACAGTCTCTGAACAGAAACGCTGGTACCCCATCTGGGCCAGATGACCGTTTCGGCTTAAGATTCATAAGCGCATCCCTTACGTCTTGAAGACTCAATGTCCCTATATGCACACGCGCACTGGTCGCGCCGACCTCCGCCGCCGCCCGCGCGTCCAGTCGAGGCTGTTCCTTGTTGTACACAGATTTAAAAAAAAATCCGCGAATTGCCTCGCACACTCATCATCCGCAAGATATTGACCATCCCTTATGATATTTTGCCTATTTACCCTACTTCGCTTTGACCTGATATATTGCCAGAATGAATTTGGATCTTTTGAGAATTGGTACTGGATTTTATTCTTGTGTTCGTTGTGTGCTCTTTCTATTAATTTTTTAACACGAGCTCTACACTTACTAAATTCATAATAATCACTATCCTGCTTGGTTTCCTTGAAATGCTTATGAAGTTGGGCTTTAACCTTTATATCTTTAATTATATCTGCAGTGTACCATACTGGATATACATACCGCGAATTTCCATGATTAAGCTTTTTACGGGGAACACATTTATCTAAAATATAGTTAACTTGTAAACATTGTCCATATTCGACATACACACCGTTATATTATATTTATTGTAACGGACGGACATAAAAACCGTGAGGCGTACGAAACGTGCGCGGGAATATGAAGAAAGGGGATTTACCCTTGTCAACGGTGAGACGGGCTCCGTAATAACCGTGAGCAACCCAGATAAAGGGAACTCAATAACAACGTCTCTTGATACAATGCTGATGCTGTAGGATACAGGCGCTTCTAGGCCTAACACGGACGGAGAGGATGCCATCATAACATTACATCATGCCTGTATTCTCCAAAGGGTTAAGCAAAAATGTACAACAGCAACTCAAAACGAAAGAAAACTAAAACAACAACCCAATTTAGAACATGACAATCATGTTCATCAAAAAATGGTCCCTTCAATTTATTTTCTAGTTTTAACGGTCACGGCTTGATTTACCCTCAAGGTACGTTTTAATTTAACTAGTATAATAAAATTTATACTTAGACAGACACTGTGAAGTGAACGTCCATACATATATATATAGAACCAATACATCATGCAATACGTTCATACAAGACAGGCGACTATTTTTGAAAAAATGCACTACTTGATAAGGTGACAATGTTAACGTAATCGTTGATTCAGATAACTGGGCGCTCTTTTATTTATCTAAGACCTTTGTATAGTTGAGATTTTACATCTCCTTTGCACGCATTTTCAACCGACTTCAAAAAAGGAGGAGGTTATCAATTCGTCTGTATTTTTTTTATGTTTGTTACCTGATTTCTTTGGACTGGGTGAACCGATTTTGATGATTCTTTTTTTAATTGGAAGCTAGTGCTTCCCATGAGAAAACCGTATAAGTCTTAAATTTGCATTAAGTATGTGCGCGATTTGTTACGCGATTTCTCCGGCAAACGTAAACAGATTTTGAAAATTCTTTTTTTTATACTTCAGTGGGTTTTAGTCCCATATAAATTTTATCGAAATTGATTCAGCACTTTTTGAAAAATCAACAAATACCCAAAAATTTTACATAGACGACGTTTTAGTTTCATCAATCTTTGTAGTAGTTAACTTTCAATCTCTTCTTAATAGATTTGGATGAGAAGGAGGTACTAAAAAACGGAAATAAAAACCTTTTTACAAAAAAGACAACCGCCTTCAAAAACCACAAAGTGAAAAATAACTTTAGCACAGAACACACATTGACTTTAGTTTCGGAAGTCGGTGGCAATACAAAACAACAAACAGAACAAAGCCACTGAATTTCGAAACTAAAGTCAATGTGTGTTCTGTGTTAAAGTTATTTTTCACTTTTTAGTTTTTGAAGGCGGTTGTCTTTTTTGTAAAAAGCTTTTTTTCTCATACATTATTATGTCTCATTTAAAGTATATTCCGGACTAAATCGCAGTGCATGCTTGTCCTAACATTTTATTTAACATAATAATATGAATGGAACAGGAAAGACTTTCTTGTAAACAAATATTGATACTAACTTCCTGGCGGAAGCTGCATGAGGTCGCACACGAGCATAACGTCTATGCAGCCAAAGGGTTACCAAAGGGAACCAAAGATATCTCGTCCACGAACAAGAACTCTACATTTTGCCACAGTTGACGCATTACCCTTATGTACTTAATTGACGGAAAGAAGAGGCGTTCAAAATGTCGGTGAATGTCGTGTCTCCTCGCTGATGGCGAATGTTTTGTCTAAGTTCGACAAACTAGTACTTTGAACAGACTATTTAATGTAGGTAAGTAATGAACTGGAGTTGCAACACGACTAGTAGGTGGCTACCTACTAGTCGTGCTGCAACTTCAGTTAGAGCGCCGATCTCTGTAACCTGCTTCCCGTAACATCGCTTAACTTGATTTCTTAGCAAGTTATACAAAAAGTCTTTCCTGTTCCAGCACCCCAGGCTTTTACAATCAAATAATATTATAATTAAAAGCAGATAGTTTACACTTCAGCCCAGAAATAGAGACAACTTGAACGATCCATAATTTATTTTTGGTTATTACGTGCATTTATAAAAGCGTGTTTTTCTATCATCAGACCTTGAAACCTAATCGTAGTCAAAGTTCATTACAAGACTTTTCTAACAAGTCCAAACACAGCTATGATACGATGTTCCATCATGAAGTTCCAGTTCATATCTTCCGGCTCCATCATCAGGTCAGTTCGACAGTACCATATTATTGTATTGTCATCAGAACTACATACAGCTGCCAATTTACATGACGCTACGAATCTTGGAAGATGGTTAAATTAGTTACCTTAGATTCCATTACATAGTTACATACAGGTCGACCTAATAAAAGCGTGTTAAAAATCTGACTAACTAACCGCCGTGTGTTGTCGGCTGCGAATAGCACCCTCCCATTTCTACCCGTGGGTGTCGGCGACAGACGACTGAGGGATATTGATCAAAGGATGGGGAGCAGCCCTCTCCTGAGTATCATAATATCTACTGCGATCGCAAACATGCATCGGTCAAGGATGGCGATTACGACTGAAACTCCCTTGGGGAAGATTTATGCTCAGTAGTGGGCATCTAAAAGTTGACAATCATGATGATAATGAACCAACTAACAAAAAAATATAAAATTATTATACTGTAACCGTTTAATACGCTCTTCGTCCGTTTTCAAAGCTCTTGATTGAGTGATGTGTTCTTGCGAATATTGAAGTCTCACGGCCCGTTCTTTTTCTGACTGTGAAGCTCTTGTTTGAGAGTCATATTCACGCAAGTACTGAAGACGGGCCTCTCGCTCTTCTTGTGATTGGGATGCGCGAACTTGAGATTAGAATTGTCCTAAACTTCCTAAACGTTTTTTTCGTTGCTCTGGTGTCTCTCAATCGGTCGACCCCCCCCCCTCCCCAAAGGTCCGTGTAGAGGGTTTCGCCCGGTTCCCTGAGGAGACGTTAGCGACATGATATTATTAACCACCCTCATGCCATTCAGCCTTCGGCACGTTTCTCACCTTGGCTTGGGTGGGATCTTTAACAATCTACTACCCTATTTACACGTCAATATACATCGTATATAGAAATATCAATGTGGAATGGAACGTAAAGTGAGCGAGTGAGAGGTGAAGAATGTGTGAGCGGGAAGAAAGAGAAATGGCGATCGAGCGAGTGGGTGCGCTGCGTGGAAGAGACTTAAATTACCAAGAAATAAATTCAGTGAAGTGATTTTCGCGTCTTTAATTATCCCAATCCTACAAATTGGGGGCTCGTCCGGGATAACTTATAGTACGCGGTCAAATCAAAAAGTTACAATATTTTTCTCCACGCGGTTCGACGACGCGACACGTGCACCTACTGCGCGCGACATAAGAAGTCCTAGAAAGAAGATCTTTGAAAGACGATTACCTATACCTTTAAGACGGATTCACGTGCACGACGGCAAAGAATCAAATAAGACGATACGACGATGACGGATGACGGTAAGAAGACCGACAGCACAAGCCGCATGAACTATGAAAATATGGCGGCGATGGCATTTTCCATGGAAGGCGTCTCGAGGTATAGCGGCGATGATAAAACGTTGTCGTCAGGAAAATGGGCGCAAGATATTGAAGATAACGCCGAGATTTTTAACTGGAGCGAACATCAGAAGCTCATCATTGCTCGTAAATCATTAACGGGTACCGCGGCTTTGTGGCTGAAAGGTGAGAAAATCTTCAAAACATTCGAAGAATTGAAATCGGCCTTACAGAAAGAGTTTCCGGATTCCGTAAATACGAAGGAAATGCACGAAATCTTGGCGGCACGTAAGAAACACGCGGACGAATCATGTTACCAGTATATGTTAATAATGAAGGAACTGGGGCGTCGGGCTAAGTTTCCCGACTACGTAGCCATTCAGTACATTATAGATGGAATTCAAGATTACGAGCCAAACAAATCAATATTGTATGGAAGTACCACGTATCCGGTTATGAAAGAAAAATTATTACTGTATGAAAGAATGAAGAAAAGGACGCCAACGAAGACGCAAAGTGATAAAAAAGACGTAGCAAAGAAAGAAAAGAAGCGTTGCTTTAATTGTGGTGAAAACAGTCATGTGGCCAGTTCATGTCCTAACGGTGTAAAGTGTTTCCGTTGTAATAAATACGGTCATAAAGGCATCCATTGTACAGAAGTCACAGAAAAGTTGGTATCAGCGAAACCAGCGTCGGAAACGTCGATAAAACAGTCAACAACCGGAAGACTAGCCGAAACGTCATCGACTAGAAAGTCGGTAAAACAGCACCAATCATCTATGTTCAACATGGCGGACGCGACGACCAATCAGAGCGAGATGCAGCAAGATGGCAGCACGATGACGTTGACAGGTGAAGAAACGTCATTGTCAATGCACGGAGCTGTCATGTCAATGTCAGTAAACAAACAAGAAATTATTACGAAGCCTATTAAAAGTGTAAACATTAAAAATCTTATGATAAACGCATTGGTAGACTCAGGTAGTGACTTAAATTTAATGACGTGCGAGTGTAGTGTCGCTATTGGAGTGCAATTACTAGATGACAATCTGTTTATGACTGGACTTGGCCAAGCGAAGGTGTACTCATCTGGAAAAGCGTTTGTCGATATTACCATCGATGGTATTGTTTATGAAAATGTATTATTTCATGTTGTTGATAAAGATGTAATGCCGTTCACTATGATTTTAGGTCAGGAATTGTTACGAAGGACAACCATGTTGATGAATGAGGGTAAGGTAACGTTTCTACCTGCAGGTTGTGAGTGGATGAGTAAATTGTCTTGTTTTTCAGATGTACTGGTAGACATTGACCACATTAAGGACCCAGGTGTTAGGGAAAAAGTGTCAAGTTTAATTGAAAGTTATCATCCACAACAAACTATGGAGGCACCAATTCAACTGAGGATTGTCCTGAAGGATGATATTCCGGTGGCCCAGAGACCTCGACGGTTGTCCCTGGTTGAACAGAAGCTGGTTGAGCAGCAGGTAAAGGAGTGGGTGGAAGATGGTATTGCTCGGGTGAGTTTTTCAGAATATTCAAGTCCTTTAGTGCTTGTAAAGAAAAAAGATGGGGCGGTAAGGGTCTGTGTAGACTACCGTTTGATAAACAAGAAAATAATTAAAGATGAGTTTCCATTACCAGTCATTGAAGATCTCATAGACAAGTTACGTGGAGTTAAGGTGTTCAGCGTTATGGACCTTAAAAATGGGTTCTTCCATTTAAAAGTATCGGAGGAATCAATACCATATACTTCGTTTGTGACTCACCATGGACAATTTGAGTTTTTAAGAGCGCCGTTTGGCTTGTCTGTCTGTCCAAAATATTTCATGCGATTTGTGAGCATCATATTCAGAGATTTGATTTCACAGGACATAATGATGATATTTATCGATGATATTTTAGTGATGGCTAACGACGAACAACAAGCAGTAGAAAGATTGGAATTAGTATTAAATGTGGCGTCTAAATATGGTCTTATTATTAATTGGAAAAAGACTAAATTAATTCAGCAAGAGATAGAGTATCTAGGCCACATCGTAAAAGACGGTGAGATAAGGCCTAGCCCAGAGAAGACTGAAGCTGTGTTGAAGTATCCGGAACCACAGAATCTCAAGCAACTTCACAGCTTTATTGGTTTGACGTCATACTTCCGAAAATATGTGGAGAACTATGCTATTATAGCCAAACCACTTACAGATCTGTTAAAGAAGAATAGTAGTTTTGTATTTGAACAGGAGCAGCTTCAGGCTTTTCAAGCTTTGAAGAAAATAATGGCTTCAGGTCCAGTGCTGAAGATTTTTGATTCTAAACTCAAGACAGAATTGCATACAGATGCATCAAGCATAGCATACTCCGCTATTCTCCTGCAACACCACCCGAACACGGGGTTGCACCCGGTTCATTATGTGAGTTGCAAGACGTCAGATACTCAGAGTAGATACCCAAGTTATGAGCTGGAAGCTCTAGCGGTAATAGAGGGTGTTAAGAAGTTTCGGCACTATCTATATGGAATAAGTTTTAAAATAGTCACGGACTGCAAGGCTTTTGAAATGACGTTAAGGAAGAAGGACTTAACACCAAAAATAGCACGCTGGGTATTGTTCCTCAACGAGTATGATTTTATTATTGAACATAGAGCTGGTTCAAAGATGCGGCATGTTGATGCGCTAAGCCGCTATCCCTATGTTGGTGAAATTACACTGTGTGATCAGCTGAAGCAAGCACAGGATCAAGATGAAGGACTAAGAGCCATTAAGCAGATTTTACAAGATAAACCTTATGAAGATTATTGGACTGAGAACAATGTGTTATACAAAGGAGAAAAGAAGTTATTGGTAGTACCTAAATCCATGGAGATGGATATTCTGAAAAGAATACACAGCATTGGGCATTTTGCTAAAAAGAAAATGAAAGAGCTTATAGAAAAGGAATATTATATAAAAGGAGTTGATAAGAAACTGGAAGAATTTGTGGTGACTTGTATTCCATGTTTGTTAGCTACAAAGAAAGCTGGGAAGCAAGAAGGTTTCCTTCAATCTATTGAAAAGGATAGCATTCCATTTGACACTATTCATTTGGATCATGTGGGGCCGTTGACCCAGACAAATAAGCTCTATAATTATATTCTTACAGTAGTAGATGCGTTTACTAAGTTCGTCTGGCTATTTCCCACAAAGAGTACGTCAAGCAGGGAAACTCTCAGCAAACTTCAAATACACCAGCAAACATTTGGAAACCCACGACGAATAATCACTGATAAAGGTACGGCATTTACTAGTCATGAGTTTGCAGAACATTGTAGAAAAGAAAACATTACACATCTCACTATAACTACTGGTGTGCCACGAGGAAATGGGCAAGTCGAGAGAGTACACCGCATTATAATTCCTTTATTGACTAAGTTATGCATAGAAGATGCTAGCCTCTGGTACAAGCATATAAGTAGAGTGCAAAGGGCTCTTAATTGTACATATCAACGAAGTATTAACACAACACCGTTTGAATTACTTACGGGAACGAAGATGAGGACACAAGAAGATATTAAAATTCAAGAATTTATACAAGAAGATATTCTGCAGCAATACAATGAGGTTCGAGATGATCTAAGAAAGCATGCTAAAGAACAGATTATAAAAATTCAGGAGGAGAATGCTCATAACTATAATAAGAATAGAAAGGAAGGTAATAAATATCAACTTGATGATATAGTTGCAATCAAGAGAACACAGTTTGGGGCTGGGTTGAAACTGAAGCCTAAATACTTAGGACCTTACAAAGTAGTCAAAGTCAAACGAAATGATCGCTATGACTTAGAAAAGTTGGACAATTCTACTGAAGGGCCTGGCAAAACCTCCAGCTCAGTCGACCATATGAAAAGATGGAGTCAAGGACATATGGAAGAGGTCTGATGGGTATCCGGTGTATTGTCCTTTGGGATAATTTGTTGGTAGTTGCTTTGCCCTTGTTCACTTACATGGTCGTTACTTAGTTACTATTATTTAGTTATTGTCACAGTTGTAATAAGTTAGTCTTATGTAACCTTTAGTCTAATTCTTGAGATGTTTAAAGTTTAAGTTATATGTATTATAACAAGATTGTTAGGTATGGAAAGTGATTTGTATGATGACGATTTGTTTTAAATGAGGAAACATTATGTAAGGGAAGAATGCCTGAGGACAGACATGATATCAGGACAGCCGAATGTGGAATGGAACGTAAAGTGAGCGAGTGAGAGGTGAAGAATGTGTGAGCGGGAAGAAAGAGAAATGGCGATCGAGCGAGTGGGTGCGCTGCGTGGAAGAGACTTAAATTACCAAGAAATAAATTCAGTGAAGTGATTTTCGCGTCTTTAATTATCCCAATCCTACATCAATATTATTCTATTTACACTCTCCATGAACAGGTCTATATACATTTTATACAAGCACCTATGTCAATATTTACACTATTTACACTCAATATTTACAAGTCAATATATAATAGGTTTGTTATAACCTTGAAACCTGATCGTGTTCAAAGTCCATTACGTGACCTTTCTCACAAGTGCAAACACGACTATGATGCGATATTACATCATGGAATGACAGTTCCTGTCTTCCGGCTTCATCATCAGACCTTGAAACTTAATCGTGGTCAAAGTTCATTACAAGACTTTTCTAACAAGTCCAAACACAGCTATAATACGATGCACCTATGTCAATATTTACACTATTTACACTCAATATTTACAAGTCAATATATGT
This sequence comes from Charanyca ferruginea, assembly GCA_947361185.1. Taxonomy (NCBI): domain Eukaryota; kingdom Metazoa; phylum Arthropoda; class Insecta; order Lepidoptera; family Noctuidae; genus Charanyca; species Charanyca ferruginea. Next base: position 29,247,932 of record OX376061.1, on the reverse strand, counting down.
ATAATAGGTTTGTTATAACCTTGAAACCTGATCGTGTTCAAAGTCCATTACGTGACCTTTCTCACAAGTGCAAACACGACTATGATATGATATTATATCATGGAATGCTAGTTTCTGTCTTCCAGGTTCATCATCAGACCGTGAAACTTAATCGTGGTCAAAGTTCATTACAAGACCTATCTAACAAGTCCAAACACGGTTATGATATGATATTCCATCATGGAATACCAGTGCCTATCTTCCGGCTTCATCATCAGACCTTGAAACCTATAACCTAACCTTGGTTCCCTTTGGTAACCCTTTGGCGGCATAAACGTAAGAGCATAACGTGCGACCTCGTGCAGCTTCCTCCGGGAAGTTCGTATTAGTATTTGTTTACAAGAAAGTCTTTCCTGTTCCAGCGACCCACGCTTTTACAATCAAATATTATAATTAAAAGCACATAGTTTACACTTCAGCCCAGAAATAGAGACAACTTGAACGATCCAAAATTTATTTTTGGTTTTTACGTGCATTTATAAAAGCGTGTTTTTCTAGTGTTTTTTAAACTATTAATTTTTAATACTTACAAATACAATCTAGTTACACAAAATAAATAAAAATACTATCCCATAGCGCATTCCAACGTAAACAACCAATTAAAGTAAGTGCTCGAGTCAATCATATCGTGATATTTTTTAAACTATTTGTCCAAATTACTTAGTGTTAAAGACCAAGTTTACAGTTACATTAAATACTGAAAACGACAAATGTATCAATTTTGATAAGAATTAACTAAATACTCTAAAATGTGCATTGTAAAAAAGTATCATAATTTGGGATATATTGACTTCCACATAAAAGGTAGATATATGCTGTCACCGACTTTTATTTAGAACTTTTGAAGACAAACAATCCTTCGATACATTATCTTCGTGTAACTCCAACGGTGTAGGCAGCGCACGCCAAGATAACTCTCAAAGGGCAGATATTTTTCCGACTTACTTGATACTTATCATAATATTATGGCCAAATTAATCAAAATTTTTATAAATTGTAGCCCATGTGTGATTCTATTTCTGTATATCTGTAAAGTTTTATCAATATCCGTTAAGGCGTTTTTGCGTGAAAGAGGAACAAACATCCATCCATCCTCACAAACTTTCGCATTTATAATATTAATAGGAAGTAGGATATACGTGTTGAATTGAGAACCTCCTTCTTTTTTTGAAGTCTGTTGAAAATTGTTATTTTGTCAATAAATAGGTTAAGGCAATCACGTTTGAAACTTTATTATTTTCATACCAAAACACAATAATGCCTAGTCTCATTATAATCACAAATGTTTACATACATAACCTTCATTCGCTGGTGGCGTTGCCGCGTTTTCTTCATAAATAATGGTCATAGAGATTAACTGATAAGTGATGTGGTACATTATACTCTGCTATATCGTAGTTTTCAAGCACCCTGTGTCTGGAAATAGGTTTCCGTTTCGTACAGTGGAAGATATTCATAGAACAAACGTGATGCAATCGTTTGTCCGCGGACACGCACCACCACAGCAAGCTGAACTAGCACCGAATAATGGACCAACTACTTGTATACAGATTGGAGGTAGGTATGTTGAAGGACTATACAAAGAACAAGAGAAAGTGTGTAATACGGTTCAAAAGTGGCCAGAAACTACACGTCAAGTAATGCAAACAACCCAAATGTTACGATATTCTAGAATGATGCCAACTCGACGGCCGTCCAACCCACAAATCAACAAATCTCAAATGATGGTTCCGAAACCATCAAGAAACATGAAATTAAGAAATAATATTCCTCAAAATGTGGCATTAACATCCAGACAAGTACTCATGCCACAGCAGTTGACACCGCCGAGCAGTCAACCAACCCAGCGCCCCATTCAATACTTAGCAGATAAACCAGTTTATCATGCATATGGTGAAAATAGAGATTACCAAAATTATGAAACATTTCCTAAAGCTTTTAATCCAGAAATTCAAGAATACCAATCGCCCCAAAAAGTTATCCTGCCATATGGTGGAAACAGAGACCAAGAAGAATATCTACGATTCCAAACACCTATTCCGCCAGACAATGGAGATACAGACCATCAAGAATATCAAGCACCCCAAAAAGCTATCCAATCAAATAATGCAAATAGAGACCAACAATATTACCAAGTATACCAAACTGCTAGCCAGCCAGACCTTGGAGATACAAATAATCAAGCGTACCAGGTACCCCAAAAAGCTATCCAATTGAATAATGGAAATAGAGACCAACAAGGTTACCAAGTATATCAAACTGCTTTCCAGTCAGACACTGGAGGCAAAAACAATCAAGGGTACCTAGTACCCCAAAAAGCTATCCAATTGAATAATGGAAATAGAGACCAACAAGGTTACCAAGTTTACCAAACTGCTATCCAGCCAGACGCTTTAAATACAAACCATCAAGCATACCCAGTACCTCAAAAAGTTATCCAATTGAATGATGGAAATAGATATCAACAAGGTTACCAAGTATACCAAACTGCTAACCGGCCAGACACTGGAGATACAAATAATCAAGCATATCTAGTATCCCAAAAAGGTATCCTATCGAATAATGGAAATAGAGACCAACAGGGTTACCAAGCTTACCAAACAGTTATTCAGCCAGATATTGGAGATACAAATAATCAAGGATACCAAGTACCCCAAAAAGCAATTCAATCAAATGATGGAAATAGAAATCAACAAGAATACCAAGTATCCCAAACTGCTATCCAGCCAGATATTGGAGATACAAATAATCAAGGATACCAAGTACCCAAAAAAGCAATCCAATCAAATGATGGAAATAGAGATCAACAAGAATACCAAGCATCCCAAACTGCTATCCAGCCAGATATTGCGAATAATAAAGAATACCAAGTACCCCAAAAAGGTATCCAATCAAATTATGGAAATACAGACCAACAAGAATATCAAGTATCCCAAACTGCTAGCCATCCAAATGTTGGGGATAGGGAAAAACAAGAATACCAAATATACCCGAAAGCTTATAGTCAGAAATCATCGAGCACGTTTGCTCCTACACCCATGGTTTTACTATATAAGAAGACAACGAGCACTATGCCACCTTTCCCCATAGGTTTCCAGCCTCTTGATTTTGGGCGCGGAGCAGACCAGATATGTGGTGGTAAAGCTAAATGCAACCAATACGTTTGGACAACAAAAAAGAAAAGTCACCAGAGGACCACGGAGCAGTTTCTGTTGTGGACTCCGTAGTTGCTAGTGGAACCACAAGTGAATTCGAGGGAAGGTTGTACTATGGCGCAAAGAAATATCGCTTTAAGAACCCTATAATAAGCCTGGATTTGAATTATTGTAAACGGTCGAGTGCGAGCTGCGCTTCTCTACACTGCGGGTTTTGTAGTTTTTAGGATCACCATTCTGAGATATAATTTTGCAGAATGTAGGAATCTTCTTTATTCATTTAGTACTAGTTTTTGTTATTTGTATTATTTGAACAGCATTTTAGTTGTTATAAATATTTTTTAACTAAATAAGTATAATGTTTTTAATAAAATGCACAGATCGGGTAATATGGTGACTCTTATGCAAACGGAGAGTTACTGAATTATTCAAAAAAATATGTTGTATCGAGTCATCATTTTGTTGTTGCAATTGAAGAGAATCATACATTAAAGAAAATCATAATTTTGTTTCTACAGTTGATTCAAAATTTACAATGAAGTCCATGCACGTAGTAAAGTATTAGGGAATACGGAGAATGTTAAGCTGCGCAAGCTCCTCTTTGCGCGACATGTAGCCTTATTAGGTCAAACAATTAGCGGCCTTTTAAATAATATTTTGAAAACCAGTCGTATATTAGTGTATACAGCAATATTTTTATATCAGCTATTACTTATTTATTATTTACAAAATTTAAAAGAAACTTAATACTAATATGTACAATTAGCATAAGGCATTAAAAACTCCTGCACATCTCTGTCAACGGATAACGTGCCCAACAGGCTGTCAACATGTAATGGCTATGCTGATTCTTGGGCTTAAAAACAGGCCGGCCGCTTGGCAATGTCCCGAAAACCAGGTGAGCACTCGTACCCCATGGCCCTTGTGTACCCACTCCAAGCAGCACAAATATATATTTAACTTCCAAGTAGGCTGTTATATTTGCGCCGATTGAGGTTTTCGGCACCTGCAGCAGCAGCCCCAGCATTACGTCCTGCCATGTTGGATTCCACACGAACAGCCTACCTAATGTCATTGGGTTTTAAAACAGCAGGCACCCCGGCGGAAATAGGATGATATCATAAATGCTAGCGTGCCGAGCCATCTGGCCTGCTTACTGCAGGATAGGCCATGATGTCTGAGGCAGTCGACAGCTTCATAGTACTGACAGCGATGTATGAGACCCACATGGAGCGCTTAGACGCAGACATGTATCGAGGTCGGATGGTAGTATCGCCCAGCATAGTGCCTACTGGGTGACGGAAGTGCCTGAAGCCAGAGGCTCAACTCCTAGTCACCCAAAGCCAGTAGGCGAGCACGCTTAGTAGAAGTGGACGTAATAATTACATTATTTCATACCATCCTGCAGAGTGACTCATCCTACTGTCCTTGAGAATATGGTTCACAGGCCGATCCGTATCTGGGCAAGCCACTTTCCAGGTATTCAAGCACGCCACTTTAAAGTCCACCAGTTATGGGGACGCCGAGACCATTAAAACGAATGGGTATTGGTCGTCCAAGGCAACATTCAAAATAGATATTATAGTAGTTATTGATAATAGTTTTATTAATTTTGTTCAAGAGTTGTGCCTGCTTCCACAAAGGTGAAGAGCGGAGGTAGCACATACAATTTCTGCTGAAACAATATTACGTAATGAGGATAAAAGTCGAATGTAGACTAATTTAGGAAATTTTATCCGAAATATAGTTAAAATTACAATTTTTTTCTTCAATTCCTTTGTTTGTGAACATGAATGTTGCAGTCCTATTGTCATTGTTTAACTTTTGTGTCTGATAATTGGACAGTCGAGCTCATAAAAAGTGAAAGCTATCTTCCAATATAGAAGAACCTAGGAGATCCAAATAAATTGTTGTAGTTAGCTTAACAAAAAAAAGCTACCAGTTGACCATAAATTTTGTAAGATCAGAGATAATTCTTGTATGTCAGGTAGTATAATTATGCGAAACTGACAGTAGATCGCCAACAACATCCTAGGTACATCTCTTAGCATCCTTGTCACAAAAACATTTGAGACATTACAATGATGCCACAGAATACCACAAAACAAAAAGAGATACTCTTAAAAGTAACAAACCCGCGCCCGAAGGGAAAAATATGATATTGCTTTTAAATATGAAATATTACGGCCAAAGTGTTCTTGTATTATGAAGAAAAAGGGTTAGAAACGTGACGGTTATGCCACTGAGGCCCAACGACCATGTGTCTCTATTGTACAAACAATGAATTGATATTGCCCCCATCGTTATTTTATTGTGCCTACTTGGCGCACTTACTTTTTTATGGCAGTCTGTGTCAAAGCAAATGGTTTAATATAATGATTAATAATGGTGCCGGCCGCAAGTAGCACCACCCCATTCCTACCCGTGGGTGTCGTAGAAGGTGACAGAGGGATATTGACCAGAGGATGGGCAGCGGCGTCCTTCTGAGTACCATAATACCTACTGCGGTAGACAAGTATGGATATTACCTTTTTTTTATCTAATAGTCTTGCGTTTGACCGCAATTCACCTGATCTTAAGTGATGATGCAGCCTAAGTTGGAACACGCTTGCCTAGGATTAACCGGTTCACTCCTACATGCTACATAGACCTATGTCCAGCAGTGGGCGTCTAAAGGTGGACATGATGATGATGAATTAATGATTAATATTAGCATAGCTAGCTATAGCTGATGCAGGAGGCGCGGCCTTCGATTGCGTCTGGTTAGATGACTAGACCCAATCGAAGGCGCCTGTTAAAATTAGCTCATTATCTCATCATCATCATCATTTCAACCTAAAGACGTCCACTGCTGGACATAGGCCTCCCCAAGGGGGGGTTTTGCCATAATCGCCACGCTTGGCAGGCGGATTGGCGATCGCAGTATGGTTGTTACAAAGGCACAGAGAACGCTGCTGCCCATTCAGGGAAGATATGGGACTAATATAGCTAATTTTATTTTATTTTGAATTGTTTTGTTTTTCCTCCAAACCTCTTTTAACGTACATAGTATATATATTTATATATATATTTTTATACGTTGTTCTCACCCCGAGATTAAATATCTGAATGATGGTAACTTTTAGTAATATATTTTGATTTTATAAGAATGTCCACGGAGATTCTTGCTCGTACTAAGCAACTAGCTTCATCATTTTTTGATTGATTGACCCTGATAATTAAACAACAATTATAATAATTGATGATTGATGCCAAGCCCACCATAACGAATAGGTAGTGCAAATATTGAATTGTGTGAATGCTATGTATATTTGTATTAAATAAAAAACGACAACAGCAACAAAAACAGCATTCGATTTAAAAAAGCAAATTAATTAATTACTTGATGTCAAAGCTACATACAAGGCAGATCATAACTTGATAACCGCCAGCATCTAACTGAACATAGGGCGAAGTTGCTGCTATCCGACTTCTGGATTTTCCCGTAGTTCCACGACACCCTCGGAATGAAAGGAGCGGGGCGTCCGGTCGATTATTATTATTTATTCATATAATAGACTACAAAGGTCCACTGTGTCAGTAACAATTTAACCTAGCCTATGTTAGTACCTAATAACTAGAACAGAACGGGTGCGATTAGTTAGCGCCCACACTAGCGGGCTATCCGCCCGGGCCGCTATCGATTGCAGGATAGTGTTGGGACTGCCACGCAGCCTATGAAGTAGCGAGGCAGATTTCTTACGCCACAACGCATCAAAATGATGCGTCAGCAAACATTGCTGAGGCACTACTGAAGCGTGGCAGTCGCAACAATACCCTAAACTCACTATTATATTGGATACGCAGAGCATTATAAGCCTTTTGGGTATATGTGCCCGTAAGTACAGCGATGTGCAGTATGCCTTAAAAAGGACTATTTTAACTGCAGCTGTACATCGTGAGAACCTGCGGGCCAGCATATTCACCCAAACGCGTTCCCTCTCTAGACCAAAATCATCTTTTTTTTTCATTATGACCCGGACGCCCAACATATTCATCTATTTATTCTTAAAAATTCAGTCATGTTAAAATGACATAGGTCTTCGAGTCCAGGATCTTGAACCATAAGCTACACCCCGTATATCCCTACGCGAGATAAGGTGGGCAACGGAGCGCGAAATTTTACGAGTGTCGACGGACCCGTCGCTGCCAAGCCTTCATACCCCACCCATGCATTACACGGGATGGGATACACTTAAATAGTTTTAGCTTGAAACGGTCGCCTTGTAAAAATTGAATTATTCTTGATATATATCTGAATTATGTCTTCAGTGATGAAGTTAAGCTGGTGAAATGTGGTTGAAGAAATACCTGTGCCTACCACTTTAGAGAATAATAGATTGTTGAAGTAAATTTTACGATTCATATCTATTCTAGACTCTGCTTAAGAGAGCCTTATAATAATATAATAATAATAATATATTTTTAATGTAAATAGATTTTGTCTCGGGAAAGTAAATTTATTTATTTAGTGAATAATGTGTACAATATTTACACGAATAATAAAAAAGTAAAACCTATATCTAATAAACTAAAAAAACTAATACAATAAGGCACCAAAAATTCCTCCGCATCGCCGTCATCTGGGAATGTGCCCAAGAGACTGGCGGCATTGCCACATTGGATGGCAATCCGTAACCTGTGACCAAGGTAAAAACCAGCTCTTGGAGGTCCACCAACCTTTTGGACATTTCCTTAAAAAGATGATGAGCACTCAGACCTACTTAACCCGAAGATTTCATCCCCAAACGTCTAGCCGTTTAAGTAAAGTTATCAGCGAGGATACTATACTTCGGCGTTTGATGATAAAGATAAATGCAGAGAAATATTCCAAAAAACCGGACAAGTGCGAGTCGGACTAATTCACCGAGGGTTCCATACAAATTCGTAGGTACCTACATTTCTATACTTAATATTATAAATGAGAAAGCAACTTTGTCTGTTACGCTTCCACGATGAAACGGCTGAACCGATTTTGATGAAATTTAATATGAAAATAGCTTGAACCCTGGGAAAGCACATAAGACTTAAAAAAAAAATGTAAGTATATTATTTATTTATAATGTAGGTAGTAGGTAGGTAGGTAGTGTATTTAACGTTCCAAGTGAGTAGGTACCACCTACCTGTATAGTGTAGTGTTATGTACAATATCCGGGGCTTCATCTGTATCCGCGATAACTAACATTCACACGGACCAAATCGCGGACAAAAGCTCGTTATAAATAAAGAACATATTTTTTATGTTTTAACTACAAATGTAGTTTTCTGACGCTTTCCTATATTTATAGTAAAAGACGAAATTACTTGCCAAATTTCATAATTCTAGGTCAACGGAAAGTACCCTATAAATTTTGATTCCCTTGAGAGTGTCGAAATGTACGTTTTTTGCGACATGAACGACTGTATTTTCTTTTTCACGACTTAGAAGTTTGCTGTTTTCACAGCTGCTGTAGGGCTAAGTATATGGTTTAAATTTCAACTTGATACCTCTACGCGTTCCTGAGATAAAGGGTCTTGACAGACACACAGACGGACAACAAAGTGATCCTATAAGGGTTCTGTTTTTTCCTTTTGAGGTACGGAACCCTAAAAACTATCTTAATTACTTCAAAATCATCGTTAAACTTAGAAGCAAAATGATAAATCGGTTACATCGACTGCTGCGCAGCGTGTTGCGGGTTCGATTCCCGCCCAGGGTTAACGTTTGTGTGATGAGCACTTGTGTTTGCCTTGTCTATATATGTATGTATTTACAAAAAAAAAAAAAGTATTTGTGTATGTATATCAGCTGTCTGACACCCATAGTACAGGGTCTCCCTAGTTTGGGGTCAGATGGCCGTGTGTGAAAATGTCCCCACATATTATTATATTATTATATATCAGCGTCAACCGATAAAGCGGCTTCCGTAGTAGATTCGGCGTCGCGGTAGTCGACACAATCAGCAAGGAGCAACTTTAATTGTCACAAGAACCGCAGTCGACTTGCTCGCCTACACTTTGACTATTGACTAGGGTTGCAGCTTGCGAACTAATGTTCATGACCGGCCCGTTGTTCGGATAGCATTGGAATTTATTTAGAAGGCATAGTGTCTCCATTGTTAGTGTCTTTATGTAAGGAAAAATTATTTGGTAGTAGCATCGTAGAATTATTGTTAATTTATGTAAACTAAACTGTGCGATTGAGATTAATATAATTATCCGACATAATATCTTAATCATAATTCAGTCCCAAAAGGCTCACTCATGCCTCGCTACTTCGATTGGACCTACATTATACTGAGCTTGATGGTATTGCCAGTAGATTAACAAACATCATGTAATCAGGCCAAATCTTAAAAATTGTTGAACTAATAGAATGTGCAATGCAATCTCTAAATGTACTGTCGATTTAAATGCAAAGAAAACTTCAGTAATTAACTTTTATTTCTAATCTCCAACAACAAAGGTAAAACATTAACTAAAATGTCTCCCAAATAATCGAAGTGTCTTACTGCGACGTCATAGATTGTTCATAAACATTTGAATGGGTTCCCAACAACAACACAAAAGGAATAAATAAAACATTACATTACAACCCCCGATACCCTCACAGTATTTCTATCAACATTAGCGATATATTTGTATCGTTAGCTCCGCGGACTCCAACCCCTAACCATTAAGGCTTCTATTTTAACGCCACTTGTTTTTCCAACTGCCACGAGCCACTTTAACAAACAGTATTTATTTTCTGCTTCCCATCGGACGGTTGTTTCAAGAAAAATTCGTTAGCTCCCTCCTTACTTCGACTGAATTTCGATTAGAAAAAGACAAAGAGCCGATTGTAGAGCTATTGAAAATGGGGAATCAATTAAAGCGAGCCATAGATTCTCGAGTTGCGATAACGTCTGTCAGTGAGTGAGAACGGGCGATAAGATAGTCTGAGCGCGCCCCGTCCGCGCACTTTTAATTATTTCAAACGTTTATCGCTATCACGTGTCGGCGTATAATGGCCACTGCAGCCCGTCGCCGTGTCCCACACTTTTTGCTTCAGTTTTTAAATAGAAGTTGATAGGATCTGCTCGGTCACCTGAGAGCTTAACAGTTTTCTAGACTCAGATGGCGATGTAATAGTATATTATAATTTAGTAGTAGAAAAAAAACCTCCACATCATTTTATACTAATTTATTATAATGTATTTATTTACATTTTCAAAATCACACAATCTGTACAATATAAGGGTATGCATTTAACTTAGTGATATATCTCTTATTTTTAATAAAAGATTTATTATTTATACATTAACTTATATCTATTTTAGGTTGAATTAACAAATAATATTCAGATACGAAGATATAATATTACGTTTAAAATTTCGTTATTTATTACTGTGCATTAATTTTTATATTTACAATTTGACAAGCGTGAATAGCAAGCTTGGTTACACTAGTACTTAGATAAACAATATCTATAACGTTGACCGTAAAATTGGTAATCAGACAACAAAACTGGAAGTTTAAGACTACGTCAAAAGTTAAAAGAATGATATAAATAACTCTGGAGACGCTTATCTTTGGCACAATTTCATGAGGATTATTCTAGGCGAAGCACTGAATCACAAATATTCGTATGACGATAGACTAGTCGAGTAGTCGCCTGCGGAAGGACAATGCACGTATAATACGTAATGTATAATTTAAAATGGAAATGGGAGTAGGAAACACCGAGTAGGTTAACGAGGTTCATGAATAATTACATGGAACTATTGTGGAGATTCATGTGTGTACTGATGAAGGATTCTTGTAATGTAGGTAGATTTATATTAATTAGTGGTACGAATGTCGGTAGGTTTAAGTTGTACATTGATCAGTGTAATTATAGCTCTGCGGTGAACGCTTGACTTTTATTTAATAACCCCCGAACATTACAGTGGCGACGAGGATTTTTATCGAACAATTTCGCGTGTGATTCGTAATATATTGTGCATATTATTTAACTATATTCGATTATCGCGAGTGTACGAACGGAAAATACCTACAATGTCGATTGGGAAAATTAAAGAATTCGACTTAAAGTCCGGTACGTGGTCAGTGTATGTGGACCGGTTGGACATGTACTTTAAAGTGAATAAAATCGATGATGACATGAAATTGCCTACGTTAATAGCCGTCATGGGGGACGAGGCCTATGAACTGTTAGGTAATCTTGCAAGTCCAAAAAAGCCAGCGGAATTAAAGTATGACAGAGCGGTCGAGCTATTACGTCAGCATCTAGAACCATCGCCGTCGGTACTCGCGGAACGTTATCGGTTCAGGCAACGGAGACAGGCTAGCGAGGAAAATGTGGCTGCATACGTAGCCGAGCTCAAGAAACTTGCACGACATTGCAAATTCAAAGAAGGTTTGAATGAGAATTTACGGGATCAGTTCGTTTGCGGCATATGGAGTGATATTGTTCGACAACGACTATTCGCAGAAGCCGACACAATATCGTATACGGACGCGGTAAGGCTGGCGAGTTCGTTAGAAGCGGCGGAACGGGACGCGGCCGCGGTGGAGTCGAAGGCGCTCGGCAGCGGAGGTGACGTAACAGGAGGCGGAGCACTGCCGGAGCAGGCAGTGCACGCGCTCGGCGGCAGCCGAGAGGGCGACGGCGGCGGCGGCGGCGCGGGACAGCGGGCGCCGCGGGGCGCGCGCGTGGCGCGGGGCGCGGCGGGAGCGCGGCATACCACCGCGGCTAGCTTGCGGCCGCAAGCGGGCGGCCGCGCTGGTGCAGGCGGTGGCGGCCGGGGGTGGAGTTGTGCGGGGTGCGGAGCGACGGAACACGCGTATTCTGAGTGTCGATTTCGTAACTACGTGTGCAGCAGCTGCAGGCACCCGGGACATCTGCGACGCGTGTGCCCGGACAGGGCGGCGAACACGGGCAAAGGCACAGGTCCCAGGCGTTCGGCAGTGTACTACGGGGTTGCGGGCGAACCAGAAGAGGAGAGGTCGACACAAGAGGAATTCCATCATCTGTGCTTAAACGATTACAGAGCGGTAAAGTTGCCCATACGTATTGATAATGTTACTATTCCTATGGAGGTCGATACTGGTACCGCGGTATCGTGCATTAGTGAAGCAACGTATAAAAAGTGTTTCAGTGCCCATAAATTAGAACCAAGTAATTTAGTACTAAATTTTTATGACGGCTCTAAAATTAAACCCCTAGGAATGTTCAAACCGATAGTAGTTTACGGGGATAGTAGTAACCAACTGGAATTATTTGTAATTGGGGGAGGTACCACTTCACTACTGGGCCGACAGTGGTTAACGGAACTAAAAATAAAAATTCCAGTTTTTAGCAACTGTAACAATGTAAATTGGAAAGCTGTCAATATGTCTAATGAGATTAATGTGCTGTTAACCAGGTATAAGGAACTATTCAGCGGCGGGTTGGGGCTGTACACTGGGGGCAAGGCAACGCTGCGCGTGCGCGAGGGCGCTGCGCCGGTTTTCCACCGCGCGCGGCCCGTGCCGTACGCGCTGCTCGGCCGGCTCGACGACGAACTGGACGCCATGCTGCGCGACGGCGTCATCGCGCCCGTCGACTGCTCCGACTGGGCCTCGCCGCTCGTACCGGTAAATAAACCTGATGGGTCGCTGAGAATCTGTGCTGATTATAAGGCGACCGTAAACCCAGTCTTACTTACCGATCGTTATCCATTGCCTAGAATCGAGGATTTAATAGTTAAACTTAGCGGAGCAAATTATTTTTCGAAAATAGATTTAAGCCAAGCCTATAATCAAATTGAGCTCGATGATTCAAAGAAATTTACAGTGATAAATACACATAGGGGTCTTTATAGGTATAATCGGTTGGTATACGGCTTATCTTCAAGCCCAGGAATTTTTCAACGGATCATGTGCAATTTGTTGAAGGGGATTCCTAACGTTGAAATATTCCTTGACGATGTGATAATAGGAGGGAAAAACAAAAAAGAACATTTAGAAGCACTAGAACAGGTTTTTAGTAAATTACATTGTTCCGGTTTAAAGCTGAAAAGTAGTAAATGTGTGTTCTTGGTAAAAGAAGTACAATATTTGGGGTATGTTATTAGTAACGAGGGAATAAAAACAGATCCGGCCAAGGTGGAGGCCATAATTAATATTCCTCGTCCATCAAACATAACGGAACTAAGGTCGTTTTTAGGAATTATAAACTTTTATGGAAAATTTGTTAGGAACATGAGTAGTAGGCTAGTACCTCTTTATGAACTTTTGAAGAAAGGGAAACAATGGCATTGGTCGAATGATTGCGAAAAATCTTTCTTGGAAATTAAAAAAATACTAGCGGGCGCGAATGTATTGGCTCATTACGATCCAAAAAAACCACTATTATTGACATGTGACGCGAGCGCGCGTGGGGTAGGGGGGGTCCTCTCGCAGCCGGGCGAGCGCGGCGAGCGACCGATAGCCTACGTATCGCGCACACTTACAGAAGCGGAAAGAAATTACTCACAAATACATCGTGAGGCACTAGCAATTATATTTAGTGTAAACAAATTTCACCAGTACTTATACGGGCGTAATTTTACCCTACGTACGGATCATAAGCCGTTAGTGTCAATATTTGGTCCAAATACAGGAATACCGACTATGGTGGCGAGCCGTATGCAAAGATGGGCCATTATTTTGTCAGCATACACATTTAATATTGAGTACGTACGCACCGATCAAAACGGGGCGGACGGATTTTCAAGGTTACCACTAGCTCCGAGTCAACAAACAACTACGACGGTACAGCCGGAACAAACTCATTTGCATTTTGTGCAACAGTCATTGTTATTAGATTATAATGAGGTAAAACAACAAACATTGCGAGATGCGGAACTGTCAAAAATATTGAGTTACATAAGAGATGGTTGGCCTAATGAATGTGACGTGAGCAACTTAAAACCGTACTTTAATAGGGGGAATGAACTTTATGAAGAATTAGGATGTATTATGTGGGGGCACAGGTTAGTGGTACCGGAAGCGTGTAGAAGTAAAGTGCTATTAATGTTACATGAACCACACATGGGTATAGTTAAATCAAAGGCTTTAGCACGTAGCTATGTATGGTGGCCCGGAGTAGATGAGGCAGTGGAACACATGTGTCGGGCGTGCGAAGTGTGCGCAGCCCAGGCGGACGCGCCGCCTCGGCAGGCACCGCGCATGTGGCCCTGGCCGAACCGACCGTGGAGCCGCATACATATCGACTACTTGGGACCTATAGGCGGAAGAACATACCTAGTTGTGGTGGATGCCACATCTAAATGGTTGGAGGTTTTCAATGTTTCAAGCACTTCAGCTTTTAGTCTCATAGATAGATTAACTGACTTATTCAGTAGATGGGGGTTGCCTAGGCAAATAGTAAGTGACAATGGCACACAGTTCGCATCGAAAGAATTTCATGAATTTACAAAATGTAACGGTATAGAACACATTTTTACAGCCCCTTACCACCCCGCTTCAAATGGATTAGCAGAAAATGCAGTAAGACTAGTAAAACGTGTTATTAAAAAGGCAATTTTAGAGAAAAAAAATATAGATAGGGCACTGTGGACATTTTTACTGCATTATAGGAATGTAGAACATTCGACAACCGGAGAAAGTCCCGCAATGATTTTATTAGGCAGGCGAATACGTACTCGACTGGATACAATAAAACCGGATAGGGAAACTAACGTACATCGAGCACAACAACGACAGGCTGAATATGTTCAGGGGGCGAATAGGTGCATTGGGGGTGAAGGGGATGAGGTATGGTACCGACAATACTTAAAAGGGGAGCGATGGATGCCCGGTCGAGTAGTAGATAACCGGGGTCCAAGCGACTACCGAGTCCAGGGCCAAAGTGGGGAAATAGTCCATAGGCATATTGATCAATTACGTAGGAGGACAGGGAACAGATCATCCTTAGTATCTAGTGGTCCTAGTATTACGGAGCGATCAGACACAGATTCTCAGACGACTGGTAAGGACTGCAGGGATAATGTTGAGCGGGTTCAGTCGGAGAGGTCGCCGGATCGGGTCGTGTCGCCGCGTGGTGTGACGTCACCGGCTCAGCCGATTAATGATGCACCTATAGAGGTTCAGGCTTCAGCTGAGAGTCAGGTTGCTTTGCCCCAAGTGCCACAGACTCCACAACGAGCCGTTAGACAGTGTAGGATTAAGGTTCGTAATTATAAAGTTTAGAATAAGTATTGTTATTGTAGTTAAGTTAGTTATTATGTTGTTAGTTGATAGTTGTAGTATTAAATTAGTAGGGAGGAGTGTAATGTAGGTAGATTTATATTAATTAGTGGTACGAATGTCGGTAGGTTTAAGTTGTACATTGATCAGTGTAATTATAGCTCTGCGGTGAACGCTTGACTTTTATTTAATAACCCCCGAACATTAAAAAAAAATAATAATGAAATTAATAATGTGTAGTAAACCGGAATAAACATTCGGCATCGTGAATTAAGATGTTCTTCTCATTGTAATGAGGAAACAGAACACACATTTTGTATGTCTGAAATTTAGGGCAAAGACACGCAAGTTTATATTTGAAGCCATTTTGTACCTGTGGTCATTATCAGTTACTGTATATTACTTTTTACCCATTCCAAAATAAGTTGAAATCTTAATCCTACATCTTATAATATTGGGACTTGAACTGAATATCGTTCGTACAATTATGAAATTTTCACTCTCAAACATTCGTCACTCGGGATATGACATCACAATTTCGGGATGATATGTTTAAATTTTACATTTAGATATAATAATTTAAGTAAAAATAAATATTAATCACACGTATAGGAAGACGAATCAAATTTGCAAAAAATTAATGTTTTGGTCACAAATACTATTGAAATAGGGTATCAATTAGAATAAAGGGAGGTAGGTAAAAAATGGAAACAAAGGTAATTACACGATGAGGTCCACTTGTACTAGAACAATGATAGCCAGGAACGACTGCCGCCAGCAAAAGATGCGTTTTGATCCTGAAACAAATGAAAGTTGCGTTTAAGTCTATCGCTGCACAAAACGTATGTCTGCCAAACAACTTAGGAACGGCATGCGAGAATCTTTTAATCACGATTGTCTTTTATCACCTATATGACGGCATGGACATGACGACATTTTTATGCACACTTTTTAGAAAAGTCGCACTTATGTTTAATGAAGTCGTTCGGATATACCAACGAAGTATCGTCATCTTTATGATGAAGGTATTTTTGCTCCTGTTTTAACTATTTCATAATACGGACTGAATTCTAAAATAAGCTTTGTAAAACAGGAGCAAAAATGTTATGAAAAAAATGCTTAGAAAATAACAAGCCTATTCAGTTTATTTCACAAATTTGACAAGAAGAAAGAGACAAGAGTAAAAAAAGTAATTAAATGACTACCAGTTCAGAAACAAATTACTTCCACTTAAATAAACCAAAAAACCAATAAAGTACAAAACAGTAAAGTTTATGATACTTTTAAACATTTCAGTGGTAAGAGACAAAAAACAGTGGAGTGTTCACTGATTCGTAGGTAGGCGACTCGACGCCGCCCCATCGCTTTCTTCATTCTAAATATATTCGTTGGTGAGAGCATTGTCGCTATTTTTGTTTACCGCGATAAGAGCGTTTCAACAGCTTACGGTCTACTTTCCAAGCTTCCCAAACAATGGGATTTGTTTTGTTTACAACGCTGATGTGTTTCAATTCGTGCGTAATTTATTTGTTTTACATTGATATCACATAGATAAAGGGAGTTTTCATTGTAATGCTGAACTGAAGTTATGTCTGGGTGTACCAACCTTTCACTTTGGATGATAATTTTAATACGAGACTTATTTATTGAAGTGAAACTTCTATATAGACGGGGGGTATTAGGATTTTACTGCCACGAAAAAGCAGTACGGCCGCGTGGAGGGGGTAGACGATATATCGCGTGGTGAGAGGCGTTAGCGTTCCACTTGTCCGTTGAAGTTTCACTTCTACTATGTGTCCCAGCACACGTTTCGTTTTTTTTATTTATTTACTTATATAGACTTGAAAAACGTTCGTTTACTTATTGTCCAAATGAAATTGGTTCGGTATGAGAAGAATAATTACGTTGTCAGTAGTGAACAGCCCAACAATATTTACACTTCCTTCATGGAACGTGAGGCTCCGGCCGACTATAAATCAATCGCCAATATTCTCACACAACAAAGCGTACAGGAGGTAAAATAAACCCAAATTCAAGATAAAGATATTCAAGTTTCATATCCCCAATATTTATTCAAACGTTAGGCGTCTCTATTTGATATCATATTATTCGGCTGTTCAAACACTTTTTCGTTGAGGGCGAGAGCTGCAAGAATTGATTGTACGCGGTCTGCACTGAATATTGATGAGGGTTAAGTGTGTATGCGAACTCGTTGAATGTTTAATCTCTATTTGGGTGTACGGGAAAGCGACCCGGGTGGATCTCAACCGCAGTAGTCAAGACTGCGACAGACGGAGGGACACCGCCAGCGGCCGGCGGGTAAATGTTGTATGTGTGCGTTGCGTATGTGTACTGCGCACTTATTTATCACTATACGCTTGTGTGCGTTAACCACAACGCCTGCCTCGTACTACGATTGTTACAATAATAATGTATTCTGAAACGTTCCTGCGTCCGTATGTAAACCGTAGGTTGGTGAAAAACTATGTCTTTATGCCGACCCGAAAGTTTGTCGTCAGTCTGTTGAGAAAATCGATGAACTGTCAGTAACTTTCGTCTGCGTTATTACTAAACTTGGCTTTATCAAAATGTAGTGATTAGAGTTTTATGTAGGAAAATCAGATATTCAAATCGAAAACTCGAAACTTGAAATTGGATCAATTTTTACAACCAACAAACATTAAGACAAAGACAAAGTTTAAAGAGAATATTGAAAAGTCGAACAGCAAATTGTATCCAAGAAGTCAGTTCGAAACTAAAACGATACAAGCATCCAATGGCTGTAGCTATAAACAAATAAAGACGTATTCGCTCGCAGACGGTAATGCGACTGAATCCAGAATTCTTCCTGCAAAGATAAAAGCCCAAAATGCTAAGAGCATTTGGAGTCATTCAAACAATAGCGACGTTCAGGGCTCGTAACGTATTCCTCATCCCGCCGACTTCTCCGACCACATTTATTTTTTACCATGACACGGGAAGGAGACGTTTTTAATAATGCAGTATATTCTAAGAAAGAACACAAAGAGGTAAGTAAAGCCTCCTGTGGCTCGACTCGCTTTGTACACGCTATTATTAAAGGCTTTATGTATTAAGTTTTGGTTGTTTGATGGTTTGATAGTACATACATGGGCGTGGAACTGTTACAAATATAGAAAGGGGAGACCCGAGATAACAGAGCTTTAAGAGGAAATACCACGGGCTAGAGAATTGAAAATTAGGTATTTGTAAAATCTATTGCTGTCGCGCGATGCCCGAACACGAACCGCAGAGCGCGATAGAGACAACTGCAGCTTTGACCGAAAATACCTATTAAAAGTACACAAAATCAATGATTCTTAGTCCCCTGATTTCTTCTCCAAAACTTAACCGATTTAACTACTTTTTTCATTAAAAAATAAAGAAAGGCTTTTGCCGTGTTCCTATGTTTTCTATTTTTTATATAATCAAGTCAAATGTGTTTTCTGAATGTTTGAACACAGCGGAAAATCATGCCAATTTTTTAGGTTTTTGAATATTCATATCTCTTTTAATAATAAATTTATGAGAAAAAGGAAAACATAGGGACATGCCAATAGTAGCCATGGATATTTAAAAAAAAAATAATTGTTCTACTGGCATTATCCAGTGAGGAAACAGGGGACTAAGTTTGTATGGAAAAACGGCCCTTGTGTTTCCTCTTAACTAATAAAAGTAAACGATGAATGTGCGCTTAGTGAAATACCCACACATACTAGAAAGAAATAATCCTAATTCGATTCCCTACATAGTACATACAATTTTTTTAATTAATAGGTACAAAACACAAAACCGTGGATGAGGTATAGTCGACGTACCAAGCATTAAAGAAACAAAAGAATTAGATAGGTACTCAAAGTTAATGTAGTAAATAATAATTTAATTTGGTAAAATAATCATAGTGATAGGAAAACCAAGAATGAAAGCCGAACAGCATCTATCCGGAATCAGTGTAAGAAGGTTATATCATTTTCCTGTTCTGAGTTTACGATAAAATAAACATAACAATGTACGATGATGCGTAAAATGGTGCGTTCGGTGCGTATGGTGCGACATAAGTTGCGGAGCCAACAATGCGTAAAGTTGGGGTTTAAACGTTAGCGGGCCAGGAGGTTAATAAACTGAGTTGATGTGTCGCTATGGGGTTCACTATGGGTATCTACTCTTTCTTTCAATATCTTCACGTTTTGTAAAATTACTAAATGGAGGCGGTTTTTCTCTTGACATGTTAGTATGGACGAGGAATTATTGAAAAAGTAATAATTTTTTATTTATTTATTTATTTATTTATTTTACTATTTATGTACACACAGTAGACAACACAGGAAAAGAACATTATAAAATATGAGTACATAGGTACTGCTTATTTCTTAAGAAATTTCTGCCAGCAGACCTGCAAAAGGAGAAATGAAAAAAAGAAACATAGACTATAGTATTATTAGTATTATTAGTATTATTATCCACATTTATTCATTTTTTTACATATTATAATATATTTTTAAATATCAGTAAAAAAAAATAAAAACATTTAAAAATATAAAAAATAGTAGCCCACCGGTATCGGGAACAGGGTCCAAGCTACCGGTGGTCAGGGCTCCTGAGAGAGGAATCTCCTGACTATACGCGCCGTGTCCAGGAGTACCGCTTTCTGTATCAAGCCCTTGATCCAGCTGCCCAACGAGAGCCTCCTTAGGTGTTGGTCGAGGCTCTTGGAAATGAGTCCATTGGCCGTAACGACTATCGGCACAATGACTGCTGTATTCACATCCCACATGTCGACAACCTCGCGAGCCAAGTCAAGATACTTGATTTGTTTATCTTTCTCGGTTTTCACGAGGTTCTCGTCATGCGGAACCGCTATATCAACAATCATTGTGCGACGCTCTAATCGATCTATCACCACTATGTCAGGTTTATTGGCAACAATAGTCCTGTCAGTGATGATAGATCGATCCCAATACAATGTGATGTTGCCATTTTCGAGAACTGGGTCGGGCACATACCTGTAGTACGGTACTTCCGATTCCACAAGCCTGTATTTTAGAGCAAGTTGCTGGTGGATAATCCTAGCTACAAGGTTGTGTCTATGCAAGTAGTCTCCGTTAGCCAGACGAGAGCACCCAGAGATAATGTGTCGGATTGATTCTCCCGGTCGGTGGCATGCCCGACAAATGTCAACCGTGCCGTCCTTCACAATATACCTCCGGTAGTTGTTCGTCATCATAACTTCATCCATAATCGCACAGACAAAACCTTCGGTTTCCCCAAAGAGATCACCGAATCGCAGCCAGGATACGGACGCCAAGAAGTCTACATCAGGCCCATGTAGGGCCCGGTAGAAGCGCCCGTGAAGCTCCTTGCTCTGCCATACCTTCTTGCGGTCATTAGTATCTAGTACTACAGGTTTGCGCCAGTTCTCGTTCGCTAAGGAGAGCGGGGTGAGGCCCTTGTCCACTGAGACCACATCTCGATGCATACCCACGTCGGTTTTAAGGAAGTACTCCCTGAGACTGCATACCTCACGGTTGTGCAGGGACTTAGCATTAAGAAAGCCTCGGCCTCCGCACTTCCGTGGGATATACAGTCTCATTACCGATGACCGTGGGTGATGCATCCGATTTGCGGTCAGCAATGTACGGACCCTCCTATCCAGGGCGTCAAGTTCCGTCTGAGTCCACTTGAGTATGCCGAAAGAGTACATCAAAACCGGCATGACCCATCCGTTGAAGGCGCGCACCTTGTTTCCGCCTGATAAAAGACTATTTAACATTTTATTCAGGCGGCCAAAGAAGCGCTCCTTCAACGATTGTTTCATGTCAGCAGCATTGATGCCTAACGCTTCCGACATACCCAAGTACTTGTAGGTTTCGGTTGAGGAGAGGGATCTAAGACGTATGGAATCCGAGAGTTGGGTTCCCACGGATTCCATAATCTCCCCTCGCTTCACATGCATGACTGCACATTTGTCCACACCAAATTCCATCCTAATGGCGCTACTGAAAGTTTCTGTAACTTTCAGTAGCTCCATCAGTCGCAAATTGTTGGGGGCAAAGAGTTTCAGATCATCCATGTAAAGGAGGTGAGATATGACCTGACCTCCTCTTCTCAACCGATACCCTAAACCCGAACCCTCCAGCAACGTGCTTAGAGGGTTCAAGGCTAAACAGAACCATAGTGGACTCAGACTATCACCCTGAAATATACCTCGCTCGATCCTTATCGGTTCGCTATTCTCCCGGATCTGCCGACATCCTGGATAGCGAAGGACCGTCCTCCATTGCCCCATACATGACATCAGGAAGGTGCGTAGAGTTGTATCTACCTTATACAACTCCAACACCCTCATGAGCCATGTATGTGGCACAGAATCATAGGCCTTCTTATAGTCTATCCAACATGTCGACAGATCCCTTCGGGAACGACGAACCTGCTGGTTAATGGCCATATCAATGAGGAGTAGCTCCTTAGTACCACGAGACCCATTTCTACATCCATTTTGAGAGGCAGACATGATTGAATTTTTGTCAATGTGTTCGTTAATTTTCACTCTCAAAATGGATGTAAGAACTTTATAGACCGTTGGCAGACAAGTAATCGGCCTATAATTTTTGGGTTCCGTAGTACTACCAGATTTATGGAGCAGGTGGGTTATTCCAGTAGTTAGGAATTGGGGCAATGATCCTGACTCTAAGGCTGACTGGAACTGAGACGCTAAGTATACGCTTAGTATTATTATTATTAGTATTATTATATTATTAAGTTCCATGAGTTTCTTATCTTTATCTTTTACATAGTATAAAACAAAGTCGCTTCCGCCGTCTGTATGATTAGATCTTTATAAACCACGGAATGGATTTTAATGCGTTTTCATTAATGGATAGAATGATTCAAGAAAGTTTTGAAGGTTTATACGTACCTATTTATTATTTATTTATTTATACTCCATGCACAAAGGTACAAAGGCGGACTTAATGCCTTAGGCATTCCCTACCAGTCAACCAAGGGTGATGAAGAGATAGCAGGTATGGCAGGTATAGTTTGATCTAGGGGTCGCCGCACACGGGCCACACGCGACACCACAAACGCAGCCACGAGAAGCTAGAAGCGCCCACAAAGGTAGCCAAAGCGCGCGACAGCCACTTGTGGCCGGTGATCGACACTTGCGGTCGGTGGCTGCTACCTTTGTACCCATATAATGAACTCTGACGAAGAAAGTTTAGGGAGAAAAGGGGATAGAAATAGCGCAAGTGGCGTGTGGCGGCGATTTGTGTCGGCGTTTAGTGGCCGATGCTGGGCACAAGAAGCGCGCAGCGACGATTTGTATCGGCGTCAACCGTGTGCGGCGAGTCCATATAAAATGTATGAAAACTACAGGAAATATGCCGGTGGGGTCGCTTTATGGTTCTGGCCGGTGGCCCGTGTGCGGGGACCCTAAATTGCACCCGTGCGATGCAGGGGCGGGTCGCTAGCTTTTGATAAAAATCAGTGGCTTAGTTTTGTATTCGTCATAATATCGACTTCTAGATGCACAATTATTGTCCACGTGCTTCACATTGATGATCGCAGTCAGTATTGTTGTAAGTGCATGCTATCCGCTTTTGATCATGACACGTACCAGACAAAGATATATTAGCCCAAATGTACCTACATGACTGAAATAATGGAAAATCTAAAGCAGTGTGACTTATCAACGGACTGTCAACCGTGACAATTACAAATACGCAATCGACTTTTTAAATGGATCAAAAGACAGTAGCCAATGTGACGTCATAATCCACTTTATCTGTTGAAATGACATAAACATAAATGCAGCTGTTAGCAAAGAAAACAAAATAATTTCAAATTCTCGAAGCTATCGCTTGTACGGCATACATTGCTTTCTTTCCTCTGATTACCTGAGACGTGCTGCGGGTGAGGCGGGCGGTAGACGTGGTGCGCAGCGTCGCGGTCGGGCGCGCGGTCGAGCTGCGCGCGCACCACGCTTGGGCGTTCCGTGCCGGAGCCCGGCTCGGCGCGTGCGACGGACCGGCTCACGTTCACGCGTCTCACGCCTGCAACACGCCTCGGATTAACATGCAGCTACGATGGCGATGAAAAATGATAAACATGGTATTCTCCTATGTGTTGAAATTCTTGCTGATTTTCGGCCACCGTGATGCCAACACACAGGAGGTGGTGCAGACACGGGGAGGCTTTTACTCAGTAGTGGGACAACACAGGTTGGATAGATAGATAGATAGAAGTAATCATAAAGTACAATTATAACAAAACATTTAACTCTATTTATTGAAGACGGTATGTATAGCGTGACTGGTAATTAGTGACCGACATTCAAACCATATATTGTACCAATTTGCTGAAATATTTTTTTTCTTCTAGGACATACAGACCTACCAGAGAATCCACTGAAAATATTGACGATCAAAGTGGCATTTTTAACTTTCTCCGAACAAATATTATCAATATTTTCTTAAGGCACTTGAAATACGTATTTGTAAAAAATTCAAAAAGATATTGCTACATATTTTGACCTTCAATATCTAGGTACAAAACCAGCGGCTTCCCATGTGAGTCCTAGTAAAAAAAAATAGTGCAATATGTGGTTTAAGTATTGGTCACTAATTACCAGTCACCCTATATATTAGCTTAAGCTCAGTCGCGTGCCTAGAGGCCAAGTTAGGGTGAGCCCGATAGATTTAACAATAAAATACCAATCAATTTTCAATACCAATTAAGAGGTATTTTCTATTCGGCTTTTTAAGCCAGGCTTTTCGGCTTTATTGAAAGGCACGCCACTGCTTAGGCTAAACCTGTGACTGCGGCCATTGTCTATGGCATGCAAATACGAATGCATGAAAATGCTAAAAGAACCTTCTACTTTCATGAATCACTAGAAAATAATAGATTCAAGTCATTGTGATATGGATTATGTGCGTCAACAATGATCCGGTAATGAATGATGAATATTGTTTTAAACTCAACAGCTTCATGCAAAGTAAAATTGCAATTAACAGACCAAGTAGGCACTGAAAATTTAAAACTATTTTTGTCTTCCAAATATTCCAGAAAGGAGCGTAATCATTTGTCAGTTGACATAATATTGTCTTTGTGATATTGAGCAATTTGACAGACGCCTAAACAACGCAGAAGTACAGGATGAAGTCTTAAGGAACTATAAATAAAACAATGTGTTGATTTAGTAATAATATTGTTGGTTTGGTCTTGGTTTGTGTATTAATTGTAGTAATTCATTCATTATGTACTCATACATAATTAATGAATTATTATTAATGAATCATTAGTAATTAATTATTAATTAATATTAATTAATTATTATTAAATATAATTAATTAATTATTAAATATTATTAATAATCTATTATGTTTGAAATTAAGTTATTATGAAAATAGAATTATCGTCTGTAGGCTGCTTATTAAAATATCCGCCGTCAAATGAACAATACATAATAGTGACTAAAGATAAAATTACAAATACACACGTACGTAATTACGGAGCCTATCGCAAAACAAGTCATTAAAATGTTAATTAGGGCGATAGTTTACCGAGCGCCGATGAACGTATTAAAATGACCCACAATGATTAAACCTTTTGCAATTTGGTGATAATGCGAACTACGGCAAGTAAAGATTAATTTTTGTAATTAATTTGTATTTGAAAAAATGCTCGTCTACGTCACCAACTAGGTGATGTAGGTCATCAAACAGTACAATTTGATATTTTACTAGCTCTTGCCCGCGATTTTATCTACGCAGACTTTAGTATTAAGCAAAATTCCAATATCATCTCACGGGATAAAAGCTATCCTAGTATATTAAATTAAGCTAGATCAATATTTTAATGTGTGTCAAATTTCAGCTATAGCCCAACCGCTGTTCCTGAAGAAGCTGCGCGGTGCGCGAGGGGTGACAGTTGTCACAAGTTGACGTACCAGTGAGCTCTCACGTCACGTCACCACAACTTGACCTTATCAACTTGTGACAACTGTCACCCCTCCCGCACCGCGCAGCTTTCTCAGAAAACTTTAAGTTAAGCGGTCGGGTTACCATTTCGTTAAGCCACGTGTCACGCTTAAACGTGAAAAATTAACAAACATCCATTCATCCTCCCAACCTTTTGAGTTTTTAATAGTAGTAGGATTATGAAGATTAGATTGCTGCACATTGCAGGTTAGTACTAAAGTAGCACAGACCACGCTGAAAAAAGTCCCAGATGAAAAAAATAAATATAGATGGCTTAGTATACCTCGATGTTTAGGACTTCAATGTTTAATGTCAAATGTATTAGTCTATTATGACATTTATCATACAAAAGCTACGTAGTATGAGGCGGCGTATAACAGACCGAATGATTGATAAGATAGTTGAATCGTTTCTCCGGGACTCGTCGAGCTTCATTGCTTTGGCGGTTTTCTGGTGGCCGCCACTGTTGATTCTGGCTTACAGGAGTTGCAGTTCTTTGGAAATAGTGTGGCGGGCTTGTCCCACAAAAAAAGACTGAATAATTGAGTGAAACTTATTGTACTGTATTTATAAAATTCTGAAATTACATAAGTTTTGCTCACTCTTTGCTTACAATGATCGCCTTTGTTTAGAGAACCCCGTAAAACTCATAAATGTCAGAATGTAGGTGTCGGTATATTCTAACTCTAATCTCTTATACGTTTACACTAGCACAGTTTAAATGTGAGTTTCCAGGCGCGAGTCAACACGTAACTTAAATTAGTCATTACTGCATGTTTACCGTCTCAACGCTACGCCGCTAACTTTGAACCCCTGAGAGAAATGTTTACATGTGCAATGTTTAAATATTTATGCGTGATATATGTGTTCGCTTCATCTGTATTAATATTATAAATCTGGAGGTATTGTTTGTTGGTTTGAACTCGTTAATCTTCGGAATTAGTGGTCTGGTTCTATAAGTCACTTCGCTCGTAGAACGGTACGACTATCTCTACGTATCTCAGCCCTCAGTTTTACAGGCCTACATGTTATAATAATAAAAACTTTTTTTGAAAAAAGAGAACCGCCTTCAAAAAAAACTAAAAAGTGATAAATAACTTTAGCACAGAACACACATGACTTTAGTTTAGGAAATGGGTGGCTTTGTTCTGTTTGTTGTTTTGTATTACCACTATTATTATCCACATTTATTCATTTTTTTACATATTATAATATATTTTTAAATATCAGTAAAAATAAATAAAAACATTTAAAAATATAAAAAATAGTAGCCCACCGGTATCGGGAACAGGGTCCAAGCTACCGGTGGTCAGGGCTCCTGAGAGAGGTGTTGTAATACTGGCTGTTTAGGATGCCTTTAGTATTACAAAATTAATCTACATAGAATAAACTCTAAATATGTTTTTTCTTCTTGTCATTATGTGAAGACAAAATAAAGATGTCACAAACTTAATAGCTATACAATTTATTTTAGTTAGTTACATAACTAATTCTACAACACGTTATCAGCACGAGAAATCTGTATAGCGTAGTGCTTACTGTGGTTTTTAAAGGAAATATAAAAGTTCCAGTACAATTTTTGGATTATTTTTTCTCGGTGAGCAATTGTCATTTTTTCAAATAATGTATTCAGGCTCTGGAGATAATGTGAGATCCACTACGTTTAAACCACTAAGCAGTAGAGAAGGATACGTGACATGGAAATTCAAAATGAGGATGTATCTTCTACACGAAGATTTGTGGGAGGTCATCGCAGGCTATCCAGAAGGTGATACGACTGCTTCAAACATAAAAGAGAAGCGTGATATTAAAGCCCTCTCTAAGATATGTCTGGCTTTAGATGATGCTGCCGTAACTCATGTTAGGAAGGCCAGAAATGCCAAGGAAGCATGGGATTTACTAGCAGCAGCCTACGAAGACAAAGGTCTTGGACGTCGTCTAGCTTTGGAAAGAAGATTATATAAATATTCTTTATCCGATTTTGGTTCCATCGAAAAGTATATTAGTGCAGTACTGAGCACTGCTCAGGATCTAGCTGATATTGGCAAAGAGCTGGAAGACTCCACTATAGCTGCTATCTTATTAGGAGGACTGACCTCATATTATGATCCGTTAGTTATGGCTCTCGAAAATAGCAATGTTCTGATCACCACGGATATGATAAAAACTAAACTTCTGAATGAGTTTACGAAAAGTGTTACAACAAATGAACCAGAAACTGCTCTCCGTACTAAGTACAAACAGAAACCAAAACCAAAAACTGTCGTATGCTATGGTTGCAATGAACCAGGTCACAAGCGTCCAGACTGTCCACACAGAAAGAAAACCCAGAAGGTATCCGCTACTGAATCGACACATTTGGGAGCTTTGAATGCTGATAATATAAATGAATCTATTTCAGGGAACAAGTGGATTGTTGATTCAGGAGCCACAACTCATATGAGTTCAAGGTTGGATTGGATGGACAATGCAAAACCTTTTACCACTGGTAAGGTAACTATTGCAAATGGTGATGAGCTACAGAGTGAGTGTATTGGTGATGTTTCTATTTTGACTGATTTACAAACTGTTAAAGTTATTAAAGATGTAGTTTTTATACCGAATTTGAAATCTAATTTACTTTCTGTTAAAAAGGTTGTTCAAAAAGATTTAACTGTAGTTTTTAACAAAGATGGTTGTAAATTTTATAATAATATTGATTTTTCTTGTACAGGTGTTCCGGTACTTTGTGCATCTGATTGTGGTGGATTGTACAATCTAAACTATACTAGTATGCCTAAGAATCAATCAGCGTTTGATGTGCACTTTGACGTCTCTCAGTATAGACTATGGCATAGGTGTTTAGGACACTTGTGTCGAATAGGTATGAGTAAATTGGTAGATGGTCTTGCTACAGGTATAACTCTTGGACATGTCGATAAGGAACCTTGTGTGGCGTGTATAGAAGGTAAACAAGCTAGGAAACCTTTTAGGCCACTTTTCTATAAGAAAGCTACGTCGTTTTTAGAATTGATACATTGTGACTTGAGCGGTCCAATGTCTACAACCTCTTTTCAAGGCAATGATTACGTTTTATACCTTATTGATGATTTTTCGAGATTTGTTTTTATTTATTTTGTTAAAACAAAGACCGAAGTAAAACGTAAGATTTGTGATTTTATAGCTTTGGTAGAAAGACAGACTAGGAAGCAGGTAAAAACTTTACGTACTGATAATGGTACAGAATTTGTGAATAAGACTCTCTCTGATTATCTATCTTGTAGAGGTATTGTTCATCAAACTATTGTGCCATACTGTCAACAGCAAAATGGAGTAGCAGAAAGAACAGGTCGCTCTGTCATGGAAAAGGCTCGTGCCTTACTTTCTCAATCTTCACTGCCGAAGGCGTACTGGCAAGATGCTGTTGAATGTTCAGTTTACCTGAAGAATAGGTCTCCTCATCGTGCCCTGGATGGAATAACACCATTTGAAGTGTGGTACAACATAAAACCAGACCTTGGTCATTTGAAAGTCTTTGGGTGTAGAGCACTTGTACATGTGCCTACACAGTTGCGTACCAAGCTAGAAGTCAAAGCAACTCAACATATTTTTGTTGGATATACAGAAGATCCACACAGTTATCTCCTTCGCGAATGTCAAAATCCTAGAAGATTGATCAAGGCGAGAGATATTACATTTTTTGAGGATTGTTTCACTGACTTGAAAATAAAAAAGGAAGATGATAATTTAGTTCCTTTAGTCTTAACTTCCGATGATGCTCAACCAAGTGATTATTCTAATTCTCACAGAGAAGTGGAGACTTCAGATCAGGTAACCTCTGTACCTATTGTTTCTTCTACTTCAGATGAAGAGTACGTTGAAGCCCTTGAAGCACCCGGTGTATCTACAATGGATAGTGAGGCTGAAGGTGAAAGTGATGTAAGAAGATATCCACAACGTGTGAGAAGAAGGCCTGATTACCTAAATTTTGATTCTTGGGTAGCAGAATCTCTTGAAGCCATTTCGGATGATCCTAAGACTTATGCAGAAGCAATAAATTCAGACGACAGTAGTAAGTGGATTTCGGCTATGGAAGAAGAGTTTCAGTCTTTACAATCAAAAGAGACTTGGGTTCTTGTAAATCGACCAAATAAAAGAATTGTTCCCTCTAAGTGGGTGTATAAGATGAAGAGAGATGCTGATGGCAATATCATAAGGTACAAGGCCAGGTTAGTGGCAAAGGGATACACTCAAGTGGCTGGAATCGATTATAAAGAAACTTTTTCACCCGTTGTTCGAAACTCTTTACTGCGTACATTGTTCGCCCTAGCAGCTGAATATGACTTGAAAATGCATCATCTTGATGTAGATACAGCTTTCCTCAACGGTGTTTTGGAAGAGGAAGTGTATATGGAGCAGCCGCAAGGTTTTGTCAGCAAAGGTCAAGAAAATAAGGTTTGTCTACTGAAGAAGTCGCTGTATGGCCTGAAACAGGCCCCAAGATCGTGGAATATGAAACTAAATGAAACATTGATTTCCATAGGTTTTATTCGAACTCCTTCTGAGCCTTGTGTTTACACCAAAAAGTTTGGTAATGAAACCGTCATACTGGCATGTTTTGTCGATGACATAATTATATTTTATAAAGATATTTGTCACTTCGACTCGGTCAAGTCTGACATGGAATGTCATTTTGAACTTAAAAATTTGGGATTACTAAACTACTATTTAGGAATGAATATTTCAGTAGAAAATGGAGAAGTTTGCTTATCACAACGCAGTTACATAGAGAATTTACTGAAAAGGTACAATTTACATGATTGTAAACCTGCAGATATTCCGTTGGTAAAGAAACTTGGAGATTCTACTGAATTGTGTGATCAAAATGAATATCAAACGTTGATAGGTTGTTTGTTGTTCGTGGCTATAAATACTAGACCTGATATATCATTCACAGTGTCATATTTAAGCCAGTGGAACTCAAAACCTACAAAGGTTTACTGGTTGGCAGCAAAAAGAATTCTAAGATACCTAAAAGGTACAATCCATTTTGCTATTAGGTATAAGAAAACTGGAAGTTATTTGCTAGGTTCTGTAGATGCCGATTGGGCAAATGATATTAAAGATCGGCGTTCCTACACAGGTTTTGCGTTCTTGTTTGGTGGTGGCCCGATTTCATGGGAATCCAAAAAGCAACTCACCGTGGCCCTATCTTCAACGGAGGCGGAGTACATGGCCCTGTGTTCGGCAAGCAAAGAGGCTGTATTTCTGAGACGTTTTCTGTTTGAGGTGAGTGGTTTGTTAGATGTTGTGGTTCTATCGGGAGACAGTCAGAGTGCACAAAATATTGCATTGAACCCTATCCATCACGGTCGGACAAAACACATTGATACCAAATATCATTTTATCAGAGAAAAAATATCTGATAACACCATTAAACTTAATTTTATGCCTACTACACATTTACCTGCAGATGTTTTTACTAAACCTTTGCAGAAAGTTAAATTTAAGAGATGTTTGAGTAGTTTAGGGTTTTTGGATTAAGTTTTTCTATATGTGTTATTATTTATTGATTTTTTGTTTGTGTTACAATGTAGATTAAGGGGGCGTGTTGTAATACTGGCTGTTTAGGATGCCTTTAGTATTACAAAATTAATCTACATAGAATAAACTCTAAATATGTTTTTTCTTCTTGTCATTATGTGAAGACAAAATAAAGATGTCACAAACTTAATAGCTATACAATTTATTTTAGTTAGTTACATAACTAATTCTACAACAAGAGGAATCTCCTGACTATACGCGCCGTGTCCAGAAGTACCGCTTTCTGTATCAAGCCCTTGATCCAGCTGCCCAACGAGAGCCTCCTTAGGTGTTGGTCGAGGCTCTTGGAAATGAGTCCATTGGCCGTAACGACTATCGGCACAATGACTGCTGTATTCACATCCCACATGTCGACAACCTCGCGAGCCAAGTCAAGATACTTGATTTGTTTATCTTTCTCGGTTTTCACGAGGTTCTCGTCATGCGGAACCGCTATATCAACAATCATTGTGCGACGCTCTAATCGATCTATCACCACTATGTCAGGTTTATTGGCAACAATAGTCCTGTCAGTGATGATAGATCGATCCCAATACAATGTGATGTTGCCATTTTCGAGAACTGGGTCGGGCACATACTTGTAGTACGGTACTTCCGATTCCACAAGCCTGTATTTTAGAGCAAGTTGCTGGTGGATAATCCTAGCTACAAGGTTGTGTCTATGCAAGTAGTCTCCGTTAGCCAGACGAGAGCACCCAGAGATAATGTGTCGGATTGATTCTCCCGGTCGGTGGCATGCCCGACAAATGTCAACCGTGCCGTCCTTCACAATATACCTCCGGTAGTTGTTCGTCATCATAACTTCATCCATAATCGCACAGACAAAACCTTCGGTTTCCCCAAAGAGATCACCGAATCGCAGCCAGGATACGGACGCCAAGAAGTCTACATCAGGCCCATGTAGGGCCCGGTAGAAGCGCCCGTGAAGCTCCTTGCTCTGCCATACCTTCTTGCGGTCATTAGTATCTAGTACTACAGGTTTGCGCCAGTTCTCGTTCGCTAAGGAGAGCGGGGTGAGGCCCTTGTCCACTGAGACCACATCTAGATGCATACCCACGTCGGTTTTAAGGAAGTACTCCCTGAGACTGCATACCTCACGGTTGTGCAGGGACTTAGCATTAAGAAAGCCTCGGCCTCCGCACTTCCGTGGGATATACAGTCTCATTACCGATGACCGTGGGTGATGCATCCGATTTGCGGTCAGCAATGTACGGACCCTCCTATCCAGGGCGTCAAGTTCCGTCTGAGTCCACTTGAGTATGCCGAAAGAGTACATCAAAACCGGCATGACCCATCCGTTGAAGGCGCGCACCTTGTTTCCGCCTGATAAAAGACTATTTAACATTTTATTCAGGCGGCCCAAGAAGCGCTCCTTCAACGATTGTTTCATGTCGGCAGCATTGATGCCTAACGCTTCCGACATACCCAAGTACTTGTAGGTTTCGGTTGAGGAGAGGGATCTAAGACGTATGGAATCCGAGAGTTGGGTTCCCACGGATTCCATAATCTCCCCTCGCTTCACATGCATGACTGCACATTTGTCCACACCAAATTCCATCCTAATGGCGCTACTGAAAGCTTCTGTAACTTTCAGTAGCTCCATCAGTCGCAAATTGTTGGGGGCAAAGAGTTTCAGATCATCCATGTAAAGGAGGTGAGATATGACCTGACCTCCTCTTCTCAACCGATACCCTAAACCCGAACCCTCCAGCAACGTGCTTAGAGGGTTCAAGGCTAAACAGAACCATAGTGGACTTAGACTATCACCCTGAAATATACCTCGCTCGATCCTTATCGGTTCGCTATTCTCCCGGATCTGCCGACATCCTGGATAGCGAAGGACCGTCCTCCATTGCCCCATACATGACATCAGGAAGGTGCGTAGAGCTGTATCTACCTTATACAACTCCAACACCCTCATGAGCCATGTATGTGGCACAGAATCATAGGCCTTCTTATAGTCTATCCAACATGTCGACAGATCCCTTCGGGAACGACGAACCTGCTGGTTCATGGCCATATCAATGAGGAGTAGCTCCTTAGTACCACGAGACCCATTTCTACATCCATTTTGAGAGGCAGACATGATTGAATTTTTGTCAATGTGTTCGTTAATTTTCACTCTCAAAATGGATGTAAGAACTTTATAGACCGTTGGCAGACAAGTAATCGGCCTATAATTTTTGGGTTCCGTAGTACTACCAGATTTATGGAGCAGGTGGGTTATTCCAGTAGTTAGGAATTGGGGCAATGATCCTGACTCTAAGGCTGACTGGAACTGAGACGCTAAGCGAACGTGCGATCTTTGAAACCATTTTATCCAGAAATTTTGCAGCCCGTCCGGCCCTGGAGATTTCCAGTTAGGTAACGGACGGACTGCACGAGCTACATCTTGGGGGCTTATGGTAATTGCCCCCATTTCTAGTATTGGATCACACGCTCGCTCAACCTCCCGAGTCCAATCGCCCTCAGTGTGGCTGACAGGCACCGACCAGATGCTGCGCCAAAACGAACACATGGCAGCATCATCCGGCTGGTGCGCATCAGCCACGCCTTGGTCCGGTCGCTCCCAAGTCCTATACACCCACCTCTCATCACTCTGGAATATGCGATTCTGAGTGTACCGCTCCACTCGTCGCTTGTACCGTCGAATACGGTTTGCCCATGCACAGATCTTCTGCTTCAGGAAGTCGATACGCTCTGTGATGCAGGACAAATAATCTCGAGGATTGATATCAGTCCCCGAGAATGCCCGCCTCACAAAGCGCATCACTCTAGGGCGCGTGTTGCCCTCCCTGAAGCAGATAAGCTTGCCGATGAGTGCTCTAGCCTCACCAATACGACGCTCAATCCTGCACTGCCATGCTGGTACAGCTGGTTTTGGTCGTGCAGCTCCGTCACTGTTGGGAAATTTGACATGAGCTACACGACATGCTGCTACAGCCGCGCAGTACAAGATCGAGTGGGTATCAGCGAGGTCTTTGCTGCTGTCAAAATAATTTGACAGCTGCGAATCTAAAGCACACACCAGCGCCCTATTTTTCTTGTGCATGGGCAAACGAGGTAGTCGCGGCTTTAATTCAGGCGGTGTGGAGCGATACTCCCGGAACGCATCCTCCAAAGCACTCCTCAATTGAACATTGCACTGGGTACTCACGGATATAGCCTCGCCATCATCCTCTTCACCACCGTCGTCAGGTCGCGGTGAAGCACTGGGTAAATCTTGCGATTGTACCGCGACCGCAACCAGTGGCAAAGCAGACGTGTCATGGCTACTCCGTGATTCTAGGCGTAGTCGATCAAGTACAACGTCATCCAGCATATGGTTACGCTGGATGACCCGCACCTGATCCGACAGTCGCTGTGCCGACACGTTGACAGCTGGCTCAAGCACCTGAAACAGAGAGAGCATCCGACCACGGTACGCAGTCATGTTACTTCCCCCCTCTGTAGCCCCATAGTATGAGCGCATGACACTTTCATTAATAGACTGCGTCCATCTCATGCGCTGCACACTTCCACCGGGAGCGGGGACCCTATCAGAGACCGGTGGGTCTCGAAGTCCCAAGCTGTCCGGCGGCCGGCGTCGTCCGCGCCGACGCACAGGTGGTGGCGTCGTCGGCGGAGAGAAATATTCGTCGCTCGAGCTCGACGCAACTGCCGAGGCCGGTGTCACAGCACTCACTAAAGGGCTGGGTTCCGGCGGCGGCGAGGCGGAGCTGAGCGACGGGTCCGGAGTTGGTAGGCGTGCTCGTCGTGCCGCTGCTCGCGTCAACATCATTGTTCACATTGTTTTTTACCTGCTTTTCGTTTCGTATTTTCCATCGATATTATGTATTTTCCAAAGTATTTTCCATTTTTATTGATATTGTTTTGACATATTATGTCATAATAAAATTTTCATCATTTTTGTGTCCGTTCGTTGTTGTCGTTGAATTATTGGTTTTTTTAAAGATTATATATATAAGGGACCGAAATAATATTATGTATAATAGGTTTCCAATGCGTTTAGTGCAGTTTTATTAATTTTAAGTGTAAACTATTATTATTATTATTTTTTACTATTATTATTATTATTATTTATCACTTTTTAGTTTTTTATTGAAGGCTTTTGACTTTTTAGTGCCTCCTTATCACCCAAATCCATTAAGGAACGGCAACACCGTTAAAACAGAGATTGAAAGTCCTGTAAAGAAAGCAACGAAAATGTCTTCTCGGTTTTTGTTTTTTTTTTTCAGAAAGCGCTGAATAAGTTTGTTGTATACTAAAACCTTCTCCAGAATGTAACAAGCACTTTTCTGAAAACCGCATCAAAATCGGTTCAGCCAAACGGGAGATAATCGCGGCCAAACATACATACATAAATACAAACATACGGGTCGAACTGATAACCTCCTTTTTTTTAAGTCGGTTAAAAAAACCGGACAAGTGCGAGTCGGACGCGCCCAACAAAGGCTCCGTACATATTTGTAGGTACATATCCATACTTCTATACTAATCCATACCTACCCATACTTTAATCTACTTTATATTATAAATGCGTTTTTGCGACATAAACGGCTGTATCTTTTTTTCATGATAACTTAGAGGGTTGATTTGTTTACAGCATCAAGGGACCGTAGAACTGAGTATATGGTTTTAATTTCAACTCGATACCTCTACGCGTTCTTGAGATAAAGGGTCTTGACAGACAGACAAACAACAAAGTAATCCTATAAGTGTTCTGTTTTTTCCTGTTGAGGTACGGGACCCTAAAAACAAATAGCTGTTTTATTATAAATAGCTGTTTCAGTTACTTACTCTCTTTGTTGGCATTGCTTTTCATTTCTGTAGCCTTCGGTGACGTCGACGGCATCGGGATTTCTATGAACGAAAGAGAAAATACTTATATTCGCTGATAAATTATTAGACAATTTTATGACGTTTACAAAATTACTTTTAGTCTTAAAATAATTATTTCCATGAGATTACTAAAATAATCAAATCTTAAAAATCTAAATAATTATGTACAAATACAAGTCAAAGTCAAAGCATTTATTTCAATTAAACCATTTACAGGCACTTTTGAATTGTCAAGGAGTCGGTCAGTTAGTCAGAGAGTTGAAGCTAGTTGCTCGTTCCTAAACGTAGGTAGGTCTCTATGGAGAAGAACGAGCAAAAAACTCCACGGACACTCTTTTAAATCAAGTTTTTACAAAATATTGGTTACATTATCCTTGTTGCTTCTATATGTAAAAACAATGCAGTAAAGAACAATACAAAACACAAAAAAAAGAATGAAGATAAAACCCATGGCAGATAAGAGTTGACCAATCTCTACTGACAGCGCCCGTTCACGAACATGACGCGTGGATCAGCACCATTCAACTCAACCATTTTGAAGGGAGCCGAATTTTGTGGAAAAAATTTGAGGGGAGCTCAACACACACACGCACACATACACACACACAACACACACATAAACATCATCATCGGTCACACACACACACACACATAAACATCATCATCGTTTTTTATTCTTTTTTATTATTTTGTAAAGTTGGCACACTTGGCTAATTCCTTAGGTAAGAATATTATCTCCCAGTCGTCTAGCTCGTTTATTTTCATAATTATTTAAATCACATCTGACTACACACATTCGCAAGTCACAAAGTCTTACAAACTGGCAGCTTCCAGTTAGCTACTAATTACAATGAGAATACGTGATGACGTCAGAGTTTCACTTACCGTACAGACGGATGGAGCCCTCAGTCTCCCCGAGGGAATTTTTGGAGATGCATCTATAGTTGCCAAAGTCGCCCGTCTGTAGGTTCCGCACTGTTAGTTTCATGTGAGCTCTGTAAACGAGTAATGTTGTTAGTCAATTTGAAATATGAGAAGCTATGGCCCGCGACTTCGTCGGCGAGAATGTCGGTTATCGCAAACGAAATCGCGGTAATTCAACAGTAGCCTATGTCCTTCTCAAGGGTTTAAGCTTTATTTATTCAAAATTGGTTCAGCCGTTTCATCGTGAAAGCGTAACTAAGTTACTTTCGCATTTCTAATAATTATTAGCATGGATTAGTATGAATTTACCTACACTATAGTTTTTTTAAGTTCAGACAGGGAAATATATTGTTTAGCATTAGCAAACTGACGCACGACTAAATTGTCTTAAAGCCATGCCATACGACTAACACATAGACAGACCGCTAGATAGATGACAGTGTAATTTTATTACAAAACTTGAGAGGTGTCAAGGGACACCCGGATTGAACGAAGTTCGTTTCGACAACAATTTACAACAACAACAACACCACCACAACAACAGTAATAACAACAAACACAGCAACAACAACAACAACATAACAACAACAATACAACAACACCAATAATAACAACAAACACAACAACAACAACAACAATGTTATTGTTATTGTGTTGTTTGTTGTGTTATTGTTGTTGTTGTGTTAGTTGTTGTTGTTGTTGTTTATTATTATTATTTACAATTAATAACTGGCTTGGGCAGAGAAACACGCGCACGCCGCACGGCTTACAACTAAAGCAAAAAGTGTCGTTACATTTTTTCCGTCTAGCCCCCTTTCGCAACGCGCAATAAGGAACTACGTTCCAATTATGTACTTCAATATCATCTGCCTATCCTCTTCCCAACTACATAAGTTGGGGTCGGCTACCAGTCTAACCGGATGCAGCTGAATACCACTGTTTTTCCATGGAGCGACTGCCTATCTAACCTCCACAAGTCAGTTACTAGGCAACATTAAACGCCTTGGTAAGACTGGTGGTCAGACTTTCTGGCTTCAGAGTACCCATAACGACTATCAAAGGTCTACGAAGGTTAGCTGGAACCAGCAGTTTTACGTTCTTTCCTAGGCACGAAGAGGTTTCCGTACGAAATGGATGGTCACCCATCTACGGACCGACCGCGGTAAGCTAAGCATGCCCGATCGATCCGTACAGCTTTTACTGAACCACGAGCACCTCTGTCAGTTCAATATAATGAACAATTTAACTTGTTAATAAATTAGTTACATGGTCCATAGAATCTGAATTTAGGTGTGTCATGTGGTGTATTGACGTCAACCTTAAGACGCCCACTGTTGGGCATAGGTCTCCCCCAAGGAGGGGGGGGGGGGGTTCAGCCGTAATCACCATGATTGGCCAATGCATGTTGACGAACGCAGTAGGTGTTAAGGAGAACGCTGCTGCCCACGCTCTGGTCAATACCCTTCTGTCGCTTTCTACGACGCCCATAGGTAAAAATGGGGTGGTGATATTCGCGGCCGGCACCACACATTATGTGGTTTTATTATGTCAAGTTCTTACGCGTCAGTAACTATACTGACAAAATTAAATTACAACCCATGATTGAGTAATAATTCTCAATAATTTCCACAAATTGAAAGGATTTAACAAATTAAAAGTAAACGTTAACATAAATAACCAGCCAGCATATCAAAAATTCAGCCAATTCCAAACAGCATTGTAAGCTTAATCACGATTATAATAACAAGCCATAATGGATTTGTAATATTCAAATTTATTACCGACGGGCCCCGTTAACAAGAGACCTTTGCAAATGGCGCGGATAATATCCTTGTTTGTTCTATACTACGATAGCCCGCGGGTTTGCCCGGCTGGCTTTGCGTTGAACTTGAATTACATCAAGTTTGTTGGCCAATTATTTATTACTGTTTTATACCGTGGGAGTTTTGGAAAAGGTTTTTAGTCGGACCTAAGTCTACGTTCTATGGCTTTCATTTCATACGATAAGCACTTACTTATTTATTTAAATGTTGGTAGCAAATGTTGGGGAGTAGAAAGTCAAAGTTCAATTAAATCTTCTTAAAAAAATATTTAATTTACAGGCACTTTTGAATTGTCAAGGAGTTGATCAGTTATTCAAAAAGTTGAAGCTCCACAACGTGCGTCGGTAGGTCTCTATGGAGAAGAACGAGCAAGACACTCCACGGACACTCTTTTATTTAAATTAAGTTTTAACATAATACTGGTAACATTATTCTTGTTGCTTTTAAATGTGTGACATTGGAAGTGACAATAAATCTACATAATTGTATGCAAAACTAATGTTTTAAATATCACATTACTGGTAGGTACTGTAATGTAACCACGGAGTAACATTTACAGTCTCTTTTTAATTAAGTTTTTATTTGAGACACTACAGCATCACAATTTTAAAGGCTCAGAGCCAAGTAAATTACTTTAAAAAAAAAATGACCGGTTAAATAGGTTATGATGTGCAGTACTCAATAAACTCGTTTGCCAGCGATAAATACATTGTCATAATAAAATATCGCTGGAATTTATTTTCATATTTTATGGAAGCGTTCATCATGAAAAATCAGTGACAACATTTCAAAAGTTAATATTAATTGACTCACATTCTGTTCATAAATTTACATTATAATGCTGATATGGATTCTTGCTTTAGGCAATATTAATCCTGGAAGCCGAAACGTAACGTCAAAAGATTTTAATTTCAGTAACTGAATTTTTGATCTATTGTTATCAAATATAATGTATATGTATCAAATATAATATATGTAATGTATACATATTTTTCAGTCTCTCTTTTTGGAATATATAGTACTACTAGCGGGCCTGGCAAACGTTGTCCTACACCCCGACTATAGCGCCACCTGCCGGATCCAATTGTGAATCTAAACCATTCTCAAAATCCACTGGAACACACACAAAAAAATAATTTCATCGAAATTGGTACAGCCGTTTAGGAGGAGTTCACTTTCATACACACGAACAGAAGATTTTTATATCTATACTAATATTGTAAAGCTGAAGAGTTTGTTTGTTTGTTAGTTTGTTTGGTTGAACACGCTAATCTCAGGATCTACTGGTTCGAATTGAAAAATATTTTTCTGTTGGATAGTCCATTTATCGAGGAAGGCTATAGGCCCATGCGAAGCCGGGTCGGGTCGCTATTATAAGATATAATAACCGGGATGACTATAATACTATACATTAAACGTAGGAGAACGTCAACTGTTATAACTCTATATTAGAGATAAAATATTAGTTTAGATGAAATACATGACCGTGCCTGACAGCGGGTGGTCTGACAGTCTCTGTCATAGTATACAAACTGTATTCTAAATCATTCAAATATAATCGAATCACCTATCTTTCTAGAAGTATCCAGAGTGTTCTAACCATATACCAAATAGTTATTGTTTTACTACATAAAGCCTCTCTATAGGTGCGTACGAATTAGAGGCAGCCTCGCCTGAGGCACGCACGGCTCGCCCTGTTGCCTCAAGTGCGTACGCGCCTCAGCCCGAGGCGTGCCTTCACGAGCCGTGCGTGGCGAGGCTGTGCACCCCGAGGCTGCCTCTAATCTGTACGCACCTTAACATAAAACCTCTCTACAGTACCTTATGTGGTGTTATTTAGAAAATCTCGTTAGTCTCGTGGTAGCAAGCGTGATTGCCGAGTGTAATGGGTTCAATTCCCAGGTCAGGCAAAATTTTATTGGGATTTTCCATTTGGAATTTGTCAGTAGCAGCCTGTACTTTGGAAGTTGGCAGTGTAACACCCCCGTGCCTCTTGTAACACCCTCAACCAACGTCTTAATGTGCATCGGAAAGCATGTGAAGACGTTGGTCCTGCGCCTGATCTCTCTCCAGTCGTGTCTGATTGCCGTCCTATGATATCGGGCTGTGAGAGTAAGGGAGGAACTATTTGACATTTATATTTAAAACTAGCTGACAAACGTTGTCCTGTCAATCGATTTATCAATAGGGTATTACACCCATTTTTGAAAAGTGTCTCAATGAAATTCTGTAGTGCTAATATGCCACCAAAAAAAAACACAAAAATTTTATTCAATCGATAAGTGCCATAAAAATGCATCTAAATTTTAAATTTTCAAATTTCGCGCGTAATTTGACGAAAGCGCCTCTTACTGGACGCCATATTGCACAGCGTAAATGACGTCAATTCGTTTTGTATCAAATGCGCTCATATTAAATATGATAATTGTATATAATCTAAAAATAATTAAAAGCATATTTTGTTTTAAGTGTATTAATGAAAAAAATACGTTGGCTACAAAAATAATAAAAGTACAAAGCCTATAGTACGCCAATCGGTTGACTGACAGTTGGCAATTTTTTGTTTACACAGCCGTACGACGTAATATCATGGCCGCTACTATTTCAAGGTGTTTTATAACAGATTAAAAATACTGAAAACTTTGAATTGAATTTAAAAATTGGTTTTGTTATTTTATGAACTAAAACTTACATTTTCCGACTGCTTTCCCTAAACTGTCTCAATAACATATTTATAGATTTTTTCTCGTATAGAGTAAAATACCCTATTTTCTTACCGTATAAACTTTTTCTGGACTTCCACAAATATTTCAAGACTAGCGAAATCGGTCCAGCCGTTCTCGAGTTTTAGCGAGAGTAACGAATAACGCTTCATTTTTAATATTTAGATTGTTTGACATAAACTGTTTGACATTATACTTGAATTTCACTTGGAATGTTAATTATAATAATTATTATTCATAGTTCTTTGTAAATGTATGTGTAGTGCATGTGTATATATTCAACTAAATGCAAATTATTTTATGAATAAAAAGAAACTAATTAATGGAGGGAGTGCTTGTGTGCAATATAATAAATCTCCTGTGTAGTAGCTTAGTATTCATTAAGATTGTTCGCAAAAAATATTTTATCACATTATGTGGATTGTACGTACACTAAAGAATTGAACTCTATAGTTATATTCGTCAATAACGACCCGCCCCAGCTTCGCAAGAGTGCAATTTCCGACTTGTCTGGCGGATTTTCCAAACAAATTCGTTCATACAAACGTCGTCATAAAATTTACGAACAAAAAAAATAGCCAAGTCGGTCGAGCCGTTGTCAAATGCCGCATTACATCTGTCATACAGGGGGGCAATTAATTTCAATTAATGTGTAAACATCATAGCTGCACACGGTAGGGGCAAGCTGAGATTTCAAGCGTCAGACACGTAAGCGTCAGATGATGTCACCGTAAGACTTGTTGTTCATGTGTGCGTGAGGCTGGTACTGATACAAGCTCACATGTTTACATTTCATTCTCGTGACTACGTTCACACACATTTGTTTTATCTACAGAAGATTATTCTTATTCTATATCAGCCCCTCTAGGCAAGTTACAAACGTTTCGTATCGTATCTCGTTGTACCATAATTAACGCCTCGACGTAATCCATTTTTTATTTTCGATCACGTGACTTATCGTTGAGATGACGTCATTCTCATACATTTGATCAGTTTTCTATTAGCGTTATCGATTGTAAGTTGTTAATTTGGGTAATATGGCT
Organism: Charanyca ferruginea; assembly: GCA_947361185.1. Lineage (NCBI taxonomy): Eukaryota > Metazoa > Arthropoda > Insecta > Lepidoptera > Noctuidae > Charanyca > Charanyca ferruginea. The sequence continues at coordinate 29,205,571 of OX376061.1, read as the reverse complement.
AGGGCCCCAGGTAAGTGTAAGAATGGTATATCGGAACATAGATGCTACTTCGAGAAAATTCGCCGAAGAAGTAAGGTCACCGACATTGGTCTCAGAATATGCAAGTTGAAGCGGCAATGAGCAGGCCACATAATATCGATCGAAGAACGAAGACGCAGCGTTGGTAGACCTCCCACCAGGTGGACCGACGACATCGTCAAGGTCGCGGGTAACCGGTGAATGCAAACGGCAGGTTGCCGCTCGTTGTGGCTTTCTATGGGGAAAGCCTATGTTCAATAGTGGACGTCTTTCAGCTGATGACGAAGATGTTTCAAACAGAACTCCTTCATAACAGCCACATAGGCTATTGAACACCAACTAAAATTAATAAGAATTTGTGCAAATGAATCCAAAGGCCAAAGGCCCAAAGGCCAAAGGCTCAGATTTTAAAACAAAAGCCAGATTGACAATGCGGAACACTGACAGTGAAGCCAAAAAAGCAAATACAAATTCAAAAGCGAATACATACAATCTCGTGATTGTATTCGCTTTTGAATTCATCTGCATGTGCCTCATCTGCCTTTTGTTTCATAATCTGAGTCCAAAGGTATTTATTTTTCTTTCATTATGCACATAATCGAGCTAATTACAATTCCTGTAGCTCTAAACTAGTGGTGAGAGTACTAATAAACGTTTACACTGCAAACTATTAACAGAAACGTTTGGGAGCTGAAATTAATTTTGTAATGTACCGTCGCTTGTAGTAACAGCTCGCTCCGACGTCATTGGCTGACTTCAAGTGATATCTAAATATAATTTTCACCCATTTTGTATGAACAAAATAATACGAGTTAGGTTATTCAGAATTTAAACGTAGGTATTTTTCAAATAATAACAGAAATGGGTAAAATAATTCCTTATGCTACCCTGCCTACTACCACCATCCATCTACCAAGACCTCTCTGTGCCTCGGAAAGTACGAAAAGTTCGACAGTCATTATGGGTAATCAGAAACCAGAAAGTCTGACAATCAGTCTTACCAAGGGGTTATTGCGTTACCCAGTATTGTAAGGTCAGAATCAGATAGGCAGCCGCTCCATGTAAAACACTGGTAATCAGCTGTATCCTGTTAGACTGGAAGCCGACCCCAACATAGTTAGGAACAGGCTAGACTGATGATGATATCATGTCAAGTACCTAAGTTTGAGTTTCTTAGGGGAGTCATATCTACTCCTACAAGTGGAAAAGAAATGCGCATGTCTAGATAGAAGAAATAAGTGTTGGATGAGGAACATAGATTGGCATCTACGCAATGATTTGTGAGATAATACTGAAGCTTTCGTAGTCAACCCTTAACCTGATGAATGGAGACGTGATGTTTCACGTCTCTGTTGGATTGCAGATCTTAGACCTAGTTTCACCAACCGATGTTTGTTAGGTTAAACGGCCGTTACAATATTAACCGGACGTTAAAAGTAGCGAGTGTTTCACCAAGTGCAAATCCATGTTTAGACGTCTTAATCAGACGTTATATTTAATTTCTGTTATGGTCGTCCGTTAACTTACTAACCAGCGTTTAGTCAGTTGTCAAAATTGTCAAAATGAAACTTTATTTTCGAAATCAAAATGTTTAGGAAATTAAGAAAAAATTACAGAAGTTGTAGATGCCCTACACATCAGAAAATACCCACAATAAGACAGTATTATTCTTACACAAAACGATAACAAACAAAATTAGAAAATTACTAAAGGTGTGTCCAAACACAGCGTTTCAATCATGCGCGGTAATTAATCGCTTTCAAATTCTGCATCCTCTGTTGATCGTTGTCGCACCCAATATTGTTTTTTATTTTAATAGGTTTTTTTCTGTTCATTCTTCTTCATAGAATAATAGTAGAGCTACACACGCGCCCGCTTTCATTGTGGTTTGAACGCGATTTGAGCGCGGCGTGTCTCGGAAATGCAGCGTATTATTGACGATATACATTTCTGGGTTTGTACTAATTAGACGCACGGTAGATTTGTGTCTTGGGAAAAAACCGCGCGTATAGAGTTTTTTGCGCGCTGTGTTTGGGCACATCTTTATTTTGACATAATTATAAACTGACAAAATGAAATGTTGCAAGAACACACTCATACTTGTCTTGACTACGCAACTGACATTTTTATTTAGTTGTATTATTTAACACGAGTCTGTACGATACGGCTAGATATAGTGATACATTGTCAATGAACATAGACCTGTGACTTTGCGACTTTTTATTTTGGTTGGTTTGATTACTGACCGATAGAAGAGTGAAAGACACATGACTCATTTATTTAACGCTAGATTTCCTGATGTTATGTTAGTTTTTGTTGGTGGAACATAAATACAATTAACATCGATGTTAGTTGTAACGTCTGATTTGCTAATGTCCGATTATTCTAGGCAAGCGTGCTCCACCTTAGGCCGCATCATCACTTAAGATCAGGTGAGTTGCGGTCAAACGCAAGCCTAAATTATGAAAAGTTTCGTGAAATAGGCCCTGTATTTGATAGTAATTTCAGCTTGATACCTCCATGCGCCCCTGAGAAAAAGGGTCTCGTCCGACGAACAGACAATCAGACGGACAATGAAGTGATCCTAAGTGGTTCTGTTTTCCTTTCGAGGTAGGTACGGTACCATAAAAATTATACACCTACACCTACATACATTACCTAGGTTGGATACACCTACTGCGATCGCCAACATGCATCGACCAAGCATGGTGATTACGGCTGAATCTCCCCTTGACGGAGATCTATGCCCATTACAGTGGGCATCTAAAGCTTGACATAATGATGATGATGATAAAAAAATAGTACCTAAATCCGTTATGACATACCTGTAGGAGTTCTCCTCAGTATTGATGGCGTACTTCTTGGTGGGTAGTACCATGACGTTGTCGTACACCCAGTAGGAGATGGCGCGCGGGTGAGCCTCTGTGTGGCAGTCCACCGTGACGTCAGTGCCCGCCGGCGCGCCCACCAGCTGGTTTGGTACCCAGATCATTGGAGAGACTGAAACAAACAATATACAGCTCAACATTGTTCAAAAATATGCAATCTATTCTTATTTTCATACTAGCTTCTGACCGGGTATCGTGTTACCCAGTGGGCTTGTGAAACCCAGACAGGCAGTAGCTGGTATTTAGCTTTAGCGGAGCGGTACTTCCAAAGATTACGGGTTACGAACAAAAACACATGAAACCAAGCGTTATCCATTTATAATATTAGAACAGAAGTATAGATAGATTTGAAAATGCGACTTTTATGTTAGGAGGAGTTGAAGAAATAACAAATATCCTCCTCACTGATTAACGGCGATCAGTCTTAATGGAGACTATTGAAATACTGGTACACTCCCTCTCTTGCTTCAGCCTAATATTTATAACTATGTTGTAGCAACACAAATCTACCTAGCTACCTACATTTACAGGCATTTTTGAATTGTTAAGAAGACAGTCAGTCAGAAAGTTGAGGCTAGTTGCTCGTTCCAAACAATAGGTTTCTTTGGAGAAGAACGGGCAAGAAACTCCATCCTCATTTAAAATCAATAGAATATTGCAAAATTTCAAAGGACAATGCCAGAAACTCTATAGAAGTTTGCCCCACTCAATAAAAGTCATGTTCAAGCTTACAATATGTAAGCATCTTACTGTTTATTTATTGCTGATAACACACATTAGTCCTAATGACTGCAGAACATGCCGTTTCTGTTTTAATCAAAAAACTGTATTCGAATTCCTTTTATCATACATTTGTAATCCGCAGGTGATAATAATAATGTTGTTTATTTGCCAACAAAAAAGGCTTATATTTCCTAATAGTCTACATTATCAATTAGGTTCTCAAAAAAAAAAAACAAATATAAGACACAAAGGAAGCATTTTGACAACTTCACACAACTCCACACTCGAGCCTGTCTCGTGGAAACAAGCCAAGAATGCAGGCAAGTTCTAAAGAAAAACAATTTATTAAAATAAAGTTCTTTAATCATTACAATTATTTTAATAATTTACATTTTCTGTATATGGGTGGGGCAGAATCTGGCATTGTCATTTATACATACTATACCTACATAATATTGGCAAAGGTACTATTATCTAAGTTTAACCCATAACCGTCGGTCCGACATAAGAAACTGGCTTTAGACTAAATTCTATTTCAAGTTCAATCCCCAAAGACTTCTTGCAGTAGGAGAACTTGGATTCGACTCTCCAATAATTTCAAAGTTTTGCGGCTCACCATCTTTATCAAAGGACAATGCCAGAAACTCTATGGAACTTTGCCCCACTCAATAAAAGTCATGTGCATTATATAGCATCTTACTGTTTATTTATTGCTGATAACTAAACATTAGTCTTAGTAACTGTAGAACTTGCGGTTTCCGTTTAAATCTAAAAACAATATTGACATTGGTTATAGGTTAAATTGTATTTTAGGTAAAATGAGTTTGTATTTTGTGGGTAGGTATTTCGTAATCCGCAAGTTCTAAAGAAAAACAATTTAGTAAAGAAAGGTTCTATATTCATTACAATTATTTTCATTAATTTACTTTTCTGTACATGGCTTACCTTTTCTGTACATGGGTGGGGCAGGATCTGCCATTGTCATTTATTACTAATATAAAATTTGTAGCAGATATAGTGTTGCTAGCAGGCAGTCTGCTTTGTACCCGAAGTTTTTCGCTTCTCTAAATTCTCTAAATATTTGCGGCACACACAATGCGACGATTGTGGAACTATGTTATTGTAGTTATATTATGATTAACTAATAAAAGTAGATTTTAAAATGATTTTATCAAAGACATGTCTGGTGCGTTTTAGAATTAAAACTATTTATTTTTGTTTTATCTAGTGTCCACTCGAGAGAAATTGTTTGCAATTGATCTTTTAGAATTTAGTACCTCAAATGGAAAAACGGAACCTTATATGATTACTTCGTTGTCCGTCTGTCTGACAGAGTATCCCTCTGTTAAGACCCTCTTTCTCAGGGATGGGTAGAGCTACCAAGCTGAAATTAATATAATGAAACAAATACTAAGGTCTGCATTGCCTTGGAACGGGGAAAAGAAATAGACTTTTAGGTCAACAAAATCAAAAGACATATGGCCAATTATGCCGCAACGTAAATTTAAAGCTACATTACAAAGTACGTAAGTTTACACGGAACCCTCGGCGCGGGAGTCCAACTAGCAATTGACCGGATTTTTTTTACAATTATACAAGTTCTTGCTGTATTTTTAACACCCATTTATTTATATATATTAAAGACAAAAAATAATAAAAAACTTATTTAAAAATACTTATTATTATTTATGTAGGTACTTCTTTAAATAAAGCACCGCCCGTCGTGTATCAGCGCAGACACAAAAGCATGAACTTTATACAAAAGATTATCTTCACCGACCGCCGTCATTTATTCAATATTTTAAAATCAAATTTTCTCAGAGAGAGTATCAACGAGGCACTCTCGAGATTTATCTAAAAGGATATCAAAGAGTTGGAGAGGTAAAATGATAAAAATAATACCGCCCACATTAACGTACGTTGTATGAAACTGTTATTGCTTAGCCCCGAGGTTATGAGACCCGCTCATAGTGGCAGACATCTTTTTGTTAAAATTGGTCTAATATACATACGTATTGTGATATAATTTTGAATGAGAAATCTATTTGTCATTGTTCTTTATTTGAACATATTTATAGAAAAAAAAAAAGAATTTACGTAAATTAGTTTCTATAAATTATGTAACGTCGTGATGGTCCAGTAGTTCGGGTTCCCAACCGGGCACCAAAAGACATCACTGACATCTTTGAAAAAAAAACATCGTGAGAGAACCTGGATTTATAATTAACTAGCTGATGCCTGCGGCTTCACCCGCTTGACAAATTGTATACTAAAACCTTCCTCTTCAATCACTCTATCTACTAAATAAATCCGCATCAAAATCAGTTGCGTAGTTTTAAAGATCTAAGCATACATAAAGACATACAGATGCGGCGGGGGACTTTCGTCAATTCGCTTTGAGCGAGCGTGATAATCAATGATCGTGTCTTCACAATATCAGAAGAGGCCTTTGCTCTGCAATGGGACAATTATAGGCTGGTATTATTATTATTATAGGCAATTATAGGCTGGTATTATTATTATTTTAAGTAATTATAGGCTGGTATTATTATTATTATAAGTAATTATAGGCTGGTATTATAATAAAAAAAAAATAATAAAACCATTTATTTTCAGGTAATAAAGACCCATAGAAAAATACCTTAACTTAAGTATACATATAACAATATAACAATTGTGTTAGTAAATAAAACTTAAAACTATGTTAGTATCACTTGGTTGGTATTATTATTATTATAAGTAATTATAGGCTGGTATTATTATTATTATAAGTAATTACAGGCTGGTATTATTATTATTATAGGCAATTATAGGCTGGTATTATTATTATTGTAGGCAATTATAGGCTGGTATTATTATTATTATAAGTAATTATAGGCTGGTATTATTATTATTATAGGCAATTATAGGCTGGTATTATTATTATTATAAGTAATTATAGGCTGATATTATTATTATTATAGGCAATTATAGGCTGGTATTATTATTATTATAGGCAATTATAGGCTGGTATTATTATTATTATAGGCAATTATAGGCTGGTATTATTATTATTATAGGCAATTATAGGCTGGTATTGTTATTATTGTAGGCAATTAGAGACTGGTATTATTATTATAGGTAATTATAGGCTGGTATTATTATTATTATGTATAAAAATTGTGTTCTGTCCGCAGCGAGATGGTAAGACTCAAGCTATCGGTGGTTAGGGATGGATACAAGGGACCTCAGCACAAGGCATGACGTACCCAAGACGACCTGTCCTGCATTTTCTTGAGCCATTATTATGTTTTATAAAGGACAACACTCTCCTTCAGTCAGTCGGATACAAGACTCATGCCCGTTTTCACCAACTACCCCTAAATTTTAAGTAACCCCTAAGAGACTTTAGGTCGATTCCGACACCTAAAATGTCTTAGGGGTTACTTATTTAGGGGTAGTTGGTGAAAACGGGCATCAGCCTCTTTTTAACACAGTTTTATAAGCTTCATCTGAAACTTATGTAAGAAAATTGGAAGTCGAATTTAACCCGATTCTAATTGTTGTTAATATGTTTTTGGTTTCTGAAACTCATAATTTTTTATATTGATTCTTTTTTCTAAACTAACTTATTTTGGAAAGATTTTGGTTTTCACTGCCTAAAAAAAAAGGCTTTTTTTCTTGCGTTGCTTTGTTTTCTTTTACTGAAACTCGTTAACTATACATTGAATGCATGCAATATATATATTTTTTGTGACTTGTTCCGTTTACAAGCCGCAAAAAAAACTGGCCGGCTGGCTGGCTGTTATACCCGGCGCCTCCACCACTTGTAAGAAGTCCAAGGGCTTCTTACTGGTACCGGGTTGTGGCGTAATTGTATTAGGTTTAATATATAAATACTTGGAATGAAAGCACTGAAACTTGGAACTGGTTTATATTTAAGATGCTTTTACCGTGTGCCCGTGACAAGATCAGGCTAAGTCCTCCTAATGTCAAATCTAAAACAATACAAATCTACGATTTAAACTTATTCTAGAAGCTTGCTGAGTGTTCTGTCATAGAGTATATTATTTAATGGCTATTATCTCAGAAACACATCACATCTCTACAGTACGTATCTATATACGAAAACGTCTATGTAGTTTAGGAGGAGATACGTTGCGATATCTCCAACGCAGCGTAAATGTGTGCAGTGCTTTGAAACCGGTGATGGATAGTAAGCCGATAGACGCTGCCAACTTGCAGGCTATAGGTTAGCTACGAGGCACCGATGGATCAACATGCGACTGAGTGATGCATATCCACTACACTGAACATGAATTTATACGAGTTAACATTAATCGTTGCTGAAATGGTTGAGTTATTTTGTTTAATCTTGGAAGTTCACGCTTTTCCTATGTAAGCGTAAGGAAACTTTTGATTGACCATAAAAATTATTTGTAATTTATGGACCTGTCCTAAATTATTTTTATTTAATCAGTACATACTGAATTGTCTAATCTAATCTAAACTAAAAAATAAAATAACAGCTTTTTAGTAAATGCATAATTATGAAATAATGTACGGTATACTTATATTAAAAACACAATTTATAAAAATGTTGTCTGTCGGTCTGTCTGTCTGTCTGTTTGTTCCAGCTAATCTCTGATACGACTGGACCAATTTTGATGGGACTTTCACTGGCAGATTGCTGATGTCAAAAGGAGTACCTAATATTTTAGGGTAACGCGCAAAAAAAATAAGTGCTAGGTGATAACCGACAAACACGCGGACAAAGTCGTATCAGTCTATCATAAAAGTTTAAAAAAAAAAAGAAAACCGCCTTCAATAACTAAAAAGTGATAAATAACTTTAGCACAGAACACACATTTTCTGTGCTAAAGTTATTTATCACATTACTTTACTTTCGGAAGTCGGTGGCGGTGGCTTTGTGTTTGTTGTTTTGTATTACCACCGACTTCCGAAAGTAAAGTAATGTGATAAATAACTTTAGCACAGAAAATGTGAGTTCTGTGCTAAAGTTATTTATCACTTTTTTGTTTTTGAAGGCAGTTTTCTTTTTTTTTTTTAACTTTTTATTTTTCGCTTTTTAGTGTTGCCTTAACATCCAAATCCATTAAGAAACGGCAACACACTTAAAAGAGATTGTAAGTCCTCCAGTGATTGAAGAAACTAAAACGTCGTCTAAGTAAGTTTTTTTGGGAATTTGTTGATTTTCTCAAAAAGGGCTGTACCAATTTTGATAAAATTTATATGGGACCTTTTCGGAATAAACCCCTTTCGAACAAAAAAAGAATTTTGCAAATCCGTCCATATATGACAGAGTTATGCCCGAACATACATAAAAAAAATAAAAATAATATAAACATTCGAATTGATAACCTCCTCCTTTTTGAAGTCGGTTAAAATCAACTTATGTTGCTATGAAGATAAGTAAATTAAAAAACAGGATATAACCGTAACATTCCACAAAGTGGATTTCACACTCCGCCTGTGGCGGCGGCCACAGGCGGAGTTTGTATTAAGATAATCTGACTAAAACGCTTGTGGAATGAACAAATGACATCCGTAAAGCAGATTACATTTAATATGAATATTTATATTTTATTTAATATACTGAAATATGGTCAGCTAAGAAAAAGCCGTCATGGTTAAGCTGCGCTTGCAGCGGTCGGTCTGTGGATTGGTGACCATCATCTATTTCATACCGGGACCCCTCCGTGTTTTGGAAACCACATTAAACCGTTGGTCCCGGCTGTCATTCTTAGATCTTTAACAGTCGTTATGGGTAGTCAGAAGTCAAAAATTCCGAATGCCTCGTTGATGTCGTCGGGTTCGATTAGGTCGGGCAAAGTATTATTAGGCGCTTCCCTGACCAAATAACCTTGACCATACATTTCCTCTGTGCCACAGAATCGATAATCGCACAATTTTTTTTTTAATATAAAAAAAGAGAAACGATCTTTTGAAATAAAATAAAACGTGAATTATAAAAAAAAAATTAAGTTACCTATCTATTAGTGTAATCCTCAAATTAATAGCACGTCAACTTTAGCAAAAGATACATGTTATCAATTATTTTAGTATTTTTTTTACAGGGATATTAAGTGTATATAGGGCACATACAAATAAATAAGAACGTGGAATGTGATGATAGGATATTGAACAATAATAATATGCTTTTACATGTAGTTTGTTCCTATTAATTAATGAGTTAATAGCCCCTGAATAACGAAGGAAAACGCACTTTTGGTCGGGGTAGCGCCTTGTATCGTATCGTCGGTAACAGCCCAGAGGTTTGTAGTTGGTGGTGTGCGCACACACGTCTTGTGCATTATAATATTTCCTGCGTACTTGACCTGAATTTTGAAACTTAATAGAGATTCATTAAGTTTCCTTCGTAACTGAAATTCAGTCAGAAAATATCACAAAAAGAGGAAGTGCTCTTATGGCATCAAAATGCTCGCAAAATGCTGGCAGCATTGCCACTTTAATTGGCAATTTCATTGGTGGTACTTTGGCCCAATAATGAACCTAGACGATTTTTCACGTCACCGTTTGAAAATCTAAGTAAGCACTCAGAACCTATGGTCCTAGTGTTTGAACTCCAAATAAAGTTGATATAACGTAACTTGCCTTGAGTTTAAATAAGATATCTAAATTAATGTTGAATATTCATGCAGAAAATGAGAACACAGCGGAAGAAATAAATAATGTATTAGAAAATGTTATTCCCATCTAAACTTAAACAAAGGAGATGGCCAATTTACTTATAACACTCAGCCTAGCATCTAAAAATTATTGTACATTAACGAATTTTGTTTTATTTAGAATTTAGTATGCTATAAAATTTACTGTAAAAGTTACATAATCCACTAACTTCAGATTTCTAAGAAATTAACAAAAACATGTTATGTTCAAGAACTATATTTAATCTAAACCTACGGTGAGCGTAGTGGGACAGTAATGGAATGATAGATAGACTCTTGATAAAAGGTTAGGTAGTGTCATAAAGGATTGTGAAGTGTTCAAATAAAAACAAACGTATAATTTTTGAATGAAATATTTAATATTCAAAAATTCTAACGAAAATAGTGTTTAAAAATGATGCGTGTGGAGTAATATTGGTTTGATGTCTAGCCCAGCCTAAACACCAGATCATTGTCATCACGTGGCAACAACAGCCTACGGTTCTATTACCGACCAAGCAGTTTCAATAGTAACCCAAAATAGATTCTAGTGGGCAGTTGCTACTGGGCTCAACATCGAACAAAATATATGTATAATAAATCCTTTGACTTGTATGCCTAGATTTAATACGCCCCCTTAATAAATAGGGCGTATTCCCACCTAAATGTAGAACCAACTCAATGTCTTCTTAGCCGTCCCGTAGCTATACCGATACCGCAGTTAATACACCTCATTGTAAACAGTTGACAGAGTCCAAATCGTAAGCACAATCAAGTCCGCATTAATAAGCACTAGATAATCGTTCGGCAATGGAATCAGTCCGTGTAGAATAGCAAAGGTCGATATGGATGGAGAAAAGATAATCGCACAGTTTACAAACAAAAAACAAACGCACGCGCTAGTTGAAGATTTTGCGCATAGAGTAAAGTAATATATCGATTTTGCGAGCACATATATTATGTCAAACGAAAAAAAAAGGGCGTGACGGCGGGGGTCAAATCTGTCAGGCATGTAGTTTCGTTTCGTGTTATAAGAAAAAGTTAGTTATAACAACAATGTTTCATAGCATTCGAGTAATTTACAAAATAAATATTTTTTTATTATGATTACGATAATGAATAATCGGTCAGTAATCATTTTACAGTCCAAATAATTTTTAATATAACTCTGATGGAACATTAATATTTTAGCTTTACAGGGAATGGAACGTTTATCCAAAATGGCGCGCAATCTCGATACGCCGGAAACGCAGAACTACTATTTATCTTTAAATATTTATTCTGAACTTGTACGAAAATATAAATAGTTTTATAATTTTTATTTCTATTTTATTTATTTATAATTAGACGTCTATTAATGTACATACCACTGAGTAACTAGGCAGAAACTGGCCATGTCATTTAACAATGTTATAATGCTTTCTAGAATACGAATCGACCACCTGACCATTCATGTTAAAATTTTCAGGTAAGCAAGCAGCAATATCTACCCAAATACTATCTACATATCTATCATACCTAGATGATCTTACTACAATGCTCTAAGGGTCAAGTGACACCGGAATGGCAGCGCAGCGGCTGGCAGTTTTGCTGCCAAACCATTTTCAACTTTATCTCTAAACTTCAAAGCATAGTACCGCTTCGGCGGTCATCAGCTCACAGAGCCGCCCGGCGGCAGAAGCTGCCGCTCGACGCATGCAAATCTTTAAGTGATACTATGTCTTGACGTTTAGAGATAAAGTTGAAAATGGTTTGGCAGTAAAACTGTCGGCCGCTGCGCTGCCTTTCCGGTGTGTTTTGACCCTAAGATGGCAAGTATAGTGGTCTATTGAAAGGCCATTATCAACAAAAGGCCTGCAAAATAAAGTTGTGGTGTCGCCTAGTAGATTAGAAATGTGCAGACAACGACATTAACTACTTACCATCTTTTCTAAGGTAATTTGGTGCTTGAAAGGTTAACAATTATTGACACTGATTGTACAGAAGTCAGCACAAGCCGCTACAAAAATTAGTCAAATATATTTGATAGATTTTCAACTATACTACAAAAGTATAAGGTCATATTCAATTAGTCTGGACGTTATGAGCGAGATGAGGACGATGATCTTGATGATGGTTGGTTTCATGCTGATGTGGCTAAACAGGGTGTGCCAATGATTAGTGTGTAGTACAAGCTATAGCGCTCAATAGAGAGAACCGGACTAATGGAGTGGTCGTGTGCGATGAACGTCATGTAGTTACTCGTACACTAGGGATGCCCGATTTTTTGCTTTTAATCGATCTTTTGGATCGTAACAGATCTTTACCTCGTGAATCGATTTACGATTTGAATCGTATTGCATTGAATCGATCTCATTCGATCTCGAAAGATCGTATGGTAATTTAAAAAAAATAATGGAAGCACAGTATGCATGTATTTTTTTATTTTGGCATAATATACTATATCTAATGCAAAGTGTACTACGGACGTGGCATCAAATCCTTCTAATACTCAGAAAGTAAAACAAATACTTTCGCAGAAAGTCGTAATAGGTTATTCAGTGAGTATTTCTAACTTACTATTTTAGAAAAGTATAAAACATGTTTTACATTAGATTCCACATTCAAAGTTAAAGTATTTTGAGTTAGAGAACACAGGCGTTCAGGGGACCGATATTGCAAAAACTGTACGATACCCAACAATAAAATAAAAAAATTATCATGATACCAATACCTTTTATACATAACCATTTTTTAATGATGTAACTGGAAACTAATCTCAATCAATATGTAGCCAAGTAATCTTACAAAGTTGTAGTTCGTACGGTGCGTTTCGGTTGACATTTAGGTTATAGTTCATACGAGTTTTACGATCTTAGAGGCATACGAATCGACCTGGGCGAAGATAACATCGAGTTGAATCGATTCAAAGAATCGGTAGATCGTATGGCTATGAATCGATCTTTTGGAAGAACGATTCAGATCGGGCATCCCTATCGTACACTAGCAGATACTCTAGAGGTACGTTAACAGAGAAATGCGAATGTGATTCTAGCTTCTGATGCGGGTGAAAGGCAAATATGTTGAATAAATATTATACATACAGTAGTATGGAATGGTTTTACATGAAATATTATGTAACTTAAGACTTGTAGTAAACGTTACTTTACATTACTTAATATTAAGTAATGTTTACTTTTATTCTGTTTACTTTTATATCGTTCTTCCTGTCCAAATAGTTAAGCGTTTTACGTGTTGTGATCCTATAGATACGTTTAAGTAATAGCTATCTATACCAATATATTACAGTCCACTATGATCATTTTTAGTTGCGAATAAACCTGCATACTAACTACACGTTGTTTTCTTTAAAAAATCACGGCAATCAAAAGTGAACCTTATCTATTGAACATTTGGTCCGTAATCGAACCGGAGCGTATTAATGAGCATCGAGCCCGGCCGACCCGCGAGAACAAAAGATTTTTACCTGAGTGCGATAAGGAGTCGTCGGGTGACACGTTTACTAATTGCTAATGTGCAAATTATAGAACATTTTGAACAAACGTAATAATACAGTGAAATTGTTTTGACTCTAAAACTGTTACTTGTTTACAAGGGGTATGTGATTTTTGGTGCAAATCATAATAACAGTACATTGAGTGAGTGTATAAAGATATTAAAATTAACAAACTGTTACTTTGTGACATTATATTACCTAAAACAAGTGACCGATCGGCGTGGTTTGCTGTGATTTTTGTACGAGTTAATTTGTTAGTATAATGGAGGCGCTTTTTTCGTTACAAGATGAGTTGTTCGAAAATTTGATAAAAGCTGAGAGGAATTTTAAGAAAACTCCGAAAGACAGAATTAAACGTCAGTACTTAGAAACGAGATTGGAGTTATTAGAACAACTATTTAAAGATTTTAAAGACGGACACAAGGAGATAGTTGCAAAAGCAAAAACTAAGAAGGAAACATATTTTACCGAAGGGAAGTATGAGATTTTTGAAGAGCTATATGTATTTTATAAATCAAGTTTACGAGAAGCTTTGCAACAGTTTGTGCCGCCGGTTACCGAATTACATAACCCAGCGGTCATCAATAGCGCGAACAATAATTGCAGTGAGGTCAGACTACCCCGCATACAATTACCTACATTTGGGGGTAAATATGAAGAGTGGCCCACTTTTTATGACATGTTTTCCTCATTAATACATAATAATAAGAATATTTCCGCGGTACAAAAATTACATTACCTCAAGTCTAATCTGAGTGGAGAAGCATTAAACCTACTTAGTAATTTTTCAACAACTGAGGCGAACTATGAGGAAGCATGGAAGCAGTTAGTGCGGCGTTATAATAACAAGCGTTATAACTGCAATGCTATTATGAGGACTTTATTTGGCACAAAGAAAATTCAAACCGAGTCAGCCAATGCAATTAGGAGTTTATTGGATACGACGTCTACCTGTCTTAAATCGTTGGAGAACTTGGGAATTAGTACTGAATCCAGTTATGCTAACGCGTCTGTCGTTCACTTAGTTGTTTCAAAATTGGACACTGAATCTGTTAAACAATGGGAACAGCAGTTAAATACGACGTGCGATGACCTGCCCACTTGGATACAATTAAGAGATTATTTAGAATACAGATTCAGGACATTAGAAATGATAGATACGAACGGGATCCGTGCCGTGCAACCAGCTAAGCCTGCTGCTAAGTCAAAATCTTTTCACACATCTGTAGAAAAGGAGAAGGAGAAGGAGGACAAGTCTAAGGCTAAACAAGAATGTCCGATGTGTCGTGAAATTCATTACCTAAACCAGTGCAAACGTTTTAGCCTTATGACACCTAAAGAAAGACAAGACTTCGTTCAGACAAGTAAATTATGTTTTAATTGCCTGGCACCGACTCATGCGGTAGTTAAGTGTCGTCAGTCATTTAGCTGTAAGAAATGTGGGAGAAGACATCATACGATGTTACACTTTGAGAGAGAGAACCAGGAGCCAGCCAGTAGCCGGGGACAGGCAGCCGCAGTTTCACCGAGTGAACCACAACAGGAGAGAGCGAGTACAACACGAGGTGACACAAATATAACTGCTACATTTTCTAGAGGAGAGCTACAACCCAACAGCGTGCTACTTGCGACGGCTAAGGTCAAGGTATTCCGTTCTAACGGTTTTAAACAAATAATTCGTGCTTTACTTGACCAAGGGTCACAGGCATCTTTTGTATCTGAGTCAACTGTGCAATTATTAGGTCTTGTACGCAAACCAGTAAGTGGCTGGGTGTCAGGGCTGGGTGATGGCCGTATGAGAATAAAAAACACGGTTTCACTTCGCCTGGAATCACGTCATAATCCAGCTAGTTACATCATAGTTAACGCTTATGTGTTGCATTCCTTAACATCACTACTTCCTTCAACCAATGTGAGCACGTCCAATTGGATCGAAATTGACAATCTTCCTTTAGCTGATCCTACTTACGCGACGCCAGGCAAAATAGATATTTTGCTAGGTGCAGAGGTGTATAGCGAAATATTACTTGATGGCGTTATGAAGCATCCTGATTGTAATTTAATAGCACAAAATACTGTGTTTGGATGGATTTTGTCGGGAAGAATGTCAAAGGGATGTCGAACGTTAGCAAAAGATAATCTCATTAGCATGCACGTACACGTGAAAGAGGATGAGTTACTTAAAAGATTTTGGGAGATGGAAGATGAGCCTAATTTAATAAAAAAAGAGATGTCTGATAGCGAGAAAGTATGTGAGGATTTGTTTGATATGACGACAGTGAGAGATAATGAAGGGAGATTTATAGTGAGATTACCATTTGCAACGGACGAACCTAAGTGTCAATATGGTAATACAGAAGAGAGAGCAGTAAAGAGGTTAGGGTATTTAGAGAGAAAGCTATCGAAAGATTTAAAGTTGAGAGAAGAATATAATAAGGTTATGAGTGAGTATTTGAGTATGAACCACATGAGACTGGTTTCTGAGAGTGAGTTGCAAAATTCTAAGGCTGTCTACCTGCCTCACCATGCCGTGGTGAGAGAAGACAAAGACACCACTAAAGTGAGAGTCGTCTTTGACGCTTCGAGCAAAGGTGACAACAGTGTATCACTAAATGATGAGCTTCTGGTTGGGCCAAGGTTACAACCAGATTTAAGGCACATCTTGATGAGATGGCGTCATCATAAAATCTGTATCGTGGCCGATATTGTTAAAATGTATCGGATGGTGAGAGTGGCGGACATGGACACGGATTTCCAGAGAGTTGTCTGGAGATTTGATCCATCCGAGCCCATACAACGTTACAAATTGTTACGTTTAACATTCGGTACAGCGTGCGCCCCATATCTAGCTGTCAAGGTATTGCACAGACTTGCTGAGTTAGAGAAAAATAAGTATCCATTAGCTGCGAGAATAACAAAACAATGCTATTATATGGATGACTTAATAACCGGGTCTGACACGGTTAATGAGGCAATACAAATTTATGACGAGATGAATGAGTTAATGAAGAGTGGTGGTTTTGAATTACAGAAATGGAATAGTAATAATGAGAAGTTTTTAGAGCAGATTGGGAAAACTAAGTTGAGTGAAAGGCAACCTATTAAATTAAATGATTCAATCAAGGTCTTAGGATTGAGTTGGAATAGGAAGACTGATAATTTTGAATACGTAGTAAACTTACCTGAACCTAAAGATTTAATTACTAAAAGACAAGTATTATCTGAAGTCGCGAGACTGTATGACCCTTTAGGCTGGATTGCCCCAGTGGTCGTAAATGCCAAGATTTTAATACAGAAACTGTGGAAATCTGGTCTTGAGTGGGATGATAGTTTGACGGATGAATTACACGTTGAGTGGCTAAAGTACAGACAAGAGTTGATAGATTTAAAAAATCTACAAATACATAGGTGGGTAAATTTTACACAAAAGTGCCAGAGAGAATTACACGTATTTTCAGATTCTTCAAAATCAGCCTTTGCGGCTGCTGTTTACATTCGAGTGATTGATAGTTCCAATAGAGTGCATGTTCATTTACTGTCCGCAAAGACTCGAGTTGCCCCAATCGTAAAAGAGATTTCTATACCCCGACTTGAATTGTGTGGCGCCACCTTAGCAGCCAAGCTTATATGTGAAGTAGCACAAGTCCTTGAGATACCCAAGGAACATCTCTATGGATGGACCGACTCCACAATAGTGTTAGCATGGCTCAAGGGAGGCTCAAGTCGATGGGCAACATTTGTCAGCAACAGAGTGTCCACTATATTAAATATTATGAATTTCCATCAGTGGAGTCATGTCTCGTCAGAGACAAACCCTGCGGACTGTGCTTCGCGCGGTCTGCAACCCAAGGAGTTGAGTGGGCATGCATTGTGGTGGAGAGGACCACAGTGGTTATCACAAACTACGGTACATACAGAGAGTAAACTGATTGAGGACACACACGAGGAGGAACGAATCCAATCTTTAACCGTTTTATCTGACGTTGACGAAGAATTTGTTTGGTCTAAATATTCATCTTTAAATAAATTATTAAAAATTGTATCCTACTGTAGACGAGTTTTGAATTATAAATTAAAGAAAGATAATAGATCTAAACTACCTAAATTTATCACAACAATTGAATTGAACGAGTCTTTATTATCATGCATTAAACAAGTACAAGAGCGCGAGTTTTTATATGAAATAAAACAGTTAAAGATTGGAGGATGTGTGCCTAAAAAGAGTAAATTACGATCTCTTTGTCCCTTTTTGGATCAAAAGGGGATACTAAGAGTAAGTGGACGCATATCACAGTCGGACGCGTGTTATGACACGAAGCACCCGATAATTATGCCTGGTAACCATCATTTTACCAAGGTTTTAATTGCGGATGCTCATGTAAAAACATTGCACGGCGGTCCACAGGCTATGATAAACTACCTTAGATCTAAGTACTGGATCTTACGTGCTAAGGAACGTGTTAAAAAACATTTTCGAGAATGCACTATTTGTTTGAGATACTCAACAAGAAAGACTACTCCTCTAATGGGCCTGCTTCCAGAGGCAAGGTTGAAACCCAGTAAGCCATTCAAGTCTACTGGTGTGGATTACTGTGGTCCTGTTTTAATCAGATTTTCACCAGGCCGAGGAGCTAAGTCTTACAAAAGCTACATTTGCATATTCGTGTGTATGGTTACACGAGCGGTCCATTTAGAAGCAGTAACCGACATGACTGCCAAAGGTTTTATTGCCGCTTTTAGGCGGTTTACTGCTCGTAGAGGCCATTGTCAGGATTTATACAGTGACAATGGCACTAATTTTGTTGGCGCCGATAAGCAAATGCGCGACATGTTTAATAGTGCTCAATCTTCTCTTCCTGGAGACATAGCAGAGCTTCTTTCTTTAGAAAGAACCACCTTTCATTTTATTCCTCCCCACTCGCCTAACTTTGGCGGGCTGTGGGAATCCTCGGTGCGCAGTACTAAAACTCACTTAAAAAAAGTAGTAGGAAATAGTACACTTACGTATGAAGAAATGTCGACTGTCTTGGCGCAAGTGGAGGCGTGTTTAAACTCGAGACCAATTTCGTTGTTGAGCGATGACCCAAATGACCCTCTACCCTTGACACCGGGTCACTTCTTGGTAGGCGAACCATTGGTAAATATTGCAGACGAGGATTATACTAATTGTAATGTGGTTGGTTTAGATAGGTGGCGGTTGACGCAAAAAATTGTAACAGACTTTTGGAGTAGGTGGTATAAAGAATACCTAGTTAATTTGAATCAAAGGTACAAATGGAACACTAAGCGTGATGAACCAGAAATAGGTGATATTGTTGTTCTAAAGGAAGACAACATGCCACCAGCTAAATGGTTACTAGGTAAAATTATCAAAAAATATCCTGGACCTGACAATATAACCCGCGTCGTATCTGTAAGGTGTCAAAGCGGAGAATATAAGCGTCCAGTGAGCAAAATTTGTATGTTAACGAAATGAAATTAGTTTTTTTTATTTACCTATTTTAATGTTTAAAATGTCGTTGAACCCTATATTAGTTGTTTTATTTTAATTCAGAGTTTATTTACCTATTTGTCCAATGAAGTTTCGAAAATCAAAATGTTATTTTTGTACTTACTATAATGAGTTATCTCCAAACCTACCATACCTACATCGTTAAGTTCGGTTGAACTATTTGCTAATGACCTACTTATAAAAACTGTGTTGTTGTCAATGTACCTAAATGAATACGCCCGGCTGAGCCGCACGTGTTCTCTTTGCTTCAATGTATTAGATAACCACAGAATACTTAATAGTACACGGTATAACTGCAAATAAGAAATATACAGGTTGATTCTGTTTTTCACTCAATTGTTTTATTAAGTTTTAAGAGGAATGTTTCTTAAGAGTTTGTATTTACACTTGTTATTTGTTAAGTTTACGCATAAGTATTTAAATTTTTTTTGCCTTTGTTTGAGTTTAAGTTTTTTTGTTAAAATGTAGTTAAAGAACTATGTTCTTTGGCGGGCGGAATGTCCAAATAGTTAAGCGTTTTACGTGTTGTGATCCTATAGATACGTTTAAGTAATAGCTATCTATACCAATATATTACAGTCCACTATGATCATTTTTAGTTGCGAATAAACCTGCATACTAACTACACGTTGTTTTCTTTAAAAAATCACGGCAATCAAAAGTGAACCTTATCTATTGAACACTTCCTAACAAATAGATATGTTTAGTAATATGTGGGTAACGTTGTATTTGTAACGTTGTATTTTAAATTTTAAATTTATTTTGAATTGTCTAATTTCATTGTCACTAGACTTCTTTTAACGTGCACAACTTGTTACATTGTTCTCACATTGTACCCCTAGATTCAACATGAATGATGTAACCTAAATTTGTAATATTCTATTGATTTTAAAAGAGTGTTCTTGGAGTTTCTTGCTCGTTCTTCTCCATGGAAACCTACTGTTTGGAACGAGCAACTAGCTGCAACTTTTTGACTGACTGACTCCTTGACAATTCAAAAGTGCCTGTAAATGGTTTATTTGAAATAAATGATTTGAGTTTGAGTTTGAGTTGTGAGTAGTGTATTTGTTACATCTATTATTAAAGACTTACCTATGTGTACTTATTATTACAGTTTGTTGTCTCTAAGTTAATAAATATAAATAAACTTAGTTAAGACATAAGAAAAGTATCACTAAATAATATTATAATAAAATAAAGTTGAGTATGTTTGGACTACTTTCTGGAGCCTGGAGAAAGATACCTTATCTTTGATTTAAATTGTCATCAAAAAATTGGGACCAGTAAAAAAATCACGCGGGTGAAGTCTATATAGAAATTAAAATGAAAGTTAGTTTTATATTTTCCAAAACTCACTTACTCCAAACAAACAAGTCTATATTTCACCTATAAGTTATCAATTGAGGCAGCACTACGACTAGCACTGCTAGTACAAACTTGAAGGAAGCAATTTATAAACTTTCAATAATGATGGATCGGCCCGAAGTTTGCCGAGAGCGCCCGAACGCCGCCGACGATTTTTCACATAACGCTCAGATAATAAAATCCACACTTTGAAAACGTAATTCACAACGCTCCAGTTTATGGTGGCAATTTTCACGAGGTAGGTATAACTCGCTTCAGTAATACACTTTAATATTCTACGACGTTTTAAAATATTTATAAAGTTTGCGTTTTTTTATGTTCTTACGACTTCATTATCACGATTTGTGTTGACTGTCTCTGACTCTAAATTAATAATAATAATATGATGTTTATTTAAATGACATTTTTATAGCGTTATATAATGCGGACTTCAGTAGATTTTTATATGTGAATAATGCATCATTATACTTTATGTTATGTTATACGCGGGATAGACTCGAAAAGGACTCGCATTTTGAAGAACTTTGATTATATTATGATTGTTTCAAAATGAAATGCAAGGAAAATGCAGCAAACAGCTGATATTGTTTTCGATCACAGATTTTTTTACAGTTAACATCCAAATCCATTAAGAAACGGCGACACACTTAAAAGAGATTGTAAATCCTCCAAAGATTGAAGAAACTAAAACGTCGTCTAAGTAATTTTTTTGGGAATTTGTTGATTTTCTCAAAAAGGGCTAGATCAATTTTAGTAAAATTTATATGGTACCATTTCGGAATAAACCCCTTTCGAACAAAAAAAGAATTTTGCAAATCCGTCTATATATGACAGAGTTATGCCCTACATACATAAAAAAAAAACAAAAAAAAATGAAATGAAGTTAGCCAATGACGTCGGAGCGAGCTGTTACTACAAGCGAAGGTACATTTACCTGTACCTTGGTAAGACTGGTTGTCAGACTTTGTTACTTTCGACTATCCATAATGATACTAAAGATCTACGAAAGACAGCGGGAACCAACGACTTTACGGAACCATACACTCACGTGCATGGTTTACAAAAATAATGAATATATCCATACAATGTATCGCTCATGTTTTATGCGAAGTGAGAGGAATTTTAAACGATACCAACGTGAGAAGTTTCCAAGTTGTGAACAATGTTAGCTATTCTGTCGGGAACCTGCTATAGTGCATAAAATAAAGACATCCCCAAGAATCAAGAACTAGAGAGATATTTTATCAGTACATAGTATAAAACAAAGTTCCCCACCGCGTCTCTCTGTTTGCGATAAACTCAAAAATTACTGAACGGATTTTTATGCGGTTTTCACCAATAGACAGAGTGATTTATAAGGAAGTTTTTGGTGTATAATTTAAAAAGGTTTTGTGTAAATATGACGATATAACCCGTACAAACCAAGGGTGTGTGTAGCTGGTTATATTAGGTCTTTACATATGAAATTGCCGCTCGGTATCAAAAAATTAAAAATAACATTTTTAAAAGAAATTATATATTTAGTCAATCGAGGTATGTACCATTGTTATCGATACACTTTCGCCATTTTATCGGGAGCTCATTGATCCCTTTGGTAAAAAAATCCTGGGAGCGAGAATCGATGAACTGCTTGAAGGCTGTTTAAACTGCCTCATCAGAATTGATTTTTTTTCCTTGTAAAAAGTTGTCCAAATTTCGGAATAAATGGTAATCGTTTGGGGCAAGATCTGGAGAGTATGGTGGGTGACGCAGAGTTTCCAGTCGCAGCTCCTCTAACTTGGCGACCGTCTGATGTGCAGTATGTGGTCGAGCGTTATCCTGAAGGAGCAATGGGCTAGAGCAATTGACCAATCTCGGTTGTTTAATGGTGAGCTTTTCCATCATTGTTTGCAACTGTTGACAATACATGTCTGCAGTAATCGTTTGGCCTGATCTCATGAAGCTGTAGTGGATGACACCAGCACAGGACCACCAAACACTAACTAGAATCTCCTTTTTGGTCAGTTTTCGCTTGGGGCAAGGTTTTGCCGGTTTTCCAGGGTTAAGCCATTGTGATGATCGCTTGCGATTATCGTACACGATCCACTTCTCATCACAAGTGACAATACGATTTAAAATTCCCTGATTATTGTGACGATTGAGCAAGGAAGCGCAGCAACCGACGCGTGTTTGTTGGTGTGTTTCAGTCAATTCGTACGGTACCCACTTTTCGAGCTTTTTTACTTTTCCAATTTGACGCAAATGGATAGTGATTGTTTTGTCACTTACTCCAAAGGCTGCTGCTAATTCAGAAGTGGTTTGAGATGGATCCGCTTCAACTATCGCCTTTAATTCTTCATTATTCACTTGAGTATCCGGTCGTCCACGAGGCTCATTTTGTAAATCAAAATTTCCAGAACGGAAACGTTGAAACCAAAAACGCACCGTTCGTTCGTTAGCGGTGCTTGGCCCGTACACGTCGTTAATCCTTCGAGCCGTTTCTGCTGCACTGGTGCCACGGTAGAACTCATATTCGTAAATATCGCGAATTTTTAATTTCTCCATTGTTGTTGCAATAGCAATTTTCAAGCCCAAACAAATGACGATAAAACAAATGAAACACGAATTTTAAAACAATATTCTTTAGTCTTTATTTTGAAATAATTTTGAATTTGGAATTCCTAATCAAACACAAAATACCTATTTGATTTCAAAGTTGCCAGTATTAAGTATCGGCAATTTCATATGTAAGGACCTAATAAAATAAAATATATCTGAACATATTCGCTTTTGTTTCCCTCAATTTACTGCGAGTATAACCGTTATGCTGACGACTCACTTATCCCGGCTGACCGCTGCAATTGTGCACAAAAATGAACTGTCACGCGTCACCGTCCTTTCATAACCAGACACATGAAACAACTCATTTAAAACACCCACATTTTTATTTAACATACGTTTCGGAGCAAATTTTCATAGCAATTCTCTTTCTTCTTATTTCTTCTAATTCTCGTCTTTTGTGACAAACCGAAAAAAATTACACTTCGTTCTTTATAAATCACCAACAAAAACTTGATTTCTTTTTGGCTTTTCAAAAGCGATTAATCACGAACTACATTTTCATCTTGCAAACATTTCAAAGACTTTTCTTGAGCAAAAAGGATCTGCAGCCACAATCATGTCAGAGCGTGCACCGCGAAAAAATATTATCTTTCAATTATTGCGGGACATCGCCGTCTATTTAGTCAGCCGGAATTTGTAATAAGAATTGAAAATAAAGGGAACCCAGCTCCGAATTTCCATTGAATCTCAGTATTTTTTTCTTTTATTCATTTTAAAACATCGAATGAGGGTTGTTTTATTCACAAATTATTTTAAGCTATTAATAGACTTTGAATTCATCCTTTGCAGATGACGATAACAGTCTAGGTAGATTACATCGGAAATGAAAGACAAGAAACTCTACAAGTCGTAAAATATGCAGTACCAAATATTAAGGAAGTAGGTCACCTATGCGCTGAGGAGACGTGCTAGATATGTATTTCATATGTGTAGATAGAATAGCCTATTCTTACCATGTCATCCGAAAGGCGCTCCCTTTTAAGCGCTTACCTTGGAAACGTATGCATTATAAATTCCTGAGCGAGTTTGCCAGTACCGATTGTTTATGCTGTATGTATTTCACTGTAATTGAATCAAGTAAAATATAATCTTCTGTTCAGCTGAAGTAGCTCGTAGTGGTATTAAAACAGTGGTTTCAAGTAACCATGGAAAATTGTGCTTCATTTTAATAACGCTGAATTCGATATTTCAATAACCCGAACGGAAAATTGTGATGTAAAAATGCATTACTTGGAAGTCGATCTCAAAGGATATTAAAACAATGAATACTTTACAAAGTTCCCGCTGAAGATTGATGGTAAAACTTTGTTGTGTAGTTATATGAGGCGCTCATTGAATACGTCTGTTTATATGGAGTACTTACTCCAGAACAACTTGTTATAAACTTTTTTCATTCTTTCTGAAATGCCTTTGGAACTAGTCATCCATATATACTAAAATAAAACCAGCTGAAGTCTTGAGGATTATATTATAAGCCTCGAGAACGAGAAAAATCCCAGAAGAACTAAGGTCACTGACATAGCTCTCAGAATATGCAAGTTGAAGTTACAATGGGTAGGCCACATTGGTCGAAGAACCGATAACCGATGGGAAAGAAAGGTTCTCGAACCAGAAGACGCAACGTTGGTAGGCCTCCCACCAGATGGACCGACGACATTGCCAAGGTCGCGGGTGGATGCAAGCGGCAGGTTGCCGCCCGTTGTGGCGTTCTGTGGGGAGGTCTTTGTTCAACAAAGTTTCAAAGTTTCCTAGTCATGTGTATACGTATTTACAACAAAATTCTAAAAGAAATAAAATTGTTATATAATATTAATTCATTTAAAAGCAGACTATGGAAATGGCTGAAAGAACATATGTTTTATGACTTTAAAGATTTGTTTAACTTATAGATTGCTGAACTTTTGTCATTACAGATAATGCTGACATGTTAATTAATAATATTATTGTATTGACCATATTTGTGACATTGAACAACAATGAATAAATAATCATTATTTTGCATGCAATCGATACAATACTGTATAGCTAAACATGTGGACTTTAGATTAATACCTGACTGTAACAACTTTATACCATGTTTAAGGCAAATAAAGACTTATCTTATCTTATCTTATCTAACAGTGGACGTCTTCTGGCTGATGATGCGCCAATGATGAATGTGATAGTGGCATACTATCACATTCATCATTGGCGCGTCATCAGCCATAATATATGAACTCCAAGGAGTCCAATCAAATCAAGTCAATTATTATATTAATCATCAAAAAAATCTCCAAAATAAGAAGAAGAACTACACAACCTTTCATGTTCATTTCTTGATTAAAATTACGTCTATAACGTTTTTGATATCTCTTACAAATGTAAAGTTTTATCAAAGAAGAAAATAGTAATAATTGTATTAGAAACAACCTAACTGTGTGTAACTTCGAAGTTAAGTTAGTTATTATAAACCTAGCTACGATGACATAGATCAACAAAGACTAGGCCAAGTTGTGACAGTACAAGGCAGTGATATCGCCGCGGTTAGTGCTCCTATAGGGACCTACACCAACGACAATGAATATAAAGAAGTTTATGTTCATGTAGATTAAAGGAAATGGCTGAATAATGGAAAACATGATTGTATGAATTGATTTATTGAAACAGGAAGATAAGGCAACAGACAACGTAAGCACCATAGATATATAGAATAATGTAATTTGAGCGGTTTGCAGCAATTGAAATAGAATTGAATCAACAATTTATTTGTATGTGTAATTCGATTCCATTTACGAATTTTATTAGGCGGAAGATTAGACTCATCATCTGCCTAGAGTTTGCCCAACCTTGTTGCGGATGGCCTTCAGTTGCAGTTGCCATGCAGCTGAATATCAATGTTTTACGCGGAGAGACTGCCTATCTGACCACCACAACTCAGTTACTGGTTAACAGGATACCCTTTGGTAAGACTGGTTATCAGAATTTCTTCTGACTACTCATAAGGACTACCAAAGATTAACGAATGACAGCTGGTATCAATAGCCTTACGTGCTATCCAAGTCACGAAGGGATTACGCGGCCTATTTTTATTACCATACCATTATCTCGATTTCATTCAAGTATTCAACCTGCTACGCTATTTCTTTTCACATAGTATCTTATTCTACAACACGACGCGCATACGCACACACCCTCACGTAAGCACTGCAGCACGAAACGTTACAAGTTAAACTGCCAAAAAGCTATTTAGAAAGAAAGAAAGAAAAAGCATTTATTGGCCCGCACAGGACAAAACACACAAATAACAACAAGATTGAATTATTATTATAAAAAAAAATATACAAAAAAAATAAGAAACGAAATCGGTCCTGTACGATGCCAAAAGGCCCCTATCTCAGCATTGTGCTGTAATATTTAAAAACGTCACAGCGCTGATATTTTGATAGGGCCCAAAGTGCCCGAAATTTGCATGTCATTATGTTATGATAAAATATGTTAAGCTACTATTGTATCTATAAGAACTTTTATAACCATATTTTTCTGCAAATAAATCTTTGACTTTGACTTTGACTTTGACGGTCAGATACGGATATAATAAAAAATTAATAGTGTAAATAAATAAACAAATATAAATATATGTAAAAAAGTAAATTAGAGAAAACAGTAAATAAAAAATAATAATATAATAAATAATAAATAATAATTAAAGTTCGAGAGTACATTCACAAGAAGTTGGCAGTTTCATCACAACGGTAATGTTTTCTCCATTGTTTGTCTTTTCTTTTTTTTTTTAATATCCGTGTAAATATCTATTTACAGTAGTATATATTATGTAGTCTGATGTTATATTTATATAGTATTTATATTATATATTTATAGTATTTTATTTTTATATCCTTGTAGTTTAGCTTAGTCTTAATTTAATATTTTTTTCTTTACACCTACCACTGCGTGTCTCTGCATCACCCAAAGGTTGACTGGTAGAAAATGCCTATGGCATTAAGCCCGCCTCTGTACATTGTGCTTAAAGTGTTACTAAATAAATAAATAAATATAATTATTTATCTCTTTCGCACGATTCTCTCTCCTCCCTCTGGTATGAAATAGCTGAACACCCGACCACGTTACCTAGCCACGACCTCCTCACGAGTATTAAATTGGCTAATAGTTTTAAATTATTTACAAAACCATAGATCTTCAGGGATTCGTATCTCCCTCCAGTACATTGCCAGAATCAAATACGCCCGTTAGTCAACGGTCCAAATACACGTTGTACAATCAGGTACAGGTTATTGTAATGCATTGAAATCTTCTCAATTGAAAGCCGTCTCGAAGCCTAGTTTGCCGGCCTGAGTCGAAATCAATAATGACATAACAATACAGTAAGCTTGTAATGCGCCAATAGCGAGCGTACGTGAGCCAATTGCAGATTACAGCTGTGAGGGTCCTGCGCGATTTTACACACGATTTTCTGTGTTCAGATTTAGTAACGCTCACGATGCTACGGCGGACATTTTTGTATAATTTTTGCTATTTTTAACCGACTTAAAAAAAGGAGGTTCTCAGTTCGACTCTGTTTGTATGTATGTATGTATGTTTGTCCGCAATTATCTCCCGTTTTGATGAACCGATTTAGTTGCGGTTTTCAGAAAAGTGTTTATTACATTCTTGAGAAGGTTTTAATGTACAATAAATAGAAATCTATTTAGCGCTTTCTCGTCCTACCAATTTGTACGCCACGTTATGCGACTGAACATGAGAAGCATATTTAATATCTTGCATGCAATGTATATATACCATGTTTAGACAAATAAATAAACTTACTTACTTACTAAATACCGTAACACTTTTTAAGCAACAATAAACTAAGCATATCATTGAAATACTTCGTCGAAAACTATGTAGCAGTTCATTTTTGTTAAACCTGTCTATTCAGACTAAATTCTACACAATATTACTACTCAATTGAGTATAAAAAGGTGACAGAGGGATATTTACCAGAGGATGGGCAGCAGCGTGCTTCTCAGTAACATAACGCCTACTAAAATCGCCAACATGCATCGGCCAAGCATGGAGATTACAGCTGGTTCAGCTGTAATCTTTCGTTTCGTTTTCGTTTCTTCCATCTTAGGAGGACTTTCAATCTCTGTTTTAACTGTGTGGCCGTTTCATTCGGATTTTGGTGAGAAGGAGGCACAAAAAAGTGGGAAACAAAAACTTTTTACAATTAAGTCGGTTAAAAAAGAGAACCGCTTTCAAAAACTAAAAAGTGATAAATAACTTTAGCACAGAACACACATGACTTTAGTCGGTGGCAATACAAAACAACGAACAGAAAAAAGCGGCCGACTTCCGAAAGTAAAGTCATGTATGTTCTGTGAAAAAGTTATTTATCACTTTTTAGTTTTTGAAAGCGGTTCTCTTTTTTAACCGACTTAATTGTAAAAAGTTTTTGTTTCCCACTTTTTTGTGCCTCCTTCTCACCAAAATCCGAATGAAACGGCCACACAGTTAAAACAGAGATTGAAAGTCCTCCTAAGATGGAAGAAACGAAAACGAAACGAAAGATTACAGCTGAACCAGCTGTAATCTCCATGCTTGGCCGATGCATGTTGGCGATTTTAGTAGGCGTTATGTTACTGAGAAGCACGCTGCTGCCCATCCTCTGGTAAATATCCCTCTGTCACCTTTTTATACTCAATTGAGTAGTAATATTGTGTAGAATTTAGTCTGAATAGACAGGTTTAACAAAAATGAACTGCTACATAGTTTTCGACGAAGTATTTCAATGATATGCTTAGTTTATTGTTGCTTAAAAAGTGTTACGGTATTTAGTAAGTAAGTAAGTTTATTTATTTGTCTAAACATGGTGTATGTACATTGCATGCAAGATATTAAATATGCTTCTCATGTTCAGTCGCATAACGTGGCGTACAAATTGGTAGGACGAGATGGTGCACAATCCGCGACTACATTTATCAAAAATTACATTATGAAATTATATTATTAATTAAGTCATTGCAAATTTTAATTCCGTCTACAATAAACATGACCAAAATTAGCCAACAATACGAGATGATAACTAAATGACCACAAACTTATTACCTACTACAAATAACATAAAAATGTTCTTACTGTGTTACGTCATGCCCAATTCACTCCACATTGTCACAGCTCGAAATTTCGCTCAGTCCATAATGGAAAACGAGCTGGAAGCTGTAAGCTTGTAATACTACTGTCGCATACGTACGTGAGACAATTGTGGATTACGGCAAATCCCCAGTGATTTTACACGCAATTGCTCGAATTGAATCTGAGTGAGCAATATCTAAAGTTGGACAATCAACGAGGCAAATTTTGGTCACAATTTTAATTCTATTGATTTTAATAACACTGATTAGGCGAATGGATTTTCTTTAAACTGTTATACGTTTGTCTACGTTTAATAGACTGGACCGACTGGACTAGAGATAGTACTGTGAGACGAAGTTTATATATTTATTATTTATTTATTTTATTTACATTCATTAACACATACATTTGTTTTTACAGGTAAAACCCAAGTTAACAAAAGTAGTCATAAATTGTAAATTTCCCAAGTAACAGGTCTGGATAGAAGTTACACAATGGATAACATATTAAGTGTCACCCTCTGGAATACCGTCAAGGAGCAAGAAAATATGTCCAAATGTAGAGAGACATTATTAATAATTTGTATTGCACGAACCACTGGTGCAAACTTTGATAGGTTTGTACGGGTTGCCGGAACTTTAAAAAGCCCCTCCCTCGGTCCTAACCGTAGCCTCCTGTTTGGAACAAGCAATCCCAACGACTCCAATATTTGTGGATTATTAAGCATACCACGAAAAACCATAATTACATTATTTTACCAGAGCGAGGTTGCGCCTTACTTCCAACTTATAATACCCAACCATCCCTATGACGAAGAGAGTTGGATACATAAGTGGGTAGAAAGGATAGACACCAAACTGCTTCATGTACAGGTATCGGGTAAATTTGTTCTGCATCTTTTCCAGCATCTGAGAATACTTCACTTCATAAGGATTCCAGATGATAGCACTAGTTTCCAAGTTATGAAAGTGATGGGTACTTAAACATTGTTAAAATTATTTTTATTGTTTTTAAATCTGGCTTTATGTTTTCCTTCTCTGTCTTTAATAATTGTTAGTGGTCTTAACCATTTTCATTAAAGTAAAATAAATAAATAGGACATTTAATTTATTTCTGTTCTTTGTGTTTTTAACTTCCTACTAAGACTTTTCTAGTTTATTTTTATTCTGCCAGCAGTCTGCACGATCTTTTAGCGTGCATGTTGGCATACAAAAATAAAGCACGAAGATGCCTTACGTTCTTTTTAATGTAAATAATAATTTATTTTAAGCTATTATTTATTTTATTTATTTCAATTTACTTCAGGCGACATGGGCCCATAGAAAAAAAAATACCACATTTTACATACATAGTACAAAAAATATCCTTACAATTACATGTGTGAACTTAAATTTAAAGATTAAAAGACCTGTATTATGTACCTACCTATGATCCACAATAAAGATATTGATTGATTGATTGAACTGCACATGTCTACAGAGCCAGCACTCGGTCTGTTCGTAAGTTTTGGTCGGAAATTCACAAACCGCCTGAAAATAATTCCCTGCGGCCATATTACGATATTTAGGAACATAATAAATGCACATTATGATGAAGAACAAAGAACTTAAATGCGCTGTATACTAGTAGGTCTAATTATTAAACAACTTATAGTACTCACATTCGACATCAACAATGATCCTCTTTGAGACGGAGGGCGGGACCGCGTTGGTAGCGATGCAGAGGTACGCCCCCATCTCCGTGCGGCTGATGCGCTGCAGGCTCAGGGTGTCTCCCTCGTACACTGTCACTGGAAGTAAGTGGACCCGTCAGTATATGGCACTTGAAATAATTGTGAACTTAGAGTTAGAGCTCAGGTCAAGTTTGTTCCAAAAATGACCGTCACTCACTGAATGCCTGAGGGAGCCGTGGCGAAGGTAGTGTGGCGATCTGAAGGGAAATTCTTGTATTTTGAAGAACGTACGGATTTTAGTCTCTAGACTAAATTTTTAAAAATTATCTCAATATTACATACATTGTTTGACATTGATTGTCATTGATATAAAATTGCGACTACCTTCAGAACGTATTGGACTTCTGATCATATTTGCCAAATATAGCATAAGAATACCAAAGAGGTCTGATATGAAAAAGGGGAGACCTTTGCCCAGTTGTTGCACACAAATTAATAAAAGAAATTATAAAAATCTAAATTTCCGAAATTCGTAGGAATACTGCCTGATTTAGCAAATAATAATCATTTATAACTTATGTTCAAAATCAATAATTGATAACAATTGGGGACAAGATTGTGTGCTCTTTTATGATAACTATAAATAAAAATATTTCAACAATTTGTAACTTGTTCATGAAGGGGACTGCGCAAATTCTCTAGAGAAGAGGTGTCCTAAAGTTAGAAGATTAGCGATTTTATATTATAGTAACTTGAATTCTTATTAATTAACTAGATCTTCATTTTTAGTTTGAATAGTGCGCTACTTGTGCTAAGTATTAAGATCTTATAAAAGTATCATGTGAAGAGTATTTATTGCACTTTGTTATTACCATATTTTGAACAGTTTCAAACACGAACTTATCCTTACGTACTTTTATACCGACTATTCGTAATAACACGGAAAGTTTTTTCATTAGTTTCTGTTTTCAACCATCACACCATCCAAGCTACCTTTTTCATCCAACAGTACCAAACCTCAAACTACCCACATTGAGGTCATTTAAAACAATCTAGCTCGAGGAATAAAAATTAAAAATTCCTGGCTCGTAGCCGTTGGGTCGGCGGCCGCCATCAAGTGCCCAAATGAGTTTGCCTCTATTTACAATTACGGTACGTTTTCTACCACGGCAGCGCAATGAATGTAATGAGAGAACGCTCTCCGCTCGCTACTTGAATACATTAAACAATTAGTGCCCTACCCTGCACCCGTGTACTTGTTTTTAATGTTTATTTTATTGTTTACATTGTTTATTATACAGGCAGTTACGTTTGGCAATCAGCTGGTGCTATTTAGTTCTTGTGAGTATATTAACAGCAGAGCTGCTTCTAAATCTAGTTTTCAGAACACTAATATATTGCACATACTACATACACACACACACACACACACACACACACACACACACACACACACACACACGTTTTACATATTTCATATGTTCATATTTCTATAATGTTAGTGTTCTCTAAATGTGTTTGGAAAATGCTCGTAGATTTTTTTTTTCGTGTGAACGAAAATTTTACACATCCATATCCATAAGTCAAAGTCAAAGTCAAAGTCAAAGTCAAAGCATTTATTTCAATTAAACCATTTACAGGCACTTTTGAATTGTCAAGGAGTCGATCAGTTAGTCAGATAGTTGAAGCTAGTTGCTCGTTCCAAAACGTAGGTAGGTCTCTATGGAGAAGAACGAGCAAGAAACTCCACGGACACTCTTTTAAATCAAGTTTTTACAAAGTTTGGTTACATTCTTGTTGCTTCTATATGTGAAAACGATGAAAGTAATCTAACAATACAAAACACAAAAAAGAAGTAAGATAAAGTGGCATCTAATCCATGGCAGATAAGAGCTGACCAATCTCCACTGACAGCGCCCGTTCACGAACATGACGCGTGAATCAGCACCATTTAGCTCAACCATTTTGAAGGGAGCCGAATGATCCAACACACGCGCCACCATCAGCGAGACATTTGAGCGAGCATGACAATACTCCCAACCGCCATGTTAATTTTTGTCAAACATAAAGGTATTAATATACATGGCTCCATGGTATTCACATTTACAAAATTGAAATAATGCTGCTAAATTATACAAAATTAAGGTTTCCAATGTATATTATTTTATCATATGAAGTGTGATAAGTTAATAATTTAAAAATATCTATATATAATAATAACGATACTCGTTACTCATGTCAATAGAAAAAGGGGTAGGAAACATCCTTTTCTTCCAATTTGGAAATTCCCTAAACTGGCTGTGGAGCAGGACCAGCATTCAGCCAAGCATCTTTATCATTGATGTAATCTTCTAACTTATAATATGCTTGTCTACATAGTGTGCGTTTAATACATGTTTTAAATTGTTTTTCATTCAATTGTAGAATATCAAGTGGTATTTTATTATAGCATTTTACACAGTACCCCATAAAAGAAGTATGTACTTTTGACAATCTGAAGCTTGGCTGATCTAATTTGTTCCTATTTCTAGTATAAACATTATGTCTGTCACCTATTTTATTAAAAAGATGAAGATTTTTTCGAACATGCATAATGTTTTCATATATATATTGAGAAGGTACCGTCATGATGTTAATCTGTTTAAACAATTCTCTTAGAGATTCGCGTTTGCGGAGATTATAGATTGCTCTGACAGCCCGCTTTTGCAGTATAAAAATAGAATCCATATCTGCAGCCCGTCCCCATAGCAAAATACCGTAAGACATTATACTATGAAAATAGCTAAAATATACTAGCCTAGCGGTATCCACGTCTGTCAAATGCCGGATCTTTCTGACAGCGTAAGCGGCCGAACTTAACCGCCCTGCAAGAGATGTTAAGTGAGGACCCCACTGTAGCTTGGAATCAAGCGTAATCCCTAGGAAAACAGTCCTTTCGACGAATTCCAGTATGTCCTTATTCAATACAACGTTACATTCATTACTCTTAACATTCGGCAAAGCGAATCTTATGCATTTAGTTTTCTTCTCATTTAATACTAAATTATTTACAGTAAACCAATTATGAATCTTAAGCATGGCGTCATTTACGTCGTCAAGGTGCTGTGCCCGTCTATTTACTCTAAAAATCAATGAAGTATCATCAGCAAATAACACCATTTGTGGTTGATTTTTCAGTAAATGAGGTAAATCGTTTATATAAACTAAAAAGAGGAACGGACCCAATATGGAGCCCTGCGGTACCCCCATTTTTACTTTTAAGCCTGATGAATTAACACCATTTATTTGAACTTGCTGCAGTCTATCACTTAAATATGATTTTACTAAGCTAAGCGCTTGTTTACCCAGTCCGTAATGCTCAAGCTTTAAGAGCAGTGTTTCGTGATTTACACAATCAAATGCTTTGGAGAGGTCGCAAAAAATGCTAATAGCATCTTGCGAATCCTCCCATGCTTTAAAGATATGCTTAATTAAGGTGACACCGGCGTCAGTAGTACAACGCCCTCTGGTGAAACCATACTGTTGGTCATGTAAGATGTTGTTACAATTAAAATGACTGAGCATTTGGTTAAGCATTACTTTTTCAAACACTTTGCTGAAAACCGGCAAAACTGAAACGGGTCTATAATTATTCGTGTCCTTGCAATCGCCGGATTTAAAAAGTGGTATAATCTTGCTGTACTTCATTAAATCCGGGAAAACCCCTTGGTCTACACACATATTAAAAATGAAAGCTAAATAGGGTGCCACTGTCTCAATAACCGATTTACAAACATTAGTAGACATCCCCCATAAATCTTCAGTAGCCTTGATCTTGAGTTGTTTAAAAGTCTTTATAACGATTGCAGGGTTTATATGTTTAAATTTAAATTCCGTGGGGCAGGCTGGAACATTCGAACTTAATAAATTAAAAGCAAGTGACGGCGAGGAATCTAAAGTTTCAGTAGTTTTAATAGGAACATTGGTAAAGAATGTTGCAAATTCCTGCGCAACTTCTATATTAGTACTTATGAGACCACTGGAAGTCTCCAGAGTGTAGTCAGTATTATGTCTTTTGTTCC
The DNA here is from genome assembly GCA_947361185.1 of Charanyca ferruginea. Lineage (NCBI taxonomy): Eukaryota > Metazoa > Arthropoda > Insecta > Lepidoptera > Noctuidae > Charanyca > Charanyca ferruginea. Next base: position 29,170,456 of record OX376061.1, on the reverse strand, counting down.
TATTTGTTTCATTATTAATAACTTTCCAAACAGTCTTAATTTTATCATCAGCCGATTTTACTTTGTTGCTAATGTATAACGCTTTAGCTGCCTTACAAGCATTTTTAAAAGTTTTAGAATAAATAATAACATACTTATTAAGAGTGTTAATATAAGGCTTAAGGCCATACAGCTCAAAAAGTCTTTCCCTACTTTTCCTGATGCCTTTAGTTGCCCAGTCACTGAATAAAAACTTAGGGCAAATTGTTTTAGTTTTTTTCTTTAAAATATTCTGGTACTCAGTTTGCACAACTGAGAAGAATTCTTTATATAAAATATTACCATTATTCATACTAAGGTCCTGAACGGGTAACTTACTTATTAAAGTCTTTTTAAATTTATCTAAATTACCAGATGTTATTGGTCTTGACTGAATCTGTATTTTTTGCAAGGGTGTGTTGGACTCAAAAGCAACGGTTTGACCGCTGTGATCAGAAGGAAGATAATTTACAATAGCTTTATCTAAATAGTCGCAGCTACAAAAAACATTATCGATACACGTAGCAGTGGTCGTAGTTATTCGTGTTGGTTCTAAAAACACATTTGACAAATTGAAGGATTTAAAGAGACTTATAAATCTACTGCTACTTGAATTATTTTCTAAAATATTAATATTAAAGTCTCCGCAAATTATTATTGATTTATTACCCGTTACAAGCTTAGTCAAAACATCCTCCATTATAGACTCAAATAAAGAGTAGTTATGATGATTCGGGGGTCTGTAAACGCACACTATGACATGCTTATCTAGCTCAACACAGGACAGTTCAATAATATGTTCAACTGATAGTGCAACAATGTCTCTGCGAGACTTAAATTTAATATTATTTTTTATTATAATTAGTGAACCACCACGCAGCATAGATTTCCGATTAAAACAACTGCCCACAGTATAATTTTCATAATTAATTAACATTTCATAAGGTTTCAACCAATGTTCAGTAAAACAAATAATGTCAAACATTGTCTTTTCTAAAAACAATTCAATTTCCAATTGCTTGGAAGAAAAACCTTGAATATTTTGATGAAATAATTTCAAGGAATGTTGCTTAGCCCTTTTTTTTAAATTCTCTGCATGATTGCTAGAAGATACCTTGTTATTACTAAGTTGAACTATATTGATACTGGTACCTTCTGTTGTCTTACTTACTAGTTTAAACTACTTCAGCTTACCACCGTAACATTAGTATTATTACTAACCATGGTGCTAGTTATAGAACACTTCGACATACTAATTATGTCTGAGTTAATATTAAAAGCTAATAGCCATGCTATCTGACGTCTAAACCTAATGGGCAGATACGCTGTATCTCTAGTCGATTTCAATTTTTCAACGAAACTGTTGGTGTCAAAAAACATAAGCTTGTCACTATAGTGACTAGTTAATAAATGCATATGATTATTAAGCTTATGTATGTTATTATTTGTCCTATATGATAGGTGCTCAAAGTACGGAAAAGCGCATAATATTATTTTTTGACAATTAATGTTCAATAGTTCAGTGACACTGTCAGTTATATCATCAATTTTAACCTTTGAGCTATTACCTACACATATAGTAATAATTGTATTAGGATCATATTCCTGTCTAGTAACTGAAGATATTATTTCTTTATATGAATGCCCAGGCGTGCAATAATTCAATACAGAATGACTCAGGTTGTTATTTAATAATCTACCTAACCCTCTCCCTAAACTATCTGAAAACAAAATAGGACAATAACAATCTTTATTAGAAACATTATTGCAACTGAGAAAACTGTTGTCTGACTGTGACTGTACAACAGAAGGTGAACCCTGTACAATATCTGTTGTTACATTTTTTTTTAGCATACACTCCCTAGCTCTTTCAGATTGGGACAGGACTTCTGTAGCATCAGGTTGAACAACCTCACAGCTTGGTTCCATTTGGAAGGTATCTGGAGAGGTGCTGAGAGGCAGTGGGTCTACTCTGTCTGCATTGGAGTTACACATATCAACCATAGTAATACTAATATACTAATTACTAAATCACTCCTTCTTTTTCTTTTTCCTGCCCTTATCCCATGTTACTTGGGGTCGGCGCAACATGTTTTCTTCTTCCATTCCGTCCTGTCCAACGTCATGCTTTCACTGACTCCTTTTTCATTCATATCATTCTTCACACAATCCACCCATCTTTTCTTTGGCCTTCCTCTCCCTCTCCATCCATCCAAACTAATATTCATAGCTCTTTTGGTCACATGAGTTTCGTCTCTTCTCTTCACATGCCCATACCAAGACAAACGATTCCCTTTCAACTTTTCTGTCACTGGCGCCACTTTCAAACTTCCTCTAATATATTCATTTCTCACCTCATCCATTCTGGTAACTCCCCACATCCATCTCAACATTCTCATCTACTAATTCACTAATTTACTAATTTTACTAATATAAGTAATTACTAATTTACTAATTTACTAATATTTACTAATTACTAATTTTACTAATTTTAATATTATAAATCCGAAAGTAACTCTGTTACGTTTTCAGGATGAAACGGCAGAACCGATTTTGATAATATTCAGTATGAAAATAGTTTAGACCCTGGGGAAGGACATAGGCTACTTTTTAATCCGCGATTTCTTCTGTATCCGCGATAATCGACATTCACGCGGACGAAGTCGCGGGCTAAAGCTAGTTGTGTGTATAATGTCAATGTGACCCAATTATTATTATTTTTAGCTCTAAATGGCTCCTTGTGTTTAAATGCGCTACAGAAAGTAGTGACTAAAATACCTTCATGAAATAAGTGACTTAGGTACACAAAGTACATAATATAAAGTAGAGCACTTAGCACATAAATAATTTAGTAACTATGTCACAGCTCTACAAAATTAAAGTAGAGCTTCTCTAGTCACCCTTTCATTATACAACGAGCGAGAGCTAACTAAGTGAGACGATTACAGCTTGCTCAGGCAGATGACAGCTGTTCCCTCCTTTTACTTTTTAAGTTCAATCTATGAAGAAAAATGAACTTACGTTTTGTTAAATTGCAATGCATTTTGTTATTTTTCTTATATTGTTTAACCACGGCCAGCACGACCTCTTAAAATACAGGTAGATCGTAGTTTAAGAGGTTTAGTGATAATCATGATTGTACTTTGCAACATGAACTTTGATTGTTTAAATGCCTACATCTATAAATCGCTGTATCATATTTTAGAATTTCTATAAACATCCACCAACTAATCAATCAACAATCTAATCATGGTCCATACGATGGACCGACCGACCAAATGAAATCCTCAGTGAGCGATCCATTGCATAAGTGCTCCAGAAACACCAAATGTCGCGAAAAATGGCGAGAAATCATGAAGCGCATATCAGTCTCTACAAATAGCACATGATGATCACGACCGCTCTGACAAGAGTGCCACGAAAAAGGAGAGAATCCAATCCAATCCATCCAATCCAACCGATCCCAATCTATCCATCCATTCGTTTCTTTTTTTTTTTAATTATGTTTTTTCTTGTGCAGTTTTGTCCTGGGGGGTTAATAAACGCTTATTCTTTATTTCTTTCAATCAACAACTTACAATCAACTAACTAATACATATAAATATAAAAAATAAGGTGAAATACACACATAATCTCCACACACCACTATAACATATTATACTCACACGCCCATTTGCTCGCTCACACACTACACACTCCTACACTCTCACTCACGCAACTCACTACGTGTACACTTAGCAAGTGTACACGTAGCAACCTTAAATAGTGCTAGCAGTTTATTCTGGATGTTTGATTAATATAGCTATCAATTTGTAAATCCGTAATTAGCTGTAAGACTAGTTTAGATATTAAGTTAAATTGTCAAAGAGCTGTGAACTTAGTGAATCCATACTCCATACTTATTGTATTTATATTATAAATACGAAAGTAACTCTGTTTGTTACGCTTTCACGATGAAATAGCTGAACCGATTTTAAAGAAATTTGGTATGAAAATAGCCTTATCCCTGGGGAAGGACATAGGCTACTTTGTAATCCGTGACTTCATTTGCATCCGCGATTACCGCCATTCACGCTGACGAAGTCGCGGACAAAAGCTAGTAATAAATAAATAAAACTCTAAACGTTGCTCTTTTCATTTTCTACTTTATCGGAGTGACGAATACAGTACTGTACATCCGCAGAGTTCCACGAGTCACAGCTCAGCATCAAATCTAAATGTTTTCAGTAAAAAGCTTGGCGTAACAAGTTTTATTCATCAGCGTGCGGTCGCACTCCACCACACTCCACAGACTCCGCTCCTCCTATTCACCGCGAGTAAAAAGGGTACACCGCGACCGTATTAATTCAAACAAAAGATTAACACGTATAGAATCGAAAACGGGAGTTTTTCGATGGCGGCCGTAATTAAAACATCCGTCGGGACAAACATACGTGGGAATGACAGCAGGGGAGAGGGTCACACACAATTAGCGACAAGTACCTCTCAACACCACACGTTAATTTTACTCTGTACAAGGAAATCGCTCTTGAAATTAAACTCAATTTTTGGACGCCTTTGTCGGCGCTTTGGGTACACTCAACCGGTTTAATTTGGCGCACAACTCAGCTTTTCCGCGGCATATTTATCTTTAAACTGGATTTTTTCTTGAAATGAGGCTTCCTCAGCTGGAGTGGAGGCCATATTGGACGTGGGATTACGGTGGCGTAAAGTGGTTTTGTTATCATATCTGCAGTATGACTACGAGCGAGTCGAGTGTACGTAATTGGGAGTTCTGTTTATGAAGCAGTACGACTAGGAAGTACCTGTATTCTTTATGGATTAATTTTTCTTTGACAGAACTGTTAAGTTCATGGCTGGGTACTAAGCTCCAACAGTAAAAATGTGGAACCAATAGATTTGTGGCAAAATGGATGTTATGTATATAAATAAATTAATTTAAGGTAGGACAGGTTTCTATCCGTGGGTGTCGTAGAAAGCGACAGAGGGATATTTTGACCAAAGGATGGGCAGTAGCGTCCTTCTGAGTACCATAACGCCAACTGCAATCGCCAACATGCATCGACCAAGCATGGCGATTACGGCTGAACCCCCCTTGAGGAGACCTATGTACAGCAGTAGGCCTCTAGAGATTGATATGATGATGTGATGGGGATAGATAATTCATCCATTGAAACTTTCTCAGTTCTCCACTTCTTATTATTTGAACATAAAAACTATCTCCAGATTAAAAATATAGGATCAACAAGAAAGCTGCTCCACTTTATTGTCTATTAGTTAATGGTTCAGGAATAGCATCGAATGCAATTGTATTAGCTACACGACCGTTCACTACCGTCATGGACGCATTAGGGAAATGCAAACAAAACCAATTTTATGGGAAAGGGGAAGAAACAATTGCATAAGTAGCGATAGAATGCCAAATGTTAGGCAGTATAATCGTAATGATTTTCCTTATGGCGGAATCAGAATTCTGATCTGTTTAGTTAGGAAAAAAGAGACCCAAAATGGATTCGTGTACAAATACTGTAAGAATAGTTAAACAACATTAAAGATAATAGATTTTTGTAATAGTAAGTTGTCTTTCAAACCATAATTGAAACTTTAACATGACATTATCGGGACATAAATTTGATACTCAACATATGTTTTTATAGTGAACCCTATTTGATAGACAGCAATTTGACCATTAATAATCAATTGACGTACTTAATAGTTATCTACAAGTTAAACTAGACCAAAGATCATTTCAACTTCTGTCAAAAGAATCTTTGGTCTAGTTCAAATTTTATTATTTACTTAGACAACCTTAATCATTTACTTAGTTTTAAACATTTTTACAAAGCAAACATTAAGTTAATTCAATTAAATGTTGAGACTCTTAGGAGAGTCAACCCTTGTATAGAGATCTGTAGTTGGCAACAGCTGCGCTCTGTGGATTGTTACAATATAATATATAGTACAACATCAAGGCGCTTCGTAGTGGTTTAACTTAGAATGTCGACTACAACTTGTAGTTATTCATCTGATAGTCGTGCTCACCATGATCATCAACTACGAATTAACTTGGAGTGTAAATCATACTTGCGAAACTCATTAGTGCTATGTACGTTACCGCGAAAGTTAACCGTCGCGACGATTGTTGGTGCGAAAGTTTTTTACTACGATGTACAGAGGCCAACACATCAAGCTACAACAATCTGTCAAATTTCTTTGATAGATTTTCAACTTTATAACAAGAGAATAAGTTTCATATTCAATTGGGAAAATTTGACAGTTTGGTATGGCTCGATGTGCTGGCGTCTGTACGTTACTGCAAAAGTTTACAATTGCCACGTACGTTGCTTAACGGTCACAAAATAAAATAACCATAAGGGCTAAGGCGGAAAGAAAAGGTTTAGCATCTTCTCTTCTCATCTTTGTCTTCTGACCTAACCTAACCATATCGCATTCGCCCTAGAAGGATTACCTATATATAATATCATCGCGGTATAGAACTTTCGCGACAACGAACGTTGCGATGATAAACTTTCGCGGTAACGTACTTCGCGGTAATGAATTTCGCAGCTATGATTTATGTCGACTGACTTGTCCGTAGAAGTATGGAAAAGGGCTTCTTCACATACATTTATCCAGTATAGACGGTAGATAAACGTATTTTACGTATTGTTCTTTTACGACGTGACATGTGCGTTGCCGTTGCCGGGGCGTCTTCGCTGAGCATACGATTCTGTTACGCCTATGCTGGAGAAACGCCAGTGTGATGAGGCTCTAACCTTATCTTTACCAACATTTGGAAAATGAATCCTTGAGTATTATAGTTATTTTAGTCATCATTTCTGTCCATACATACTAATATTACAAAGGTGAAAGTGACCCCAACTTAGGCAGATGATGATGCTTAAACCTCAAGAAAAATTATAGACTACCTACTTTTTTCACGCGACTTCATCTGCATTTACAATGACCGACGTTCATGAGACGAAGTCGCGGCAGAAACTCGTTGACTATAATTATTACAAAAATAACCCACCATTTTTAATCAGTTAAAGATTATTTATTTAAAAAAGAAGGTAAAGACATTGCACGTAGCAGTTTGTTTCTTTTTATTAGGAAATTAAAACTAACTAGGTATTATTTCACATTTATTGCGAGTGCTGTGTAGAAGTCGAGACGACGCGATGGAACAATGAAAAGAAATGTAGCCGATAAAAACAAAATGAACGTAGAAGATAGTTTTATTGCAATCTATAATGTTACTCTAGCTTCAAAAATATAGGTTACCTTTGTTTTAAAATTGGTTGAAACTTACTATTTGCTGACTCTTTATTAAAGCGATAGTTTAGCGAGATCTTTGACCTGCAAATCAATTTTTATAACCATCTTTTGCTTTTGGTGTAAAATGGTAAACTATTTATTTTTTTCTGGATTTGTAAAAAAGCTGATATTCTTAATTCGACATGTATTTTATTTTTATGTTTAATTTATTCATTATTTTAAATTATTTCTAACTTTTTAGTTTTTAAAGACGTTTGTCTTTTTTGAAATTATGTATTATTTAAGTTAAAGTGTGTTCATGAAATTGTAGAATTACTCTTGAAATATGCACCCACACATGTATACACCTTCCTTACATGTATCATCGTAGACACCTACTTATTCCCTTAATCATTTCAAAATTGAAAATTCAATGTTAAAATAAAAACATTCAAATTGCTAGTATTTTTTCAGTACTAAATACTACTGACAACCCTAAAAGTTCTCTTCAAAATAACAAAAAGATAAATTGCATTTTAACAGTTTATTGGCATTATTGGCACTGGCCGTATCAGTTCGCAGTAGATAAATCGCTGCAACATTCGCTACTAATTGACACGCAATTAAACAGCTTTGCTAACGCCGCGTAGAACTTCAGTGAACTGAACCAACTTGAAAATGTAATTTTAGATTGCGGTGTCTTTTGGGAATTCCACTTTCTCAGTAATTGCACGTATGAATTATAATGATAGAATATTCTGCTTGTACTCGTATAGGTACAATTGTAGGTACGAATAAATAGATAGGCACTCAAATACCATTAAGGGGGGTAAGAAATTAAATTGCTTTAAAATAAACTAAAAGCCAGCTTATTTTAAAAGTAATGCTTTCTTGAAATGAACTACGTAGTACATACAATATCTTGGCATCGAATTAATTATGTCGGTACATTCATGAACTGGATGGCTAGAAAATAAATCTTTTTTCAACCAAGATTTTTCACCAAAGTATTGTTGATTTAATTCAGTATTTTTTGATAAAACATAATTTTGTAAAACATAACATATTGTTACTTAAATTGAAATAGCAAAAACTAATATTTTTATTATAGAGGTAGTAATAGTGCTCAGCTCGCAGCAAGGTGGTAAGAACCAAGCAGATAGTGGTTACGGAGCCAGAGTAAAAAAGTCATCACAATGCGTGTCATGTCCAAGATGACCATCGTCTACATCGAAACCACCCTGAGCCATCCTGAGCGCTGGTTTACGTATTTTGGGTCCATATACCAAGTGCTAGTAACCTCATGAGGGACATCGAGTTGATGATCTTACTTTTATCTTGCCATTTTGAAACAAATTATGAACTACTATTAAAATGTGAAATTGCTATGAACGTGCTATCAAAAACTGTATACGTAATTTTGCACAATTTTTTCTGATTAGGTACCTATTAGGAAAAAAATATGTCCACAAAAAAAAACACAATATGTCAAAAAATACTACTAATTTGATTCTAAAAATCTAGGTACCACTTGCTTCACTAGATTTATTAATACCTACCATACTCCGTAAGTTTCATGTGTTTAATTCCTATTAACTTGTATTTCCATGTCTAAGTGAATTGTATTCTTTTTGAGAAATAAGTGTTAACCTTATTATAATTGATTACGAGTTCTGGTCATCTAAAACTAGTTCGCGCGTAGATTGAATATCCAAAATAATTATATAACTAACACATTTTTTGGTAATTTTATATTTGGTAGATTTTCGGTTAGTTAATGCTAGAAGAACAAGTTTACCTTTCTTCCTCCTATCGACGGAGATGGGCTGGCCGTCTTCGCGGCGCCACATGATCTTGGGTGTGGGGAAGCCATCAGCCTTGCACACCAGGCTGATGTTCTGGTTCTCTCGGACTGCTACCGCAGACTGCGTGCTCTCTTCGTCCAGGATATTCGGTGGCACTGGCAGAGGAAATGAATTTATTAGATTGGGAAGTTTGGACACTAAAATAAATTCATATTTCCGAAAGGCTACGAAAAATACTCGATAAATAACCTGCTCCCAAAAAATAAAAGATGCAGATTTAGAACACGTAAGCGGCCACAAGTTGCGTCCTAAAGCAATAAAAACAAGATAAAAACTACGTGCACGTTTAAAATGCAAACACGAGAAAAAACCACCGCTTTATTTCCACTTAAAAGTTTGTAGGAAACGGCCGTATAAAAGACTAAGTGTTACCCGTATCGGTGATTTGGGACCGAACCACGCCTACGCCATTTTATACATATCTAACATTTCCACTGGGCACCAGATACGAATGTTATCTCCACTGAATTGTAACCGAGACTTTGGCTACGTTCCATATTTGCTGATTTTCGTGTTGGAACGCTAAAATGATTAGTTATTAAAGACAAATTTAGTTGTTTTGTAGAGGAGTGGAGATGCTGCGACGCAAACAATGGCAGCGGTACAAACCGCAGACGCCAAGAACAGGTAAATTATTGATAGAGCAGATTAGTGAGATGACAGTTATATTGATCTGGTAATCAATTTTATGTTAAGAGCTGATACGGTGGAAGCCCTGACGCAGAACTATGCTGTTTCTTACAGGAAATTATGAACAAAGGAAAAAGAAAAATATATCAAAGCCTATTAAAAATTCTTGGAAGCTCAACAGCACATTACAAGTAATTATTTTCGTTAAGTTGCTTAGTAATTTAGATCGAAAGTATAAAACAATTAAATATTACCAAAGAGTTTATTTCACAAAGCGATAAGAACCAAAAGAAGAAGCTATTACCCTTTGAAAATACTAAAGGAAAGTAATTAAAAGTTTGTTCGTTCAGCAAGATCAGGGGTAAACAGGGCCCGTCGATATTTTCCCATTCCTGATTAATAAGTTTCTATTATATTGCCGAATAGCTCCAGTTGTGAATGAGAACATATAATTAGGAGCTAATGGATTCAGTGGAATTAACCGACAAGTATTAATTTTATAAAGGTAGATTCAGGTTCAGAAACATTCAAACGTTTTTAATATTTTATAAATATACTATGAAAAAGAAAATGAAAAGATCCAACGAGCTTTGTTTCCACCCAAAGTGTAAATACAGTTTGTATCTAATTTATTCCGTCCCAAATTTCCAGAAATACCTAAATGTTTGTTGAATAAAGGAGTGGTGGTCTACTGTTTTAATATTTGTAAATATGTGAACACTATGTATCTATGAACATAACTTAGCTGTCATTTTATAACTTGTGATACATACTCTAATGTAGTAGTTTATTTGCAAGGTACATCGTATTCACGTATAATTAATAATTACTGTAATTGTACAAAGTATTGATAACAGTTATTTTATTATTATTGTTGTCAGTTAGTGTAAGTATGGAGTTTCTTGCCCATTCTTCTATCCTTAACTTTCAAAAGTGCCTTTAAATTAATGGTCTAATTGAAATAAATGTTTTGACTTTGACTTTATAATAGGTGTAATATTGAGCACATTTATACAGTAACGTGAGCTATATCCCTCTGTCGTGTACTAGGATTACATAAGCGATGCATCCATTGCACTTAATCGTGTGCATCAACGTGTATCGACCAATTCTAGATTCTACCTAGTGCATCCCATGGGACCGAGCGCTTGATATATGAGAAGTTCAGTGCGCTACGCTTGGTTAGAGTAACAGACACAAAGTTATAGAATTTGGAATTGTGTTGACAGGTAGAAATACATAAACTGCCTAGGTAAAATCCAGAACGTGATCGAAGGTAGAAGTAGGTACTACTGGCCTAATATCAACAGTTCTGAGAGAAACTTTTGAATCAATAATGGAATTTATAATTTTGAGGTGCTCGTGGCTAAGTTAAAGCCGTATAGATGAATCGGTCTAAGATGAAGCTACGCTAGACGCGGTCGGTCTGTGGATGAGTGACCATCCCTTTCATACCGAGTTCCCTCCGTGCCTCGGAAAGCACGTAAAGCCGTTGGTCCCGGCTGTCATTTGTAGATCTTTGGCAGTCGTTATGGGTAGTCAGAAGCCAGAAACTCTGATAACCAGTCTTACCAAGGGGTATCGTGTTACCCAGTAATTGGGTTGTGGAGGTTTGATAGGCAGTCGCTCCATGTAAAACACTGGTATTTAGCTGCATCCGGTTAGACTGGAAGCTGACCCCAATGTAGTTGGAAAAAGGCTAGGCAGATGAATGGAATTTATAATTTTCCATCTCATTGATTAGTTTGTATTTGTAGTTACGTAAGTGGCAGACTTACTTTCATTGTATAGCAGAAAAACAATATCATGTGAGGTCGTCAAGGCTCAATGGTTACTAGGAGGGCATTTACGCACCAGGTTGTAGGTACACCATTAGGCACGGGCAGTAAGTACCTACCGATGTAGCCATTTTTCCATTTCAAAATTAAGTACTTTCTAAGTGTATTTTGACATCACTGATCATCATCATCATCATCATTTCAGCCGAAAGACGTCCACTGCTGGACATAGGCCTCCCCAAGGAAGGGTTTTTCCATAATCGCCACGCTTGACAGGCGGATTGGCGATCGCAGTATGGTTGTTACAAAGGCACAGAGAACGCTGCTGCCCATTCTCTGGTAAGTCCCTTAGTCGCCTCTTACGACACCCACGGGAAGATATGGGATGGTGCTATTCTTTACGTTCGACACCACACGGGCATCACTGATATAGCTTAAGAAAAACTTCGTGAAGAAACCTGGTCTGATAAAAGATCTGAAACCGTCGTTCCGCCTTGAGCAAGCGTTGTGATCAATGCTAAAGCTTCTGCATGAAGAAGGGCTTTGCCTTGGAGTGAGATAATTAATAATGGGCCGGTATTATTATTATGTGGAGTCACTGAAATAACCGTGATTCATCACTTGCCTAGCCTTTTTCCAACTATCGTTCTAGATGGATGGAAAATCCTCCTGGATATCCTCCGCCCTATGGCGGGCGAAGGGGTGTGTCAGACTCCTACTGACTAAAAACCACCCCGGTGTTCCATCTCACACCTACGTCTGGGGTCGAGGGAACTGGATATACTTCCGCAACCCCTGACTGGTGCCGGTTTGCTCCTGCGGGCCTTCTCAGGTCAAGGTGAGTGAGGTGTTGGTCTCCCCCGCGTCTTCACGACGACTTCACGTGGTTTCCGAAAATGGATGGACTCATCCATAGACCGACCGCGACAAGCGTAGTTTAACTATGCCCGATTAATCCTTGTGGTTTTTATTTAGCCACGAGACTCCATCAAATAACCGGGATTGTTGAATATTAAGGAGCAAAGTGGCCTACGAACTTAAACTACTGCAGCAAAATAAGAAGAAAAAAAAAGAAAGAAAAAAAAAATAGAAGAAAAAGAAGAAACAAAGAAGAAGAATTTTTTGTATTGTTCTTATTTTATCTGATTTTATGACATGTCGTAATTTAAATAATGAAATGATTTAGTCTAGCGACTGTGATATAATTTTTATTGTGTAATTTCCCATCTATTTATTGGATTGTAATTAAACTCTAACTTTTATAATTTATAATTTGTATGTGATAATGTTGTAAGTAATTATTATTATTATTTATTGTCTATGGAACCAGTTTTCTGAAATAAATGAATTATTATTATTATTATATTAAAAGGAACAAATAACAAAATGTAAAATAATAACGCAGCCCTGAAAAAGATCCCTGCGTGACATGTGCGACAGCCTTAATAAAAAATGCAAAAAAAAAAAGGAAATAAAGAGGCTCACGCTTAGGCAAGAGTGTTATTAGCCGGTAAGAGTCAGGCACTACCCAAACTGACTTAACTATGAGGCAGTCTCGACGTCTCTGAGAATTTCCGACTCCTGCCTCAAAAAAAAAACTACTGCATCAAAGTAAGCAATCACACTCACCAACAACCTGCAGGTATCCGACTTGGCTGATCATGGGGTTAGTGTTGACTTGGCACATGTAGTACCCCCTGTCCTCCTGCTGCACTTGGCTGACGTGGAGCAGCCAAGTCATGGCGTTGTCGTGGGAGACACTGAACCGCGCCAGGCGCGTGATCACGTGCCGGTGGATCGTGAGGATCATCTGCCGGTCGATGTGGATCCATGCCACCTGGGGACAAAGATACAATATCAATTATCACTACACATTATAAAACCAAGTCTCCTGCCGCATCTCTCTGTTTGTCTGTTCGTGATAAGCTCGAAAATTACTGAATGGATTTTCATGCGGTTTTCACTAATAGACAGAGTGATTTATGAGAAAAGTTTAAATATATAATTTGTTAAGATTTTGTAATAATAAGTTGAAATATGACGATGATTGTTTTTTCACTTTTTTCAAAAAAGTCTTTATTTTCCACTTTTTAGTGCCTCCTTATCACACAAATCCATTAAGGAACGGCATCACAGTTAAAACAGAGATTGAAAGTACTCCAAAGATGAAAAGATGGAAGAAACGAAAACGTCTTCTCGGTTTTTGTTGTTTTTTTTTCAATAAGCGCTGAATAACTTTCTGTTTGTTGTATACTTAAACCTTCTCCAGAATGTTACAAACACTTTTCTGAAACCCGCATCAAAATCAGTTCAGTCAAACGGGAGATAATCGCGGACAAACATACAAACAAACATACGTATGTGTGTCCGCGAACAAACATATCGATCGGTCGAACTGAGAACCTTCTTTTTTTTTCTTTTGAAGTCGTTAAAAAATATGGCGACGGTGAGCTACGTAGATGACAATGTTCTGCAATCCGTGCGAAGCCGGGGTGGGACGCTAGTATTATTATATATTAGCAACCCGCCCCGTTTTAGCTTTTTAGTTTTAGTTTTTTTTTCTTTGTAATCTGTGTTGCGGTGGTTTTTCAAAGATTTTTTTTCATGTAAATATTGACCTCTCAATTTCAAAGATAACAAAATAAAAACAGCCTAATCATCCGACACGTTCTCGAGTTATAATAATATATTTGATTCATGTGGTAATTAAAGTTTACATAGATTAGTCGTATGTAGGCATAAATCGATGATAATATTTTGTCTGACAAAAACTGTTAAGTAAATAGCACGCCATGGAGGAGGTTTGATGCCCAACAGAAGACTTCAAGTAATCCGAAGTGCTGATGATGATGATGATGCGTGCGTATGGATTAAGGAGACATGTCTGATGTTAAAACATATATTATAATATTTCCATTCAGTAGTAAATTAGCTGATTGCTGGGCCCAATATTAGAATTTGTAGTAAAAGCCTTTAACAGTTCCAGGACGATTAAGGTGAACTAATAGTCACCTTAAAACTCGAAAAGAAGTCAATAATATTAAAGAAATTACATGATTTAGTAATTTTCTTTATAATCTGCTCAGATTATGAAACAAAGGGCAGATAGACCGCGCTGAACACTGAGAGTGAAGCCAAAAAAGCAAATGCAAATTCAAAAGCGAATACCTACAACGCCTTATCGTTTAAAAAATCAAATAAAAATGTAAATACAAATTCAAAAGCGAATAAAATCACAAGATTGTAGATATTTGCTTTTTTGGCTTCACTCTCAGTGTTCCGCGCGGTCTATTGTTTCATAATCTGTATAAAAATGGGTTTTAAATGGCTGTATTTGAGAAAGTTACAATGCTTTAGTTGTGACTTCTCAGTCTATTAATTCACGGCATTCGTGAGTTATTTTCGCATGAGCCTATAGACTTCCTCGGCAAATAGACTATCCAACACACAAAGAATTTTTCAATTCGAACCAGTAGATCCTGAGGTTAGCGCGTTCAACCAAACAAACAAACAAACTTTTCAGCTTTATAATATTAATAATAATAATATAGTATAGACTTAAAAAGTTTACATTGTATAGCTTGAGTTAAATACCAATTGATTTTATAATACTTGAACCAAACACCACTAACAATACACTATATTCAACCAATAGAAGTACTTTCAATAACATAGTATGTTACAAAACTTTCAGTACTTACAACTCCCCAGTATAAAACCGGTAATATTTTTCAAAATAAAAACCCTGCACATAACTAGTTTATGAACACAGAATACTAAACATCTGAATTCATAAAAGTTCAGGCTTCAAAGCCGCGAGTTATCATTTGGCCGTCCGACCGGTTGATATATCGAGTCAAAGCAAGTTGTACTACAAATTCCCTACCTGGTAAAAGTAATAAAACTAAAATAGAAAGTTTATTGCGGCTGCTTTTACTATATCCACGTGAAATTTATGCCCCTCTGAAGTGAGGTTATTGGTCGGGAATAGATTGAACTGTAGTATAAATTCACTTCTAACTCGATCGGAAATGGAATTCAGACATATATATACCCCTTTCCTATTATGTAGCGGCTTCTAGCGGCCATTGTTCTATTAGGGTACTGCAATTTCTATTAAGGTAGTTCTTTGATGCATTAAAATAGGTATTATTCAAAAATACCATATTTATTTTAAGTGCTTAGTAAGCAGAAATAATCTGTTGATTTAACTATTGGTTTTCCATTTAATAAATAAATAAATACCATTAGGTATAAATCTGTACTAATATTACAAAGAGGTAGAAGTTTGTTTGTATGCAGGGGGTATTCTCCGAAACTACTGACCCGATTTTAATTATTTCACAAATAGGAAGCTACGTTATTTAAATTAAGAATTTGGACAAAAAATCAAAAAGGCGAAGTTGTAGGCTAGTACGTATAATTATAAAATTCAAAATCATTTATACTAAGTAAGATTATTGTTTCATACACCTAATACGATAAACTAACATATTCTTCATGTATACTTAATATTCTTCATGTTATTTCCGGATGAACTCAAATATAGAGCTAGTGGGCGAATGGCCAGCGAGGTACCTCTCCTTATGTTATAATAGCAGTTTTAAAACCCCGCAGTTTACGGCCATACGTGACTTGAGTGACACTGACGTACTACTAGCATTCTAAATGATTAGGACTTTATTTAATCTAGGCTATTACAAACATATAACTAAAGGATCTCTGTGATAAATAGGCATTTGAAGTTTTTATGATTACTATTGAATAAAACCTGCTTTATGGATTCGCAAGGTGCACCTATTTATAAGATACTGTTATAAATATTGCGCTCGTTAATTGTTTATGTTCAAAAATGACTTACGCTTAGTGTAGACATACATATTAACAAAGACAATCCATAAAACAAAGACCCAAAACAATAGCAAATAACAGATAAATAAAACCCGTCAGCTTAGACCCAAACTCTCTAAGCTCCGAATCTATTTCTATAACTCTAAGTGGGTCTCGCGCGAGGCGAGAGAGAGGCGAGATACACAAACGGATAAGACCACCAACAATCCTAAAACCAAAAGACAAACTGCGAAACTGGCTCAACCACGCATCGCTGTTTACCCTGACGAAGTCCGCCGGTACATCGGAGAGTCGCCGCAGACGGGCCGCGGTGTCGCAGTGCGCAACACTCGATACAGTGCATATTTTACGAGATCTGACTCACATACCCTCGCAATACAATCGGAATTTTAGTTCCTTTACTTACTTATTTATCTTAATTATCGGACAGGGAGCGTTCGTGAAGCGACGACTGCAGAGAAATCCGGTGCAATAGAGAGCTGAATTATATAATTATGTGTACAGTACAGTACAGTGAGATTAGAGATGTTCCACCCTGTTGTCGATTCCGGTATACAAAGACGCGAACAGAGTTTATGCCTAACAATATCTCCATATTTTAACGGGATAATAAACAAATCATGCATAATAAATAATGGTTGATTACTCCCCAAGTGCGCGTAACATTTAGGGGAAGGCAAAAAAAGCGTACGTTAATATATCATTATTTTCAGTTCCCCTTTAGACAAAGAGTGATGATACATTATTTATTCAACAGCCTCCCGATCAAATCCATTCAGCATTGTATATGGGCTTTTAATAATAAAAAGAAACATTGGAATGCCGTCAATATTATGGAGTTCCTACTTTGGTAACTGTACAAGTTCTATGGGACACACGTGTTGATCATTACCTGCAAACTTCCTCCCACCGCTGTCACAATGGTAATTCTACTGGCTATGAATATCAAACAAGCAGGTACAACAGCAAGGATCAAAGTCTTGTATTGTTTCAGTGGTATTTTAAGTCAGTTTCTTAGAAGACACGATTTCAAGACTTCATTACTTTTGTGACCCCAATGTACGCCTAACTGAGTTCATGAACAATTTAACGAATTCACTCTTTGCTCATTGATAATACAGAAGACTCAATTTAGAAACTTAACGGTTGAATTTCGATCACAAAGCTCCACAGTGGGATAATTCTCAGTCGAATTAGTCGTTATTATAAATCAATGCTTTTCGACCTCTGCTGCTATTAAGAGCAATGGCGGATTTGTGATTAAGTGACGTCATAATTTATCTGGCACAGTTCCGGGTATTAATAAAGTGGCACCGGCTGCGAGTTCTACTCACCTTCACTCTATTAGCTTTCAACAAGATAAGTTATAGTCTATTGAATATCAGTTACAATGATCTTGTGAGTTTTGTGAGGTAGTTCAAAGTTTGCTAGTAGAGAGTAGTATTGTACCTACTTACTAGTAAGATATAAGTTTCAGGTACGTGTAGGAAGGAAAAGTGAGAGGTTAGAAATAGTTTCTATTAGATGTAGTTCATTTCTAGTCGATGATCATAATGGAAGTTATATAAGTTCATGAATATAATATAAACTTATTAAAGCAAGGCAGAGATGGTGTACCTATTACGTTAAATTTTAGGGCTAATTATTCAATCGGCGGATAACGTTAATCCGAGGAATAAATAATTTGATAGGTTTTTTATTAAAAATATGTGACACCGTTGTATTTATTTTCTTCCCCGGAAAAATTCTGACGATTGAAACGTATGTATTAATAACTGACCCGACAGACGTTGTCCTGTCAATGGATTTTAAATGGTCTTACCGTACAAACCTTCCTTGGACTTCCACAAATATTTTAAGACCAAAATTAGCCAAATCAGTCCAGCCGTTCTCGAGTTTTAGCTAGACTAACGAACAACGATTCATTATTATTATATAGATTACGAATACCTCGGTCCAAATTCAAATGCCAAAACGATTATAATTGGTTTATAAAGAGAATAGGTTATTAAAAAAAATACGTTGAATTAAAAATATTGTGTCATTATCTATTGGCGCCCACTGTGGGACTTATTTACACTTTTAAATTAAAGTGTAAATTAATCGCCGTAACACTGTCTGCAAAATAAAAACGATTGTAGAATGTTAATAGTGTGGAGGAGTAACGTCATACGAGATTCCCAGTGCTGTTAATATTGGCGCCCACCGTGGGACTGGAGATTCTTCCTGCGCGTACATTGCCGCCGAGGGCGTGTCGCTATGTAATTGCATTACGCTCAGCTTTCGCGTGTTGCATGCAAAATATTGAAATTGTCGGGTAATTTTCCTTTGAAGATAAAGTGTTGAAAGACATTTAATGAGTTTCTTGTTAAATAAACTCTAGGGATTTTTACTTTAGGTGCGAAACTAGTTCAGCGCTGAATAAATTGTGTTAAGAACATGTTAACATAACTGTGAAATGTTTCGTATAACATATTCTCAACTGTAATTTATTTTTTAAACTTTCCATAGAAATAATAAAATCTGCTTAATACATGGTAAAATAAGCGTATAAGAACATTAAAATATCGAATAATTTTCTATGGCTAAAACCTACCTACATAGATTCAACACTAAAACTAACATGTCACATTACTACACCTACGACGTTTCTTTTCAAACTTTATCACACAAAATCCACCACTTAATCACATAGGAAATGGCACGTGAACAAACAAGCTGTAAGGGCATAACTCCGTGAAAACTTGGCACTCGCGAGCCGCGCAAAGCCCTTTAAGCCTCTTTGCCCCCTTTTTATATCCCCACCACATACTTAACGGCAATTTCAAGCGTGCCCCTTCATCCAGCGTTACTTTGGCCCGTTTGAGCTCGGCGACGGTTCCAATGTTCTGAATTGGGAATTCGAAACTATTGACTTTTGAAATATTAGTTTTGTTTTGTTTGTTGACAGTGGTAAAAGTTTTCGACCCGGTGTCAATGTATTGTGGATTGTTTTTTATAAAATAGGGATACAATGGATTTGCGGTGTGTGGTCGAAGTTTTTGGCAATCGTTTTTGGATATTTTCGTACATTTTTGAAATTAAATGGCCGTATATAAACAATTTTCACAATTTTTGAACTTAATACCGGTCATTGCTAGACAAGAGTCGAGTTAATAGGAGATGAAAATAATTTTAAAATTTAATTCGGCAGTCGAGTTCAGAATAAAATTTATTTATTTTAAAACACATACACTATCCTCACACGCTTATCTAATACAATAGTGTAGTTATGGTTATAATAGATTATAAATATAAAATACTATGATTAGCCATTCATTTAAGAAAAACACAAGATAATTTCAAGTCCCCTCGGCACATTATCCTGTAGGTACTACTCGTGTGGCTAGTCACTTCGTCCCGCCCATTTATTAGATGCAGTCCACACCATCGAGTCGCCGGAACATGTTTGCACACGACAAGTATTTGTTCGGGCCCTTGTTTGTGTTGTGTTATCTTTGGAGCCGCAACTGCCATCCTTGTTCCAGACATTATGTATAGGATTAGTAAAAGTTAGTCTGGAGATTATCTGAGTGAAACTTGTGGGATAATTTGTTGAGAAGGTAACAAAGATTACTTAAAATGATTGCTTTAAGATTTTAAATATCTATTTTAAAACACAATAAAATTTCATCTGTCTTCCACGAATAGGTAGAAAGAGGTGTATCTGTTATTATAAACCCATTTCTGGCAAATTATTTCTCAAACTTCCAAGGGTACTAATGTGGCAAATCTTTCACCTTTAAAAAAGACAGACACTGGACTAAAATGAAGAACTTTCTCTATAGATATATCCACTATTGTAGTAGAACTATTCTCAATCGAGTTTGAATCTAGGATCCTACATTCAGCAAACGTACTTGAGTCTTCTAGATCAACCAGATGCAAATATTGTACCTCTAAAATATTTAGAGGTACAATATTTTAGAATAAATATTGATGCTTACTCTTAACCACATGCCTAGCCCTTAATGAGTTGAGACAAAATCGCATTAGTCATAGCCGTTTACTCTGAAACGGAATTTGAAAAGTAATAAAAATAAACAGAGGCTTTAAATAATTTTATTTCAATACTGGACACAGCCGGTCTGTTCATAAAATCAGTTACCTTTTATTGTATGTGCTTCAAACAATACACGAAGGAAAAACACATTGTTCTAAAAAAGAAGAAATAATAATTTTATTACGGAGCACAGAAAGAGTAACATTATTTTCCTGGCACCGTCATGCACAAAAGGTTTGTCCTAATGAACATAAAACTATTTTTTCCGGGAGCTATCATTACATCAAAAAAGTAGGCAGCTGAATTTCGAACATGAAATTGGTCGCAGGTGCGATCAAGCAGAAGAATAAAAGTATTTCCAAAAATCACTTAAGGTCCCAACATAATCCGCGCAGGTTATAAACTGGGTTCGCACCGGCCCCGGCTAAGGTATATTTGATTAGGGTTCCCTTGGGCCAATTGGTCCCCAGCTCATACTGCTATTTTTATTTGCCTTGTATTAAATCGTTTTCAAACGATACCTTTTGCAGAATTTATCCGAATCCTAGGTATATATTAATATTATGAGAGCTTATTTGGATACGTGGAGATAATGGTTATATTTCGGTTTAAATTTTGCGTATTCACGCATGTAATGTGACGTTGCTCGATCTGGTTGGTTAATTATACATACACGCCGTACATTTTCCATTTCAATTACTTCATCATTTTATATTGTTGTTTATAGTTAGGAATGCACAGTAATACATACATACATTTAACATACATTTACCATAATCACATATATTATTATATATTAAATAGTAAGTTTGCCGTTCGGGCTAAATTCCGGAACTACTCGTTCGCTTCTGATGATTCTTTCGCTAATAGAAAGATACTTTATTTTATCTCAGTGTTATAATTAAGATACGTAAGAAAATTCACAAGGACAAAGTCAAGGGCGAAAACTAGTATTTTATAATACACAACCTCTCTGTTTGTCCGTTAGTTAGTGTTAAATGCAGGTACATAAGTTTACTCGGCGATATTGTGTTATTAAATTTACTGTTTTTAAATCAAAAGAAGCTATGGGTAGATAGGTACATAATAATAATCATGCAGAAGCTAAATTAGATTCAGGACGCAAGATTTAAAAGTACAATTTTAGCAAAATTTTAGTCCTGGAAAGAGATGAATAATGTAGATCTTTCCTATAGAGTTATAGAACAGATTTGACAATTTCTTTTTGATGCAGAAATTTAAGCCCTACGTAATATGTTCTTGTGGCTAAGTAAAAACCATACAGATCGATTGGTCAAAGGTTAAGTTACGCTTGCCGCGGTCGGTCTGTGGATGGGTGAGCATCCATTTCATACCGAGTTCCCTCCGTGTCTCGAAAAGCACGTAAATTCCTTGATCCCTGCTGTCAATCGTAGATCTTTGGCAGTCGTTATGGGTGGTAAGACTGGTTGTCAGACTTTCTGGAATGACTGGCAACCAGTCTTACCAAGGTGTAGAATCCTCCCTTCTCGCTGCTGATAATCTATTTGTTCACTGATTTGTATTTAATTAGCACTGGCTCACCCACTACCCAGTTCGTGTCCCGGCTAGCTTCACGTCAACTTGCCGCCATTCTAGTCCGTGACAGTTGACAGATGTGACAGCGACCGTACCACCACTGTGTACATGAGACAATGCATATATCTATTTCCATAGATACACTACACAAGGCATATCGTGTTACCCAGTTACTGGGTTGCGGAGGTTCGATAGGCAGTCGCTCCAAGTAAAGCTGGTATTCAGCTTCATCCGGTAAGACTGGGTGGGGAAAAGGCTAGGCAGATGATAATATTTTTATGCTGTTTGTGCCTGCCTTCTATTTATAAATTGATCGGATCATCAAACGCTATACCTATGCATTTGTTTGTCCATGTCATGAAAACCAATAATCGTGGCGAACGTCCCACTAATTGAATCGTATTCACTGTTAGCAAACCTCCATCGTTTTATAAACAAACGACTGCTGTCGATGAAATTAACAAAATTGGTGTTTGCTTTGTGATCGCGTGTCATTGATATTCATGAAACCGTTAACGAATAGAGTAATTGATATTGTGTCATTGGAAGACTCCGTGTCTTCAACATATTTACGTAAATACGGTGTTTACGTAAATGTGTGATTGACTGCCCTGTTGGGAACCCAGGTCGGGCAAAAAATGGGTATCAGGAATTTCTCAGTAGCCCCACGGAATTTGGAAGTTTGTGTGACTCCCGTGGCTCGAAAAGCAAGAAAAGCCGTGTGGCCGCTCGTGTCGGATTCCCGGCCCATCAGACTGTTAGATTTAGGGAAGAGGCGTGGATGTGTGCGCGCATTATGAGTGCACCTACTATACATAATATAAGGCATATAGGGGGTATATAGAGCACACACTTGTGCACTATAATATCCCCTGCGTACATGGTTAGTCTCGCTTGAGCTTGGCTCGCGTGACCAAAATTCGGATGGAAGAATATTTCATTATTAACTTTATGTATACGAAAAGCATAAATAAAGAAAGAAAGAAAAAATGTTTATTGATACAGACCATGTGCACACAAAAATAATAATAAAAAAGATTATTCAATAACAAAAAATATACCAAAAACATTGAATGCCCCACGGCTGCGCCAAACAGGCCCAGTTCAGCATAAAATGCCAGACCACTTGTGCCTGACGCTGGTTTTCAACTAGACCTTTGTGTGTGGAGTAGTACGAATGTAAACCAGCTTTATTATGAAACATAGGTAAATAAATAAATAAAAAGGAAACGTGTAATAAGGAGAGTGAGTGAGTAACAAGGTTTATATCGTTACCTATGTGTGCATGAAACTAACAGTTATATACATACATACATTAGTGAGTTGTAAATAAAAAAAGCGGCCAAGGGCGAGTCGGACTCGCCCATGAAGGGTTCCGTAGCAGCAAATAAGGTAAATTGCGGTTTACGATTTATGACGTATTAAAAAAAAACTACTTACTAGATCTCGTTCAAACCAACTTTCGGTGGAAGTTTACATGGTAATGTACATTATATATATTTTTTTAGTTTTATCATTCTCTTATTTTAAAAGTTACAGGGGGGGGGGACACATTTGACCACTTTGGAAGTGTCTCTCGCGCAAACTTCAGTTTAGAAAAAAATGATATTAGAAACCTCAATATCATTTTTGAAGACCTATCCATGGATAACCCACACGTATGGGTTTGATGAAATAAAAAAAAGAGTTTCAGTTCTAAGTAGGTATGAATTTTGGGGGTTTGACGAACCCCAAAAATTTATTGTTTTTTTTTCTATTTTTGTGTGAAAATATTAATGCGGTTCACAGAATACATCTACTTACCAAGTTTCATCAGTATAGTTCTTATAGTTTCTGAAAAAAGTGGCTGTGACATACGGACGAACAGACAGACAGACATGACGAATCCATAAGGGTTCCGTTTTTTGCCATTTGGCTACGGAACCCTAAAAATTTGTAAAATAATACTGCAAGTCAGTTGCCCCTGCATTTATCCGTACACAGTACCCATAATACGCTGCAGGCAGTCGGTTGCAACGGTTATACGGGGGTAAATAAGTACTTAGCATCAAATCAACACAAGAACAAGAACAAGCACAAGAACAGATGGCCGATGGGGCCGAAAAGTTCTAGAGTGGCGACCGCGAACCGGAAGACGTTGCGTTGAAAGGCCTCCCACTAGGTGGACCGATGACCTGGTAAAGGTTGCGGGGATCCGCTGGATGCTAGTCGCACGGGACCGGTCAATGTGGCGCCACTTGGGGGAGGCCTATGTCCAGCAGTGGACGTCTTTCGGCTGAAATGATGATGATGATGATCAAATCAAAAACGTAATTAAGTAATAAATTAAAATAAACTTTAAAATATCCTTCAGATCTAAAATGACTAGAATATTATTTTGTTCTATATATTTAAATACAAAATACTTTGTAGCCGAAGACCAAAACTTTATTGGGTAATTACACGAATATTTATTACAAGCTTCCAGATTAAACATCAATGACTTTGATTGCATACTCGAAATTAATTTCTAAATGAAGCTAACTATAAAACAAAAACGTAACAAGATTAAACAAATAAACTCAGAGTAAACGAGGCAGCTCCATAGCCAACATACATCAAGACAAAATCTGACAATACCAACAAATCTACAAGAAGTAATATTTGAAATAAACCGTCTACGTTCAACGCCTTTGAAATTACTTCAAAATTCAGAATTACCCTCCAACGCTCAAGTATTTACGAGGCGGGTGTTACAGGATAATAGGGATCGTAAAATAAAATAAATAATTAGGACTGAAGTACATTCATGAATAAGTTAATTGTTCGCTGCAAGGGAGCTCCCTACACTTAATTACTGGCCGGAAAATATGACACTGGAATATGATTGGGTAAAGGATTGCCTACTAAACTTGTTTAAGTATATTTGTACAGGAAAATTAAGGGGAATTAATGAGAGGCCAGTACCTAACTCTGTGAGCTTTTGTTGCTGGCTGGTTCATAGGCTTTGTTATGTACAGAAGGAGACCGATTCTATTGGGAGTTTTCTATTTTTGAAAAACATCAGACCGCTATTAAGTTATAGGCTTATGTTTTCTCTTGGGTATCGTTAAATACCACTAAAGGTTCTACGAGTCGTTACCTTTTTGTGGTAGGTATATTATAATAATTATGTAACCTTTTTTAATTTTTTTTTACAGTTTGGCAGATATGTAAAAGAAGAAATAAAACTGCACTCCAATTTTTTCAGTAACTGGCCGTTGCTCCAAAATTATCGGAAAATGTACGTGTCTATGTCCGCGTGAATGTGGGTTATCTGCGGGGTGTTTCTTTGCGCGTAACCCTATTTTAATTCTAAAATTAAAATTGTTTATGCTACTCCTTAAAGCATCCGCTATCTACCTATAGTCCCGTCAAAATTGGCCCACCCGTTTTGGAGATTAAACAAACAGAACAAACAGACAAAAAAAATTGGTTGTCTGTAAAGTCGGTTTACGGACGATATTTTTATTTTATTTTTTTTATTTTATTGTTATCACTTTTAAGAAGGCTTACAGACAAATTACATAATAATAGGTAACTACAATTAATTATCCAGTTGCTAATAACAAGCCTCCACAGATATTTAACAAATATCTATAGCCGAACAGTTGTAGTTTATTGTGGTACATAAAATGCAAGTTGGTAAGTTTTACTATTTACGCTGCTACATAACCACATTATACATTAGATTGAGAACCACTAGCCGGTGCATCATTTACAAAATATGATTTGGCTATGAGCGTTCTTACTGTGGTAACTTTTACGTGATAACGTCATAAATAATCATAATGGCTAACATATTTATATAACATAAGTAAATAATGGATCCCGTCGAGGTGGGCGGAGCTTATTGCTTGGGCCGATCGTGCCTCTCTATCGCTTGTTCCGCGCTTTCGCTTGCACGCTCAGGCTCAGGAGGAACGGTGACACTTTTTCGTGCGTGTAGCCGGTGTTCATCGATTTGTTTTTTGGTATGACTACCGTGTTAACATTCATAAGCAAAATCTGTTCTATTTATTTAGGTATATAAAACATGTACTGATTACAAACAGATACTTCAATTTTATTTATTTGCGTGGATTATATTGCATATTGATAATTGGAACGCCTGCTGGCACAAGTAGCCATTGTATCACTGTTATACACGAACATAGATTATCGTACCTATATACCAGTATTTACATTAATCTAGTATGTATAGTCTATAGCGTATATACCAGGCAGGTGTTCCCAAGACACATAATTGTCGCTGACGCAGTTAACTTGCACATCCATTGTGGCGAACAAGACAATGTACTTAATGAGAGCTGCGAGCATAGAAAATTAAATTGATATACTGACGAGATAATGTGGAACGCATTATTATGGCTTTAGACGAACATGTTCGCGTCATTATTAAGGTTATAAAATAATTTAACTGTTGGACTGATAAGCTTAACTTTTAAGTCACAGATCATCAACTTCCTATCCTTTTCTGTATGTTGGGGTCGGCTTTCAGTCTCACCGGATGCAGCTGAATACCAGTGTTTTACATGGAATGACTGCCCATCGAACCTCCACAACTCAGTTACCTACTGGATAACACGATTGGTAAAACTGGTTGTCAGACTTTCTGGCTTCTAACTACCCATAACGACTGCCAAAGATCTACCAATGACAGCCGGGACCAACGGCTTTATGTGCTTTCCGAGGCACGGAGGGTACTCGGTATATAGTGGATGGTCACCCATCCACAGAGCCACCGCGGCAAGCGTAGCTTAACCTTTGACCGATCGATCTGTACGAGTCTTACTTAGCCACGAACGCGTCTTTTAAGCCACAGATGAGTCTTGGTAATGCTGAATTACATAAAGATTTGCCCTAAGATGTCGGCGTGAGAAAATATTCTATCAAGTTGTCATCAGCCTAAGCTCCTCGAGTTGAATGCGTAAGCTTGAAGACATGTGTAGTGCCGTATTGGGGATAAGATGGCAGAAATGCATTAGTTGTGACAAGAATCTATAAGTGGCTAACGCCTTTTGAAGTTTTCTGTACCTGCTACATATGTATAACGTACGCCGTGGAATGATCAATTTAACTAAAACCACACTGGTTGTCAACGTGGCAACTCCCCATTTTATAATCTTGGCAGGGCTCTCACCATATGAACCATGTCATCAAGGTCACGAGCAACCGGTAGATGCAAGCGGCAGGTTGCCGCCCATTGTGGTGTTCTATAGAGTAGGTCTTTGATCAACAGTGGATCATCACATCATGATGACACTGGTTGTGCAGTATTCAGGGTAGTAGGGAATCCTAATAAACCGGGCACTAATCTAAATTGCTAGGTGGCTTGACCAGGCTTTGCAATACTCTATTAGGGAACCACTTTAAAAGCGCATGCTCGGATTTTTCTCGGATTTGATATTGACTCGCTATCTGACTTTTGCAGGCACGAAATGCTTGCAAAAGTCAGACAGCGAGTCAATATCAAATGATTTCAATAAAAATAAAACTAAAAGGTAGGTAGGTAACTACATCAAGTCATACAAAGAGCGAATTACAGTAATTCAAACATCCTGGCAAGCCAACTTATGGATGGGACCTACCTCAAGATTTCATCTGACAAACCTAGCAACATATGCTACATACATAAATAGGATGTGTCATAGGACACATACCGACCGAGCCATCTTAACACGTCAAAAAATTTACAGTACTGCGACAGATTGTAAAAAGAGAAAAGAGAAAAAAAAGGTAGGTAGGTAATTTCAAATAAATAACCTTTAATTGACGACGAAACGAAGTTCAAAACGGATTTGCAAAGGTGAGTCCACACCATAACAGTCGCGCGATAATTAGTGAAATGGTCTGAACGTACATTATATTTAAATGTTACGCCGCTCACCCGCGCTATTCATGAATAACTTAATTGGTTCAGTGCAACTGTTAGCGTTAGGCACGCTGCACACGGCTTTATGACTACATAAAACTGGAGCGCTGAGTTTTTTTGCTTTGTTTTCAAGAATAAATGTCGCGTATAGTGCACGAAACTGTGTTAAGGTTAGGATACATGTTTAAGAGGCGTATTCCTGGCAGATTTTTGCTATTATTATTTAATAGAAATATTTGAATGGTGAAGCAATTAGGAGGTATTTTCCCTTCTCAAATTATAAAAAGTATAAGCCATACTATTTTTTCAATCTTATTAAAGATCTTAAACGGTTGTTTGGCCCTGTCATCCAAGAGCTGGTCTTTACCCTGATCAGAGGATCTGCATTGCCATCCAACGTGGCAATGCCACTAATCTCTTGTGCACATTTCAAGAGGACAGACTTTTTTGATGCCTTATTGTATTCGTTTTTTAGATTAATAGTTATAACTTTTCTTTTTTATGATGAGTAAATATTGTATATACTTTGACTACGACATACTTAAGTAAATTTTTATTTTGCGGTTCCAAATTGCTCCTTAAGAAGAAGTACGTTGTTAACTATTATGTTCATTGTACATTGGTAAACGGTAACCGCAGATTTGGCCGTGTTAGTTACAGTGACCAAATACCGTTAAACGTTGTCTGACCACAACACAACGTTTAGCTAAAGTCTTGGTGACTAGGTAAGTAAATGTCTATCGAATAATGTAGTGTAGTAAATAGTAATGTATCTACTTAATTATTTGTACTTTTGTATTAGAATATATAGATATATATTCTCCTGACCGAATTTCTTCAAGCGACGAGTCAAGTACGCAAAAGATACTATAGTGCACAAGTGTTTGCGCAAACACAGGTACACTCCCTCTCCCGGCCGGGGAGAGTTCAGACGCAGGACCAACGACTTTACGTGCTTTTCAAGGTACGGAGGTGTCCACACCAAACTCCGGGTTGCTTGATATTGAGAAATTCCTACTGGAAAAATCTAGTAGATTTTTTTGCCTGACCTGAGAATCAAAGCCAGGAGCCTATGCACAGCAGTCGCCTGCAGCCACGAGGCCAATGAAGCAGTCAAATGGATTAGATTGTACTAGAATGATAACAGTAGGACCTCAAATAAAGTAGGGTAGGGATTATTCAATTTATGCATAAATACAGATTCACATTAACATAAATGCAATGTCAATAAATCATTTACCATTTATGTGTCAAATACGGTATATACAGAAAGTATCGTCGAACAAGCTAAAATAATATCCATCTTTTTACTTTTGCCTGTAAACCGAATAACTTGTTCGACGTATCTTAAAGACTTGGCTACACCGAAGCGTCTTACGACTTGTCCACATAATGTGGCCGGGTTTTAAAAGCACAAAAAAACATGATAGTAAAAAATCTATCCCCATTGCGAAACTATTGCCTTAAAGCTGCAACAAGCCTAACCTTATAGTACCGACGTACGTAGCTAGGTACACTTTACTACCTTTGTATTCGCGATGACGCTGAACTTAATGAATAACCGTGCCCGACTGAAATACAGCCTGAAATTACTGCATTAATTCCTTCAACGATATTTATTATAGCGTAATAATTAGTGGAGGAGACAGGGGCTCCAGAATAGAAGGGAGAGAGCGGGGAAGAGGGTGCGGCGCGAAACTCTAGACCTATCTTTTTAATAAAATGTGTAAAGACGTTAAATTATACGATTAATTAGGATGATTAATGCTCTTAAGAAGGGAAGATGAGAAAAACAGTGTAAGAAAAGGTGGAACAGATATTCTTGTTTTAATTAAGTTATTATTCTCACGGAATTATGTCGGCTCTTGATTCTACTCGAGAGCAGGAGAGCTTTCCTTGCTTTGTTTGGAAATGTTAAACGTACCTGCAGACTGTTCGTAAAGATTTCAATAATTTTTCTTCTACTTCGATTTAAAAACCTAGTTTTGTTATTTCAGTTATGATATTTTTCAATCCTATAATGAGTGTTTTTTTTTGTCTGTTCTGTCCCGCTCCTAGGCAAAGGCCTCCCTCCATGTCTTCCATCTTTCCCGATTCTAGGCTTCCTCCCATGAAAGTATTACTAAGCTAAGTTTTCCATTTTAGGAGGTAAAACCCTGTCCTATTAATGTCTCTTTTGTGAAGTCAATGCGTAATACTTGTTATCATCTCCCTAGCTTTTTCACAACTATGTTGGGGCTTCCAGTCTAACCGGATACAACTGAATACCAATGTTTTACACGGACCGAGTGCCTATGTGATCTCCACAACCCAGTTACTGGATAACACAGTAACTTGGAGAGACTGGTTGTCAGACTTTCAGGTTTCTGACTGCCCATAACGACTGCCAAAGATCCACGAATGACAGCCAGCACTAACGGCTTTATTATGCTTTCCGAGACATGGAAGGAACTCGGTATGTGGTCACCCATCCCCATGGATGGGTGACCACATACCGAGTTCACTCTCCGCGACAACCGTAGCTCAACCATGACTGATCGATTCGTACAGCTTTTACTAGGTATGAGCTCTTTTTGAGTGACGCATTTGAATAATAATAAAAATATAAATAATATGTGGGGACATTTTCACACACGGCCACCTGACCCCAAACTAGGGAGACCCTGTACTATGGGTGTCAGACAGCTGATATACATACACAGATACATTTTTTTTTGTAAATACATACTTATATAGATAAACAACACCCAGACACAGGGCAAACACAAGTGCTCATCACACAAATGTTTACCCTGGGCGGGAATCGAACCCGCAACACGCTGCGCAGCAGTATCCTTTGTTGGAAATTCTAAATAAATAAATAATTGCAGTTTCCTAGTACCTGCCATGAGGCCTGTAATTACTCATTGAGGCACACCTTATTTTTGACAAAACATAAACTGGTGTTATAAATACTTAAAGCACAATTAATTCGTGGAATTACAAAATTGGCTTAATAATGGTCGGTGTACCCCCGTATAATACAGCAGGAGGGGCGAAGGGAGCATTCAGGATCTTGAAGAGATAATTACATTATATTTCACCCACTTCAAGGCTGAATGCCGCCGGATCTGTACTAGAGCGGACCATTAACATTTTATAATAATATTATAAGTTCACTAGCTGATAGGGTTACAAAAGCTATGGGTTCATTGTTCCGTTATAAGAGACGAGATTATTTAAAATTATTCAACATTTTTATGTCTAATTCGGGATGGAATTTGATCGTAACTTCGCTTTTAGTAACTTACTGCTAGATATTTGCGTTCTGGTGTTTATCATTTGGAATTGTGCTTTAAATAGGCAAGCCTCTGTGTTGCTTTTCGCTCGACAGATAGTCAGCCACTACTGGCTTTGGTCTTATTTGTTTTAAAATTATATGGATAATTTAGCAGGCGTCTTGAAGTTTTAAACTTAAGAGTATTTAGAATAAACCAGGCATAAATTGAAACTCAATAAAAAAAAATCTTATGACATAATCCTCAACTACAACTTTCTGCAGTCATGCTTACAACTAGACCAGCTTGAAGAATTAAGATGACAAAGAATTCAAAACATATTTCCATAAGTCGTATTTAGGTCATCGGGAGCGAAGCCGCGGGCACAGCTGGTTTAAAATAAATACAGGCTTCAACAGCTACTATTGATACCTATTTCCAGCCATGTTGCTTTTAAACAAAAACATTTACAATACCATTAAAGAACTCGATTTTTTACCAAACATAGGTATGTAAAATACTAAAACCTATGAAAAAATGGTAATTCGAGGCTTACCTTATAAGTGCCGAGGTGTTCGACGACACACGGCAGGCTGGCATCCCTGCCCAGCGCCACCGTCACGTTTGGTATCGGCTCCGAAAAGCGAGGTTCCTCCGTCAGTACTGGAGACAAAAACAAAACAACAATTCATTCATTGTCCTCGGACTGTCTGGTTAGTCTAATGATTGCATGTGTGTACCATCCTGGGTTTGAACCGAGTTTGGGCTAAAAGTTACCTAATGAGTTTTTCCACCTGGGATGTTTACAGAAATGCTTTTCGTATTACTTTTCGAACATAGCAGTTGTATTGAAACGATTTAGAACTAGTACATAAACTGTACTAGTTCTAAACCCTTTATTATGAACTAGCTTTAGCCCGTGACTTCGTCCGCGTGAATGTTGGTAATCGCGGATACAGACGAACTCACGGATTAAAAAAGTTTTTTCAAAAAAAAGAAAACCGCCTTCAAAAACTAAAAAGTGATAAATAACTTTAGCACAGAACACACATTACTTTACTTTCGGAAGTCGGTGGCGGTGGCTTTGTGATTGTTGTTTTGTATTGCCACCGACTTCCGAAAGTAAAGTAATGTGTGCTTTTTAGTGTTGCCTTAACATCCAAATCCATTAAGAAACGGCTACACACTTAAAAGAGATTGTGAGTCCTCCAGTGATTGAAGAAACTAAAACGTCGTCTAAGTAAGTTTTTTTGGGAATTTGTTGATTTTCTCAAAAAGGGCTGTACCAATTTTGATAAAATTTATATGGGACCTTTTCGAAATAAACCCCTTTCGAACAAAAAAATAATTTTGCAAATCCGTCTATATATGGCAGAGTTATGCCCAAACATACATAAAAAAAAAAATATATATATAATCATTCGAATTGATAACCTCCTCCTTTTTGAAGTCGGTTAAAAAGTAGCCTATGTCCTTCCCAACGGTTCAGATGTTTCATTGTGAAAGCGGAACAGACAGAGTTACTTTTTCATTTATAATATTAGTAGATATGATAACATTATAAAAATGTTATTCAAAACATATTATGAACAACTCACATAATTCATCGATGTATTAGTTGCTGTTAACATTAATGCACGCTACATTTACTTCATAATATCTTTTCAATAAAATATTGTTATTGAGTTTATGCGAATAAATATGACTGTTTTTGTAGCTGTTCGTTGTAAATGCTTGCCTTGTGCTAAATTGTATGAGCATTCATCCGCAAGCTACCTATTTGCTTTATAATTATATTACTATTACAAAAGTTGTCTGCACTAGCTCGCGAGCGTAACGCGCAGATTAAAGTAGCTCATTACCCTCCATGAAATTTGTATTCCGTTCTCGTCTCCGGACAGTTTCCCGTTAATAACCAGAGTTTTAATTACGGCAAACATCCTCAAAATATCAGTCGTTTGCAACATCATAAATCCCACAAATTATCTTTTAAAGCAGTTTGTAAAACCAAAGATATCAACCCTCACATAAATCACTAAGAGAACGACACACTTTACAACCGAACAAGTCATATTTCAGATTAAAATTACGAAAGCACTTGAAGGACAAGTAATATTTTAGAGCTATTTTAAAAGTTTCATATTTACGAGCTGTGAACATCCACTAACCTTCAGACTTGTGACCTTTTGTGATGTAAAAACTGTAACTTTGATAAAATAATGAAGAGGCATTTGAGAGGAGAATGTAAAAGAGCTTAGATTGATATTTTTAATCAACCTCAAAGTTGGGAAGGCGGCAGTTGTCGGCTCGTTATGACAAGCAAAATATTGTTTATTACGGAAGTTTGGCAAATTCCCCCCACTTCAGATCAAGGCGGTGATAACGATGAGCTTGTAAAGGGTGCGCGGAACTTCGGCTGCGGCCACATCAACGACCCAAAATTAACGAAGCGATTTGAAAGGTCTTTTCGCCTTTTCAATTTTAATCAATGCCATTCTGTTAGAACTCACTTTAATGCTCACTTCTGATTCCGTGGTGAGAACTGTATTAGGTATTCTATAACTCGATGAAAACTACGCTAGCGTCAGTAATTGAGAACGTACTAGGTGAAACGAACTACGTATTTTTACGTAATTATTTTAGAGAATACCAAATACTTTCACTTCGGGTAAGTGAAATCGGAAATGAGATAGCATTCGAATTCGAGGGTGATTTCTTACAGAATTGCACTGCAGATCTAAAGTTACAGGTCATGTAATAGACGTATTACACATTATAATAAAAGCAGTAAGTTTAACATGTCCTCCATGCCTTTTGCCATATCTACTCTCACGTTTTTTTAAACGTGTGTATCATGACTGGTTTTTTCAATTAGCAATATAATTGTTAATGAAGAATCAAAAAGAAGCGTTTAAAAACACAGAACAGATAGCTACTAGAGTATCTATTTTATTATACAACACAGTTTGAGACCAGGAAAATGCTAATGAAGGTGAATGCACAATAAATATTTACGAAACGCCCGATTGTTATCTATCGCCGATTGAAACATTAACCATGCATGAAACGCCTAAATCTCGTCTAACGTTTATAACCGGATAATAAGGGATAACTGCCTGTTCGATAAGGATTAACGTTAACTTTATTACATCACAGAATACCTGAACGACCCCTCTAAACCTCGCGCCAGTGTTTACTTTACAGCAGTTTTCATTTACTTCCCTTCATTATAATATGGAAGGCGAAATACAGAAACGAGACTCGGTACTCATCTTATAAAATAGAAGTAAAACTTGTTGGAATTAGTTCAGGATTCATAACTAGGATTACAGCGTTGTGCACACAGCCTAATGACTCATACTTCGTCGAGTATGGTAATTAAAAGTACGTTACAGTATTAACTCAGATGTACATCGTTCCAAAGCAAAAAAGCGGCTGTAGCGACGACGCTGTAAATAAATGAAGCTAACATTTTCCTTTTAGCAAAAACGATAATTTTTTATCAATAGATTTTTTGTGTATCCGTTGTACGATATTATTTTGCTCTTCGTCACAATGATTACTTTCTTAGAATTCTGATTCTTATTTGCGTATTAATATCAGAGAGATTTTTCAATGTAAATGACTTTCTTGTCCTTGCGATTACAATGATTCTTACTTTTGGGTCTACTTTTAGATTGATATCATAATTATTTTTGTAAGCTTAGAAATAAATTATTAATATTCGAAATATTAATTTGGCCATTGATTTAAGAAATCTCAACATTAAACTATTTTAAACCGATGAACATGACAATAATGGCTTTTACATATAATCCATACTTAAATGTGAAAGTAACTCTATCTGTTACGCTTTCAAGATAAATTGGCTAAGTCGATTTAAATTAAATGTGGCATGAAGATAGCTTGGGCCCCGGGGAAGGACATAGGCTACTTTTTAATCCGGGACTTCACCTGCAACGGCGATAATTGACATTCAAGCGGACGAAGTCGCGGTTAACAGCTAGCATTTTATGTATTTAAATAATGTCAAAATAGCAAACGGCCTTATAACTTAAATACCCCAACATGTCGGATCATTACAAAGAACACAAAATACAAATTTGCTCGTTACCCACTTGCTATCCGTTAATTAACGTATTTGGTATTGAGGTTATTCTTCACAGTTATTAATTCATGACATTTTGTTTCTCTATATATGAAATTCATGCATTACAATAATTTAGTGTATTCTCTTTTCATGAAAAAAAAGTCTTGTTTAACATCTAAACTATTTTATATCCATTATCCAATTTAGTTTGCAATCGTAATCAAGCTGAAAATGACGGAATACGAATATCAGTGAATTTGACACCACAGAAAACGTAGTTTCATTATAAATTGAGTAACAATTTATTTTACTCATTGCTTTACTCTTTGTTTGAAGCGAATGTTGCGGAAAACAATCAAATAATTGTAATTTATATTTATTTAATATCTATGTAATATTTTCCATTCCGATCACTCGATACTTCCATATCAAACATTTTATGCTAAATTAACTTCCCGCAATAATACCGAGTGTATCGTTTTCTCAAATTCACCGCTGCCCGTCTCTCTGATAGCTTTCTCTTTGAATAATTTACAAGTCGAAATGGCAATAAATTTTATATTTTAGTCGGAGTTCGTTTCAAAGAAAAAGTAATATTGTTTCTTGACTGTGACATTTTTCAACTTGTTTACCGAACTGAGACCAACATCTGCGTGTCTCGACATTTATAAAACACCGCTAAATTGAGTGTACGGTTGACGCGTTGTATAAACTTGTTTTAAAGCCTTGTAGAATTACGTGTGTTATATTAAATCTTCTAGCAAAGGTAGTAAACTCACTTCAGTATAACAGGGTTTGGTTTTTCATTATGATCAATTATGTTTGCTGTTTCGAGACACTGGATAATCGACCTTTCTGTGTTACGATACTTTTATGAACGCTCTCATTCGATAAAGTTTGTGTTCAAATAAAAATCTTTAATACTTTCTTTACTTATCATTGAGTATCGCTTGAGTACCTATCCTATTCAATAATCTAATGTCTAAAGAGCGCGTAAGAGTACTCCAACATATTATTTTTCATCTCAATTTGTACAGACCATAACCGTTCAAAATTCTCGCTCCGCCAACAAACCCAAAACTACAATTACGTCATGGAAACACACAAATTGATCGACACCACGACTAATTTGATAACCAATTACTCTGTCTATAACCTCCCCCCTCCTCCCTGTTACTACTGCTCGGAGATATGAGCCACGAGATTTAATTACTCGAGTTGAGAGCCCCTCAAAATATTGTCTTCATTAAGGGCTCGCTCCCTTTGTGTCGCGTTTTATTCGAAAAGTTCGCGTGTAATTTCGGAAAACTTAGTTAGGTGGCCTGTTAACGTTCGCGTTCCTGATTCTCATCACATTTAAATGTGTTGATATTTTTGTGTATTATTATGGGAATCGCTTGTTTTGGTAATGGGCATGTGAAAGAGGCGAGGATATAAAGGTGAATGAATGGAGAGGGAGAATGATGAAAGAAATGGGAGTCAGTGATAGCAAGACGATTTGTAGAACGGAATGGAAAAAGAAAATATTTTACGCCGACCTGAACATAGGACTAGGGAAGGAAGATGATGATTATTATTCTCATTCAAATGGGTACTTAAGGCTGCTCTCTCAAAAAAAGCTTGAAAGAAGCATGCAGATGAAGCAACTTTTCGTCGGCATTTACAAAGAAATTACATCTGAAAAATCTTAGTAATCTACATGATATGATACGTAATTTGGTTTAGCCACAATTTTTGTATCGGTATCACATAATAAAAAAAAAATGTCAAATCACCTCCAAATCGTTGAGATGAAACCATTTTACTCCTTAATTTCTTATCAAAAGAGTATAAAAAAAAATATGTACCTACCTACTGCTTTGCAATACAAAGGAAAATGATTTGGTTTTGTTACTTTTCACAAATATGTATTATTTTTATTACAATAAATTAAAAATGCGTCCGATTAAAGACTACGTCTACATCACCCCCGCACTCGTCCATAAATTCAGTACAGACCAAATGCTCAAGGTTATTGGCATGTATACAAGCCTTAAGTATTTTATTGCAGACTAGCTTCTGTCCGCGACTTCGTCCGCGTGAATGTCGGTTATCGCGAATGTGGACGAAGTTGGGTATTAAATATATATAGATATAGCCTAGCCTATATTCTTCCTCAAGGTACAAACTATCTTCATGCATTTCATCAAAATAGGTTCATTTCATCGTGAAAGCTTAACAGACAGAGTTACTTCCGTATTTATAATATTAGTATGGAAGTATGGATAAGATTGAGAAGATTGTTCCGTGTGATGTCGGACGTAAAGAATAGCACCATCCCATATCTTCCCGTGGGTGTCATAAGAGGCGACTAATGGACGTACCAGAGAATGGGCAGCAGCGTTCTCTGTGCCTTTGTAACAACCATACTGCGATCGCCAACCCGCCTGCCAAGCGTGGCGATTATGGCAAAACCCCCCATTGGCGAGGCCTACGTCCAGCAGTGGAAGTCTTTCGGCTGAAATGATGATGATGGGTCACTGTAATATTAGAAAAAGATTAAGCTACTATTGTGATCTAGATTCAAGATACCAAGAAAAATTAATGCTGAAATTCGAAGAAATAAAAATGACACAGAAAAATGAGTGGACGCAGACTCGTTTCTATTTTATGAAGTCGTGCGAGTAGATGAACGTGAAGAATGTTCTCTGTTAAAACAAATATATATTTTTATATGAAACCATTATTTTACGACTTGAGCTGAAACCCAGTGAACCGAATTTTCAAAGAATCGACGCGTTTTCCGAAATAAAATTCACATTCGTTAACTGTAGGCCTAACACGTGCGTAAAAGTATTCGATTTGATTCGATTTTTGAATAGGAAATACGATTTACCTTTAGAATTTTGTTTAAATTTTGCAACAAGCACAATAAGTTTCACCCATTGATTTGAATAAAACCTTAAAACTAAATAAATATTGAGTGCAAAATGGGTTATTCCAATAAAAATTCATTTACTCTCTGTCCATTGGGTTATTAGTTTTTAGACAGGTGGTGTTTTTGACAACTGGTGATTGCAGCTACGTAACGTTTCGATTATTTACACTCTAATTTGTATATAGTATCGATTATCGATTATTTGAAACAAGCAAAAAACGATTGTGATAAATTTGGGCGAAGACTTGTTATCAGACGTAAGTTCCATGTCAAAAGACGACGAATAATAATAACAATGTAAAATTAACTTTAAAATCTTAATTTGCTTGTTTAATTTTCGATATTTTAAACCCGCAATATAAATACATTGGATTATTTTTAAAATATATATGTTTTTAGGATTACATAAATATAAAATTATTATTTTCGATTTATTCATTTGAAGCGAATACATTCGATCCCATCACTAAGTTTGTACGATAGACTGTAACCATATTTCATGCGCTTAACAATCTTTATGTTTTTTGTAAAAACTGATACGTATACTCTATTATAACGTCTGTAAGGAGCCATAAATAAGATAATCCATTAATGCAAGCCCGTTTTATAACGTATTATAAAGTTCACTTTTAGGTAATCGGGAATAGTTACGTTCTTAGGCAGCTGTCAAAAAAATTATAACCCAATGGACACAATATAATTTACGTG
Source organism: Charanyca ferruginea (assembly GCA_947361185.1). NCBI lineage: Eukaryota > Metazoa > Arthropoda > Insecta > Lepidoptera > Noctuidae > Charanyca > Charanyca ferruginea. The sequence goes on along the minus strand of OX376061.1, from coordinate 29,131,593 downwards.
ACATTACTTCGTGCGCTCCCTCCGAAAGTAAATCAAATTCTCGATAACATTTGATAATTCCAATATAATTATGGTAAAGTGTAGCGTTATTTCTTAGTGGTAGAATTAGGTGAGCTAAGAAGTACAATTTTTTATAATAATAAATATTTATTTCATTTTATTCTTCGTATTGGTCCTGAAATTAATGTTATTTTACGACATTGTAAAGAATATCTAAATAGTTCACACAGAATATCCATTTTTTACAGTCACTACACAATTTTGGTCAATTCCCGATTATCTCAGAATCACGAGAGTTTCGAGCGATCGATAAAAAGTCCATTCCATACAACACAGAAAATTTAGGTAAAGCATCCGATTATACATACGTTCCCTGGTTATAATAAACTAATGAAAGTGTTCTACGTCGTTATACACCTTACCTTGACATATAATAGTGATGATTTGTATGACGCTGATGGCGATGCTCCTGCAGGGTCCTCGACGGGTCATGGTGTGTCACACTCGCATCTCGTCACCAATCAACCCCTCGTGGCCTGACCACTGTGGCTTCTCGTCACCATCTGTGAACAAAGAAAGAGGTCAATATACTTTGTCGTCAAGTACCCACATTCAGTCCCAATGTGACGTCTCACCACTGATCACGGGACCATGGTGGACACGTATCTTGTACTGCATGCCCTGTCACCTGCACATGTGAGGACTAATGACTGCGTTAGAGGATGGCGTTGCCGTGGCTGAATACTGGGCCAAACAAGGAATCTGGCAAGAACAAACACACCGAACACAAGAACAAACTCGACACACACATCATACATATCTGTGTCGTTAAACATATTATAATCAATGGCTATCAATAAGACAGGTCATAGTTTTTTTATTTTATTTTCATCTGATAAAATAGACATTTTTGTTTTATTTTTTTTAAATTGGTAACTACGTATAAAATAACCCATAACTATAACCCATAAGTATTAAAAATATAAGTAAAAACTAAAATAAAGGCATCAAAAAATTCCTCTACATTTGGGAAATATTATATTTTTTAAATAATGTACCGGACAAATAAAATCTTAACTTTTAACAAAACATTTATTCTGAATATTTTTATTGGGTAATACCATATATATGACGCGTCGAAAAAGGATTATTAACATTTTCGAGAATATGCAAAAAGATTTCACCATGAAAAAACCTTTGAATTCAGCTTCCCCTACAAAAGGTTTCACTCCTGGTAATAATTTATGAAGGGGGCTTGTATGTATTATGATATTCACCCTGTTAGGAGAGAAGGTAAATACTGTCCGTCCCCTAGACATAATACCTTTGTCCCCCTCACACGATACCCATGGGAAATAAAGGGGTGGTGTAAACCGAAACCGACAACATTTTGGAACAAGTTACTGCTCATTTGGTTGAAAATGCACATAATGTAACTCTATGGATTGAAATGTTGGGCTGTGAAGAAGATGAAAAAAGGATTGCATGCAGCAGGGATGATAATATTGTTGCAGATGTGTGGAGTAACCAGAATGGATACAATCAGAAAAGGACGTTCATTTCTGACCGTATCCATTTTTGACAGAAATGAGTTTATTACAGAAAGTTTCAAAGCTGCGTCAGTGACATAAAAGCTAAAATTGAATCGTTAGTTTAGCTATGGGTATGTAAAAAGGAGGAATAAAATGCATGTGACTAAAAGAGTTATGAATATAAATATGGGTGGGTGGGAGAGGAAGAGGAAAGTGGAAGAAAAGATGGATGGATTGTGTGAATAATGATAAGAAAGAAAAGGGAGATAGTGATATTATGACGGTAGACAGAACGAGATGGAAGAATAAAAACATGTTCCACCGACCCCGACCCCATAGGGGTTATGGCGACAATATACACCGGCGACCTCGAGCGACCGGAGAATCCTATGCGCTGCGTCCAAAACTCTCAAAGTTTAGTCGAAGAAATAAAGAAATGATAGTATTCTTTAACTTTAAAAAAAAAGGCTTATACTATAAGATAGGTAATAAAATTGTCTGTAAGATAGTGAAACTGAAAGTTTCGTTAAAATATATCGGGTAGATTTTGTGTGATTATCAATGTTTTGTCCACGTCAGACAGAACTTCACGAATTAATTAAACTATATAGGTATAATGATGACATAATAAATGATTAAGAGAATGTTCTAGTTTAACTTTTTTTTTTCAAATCATTTACACTCCTCATTTTGACATGATGGTTAGTTTAAAATCTGTAAAAGTCGCTTATTAGCACCTTAAGGGCAAAAAGATGACGAAGATGATAATGTTGTTCTATCGTATTCAAGTTACTCGGTAACAATCTTCATATAATCAATCGGAGTCATAATCAGAATTCAAAATGTATCGTTTGTATTAATGATATTACTGCCCCCAACCTTTTCCCCTATGTCAAAACAAAACGATGTTATCATAACAACCAATAAGTTTTGTATTGTCATTGTTGATACAAATTGATAAACGAGTGGGGTTGCCCGGTAATTAATCACATACGCACCGTATTTTAATGTTTATCACGTATTGTGAATAAATTGTCAATGAAATGATAACGATTGAGAATTATTATTGTGATTAACGGTTTGTGGGATGCGGTGATATATTATTTGTTTGATGATTATACTATTATTTTAATATTATTGCAACCCATTCGCAATTACTAGTGCGCTTGCATTGCCGCAAGAGGCGCTAGTGTAGAGTGTGCTGTCTATTTAAAATGTCAAATATCACTAAACATAATACTGTTTGCGAGCGTCTCATTGCAGATTTTCACTAATTATTTCATGACTGTTGTAAAGATTGTGCTATTCCTAATTTGCAGTACCTACGGCTCAACGAATTTTAATTTTATTATTTTTTTAAAGCACTACATTTATTTTATTTGATTTATTTGGTTATTATGAAGTGCTAAATGACAATGCCAGATCCTGCCCCACCCATGTACAGAAAAGTAAATTAATGAAAATAATTGTAATGCATATATAACCTTTCTATAGTAAATTATTTTTCTTTAGAACTTGCGGATTACGAAATACCTACCGACAAAATACAAACTCATTTTACCTAAAATACAATTTAACCTATAAGCAATGTCATTATTGTTTTTAGATTTAAACGGAAACCGCAAGTTCCACAGTCACTAAGACTAATGTTTAGTTATCAGCAATAAATAAACAGTAAGATGCTACATATTGCACATGACTTTTATTGAGTGGGGCAAAGTTCTATAGAGTTTCTGGCCTGGTCCTTTGTATCTCAGAGTTTACTTTAAGGATTTTAAAGGTTTTCACCAAAGTGGAATTATCGGAATTCACGCAGACGAAGTTAATAAAATCCTGCTGAACTGGTTCCACGCTAAACAATTATTATATTACATTTATTGAGTCTGCCGCACCAACAAATACTTTTTCAATAAAAGCGACTGACTTGTTTTTTTTTTCTTTTCAGTTTTTATTAAAGTTCATTTTTGTCACGCAGTCTGGTCTTTGATTTGTTTATATAAAATTCACTTTTTAAGTCTTCGGGTCTACTTTTTCTTTTTTCATTTATCGATGCAAATTCTTTACAGAACTTTCTATAAATGTACAATAACCATGTTAACTTCGTGATTTTGATACTATACGATATTGATATTATACACACTTTAGAATAGTGTTTTTATGCAGGGTACATCGTATCCACGTAACATAATTATATAATTCCTGCAAACACAAATATTGTTAACATCGTTTTTAAAAGAGTAAGTATGGAGTTTCTTGCCCTTTCTTCTCCATACAAAACTACCTTTTGGAATAGGCAACTAGAATCAATTTTTTTCTCATTTGACGTTCAAAAGTGCCTTATAATGGTCTAATTGAAATAAATGATTTGACTTTGACTTTGTCTTTACTTCATACTAGCTTTTGCCGATGTCGGTTACATCGGAAACAGATGAAGTCGCTTACTAAAAAGTAGCCTATGTCCTTCCCTAAGGTTCAAGCTATTTTCATGCAAAATTTCATTAGAATCGGTTCAGACGTTTTATCGTGAAAGCGTGACAGACAGAGTTACTTTCACATTTATAATATTAGTCTGGATAAAAGTCATTTAAATCAGATGCAATAGAAAAAATGGGCATCAAACTAAAGTGAACTAAGCCGGCATTGAGATCTAAATCTGTCGACAGACTGAGTTCAATCGATATCGTAGTATACAAAGGCTGTCAGCTGTGTTTAAATCAAAATACTGCCGAATTATTGAAATCTATTTTTGGTACAATTTATGCTGATATTTGATCCGAAAAAGATTGAAATAAGGAATAAAAGTTTCAGTTACTTAGTTACTTTATTCAATTAGATTGTTTCAGGTTATATTAGTATTTATAGGAAACTGCAATAATGTCGTTATGTATATTATTATGTCTTTAACGAATGTACATGACAGGGGAGGGCGACAGGGGGGTGAAAGGGGGAGCGGGGGGCTTTATGGCAAAGCCCCCCCTTGGGGGAGGCCTATGTCCAGCAGTGGACGTCTTTTAGCTGAAATGATGATGATGATGATGAATGTACATACCATAAATATTTTTTATTTGACGACACGGTTGGCGCAGTGGTTGAACGATTGACTGCTGCGCTGCGTGTCGCGGGTTCGATTTCCGCACGGAAAAAATATTTGTATGGCCTACAGATAGTTGTTCCGGGTCTGGCTGTTTGTGTATGTGAGTTTATATGTTTGTAAACGCACCCACGACACAGGAGAAATTCCTAGTGTGGGGCAACGTTTTTTTAAACAAAAACAAAAAAACAAAATACAATAGTTCAGTGAACCGTCAGTCTCCTATAACTCAATTCCTCTGTCATCCTCTTCCTCATGTAGAACACGACTTATTTTACCATTACGAAACATAAACAAACCAAACAAAAGACAGAGTACCGACAAAATATTCTGTTAAGCCGTCAGTCGATTTGCATTAGCGCACAAATGAAGTAAGGATTGAGGAGGCGACTCGTTAAGTAGCCTCAAACGAGTCATCTGAGGTCGAGTCGGCGTTCGAGACAAAGGTTCAGAGGAAACGACGCAAGTTATTGACGAGAAGCGAGAAATATTAATCGATTTGTAGAAAGATTTGTCGGTGACGTGCAATTTGTAGGAATAGTTACCTCTAAAAAACAAATTAAAAAATTAAAAGCAAACCTAACTCGTCCTTTGTTATTTTGTTAGCATTAGGCTGACAGAATATTAATTTCTCAATATCAACTGCTGAAAATAAAGTTAAAAAAGCCACATCCTTTTTGTATGTATAACTTTAAAATTTAATAGGTATTTTTAAAACACATTAGGTTTAAAATTAATAATCGATTTTACCCCGTTTTCATAACAAGTGAACACAATTTACAATATTATTTTTTAGTGACTATGACATTTCAATAAACTTTTCATTAATTTGTTCCCTGTTATTGTTGTCTTTTTTAAATAGTAAAAATACATTATATACACACCTTTTGTAATGGTATAATGTTAAGGGGCGATCATAGACTTAAAATCATACATTGTAAACCAACATAGTGAATTTGAATTTTGAATTTTCTGTACTGACCACCTGTAATAGGTACTTTTCGACTATCCCAACTCACTCCAGTTACAACGTAGCTGTGGCTGAACTAAAATTGAAACTAGTCCTTGTAGTAATAATATTGGGCTCCATTATACACTGTCATTGCTTCGACCACAGGCGACGGTTTCAGCGGAAGTCACCTCCGCTCGTGCCCAGAAACTTGATTTATCCCGCGATCAAATTCAATTGTGTCAAACGAGAAATTGACTAAAAATTCTACTGTCGCGCCGACGCACGACACTCCGTGGTCGTCGAGTTAGATTTCTATAATAATATAATCCATACTATAATATTATAAATGCGAAAGTGAGTTTGTTTTCTTACGTTTTCACTGCTAAATTATCTGAATAGATTTTGATGAAATTTCGAACACCCTTTCATCTGGGCATCTCAATTTCCAGTGCCTATTCGGCATCTTTCCTCAGACCATGGTCCACCTTCTGTCTTGTTATGTGCACATGTGAGGATTAATGACTATGTTAGCGGATGACGTTGCTGTGTTTGAATACTGGGTCCAACAAGGACTAGAACAAACACAACACATAAATACATTCTCACACACACACACACACACACATATTATATTGTGTTACATTTTCTGTGTTTGCTAACGGTACGCTCAGAAAAAGAAGAAGATGAAATTTTGTACAGTCAAAACTTCAATCCCAAGAAAAAAATACTACTTATTAATTCGCCACTTTGTTTGCATCCACGATAGCAGACATTCGCTCGGACGAAGTCGCGTGCAGTAGTTAGTATGCTATAGGTATGTCTCATTATAACAAGTTATTTACAAGTAATCAATGAACCATCCACGAAAACTTTCATCGCTTTTGTAATTTGCGAAGACAGGTTAATTATAATTCTAATGATCACAAGTAATTTCAGCGAATACCCAAATGCCCTAATGTTTATTTTTTATGTCCAATAATATTAATATAGCAAAGCATACGGTACGGTATCGGTTGGTCATTGTTAAGCTACGCTTGCCGCGGTCGCTTTGTGGATGAGTTCCCTCCGTGTCTCGGAAATCACGTAAAGCCGTTAGTCCTGGCTGTCATCCATAGATCTTTGACAATCGTTATGGGTAGTCAGAAGCCAGAAAGTCTGATAACCAGTCTTACCAAGCCAAGGGGTCGCATGTTACCTAGTAAATGGGTTGTGGAGGTCCGATAGGCAGTCGCTCCATGTAAAACACTGGTATTCAGCTTCATCCGGTGAGACTGGAAGCCGACCCCCTGACAGACCCCTCCGCCCGCCTCAGGGCGGAGGACATCAATGAGGATTTTCTACCCCAGAACAAAAAAAAAGAAACCGACCAAAACATTGTAGGGAAAAAGCTAGGTAGATGATTAATGTTATAAATACCTACAAGCATCAATTATAGTTCATTAAGTTCATTGTCACTAATTTAATATGTTTACGAAAATTTTCATGGCGTTTCTAATTTGAAGAGAGAAATTAATTATAACTCTAATAACCACAATTCATTTCAGCGAACGGCCCTTTTTATTTTTTTACAATTATAAAATGGCGTCTTTTTATCATCATGTTTTGAATAACGTCGTTGATATTACAATTCGTTCTATGTTATTTTTTTATTTTTTTTTCGCGATTTATTCACAAAACTTAATTATGAATGCATCCGTAAAACGTTCTATGTGAACAGCCAATCAGAACACTGGATTTTAAACTGTTGAAATACATTACATGTCAAAAGACGAAGATTATAATATATTGCAATTAAGTCTATGTCAGGAGAGAAAAGAGATGAAAACCTTATTATTATTAAATAGTCTCAAGTCATATTAAAAAAATATATTTATTAATCGTAGAAAACAACTATTGTCATGATCTAATAGTTTCAACAATAAATTGTTATTTACCTCTCCTGTAAAGTCTGACAAAACTGACATGAAACGTATTGCAATATCAACGACGATAATATCTTTTATGAACAGTAGTTGATTTATAATGACTGCTTTGAAGTTAGATTTACATATTACTATTGTTTCTTACTAAAAACCGTATCGTTGGCCAGTTGCCAGGCCCTTGTCTATGATGTTCTTCGGAACGTTAATGTTATACGTGACTGCAAGCACTAAGTCTTTTTGTGTTTGCATCAATAATATAATTACTATTTACTGTTTTATTACTGCGCATAATGTCGTATGCACTTTTTATATTCTGTTAGTAGTTTTATTTATTTATTGTTTCATCGAAATATCATTTTGTAAAAGACAGCGAATTAGCTTAGTACAAAATTATACAAGCAATTTCAAGTAGGTACTAACCTACCATGAAAACTATATTTTTTCTAATATAAGCAGTAATAAACTACTCAGTTGTCTAATTAAAAGTAAAATTGTAACGCAAATATTTATCCAAAAATAACTTAAATAAATTAGTACAGACATTTCTGCTGAACCCAAAAGTTAGGCGAGCAAAATCGCAGCAAAACGTCAACAATACGTCATTAACTTTGCCGTTATTTGTTGCAAATCCTTGTCGCTTACTGACGGCATCATCATTGCTCCATTACAACCAAATATTACTGATAAAAAAGCTCCCAAAGGTCCGTGTAATGAAAAAATAATAGCGGTTAATGCCGCCCCTGATCGGCTAATACCCTGTATAAATATCTCACTACCGTACCATTATCGCCGATAAAAGTGTTTGGCCCGTCAACATTATCGCAAATTTTCGCATTCAATACCTGTTTTGTTCGTCGGAAATCAATCGGTGGCGCTTTTGTAATAGAATTGTGAATTGAAACTCGATCGATTGTAGGGTCTCGTCGCGAAACCGCTGCGGGCGGACATCGTCTGGTTGTGATTCATCTTTACGTCGCTGTCGTGCTGAACGTTCAGGGTTGGCACTTCACACTTTTATTTCGTTTTTTTATTAGTGAGATAAGCAAGTTACGATTTTAAGAATTTATTAGACACATCTGTTTCCCTATAAATAGCAGGTTCATGACTAAGTTTTCCACTGGGATCAACATAAAAAGTTTTTTATGCAGCAAACATTTTTATAGATGAAGTCAACATAGTAAAATCAACTACGGCGGTAAGCGAGAGGTTTTATTAAAATGACTCCTATAAAGTGGGTTGATTTTAAGTATTATCTATACAATGAATTGTAAATAAAAATAAGATTTTCTTTATATTATTCTTCTTTGTATTTTAAAAAGAATTCATTAATATAAGGGCATGTGTATCGTATTATAAGTTCTACTTATTATAAATTTAAGTTTAGTTTGTATTGGCAAACTAAACTAATTTATAATAAGTAGAATTAAATTTGGGCGGAAATACTAGTCCGATTATGTAAATTCTCTCGCTAATAAAAAGTTAAGTACGATATCACTGAGTGCTATTATACGCTACATTTTATTATAAAAATAGGGACCCGAAAAAAAACTCACGCTTATAAAGTGTGCCAATGCCGGATTTTATTTTATGTGCATTTTTTTTTTTTTTTTTTTGTATTTTATTTTAATTATTTCTAATTTATAATAATTTTATGATCATTGTTAATATTATTATTATTGTTTTTGTAAATTGGTTAAACTTGTCTGAAATAAATGAAATTTAATTCATGTTACTATTTTTATTTATTATTTTTACCATAAGTAAACTCTTCATTTGTATCATTTAGTTTTCTTAAATTCTAATTTACTTTGTTAAATCATAGTCATGCTGTGTATAGATAATTAGGAGTTCAGTCTCGACCTGAACTTTAACACTTACTGTTATTTATGCAATTTAATGTCTGTCTATTCTGTTTTGTGTTCCTATATAAATAAATACATTTTTAAGTCTCTGGCAAAAGCTAGTTGTAAATAAATTGACCCTTATATTCTGTTGTTAAATCTCTCTCTAATCTGACTTCGGTCACTAAGTATAATAGACCCTATAACCAAGAAGTCCAGTTCATGTTACCGTTATCGAGCATTGAAATTGAAATCATTTAGCCCTATTTCAACCTTTATGCGAAGCCATTAGGAAAAACTTAAACAATAGACGCGAAACCATTGATGGTTGGGTTTTAATTAATTAATTTTGGGTAACCAGAGTATCAAATTGTTTCTCAATTACTTTAAAGGTTAACGACTGTGTTATAGGAATAATTTTAAGAAAAACCTTTTTCCTCTTCTATTTATTTTGTTGCTGATTCTGAAACAGTCAGATTAATTTTATTATATGTCTAGTATTTTCTATTAAAAGAGTGAGGGATAAAGAAAAAGCACTTGTGGCTCTTGGATTTTTTAAGCCTTCACACGTGCCCTTTTTCTCGTGGAGCACTAGAGCGATCCTTGATGCCTCAGACATTCAAATCATTACATTTTGGTTTATTTATGTTGGATGGAAGATTTTCTAGAAGATGATGGATAAGCCAGACAGAATAACACATTTAATGTTAAGTGTAAACTCATCACAATTGGTCGTAGGTGTTGCGATAAGCACACACACTTAGATTTTGAAGTAAAGCAATTTACGTAGCAAAGTTAATTCAGCAGTTATTCGCCGAATTTTCCTTCACTCTGAAATGAATATGTAATAAAATGTGAATATAAAATTAGAGTCTGAGAGCCTTACATTACTTCAATATAATTTCTTCACGTAATTTTGGAAATACATTTATAATTTTCTTAGGTTATTTTCATAGTGGTGCAAGCCCTGATTTTGCCGGAGGGCAGCCCGGTCCCTCGTCCCGAGTAGCCGAACCGTTCATTTTGTTAAAATCCCATTCGGAATGCTTTTGTTTGCGACACCCTTGTTTGTCTTGTACTTCATCAGCTCGACCGCTGTGTCATTACCATGTAATGTCGTTCTGATAACCTTTTGTTATCATCATTTAATGTTTTGTTTACCGAAGGAGTAGATGCTTTACTAAATTATGTTAACTGTTTATTTGTAGATGTTGTTTTAAATCATAGAGGATTTTGATTATTAGTCGCTTTCATCGTCATTATTTTGAGACCTGGAATAACTCTTTTCTTCATGTTCTTGTAGTCGTTCCTCTCCAATTACTGAAAGTTGAACTTCGAAAACTTCTTCTTATTTCATGCCGTGGAACAACTACACGGCGTTCGTGACTAAGGTTCACTCCTAAATATTTTATAGTCAAGACTTTTTCCCAACAATTAATAATATAATAATTATTTAAGGGGACGTTTCACACACGGCCATCTGACCCCAAACTAGGCAGACCTTGTACTATAAGTATTAGATAGTTGATATATACAACTAATACATAAATAGATAACTCACGAGGTACTGAGTTTAATCTGGGGGCACGGCAATGCCCCGCCAAGACGAGCCAAGCGAAGCGCTTGTAGGGCACTACCTACTTTTTCTCGAAGTGCTTCGTCGTTTTTTCGACGGTTTGTGAAGTTAGGGCTTTTAGAGGTAGGGCATGTAGAGTTAGAAGCTTTGCTCTACATGAGATCTGATAACTTTTTAACAGTGCGAGCCAAGTGGCCTCGTCTTGGCAACATTTTACATGAAAAATGTTTTGGTGGGTAAACTTTATTTCTGTTGCTTGTACAATAGGACTTCTGTAATCGATTTATCGATAAAACAATATTAGCGTTGTGCAATATATAATCTAGTAAAGAATGATCGCGACAAACTTTATTGCTGTCACAATCATAAATTCCAACGATTTGCAAGCTGTAACTCATAGATACACATTTTGCTCGACAACGATTGTTGAAAGCCAAAGCAGGCCATCTAACATGGGTTTAATAATTTGTTGGCTACTACAACGTTATTACCGGGAACAAAGTAGCAATTCACCGGCTAAAAGCCTGGAACCAGAAGCGTTCCTGTTGTAACTACATTTTGTGATTTAGCCTTTCCTAACTTTAGTCGGTTGATGGAACTAGGCTAGATTTTAGTTATTGTTTCATCTATTTTTATCAAAACATTTTCGTGTAGTTACTACAATGACATTAATCACCTAATAATATGTTTGCAACATCCCCAACCCGGCCTTTTCCCAAAAATATTAAGGTCGACTTCCAGTTTAACTGGATGCAGCTGAATACCTAAATTTTTAACTTAGAGCAACTACCTAACTGACATCCATATCACAACCCAGTTACTCGTACTGGTAACACGATACCCGATGTTATCACCATGTGCACCATGCTGAGATAGGAGCCTTGTGGCCTCGTACAGGACCAATTTTGGTTTTCATTTTTTCTTTTTTATGTTGTTTTTGTGTGTGTTTTTGTCCTGGGGGCGATTAAATACTTTTACTACCTTTCTTTCTTTCTATGTTAGAGTTAGTCCATTTATCGAGGAAGGCTATAGGCCCATGCGAAGCCGGGCCGGGGCGCTAGTAGTATAAAAAAACGTTAAAATAAGACTTATATTCCTACACAGTCCGTGTCTGATAACAGTTCCATGTGAGCTCACACGAACAATGTATTATGATAAAGTAGGTGAGCAGCTCCTCAGTGCGGAGAGGCGATAGTCGGTTTAACGGGAGCGGGTCCTCAAGCTGCGATTAATCTTCAGCCTGAACGTGTGAACCTTAGCCTGCGTGGCCCGAAATGGGATTTAGATTGTTGCCTAGCTTTATTAGCTTTAAACTTCCCTCAGTATTAGTTGGGTGTTCGTAGTTCGTCTGCTTCACTGTTTTAGCTTGTGATAATCGTAAGCAATTTTGTTGACGCTTAGTTTGTGTAGCTTTTACGGAGTCAGTTAGTAGGTTTTATGAATAAAATTAAATTGGTCACTATAAAATCTTTGTACCCACAAAACAATAATAAGATGTAGGTACTATGAACGTACCCCTTCCTATTTTAGTGAAGATTTAAAATCGTCATAATAAATTGTCAAGATAATATTTTTTAAAGATCTATTGGCCTTTTCTTCGTTTGAAAATACTTGAACAAATTGAATAAAGGCAAATCAAAGATTTGTACATCTAAAATGGTTTTTAAAGATAAAAGTTTTTCTCGGAAAGGATAAAAAAATAAGGTGTTGGATATAGAGATACGACGAACTTTATAATAATACTATTGAAATTTAGACGGACTCAAAGAAATAAATTTTGGAGAAGTGACTGTTTACTTTTACAGTGCAGTGGTACGGAGTTCATTCTTTTATATCATTCTCCAACAGATGATGGACACGAAATACTTTCCTAATAAGATTGACAAAATCAATGTTGAGCCCTTGGTAAAGCCTCCATGGGAAATTCCATCAAATGTGTTCGAATCACAATTTAATTAAATATCAAACCGACCACATTAGCCGATCATTTTTCATCATCCCCAAATTCTTTGATGGGCATCTATTGAAAAATTCTAAATCGGAAAATCCACGATGCGCCGATCATTTTTTTGCTCGAAGATACCAATATTTCCAAGGGTTACAGTATAATGCGATTAAATTGAAAATGTTAAACCTTTGGCCCGGTAATAAGGAGCGTGACTATCAACATTTTTCCACCGTCTTATATTGAACGGTATTAAGAGGCCCGCAAATGAGTTTGAGAGTTTTATTATGAACGATGTCACGATTGAAGGGGAATAAAAGTATAATAGGGATTTGAAATGTTTGCCTCCATAAATTGGATTTGTGGTCACACTGCAGTTTTGCTTTTAAATACAGTTTAAGTTACATTGATAACCAAATACCTGTAACACGCAACGTGTATTGTGAAACTTAAAAACGTTAATTGTTTTCAGATTTTTATTAAAATTAAAGTCAAATTATTTAGGTATATAAATTAGTCATTTACAAGAAAATTTTATTGAATCTAATTGTTTCTTAATAATCATAGCTACAAATAGAGAAGAAAACTCCAAAACTATTCTTCAATACGTTGACTGCCGGGCAAAAGATGTTGAATGTAAAACCTCTACTAGCGTCGGACACACGATGTCTCATTAATGAATGTGAATTTGTAAATTTGTAACTAAATATATCTCTTTCTTTTTCATTTATTACTATACTAGCGACCTGGCCCGACTTCGCATGGGCCTATAGCCTTCCTCGAAAAATGGACTATCCAACACAAAAAGAATTGTTCAATTCGAATCAGTAGATTCTGAGATTAGCGCGTTCAACCAAACAAACAAACAAACTCTTCAGCTTTATAATTTAGTACAGATTAGTTAATGTACAATATTTACACGAAAAATAAAAAGGAAAATCTATAACTTATTATCTGGGAATGTGCCCAAGAGACTGGCGGCATTGCCTCGTGGGATTGCAAAAAAGCTATTATTAACTTTAACCATGTTGTATTATATTACTATTACATAATTATAAGAACGAAGTTATAATATCTAACTTATTATATTTTCAATATTCAATATCCTTAGAAGTGTAGCAGCAAAATTACTTCGCAAGTAACTAGAATATTCGGTACTAAAATTAACTAGAATATCGCTGTTAGGCAGTAGAGTTACAACAACAGAACTGAGACGAAAGATCTTTAGAGTATCTTCATAGCCTAGCAAATTATGAAGACATAATTTACTAGGTTATAAAGATAGCTACAGTTATCACAGCTGGTGGAATTAACCTAATTAATGGAAAGCTAATTGTTACGTCACGTGAAGATCTTGGCACTGAGTAATATCTTACAATTCTCATTTATTTTCTTTTGTCTTCATTTCACAGTGCCTTGTTATCCGTAGGTATAGGTTCAACGTAGTAATTTTCCACAATGTAAACTTCAACTGTGTAATCTATAAACATAATATTATCAGTAGGTACACAGCGAACCAACTCAGAGTTTCTACCACTTACAAACACAATCTTCCAACTTAATCTCCGAAATTGCCAAGACCATTACTTTTCAACTGTATTATTCTTTCATACCAAGAGACACTGTGACTGATACATATTTTAATAAAACTTTTGTCAGAACAAAAAACATGGGACACACCGGCGCACGTACTCCGCATTATTTCCGAGCAGCATTTAAAGTTTCATTCCCAGTGTCACAGACAGTACCCACTACGGCCCCGGCATAGAGGGACAGACGAGTGAAATGAAATATAGGCGCGCGAGCGCCGGGGAGCGGTTTTATTACCGCTATGTGTAAAGCTTGTAGAAAAAATTACTCCCAACTCACTTTTTTATTTGGGTAACACAGGGACGTCTGAAGTTCGGTTCGAGGCGCGAAGAGGTAAGATTCAGTACACAAGTATTCTCGTTACAAACACCTGGCTTGGTATCATGATTGATCGTGGAAAAAGAAGTGTTTCTTACAGCTACGACTGGTACGGAACAAAGTGGAAAATATTTTAAAATAACTTGTACTGCAATAAAATAAAGATGTCGTCTTGATTTTTTTATTTCTGCTGTTTGACAACAAAAGAATATGCTAAAATTATTAAAAATCATATTTCATATGGCATATGGGCATATGGTGGCCTGCGCATACAATATAACAATACGTTCCGGGTGTTGATGGGGCTGCCGCGTTTTTGTAGCGCGTCCGGCATGTTTGCCGACGCGAACGTTGATAGTTTTTCGGCCATTATGCGCAAGAGATGTGCATCTCTGCTACGACGTGTTCGCGCCAGCCCCAACACCATTCTTAGAACGTTGGCTGATAGGTGGGACTCTCCGATCCTGGGGCGGTGGGTACGACTGCATGCAGTCAAGTAGGCACTCTCCAGGGTCGGCGTGCCTCATGCAGCTTACTAAATAAATGTTACTAACACTAGTTTATAAGTTTACATTGTTACTAACAAATATGGAATGTAATTCTGAAATAAACGTTTATTATTATTATTATTATATTTCGCTGTTATTTTTCCCCGTTCAAAACTCATCAAGTTAACATTAAGGAAGGCAACCCAAATAAAAATATCGCCCCCATTTTTCTCACAAGAATATTGCTTACATTGCACCCTTTCCATGCACGCTTCAAGTCCACATCTGTCGTAAGGAATGAGGTGATGATAATTTTTTCTTCCTTCCCCTTGAATATTGCTCTCCAAACGTCTTTATTTGCAGCCGCGCGTAATTGTCGAAAAGCGAAATAATGGCGGGCTTACAACCACCCCCGGTTCTGTGTTCGACGCTTAATATAACTTTTTAAGGTATCTTAGAATTTCTGTTGTTTAAAGGTGAATTGAAATGATCATTGCGTGTTTCTTGCTGTGTTGGTCGTTTATATTAAAAAAAAAGATTTTAGGATATAAAATGGTGATTGTGCATCAATATGGGTGATTGGGACATGTACGCTATTGTACCGTTGTACCGTGCAGCTTTTACTGATAGAATGCTATGATATTAAATGATACGTGTCCATGAAGGTTTAACAGTTTATTACACTAAGTTAACACCAAAGCTCAAATAGAGATAGTTTTTAAGAATAAATGATAGATGATACTGATTATGATATTGATACGTGAGAACACACGGTGCGTTCGATGACCGGTAGTGAACTAAATAGTAAGTGAAAATGAATAATTAATGTTGGCGGATATGCTGATGCGGTATGTACAATAATTTCCCAATGTACGGTTGCACCGTACAGGACATTATGTCAACTGACTAGGCACTCGGTTCCATTAGCGAATGTTTCTTAAGAGCGCGTATTCGATTCGTGACGAAAACTTCATATTTTTGCATTTTGCCCAGAGCAATATTGTAATTATGTGAGCAGATTATTTAAAGACAATTTACAGTTTTAGAAAGTAAAGTTAAGTCTTGATTTAGACAGCTACAGAGTAAAAGTATAATTTTTAATTATGGTTTTTTAAAGCGAAGACTATTCTTTCATATCGTTTTACGAAAATTAACGTCAGAGTTAATTTTCAGGACGAATACAACCATTACAATGTGCCAAAATATTTTGTTTTATGCGTTTTTCCAACAGTATATACAGTCATAAAGACAGCTACAGAGCCAAAATTACGAAAATATTACTATTATGTATTAAAAAACAATGTTGAAAAAGTAGAAAATCGATTCACTTTGACAATTTTTTTTTACCAGTATTTGAATAAAAATGTAACTGATATATTTATTTTATGAAAGTAAATGTTATGCTTAATATACATAATATTTTTCAGTCCGTTATACGAGCTCATTTATTTTAGACAATTATTTTAAAAAGCACTGTAAAACATTGCGGGCTGTCGTTTGCCGATCAATTTCAATGATTCGTGCTTATTTCGTGCATATTTTTTTTTCTGATGCACACAAACAGACCATTGTATTGTACTAGTGTGTGTCAATGCTGCTACGCCGTTCTAGCAATCGCTTAGATTTTGAGTTGCGCTAAATCGAATACGCGCCCTTAACCAGGAATTTAAATAACAATTCTATCAACAACTATTTATCTAAATTTTCACCTCAAAATCTCATCAAGTAACTTATTTATTTATTAAACTGAACCCAAGTCACTCAAAACCGTTCACTTCCCGCTCATAAATTATACAAAAACATCTCACAATTACACATATACTACACACACAGTATATGTAATAACGTCAGGTAAAATTCAAGGGTGCTTGGAGTTTAATCAAGGCAGCTCGTCTGCTAATAAGTCGACCCGAGGCGGTGCTAACAAGGGCTTATGTATGTACCACGTACGAAGATTTGAATTAGTGGACGTGGAATATGTAGCGGTGGAATAAAAATTAAGAGAGGTGAAACATTGGATTAGTAAACGACTCGTGGTTTAGAAATTTTAAGTTTAAAAAGAAAGAAAAGAAAGAAAAGAAAAATTGTTTATTTGAAACCTCGTACAGGTAAACCGAAGCCGAACCGAAGTGAACCGAAGTTTGTGGTGATTATGTTACTGTTGAAAACATATTTCTACTTTTAGCTTATTTGAGACGAAGTTTATAATATTTTGGCTAAATTCTTTTCTTTCTTTACTCACAAAGACAGGGTAGTAGGTGTAGTTGGCGTATGAACTATGTGCAGATATGGTCTATGTCTCCTGTCAGCCAGAAAAAAAAAGTTTATAATTCTGTGACGCTTCTATCTTCTGTTTTTGTTTCTTGTAAAAAATAAATATCAAATTATTTTATACCTATTTCAAGTTGGGCGACCCGGGCGATCTGGGTATTTTTTGATTCGTGATTTAAAAAAATTAAACCTAGCTAGATCGATTTATCGCCCCCGAAACCCTCTGCATACTAAATTTCATGAAATTCGTTGGAGCCGTTTCCGAGATCTAGATTTTTTTTTTTACTATTAAATAGGCTTGCGATTGACCGCAATTCACCTGATCGTAAGTGATAATGCGGCCTAAGTTGGAACACGCTTGCCTAAGATGAACCGGCGGTTCACTCGTGCCTTGAAGATACCCAGTTTTTTTTTTAAAATACTATTATACACTATACTATTATCTATATCTGTGATATATATGTATACAAGAATTGCTCGTTTAAAGGTATTAGATTGTATTTATCCTGCTTACATACCTGGTACATTAACAGCCGTTACGATAGCTGTGTGTGTTGTTCACACACAAAGAAGCGGCCAAAGGATAGGCACGTTTGGTCGCTTCAATAATATTGATATCAGTAATTAGTAGACCAGTAAGAGTTTGATGGTTTTCCTTCAGCTGGTAGTCGTAAGGTTGGAGAAAAATATACTATTTGTAGAGACGGTTGGTACCTATCTGTCATTTTATATTTTTGACATGAAGATACATTGATCACCAACAGTATATATACACTTACATAAGCATAAATACCTTTTCAATTACATACCTAAATTTCAGTAACACACAACTCGTTATGGAATAGTGACGTTCCGTCTGCGTAGGAGTATTGAAGTATTAAATTATGCACAAAGAACTCCATAAAGAAATCGGGAAAAAACTCATAATAATTTCTGACCTTTAAAAAGTTGGAGAAAATTGATATTTTAACCTTTGTAAAATGCGTAATAAAGGTAAAAGTATTAAAGGTTTCTCTTTCTGAATCTTTTAATTCTGATAATTATTTCTAGTAATCCTTTCACAATCATCAAAGTTCTAGTCACCGAATGAATCCTTCAGTCTCATCTTAATGAGACACAAAAGATCATTGAGCTCAGAATTCATCAATCTATTAAGTTATCAAAATACACAACCATAATCATTTACCACATGTTGTGGTAGAGTGTATAGAACCTGAAAAAATATTTTACAATACTATGTAAAACTACATTCTTACAAATAAATAAAGTCTTATTCTAACCAATCATTACCATAATAAATAACCACGAAGCAACCTAAATAAAGTTGGTCTGTCAATCCTTCACAGACACAACATCAGCATATCTCTAAGTAACACTGAATTTCTCAAACCGCTGCCACCTACAGAATCTAATTCATTTGCTAATCTATTCAGATACATTAATGATCTCGGATTCCACATCTCATTAATATACAATCATATTTAAACCTCACGTAGCTCGAACACAGTGTTTTATTCAAATTGGCTAAAGACAAACACTGAGATAGTTGAACCGGTTATAAATCAGAATCAACTTCGCGTCCTAGTTTGGTGCGACTCTCGTCCATAATACGAAGACGTTAAAGTCGGATATTGTGTGAGTTGAATAAATTAAAAGAAGTTCTCCCGGTTCCAGTGTAATTTCCTTACACGATGGCGTAAGAGGGAAGAAGTAGCGGCGGTATTTAATTTTTAGGAGGCGATTAATAATTTACGCTATAGTCTAGTGGAGTGACTTCAAAATTTGGCACAGTAATTCCTTTAAGACTTCTTACAACTTTAACTTAAATTCAGTATAAAAAGGAAATTAATTTTAAAGCATGCTTTTGCCTTGATAGCTCGATGTAGTTCATCACGTTGAGAAATAAAATATTTCTAGTAAAAGAATTACTCCAAAAAGAAAGGAGAAAAATGTTTAATATAATCATTTGAAGCTAAAGTTATTTATATAGTAACGCCTACGCTCACTTTTTGCGAGTAATAAAGAAATGTTAAATGTTAACACAATCGTGGGATGTGTTATCGTTTATAAAGAACGTAGGTAATTTATTGTCTAAACAACACATTTCTTTTAATACTAAGCAGCATTAAAACTACACCCTTATCAAATCCACAAAACACTGATCCATGATTTCCCTACGGGTCGGGGTTCAAACGAAATAAGCTTCTCATAAGATCAGAAATCCGCCATAGTATGGATAAAGAGAAGCTAGGGGTAAACTAATAAAATGTTCAAACAATGCGGAACTTAGCAATAACTATTACATCCAGGACGAGATTCACAGAAAATGCATTGAGCTAAAATAAAAAAACACAAAAAAAACCTATTGTTTGTTTATTAACGCACAATGAAGGGTGGCAGAGAGCCTCCACGGTCAAAGTAGATAGGTAAGTACGTCCGGTGCACTATACGCAATCAGTTCCACTTGTTTAATCTCAGCATTACGCCCTTTTGGATGGGGTGAATTCCTTGTTCCTTCGTTTCTGGAGAACAGAGGGAAAAGAAACGATTCACCTTGCTACCAAGCGTTGGTAGCCTGGTATTTGACAGTTGTATCATGCCCAAAGTTGTTTACGCACAGTTCTTATCTGAAGAAGAAGAACTTAAAAACAAATGAGACTCAGTCATAAGGGTCTTTTTCTTTGTGAAGAAGCCAGAAAATCTGACAGCCAGTCTTACCATTATCTGGTTATCCAGTAGCTTGGGTATGGAGATCTGATAAGCAGTCGCTCCATGTAAAACACTGAAAAGACTAGGCAGTTGATGAATCATAAGTGCCTTTTCCAATAACTTCAGCGACAACAACAACTGATACTATTTCACGAAAGGTACAGTTAATTATTCAGAGCTAATTATTATTTTATGGAACTTGTATAGATGGTATTGGATGCTAATCTAATTACGGGCACGTGAGACATGTCACTATTGTTTATCTATGGAGAAGAATGAGCACGAAACTCCACGGACACCCTTTTGAAACATTTTTATACAAAATACTGGTTATATTGTTCTTTTTGCTTCCATATATGAAAACAATGAAGGTAATCGAGCAATACAAAAAAGTTTTTTCAAAAACCTTTTTTGAAAAAACTTTTTCTTTTTCGCTTTTTAGTATTGCCTTAACATCCAAATCCATGACGAAACGGCGATACACTTAAAAGAGATTGTAAGTCCTCCAAAGATTGAAGAAACTAGAAACGACATCTAAGTATTTTTTTTGGGATTTTGTTGATTTTCTCAATAGGGCCTGGATAAATTTTGGTAAAATTTATATGGGACCATTTCGGAATAAAACAGGATATGGACAAACTTGCAAAAAAATTTTTTTTGCCGTCCATATATGACGAGTAATGCCCGAAAATACATAATAAACTCTCCGGGAGTGCCGGCAGAAGTGAAAACAGTAGGCCCAGGCATAAATTTTCGCCGCGCCGTAGAGAGGGGATAGCTGTCTACTCTCCATCCGTCTTACGCTTTTTCTGCTAAAAAGTGCTCAACGCCGCTAAAGAAGTTTTCACTTCAAAAACATCCGAATTGATAACCTCCTCTATGAAGTCGATTAAAAACATTTAAAAAAAGAAACAAGATAAAAGCCATGACAGTTAAGAGTTGACTAATCTCTACTGACCATCACGAACATGTCGCGTGGATCAGCACTATTCAGTTAACCATTTTGAATGGTATTACAGATGTCCATAGGTAGTGATGACCACTTAACATCATAACACTTTACAGGTAGGCCGTCGATTGGTTACCCATCCAATGACATTTAAAAAACTCAATATAATTAAAGTCCGCCATGTTCTCATCGCGCGCACCACGTTCGATCCGCTCCACACTCCACTGGCTTGAGAGTTGCAAAGTTTCTCCCCTTTTGTTACTTTTTCATAACAATAACTAATTTTGTTGGTTAATTAAGCAACTGAGAAATGTTTGCCGCGCTGAAAATTTTAATGTTTCAATACAGGTCTGGGGATTACAAGAGTCAAAGTTTTCTAGTTAGCTAAGTTGTGTTGCTCCTACTTTTGTTGCTACACTTAACGCCATTGGGGTTTAGCCGAGGTATACATGTTTCATACTTTGGTATTTTAGATCTGTTTTGTTCTGTATGTGGCTTTGGTGAAATATTGTTGTTGGTTTGCGATGTAGGTGTTGGGAACTTTGTGTTGGTATAAAAAAGAAACAACATTTTAGTTTTATCACTTGCTGGAATAACTTTTGTCTCGGAAAATTTAACTTGACAGATATAATGGAGAGTTAACTATCAATCATCAAAGTGTAGTGACGTCAGAACCTGATGAAAGCAATGACGCTGCCATCCTCATTGAGAATGACGCTGTAATCGTCATCGAAAATGAGCCTGCCATACGCCTCAATAATGACGCTGCGATCCTCATCGATAATGATGCTACCATTCACATCGATAATTTGTCGTCAGAAAAGCAGTAAGAAAATCTGCATCCACACTTACTCGATGAGCAAAGATAGTCAGACCCGCACAACTACTCATGAATTAATCTTTCGATAATTATTGTAATCAACGCATAAAGCGTGCCAGTAAGGACAGAAAAAGAATAAAAGGAGCAAAGCATCGTTGACTCCAAATAAAATAATATAATCTGGAAATGTTTACCTGTCGTTTTTACCGATACCGATTATTTAGAACACACGACTTCATTTCTTATCCATCGCGGATGTTAAAATGTGAGTTCCAGTAAAACTGTTGCATTAAGTGATACTGCCTCGAGTTTTGTTCACTCGAGCGCAAAGATAAGTGCTATTTATTTCGTGGAAAGGAAACTGGAAAGTGAATAAGTAGACGTACACTGTTTATATTGAAACGGATCTGCACAATGTGTATAAGTAGGACTTGTTGATAAGACTGTTGAAAACGGCTTAAGTGGAGGAATCTTGTGAAATATTAATATAAACCCTCTTGGTAAATTTATAGTGTTGATATCGTCATTTTAGCCCCATTGGTTACCACTGGTGTGAGTGGATTTAGTGATTGTAGGCAGAAGAACACTGATCTAAAAACAATAACGAAATCCCAGACTAAAACAAATCCCAGTCGATTAAAACAAACTCTAGCGATGACGACGTTTATTTTGAGTACTAACAAAATAATGTAGAACGTGGTAAAAAAAGTACTACAAATGAGTGAATAAGGACCAAAATCAGATAAAGCAGGTAACAACAAACTATCCAATCAGAGTCCAGACAGGTACCAAACAATCGTATAACTAACAACATGTTTTTATCTAAACAGTGGAAAAATCACGGTACTCCCGAAAAGTGTTAGGCCGGGGTCCCGTGCGAGCGTGTCGCGCAAATTCCCCCGCTTTGTGCCCAAATAGGGCCAGTCCCCTGGCACGGCACCCAAGGGACTTTCTGCTGTATTGAAAATGTCGGGTCAACCCTGCTACAAACCGGGTAGTTTTATTTTATTGAAAAGGCCTCGTGTTACGTTACTGCAGTAGCACCGATGAATTTTTGGCAACTTTTTTCGTTGTTATGTCCGCACTGTTTTCAGATGTAGGTAATTGCTGTCAAAATATTTGGTTGCAATTTTCGATTCGTTGTTACTCAATCTGCAGTTTTGTTTTGGTCTTTCATTTAAAATTTGTGTGGGAGTATGATAATCTGTTTTTATTGGTTTTTGGAGTAAAATTATATTGTTTAATGGAATTCATATTATAGTGCCAAATCATGGAATATTTCGAATATTCAGCCCATGAAATATTTTTACAGATATCAATAATATTTAACTCACATGAAGCATCAATAGCCAATGACTTTAGGTCAACCTTAAAAATGAAGCGAACAAATAAACCTCTGTCATAATTATATCCAGAAATCTAAATATTCTAGAATCAACTTTTTATTTTTTTATTATGACGTTCAAAAGTGCCTTTTAATGGTCTAATTGAAATAAATGGTTTAACTTTGACTTTGATTCAAAAAATAAATATAATCTATACTTTTAATATTATAAATGCGAAAGTAACTCTGTCTGTTATGCTTTCACGACGAAACGGCTGAACCAATTTTAATGAAATTTGGTCTGAGGATAGCTTGAACCCCGGAAAAGGACATAGGCTACTTCTTAGTCCCCAATTTCGTCTTCATCCGCGATAACCGACTTACACGGGGGCAAAAGCTAGTACTTATGATATAAATAAACTAGCTCGACTTATACATGGAAAAAGCTTTGAGAAAGGCTTAGCAGGCTTTTAACTTCGACCGTATTTAGTCTAAACTTTTAAGACTAAATGCGGTCGAAGTTGTAAAATTAGTGCATCACCTGATAGAGAAATGGAAGCTTATATTGTAGAGACATGTAACCACGTTCTATTTCCATCGTGCAACAGTACAGTATTCTGAACAGTATTCCGACAGCAGGTTTAGTGTGGCTTAGAAATAACCCGTTCGTGGTCGTATACTTACTTACGTTAGAGTAAGACGATTTCGTACGATTTTGACGGTAACGGACCATCAAAATAATAATAATTATTATTTTTTGTGAGATGCAACAGACCCCAATTGTTAACTTCTTCATAACTATATAGTTCTATAAGAGATAATGTTTCTAATTGATTTCATTTAATTCAACTAGGTTGGGTAAAGGCTTATTGGTCAGTTCAAAAATCGAATGCTTTACTATATTTATTAATACGAGCCAAGAGGATCATTGGCAATGATAGGCTCGTCGAGTCAAAGCTCCAAAGTCTTGAGCATCGACGCCGAGTTGCTGGCCTGTCGGTTTTCTATCGGTTGCATTTTGGGGAGTGTGCGACGGAATTGCATAATTTAATTCCGCCGAGCCCGTTCCATCATCGGACCACAAGACGTACGGCGATGCGCCACCGGCACACGGTGGACATCCCACCCACACGCACGAAACGTTTTGGGAATACATTCATTGTGCGTACTGCTAAGGAGTGGAATTCCCTGCCTGAGTCTGTGTTTCCTGATAGCTACAACCTGGGAGTCTTTAAGGCAAGAGTGAATAGGTTACTTCTAGGCAAGCGTGCTCCATCTTAAACCGCATCATCGCTTCCCATCAGGTGAGATAGTGGTCAAACGTATGCCTATCGATAGATAAAATAAATATATATATATAATACCGGAACGTACCGTACCGTTTCGTAAATTTCTTGTATTTAGTTTCTATTAACTTGTATTTCTCATAATAAGTGAATTGTATTCTTTTTGAGAAAAAAATGTCTTAAACCTTAAATACCTACGTACAATATCATCATCGTCACCGGTTTTAACATACTAACTGAAAAAGAAAAACTAGTAAACCACAGAAAATTGATCATGTAAAAATGTACTACTCCTAGTTTCGACACAACTGAATAGTTAAAAAAATTCCAAGAAACGAACCCAATTGGATTCTTACAGAGTTAAACAAAAGCGGTAATTTTACTCCAGTTCCTTCTAGCACCGTTCATAATCATCGGGAGCACGTAGAAGGCTATTTTTAATTAACTTTTCTTATTAGACGCTACAGTTGATCAAATTATGTGTTAGCTTCTTTTTATTCTGTTGAATTTTATAGTGGAAGGATTTGAGAATTTATATTTTGTTTTAGGAAGCTATTTTTATGGAGTATTACCGTTCATTTTGTATCAAATTTTTATTATGCAGATTCTCGTTAAAATTGTTGTTAAAATATTGAATTTTCGTCCAGTATGTGGTTTTATTATCGTTCCATATACGACAGACTAAATTAAACTGTACGCTTTGAATAAAAAATGCAGTCTTCATTGGTTGTTGTTACAACAAAACAGTTTTAATCGATCATCGATGAAGTATTCCAATAGTTGTACACTGTTCCTGAAATAGTATGTGTATAAACTTATCATATATATTTTTATAAAATATTTATAGGACCTACTTATTCTAGCACTTACAGGATGCTGAAGTAGAGTAAGATGTACTGGTTAATTCGTATTTAAGTTCCTTACTTTAAATGGAGGGCAAGCCACATAAATAACTCTAAACTTATAAAGCTTACCAAGCTTATAAAGATTCTGAATTGAGTATTTTTCCATCTAAACGAACCAAACCTCGACAAAATTTCTCATTATTAATTCTTCATATTTAAAGTTTTTGAAATCGGGTATGTACCGCTGATTCATTACAATTTTTCAAGCCATAAGTTTCGGATGTAGATCAAACTATTACTTACTATTATGCCGAAAATCTACAAGTCCGTGATAAGACCTATCGTACTGTTACGATCGGAATCTTGGGCTGTGAAGAAGATAGATAAACAGATTAGAATGTTGAGATGGATGTGTGGAGTGACCAGAATGAATAAGGTGAGAAAGATTAAAAGTGGCGCCAGTGACAGGAAAGTTGAAAGGGAGTCGTTTGTCTTGGTATGGTCATGAGAAGAGCTATGAATATTAATTTGGATGGATGGAGAGGGAGAGGAAGCCCAAAGAAAAGATGGATGTGTGAAGAATGATTTGAATGAAAAGGGAGTTATAACTCCCTCACACATCCATAAAGCATGACATTGGACAGGACGGAATGGGAGAAGACAACATGTTGCGCCGCCCACAAGTAATATGGAATAAGGCTAGAAGGTGATGATTGGTCTATTACTGCTGCATGATGTGACATATTTGGCATACTTTGAAGTCCTACTTAATTGAATAATTGCAGCATTATTAATTTAATATCTACACGTTTTTTCAGGAATGAGAGTATTCCTGAAAAAACGTGTAGATATTAAATTAATTTTTTAATAGCCTGTTGTAGCCCACTGCTGGGCAAGGGCCTCCTTCGAGTCTTTCCAGGTATTCTTTTCTGGCTCCACCTCGAACCTGCCCTCACAGTAACTGTGAGGGCAGGTTCGAGGTGGAGCCAGAAAAGAATACCTGGAAAGTTCGAGGTGGAGCCAGAAAAGAATACCTGGAAAGACTGGTACGCGTCTATATCATCGCACTATCTCCTCCTGGGCCGGCCTACGCTCAATTACTTCTGTTAAAATAAATTTAATACACTGTGGAATTCGCTGCCCGCCTCTCTGTTCCCTGATAAGTATAATCTGGGTATCTTTAAGGCACGAGTGAACCAGTTCATCCTAGGCAAGCGTGTTCCAACTTAGGCTGCGTCATCACTTAAGATCAGGTGAATTGCGGTCAAACGCAAGCCTATTTGATACTAAAAAAAAACTTAATGTCTTGCACACTATACTAACTTAATTCGCACCCATTTCAAACACGGCATCGTCCTCAAAACTGACTGATCACGAAATAAACGGTATTTTATGATTATAATGCGCTGCACGGAACAATGTTTGTTTGAGTCCTGAACGCGGCGTCAAATATTGACCCACCGCTGAGCACTTTAGATTTAAACTTAATTAATTTTGTTTAACTTGATATTACCGGCTATATTTGCAGCAACTTTGTTTATTCTACGATGAAATAAATGGAAACCTACTC
Source organism: Charanyca ferruginea (assembly GCA_947361185.1). NCBI lineage: Eukaryota > Metazoa > Arthropoda > Insecta > Lepidoptera > Noctuidae > Charanyca > Charanyca ferruginea. Next base: position 29,104,564 of record OX376061.1, on the reverse strand, counting down.
TAGATAAAAGTGGATTTAAATGAAAATTTAATGAATTGTTTAAATATTGAGATTGAATTATTGAGAACAACAATTAACGGAATCAATTTCAAAAACTCAAACTCAAAACCATTTATTTCAATTACCATAACCATTTACGGGTACTTTTGAATTGTCAGAGTCAGTCCGTCAGAAACTTGAAGCTCGTTGCTTGCTCCAAACACTAGGTTTCTATGGAGAAAAACAAGCAAGAAACTCCATGAACACTATTTTAAAATCTATACTAATATAATAAAGTTTGTTTGTTTGGTTGAACGCGCTAATCTCAGGATCTACTGGTTCGAATTGAAAAATTCTTTTTGTGTTGGATAGTCCATTTATCGAGGAAGGCTATAGGCCATGCGAAGCCGGGTCGGGTTGCTAGTCAATAATATATTACAAATTTAGGTTTTTTAGGTCAATTAAATTATATACTAATTAATCGTCATCATCATCTTTTTTCCATCTATGTTGGGGTAGGCTTCCAGTTTAACCAGATGCAGCTGAATACAAGTGTTTTACATGGAGCGACTGCCTATCTAACCTCCACAACCCAGTACTGGGTAACACAATACCCCTTGATAAGACTGGTAGTCAGACTTTCTGGCATCCGACTACCCACAAGACTGCCAAAGAAAAAAAAAAAACTTATTATAAAGCATACAAATTATTAAGAAAGAAACACTATTTCATTGAGTCTTAGCAGGTTAAAATTATTATGTAAAATGCATCGTCCATCCATACAAGAAACCAATATTTGTATCATCATCATCATCATCATTTCAGCCGAAAGACGTCCACTGCTGAACATAGGCCTCCCCCGTATATCTTAGCTAAATTATACGTAGGTACTGAATGACTCTGAATTGATATTACAGAGTAGCATCTGTATAATTGGTCAGTTGTGTCAGCTATCAATTTCACTTCAATTATACGTTTCGAGCTATTACCGTCATCTTGGAGCAATCTAGCTCTTGGTCCTAGCAGTCGCAGTCTTGTAGTGATATCGGACTATAACTTCAACGAAACTTTATATACCTTTGCTAATATTATAAAGCAGTTAAGTGTGTAAGCTTGTATGTAGCAGGGAATCTCCGAAATTACTCATTCGATTTAAAAAATGCTTTTATTAATAGAAAACTACACCTTTGCCGAGAGCGATAGGCTATGTTTAAATTATACACTAAAACCTTCCTCTGGAATCACTCTTTCTATTAAAAACCCGCATCAAAATCAGTTGCGTAGTTTTAAAGATCTAAGCATACATAGGGACAGACGCGGCGGGGGACTTTGTTTTACAATATGTAGTGATTAGACTTAGACGCGGATGAAATCGCTTGCAGAATATTATACTTGTGTTTTATGTAATTTTGTAGTTTTAAAAGTTTATTTCGGAATAACATGTACCCTATATGTTTTAGTTTTTTTTTACATTATACCTGCCATGCTATCGTCATCTTTGAATGGTAGGATATGCCTAAGGCATTAAGTCCGCCTTTGTATTTTTGTGCATAAAGTAATTTTTTTATGTAACTATGGTGGCAGAGATGCATGCGGCCCACCTGATTTTAAACGGTCACTGCTGCCTATTGACGCTTGCAAAATTAGATGTTGAAATAAATAAACAATCATGAATGAATCAATATATAAATTTGATTGATATTACTTATTTAATTTGTAATGAATCTTACAATATTTACTCGAATAATAAAAAAGAAAACTTAAAACTATTAAACTAATTTAATACATCTAGGAATGTGCCCAAAATACTGGCGGTATTGCCACCTCTGACCAAGGTAAAAATCAGCTCTTGGATCACGGGATGTGTCAACCAACCGGTTGGATTTTTTAAAAAGAAGATTTGCGCTAGGACCCCGCGACCCGTCTCGAAAAATAGAATTACAACATGTGATTTTAAAAAGGTCATCAAAAATATGCGCTTGAAGGCAAACAGATGCCAAGACATTTAAAAAAATACCATCAGTTCTAGTAAAAAAATCGTATCTCTAAAAATAAAACAACAAAAATAGTCTAAATAAAAAAGCACAACATTAATACACTCCACATTTCTGCACAACTCACCGCTCCCTCGGGAAATGTAAACAAGCCAAAATGTTAAAGCAACTATGAAATAAATACGTGTAGTACGAGTTACAATTTTTTCGCGTTCAGCTTAGCGGAAGGCTCGCACTCGTACCGACATGATATTCGCACAGACGTACTCGCACGAACTTCACCGTGTTTTGTTTTACACAGGGACCATTACGGTTTATATTTTTTTGTACTCGACGTGCTTATAAACTTGTTTGTCTTTACTTTGAAGTATAAAGTGTAGAAAAAGGACACTTTAATGTAAACTGCCTTTATTTTGTTTAGCAGAAATATTAATCAATGTTATTATCGTCGTGCATAAAAGCAAATAATTTTTTAATAATGATCTTAATAATAATAATAATAAAAAAAAAAAAATTTAGAAAAAAAAAAAAAAAAAAAATTTAAATATTTTTATTTTTTTTACTAATATTTAAAAATGTAATATAATATGTATAAAAAATGAATAAATGTGAATAATAATAATAATATGTGGGGACATTCTCACACACGGCCATCTGACCCCTAACTAGGGAGACCCTGTACTATGGGTGTCAGACAGCTGATATACATACACAAATACATTTTTTTTTTGTAAATACATGCATATATAGATAAACAAAACCCAGACACAAGGCAAACACAAGTGCTCATCACACAAATGTTTACCCTGGGCGGGAATCGAACCCGCAACACGCTGCGCAGCAGTCGATCGCTCAACCACTGCGCCAACCGTGTCGTCAATCTTGAAAGCACTTTTTGCAAAAATGCGTTATTTTAATATTTTAAGTAAAATAATAATAGTTTATAACAATCTCCCGACCTTTCAGTCACGGCGGCTGATCTCAATAAAGACTAACTAAGTGCGCTCCAAAACACAGATCGTTGACGTAGCTCAAAAGGCTTCCAGCTTAAATAGGACTTGGCTGGACATTTATCTCCCGCATGCCGAACAACCTCATCATCTGCCTAGCCTTTTCCCAACTATATTGGGGTCGGCTTCAAGCATGCAGCTGAATACCAGTGTTTTACATGGAGCGACTGCCTATTGGACCTCCACAACCCAGTTACTGGGTAACACGATACCCCTTGGTAAGACTGATTGTCAGACTTACTGGCTTCTGACTACCCGTAACGACTGCCAAAGATCTACAAATGACAGTCGGAACCAACGGCTTTACGTGCTTTCCGAGGCATGGAGGAAACTGGGTATGAAAGGGATGGTCACCCATCCACAGACCGACTGCGGTTAGCGTAGCTTAACCTTTGACCGATCGATCTGTACGGCTTTAACTTAGCCACGAGCTCCTCCGAACATGCCGAACGACCTATGGGCCCGTAAATCCTAAAGTTGGTGCCCCGAAATGACGAGATGGGGTCACGGTAGACCACGAAAGAGATGGCGGGATAACTTGAATAGTTTTCTTAAGAATTGGCAAGACAGCGAAAAGTCGAGACCGATGGAAGGAATAATAAAAATAATAATAAAAATAATAATAATAATATGTGGGGACATTTTCACACACGGCCATCTGACCCCAAACTAGGGAGACCCTGTACTATGGGTGTCAGACAGCTGATATACATACACAAATACATTTTTTTTGTTTGTAAATACATACATATATAGATAAACAAACACAAGTGCTCATCACACAAATGTTTACCTTGGGCGGGAATCGAACCCGCAACACGCTGCGCAGCAGTCGATCGCTCAGCCACTGCTCCAACAGTGTCGTCCCAGCGCGCAGTGTGGCGTTTTTCAGTGTCGTCAGTGTGTATGTGAATGGAGGCCAAGTAAATATTATAGTGGTCAAGTGTTTGCTCAAACTCAGGTGGACTCCCTTTTCCTTCACTCTCATAGTTCGGTGGCATGGCACGGTAGAAAGATCAGGTGCACGATCAACGGTTTTACGTGCTTTTTGAGCACGGGAGTGTCACCAACTTCTAACTCCTGGCTGCTACTGAGAAATTCTTAATGGAAAAACCCAATAACATTTTGCCCACCCTGGGAATCGAACCGTGGAGCCCACGCTTAGTTGCGACCACGGGACCAACGAGACACGAAGCGTACATGTTTATTGAGTAGGAAGAAACAAAGTAAGTAAATTCTGAAGAATCGCTCACACAAATGCCACCAAATACTGAGTTTAGTGTCTTTTCACAGGCCTAATTAAATATCTTATACATTACATTCAAATTCGCCATTATTCAGCTATATAGAATAACCCCATAGTATTTCATCAAACACAAATAAGAGCTCATATAGCCCCATTGTCTTGTTTGTTCCGCGCCCTGCAACTGACATGTATAGAAGTCTCCTATCTTAATCCCCACAAGCGAATTTAAACCGTACCTTTGTGAGCTAAAGTTAAAATTTGCTTAAATGGTAGTCGGATGATAAGAAAAGGGAATTAAGTACCTATTTTTTGTTTAGATTATAATTATTCATTTTGGTTAACGTTGTTGAGAGGGATAAGAGGCTGTGGAGTTAATCATGATCCTTCACTTAATTATCTTAAGTTTGTTAAGTTAGTTAATAGAACTCGGAGCGGGTAATGTTATGTGCTAACTTTATACGTAGTCCGTAGCCGTAGCCGGCGTAGCGCCCGTAGCGCTCGTAGCGTTCGTAGCGAGCGTAGCAATGTCTACGACGTTTTACACTCGATCTACAAGGTTATTGCAGCGAATATTGTGCGCTTAAAATAATAAGGAAAGTAACGAACTGGTTAGTGTACAGTTCTATTATAACAAAAGGTATTTCGTGTTTCATTAAATTAAATTTGAAGCAGGTTTTTAACAAGTAATACTATTAAATCTTTGAATTTTTACTGCTAAATATAAATGATTGCTTCTAGAATAAAACCCAAATTCGTAAAATGGAGTATTTTGAGCGAAAAGCCGACACGTATTGTTGGTGTGAAAGTTTGTGTTGTAAGTAAGAACTCCATTCAATGATGCCAATATTGTGGAGAGGAAAGTTCCCGTCCTTTGTTATGAACTCACGTGGAAACGACTTACTCCATCGATGGAGACTTTGAATAAAGATTTGCAACTCGGTGGAGCTTTGATAGTGACACCAAATAATATATTTAGAACTTTGCTCGGTATGTTTATAATAACCAACAATACCTATTTTCAAAATAAAAAAAAGTGTTATTACAAAACAGTTTTGTTTTATTTTTTGAAAAACTATTCAAAATACCAAAATAATCAAGTCGGATCATAGTGGGGTGTCTAGATAGATCCGTCATGGTTAAACTACGCTTGCCGCTGTATGACAGTGGATGGGAGATCATCTCCCCTCCTCTCCGTGCCTCGGGAAGCACCTAAAACCGTCGATCCATTATCATTCGTAGATTTTTAGACAGCCGACAAGGGTAGTCAGAAGTCAGAAAAGATTATGAAGTAATTTGGTACAGACTGGGCTTCTTCTTTTTCAATCGATGGTGATTTGACGGGCCTGTTGGTCTAGTGGTCACTGACCCTGACTGCTAAGCCGGAGGTCGTGGGTTCGATTCCCACCCAGGACAAACTTTGTGTGATGAGCATGATTGTTTGTTCTGTGTCTGGGTGTTTATCTATAATATGTATGTATTTATAAATTATATAAGTATGTATATCAGTTGTCTGGTTACCATAACACAAGCTCTGCTTAGCTTGGGACCAGATGACCGTGTGTGAGTTGTCCCAAGATATTTAAAAAAAAAAAAAATTTGTTCTTCTTTCTTTCTTTTGTTAGAGACATAGCTACATTAAACTTCTGACAACGTAAGAAGCCCCATTTGACGTTTCGTCTTTTGTACTAGTACGTAAGAAATTGAAAAATAAAATTCATAATCCTAATTAACTACTACGAGTATGTTACCCATACAGTATAACAACGAGTAGGTATCATTCGTAAGCATCAGGAATAATTTTATATTGAAAAAAAAAACTAAAAAAACACGAATTAATCGTTTATTCATATTCAAATATGATATGTCAAATGGGACTTCTTAGATTGTCAGGAATATAACCACGGCATCGGAGGCGTTATACACCTACACCTGCACTTTAGAAGGCGGACTAAACTTAAACAGTTACTTTTTTTTTATGGGACAAGGCCGCCACACTATTCCCTAACTACTGTAACTCCTGTAAGCCAGAATCAACAGTGGCGACCACCAGAAAAGCGCCAAACCAATGAAGCTCGACGAGTCCCAAAGAAACTATTTATCTATCTTGGGAGAAACCCAACACGGATTATAATTGACATAATTAATGGGCCCTAAAAAGTGAGCTGTTACATTAAATTTGATTCCAATAATAGGTGTGGCAAAATCGCTTGAACGCACGGAAATTAGTTCTAGTTTCCACAAGGTCCGCATAATAAACTGCTCCGGATGTAGCCTGTACACTATCCAACATAATATTGCGTTCTTTCTGCCAAAGAATACACTCCCATAAGATATGATGTGCAGATTGTTCGTATTCACAGTCAGATGTAGAACATTGACACAAAGGCGAAGCAACAAGCTTGAAAGAAAATAATTTACTTTTAAAGTTGCCATGACCTGTTAGAAATTGGGCAACACAGAACAGAAACAGTTACTTTTTAATCCGCGGCTTTGTCTGCATCCCACTTAATTCCCCTATCCCTATTCCACCATCAGACGAGCAGAAATACGATGAAGCGTCACCGCTAATATGAGTGAAGTTCTACGGTCCCGATCAAAACTCTTTGCTCCCAATTTTATTATGTGAATTGCAAGACGGTGGAATTTACTGCCCGCCTCTCTGTTCCCTGATGATTATATTTTGGTTATGTTCAAGGCACGAGTGAACCGGTTCATCCTAGATAAGCGTACTCCACCGTAGGCCGCATCATCACTTAAGATCAGGTGAGTAGCGGCCAATCACAAGACAGTTCGAATATTTAGCTGTGACGATTGACCAAATTTGCGGGGCAAACGCGGTAGCCAAAGAGAAGCGCACAAGATCGGGAAGTTTGGAAGGAGAAAGGGGAGGCCTTTGCCCAGCAGTGGAACACATAAAAACAGGCTACTAATATTAAAAAATCCTCAATAACCGACATCGACATTAAAGTGGTCCAAGCTGAGAGCAAAAGCTGCATACAATCTAGATACTATCATCAAACTAGGGAGTACCAGAAAACGGACAGGTATGTTTCGCCCTAATCCTTCCCTAACATAACGGTAACATTTATATAGTACGTATGTACTATCACTATTATAACGCACATTGCTATATTGTTGTAAGCTTGAGAGTGCCTGTACCACCATATCCACCTGTACCTGTCAGGTACGGGTAGATATGGTGGTGGTGGGCGGATAACGGTTTAGTTACGCTTGCTGCGGTCGGTTTGTAGATGGAAATTTTAACCCCGGCCGTCATTCAAAGATATTTGACAGTCGTTATAGGTAGATAAGGGCAGAATGTCTAACAACCAGTCCTTTCAAGGGGTCAAACTCAAACTCAAAATCATTTATTTCAAATAAACCATTTACAGGTACTTTTGAATTGTCAGAGTCAGTCAGTCAGAAAGTTGAAGCTAGTTGCTCGTTCCAAACAGTAGGTTTCTATGGAGAAGAACGAGCAAGAAACTCCATGAGCAACACTCTTTTAAAATCAATAATATGTTACAAATTTCGGTTACATCATTCATATTGAATCTAGGGTACAATGTGAGAACAATGTAACAAGTCGTGTACGTTAAAAGAGGTTTAGATAAAAATATAATCATAACAAACAATTCAAAATAAAATTAGAATAACCGAGGCAGCTAAGAGATGACCAGTCCCAACTAACGGCGCCCGTTCACGAACATGACGCACGGATCGGCATCATTTGACTCAACCATTTTGATCCAACACGCGCGCCACCGTCAGCGAGACATTCCAGTGAGCATGACATGCTCCCAACCGCCAGGGCACATTCAAGTCAATGAAAGACATACCTCGTAAATGGTAGCTTTAAATAACATAGTGCTCACATGTATGTGCTTTGAAAAATTATATAATACTAACACATTGAGGGTATCGTATTACCTAGTTACCTACTAGGTTCCGAAGGTGAGATAGGCAGTCGCTCTATGGTTTATAGTACCCAGTCATTATGTTAATTGTAATACATTGTACTTCGAAAATAGGCTTCTCTCCGTTGTAAACGTACCTCTGACCTACTTATTTTCAGTTTTTTAGTTTGTGTGTGTTTGTGTGGGTTTTTTTTTGTCTTCTGCTTGATATTGAGGCAAGTGGAAAATATGTATTTTTTTAATTCGAACCAGTAGATCCTGAGATTAGCGCGTTCAACCAAACAAACAAACAAACTCTTCAGCTTTATAATATTAGTATAGAAGTATATGTAGATTACGAAATAGTCTGAAGCCTACAATACAGGGTTTAATGGAATATTTGCAGGATATCAAACAACCCACGGAGAATAATATGGAGTAACTAGAAATTTCATTTCATTTAGTTAGAAACCCTTTTTCTAATAACAACTAGGTTTTGCCCGCGACTTCGTCCGCATGAATATTGGTTGTCACAGATGCAGACGAAGTCGTGAATTAAAAAAGCTAATTGGTGGCTTTACTCTGTTTGTTGTCGTTAATTGAAACCGACTTCCAAATCTAAAGTCATGAGTGTACTATGCTAAAGTTTTATCACTTTTTAGATTTTGAAGGCGGTTGTCTTTTTTGTAAAAGTCATCACATTTTAGTACCTTCTTATCATCTAAATCCATTAAAAACCGGCAACACAGTTAAAACATAGGTTCTCCAAAGATTGAAGAAATTAAAACGACGTCTGTGTAGACATTTTTGGGATTTTGTTCATTTTTCAAAAAGTGCTGAATAAATTTCGACAAAATTTATGTGGGGCCACCCAATTCACAGTTGCTGGAGAAATCGTGAATTGAGAACCTCCTTCTTTTTTGAAGTCGATTGAAAAGTAGCCTATAATAATTATAATTATGCTATATAAGTCTTCAGCACCTTTCAATTTGGCTGTACTTAATGATATCTTGGATTCTAATCCAACAAACGATCTGTTTGCGGATGCAGATTTGATTGGAATGTCAGAAGTACTGTGGGAAGAATTTATGAAAGTGATGAGTACCCAAACATCGTTATGTTTATTTAACAAAATTTATGTGAACGGGCGCTGTCAGTAGAGACCTACCTACGTTTTGGAACGAGCAACTAGCTTCACCTCTCTGACTAACTGACTGACTCCTTGACAATTCAAAAGTGCCCGTAAATGGTTTAATTGAAATGAATGCTTTGACTTTGACTTTATATTGTTTGTAAATCAGTACTTGTGTTTTTATCTTTTCTCCTATATTAATCTTTGTCTTTGATTATTGTAAGTGGTCTTAACCGTTTTAATTAAAGTAAAATAAATAAATGTTTTCCTGTGATTCAAGCTTAGTCTGTACCTTTAATCATAACTGTAGCAAATTTAATCATAATCAGTTCAGTAGGATCATCACAAACAAACAAACTCGCTTTCACATTTATAATATTAGTATGGATAGTTGTAAATTCTGACAAGATTATTTTGTTTTTATTAATAAAGTTATTGTAGTACAATGTAATAGAAACTACGTTTTCATAATAGAGGGCTGTGTTAGGTCTCGTATTTTCTTATTTTAGATACTAAAAAAATAATCTAGATTGTTGGCCGACTTGTGAATGAAAAAGAAGGACGTTTTCAATTCGATTGTTTATAAGCCCGTCTTGTACCTTTTGTATAATATGCTCGTCCGTACCTCTAGCAATTGTGGATCGATTAAAATTTAATTATGGAAAGAGTATGCCTCAGGGGTGATCCCATATAAGTTTCATGAAAATATTCCACCTCTAAGGGCGGAAAATTGAGAATATATGTTTTTTTTAGATTTACAGATATAATTTTCTTTTTAACGTATATGACTTGTTGCGTTGTCCTCACATTGTACCCAGGGGTTCAACATGAATGATCTAATCTAAATTTGTGACATATTATTGATTTTAAAGGAGTGTTCATGGAGTTTTTTGCACGTTCTTCTCCATAGAAATCTACTGTTTGGAATGAAAACTAGCTTTAACTTTCTGACTGACTATTTGACAATTACATAGTACCTGTAAATGGTTATTTGAAATAAATGGTTTTGAGTTTGAGTTTTTGACAGTTTCTAAATTGATTTGGATTTTGAAAGTAAGCATTAAAATGCAAAAATTTAAAACTACTTTTACTTCAGAAGTCAAGGCCAAAACAAAACAACAAACAAAACCAAAGTCGCTGAATTTCCAAATTAAAGTTTTATTTTACTTTGTACTTTTTGATGGCGGTTGTTATTTTTTGAAAAACGGTTCATCTTTCATGGTCTAAACACGGTACAGTATTCTCAAAAACGAACTATCGTGTAAGTTCTCTTAGATACTTATAAATTCTTAGCGCTCAAGTAGACTTTATGATCTTTTGATCATGCGTCGTAAAAATCACAACCCTAGAGAGTATGCCCGCGCTATGTGCCACCACAGACAATCGGTTTTGATAAAAAATTGACGGTATGAAATAATGATACTTAGGTCGACCTACCCACGAGTGATCTAACGCAAGAGCACTCGATTGACGTCGATTTTGTAATTGGAAATACGACTTCTACGACATTCTGGTTAGTTTTGTTCGACATAAATTACTTAGCCTTTTTCCAACAATGCCGGGGACTTCTTGTCTAACCGGATTCAGCTGAATACCAGTGTTTTACATGGACTGCCTATCTGACTTTGACAACCTAGTTAGTTACTGGATAACACGATACACTTTGGTAAGACTGGTTGTCAGACTTTCAGGGTTCTGATTACCCATGACGACTGTGAAAGATCTGTGGATGGCAGGTTTATTTTATACGACAAGTACAATTAATAATTATGTTCGTGAACGGGCGTTGAGATTGGAGATCACTCAAATGCCTTAGCTTTTATCTTTTTTTATAAAATGTTTTGTATTGCTTTTCACCTACATCGTTTTGACATATAGAAGCAACAAGGATAATGTAACCAGTATTTTATAAAAACTTGATTAGAAATAATGTCCGTGGAATTTCTTGCTCGTTCTTTTCCATAAAGATCTACGCTACTCTTTGGAACGAGCAAATAGCTTCAACTTTCTGACTAACTGACTCTTTGACAATTCAAAAGTGCCTGTAAATAGTTTGATTGTAAATGCTTTGACGTTGTCATTAATGTAATAAAGCCTTCGCACTTAATAAACATGTACGCAGTGCTACATTTACTGCACGTGTTCATGCTAGGCCCACTAACCTGTAGGAATGGGCAACGTAAAGGTATTCCACACTGACAAGGAACTAGCAATGATCACTATCCTTGATATTGGCTATTGCGAAACATTATTAGTCCAATAGTTTCTTCTAGCTTGCATCAAACACACAAGTTGAGAGTTAGATCTGAGCAAAATTATCATTCTAAGAAACATTAAAAAAACAATATACGTAAAGCCGGCTGTCATTGATTTCGTAGATCGTTGACAGTCGTTTTGGGTAGTCAGAAGGCAGAAACTCTGACAACCAGTCTTACCAAAGAGTATCGCGTTAGTCAGTAACTGGATTGAGGGTGTCAGACAGTCAGATCAGGCAGTCGCTCCGTTTAAAACACTGATATTCAACTGCATCTTGTTGCACTGGAAGTGGACCCCAATATAATTACGAAAAAGCTGAGCAGGTGAGTTTCTTCCAGCGTAAGTTAATTATTATAGTTTTATATACAAGGAGGGTTCCGGAGTATAAAAGCTTCACGATATCTCTGTCTTATCATCTCCCCTGCTTCGTCTATCTGTTCTGATGTCTCCTGTCTACAATATACACAGTTCATATTCGCCTGCCACTCCACTTAAACTATATTATTGCAATCTCCATTCTCTTGCGCGCGTGCACTTGACAGGTGAACACTGAGGTAATCATAATGCTCTTTTCTGACGGCTTACTTCGCATAATTCCAATTTCAATTGTATATGAAAGTATGCCTTGAATGTGTGTTGTTTTGTGGCGGTGTGAATGTGTGTTGTAGGGTTTACTTGAAAAAAGTTTCGTGTGTGGTGGTCCTGATGCAGGGATTATTTTAATAGTCTATTAAAATAGGAGACTATTTAAATAAGTTAATAATGGGTGGGAAGTAAATAATGTAAAAGACATAGTAAAACAAATTTCGAAGAAAGATCGAAACTTGACTTTTTCTAATTTATTAGAAATTAGTCCATTAATGAAAGTCCTTTTCAACGTCATTGATATGAATAAATAATCGAACCTAATTGCCCCTTCCAGATGGTAGTTTCATATTATGCAAGAAACTTCATAATTACACAAATTTTAATATTACAGTATTTTGTCTACATCTTTACAGACGTCAGTTTCCGCCGTCTACTCCTCTGTTCGCTTACATCTTTTAAACTTCACTTACACCCTTAAAAAGTAAAATAGGTAGGTACAAAGTTCAGTTAGTTTTAGTAACAAGTTAATTGTCTTCACGATAACATCATGTAATCTTAGTATCTGGACTAAACAAATTACTGTGAAGACTACAATTTAAAGCCACAGTCCATCAATGGTGTTGTTGAGCCCATCGATCAGCGCCCTGCGTAAGCTCCTAGGTGTGTGTGAGGCGTACGCAGGCTCGCATGGGTTAACGTATAACGTTAAGAAGAGTGAGTTACTGGTGTTCCGGGCGGGGCATATGAACACGTCATGTGTACCGCCCGTGACACTTGGAGGGGTTGCTCTAAGAAGAGTCTCTCAGTTTGTGTATCTAGGTCATATTGTAAATGAGGACTTGACAGATGATCAAGACGTGGAACGAGAGCGCAGGGGGCTTTCGATTCGCTGTAACATGCTGGCTCGCAGGTTTGCGAGGTGTTCAAAGGCAGTTAAAATAACACTGTTTAGGGCCTTCTGCCAATCATTTTATACCTGCAGCCTGTGGGCCAAGTGTACGCAGCGAGTCCGAAGCACCCTGAGAGTTCAGTACAACAATGCCTTCCGGGTGTTGATGGGGCTGCCCCGACACTGTAGTGCGTCAGCGATGTTTGCCGAATCTCAAGTAGATGGCTACCATGCCATAATTCGAAAAAGGGCAGCGTCGCTGATGCGCAGAGGTAGGGACAGCCCCAACAGCTACCTAAGGGTCATTGCTGTACATATTGAAAGTCCTATCTGGAGGCACTGGGTTAGCCTTCATATAGGATAATCAAAGTAATTATAGTGTCGGTACCATTTAATAATAGGTAAATTACTAACATAGTTCCTAAGATTCAATGTATTACTAACAATCTATGGATGTTTTACGTCTGCAATAAAGGATTATTATTATTATTATTATCAAAGGTTTATTCCAATTAAACCATTTAAAAGCGCTATTGAATATTTTTTTAAGGAGTTGGTAAGTAAGTCAGAAAGTTGAAGCTTCTGGTTTTACCCAAAACATAGGGTAGGTCTTTATGGAGAGGAATGTTCAACAAATTCTACGGACACATTTTTAAATCAAGTTTTTACAAAATCCTTGTCACATTATTTTTGTTGCTACTATAATTATAATTATTATCTTGTTTCGTTATGCTATCGTTTAGCAAACTGAAAGGACGCAACGATCCACTCGCCGGAAAGTTACAACCGCCCCCTGTGGACACCCGCATCGCCTAGGGGATAGCCGTTGAATGTTCTACGTCATAAAGTTGATAATGTTAGGATACTTAAATGGTAAACAATTGTGTTAGAGATTCGAGCTAAAGGCAAAAGTATTGCTCGTATTATCATATAAAAACAAAACTCTCAACCCTAACAAGCTTTAACCATATTAAAGTAAATGTCGATTCAAAATAAGATTATTTGTGTTTTTCACCGACTTTAAAAACTGAGAACTACTGAGAACCTCCTTTGGTTCTCAGTTCGACCCGTATGAATGTTTGTCCGCGATTATCTCCCGTTTGGCTGAACTGATTTTGATGCGGTTCAAAAAAGTGTTTGTTACATTCTGGAGAAAGTTTGAGCTTACAATAAATAGAAATTTATTCAGCGCTTTTTGAAAAAATCAATCTAAAAAGTATACATAGAAGACGTTTTCGTTTCTTCCATCTTTGGAGGACTTTCAATCTCTGTATTGACTGTGTTGCCGTTTCTTAATAATGGCACTAAAAAGTGAAAAATAAAAACTCTTTACCAAAAAGTGAACAGTCTTCAAAAATTAAAATTAATTTTTGAAGGCGGTTCACTTTTTGGTAAAGAGTTTTTTTCTTGCATGAATTCCTAAGAAATGCAGCTTAATAGGATTGGTCCTGGAAGGCGTACTACTAGGAGTAGGTAGGTATAGGCTGCATACTGCACTTGCCGGGGTCGTGGGACTTTTGGGATCGGGACCGCGATCCTAGTCCCGAAAGCCCCATGACCCACTTGCCGACGGCGCCGCAGTAGATAACAACATTGAGTACCTACCTGAAAAGTTTAAACCGCCCCTAATCTTGGTGGCTACTTAAACTTTTAGTTCTCGAATGGCTAATACAAGCTATGTCTTAGAAGTAGAACAAGTATTGGAGAGACAGAAAGAAATGTAGTGTTACGCTTGATACTGTGTCACACTTACATGGTTCAGTGATAAACTGTCATGACCGAACCATTATCAAGTTCTTGTACTTGACATTTGCACTGGGTATCTTTATAGATTATTGTATCAGCAGTCAACAATAATCATTAGTGGAATGCGTCTGACACAAAAGACGTAGGGATGTGATATTGTTTTCTGAGTTAGCCATTAGATAATAGTTCATTCCCCATTATTTTTTTCGCCTCGAATTAATATGTTTTTGGATTAATGAGAAAAAGAAGATTATTGTCTGTTCATTTGATGACATCTGTTTCATTATCATCTTCTTGCCCGAAGCTCAATTTATTTGAGGTCGGCGTTGCTTTATCTTAACTTTTAATGTCACTGTCAAAATGTTATCTAGTTGATAGGATAGGTACCAACCATCACACATACATACACAGTTACTAGAAACAAATAGTGAATTTACGTGCGTGCTGACTCGAGAAAGAAATGAAAATGTTTGTGAAAACTTTTTAGATTAAGTTTTATTTTATAAAAAGCATTGTTTGTGTAAGTTTTCAAGCTCGAGCGGCTTAGCTTCCTGACACGAAACTTTCATTATCCTATTGTTAAATACTGTCCCGATAGGCGACAGGTTTTAAACTAAGTTTGTTAATCCTTGCGGTTCGCGGTTCCTTCCAACCGGGTAACGCTAGTGTTCTATTTTAAAGTCAAATGCTTTGTTGAAATTAATATTTTGTTGAGATTTTTTTTACTGGAAGTATTTTATACGGTTGGTAGGTTTCTGTTTTGTTTAAAAACTTTGCCTCTCTTACATTTTTCACATAAACCATTGTAAAGAAACCATTTTCTATTGATTCATGACAAGATTCAAAGTGTCCGAATTAATTCCTGCAACAAATGCGCTAAAACTACTTTTTTCAAAACTTACATTCTCATAATTCTCGGACAACACAATTAAATTCTCCAGAAACACCGGTAAACACAAATCCTTATGCACTTTTAACCAAACGTTAGTTCCTAATACTCCGACTCAACACTTTCAACGTCCGACGGAAACTTGACAAACTTTTCTCGGGCGGAAAAAATCCGGGCGACGGGAAGGCACGCGCGTTGCCGACGGCGGTCCGCGACTCACTGAGCCTGCGAGCCGTGCCTCCTCCCGCTGTGAACGCACCACCAAAACGATCCACTCAGTTACATAGTAAGATCGAAATTTGATCGCAGTTAGAACGCGCACTAAGACGGCCCGTTGGCTATTTAGACCGAAAAAGGTGGTTCATACGCATGCGCGCGGTCGTTCAACCCTTGCAGTGATGCTGCAGGCCTGATGAGCCACATTAAGCTGGGTTACGTGGAGCGAGTTGTAATGGCGAGTTACCTGTGTCAGCGCCGGGGCGAGATGGACCCGCAGCCGCGGCGGCGGGTTGCCGACGACGTAGTACTTCATGCTATTTGGTTTCTTGTTATTGTTTACAATTGATTGTTGTTATTGAAGAAAACATATTCAAACGTTAATTGGGTATTTTACCAAAAAAAACTAATTAGTCCATCAGTTAGATTATCGAAAAATATTGGATACGTATTTTTTGTTTTATCAAATCAATAAAAACTGACGAAGATAAAACGCACCAAAGATCATGAGTGGGGGTTTGTGACGTCACTTCACCAGGAAAAGTGTACTGACATAGTGATGTCTTCATTTTTTGTTTACGTCAAAAAAGAAAAAACACGTGTCCAATATTTTTTGGAAATCTATCTGACGAACTAATTAGATTTTTTTGGTAAAATACCCTATAATTATTGTTAGATACGATTTATTTTGGTTAGCTTGTTCTTTCCCACTGGGCCACCCTGGGCAAAGGCCTTCCTTCATGCCTTCCATATTTCTTGATTCTTTATTCCACCAGTTTTGACGGATTCTGTTCAGTTCTTCCCGCCATCTCCATCGTGGCTAGCCGCGACCCCGTCTTACTGTCATCTGAGCGCACAGTTTGCATGCGGCAAATACGATTGTTTAAAAAAAAATACTTATCCATACTTCCATACTTAATATTATAAATGCGAAAGTAACTCTGTCTGTTACGCTTTCACGATGAAACGGATGGACCGATTTTGATGAAATTTGGTATGTATATAGCTTAAACCCCAGGGAAGGACATAGGCTATTTTTTAATCAGCGACTTCGTCTGCATCCGCGATAACCGACATTCACGCGGACGAAGTCGCGGGCAAAAGCTAGTGGTAAATAAATAGAAAAGTAATTAGGGTGATATCTCTCATTATATCAAGACCAACCTATGTCAAGAGGTAGCTCGTATTCAGCGCAGCAACTTAAATGGTTTCACCAACTTGTTAGCTTTTAAACATTTTACACGAGCAGCCTGTGGACCACATATACTCAGAGATCGATCAGTGCCTTGCGAGTCCAATACAATAATGGCTTTAGGATGTTGTTGGGGCTACCGCGTTACTGCAGTGCTTCGAGTATGTTTGCGGAAGCAAGGGTTGATGGCTGCCACGCCATCATTCGTAAAAGAACTGCTTCATTACTAAGCAGGTTGCGCGGTAGCTCTAACAGCATCTTACAGGTATTGCGGAGAAATTCGACTCTCCAATGATGAAAGCCTTCGTTCGGGTGTTGATTGAATAACCTCGTAGTAGGATATTCGATCGACCCCTGAATGAATCTTCCTACTTTTAATTTTTCAATTGCCTACTAACATAGTTTATAAGTTAAATTGTTACTAACAAAGTGGACTAGTGGTCTGAAATAAAGAATTATTATTATTATTAGCTTAAAAGTAGTCGTATTCTGTTCGTCTACCTTCAAGCTATCCAAGGCTAATTTTGTAAGCAAAACAAAGTACAAAGTATAAGAACTCTTTGCATAACAAGTCGCAGTTTATTAACACGGTAGAGTGGAGATCGTCCAGGTAAACAGGCGAGTCTAGTAGCTAGGGGATAGCAACTGGAGGCGAGTGTTGGGGCCCAGTGTAAAGCTCCGCTTTTAAGAGAAGCATTTACATCTAGTTTATGACTTCGCTAATGGTAATGAAGTTTTGTCTTGCTCGGTTTCAGTTTCTGAGATTTCAATACGTTCAAGGAATTTCAAGGAGGGGTCTTACACGTGTTGGGAGGGAGTATACTAGTTCTAAATTCAGTAAGTATATATTTTAGCTGTTAATTCTGAGAACTAAAGTCTTTATCATAGTCTAGGGTTGGGTTTTAAGAATATCATGAATTTAGAGTTGCTGCCTTTCATCATCCCATAAGACTGTAGATCGTAGACGTAGATGGAACAAAACCACACTAATCATTATTGAAATATGACGACTTTGAAACAATGTTTATGATGATAATTTAATACAAATATCATCATAACATCCGCTCATGAATTTTTATCAACATAGGATCTAAAATAAGCTGTAAAGTAACTTTGAATTTCGCGACCTACGAAACTTTTTACATTCACAAGTCCTGGGCCTCAAGTCTGCTATACACACATGTCTGTTATTACAATAGTGCCAGAATGGTCATCATTGATTTCATAATTGTTGATTTTGACAAGTTTGGTAATCTACTAATATAATGGCGTCATTATGACTTTCCAATGGTCAACCACTGACATGCCATTGACAGAAATGATATAGAACGGTAATCTCGTACAAAATAACAACTGAATAGAATAAAATTTTGACAGTTCCTTTGATCAGTGACCTACCATTAGAACGTCATTGTGCAGTCATTGCTTTTAATTCGACCGACCAATGATCGACCATTATGAATTTAGCAGATTACGAACTTTTAGCAAAATGACAATGGGATCGTGTTGGAATGACGAAATTATAAAAATAGCAGACTTGGCCAATAGAACATCACTTAAACCGTCATTGAATTATTGTGTTTATCCAAAAATTTCAGTTTAAGTATAATTATATTGCTATCGATCAATAATCGGACTCACTGGATCTATCCAGTGTGTTGCGTATCAATCGGATTGCGGTCGATCAACAGCGACTGTTTATATTCGACATCGATCGACGAAATGTGGAGTTGATCAAATCTTAATAGTTTGTTTCAAAATGGTACAACCACCGATCGATTTAAGGCCGTTCATTAATCGATGGTTAGTCGGTCATCGATCTTTAAGGGCGATCGATTACGTTTTAATCGACAGCATCGAGCAGTTTATCCGGTATTTACTGGGTTGCGTCGGGTGGTGCGACGATGGTCTCCCATCCGTCCTAAGGATGATTGGCGGAAGAATCGAAACTGTTCTTCTCGATAGGTTCACTTAACTCCGTGTGTTGCAAGACCGATAAGCCTTCTGTGTAGGGTTACACGGCGTGTCTAGTTTTTTTTTTTTACTTTTTAATTTACGACACGGTTGACGCAGTGGCTGAGCGATCGACTGCTGCGCAGCGTGTTGCGGGTTCGATTCCCACCCAGGGTAAACATTTGTGTGATGAGCACTTGTGTTTGCCTTGTGTCTGGGTGTTGTTTATCTATATATGTATGTATTTACAAAAAAAAAAAAACTTGAGAGGTGTCAAGGGACACCCGGATGGAACGAAGTTCCTTTCGATTAATTAGTGAAGGAATTGTAATAAAATTTTATTTTTTTTAAGTTCTAATAATATTTTTTTTATTATTAACAAATATAATGTAATTAAAAGACAATTTAATTAAACGTGCCCGTTTATGTATCGAGCGAAATGGACTCCATATTGAGCAGTTGCTTCGATACAGGGAAGTGTAAATTTTATATCTAATAGGTAAGTTTTTTAATTAAGCCAAAGTTGATTAAAACTGTGTTTGTGAATAGCTCTAATTTATTTAAATAGGTTACCTATAGCACCTATAGGTACCTACGCCTGCCTGCCTTTCTTTTTCTAGCAAAAGAGTACCTACTCACTTACCTACTTACAACTACAAATAATTCGCCAATGATAAAAGTAAGTACCACTACCTACCTAGGTACCCACCTAAGCTCCCACTGGCTTAATTTAAACCAAAACATTTTAATCAAATAAAAAAAAATATTATTGTCGCTAGTAAAACCTAGAGAAAAGTACTCTGTGACCTAGAGCGATAAGGTGCAGTGGTTACCTACTGACGACCGCGACCGATAGAAAGCTCATGATTACCAAACCCAAACTTTCAATAGGTACCTACTAAACAAAACATAGAAGTAGGTACAGTAACTACCTACCTACCTAACCTACGTATTCTATGGCTTAATTATCGACTTAAAATTTACACTCGTTTTCACAATCCACACAGTCTCACAGTGAAAGGTGGATTTATCTCGTAGGTCGTTATCATCGGAATTATCACGCAATGAACTAAACATATCGCCGTAGGTACCTAGTTCAAAGAGTTCGCCGCGCCGCCTTTAAATACATAAACATATTCTACGAAAAGCGAATTCGGACTTTATTTTGTAAACGTAAACGGTTAAAAATTGAAATTTTACCAAACTAGGTATGATAAAATTATTCTGAGAAACGTATAGGCTGGTGCCCGAGGCCCGACCGGACAATAGGAGCTATGTGCAACCGAATTTCACGGTTAATGTGTAAAAATAAGGTTTTAATTCGCTCCAAAGGAGCTATGTGCAACCGAATTTCACGGTTAATGTGTAAAAATAAGGTTTTAATTCGCTTTTCTTCTGTTCGAATTGTCTGCGTTTGTGAAGTAATAAAAATAGCAAAAATAAGGTTTTAATTCGCTCCAATATTTTCATAGAAAAGCCGCCATTCAACTAATAATGAACTCTATTTGACAGTTCCAACGATTCAATTTAGCTTATTATAGCATGTCGTGACAACTTTTCGTAAGAATTTTTTCCGTCTAGCCCCCTTTCACAACGCGCGATAAGGAACTTCGTTCCAAAAGTATTTGTGTATGTATATCAGCTGTCCGACACCTATAGTACAGGGTCTCCCTAGTTTGGGGTCAGATGGCCGTGTGTGAAAATGTCCGCCACATATTATTATTATTAGTTACTGACTAGATTAGTTATAATGTTGTTACTAACCACCTACCCTTCTCTATGGACTCTTTTGCCAATTTTTTTTTTTTTTTAATTAATTACCTATATAACAACACATCGAATAGTATAATAATCGATTGCCAATCCACCTAGACGAAATTCTCTCATGATCGCATCGTCATCATACCTTTTCAATGTCACTCAATCAATTACGATCACTCACAAACTGTATTACATAGAAACTATGAAAAACTACTAAATAAACCACGAACTAAGGCGATTGATGTATAAATCAAATCACGTGGATTGTGAGGCCCAAGAGATGAATAAATCTGAGAGTAGCCTGGAGTGTATCGAGCGATATTACCGTTTTGACATTAATTGCTACTGATTTAGACGCCGCGCCGCTAAAATGTACCCCGGGGAATGTGTTTGTTATTGTGTGGGAATCGCTTGGTTTGGCTTTGTGATGGATTTGTAGAATTGGTTTGTATTTTGTTTATATTAAGAGCCGTGCCTGTGATGGTGCAGTTGTTGAAGTTCAATGTACTGACAACACAAGAGCTAAGGACCTAAGGACGTCGGGAATAGTTGCTTTTTATTTTAAATACTAGAAAATAAACAGTTCAATATTAATTTTAAATTTAATTCGAATACGTCCAGCGGTTTGTAACCAACGACCTTCGTTACTTATCTCTTTTGTTGACCGTACGTATGTGATTAGTTTACGTTTCTAATTGTTTTTTTATAGATGGTCAGCTTTGCAGCGAGGATACTTACTAGTGTCTCCAATGTGAATGTTTCTTCTTGTAGCGTTTGGGCATTGAAATTCTAAAACGATTTAAGATAATTTTAATAATATACAAATTATTTAGAAAAGATAAATTAAGATGTTTTCTACACATTTGATCCATTTTTAAATAATAAGAACCACAAAAGGAAGGAGTACGGAAGTACCACGTTCATGTCTATACAAATTAAAATATCTAAAAATTATAATATATCACGAGCAGGCGAGTGCGCAGCGGCGGCTCGATACACGCATACATACACACGCATTTCGTTACGTGACGATTTGTACTAATAGGGTATTTTACTCCATACGAGAAAAAATCTATTAATATGTTATTGAGACAGTTTAGGCATAAAGAAGTCGGAAAATGTAAGTTTTAGTTCATAAAATAACAAAACAATTTTTTAAATTCAATTCAAAGTTTTCAGTATTTTTAATCTGTTATAAAACACCGTAAAATAGTAGCGGCCATGTTATTACGCCATACGGCTGTGTAAACAAAAAATTGCCAACTGTTAGTCAGCCGATTGGCGTAATGTAGGCTTTGTACTTTTATTATTTTCGTAATCAACGTAATGTTTTCAAAAAATGCTTTTAATTATTTTTAAATTATATACAATTATCATATTTAATATGAGCTCATTTGATACAAAACGAACTGACGTCATTCACGCTGAGCAATATGGCGTCCTTTAAGAGGCGTTTTCGTCAAACTACGCGCGAAATTTGAAAATAGATGCACTTATCGATTGAATAATTTGTGTTTTTTGGTGGCATATTAGCACTACAGAATTTCATTGAGACACTTTTCAAAAATGGGTGTAATACCCTATTTGCACTACCCATTAGCCGCGTTAAGGAACTTCGTTCCAATAAACAAAATATAAAAAAATGTACCGCATCGGTATCGGGAACAGGGTTCACGCTACCGATAGTCAGGGCTCCTGAGGAAGAAATCTCCTAACATTACGCGTCATATTCAGGAGCGTAGTGAATCAAGCCCGAGATCCAACTGCCCAAAGAGAGCCTCCTCAGATGATTATTGAAGCTCTTGATAATTATTCAATTGGCCGTCACGACTATCGGCACAATGACTGCTGTATTCACTCCAACATGTTGAAAACCTCGCAAACCAAAGCATTTTTTAACACCATCATAGTTCATACCTTTCCTTAACGAGTTAGTCGATACTAGAATATGTCAAACAATAATCAAAATATTTGTAAAAATATATCTTTAAATCCGACTGCAGATTTAGCATTAACAGTAAAACCTCTGTGTCTACTTACTCTTTTACAAGAATCTTTTCCTCCAATCTATTTCAATTTATTCCACCTCAATCCAGCGCCGTTTTACCGACCTCCGTCTAGTAATCGGCGTCTGCTCCTGACTTTCATTGACAAATTAGATTGATTCTATATTAACGTAGCGACTAAAATTACAGCTTCCCGCGTCCGAAACGTCAGACGTTAACAGTTCGATTCCTGTCCAGTTAATCATTTGAATGAAACTGTGTGAAGCAGAATGTTCTATGTATTTATGTTACAACTGTATTGTTAGATTTGTTGAGAGTGGTTTCGATCAAACTTGTATGACGTAAGTTTGGTTTGTGTAGTTTATTATTAACTAGTGAATGCTGCTACTTATTTTATTCAGAGAGCTAGTCATCATCATCATCATGTCAACCTTTAGGCGCCCACTGCTGGGCATATGTCTCCCCCAAGGGGGATTCAGCTTTAATCGCCATGCTTGGCCGATGCGTGTTGGTGATTGCAGTAGGTGATATGGTACTCAGAAGGACGCTGCTGCCCATCCTCTGGTCAATATCCCTCTGTCGCCTTCTACAACTTCCACGGGTTGAAATGGGGTGGTGCTATTCACGGCTAAGATAGCTAGTGGCTAACTAAAAACCATACTGATCGATTGGTCATGGTTAAATTACGCTTGTCCCGGTCGGTCTGTGGATGGGTGGCCATTTCTCCTCCGTGCCTCGGAAAGCACGTAAAACAGTTAGTCTCGGCTGTCATTCATAGATCTTTGGCAGTCGTTATGGGTAGTCGAAAACCAGAAAGTCTGACAACCAGTTTTACCTAGGGGTAACATGTTACGAAGTAACTTAGACCTCATCATCGCTTCCCATCAGGTGAGATAGTGGTCAAACGTATGCCTATCAACAGATTAAAAAAAAAAAAAAAAAACTGGGTCGTGAAGATCAGACAGGAAGCCGCTCCATGAACACATTGGTGTTCAGCTGCATCCGGTGACACTGGAAGTTAACCCTAACATCGTTGGGAAAAAGCTGTGCAGATGACTATTTTATTTATGGCAAAAGTCCTATAGAATAAAAATAACATAACATAACATATAACATATGGGGATATTTTCACACACGGCCATCTGACCCCAAACTAGGGAGACCCTGTACTATGGGTGTCAGACAGCTGATATACATACACAAATCCTTTTTTTTTGTAAATACATACATATATAGATAAACAACACTCAGACACAAGGCAAACACAAGTGCTCATCACACAAATGTTTACCCTGGGCGGGAATCGAACCCGCAACACGCTGCGCAGCAGTCGATCGCTCAGCCACTGCGCCAACAGTGTCGTCAATATACATAAAAGCAATAATTATCTATGTATATTCTAATATGTAAGCAAACTGCTATACCCAAGATATGGCGTCGTGTTGCACTGTGAAGTGTTGTGTTAGCTTTCGTAAAATATTATAATTATTATTCTTAAGAAATATTATTTTCAAATCGTTCTAGTAGGAATGTGTATTAAATTTTTAGTGAGTAATGTAAAAAGTTTTTTACAAAAAAAAACTGTCTTCAAAGTCTAAAAAGTGATAAGTAACTTTAGCACAGTACACACATGACTTAAGATTTGGAAGTCAGTGGTCGGTTGTCTTTTTGTAAACAAGCTTTTTGTAAAAAAGCTTTTTATTTATCAATTTTTAGTACATTCTTATTATCCAAATTCTATAAGAACCGGCAACACAGTTTAAACACAGGTACTCCAAAGATTGAAGAAACTAATAAAACGTCGTCTATGTAGATTTTTTTTGGATTTAGTAGATTTTTCCGTAAGTGCGAAATTAATTTCGATAAAATTTTAATAGGACCATCTTTGAGGCATACCCTATCGATAAAATAAGAATTTTCAAAATCGATTCACATTTGCTGGAGAAATCGCGTAACAAATATAAAAAAAAAACATAAAAAAAACAACATACACTCGAATTGAGAACCTCCTTCTTTTTTTAAGTCGGTTGAAAATAAGCTCTGTTGTCTCTCTACTTTACTCGTGGGCATCCTTCTGTCCGTTCATGAAATTCAACTCTGAATATCAATCAATCTATCAAGCGTGGGTGATTCGATCTTGGTTATGTAGCAATTTCTCCCTTTACAATTGGTTATAGGTCAACGTTAATAGGCTGATAATGTAAAGATGACGGAATTAAAAAAAACAAGAAAGTAATCGCGTTATTAAGACAAGAGCTGTTCATATCAAAACCGGCATTTGGCAGCTTCTGGCATGGAGTGGAAGAACTTCAATAACCCCTTGAACTTCAGTAACTTATTGAACTAAAAGATCGAAATAATATTGAAAAGTTAAACGGAGCTGAAGTATCGGTAACAGCAACTTGATAAGTAGGTACTGCATTTAATGTTCTGCAACGTTTTTGTACCTTTCATGTAGCTGCAAGTTTATATCTATACTATGTCGTGAGCTAAATGGTGTTGATACACGCGTCATGTTCGTGAACGTGCGCTGTCAGTTGAGATTGGTCAACTCTTAACTGCTATGGCCTGCCTTTATTATAATTATTTTTAAATGTTTCGTGAAAGCAATTATTCAATCATCACGACACGGTTGGCGCAGTGGCTGAGCGATCGACTGCTGCGCAGCGTGTTGCGGGTTCGATTCCTGCCCAGGGTAAATATTTGTGTGATGAGCACTTGTGTTTGCCTTGTGTCTGGGTGTTGTGTATCTATAATATATGTATGTATTTACAAAAAAAAAAGGATTTGTGTATGTATATCAGCTGTCTGACACCCATAGTACAGGGTCTCCCTCGTTTGGGGTCAGATGGCCGTGTGTGAAAATGTCCCCACATATTATTATTATTATTATTTATTGGAAGCAATAAAAAGTGTAACTAGGATTTTGTAACAACTGGATTAAAAAGAGTAACCTTAGAGTTTCTTGCTCGTTCTTTTCCATAAATATCTACCCTAAGTTGTGAACGAGCAACTAGGTTAAACTTCTTAATGTTTACATTGTCAATAGCTATCTGACATGCCAGCTCTTTAATAAGTGTAGATGTACCCACGTCTTCGTAAGGCTAGATTACGTGCGGAAGTCTTTGGAGCCACCGTATGCAGGTCCCTACAAGGTACTTAAAAAGAAAGATAAGTACTTTGAAGTTGAGATACGAGGCAAGAGCACCAACATATCGCTAGATCGTTTGATACCAGCTTACGTCACTCAAGACTGTCACAAGGATAACTCAACTACAAATCCAATCTGCGCACCTCCACTGACTGACTCGTCTTTACCATCTGCCGATGAGCCAGAGACACGCACACGCAGCGGAAGAAGAGTACGCTTCCCAGACTTCTATCGACCGTAGTCACGGTCTCGCCGGGGGGCTACTGTAGCGGCATCGCCGCCACACAACACGACTATTTCCTTCTTGGATTTACTACTTGTTAATATTTTATATTGTTTGTTTCTTTTATTCTAAATTCAAGTACCTGACAGTCCGCCTCTTGACAAGCGTGTTTCATATAAAATCTATTGAAAATCTAATAATATTATATTACTTATAATTCACTTTTACTTTTATTTGGTGGACGTAATACCCTACAGTTTCAACAGTCTTTTCTCAAATCAGCTTATTCATGTCCCCCGAGCCCGTTCCATCATCGGACCACAAGACGTACGGCGATGCGCCACCGGTACATGGTGGACATCCCACCCACACGCACAAAACGTTTTGGGAACACATTCATTGTGCGTATTGCCAAGGAGTGGAATACCCTGCCTGAGTCTGTGTTTCCTGATAGCTACAACCTGGGAGTCTTTAAGTCAAGAGTGAATAGGTTACTTCTAGGCAAGCGTGCTCCATCTTAGACCACATCGTCGCTTCCCATCAGGTGAGATAGTGGTCAAACGTATGCCTATCAATAGTTAAAAATCAAAAAAGAAATCGTTATTATTTTTCCTTACTTTACTTTTTTTTTTTTTTATTTTTTTTTTTTTTGTTATTATTCCTTTAATAATTACCTACACGTGCCAAACTGGAGAACCTGCAATTTGAACGGACACTTTACATTTTGTTGCGTACAATGAAAATGTTTATGTAAACTGTGAATATATTGTTGTTGTTGTGGCTGTTATGTTGTATTGTTGCTGTTTTGTTATGTTATATTGTTGTTAATATTATTGTTGTTGCTGCTGTCTATTGTTGTTTTTCTTGAATCTCTGGAATTAAGAAAAGCACGCCAACGCGCGCGTTAGTGAACTTAAAATAAAATAACGATGTACTCTAACTTTATAGACTAATAAAGAATATCTACGTTATTCAGGTGATTTTATAAAATATATTAAACCTTTTAAGGCACAGGTATTACACGTGAAGCCTTCGGGTCATCTTCGGTTCATTTATCGGGGTTTTCTAAAGACTAAATCAACCAGTCATGTTGAACACGCGGCGCTATACAGACATGACAGACATGTTCTAAATGATATATTAATAATATCTAACTTTGAAACTGTCTGCATGTCTTAATTTATCGATTTTGTTATACTAAGTGTAGTGTGTGTTCATATTAGATTTTAAACAATTACGGTAGTTAAAAAAGGTGGTAACATGGTGGTAAATTAATCAGTAATTCAAAAGGACCTGTTGTTATTATCGAGGCCCATAATTACTGACGTTTTAATTTTCATTAAAAAGAAAAACCGTGTTTTTCTTTGTGACTAAAAATAATAAAACGTACGTACATTAACGTTATTAGTCCTGTGTAACTTAATACACAAAAAAAAAAATATTAAAATCCTTTTAAAATAAAGCTTCTTTTACCAGTCGTTGAAGCGACTTTGAAGAGTTCACTTCAACATTTAATACGCATACGGCTTTTATTCAAATGTTACCTTTTATTTTTATTTAACGGTTACAATATTTTTCTTTGTCTATGGTACACTTTTTCTATGGTGTCTATGGTACAGGTAATGCGATCGTTTCTCGTAGCGGTTATAATTTTTGAATACAAAATTATTAATTGGCTACGCTGTAGCTACGACGTAGCAATCGTGAACGCTACGCCGCCTACGCCGCTACGCGTCTATTATTTTCTAGATTGTGTTGTATCCACGGCTATTTGTCACAGAATAGAATTAGAGCGCGTATTCGATTCGTGACGAAAACTTCATGTTTTTGCGTTTTGCCCAGAGCAATATCGTAATTATGTGAGCAGATTATTTAAAGACAATTTACAGTTTTAGAAAGATTAAGTCTTGATTTAGACAGCTACAGAGTAAAAGTATAATTTTTAATTATGTTTTTTTAAAGCGAAGACAATTCTTTCATGTCGTTTTACGAAAATAGACGTCAGAGTTAACTTTCAGGACGAATACAATCATTACAATATGCCAAAATATTTAGTTTTATGCATTTTTCCAACAGTATATACAGTCATAAAGACAGTAACAGAGCCAAAATTACGAAAATATTACTATTATGTATTAAAAAACAATGTTGAAAAGGTAGAAAATCGGTTCACTTTGACAATTTTTTTTCACCAGTATTTGAATAAAAACATAACGGATATATTTATTTTATAAAAGTAAATGTTATGCTTAATATACAGAATATTTTTCAGTCCATTATACGAGCTCATTTATTTTAGACAATTATTTAAAAAAAGCACAGTAAAATATCGCGCGCTGTCGTTTGCCGATCAATTTCAATGATTCGTGCTTATTTCGTGCATATTTTTTTTCCTGATGCACACAAACAGACCATTGTATTGTACTAGTGTGTGTCAATGCTGCTACGCCGTTCTAGCAATCGTTTAGATTTTGAGTTGCGCTAAATCGAATACGCGCCCTTAAGAGTAGAATTTTAAGTTTTTTTTATATATTTAAATCTAAATGTATTGAACGAACAAACTACCAATATAATAGGGTATTACACCCATTTTTGAAAAGTGTCTCAATGAAATTCTGTAGTGCTAATATGCCACCAAAAAAAACACAAAATTTTTATTCAATCGATAAGTGCCATAAAACGGCATCTAAATTTTAAATATTCAAATTTCGCGGGTTGTTTGACGAAAACGCCTCTTACTGGACGCCATATTGCGCAGCGTAAATGACGTCAGTTCGTTTTGTATCAAAGGAGCTCATATTAAATATGATAATTGTATATCATTTAAAAATAATTAAAAGCAAATTTTGTAATAGGTGTAATAATGAAAAAAATACGTTGGTTACGAAAATAATAAAAGTACAAAGCCTATATTACGCCAATCGGTTGACTGACAGTTGTCAATTTTTTGTTTACACAGGCATGCAACATGGCCGCTACTATTTCACGGTGTTTTATAACAGATTAAAAATACTGAAAACTTTGAATTGAATTTAAAAATATGTTTTGTTATTTTATGAACTAAAACTTACATTTTCCGACTGCTTTATGCCTAAACTGTCTCAATAACATATTTATAGATTTTTTCTCGTATAGAGTAAAATACCCTATTGAGTATAAACTTTAAATCATTTGTGAATGGTTGGCCCGTATTTCATAAATCCACAATCCTTCAATGTAAGTATGTCTTAATAAATTGTTCAAGAGAATCGCAAAAGACAATGCTTTGAATTATAAAGCATAAAATATACTTTATGCAGACTAAAATGTAGGCATTGTTAACAACTAATTAAAATATAATAATAACGTCTTTTGAAACAATTATTTGCAGAATTTAATATAAAAGTAGAATATAATAATAAATCATATAAATTATATTAAAAATATTAAGTATTATTATGATGTAGTCCTCAGATTTGTGAGTTATTTTACTGTTTACATAGTAAACGTAAATAAGGGAAATGGTTTCACTAATAAGTACAAGCAAAGCTGGGGCACGTAGCTAAACATGTCCCAATGATACGCGCCTATTCAGTGACCTGCAGGTAACCACCGATAACCACTACAATATACATGAACACATTAGTGTACATGCTGATATTGCGACATACTAGTGTTCCGCGCGACTTTACTCTACTTTATAATTTAATATTGATCGTGTTATTTGATTTAAGAGCTTTGACGCTGAGTGACCTCAATTCGAGTGTTTCGAAACAACAAGAGCGTCGCCAGGACTCGCTAATTGATGACCTAGGGGGGGGGAAGCAAGTTGATATATTAATGGTGGATAAGAAAAGTATGAATTTCAAACACACTCAAGGGCACATGAACCTTTTGGAATATCTAGGGGGGGGGGGGGGGGGCAACTTGCCGACGCCCTTGCGAAACATAGAAGATGCTTTAAGGTCGATGCACCAGGGCTTCCCCGACCCTTGCTCGTGCCAGCCCGCGCCGCTGAGCCTGTAGTTTTAAATTCGTCCCTAAATAATGGAAATCCGATCCAGCCTGTCCCTTTGCTGTCCTCTCCCAGCGACGCCCTAAGCCGAGGCTCGTACCCCACAGGGTGCCCTTAGCGTGTAGTCGCTATTTTGCCCTGGCTGGAGGCCCTAAAAATAATAATTTTTAAGGCACCACAGGAAACTCCGGTTAAGCAGCCGACAACCTCCTAGGTTGACCTGCGAGAAGCCAATCCGAAAAAAAAAAAAAAAAAATGCACCAGGGCAGTCCCAGTGTTCCTCACCTCTTCCCGCGTCGGACGTGCTCTCGAAACTGCTTTAAGTTCTCGCGGCGTGCAGGCACTCACACACACGAACGTATTCAGTTTGTTATCTCGGTATTAGTGTAGGTAATTAAGTCGTTTCTCTAGTATGGAGTGTCGTAGGCGTGGGTATCAGGTTGTATAGTAATAAAAAATATATTTGCGAGAGTAACAAATACGCATTCACAGAATTATAATAATTAAAATCATCAGTATAAGCTCGTAAATGTGCCTTTTTAATGAAAATACGACGTTTACGACCTTTTCTAACTTAGAGTACTTGTGCGAATAATTTTTTTATTACCTACCATACTACTAGAAACTGGGCTGAAAATTGGAAAAAAAAACTTAAGAAAATTTGAATTTCACTATAACCTGGCGGTTTCACCTTTAAGTAAATAGATTATATTCAAAGTAGTAAACAAACCGCTATGAAATTCATAAGTGATTCTATTACTAAGCATCAGTTATAAACAGGTTTATTTTTAGTCCAGAAGACAATTTTACTAACATCGCATTCAAATCTGTGTTAATCTGTCAAAATGCCTCTATTTTGACATTGATTGTTGCCGAGATAAGATTGTGATTCGATTTTTAACGTTTTTATATGGCTTTCAGGTTTTTGTATTTCGAACGATATTCTCACTTAAGTTAAGTTCCTAATACAAAAATCTGATTAATGGTTTAATCTTGGTCTAAACAAAAACTTTGAGTCTTACAAAATGGTAGCTATGAATTCGCTGATGATTAAAAAAAATTCATATCAATACGTTTCCATAATTATCACTCTTGATATGCGACAAGCGGATTTCGTTTCATCCGGTTACAATTTGTAGGCTAACAAAAATAGAAAAATAATTTAATAAATAGTAAAAATATTTTTTCATTAAACGAAACGTGAGTATTGTAACAGATTAACTCACTGTGTTGTCGGGTTCGTCCGACTAGTTTCGATGGCATACGGCCACTGCGACGAGCGTTGTGTCATCCTGTGGAACTCCTTGAGAAAGGTGGCCGTATGCCATCGAAACTAGTCTGAAAAATCCGGCAACACAGTGAGTTAATCCGTTGTTCTCAATCTATAAATAGTAAAAATACTTTAAAAATACTTTCTCTATAATGCTTGCACCAGTTAGTTCTTGAGCTAAATGTAACATTTTCTTAAAGTGGGTAAGTCGTAAGTTGAGAGTGAATTTGTCAAGTTTTCCGATCGAGAATCAAGTAGTTTGACTTACTTATGTTTGAACTTAAGTTTGTCATCCAGCGCAAGTTGTAGAAGCCGTCGGGACCGGCTTTAAAGATGTACTTAAAGTATTTCTAACTGGATATTAAATTATATACTCCAAGATCGATTCACTAAATAATATCTGGAAATATAGACAATAAATTAAAAGAAAAGTATGCATTTACACGCTTAGAAAAGAAAACCTTTAAGTATTAAACTCAAACAAAAAGGTTTCAAAAAATCCTACACATGATGAGGCCGTCATTTGGAAATGTGCCCAAGAGACTGGCGGCATTGCCACGTTGGATGGCAATGCCACCTGTGACCCAGATAAAAACCAGTTCTTAGATCACGGGAAGTGTCAACGAACCGATTGGAAACGAAAATCAATCTCTGAATGAATACATGTGGTACAGTGAGCGGCTGTATACTCGGCGGCACATTGGTTTTTGATGTAGCAATGTGTTAAGCCCAATATTTCGATTACCAAACACACATTTATCCTTTTTAAAAATGTTGTATTTTAACGAAATATCTAATAATCCATAAAAAAAACTATACCAGAAGAAGTTTTACTCAATACAAGTACATCCTAACCACGTTACTGAACTTTCACGAACCAAAACAAAATCATAACAATTCCTTCGTAAGTATCCTTTTTATTATATTCTCAGCGAAGAAAAACAACACCACCATTGTGTAGAACAAAGAATATTTTAGGTTTCCAAGCTTATTGTCTCAGCTGTTATCGAACCAGATAGTGAGGAAGTTTGCTTCGGAGCAAGTTTTACACTCTCACAGCGTTTCTTCAATGCTGTTGTGAGTTCGTAATAGAACTTCAAACTGCGTGAGTTCTTCGCCTCCGTGCCCTGGACGCCTGGGTTCAGCTTAAAGACTTTACAAATAAAAACAAAATAAATGTAAAAGCTGTTTACTTTGGTTTTTCTTTTGAGTTCCGCAAAATAAGGTGACGAAATGTTTCTGCAAATTGTGAGATGTGGTACCTTGTATATTTTTTATCTATTTTGTATTCTATGAACGTGTTCTCAGCGTATCGATGGTAAATATTTCTTTGTTTCATTCTTTGTTATGCCTTATTCGGCTACGGCATTGCCATCCACTGACGCAGTCATTTTGTCCTCACATGTGCCGATGACAAGGCACTCGGTGTAAGATGAAAGGTGAGAGATGAAGGTGGAGAGACGAGGCATAGGCACTGAAGATAATTAACACGATGGTACGAAGTCTGTTTAATAATATGAAATTCAGAATTTAGGCATGCAGCTGATGTATGGTTAATAAGCTTTCCGAGAATAAATAAATCAGGAAAATGTTTGGAAAATACACAGACAATTCAGACATATTTAATTAAATGAACCAAAATAATTTCTTACAGTAATACTAATTAATTACATACGTTCGAAAATGAATAATAAACTTTATGCTCTTTTCACAGAAATAGGCTTGAAATATTTCATATTCATATGAGATAGAATAATATTAAAACTGTAGTTAATCATGTGAAATCTGATAAAACTAGGTGAATAATTTAAGACTATTTAAATAGCGAAATTATACGTAGGCGAACGATTAATGGCAATCTCCTTGACTTTGAAAACTATGTCATACATAATGGAGAAGTTTTTAAGTTACGACTTACATTAATAACCTCTTAATTTTTAGCAAACGGTGACAAAATCAAAATTAGCAGAGAAGTAGAATAAGCAGTCTTTTCGTCTACGTCTTTTCTTTTTATGTATATTTATATATATATATGCCGTATCCGGTCAATAGTAGACATGAAACGAATCCAAGCCCGCCATTATCGAGAACACGTGACCAGCCACTACTTTTGGCGCGCGTCTACAGAGTCTTTAGTGAGCGTCCGGTCTGTTAGGACTGATTCCTATATTGTACTGATCTCCTAATGAACAAATATCAAAATCACCTTTTCCCAAAATGACTGATTTTCTCAATGTCTTTGTTTTAGAACGTCGGAAATAAAACTGTCAAATTCATGTACAGTCAGAAACACTTTATTTTTAAATCTTATAATTAAATAACGAAAATTCTATTACAGCCCGGTTAAATTAGCTCAAAAAATAGGGGTACCCTTGCATAAATTTTCAACGCCATTACAAATAAATTGTCAAAAGTCTCCATCGATCCGACGTGTGCTAAAAAAAATATTCGGGATAAAAAAATAAAAAAATATTGGGGTTCTTTTAAAAGTGCCATTGCCATAAAAATATGTGTTTTTGTTGTCACGACTGAGCACTTTTCTGCCAACTAATGTCGAAAAAACTAGGATCTACCCATCCTCGCCATCTTCAATACCTAACAAGAAAACTATCCAATAATAGTTTTGTAATTTTTATATCCGCCAATCGTTTAAATTCAAAATATTGAATTTTAGATCAAAATAATTATTTTGGTTATGCCTATTTACAGACAATACGAGTTTCCGGCGTTCTAAAACAAAGACATTTAGAAAATCAGTCATTTTGGGAAAAGGTGATTTTGATATTTGTTCATTAGGAGATCAGTACAATATAGGAATCAGTTGCCCTGGCTGGAGGCCCTAAAAGTCACTTTTAAGGCACCACAGGATTGTCCGGTTAAGCAGTAACCAACCCTCAGGTTGAACTGCGAGATGCCATTCAGAAAAAAAAAAAAAAAAAAATATAGGAATCAGTCCTAACAGACCGGAGACGTTCGTGATGTTTTCAGCCCAGCGAGCACGACATTCAGAATCCAGTGTCTGATCGCATCGGAGCTAAGACGTCCCGGAACTGTGCTCGATGCGTTAATTGTGTGTAGGTGTTACTATGTCTATTTTAATTTGAGTCTCGAGTTTATTTTAAGTTGAGTTTGTGTTAAATTGTGGTTTTAATAAACGCCGTGTATTGTACTCTATACTCAGTGTGTTTGCATTTCACGAAACCAAACTTCTGCCCACATGATGACCGAATCTAACAGAGTAAATCCTGATGATCCGACATATATATATATATATATTGGTATATATTATATTACTTATTTATTTTTGTTTATTCAGTTCACCTATGTTGTTTTTTAACTATGCACCTGCCATGTTATCTCTTCATCACCATTGGTTAACTGGTAGAGAATGCCTAAGGCATTAAGTCCGCCTTTGTACCTTTGTGCATGAAGTATAAATCAATAAATAATACTAGTATGTCATAAACACTAGGTGCTGAATTTCAGCACATGAATAATTGATTATGCCTGCAGCTACGCGTCATAATCGCATACCATAATTTATGGAAGTCCAACTTCAAAGTTCGCTCTTCAATAGTATTTACTTTTTGAATAAATATGTGTTATTAATACCAGCGTACGTTGTCCCACTGCTGGGCAAAGGTTTCTTCTTATACAGAGAAGGCACGAGTATTGCCACAAACGCTCAAGACGAATTGGCGAATTCCGACTCATATCAATTATATGTCCAGGTTTCCTCACGATATTTTCCTTCACCAATACCAGTGATGTCCAAGGTAAACTTAGAAAGTACATACGAAATTGAAAATTCAATATTATTATTGTACCCACTCCATGTAAACCGTACCTTTTATCTGCTCACTTCGTATTAGTTGAAACGAATGACAAAGTTAATCGAACTTACCTACCAATCCAGAAATGTATTTTTAAGAATACCGTCTACTCGCATCTGTACCATAAATTACTTAAGTTTTGTTTTATATAGGGTGAGTGGTAATTAGTGTACGATACTTAAACACGTGACTGTGTTCATGATAACAAACAACTTTCCCGAAGAAAAAATGTCTTTTGTACTGGTTCACTTTTATCACAATAACACAACAGCCGTATGAAATTCACGCGCGCGCACGCCTGTCAACTAAAGTGAACCAGTACAAAAAACATTTTTTCTTCGGGAAAGTTGTTTGTTATCATGAACACAATCACGTGTTTAAGTATCGTACACTAATTACCAGTCACCCTATATTTTATTTCTCCTCGTAAGTGATTTGTAATCTTTGAGAAATAAATAATTTTTAAACCGTAAAAACTCACATTTGCACTTATTCGTGATCGCCGTGCTCTTGCTTGCGAACTGACAATCTCGTGCATGAGAGACGCCTTAACTGCCTTAACACTGGGTTATCACGAATATTAAAAACAATTAAATTTGTAGTAATCCAGTCTATTTTATATATTACTCGCTTTTGCCCGTAACTTTGTGCTCATGACTGCAGACGAAGTAACAGATTAATATATAGTCTTTATTATTTACTGGGGTTCAAGATTGGAGTTCAAAATCGGTTCACAAACAAACGCATTTAATATTTCTATAA
Organism: Charanyca ferruginea; assembly: GCA_947361185.1. Lineage (NCBI taxonomy): Eukaryota > Metazoa > Arthropoda > Insecta > Lepidoptera > Noctuidae > Charanyca > Charanyca ferruginea. The sequence goes on along the minus strand of OX376061.1, from coordinate 29,068,578 downwards.
CAAGCCCATTGGAACAACACGTTTTTTTCTTCTGTCCCGTCTTATCAACCGTCATGATATCAGTGACTCTCTTCTCTATCATATCATTCTTCATACAATTCATCCATCTTTTCTTCAGCCTCTCTCTTCCTCTCCACCCATCCGCATTTATATCCATGACTCTTTTGCTCACATGCGATTCATCCCTCTTCTTCATATCACCAAGACAAACGATTTCCTTTCAATTTTTCTTCACGATTTCTAGTATTAACCACTTCCCTGTCCCATAAGTCACATATGATTCATGTTCATTGTTTAACTATTGTGTCTTCTTCGCGGACAGTGAAAGTGTTAAAATAGTTTTTCCAACAAACACCCGGACAAACCCACTCCCTACGTGTAGATATGTAGCTAATGATACATCGTATCGTAGGCCTGTGACGAGTCGTTAGCGCGTCACTGTTGAGATAAGACGGCCAGGGGTCCCTTACGCACATCAATAGAGCATTTGCTAAGTTCACGATGTTCACGTGAAAAGGGTTATTTATATTCAGTTTTCAGGAGGTGGGCAATTTTTAGCAAACCATTGCCTTAGAAATGGTATCGTTTTCATTTTATCCTGTCATCCGTCTCAAAGTCATCATAATCTGCTTAAGGGCGCGTATTCGATTTAGCGCAACTCAAAATCTAAATGATAGCTAGAATGGCGTAGCAGCATTGAAACACACTACTACAACACTATGGTCGGTTTGTGTGCATCAGAAAAAGAAATACGCACGAAATAAGCACGAATCATTGAAATTGATCGGAAAACGACAGCGCGCGATGTTTTACAGGGCTTTTTAAAATAATTGTCTAAAATAAATGAGCTCGTATAACGGACTGAAAAATATTCTGTATATTAAGCATAACATTTACTTTTATAAAATAAATCTATCAGTTACGTTTTTATACAAATAAAGGTGAAATAAAATTGTCAAAGTGAACCGATTTTCTACTTTTTCAACATTGTTTTTTAAAACATAATAGTAATTTTTTTGTAATTTTGGCTCTGTAGCTGTCTTTATGACTGTATATACTGATGGAGAAACGCATAAAACAAAATAATTTGGTATATTGTAATGGTTGTATTCGTCCTGAAAATTAACTCTGACGTCTATTTTCGTAAAACGATATGAAAGAATTGTCTTCGCTTTAAAAAACCATAATTAAAATGTATACTTTTACTCTGTAGCTGTCTAAATCAAGACTTAATCTTTCTAAAACTGTAAATTTGTCTTTAAATAATCTGCTCACATAATTACGATATTGCTCTGGGCAAAACGCAAAAACATGAAGTTTTCGTCACGAATCGAATACGCGCTCTTAAGCCCTTTCTCAACTACAATTACTACAACTTCCCCCCACTCCTCCTTCTCTCTTGTTCTCTTGCTACTTTTTTTTCTATTTGACGTCACAATTTGCCCAGTGGCTAAGCGATTGGCTACTGTGCTGTGTGTCGGGTTCAATTCCCGCACGTTGACAACTAATCGTGTAGTTGTTCCGGGTCTAGCTGTTTGTGTATGTGAGTTTATATGTTTGTAAATATAGAATACAGTAGAAATTCCTAGGGCAAATTTAAAATAAAACTACATTATGTTGGGGTCGGTTTCCAGTTTAACCAGATGCTGCTGAATTGGTATTGGAATTTAGGCAGTCGCTCGATACATGGAACGACTTCCATCTAACCTCAGTTACTCGGTAACACGAAACCCTTTGATAAAACTGGTTGTCAAACTCCGGCTTCTGACTACTCAAAACGATTGTCAAAGATCTACGAATGACAGTTGGAACCAACGACTTTATGTGCTTTCCGAGCCAAGGAAGTCTCGGTATGAAAATGATGGTCACCCATCCACGGACTGACCGCGGTAAGCGTAGCTTAACCTTGACCAATCGATCCGTAACGCTTTCACTTAGCCACGAGCCCCTCATCAGTATCAAAACGATGAGTTCTATTAGTTTAAAGTATTATTAAAAGTTTGAAAAGCCCCACTTCATGTAGGTACACGTAACAGCTAGAATACTACTTTTAAATAGTAAAATACCAAAACTCTTAATTTCCCATACATGTGACGATAGGTACAGTCAACGAAATAAATTATTCAATTATTAGACTCTAAATAAATAAAAATATTATATTACACCGTATTAGGATTTGAATAATTTATCATATAGACTATAATTATTAGAATATGAATATTTTTTTATTTAAATAAAAAGTCTTAGGAAATATCAAAAGAACAAGTAGACGTGACGGCGACTCGACATGGCGGCGACTCGATGTAGCGGCGACTCGACGTGGAGGCGACTCGACGTGGTGCGACTCGACGTCGAGGGAATAAATAACTTGAATCCTGGGGAAGGACATAGGCTACCTATAATCTACGCTTTGTCACGAAGACAATGTCGCAGGCGAAAACAAGTATCGTAATATATTCACCAATATAATCCACCATCCCAATATTATGAGAAGCAATAGTGCAGATAACTAAATCACTTACAACACAAACAAACACTGCCGAGCTAATCCGATCAAGTAAACAGATAAACTTCGCCATCCGTTCCGCGGATTAATCTTATGTAAAAGGTAACCAAACATAAATTATATTTCAAGACAAAAACTACACAAACTTGTGATGAGTGAACTGAAACCTTCTACCAATGATGCTGGAAATTAGTCAAATTCACCACATTAAACACTAACTGCATCCAATTTTAAATCCTCTAACAAAGAACATAAAACTTTGTTTCCTGTGCACTATACTGACTCAGCAATTCATATGCTGGTGTGAAACAAAAAACTTTAGAACACAAGATGTTTTAAACTTTATCTGCATTTGTATAGGGTAGACTTTGAATTGAACGAGCTTGGTAGTGTTGCTTCGACTAGGATTGCAAACTTCTTGCTTAGCTCAGTTTTGTTTTGCTGATAGTGGATAAATATTATTCGGAACTAGTTTCGGTCAGTTGATTCTAGTTTCAGACAGTTGGTTTTGATTAAAAGTCATTCAACTTTTATATTTGTGTGTTTCCGTGCTTGTGGGTTGAAATGAGTTTTGAAATGATACTCACTATTTTGTTTCATGCTTATATTTTTTAACAGTTATTTCGTTATTTCTCTTTCGCATAAAAAGGTTTGTTGTTTTCCTAGCGTGTTTTGTAAAAATGTCGCTCAGTGGGCATGGAAAAAAGCTTTTTACAAAAAAGACAACCGCCTTCAAAAAATGAAAAATAACTTTAGCACAGAACACACATTGACTTTAGTTTCGAAATTCAGTGGCTTTGTTCTGTTTGTTGTTTTGTATTGCTATACTTTTTATTTTCCGCTTTTTAGTACCTCCTTCTCATCCAAATCTATTAAGAAGAGATTGAAAGTTAACTACTACAAAGATTGATGAAACTAAAACGTCGTCTATGTAAAATTTTTGGGTATTTGTTGATTTTTCAAAAAGTGCTGAATCAATTTCGATAAATTTTATATGGGTCCACCCCTGAAGCATACCCTATCCATAAAAACAAGAATTTTCAAACAAGATTTTTCGGTTAACGTTTGACGGAGAAATCGCGTAACAAATAGCGCACATACTAAATGCAAATTTAAGACTTATACGGTTTTCTCATGGATGCCATTGTCAGAACTGGACCAATGGGACCACACAGGAAGTACTAGCTTTCAAATAAAAAAAGAATCATCAAAATCGGTTCACCCAGTCCGAAGAAATCAGGTAACAAACATAAATAAAAAAAATACAGACGAATTGATAACGTCCTCCTTTTTTGAAGTCGGTTGAAAAAGATATGCACGGAGTTTTTCTGCGGGGTCGTATCAGGAATCAGGAGATCCACTGGAGAACCGGAGTCACCTATATAGCGAAAAGAACGGCCAAGGCAGTGGGCTAGGCACATTACCCGTAGAATCGATTACCCGATCGCGCACCGGCCGATGCAGTGTCGGAGGGACCCCAAAAGGGAAGCTGCTGGATAAACGCGGCGCGGGACCGACGCAGGCTTCACATAGCAGCATAGCATAGCATTAGAGCAGCAGACCATAGGTCCCTCAAATACGAAGGTCTTTGGGGGCCTATGCTCTACCTACGCTTAGTAGTGGGTGTTTAAAGCTTGACATAGTTTAGATGATGATACAAATGATGGCTACATACGTAATTTATAAATACCTTACCAAATCTGCTAATTACCGACTGAATAAAAATATTATATTAAACTGTCGGCCAACTCTAATGACTCAAAGCAATTAATATCCATCAACTAAACACAAACGACATAATCCCACCACATTGCACACGTCACGACTATAATTATAATGTACACCGACTAGATGCAATAAACTCCTAAAATGGCTGCCATAATAACAATTGAATCGTAAAGCTGATTATCTAACGGGGTTTGCGGCAGTAAATATTGTTATAATGCACGCTCCATTCTCGGCTTGCATACAATATCCCGGTGACGGGAACAATGCAGTCCCCCGGGATCCCGGTAACGCGGGATGTGGGTATAACTTACTGTTATTAATACGTAACTGAGATTATAAAGATGCCAATTTTGGTGTATGCGGCGTTGTGAATATAGGAGGGGACAATGTATTGCAGCATCTGTTAGTTAGTTTGTAATTGGATATTAGCTTTTGTTACGGCGCTGAGTTTAACACAGTCAGTAGTCGAAACATTAATGAAGTAGTAGGACTTTGCAGATGAGTAAATTGTTAAAGAACGATTGGCAGTGAGGCATTGTTTTCCACGAAACATAAGCTCCAAAAACTTTTTTCAAAAAAAAGACAACCACCTTCAAAATCTTAAAAGTGATAAATAACTTTAGCACAGAACACAAATTATTTTAGTTTCGGAAGTTGGTGGAGGTGGCTCTGTTCTGTTTGTTGTTTTGTATTGCCACCGACTTCCAAAATTAAAGTAATGAGTGTTCTGTGCTAAAGTTATTTATCACTTTTTAGTTTTTGAAGGCGGTTGGCTTTTTTTTATTATTTTTCGTTTTTTAGTATCGCCTTAACATCCATATCCACAAAGAAACGGCGACACAGTTAAAACAGAGTTCGAAAGTCCCCCAAAGATTGAAGAAACTAAAATGTAAACTCTGAATTTTTTTGGGGCTTTGTTGATTTTTTCAAAAAGCGCTGAATTAATTTCGATAAAATGTCCAATATGGGACAATTTCGAAATAATCCCCTTTCGGACAAAAAAATAATTTTGCAAATGCGTCTATTTATCCCCCCGTGTGGTGCCGGCCGTGAATAGCACCACCCCATTTCTACCCGTGGGTGTCGTAGAAGGCGACAGAGGGATATTGACCAGAGGATGGGCAGCAGCGTCCTTCTGAGTACCATAACTCCTACTGCGATCGCCAACATGCATCGGCCAAGCATGGCGATTACGGCTGAACCCCCCCTTGTGGGAGACCTATGCTCAACAGTGGGCAGTCTAAAGGTTGACATTATGACATGATGATGTCTATTTATGACGGCGTTATGCCCAAACATACATAAAAAAATATATATATAAACATCCTTTTGAAGTCGGTTAAAAAACACTTAGTGACAAATAACTTACCATCTATTTGTCTTGTGGTCGCAGGCGCAACTATCAAGGCAGAGGAAGCAAGTCAAACTGCTATTGGACTGACACTTTATTAGGGTTCCGTACCTCAAATGCCCCGTGAGCACCCGTGGGGTGTCCGGGCTAGAATAGCACCCCCCCATTTCATCCCTCGGGTGTCGTCGAAGGCGACTAAGGGATAATCTGGAAGTCGGGCAGCAGCGGCTTCTGTGTACTTAACAACTTCACTGCGATACGCCTACCAACCGTGGGGATTATGGCAACCCCCCCCCCCTCTCCCTTAAAGGGAAGCCTTTGTTTAACAGTCGACGTCTTCAGGCTGCTGATGATGATGATGACCTCAAAAGGAAAAAAAACGGAACCCTTATGTAATAGGATCACTTTGTTGTCCGTCTATCTGTCTGTCTGTCAAGACCCTTTACCTCGGGAACGCGTAAAGGCATAGTTGAAATTAAAACTGTATAGTAAGGTCCACTAACCCTTAAAGCAGTGAAAAAATCAAACTTCTAAGTTAACGTGAAAAAAAGATAGGTACAGCCGTTTATGTCGCAAAAAACGTACATTTTAACACTCTCCTGGGAAACAAAATTTATAGGGTACTTTCCGTTGACCTAGAACTATGAAATTTGGCAAGTAATATCGTCTTGTACTATAAATACAGGGAAAAGTCTGAAAACTATACATTTGTAATTAAAACATAAAAAATATTGTTTTTGTTTAAAGTTCGTAATAAATCATCGAGCTATGCGCGGTCATAATTATATGGGTGACTAAATCATGGAATTTGAACGGTACCCTCGGTGGGCGAGTCCGACTCGCACTTGTCCGGTTTTTCTTTACTTTTTCTAACATCCCGTTCTGAATTTGGCCAACAGCAATAAGCTTACGCGATTACTAATTTATACTGAATTGACTGGTTTTCAGGATGTCATAACATAACAAGAAATTTGCTTTACTGATGCATCGAACGCGGGTCGGTAACAATAGTATCCTAAAATCAGTGGCGGAGAGTCCTTACTCTCCTGTTCCGGGACGTTTTGTGGAGAGGATGGTCAACTAAGTACCTGATCGTTCTCTGTGCAACCTGCTTCGGACACATAAATGGTCATAAATTATATATTGATTGATTTATTACCGATATTGTTTTGCGTATTGTGTTTTATAATAATAACATTAGTTATAAGGTAATTCACTCAAATAGTTAATTGAGTTGGAAAACAAGTGACGTCATAAGTACTAGTTGCCATACAAAATCTAAGGCCCGTCATAAACCGACTGCTCGAGCAGTTAGGCATTGATCAACATACACGGACCGCTAGAGCAGTCATAGTCAACCACTTGAAGCTGCCATTGATAACTGCTGAACAAGCAAAACAAGAAGAGTACGGGCGGGAGGCGCGCGTTATGTGGAATGAAGAGCCCGGGTGGAGAGACTGCTCGAGAGCAGTCGACAGTTCAAGCAGTCAGTGTATATTATAGATTGAGAACTACGGATTAACTCACTGTATTGCCGGGTTCGTCCGACTAGTTTCGATGGCATACGGCCACCTTTCTCAAGGAGCAAACTAGTCTGACGAACCAGTGAGTTAATCCGTAGTTCTCAATCTATTTCTACTAATAATCTACTCATCATTATGTGTAACAATACTCACGTTTTGTTTAATGAAAAAACAGTCAGTGTATGCCTGGCAACTGCTTGACTGCACGATGAAATTTCACCGCGCTGCTGACCGCCCGAAGCAGTCGCGACTGCTAGAGCGGTTCCGTGTGTATATGTACGTAGAAGACTATAGTTCACTATGCAGTCGCAGCTTGAAGCAGACGATACTGGGTGCTTCAGTCCGTGTATGGCCAGCCTAAGAGCGAATCACGTTCGACATCTCATCGGACCATAAGACGTACGGCGATGCGCCACCGGTACATGGTGGACATCCCACCCACACGCACAAAACGTTTTGGGAACACATTCATTATGCGTACTGCTAAGGAGTGGAATTCCCTGCCTGAGTCTGTGTTTCCTGAAAGCTACAACCCGGGAGTCTTTAAGTCAAGAGTGAATAGGTTACTTATAGGCAAGCGTGCTCCATCTTAGACCGCGCCATCGCTTCCCATCAGGTGAGATAGTGGTCAAACGTATGACTATCAAATGATAAAAAAAAAAGTCAATTGATGGTATTACCTAGTATACGCCTGTGGCTAACCTGACGAGGGATAGAAGCATGATGTGATGTTGCCAACAGTTATAAAAGCAGTTATAAGAGTAGGACCATTGACACGTGTACGGACCGACAGACGCACTTTCAAGCCGCAAGCGTGGGAATGAAGCAGATTATTTAACTAAAAAAGACATCAAAGCATTTCTAGAATACAAAAGACCAACCATTGAATAAAAATCTTTCAGACTTCTATTATAGTTTTTATTCAATTCGAAGACTTAACTCCTTTGAAAACGAATAAAATCTGTATCACTTTGATGATTGACAGATATGAAAGACCAACTTTATTACGATTCGGTGTATTTAACATCTTTTCAATAGACTGTTAAATGAAAGTTGGTCAAACGTGTTTAATCTTAAAATCAAATTAAAACAAAATAACGAAGCAAAGAAAGAAAATATTTAGTTAAATACTTATTATTTTTCCACTGCGGGGTTATGTTCTTTCATTCTTCTGACAAAATTACAAGTAGATCAGTCGGGGTGATAATTCCTGAAAATGTTCTTAATATAATATTTCACCAGAATTAAGTTTACTTAGTCCTAACACCATTGAAATATTCACAAAACTAAGGTTTATGTAACGAAAACGTTTTACCAAGACACTGGGCAATGGCGTCCTTCCTAAATTTTTATTTTATAAGTGAAATCACAGAAAAATAACAGCATATTCAACATTTGTAACTAACAGTTAGTCTGAATGTTCTATCTATAGTCTATAGTTTACACAAAGCGGTTTCAAAAGTCCCGGCACAGCCCCGGGACAACTTTTAAAACGTGTCTCAAAGGTGGTCCCGGTTCTGATACCGATCGCCTTGTCGAGATCGGAACCGTTTTAGACTTATGTCCTCGACACTCCTGAGGAATGAATAGGAGTTCAGTTTGTTAGTTGTAGACAGAGTGGTTTGTTGCTATACTAGGTATTATGTGTCTGTATCTGAAAATGCATTTATTTTTCAGTTCTTAGAAAAAGGCTAGTAGAACAACAGTTCTACTACTTCAACTTACAAGACAAGTATAAAAATGATGAATGATGAATTCCACAGATGATATTGAATTATCTCCTTTATCATCATCATCATCAACCTCTAAAGGTTGAGAGGAGGAGGAGGTTGAGGGGAGGTTGAGGTTGAGTGGGAGTCTAAACTCCCACTGCTGGGCATAGGTCTCCCCCAAGAAGGTCCAGCTGTAATCGCCATGCTTGGTCGATGCATGTTGGCGATCGCAATAGTTGTTATGATTCTCAGAAGGACGCTGCTGCCCATCCTCTGGTCAATATTCCTCTGTCACCATCTACGACACCCACGGGTAGAAATGGGGTGGTGCTATTCGCGGCCGGCACCACACGGTTTAATCAATAAGTTAATTATCTCCTTAAGGTCTCCTAAAAAAACACTATATTGTGTATATTGTTACTAAATACCCGCCATAAATAACAACAAAAATAAAACATTATTCAACAAACTCTACACACACAAAATAGTTTGAATTTAACTAAAAGTGCATAAAACAACCTGACTAGCAAAACTGAAGACACAGATATGCAAAATTGTACAATGTTATTTACATAATCCATGGCAAGAAGCCGACCGTCGACGTGTGCCCCTTGTAAATAGAATAAAACCCATTTATCCTGGGGCTAAACTGTGCCCCGATGGATACGGCTGGAATTAGTCTGAGGAAGCTTATAGTTTCGGCCTAAAGTTTGGTTTCGGCTTACAGTTCAAATTTAACATAATAAGAAGCTGAAATACTATTCGAGTTATATAATTTTGTGTTTGTAGGTGTCCTAAAAGTGTATTTACCTACTGTACATCAAAAATGAAAATCAAAACACTTATTTCATGACAATGCTCTTAACCGCTCATTTCTATCAAACACACTAAAAGTTACTTAATAAATAATAATAATAATAATAATAATAATAAAATTCTTTATTTCCAATTTTACAATTTTACGATTTAAAATGAACACATCTGACTGTTACAATTTTTCTTAAATTGCTTATATTACTGATTAACGACCTCTGGCACCCAAGCTAAGATTAAACTTGTGTTATGGGTGCCAGGGCTCTCTCTAATTATTACATTTTCTTTAGAAAAACAAACATGTACGGAGGTAAGTCTTTCTGAAGCTATGGTTTGAGTACAACTAGAAAATAAAGTTTATAATAAAACAAATAATGTTAAGCCTCTCTCTAATGTGGGTGTGTGTATGCATGTGTGTGTGTGTGTGTGTGTGCGTGTGTGAATGAGTATGTGTGACGAGTTGTGTGTATGGTTTTGTTTAGGATTTGCGCGATATTGTCTGTAAAAGTAGGATCTACTTAAAAAAGCCTACCAAGTATCTTCTCAATCTCTTCGTAGTTAAGAGTCGTCAGCCATTTACTCACTATCTTTTTACATTTAAATTTATTTATACCATAAATATTGCATTGTTTATTCACTGCATTGTAAACTCGACTACCAAGTACTCTGAAGTGTCTTTCAGCTAATTTAGTCCTGTATCGTTCTATGGGACAGACATATATAGATCTTCTATTTGAAGAATCCCCAGCATTATAAATTAGTGTGACATGTTTACGCAAGATGGTATTGAGCACAAAGAGCTGTCTGACCGTCATTACTTTGCAGTCATTATATAATTGTAAGGTACTAAATCGGAAGTGTTTAAAAGTCATGACTTTCAGAACAGCTCGTTGCGCTCTTTCCAGTTGCAATAAGTGCGTCTTTGTAGCGCCACCCCAAGTTGTTATCCCAAATGAAAGTATAGACTGGCAGAGCGAGAAGTAGACCATCCGAAGTGTATCGAAGTCAGCACTATGTCTTAGGTTCTTAAAAATTGCTATAAGTTTTCTTACTCTGCCAGACAATCCATTAATCTGTACATCCCAGGACAACTTGTTGTCTATCATGATGCCAAGATACCTGACCTGAGTCGCTCTAACTAAGGGAGGGCAGAGGCAGTGGTCTAACTGGTCATTACAGGAATGGGCTCTTACAACAAACGAGTCAGCCGGCTGCGCAGAAGATTTAATTGAGAATGGGACATATTTTGACTTTTCAATATTCAATGTGAGAATATTAGCTCCTAACCATGACATTACGATGCCCAGCGCAAACTCCGCTCTCTCGCGGACCTCCCCCCAGTTCAGTCCGTGCACAAACAAAGCCGTGTCGTCCGCATATGTATATATGCTGCAGTAAGGGATGGATAAGTTGCATAGGCTGTTTATATATATTAAAAATAATGAAGGTCCTAATATTGAGCCTTGAGGAACCCCAAATGACAATGAGTGGTCGTCACTGACGTATGAGGCAATTTTGACACATTGTGTCCGTCCAGAAAGGTAGCTCTTGAAGATTTCTAGCGCGAGACCCCTCACTCCCATCCTCTCCAGCTTAGATATTAGAGTAGGGACAGAGACAGTGTCGAATGCCTTGGATAAGTCTAAGAAAACACCTAGGCACTTAGACCTCAAATCGAGTGCTTCCACAGCCCTGTCAACAAAAGCAGCTACCGCATCCTCACAAGATTTTTCTCTACGAAAACCGAATTGATTTTTTGACAGAATACTGTGTGTTTCCATAAAGTTGATGAGGCGACTATTAAGTACTTTTTCCAATATCTTTGACAGCGCCGGAAGCACTGAAATAGGTCTGTAATTATTGACACTGCCTCTGTCTCCACCCTTGTAAATAGGATGGACTATTGCTTTCTTTAAGGACCTCGGAAATACTCCCTTGGAGATACATAGTTCACATATATGAGTGATAGGGGATACTAAAGACTCGCGGCACAGTTTTATCATTCTGGTGGTAATTCCATCCCATCCCGCAGCAGAATCAGTTCGAAGATTCATTATGATTCTCTCGACTTCAGCATGATCAGGGGGAAGGAGCGCAAGAGAGTTCGACTGTGCATTATCTCGGAGATATGGAACATGCTTATTGTGCGTATTTGTATGTCTGTCAGCGAGATTTTTGCCAACAGTTGCAAAGAACTGGTTGACTTCATTTAAAGATGATTTTTCATCCAGCCCAGAAATTGACAGAAGATCTGTGGGGGGTGAATTTAATTTTGTTTATTTAAAATGTTATTTATTACTTTCCAGGTAGCTTTAGGATTGTTTTTTGCTTTTGTGAATTCATTTTTCTCGTAGTTAGTTTTAATTCGACTTAGTAATTTATTACAGAAATTGCGATAACGGAGGTACGTGACCTTTAAAGTATAATTTTCTGGTGAGCTTTCATGACTCCTATGCATATTATCTCTGTTTCGAATGCATCTAAGAAGCCCCGGTGTGATCCATGGTTTTATAATATGCAACTTAGAAGAGACTCTGCTAGTTTTAGTGTTTTTTTGTACAATAGTAGTAAGTATATTTAATAGAAGATCAGTAGCTTCGTTCGGATCGTTAGTTAACATAACGTGACTAAAATCCGTATTGCATATTTCAGAGACTACTTTACAATGATCGACTTTTAAAACTAATTTAGAATTATTTTGTGAACTGTGGTTATTTTTTAAACAAACTAATATTGGTGCATGGTCGGTAATTTGAGTATCTAATATAAAGGAGACTACTGAACTTTTTACTCTAATCATAGTATGATCTAAACAATTGTTTCCCCTAGTGGGGGATGTGTAAGCTGGTAGCAGTCCATGAGTTGCAGTCAAGTTCATGTACTCATTATAGTGCGGATCATTATTAGCTGGGCTTATATTTATGTTTATATCCCCAACCAGCATTATATTTTTATACGAAGTTATTGAGGATAATACGTTATTTAGGCTATTTCAAAAGTTACCTGTATGTCTAAACGATGGCGGTCGGTACACTGCTACAATGATTATATCAGAATTAAGTTTACAAACTAGGCAATTTGCTTCCAAGAACTGTTGCTCGGTGACATTATGTTGCATATCCGAGCGTACATAGATCACTAAACCATCATTCTGGTTAAAAGTATTTTCTGTAGAATAAGCCGAATATCCTTGAAGTTGTGGAATGGATAAAGATTTACTTAACCAACACTCTGAGAAAACTAAAACGTCACAACTAGTTTGCAATGAGGATAATAAAACCAGGGCATTATTTAAGTTTTTGTTTATGCTACGTATATTAAGATGCAGTATTTTAATAATTTTATTATGGTTACCCAATAACTGAACGCATTTGTCGGCAAATGACTCCATGATGCTCAGAGTGTTGAGACTCCAATCCAAATCTGAAATCATGGTAAGGGTTTAGTAAACCTTAACCTTTTTTGACAGCTGTTATTGGTTTCGGCTTAATACCGAGTTTCGGCTTTCGTCTAAGCGCCGGTCCTCCCTAACCAGTATCACGTTGGAGCTAGTTTTTTGGCGTGAACATACTTCCATATTGTTGTCACGCGCACTCGCTGCGTGCACTCCGCTGTCCTGTTTATAATACAAAAAAAAAACTACAAGAGACATGATCCTTTATATTTTAACGTTAAATATGAAATTGTGTACCTGATAGTGAAGGCAAAATAAAACATTTATGAATTTTACCACAGAGTTGCAGAAGTTGTTCGAAATCATTTTAGGCACTTCATTGTCCTTTCTGTTGTGTAACAATCCACTGAGGGCGGTGACTAGACTGAATATTATTATGGCGTACTCAAAATGATAAACAGTAAACTACACACTATACACTGCAGTGCGTGCGTGTTTGACACACATTTGATTGTTACTTGTTTTATCCATTTTTTCTGTTTTATTTTACTTACAAAATAAATGATGATAATTGGAAACTGGTCACAATTAAATGTCTGTAGCTACATTATTTTGATTTCGTCAGACAACATGCATTAAATAATTTGTACATTTTTGCAGATTTATTTCACTTACAAAATATAGCTATTTTATTTTATTTATTTTCAGCCTGTATTGTCCTCCCTTTCTCCTTTCCAATCCTCTCTTTCTAGAGCTAGTGTGGATAAATCACTCCTGTAAACGTCAAGTTCATCCCGCCATCTTCGCCTGGGTCTACCACGGTATTACAAAATTAATAAAAAAAGAATTTTATTTTATACAAAATAAACAAGAATTTGACACAGATGTTTGTCAAATGTTTGTTTACTTGATCAAAGAAAGTGTTCGTACAGACTACACCCTACTTTAAACTGTAAAAAGATACAATTTGTGAAGTCTCTAACATATTGCAAATGCCCAGCACAGGAGTCCACACGAGTACCCTGACAAACTGAACACACCACCAGTAGGTACCTACATAGGCGGGACGCTGGGCGCTGAACGAATTCAATTCCCCACTAAAATTCAATAATATTGCCAATCGGCGGCCACAACGGTGGCCATTGTGTTTCAGAAACGTTTTTGCTCTAAACTACGGAACCACTTTCGTGTCGCGCGTATATTTTTGATGTTTCGAAAATGTCACCAGTTTTTGGTGTTTTGTTTTTTGTTGACAATCTGATTAAACGTTTTAACGTGATTTCACTTGTGATTCGATGGGATTGGGTACAATTAAGTCAAATTGTTCATGTCAATCTTTGATAGGCACTAGTATTCTTAGCTGTTACGCTTGTTGTAATTTGTGAGTTTGTTTCAAAATGATCTGTCCGTATGGTGTCGAACGCAATGAATAGCACCATCCCATATTTTCCCGTGGGTGTCGTAAAAGACGACTAAGGGACTCACCAGAGAATGGGCAGCAGCGTTATCTGTGCCTTTGTAACAACCATACTGCGATCGCCAACCCGCCTGCCAAGCGTGGCGATTATGACAAGGCCCTCCCTTTGTGGAAGGCCTACGTCCAGCAGTGGACGTCTTTCGGCTGAAATGATGATGATGATCAAAATTAACCTACTAGAGACATAATATAGTATGAAGGTAAAAAAATAAACATGACCGGTGCGTTAAGTTTTTACCTATTTATTACTTACTCATAATTCTACTTCTTCATCTTGAATGAAGTGATTAATTTTTTTAAACGTTAGGGTTTTTTGTGTCGTGGGTACATTTAAAAATATACACAAAGAACCTGATCCGGAACAACCACCTGCAAGCTGTTCTGAATTTGAATTTGAAACCCGAGTTACGCAGTACAGCAGCCAGTCATTCAACCACTGCGCCTTGCCGTCATATTATCTTCATACGTTAAACTACGACTATCTATTCATATCTTCAGTAAGTCTTGTATCAGCAATGTATTTGATAGCATAGTGGCGTTATTTGAAAACTATAATTATGTATTTACAGTTTCTATCGTACACTGTACTTGATTGATAGTCGCGTAGACTTACAGGCTATTAGACGTGCGATGATTAATAAATGAGATGTTTTTTACGAGGACCGTAATAGCATTTCATTTCGTATTTTAATTAACTAAATTAATGTGGAATATTTCAAATGTCATATGGAACGAACACTTGTTTGTTCCTTAAAACATTGCATATTTTGAACATCGATATGAATACTATAATAATACATTGTGTAAACCACAGCTCAGAAATAAAGGCGATAGAAACAGACACCCAAATGGATAGTTAAATCACAAACATATTTATTTCCTTTTCAACCGACTTCAAAAAAGGAGGAGGTTATCAATTCGTCCGTTTTTTTTTTTTTTTTTTTTATGTTTGTTACTTGATTTCTCGGGACTGGGTGAACCGATTTTGATGATTCTTTTTTTATTTGGAAGCTAGTGCTTCCCGTGTGGTCCCATTTTAATTTGGTCCAGTTCTGACCATGGCATCCATGAGAAAACCGTATAAGTCTTAAATTTGCATTAAGTATGTGCGCGATTTGTTACGCGATTTCTCAGGCAAACGTAAACCGATTTTGAAAATTCTTTTTTTTATAGATAGGGTATGTTTCAGGGGTGGTCCCATATAAATTTTATCGAAATTGATTCAGCACTTTTTGAAAAATCAACAAATACCCAAAAATTTTACATAGACGACGTTTTAGTTTCATCAATCTTTGTAGTAGTTAACTTTCAATCTCTTCTTAATAGATTTGAATGAGAAGGAGGTACTAAAAAGCGGAAAATAAAAAGCTTTTTACAAAAAAGACAACCGCCTTCAAAAAGTGAAAAATAACTTTAGCACAGAACACACATTGACTTTAATTTCGGAAGTCGGTGGCAATACAAAACAACAAACAGAACAAAGCCACTGAATTTCGAAACTAAAGTCAATGTGTGTTCTGTGCTAAAGTTATTTTTCACTTTTTGAAGGCGGTTGTCTTTTTTGTAAAAAGCTTTTTTCCACAATAATTATGTGAACACTGAGTACGAAGTGAGCGTCGAAGTGACGGGGAAATTACCCTACAGAATGCCACTTCTTACGTCATCTCATACTTTATGTGTCAAAATCTCCCTGTCAATTTAGTTCAACTCGCTGATACGCTCGCAGGAGTGGCGCTAGTGTAAAATTCGAATTATCAACCGAGTTTTTAGAATGCCAATCAAGAAACTCACAGCGGATTCAGTTTCGAAGTTTAGAATGAGGTCTTACAGAATCACACCCCAGTTCCTTTTTTCTCAGACGAATCTCCTAAAAATAAGTTAACAACATTCATCAAAACTGCTTTATGTTCTCCATCCTCCAATCATCACCAACACATCTAAGAACCAATTCCTCGTCTATACTTGACTCGGTCTGCATTCTCTAGGAGCGTAATTAAGTGTCTGGATTAGTTCGCGCGAGATTAATCTAACGATTTTAGATAGTAAATCACTTAGTATGATTGAGACGACTTGATTAATATTGAACTAGTACAGTATTTGCTTGCCGATATACCTACACCTACTTCTATTGACTGATAGAGTTACGTCAAGACTGAATAATTGTTATTTCTAACTCTTAGTTTATAGACTCATTGTTATTTGTGATTAAATCTCTTTTGATTAAACTGGGTATTGTCCTCTAAACTTCATTGAAATACTAGCGAGAAGGACATGATGCCTCAGCTGCAAAGCATTTTCTACCTATTTATTATATAAATAAAAATCAATTGTCGCATTTGTGTAAGATCATCACTTGAGAACAGCTCGACCGAATTTACTGTTTTTTCTTTTTGTTGAAAGTGTTTGTATGAAAGAAAAAACATGGCGTCCGAAGTCGGATAATAATCAATTATATAATTAATTACTCCGTAGCGCAATGTTGGGTTCAGCGTATGTGTAGGCGTTTACCTATTTAGAGTTATGAAACCAATCACGTTGTATATAACTGTTCTTATGTAAATAATTGGTTAAAGTTATAATACCCCCATCCCAATACTATCATCAGACGAGCAGAGATACGGCGAACCGTCACCGCTATACGGTTAAAGTTCCACGGTCTCGAAACAAGCGATTGGTTCCACATTTATTGTGCGAACTTCCAGACTGTGGAATTCATTGCCCACCGGTCTGTTTCCCGATAAGTATAATCTGAGTATCTGGCACGAGAGAATCGGTTCATCCTAGGCCGCATCATCACTTAAGATCAGGTAAGTTGCAGCCAAACGTAAGTCTATTTTGTTATAAAAAATAATTTAGAAAAATAAAAAACCCGACTGTGGAAAAAGTAAAGTTTATATAAAAACTGAAAAGTAATAAACAAGTCCTGTAGTCTAGAATTATGTTCAGTAATGTTGAATAACTATACCATTGAAATGAAAACCATGTGAATAGCAATTTGATCAGTCGGGACCCATTAATATCTAGACCGGTTCAAATATTCCCTATAATGGTTCGTCACGTATCTAAAAACACTTGGCCTAATGAGACGAATCTAACGATACCCTAACGAAATATATTCGTTTAGTAGTTTAGAAGATATCAGGTAATAAAGATTTAGATTCTGGTAAAAATAAAACTACTATACTATACTATACTATACTTTACTATAATATATAGGTAAAGATAAAAATACAAATATTTTTGCTTTTAAAGTAAAGAATAATGTCAGCTAAAATTGACACTTCCGAATTGTATAACAAAATGAGGACCGAACATTCTTGGTACTTAAAATGTTATCTTGAAGCTAAAACTCCACCACATTTTGATAAGTTTAGCAGAAGGAATGACATATCCATCCACCATTTTTCTTGTGCTTATTACCACTCACTCGCTTATCCCTAATCTGGAGCAACCTCTTTGTCTGCATTGAATTCAGCAGCGCAAGATAACACAGAACAACAAGATACGTGATCATGCTAACTACATCGATGAGACATCCATATACCCGTACTGACACACTAAGTAGGGACAACAATGAGCCAACAGGGCAGGTCAGGGGTGACCAAACATCGGCTCAGGTTAACTGCTAGGAGCATGCGCAGTAGTGCCTCTATATTACATCCTCATTAGTGCACAAACTGATAGCTAGTTAGAGATATATTGGGTATTAATAATGTGATGAAGCTTAGGTTGCATGATTGATGCGAAGTCTGAATTTGTTACAATTGACTAAATGTTTAATAATAATAACATTCTTTATTCGGACAACCACAGATCCATTCATAAACATTTACATTTTATATTGTTAGTATGAAAAACTTATATGTTAGTACCTAATAACTAAGAAAGACTTAGTCCTCTGGTTGAGGCTCCAACCCAGAGGGCTGTCCAACTTGTTGCCTATTACATTCAGGATGCTGTTACTGCTCCCACGAAAACTGCTCAGCAGTGAGGCTACCTTTTTGCGCCAGGTGGCATTAAAGCCGTCTGTGTGCGACTCCGCGAACATTGCTGACGCACTGCAGAATAAATAATGCAGTAATGTGTAATGTAATAAATGAAGTATTGTTTTGTAGGTAAAAGTGACGAAATTTTCAATTTTCTAAGCCTTTTGGTTCAACCGCAATGCGCAGCGCTAACTTACTTGAAAAAGTTACATCCCAACATTTTGGCTTTAAACATCTCTGTCTGAAAATCTATACAATGTCAGTCGGCTAATAGAAATAATGTGCCTTCCCGCGCACGGACACATGCCCACGCAACTGTGGGCATAGATAGATCTGTTGATCTCCATAGAGCTGGAGCCTGAAAACTTGGAAAATGTTCGTCTAATCACCAATATGTTTACCTTTTTAAATTTAAAGCCAACCTAGAAGTGGATGATTATAAATGTTTTAAAAGATAGACGACATGTCTTACTGACTACTTTGTAGAACTCATTAATTGTAAACGTCCCTTTGTGTCTGTTGGCCTAGTTCTGTTCTCTACTTGATAATGAGGGAAGTGGCTCGTCGAGATTCATTGCTCTGGCGTTTTTCTGGCAGTCACCGGCTTACAGGAGTTGCAGTGGTTAAGGTTTTCACTTTCACTCATTCTATTCAAAAGGTTATAATCTATTTATTTACTGGAGACTTGCCCCGGCTTTGTACATATAGCGGAGCTTAGCCTATTACGTAGCTCCCACTCGTCAAGATGTTTTCCGCCACCTTCATTAATCATTGTTATAATACAACCAATTTAAACAAAATCTTACCAAATGATACACCAAACATCCTCATGAATCACTATGTCTATAAGTGAAAACTGTATGAAAATCCGTTCAGGAGGTTTTAGATTACTGCGGACAGATAGACAGACGCTGCGGGGGACTTTGCTTTACAATATACTAGCGACCCGACCCGGCTTCGCACGGGCCTATAGCCTTCCTCGGTAAATGGACTATCCAACACAAAAGAATTTTTCAATTCGAACCAGCAGATCCTGAAATTAGAGCGTTTAACCAAACAAACAAACAAACAAACTCTTCAGCTTTATAATATTAGTATAGATAATAATGATGTAGTGACAAGAAACGTACTACATAACTGACATTATCAAATTAATTGTACAGTAAAGAGTACATTTTCAGTTCAGTGTGTGTGTGTGTGGCTGTGTATGTGTGTGTATTCAGTTTTCGTTTTAAAATAAAGTAAACAATACACAAATCTTAGCCCTAACTATGTGAAATGGAAAATTAAGCAGATAGCAATTAAGCCGCGTACCCAAATCATATGAAGCATACCGTAATTATCAAATTTTCGCTCACCCTAAACAGATTAGTGTGACCATAATCACGACGCACTGAATTCACATGATACTGCGACATTAATAATATCCTGAATTAACGACTGGAGTATAATTAGGTGTAAATTAATATGAACCAAATTACCTTTTAATGCATTACCCTATATCGGCTAAATTTTTTATTCCTTAAAGCGAAAAGAAGCATAAAGCATCGGCCGAGCATTCCTATGTTTCTCATGACGTTTTCCTCAACCAGCAGTTATAGACTAGGTGGTCGGATTAACATGTATATACACACCGGGCTTATACATGATGGGCGCCGTGCTACTATGTATTTAACAATACATATTAATATATTTTGAATCATCATCATATCAGCTTATTGCCGTCCACTGCTGAACGTAGGCCTCCCTCGGAGATTGTCAACCAACCTGCTCTTGGGAACCTGCATCTATCCGATGCCAGCCAACTTCTTTAAATCGTCGGTCCACCGTGCCGCAGGTCGTCCCACACTACGCTCTCTCAAACGCGGTAGATGGAACAGACACTCTAGAGCGTGTCTGTTCCATCTATCGTCTGTCCGTCTGTAGACGTGGCCAGCACACTCCGGTTTATTCGACGAGCAATGTATACGTTTCTTGTATAGGGAACCACTTTCATTTTTAACTTTATTCTTTGTTCTTATAGCTGCTGCTGCCATAGTAAAACACTCTCTGTGAAAATTTCAAGTGTCTAACAATATCGTCTCGTTATGTCTGCTTGTGCTATTGGCCTAGTTCTGTTCTGCATTTTGCTTGATTCGGAGGGAAGTGGCCGTGGATTGAGGGAGGTGGATGCAGCTCTGTCGTAGAGAATCTGGTGGACGGGAATATCACAACGCTCAGCAGTGAGCTTACAACTCGAGGACAAGGGAGGAGGAGGGTAGTGGAAAATATGTTATTTTACTCCTCCACTGTTCTTTTCTGATTAATTTCATTGCGGGATACAAGACAGTTGTAATGCTTCTCCGGGACTCGTCGAGCTTCATTGAATCGACGCTTTTCTGGTGGTCGCCACTGTTGATTCACATCTTCCTTTCAGAAGTTGCAGAGGTATGAGAACATAAATATGGCAGGCTTGTCAAATTAAATAAAAATGGTCCCATTCGGCACCGTTTAGGTTCGAAACCATAAAAAAATCAGACTGACATTAATTAAAGAATGAAATGTAGACTGATGTGAGTTAAACTGAAGTTCTCATGCGTACACCACGCACGTCAACAGTTTGGCATTTTCCACATTACTGAGACGCCAAACTGAAATTTTTATAAGTAAGTTTCAAATTAAATCAAATTTTCCAAAATCAAAGAAATATTTCCTTTCAACAATTCTAACCACACAAACCATTACAAAAGATTACCCACATCGCACATCGAATCGGCGTCGTCCATCGACACACTACATCGTGTAATAACGGCGGTCGGTATCAAACGCCGCCGTTTTCCGATATTGATGAGTAGGGAGCGTTGCCGTCCACCGCGCTATGAATCACTGGCATTACCTGATGCCTGTACTGAGAGATGCGAGCGGTTGGTAAAGGGGTGAGTGAGTTTGTGATGCGTTGCTGCTTTGTGGTCTTGTGTTTTCTGCAAGGTTAATATTAAAAAAATATCTGGAAGTCCGCAAAGGATTATTTGAGCTCAACATTATGGGACCGACCCTGAAATCATGAAGAGAATATCTGCTGACTAAACCTTGTACTGCGGAAATAGTTTTTTTTTTTTTTTTTTTAATGGGTTTTATATATCATATATAAGTCAATTATTTCAAGTGGGCCAGCACCCAAATAAGAACACCATATTCAGAAATTTTTGACGTTATAACGTCTTATAAATGAACACTGGCTGCACGCACGAAAAAGTGTCACGTTCCACCTGAGCCTGAGAGTGCAAGCGAGAGCGTGGAACAAGCGATAGAGACTCTCGATCGCCCAAGCAATAAGCTCCGCCCACCTCGACGGAAGCCATTATTTGCTTATGTTACATTTATGTTAGCTATTATGTTCCTTTTTTAACCGACTTTACAGACAACCAATTTTTTTTTAATTAAACGTTTTTTGAAGGTCATAATATATAACTGTGCATAAAACTTGGCGTGCGATTGGATAAGCTTATGTATTTACTAAGATAATTCCTAGAATACAGTTTCATTATTAAGTTACTTCAATTTACATTGGCATAATTATATCTTGGTCTTGAATTTGCAATCCAAAACCAGCCAGCAATGTAAATCGTTCCATTGATTATTACCGGCTCCAGTTATCGCGAGTGAGCAGTATTGGTGCAACGCATCAGGCGAAACAGCCCGTGATGTATGTCTGCTGTAGTAGCGGCGTTTAAATTTAATGCTTAATGAGCTTGAAACATGGTGCTGATGGATTAACAGAATGTGCAGCTTGCCGGATTATACAGCTGGGTTATGTTTCAGTTTTAGAAGCTTTTAGGGTTGTTACATAAGAATAAAGTAAAACTGCCTCGTGTACAGTCACCAAAAGAAATAACCAGGACGTTGGATATAGTTGAAGTTTACTTTCAAGCCGATGGATGTTTTCGAATGAAATTTAATTAAATAAATGAACTGTTTATTCTCTATTAATTTTATTCTAAAACATCCATCGGTTTTTAAATAAACTTCAACTGTATCCGATGACCTGGCTACCTATCTCTTTTCAACCAACTTCAAAAAGAAGGAGGTTCTCAATTCAACTGTATGTTTATTTTTGTTTTTTTTTTATTTTTTGTTGTTTTTTTTTTGTATTTTTGTTACGCGATTTCTCCGGCAAAAGTAAATCGATTTTGAAAAATCTTTTTTTTTTGGATAGTATATGCCTCAGTGGCAATCCCATATAAATTTTATCGAAAGAGATTTGGCAGTTTAAAAAAAACAATAAATACCCACAAATTTTACATAGACGCCGTTTTAGTTTCTTTGGAGTAGTCACTTTCAATCTCTGTTTTAACTGTGCTGCCGTTTCTTAAAGGATTTGGATGAGAAGAAGGTACTAAAAAGTAGAAAATAAAAAGTGACAACAAAAATGAATAAACAAAATAACTTTAGCACAGAACACACGTGACTTTAGTTTCGATAGTCGGTGACTTTGTTCTGTTTGTTGTTTTGTATTGCCACCAACTTACGCCACCGACTTTATTGTAAAAACGTTTTTTGGTGACTGTACATGAACAACTTTTACTACTTGACCAAGTCTCATCGATACTAAATCTGCAGTTTCATGGCATTTTTGTATGAAATAAGATATAGATATTTCTGACATTGTTTGATAGCTAGATTAGGTATAGACTGCCTGTGTTACCAATTTAATTAAATATTAAATGCCGTCGCCACTAGTCTGCCTTTCTACCTTTGTGCATGTCGCAATTCTAAATAAATAAATAAATATTGCTTGGAAGTCGGACTGAAGAAGCAGAAGTTCAAATAACCGTCTCATCAAATAAATAATAATAAACCTACCTTGTAAAAGTAAAATCCTACTAGTACAATAATTCCACAAAAACCACAGAATATTTCCATGCACAATAAAATCCTTCATCATCATCATCATCATGTCAACCTTTAGACGCCTGCTTCTGGGCATAGGTCTCCCCCAAGGGAGGATCAACCGTAATCGCCATGCTTGGCCGATGCATGTTGGCGATCGCAGTAGGTGTTATGGTACTCAGAAAGACGCTGCTGCCCATCCTCTGATCAATATCCCTCTGTCGCTTTCTACGACACCCACGGGTAAAAATGGAGTGGTGCTATTCGCAGCCGGCATCACTCGGAGAAAAAAAAATCTTATTTCTTTATCTAAAATCCTTTATAATTACAAGCGTGAATAAGACTTTATTTTCAACAAAATTATTAAAGTAGGAAAGAATTTTCTAGAAATATATTTACAACAAAGCAAACAACATGGTCACATTTGCATGTTTCAACTACATACAAAAGAAATACAATTAGTGTCAGCTGTTCATTTTCCCGCAGAGATTGTAAACGTCATTGAGAAGTAATGGCTATTCATTGGATAAGACTTTGTATATTATTGGAATACAAGAAAATATCTGAATGCTTTTTAAACGATGTATTTTTAAGAGACAGTTTCTATAAATTTGAGATGGTTTATCGTTGCAGTCTTTTTGAGTAGTAAAGGATATAAAGGTAACTGAAAACATTTAAAAGCTATAAAAGTTTTTGTAGAAAGGGATATTTTGCTTTCAGCCATGGCTGATATCTTTATTTGTGGTAGCAACATTAATACTGTATTATAGATTGAGAACAACGGATTAACTCACTGTGTTGCCGGGTTCGTCCGACTAGTTTCGATGGCATACGGCAGGCGGGCGGCTATAATGTGTAACAATACTCACGTTTCGTTTAATGGATGAATACTGTAACCAGAATGTTGTAAAAACTTGATTGAAAAGAGTATCTGTGGAGTTTCTTGCTCGTTCGTCTCCATAGATGCCTGCCTACGTTTTAGAATGAACTTCAAGTTTTCAGACATACTGACCGACTCCTTGACAATTAAATGCCTGTAAATAGTTTAATTTAAATAAATGCTTTGACGTTGACTCCATGAGACCATTTGGTACTGATTTTATTTTAATTTTAATATTTCTAACAAAAGTTTAGAAATTATCAGAAAAGCAAAAATAAGTATAGAAGAAAATCCAATCCAGCTTACTGGACGGAATTTCAGATAACACAAACTACGGTCCGTATTTAGACGCTACAATCAATACGTCCCAAACCCAACTCCACAATACGAGTTAAACCCGCTGTCAAAGTTGCTAACAGTCGGTTAAACCATCTCTAAACATTAGCGAACCTGAACTAAGTTTACGATGATGCTCGCAATGCCCCGGCTGTAGTAATTCCATCGACTCGCCGCCTGCATAATGCATCCCTGCACTTACACCGTGCACCTCTCACGATGCCCGAGCATCGGGGAATCCGTACGCTTCATTTAACACGATTGTTTTGATAAACACACCATCCATTGCTGGCTTTAAACCCTCGAAATTGTCGGTCACTTTCACATAACAAGAAATGTATTTAAGATTTTGGTTATGAGAGATTTGGATTGTTGAATAATGGTGTTTTCTGGTAGAAGTTAAGGGAAGCGCTCGTTTCGAAAGCAATAACTCGAGTGTGCATTGACGAACGCGTTCCGAGTGTCAGCCTCTTAACTAAGACGGAGATCGTTTTGAATGCCTCTTTGTTGTCGGAACGTTAACGTGTTACAGTTTCTTCTATCGCGGTGTGCGGCTCCATTGTGGATTTATGGGTCTACAGCTAACAGAAAATTAGATGGTTTTTGTGTTAAAGTCAAGAACAGAAGCTGTTGAATTCGTGTAAATTTCAGTTTATGGTTGGATGAATTTGTTTGCTCATAGTCTGTATTGTAGAGTGCAGATTAAGTAACATCTTCTTCGAATGTTTTCCTACCTTCATCTTAGCGTACTGATGGCAATCATACATTATACATATGTAGATATATATATGTTATAGGTTTGAATGGTTTAGCATCTTTGTGCTCAATGTCGGTGTTCACCATGTTGTGTTTTATAATAATTAGTGAGCAAACGAGCTCGAAAAATAAAACGAACACACAACGTTATAGATACGACATTGACACTGACAGTTTTGTTATAGAGTAGTCAAATAACGATTCAAATAAGTGAAGTCGTAATTCTTGTGCATTATTATTCTAACATACTTCTGTCAAGAAAGTACCGGAAATGATTAAATAAAAAACAAAATATTTATTATAATATCTAAATTTATTGTATCGCCTTCAAAGTCGGTCCCTTTCGTAATAACCCAATAACGCAAACGAATAACCCAATAATCAAAACATTTTAAGACGCATTTTTTGGAATCGACTTCAGTGCTTGCCGCGAATTTTCTTTAAAGTCGTCTTTTTTCAATTTAAAAGGCGAAATTCCGAAACTTGTTGACTGGTTTGCATGTCAAACTCGTAAACATGTCTCGTCAGTAACAATGCGTTTTATGAATGTGGGGTCGGAATTGACTCTTCCTAACACGTCTTCTGCAATCATTACACGATTGAGATTTTGCAGACGATTCAAACCTTTGGGTACTAGTCGAGCGGCAACTCATTTAATGCCAAAACATTACGAATTGATTCTTGAGATACAGAAATTTTAGCAGCTATCTCTCCCAGGCTTAAACGACGATTTTGAGTCACTACTTCTTTTATTATAGCGATGTTAGTTCAGTGAAAAACGTTGATAACCGTCCAGAACGAGGCAAATCTTACACCATATCTCGACCACATTAGAATGCATTAAACCATCCCCTTTTTAAAACCAGTTAACACAGCAGATTTTACATCGCATTATGAAAAAGGTATGAACTGTTTTTGCACAACGCTGTCAATAACAGTTTCCTTTAAAACCAATGCTTAATATTTTTTCAAAGGCGTCACTAAATGCCCGTAGTAGTATAGAAAACGGTAGATATGTACAGTAACATTCATTAGAAAAGAAAATTCAATATCTCCTCACAAAAGTAAATAAAACGAAACCTTCACTTTGATCTTCACAAAATAATTAATCCACTCTCACACTTAAGATGAATGCAAATTGAAGAATTGAATTAGCAAAGATTCCATTAAGTCTTGCTCCGTCACAATTATCAGCTGTGTTCAATTGATTTAGGCTAAGCTATTAGCCCGGGGCTACTCTCACTGACCCAATTATAGCTCGTAATTGCATGGCCCACCTTACAAATTCCATACATTATTAAGCGTTTTATTACAATTTATGGCAATAACAGGTACGATAAGTGTGTTTATATTTGAGGTTAATAAGGGATGTGAAATTGTAATTGGAAATTAATTATTTATTAGCCATTATGGATTATCGGGTTATCTTTTTGTAACTGGTGTTGTTTATTCATGCAGTGAGTAAGTACCATTATGTAATCTATTTTGATTTCAATTTTTTATGCCACTAGGTTATTTCCACGACTTTGTTTGAGTGACTGTCGGTTATATTGTGGGGTTTTTTGAGCAGAACCCATTATTTATTTTTCTAAAATAAAAGTAGGTAGCCTATATTGTTCTATATAACATCAACTATCTGCCAATATAGTTTTCCAGAAGCTTTAGATTTCCACAAGTGATTCAAAAAATATATAATTATGTATACTCAAAATTTATACTAGCAGTACCTACATACGGGTAATAATTAATTTCAGTTGCGTCCGCGAGCGCCCACTGAACGATGCGAAATCGGCCCGCTACGTACAGAATTTTGATTGCTACGTACATGCTACGCGGCTACGAGACCGCTACGGTGCTACGGCCTACGAGCTATTTCGTGCATACCGTAGTATAAATAATGCGATCGTTAAGGTTCGGTTTACAATCGATATTCGGATGATGGGCATTAATGTCGATGTCTCAATTGATTGAATTCCGACTGTGGCTACTGTTTAATGATTAAAAAAAATTAGTAAAGTTCAGTATTCAGTAGAATTGCATTGTAAAATTGAACGACTTTTTTTTTTTTCAACCGACTTCAAAAAAGGAGGAGGTTATCAATTCGTCTGTATTTTATTTTTTTTTTTTTTTTTTATGTTTGTTACTTGATTTCTTGGGACTGGGTGAACCGATTTTGATGATTCTTTTTTTATTTGAAAGCTAGTGCTTCCCGTGTAGTCCCATTTTAATTTGGTCTAGTTCTGACAATGGCATCCATGAGAAAACCGTATAAGTCTTAAATTTACAATAAGTTTGTTCGCGATTTGTTACGCGATTTCTCCGGCAAACGTAAACCGATTTTGAAAATTCTTCTTTTTATGGATAGGGTATGCTTCTTTATCGAAATTGATTCAGCACTTTTTGAAAAATCAACAAATACCCAAAAATTTTACATAGACGACGTTTTAGTTTCATCAATCTTTGTAGTAGTTAACTTTCAATCTCTTCTTAATAGATTTGGATGAGAAGGAGGTACTAAAAAGCGGAAAATAAAAAGCTTTTTGCAAAAAAGACAACCGCCTTCAAAAACTAAAAAGTGAAAAATAACTTTAGCACAGAACACACATTGACTTTAGTTTCGGAAGTCGGTGGCAATACAAAATAACAAACAGAACAAAGCCACTGAATTTCGAAACTGAAGTCAATGTGTGTTCTGTGCTAAAGTTATTTTTCACTTTTTGAAGGCGGTTGTCATTTTTGTAAAAAGCTTTTTTTTTTATCGAGTCGTACACAGTCATTAAGCAAAATTATCATCTCCAATAACATACTCTGTCTTTGAAGATTATTTTTTGTTCCGCATCATTATCTTCTTCTTATCGATGGCAAACACGGATGTGTATCATGTGTGTATGGGTGCGTATAAATGTGTGAGTGTGTATTTGTGTATTGTGTTTGTTCTTGTCAGATTCCTTGTTTGGCCCGGAATTCAGCCACGGCAAAGCCATCCAGTGACGCAGTCATTAGGTCCGCATATGAGCAAGTGAAAGGGCATGCGGCGCAGGATAGAAGGTGGGCCATGGTCTGTGGAGAGACACCTCACGGGCACCGAAGATTGGCATCATCTGAGAACCTTTGAACATTCTCCTTGCTGCGGTTGACCTGGGTGCGGATACGGTTTAAACATCATTATGAAATTTTGTTTCGATCGTTACATTTTTTAATCAGAATGATCATGTAATTTCAAACATAACAATAATAATACACTATTATTTGTCTCATTGACAATGATGTAGAGGTGTTTCTCCTGGAGAGTATCGGTATGAAAAAGATGAATAGACATCTATCCACAGACTGACCGCGGCAAGCTTAGCGAAACGATAACCGATTGATCCGCGAATAATAATAACATTATCTACAATCAAAAGGAGGGGTAGAGCTCAAGCATCGAAAACTCGCCCACATCATTATCGATGACAACACATACCTAAAAGGCTTACAGTGTTGCTACGTTGTTATATTAATTAAATGACTCTCTTTCAATAAAGTAACTTGTAAATACTTTGTCTCTCTCTCTCTCAAATGCAGGTAACACTCAAGTAATTAAGTAACTAGAGTACCTTCCCAGCGGCAAAAATCCTTCGACTCGTTCGAATTGCAAATTAATCGTCTCACTTGCCACGATATCTTTCGTTGCGCGCTTAGCAGGATTTATGGCAAGTGCCTGCCACGGGTTTGCAGCAATGGATACTGAATATTGCAATTTTATGCATATGTGAAACCGTATATGTATTTATAAGCAGATTTGTGGCAAAATAGTGGGTAAGTTATGTGAGTAATATTTTGGTTGGTAACCCATAAAGTTTTCAACAAATAAATGTTGCAAGAAATATTATGTGTGGAAGGATTCTGTATGAACAAGAGAAATATACAGTAAGTTAAATAATAGAGGGCGTTTCCTTTACTTCGTCAATCTACATCATTACTAGTTAAAAAAATATATATCTGCATAAAAAGTATGATAAATCCAAAAATGTTTAGGGTTCCTGTATACGTATCCGATTTTGTACGACATGTAAAAAAATAAAAATCTTTTTATTTTTGATGGAAATATTTTTTTTTATCCATAGACGATGTAGTATTACCGGTTAAAGATTGTTGGCTTTCGTTTAATAACATACTGTTTATGTCAAAAAAAACTTTTTTGTTTCGTTTACTCATTAAATTTTATAGGTATTGTTCAACTAATCAGATAGCTAAAATAAGGCGTTATCATAGGAAATATTACCAAAACATAAGCCCAGTTGCTAAAACACACAAGTTGATAAAAGTAATGTTGTTTGTAGCAAAATGCCCATTTTCACAATAATCTCTTATTCTTTTCTTTTCAAAACTCACGATTTTAATAGACGGTTTAACTTTTAGAAGCTATTATATGTGTGTAGTTTGAGAAACCGAAAACCTTTGACATAACAAGACTCTTGAGTGGAGAGGCGCACCGAAAGGCGCGCGACGCAGCGCTTCACTCGATCGTAACGAGAGGCAAGCTGGCGGGATATATTATGTCTTATCTTACAAGACAGGCTGTCGAACTTTTGAGGTGACAACTGCTCTTATAAATGGAACTATCTGGTGTGATTTTCGGTAAAACACTTTTTAATTATTATTATTTTATATTCTTATTGTTAGGCTTAGGCTAGCGTTTGGCCACAATTTACCTGAACTTAAGTGATGATGCAGCCTAAGGTGGAGTACGTTTGCCTAGAATTATAAACCGGTTCACTTGGGCCTTGAAAATACCCAGACTATATGTATCGGGGAATAGAGAGGCGGGCAGTGAATTTTTACAGTCTGGTAGTTCGCACAATAAAGAGTAATTTCCAATATTTTTAGCTAATGTGGGGTTGTAACCCTCGGCTAGTGGGGCTCCAGTGACTGTGCTCATCTACTTTTTAAAGAAATATCCAAAAGGTCGGTTGGCACTTTCCGTGATCCAAGAGCTGATTTTTTGTTAGAGAATAAGCATTGCCATCCAACGTGGCAATGCTGCAAATCTCTTGGGCCCATTCCAAGATGACGGCGATGTGGAAAAGTCTTTTATTATTATATTAAGTAAATATTGTATGTACTTTGTGTTAAAAAAAAAGAAAACCAAGGTAATTTTCAGTAGTTATTAATATTCTCTCTATGACAAAAATCACTTGAAAACATCAAATTTCACAAATATGGAAAGCCTTAAGCCTTATCCACAACACTCAAAAACATCATCCTTAAAACTATAGCAAACAGGTAGGACAGCCCTATACTGGGACATTGGGTACGCCTACATGCCACTAGGGCGTAGTTTTTATGTAATAAATTTCTTTGGTACTAACACTAGTTTCTAAGTTCGTTGTATTGTATACTAACATAAATGGACGTAAGTCTGAAACAAATGATTTTTATTATTTAGTTGCATCATATTGACTGACGTCTAAATTAAATTATTTTTATTAATATATTTATCTTTTGGTTAAAAAAGTATACTTATAACCCATTTCAACTCTGAGGTCATCAAACTAAAATCATTTTGAATGTTTAATTTTCTTAACCCTTGCAGCGATTAAAGCAGCTGCACGGTTAAGAGTAAGTTTAAACGAGTTTTAGGAAACAGACGATTGATTTATGAAGTTAACTTTGGGATAGTTTAGCAGTTCACATTTCCTCGATTACCTCGCTGAGATTTTGGGTCTGGGACGCGAAGCGTTTATTTGCATGACCTGTGAACAGATAACGTGGTAATAGGAAAAGTAGTTCAAGACTGTTTCTTGAACATTTCCTTCGTAGGACTGTGCAACTTTTCTTTTACTTAAATACCTGTTAAAGTTCTAGTTTAGTATTTTAAAAAGTAAATACAACTACAAGCTGACTTTTTGGTTTCGTGATCTTATGTGCAACTTTTGAAAGTCCTAGGTTTGATCCCTACATTGTGAAACGTGTTATTGGGTTTGTCCATTAAGAATTTCTTAGTAACAGCCCGGAGTTTGGAAGTCGGTAGTTTGGCACCCCGTGCTTCGGAAAGCACGTAAAGCCATTTGATTTATCCTACGCCTGATCTCTCCCTAGTCGAGGTGTTTTGCCGTCTTATTAACGGACTATGAAAAAGAGAGAAAAGTGAATGTACCTGTGCTTGCACACACACTTGTATATACACACACACACACATTATACACCGAACACATAAATATTACAATACCTCTTGTATAGTTGGTTAGACTTTGAGATTCACCGATGTGACCGGAATTCGGTCAGCAAAATATTTACAACAAATATAATTATCGATTTATTCCCCAAATAATATGACTGTGTTTCCAACTATACTTGAAAAACTAGAATCAAGATGAAACTTGGGGATACCCTCCCTCACTACTCCATCATCCTCAGCCTATATCAGTCCACTACTAGACATAGGTTGCAGAGAAATGGAACAAATAGGGATTTCATCAAATCCCTATTTGTATTCATACAGCAGATGTTGAAATAACAACACCGTTGAGTCATGTTCCTGAAGAAAGTTAGTGACTTGATCCAATCTTAAACTGGTTTAGTGAAATACCTCTTTAATCGCACGACATTTTACTTTGCTCTCATATTGATGGTACCTGCCACTGTCCCACTGTCAAGATTATTTATTCCACCTACCCTGAGAGACCCTAAGAGACGTTGACTGTCAACTTTGGATAACTGAGAGGTTTAATACTAAAATATTCGATACTTAATCGTATTAAATCTTTTCAACGTCAAGTTCTAATGCCATCATTACATTCATCAAATGAGCCGCGTCTTACTCGCTCGGCCAGTGGACACTGCCATCTATCGGCGCGCGACGGCAGTTAATCTCGCCTCGGCCATTTGCCGCGACAAATCACCTCCTAGGTCTGCACTCTGGAAACTTCGTAACATATTGCTTTCAATTTTACTCACGGTGTTCTTTGTATGCGAATGATTAGGTCAATGATTAATTGAAACAATTTCTTTTATTTTTGTCGAATGAATTGATGTAGGCATTGGTTGGAAAGTTTTGTTAGCAAAGTTGAGGGAGCTTAGCAAACATTTTCACGCAGAATTTTCTTTCACTATTATAGAATGTTGTGCATTCTTTTCAATTTCCGTTATGGATAACTGAATTTATATTTTTGTTGTTGCATTAGCAGTTATTTTTTAGATATTATTAATATCTGCGTTTGCTTTTCTAAACTACGTTGGGGTTGGCTTGCAGTATAACTGGATGTAGCGTTGTACCCGTATTTTACGTGGAGCGACATCCTGCAAACTTGGGTTTCTTACTAGAAAATTATTAAGGAAATTGGCTTTAGGGGAATTGAGAATATATTTCTAACTTCGTGGGGAAATTAACACTTATAGAAAGCTTTAACTTAAATAGTAAACAATTATACACAACTTAAATGCAATTAAACACGAACAAAATACTTAACTATGAGAAAAATAATAAATACCTTTATTACTCTAACCTCTTTAACTTCTCAAAACATTTCCACTGAACAAAATGTAAGTACACGACTTTCTCAGCTAATGTAAACACTAGCAAGTAATTATTCCTTTTAAACCCACACTTAAAACATTAAATACCAACAATAGCTAAGTACTTTATAATAAGCACTTCTTAAAATGTGAAGGAAATAAAACAAAAATTTATAAAAGAAACGAGTTGAATGGAGACCATAAGCAGTGCGCTGGTACAGAACCGCAAACCGTCTCAAGTCCTTTTGTTAAAGGCCTTTATGTGTGATGACAATGTTAAATGCAAGCGCTTTACTCTTCATAATATTGTCTTTGATCAGCATAAACGTAAAAAGACATTAGTTCAAATCGATAGCACTTAGTTGTCAATCACTGTAATTGTTGATATTTTGTCATTGAAAGAAAAAATATTTAATTAGGGATTCACACAAGAATACTGCTATTTCTAGTCTAGATATAATTAATAAAACAATGCTATAATTAAAAATTTAGAACAAGAATAAACAAATACTGCTCCCTCAAGTCCAACTCTAATATAACAATGCCATAATTAAATATATTCTTGTCCAATACTTTTGAATTGTCAGAGTCAGTCAGTCAGAAAGTTGAAGCTAGTTGCTCGTTCCAAACAGTAGGTTTCTATGGAGAAGAACGAGCAAGAAACTCCATGAACAACACTCTTTTCAAATCAATAATATGTTACAAATTTCGGTTACATCATTCATATTGAATCTAGGGTACAATGTGAGAACAATGTAACAAGTCGTGTACGTTAAAAGAGGTTTAGATAAAAATATAAGCATAATAAACAATTCAAAATAAAATTAGAATAACCGAGGCAGCTAAGAGATGACCAGTCCCAACTAACGGCGCCCGATCACGAACATGACGCACGGATCGGCATCATTTGACTAAACCATTTTGAAGGTAACCGAATGATCCAACACGCGCGCCACCGTCAGCGAGACATTCCAGTGAGCATGACATACTCCCAACCGCCATGGCACATTCAAGTCAATGAAAGACATACATCGTAAATGGAAGCTTTAAATAACATAGTGCTCACATGTATGTGCTATGAAAAATTATATAATACTAACACATTGAGTTTATACAATGCAAAGATAATGTAGATCTATATCTTCAGCAGCTCCAAAAATAATTAAAAATGCTAATCAATTAATCTATGAACCCTCATGGCTGTGGAGCTAGACCAGCATCCAGCCAAGCATTTTTATCGATCAAAAATATCCCAGGAAGCAAGTAGGTGCATTACCTTTACCACTTATTTTTTCTTGCCTTTTTTTTAAATGCACAGTATTGTCGCAAGTTTCAGTAATTCGATTAAAGTTGATTAAGGTAAAAAAATAATATAACTAGCAGGTAGCTAATTAAGTATTCTAAAATAACATAAAACTAAATCCTTAAGCTTGATCTGAATTCGTATTTTGAATCCAAATTTAAAATTGTATTATATTTCTCGAGAAAGGCTTTAAATGAGTAACCATATTTATTTAGGATCGAAATCAAAATAGTAAAATCAAATATACACCCAAATTACTCGTACAGAATACTCGAGATTCAATAGCGGTCTGAAAATAGCAAATCTACTTCAAAACTATATTCTACGAAACTTTGTTATATCGCATTCTATTCAAAAGAATTCTCAAATCATACGGTAACAATAAAACTAGATCAAAGACTAATATAAGACTGATTGGAAACAATGAAAAACTCAAAGAGACAGATATCAAGGAACAATCACATAATAGAGAAGAAGAACCATAAAGTATAATTAAAAATTCTTCCGATTTAAAGTCTATGAAGAATCTCACAAATTGGAAAGTTATTAAATCAAACTATCGAGCGGTAACATCCGCTATACCAACGTACCGCGTCGTGGATTTCATTAGACTTAATTGAAAAATAAAAAGAATTCCTTTACTTACATCGCATTCAGTCTTGCCTGCCATCCCACAGTTTAGTCTACAAATGCTACCGTTTCTATCTCATCGTTTCCGAATATAAACTCTTCTATTTTTAATTTAAAATCAAATTAGTTTTCATAATCATAAGGTTCAAATTCTCTAATCTGCAAACCAAATCTTACATCCTTTTTGTTAAAAGTTACCTTGACAGTAAGATCAGATTCTTCGATACGATTATCGACTTTATTTGTGTGTTATAAAATTCTTTTCTGTTTGAAAGTTGGTTTTATAAAAAGATCTTCTAATACCAAGGGAAAAGTTCCCAGTACTAAGTGCATCGAGATCGGTGTACGTGCATCCGCCGACGATGTCAGTTGGAAATTTCTCGTTACCGCAATAATCCACCATCGGGTATAGCGTTTTGCAATATTTTACAATTTCACGTGAACGCTCAGAAGCGGCCGGCTCGCAAAGGAAATACTTTCATACAATTTCTTTGAGCTTGTATATTGTGGACGGTAACAAAGAAGATGCTTAGCACTTGTCTGTGGTGATGTTGTCGAATTGAGTGGAGATTAAGGTGTATTGTTGGGAACGACACGAATATTTGTATTAATTTGATAATTATGAAGTGGGAAGTAGTCTTGGACACAAAATTAAAAAGACTACAAGAGCAATATATCTTCCACAATTATTAATTCAACCCCTACTAGATATATAAGCTCCATACATTTATACTTAGAACGTGGCAGACTGGGTGCAGTTTAAATATTACCGGAGGCTGGGAGACGTTACGCTCGGTGCGTGCAGGAATACGATATGAAGGGCCCCTTTGAACTGCCGTTGCTTGGTAAACTGCTACTATATTCTACCTTCCTTTAAAATTTTAAAAATAACTTTGAGTATATCCAGTTTTTTTTTACAAGGCTATGATAAACAATCCCGTATTCAACGATTATGTTAGTCGTATATCTATTCTAAAAATAAATTATGTCACATTACCTTCCATTCATCATTCCAAGTCACATTATCTTGATTCTTTTTTTTGTATTGCTAGATTACCTTCATAGTTTTCACATATAGAAGCAACAAAAATCATATAACCAATAATTAAAAAGAAAAAAAAAAGAGTGTCCGTGGAGTTTTTTGGCTCGTTCTTCTCCATAGAGACCAGCTACCTACGTTTTGGAACGAGCAACTAGCTTCTACTTTCTAACTGACCGACTCCTTGACAATTCAAAAGTCCCTGTAAATGGTTTAATTAGAACAAATGCTTTGACTTTGACTTCGACGTTGACTTTGACATTATTCTTCAATGGATTTTGTGTTTTTTTTTCAGATCTTAATTTAATTAACTTAAAAGGATTTCTGACAACATAAAAACAAACAATAGGTTCAATTAGGTACCGTTACAAATAAAATAGATAATCCTCATCATCTGCCTAGCGTTATTAACCGACTTCAAAAAGGAGGAGGTTCTCAATTCGGTTGTTTTTTTTTATGTATGTACATCGATTACTCTGAGGTTTATGATCCGATTTACGTGATTCTTCTTTAGTTTGATGCGGAATAGTTGCCATTTGGTCCCATAAAAATTTAACATTGTTTGGCCAAGTAGTTTTCATTTTATGAATATTTTTTTTTTTTTAAATATTATTTTTATGTTTGACCACGCACAACTTTTTTCTGTGTAGTCCGATTTCGATGATTCGATTTAATTGATAGTGTATACCTTAAATTTGCTCCCATATCAATATCAAGAAAATATTCCACCCCTAAGATTAGAAAATTAAGGGATGACAGTTTTTTTTTGGTGTCGCCGTTTCGTAATTCATTTCTATGATGAGAAGTAGGCACTAAAAAGCGAAATATTTTTTTTTTAATAAAAAAGACAACCGCCTTCAAAAAGTAAAAAATTACTTTCAATTCACAAGTCGTTGGCAATA
Source organism: Charanyca ferruginea (assembly GCA_947361185.1). Classification (NCBI taxonomy): domain Eukaryota; kingdom Metazoa; phylum Arthropoda; class Insecta; order Lepidoptera; family Noctuidae; genus Charanyca; species Charanyca ferruginea. The sequence continues at coordinate 29,031,876 of OX376061.1, read as the reverse complement.
CAAAACAACAAGCAAAACCAAAGCCGCCGACTTGCGAATTGAAAGTTATTTTTTACTTTTTGAAGGCGGTTGTCTTTTTTATTAAATTTTTTTCCCAACTATGTTAAAATCGGTATCCAGTCTAATCGAATGCATCTAAATACTAATGTTTTACATAGAGGGTCTGCTTGTCTTACCTCCACAACTCAGTTACTTGATCACACCCCTTGTAAGAATAATTGTCAAACTTTCTGGCGTCTCACTAAGCATTATCATTAAAGTTCTGCGAAAGACAACCAGACCCAACGGTCGAACGTGCTTTCCAAGATACGGTATGAAATAAATGGTCACCCATCCACGGACTGACCGCTGCGAGCGTTGCTTAACCATGACCAATCGAAACCAATAAACTTAATAGTTCAAAAAGGAATACAGTTCAATAATAATTTCAAAGTCAAGTCGCAGTAACAACTAAAACAAGCAAACTAAACAAGCCAACACCCAAAGGACCAGTTTCAAGGAATAACATAATCTCAAGTCATAAGCAATAATAATAGACAAGCAATAAATAAAGTTTTGATGACGAATCCCGTGTTTACGGCGCCCTCGCTCCAAACAATATAATACTAATCCCCAAACGACTTGGAGATATGTTTACACAACTTATGATACTATAAAGTGGTCTAGTATCTTAAAGAAATGTTTAACGTAACGTTATTCTTTGTTCATAAAATTGTTTTACAATTTTCTGATGCTCTTTGTTCTTTATTTTCGGGCACAAGTGGGAATAAAAAAATATATAATCTTAAGATTATGAAATTTATATGAAAGGTTTGAGCTTCAGAAATATTATTTTTGTTAGGCAAATAAAAACCATATTGCCTCAAATATTAATAAGTTATAAAATCAAACGCATGAAGTAAAAATACCTAATCTCAATTCAAAAAGAAACGAAATGATTCACCTAATGATAAAACACAATACACAATTTACCCTATCCCCATACAATTTTCTCGTACAAAAGGACCAAAAACATTCGCCCATAATTACATATACGGGTAAACATACAAAGCCATACAAACAGGCTTCGTCTCGCTTCATATCGCAAGACAGAGCCTCCCGGCTGTTACTGAAAAGCGATATTGAAATCCCTGGAGGGTCGTGAGTGCGCCGTCGAAACATTGTTTCAGATTCAGGTGTCAAATTTTCCATTGTCTTGTCAGGAAATATGAAATAAGCTCCGGTAGGCGCGGAGCAAGGGATGTTTAGGGTAGGTTATGTTTTGGTGTTTCAGAGAATTCCAATTTTTTAGGTTATTCTGAAAATTGTTATTTTGGTGTGTGGGACTGCGTTATATGTTACCCTACTACAATTAAATAATTTTATTATAATCATTTCTTTTGTTTTTAACAAAGCTATTACATTGACAGTTCATGTTTCTGTTACAAATAGTTCAAATTGAAATAATATCTCTCAAGTTTTATTTTTCTAAAATTCATATTATTGTACTAAACTCAGTGGGACATTATTTCATTTTGAGATACATTATTGTAAAAGTAAATTGAAACAAATATCACATTACTACATACATTTCGCATAAGAATGAGAAATACGACCCTCCCCGGAGATGTTAAAAAAGAGATGTGAGCTCCAAGTCTACAACCTCTTCAAAACGCCTGCAACGACTTTTATTTAACGGTTCATTATTCCACAATATTCTGACATCGCAAGATATCCGCCTCAAAGCGACACAAATTACATAAAATTGCAGCTCAAGGAATATCTTTGAAACCTCCCCACAGACGTCAAAAAGAGCACTAGGAATTTGAAAAAAATATCCACCGTCGAGACAAAGACGCACTACACATTCGCACTCCCCCTCCCCCCACTCAATTGTCCTTACATCTTACATTTCTGCATCATATTCCGTCGCAATGAAAAGTAAAAACATTGCAGATAGAATTGTCTCGCTCTAATTCCAACCTTAAGTATGATAGTTTAGAACTGAGTTTTCAGCGTGGTGATAATTCAGAAAATTCAGATGCAGGGAAAGACGAGAGTGGCTGAATTGAGGTAGAAGCCAAAGTGCGGAATAAAAGTGACGAGCTAGACTCGAATGGAATAAAGTGAGCGCTGTTGGCGAATTGGCGGCGAGTCGTTTCACTGCTCTGTTGATTGTGCCATCGATTAAAACATTCATATTTTATTTGCTAAAGGGAATTCGTGAACTAGTCTTCAGATTTAGGAATAAAAAAAATCTTTGCCGTGAAATGGTGACTCATTTAGTAATGAAAAGGTGAAATGAAGTTTAAAATAAAGTCAAACAGTCATAAAGAAATATGCATATTTTAATAATCGAGAGATTTTCAATGAGATAGATTTTAGATTAGAATTTATAAAAATGGAGTACCTATTATTATTTTTTGCATAATGTTGAACATCACTGGAATCGGTGAATGAAGACATCATGAAAAAAACTTTTTGGACTTTTAATTAATATTATTTAACTTAATTAATACCATCCCTGGTGATCAATGCTTTCGCCATCGCCATCTCTGTGTGAGAACAGACCTCTGCCTTACTATGCAGTGTGGAGTATTAATACACTGGTTATTATCTATACTAGATTATATATTATATTATTATATTATATAGGTATCTATACTTATAATATTATAAAACTGAAGAGTTTGTTTGTTTGGTTGAACGCGCTAATTTCAGGATCTACTGGTTCGAAATGATTTTTTTTTTGTGTTGGATAGTCCATTTATCGAGAAAGAGTATAGGCCCATGCGAAGCTGGGTCAGGTCGTTAGTTATTTATAATTTCAGTTACTTCCAACATCTGTATTGTTACAAGAATGAACGTGGACACACATATTGCGGTTCTGGCTCAGCCGATATACAGATCTCCCATCATAACTATTACCAAGTGAAAGCTGAAAGCAGTAGATAGCTACGGTACAGTTCCGTGCTATTGTTGCGAAAATCACTATCTCTACATAATCCATACATTATCCATACTTTAATATTATAAATGCGAAACCGATTTTCATGACATTTGATATGAACATAGCATGAATCCCGGGACATAGGCAACTTATCATTCCGCGACTTCGTCTGCATCCGCGCTAACCGACATTCACGCGGACGAAGTCGTAGGAAAAAGCTAGTATATTATAAAACTAGGTCCCCCCGCCGTGTCTGTCTGTCTGTCTGTTCGTGATGAACTCAAAAACTGCTCAACAGATTTCCATGTGGTTTCCGCTAATAAACAGAGTGATTCGTAAGGAAGATTTAAGTGTATAATTTGTTAAGGTATTGTGTTAATTGGCTGAAAAATTACGACGATTGTTGAAGGTGACGGAAAATATCATGGCGACTGGGAGCTACGTGCGAAGCCGTGGCGGGTCGCTAGTATATAATATACTAAAGCCTTGTAGTAGCGGCTTTAGTTAACATTATGTGCAATAATACAAGCGTGCTTAATCACACTATAAGCACACTGAACTGGGATTATAATTGTTAATGCCGCTGTTCCGCTGGTCCTTAATGTACGCGCGCCGCAATCCTCATTACCGGCAATCCGGTTATATTCCGGTGCAATGTGTTCCCGTGAAAATATGAACAATTTGTCCCTCGGCGATTACTGTAAAGTTCAACACTATATTCCTATTTGTACAATCGTTGTAAGATTGTAATTGATATTATTTATTTTAGTTATCGTATGAAGTTTATGTTGGTTCCCTCAGATTATGAAACAAAAGGCAGATAGGCCGTGCGGATCACAGAGTGAAGCCACCAAAGCAAATACAAATTAAAAAACGAATACCTACAATTCGCTTCGCGCTATACAGAACCGAGTCAGTACAGCACAAAGCGAAGCATGGTTAAAAATAAACAAATACCAATACAAATAAATATTCAAAAGCGAATACAATGACGAGATTGTAGGTATTCATTATTGAATTGTATTTGCTTTTGTAGCTTCACTCGCAGTGTTCCGCACGGTTTATCTGCCTTTTGTTTGATAATCTGAGTTGGTTCCATAGTTACTTTGTAGTAAATTAATATTTTTAAATGGAAACGATTTAACGACCAACTTAAATGAAATGTTTACCGCCTACTATGCATCCCAGCAGAGCAAAGGCGTTAAATATGGTTATAATCATAAAGGGGGTGCTCGTGGCTAAGTAAACGTAGCAATCATTCATTGTTAAGCTACGCTTGCTCCGGTCACTCCATTGTTAAGCTACGCTTGCTCCGGTCACTCCATTGTTAAGCTACGCTTGCTCCGGTCACTCCATTGTTATGCTACGCTGGCTCCGGTCACTCCATTGTTAAGCTACGCTTGCTCCGGTCACTCCATTGTTAAGCTACGCTTGCTCCGGTCACTCCATTGTTATGCTACGCTGGCTCCGGTCACTCCATTGTTAAGCTACGCTTGCTCCGGTCACTCCATTGTTAAGCTACGCTTGCTCTGCACTCCGTTGATGTGTGACTATCCATTTTATACCGAGACCTTTCCCAACCTCGGAAAGCACTTCTTTGGGTGCGGCTGGTATTCGATGACCTTTGCCAGTCGTTATGTGCTGTTAGAATCCAAAAAGTCTGGTAATCAGTCTGACGTAGTGGTATCGTATTACCCAGTTACTAGGTTGCAGAGATCATAGGCTGTCGTTCCATGTAAAACAATGGTATTCAGTTATATTCGGTTCGACTGGAAGGTGACCGAAACATATTTGGGAATAGGCTAGGCAGAAGAGTTATTAACATAAATAACATACCTATAATAAAATTATAGCTTTAATGTGAGTTGGTGACACTTGGTAGTAGTTACCCTTATGAAATCTACAAACAAGAACAATTTGAGTTAGTCAAGACAAATGCAAGTGTCGTTAATTAGTCCACATTATTCAGACCACACCTAAAACCAAAATGAATACGATCGATTCAAAAAACAAACACCGATCGCAATTCAAACAAAACATGACACATACGCGAACACCTAAACACAATGAAACATTAAAATTCCCCACAACAGAATCAGCGTGGCCCAGCGGTAACCAGCCCACTTTATATTCAACGGAATCGATTGCCGCTGTAAAAGACTCTTTGAGTATTGAACAGAATTAGAATTTAAAATATATTGATTCCCTCATGAAATGGTTGGAGCTCCGATGAAATATTAAATGACTTGGTTTTTTTTTCTCCGATTGCCCGCTAGCAGCTGAGGCGGCAGTAAAAACGATACGTGACTCTTTGCTCCAACTGTTCTAGTCTATGGTATAAGAAGTCGGTTTCATAGGGAATCGTGTGGGTTGTTTTGTGTTGTTGTGCTGAGTTTTTGAACTGGTTTTTTTTTGGGTTTATAGTATAATGATTTAGTTTAAGATAGTTTCTGGGGATTTTTCTGTTATTTGCTTTCTCACCATTTAAGTCTTAAGATTTTTTGTTTTTCCGTCTAAAATATTGAATTTATAATTCATGCAAACACTAGCTTTTGCATGCGTTTTGGTCTACGTAATAAATGTCCGTTAGCGCAGACAAAGACACGATTAAAAGCTTAACAGCCTAGCCTAGTAACCTATATCTTTTCCTAGGTTCAAGTTTAGTCTGTTCCAAATTTCATCAAAATCGGTTCAGTAGTTTAGCTGTGATAGCTAGTGATAGATGTGAATTTTTTATATTACCTTGTATAAAATCAGTGTTAAAATCAATGCTTTATTGTGTCAATATCCAAATAATTATCTAAACGTATTGTGTGCTATCATTTCAACCACATCAACTACTAAATAAACCATTAGATACCGATAGAATGCGAATTAAATTCTTCTAATAGAAAAATAAATCGATTCCTAAAGTATTTTCTAATTAGACCAACGCCTCCACACACACACATAGACACGCGCTCTTCCCTACATTTTTCACCGACAATATTCGTCATCGGTACCCCGCGCACACTCCATCACAATTGGTCACGCGTACCCTCGTTGTGAGAACTGCACAATAGTATGTGTGAAATTATTATACCTCTGGGTAACTGGGGTAAGCAGAAGCCTTTCTTTTGGTAAAGTTAAAGGCTTGCCCGACATAGCTCTCAGAATATGCAAGTTGAAGTGGGCAGGCTACACCGCTCGAAGAACCGATAACCGATGGGGAAGAAAGGTTCCCGAGTGGCGACCACGAACCGGAAGACGCAGCGTTGGTAGGCCTCCCACCAGATGTACCGACAACATCGTCAAGGTCGCGGGTAACCGGTGAATGCAAGCGGCAGGTTGCCGCTCGTTGTGGCGTTCCGTGGGAGAGGCCTATGTTCAACAGTGGACGTCTTTCGGCAGATGATGATGAGGATGAAAGGCTTTATTGCCCTTAAGCCCGTAGGGGGTTTAAGTGAAAACCATATGGATCGATTGGTTAAGGTTAAGCTACACTTGAACAACTCGGTCCATGGATAAGTGACTTTCCATTCTATATCGAGACACCTTCGTGCCTCGGAAAGCACGTAAAGCTGTTTTGGTCCCAACTGTCATACGTAGATCTTTGACAGCTGTCATCGGTAGTCAGAAGTGGTCTTACCCTGGGGGTAAATAATGCGAACAGAGACTTTTAGAAAGACAGCAAAGGTTGAGGTCCACGACCCGCTGTTCATCCCCGCGTCGAACCCTTTACAGGTATCGTGCTGAGAAGTTACTAGGTTGAGGAGGTCAGATACACAGTCGCTCCGTGTAAAACACTGGTATTCAGCTGCATCAGGTTAGATTTGAAGCCGACCCCAAAATAGTTTGGGAAAAGCTAGGCAGATGATGATGACATCGTTTCGTTTAGCGGACACATCAGAGCAAGTTTGAGGTTGGTGGATTCCCCTGGTTAGCTAACGTGCTATCCGTTTTATCCCATCAGAAATTCTCAGTATTTGCGTATCTGGACCCGAATCGATGGGACTTACAACGAAAAAGGTTAAATCCGAGAATACTTTCATTTCAAGGTCATAAGCCAATTGGCATAAGCCAATATCATCGTCTGCCTAGCCTTTTCCCAAATATTGGGGTCGGCTTCCAGTCTAACCGGATGCAGCTGAATACCAGTGTTTTACATGGAGCGACTGCCTATCGGACCTCCACATCCCAGTTACTGGGTAACACGATATCCCTTGGTAAGACAGGTTGTCAGACTTTCTGGCTTTTGACTACTCATAACGACCGCCAAAGATCTACAAATGACAGCCGGGACCAACGGCTTTACGTGCTTTCCGAGGCAGGGAGGGAACTCGATATGAAAAGGATTCGGATCGACCGAAGCAAGCGTAGCTTAACCTTTGACCGATCGATCTGTATGGCTATAACTCAGCCACGAGCTCCTACCAATAACGATTCCATATTTGAAAATTCACCCCCACTTAAAAGTCAACCATTTTAGTCAGACAGTACCCATAATAAATTAAAAATAAGCCAAATACGCGATAAAGTTTAGCAGCAACATAAGTTATTCAGAGCCACACAGAGCGTAGCGGCAATGTGTCGGTCTGCAAGGCCTAAGTTCTAAAGTAGTTCGTAAGTTTCTCCTAGCACTAACCCTACCGCTGACTAATAGGTGTCTAGATACAATATACATGGCTTTTATACACTTCGTGGACACTGTTCCTTTATTCATGTTTCTTTAAATAGGATTATACTACTTAGTAAATTAGGTTGATTATCTGACAAACTTACAGCTTTTTAGCATGGTGACTAGATTACACAGCATTGGAAGACCAGATCCTAAATTATATCCACACAGTCATAGTCTCGTAAGAGATCGATCGAACATGGCCAAGCTCCGGTTAAGCCACGGTTAGTTCGTGGTTAGGGGACCACTGTGACCAGCTAAATAGCTGAAATCATACCAATACCCCTCCGTGTCTCGGAAAACTTAAAAAAATCTTTGGTCCTGCCTATCATTCGTAATTTTTGATTGTCATTATGGGTCAGAAGTCAGTCTTATACCAAGTAAAGTCCCCTAAGTAAGTAAGTTAGTAAGTCCCCTTTGGTAAGACTTTCTGACTAGCTACCTACTAGAATAGCTGGTACAGAGACGTAGAATCCTAGAAATGTTATTTATTTCCATCGATATATAGGAACGTAGTGTTTATTTTGTTTAAAATAAAACGTTGCCCCACACTAGGAATATTTACACGTACAATTAAAAAAAGAAAAACCTATAACTATTAAACCAAAAATAAACTAATATTATAAGGCATCAAAAAATTCCTCCACATCGCCGTCATCTGGGAATGTGCCCAAGAGACTGACTGCATTGCCCCGTTGGATGGCAATGCTTAACCTCTGCCCAAAGTAAAAACCAGCTCTTGGATCACGAGAAGTATCAACTAACCTTTTGGAAATTTCCTTAAAAAGGAGATGAGCACTCGGACCCCACGACCCGAGACACTACGAATATCTTCTTTAGCGTGAGTGTGTTATACGTAATAAAGTAGGAAAAATGTATCATACATCTTATCTACCTTATTATGTTTGCCTCTACCTTGTACTTATACCAGTGTCTGCATAACTTCACTTTTTTCTTCACTAGATTTCTTAATAATAACAATTTCCTAAAAATGTCCTAATTAAGAATAATGCTTTGACTTTGGACTAATGATGTTGAGGGATATCCGGATAAGTCATATTTTTACAGGTCATTAGAGGACTTTACAACAAGATCAGATTAGATTTTGAAGAGAATCTTTAGTGAAATAAAATCGTATCAATCGGTTATCAGATCAGATTTTTTGTACGCGAACTGTTAGTATATAGTATCAAGTATAATATGTCAAATCCGTTCTTAACTCACGTTTCCTATCTATAAACTACTAACTAAAAACTAACCTACATCGAATTCATATAATTTCTGCTTCTTAGGTAGAATTTTCAAAATTTCGTGTTTGGTCAGTAAGGGCCGGCGCTCCCTGCCGGCATGGCATGGCACGGAATGGCACGGCGTGCTTCGGCAGCTCGAAGGACGCTTTGGCATGCCGCGTCACGTCGTGGCGTCCCGCAGTAAGCTCACTCCCTTGCCACAGTAAAGATATCTAACAGTATTGTCACTCGTTTAAGGTCACGCGCTTAAGTACCTACGGCTCGCGTTCGTTCGAACGTCCAAAATCCAGTCGGGATGCCACGCGCTCGCTAAGTGTACGTATACCACAGATATTTTTTTTCCGATACAGTTTAATTAATAGTTTCGTACGATACTGCGTCCGCAGCCTTAATAATGGGTAGTCGTGCAAATTGCAGTGTAGACAGCTATCAAAACAAAACAACCAACAAAAGTTTATCCTTTTTTACATCACCTAAGGAGGAGGAAAGGTAATTAGGTACCTATTTTGTATTTATTTTTTCTTTGTTAATTCTTTTTTTTATATAATAGAGAGTTCTTTGGGTAATGTTAAGAAGAAAGTTTTATAATAGTACGTAATTATAAGTAGGTACGTATTGATTTGGTTCGATATTTTACTTACTTATTATTTTTCAAAATATGAACACAATAACTAGCCAACTGTAAAAAACTAAAATGTAAAAACTGTTTTTTATTCACCTATTCTTTTGTGTAATCATTTCATAACATAGACAGCCCTAGCGTTAAGTAATTTGACGCAGGCGATCGCCCGACACCACGTAAGACAACGTAGTAGATACTCTCGAGCGTGTGCGTAAGGTACGTTTTAGCGCGCACGAGCGGCTGTCATATTTTTGTAGGCAGTTATAGCGTTAGGTATCTATCTTTTTCTATGGAGTGAACTATCTGTTCCAAAGGAACTATTAGTTAATCTGTGCCCTTGCCCCCGCACCCCACTTAGACTGCGCGCCATTTGCCAAAGACACTGCCGCATCTATTTCAAACCTTATTTCAATTAGTTTAACTGTCATAATCCTATGACCTATGTGACTTGTGAGACGCGGCGGCATGCCACAGCACGTCGTGGCGTGCCGCAGGGCGCCGCAGCATGCCACGACGTGCCGCGGTATGGTTGTGTCGAAATAAAGCAATATTAGTTCTAAACTCGATGAAATAAGATTTAAAATAACTTGATTAGTAATAGAATCCTTTGCCATGACACGCCGTGCCGTGCCGGCAGTGAGCGCCGGCCCTAACTGGCCATTCTCTTTTTAAGCCGACTTCTATTATAAAACCGCCTATCCTTATTCCAATTATGTTGGAGTAGACTTCCAGTCTCACTGGATGCAGCCGATATTTTTATTTTTATTTTGAGACAAGCCCACCATACTATTTCCAAACCAGCGCAACTCCTGTGTCCAGAAGCAACAGTGTCGTCTAGTGGCACACCTCGGACACTCCATACAACACTCGCTAAATAATTACCTATTACTGCTACAAAACCAAATGACGTTTGTACACGTGCAAATGTGTGCGTTAACTCTAGTACGGTTGAACGTCGTGCGTAGCGTTAAAACCGGACAAGTGCGAGTCGAACTCGCCCACCGAGGGTTCTGTACATATTTGTAGGTACATATCCATACTTCTATACTAATCCATACCTACTATCCATACTTTAATATTAATATAAATGCGCTTTTTGCGACATAAACGGCCGTATCTTTTTTTTACGTTTACATAGATGGTTGATTTTTTTACAGCATCAAGGGACCGTAGACTTGAGTATATGGTTTTAATTTCAACTCGATACCTCCACGCGTTCCCGAAATAAAGGGTCTTGACAGACAGACAGACAGACGGACAACAAAGTGATCCTATAAGGGTTCCGTTTTTGCCTTTTGAGGTACGGAACCCTAAAAATGGCGCGAAATGTGCAGTAATTGACGTCGGGCGGTACGTAGTACAGTCAACAGCAAAAGTAGATGATCAAAATCAGAAATTCAATACTAATGAACGGAGTTCGCGTCAGAACTGTGTGGCGTCGAAGTGATTTAAAAGTATGTGTGTGAAAATCACATACTTTTAATAAATAAACCAGTAATTAATTATATAAATTAGAGTTAGTAAATTAGTATTGAATTTCTGATTTTGATCATCTACTTTTGCTGTTGACTGTACTAGTATTCTGTGCTAGTGGTCGACACTGCTGCTTCTGGATTACTGGAGTACATAGCGCCAAGGCAGTGAACCCCGAGGAGTCCCGAAGAAACGTAACAACTGTCTTAAATGCAGCTGAATACCAGTGTTTAACACGAAGCGACTGCCTATCTGATCGCCACAACCTGGTACCTGGGTTACACGATACCTCTTGGTAAGACTTGTTGTCAGTCGTTCGGGCTTCTGACTACCCGTAACGTCAAAGATTTACGAATGAAAGCTGGAACCTACAGTTTTACGTGCTTGCTGAGGCACGGAGGGGTCTTGGTATGAAATGGATGGACACCCATCCCCAGTCCGACCTCGGCAAGAGCCCCTCAACTTTCATTTTTCTCTTGTTTAACTCTTCTACTACCTATTACACCTTGACTTTCCTATAAGCGCCTGGTCAGTCCAGTGGTCGTGCGACTGCCAAACGGACTGCTGGATTTGATTTCCAGGTCGGAGAGTACAATGAATGTACCTTTCTCCACCTGTACATTCAAGCATTACGGACCGGTCATTATGTTCAGTTTGTTATCCCTACTAATATATAAATGTGAATGTTAGTTTGTTTGTTACGCTTTCACGCGAAAGCTACTCAACCGATCATCATGAAACTTTGTACACATATTCTTGGAGGTATTAGAAGTAACATAGGATACTTTTTATTAAGAAAAAAAAAATTAATTTCTTACGAAAAATTTAAAAATTGTTTGTCAAAAAATCCCAAAATTTAGGTCTAGGTAGGTTCAGTAATGAAGTTCCAATCCTGAGTACTGTAATACCGTTGCACTGTATTACCGACGGTCACGTCAATATCCAATCCAATGGACTATGGTTTTAGCTGTTTGGGATTTTTCTATATTTATTGTTATTTTCTTCTGTCAAAAGTAACTCTGTCTGTTACGCTTTCACGATGAAACGGCTAAACCGATTTTCATGAAATTTGGCATGAAGATAGATTTAACCCCGGGGAAGGACATAGCCTACTTTTTTTTTCGCGACTTCGTCTGCATCCACTATAACCGACAATCACGCGGACGAAGTCGCGGGCAATAGCTAGTGTATATATAAGTACTGTAAGACTTCAGACCGTGCTGAAATCTTACGGTACCGGATCGTGATGTGTTCTGGTGAGTTAATGTGTATTAGGAGGTGGAGGTTCTTTTACATTAAAGAGGGAAAACCGAGAGAAACTTCTATATTGAATAAATAGCACGTCGTATTCTGACAGCGCCCGCCCAAAAAATGGCTTGATATAAATATTTAGACTAACGCTTCTAAATTCAAAATACTTTTTAGAACAAATCCAGAGTGTTTAGACGACATTTTTTGTCAAATGCTTTCGACTACCATACTGTAATACTATGCATGTAACCTTTACAGTCCACAGAAATTTTAAAACCACTTCTCCCATAAACAGAAACATTGTACATAGAGTTAGTACCTGTCTCACTAAACTAGAGAATATTAGTCAGCAGTGAGGTCCGGTACAGTAATTACTCGGCGCGTTAACGAGCGTTTGATTGCGACGTAATGTCGCCGCATCCGACTAGAACCGTACTTTGTTCGCGTCTGGAGCTCTAAGTCTTGGCTGGGGAACTAAGTTGTTGTTGTATGGATGGAGTACTGAATTTTGTATAATGGATTCAAGTTTCTCATGTAACAGTTTATGCTAAAGTCAATCTAATAGGGGAAGATCTGACAGTAACATACTGACACTTGCCGATCCCTTTGTTCTCTAAGATCGTTGATGGAGATGAATAAAAATATCTACCTATCTATTAACGATTTTGGGTTTTACAAAAATAAAGCGATGTTTCGTGTGCGTGTATATCGAGCGATTCTTATGAATGCGTCCGAGATGCTGTGCGTAGAGGAATTCGGAACTACTCTTCGAAACTCCTCTCATGTAGTTCAGTTCATGCAGTTCAGTAAAAGTATGGTCGTACGTGATGACGATGCGTAGAAAATCGTTCATATTTCAAGACGATTCTTCACTCAAATAATAAACTTTTTGAAAAAACTGGTTCGCTTGCATAACTGACATTATAATATTCTTTTTGATATCCAGTGCGAGTGCAATGCTCCTGAGTAGACGAGGGCACATTTATTTCAGTACCCAAAGTGTCCATACACCTGCATCTTGGAGGACATTTAAAACGTCTCTGATGCCGCGATTAAATGGGCCTAGGAAAGGCCTCCCACCAGACGGACCGACGACATTGTTATGGTCGCGGGTAACCGGTGGATGCAAGCAGCAGGTTAGCTCGTTGTGGCGTTCTATGGAGGAGGCCTTTGTTCAGCAGTGGACGTCTTCCGGTTGATGACGATGATATTTTTTTTTTTTTTCGTACTGTATTAGTAAGAACAAAGTTCTTAATAATTAATTACGATCTAGCCTAGAAGACTAATAAGCAATTTAACTCTAACTTAATATGTTACGTGATAGATTATGTTAAAACTAAAAATAGTGTCCATTTGGACTTTTACACAAGTCCGTAGCACTTTCTTAGAGTCTGATATAGATTATAGAAACACTATGTTCATGTGTTATATGTATAGCACAACATTGTTACTATTATTTATTCACTTTGTACACTACACTAATTCAAATGGTTTAGTTCTTTTTAGCCTACGCACTAAGTCTGTGTTGTCTAGTAGCTGGATTGCCTCAACGTTCACGTGTCGATGAAGTCTGTGTTCGTGGGCTTCAGCAAATTTTTGGATAATTGTGGTGACGTATTCCATTTTAAGGTCACGGTGAAGGTCGTCGTTTCTTATGTACCAAGGTGCATTGACAGCATCCCTGAGTACTTTATTTTGGAACTGTTGTATTATTTTGATGTTGCTTTGTTTGGTACAGCCCCAAAGTTGGATACCATACGTCCAAATTGGCATAAAAATATGCTTGTATAGGGTTATTTTATTATGTATTGATAGACAGGATTTCCTTCCGAGTAACCAATACATACTTTTATAACGTATATCGAGTTCCTGTCTTTTCTTTTTGACATGAGCTTTCCACCGCAACTTGGCGTCGAGAGTAATGCCAAGGTATTTGGCTGTATTAGCATACGGCACTTGCATGCCATTTATGTTGATTGGGTGATGGTCCATGTGTTTGTTTGTGAAGTCAATGTGAATTGATTTTGACTCATTCAGTTTGATCTTCCATTTTTGTGTCCAGTCATAAACTTTGTTCACAGCTAGTTGAACTTTTTCTACTGCTTCTCTGTGGCTTGATCCAGTGGCCATAATTGCAGTATCATCTGCAAAGGTCGCGATGGTGTTGTTTTCCAGTTCTGGGATGTCACATGTGTATAACAAGTATAAAATTAGACCTAGCACACTTTCTTGAGGTACACCAGCTTTTATAGCTTTTAACTCGGAATATGCGTCGTCCTGCCGTATTCTAAACATTCTATTAGCTATATACGACTCTAGGATATCTGCAAATTCTGGTAGCATGCGTCTGAGCTTGTATATAAGACCCTTATGCCAAACTTTGTCAAAAGCTTGCGCGACATCTAAAAACACGGTGGCGCAGACTTCCTTATTTTCAAGAGTTTTTTCAATGATGTTAGTTATTCTATGTACCTGGTCTATTGTTGAGTGTTTTTCCCTGAAGCCAAATTGATGATTTGGAATAAGGTTTTTATCTTCTATAATTGGTTTTAGCCGTTTCAATAACAGTTTTTCAAATAGTTTTGATAATACTGGCAACAGAGAAATAGGTCTATACGATGATGCTTCCTGGGGTGGTTTCCCAGGCTTCGCAATCATAATGACTTCAGCAACCTTCCATGACTCAGGTACATGTTTTAAAATAAATGCAGCATTGACAAGCTTAGTCAGCTTTACTATGGCTTTGCGAGGGAGGTGTTTTAGAACTTCACCTGTAATGAGGTCGTAACCCGGAGACTTTTTCGAGCTAATATTATTTTGAATTTCTCTCATTACTTCTTTCGGAGTCACAAGATTCATTCTATGATTTTGTGATAAATGTCTACTCTCAGGTATTTCGATTGAGCTTTCATTGGGTTGAAAATTTTCTTCTAAATGTTGAGCAAACCTTACCGCTTTTTGGTCATTACTTATGGCCCATTTTCCGTCGCTATTTCTGATGGGTGGTATTTGTATAATCGGCCTTTTTAGATTTCTTGTCGCTTTTCAGTGAGAGTAATCCGTTGATTTGTCATTGGTTAGCTGCAAGAGGTTAGTATTTAAAGATTCATCCTCAAATTCAAGAATTTTCCTCATCAATCGTTTAGTTAGATTATTTAGTGATGTTTTATCTCGCGGGCACCTTGTTTGCTGCCACTGCTTTCTTTGTTTCCTTTTCTCAGAAAGTAAATTCACAATTTCCTTAGGATAGACAAATCCCTTATATTTACGTTTTAATTGCGGTGTGTTGTTCCACGCACATTGTTGAATATAAACAATATATTTATTTACTTCTGAGTCAAGCTGATCTTGCGTTTTTATCGGAGTCTTAAGGTCGATAATATGATCTAGATCAGGGGCAAAACTTTCCCAATCTGTAAACTTATTAACCAGGGATAAGTGGCTTTCTTTGAGTAGAATTTTTTGACTAAGCGTTAGTATAATCGATGAGTGGTCCGAGTTCATATGAAAACCTTCCTCCACGCTGACGTAATTTGTAGATATATTTTTGCATATAAAAAAAATCTATAAGGTCAGGTATTTTCTGGTGGTCAGTGGGCCAGTACGTTGGTTTACCTGTGCTCATAACTTTGGAATGTGTATCTTTAACTGCACTTAAGAGCTGCCTTCCCTTAGTTGTAGTAAGTCTTGATCCCCAATGCGTATGCTTAGCATTAAAATCGCCGCCTAGGATAAATCTCTGGCCTAATATTTCAAAGAGATGTAAATATCGCTCTTTCCTTATCATGTGCCGTGGAGGACAGTATACGGCAGCAATGGACACGTGACAAAATTTGGTTTTAACGGATATTGCCACGGATTGAATGTCTTGTTCTTCATATTTACACTGCACGTAGTGACTAATGTTTTCTTTAATTATTACTGCGCTACCTCCTCTAGCAGAGTTGTCAGGGTGGAGCGAATTATATAGGGTGACTGGTAATTAGTGTACGATACTTAAACACGTGATTGTGTTCATGATAACAAACAACTTTCCCGAAGAAACATTTTTTTTTGTACTGGTTCACTTTAGGTCACAGACGTGCGCGCGCGTGAATTTCATACGGCTGTTGTGTCATTGTGATAAAAGTGAACCAATACAAAAATATTTTTTTCTTCGGGAAAGTTGTTTGTTTTCATGAACACAATCACGTGTCTAAGTATCGTACACTAATTACCAGTCACCCTATATACCATGTATCCTCTAAATTTGACAAAAGATTGCTTAGTGAAGTGCGTTTCGGATACCAAACACACATCTATATTTTCTATGTCTAGGACCGCCTGCAACTCATTTTGATGTTTGAGGAGCCCATTCGAGTTCCACGCCATTATTTTAAGGGTGTTATTCATTTTTGGTTATTTAAAACAGCTGTTTTAGTGCTGGATTCTAGTTTCTCTAATCTCTTGTCAAATGAGGTAATACACTTTAAAATCTGATTAATTTTGTCCTCTAGATTCAAAGGCTGTGATCTTTGTTTCACAGCTTCCGCATAGGAACCAGTGTTGGTTACTTGCATGGGTTTTGCATTTGACTGGGCACTTGCTGTCTGTGCCTGTTTCTCAAGTTTTTGTTAGGGAATAAACTGTTGGGTAGTTGGTACCACAAGTTTCTTTTTAATATTTTTATTTTTCATTATTTGGATCTGCTTAGCTACTTCACACCCTCTGTAGTTGGCAGGGTGAGGTAGACCACAGTGAACACATTTTGGCTTCTCTTGCGGAGATTTGGTACAGTTCGCTGTAAGATGCTTGCCGGTGCATTTTACGCACCTGGGCTATTTCCTGCAGTATTAATGAGTATGCCCATAGGCCTGGCATCTCTTGCATTGGGGAATGAGTTAAGGATTTTTTAGTGGGTGTATTTCAATTTTACACCCTAAAATATACTTTATGCCATAGATTTTATTGACATCTTCCTCGTTATTAAATGATAATACAAACATATTGAGTGGCTCTTTTTTTTTTCAACTTAATTTATTGTCTACTTTTTCTATTTTTAGCCCTTGTGTTGTTAGATCATCTTTGATTCGATCAGGTTGGCAAGAAGAATGTAACTTCTTCACAACAACTCTAATTGGTCTAGCTTGTTTATTCTCGTAAGAATACCAATGGTAGTCTTTTTCTGTTAAAAGCCTGGCAATTTCTCTATATGAGTCTTCTTTTTTGGCGTTAACCTTGACACAATCACCATTCATCATTTTTGCGGTAAATGATTCAGCTGGTATTGTTTCAGTTAACGTATCGTAAAACGTTTGGTAGTTATTAATTCCGTCTATTATGATTGGCGGTGGTGGAGGCACTTTCTTGAGAGAAGCCCCTTTCGCATTTTTTTGATCTTCTTCTTGTTGGGCGCTTGTTCCGGGTTGTTGTTTTGGAGAGAGGGAGGTGTTAAGCTTCCTCTTCTTCCTGCTCTTGGCCCTAATCCACTCAGTCTCTTTAGCGAGTTCATCCTCGTCTGTGCAATATTCAACGTCACTTTTAGTGCGCTGGACAAATATTGATTTCTCGCTTTCCTGTTTTTCTAAGGGTTCTTTAGTTTCTTTTTTTTCCTTCAAGCAATTTAATTCTCCTTGAAGGGCTAGTACTTGTTCCTGCAAGCTATTAATGTGATCATTCAGATTACGTACCATAAGTTGCAGGTTTTCTCTATCCGTTTTCTCCTGGATGTAACAGTCATACAACCGCTTTTCCAGGTCAGTTTATCTTAATAGGTTGAGTAGCCATTATTTTGATGTAAGGTGAGTTTAACGCCTAAACAATAAATTAATATAAAAACACTTCATGATTTCCGCACTTGTAACTGGGTCATGACAATGACACCGATAAATCGACGTAGGTACACCCGCGACGACGGTGTTGTGCTGCGTCTGCAGAATACTCTTAACTAGAGCACGCGCGCGCGATCGTACGTCTTTTCGCTATTGCAGTTAAACAACGAGAAGATGATTATGAGGAAAAGAATATTAATAATTACATTCATGGGACGGTATTACGATCAACGGCAGCTAATTTCAATGAAGACTATTCAAGTACGCAGGAGACATTATATAGTGTACAAGTGTGTGTGCAAAGACAGATGCACTCCCTCTTCCCTCACTCTCATAGTCCAATGGGACGGCAATCCGATACGACGGCAACCGGGCAGAAATTAGGTCCAAAACTATCGGCTTTACGTGCTTTCCGAGGGACGGGGTGTCACACCACCAGCTTATAGATACACTTTGCCCGACGCTGACCACGAGAACAATGGGGCATAGAAAAAAGAATTAAGATTATACCTACACCTAACCACACCTACACATCATACAAACGAAACAATTTAATTACCTACACTACTACCAAATTAACAGACTGCACAAATACGTGCGTGTGTGTGCGTGTCTATACGCCGCGAAAACTAAAAGCAGTTTCAAGAGCACGTTTGACGCGGGAAGAGGTGAGGAACAGTGTTTCGGAGCGAGGCGGGGCGTGTCGCTACTTTACGGTAGTCCTTTAGTACTGTCACACCTCGGACACTTCATACAAAACTTGCAAAATAATTACATAATACTACTACAAAACCAAATGACGTCTGTACACGTGCAAATGTGTGCGTGAATTTTAGTAGGGTTGAATCAGTTGGATGTCGTGGCGTACAAAATGGCGCGAAAAGTGCAGCGCTTTGCGTCGGGTGAACCGAACGACGACGGAACTACCCGAACGTTTCGAGCATTATTATGAAGTGATCTTGTCCGAGCGTTCAATTATTTATTTCTTAAAGAAATAAAATACATGATATTGATTTTGAATACTCGGATTTGTAATGGCATAAAAGTAATAGTATAATATTTATTATGTAAAGAGGTTTATTTATTCATCAATAATAGTAAATTAAGGTACCTACCTACCTAATTACAAAATATGGAATTCACGATCGCCCCGTACCATTACGCGGCAACGCAATTTTTTTTTTTTCATTTATTTCGGAACCAGTCCATGTCCATACATGTTAAGTTCAAAAGAATTAAAAATAAAAATTAAGAATTAATTAAAATATTACAATAATAGTAATTACAATGGGGCGACGCGACAAGGTTAGTGCGTAGGGTACTACTTTTCAATTCCAAGAATGAATAGAACGTGAAAGAAAGGGACATAAGTACATAACTAAGATAATAAAGAGAGAGAGCAATATTAATAGCTGGTAATGTTGGTATGTTATTTATTACGGAAGTTTTAATTGTATTATTATAAAACGACGAAAACTTGGAAAATAAATGAATCATCGAGATTAAAACTAATAAATAAAACTTAAAACAAAATAAATCGCAAAATTGTGTGTTTGTGTCAGCAGTACCTACAGCGCTGCAGTTCTTACGATTTTGAGCGCCCTGGCTAAAGAGTCGGCGGTTAGCCCCTCCAAGTGCGGGGTGAGGGTGCGGTATCTGATATACCGCGGGGAAGGGAGTGTCCATTCTGTATGTAGTACTATTAAGTATTCTGTGGTACTGTGGCCTAACCTAAGACAAATATTGTTTTTCAATCCCAAAATCTACTATCTAACAGTATATCCAGACTTCCTACCTACATAGCAACATCCCAATTCTTCCAAACTACCAACTACGATACAAAACTCATCACTCTATAGGTAACGAACGCACGGCTCCGCGTATAAACAACATGAATATTTTAGGGACTGTATCAAAGTGGCCGATAAACGTCGGGATCCAATATCGGGCCAAACAAAGGCTTACAAGAGTTTAGGGCACGCCCAATGCACTGCATATTCAACGGGGCTAGAGTCAACATGTTAGCACGGGAGGTGGACGCTCTGGACCATCAAATGGTATATGGAATGTTTTACTGGTCGTAAAAGTCTTTATGAAGGAGCTTGTCTGGAAAAGTTCTGCTGCCAGGCAGTTCTGTTGTTGTATTTCTGTTTGCGGGTGTAAGTGCTTGAGACATTAGTTTTTTTTAGGGTTCCGTACCTCAAAAGAAAAAAACGGAACCCTTATAGGATAACTTTGTTGTCCGTCTGCCTGTCTGTCTGTCTGTCAAGACCCTTTATCTCGGGAACGCGTAGAGGTATCGAGTTGAAATTAAAACCATATACTCAAGTCTGCGGTCCCTTGACGCTGTAAAAAAATCAACTCTCTTTGTTAACGTGAAAAAAAGATATGGTCGATTATGTCGCAAAAAACGCAATTATAATATTAAGTAGATTAAAGTATGGGTAGTAGGTATGGGTAGTAGGTATGGATTAGTATAGAAGTATGAATCCCTCGGTGGGCGAATCCGACTCGCACTTGTCCGGTTTTTTTTTGTTGATGCAATGCATCTACGATGCCTCGAGTATTGCAGATAGGCGGAGTTACGTTCCAACATGTAGACTCGGCTTGTTTGACATGCAATTTTATAAAATATGAGATTTTCAAGTCTGGTCCTTTGATACGGAAAGTATACTCCGAGTTGGTGTGAATCTTATTGATGTATTTAAAGATATATTGTCACGAAGTCGCCTCGTGGTATGCACGAGGTGGCCAAGGGAACTATCGATTTGGAGATGAATTAAAGATGGAGATTTCAACAATAGCATTAACTTTTAGTACAGCTTAGACAGTATTCTTGCTACACTAGATTGGAAGAGAGGGTTAGGGCTCAGATGGTAGATGAGCGTGGTAGGTTCTTGAACACGTGGTCTTCAGTCCGGTGAGGTGAGACACTTAACTCCTCGCTCCTCGCTGCTGGCCGGTCCAAAGAGGACCGGCCGCGGACCGCGTCCGCGTCCTTCGCGTGAAGGATTAAATAGGACTGCGGGGGCTGCGTCGAAGTAGTGCGGGGTGTAGAGATGCAGGGGCACTGCTACCGCGGCCCGCGTCACAATATCTAAAACAAAAACTAACATTTCTTTACTTCTAAAACTAAACTAAACTTTTTGATGAGAAATAACTTCTGAATTATTAATGAATAAAGTGTCAAAAGTATTATTTAAACTACACTGTCTAATTTACAAGTTCGGGTTGAAAGGTTCTTGGTATATTAATATTTTAGGAAATCTGTTATAAAGCTGGTTTCTCTTAACGACGATGCTCGAGCTACGGGTTCTTATTTATTCGGACACCAATCTACAAACAAAAGAACATAAGCTCAGTCAGCTGTTTCCTATCTGCAGTTGAGCCAAGTAAGTGAAATGAATGATGTCCGTAAATAGAGGAGACTTCCACTACTTATAAAGTTTTGCGGCAAAAGGAGCTGGTTAGCTAAAATGAATCAGCGTAAACTATCCAAAATCATAAAAACTTGAATGAATTAGAGAAATAAGGCAATTACTTTAACTTGGTTTTGGCAGAAAATTACAAGCTGAAACTTTTAACAACTTTTTTACTTTCTACAAGTCCACCACATTATTCTAAGCCCGCCACACTATTTTCAAACCATAACTCAACTCGCAACGCAACTCCTGTAAGACGCCAATGGGCTACAGTCGATGGGTAATTTGTTTGGTCTTCTATGAGATATTTAAGTTCTAATCAGGCTGCTTGACCTGTAATTGGTGACTAGGTATACAAGTCCGAGACTGATTTATGTTATACCTATTATCTCACGTATACAGAATCTTTTTTCTTTTGGTTAAATAACTCAATGTCATTCAGACTAGTCAGCCATGATTAATGGGTTTTATACCTAACATAGTAACATAAGTAGTAATAGTAAAATAGTTATTTTAAACCTTGTGCCTGGACATAGTCATAGTGCAGCAAATCCAGCAACAAAATAGCGCCTTGAATTGTTTTTGAAGGCAGTTGTCTTTTTTGTAAAAAAGTTTTTTATTTTTGGCTTTTAGTACCCCACTTGTTATCATCCAAATCGAAACAGCAACACTAAAAAATACAACAATTGCCGGAGATAACGCGTCATAAAGGTGAAAATAAATAAAATTAAGTCATCCCCTAAAGTTTCACCTTCATGAAATTCTCGGGGACGACCTCTGAGGCAGACCATATCCACAAATGTTTTGAAATGAATCCACAATAAAATTACCAGAGTAACAAACATACAGTCTAATTAAAAAACCTCCTTCTTTCTCTCCTTTTTAACCGAGTCAGGTAAGCTTGCTGTAGTGCAGCAAGCTTATCTGACTTCTTATCATTCGAAACAAAATTCTATAAATAATACTTACCGGCGGAGTCCCAGCTCCCGGTCTATGTCCACGCATCGCTGCCCCGTGACCAATATGTGAGCGTAGTCCCATATACCTTGCATTTGCATACTTTACACGCACTCATTAAGCACTGCCATATTGTTATTTATTGGAATTTTAATCAGCGTGCTCATTAATAACGTTTTATCAGGAAATACCCTCCTTTATTTATAGCTAGTATTAAAGCTTTAGGATTTTTTTCTGTTGATGCTTATAATTTTAGTGTTTAAACGGCGAAAATTACTTGTAACACACAATGGAGCCAAATAGTACACAAGACGCTGTATTGTATTCATAATATTAATTTTAGAAATAAACTGTTTCGTTCTTTTATTCTTGGAAATAAACGGTTTACGCCTCTTCTAGAAAGTAAGTAGGCACCTTATGTAAACAGACGCCAGGACATCAAACCATACCAAACTGTTAAATTTTCCCATTTCAATATAAACCTTATGCTTTTGACATAAAGTTGAAAATCTATCAAAGAAATTTGACAGATTGTTGTGGCTTTATGTGCTGATCTCTCCAAAGTCACCAAAAGAAATAAGTAATCAGGGTTCTCGGATGTAGTTGAAATTTACTTAGAAACCGATGGATGTTTTGGTATATTTGATTAATGAACTGTTTATTCTCTATTAATTTTATGTAAACTGCCTGAGTCTGTGTTTCCTGATAGCTACAACCTGGGAGTCTTTAACTCAAGAGTGAATAGGTTACTTCTAGGCAAGCGTGCTCCATCTTAGACCGCATCATCGCTTCCCATCAGGTGAGATAGTGGTCAAACGTATGCCTATCAAAAGATTAAAATAAAAAAAAACTAAAACTATATCCGAATACCCGGTTACTTATCTTTTTTGGTGACTGTACACGTTTTGAGATGTACGGATGAGATACAGCTCCGTTTTTACCTTATTGAAACTAAAATAGAAAACATGTCAACAAAAAAGGAATTTTCCTAAAATATTTTATCTTAGTTTATCAGCAAAACAACATCGACATTGTCAATCAAAATTATTTTATATTTCTTTCACAATAAATACAAATATACTTTAGCAAATCTTCCTCTTGCCTTTGTTATTTCACTTTTTACATTCCGTCGATACAAATTATGTATACATTTATACAAAAACTTGAACCAGGTAGTTTAGAGTCTTTCCCTTCTCGCTCTTTAGCCGAAGGTTGACGAAGGACGAGCCGATGCCTCCCGCGGTGATCGTCGGCTGGGCTTTCGACTTTTCTATATCAACAGCTGATATGGCCTGTAATAATAACGATTGGTATAAGTATTTATCGATACGATGCAAATTATATGGTGTAATCGTCTGAAAACTCTATGTGAGATGAATCTGAACTGAAAAATCATTGCCAGATAAGGTTTCCGGTGACTGGAACTGCAATTAACTTGGACTACAGTCCCAGATCCCGGATCCATTTAATTTTAATATTTTTTGTTCGGCGACTAGGACCACGCGAAAAATCTTTAGTTCAAGTCCAAAACAGTATAGTCAAACGAAAAACATGTAAAATAAAAAACAAAATATTTAAAAAACACCATTTGATTATCTTTAATTATTATTTGAAATATTTTTTTTAGTTTGACTGTACTGTTTTTGGCTTGAACATAGATGTTTGTTATTCATTTATGCGTGGCCCCAGTCGCCGGAAAAAAAATATTAAAATTATATGGATGCGGCAACTGGAACTGTAGACCGAGTTAATTGCGGTCCTAGTCTCCGGAAGCCTCTCGGTTTGACCATATTATGCGTGTACTCTATTTTCTTTTTCTTTAAAACCAAAACGTTACCCCACCCTAGGATTGTGACATTGTGATTGTGATTGTGATTGTTATAATTTTCAGTATTCAGTCAGTCAGTATTTTGTAAAAACCTGGTTTTAAAAGAGTGTCCGTGGAGTTTCTTGCTGGTTCTTCTTCATAAAGACCTACCTACGTTTTGGAACGAGCAACTAGCTTCAACTCTCTGACTAACTGACTGACTCCTTGACAATTCAAAAGTGCCTGTTAATGGTTTAATTGAAATAAATGCTTTGACTTTGACTTTGAAAAAATATTTGATCAGTGCGAGAATCAAACCCACAGCGCAGTCAGCCACAGCGCCAGCCATGCTGACTGTATATAAACGTGTAGGTACTGAATGTTTAGTTTAAATATCATTAATCTGGGTCATCGAGTCTCGCTAATTCTTTAACCACAGCATGAGTTAAAGAGAGCCAATGTGGCGATAAATAAGATTATTAAATGTTTAAGAAAAACTTACTTAATAGCAGGAGTATTACAATGAAACCAGCTCACCTTAATAATCCTAGTATTGTTCGAATTGTAGAATACATTCTTGACCCTTGTAGTAAAAGGTATAGAGCTCAATTTCACAGATTCCTGGTACCCCAATGAAGTGTTGGCAGTGGACCCTAGGTGCAAGTCATCAGCACTGTACAGGGCTACGCACAACACACACATCAACAATGCATTTGAAATCAGAGACATTTTGACCAATAATAATACGACTACTTTAAACAAATATTACTTCAACTATGCTCTTGAACATTTTCCTGAACAATTTATATTTTCTTTCTGTTGTGTACTTGAGATAAAATGATAATGATAACACCGTGAATCACCTTATCAGCGGATAAGGGCTATCGATTGGTGACTGATAACTTAGTCAGTAAGTTAACGGTGCAATGAATGATTCATCTCTTTGTAAAGTTTTAAATAAATAGATTTCATTAAATTGGACCAATGAAACATGACCAAAATTATGAATTTCTACAATGCGAACTTCATATTTAATTTATGCAGAATGTGAATAGCATGCATACGAGTATATGTGTTTGTAGTGTGTATGTGTGTGCAGACATGCTGTCCAGTCGGACTGTGATTATATATTAGATATTGGTCGTTGCCTTGCCCTTAAAGTATCCAGTTACGATAGTTGTTTGTTCCTATTATTTGCAATGGTATTTCCCGAGATAATATTGTTTATGTAAACGCTTTGTGCAGGTTAATGGAGAAAACTACAGTAACTTTCAATAGTAATTGATAAACGTTACACAAATTCTGTTCTAGGGGGATTTATATGTCTTCTGTATCATGCATGAACATGTCATAAACTGGAAAATCAAAAACACAGTAGGTAGACTAGATTTTTCCAAAGTATGGTTAATTGGGTCCTGAAACATTACATAAAAGGGAAACAAATAAATATTTCTCACTGAAATAGCACTCCTTGTTTTTAATTCATTATTATTGTTTTATATTATAACATTTTTCCATTTTACTTACCAACAATCGAGAGGTAAGTTCAAAATTTGTTTATTTTATGATTAATTTTGAAAATCACTGCATTAAATCATTAATGTTATTACAATGCACACATTATTTCAATTTTCATCAATAGTTTTGTAATTATGCGGTTGAAAAGGTGAACACACAATCCATACTTCCATACTATAATATTATAAATGCGAAAGTAAGTGTCTGTTACGCTTTCACGATGAAATGGCCGAACCGATTTTGATGAAATTTGGTATAAAGATAGCTTGAATAATAATAATAATAATATGTGAGGACATTTTCACACACGGCCATCTGACCCCAAACTAGGGAGACCCTGTACTATGGGTGTCAGACAGCTGATATACATACACAAATACATTTTTTTTTTGTAAATACATACATATATAGATAAACAACACCCAGACACAAAGCAAACACAAGTGCTCATCACACCAATGTTTACCCTGGGCGGGAATCGAACCCGCAACACGCTGCGCAGCAGTCGATCGCTCAGCCACTGCGCCAACCGTGCCAATCTTGGGGAAGGACATAGGCTACTCTTTAATCCGCGACTTCGTCTGCATCCGCCATGACCGACATTCACGCGGACGAAGTCGTGGGCGAACGCTAGTATTCTTTTAATTAGTTTCACATTAAAAAAAGACAACCTTAAAACATTAATTAACAAAAACGAAACCATTTTATTTCTAAAATACCCTCAAAAAACTATTTTTCAACCTTAAAATATCACTTAACAGTTGAACATGAGAAAGCGATTCAACGCACCCAATTCGTTGGGCACTACGGCTTTATCAAAAGTTGGACACATTAGTACCAGATGTGGGCGATGTGAAACGACTTCAACTTATTTTTTATCCCGTTCGCATTTGAGGGTTATGATGCCATCTATTACTGGTCGCCCTTTATCGTCAGCTGAGCTTTTTCTTCACTTAATTTTTTGTGTTAATTGCCTGAAAGATTGTGATGGCTTTGATGATAACTTATTGACCAGTTTTGGGAAACACCACCAGTCAATTGACATACTACGAGAAAACGCAATAGGATATTTTACCAAAAAATCTAATTAGTCCATCAGATAGATTTCCAAAAAATATTGGACACGTGTTTTTTCTTTTGTCACGTAAACAAAAAATGAAGACGATACAGTGCGTCGAAAACTCGTGTGACATCACTATGTTAGTACACTTTTACTGGCGAAGTGACGTCACAAACGCCCAACCATGATCGTTGATGAGTTTTATCTTCGTCAGTTTTTATTGATTTGATAAAACAAAATATACGTATCCAATTTTTTTCGATAATCTAACTGACGGACTAATTAGTTTTTTTTGGTAAAATACCCTATTCTCCTGATTTCCCCAAAGGTTTTGTATGGCTATAGGGTCATATTTATTGTTTTCAAAGCAACTGAAAATGTACGTGTGTGTGGGGACCACGAACCGGAAGACGCAGCGTTGGTAGGCTTCCCACTAGAAGGACCGACGACATCGTCAAGGTCGCGGGTAACCGGTGGATGCAAGCGGCAGGTTGCCGCACTTGGATTTGGATTATGCCAGATAAACAAAATTCTCGGGTTATGGTGTAAATAGGACTTATTAAATATAAATATAAAGTTTCAATTGCATAGGTCTTATACTTTGGATTTTAATTATATCTAAAAAACCCTAATTTCGTCACTGACTCACTCACTGATGGTCATCAAAATTCTGGGGTACTTCCTGAAGTCTAGAAAGCTGAAATTTGGTATGTAAGCTAGTATTAGTACACAAACAACAAAAAAATTCTTAAACTAAAAAAAACTAACAAAATAAAAAAATATATTGTCTTAGGCAAATATCATGTAAAATGTTGCAAAGACGAAAGCAAATGACTAGCACTGTCAAAAAGTTGCCAGATCTTTACGTATAATCTCTACTGCTAGCCTTACTTCACAAACTCTATACCTAAGTCAAAATATGTATGAGGCTTGGCTGTTTAGTTACTACAAGAACTATTGTTTAACAGAAAAATAATGAATAGTGAATACAGTTTTCACCTAACGCCCATGGAACTGTAGCGAAACGGCCTAGCTACTTACATATTGTGACTAAGGTGTAGAGTTTGTGAAGTAAGGCTAGTAAAGTAGAGATTACACGTAGAGATCTAATAACTTTTTGACAGCGCTAGTCATTTGCTCTTGGCAACATTTTGCATGAAAATGTTTTTGGTGGGATTAATTATTTCCTTAGAGTGGTTGTGTCTTGAAATTAACGGTTAATGGTAACACAGCTGCTAATTTATTTTTTCTGTGAGTACTTTATGTATCGAAATCATAATGCTTATCATGTTTCTTAAGACGATGCAGACAGTCATGATAAACACTAACAAAAGCTTAGTCATTACCTTGAAACGACACAAAAGTGAGATATTATTCATACGTTGATAGTGTCATCTATAATCACCAGAATATCTAAATTATTTTCTCAAGTACTTATGTACTTACGGAAAACCCTGGTGATGATTCTTGTTTTCCATAATGTTGTGGAACGTCAAAACACTACCTATTTTACACATGACTTTCGAACAGTTTCTTTTTGTTGCAGATTAATCATCACTAATAATATCTTTTTTTTTGAAAAATATAGTTCTTAAATCTCAATAATATTTTAAAAAGGCTTATGTTTAACGAATCTCCAGATATTGTAAAATGACCTCCAAAAATAGAATGGGGTTAAATGTTGGTGATCATTTACTATTTTTGGTGGTCATTTGGTGACTAAGATTTGGTGATCATTTACTATTTTTGGTGGTTTTAAAAATGTACCTTTTTAACTAGATTTTTTTTGAATATTTTGTTTTACTAACATTTAACACACATGAGATATCGACTAACAATATTATAGGTATTTACTCCTAGTTACAAACGTACCATACTCGTTCCAAGGAACGCTTACTCATGCAAGAAATAAATGTCTTAAACCCTAAACTATTATAGTTAATCTCTACAGCTCGTCTCGAGCTTGTCCGGGGAACTACTACTGTGTTTTGGTTTGAAAAGCATGGACGCCTGCGAAATTACAAGCACGAGAGACTTACCAACTTTGTCTGAAAGATGTGTGCATTGGTAAGTTACAACTAGTGCTGTCATTGTCTATAAAATGGTGGTGGATGGTGGTTTCCATTAAGCTCCGAAACGATGCGGCTATCAGATGATTGACAACCGTTATCTGTGAATATTGCTCGTTCATTTTGTAGTTATCAATACTATTAGTATTAAGTGGTACTTGAGTCATGAAAGTACATCATCACTACAGCGTACTAGAGGTTCACTGTTGGAGATAAGCCTCCGCAATATCGCGCCATTTTTGCCAGTCCTCTGCCTTCCGCATACAGCCACCACTATCTACTTTCTTCAGGTCATCAGTCCACCGGGCTTGAGGGCATCCCCCCTACGCCTATCGGTTTGCGGTCTCCACTCCAGGACAAGTCTGCTCCATCGGCCGACACTCCGACAGTCGTGCGACTGACGTGACCAGCACACTGCCACTTCAGCTTGATGATTTTGCAAGCAATGTCGGTGACTTTAATTCTCCTCGGGTATGAAAGTACCTCCAAAGTTTGGACAAAAAAAACTGCAATTTAAACGAAAAGAAATCCACGAAAGTTCCACGTTCAAGTCACGCGTATCGCTAATAAAACCCATAAGTTGTTGGAAGTTGTACGATTGACTTTGACAAAACAATGACAAATATAACTTTGTGTTATTATCGTTTATTTATAGGCCGCGGTGTGCTACTACTTTCGTGATGTATAGCTTAGTTAACGTTTTGTGAAGTTCACGGGCAAAATTGTATTTTGAATGTGGTTACAATTTGGTATCGATTTTCAAGAGGTAGACAGATGATGAAGACTAAAAGAATTAAGTTGCCAAGGACTTTTTGTTATGCAGGTTAAACATTTACTTCACTTTTAAAACCATTTACAGGGACTATTGAATTGTCAAAGAGTCGGTCAGTTAGTCAGAAAAGTGCTGAAGCTAGTTGTAGCTGCAGATGATTAAGGTTTGAAGGTGACCGCGTGGTGGCGTGTGGCCTCTACTTAGGGTGATACTTTTTTTTTTGTTCGATATCTTTATAATCATCGTCATAATTTCAGCCGAAAGACGTAGACTGCTGGACATAGGCCTCCCCAAGGGGTGGGTTTTGCGATAAACGCCGTGCTTGGCAGGCAGATGGGCGATCGCAGTATGGTTGGTACAAAGGCACAGAGAACGCTTAGTCGCCTCTTACGACACCCACGGGAAGATATGGGATGGTGCTATTCTTTACGTCCGACACTATACGGACAACTTTATAATATTAATATGCAACTTTAATTAGTTGGTACGGTGTACTGTTTCATACTAGTTTGGCCTATAACAATGCCAATTTAACAGTTTAGTGTTATTTTATAATTGCCAGGGCGGTACTTTTTTTCTCTCTTTAGCTTTATATAGAGAGAAGTTGAAAATAAGTACTTCAATTCCTCCACAGTTCTTTTTAATTTCGTTGCGGAATCCAAGACCGGTTTTTTTTTTTACTCGTCGAGCTTCATTGCTTCGGTGCTTTGTTTGTGTTGGTTCTGAGTTTCACGAGTTGCAGTAGTATGAGCTATTCTCGAGGTTGTGCAGGAATACATATATATCTAGGCTAAAATATACAACTGGGGCGGCACAACTTCGAGAAGGAGGAGAACAGAAGGATACGTTTGGGCTGGGCGGCATTCGGGAGGCTACATCATATTTTAAATCGTCGATACCACAATCCCTTAAGACCAGGATCTTTAGCCAGTGCGTCCTACCCCTAATGACTTACGGAGCTGAAACGTGGACACTCACCGGGGGCCTGGTCCACAAATTGCAATTGCAACCAGCAGTTGTCGCAACCAGCGAAACCGCTGCGTCATCTGTGACGAGATCCATACATGCACTTTCGTTATGGCTCTGCTTAGCCCCTATTTCACTTCGTCGCTTTACAAAAGAACGCTTTAGAAAAGAAAAACCGGTCTTGAATTCCGCAACGAAATTAAAAGAACTGAGGAGGAATGGAAGTACTTATTTTCCACTTCTCTCTATATCAAGCTAAAGAGAGAAAAAAAGTACCGCCCTGGCAATTATAAAATAACACTAAACTGTTAAATTGGCATTGTTATAGGCCAAACTAGTATGTAAAGCGACGAAGTGAAATAGGGGCTAAGCAGAGCCATAACGAAAGTGCACGTATGGATCTGCAAGAACATGGACCTGAAAACGTCACGAACGACGAAGAAGGTTTCATCAAGGTCGAGAAGAAGAAGAGGATGAAGAAACCAAATTGTCCGAACAAGTGTGGGACCGCACCGACCGGACCGAACCACCTGCTGCGTCCTTCTGTTCCAGTGACGCTGCTGAATGTATCTCGACTGCACTACTCTACAAAGGTTGTAGAGTACATGCGTATTAGGTCGAATTTTGGGTATTGTCTTGTTTTCCATAAAATCGTTTGTACTATTATTGTTTTCCATAATCGTCCCCCGTCATAATATTTACTTGCACTATTATCATTTATACTAATAACGTTTGTCATATCAACTTACTAGTCATAACTTTCATTTGCCATAAAATTAGTTGCCATAATAACATATGTTATAATCATTAGTTTCTATAAGTTACACATTACATAATCGTTACTTGACATAAGCAACATTTAATATAATTTAGAAACGTTTTTTGTTTTGTACAAAAATTAATGTCATTAAGGCCACCCACTAACCAAATGATTTATTACAGTAATCAATCTTTAGACAATAAAAAGTTAGTAAAAATCGAAACGGGTAGATTAGGTTACGTGGTAACCACACAACGCGCGAAGGCGAGTGAGCGTAGCGAGCGTGCCGCGGCAGCGGCCGCCTAGCGCCAGATGTCCTCAATGGCGCAGCAAATAATATTTAGACATTTGTTTTGGCATAAATTAAATTCGCATAATGTTACTAGGCATAATGTGCAAATCTATTGTGCCACGCTAAAGTATTGTCTTAAAAAATCAAAAAGTTGTGGTACAAAAGTTAGTGACAGAAACGAATCGCTGCAAAACTGACTCTACGTAGTCTTGTCTGCCCTACACCTAGAGTGTAATCTAAGCCCGCGTAAGCGCGGAGGGGTGAGGCGGCCCGCGAGCTGAGGAGCAGGTAGTTTTAACGCTCGCCACGTGGCTGAGGCAGGCCGGCGCAGCCGGCCAGCAAGCCGAAACTTCGGTGGTGAGCGTAAAACACATCTGCGACGATAAGCTCGCGTGAGACCGCCGGAGCCCCGCAGCGCCGGAGCCGTGACAGAAACCATGCCTGCTGCATGCTTGCTTGCATGCTACATGATTGCTTGCATGCTGCATGCTTGCCGCATGCTTGCTGCATGCTTGCTTGCATTCTGCATGCTTGCTTGCTGTATGCATGGTGTATGCTTGTTAACATGTTTGCGTGGTTACTGCATGCATGGTAAAAATATGTTTTAATATCATTATGCGTAAATAAATAATTTATGCTTTAGAATGTTAAGCTTAATCATTATTATGATTAGAAACATTATGCGTAAGCTGTTATACGTAAATAATGTTATTGCGAAAATATAATTATGAAGAAACAAATATATGCTAAGTTATAATAAGTCTTAAAATGTTATGCAAATGTATAGAGAAGGTTTATTTTTAGGTTTCCTTGTGATTAAAAAATCTGTATCGTTATCATGATCATACATTAACATTGCAGGCAATTGTACTGAACTAGCATTGTTGTACGGGCAATGGTGAATAAATGTTATGGAAAACGAAATTATTAAAAATAATAATTATAGCAAATAAATTTATGGATTAACATTATTATGATACTTGATCGATTATGACCAATGAAATTAGTGAAAATGATTTTATGTAATTTAACGATTATAGCAACTGAAGCATTATTTCTAATGAAATTATGGCAAATAAAATTATGGCATTATAAATTATGGCAAACATTCGTAAACCCGAATTTTGCTATGAGGGTCGAGCGGTTGGCCTCGAGCCACAATGTGCACTTCAACTCCTTTGTGGTGAGAGTACCAACTGAACATCTGTCGACCTTCACGAAGGAGGAATTTTGGCCGAAAGGTGTTATGTTCCGGCACTTCCAAGGCCGGCTACCTGCTGACACCGCGCGACACACGACGCTAACTTTACGTGTGAAATAGGATATATTTAATTATAGTTGATAAGGTTTTAATATGTATTAGTTTGTTATTGTTTAAGATTATTTTGTGTATTTTATCTATGGGCCACAGTTGCCTGATAATAAAGTTATTATTATTTATTTTATATACACATTAAATTACATTTTTAAATAATAATATAAAAATAAAAACATTTAAAAATATAAAAAATAGTACCTCACCGGTATCGGGAACAGGGTCCAATTATTATTATTATTATTAAATACAAGGTTGCTCAGCGTGCTATGGAGAGAGCGATGCTCGGGGTTTCTCTTGTGGATAGAATTCGTAATGAACCCATTCGCCAGAGATCTAAAGTCACCGACATTGCGCGTCAAATCAGCACGCAGAAGTGGAAGTGGGCCAGCCACGTCTGTAGACGGACAGACGGTAGATGGAGCAGACAAGCGGAGTGTGGTGCGGCATGATGGACCGACGATTTGAAGAATGTGGCTGGCAGAGGATGGGATGCGGGCTGCCCAAGATCGGGTTGGTTGGCGATCTCTGGGGGGGCCTACGTTCAGCAGTGGACGGCAATAGGCTTGATGATGATGATGAGTAGTATGAAAATAGTGTGGCGGGCTTGTCTAAAAAAAGTGGCAATACTGTATGTTGTAATAGTATGGCTGATGCATGTTGGAACTAACATTTCTTTGGTAGTTGAGTATTTATTCTAGGTAAAGAATCGCACAAACAAAATTTTACATAATGATGGACGAGAAGATGATGGCGTGGGCTAATATTCAGTGAAAGACAAGAGTGTATATGGCACGAAAACTTATTGTAGGACTTAAACTTATCACATAAGAAGATTTGGCGGAAGCGAACGAGATCCGCGGAAGGGACTCATAGAATATGAGCGTTCGCGTAGAGGTGCAGCGCAGACGACAGGCTATTCGTGACGCACTTTTTAGTCTGTGAAAATAGAACCTATGCAATTATATGCAGTAAGTAACGCACACGACGCGCAAAAAGTCCGGCGCACAAAAAATTCTCTATTTCTTCTTCTTTTTCTGTACTTCATGTACAAAATAATACTTCGCGATCTCTGCACGATTTCTATAGCGTCTAGCTCTGCCGACAGAATGATCGAAGATGTGCGTCGTGTGCGTTGAGTCTGTGAAAAATCCGCGACCGACTTTTTGCGCGCCATGCAGACTTTTTGTGCGCCGCAGACTCGATCGCACAAAAAGTGTGCCGTCTGCGCTGCACCTGAAGCGGGCGCGCGCGACTGGCTCGGGAGGGAGCGCGCGGGACGCCAGCGGCGCGGGCGGCGCGAGAGTTTGGGGCGCATGCGCGGCACGCAGCATGTAGCTGGCTATTCATTCGATTCGGCTAATAATTCGAATTTACACTAACGCCACCCTTGCGAGCGTGTCAGCGAGTTGAACTAATTTGACAGGGAGATTTTGACAGATAAAGTATGAGATGACGTAAGAAGTGGCATTCTGTAAGGTAATTTTGCCGTCACTTCGACGCTCACTTCGCACTCGAACCCGATTCAAAGTGTCAAATATATCAAGGTTTTTTTTTTTAACTGTTGATAGGCATACGTTTGACCACTATCTCACCTGATGGGAAGCGATGATGCAGTTTAAGATGGTACGCTTGCCTAGAAGTAACCTATTCACTCTTGACTTAAAGACTCCCAGGTTGTAGCTATCAGGAAACACAGACTCAGGCAGGGATTCCACTCAGTTCTTGTTTGAATTTTACAGAATCGAGCTACAGCTCCCACAAAGGTTTGAATCTGCCTGTAACCTGAATACTTTGTACCAAAATTTTACCTTTTTGAGAAAAATAAACTATTATTATTATTATATAAATTCAAATCAATTGGTTTAATATTCAAAGCATTAGGTAAATAAAATTACACATTTCAATACCACCAACTGTGTATTCAAATAGTACGCGTGTGTGGTGTACAACTGTACACCGGGCAGCGCAGTGTGGTCATTACTTTTATTTTACGACGTGATAACACCGCATACTTGTTTGTAACACAACTTTTGGGTACCGCTGTACGCTTTAAGCCATACTGTAGGGGAAATTAAGTTTCATGGTTTATTCGCGAGCCTGTTTTACAGGAATGTTTATTATGAGTATTAAATACTTACACATAAGTTTAAATGAATTTAACGTTTGATAATTTTACTAAGCTCTTTGTTAAAGAGGATACAGCGAACACGTTGTAGACTTGATAGAATGGGGTAACCCTTAAAACACTTCCAACATTCAAAAGGATTAATCAATATGTCGTCAATCTAAGGCAAGGTTTTGAATTTTCCCGAGAATAGACGAAACTACAATATTATTATCCTATTTAGTGGAATATAAAGAGTAAATGTATATGAAAATCCACCATTCATACAATATCAAAGCAAAATTTTATTTTTCCTTTCAAACCTTTATCTTGCCTAAAAACATGATCCTTACATTATCTCAAAACAGTTGTTTCAAAGGAGGTACATAGGGAACCACCAAAATGGGCCGCCGAAGAATTATACCGTTATCATATAAATAAGGATTTAAAGCCTTCGCGCCAGCCCTCTGCGGGGTGAGGGGTGAGGGGCGAGGGGGCAAAGCTCACGGTATTATTTACCTGCAATTTGTTTTGTTTTTATTGCCTCCTAAGATCTTGTTTATATCTAGAGTTTAGGCTGAAGTGGTAGGTTTTGTATTAAAAGTTTATGAGGAACTATGTTCTGACAAAGAGCAAGATACAAATTTTCTTTCGGTGGATTTTTTACTACACTACCAGTCTCTCCGTTCTATCTATGTACTGGGAGCCAAGTCTGCTATTTTTATAATTTCGTCATTCCAACACGATCCCATTGTCATTTTGCTAAAAGTTTGTAATCTGATAAATTCATAATGGTCGATCATTGGTCGGTCGAATTAAAAGCAATGACTGCACAATGACGTTCTAATGGTAGGTCACTGATCAAAGGAACTGTCAAAATTTTAGCAGATTACCAAAAATCCCTATCCTTCTGCACAGGCTTGAAAACATAGGTATAAGAGGTACAGCCCTTTCCCTGTTTGAAAGTTATCTAAAGGACAGAAAACAAAAGTTCAAAATTGATAACCTGAATAGCGCTGAAGATGACGTCTTTTACGGAGTACCACAGGGCAGTGTGTTAGGCCCAACCCTCTTTTTAATCTATATAAATAATTTATGCAATTTGCAAAGTAATGGTGGCAGAATTTTCTCCTATGCAGATTACACTGCGGTTGTCTATTCGGGGAGGTCTTGGAGTGATGTTAAAACCGCTTCTGAACTGGGCCTCACAGAAATTGCCAGATGGCTCAGAAATAACCTCTTAACCCTCAACACTAATAAAAGCAACTTTATCTGCTTTTCTCCAAGTCAAAGGTCTCAGCCTGGAACCGATTTTGGAGTCAGGATACATGTGGGTAAAAATAACTGTTGTGTACATTGTGACTGTCAATACATCCAACAAGTGAGCTCCACAAAATATTTGGGAATAATCATTGACCAAAGATTGTCGTGGCACCCGTACATTGAGTCACTTATGAAAAGAGTCAGGAAGTTTATTTGGATGTTCAAAACTTTGCGTCATCTGATGTCCACCAAACATCTTAACAGGATCTATACTTCTCTGGTACAATCAGTAATAACGTACTGTATTCCAGTATGGGGTGGAACCTCAAAAACGAAATTCCTCGATCTTGAAAGAGCCCAGCGATCCCTCATTAAAGTGATGTATTTTAAACCCTTTGAGTTTCCAACAACCGATCTCTATAGACTTAGTAACCTGCTATCAGTCCGAAAATTATATATTTTAAACGTAACCTTGACCTTACATAAAGCCATCCCTTTTGACCCAGCAACTCAAACTAAAAGACGTAAAGACATTGTTGCTCACTCCCCAGGAGTGCGATCAGTTTTTGCCAGGCGCCAATATGTAACACAATCGGCTTACATATACAATAAATTAAACTTCCAACTACAGATATACCCTCTTTCGTCGTATGACTGTAAAAAGACTTTAGTTAAATGACTAAATACTTTAACTTATGATGCAACTGAAGAAATTCTGGTTAGAATAGGCTAAACATACATACATACACACACACACACACATAAACACACTCTCACATATACACACACGCACACACACACTGTCAGACATACATTCACCCACAGCAAACACACATTCATACACAGCAAACACACATTCATACACGCGCACTCGTACACACAAATGCACCAACCCGTGCAGTCCCACACGTGTACCACATTTTTAATTTTAGTTCATTAATTTCTTTTTGTTTTGTTTTGTTTTTATTTTTCTTGTTTTCTTTTTTGGTATAATCTTAATTTTTTTTTTTTTGGTTGGTAAACTGTCTCATCATTGTAATTATAGATTTGTAAGGGGAGAAGCGAGACAGCCCCAACACAAGTACTTATGTTACTTACTGGGGCTGCCTCAATTTATGCTGTAAATGCAATGTAATGATAATAAAAAACCTTTTATTTTTTTTATTTTTTTTTTTACTGCCTAAGTCATTCTTTTAGTTGTTATTTTGTACAAGATTACCATTCTATATCATTTCTTTCAATGGCGTGTCAGTGGTTGACCATTGCCAAAGTCATAATGACGCCATTATATTAGTACACTAGCGACCGGCCATGCGAAGCCTGGCCTCGATAAATAGACTATCCAACACAAAAAGAATTTTTCAATTCGGACCAGTAGATCCTGAGATTAGCGCGTTCAACCAAACAAACAAACAAATAAACTCTTCAGCATTGTAATATTAAGTATAGATTACCAAACTTGTCAAAATCAACAATTATGAAATCAATGATAGACCATTCTGATACTATTATAATAGCAGACTTGAGGCCCTGGTATGTTATAAGATGGAGCGATTATAATTAAAAAGCTTTTTACAAAAAAGACAACCGCCTTCAAAAAGTGAAAAATAACTTTAGCACAGCACACACATTGACTTTAGTTTCGAAATTCAGTGGCTTTGTTCTGTTTGTTGTTTTGTATTGCCACCGACTTCCGAAACTAAAGTCAATGTGTGTTCTGTGCTAAAGTTATTTTTCACTTTTTGAAGGCGGTTGTCTTTTTCGTAAAAAGCTTTTTATTTTCCGCTTTTTAGTACCTCCTTCTCATTCAAATCTATTAAGAAGAGATTGAAAGTTAACTACTACAAAGATTGATGAAACTAAAACCTCGTCTATGTAAAATTTTTGGGTATTTGTTCATTTTTCAAAAAGTGTTGAATCAATTTCGATAAAATTTATATGGGTGGTCCCATATAAATTTGAAGCATACCCTATCTATAAAAAAAAAAAAAATTAAAATCGGTTTACGTTTGCCTGAGAAATCGCGTAACAAATCGCGCACATACTTAATGCAAATTTAAGACTTATACGGTTTTCTCATGGATGCCATTGTCAGAACTGGACCAAATTAAAATGGGACCACACGGGAAGCACTAGGCTAGGACTCCCGTCCCGAGAAATAAGGTAAAAAACATAAAAAAAAAAAATATAATAAAAATACAGACGAATTGATAACCTCCTCCTTTTTTGAAGTCGGTTGAAAAAGATGGCTAACGTCAATATACTTCTATTAAGCCTTTAACTGCCGGGCCAAAAACGTTGAAGGTAAAACCTCCACTAGCGTAGGTCACCGGTGACCTACATGGCGTTCAACGTTAAGAGTCAAACGCTCTAGTTCGTGGGGCAGCCTGCAGACATATAAATAGAAGCTTACTAACATATTCCACGACTCTGGCTGACAAGAAAAATACAGCATTTTTTGTATTGCTTTGGACTATGAGGTAAACTCTTTTAAAATTAAGTAGGACTTGACAGTTCGGCTGTGGGCTGTCAGAAAAAAATATGAAAAAAAATTAACGGTAAAAAAAATATTTTAAAAACAAGCTTTTATTAACACGAAAAATTAAAAAAATAAACTAAGACATTCATAAAATTCGTAGTTTCTTAAACTTTATAAGTAACAACCTACAAAAATGTTCAGTTTAACTGTTCGATACAATTAGTGTCATCAGTAGAAGTATGATACATAAACATATATTATCTATAACCAGTATATTAATATTCTTACGCGATCTAAAAGCTTGGCGCGGCCGAGGACTATGCGTTAACGAAATTGCGCGACAAGCTTTTAAATCGCCTAAGAATATTAATATACTGGTTATAGATAATATATGTTTATGTATCATACTTCTACTGATGACACTAATTGTATCGAACAGTTAAACTGAACATTTTTGTAGGTTGTTACTTATAAAGTTTAAGAAACTACGAATTTTATGAATGTCTTAGTTTATTTTTTTAATTTTTCGTGCATAATAAAAGCTTGTTTTTAAAATATTTTTTTTACCGTTAATTTATTTTTAACTTTTTAGTTGGACATATTCCTTAGTCTATCCATTTCCATTAACGCTTCATTGTTACAAGGTCTCTTTCCAGTTAATTTTGTGCAATCTAATTCCTCAATTTGTAGACCGTCTAAAGACTTAACTCTACTCAGAGCTACATACGCTTGTCGAGCAGCGAAGAGTTTTGAACCCAAATATACCACGGCATGTTCGACACCAGGTCAATGATACCTTGTTATTGTATTGTCACCAAAGTTACGTAGTCATACCGAAATTCAACTCAATCGGTCCATGGGAACTAGTGTTCCTATGGGCACCTTCCAACTCCTCATGACACCAGGTCAATGATACCTTGTTATTGTATTGTCACCGAAATTACATAGACATACCAAATTTTGGCTCAATTGGTTCACAGGAATCGGAGTTCCTACGGGCTTCTTCCAACTCCTCATCAGATCAGCTCCATGATACCATATTTGGTATTGTTACCGAAATTACGACGACATACAAAATTTCAGCTCAATTGGACCACAGGAATCGGACTTCCTATAGGCATCCTCCAACTCCTCATCAGATCAGCTCCATGTTACCATATTTTTTTGTATTGTTATCGAAATTACGAAGACATACAAAATTTCAGCTCAATTGGACCACAGGAATCTGAGTTCTTATGGACATCGTCCAACTCCTCGTCAGATCAGCTCCATGATACCATATTTTTGTATTGTTGCCGAAATTACGAAGACATACCAAATTTCAGCTCAATTGGACCACAGGAATCGGAGTTTCTATGGTCACCGTCCAACCTCATCATCAGACCAGCTCTATGGTACCATATTATTGTATTGTCATCCAAGTTACATAGGTATACCAAGTTTCAGCTCAATCGGTCTATTGGAAGTGGTTCAAATCTTCCTTGCAAGATTTGTAAACATACATACAAAAATGAAGTTAAATAAAAGCTTGTAATAATATAATATATCGCTGTCCTGCGACTTCGTCCGCGAGAATTTTGGTTATAGCGGATGCAAACGAAGTTACGGATGAAAAAGTACCTAGTCTATGTCCTCCCAATTTTAAAGGTAATATCTTGACTTGTGGTTAATCAGTTACCATCGTGCAAGAATTTGAGTTAAGTTTTACTTTAAAATTGACTTATTTGATCGAAAACTACATATAACTAGACTTGTCTCTCTCACACACGCACGCACACACACGCACACACACACTCTCACACAAAAACACACATACACACACGAACTCCAAACCAATCAAGAGCATGTATGCACTTCCATTAATTTTTACGTTATTTTATTTAAAATTATTGCATAAATTGTCAATGTTC
The DNA here is from genome assembly GCA_947361185.1 of Charanyca ferruginea. NCBI lineage: Eukaryota > Metazoa > Arthropoda > Insecta > Lepidoptera > Noctuidae > Charanyca > Charanyca ferruginea. Next base: position 28,991,187 of record OX376061.1, on the reverse strand, counting down.
CAAAACCGGGGGAAGACACTGACTCCTGTAACACAGGTACCACCTAGCTCAGGAGTCAGGGCTTCAAACTTAAATGTAATATTTATTCTTTCATGTCAATAAAACTTTTTATTATTATTCTCATTTATTCATTTTATGTACATATTGATTTATATTTTTAAATATTGGTAAAAAAAATATACCTAAAAACATTTAAAAATATAAAAAATAGTAGCCCACCGGTATCGGGAATAGGGTCCAAGCTACCGGTGGTCAGGGCTCCTGAGAGAGGAATCTCCTGACTATACGCGCCGTGTCCAGGAGTACCGTTTTCTGTATCAAGCCCTTGATCCAGCTGCCCAACGAAAGTCTCCTCAGATGTTGGTCGAGGCTCTTGGAAATTATACCATTAGCCGTAACGACTATCGGCGCAATGACTGCTGCATTCACATTCCACATGTCGACAACCTCGCGGGCCAAGTCAAGATACTTTATTTGTTTGTCTTTCTCAGTTTTCACGAGGTTCTCGTCATGCGGAACCGCTATGTCAACAATCATTGCGCGACGCTCTGATCAATCTATCACCACTATGTCAGGCTTATTTGCAACAATAGTCCTGTCAGTGATGATAGATCGGTCCCAATACAACGTGATATTGCCATTTTCAAGAACTGGGTCGGGCACATACCTGTAGTACGGTACTTCCGATTCCACAAGCCTGTATTTAAGAGCAAGTTGCTGGTGGATAATCCTAGATACAAGTTGTTTCTATGCAATTATTATTATTATTATTACTTGTATTAAATAAATAGAGTAATTAAAGGGTCTGTGTGTACTTGCTAATCTCAACTTACGTTACAAAATCCTCGTTTAGTTATAAGGGTTTCTGAGACATCTATGTCGCATTTCATATTTTATTCGCTTGGTTACATTGTCTGCACAGCTACCCTACTGATGACAGTAGGGTAGCACAAGTGTTATCTTTTAGTTATGCCTATTGTTGTGGCATCAACTTACTATTTTTTTTTTTTGTTTTTTTTTTTTTAAACTTTGCCCCACACTAGGAATTTCTCCTGTGTCGTGGGTGCGCTTACAAACATATAAAACTCACATACACAAACAGCCAGACCCGGAACAACTATCTGTAGGCCATACAAATATTTGTTCCGTGCGGGAATCGAACCCGCGACACGCAGCGCAGCAGTCGATCGCTCAACCACTGCGCCAACCGTGTTGTCAATAATAATAATAAATTGTTTATTTGCGTAAAACATGGTATAAAATGGTGGTAAAAAAGAAAAGGCACAAACATGTTTCGCTAAAGTATAAGCATGCAAAATTTTAAGGTCACAAGATAATGACTAAAAAGCTAAGTGTTCTATGGATTTGGACTAACATTTCTTATCCATAAATTCACTTAAATTATAAAAGCAGCATTCACTTAACCACTTATACAATTGAATCTTTAACAATCTATTATTTATTGTTTTGAAATGGTTAGGCAACTTATTATAAATACGCACACACATTGCTAGGCAGTTTTTATTGTATTTGGCATAATATTAAGAAAATAATAACGAAAACAATGCTTATGTCTGTGTGGCTGTGTGTGGTTGAGGCCCTCGCCTCTTATGCTCGAGGTTGTGAGTTTACAACCGGGCACGACTAAATACGCCTTACTCACTATCCTTCTTGCTGTACGGCCCGCCAAGGTCATAATTATTATAAATTGTTTTTTTTTCACGGTACTTTTGATGTGTGACCTTGGCGGGACGTACAGCAAGGACGTACGTGAGTAAGGTGTTTAAGTACCAATGTGACTTTTTAAATTTCATAATTATATACTGTATCCCTCCTACTAATAAACGTGGAGCAAAGTTACACCACAGTTGCAGTTATATAACTATAAACTGTAAATGCAAAATATTGTACACTTTATTTTTTTAAAGAGTAAGACAAGTATGGAGTTTCTTTCCCGTTCTTCTCCATACGAAACTACCTTTCGAGAGACGTTCAAAAGTGCCTTTTAATGGTCTAATTGAAATAAATGATTTGATTTTGACTTTGACTTTGACCACTGTTCATTGTCGGATTAACCATACATTTTTCGAGGAATATTTAGGCTTGGTGTAACTTTATTCCGTGTTTATTAATAGCGCTTTCGTCTGAAATAAAGGCTTAAATATTTATTTTTATAAGTTTATCTTGTACATCACTGACATCGGTGAAGGAAAACATTGTGAGGAAACCTGAACTTATAATTAATATAAATCTCAAAAAGCCAGTCTGCCTTTTTTCTTATTTTATATTCAAATAGGCTTGCGTTTGACCGCATGTCACCTGATCTTCTTCAACTTAGGCCGCATCATCACTATGATGCGGCCTAAGTTGGAATACGCTTGAAAACTCAAACTCAAACTCAGGATGCCTAGGATTGCCTAGGATGAACCGGTTCACTCGTGCCTTGAAGATACCCAGATTATACTTATCAGGGAACAGAGAGGCGGGCAGTGAATTTCACAGTCTGGCAGTTCGCACAATAAATGTGGAATAAAAGCGCTTGGTTTGAGACCGTGAAACTTCAACCATATAGCGGTGACGCTTCGCTGTATCTCTGCTCGTCCGATGATGGAATGGAGATGGGGGAATTAAATTGTGCCTTTAGCAAAAGTGGTGATCAAGGCTCGTGTCATCTACAAGCATAGGTTTTTTCTCTGCAGCGGGACAAGTATAGGCTGGTATTATTTGATATGCGTACATGGATAGGTGGATTAATCCCGTCCTTTGAAAAGTTTATAAAACAAAAGACCTTAAAATAAATTCAAATTATCCACTCTCTTTATACTTACCGATGTTTCCCACACTTTGAAGGTACTTGTGAATATAATGACAATTCATTGCGGGACCAAACACCGGGGCGTGTCGGGAGGGTGAAACAAAAACATGAAGTAATCGCTAAGTTGGGCTCTTTCGCGCGACGCCTGAGTTCCGCATAATTAAATAGTGATTAAGGCGCCTGTTCAGTGTTCAGACTAGAGGATTGGGTGCGAAAGTATTTATTTTTAAGTAAGAAGTTTAGGTCCTTAAATAAAATGGAATGTTATTTTATAGAGGCAGGAGGAAACAAATTATACACAATTTTCTAAAAGGTTTTTTGGCGTTCACTACATCACGTCTTCGAAATCAATGTATTATTATGAACATCATCATTATTTATAACTGTCAAATAAGAGTATACTAACCTCAGATTATGAAACAGAAGGCAGATAGAGATAGAGAATATTGAGAGTGCAGCCAAAAAAGCAACTACAAACTCTAAAGTGAATACCTACAACTCGCTTCGTACTGTACTGACACGAGTCAGTATAGTACGAAGTGCCGCATCGTTAAAAAAAACAGAAATAAAAATACAAATACAAATTCAAAAGCGAATACAATCACGAGATTGTAGGTATTCGTTTTTATTTGCTTTTTTGGCTTCACTCTCAGTGTTTCGCGCGATCTATCTGCCTTTTGTTTCATAATCTGAGCCCAAACATATTTTGCCATTCAGAACACAGGCTTGTAATCCATAGTTTCTAATATTCTTAATGTGAAAATCTGTTTGCTTGTTTACTTGTTAAGTTTTGACGATTAAAATACTAAACCGATGTCGTTTGCATCTTCAGTAACCGAAAATTACGCGGACGAAGTCGCGGGTAAAAGCTAGTTTACTTTAGTATATTGGATAGAACACCCACCACCAAGACCATAGTAAACAAATCCATTGATGATTTATTTATTTATTTTTACTTTAACATATAACAGACTTACATCATTTTATTATACTTAACGACATTCAGCCGCTTATCTCACAATACTCCAAACTTACTGACAAGATCGCCTTCGCTGCCTCTGGTTCATTCGTAAAAAAACACGAGATGTTTTAATTTATATGGCTTGTCCAGGGTAGGCTAGCCAGGTCTGTTGCACTATACCCTTAACAAAAGTGGTGTGTCGGACGTCAAAATGTAGAAAAGAGATGTGTTATACCAAACATAATACTACAAGGGCAAAAGTTTAATTTGTTTACGAATAAACGCTGATGAGTACTTAATAAGACAGGATATAGATATATCTTGGTCTCGTGGCTAAGTAAAAACCGTACAGATCGATCGATCAAAGGTTAAGCTACGTTTGCCGCGGTCGGTCTGTGGATGGGTGACCATCCATTTAATACCGAGACCCCCCATGCCTCGGAAAGCACGTAAAGCGACGGCTTTACGTGCTTGGTCTCGGCTGTCATTCGTAGATCTTTGGCAGTATTTATTTATTTATTTATACTTCATGCACAAACGTACAAAGGCGGACTAATGCCTTAGGCATTCTCTACCAGTCAACCAAGGGTGGTGAAGAGATAACAAGGCAGGTGCATTACAAAAAGTAATATGTGTAGTTTGGTTACCTATCATAAGGTCGAAAAATATTTGACCGAATTTCATTTCACCTAAAACTTTTCAACTATTATCGTTTCGTTTTTTTTTACTTCATCGAAGTCACGTCTCACGAAAAAAATCGAATTGATAATAGGTCAACTGATACAGTGGCATCAGTTGACCTATTATCAATTCGATTTTTTTCGTTATTCCGACGTTTCATTTGGTCGATAAACTTTTTACCGAAGTTAGACTTAGCCGAATAACATTTGTTCGAAGTATTATGATTCCAAACATTCATTATGCCACTGTTTTAATTACCATATTTTCATTTCATCAAACGCCTAGAAAGTTTGTGCATACTATTTCATAATCTGCTTCATTCTGCTATCTGCTTGCTTGCATGCAGCATGCAAGCAAGCATGCAGCATGCAAGCAGCGTGCATGCAAGCAGCGTTGCAGCGTGCAAACAAGCATGAAACATGCAAGCAGGCATGCAACATGTACAAGCATTGTTTCTGTCACGGCTCCGGCGCTGCGAGGTCTGAGCGGCCCCACGCGAGCTTATCGTCGCAGATGGTTTTAATGCTCACCACCACAGCTTCGGCTTGCTGGCCGGCTCCGCCGGCCAGCCTCGGCCGCGGCGGCGAGCCTTCAAACCGCCTGCTCCTCAGCTCGCGGGCTACCCCACCCCTCCGCGCTACGCGGGCTTAAGTTACACTCTAGGTGTAGGGCAGACAAGACTGCGTGAAGTCGGTTTTGCAGCGATTCGTTTTTGTCACTAAAATTTTGTAGCCTATTGATTTTTTATGACACTATTTTATTTTATATTGATAATGCTTCCAGGTAATCTTATATATAAAAATCTTCTGTGCGTGTGTATGAAAGTAAACTCCTCTTAAACGGCTGGACCGATTTTGATGAAATGTTTTGTGTGTGTTCCAGTGGATTTGTGAATGGTTTAGATTCACAATTGATCCCGATATGTGGCGTTGTAGTTCTAGGACTTGTTTTTATTTTCAGGCAGGACAACGTCTGCCGGGCCCGCTAGTATTCTGTAAAATGTTATTTCGGTGTGGTGAAAATATGGCAAATAAATCATTTGGCAAATGAAAAAAGTTCAAAAGAGGCTTCGGCCAATAGCAAAAAGTTAATTTGTAAATCGACGAAAAATAGTTCGGTAAAATAATACCACATGATACTTCGATGATATAAAAATATGTCAAATAATGCATATAGCAAAAAACACATCGGTCAATAGTTTTCGGTAAAATGAAATTCGGAAAAAAACATTTCGGAAAAGTGATCGATTCCCGTGTAGTTTATATATATACACATAATTAGATCATATGACACATGACCATGACATGACATGGTCATTACATGATTAGTATCGCTATAGGTAGTAAGAAGCCAGAAAGTCTGATAACCAGTCTTACCAAGGGCTATCGTGTTACCCAGTGTGTGGATTCTGGAAGTCTGACAAGCAGACACTCTATGTAAAACACGGGTATTCAGCTGCATCCAGTTAGTCTGGAAGTCGACCCCAACATAGTTGAAAAAAAGGTTAGACAGGTGATGTGTTTGGTAAATGTGACATCAGTTTTGACTGCGATTGACTGCTGCGCTGCGTGTCGCTCGTTTCGATTCCCGCACAGACAAATAGTTATGGCCTACAGATAGTTGTTCCGGGTCTGGCTGTTTGTGTATGTGAGTTTATATGTTTGTAAATGCATTCACGACACAGGAGCAATTTCTAGAGTTGGACAAACAATTTTTGTTTTAAGGTTTCACTGTTTTCAACCGTGTATCGTGCAAATTTTCAAAGCAATAATTGAAGTGATTGAGATATAATCAAGTTGAAAATACTATAAATAAGTATTTAAGGTTACTTATATGTATTTATAGATATATATTGTTAACTTATATTAATAGTTGTCGCCTCTGCGGCGTAGGCCTTTCCTAAACCTTTCCACACATCTAACAAAACTAATTGAAACATAACATCACATACTCACACCATTACACTCACCCCCACACACAGACACACTTCCATATCTCACACACCTTACTACACAGACACACAGTGACCACAAACACTAAACCACGAATAATATTATTTATTTATTTCAGTTCATAATTTATGTTTCATTATAAACTTTTCCTTAGTTTTAGTAATAACTAGCTTCTGGCCGCGGCTTCGCCCGCGTAAAAAGAACGATTATCCCGGGAACATATTACCGGGATAAAAAGTATCCTATATGTTAATCCAGAAAATGGTCTATCTATGTGCCAATTTTCATGCAAATCTGTTCAACGGTTTGAGTAACAAACATCCAAACATCTTCACAAACTTTCGCATTTATAATATTAGTAGGATTAGTTATAACCTGGAACTATTTTTACTTTTGTATCTGGAGGTGGGCGTTGACAGCTGTGACACAGTTTCTAACTACTGCAGCTATCATCGTTACATATAGACATTGTTATGTATATTTTTAAGTTCCCAATAAACACTTTTATTATTATTATATTATTTATTACACCTCTTTGCCGCGCTTCTCGCATCCATAAGTTCACACCTTTCGTTGAAGAGTGATTGAGATATAGGTAACTATCGTAATGTGAACACACAGCGCCAAGTACACGGTGACTCGATGAATGATTCGCGGCGTGTACTCACGCACAGCCGAAGCTCGCGTTAACCTTATTAATTACTTGCAACACCTTCCGACACTTGGCTGATTTCAAACGGTTTGCGTTCATTTTGATAAGGTCGAGCTCTTGATTGACTTAATCATTTTGTTTTGTTTTTGTTTCTGTTTTCTAGGTCGTAATAATTTCTAAGTTATTTTTGGCTGTTCTGAAAATACTGGTAGGTTTACTTAGTTCGTGGTTGGGCAACTATTTTTGGCTATCTCTTCTGATGATATTGTTCTGCTAATAGTGAATGAGTATTTATTTACATTGTTGCCATTATCATCACGCTTCATCATTTAACCCGAAAGACGTCCACTGCTGGACATAGGCCTCCCCAAGGGAGGGTTTTGCCATAATCGCCACGCTTGGCAGGTGGATTGGCGATCGCAGTATGGTTGTTACAAAGCACAGGGAACGCTGCTGCCCATCCCAAGTCCAAGTCCCTTAGTCGCCTCTTACGACACCCACGGGAAGATATGGGATGGTGCTATTCTTTACGTCCAGCACCATACGGACGACGTCATCACAATTAGTTAACATTCAATCAACCTATTTCTTTTTCATACCGTTACAAATAATGATGTATTACTAACTTCAAACATCCTGACAGGCTGAACAAAATACGATAAACAGTATGTCAATTAATGAAAGGCGTTCCTTCAACCAGTAATCCATAGATACAAAAAAAAAAATCCTATCCAAAATAAAAAAAGAAATATTTTTTAAATGTCATACAAAATCGAATTCGTATGGTGTTACTACACCAATCGATCGATCATCGATCGATGCCATCGGTCGACGTCGATCGACGTTGATCGGTTGGTGTGGTAGCTTTAATTGATCGACGGATACCGGTCGACTAACATCGATCGATTGCTGGGCGACGTCGGTCGATTGCCGGTTGACGTCGATCGATTGCCGGTCGACGTAAATCTATTAACCCCGGCCATATTTCATCAATTTCTTTTGAAATGTATTCGCAAGTTGGTCAGTTCGATATTGCTTGTACTATTATTAACGAGACGCAAAGGGGAGCGAACAGCGCGCGGTGCGGCTAATCAAGCAGCTCGATCGACGTCGATTAATCCATTCTGCCATCGATCGACGATCGATCGATTGGTCTGGTAGAAACTATCGATCGCCGTCGACTAATCCATTCTGCCATCGATCGATGCCGTCGATCGACGATCGATCGATTGGTCTGGTAACACCCTAAGAGAAACGCTGTACGTTTTTGTTTTTTTTATGATGCTGTTTATTTTTAAATCTATCAATGATAATTAGTACCGTAAAACGGGGCTACTTTGCACATATTTCGATAGTTTTTTGGGAATGACTTTTTTTTAACAACCAAAATTAATGATGCTTTTGTTCCAACAGAATAATGTGTCCTTAAACTATCAATCTCATACCAATATCAAGCCCTACAGGCCCCCTACAATTTTCTATATATTTTTAATCATGTGTTAAAGTAACCCCGAAGTGGGGTTTCTTTGACAAGGCATTAAAATGCAATCAACGTCAAAGATCTAAAGTGTAAGAATTACTTTGACATCATTTTGATAAAAAAATATTAATATTTTATGCATTTTAGGGGAAATTGAAATAAAAACAACGAGTTATTGAGATCAATAAGTAATTTTTTTATCACTTAGGTTACAAAATTATAGGCACTTAATCAGTCTTGTAATTATTATCTTTGGAATCAACACACATTATCATCACCTTTCAAAAATCGTAGCATTTTTAACAACAATAGGAAATCTAAAAATAATTATTAATCTGTGTCCTCGCACATCATACATTCATGGTTCATACTAGTCCGTAAAGTCGTGCGATACCGACATATTGCACTCTCCCCGCTCCCCCACCACCAATCCAGGTCACTAGCGTTCGTTTCGCACACGTTTAAACCATTATTTGGCGCGCTGTTAAAGTAACCCCATAAACTGTCAAAGTTACTCTTACTGTTAAAGTAACCCCCTTTTACATACCGGTTAAAGGGAAAGCCTTTCGTTAATTAATGAACTGTATTAGCACAGTGAAAATTCAAATAATTACCACGTCACCACCAATCACTGCTAACTGTCATCCAAATCTACTGCGAGTAGAAAGATTCAGTTTAGCACAAGGAGTGGTACTTGTACTACATTCCCATGACCCAACACAAGAGTGTCCAACAAGAGCCAATCAAAAGCAATACAAGCATGTAAACCTCATCTATTTAGGCGGGTACTCTTATCTCGAGTGAGGACTCTTGACTGAAGGGCTTAACGGTTAAGATGACTCCATTGTTCTACTGCAAGTTATTGTAATCTATAGTTATAAAGTTAAAGAGGTAAAGTTTGTTTGCTTAAGGGGCTATTAAACGACTTTTACAGATTTTAAACTGACAATCACGTCAAAATGTGCAGTGTAAATTATTTGAAAAAAATATATAAAAACTTTGAGAGTTTTGGACGCAAAACTGATGCAGAACGGACGCAGTCTGCGTCCAAAACTCTATAAATTTAGTCGAAAAAATTAAATAAAAGTAGTATTCTTTCAAAATTAAAAAAAGGCGTATACTAAAAGATAGATATTAAAATTGTCTGTAAGATAGTGTAAGTTTCGTTTAATTATACCTGGTAGATTTTGTGTGATTGTCAATGTTTTGTCCGCGTCAGACACAACTTCACGAGTTAATTAAACTATTTAATATGAACTTAATCAAAAATATTCACTTTCTATATGATTAAGAGAATGTTCTAGTTTAACATATATTTTTTTCAAATCATTTACACTGCACATTTTGACGTGATTGTCAGTTTAAAATCTGTAAAAGTCGTTTAATAGCCCCTTATGAGGTAATCTTTGAAAGAACTGAATCGAATAAAAAAAAAAATCAGCGAAAGAAAACTACACAATAATTGCCGAGTGTTGCACACGGATCCAGTTGCATGCAAATCATCATCATGTCAACCTTTAGAAGCCCACTGCTGGGCATAGGTCTCCCCCAGTGGGGGTTCACGTTGTTGTTGTTCATGGGGGCTGCATGTTGGCGATCGCAGTAGGTGGAATGGTACTCAGGAGGACGCTGCTGCCCATCCTCTGGTCAATATCCCTTTGTCGCCTTTTACGACACCTACGGGTAGAAATAGGGTAGTTCACGGCCCGCGCCACACGGCATGCGTGCAGTTGTTTGTAATAAAAAAATAAATAATTAAAATTCATTTAATTCAGGGAAGACCCATATTAGATAATATAATAATAAATTAATAATCGAAATATAATGTCAAAAGTCGTATCAATTAAAAAGGTTACAGAATTAGAATAAAAATAAAATATCAATAAATAATTTTGACTTGACATCATAAAGCTGGGCACACTTATTATAGTTTTCCGACTGTCATCATCATCTTTCCGACCTGTTCCCGTGTTACTTGGGGCCGGTGCATCATTTCCTTCTTCCATCTCGTTCTGTCAACCGTCAAGATAATCACTGATTCCCTTCTCTTTCAAATTATTTTTTTACACAATTCATCTTCCTTCCTCTTCCTCCCAGTTTTTCCTGACTCATGCTTATAAAAAGAGTTATTCTTGTCAGAAGTCACTGAACGCTTTTGAAGAGAGTCAAACAAAATAAAGCACCTAAATCTATACAAAAGGTAAACGCCATCTGTTTAGGCGAAACTTGTCGACTCAAGTAGAGGACCCTTGATACAAGGGCGACAAGGAGCCTTTGGGCCAGCCTCTTCATTGTTGCGCCTGATCGATACTACTTGTACGTTATGGTATGGAAATGAGGTGAGAAACAGAATTTATAGAGGTACAGTAGTTGGTAGGGTTATTGTGATTGAACTGATATTATTGTTTTAGTTGGAGCGTTACACAGTTTAGACGTGTAATATGGAATTTTTGGGATAGTTATAATGAACCAATTATGTTTCTAAATCATGGACACTTTGTCGATAAATAATTTATTTATTTATAAATTGAGGATTACCAATGAAAAAATTTTTACAAAGAACAAACAGTTACATTGTTATCCATTTAACGCTCACTCAGTTTTATGTAGGTAACTACAGCTTATCGACTATAATATATTTGCTAAATAACATAGTGTCAGAAATAAGAGGAAGACTATGATTTTTAGCATTTTTAATACAAAAATTATCAATTTATCAAATGCTCAAATTGAGTCCCTTCCTGTTGAATACAAAAAAAACCATTTATTTTCAGGCAACAAAGACCCATAGAAAAATACCTTAACTTAAGAATACGTACGCTACGCACGCTACGCGTACGCGCGCGCGCTACGTACGCTTTTGATTATTTCGCTCCCTGTCGATTTTTTAATCTTGTTGTGGTGGATATTTAGAATAATACGTCTAAGTTTTGCTTGTAGCTCGTGGACACTTTCATACTGATTCTTGTAAACTAAATTTTTTACGTAACCCTATAAAAAAAATCTAACGGGGTGCGATGATGGCCGCCGAGATCCCCATCATCGGAAAACAAAATTTCACATCAAATGTTAAAATTCACGGTCTTCCTTTTATTTCTGACAATAGTGTCAGAAATAAAAGGAAGACCGTGAATTTTATATTTTTTGCTAAATAACATAGGTTATTTAGCAAAAAATAATTCTTATGATGAAGCCTTTTGATCGGTATGATAAACCTACAGGCTGATTATTTTTCTCGTGTAACGGGTTCGATTCCCGGTTCAACCATGTAATTATTTAAATATCTATGAATTCAGTTTAAATTGTTTTTTTAAATTCAAATAAAGTCTTCTTTTAGTAAAATGGTCCGTCTACAATATTCAAGGTACTTTCCCTCCATGTGGCATATTCGTGGGACACCCTGTAGAGCAGAACAATTGACGTGTTACTATAACTTTGGAAATTAAAGCATTGATTGCCTTACCTACATACTAAGGCTCGTTTTCATCAACATTTAACCAACCGGTAACGTATATGAACAGGTGCTTGTGTCAAATATTATGAGGAAAAGGAATAGAACTATTTACATAACATATCTTACATATACAAATCATCTGTGCGTGTGTATGAAAGTGAACTCCTCCTAAACGGCTAGACCGATTTTGATGAAATTATTTGTGTGTTCCAGTGGATTCGAGAATGGTTTAGATTCACAATTGGGCCTGGTAGGTGGCGCTGCAGTCGAGTTGTAGGACTTTTTTATTTTAGGGGCAGGACAACGTCTGCCAGCCTAGCTATATATAAAGTTAGTTATATATAAATCGTTTGATTAAATAATAATAATAATAATAATATGTGGGGACATTTTCACACACGGCCATCTGACCCCAAACTAGGGAGACCCTGTACTATGGGTGTCAGACAGCTGATATACATACACAAATACATTTTTTTTTGTAAATACATACATATATAGATAAACAACACCCAGACACAAAGCAAACACAAGTGCTCATCACACAAATGTTTACCCTGGGCGGGAATCGAACCCGCAACACGCTGCGCAGCAGTCGATCGCTCAGCCACTGCGCCAACCGTTGTAACAGTTCTGATAGTTTAAGAGAAATAAAAGGCTATGCAGAATTGTACGTATTGAATTTAATAGCTCTCACACGAAAGTTAAAATGTGATGAGTATCAAAAACAATTGTAAGTATAAAAGTTAACACTGACCTAAACGCACTAAGGTAAGGCAGTATCCAGGAGGATTATGATCCCCAGCCTGGCCGGCGTACAGGATCAGCCGAAGAGAAGTCTGACGCGATCAGCTCGGGGACGGAGGCCCCCCAGGCGGTGAGTAGGACCAGCCCTGGGCAGCAAGAGGCTCGTGACAGCTCGACTTAGCCTCTAAACCGACTCTCGGTTGCAGACTGGTATACTTCAGTAAGTAGACTGGTAGTCTTCAGTAACGTACGCATATGGGTAATCAGAGTGTTACCCCAGCGACTCCGAGATCTAGACTGCAGCAACGTAAGCGTAGGAACAATCAGCGTGTCCAACAAACGGCTCCAAGAACTAGACTCAGCAACGTATGAGTATGAGCAATCCGCGTGTTTACCAAACTGCTCCGAAATCCAGACTGACCCATTTGACAGGTTCCTTTTCTGACCGCTCTTCCAAAATTCATAAAAAATCCAATTATGAATCTTCTTTCTAGAACGGTCAAATCGTTTTTTATATAGCAACGGCCAGGCTCAATAATTGTCGAATGCCATTTATTTTAGTAATTTTTATTATAATATTAGTGCGAATCAGATCTAAAGGAACACACGATAATACAGCGGGTGTTCAGCCGTTTACTATCTAACACAGACAAACAAGCTTACAATTTATACAACATAGAGGTTTTACGTTAGTAGCCGAAAACTTATTTTAGAAGAAATGTTGGACGGTCGTCAATTTGACGACTGTCACTGACAGACATGTCAAAGCAAAACATTATTTATTTTTCAGGTTTGTAAATATTAATTTGATCCAATTATACAGGAATAAATTACAAAGGATGACGACAGGAGCAGCATAAAAAAGCGTAAGGGTTTGTAAATATTAAACAATGAATGATAATTATGAAATGAAGATGATACAGGAATACAATTACAACACAGACAAAACCAGCACATATAACTGTGGGTACATTATATATTACTTATAAGATTCCAAGAATCCATACAACAAATATTATAAAATGTAGACATATCGTGCGATGAATGATTTCATGCCTATGAAAAGTAAATATAGTTTTTCGAGTTGAACCGAAACACGAGTTGAACCAAAACACTATACCGTGTCGAAAATGTTAGTGAACAGAGGCCTTAGACGACAATATGCTCACTGTTTCATTATTGTACATTAGGGATCTAATTATCCTTTTTACGTAATATTTTCATAAGCTAAACAAGACAGTTCCCAGCAACAAGACAACGATACCATGACAGAACGAGACAATTTCAAAAACAATCCAACAAACTTTATCAGTTAAGTAAACTAGGACGGCTGCCTTGAAATAAAATGAATTGTACCTTGTAATTCCTTCCTTGATGTGGAATGAAAGAAAAATATCCACAGTATCAGCTTATCGTACTCGCTAGTGGAGAGTTAGCGAACGGAATGGGTTATTTAATAGGGTTCAAGTGCGATAAGGCGGCGACCTAGCGTAAGTTATGCACTGTGAGCTCCTTAAACCTGCTGCCGTGGTGGAATGACTCCTATTTTTATTTGGTGCTACACTCGACACCTTGGGTTTAAATTTAGTTTTCAAGGACCTTCCCAACTTGTGTTAAAGAATCCAATAATGATTTTAGTCTGAATCAGCCCTTTAGTTTGTGCTTTCAACAAATTGCTTTCATGAATAAATTCATTCTCAAATATAAAATTGATCAGGATTATGATTCTAAATTACAAAGTTGATATCATACAAAAATCGTCGTAAAGCCTTCTAGAATAGTCAATTTGTTGATAATATTATCCTACAATCGGAGTACTCATCCACAGTTTTATACGCACTCTCTTAAGCATTAAACTCTACCAAAAATCCGGACAAGTGCGAGGCGGACTCGTCCACCGAGGGTTCCGTTCAAATTCCATGATTTGTTAACCCACACAATTATGACCGCGGATACCTCGATGATTGATTATGTACTTTAAATAAAGTCTATATCTTTTGTGATTTAATTACAAATGTTTAGATTTCAGACTTTTTCCTGTACTTCTAGTATAAGACGACATTACTTGCCAAATTTCATAGTTCTAGGTCGACGGAAAATACCCTAAATTTTGATTCCTTTGAGAGTGTTGAAATATACGTTTTTTTGCGGCATAAACGGCCGTATCTTTTTGTCACGCTAACTTAGTTGTTTGGTTTTTTCACAGCTTCAAGGGACTGTAGATTTGAGTGTATGGTTTTAATTTCAACTCGATACCTACACAAGATCCCGAGATAAAGGGTCTTGACAGACGGACAGACAGACAGTCAGACGGACAGCAAAGAGCAAAGTGATCCAATTAGGGTTCCTTTTTTCCTTTTGAAGTACGGAACCCTAAAAACTAAATATAATTGCAAAGTTCCGCAATTAAACGGAAAAAAGTATAATCTGCCAATCACTCAAAGAGGAAAAAACTCCACTCCAGGTAAATTAAGAGAACAGTTATCGAGTAACTTAATACAAGGACGGAATGAGCACAAAATAAAATCACCGAGAACCCTCCAGATAGAACGGTAAACAAGACGGCTTATTAAAAAAAAGCGGACAGCCAGGTAAACGAGTAAATGCTTGATAAGTATCTTGTTTGAGACAAAGAAGGACAGAACAAAAGAGGCGTATCGTTGTTTTTCAATTTCACGAGAACGTGAAGACGAGATGCTGTAGGCAGAGTTAGCTTTACTGGCAGGACAATGGGTACTAGGATTGAGCCTAAAGAAAACAAGGAAATTGATTAAGTTGTGAAAATAGTGTGTGTTTATCATCATCATCATTTCAGCCCAAAGGCGTCCACTACTGGACATAGGCCGGGGGGGTTTTGCCATAATAGCCACGCTTGGCAGGCGGGTTGGCGATCGCAGTATGGTTGTTACAAAGGCACAGAGAACGCAGGTACGAAGAACGGTACGCGGGAACGAAGGTTCAATGTGTGGTGTTAATTACGAATAATTCTTTGGCGTAATCTAAAATGCTGTCTTATGGCCAAATACTCAAAAACTACCAAATTTATTTCTCGTTACAGTCGCTTTGGCATAAAGTGATAGAGACAGCACGAGAATTAACGGCAACTTAACTTATTGATGAGCATTTGTGTATTTGGCCATTAGTTTTTAACAACAACAAACAGTGCACTTTATTTTCCGGATCGTTAGGTCACTTTTCGCGTTCATTATAAGCTTCAATCAAAGCTTAAAATCATATAAATATAGTAACACATTTCACAAAATATGAACTGAAATCCTACACTACCATCTTCCTCTATCCTAATACTTTGCCAACCACACTATAAATACAATACGTAACACAATAGTAACAAAAAACAACATGCCGCAACGTATAAAATAGCAGTATAACCGCTGACAATGTCACCCCACGTAGTGTGCGGTCGGCCCACAATGCGGCTGTCGGCTGCAGGGCGCGCGTCTTTAAAACAATAATACCTTTAGAGAACTGATTGTCTACGTCGTACGTTTTAGCCAAATGATATTGTTGGGCTTTTAGTTTGTCCGTTTTGTATCTTGTTTTCTTTTTCTGGATTTATGCTAGATGGATGACAACGATGGAAGAAAGGTTTTCGAGTGGCGACCACGAAACGGAAGACGCAGCTTTAGTAGACTTCCCACCAGATGAACCGACGACATCGTCAAGGTCACGGGTAACATGCAAAATAAAAAGCTTTTTCAAAAAAAAGAAAACCGCCTTCAAAAACTAAAAAAGTGAAAAATAACTTTAGCACAGAACACATTAGTTTACTTTCGGAAGTCGGTGGCGGTGTCTTTGTGTTTGTTGTTTTGTATTGCCACCGACATCCGAAAGTAAAGTAATGTGTGTTCTGTGCTAAAGTTATTTATCACTTTTTTAGTTTTTGAAGGCGGTTTTATTTTTTTTTGAAAAAGCTTTTTATTTTTCGCTTTTTAGTATTGCCCTAACATCCAAATCCATTAAGAAACGGCGACACACTTAAAAGAGATAGTAAGTCCTCCAAAGATTGATGAAACTAAAACGTCGTCTAAGTAATTGGGAATTTGTTGATTTGCTCAAAAAGGAGTGTATTAATTTTGATAAAATTTAGTCCCATATAAATTTTATAATTTCGCATTAACCCCCTTTTGAACAAAAAAAAGAATTTTGCAAATCCATCTGTGTATGTTAGAGGTATGCCCGAACATACATAAAAACAAAACATATAAACATTCGAATTAATAACCTCCTTCTTTTAGAAGTCGGTTAAAAAGCAATGCAAGCGGCAGGTTGCCGCTCGATGTGGCATTCTATGGGGAAGGACTATGTCCAGCAGTGGACATCTTTCGGCTAATGATGATCTTGGACGACACCGTGAGCAAAAGGTCCTTCTTTAGCAGGAGTGTTCTTCATTGATGAGAATTTAGTACCTATACGACAAGAAAACTTTAATTAATGAAACTAATAGGTATTTATAAAACCAATTACAAAATAGTTTTATACAAGCTTCCGAAATGTTATAAGTAAATTCAATATTTCAACACTAAAACGTACTTACATAATTACAGAACAGAGCGGACAGACGGTGTTCCAAATAGCACCCTGTGTAACTGAGCGAGAACACACTAGTAGTCGTAGTCCAAACGTTCGCAATGGAACTGTAATAAAACTGGCACAGCGGAGCGAACCGCAATGAATAATTCGTTACATATTTGATGTTTATACAAAAAGAGGGGAGCGTCTGTCAGTTTGACAAACGCCGTCTCAGGTGTCGCTCGTGTGCTCCAATCATGGAATGGAAATTATTCCCGACCCTACTCCCGAGCTGAATCGAAGCTACTCATTACAGCCACAGTCTAGAAAATCCTCAAACTGTTTTTACGTATTTGACAAATTCAAGAATTTGAATGTTGAAATCTTTTTTACTCTGTACCATAATGGTGATCGTAGCAACTTTTGCGTTTAGTTGTTAAACAAATCAGTAGGGATGACGAAACAAATCCCACAATTTGTATTTTCGCTTTCGCATTGTTCGTCGTTCGGTTGTTTTTGTTGAATCTGCTGATTGACGACCCTGACGAGTTGGGATTGCTCTGTCGTTCAACTTGTTGTAGGCTTTTTATAGCTCTGTCTGGACAGAAAGTTGCGTTGTTTTAATTGTAATGCTTTCATTAATTGTGTTTAGATTATTCTATTGGTCAAAAGTGGTTTTAATAGCTTTAAAGATAGCTCAGATTATGAAACAAAAGGCAGATAGACCGCGCGGAACAATGAGAGTGAAGCCACCAAAGCAAATACAAATTGAAAAGCGAATACCAACAATCGCGTTAAAAAAACAAATAGAAATTCGAAAGCTAATACAATCACGAGATTGTAGGTATTCGCTTTTGAATTTGTATTTGCTTTGGTGGCTTCACTGTTAGTGTTCCGCGCGGTCTATCTGCCTTTTGTTTCATAATCTGAGGCTAACAGTATATTAGATAAGTGTAATTTTGAAAATTGTTGACGTTTTTTAATTAGGTAACACAAGTGCTTACCCATTTGTTCTCTTTACTTCAGAGATGAGTCTAAACTGCTGTATTACGCCATGTTTTACGATGTTGAGCCAGTCCAATCCATTGCTACGTTGAGATATTTACAGCAGCTTCTGACCAATGTATTGGTAGACGAAAGTCGTAGTTTTGTTGATCGGCAGTTCGTGACTTGGTTATTTCTAGCTGAGTAACCAGACTGGTTGCCTAGAGTTAAGTTCGTATAAAATGTTTATTTTTATACCCAATCTGTGAGTCAATTAATTGGATACTTAGTCAGACTCACAGATTTTTGGAAACAATGTCTTGAAATCGTGTTAAAAGCAGTAACAGAGTGGAAGACGAAAGACAGAGAAGTCAAGATATTTTTGCCTGACATCTCCAGTGTAAGAATAATTACTTAGGTAATACGGCGACATTGATTATGAAAACCAGTACATCTTTTATCACTTCATCTCGGTAGGAACTTAAACCCAGTAGGTATAAAGTTTTACATCATAATCAAAACAGAAATTAACAAAGTCTTGAATTCAAATGAAGCCGAAAGAGTTCCCGAACGGCTACCGAACCGCGTCCGTTACGACAATCGGCAAGTTATTTAGCAACAGAGGAACATAAAGAGATGTAAATGACCGAAGAAGTAACAAATACCAATACAGCCGATGTAGGAGGAGTAAGGACTGTGATACACTTGAAGCGAAAATACACACGCGGTACACTTCAGATGCAATCCCGTATTTTTAACCGACTTCAAAAAGGAGGAGGTTATAATTTTTTTATGTATGTTCGGGCATAACTCTGTCATATATAGACGGATTTGCAAAATTCTTTTTCTGTTCGAAAGAGGTTTATTCCGAAATGATCCCATATAAATTTTACCAAAATCGATTCAGCCCTTTTTGAGAAAATCAACAAATTCCCAAAAAAAAATACTTAGACGACGTTTTAGTTTCTTCAATCTTTAAGTTTGGACTGGATTCATATCAAGGACTTACAATCTCTTTTAAGTTTGTCGCCGTTTCTTAATAGATTTGGATGTTAAGGCAACACTAAAAGGCGAAAAATAAAAAGTTTTCTCAAAAAAAAAGAAAACCGCCTTCAAAAACTAAAAAGTGATAAATAACTTTAGCACAGAGTCGGTGGCGGTGGCTTTGAGTTTGTTGTTTTGTATTGCCACCGACTTCAGAAAGTAAAGTAATGTGTGTTCTGTGCTAAAGTTATTTATTACTTTTTAGTTTTTGAAGGCGGTTTTCTTTTTTTTTTTAATAACGTACACTTTTAAACTCACTCTCAATCTGTCAAACATATTTCCAATTTACCAGCATTTTTGACAGCTGTTTTTGACACTTTTCTGGTGGTCGCCACTGTTGATTCTGGCTTACAGGAGTGGTTTGGGAATAGTGAGGCGGGCATGTCCTAATTAAAAAGTGCGAGTCGAACTCGCCCACCGAGGGTTCCGTACAAATTTGTAGGTACATATCCATACTTCCATACTAATCCATACCTACTATCTATACTTTAATATTATAAATGCGAAAGTAACTCTGTCTGTTACGCTTTCACGACGAAACGGCTGAACTGATTATGATGAAATTTGGTATGAAGGTAGCTTGAACCCTGGGGAAGGACATATAGGCTACATTGTAATCTACGACTTTGCCTGCATCCGCGATAACCGACATTCACGCGGACGTTATCGCGGGCAATAGCTAAATATAAATAAAGACTATATTTTTTTATGATTTAATTACAAATGTAATTTTTTCAGACATTTCCCTGTACTTGTAGTATAAGACGATATTACTTGCCAAATTTCATATTTCTAGGTCAACGAGAAGTACCCTATACATTTTTATTCCCTTGATAGTATCGAAATATACGTTTTTTTGCGGCATAAAGGCCGTATCTTTTTTCACGTTAACATAGATGGTTGATTTTTTTACAACTTCAAGGGACCGTAGACTTGGGTATATGATTTTAACTTCAACTCGATACCTTCACGAGTTCCTTAGATAAAGGGTCTTAGACAGACAGACGGACAACAAAGTGATCCTATAAGGGTTCCTTTTTTTTTTTGAGGTTCGAAACCCTAAAAATGCGGTTTTTGTCATTGGTTGTCTAGATTTTTAACATTTTTCGGAATTGACCTTATTCTTATGAATGAATAGTCTATCATAGGATTTGTCCTGCATCGATGGTACGTTTAAAAACATTAGCCTGTATTTTCCCACTGCTTTGCCCTGCAGTTTCTCTTTACTCTCCATCAATTTCTCTCGGTTAAGGTCTATTTGAAACCAGTCTTTGTTGAAGGAGTCAACATCAGCCCACCTTCTCCGCCTGGGCCTTGTACACATAACACTTAATAAAAACCAATTAATGCAATGAAATGTAATATTATTTATTAACAGATTAACATCCAATTAAATATATAAAAACACATAGACAAAAATAAATAATAGATAATAATTACAATTACAATTAATAGTCAGTAATAGTCAATTACAACTCTGTAACCACTGTCTCATCAAAGATCTTTGACTTTGACTTTAGTCGAATGACTGATTATGAACCATCTTCTAACAGATAGGTCTGGTTGTGAAACCAATCTCTAAAAGAGGCTATTTGAAGATTAATATTTTAGACCTTTTTCTATTTGAATATCCTCAATCCATATTCGGTTGTATCTCTCTCGTCATCCTGCACGACATCCATCTATCGATACAGTTATAGTCGTGAGCTCTTGGCACTTAATCGACTGGAGTGCTCGCCTGATCTACGTGACAGTTATTTGTCCAACTTTGTCCAAATGTACGTATATTTTAGATTGTTTTAGGTACCTACATATTTTTTAGCTGAGATTTTTTTAGTTCAGCGTTGTTATTTGGACTATCTTATATAACAAGGAGGAGTTTGTGGCGAAGTATGGGTCAAGGTTAAGCTACGCTTGCCACGGTTGGTCAGGGTTGGGACTATTCATGTCTTAACGAGTCCCCTCCGTATCTTGGAAAGCACGTAAAGCCGTTGGTCTTTTCTGTCATTCAAAGATCTTTTGAAAATTGACAGTCGTTAGGGGTAGTCCGAAGCCACAAAATCTGATAACCGGTCTTACCAAGGGATATCGTGTTATAGGGATATTGTTTATCGAGTATGCGTCATCGGGTGCTTTGGTTCGGTATTCATTGTTTACTAATGAGTGAGCATTGATGACGTTGTAAGTTTACATCAAAAATGTTAATTTTAAGATAGTAATAGGTATAGTTAATTAGTTATAGTTTAATTTATTTTTTTGTGAAAAACATACGAGCGCTTCTCGCCATCAAACTGCCAAGTTTGGCGAGATACAATATTGTAAAATAAAATTAAATAAATAAAATAAAATAAAAACCCAGTAACTGGGTTGCGGAAGACAGGCGGGCAGTCACTCCATGTAAAACACTGGTATTCAGCTGCATCCTGTTATTCTGGAAGCCGATCCCAACATATTTGAGACTAGGCAGATGATATGATATAAAACATGCGTGTTTTTATGTAGTTTGTAGAAGTTTAATTACATATTTCAATTTAAAGTTCGTTGAAGCGCAATAAGCAGCTTGAACAAGGAACTCTGTTGTTTACAAAGTGCGGCGTCAGCGCTATGCTATGGAGCTCGGTGGGCGACAAACTTTAACTCTACCGGCTCCCCGAGAGTATCCGCTCAATAATAAATGAGACGACCCAACTTCACGCCTGTACCAACACTCTAGCTCTCCCATGAAAAACTTCGAAATGATCCCATCTGAAAACTTCAGCCAAACTAAAAACAACTTTAAAATTGACACCATAGAGCTTAATTTTAATTACTGTTGTCCTAAAGGCCGGTGTACACGTTTCCCTGAATTAGACATGTGTGTTAAAAGCTTAATGCATTTAATAGGTAAGTAACGTTGCATATCTAGTTGGTATAATGTTTTTACTTCGACATTGTGTTTTATGATAAAAAATCTTTGAGAAAGTGTACCACTTTTCACGCAAGATTTTTTACTGAAAAAAACAACCTATGCTCAAAATTCAAAGTTTTTTTTTATAAAAAGCGTTGCCACACTAATTTCTCTTGTACCGTGGGTGTGTTTACAAACATATAAACTCACATACACAAACAGCCAGACCCGGGATAACAATGTGTAGGCTATACAAATATTTGTTTCGGGCGAGAATCGAACCCGCGACTTGCGACGCAGCAGTCAGTCGTACAACCGTGTCGTGACGCAGCAGTTACGCAGCGCGTAAAAAAATCACACATGAATCAACAAAATAAGACTATTCATAAAAATCCATAACGAAAACATTGCCTTATTTTATACAAAATAACTACACTCTGTCCGCTGGTTTAATGGTTTTTTGACAGCTGCTACTAGTGAACAATATTCATGTTTTTAAAAACTGATACGCATACCTGTATTTTTATGTCTGTAAGTGGTCATAAATAAGATAATCCAACAAGATAAGGCAGTTTATATATTTATTTTATAACACATTTTAAAGTTAACCTAAGGTAATCGGGAATAATTACATTAATAATAATAATAAATAATAATAATAATAATATGTGGGGACATTTTCACACACGGCCATCTGACCCCAAACTAGGGAGACCCTGTACTATGGGTGTCAGACCAATAACCCAATGGACAGGGTAAAGCAAAACGATAAAAAAATACGTTTTAAGTCCAAACCAAAATCAGTCAGCCAGTCCCATAATATATGAAAAATAATAGTTTAAAAAAACTAAAAACACGCTTTTTATAGAAAACCAAACCAAAAAATAGAAAATAAATTTTAATAAATTAGTTTTATTTTAAAAAAAACGTGGGGTGCTTTTAAGATATTATCAAAATGATAATCACTCTACTCATATCTGTCAATAAAATATTTATAACTATTGAAACCATGCACACCACGCTTTTTTTAAAATAAAATAATTTATTAAAATTTATTTTCTATTTTTTAGTTTGGTTTTCTATAAAAAGCGTGTTTTTAGTTTTTTTAAACTATTATTTATTTTTTACTTTTCAGTTTGGTTATATCTATATCTATAAATATTATGTACATTTATTCTACCAGGGGCGCTTGTGCAGTACCTTCCTAGTATTTAATAGCTGTTTTTTCGGCAACTAATTTTGAACGACTTATGTTTTTTTTTTTTGTTTTTTTGTTTTTTTTTTTAATAATTTTATCAAATTAGTGTATTGTCATCGGTCCTCGATAAATCTACAAAGTTTGAACGAAATCTGGCCGTTTAAAGTGGGTCAAAATCGCGCCCAAAGAAGTCGGTTACAAACAAACATACAAACATACAGGTGAAGCTAATAAAAAGCGTGTAAAAAAGTAAACAGAGAAGGTTAATTTTAACCAAGCTCATATTTACCACGTTTGTCTTCTGATCTTCTTCTCCTTTCATCACCATAAGGAGACTGAAAAATAACAGAGGCAATATCTACCTACGGTAGAGACAACAAGAAAGGTAGAATACAGGAACAATAGAGGTGTCCCAAAAGACAAAAAAAAAATGTCAAATTCACAAATGTGTGTAAACTCCTGTGAGACTGTTGCTACTGAACCAATTAGAGCAGCTTTAAATTATTTATTAAATTATTATTATAGAGATGACTTTTACGCTGTTGTGAGCAAAAGGACAGCATCTATAATGGACAGGTTGCGCGGGGGCACCAACGGCATCCTCAGCTCATTAATTGCCAAGATGGACAGCCTTTCATTAGGTATTGGGTGCGGATACACGTGCCAGCATGTGCTAGGCCGCGTGTGTATTAGTTTTCTTTTCAACCGAATTCAAAAAAGGAGGTGGTTATAAATTCATGTGTATTTTTTTTTTATGTTTTTTACCTGAGAACTTTGGACTGTGTGAACAGATTTGATGATTCTTTTTTTATTTGAAAGCTGGTGCTTCCCGTATGGTCCCATTTTAATTTGGTCCAGTTCTGACAATGGCATCCATGAGAAAACCGTATAAGTCTTATGTTTGCATTAAGTATGTGCGCAATTTGTTACACGATTTCTCCGGCAAACGTAACCCGATTTTGAAAATTCTTTTCTATGGATAGGGTATGCTTCAAGGGTGGTCCCATATAAATTTTATCGAAATTGATTCAGCACTTTTTGAAAAAATCATCAAATACCCAAAAATTTTACATAGACGACGTTTTAGTTTCTTTAATCTTTGGAGTAGTTAACTTGCAATCTCTTCTTAATAGATTTGGATGAGAAGGAGGTACTAAAAAGCGGAAAATAAAAAGCTTTTTACAAAAAAGACAACCGCCTTCAAAAAGCTTTTTTTGTACCTGTGTTCGTTTTTAGTTTTAGTGTTTTACTAATATAGTTTAAGTTGTATACTAATACTATGGATTGTACTGAATCTGAAATAAATGTGTTATAATAATTATAATAAATGCGCTGGATAACAGCTAGTCATATTCATTTTTCGTTCTAAATACCAGGGGGCAAGGCCGCCCCAAAAATAACTGTCAAAATATACATATTAAAATCATCGTCATCATAAAAATCAGCCTATTACCGTCCACTGCTGAACGTAAATCTCCCTCAGAGATCGCCAACCAACCATTATATTGATAGATATTACAGATAGTTATTTTTTTGCAAAATTTAAAAATAATTTAGTAAACCCTATAATCCGGTATAGGGTTTACTAAATTATTTCGGCATGGGCTAAAACAACCACAATGTGGGTGCTACCACCACCACCTGATAACGTCCAGCGACATCGTGGTAGACCCGAAGATGGCGTAGATGACGGAATGACCTTAAGGAGGAGCTTCGCTTACAGGAATAATAAGTCCACACTAACTTTAGACAAAGAGGGTTGGAAAGGAAGGAGGTCTTTGCCCAACAGTGGGACAA
The DNA here is from genome assembly GCA_947361185.1 of Charanyca ferruginea. Taxonomy (NCBI): domain Eukaryota; kingdom Metazoa; phylum Arthropoda; class Insecta; order Lepidoptera; family Noctuidae; genus Charanyca; species Charanyca ferruginea. The sequence continues at coordinate 28,966,005 of OX376061.1, read as the reverse complement.
TACAGGCTGAAAATAAATAATAATAAGAATGATACAAAAAAGACCCACTGTATTTTTATTTTATTTTTAGAAGTGGACCTTTGAATCTATCCGTTCCATGTAGCATTGCTCAAAAAAGGCCTCGCAAGGCCTTAACTTACCACGTGTTTGTGGCCTACTATATTGCTCTTTTGATGTGAGGCCAACGCTTCAAGTTTCCGTTGAATTTCTCCTTTCATAATTATTCAGTGGAACCCCGTCATAAGTCGGCTTGCTAATTAGAAGGCTAGTTGTAATTTTATGCTCCACTAGCTTTTCACTGCGCCTGTTGGAATACCAACCAGGAGTTTTGAGTGGAAATGTTGTGGAAATGGAAAGGATACTTCCGTGTATGTTCTTCTGTTTATTATTTTTGTATAAAAAGAAGGTTGTTGCTAATTTGTCCGTGTGGTGTCGGACGTAAAGAATAGCACCATCCCATATCTTCCCGTGGGTGTCGTAAGAGGCGACTAAGGGACTCACCAGAGAATGGGCAGCTGCAGCGTTCTCTGTGCCGTTGTAACAATCATACTGCGATCGCCAATCCGCCTGCCAAGCGTGGCGATTATGGCAAAAACCCCCTTTTGGGGGAGGCCTATGTCCAGCAGTGGACGTTTTTCGGCTGAAATTCCCATATCTTCCCGTGGGTGTCGTAAGAGGCGACTAAGGAACTCACCAGATAATAGGCAGCTGCAGCGTTCTCTGTGTCTTTGTAACAATCATACTGCGATCGCCAATCCGCCTGCCAAGCGTGGCGATTATGGCAAAAACCCCCCCTTTGGGGGAGGCTTATGTCCAGCAGTGGACGTTTTTCGGCTGAAATGATTTTGATGATAATGTTGCTAATTTTATGGCAATCATCGTATCGTCCGCGAAATCCTTAAAAGTTTCGTAGATTTTATTACAAAATATTATTGGACCAATATTATGGATGAAAAAATTTTATTCAGAACAATTTGAGGATAAAATACATAGTATACTAGCATAAATGGTACACTAAGTTACTACTCCATCGTCGCATCAGCTTTAAAACTATCACAATATTGTTTTGTTTTCAGAACTACACACGTGCGTAAAATTGCATCGGAAAACGGGAAGTGGGTAAAAAAATGGTCACCTCCTGGACTACTGGATAGGCGAGAGTGATAAAAAATTGTTTGAAAAAATGATGATTTTGAAAATACTGTGTTATTGTTAACTCATTAACATAAATTATCTATAAGTACTTCAACACTATCAATAAAAAAATTATGAAAACATATTATAGTAACATACTATATTTTTTCATAATTTTTTGTAAGAGGTTAATCTCTGGAATTCAAACTCAAACTCAAACTCAAAATCAAACTCAAAATCATTTATTTCAAATAAACCATTTACAGGTACTTTTGAATTGTCAGAGTCAGTCAGTCAGAAAGTTGAAGCTAGTTGCTCGTTCCAAACAGTAGGTTTCTATGGAGAAGAACGAGCAAGAAACTCCATGAACAACACAATTGAACTTCCCATTACAAAAATGAATGATAGAAAGATACAATATTTCCAAATATCTCTTTTATGGTACACTTGGATTCCACGTTCCAAAACTCGCGTTTAGAAACAAGTTTACCAATAAAACCAAATAAAAAAGTATATTATACAATAACATTTATGGTAAGCATCAGCTAATACATCTATATTGGCAACCACAAAGGCAAACTTTTAATAAGTCACTTAACGCGTTCCCTGGCTTACAGGGGAGTAGGATACCATTACAGCAATGAAAAAATAGTTAAGACAATTACTACTCATTACGTTCGTTAAGCACTTATCTATATCTTGTTGACTTCAGTAAAGATTTATACGACACGGTTGGCGCAATGGCTAAGCGATAGACTGCTGCGCAGCATATTGCCTTCGAATCCCGCTCAGCGTAAATATTTGTGTGACGAGCACTTGTGTTTGCTCTTTGTCTGGTTGTTGTTTATCTATATATGTTTTTGTGTAGGTATGTATATCAGTTGTAGACACCCATAGTACAGGCACATACAGGGTCTCCCTAGTTTGGGGTCAGATGGCCGTGTGTGAAATGTCCCCACATATTATTATTATTTTTATTTTAGCTGTTGGTACCGGACCATTAGTCGGTAGATGGCGTCCCCAAAGTGACGATTGAAACTTTAATAAAATATCTTTATAACAGACTGGTTTTCCTAATAATCATCTGCCACTTTGGTAAGAATAAAAAAATAATCTCATATTATGAAATTAGTTCAAGGAAACTCCTGTTGCCTCAACAAAGAACCATGCCTAGAAAAGCAACAAAAATCGTATGTATGAGACGATTTAACATATTGTTTTTATTTATTCTAAAAACACATACAACTATCATCACAGGCTTATCTAATACAATAGTGTAGATATAATAGCTTACAAAGATAAACACACAATATACAATTATAACATAATTACATTATTATGAACAACCAAGAGTAATTACATAAGATGCTAATTATACAAGATAGCCCGTGTGAATTCACTTAGAGTACAGTTGAAGCACATATTCAGCACAATATACCTAAGTAAGTAATTAAAAAAAAACCGGACAATTGCGAGTCGAATTCGCTTACCGAGGGTTCCGTACAAATTTGTAGGTAGGTATATATCCATACTAATATTATAAATGAGAAAGTAACTCTGTCTGTTACGCTTCCACGATGAAACGGCTGAACCGATTTTGATGAACTTGGTATGAAAATAGCTTGAACCCTGGGAAAGCACGTAGGGTACTTTTTAATCCGGGACTTGTCTGCATCCGCGATAACCGACATTCACACTGACCAAATTACGGACAAAAGCTCGTCTATATACATATAATAAAACAGTAAAAAAACTGTGCCTGTAGATTGAATATATTAAAAAAATAATAATTGAGGGGGGTTTAGGAACAGCAATAGAACACGAATCCAAAAAAAAAAGTCTGTCTGTTTGTCTGTTTGTTTGTACACGCTAATCTTCGGAACTACTGGGCGGATTTGAATGATTTTTCTTTTGTTGTATAGGTATTAAGTCTGGGCAACATATAGGCTATAATTTATCTTGGAAACTTGAACACCTGATGCAGAACCGCAACAGACCAGCTAAACTATAAGAGATACAAAAATGGTACCATAGCAAAAATTGTTCCACGTGATGAGCATTTTCTGTTGAGAGAATAAATTTGAAGATCTGGAACACCTGATGTGGAACTCCAAGAGCCCAGCTACACCATGACACATATATTAATGACGTCTTAGCAAAAGCTGTTCGGTCTGATGAGAATTTCCTGTTGACTTATAAAAATCGAAGATCAAAAACATCTGATGTGGAAATCAAAGCTGTAATTTTTAAAATTTCACTGTTAAGCTATCACTAATTTCACTGTATATTATAATAAGGTGGGAGTACCTCCACGTGGTGAAGGCGGTAACAGTTCAGAACTGATTTTTGAAGACGATGGTATATCATTGAAAATTTGACTCTACTGGTCAAAACTCCCATTTATTTATTTATTTTATTGAATAAAAATATGCCTTTGGGCTTATGTTATTTGAGTGTTTAATTTCCTTTTCCATTTATCTTCGTGACACGGTAGCCTACCCGGTAACGCAGGGGAGCAGTCAATTAGATTTAAATTGATCAGGTATCTTCACAATAAAACTATAACCATGCCTAGAAAGAGGTCAAATATTTCCCAATGTTCCAAAGTAGCTAAAAGATTGAGGATCATATGTTCCCAAGAATCTACTGAAGGAAACCTCGTGGAACGTGGAAACCTCTTCAAATCGCGAAGAACGCCTGTGTTCTCAGCGTATTTAGGCATCTACATCCAGGTCTCTAGAAACCAGTGAAGAATATGGTGCACGACTGCACGGATAAAGAATTGCGCTTGAGTTCTCAGAGTATCTACGCATCTGCTTCCAGGTCTCTAGAGACAAGTACGGAACGTGATGCGCGACTGTCCGCTGATCGTGAGCGACATGCATTTACCGAAACAGAATCACGCTTGAGTTCTCGCACATATACTAACAGGTCTTTTGAAACGAGTGATGAACGTGATGCGCGACTAACTGCTGATCGAGATTATCGTACATTGTTCCGAACACGCACACAACAAAATATTCATAATCAGTTAGAAAGTGAAAGAGAAAAAATTGCTGGAGTACGGCATGAAGAGACAGAAGAAGAACGCAACAAACGTTTGAATTCTGATCGACTTCGACATTCTCTGAACAGAATGTCGATGTCATCTGAAGAATCGGATGTGTCTCAAGATATAGCCGTAGGGCATGGCGACCTTTCTTGGGTTGATAAGGAACGGAGTGCATTTACGTATACTCCTATGATTGACTACGCCACATATTCCGCCATCGGAAATATGATTCAAAATTGTACTTTTTGAACGTCTCGAATCATCTTGCACATCCCGTTGTGGTCCCGTCCCCGGGCTCTTAGAATTCGACATCAGACGTTTCAGATCTTCGATTTTGCCGACCCCGTTGTCGCTGGCATAAGCAACAGGATCCGCGTACGAAGTCGCGGGCAGAAGCTAGTTATAAATAAAGAATATATTTTTTATGATTTCATTACAAATGTATAGTTTTCAAACTTTTTCCTGTATTTATAGTGTATGATGATATTATTTGCCAAATGTAATAGTTCTAGGTCAACAAAAAGTTCCCTATAAATTATGATTCCCTTGAGAGTGTCGAAATGTACGTTTTTTTTGCGACATAAACGACCGTATCTTTTTTTCACGTAACTTAGAACACACACCTTCAAGGGACCGTGGACTTAAATATATGGTTTAAATTTCAACTCGATACCTTTACGCGTTCCCGAGATAAAGGGTCTTGACAGACAGACAGACGGACAACAAAGTGATCCTATAAGGGTTCCGTTTCTTTCCTTTTGAGGTACAGAACTCTAAAAACGACTAGGAAACAATAAAAAATCGTAAAACAATGAACGCAGTTCCACAGAATAATCAAACAGCATCACAATACAACAACAACTGCAACCGCTTAAACAATTCTAGTTAATTCGTGTTTGAAGTCACACAGCACCCCGGCTTATATCGGCTTATACGCGCGCTCACTTTAACGGGAGAATAATTACCGCGTTACAAGCAAACGAGGTATAGCCGACACTTTTAGTGAAACTGCAAAGGGTTGCAAGCGGTTGCTGACGAGGGTCGTGAAGTAATTGCGCAACTGTTGTCGTTTTATTATTACGTAATGATGAATGTGTAAAACATGTTAAATAGTTAGGGAAATAGGATATAATAGTTTGCATGTATGTGCGAACTGTAAGAGGGGCCCGCTGACCACAGACTTAGTTTCGGGCGATAGTTTTGGTTCGTTTGGTCTGTTTTTTTTTGTTCCGTGGTGGAAAATCCTCATGGGTCCGTCAGACTCTTAGGTGCCTAAATCCTTAAATCGCGTGTCGTGGGAACTAGATACTAGATACTTCCGCAACCCCCGACTGGAGATGGTGGTGAGTGAGTTCAGTTTGAAGGCAATCGTGTTACCTATCAAACTGTTTTACCGACCGATACTGAATCGTTATAATGTACGCAGAAACCGTTGACGACATGGTTAGCGCAGCTGCTGAGCAGTTCGCTGTTGCTCTTTGCATCGCGAGTTCGATTCCCGCACGGAACAAATATTTATATGGCCTACGATAGTTGTTCCGGGTATGTGAGTTTATATGTTTGTAAACGTATCTACGATATAGGAGAGATACATTTCTAGGGAAACCGACCAAACTATCGGTCAATAGAAAGTCTGTGTTCTGTGAAGGCTCTTAATAAATCATCTTATTAAATGACCTTGTCTTTTACGCAATTTTAAACCTTATGTATTTTATAAACTTGACAGTGTCCAAATAAAATAACGAACAAGTTTTGCCATTCATTTCCCACGTAAAAAGGAACAGTTATTATAAATCACTTCGACGTCAGTCACTTTTGTCAGCTTCTAAATTACAAACGTTCAAACTGGTATACAAAAACTAGAGTCACGAGTTTTTACGCAAAACGAACCTAATAACAAGTTTACAATGATTAGGGAACAATTCTCATTCACACAACAAACCATTAATATAATCGCCAGGGTACAGAGTCACGGCGTACCCAGGCTTATGAAGATTATTAGGGTTCGCTTAGTGAGACCGATCGCCTTGTTAAGTGTACCCTGAAGGTTGAGCTCGCTTAAGTGAGGCGCTAACATTATTGTGATTATGAATACGGTGATGTAAGGTAGAAAGAGGACTGTGTACTCTTTTGAGTAACGGTATTATGAGTCCCCTGGACTGTAGAGTAGCTAGAAAATGTTTGACTGTGTTCTTTGTTGTAGCATTCTAGTAATTGTTTTATATTGGAGCATCTAGAGCGCGTATTCGATTCGTGACGAAAACTTCATGTTTTTGCGTTTTGCCCGGAGCAATATCGTAATTATGTGAGCAGATTATTTAAAGACAATTTACAGTTTTAAAAAGATTAAGTCTTGATTTAGACAGCTACAGAGTAAAAGTATAATTTTTAATTATGGTTTTTAAAGCGAAGACAATTCTTTCATATCGTTTTACGAAAATAGACGTCAGAGTTAACTTTCAGGACGAATACAACCATTTCAATAAGCCAAAATATTTTGTTTTATGCGGTTTTCCAACAGTACATACAGTCATAAAGCCAGCTACAGAGCCAAAATTACGAAAATATTACTATTATGTATTCACAATGTTGAAAAAGTAGAAAATCGGTTCACTTTGACAATTTTTTTTCACCAGTATTTGAATAAAAACATAACTGATATATTTATTTTATGAAAGTAAATGTTATGCTTAATATACAGAATATTTTTCAGTCCGTTATACTCGCTCATTTATTTTAGACAATTATTTTAAAAAGCCCTGTAAAACATCGCGCGCTGTCGTTTGCCGATCAATTTCATTGATTCGTGCTTATTTCGTGCGTATTTCTTTTTCTGATGCACACAAACCGACCATTGTATTGTACTAGTGTGTGTCAATGCTGCTACGCCATTCTAGCAATCATTTAGGTTTTGAGTTGCGCTAAATCGAATACGCGCCCTTAACACCAAAAAATTACTTGCTTAAATAAGCTTAAAGGGATTCTTCTTATTGTAACTTGCGTAAGTAATTTGTAAAATCAAAGTGGTTGCAATAAACATTTATTTATTTTTATTATGAGTTGTGAAGTAGAATTATAGAAGAAGTAGGTAGATAATATTCTTGCTAACCCATGATTCAGTTTTATGACAGTTTTTTGTTTCAGTGGTATTTTCAAGAGGCAGATAAAGGTAGTAGTTTCAAGAAGTATTCTTTTCTGTTTGACAGACCTGTTTTGAATTACGTTTATATTCAAGCCTTTCTTGAATTACGTTTGTATTCTGGAGATATCGATATCCCGAGGTATCAGTATTGCCATGCTAAAACGCAGTAAATACTTATATTCACCCTTTCCAATCTAATTACGCCGTTAACGCCCTTTGTTTTCATTTTTAAAATGAACAAAAATATCTGACTTTAAAATTATTCGTTTTCTTTTTGGTTATCACTGCCATTTATATTATTGCTATCCGAAATCCAATTATTCATTTAGATTGAAACCACCAATACAATGGTATTTAGCTGCCAAAAACCTCGATCCAAATTTCCTTTTTAATTTACCTATTTTGCCAACTTCTAAGGGATGACAAAACAACGAGTTTGAAAGAATAAATTAAAAGTAAACTAAACAATAGAAGAACGTTTAGCGAACTAAAAGAACGTCCAACTTTGTGTAGGTACATGAAGCTAAATTTTAACTTCGGTTATTATCTTTGGATTGTCGACAAAAATATACTTTCGGAACTTCTTGCTTTTTTTGGTTATATTTCTACGCTCCATTTTCTTGCTTCCTCTTCATCTATTTGATAAAATAGGTAAATTCATTCACTGAGAGTGTTATTTTAAATTGGTACCTGTCATGACTCTGGTTCTTTTATCAAACACCTAGTCACTATAAAAATATTAAAGTGTGTAAAGCAATAAGTGAGTACCAAAATAACACCTCAAAGACGGATATTCAAGTAATATATAAGTAAAACAAGAATAACTCTATGTTCCAAAATGAGATGGCATTTTCATGTACAACAAATCTGCAAGTTATAAGAACTAAGCGAGAACATATTATGTAATAAAAATGTACCTGCCAAGATACGTGCCTATGCTGTAAGCAATATTATCTCTCATTAGAAATTCCAGAAGTTATAAATGTTTTTTAAGGAACATAATTATTATTAAGTAACATAGAGTGTGGATATGATTGTACATCGTGGATGTGGCGAAGCTATGCGCCGAAAAATCAGACAAATAGCCTTTCCATCGACTTTTAAAATTGGTTCTCATCGATTCAATGAATTTGACATTATCGACGTTGAAGGCCATAATAGAAAAAAAAAAACAGAAATAGTATGCACAAGTTCCTATAGTGCAACGTGTTGCAGGTGTCATAATGTCAAACGTCACGCCAACAAGAGAATTCTTATAAAATCTCAGTTATCCAGCATTTACCCGCTGATCTCTTGAAACTTGTACCACCCCAGGTAGACGTCGCGGTTTAATGCCTATTCTTAAAGATGACAATATAATTTACATAAGCCAGGGCTTCACTGAGGAGCACTCGGAATACACGTCATTAGGCTAGTAGCGAGCGGGCTAATTGTACTCACAATCATTTGCATTATTATCTTGAGTTTATGTCAGAAGACTTGAGTGATGATGAGTAAATGATGCAGCGAAAAATAATGCAGGTGCTTTTAAGAGACTATAAAATGGTATTTTCTTAAAATTTCGTTGCGTTGTCAGTATTGGGAATTCAAGACAGAGGTTGTAATTTCAAAAAGAAGGGCACCAGACAGGGCTCTATATTATCAAAATAACCCTAAAACACTTTTTAATTCACATCAATTTGAGACATCAATACACCAACGAGCTCCACAAAAAAAAAATTAAGACAACCAGATCACATGACAAATTGCAGCTACTTAAACATCCGATAGCAATTTCCGATCGAATCCAGCAGCGTTCGAGACGTGGCCATTTCTCATCACCGTAGTGATTACGTGGATCTACGAACACCTGGCCAGTGCCTGGATGGAAAAATATGGATTTGCTAATGAAACGCTTAGTCGGTTTGCATCTGTCGCAATTTTGATTGATGCTGAATAAATTTACGAAGTAAAGACGGCCTGTAATGAGTTTCAAGAAGTTCGACAAATGAATTTACAAATGAATAACGGTTTTTATATCGGAGTTTTGCAGAACGTTATTTTTTACGTAGAAAATATTGGTAGCAACGTAAATGAGGATGGACAGAATTTATTGGTACCAAACTCAAACATGTTTACGCAGGAAAAATTCTGCTTGGAAAAGTTATCCCCGCCCAAATATGTGGGTAAAGCAATAAAAGTTATCACTGTAACAATGTTATGAAGAAATGTGAATAAGTGAAATTTTCATAAACATAGTGTAATGATTGTAATGTCTTTACGGAAAAAACAGTAACAATATTATTTTTATTCTTAATAAACAACGCTGATTAAAAAACTTAAGGAAAGGCCATTATTGCTATGCGCTAGTACAAAAAGATTACTTTGTAGACGTAATTTAATTAAAATAAATGTCAGCTTCTATTCAAATTGCTTTAATTCACGAGATAATTAACACCTCAAATAGTTCGCAAGCTATTTACTTGTGTGTGGAATAACCTATTAATTCGTACAAAAGGTGTCGAGTCTCCCTGCGAGTACAATTAAACAGACACCTGTTTCTATTAACCGACTCCCCAGACTCTCAGCTTAGATCCGTAGCTATTCATTTACAAGTGTTTTCGTATCTACGAGACTATTTCTTTCTTTCACAAAATCATCTGTTGCTGTTTCTTTTGGTGAATTAGTAAATACAATAAATGTTTCCACTTCTATTTGTTCCTTATCTACATTAACATTTAAAACCGAAACAAAATTAACAAAATCTTCTCTTCCAAAATTAGCATCTTCCCAGGCCCCTCCATATTTAACAGCTCAAATCAAGTCAAGATCCAAATTCAGGACAAAATACGAACCAATAATTTAAATGAGGGTAGGCAATATGCCGTTGTTTAGTGGCACAAAATTGTAAAGCCGGCTCGGGACGCTGGAGCATGACAGGGGGACGACAGAGAAACGTAATCACAGACTATACGAAGTATAGACAGTAATACTCTGCAAATGAATACAGAATATGTCCGGTTATTTATTTTAAAGTTCTTTTTTGTTTTTTTTTTTTGGTTATATAAGAATTTCAGATAACCGTAGTGTTGTTATAAATCTTTTATCTATGTTGCAAAACTTTGTAAAAAATATACTCGTTACTTCTATTTTAATCGTCTTATAGATAAGTTGAATATTAAATTATATTCTTCTAGATGCTCAAGGACGTATGGAAACAATGCTTTAGGAGAACAATTGTATTGTGAGCGCTAAATATTAAAGTCCAGTTTTATGGAGCAATTATGTTAATTAAACAAACTAATAACATTTTACGACGAAGAATGACATTCTAAGAGTTACAAAAATTAATAAAGAGATACTGTTTGATTCCCGTCGGTTCGGAAGCTGTAACTAAAGGCCAGCCTATTATTCTTTCTCAGCATGGTAAAGGTCGCTTCATTGATCACCGCTCTTCAGTCTACTACAGCTGAAGCTGGTGACGGTGCCAACCATCTTCAGACATTCATTGCATGGAGAGTTTTGTCCAACAGTCATTGCATGCGGCTGTCCTAACCCGTAAAATCCCATTTGTGCCTGGCAACCCTTTTGCCTTGCCCACGTCTATAAACCCCGTTCTGGAGCGCAGTTGAAAAATATTGTAGGTGTCAATAAATAGTAATTTTTCATGAATCGTTAGTTAAGTCATGTTCTTTAACATTCTGTGCTGTCATTATTAATTGATCATCGATAATTAATACCCACTACGAGCTGGTCTCTCTAATCCCACGTCTTTTACATTTGTGTCAATTGCAAGTTTTATCATTATTTCTTTCAACTCATTCTTTTAAATAATTAATAATTGGTGCAAGATTGAGGCCTAGTAGGTATAGATGCTGCTACTGCGGCAATCTTTGATATTTCCATTACAAATACGACAAAGACGTCAGATATGGCTGGCGAGTGATAAGTACGATTGTCTTGTTTATCGATGGTGGTTCGCACTTCCGCGGCGGCTGTGGGCTTCAAGCGCTTTTTGTTATTCATTTCGCTTTTTTGTGTAGGCGTGCGATTTTTTGGTCGTAGCTAGCTTGCTATGGAAATTCTAAATTCAAGTTTATTTTATTGGTGTATTCAAATTTCTTGTCATTATTAGGTATTTGTTTGAAATTAAAAAAAAAAAAAAACAAATTAAATAAGCAATTAATATTTTCAACATGTTTGGGTAATTTATAGAGGAAGATTTTATACCTACCTATTCAAGGATCAACATAAAGTCAGTCTTCCTGTGGTTAACAGATATCAGGATCAAAATTGCATAAAACTACGATGTGTTCATGCTCTTCAGAGTATTCATGAACAATACCTACTCAATACTTTTATTTGAAATATTCTATCATTTTCTCGAAGTTACTCAACTACACAACTGCAAAAGGCGTCCCGTCTGCACGCCCCCTTTTGAAAATCGAGAAATTGTCTTGCAATCTTTTTCAAATGAAACCTTCAACGAATTTTAAACTTTGAAACTGAACTTTAAGGTTTATTTTTGGGTGTCGAATTTGCGTGTTGAAACGGACATTTTACATGGAAAAATAAAAATGTCTGCGTGTTTTATCTAAAGCGCAATGAATGGCAAATGCAGCGCCGGATTATTTTACATACAAGATAGCTTCGGTGCGACTGCCACTATTATTTCGATTCGATTTCGGAAAATCTGTATTGAGATTTTCTTAATAATGTAGTATTTTTATACAAATACAGATTTTGGTGCTATGGGAGTATTACAAAAAAATTAATATTAGCTAATTGTGCTTATCTTTAGTTGATTCTGGCATAGTTTTATAGATAAAGTAAAAATATTGAAATTCTATTTACTAAACTTCTAACAATCGTGACGTTTTTAGTAGTAAAAATTCAAAAACAGAGACAAATTAAGTTTCTAAACAAGAAATTCAGAAGGCATGACAAACAAAAGGTTAATAACAAATATATTACCCTGAACCTGGAAACTTGCGAGAACTAAGAAGACACAAAGTGTCAAAAGATCACGACTCGGTCTTCCCCAAACTAATTAAAAAGTTAATACAAATACAATTTTAATAAACGCCAAAAATATAAATATTAAACCACAACATTATGAATAGAAAGTCCGAAGTTGCGATAAATAACGCCTTTACTCGTCCCGGGGTTATCTTTTTAAGCGCACAGGCGTTGTTAAGGAGGCTCGTAAATTTAATTTTATTGCTTAAATACTTATAAAATTTTGCAATTGTACCTACGGAGGGAGCGTAATGAAAACATAGCTAGATAAAGGCTCGGTAATGTCTTGTTAAAATTCGTGGCGTGTGCGCCGGGACCAATTTTTTTGGGTAGCAAATGAAAATATCAGAGGCTAAGGCTAATTGGAGTGTAATTGTACACCACAAGGGATTTAGAAAGCTCTATGAGATAGTAAGGCCTTTTGAGAATTGTTAAATGAAACATGGTATCAATTATTGAGGGATAGTAATGAATCCCTTTGTAATGTAAGATAAAAGAATGGGTGTAGATATTAATTCAATAAATGCCTCGTTGTTTTATCTAACCACAATTATGCTAAAGAATTTTATGATAATTGTTCTTTTTCTCACACTCTTGGAAGACTATAGTTATAATTTCAATGTAGAAAAACAAAAGTGTCGCAGATGCAGTCCCCTCTTATAATATTTATAACATACATTGTAGTGCAGATCTGGAATCCTACTAGTGTTTGTAGTACAAGTTGTGAAGCGTAAGCGGCAATCACGAAATTAAGTTTCTAAATAATATTTAAGATGATAATTTTCTGGCATTTCTCATTTAGTTCTACTTTTTAGAAGACGTTTGTGCATATCTTACTTGCTGAAAAAAAAAGACAGCGATAGGTAAGAATTAAGTTATATAGATGTCAAATTAGGTATTTCCTTGAACTTCGCCGTATTTGTAAACTTCTGATACCTAATTGATTGTAATGAACATTTTAGATCAATTTAAATTGACAGCTGTTATTAATCTATCTCTCTCTCTCTCTTATTAATATATCTCTTTCTTGTTTTATTGAAAAGAAAGAGATATAAATAGCTTAAAATAAGATTTTAGCTCATGCACACCAAAATTGGCACCATTGTGTCTGTAGTAATGATGATACATGACCGTGTGAAAGAGATAGTGTGAATGAGATGATATATGATAAAGATGTAGTTGCGGATTGACATGAAAGATATTTAGAAGAAAGATTTAATAAGTTAAATAAACACGGAGGGGAGGAAAGAAAAACTTAAATTATTTATTTACAATTTTAAAACAGAACATAATTCCATAAAAAATTGTTAGTAAAGCTTAAAACTATTTATTTATTTATTTATTTATTTATTTACTAAGGGACAACAAACAGCAGTGTAATAATAAGTACACATAGGTAAGAACTTAATAATAGAGGTAACAAATACACTACTCACAACGTTATCCACATATTACCAAACAGATGTACTAGTTGTTAGGAAGAACGATATAAAATAAACAGAATAAAAGTAAAACATTACTTAATTATTAGGGATCTGATCACTTAAAATAGTAACAATTTCTTTTCTAAATACAGCCTTGCTAAGAAACATAATATCGGTTGCGCCAAACTGCCTATTGTAGGTGTCAACTAATCGATGCAGCGGTGAGCGTACGCCTGAGTTAGTTCTACAAAAAGTCGTTGCAAACAAGTGTCTCGAGCGAACCTCTCGACCATGTACAGTACGAGGGACCAGGTAGCACAAACTGTTCACCAGATCAGTACAGTCGACTTTATTACGACATATACAAAATAGGGTCATCATCTCAAGTAGGGTGCGTCTAGATTTTAGAGTAATAAGATCATATTTTTGTAGTAACAATTGATAAGAAATTTTCTTTTTAAAGCATCTATAGTGCATTGCACGAAGGAACTTGCGTTGGACCAATTCAATAATGTCAATATACTTTTTATAGTAGGGGTTCCAAATGGGTACAGCGTATTCCAATTGCGGTCGTATTATTGATTTGTATAGGTATAAGTAGGTAGAGGGACGGTGGAATTCTCTTGATGCTCTCATTACAAAACCAAACATTTTAAATGCCTTATTGACTATATTGTCTATATGAGCATCAAGGTGGAGCTTCGAGTCTAACTGTACACCTAGATCACGAAGAGAATTAACTTTGTTTAGTGGAGTGTTCCTGAAAGAATAGTTGAAATTCGTCACATTTTTCTTCTTTGTAAACGTAATGCTATGGCATTTAGATATACTTAGGTATAGTTTGTTAACAGAACAGTAGTCCAGAAAACGGTCAAGGTCATTCTAAAATTCTAAACAGTCGGATAGATGACTGATATTTTTATAAATCTTCAAATCGTCTGCATACAGGAGAAATTTAGAATTTTTAAAACAGTCTTTAACGTCGTTAATAAATAAAATGAACAAGAGGGGGCCTAAAATCGAGCCTTGAGGGACTCCGGAAGTTACTTTTACCACGTGAGACTCAAAACCATGAATGACAACTTTCTGGGTCCTATTGGTGACATATGAAACAAACCAACGCAATAAATTCCCTCGAATACCATTATATGCAATTTTGTCAAGAAGTAGTCTGTGATCGACTTTATCGAAGGCCTTTTGGAAGTCAGTATAGACCACATCAATTTGCTGTCTACTGTCAATGCCTCCAAATAGATGTTTTGTAAAAACAAGGAGGTTACTTACACAAGACCTACCTTTAACGAACCCGTGTTGCTCTTTTATTAAAATACTATGAAGAATAGGGTAGATCTCATTGTGCACCAGTCGTTCAAAGAGTTTAGATAGCCCTGACAACAAGGAGATTGGGCGATATGTGGATACGTCGCTCTTAGAGCCACTTTTATGTACTGGAACGATGTTCGCTTGTTTCCATACGTCAGGGAAAACCCCATAGTAAAGACATTTATTAAATAATATGAAGAGAGGGAAGCTCAGTGTATCACAGGTGTTTTTTAAAAAGATTGAAGGGATACCATCTGGCCCAGGTCCTTTGGAAGCATCCAGTGATTGTAGTTCCTTTTGTATTTTTTGTAACGAAAAGTGTAGATTACAAATATTTATATCGCTATCAGGATTGGCGCGTGGTGGTACCCATGAAGTGTGATCAAAAAAAGATGGTTCATATACTGATTGGAAAAAATTTGAAAATAGATTACAAGTAGTAACCGGGTCATTTGAGGACTGCTGGAGATAGTGAACTGTAGCTGGAATAGTGTTAGTGGAATTGCGACTAGAAACATATGACCAAAATGCCTTAACATTTTTGACTACACTGTCCTCTACACCATTCATATATTTTTTAAAACATTCATCTGCCTCGTTTTTGAATTTTGTTCTATAAATAGAAAATAGTTCATAGTCTTTAGTGTTACCATATTTTTTCCACTTAACCCATGAGCGAGATTTTTTTTTGAAAATGTACAAAAGAGATTTAGTGAACCAGACTGGGAGTTTCAAACTTTTAGGCTTATGAGTGGGGGTATGTAACTTAATGATTTTATAGATATTTTCATAAAAAGTTGCAACAGCTTGATCAGGGGGTAAATCTTCAAGTAAATTGTTCCAATCTATAGTTTCAATGTCAGTATTGATCTTAGAATAATTCGATCTGTAATAATTTAGTTTGTAAATTTTTTTATGTTTAGGTATTTGTGTTGGTTTTCTAAATGGCAATTGTACGTAAAAGGAAGGATGGTGAGAATCTATTGGCAACAGTGAGATGTTAGGACTATAAGCAACAGCATGTGTATTACTGAAGAAAAGATCCAAAATCCGCTCATTACAGTTAGTGAAGATATTAATTTGATTTAAGTCTAATTGTGAGCATAAGTTTAATAGATGTCTACTTGTATTTGAG
The DNA here is from genome assembly GCA_947361185.1 of Charanyca ferruginea. NCBI lineage: Eukaryota > Metazoa > Arthropoda > Insecta > Lepidoptera > Noctuidae > Charanyca > Charanyca ferruginea. The sequence continues at coordinate 28,949,797 of OX376061.1, read as the reverse complement.
TATACTCTATCAGAGGCACATGTCATGTATGAATTTGTATTAATCCAGTTGAGCTCAGGTAGGTTAAAATCACCGGTAAAAATAATATTTTCTATGCAGGGATCGTCAACCAGATTCGATACCGAATTGATAAAGTTTACATATATATCATCCGTGGCGCTAGGGGGTATGTAAGTAGCACAAACAAGTAGGTATTTACCGCCACAAGAGGGAATTTTTATTATTTTATGTTCTGGTAAGATTAATGGGGGTAACAGAGAAAGACTAGTTGGTTTTAGTTCTTTGGAGACCGCTAACAGCACGCCTCCGCCATCTTTTTTATTAGAAACAACTCGATCACGATCGTGTCTGAAAACTATATAACGGGAATCAATAAATTCGTTATCGGCGATCTCTGGAGTCAACCAGGTTTCCGTTAAAATGATGATGTCGTAAGCATGCGATAATATATTCATGAATAATGTGTTCAGTTTGGTCCTGATCCCTCGACAATTTTGATAATAAATTGACAGATTCTTATCTAACATCGAAATATTTAACAAAAATACTAGTATTAATTTTGAGTGGTATAATGGCGGGTATATTACATAAATGAGTAAAAATTAAGATTGACTGTATCCAAAAAGTATGCAAGATCAAAACTACAAAGATAGTTACTATAGAGATGAGACAGTATGTCAAACTGAGGAGAAACAGACACCATAGACTACTTGACACTATGAGAAAAATTAGAGTTAAACAGCATTTTAAGTGTGCGCAGTAAAATAATGAAATTAAATCTAGAAAAGTAGTTAGAAACATATGAAGAAAAATCTTACAAGTAACAAAAGGGCGGGCATGCATCAATGAATTATGAGGAGATCGTTTGGGTGACCGGTGGTGAAGGCTGGGAGGTTGGTTTGATTTTATTGGATATGTCCTCTTCCGCACGTATAGCAAAGGTAGAGGAGTCTTCTGATTCCTTAACCAGGATGGTTGCATTTCTGATCCAAACGAACTTAAACTGGTTGGATTTGGCAGCTGCGCGACATTTACGAAACAAATCCTTATTGCGCAGCGTCAAGTGCTCGTTCATGTAGATGCGGCATGGTGTACCAGAGAGTCCTATGCGGTCTGTAGTTAGTCCTTTAGATAACCGGTATGCAGTTAAAACATTGTCACGCATTAGTTTAGATGTGAATTTGACTATTACATTTTTAGGCTGGTTATTTTGCGAATGTGCGTGCGGAACGCGGTGAATGGATATAATATCCTTCGATGTTAAAGACATGCTAAGTGCAGAACCAATAGACTCGAGGATAGTAATTAAGTTTTCACCACGTCTTTCTGGCATATTTCCAATTTCAACGATGCATTGCCTTGCTTGTTGCTCCAGTGAATCTATTTTTCTCTCCAACATACCGACAGTTAAGGCTGCAGAACTGTTCATTTTTGATTCCAACTCATTCAGACGTTTCTCACAGTCAACATAGTTAGCAGAGTTAAAGTTAACTGTCGACGTCAGCTCCGTTACAGTCTGTGATAGTTCTACGTGCTTTATATTCAAATCCGCTATTTCTTTTTTGATAACTGAGTAATCTGCACGCAGTTCCTTAACATCAGTCTGGATTTGGGTAGAAGTATGGGATAAAGTATTAAACTCGTCTCTGAGGTTATTAATACATGCATTAATGTTCACAAACTGTTTATTCATATCAGCCCGGAGATCACATAAGTTTTGCTTCAGGTCTGCAGACATTTGGGTGATAGCCTCAGTTAGCTCACAGTCGAGTTGCTTCCGTTTTCTTAGGGTAACATTGCCACCAGGTTCATTAGTTGTGCATAAATCTGGGTTAGATTTGCTCATCTTACTGTCTGGTGAACGTATCATTTTGGTGTAACTAAAAAAGGTTAATAAATATTGTTCTTTGCAAATGCAATGGTAGTAAATACCAAAATAAAATAAAAAATAAAAAAATCACGCCGTAGATGGCTCAGTGGTCTTTGAGAAAAATTAGTACTGTTTATGGTCGGGGGTGGTGCCACTGCTCACTGGTGCAACAGGTTCGCTTATATTTGTCGCTGGAACGCACCACGAACTTTGCCGCCAGGAGGTTGGTAGCACTGACAGCGCGATGATTATTGCACGTACGCGGAACTTACACTTTTAAAGCTTTAGTACAAGCGTCAGAATTCTGTGCACTCGCGGGCTAGTCACTTATGATGCGGCACTTTTTCCTATTTTTCCACTGTTTATTATGGCTTGAATTACACTTCGTGAAGAACCCAAAACAGTTATTTGTACGATTATAATATACTACACTTGTTTTTAGCAGAACAGTACAGGTAGTAACATCTGATAAATATTTTTTCGAAATAAAATTACTGAGGGACGACTTATCGGTCTCGAGCGCGTTCCACTCTGTCACTATGTTAGTACTTTATAACTACTTGTCCGTACATGTAAAAACGACGTTTTTACAAATACCTAAATATTTTAGGATAAATAAACTTACAGTAATAATAACACTCTTTGATCTCAGCCTCTAATCCGTCATGTATGTTATTTCTTTAAGCAATGCTAACATATTATTCTTTATGAAAAACCAGATTATTTAGTTGTACAATTTTAAAAGAAGTATCTATCAAGAGTCAGCAGTCAAGTAGTATTAACTTGATTGCTCACTCTGACTCCTGCTCCAACTTATACCAGCCCCTGTATGCCATACATGATATTTTATAAAAAAACTTAAACCAAGTTTTGACATGATTTGAACAAGAAACCGGGAATGTTCTAAATAAATTCCTGGAAAGAGACTACTTGGCCCAAGTAGAAACATTCTTGGACGTACTGTATATGTTCCCTGTCTGCATGTATGTTTCTTGTGGAACTGTTGATCACAAGCTTAGTCTTTGACATGTTCATCTTTAGCCCAACCTCAAGCCTCGCACTGCTGAGGTCTTGTAGCATTTGGTCTAGTCCTGTGGCTGAGGGGGAAAAGAGGACAATGTCATCGACGAAACGTAGGTTTGTTAATCTGCCGATAAAAATACCCCTTTCCTCCATTTGGCTGCTAGCGTCTTAAAAACTTCTTTCAGGGTCTAGTACCCTGGAAGAAGTTTGAACAGTTTTGGAGGCAGCGGGTCGCCTTGTTTAACTCTCTTAAGGATTTCGAACTTTGGATCTAACCTATCTAACTTGATAGCAGCTGAGTACAGCTGCACACATTTACACACATTAAATAATAATAATAATTGTAAGTAATAATAATAATTTACTTATTGAACACAAACATAATATGTTACATATAACTAAATGTATTTAGGTCGGTTCTATAGTTATGTTGATTTTTAAGGGCGTTAAATATCGCGGTATGTGTGATGCTGTCAAAGGCTTTAGAATAATCGACAAAATTAAATGTGAGATACAGTAGGATTTTTTATTCTTAATATTTTTTCAATGATTGTGTTGATAGCATTTGATCCAATTGGCTAGCTATTCAGTTTGTAATAATTTTGTTAAAAGTTTTTTAAATGTGAGAAATTAAACTAATCGTTCAATTTATTATTTATGTCAGATTTATCACCTTTCTTGTGGAGTAATGTTTGAATGACTATTTGTTGGGAAGCTACCGGTACGGATAATATCGTTAAACAGTGTTGTGAGATAAGAAAGATGTGTTGGCTCTCCTATTTTCAGGCTTTCGGTGCTTACACCATCTTTGCCACAAAATCGATTATATTTCAATTTGCTTAGTGCATCATGAACTATTAAATGGGATATGGGTGATATTATATTGTCAGAACATGAATAGCTGGATATTGGTTGTATATGAGCAGTATCAGAAAAAAAAGTGTTTGATAGAATGTCGTGCAGATTTCAAGGCTGTTTTCTCTATTTATTTGTTTTTATTCTTAGCTGTCGTTTAGAAAAAAAACATATTCTCAATAAAAACATAACATGTCACTTACTTGAGAACAATTTTATTCTAATCTTACTTAAAATTACAAATACTTTGACATCACCAGTTTACAGACTTATTACATCTTCTTAATATTATCCGAAACCCGACCCACCCAACGCATTCCTTTCTCCAAAAGTGTTCGAATTGCGATTAAATAGTGACTGAACTGAGTTTTGAATGCATTGAATGAGTGTCCATTTCTTATATTCAAGGGTATTTTATTATATTAATGTGCTCCTTTATATGTAAGCATTTTTTGGCATAGTTAGTTCTAGTAACCTTGCTCGTCGTGTGCTTCGTTGACTAATTTGTCTAAATTGAGTAAGTATAATGTTTGTGTGAATGCTTTTATTACGAAGTTTTTGAGGAAAATATATGTGTATGTATGTGTGTATAATATATATTTACAATTTATTATAGTTGTTTAAGACATACAAACTCAGCCCTTATTTCTTAAATTAGTGATAAAACACATTGGGGATTGACAATCTACTTTTATAACTGCCTTTTAATGGTCTAATTTAATTTACATTTGGTATGGAGGATTAAATGGGATGTGGGGATGGGATGGGATTGGGTGTGTGTGTGTGTATGTGTAATTTGAAGTTCTGGCAGTTTTGTTTTTGCCAACATTTCAATTAGATGTACTTAATAGACAGTATACAGTAGTTCCAATAGGAAATTCTGGATGACATGTCTTTTAGACAAGTAATGTAATTTGCTGTTGTAAATTCCTTGCTTTGCTATTTTGAGTGATCGATTCTTTTATAATCCATACTGTATTCTTTTTTATTATAATTTCTTATGTCTCTCCTGACGCTGCTCTAAACTTCTTAGTCTTTCAGTTTTTACTGTCTGTGCATCATAGTTTAATAAATTAAAATACTGCCTTTCCTCTATTAGTTTCTTCGTTTCATCTGATAGTTTTTTGGTTCTGTTTTCATTTTGTAGATCTGCACGTTTTTCCATATTGCCTATATTGAGTAGATCAAAACTGAGCTCTAGATTAAATTCTTTTTTACATACTATTAGTGATTCTATATTTATTATACTGATTTTATTTTTAAATATTGTAATGCGTTGGATATCTGTGTCAAATTTTAACACAGCGCGTACGGGTCTTACCTAGATGTATCAAAACCTTTATATATATAAAAAAGAGGCCAAGTGCGTGGCGGACCACGCACAATGTAGGGTTCCGTAGTTGCTATTTTTACCCACGCAGTTCTTGTTTTCTCCCTATATTTTACATTTTCAATTCTGGTGCCGTAGTAGGCGCCACTTATGCGATTGTCACTTTTGACGTCAAACATTTTTTATGGCGTTGTAGAATTTGTTGACTTCTATTCACTTCATTATTTATCATATTTTCTACAGAAAGATTTAAAAATATTGTTTTTCAACGATATGTTAAAAGTATACTTAAAGTTAATTCATTTTAATTTTGAAATATGAATCGAAAATATGTAAAACCAAATGAATTAATAAATCAGAAAATGTAACAACTATTGACCCAGTCAGTATTGAGTACTGACTGGGTCAATAGTTCTTTGTAGGTATGGCGTGATAATTTTGGTTATAGAGGATTTCTTAACTAATCTACAGTATTATAACATTTGTTTGGTTTTATAGCCATAGCCATAGAACTATTTGAAATAATATACATACATTTGCTTACAAATAGTGAAATCATGTGTACAATAATAAAGCCTTTTAATATTTGTGTTAGTCCGACTTTTCTGAAACATTTCTGCAGAATTTTATAAGTCTATTCAATAGTTTTTGCGTGAAACTGGTTTAAAGAAATAGATATAATAGGTATTTAGGTATAGATATTATTTACTGCAGAAATAATGAAAAAATAAATTAGCAAATCAACGTCAAGCTAATTTAAGTAAAGTAAGTATGCAATATTTAATTTTGTTACTATTTGGATATATTCTAGCATTAAAAAAAATACAAAAAAAAATTGGCTATCGCTGGGGATTGAACTCACTACCAGCAGCATGCAAAGCGGCGCGGCGGTCGACTGTTACGTAATGTTCATCGATAACAGTGTGTCTAAATAAAATAGCTGTTCTAGTTTGTCATGATCCACTTATCTCGTTGAAGGTATAGCGTGATGATAATATTTTTTGAATGTTAAATCTGCAGCTTCCTACAATATATTATTTGGATTACTAGGTATATACTTTAAGGCGACGATATACGCCGGCGACCTTGAGCGACCTGAGAATCGTATGCGCTGCGTCCAAAACTCTCAAAGTTTTGTCAAAAAAATTAAATAAAAGACAGTATTCTTTAACTTAAAGAAAAGGCGTATACTAAAAGTAAGATAGAAAAATTGTCTGTAAGATAGTGAAAGTTTCGTTAAAATATACCTGGTAGATTTTGTGTGATTATCAATGTTTTGCCCGCGTCAGACTAAACTTCACGAGTTAATTAAACTATTTATTATGAACTTAATCAAAAATAATCACATACTAAATGATAAAGAACATGTTCAAGTTTAACATATTTTTTTTTCAAATCATTTACACTACACGTTTTGACATGATTGTCAGTTTAAAATCTGTAATAGTCGCTTGTTAGACCCTTAAGAGTAGCATGCCTACTTGCGCTTACGAGCGCGGCTGCAGCGATTTGTGAAATTTTATAGGTTTATCGACTATTACTCGTAAAATTGTAAAGCCTTCGTAGCTGTGATAGTTTTCCTTCGAATTTCGTTATATATCCTACCACCGTGATTTTTTTCACGAATCCAAAAACCACCACTGATCTGGCAGAAGGGGGGGAACTTGACTCCAAAAAAATTAGTACTGAAAGCTTATTATTTTATAAACGAATCCCTTTATCGAAAAATTTACTTTACAAACCCCTTATCATTTTGAAAGACCTATCTAATGGCATCCCACACTATGGAGTATATTACAAAAAAAAAATACCTTCCCCACTTTACGTGTATAATAGGAGGTACCCTAAAAAAATACTTTTCAATATTTTATTCCAGCACTTTGTCGGCGTAACTAATGTGTATATAAGTATATCCATGCCAATTTACAGCTTCCTATTTCTAATAGTCTTTGAGCTACTCTGCGAACGGACGGACGGACATAGCGAAACAATAAGGGTTCCTTGTTGACTTCGGAACCCTAAAAAGCTATCTACCGATACAGTAAAAGAAACTACCTACCTAATGTAACATTTCTTAAAAAGCGTAATTTAATATTGATTTATCTTCTAGGTTTAAATCATTATTAAATGAAGCTTTACGTATTAGGCACAGTTATTAAAAAGAATATACAGGATTGATATCTTTCTAATTTATTTTCGTTCTTCTATACTTGTTATAAATTTCTTTCCAAAATTGATATTCATCTGGATTTGGCATTGGTACCATCTTCAGTTCATCACCGACGTTTAAAAAGTTTAGTTGATTTTTGTTATGCGGCACCCATCTCACTGGTAAATTATTTGGTGTTGGATTCCTGAAATAAAACCATTTTATTAAATGAAAATAGTTATTCAAGTTAAAACGTGATGTACGAAGGTGCTGCATTGTATAATAAATTACCAAATAACATTAAAAATGCAAAATCCATGTCAATATTTAAAAAACACTTAAAGTTACTTATCTTTAATAAAGTGAGCGCACCTTAGTACATTACATGCCACTTCCAGTTGCGCGCGCTCCTTGTATGTTTACGTTTTGGCAGTGTTCAATATTAGCGGTTACCCTACACTTTTAGAATATTTTTCTTTTTTGGTATATTGTACTATTTAGTCAAAACTATACGTTGTTTAATTATGTTTTAATGTTACTCAAATATTTCTCATGTAAGTGAATTAAATTCTTATGGGAAATAAAGACATCTCAAACCCGAAAAGAAATATTGAGAGCTACGTAACTGACTATGTAAATTCGTATTTACTTTTGTCTCTGCTATTTGTTGGTAATGGTTGTGCAAATGATTGTGCAAGAAAACTAAAATAACTTGTGAAAATGAAACTTACCCATACTTTGCGAAATTGCTCATCATTGATGTCATCCAGTCTATAACTCTTTGGTCATTATCATTTATCCTGTAGGGCCATATAAAGCCTTTGAACACATAAAGCATATCATCTGCATGGCATGCACCTTTTTCATTGCGAAATTTAGTCATGGATTTAACAAAATTTCTGTTACCAGAATATGTCAAATAGTAACTATACACAGGAGCATCATTAGTACGAGCTAATAGTTCCGCTTCTAATATCACAGGTACTTCAAAATACAAATGTGTATACAAATCTGATAATTTCATTATAGTATTTTCGCTAATTTCTTCTTTGCCGAAATAATACTCCTTTATTTTCTGAGATATTTTGTTTTCTTCCTCTTTAGATTCAAATACTAAATCTTCACCGAAAATTGTGCGTTTGTTGCATTCTTCTAGTGTCTTTTTTGTCTCCTCATCTATCATAAATAATCCCTCTTTATCCGTCGTCAAGTACATGAGCGGAATATTTTTAGGTTTAGTAGTTAATAAATTATATGGTATATCACTGAGTACCGATTCCACTCCAGGAAAGCTTTTCTCAATGCATGGCAATTGTAAAACATGATTATGCAACAACTGAGTTATAGGAATACCTGCTGATGGTAATAATAAATCCTTGTAGGATAACTTGGAAAACAGTTCATAGAGCTCTTTAGGTTGATTTATATTATACCCTAGCTTGCTTACAATTCTACTTGCCACTGCAACAGGATCGTAATTTACAGCCCAATGTGCTAAGGATGACCCACTATGCATAATTGCTCGTTTAAATAGACCATTTGTAGCCTCACTAGCAACAAGTAAAGAGACTGACGTTCCACCGGCACTTGTTCCAAATATAGTTACGTTATCGGGATCTCCCCCAAATGCTGCAATGTTTTTGTTAATCCATCGCAAAGCAGCTACCTGGTCTTTCAAGCCGGCATTTCCAGGTGCTTCTTTGATTCCTAAACATAGGAAGCCTAGTGCTCCAAGTCTGTAGTTAAACGTGACTAAAATAACATCTTGTTTAACTAAAAAATCTGGTCCTAATATTATTTTTCCACCACTTCCCACTACAAAAGCACCTCCATGAATAAAAACCATGACAGGTAGTGGTCCGTTGGTCTTAGCTGGAACATATACATTGATTTTTAAGCAGTCTTCTGTGCCAAGCACTCCCAAGGGTGAGTTTTGCGGACACTGGTACATTTCGTCGATAGCTTTATAAACGCCTTTCCATTTAGGTGCAGGTAGTGGTGCCTGTAAAAACAATTGAATAAATAATATTACAGTGAAACTCATTAACAAAAACTCTTAAAATCACACAAAGTAATATTATAATTAGGTCTAGCTACTTTCTATTTAGATTGCATCTGTTGGTGGCTCTTTCAACATCATTATTTTTATATCAATAAGAAAAATTGTATCAAAATTTTTAATTCGTTATTACGGGTACTTTAACTTGGATCTCTTGGAACTATCCAATACCCCATAAAACTCTATTACCAAGGTAAATAGTTTTCTCTCTAACATATTAAGAAATGTTCTCGCAGATAAAATCATACCATCTCTGTCCTCTACAGTAAATAATAATGATCTTAACTCATCCTATACATCGACCTCATCGTTTGTTTTACTCGTCACAGACCCTACGAAGTTCATGCTTATTCATGCTACACTAATGGGCTTAAAACTTGATAGTGCCCCTGGTTGGGACAATATTCCAGATGAATTCCTTAAAGCTGCACACGATCAAATTGTCCCAATCTTAAGTTATCTGACAAACTTTTTTATTTACTTTGAGCAAGAACTTCCCGAATGCCTAGAAAGTAGCCCTAATAACGCCTGTGTACAAGTGTGAAGACAGCACAAACTCGTCAAACTATAGGCCAATTCCAGTTATACCCTCTATATCAAACATCCTAGAAAGACTCTTTAATTCACGCTTAATTAAATACCTTTCTAAATATAACATATTGTCCCTTTCTCAGTTCGGGTTCAGGCAGGGAAGGTCTATTGAGGATGCGGTGTTGTCACTAACATCTACTATAGTTGACAAAGTGGATAAGGGTAGCAAATTCCTGGAAGTCTTCCTTGACCTCAAAAAGGCCTTCCAGGCAGTGTCTTTCCCCATCCTTCTGCATAGGCTCGAAAAAATCCGCGTAATTACCTCAATAAACGCAAACAAACAGTAAAAATTGGGGATTTCACCGGCTCAAAAGAAACAATGTCGTGCTGTGTCGGGCAGAGGACTATCCTTGGCCCGACATTGTTCCCTATTTATATCAACAACCTATAATATGCAATATAAATATTGACGGGGGTCGCATTTTATCTGCGACCGATGAGAAGATGACATCGCCATAGTCTTTTCTGATAAGACTTGGGCAAATGTTAGAAGGTCAGCCAAAACTGGCCTGTCAATGACTGTAGATTTGCTCAATCGTCACCACCTCACACCAAACGCCTCCAAGTCCAACTACATATGCTTCACCAAGTATGCACGCACCCAACCTCCACTCGAATGCCAATTAAAGATACACTACTGTGCCAACCCCTGATTCCTGACTGTTCTTGCACAAAAAAGTATAGGTTACAGTATACTAAATACCTGGGCATCATGATTGACCAACGCCTGTCCTGGCACATGCATACTGAACTGATCATGAAAAGGGTTAGGAAATTAATATGGAGTTTTAAAACAATGCGACACATTGCTTCAAATAACCTTCTGCAGAAAGTCTACGTGTCACTGGCCCAAACGGTTCTTACGTACTATTTGCCATGCTGGAGTGGAGCAACAAAAAATAATTTCTTAGAGCTTGAGAGGGCGTAGCGATCTCTACTTAAATGTATGCTCTTCAAGCCTCATAGGTTCCCAACCCAAAGCACAGGCTTTGGGTTGGGAAGAGGTTAGATAACACAGGCGTTATCTAACCTCTGACCTTCTGTCTGTAAGGAAACTTTACCTACTCATATTATGCTGAGAAAACACAAATCCCTCCCGTATGACCCCATAAAGGCGCGTATGAGTAGCAAAAGTAGCGCCTTCTGCTACTCATATAGATGTGGTCGCTTCAACTGTCCCAGTTCTCATTTATACCACATATTGAATAAAGAACTGAACATTTACCCTCTGAAATTTCATGACTAGAAATTAGTTGTGGCTGAATGGCTTAAGACTAAAAATTACGACGACATTGAGGCTATGTTAACATCACTTTCATAATTTGTCTAGTAATTAACAGGACAGCAGTAACAAACCCTGTGTCCCTGGCTTCCTCTGATCCCAAGACATTATTGCAAGGCTAACCTAGACCTAACTGTAACCTAAACTTATATATAATATCATATCATGTGTGAGCAATGTGCGCTCGGAAACGGTCGCGTTTGTGCAACACAGCACGAATATTTTATTCGCGTTTTGCGCAGCGGTAACCGCTGCCCGATTTTATACGCAATGGCTACAAAGCAGCTCAATGCCAACGAACTTTTGGCATTCATCAAGCATGCCATCGACTACATGGACGAGGTCAGCATCTTGCAGATCTGCAAGTCCTCCTTCAAAGAGGAAGAGGTATGCAGTGCCAAGTTGTAGTGTGCAGTGCAATCACTCGACCAAGTCGGACAGATGCCATCTCGCCGGAGGGATGGTGGCCAGAAGAGTCTGCAGGATATCTTCGACCTGCTGAAGAGGACCGATCCGGATGACGTGCCAGATTTTGTGGCGAAGGAGCTGCACAAGCTGCCTCCTGTCACTTTAGACCACGTCGACGACACCGGGCTTCTGATGGTCATCAAGTCACTGAAGGCAAACCTGGCTGAGAATAAGTTTTTTTTTTTCAAAAGTTATTGGAAAAGCAAATCGCTGCAAAACCGACTCCACGCAATCTTTTTTGCCCTACAACTAGAGTGTAATCTAAGCCCGCGTAGGCGCGGATAGGCGAGGCGGCCCGCGAGCTGAGGAGCAGGTGGTTTTAACGCTCGCCGCTGTGGCTGAGGCTGGCCGGCTGCGCCGGCCAGCAAGCCAGTGCTGCGGTGGAGAGCGTAAAATACATCTGTGACGATAAGCTCGCGAGGGACCAGAAACCATGGCCTCTGCATGTTTGCGTGCATGTTGCATGTTTGCTGCATACATGGTGGTTTCATTTATTCATAAACAATTTACATTGTGTTGAATATACATGCTATACACATACAAATACCAAAGAATATTAAATGATTAAATAAATCAACATTCCAAAAAAAAAAAAAAATAATACAAGTGTGATGTCAAATAGTTGTTAAATGTCAAATAGTTTTTAAAAATTGTGTCAAAACAGTTTTCAATTTAATAAGTCGTTTTTAAAATAATGTCAAAATAGTTATAAATGCAATGTCAGCACGTTTAAAATATAATGTCAGTTTCAAATAAACAGGAAAATCTTTAATTATTGTATGACATTAGTTCCGATATATTATATGGGCATTTATCTAATAAAAAGGCTTTTAATTTTGTTTTAAACAAGTGGGTGCTATAAATCAGGATCTTTAGCTCTGAAGGCAGTCCATTAAAAATTTCCACAGCTTGGTACCTTGAGCAATGCTCTACTATATTAAGTTTAGGTGCTATTTGTTGCTTAAAGATTTTTCTCCGTGTACTCTCTCTAATCTCACGTTCTTCCTCTGATTCAAACTCATGTAAGTACTTAGCAAAATGACTCAGGAGGACCAATATATATAGACTAGGTACTGTTAATATTCCCAATTTTTTAAAGTAATCTCTGCACGAGACAGTTTGTGCAATTCTGACAATTGTCCTTATGGCTCGTTTCTGTAAGACGAATGCTCTCTGCCAGTTATAATTGTAGCTATTTCCCCAGAGCACGATGCTATACCTTATCCTAGACTCAACCAACGCATAATATACAGCCTTTAACTGTTCTATGTTCAACACATCCCTAAGGCTTCTGAGTGCGTAACATGCTGACGATATGGATGATTCAATAGCAGCAAGCTCCGGTTTCCAATTTAAATGTTGTTTACATGAATGTTGTTCAAATGGTTGTTTGTTTACATGTTTGCATGCTTGCTGCATGCATGGTAAAAATATGTTTTAATAGCATTATGTAAATGTTTTAGAATAATATACTACTTACGTTCCTACTAAAAAGGATGAGAACTTGTATTCGATCATCGATGCTATTGGCCGCAAGGTTGACTACAACTGTCCCAAAACCCAGGTGAACTATATTTCAAGGGTGCCTATATTTAATTCAAATGAGAAGTTGATCATCGTGAGTTTCCTAAACCGGTATGCAAAAGAAGATTTTATTGCGGCGGCTCGTGCCAATAAGAACCTATCCACCTCTGACATCGGGTTCCAGGGTCCTTCTCAACGTGTGTATGTCAACGATCACCTGAGCGTCGAGTACAAAAAGCTTTTAAGCAAAGTGAAAGTCTTGGCCAAGGATAAATATTATGAGTATGTATGGGTTAAGCATGGTAAAATTCATATTCTTAAAAATAAAAATTCCAAAGTATTTATCATAAGAAAAGAGGAAGATTTAAACAAAATTGTCTAATATGTTTTTTAGTTTTTACGCGTTCAATCCTATTTTGCTGTTTTAATAATATTTTACTTCATGTCATAATAATGTTTTACAAAAGGTTTAACACCTCTGCCACGCTAATGAGCTCGACACCTTTCCTTTGTCTAGCTACTTGTATCCTTTGTGTTCGTTATCGCGCTGTTTACGTTAAAGCTTTACCGCACTATAATATGTTTGACTCTTTCGCGCTTGCACGCACCGCTCACTATTGCTTGCTTCTTCGCACAGTTGTTTACTACTCCGCATCGTATGATTCTTGCGCTCGCGCAACTTTTATTGAATGCTACCTTCTTTACACTTTTTTAGTATTATTTTACCATATTCTACAATATTATTTAATGAAATGCTTTATTTTAATCGATTATACAAATTTATACACTGTTATTGGTTATGGTTTCAATGGCTGCTGAATTAAATATTTTTTACCAAAACGTTCGTGGGCTTAGAACTAAAAGTGATACTTTTTACCGCCAAATGTTACTAAACTCGTATGATATTATTGTTCTTACAGAGACGTGGTTATTGGATGGGGTGTTGAATTCTGAGTTTTTTGACGAACGGTACATTGTGTGGCGTCGCGACAGGGATTATGTTTTAACCGGACAATCGCGCGGTGGGGGTGTTCTTATTGCTACCCGTAGGGAACTATCAGTTATTTGTCAACCTAGTTTCCATTCTACAGCGGAGGATCTATGGCTCAGCATACGTCTGAGAAATTGTAATACACGTAAATTTATTACTATGCATATTTGTGTTGTTTATTTATGTCAACAAAACTTAGGTCTATCTTTTTCTGTTCAGCTTCTTAATTACCTTACAAAGTTAAACCAAATAGTTATGAGCAACTCTTCTGATACATTTCTCGTCGTTGGTGACTTTAACATGAGTGGTATTAACTGGGTCCTATCTGAGAAACAATGGCTAGTCCCATTGAACCCTAATAGTCACGACGAGGTTTTGCTTAGTGACGAATTATGTACTCTGGATTTGGGTCAGTACAATGGTGTCCTTAATAGGTATGGTAAAATTTTAGATTTAGTACTTTCAAGTCAATTGGTTACTGTGGCTGAATGTTCAAGCCCGCTGGTTCCCATCGACGCCTACCACCCAGCACTACAAATAAATATAGATTTTGTTGTAGCTCCGCTGTTAGACTGCGCGTCTCGGATGCAATTTCTGTTTGATAAGGGTGACTATGAGTCTATAAATAAGGATATTTGTATGACTAACTGGGAACTCGAGTTTGCGACACGATCAATGGATGATTCAGTAACCTTTTTCAATCAAGTTATTTTTAATTTACACGCTAAATATATTCCTCAAAAATTACATCGCAATAAAGCATATCCAACTTGGTACAATTCGGCACTCATAAAAACAATCAAAGAAAAATTCAAATATCTTAAAAAATTTAAGAAGTATGGTAATTTAGCTGATGAGTCGACATTTAAACTTCTTCGGGAAAGGGTAAAGGTATTAGAATCGGAATGTTATGAAAATTATCTGAAATTAACTGAAAAATCTATTAAAGAAAACCCGAAATATTTTTGGACCTTCGTTAAAAAACGACACAACTCAAATGCAATCCCGAGCACCTTAAACTATAATAGCGAAGCGTTGTGTACCGGTGAATCGATATGCGAGGCGTTTTCCATGTACTTTCATTCTACATTTCTCGACACTAGCCCTAGTCATTCAGATTTTTCGCCCCCTATTTTTACGGAATCATCCAGCCTAACTGATATTTGCAGTATCGTAGTGAATGCTGATGAGGTTAGTAACATGCTGCGTAAGTTAGATACGACTAAAGCAGCTGGCCCGGACAATATTTCAGCGAAATTTCTTGTATGGTGTGCAACTTCCATTGCCCAACCTATCTCGTTACTGTTTAAAAAATCCTTGGATACTTGTGTTGTTCCCCAACTTTGGAAATCGGCGTTTATAACGCCTATACATAAAAAAGGAGTCTAAACAGAAATTGTTAATTATAGGCCGATATCTAAACTCTGTATTATAGCGAAGATTTTTGAAAGGATTATCTATAACCAGGTATATAGTGCTCTCAAAAATTCATTTAGTTCATTCCAACATGGTTTTTTGAAGGGCAGATCTACCGTTACCAACTTAATCCTCCTCAATGATTTTATAACTGAAGCCATGGATAACGGTAAGCAGGTCGATGTCGTGTATACTGATTATAGTAAGGCCTTTGATCGGATCGATCACGACGTGCTGCTAGCAAAGTTATGTGGCATGGGAATACAAGGTGACTTGCTCAGATGGTTCTCTTCTTATCTGGAGAACAGGTCCCAAGCAGTAGTATTAAGCAATTATATGTCTGGTTGGGTGCCTGTTCCCAGTGGAGTGCCCCAGGGTTCATTGCTCGGCCCATTGCTTTTCATCATTTACATCAACGACATCGACTCTTGCCTGACTTCATCCAAATTGCTGTGTTTCGCTGATGATATGAAAGTCTATGCCACAATATCATCTCAGATGGACATGATTGCGCTTCAGGAGGATTTACGTCGTCTGGAGGACTATTGTCGAGGAAATAAACTAGATCTCAACCATACTAAATGCTCGGTTTTAACATTCTCTCGAAAGCATTCAGTCATAGCCACATCGTATACCCTGGGTGATCAAGTACTACCTAGATCGAATTCCATCCGAGATCTGGGGGTGTATCATGATCCCAAACTCACGTTTGAACTTCATGTCAATGCTATAGTCGCTAAAGCATCCAAGTCACTAGGCTTCATAATGCGGCTATCCAAGTGCTTCACACAAGCCAAAACTTTGAAAATCTTATACTGTACTTATGTTAGAAGCCACTTGGAGTACGCCTCTGAGGTTTGGAACCCATGTTATCACAAATACATTGATCGTATAGAGAGCATCCAAAAAAGATTCATTAAGTATTTGTGTTATCATCAGAAAGTACCCTACCGATCTGAAGATTACCTCAACCTCTGTAAGAAGTATCATATTTTACCCCTAGTGAACCGTCGACAAATCTCTGACTGTGTTTTTCTGTTTAAAATTTTTAACAACTACATTAATAGCTCCGATACTCTTTCCAAATTTTCCTTTAACGTTCCCGGAAGGTCGAAGAGATGGTACCCTCCGTTACGTGTTCCATTTACCTCCACCAACTACAGGCAGAATACGTTTATTGTGCGTGCAAGCAATAGCTTTAATAAATTGTGTAAACAGCACGATTTCGATCCCTTCTCGACAAGTGCGTCTACGGCCAGAAGGTGCCTGAGCCTTACATTTTTTATATAAGGTAATTATTGTTAAATATTAGTATAATATATATTTAGTAATATATATGGTATAATAATAAGTATAGTAGAGTATAGTGTAGTAGTGTGTAGTAGTATAGTATGTTTAAGTTTAAGCTTTAATATTATCCTGTTTATTTTCTTTTTTGTGTGGGCAGTACTGTGTTGTTCACACCATCTTTGCCAGTCTGTTTTTTGTAAGTGAAGACTTGTAATTGGCTGTCTGTTTCGTTTACCATTTTTACTCTGTTTTGTTTAGCTGTAAGTCTTCCATACTTCATAAATAAATAAATAAATAAATAAATAAATATGCTAAATTGTAATTATGATTATAGAAATTATGCTTAAAAAAATATGCGTAAGCTGTTATGCGTAAATAATGTTATGCGAAAATATAATTAAGAGAAACAAAAGTATGCTAAGTTATATTATGTCTTAAAATTTTATGCAAATGGATAGGGAACCGTCATAATATGGGTGACTAAATCCTGGAATTTGAACGGAACCCTCGGTGGGCGAGTCCGACTCGCACTTGTCCGGTTTTTTTTTATTGTTCTTACTTTTGCATCTCGGTAAAACATTTTTGAATATGACAACATTCGTACTCATACCAGACAGCTGAGAAGAACTAACTTATAATTATTGTGTTACCTAAAAGTTTTGTCACTGGAGACGACATCGTTCTACACAAAATAACATCTAAGGAAAAAACAAGAATACCTTTTCAGCAAATAATACGAAAAAAGATAGCATTGCACTAAGTCACGTTTTGCAATTAATTGTTAAGCTTCCAATTGCTTCCCTTGCTATTTCCTTTATTGCTTTCCTTACAGCATTTATATAAATAAAATAGTGCATGGCGCATTGCACGTCAAACATGTTTACATTAGTTGTCATAATATTAGGATAAGTACAACGTCGCAGTACGATAAACAAACCTGTGATAATAAATGTAAGATGGAATAATAATTATATACAAATCTTATATATCGAAATAATAATATTATGTCATACAAATACAAGAAAAAGGCACCAGCTCAAAGGGCATAAAACAACTCGTTCACGTCGCTGTCAACGGAAATTAATCTATAATATAATTATAAAAATTAATCCCTATTTCCCTTGGTCACGGCATCACGCGTGAACGGCTGGGTAGGTGTAGGGTAGGCGTACGGTAGGCGTACGGTAGGCGTAGGGTAGGCGTAGGGTAGGCGTAGGGTAGGTGTTGGGTAGGCGTAGGGTAGGTGTTGGGTAGGCGTAGGGTAGGTGTAGGGTACATAGGGATAGGACAACGTCTGTCGGGTCAGCTAGTAAATATATAAAAAGTCTCACATTTTCAGTTAGCTTCTAAAATACTTTATCCATAAAAAGCCATGCAATATATACATATAGGTAACAAACAAAGCTTACCTTGAACCTCGCGCTGCTATAGAAGCATTATATATGGCAACGTACTCAAAAAACAACCCATCACCGTTTACTTTACTGCTTAACATCCCTGGCTCGATATGAATCATTTCGGGCGCTGGCTATTCTACCAAGTTTATTGCGATAATGTAAATAAAAGTATAGCAGCATGCAAGCAAGCATGCAGCGTGCAAGCAAGCATGCAGCATGCAAGTAAGCCTGCAGCGTGCAACCAAGAATGCAAGCAAACATGCATCATGCAAGCGAGCATGCATCGTGCAAGTGACCATGCAACATGCAGCAGGCATGGTTTCTGTCACGGCTCCGGCGTTCCTTATCGCTTATCCCTTATCGTCGCAGATGATGTTCACGCTCGCCACCACAGCTTCGGCTTACTGGCCGGCTTGTTCGGCCAGCAACAGCCGCGGCGGCTGGCATTAAAATCACCTGCTCCTCAGCTCGCGGGCCGCCTCGCCCCTCCGCGATTACGTGGATTTAAATTACACTCTAGTCGTATTGCAGACAAGACTACGTGGAGTCGGTTTCGCAGCGATTCGTTTCTGTCATTGACTATGTAGCACAACATTTTTACTTTTTAAGACAATATTTTTGTTATTGTCTATTTATATACATTTTTGTTGAAATAAATTCCATGGATACATACGCCGAATAAACAATATTCGTTAAAAAAATATTCTACTGTTTGATACCTTTGTGAAACAAAAAAATGTGATTAAAAATGAAATGTGTTTCTGTGAAATATGTTTCATTCAAGTAAATAAATAGTCTTTGAAACTCAGATTATGAAACAAAAGGCAGATAGACCGTGCGGAACACTGACAGTGAAGCCAAAAAAGCAAATACAAATTCAAAATTGGCACGCGGAGGCCTGCCAATTTTCTTGCGATGTTATCGCGTTCTCACTCATTCGTTTGTTTTTGAGCTTTACGTTAGTTGAAACAAAAACATTTTCAATCACGCTCGTGTCGAAGTTCGGCCGATTGGGATGGACGCTCTTAAGGAAGTTTCTTCCACCATTGTAAACAAAGTAGTAATGAAATACGTTAGCTTCCATTTTCATAATTAGAGTTTCTGCCTCCAATATAGCAGTGGCTTTAAAATACAATTGTGTCTTGAGAGATCAATTATATTATTTTGCAGGTACTTCAGATATTCTTCTTACTGAAGTAAAATTCTCTTGCCATCGTTGACACATTCGCCGCTAGTTCTTCCGAAGGAAACTGTAGATCAGATGCAAATATGTATCTTGTATCTCTGGCTGCCAATGCCTCTTTTGTGTCGTCAGGTATTAAGAAGATTCCATCTCTACTTGTTGTACCATAAGTAACTGGTATATTTTTAGATCGATTATTAAAAATATTGTAAAGATAATCTGTTATTTACAGTCTCTTTTTCTTCAATTCCTTGTTCGATACATGGATAATTTAATAATTGGGTACCAAAATACGCACCACTACGTACTTGTATGGCATTTTGAAAAATAGTAATCTTGGATCTTCAATATTGAAGCCTAATTCTTCCGCTATTAAACTGGCCACCCATAGTGGTTGTCTGTTGATTACCCAACTAGATATTATAGAGGAACCGCTTTATACGATTACTTTATGAAACAATCCTTTCGTAGCATTACTAGCTTGTAACAAAGGCGGATGTTACTCCAGCACTTTGCAATGCTAAAATATTTTCATGAACCCAACTTAAAGCAACAATCTGATCTTTTATAGCAGCTTTATCGGAAGCTTCTTTAATGCCCAAACAAAGGAATCCTAACACACCAAGTCTATAGTTAAAGGTGACCAATATTACGTCACGTTTGACTAGAAAATCCGCACAAATGCTCCCCCATGAATTAGAACCATGACCGATAACGGTTTCTTAGTGGAAGCTGGAACATAGACGTTAATTTTCAGACAGTCTTCGGTTCCAACAATACCGAATAATGAAGATTGTGGACATTGGTTCATTTCGTCTACTGCTTTGTAATCTCCGTCCCAAGATGGTGGTAGTAGTGCCGCCTAGGGAAGATAAATATCGGTAGAAATATCTTCGTTCTCGTAAACAATTTTATTGATGTAGCAAACTTAAGTCGAGTCATTTGTGTTTGGAATAAAATATTCATATTGTAACTATTGTTTAATTTTAATAATTCCCTTGACTGCGTGTGTAATGAATACATAAAACATCTTTAAAAAATAATTGAGGCTCGTGTACAAGCATCCTCACATAATGAAAACATTAATTGCTATTATAATTTATCATACTGTAATATTATAAAATACCCTAACACATTAAATGACCTCGAGCTGACCACGAATAATACAAACACTATTTTCTATTGTAATTAATTACCACAATTAAACTCATGTTATCTTTGGAAATGCTGTTATGAATAGTAAGTAACGTCGATAAGGTAACAGTAAAGGAGAGCCCACAGGGTGGAGTCCTGTCACCACTTCTATGGACCCTTGCCGTCGACGAACTATTACACAAATTGGCTGAATCTCACATTGATGCGCAAGGCTTTGCGGATGACTTAGTAATCATTGTGAGGGGCTTCTGCCAATCGACTATCTTAAGTAGAACGCGAAAAGGTCTTAGCATAGTCAGCGACTAGTGAAACAGAAGTGGCCTCTCTGTTAATGCTGACGAAACTGCTATTGTACCCTTTACGAAAAAAACGGCGTTTGGATAAACTGGTAATGCCAAAGCTGAATAGGAAAAAATCATTTTTCCCACGGTAGTTAAATATTTCGGCGTAACAATCGACCCAAAACTGATGTGAAACCGACACTTATACAATGTTTAAAAAAACCAAGATGACAATTGGTATTATTGGACGAATGATGGGTAGTAACTGGGATATCAACCCCAAAAACACACTGTGGATGTAAACAGCTATTGCGCGGCCAATTATAACGTACGCATCAGTAGTGCGGCACGGCAAAGCACAACAGACTACCACTAAATAAAAAAACTAGACAGTTTTTAGAGAACTGTCAGTAAAATGGCTGCAGGGGCTATATCAACATGTCCCGATAGGGCAATAAATACCCTGCTTGGGCAAACACTTCTGCATGTATTTATTCACAAGGAGGCGAAAGCCTGCATGTTCAGCGCCAAAGTCTGGGGTAGCAGTTGCTGTCTCTCGCAGAAAATGAGGACCTTACAGGACTCAATACTGGCAATGCTCGTTCTCGGCTTGACAACTGATGCCATGCTACTGCGGCGTGTATTTGAGTAGCAAAATTCCTTCAAGGGACTACTGGATCAAAAGTCAATCACCTTAGGAAGTAGGCTCCCTGATCTGGTTTCAAAATAGGATTTAAAGCAGGATGTGGGATAAGTTGAGGCGGCCTAGGCTCAGCAAAAGTGTAAACCTTGGGTAGTACAGCTCCATTTTCCAAGCAGAGGTGTACGCCGTCTTTGAATGTGCGGAAGTAGACCTGCAATGGCTATACGTCAACCTAACCATATACATTAAATCAGAGAGCCAAGCTGCTTTACTAGCATTGGGCTTGAACATAGTATAATAAACTAAAAAAAAATGCACTCCAGGAGTGCCGGCAGAAGTGAAAACTTGATTATTAACGTTGAGCATGTTTGATATTTTGGAATGGTTAGGGAATAATTTTGCACCAATTGCTTTATCAGTATAAAAGTACTATCATTTATGTGGTAGAATACAATATTCATTTATTGCGCTATCGTACACAAACATGACAATTTATATTACATTAAAAATTTAACACTTTAAAACTATTACAATTATTTTACATTAAAACTCTCCATCCGTCTTACGCTTTTTCGATCAGGTCACGTGTCCTGACGCTAGTTTAAGATTTTATACCCATTACAGAAAAAGTGCTCAACGCCGCTAAAGAAGTTTTCTCTTCAAAAAAGAACCGCCTTAAAAAAAAAACTAAAAAGTGATAAATAACTTTAGCACAGAACACACATGACTTTAGTTTCAGAAGTCGGTGGCAATACAAAACAGCAAACAGAACAAAGCCACCAACTTCCGAAACTAAAGTCATGTGTGTTCTGTGCTAAAGTTATTTATCACTTTTAAGTTTTTATTGAAGGCGGTTGCCTTTTTAAAAAAAGTTTTTATTTAGTAATAGTTATCGATCACTCTTACCTTGAACCTTGTGCTACTGTTAGTAGTAGCATACGGTATTCCAACGTATTCAAAAAATGACCCATCAGTACTGATTTTACCGCTCAAAGTCCCTTGCTCAATAGTTACTTCTGGTGCTGGCTGATCCACCAAATTCATCGCGAATAAAGTAAATAACACTATTCTTTTACCGCACTTCATCTTGATGATGATTATTATAGTCTGTAATCACTGGACTATAAAGAATAATTTTCCTTGTTAAATTAATAAAAACATTCGGAAGAGATTATATCATAGACAATAGAAACACTATGCTCATTGCAATTGAATAGACTTATAAAAGACTTTTCTCGTGACACTGTTACTATGAGTATTAACAACTTGGGAATGTTTATATTATTTGACAGTTCGCCGGTTAGCCTTGCGCGATGACACGCGTTGCGACTGTAATGACGATACGTGTTGGAAAGAGATGGCGAATGTTGAGCCAATTATTAGGTGTACGGAAGTGGAACGCAGCAAAGACATAATAATGAAATAAATTGATAGAATGAAGTACAGTAATAATAATATATGTGGGGACATTTTTCACACACGGCCATCTGACCCCAAACTAGGGAGACCCTGTAATATGGGTGTCATATACATACACAAATATTTTTTTTTGTAAATACATACATAATATAGATAAACAACACACAAACACAAGGCAAACACAAGTGCTCATCACACAAATGTTTACCCTGGCCGGGAATCGAACCCGCAACACGCTGCGCAGCAGTCGATCGCTCAGCTACTGCGCCAACCATGTCGTCAAAAGTCAAATACAGATTGATTTTTATCGCATTATTATGTGTTAAATTATAGATGTACAGGCATTTTAGGTTTTTGATTGACATTACAGTTTTCATAATATGTATCAAGTATTTCAGGAAATTAGATAATTTACTAACGGAACTATTTAAAGTAAAGTGCTCAGTTCCTCTTATTTCCTAGTTGTTATGACTTTGTTGCTTGGTAAGTTTTTTCCAGACCAATTAGGTGGAACTGCTGTGTGGAACGACTTCATTTCTTGTTTTTACTTGACCAGCATTCATTTTGTCGTGTTTTATTTATACCAGTTTTCAGGATATATTTTTAATATATAATATGTGTATAGTGAAGTGATTTTAAAACCTTTCAATATAGTCAAGCTCTATAATAACCGTTATGCTTATTCTAACCATGAGCACCCGCCGCACAAGTTTCATAGGGATATTTTCAGGGCTGTATTAATCATTTTAGTTTTTTGTTTTTTATTGCCTAGTCGGACTATTTTGAAAAGATGTTTCATAATTTATGATTGGTCTATTTACTGCCTAATAATTTGGCTTAAGTTTTATTTGCAGTTTTCTACTCTAACACTCATCTCAAGGTCGTGCCTGTAGGACCCATACGCAGGGTACTCCGTAAGGAGATGGAAGACCGTCTCCTGCTGGTCGAAGTGGCAGAAGTCGGGGTCGCTGGGTTCTCCTTGCACTTAAAGTGAGTCAAGTATTCAGAGAACATGACGGTCATCGCTCGCTGCCGACTTGTTGATCCATTTCTTTTTCCGGGGTGGAAAATCTTCATGGATGTCCTCCGCACTGAGGGGGGGGGGCGGAGCCATTCATCTCGGTGTTCCATCTCAAACCTACGTCGGGGGTTGCCTAGCTTCATACCATGTGGACCATAAATGTTATTTTATAAAAACTAAAACCAAGATGAAAATCCATTGAATAACAATTTATTTTTCATATTTTATTATAATGCGTAGGGTGTAAAGGGTCCCAAACAACATATTTCAAACCTCACTTGCTCGTGTGGAACCTTGCTAACAAATAAACGAGGTTAAGGCGACTCACCAACACGCACTAGACCAGCGTGGGATACGGGCCTATCCCCCCAATGGACAGACGAATAAGAAACAGGCTCTAAACGCTCGGCGGCTCCAGTAGCTATGCTGGCGTGGACAAGCGGCTTTAGCCCTAGGGTCAGGGGTGCAAGGAACCTCCGAATACTATCTCCGCGTAATGGGTGCCTGACGATGGACGACGCAGAAAGAGGAGGCAAGATGACCTGGACGCGTACCAGCAGGGATGGTTCAAGGTGGCACAGGCAAAAAGATTCTGGAAGGACTACGGGGCTCCTGTTTGCCCAGCACTGGGATAGCAACAAACTAGATATAAAACAAACGTATAAAGCAGTGTCATAACCATTATATCAATAAATAGATATCGATCGATAGTAAAAGAAACTAAAGTGACATTTCTTAAAAAAGCTTTATTAATATTGATTTATATCTAAGTACAAGTTTTACGTATTAGGCACGGTCATTAAAAATAATACCAGTATTGGTATATTTCTAATTTCTGTTCGTTCGTCTATACTTGTTATAAATTTCTTTCCAAAACTGATATTCATCTGGATTTGGAATTGGCACCATCTTCAGTTCATTGCCGATGTCTAAAAAGTTTAGTTGATCTCTGCTGTGTGGAACCCATCTCACTGGTAAATCATTTGGTGTTGGATTTCTGAAATAAAACCATTTTATTACATGAAAATAGTTCTTGAAGATTAAAGAAATATTGAGAGCTACGTAACTTGTTCTGTAAAATATTTACTTTTGTCTCTGTTGGAACGATGTATGTTAGTGAGTGTAATATGAGAAACTATAGTGGAAGAAAACTACAACCATCATCTTTCTGACCTGGTCCCATGTTACTTGGGGTCGGCGCAACATGTTTTCAACATGGAAGAAAACTACAATAATTTGTGAAAATGAAACTTACCCATTCTTTGCAAAATTGGTCAACATTGATGTCATCCAGTCTATAACTATTTGATCCTCATCATTTATTCTATAAGGCCATATAAAGCCTTTGAATATATAAAGCAGATCATCTCCATGGCATGCACCTGTTTCATTGCGAAATTTAGTCGTAGATTTTACAAAATTTCTGTTACCGGAATATGTAAAATAATAACTATACACAGGAGCATCATTAGTACGAGCTAATAGTTCCGCTTCTAATAACACAGGTACTTCAAAATATAGATGTGTATACAAATCTGATAATTTCATTATAGTGTTTTCGCTAATTTCTTCTTTTCCAAAATAATACTCCTTTACTTTCTGAGACATTTTGTTTTCTTCCTCTTTAGATTCAAATACTAAATCTTCACCAAAAACAGTGCGTTTATTGCTTTCATATAGTGTCTTTTTTGTCTCTTCATCTGCGAAAATTAATCCCTCTTGATTCGTTGTCGAGTATATGAGTGGAATGTTTTTAGGTTTGGTAGTTAACAAATTATACGGCACATCACTGAGTACTGATTCTACTCCAGGAAAGCTTTTCTCGATGCATGGCAATTGTAAAATATGATTATGCACTAGCTGAGTTATAGGAATACCTGCTGTTGCTAATACTAAGTCTTTGTGTGATAACTTTGAAAATAGCTCATAGAGCTCCTTAGGTTCATTTACGTTATACCCTATTATGCTCACAATTTTACTTGCCACTGCAACAGGGTCATAATTGACAGCCCAATTTGCTAAGGATGAGCCACTGTGCACAATTGCTCGTTTAAATAGGCCATTTGTAGCCTCACTAGCAACAAGCAAAGAGACTGACGTTCCACCGGCACTTGTTCCAAATACAGTTACGTTATCGGGATCTCCCCCAAATGCGGCAATGTTTTTGTTAATCCATCGCAAAGCAGCTATCTGGTCTTTCAAGCCTGCATTTCCAGGTGCTTCTTTGATTCCTAAACATAGAAAGCCCAGTGCTCCGAGTCTGTAGTTAAATGTGACTAATATGACATCTTGTTTAACTATAAAATCTGGTCCTATTACCATTTTTCCACCACTTCCCAGTACAAAAGCACCTCCATGAATATAAGCCATGACAGGTAGTGGTCCGTTGGTCTTAGCTGGAACATATACGTTGATTTTTAGGCAGTCTTCTGTACCAAGCACTCCCAAGGGTGAGTATTGCGGACACTGGTACATTTCGTCGACAGCTTTGTAAACGCCTTTCCATTTAGGTGGAGGTAGTGGTGCCTGCAAAAACAAATGAATAAATAATAATAAAACTCATTAACATTTTAAAAGATTTGCTATCATTTTTATTGCAACAACAATAATAACTATAATTTGTTGTATATTTTTTTAGTATGCTGTCGTAGTTAGGAAATCCTAATATATTTCGCAGTGATGTCATTTATAATTTAATAATTAATATTATAATTCAGTCTCGCTTTATCTATTCAGATTTCATCTATTGGTGGATCTTTGAACCATTATTTTGTAAGTCGTAAATAACACAGAAATATTAATTTATAATATCCATATTTAATATTATAAATGCGATAGTTACTCTGTCTGTTACGCTTTCACGCTGAAACCGATTTTAATGAAATTTTGCATGAAGATAGTTTGGACCCCAGGGAAGGGCATAGGGTACTTTTTAGTAAGCGACTTCATCTGTTTCCGATATATCAGACATCCACGCGGACAAAGTCGCGGGCAAAAGCTAGTAATTTTATAAATACAGGTACTTTGGCATGTAGATAAATCATTTTTAATAGGGACAAATTTTTTGAACTGTTATTTAAACATTCGAGAGGTTATTATGAACAGTTGAAAAGAATAATGGTCAGTTATTTTTTTATCGGCGGTTGATAAAGAATCATGGCGAGATTAATACATTCATTTGTATGAAAAAAAGAAAGTAGTTTAGGGAGTTTAAAATATTTTCCAATGTAAAGAATACATTACCAGGAGTAGAATGATATACTTGGCATATTTTTAAACACCCGCATAATTAAAATATTACGAAATTAAAATAACACTTTATCGATTCATCTCGATGCCCATTGTGTGTTTATAAAAAAAGAAAGTGACAAGCGATGTTAACCGATCTATAAAATTGGCAGGCAAGTGATGTGACAAGTGTGTGGAAAAAAATAATCATTTTTTTCCATATTTATTTCCCATAAAACGATGCAATTTCAATGTAAGTACTGAGAAACGGCGCCTGTCAGTGTCACTGTTACTGTATCGTTCTGAAATAATGAGCTTTTGGTTAAACTATTAACTTTTTTTTGCGGGGTTTTAAAAATATTGTAAATGCCTGAAGATACTCTTTAGGCACCCAAGAATATAAGAATTAGAATTTCAACTTCTCTAAACATCTTATTTTTTTTTTTGTACAAAGCTCGCCATGA
Organism: Charanyca ferruginea; assembly: GCA_947361185.1. Classification (NCBI taxonomy): domain Eukaryota; kingdom Metazoa; phylum Arthropoda; class Insecta; order Lepidoptera; family Noctuidae; genus Charanyca; species Charanyca ferruginea. The sequence goes on along the minus strand of OX376061.1, from coordinate 28,922,158 downwards.
TTCTTTGAGTGACAGTAAAACATAGACAGTAATAAAAAAGCAATTGGCCGGTTATTTCGTCTTACCATGTCAGTACTAAATAAATAAATTGCCAGTAAAAATGATGGAATCGGCAGTTAGATAAATCGAGGTGTCTAGTCGTCCGATAATCGGATGATACTACGTATGGTAATCCTTCTAGGGCGGATCCAACATGGTTAGATTAGATAAGAACTGTGACCCTCTACGCCAGACCCAAATCGCTTTTTACAGTCAAACTTATACATTTCTATAATACTTTGGTTAAATGTTGGTGATCATTTTTGGAGGTCATTTACTTTAGCTGGGGGTTCGTTAAACATAAGCCGTACATAATTAATTGAAAAATACATCACCTCCTAGTTAGTGTTTCTAGACAAATAACCCTAAAGTATAGATTACATGTGGGAGTGTGTCACTTCGTCCGTCCTGTTCCCACCATCCACTCCATCATCTTACAATCCCACATACATGTTACTATAATAGGTAGGAACATTTTACATTTTTACTCAATCATCAATAACTACCAATTATAATAATATAATATTATAATAAAATTTTATAAAAATATATAAATAAAAATATAAAAATAAGTAGGGGGTCACAGTTCTAACCTAACCTAATCATGTCGAATCCACCCCAGGGGGGACTTAAGGGTCCTAAGATTTGGTGACTAAGGTTTGGTGATCATTTACTATTTTTGGTGGTATATATATTTTTTTAACCGACTTCATATAAAAAAGGAGGTTATCAGTTCGACCCGTATGTTTGTATGTATGTTTGTATGTATGTATGTATGTTTGTATGTATGTATGTATGTTTGTATGTATGTATGTATGTTTGTCTGCGATTATCTCTCGTTTGGCTGAACCGATTTTGATACGGTTTTCAGAAAAGTGTTTGTTACATTCTGGAGAAGGTTTTAGTACACAACAAACAGAAATTTATTCAGCGCTTCTTGAAAAAGACAAACACCGAGAAGACGTTTTCGTTTCTTCCATCTTTATCTTTGGAGGACTTTCAATCCCTGTTTTAACTATGTTGCCGATCCTCAATGGATTTGGGTGATAAGGAGGCACTAAAAAGTTTAAAATAAAAACTTTTTTGAAAAAAGAGAACCGCCTTCAATAAAAAAACTTTTTTTTAAGGCGGTTATCATTTTTGGAAAAAAAGTTTTTTTTTTATATTTTATTATTCCCATTATATACCTACATGGACTTATTCTGTTGTGCCCTGCGTGAATTCATTCTTGTAATCAGTCACAAAATTTGATTGTTGACATAAAAATGTTTAGATTTTACAATGTCGCATTACAAATTAAAAGAAACCTGTAATCTATTATAAATATATTATAATAAATTCGTAGCGAAGTCAAAACTGTAGAACATATAATTTTTCGATTTTTTGTCTGTTTGTCTGTTTGTTAGTGTGAGTATCACGCCAATACTTCCGGATAGATTGTGTTCAAATTTTGAATTAATATTCCACATAGATCTAATTAGTACATATGCTATAAATTATCACGCTATTTCCTTTGAGGGATGAGGATTGTTGCATTTTGTTCGTATTTTCTTTTTACAGTTTAACACGGACTACAACTTTAGTTAAAAGACTACAGAAAATGATGCGATATTGTAGCTGTAAATTTAACATTTAAAATTATTATCATCACGCTTCACCTTCAAGGAGCTGACCAGATAATCATGCCAAAGTAGAACAGCTATTGTAATACAATTGTCATCGAAGTTAATGGCCTATCTGTTCAACAGCTGTGCTATTTAATAAACCACGGAATGTAAGTTCGATTCCCAACGACAGCTTTACTTTTTGTGTTCTTTCAAATTCATTTTTTAAAGCCTGAAGATTTCCTAATAATAATAAAAGAGAAGTTAGCATACTTTTAGCTTAACGTTGACTTGCTTAATAAATTTTCCTTTTTTTAATATTATTGCAAAATATCTATACCTATAATAAAATCGTAGAGACGTCAAAAGTGCACATTGGACATTTTTGAAAAAAAAATTGCTGTTTGTTTTAAAAACGATACTGATGTCAAAAAGATAGTTTTTAGAATATTTGTCTATTTTTAGTTTTTTTTGTATGTGCCCGATTGGCACAACGACTGCATAGAATCTATTCAAATTTTGCAAAAATATTCCTTAACATTCGCGTCATAAGCTACGGTATTATATATTATTACGCTATTTGCTTTGGGGGATGAGCAATGTCGCATTATGTTCGTATTATTCTACAGTTTAACACAGAATTATAAAAAGTCGTGACAAAATGATGAAATATTGTAGATAGCTGCAGACCTTTGGAAATAATTATCATCACGCTATAATATCTTCAAGGAGCTGAACAGTTCATTATGCCAAACTAGAACGGCTATTTTGATCCGTGAATCGTCGAAGCAAAACGATTAGACGACCGCTTTGACAAGCTCAATCCTCATTGACAGATTTATTATTGTAATTTTTTTAATGCTAGAAGTTTTTCAAATAACAGCAAAACAGTATCTGCAAACTTTTAGCTTAAAGTTGATTTGCTTAATTATTTTCTCAATATTAAAATTAAATCTAAACAAGATCTATGTATGTATCTGCGTACTGTTTTATTTAGAAAATTTAAAAAAATAAGTTATTAATACTTAAGTTAAAAATTTCGGTGTGTTGCTGACGTAATGGGTAATGTTTTCATTGAGCGTATTTAATATAATATAATATATAATATAATATGTGGGAACATTTCACACACGGCCATCTGACCCCAAACTAGGGAGACCCTGTACTTTGGTTGTCAGACAGCTGATATACATACACAAATATATTTTAAATACATACATATATAGATAAACAACACCCAGACACAAGGCAAACACAAGTGCTCATCACACAAATATTTACCCTGGGCGTAAATCGAACCCGCAACACGCTGCACAGCAGTCGATCGCTCAGCCACTGCGTCAACCGTGTCGTCACATTTATGATTATGTGTCTCATAATCATTTTTGAATGAACTGAAAACTGATTCTTTGATGCTTAAGCTATCGAATGGTGTAATAAAATTTTGGATGTAGATGATAGACACGTAGCTACGACACCTAACTGTATACCCCGATTTCGTTGTCATCAATTTTCTAAATTGCCTCTTACTAAAGAAGAAAAATTAAAGACGTATTCACGTCAATAAAACTGTAGAAACGATAGTAAAGCGATTTTTTTTAAGAATATTTTCTGTCGGTACACGTAGGTACGTCTATCTGCATGTGCCAGCTTCATTTCTGATATGGAAACTTCATGATAGATTTTTCAAATTTTCCAAAAATGTTGGATCAACCCGTCTCATAGGCTATCACGATTACGCTATATGTAATGGGGGTAGCTAAGGTGATCGAAATTATATTATTTTTAATAGTTTTATCGCGGTATTGTAAAACCAAAGAAATGTACCAATACTGTAGGTTTGATATGAAATACCTACTCAGAAATTTAAATCATGTCTGGGAATGTCTAATATTTTATAACGCTGTTTGCCGACTTCCCTCCACAACATTAGATGAGTATTCGATCCCCAATGGTTGTGACATTGTGATTCTTTTAACAATAGGGGGAGGTCCCCGAGACCTGGACACTTGAGGAACAACAAAAATAAAAAAAAAATCGTGTCATAGATTAATTTGTTTATTTCTCTATAATAAGCTCTCTACTATATAACTAATCAACACAGATATATCAGCAGTCTTAAATGTCACTTTAAATGTACTAGATAATAAGGAATACTCAACATAGGAAAATGGACATGTTCAAAAAGGTCCCCTTATGACGGACTGCCAACAATTCGTTCATTTTTAAACTTAAACATTATTTTAACAAACTATTTTGTAACAATATCTATTACAATATAACCAATCACTACTTAATAAAGAAAGTTATACATCATTTTAATAAACTTTGGTTATAATTAGGAACGTTTTCTATAAAATCTCAAAACCTTAATATTGTGGGTACCTACAGCCTGTTATATATTTCAACTGTTGTTTGTTTGGGGGTATTCTCACATCTGTTGAATCTGTTAAACAAAAAATAAAAATAATAAATACTAAAAATTAACTTGCTGTAAAACTGTCTAGTGTAAGGGGACTTTGAGAGTGTCCGAACTTAGGGACCCTTAGATATATACAAGAAAAATTCTCATTCACATTGTGTGATCACAAAAAAACGCATAAATGATATTAGATTAGTACAATAGCAATAACAATTAATAACATTGAATATCATTCCATACTTGAAATACTGTTAACAGACCCCAAACAATAAGTTCAAACAAAATTTTGACTAACCTCAAAATTCGCACCACGCTCCACGACGAATGAGATAGCACTGGCTATTGCCACTCCCCTCCCGCACTTCACATGGGTGTAGCTTCCTAACCGCGCCACAAGTAACTAATTGGCACGCTTCTTCGCACTGATTCAAATTCTGTCCGGCTTTAGGAGCCGTCCAACTTGCACCTGTCCTTAATTTAACTTCATACCATGTGTACCATAAAACTTATTCTTATTTTTCCCAACCAACATCTTTCGGGAGTCATGCCAACCTCACTTGCTCGTGTGGTACCCTGCTAACAAACAAACGAGGTTATCACGCACTGGACCAACATGAACCCATGTTGGTCCAGTGCGTGATAACCTCGTTTGTTTGGGCCAATCTCCCCAATCCCCCCAATGGATACACGAATAAGAAACAGGCTTCAAACGCTCGGTCGCTCCAGCGGCTGTGCTGGCATGGACAGGCAGTCTTTGCCTTAGGGCTTAGCCAGGGTTACACCCCTGGCCCTCCTCCTCCTCCTGAACCTCCAAATATTATCTCCGTGTAATGAGTGCCTGACGGTGGACGACGCAGAAAGGGGAGGCGAGATGACCTGGACGCGTACCAGCAGGGATGGTTTGAGGTGACACAGGAAAAATGTTCCTGGAAGGACTTGGGGGAGGCCTTTGCCCAGTAGTGGGACAACATAAGCTAGATAAAAAACAAATATAAATTTATTTATTTATTTTTATTAATTTTTTTTATTTTTATTTATTTACCCATATAGTTGTGTAATAACCCTTATATGAATATATAGATAATTATCGATCGATAGTAAAAAAAAACGAAAGTAAAGCCTCATTAATATTTATTTATATCTACAAGTTTTACGTATTAGGCACGGTCATTAAAAAGAATACAGTATTGGTATCTTTCTAATTTTTGTTCGATCGTCTATACTTGTTATAAATTTCTTTCCAAAACTGATATTCATCTGGATTTGGAATTGGTACCATCTTCAGTTCATTGCCGATGTCTAAAAAGTTAAGTTGATCTCTGCTGTGTGGAACCCATCTCACTGGTAAATCATTTGGTGTTGGATTTCTGTAATAAAACCATTTTATTACATGAAAATAGTTCTTCAAGTTTTAAGAAATATTGAGAGCTACGTAACTTGTTTTGTAAAATATTTACTTTTGTCTCTGTTGGAACCATGTATGTTAGTGAGCGTTATAAGAAACTATAGTGGAAGAAAACTACAATCATCATCTTCCTGACCTTGTCCCATGTTACTTGGGATCGGCGCAACATGTTTTCAACATGGAAGAAAACTACAATAATTTGTGAAAATGAAACTTACCCATACTTAGCAAAATTGGTCAACATTGATGTCATCCAGTCTATAACTATTTGATCCTCATCATTTATTCTATAAGGCCATATAAAGCCTTTGAATACATAAAGCAGATCATCTCCATGGCATGCACCTCTTTCATTGCGAAATTTAGTCATGGATTTTACTAAATTTCTGTTACCGGAATATGTAAAGTAATAACTATACACAGGAGCATTACTAATGCGAGCCAATAGTTCTGCTTCTAATATCACAGGTACTTCAAAATATAAATGTGTATACAAATCTGATAATTTCATTATAGTATTTTCGCTAATTTCTTCTTTGCCAAAATAATATTCCTTTACTTTCTGAGACATTTTGTTTTCTTCCTCGTTAGATTCAAATACTAAATCTTTACCAAAAACAGTGCGATTGTTGCATTCATCTAGTGTCTTTTTTGTGTCTTCATCTATGAAAAATAATCCCTCTTGATCCGTTGTCGAGTACATGAGCGGAATGTTTTTAGGTTTGGTAGTTAACAAATTATATGGCACATCACTGAGGACTGATTCTATTCCAGGAAAGCTTTTCTCGATGCATGGCAATTGTAAAATATGATTATGCACCAGCTGAGATAAAGGAATACCTGCTGTTGCTAATACTAAGTCTTTGTATGATAACTTTGAAAATAGCTCATAGAGCTCCTTAGGTTCATTTATATCATACCCTATCATGCTCACAATTTTACTCGCCACTGCAACAGGGTCATAATTTACAACCCAATTTGCTAAGGATGATCCACTGTGCATAATTGCTCGTTTAAATAGACCATTTGTAGCCTCGCTAGCAACAAGCAAAGAGACTGACCCTCCACCGGCACTTGTTCCAAATATAGTTACGTTATCGGGATCTCCCCCAAATGCTGCAATGTTTTTGTTAATCCATCGTAAAGCAGCTACCTGGTCTTTCAAGCCGGCATTTCCAGGTGCTTCTTTGATTCCTAAACATAGGAAGCCTAAAGCTCCAAGTCTGTAGTTAAACGTGACTAATATAACATCTTGTTTAACTATAAAATCTGGTCCTATTACCATTTTTCCACCACTTCCCACTATAAAAGCACCTCCATGAATATAGGCCATGACAGGTAGTGGTCCGTTGATCTTAGCTGGAACATATACGTTGATTTTTAGGCAGTCTTCTGTACCAAACACTCCCAAGGGTGAATATTGTGGGCACAGATACATTTCGTCGACAGCTTTGTAAACGCCTTTCCATTTAGGTGGAGGCAGTGGTGCCTGCAATAACAAATGAATAAATAATTATAAAACTCATTAAGGGAAACCCTTAAAATCACACAAATAAATATTTCAAAAATAAATTTTCTTTTATGGGGTTAATTTTATAACAACAATATTAGTAATAGTATTAGTAATTTGGTTTTGTTTATTTATATTGCAGTCGTAGTAAGCAAATTCTAAAATGTTTACACAGTGATGTCGTTTATAATTCTACTTCTTATTTAGACTGCATCTGTTGAAAATTTTAACAATAAAATTAATATAATTAATAAAACGAAAACATGAATTTATAATATAATTTAGTAATTACAGGTACTTTTGCATCTTGATAACACGTTTCGAGTATGACAGCAATCGTATTCATACCAGACAGATAAGAACTAACCTATAATGATTGTGTTATCAAAACATTTTATCACTGTAGATTACAACGTTGTTACGTGCAGCTGCATAAGGGAAATCGCCAACTCAGCACTCAATACTTTTATTATAAAACTATACGCTGCAATTAAACGAACGACGGAAACGCCGAGCTGAGATAGCATTTTGTGACGCACGGACCTAGTTTAGCCGATTATTGTATTTCGTAGTTTTGACATTCCATATTCATACTTCGAATAGGCACTTAGGCTAATTTAGCAGATAATTACTGTAATTCTTTTATTTTAAAATAAATTAAGTTAAATCATTTTTTGTTTTTTTTTTTAATCCTACCGACTGCGTCAATTACGTTAGCTGCAATCAGAACATTTAAAAAAAAAACAAAAAATGATTTAACTTAATTTATTTTAAAATAAAAGAATTACAGTAATTATCTGCTAAATTAGCCTAAGTGCCTATTCGAAGTATGAATATGGAATGTCAAAACTACGAAATACAATAATCGGCTAAACTAGGTCCGTGCGTCACAAAATGCTATCTCAGCTCGGCGTTTCCGTCGTTCGTTTAATTGCAGCGTATAGTTTTATAATAAAAGTATTGAGTGCTGAGTTGGCGATTTCCCTTATGCAGCTGCACGTAACAACGTTCTACAACACATAATATATCTTAGAAAAAAACAAGATTACCTCTTCAGCAAAGAATACAAATAAAATTTGCATTGTACAAAGTCACGTTTCGCAATTAATTGTTAGTGTTCCAATCGCTACTCTTGGTATTTCCAATATTACTTTCCTTATTGCATAAATAAAACAGTGCATTAATAACACGTCTAATATGAATAAATAGGGTATTACACCCATTTTTAAAAAGTGTCTCAATGACATTCTGTAGTGCTAATATGATACCAAAAAAAACACAACATTTTTATTCAATCGATCAGTGCCATAAAAATGCATCTAAATTTTAAATTTTCAAATTCAAAATTGAGACAAATACGACTCTTACTGGACGCCATATTCCTTAGCATAAATGACGTCAGTTTGTTTTGTATCAAATGAGCTCATATTAAATATGATAATTGTATATCATTTAAAAAGAATTAAAATCATATTTTGTAATAGGTGTAATAATGAAACAATTACGTTGGTTACGAAAATAATAAAAGTACAAAGTCTATATTACGCCAATCGGTTGACTGACAGTTGTCAATTTTTTGTTTACACAGCCGTATGGCGTAATGACATGGCCGCTACTATTTCACGGTGTTTTACAACAGATTAAAAATACTGAAAACTTTGAATTGAATTTAAAAATTTATTTTGTTATTTTATGAACTAAAGCTTACATTTTCCGACTGCTTTATGTCTAAACTGTCTCAATAACATATTTATAGATTTTTATAGAGTATAGAGTATTAGTATAGAGTATTCATAGTCATTCACCCTTTTATTCATAGTCATTCAAATTATTTTATTGGTAGTTATAGATGATTGAGTATAAATGTCGAATATTCCTACCTATTATAATAACATGTACATTTCCTCTCGCTACTTATTTAAAAATTTGCTGTGCCGATAGGGTCCATAATTGTTTCTATTATTTTTGTATTTAACACCTGTAGGTGTACATTATGGATTGGAATAAACGATTTGAGATGTAAAATTATATTTTAGGGTTATTCGTACAGAAACTTACACTGACCAGGAGATAAAATATCGGATTAAGATTAAAAAACAAACCTGTAATAAAAACATATAAGATGGGAGTAACGAATAAATAAAAAATAAAAATATTATTATTTTTAAAAACTAGCTTTTATAAGAAAAATGCAACCTAAAATTAAAAATAACACGAATAAATTTAAGTGACTCATTTAAATATAAATCGTACATAAATGACGTAGGTATAAAAATATAGATCTTTTAAAAATATAAAAAATACATAAAATTTATTGTGTGCGTGCGAAAAATGACTGTTTGTTCTGAGTGATCTCTCTGCTCGGGCGCGCCGCAGCCTTAGGGTGTTACTACACCAATCGATCGATCATCGATCGATGCCATCGGTCGACATCGATCGACGGTGATCGATTGGTGGGGTAGCTTTGGCTGATCGACGGATACCGTTCGACTAATCGATCGATTGCCGGTCGATGGAATCGGGCGACGTTGATCGATTAACTCCGGCTATAATCAATTACTAATAATACCTAATCAAGCAATTCGGTCGACGTCGACTAATCCATTCTACCATCGATCGATGCCGTCGATCGACGATTGATCGATTGGTCTGGTAACACCCTTACGTACTGCACTGTTTGTAGTATTATCATCAGAACTAAAAGCGTATGCAAAATTTCAGCTCAATTGGATGCCAATAAATGGTTGAAAAATGGTTTGCACATTCTGAAGCGACCACTTACACGAACAGTGCAAGTTTATATAAAAGTAATAAAAAAACTTGTAATTGCGTTTGCTTGTAATAAGCAGCCGGAAAATGTAAAGCGATTTTGAACATTATTTTTTTGATTGATAGGGTATGCCTCAAGAGAAATTTATATGGGACCGCCCATATAAATTTTATCGAAATTGAATCAGCACTTTTTGAAAAAATCGATAGAAAGCAAAAAAATATACATGGAGGATGTTGTAATGTTCTCCAACCTTGTGCTTTCAATCCCTGTTTCTTAATGAATTTGGATGATAAAAAAAGCTTTTTCATGAAAAAGACAACCGCCTTCAAAATCTAAAAAGTGATAAAAAACTTTAGCACATAACACACATGACTTTAGTTTCAGAAGTCGGTGGCAATACAAAACATCAAACAGAACAAAGTAGAAGTAGCGAAGTATTTTGCCTAAAATACTTCGCCTATAAAATGCTGTGCAATACACAATATAAACAATCAAAGCTTACCTTGAACCTCGCGCTGCTATAGTGGAAGCATAAGGTATGGCAACGGACTCAACAAACGACCCACCACCGTTGACTTTACAGCTCAAAATCCCTTGCGTGGTTTGAATCACTTGCGCGCTGGCCAGTATACCAAGTTTATTGCGAATAATGTAAATAAATCTATTCTTTTGCCACTTTTCACTGGATGGCTCAACTTTCAGCCTTAAAATAAATGTAAAGATTAACTTTTGGCAGGTTTAAACAAAATTAAATAAGTTTCTTTTCCTAGTCACCGACATTGCGCGTCGAATCAGCACACTGAAGTAGAAGAATGCTGGCCACGTCTGTAGACGATCAGACGGTAGATTATGGAGCAGACACGCTGTAGAGTGGAGACCGCGTTCGGGCAAGCGTAGTGTTGGACGCCCTGCAGCACGATGGATCGACGATTTGAAGAAGGTGGCTGGCAGCGGATGGATGCAAGCTGCCCAAGATCGGATTGGTTTATGGTCTCTGGGGGAGGCCTACGTTCAGCAATGGACATCAAAGGCTTATGATTATGATGATGATGATGATTTAAATACGACACGTTTTGTAAATGTTTGTTAGTTCAAAGATCATGTAAGCGGATGCGTTTTCTACTAATAAGACATAACAAGACATATTTAAAAATCAGGTCAAATAAAACTCAATATTGCTTAATTTTTAAAATCATTTGGTTTATTCCTCTTTCGGTATTTTTCATAAATACTTTTCCATAATCGATTAGCTTCGGGATTCGGAATAGGACCCATCTTCAATTCCTGGTTTATGTAAAGAAATTTCAAGTTATCCTTACTACTGGGCTCCCATTTTACTGGTAAAGCATTAGTTGGTGAAGGATCTCTGAAAAATAAAACAACATTGCAAAGTAAATAAAAGATCGATTTAATGATAAGACTGCCCATTATGACACCAAAAGCTATTACTGTTGTAATATTTCTAATTTATTTGGTGTTCATATTAAATTGCATTCTAAACATTTATTCACTGCCCGTCTCTCCTACTACATAAATATGATCTGGGTATCTTCAAGGCACTAGTGAACCGGTTTATCCTAGGCAAGCGTGCTCTACCTTAGACCGCATCATCACTTAAAATCACCTGATATTAAGTAAAGTTGCGGTTAAACGCAAGCCTAAACAAAAAAAAATCTTAATACTCAAATTGAAATTGTAAAAATATGTCAAATAGTACAAACCCATATTTGGCAAAATTGGTCCACATTTGAGTCATCCAATTTATAACTTGTTGATCATCTTTGCTTATAGGGAAAAGCCAAATATTTCCTTTAAACAAATACAATATTTCGTCACTGTGACAAGCTCCTGGTTCGTTTTTAAATCCAGAAATAGTTTTAAGAAAGTTTCTTCCACCATTGTAATCAAAGTAATAATTAAATACGTTAGCTTCCATATTCTTAATTAAAGTTTCTGCCTCCAATATAGCAGGGGCTTCAAAATACAATTGTGTGTTGAGATCAATTATATTATTTTGTACTTCAAAGCTGATATTCTTCTGACCGAAGTAAAATTCTCTTGCCATCTTTGACACATTCGCCGCTAGTTCTTCTGAAGGAAACTGTAGGTCAGATGCAAATATGAATCTTGCGTCTCTGGCTGCCAAAGCCTCTTTTGTGTCGTCAGGTATTAAAAAGATTCCTTCTCTACTTGTTGTACCATAAATAACTGGTATATTTTTAGATTTATTACTAAAAATATTGTAAGGGTAATCTGTTAAAACCGCCTCTTCTCCTTCAATTTCTTGTTCAATGCACGGATAATTTAATAATTGGGTATCAAAATACATACCAAGTGGCTTCTTGGGTCTAGCTTTTACAAGTTTCTTGTATGATATTTTGGAAAATACTTCAAAAATTTCCTTTGGATCTTCAGTATTGTAGCCTAATTCTTTCGCTATTAAACTGGCCACCCACAGTGGTTGTCTGTTGATTGCCCAACTAGATATAGAAGAACCGCTTTGTACGATTGCTTTATGAAACAATCCTTTCGTAGCATTACTAGCTAGTAATAAAGACGTGGATGTTGCTCCAGCACTTTGACCGAAAACAGTAACATTATCAGGGTCTCCACCGAATGCTGCAATATTTTTCTTAACCCATCTTAAAGCAGCAATCTGGTCTTTTATACCAGCATTACCAGGAGCTTCTTTGATACCCAAACAAAGGAATCCTAACGCTCCAAGTCTATAGTTAAATGTGACTAATATTACGTCATGTTTGACTAGAAAATCAGGTGCGTATATGAGTTTTCCTCCACTCCCCAGCAGAAATGCTCCTCCATGAATATAGACCATGACTGGCAGTGGTTTCTTAGCAGAAACTGGAACATAGACGTTAATTTTCAGACAGTCTTCGGTTCCAACAACACCGAATAATGAAGATTGTGGACATTGGTACATTTCGTCCACTGCTTTGTAAACTCCGTCCCAAGATGGTGGTGGTAGAGGCGCCTAGGAGAAAAAATTATCGGTACACATACTTTCATTTGGCGCGCACATAATTGATATAACAAACTTAAGTTCAGGCACTTGCATATCGAATATAATATGCATTTTGTAACTATCGTTTAACGCAGTTCGCTTGACTGCTCGTGTAATTAATATATAAAGCATTTTTGCAAGCGTCTTTAGGTCATAAATACATTTACTATTATAATGTTGTATTATTGATTAATACCCCAACACGTTAAGTGACCTCGAGCTGACCACAAATAAGTATTACAAACTAATGATGACCTACAAAATTCGTGTTATCTTTGCAAATACTGTATAAGTAGATACCTACAAATAAGTAACGTTGATAAAATATTAGGATTTCATATACTTCGACATCTACTGTTGATAAAAATCTATTCATGTTTGATGTTTTAAGTCATAATAACCCTTTTGATAAAAAACCTTGAAATACATAGTTATCGATCACGCTAACCTTGAACCTTGTGCTGCTGTTTGTAGTAGCGTACGGTATTCCAACATATTCAAAAAACGATCCATCGGTACTGATTTTACCGCTCAAAGTCCCTTGCTCAATAGTTACTTCTGGTGCTGGCTGATCCACCAAATTCATCGCGAATAAAGTAAATAACACTATTCTTTTACCGCACTTCATCTTGATGATTATTATTATGGTCTGTAATCACTGGTCAACAAAGTTCAATTTTCCTTGTCGAATTGATTAAAACATCCGGATGAGCTTATGTCGTAGACAATAGAAACACTGTGTTAATTAGAACTACTTGTGCACTTGTACAATTGAATAGACATTTTAAAGATATTTTCTGCGACACTGTTTCTTTATGTGTTAACAACTTGGGAGTGTTTATCTAATTTGACAGTTCACCGGCTGGCCTTGCGCAATGGCGCGCGGTGCGCACGCGCGTTGCGACTGTATTAATGTGAATGGCGATACGTGTTGGAAAGAGACAGCAAATATTGAGCCAATTATTAGGTGTACGGAAGTGGAACGCAGCAAATACAAAGATCAAGTAAAGAAATAAATTGACAGAATGAAGTACAATCGTATACAAATTGTTTGTTATTGCATTATTGTGGGTTACATTATGGATCTTCAGGCATTTAAGGATTTTGGTTCCTATTCTAGTTTTCGTATCAAGTATTTCAGGATATTAGATAATTTACTAACGTAACTCGTAAATTACCCGGTTCCGCTCTCGTTTCCTAGTTGTTATCATTTTATTACTTGGCGAGTTTTTGGGTTGGATCTATTATCTGGAAACAGGGATTGAGGAATAAAAAGTGTTGAATTTGGTAGGAGTTGGGTTCCCGATTAAAACGCTACTTAAACGCAGTCTTATTAAAAGGAACTGCGTAGTTTTTAAGAAATTAATAAAATAAGTTACTAACCTTATACCACGTAAAAAGCGAAAACGGAACGTTAAAATGGGTGATTGACAACCTAATCTGTCAAAATATATTGTTTGTGGTGAAAAATATCGTGCAAAATTGATAAAAAGACATTTGTGTCACTGTCATCTGTTTTCGACCATTTCGTTTCTTTTCGAGTTGCGTGAATGTATTCTTTGTGTTTTGCGGGCGGGGGACTTTGTTTTATAATTGCAATGATGGTTGTGATAGTCAAATGATTTTAAGACCTTTCAATATGGTACCGATACCGTACGGATACCGTTAAGTCTCGTGCTGTCTCTATCACTTTATGTCAAAGTGACAGTGACAGTACGTGACTTGACGGTATCTTAAAATGTAGTAGCATTTGAGTATTTGACTATTAGTCTGACTGGTTTCTCTAACAGTATGGCCGTCGAGCGCTATCATCATCATCATCATCAGCCTGAAGACGTCCATTGTTGAACCATAAAGGCCCCCATAAGGGGGGGGGGGGGGTCGAGCTCTTGGGGTCTGCCTATTCTAGTTAGCCTTACAATGAATTGAGACAATTCTCCAGAAACACTTTAACATTACAAATAAATTCAAATTCTATTACTCTCCCCGCTCCTTCATAAATAAGAACAAATTAATGTTTATAAATAAAGATGTGTTGATCTTCCATTAGTACGTTTATAATGACCGTACAATTTAAATACAAAACGGGTCCTCCTGACGTGCCTAAACAGGCCATTTTCTCGTCGCGTCGCATGTCCAAAATTTATTTGAATAAATTACGGAAAAGGCGAAAACTGTTGAATTTTAACCCGATCCCAAACGTGACTGACGAGAACCGACGCAGAATTTTAAATATTTTTCCTACACTTAAATTATTATAATACCATTAGGCTATTTATAATGAGTAAAAGGGGTTTCAAGAAGGTTTTAGACAGATGTGTTCATGCTTTTTATTTGTTTGATAAACAATTACTTTTTATGAGTGTTTATGAGCAGAAAATTCAGATGATACGTAATTTATTGTTTTGATCCTACTATCCTTGACTACTATCACTTTTATAAACGCGAAAGTTTACGTGGATGGATGGATGGATGACTTCTTCACGCTTAAAAGGCTGAACGAAATTAGCAGAAACAATCACGGTAGGATTTGTACAAAAAAAAATGAAGATGTTTAGAGAAGTTGAAATTCTAATTCTTATATTCTTGGGTACCTAAAGAGTATCTTCAGGCATTTATAATGTTTACCCGGCGGCGCGTTTTTAACGAAAAACTCATTATTTCAGAACGAAACGGCGACAGACAGTAACAGTGACACTGACAGCCACCGTTTCGCAGTTCTTACACTGAAATTGCATCGTTTTATGTGAAATAGTATCACAAATAATAATTATTTTTTTGCCACACACTTATCACATCACTTGTCTGCCAATTTGATAGATCCGTTAACGTCGCTTGTATCTTTCTTTTTTTTATAAACTGATAATTGGCATCGAAATGAAACAAAAAAGTGTTATTTTCATTTCGTAATATTTTAATTATGCGTGTGTTTAAAAATATGGTAAGTATATCAATCTACTCCTGGTAATGTTTTCTTCACATTGGAAATTATTTTAAACCCTCTAAATTATTTATTTTTTTCATAGAAATGAATGTATGGATCTCGCCATGGTTCTTTGGAACACATTGTAGTTTTTTTTTTCATTTGCTCATTCTGACCACTGGGTCATCATGATGAGAACGCCGTGACGCCGTGACGCCGTTACGTGACGTGAAGTACGCCTTAACCACTGGGTTAAGGCGTCCGTCAATCATGCATAAGGTTGTGGGTTTGATACTGGGCAAGTACCACTGTCACTTTTTAATTCATATGTAATTTATTTCTAATTTTATCAAGGACATGACTGATAGCGGTAAAGGAAACCATTGTGAGGAAGTTTGGACCTGAATTCATAAACGTTTGAAGTCGCCAATGCGCCTTGAGCAATAGTGGTGATCGATGCTCGTGTCTTCTCTGTATGAGAAGAAGCATTTGCCCTAGTGGGACAAATATTTAAGTATAGGCTGTTATTATTATTTCCCATTGCCAAAAAAATACCAAAGGGCTATTATCCCACGAGAGCCTGAAATCTGAGCACGAAATCGCTGACAGAATAGCTTCTTTCAGCGATTTTTACGCTGCAGCTACTGTGAATCACCAAGGAGAACTTTTTTCAGGTCTTCATTCAGAATTTTGCAAAATGGTTGTCTTATTTTCGAAAATGTTAAGTCATTACAAGTTAATTATTGAAATCGAAATGCAAGCTAAACGTTTCATGATGGCCTACTGGTTAAGATTTAAAACCGGGCAAGTAAAAGTAATCACTGAAAGTTATAGTTAAATTCGAGATCCAAAGTATTTTGCCAATTAAGGTTGAGCACTATTCTGTACATATTAGCAAAAAAGATTTCCAAAACTTAACGCGTCGTCTGAAAATTCCAGGGTTCTCATAACGTGATAGTATTACAAAAGGCTTTGATCAAATCGCTGCACCCAACATTGATACCGTTTGCAATTCGGTCCGCCTAAACGAAAATACCCTTTTAAAAGAACTTACTCGCCGGCTTCGAACTAATAACAAGTTATTTGACAAACCAGGAGACCCGCAAAAACTTTTCCATCTCGCGCTTATGAATTCAAAAGTGTTAAATTCTCCGAGTACCGATTGGCAGGGGCAAAATCGATTCGCGATTTGCATCGAAGACGGAGCGACTCGGCTATTACTGATGACTCCGAAACTAATCTTCAAAGACTTCGTAAGATGGTGCTTGAATATATTTTAATGATACTTCATTATCATTTCAAACGGTATGTGCTTTTTGGTTGACAGATCGTCTTTGGAATTTATTATGAGTAGGCACGTGCAGGTCTACAGGTGTAGACCAGTCTATACCTTCTGCTTTCTGAACCATTTGATGGGGATGGAATTTTATAGAATGAAAAAGTATCCTCAAATGTTCCAGCCGAAACCTGAAGGTGAATGTCAAAAAGTTGACAACCAATTTCACATATCGCACTATTCGTAAGACAAGGGCAGAACTGCACTTTTAGTGATATTACAGGAGAGCCATTTTAAGATTTTGGTTCTGCTTATACTAAGAGGGTGACGATGCAATAGACCGTTGGGATTTTGTTACGCCATAATGTACTAATATGACAAAGACACTGGCATTGACAATAAAATTATGAACTAAAGTTAATACGCGTCTTTGGCCCTCCAGATAAAAGGGTGTTTCTAAAGCACTGTGGCATATTTAAGTCTCAGTTTCGAATAGCACGGTAGCTATGAAAAAAAAAATAGTGAGCTACTAAAGAACGTTGACTGACAAAAACGAAACACCGCCACACATGCAATCCGCGGTCGTTTAAATCAGGAGCTTCGCATTATTACACAGAAACAATACAGTAGCACAGTCAACCACTTCAACACGCGCCGCCGGCTTTTTTGCAGTTTTTACTACCACCCAAATTTTGTTTCATTTCAACGTTCTGATTTAAAGCGGAGTGCTCAACGTGGGTTTTATGTAGCATGGTAGACAGCTGGCAGTATTTTCAACCTTTTGAAATAGTTATTTACATGACATGGGTGACGAAAAACGTTGTGAGGAAACTTAGACTTATTATTAATGTATTAATGTTAGTCTCAAATCGCGAATACGGGTTGAGAAAGCGTAGTGGTCAGTACTCGCGTCTTCTCTGCAGTGGTACAGCAATAGGTTGGTATTCAGGTAGGCAATCAAGTATCGATATTTTTTCTTTTGATTATATTGGTTGGAAATGGATCCAAAAATTTACGAAAACTAAATTATACTTTCACCATGGTCGATGACCTGTTTGGTTGAGATCAATGGAAGCATTGATAGTGATCAAAGTCAATACAGTATTTGGATTTAAATGTATCGTCCTTTAAATTATTTATTCTACTGCTACATTAAACGCGAGAGTTTGTAAAGCTGGATGGATGATATTAATGTATTGTTACTTTTTGCCCATTAAATGGCTCAAACGAACTCACTGATAATAGGCAAACATGTAGTTATTAATCTAGCTCAACAAAGGATATGTTTTATCGCATTTGTGTATTCTCATGAGATAACTAAGACGTAACAGGATCCGTGGGTGTCGTAAGAGGCGACTAAGGGACTTACTAGAGAATGGGCGGCAGCGTTCTCTGTAACAACCATACTGCGATCGCCAATCCACCTGCCAAGCGTGGCGATTATTGCAAAAACCCCCCTTGAGGAGGCCTATGTCCAGCAGTGGGGACGTCTTTCGGCTGAAATGATGATGAACTAAGACGTTGGCAAAATTTTGAAGTCTACGCAAAAAATCAAACAAAAGAAACAAAACGGTAGGTTTTCATCCGTCGTATCCTCGTATTTTTGCAACACCAGCTACCTGTCCCACATCAGACAGTGAGCACCAACCTTTTATCACAAGCCTGAACTTCGCACGGACTCGCCAAGTGGTCATATTCGCACAATTAAATCGCACACTAGCCGACTCCGGGTCGTACGAGTATGTCGGCCACTATGTATGATGACTGACAAATTGTGAGAATGTGGAAAGAAAACCTGAAATTAAATGCAAAGGGACCTAATGTTGTTTAGAAGCAAGTTGTTTTGTCTTTTTGCACTTGTGGTTTTCACTACTCGTAGTTTAGTTAAAACATATTTTTGTTTCATGTAATGTGATTCTATAACTACATAAAAAATTATAGTTTGTGGTTTCTTTGAGCATTTAATTTTAATCAAATCATTTAACAATTCTGACTGTCTCAAAAAAAATATTGTTTAGTATTATTATTGTACTATTTTTGTGTATTTTAGTAAATGTAGCCGTTCTTTGATAATGCAGACAAAAAATATTGTCGCTGGGTGTTTCGAAGGTTAAATATCTTTGTTTGCTTAGAAAGTATTAATATAGATGTCAAAATATTATTTTTACTGTTTTATATATTTACTGTATAATATTGTACTAACACTTATAGTAGTAAAAAACTTTGTGCCTTGTATTTTATCATGTATCAGTTTAACAATTGTAGGTAAACCATTATATAAATAAGTGAATTCGATCGAAGATTAGTTCCGTCCGTTTGCCTGTGTAACCAAAAATGGATTCACCGATTTTGATGCGATATCTTGTGTAAATTTTAACGTTGAGCTTAGAAAAATTATAATTAGGGACTTGTTTATATAATTAGTTCTGATAATCTCCAAGCATTACTGTGGATATGACAACCACACTTCCTTAATAACCACACAATAAATCACCCGTCGGAAAACCTTTAAGAACGCATGACACACTTCAGTTAACCTAAGACAATAATAAATCTAATTCGTGTGACGTCATTTTATCTTGAGGAGACGTTGATAGATCATCTGAAGACTTTCACATTACATTCATTTATTAAGCGACGTTAAAACTCGACTGTTTTTGCTGTTCATTAATAATGAAGAATTCCGAGGATTAAGGGATTTGTAAAGGGAGCGTATGTTGCTGTTGGCTGCGGGTGAAACAGATATTGTTCGGTTAGGAATGTGAATGTTGCAATTGTGCTTTGTTAGTGAGTAATGGTAACAAATGCTTTTGTTTACTGATACTATCCCATAACCAGGCAAAGATCTCTTCCTTTTCCATGTTTCATTGTCCCTTCAATCAGTCAAGAAGTTGCCCAAGTCATCCCGCCAATATTTCTTAGATCTGCTTCGATGACGGCACTCATCTTGAGATGAACCTGACCAATCCGTCTTGATTCATCCATTGAAAAAGTATCCATAATACAAATGCTAGGCTACTAGGCTAGGAACTACTAGGTTATAGAGAAATTAAATAATAATATTATTGTTTCTTCCGTACCTTCATGTAATTTTTTTTTCACCTTTTTTAAATAATAATAATAATAATAATAATATTTATTTGCCTAAAAACACGGTATAAAAGATGGTAAGACACAAAAAATAACAAGAACATACATGTTTTTGCTTAACAGTTATAAGCGTGCAAATGTTTACAAGCATAATAATTATTTAACATTTATTGTCAAAGAATTCTTTGACACTGTAAAAACTATGACTACACAACCATACATGCAATTTATTTTTGAACAATCTCATATTTAAATTTTTGAGATTGCTGGGTATCTTGTTAAATATACGTACACACATAGAGACACAACTTTTATTATATTTAGCTAGTCTCGGAAGGATATCTAGTAAAGCCATTCTAGCACCTACATGCATTTAACGTGCTGTTATATGGCCAGAGTATTACTATTTTCCGATGGCAGATGGGGAAAGATAGTACTGGAATTGAAACCTAGAACTGGTTGTAGAAGTGTGGGTAGAGAGAAAATGAGGTAGACCGACTAGTCACGATTGCAGGACGAGAAATTAATTTAATTTTTTTTGCTTATATCCTTAATCCTTCCTCGTCGGTGTGGTGTCGGGCGTAAAGAATAGCACCATCCCATATCTTCCCGTGGGTGTCGTAAGAGGCGGCTAAGGGACTTACCAGAGAATGGGCAGCAGCGTTCTATGTGCCTTTGTAACAACCATACTGCGATCGCCAATCCGCCTGCCAAGCGTGGCGATTATGGCAAAACCCCCCCTTGGGGAGGCCTATGTCCAGCAGTGGACGTCTTTCGGCTGAAATGATGATGATTTCCTTAATATATTTGCACGAAAAACCAAAGTTCAACAATTCGTTCCCTATAGCGGAAACCGCCGCCAAAATAAACGAACATCGTAAGATAAAGTCATTAAATAAAGCTGGCGGGGCTTTAAATAGTCGAGTTAAGTGTGTGGCAATACCTTAGCACGATAAATCTAAAGTGGATGATACAAAACGGCATTTTATCTTACAATATGACGTTGACTGATTGTTGAGATGAGCTGCCGACACGATGTCGGTAAATTTCCTGGTTTTTAACTCCCTTGTCTTTTTTTAGTATTTTTTGTGTGAGTTAGAAAAAGATCTTGACGAATTTTAGTCTATTTTTAACCGACTTTAAAAAGAAGGAGGTTCTGAATTCGACTGTATGTTTGTTTATGTATGTTTGTGATGCGATTTTTCCAGCAATTGTAAATCGATTTTGGAAGTTCATATTGCGTAAAGTATGCCTCAGTTGCGGTCCTATATAAATTTCATGAAAATAATTCATCTTTAAGGGTTAGAAATTAGGGGATGATTACATTTTTTTAGTGTGAAGTTTCTTATTGGATTTGGATGATAACAAGAAGCAGGTACTAAAAAGCGAAAAATAGAATAGGTACTCTTTTTCTAAAAAAACAACCGCAGCCCTTATTACACTTGCCTAAATTAAAGTAAAGTGTAATCGCATTCAGTATCGACTGAGTTTAGTCGACTTAGGTAGTTTAGCCAAGTGTAATAAACTCACATCGATAAACACTACTCACTTTTCACACTCACATATATCTTCACGCATTCACACACACCCTCGCACCTTCCACAAACTCTGTATATCACCAAAAAAAAAAAAGACAATTGCCATGCTTAAAAAACGCCTCCTTAGCGCACCTCTCAGTATGTTCTTCTACTGCAACAGCTGCCTCAATATACCTATGGCTGCTACATAGCGATCACGAGTATGATTACTCTATCCTAAAATTTTGTTACCCTTTTGTTATTATAATTAAAAATGGATGATCTTACCGTGATCACTAGCGAAGTTGAGCAAATTGGAGTCGCAAATTGCTATACTTGTTCCCCGGAAACAAGTGTTAAGTTTTTCAATTGTTCACTACATGATCTTAAAATACTGCACATGAATATTCGTAGCCTCAACAGCAATTTTGATAATCTGGTGGTTTTTATGAGTAGACTAACGTACCTGCCTGACATTATTATTCTGACAGAGTGCTGGTTGAGCAAATGCCCAACTATTCCTTTTCTAACGGGCTACATCTCACACACTTCGTCGTATAACACACAAAATGAAGGCGTGGTTGTCTATGTGAGAGATTGTTTTGATGCCACTGTAGAAATACCTACATTTAATGAGGCAAACGTTCTTCTTGTTAAATTCTCAAATAAAGCTGCTTTTATTGCAATTTATCGTTCACCTTCATACAGAGATTTGACTAATTTCTTTAACAGCTTAGCCAGTTTGCTTAATACTTTAACTGAATTTAAAACTTTAGCCATTATTGGAGACATTAACCTAAACATTACTCCTGGGAGCACCGACCCAAATGCTGATGAATACCTTAATCTGACAGCTTCGCATGCAATGCTACCAGCCTATACTCTCCCAACTAGACTCTCGAACTGTCTTGATCATGTGATACTACGCACCCAAAGTTCTGCTACTACATTAATCATTGATTCTCTGATTACTGACCACTCTCCTATCATTATTTTCTGCAACCTTAACCTAAAAATTAAAACTCCCCACCTCACCAAATTAAAAATTGATTTGCCTCGGGTTGTAGACCAAATTAACAACACAGATTTTTCCTTAATCTTTCAGTGTCACAACCCGAATGAAGCTGCTGAATCTCTTGTGTCCATTATGTCCTTAGCCATCAAATCGCACTCATATGTTTCACAAATACCTAGTAGAAAACGCATCATTAAGCCATGGATTACTCCTGGCCTGTTGAGGTGCATACGTCACAGGGATAAGTTGTATCGTAAATTTAAAAAACACCCAGATGATGAAACTCACAAATTGATTTTCCGTCGCTATCGCACCTTCTGCAACAATCTCTTAAAAAAAGTCAAGCGTGAATATGAACGATCACAATTTCGGCAGGCTAGAAATAATCCAAAAGCTACATGGAAACTTGTAAAACGAGTAGCAAGCTTAGGCCAAGACAGAGACTCGGCCTCCGAGCTGTTAAACCGCAGTCCCGAACCGTCGCAGTCTGTGGACAAAGTCAACAACTACTTTGCAAATGTCGGTGGACTCCTGGCGGCTGAAATCGAACACTCTGACTTTTATAAATATCTCTTGGATAGTCGTCCTAACCCCGAGATCACGGTTCCGACTTCCACACCATCCGCGCCACAATCAATGGCCATCCACAGCGTGGATAGCGCTGAGTTGGAAAATATCATCCTCAGCCTTAAAGACAACTGTGCTGTTGGATTTGATGGTATATCCCCCTTAATCGTGAAGGCGACTCGTCACATTCTCATTCCGATTCTGGTTTTTATCTTTAATCTGTGCTTTTCAACAGGTATTTTCCCAGATGTGTTCAAAACTGCAGTTGTTCATCCTATCTATAAGTCGGGAGACAAGGATAATGTCACTAATTTCAGACCCATTTCAGTTTTGAGTACTCTTTCGAAGATATTTGAGAAAGTCATAAACCACAGACTCACCAAATACCTTAATAAATTTAACCTTCTTTCTAATAATCAGTACGGCTTTAGAAGTGGAAAATCCACAGAAGATGCTGTACTGGAATTTACAGATACGATTATTGGCCATTGGGAAAATAAACATAAAACTCTTGCCATATTTTTAGACCTATCCAAAGCCTTCGACACAGTCTCAATTCCCATACTTCTTTCGAAGCTGGAGCATCTTGGTATTCGTGGGACGGCCCACGATCTCTTTAGGAGTTATCTTACAGGTCGTAAACAAATGGTAAAACTTCAAAACTACCTCAGCAACCTGGAGACGATTACTTTTGGTGTGCCACAGGGCAGCGTCCTGGGACCCCCACTTTTTCTCATATACGTTAATGAGCTGTGTCAGTTATCCTTACCCAACTGCAAAATTATAGCATATGCCGATGACACAGCCCTAATTGTTCATGGCCGGGACTGGACCGAAACTTGCCTCAACGCGGAGATTGCCTTGAACACCGTCATGAGATGGTTGACCATAAATCTTCTTACTCTAAATGTCAATAAGACCAAAGGAGAATGGCGAGACTACATGTATTGTGGGACCCAGTGTTAGGAGTAGCATACATTATAGAAACTTATGAATTGTTAAAGAACGACATAAGACTAACCAAAAAGCAAATGGGAAGTAAGTTATAGAAGATGGGAGAAAAAAGATATGAACGGTAGAAGATTATAACCTAAAATATTCTTAAAGTACTTTGGGCATGTACATAATGGCCTATTATTCAGTAGTAGAATGGCTTATTCATACATATTTACTTAAATTCACACCTATATCCCGTGAGGGTAGGTAGAAACTACAGAACGCCATCTGCTACGATTCGTAATAGGTGGGTATCTACTTCTTTTACTTCATCCACGAACATACGTCCGCGCGTTGCGCCTGACTTTTTTAAGGACATCACTAATATTTTCAGTGGATTTTTCTAGGGTGTCCTCCCATTACTTGTCCAGAAACTAGATTGTGGTCAGGTTAAACCTAGCTAACATGTAGTTTAATCAATCAATCATTTATTTTGTTAAACATAGGTATAGTTACAGATAATATATGTTGATGTTGTTTAGCATCATCCTATTGCTCTTTCCAATCCATCGGCACAGTATGTCCTCTTCCATATCTACATCTCTACAAGCCATCATCTTAGCATTCACCCCCTTACTACCTACCATACCTATCATCTTTCACACAATCTATGCTGCTCAGGGGTTTGGCTAGGTTTACAGACATCAACCCTCGTTACGAAAAGGTTCATAAAATAGTAATAACTTTTTAAAGTGGTAAAGGTACACAATATGACTAGATAAGGAGTCCAGTTGTTAGATCTCCTAGAATATAATATAAATAAGCATATTTGCTCTGCTTGAAACTAGAGGTTTGTTAAATAAATAAAAATATATTTTAAAGAAATCGCTTTTATTTACTTTATAATGACTTATAAAATATTGAAGACATACAATTGTTGTGAATCTTGGATATTTTTTTTTTAGTATGTAAGTATTGATTTATCTAATTAAAAGATTATCTAAGAAGGCAGCTGGTGCAGCGACATACCTCTGGTGTCTGGCATAGTCCATCTACCACAATATGCTCATAACATGAGAGCAACAGCCCACTGTCCATGTTCCCACGGGGCAATAACAATAGTATCCTAATATGGCATTTCGCCCCTCCAGCCTCCTATCTAGTGCGATGTATGTATAATAGGACTTGCTACCTATATGCCTAGATTTAATTAGGGCACTTAGAATAAATGGGTGGTTGCCAAATAAATAGTTACCTAGGTGGAAATTGCAAATTCTAGCATTGCTAGGAATATAGAAATTAAAATCCTTTATAATTCGTTTTCTGAGCCCATCAGGTATATGTCGCTTTTCAGCATCATTGCACTCCAAAAACAAGCAGCGCCGTGCTGTATCAGCCGCTCTTTTCAACGTGGGCAATATAATATGTTCAGCAGAAGTTTCCTGTAATGGACGTCTTGAGGTGGATGGACTAGCCTCTTCACCCTCTGCTGTGTCAGATATTCTTCTTGTGGGCAATATTTGTTCAGTAGATGTTTCCACTAATGGATTTCCAAATGTTGATGGACCAACCTCTTCAACTTCCACCGTTTGCTCTGTCTGTTGAGAAGATGTTGGTTGACTGATTGCAGAAGGTGAAACCACAGCAGAACTTCTATAAGAACTGTCCACCACTCTCTGTGCCCGTAAATAGCATGGCACACATATGTCCTCATTTAAGGTTAACTGAAACAATAATAGTAAAATGTTGCCAAAAATAATAATATATTAGGATTTCATATCATTATTTGTTACATTAAATGTTTATAGGGTTACTGGTAAGGTTGGCATCCAAAAAGCCCACTTGTGATGAGACCTTGACAGTAACCTTACCTTAGGCTTACCAGTAACCCTATATAAATTGTTTTCATTACCAATCTGGCGGGGCCTTATCCATTCCGATACAATGTCTCTTATTCGGGTTTCCCTTTCAGACATCTCTGGTCGGACAACTAGCCTGCTCCTGATTCTCAAAATCTATCTGCCACATCCAGCACATACATCACGAAGGCCAGGTTGTGGTTGGGTCTCATGTTCAGGACCATCATTTGGGTTACTATTTATCAACTCCCAACATGAGTGACAAATATAGTTGTCTCCAGTTACCTAAAAATATTATTATTATGGTTAAGGATACACAAAAAATGTTTACAAGCTAAGTTATAATCATGTTTTGCTTCTGGGTTAAGTAAGTGACTAGGTACCACATTCAATGCTGCCAAAGCATGTGTGGTACAGGTACCCATACTGAGTAGATTAAAGAACAGACTATCCAAAAACTCTATCCATCAGGTTATTACGCTAGCAGTGTGGTTATACAAAAATAGTAATATTCTTCTAATCAAGTATGTTGACTTGGCCTGCGAAGTTGTACTTCATCAGTGGTACACCTAGTCATACAACATTGTTAGGAGATTCTGCTCTCTGGAGCCCTTACCATTGGTAGCTTGGGTCCTGATACCGGTGCAGTATTTTATTTTAAAATGTTATTAATATTGTGCACCACAAGCAGTACCTAAGACGACCCACTGACCGTAATCTGCAGTATTATAAAATACTTCAGGTTGTTATTATATTCAGAAGATTAAGAGGTGCTCCTGTGTTGCCCAATACTGCAAGACGAGCAGGAAGAGCATAATTATGATAAGAGTATTAAATACGAAACTACATATTTGTATACGAAATCTCTACTTTTGCTTGCTCCATTTATTTTATATTTGTATGATTTGTGTTCATGAAATTAAACAAATTAGTACATGAATATACTTACATCACGCGGGTACACCCATTTCTGTACTCTTTCAACTATTTGATCACGTTCATCAGACAAACGATGTCTCGGTAAGCGAGCAATTCACAATTATTAACACAACGCATTTTAACCGTTGAGAAATTCCAAATCACTTGCAAGTCGGTCGTCAGTCTAAAGGTAAAGCCAAATTGTCAAGAATCCACAAAATCGCAAAAATAGTATTAGAATCCCACCCACGTTAGCTGTTAAACACAAACAATGGAATGAATTGACAATTGACAATGACATCAAATGACATGACAATTCGACACTGACGTTCCATTTTTACGTTCCATGTTTTCATTACTAATTAATAATAATTTATATTATTTTTACGGACTGTTTATAACAGTATTTATGTTTCGTTTTATACGTTATTGGTTTATTTAACAAGATGTAAGTAAAATAAAAAGGAAATCTGCCAAGCGAAAACGTACTTAAGTATTTTAAGAGGGTAAATCAGTAGTGTAGATTGGAATGTATCAATGTAATTCGTAAAAAACATTGCGTTCGGAAACTGCACGATACTTATTTTTTAATAAACTAAAATCATTAATAACTTTTAATTCCTATTCTCTAGTAACTCAATATTTTTTATATAGAACTCTTATAAACTTGTTACTATAATTAGTATAAACTAGTCCGAGCACGGTGCTCCGTTAATTTTTAAATTACGTGGGTCCAGCCTCGCCATCCTCCTTTACCACATTTTCTGCTATCAAGTCAAGTCAACCCTCTACACCGATTGAAATTCGAGCGCACACCTGCCCAAACTTAAACGCAAACTGCAGTGGATGTCAACAATTAGAAAATACCCCTATTATGAAATATCTTGGGGTCACCCTTGATAGCAACCTGAAATGGAAGCAACATATTGCTGCGACGGCAGCTCGTGTGAGAAAACTTATATATATTTTTAAAAAGCTCAGAGGCGCGGCCGATTTTACCTGTTTATTAACTGTCTACTTTGCGCTCGCTCAATCTGTTCTAGGTTATTGCCTAACGGTCTGGGGTGGTGCCGGTAAAACAGTGATGCTACGAGTTGAACGAGCGCAGAGAGCTGTCCTGAAGGTGCTGGCAAGGAAACCGATCCGATATTCTACATCCTCTCTATATACCCTCTGCCAAGTCCTCACCGTCAGACAGCTATTTATCCTCCAAACTATTCTTCGCAAACACAATCAACTTACCTTTGATCCAAAATGCTGTTCTACACGCCGCTCGAATAGGGTTTGTACAACTGAGTCTCTTAGGACCGTAGCTGCAAGTCGGCATTACAAACACATTAGCTCAAAAATCTACAACAAATTAAACAAAAGCTTAAAGATCTACCCATTAACCAAGAGCAAATGCAAATTAAAACTTGACTCTTGGTTGAAATTACAAAGTTATGCTGAAACAGAGAAACTTGTGGAGGTGTAAGATACCCATTTATTCCCTCACACACTTCAACAAAACCACACACAACACACATACCACAAACACCCCTCGCACACCTCATTTACACTCAACCACACACCCATTCACCCTACACTCACCACTTTAACTCAACGTCAAAATACATCCCAATTTCATATGTCCCGTATTGTTTATTTTTATTTATTTTACTTCATTAAATTTTTTGTTTAATACATTTTAACTAATCAACAATTTTGCATGGAACATCATTCCATTCTGTATCTGGAGAAGGGCGTTGCTAGCTGCGCTACAGTTTATACTTTTGCGGCTATCATCGTTTCACATGTTTTACTTAGTCTTATGTTGTTGTTCCAAAATAAACTTTTATTTATTATTTATTAATAAGGGCTTTACTTTAATTTTGAAAGTCGGCCGTTTTGGTTCTGTTTGTTTCTTGGTATTATCACCACATTTTTTATTAGCTGTTTTAAAACATCCTTTACCTGGGTGGCTTCTTTTGTCATATCTCAATGATGTGGCGAGCAATATACGCTTCAAGATCTTTGTATTCCTGCGTGAGACGGAATGTACATGAATTCCTCACACAGAAATAGCTTTGTGTCAGGAATCATCATGTACATTCCTCTTCTTCTTCTCCGCACTTAGGTATTTTTAGATTAAAGTATCATTTGGGTTTCCGTAAATATATGAGTGCCGTGTTTCTATGAACATAATTATGCTGCAATTTATTAAGATTGTGAAACATCGATGTATCAAAATCTAGTAAAGTGGTTTTATTTAAGGTGTATCATATTTACGCGTAACTATGTAATTCTAGTGTACAAAATAAAAAAATAAAATAAAAAATAAAAGGGCAAGTAGGTATGAAGCTTTTTGCCCATACTCTTCCAATAGAATTATCTTTTAGGGCCACATGATTATTATTTTATTCTTGTAAATGATGTTCAAAAATGCCTTAATTGAAATAAATAATTAGACTTTTTGAATTTTGACATAATGATTTCTCTCAGACATTCCAAGATCTGGTAATCGCTCAATTACTGGTAATTGGCAAACCCTTTACAACTACCAAAATCTATGTGTGCCTTACATTTCTGCCTACCCTATCGTGAAATGAGGGCGTGACATTGTTATGTTTCTGCTTTAAACAAGTCGGTCATGATAATAACGTAGCTTCATAAACGACTTCGCGTTAAGTTCATTAAACTACAGTTTAACAGAGTAGTAATTTAACCGCGACGTTAACCGTCAAGTAACCTGTTTACTTTCTCGCGCTGTAAACTAACTCGTTTAACCTCTTTACTATTAAAATCTGTGGTTAACACACTACATTTTGTAAGATCCATACGTTCTACTTAACAAAATATATTTATAGATATAATATTTACCGCTCGGAAAATTTACTGCAACTATATCGATTTATGGGGAAATATTTTTAGAACAGCAAAGTTTGTCCTTCAATCCGACTTATTTTCCGTTCTTTCATAGTCGACACGGTTAGTGCAGGGAACAAATATTTGTTTGGCATACAGATAGTTGTTCCGAGTCTGGCTGTTCGTGTATGTGTTTTGTGCTAAATATTGCGCGGTGGTACGGAATCCATGGAGTGCGAGTACGACTCCACATGGCTGGTTTTTTTTTTATTGTCATGTATGTAGCTAGAACTTCGTAAAGAAAAGAATGATTTTTTAGAATACTTTAAAATCTAAAAAAAAAGTTTTATTTGTTAAGACATGGGTAGGTACCAAACAATTATACAGTTCTCAGGGTGTTACCAGACCAATCGATCGATCGTCGATCGACGGCATCGATCGATGGTGGAATGGATTAGTCGACGTTGATCGATAGTTTCTACCAGACCAATCGATCTATTGTCGATCGACGGTAGAATGGATTAGTCGACGTCGATCGAACTGCTTGATTATTATTAGTGATGGATTATAGCCGGAGTTAATCGATCAACGTCGACCGATGCCATCGACTAGCAATCGATCGATTAGTTAGTCGAACGGTTAGTTAGTTAGTTAGTTTGTCGGGGCCTTTTCCGCACTTAGCCACTCGATTGGGCCATTGTACGTGAAATCTGTCTCTTCTTTTATTCCAGCCATCCTAGTTCCTCCCAGAAGCCGAGCAGCCTTTTCAGGTTGCTGCAGACTTCCGATAGTGACACTGGAGACTGGAGAATCTGTGCCCGTTGATCAGCCACGCTCCTGCACTCCATGAGCACGTGCTGTGGCGTTTCTTCCGCCTCCATGCAGCCTCTGCACAGAGGGCTATTTGTCACACCTATGGTGCACAGGTGTTTGTTTAGGGGACAGTGTCCGGTTATCGTACCTAGTACTTTACGGATTTGGTCCCTGTTTAGTCTTGTGAGGTTGCGGGCAAGCTTCTTCGAAGCTACCGGAACAGCATTCTTTGTTTGCCTGCATCCTGCGCTGTTTCTCCATTCTGTTTGGTGGTTAGCTTCTGTTTTAAGGCGCAGCCATGCTCTGATTTGTGCCAGGGGTATAGGCAGTAGTGGTTCCGGGCCGTATACCGCCGTCCTTGAACCCCTTTTGGCCAGTTCATCGGCTGCCGAACTAGTCGAAAACTAGTCGAACGGTATCCGTCGAGCAGCCAAAGCTCCACACCAATCGATCAACGTCGATCGATGTCGACCGATGGCATCGATCGATGATCGATCGATTGGTGTAGTAACATCCTTAAGGTTAAACAATTAGGACACCATGCTATGCCAGAAGGTATACAAATAAAAACAAATCTACAAAACAATCAACAATCTTAAAAACTTGAGAGGTTTCAAGGGACACCCAGATGGAACGAAGTTCCTTTCGATTAATTAGCGAAGGAATTGTAATAAAATTTTATTTTTTTTAAGTTATAATAATATTTTTTTTATTATTAACAAATATAATGTAATACAAACTTAACGTAAACAACTGGCTTGCTTTCTATGAGAGAGAGAGACAGAGACAGACAGAGAAACACGCGCACACCGCACGGCTTACAACTATAGCAAAAAGTGTCGTTACAACTTTTGGTCTCAAATTTTTCCGTCTAGTCCCCTTTCGCAACGCGCGATAAGAAACTTCGTTCCAAAAAGAAAAACAAATGAGTGTCAAGGTACTCACGAGTATTATTGATGTGTAAACGTATTATTATGAGCTCGTATCAGAAGTCCTAGTGTGCGTGTTTATTTGAACTCAATCGCCTTAACGTAAGCTTCAATTTGTATTGAAACTGGAACAGCGCAGTCTGGTGGCAACAATAGTAAACACACAAATTGACAATACGCCGGCGACCTTAAGCGACCAGAGAATCGTATGCGCTACGTCCAAAACTCTCAAAGTTTAGTCGAAAAAATTAAATAAAAGATTCTTCAGTAAAAGATTCGTTTAAATATTCCTGGTAGATTTTGTGCGATTATCAATGTTTTGTCCGCGTCAGACACAACTTCACGATTTAATTAAACTACATATTTAATATGAACTTAATCAAAAATATTCACATACTAAATGATCAAGAGAATGTTCTAGTTAAACATATATGATGGTGATACTCAGAGGTGTTATAAATAAAATAGCGGACTGTAAAATAGGTTGGTTCGTATATTGAACATTAAGGACGCGCGCTTCTTGGTCCGTAGATTTTTTGGAATATGATCAACGGCCCGTCGTCCCCCCACTCGCCACTGCCCCGCTCCCGTAGTTGCAATGTCGGGCGGTGTTACGTTTTGTCTCCAAAATATTTTTTTTTTTTCAAATCATTTACACTACACATTTGGAAGTGATTGTCAGTTAAAAACCTGCAAAATTCGCTTGTTAGCGCCTTAACGCGATCAAGTTTGAATAAAAACTCACACTAGGCCCTCAGCTCCAGTCTCACGCACATGACGCACACATGAACGACTACTCTTACGGTGACGACATCTGACGCTTACACCTAACGCGTCTGACACTCGAAGTCTCAGCTACCGTGTACCGAGCGCTAAGAGGTATAGGGAAGAAGCGGTACCTACGTATAAAGTACCTACATACAAATAATATCCGCGAATATGTGTGCTACGTCATCATTACGTGAGTGACATCACATGAGCCATGATTAATGTTAATGAGCCCGTCAGCTGTCTCCAGTACAAAGACGTAAGAAATGAAATGTTTCACTCTATGATTAATCTTAAAGTAATTTATGGTATTTGTATGTAATGAATAGGTTGGAACAGTATGAAATCCTTAAGGCTTGTATACATGCCAATAACCTTGAGCATTTGGCCCGTACTGAATTTGTGGACGAGTGCGGGGGTGATGTAGACGCAGTCTTTAATCGGACGCATTTTTAATTAATTGTAATAAAAATAATACATATTTGTAAAAAGTAACATAACCAAATCATTTTCCTTTGTATTGCAAAGCAGTAGATATTTTTTTTATACTCTATTGATAAGTAATTAGGGAGTAAAATGGTTTCATCTCAATGATTTGGAGATGATTTGACATTTTCTTTTCTTATTATGTGATACCGATAGAAAAATTGTGGCTAAACCAAATTACGTATCATATTATGTAGATTACTAACAATTTTTTTCAGATGTAATTTCTCTGTAAATGCCGACGAAAAGTTGCTTCATCTGCATGCTTCTTTCAAGTTTTTTCGAGAGAGCAGCCTTAAGGGGCTATTAACGACTTTTACAGATTTTAAACTGACAATCACATCTAAATGTGTAAATGTATAAATCTAGTTTTACGTAATTTTAAAAAAAAATACGTAAAACTAGAACATTGTCTTAATCATTTAGTATGTGAATATTATTAAATAGTTTAATTAACTCGTGAAGTTGGGTCTGACGCGACAAAACATTAACAATTACACAAAATCTACCACCCACCCACCACCCATAGTACAGGGTCTCCCTAGTTTGGGGTCAGATGGCCGTGTGTGAAAATGTCCCCACATATTATTATTATATTATTATTATATTATCTTTAAGTATACGCCTTTTTTAAGTTAAAGATACGTTATAAGTTAGCATACGATTTTCTGGTCGCTCCAGTGATATTTTTAAAATAAGGTTTTAGTTTAATAGGTAGGTAAATATGCACAAGAAGTCGAGCGCCGCATTAACATGAGTTGGAAAAGGTTTTGGTCCCTGAAGGAAATCTTGAAATGAGAATTTCCCCTCCACTTGAAGAAAATAGTCTTAGACATCTGTGATTAATTATAATGAAAACGGCAACGACAGCGTTTAAAGCAAATAAATATTAATTTATTAATTTAATTAATTACATATTATACCTAATATAAGCAATATCATTATGTATAAATGTAAACTTTAACATTTAGTATACTTAATTATTTAAAATGCATGTTATAAAATCAGTCAGGAAAACAAGCCCTTCAACATTTTCAGCCAACAACCTTCAAAATTTTGTCGCATTCTCATCTCAGCGAGGACATATTATGACAGAAACTTGTCAAAAATGTAAATTGGAAGTATTTTAGACAAATTAGACAGCGAATGTTCTCAGATATGGGATTTGTCCCTCTGTTCTCTATTCTATTATTATAACTGGTTATTCCCGTGTTAGGTACGTAACAACAGACTTAAGGCGACGATATACGCCGACGAAATAGAGCGACCAGAGAATCGTATGCGCTGCGTCCAAAACTCTCAAAGTTTAGTCGAAAAAATTAAATGAAAGACAGTATTATTTAACTTAAAAAAAAGCGTATACTAAAAGATAGATAATAAAGTTGTCTGTAAGACAGTAAAAGTTTCGTATAAATATTCCTGGTAGATTTTGTGTGATTATCAATGTTTTGTCCGCGTCAGACACAACTTCACGAGTTAATTAAACTATTTAATATGAACTTAACCAAAAATATTCACATACTAAATGAGTAAGACAATGTGAATGAGTTTAACATAATATTTTTTACAAATCATTTAAACTACATATTTGACGTGATTATCAGTTTAATATCTGCAAAAGTCGCTTGTTAGCTGCTTAAGCGATGCGAATTGAACTTCATTCCATATAAATACTTTACTAATACCTAATTTACGGAACATAATTTCACAACACACAAATAAAGAAAATACTAGTTCTCACTGCAAGCAAATATTTTTTCCTCTTATTTTTTGTTAACAAGTCACATCCCTTTATGTTGAACGAAAGGTGTTGAATGAAGCTCTTTTATTTGAATGCAGTTCTCTTATTTGGCGTAAAAATAATGAACACGGGACTTCTGCTTTTTGCAAAATGTGTTTTAATTATTTGAATTTTAATGGGTTTTCTGAAAATATATGTGTTTTAAGGTAGTCTTTTGCGCAAGTATCATTATTAATTTGATTGGAATGAGTGAATTACACTATAAATATTTGTTATTGTCCTGTCCAGTGACACATACACAAATAAAGGGGACTTAAAGGACCCATAACGAACTTGATTCGGTAATGTGGCAATTGTCTTCACTATTATATATCAGCTTCTAGTCTATGCCACAATACTATTCTCAGTTTTGTGTTTACACAACAAAAAGGTGATACACCCTAGGAGATAGACAAATTCTTCTATACCATGATGATTCTATTTTAACAGAGACTACCCTTTGGGAATATTTCAATGTCTAATCTCAGATAAATTCCAACAGAAACACTGATATCATTTATCATTTGTTGATTTATTTTGAACTTGTAATCGTTACTATAGCTCTTCTACAATTACAATTTTTTTAACAAAAAACACAACCGCCTTTAAAAAGTAAATAATAACTTTTTCATCCCACCATCTCGGAAAGAGTATTTTTAATCTTCAATATCTGAGTGGAAAAGCCGTTTTTATTCTCTAGAGGATAAAGTAAATTTATCTTCAATATCTGAGTGGAAAAGCCGTTTTTATTCTCTAGAGGATAAAGTAAATTGAATTTAGAACATCGTGTGCACTAAGTTTGTGAATTAAAAAAAAACATTAAACCTATTTACTGCTACCTCTATGGTGCCGAATATATCATACAACTTTTTTTTAATTTGTTAAAAACTCAGCCTTTGTAAACGTTTTTTTTTTGCATTTAGTCATTTGCTCGCTGAGGTGGAAAGAAAAGTTACGTGTTGCACTCGAGTGCAAAGATTTTTCACCTCGTGCTCTTTTGATTCCCTCGCTAACGCTCAGGATTCTAATTTTGAATCACTCGCTGCGCTCGTGATTCAATTTTAGAATCCTTCGCTTGCTCGGTCATCAAAATTGAACACGCGGTTAAAAAGCAACTTTGCACTCTTGTATAACAAATAACTATTAATTCGCAAGTCGGCGGCTTTGGTTTTGCTTGTTGTTTTGTATTGCCACCGACTTGCGAATTAAAAGTTATTTTTTACTTTTTGAAGGCGGTTGTCTTTTTTGGTAAATTTTTTATTTTTTGCTTTTTATTGCCAGCTTCATCATAGAAAAGAATTACGAAACGGCGACACCAAAAAACAACTGTGAACCCTTAATTTTCAACCCTTAGGGGTGGAACATTTTCTTGAAATTTATATGGGACTAAATTTGATGTATCAATTAAAAAAAGAATCATCAAAATCGGACTGCACTGAAAAAAGTTATGCGTGGTCAAACATAAAAATAAATATATAATAAATAAAAAAATGTTCATCAAATGAAAACTACTGGGCCAAACAATTTTAAATTTTCATGGGACCAAAAGTGGCAACTATTCCGCATCAAACTAAAGAAGAATCACGTAAATCGGATCATACATCTCAGAGTAATCGATGTCCATACATAAAAAAAAAACAACCGAATTGAGAACCTCCTCCTTTTTGAAGTCGGTTAAAAAGATAAAAGAGTACAAGCGTAATATTCATAAAGGAATTTGCGCATCACTATGACGTAATAGAATATTGAAAATTCTTCGGGAACAGCACTATTCCAAGAGGTTCGCTTGAACTGGGCTTGTTTAAGGATTTAAGATTTGGCTTCGTTGGCGTTCAGCCAGCGTCTTGTCACTGGGAGGAGAATGTGGTTTCTTAAAGTTCAATACAATGAGAATACCTACAAGTATTACACATTACTTTGTCGCTGTGCTAACAGCACCATTGGACAGAAAACATAATTATCTACGTTACTAATAATGACTTTGTATCTAAAATAATTAAATCGTTTTACCTAACAAAAAATACACAGTTTAAAATATGAAGTAATTATGAATTTATGAACATACTAATAGACAGATAAACAGATAGATGTTGACTATACAATTATGATTAAGGGTTAGGATGCGTAAGTGTAAGGAAAAATTTGGCGACACGGTTGGCGCAGTGGCTGAGCGATCGACTGCTGCGCAGCGTGTTGCGGGTTCGATTCCCGCCCAGGGTAAATATTTGTGTGATGAGCACTTGTGTTTGCCTTGTGTCTGGGTGTTGTTTATCTATATATGTATGTATTTAAAAATGTATTTGTGTATGTATATCAGCTGTCTGACACCCATAGTACAGGATCTCCCTAGTTTGGGGTCAGATGGCCGTGTGTGCAATGTCCCCACATATTATATTATTATATTATTATATAAAGGTTAAAATTAAATAATAAAATAAGAACAAAATAATAAACGTGTGTATTATTCTTATACTCACATATTTATTTATTTATTTATTTTATGTGGTTCTCAAACATGGTCTTTAACAAATCCAGAGAGATCCATGATTTGCCAGAGAGCTATGGAACGAAGTATTCTGGGTATAAAACTTCAGACCAGGTTAAGAACACTACCATGCGTTTCATCACAAAAATAGCTGACGTCACTCGGAAAGCTGTCACGCTGAAGTGGAATTGGGCTGGGCACTCTGCCGCATGTCCGACGACCATTGGGCCAAATGCATGACCCAATGAGTGTCTTTATGATATCCTGGTAGGCCCAGATGGAGAGGGTCCTAAATAGCCTATAGAGAGAAGTGGAAGGAGAGTAGAGAGGCTTTTGCTAGGCAGCGGCAAAACTGAGCCTGAAAATAATAATAATGGTAGGTGTATGTATGTATTATTTGGTCTGTACGGTGCAACCGTACATGGCGAAATTATTGTACATACCGCATCAGCATATCCGCCAACATTAATAATTCATTTCCACTTACTTACAATTTAGTTCACTACCGGTTATCGAACGCACCGCGTGTTCTCACGTATCAATATCATATCAGTATCATCTATCATTTATTCTTAAAACCTATCTCTATTTGAGCTTTGGTGTTAACTTAGTGTAATAAACTGTTGAATCTTCATGGAATCGTATCATTTAATATCATAGCATCCTATCAGTAAAAGCTGCACGATACAATATCGTACATGGTCCAAGTCCTATATTTCATTAATTCAGTCCATTTTAAACATTAGAGCCGGACAACAAAAAAAATATTAAAAAATAACCAACATTCTGTTTACGTAACTACATATTGCATAACCACGTGTTTTTTTCTGGGGGTATTATAATTATTTTTATCCTTTTCACGTAATTGATATAAATTCAGTGTCTTATCAGTATTGAGTGGGAAATTTCAAAAAAGGTCGTGTTATAGTTTCCCGTTGTAGTGGTCGTAATCCCACTCTAAAATTCGTAGCATTATTTAGAACTCAAACTAGATACGTAAAGTTTTGATTACAATAATCAGATTATTATGCAAAAAACATTCGTTGTTAAAACAATGACCGCAAAAGGCATTTTATTTAAATTTACTCAACATTCTTTTCTTCAAAATTCTTGTACCTTTTTAACCCTATCATCTAACAGACTAAATGCTTAATTAGCATTACTTTATGCTAACTTCATTTCACGACTAATAAGTAAGAGTCTCTATTTTCCATAAAAAAAGTATAATTATTCAAGAAACGGTACTGTTGCTGAATATTAATTAGAAAAGGCTGTTTTATTATGAAGGACGCAAAGGTATTATGTTGCAAGCGACCAATTTGCGAAGCGACAAAATGTTGTTAGTTCGGGCGACGAATTGTCGAGACTACATTTGACGTTCCATTTACTTGGTGATTTCGTGAAAATATGGAAATGAATGGGAACGCTTTGAAAGAGGAAGAGTTATAAGGTTCAATTTGGTTTGCGCTGTAGGTCCATTTCGCGATTTATTAGTTCGCTCATCATTATTACACTAAAGAGTTACTGATAAACAGGGATATCCCAGTGACAAAAATAAGTGCCAGAATATAGTTACTCAATTTAGAAAAAAACGTTGCTTAACAGTAGAACTTTCTCCTGTATCGTGGATGTGTTTCATCATCATCATTATCATCAGCTGGAAGACGTCCACTGTTGAACAAAGGCCTCCCTCATAGAACGCCATAGCGAGCGGAAACCTGCCGCTTGCATCCACCGATTTGGTCCATCTTGTGGGAGGCCTACCAATGCTGCGTCTTCCAGTTTGTGGTCGCCATTCGAGAACCTTTCTTCCCCATCGGTTATCGATTCTTCGAGCGATGTGGCCTGCCCATTGCCACTTCATCTTGCAAATTTTTAGAGCTTTGTCGGTGACCATAGTTCTTTGGCGGCATTTACAAACATAATAAACTTACTTACATAAACAGCCAGTCCCGAAACAAGTATCTGTAGGCCATACAAATCTTTGTTCCGTGCGGAAACTGAACTGCGCCAACCGTGACGGCAAAAGTGAAAAAAAAGTAATAAAAGTGAAACCCATAGGAACAGTTAACTAGATTAATGTCTAAAACTAATCCTTGAACAAGTACAGACGCCAGCACATCAAGCCATGCCAAATTGTAAAAGGAGAATGGCGAGACTACATGTATTGTGGGACCCAGTGTTAGGAGTAGCATACATTATAGAAACTTATGAATTGTTAAAGCACGACATAAGACTAACCAAAAAGCAAATGGGAAGTAAGTTATAGAACATGGGAGAAAAAAGATATGAACGGTAGAAGATTATAACCTAAAAATTCTTAAAGTACTTTGGGCATGTACTTATTGGCCTATTATTCAGTAGTAGAATGGCTTATTCATACATATTTACTTATATTCACACCTATATCCCGTGAGGGTAGGTAGAAACTACAGAACGCCATCTGCTACGATTCGTAATAGGTAGGTATCTACTTCTTTTACTTCATCCACGAACATACGTCCGCGCGTTGCGTGGTTGCGCCTGACTTTTTTAAGGACATCACTAATATTTTCAGTGGATTTTTCTAGGGTGTCCTCCCATTACTTGTCCAGAAACTAGATTCTGGTCAGGTTAAACCTAGCTAACATGTAGTTTAGCATCATCCTATTGCTCTTTCCAATCCATCGGCACAGTATGTCCTCTTCCATATCTACATCTCTACAAGCCATCTTAGCATTCACCCCCTTACTACCTACCATACCTATCATCATTCACACAATCTATGCTGCTCAGGGGTTTGGCTAGGTTTACAGACATCAACCCTCGTTACGAAAAGGTTCATAAAATAGTAATAACTTTTTAAAGTGGTAAAGGTACACAATATGACTAGATAAGGAGTCCAGTGGTTAGATCTCCTAGAATATAATATAAATAAGCATATTTGCTCTGCTTGAAACTAGAGGTTTGTTAAATAAATAAAAATATATTTTAAAGAAATCGCTTTTATTTACTTTATAATGACTTATAAAATATTGAAGACGTACAATTGTTGTGAATCTTGGATATTTTTTTTTTAGTAGGTATGTAAGTATTGATTTATCTAATTAAAAGATTATCTAAGAAGGCAGCTGGTGCAGCAACATACCTCTGGTGTCTGGCATATAGAGAATGCCTAAGGCATTAAGCCCGCCTTTGTACCTTTGTGCATGAAGTGTAAATAAATAAATAAATAAATAAATAGCCCATCTACCAAAATATGCTCATAACATGAGAGCAACAGCCCACTGTCCATGTTCCCACGGGGCAATAACAATAGTATCCTAATATGGCATTTCGCCCCTCCAGCCTCCTATCTAGTGCGATGTATGTATAATAGGACTTGCTACCTATATGCCTAGATTTAATTCGGGCACTTAGAATAAATGGGTGGTTGCCAAATAAATAGTTACCTAGGTGGAAATTGCAAATTCTAGCATTGCTAGGAATATAGATATTAAAATCCTTTATAATTCGTTTTCTGAGCCCATCAGGTATATGTCGCTTTTCAGCATCATTGCACTCCAAAAACAAGCAGCGCCGTGCTGTATCAGCCGCTCTTCTCAACGTGGGCAATATAATATGTTCAGCAGAAGTTTCCTGTAATGGATGTCTTGAGGTGGATGGACTAGCCTCTTCACCCTCTGCTGTGTCAGATATTCTTCTTGTGGGCAATATTTGTTCAGTAGATGTTTCCACTAATGGATTTCCAAATGTTGATGGACCAACCTCTTCAACTTCCACCGTTTGCTCTGTCTG
The DNA here is from genome assembly GCA_947361185.1 of Charanyca ferruginea. Taxonomy (NCBI): domain Eukaryota; kingdom Metazoa; phylum Arthropoda; class Insecta; order Lepidoptera; family Noctuidae; genus Charanyca; species Charanyca ferruginea. The sequence goes on along the minus strand of OX376061.1, from coordinate 28,881,400 downwards.
TTGAGAAGATGTTGGTTGACTGATTGCAGAAGGTGAAACCACAGCAGAACTTCTATAAGAACTGTCCACTCTCTGTGCCCGTATATAGCATGGCACACATATGTCCTCATTTAAGATTAACTGAAACAATAAAAGTAAAATGTAATATATTAGGATTTCATATCATTATTTGTAATATTAAATATTTATAGGGTTACTGGTAAGGTTGGCATCCAAAAAGCCCACTTGTGATGAGACCTTGACAGTAACCTTACCTTAGGCTTACCAGTAACCCTATATAAATTGTTTTCATTACCAACCTGGCGGGGCCTTATCCATTCCGATACAAAGTCTCTTATTCGGGTTTCCCTTTCAGACATCTCTGGTCGGACAACTAGCCTGCTCCTGATTCTCAAAATCTATCTGCCACATCCAGCACATACATCACGAAGGCCAGGTTGTGGTGGGGTCTCATGTTCAGGACCATCATTTGGGTTACTATTTATCAACTCCCAACATGAGTGACAAATATAGTTGACTCCAGTTACCTAAAAATATTATTACTATGGTTAAGGATACACAAAAAATGTTTACAAGCTAAGTTATAATCATGTTTTGCTTCTGGGTTAAGAAAGTGACTAGGTACCACATTCAATGCTGCCAAAGCATGTGTGGTACAGGTACCCATACTGAGTAAATTAAAGAACAGACTATCCAAAAACTCTATCCATCAGGTTACTACGCTAGCAGTGTGGTTATACAAAAATAGTAATATTCTTCTAATCAAGTATCTTGACTTGGCCTGCGAAGTTGTACTTCATCAGTGGTACACCTAGTCATACAACATTGTTAGGAGATTCTGCTCTCTGGAGCCCTTACCATTGGTAGCTTGGGTCCTGATCCCGGTGCAGTATTTTATTTTAAAATGTTATTAATATTGTGCACCACAAACAGTACCATATTCAGAAGATTAAGAGATGCTCCTGTGTTGCCCAATACTGCAAGACGAGCAGGAAGAGCATAATTATGATAAGAGTATTAAATACGAAACTACATATTTGTATACGAAATCTCTACTTTTGCTTGCTCCATTTATTTTATATTTGTATGATTTGTGTTCATGAAATTAAACAAATTAGTACATGAATATACTTACATCACGCGGGTACACCCATTTCTGTACTCTTTCAACTATTTGATCACGTTCATCAGACAAACGATGTCTCGGTAAGCGAGCAATTCTCAATTATTAACACAACGCATTTTAACCGTTGAGAAATTCCAAATCACTTGCAAGTCGGTCGTCAGTCTAAAGGTAAAGCCAAATTGTCAAGAATCCACAAAATCGCAAAAATAGTATTAGAATCCCACCCACGTTAGCTGTTAAACACAAACAATGGAATGAATTGACAATGACATCAAATGACATGACAATTCGACACTGACGTTCCATTTTTACGTTCCATGTTTTCATTACTGTTAAAATAATTTATATTATTTTTACGGACTGTTTATAACAGTATTTATGTTTCGTTTTATACGTTATTGGTTTATTTAACAAGATGTAAGTAAAATAAAAAGGAAATCTGCCAAGCGAAAACGTACTTAAGTATTTTAAGAGGGTAAATCAGTAGTGTAGATTGGAATGTATCAATGTAATTCGTAAAAAACATTGCGTTCGGAAACTGCACGATACTTATTTTTTAATAAACTAAAATCATTAATAACTTTTAATTCCCATTCTCTAGTAACTCAATATTTTTTATATAGAACTCTTATAAACTTGTTACTATAATTAGTATAAACTAGTCCGAGCACGGTGCTCCGTTAATTTTTAAATTACGTGGGTCCAGCCTCGCCATCCTCCTTTCGTAATTGAATATGAACCTTATTTTTTTTAAAAGAGTAAGTATGGAGTTTCTTGCCCATTCTTCTCCATACGAAACTACCTTTTGGAATGGGCAACTAGAATCAGCTTTATATTTTTTTATTGTGACGTTCAAAAGTGCCTTTTTAATGGTCTAATTGAAATAAATGATTTGACTTTGACTTTATTAAAGTTGAAAATCTATCACAGAAATTTGACAGATTATTGTAGCTTATTAGCAGCTCAGCTCTTCTACTTCAAGGATAAAAGAAACACCTACACAGAACTGTGTGACCAGTGTAGTGCTATTCTGTTACAATCTCCCTCGGTGAACACCTAAGTGAAGTGAGCTGTCATCCAATCGTCATCATCATCATCATTTCAGCCGGTAGACGTCCACTCCCAGACATAGGCGGCTCCCAAAAGAGGGGGGGGGGGCTTTGCCATAATCGCCACGCTTGGCAGGCGGGTTGGCGACCGCAGTATGGTTTTTCCCCATTCTCTGGTAAGTCCCTTAATCGCCTCTTACAACACCCCCTATTCTTTACGACCGATACCATAGAATAGACATACTGTCTTTATAATGTCTGTGATCCCTTCGTCGCTTTTACGATACCCGGAGGTCCTCATAATCATATTATGACTTTCGTGAAACAACATCATGTTAATATATTGTTTATGGTTTCACTCACGTTGGCGACACATAATATTCCGACCTAGAGTTAATGAGCTGTAGTAATTTTTAATGGCCTCAACATTTTATTAAAACCACACATATCATAGTTCTGTCAGGAGCTCATGGGTAAGGAAGGAAAGGTTTACGGATCGATCGGACACAGTGCTACCTTGCCGCGGTCGGTCTGTGGATGGGTGACCATCTATGTCATACCAAGAACCCTCCGTGACTCGGAAAGTACGTAAAGCCGTTGGTCCCGTTGATCCCGGCTGTCATCCGTAGATCTTTGGTAGTCGTTATGTCTCAGAAGCCAGAAGTTTTGACGATTAGTTTTACCAAGAGGTGTGGTATTACCCAGTGACTGGGTTGTGGAGGTCAGATAGGCAGTCGCTCCATGTAAAACACTGGTATTCAGGTGCGTCCGGTTAGACTGGAAGCCGACCCCAATATAGTTGTGAAAAAGCTATTTTACAAAAAAGACAACCGCCTTCAAAAACCAATAAGTGAAAAATAACTTGAAAACAGAATACACATGACTTTAGTTTCGGAAGTCAGTGGCTTTGCTGTTCTATTTGTAGTTTTGTATTGCCACCGTCAAGTCATGTGTGTTCTGTTTTAAAGTTATTTTTCACTTCTTGGTTTTTGAAGGCGGTTGTCTTTTTTGTAAAAAAGCTTTTTATTTTTCGCTTTTTAGTACTTCCTTATCATCCAGATTCATAAAGAAATGGCAACACAGTCAAAACAGAGATTAAAAGTACAATGTGAGAACATTACAACATCATCCATGTATATTTTTGTTGCCCTCTGTCGATTTTTTCAAAAAGTGCTGAATAAATTTCGATAAAATTTATATGAGGCATACCCTATCCATCAAAAAAATAATTTTCAAAATCGCTGTACATTTGCCGGAGAAATCGCATAACAAATATACAAATAATAAAAAAAAACAGACAGACGAATTGAGAACCTCCTTCTTTTTTAAGTCGGTTGAAAAGACTAGGCAAATGACGAAATCATAGTTCTGTCACACGAAAATACCGTTTCTAAATCCATCCACAGTACCTAACTACAAAACACATTGAAACATAACTCCCTAAACCCCATAGTTTTTGCGCCATACACCAATGTCAAATGACGTCACAAACATAGACAAACGGATTGCGTTAAACCTCCATTGTGGAACACAAAGCCGCTAGGTGTTACAGGCACGTGTAAATTGTACTGCACCTTAATCATTGCGGTTATAGACTATAGTCTATAGGTCTATACTATGGGTTGGTAGACGATGTATGGATAATCTACCCGCATGTGAGTCTTAAAAGGGTGGTTTGAGTTTTATATAATATCTTTCGGTCTTTTGCACTTGTATTGCATTCAGGCTTTTACAATTTTCAACCGACTTCAAAAAAGGAGGAGGTTATCAATTCGTCTGATTTTTTTTTTTTTTAACTTTTGTTACCTGATTTCTTTGGACTGGGTTAACCGATTTTGATGATTCTTCTTTTTATGGATAGGATATGCTTCAGGGGTGGTCCCATATAAATTTTATCGAAATTGATTCAGCACTTTTTGAAAAATCAACAAATACCCAAAAATTTTACATAGACGACGTTTTAGTTTCATCAATCTTAGTAGTTAACTTTCAATCTCTTCTTAATAGATTTGGATGAGAAGGAGGTACTAAAAAGCGGAAAATAAAAAGCTTTCACAAAAAAGACAACCGCCTTCAAAAACTAAAAAGTGAAAAATAACTTTAGCACAGAACACACATTGACTTTAGTTTCGGAAGTCGGTGGCAATACAAAACAACAAACAGAACAAAGCCACTGAATTTCGAAACTAAAGTCTATGTGTGTTCTGTACTAAAGTTATTTTTCACTTTTTAGTTTTTGAAGGCGGTTGTCTTTTTTGTGAAAAGCTTTTTTGTACGATGTATTTCTGTATGTGTAATGCTGAAAAATAAAGTAATTTATCGTGACATTATAAAGAGTACCTTTACATTATAATATAATTATATTGATTTTCTTTATTTTGACGCAGATTAATGTATGCTCCTGAATAATGAAATTTTACTAGTCGTAAATAAATTAAACTATAATCTGACATAAATATGCACACCATAATATGTTATAGTAGAATATATTGGGCCACTATAGTCTTAAGTTCTTGATAAGATTTAAATAAATTTATTTGAACTTGAATTTGATTTACCTTCTGTGCGAACGATAGTCAACCAATCCGGTTTTGGGCAGCCCGTACCTATACGCTGCTAGCCACCTTCTTCAAATATTCAAATTGTTGGTCCATCGTGCCGCAGAGAGTCCTACACTCCGCTAAAGTGGACAGTCACGCTCAACGCTCATGCACTCACAATCACACACACTCACTCCTACACCAACACACACTCACAAACACTTCACTCACATGTAAGAGTTAGTAATTTATAGGTAATATCATTTTAAATAATGCAAGATTTAGGTTAGCTTTAAGTTATTCAAAATTAACTGGTAGTACAACAAAACATATTATTTGTTTTGTTGGCATTTTTTTCTTAATATATCGAGAGAAAAGGCTCTGAAAACCAAAATACAGGCTTCGCCTAGTTCAGTTACAGTGGCTACATCCATTTATTAGAAATTACTGCCAAACTACTTTCTGTAAAACATTTTGCGAAAAAATAAATAGGTATTATTAACTAAGTCAAACACATCACTCAAAGTTTCTTTGTCAGATTCATCCCAGCTCCATTACCTAACAAGACACAGGATAGATTAAAATATTACCTTACATTATTTACCACTCACATACGACAAGTACAAAGAAAATCCATTGGAATATAAAAGTCTGCGCAAAAAAAAAAACATGGCAGAAATTACCTAACACTCGAAAAATAAACTAACATAAATGCAGGCTTAAATTTCCCGCGACAGCGTCTCAAGGAAACCTTACTTTTTCACGTTATACTGCGGTGCAAGTTCCAATTGTGAGCGGGAATATTTAAGTGGGTTGACTTTTAGTTTGAACTAAGAAAAAGACAGGTTGTTTACATTAGATTCTCCTTTGTTACGCCTAAATGTTTCTATAGGTTTATTACACTCTGTCCACTGGGTTAATCGTTTTTTGACAGCTGCAACTAGTGAACAATATTTACGTTTTTTGTAAAAACTGATACGCATACCTGTATTATAAGAACTGTAAGAGGTCATAAATAAGATAATCCAACAAGATTAGGCAGTTTATATATTTATTTAATAACTCATTTTAAAGTTGACTTAGGGTAATCGGGAATAATTGCATTATAAGGCAGCTGTTAAAAAACCAATAACCCAATGGACAGGGTATAAGTCAATAATATATTTGTCAGAATCGGGTCTTGTGTGGTATGCCAGCGCCATCTGGTGGTGCTCGATGAAGTTGGCTGGCGGTGCGTTTGGACTTCACTGAACCATAGCGCGTCCTTAATACGTACCTGTACATGTGCCTACCTATTTACGTCTCTCGTGTTGTATCTCTTGGATTGAAATTATAATTTAGTTTAGTAGACGAATCTGTTTTCTTCGTCCATATATAATTATTTATTTATTTATTTATTAAACTTTATGCATAGAATGTTAAAAAAACACCTAAGTATACATAAGTTTTGTTTACCGTTCACTCCCTGAGTTGGACTCAGAGTTGCTTAACAGCAGACTAGAAGTCATTTTAACTTTTAGCTTTTACCGACTTCGACCGCATGAATTTTCTTAAGGATTCATAGTTTCTTGATAATAAAATATATTTTAAGCTGTGAAAGCTATGAAGCTTCCCTAAAACGAAAGATTTTATTAAATTGCTTCAGTAGTTTCGGAAAAAATAAAGAAACTCTTCAGCTTTATAATATTAGTGCTTTGTTCACATATTTCAAACGGTCAACTGAAAACAAATGCCAACACTAGAATCTATTGCACCGCTACCTTGCGCCACATCCCAACCTCAAGCACGCCGCGCCTCTAGCACCATGTGGAGAGCCTTGCAAAAAACCACCGCGACTAGGGCCCTTAAAATGTGGCAATTAAGATTTATATTCGCTTGGCAAATCACAAGGCGGAACATCACGGCTTCGGAGCATCCCTTGCAGCGAATGTTTCTTTAGCTTTGCAACTTGTTCCTCGAAATTAAATTGAAGCAAGATTATGAATTTGAAATGCAGATTTTGACATATTATTTGTTTAAGAAAGTAAAAGAAATAGTTATAGATTTGAATTTATTAAAATGAGACTTTTTTCCGACTATGCTGTCCCACTGCTGGGCAAAGGCCTACCCCAAGTCACTACCTCTTCCTGGCCAGTCCTTGGCGCTGTCGTCCATCTTTAGGCACACATTGAGTAGAGACTCTCGCCCAGCGGCTCATATGACCCGGCCCAATCCCATTTGAGCCTTTTTTTTTCGCGGTGGAAATCCTCATGGACTTCCTCCATCATTGGGATGACGGAAGGGCATGCCGGACTCTTACCGGCTAAAACCACCGCGGTGTTCCACCTCTGCCTACTGCCGGGGGTGCGGGTTTGGCATAAGCATTCCCATTCCCAACGACCGCACCCACTCTAGAGCCTATCTCAACTCGGGCCTATCTGGTCGGACGACGGACGCCCCTAGTCCGCCACCCGCAAGCCACCTCTCATGGAGGTCGCAGATCGTTTTCCACCCTCCTCGGGCGCCCGGTGCGTCTCCTACGGGAGGGGAGAGAGGATGCGGCTTCTCTCTCCCGCTCAGCTGCCTCTTTTGCTGACATGACATCCTCGCAAAAGAAGGCAACCACGTCCCAGGCGCACCCGCTCTCGACCCTCGATTGAAAGACGGCCGGGAGCGAGAGATCTCTCTCGCCTATTGCCGCAACGAGGCCACGGCGCAGCCCTGCCCAAGCTGGGCACTCCTCCAACGTGTGCTGCGCCGTATCCTCCTCCGAGCAAGCAGCACAGTGGTGATACACCGGTGTCTGCTTACGACCTATACAACACAGGTACTTCCCAAAGCAGCCGTGGTCAGAAAGTACCTGCGTCAGCCGGAAGCTGAGGGCGCCATGCGACCCTCTCGATCCACGTCTCCATGACGGGTCTTACCGCCGCTATAACGGTGTGCCCTATCCCATTTGAGCCTGGCAACCGGCAACCTTTTTGCCTACGTCTGATATGCCCATTTTATAACGCAGCGTGGTGTTCCTGATTCTGTCCTGTATCATTACATCCACAAGCTGCGCTGTGGAGAATAGAAAAGAAAAACAACTTTTCTGTTTCACACTTGAATTTCCCTACTAATCTGTTAAATCGTTTTAGCTCAAAATCATAATGATTTCAAAATAATTACACGATATCGTTTGGCATTGGGATCGACTGAATAAATAAACTTAACTGAATAAATAAACTGAAGAGAACAGGAATGGATTTATCGGAGAATACTTCAAACTTTCGAGATTTCCGCTGCAAATACGACCACCTTATAACAAGACTTGTTATAGTAGAAATAATTTTCTAGACTTGCTTATTATGCAAACGCCTATATTCGGCAGTCAGGGGTTCTGGCAAAACCAACCGGAATTATGACCTCTAATCATATCCTATCAAGAGCTACAGTTAATCGGAAACCATCACGTCCAAACGTCATTACTCAACATTTGCGACCACACCTCATAAACATATTCAATAAGCCACAAAATAAAACTTACATTATGCAAACACGGTGCTTCCAGCGTGATTTTTACAACGTATATCACTTTTATCGCCTGTCGTGCTACGTTATCGCCGTGTTTTATTTGTATCTCGTAGCAAAAAGCCGCTGATTCTATGGTGTTATGGCTGTAATATATTTTTTATAGTTCCGAAGGATGTGCGATAAAATGTGGCTTGATGTGCGATTGAAATTATCAGTATGCCTATAAAACAGGAATGTTGAGGCCTATTGTTGAAACAACTGTTAACATTTGAGGCTTTCATGGTATCGACATTTATCTTCAAAACATTTTCTTCTTTAGCGTAATGTTAGCTTGACTTGAAACCTCTTAACAATCGTCCGGGTACATACCACAACCGAAACCATCTTAGTCGTAAAGTTAAAATTATAGAAAACTTCAGGGGTGGGCGCCTACGCCGTAGCTTGTATCGTGCTACGACGTAGCTTTCATTGTGCTACGATTGCGTCATCTTCACATCTTGAAACTACGTATTATTGTGATACAATAAAATGTTATTCAACTGTTTTTCCTTTTATTGTATTTTTTGTAAAACTTTGCCAATTGTGTCGTACATTTTTTAAAATCTGTTTTAAACTAACATGAATCCTAAATCGTAATATCGGCATTGCATTACATAATGCCGCCCACAAGGAACATAATACAGCCGGGAAAAATAAAATAGTGCACTCACAGATCATTATTTCCAATTTGGCGCTGTAGTCGGTTGCATATTAAAGTTTAAATTGAACGAACACTGCGGCTCTGTGTAAGTCTGCATTAGGAGTCCCTTGGGTGTGGAGTATCAGGATGATGGCTTAGTGCACACTCTGTGGCGTGTATACACGCTCATGTTTTTTCTACAGTTATATAATCACGCGTAAAAAAAAATCTCTCTTCCGTTGATCTTTTCTGTTTAATTACATTGCGGGATTCAAGACAGTTGAATCGTTTCTAGTATTGACCAGAGAATGGGCAGCTGCGTCCTACTGAGTACCATAACACCAACTGTGATCGCCAACATGCATCGGCCAAGCATGGCAATTACGGCTAAACCCTTCCTTGGTGGAGACCTATGCCCAGCAGTGGGCGTCTAAAGATTGACCACATCACAACCACACCACAACTACACCACAACCACACCACAACCACTCCACAACCACACCACAACCACACCACAACCACACCACAACCACTCCACAACCACACCACAACCACACCACAACCACACCACAACCACACCAAAACCACACCACAACCAGACCACAACCACACCACAACAACACCACAACCACAAAATAAAACTAGTAGTTCGGCACAATTTAAAAAAAAATAAGAGCTTAATTCACAGTGAACACTTTGTCGGTACGAAAACACAGCTACAAGAAGCCGCTGCGTCACTATTCACACAAAACCACTGCACGACTGCTTGACCACATTTTGACGCTGCGATGTGGTGTAGATGTGGTACATATGAAACAAGCCAAGGTTTTTACTCAACCACGAGCTCCTTCAACCACAAAACAAAATTTCGACTCCCGCTACCGCTTCCCCCTTCACTAAAACCCAGCCCAACTCTCGAGGGTGCAGAACAAAGTATCGCAGTTGTGTGCATAATTCACTTTATTGCATCTCTCTCTTCCTACAAGGCGGTCGTCATAACTCCCGATACCTCTGCGGTGGCGCTTCACGAATACTAATCAGGTTGGTCAGAGTCAGAGAACCGAACACTCTTAATTCTCTAATGGATTTATCTGATAAAGATTTATTTTAGTCTTGCTGCAGACTTCCTAGTGGAATCTGCAGTGTGTTTTATGTTGGTTTTTGATTTAAATTAGGGTTACTAAAATTCTTAATAAATAAAAGATACGTTTGGTTAAAAGGAACTAGAATGGTGGATACTGAAATGTAGTGTAAAATATATGCTGAAGAGAGAACGAAGGATGTTTTTTTATGACACTTTGTTTCAATTGGATTGTTATAGTTTTTAATATTTTTGTGATCTACAACTTACAACGTACTTATACTTATTATAAAGTTTGTAAATATTACATATCTTGTAAAAAATATGTTTATAGGTTATAAAATAAAAACGTAATAAACACAGACAAATGACAAAAACAATGTTTGTTTTAGATTTTTATATGTATTTTTTTTTTTTTTAAACTAAAATGTTCATCATCTGTCAGTTTATAATAAAGATTTTTCAATAAATATTTTTCAGAATAGCTTCATTGCAGTTGAAAAATAAGTAGGGTTATATGTCGCAACATACTGCTAGTACTAAACATGCCCGTAACAAATTATAAATAGGTGCCTGATTTGTACTAATTAATACGACGCCACTCCTCTGAGAAATACAGTTCATTTTTCAAAACACTATTCTTTATCAATACCTACATACCTTTCTCATTCTAACATAAGGCTGGTCTTACAAGAGCAGTGCGACTTTGTAACCAGTAGTGCATCCAGCGCATTAATTAGACCAAGCTAAGGCTTCGCTCATCGGGGCTTAGCTCCTACACTCGAATACTTAAACAGAACTGTACGAAGAATGGAGCCATTGTGATACCAGCCTTTTGGGAGTTGGCATAAATTAGAAGAATCCTTATGGGATTGGATGTATGACGTTGATTTTTTTGGGCATAAAACACTGAATGTAATCGTTCGTTGTACAGATTTTGTTTCAGTGCCTGTCTGTTACCTCAAACAAATGTTTTTGGAGAGTTATTTTAATTTGTCCCAACGTTGTAAATAGCGACAATTTAACGAAACAAAAGCAGGTAAAGGACAAAAGATATCGTAAGACTAGACATTTTTATAAAAAAATCTTTCCTTCATTTTTTAATTAAAAGCTATAAAAACTACGAGTATGTATACAAATTCAACCAAATATACGAATTTGGATACACGTGTATAGGTACATAAATAACAGAGAAAGATACCACAATATGTTATATTCGTATAAACAAACTCAGTACGAAAAATACACTGAGTATCACAAAACAAAGTATTTTTCTTCGAACATAAGAGAGGTATTTCTCATTCTTTACTCGCGAACTTTTTCACGCGTGTAGCAAAGCAGGGGCACAATAGCGGACTATGTTGTAAATCGCACAGTCGCGCGACTCGGAATGATTGTAAATAGGCAATAAATAGCTTACAACACGAGTTTTGTTCGCAACACACTAGTTATTGGCAGCCGATTGGAAAAACATAAGGGAGGATATTGAGAACGTGAACGCTTTAACTAGACATTTTAAACATAAGATTATTTATTTGTATAATATGGTTTTTAAAATTAAATTCTGAAATTAAAATGTAATATCTCCAAGTTTACAGGTTCAAAATTGTTACTCACAGTCCTGAATAAATTAATGATTTTTCCTTTGGAAAATGTAGACTTAGCAGTTATTTAAGTGTACCGACTCGTCCTACCAATTTATACGCCACGTTATGCGTCTAAACATGAGCATCATTATGTATTTAATATCTTGCATGCAATGTATGTTCACCATGTTTCGACAAATAAATAAACTTACTTACTTACTTACCTACTTACTTACTTAAAGTTATAATAAAAAAATTACACTTACGGCTCATCAATATAAATAATTTCAACCAAATTAAGCAAAAAAAAACGAACTAAACTTTATGAAACAAAATGCAAATCTACAAACAACGTTACCGGCTATACTATAACCCCGTACATTCCCAAACGTATCGACAGTTAGTTGCAATTCGCGCCACGGGCTGGTCATAAAATGTGTCGCTAGCGTCGCAGGTGGCGCGTGCAACGCCAACATTATGCACCCGCCTTTATGATACATTATTTTGCTATCGGCGTTTCGTGACGCGGTGGTTAATTTTTGGGTGAACATGCCAAGAAAAATAATGATCTAAAAAAGGTACGAAAATATAGAAGATAGTGTTAGGTTTTATTTTTTAAAATATATTTATTTATTTATTTAAGGTTCACCAACAGATATTTTGCAGATAGGAACTTAAAAGTAATCGTGTCTTAAATCTAACTGCACAACCAATTACAGGCAAACACCACATGCAAAAAGCTCTTTGAAATTATAAAATTAATTTTAGAGACTTAAAGTACTTAAATTCTAGATAATTATTTTAAATACTATACCTACTATACTAATTATATCTGACAAACGTCGAAATTGAATCTGCGTGGACGTCAACCAGATCGCTGCGTTCGTTTATGAGTTTGCACATGCGGGGTATAGGTGAGTTAGAACCAAACACTGTACGGCGAAGAGGTGGAGCTAAGGGCGTTATAGGTTTGCGAGGTATTCTACGGGGTACTCTGAAATTGAATCTACATACCAATTGTGGGCAATATAGAACCTGTTTGATACATTGATACCTGTAGGTAACAATATTTTCGTACGTGATTTCGCAAAGTTTTATGAAGTAGAATCACTACTGGCAAAATGAAAAAATTTAGCAAGCGCGTGAAAATAGGTACAATGTCCTTCTCTATTTCTGTAAGGAAAAAGAGGTCAGGTTAAAATAATCTTTCACTTACCCGGCGCCTCCACCACTTGTGAGGACGAAGAGAGGTAACTTCTACAAATTAAACGATTATACTTTAGATAACCTCAATAACCTTAATAGACCGTTTTCAATTATCCATACTAATATTATAAATGCGAAAGTAACTCTGTCTGTTACGCTTACACGATGAAACGGCTGAACCGATTTTGATGAAATTTCGTATGAAAATGGCTTGAACCCTGGGGAAGGACATAGGCTACTTTTTAATCAGCGATTTCGTCTGCATCCACTATAACCGACATTCACGCGGACGAAGTCGCGGGCAAACGCTAGTTTATTATATATTATTGTTCGACCTGACAGCCCACACGTTGTACGTCAAGTTCTCTTATTCTAGAAGAGTGTTCATCTTATACTATACCGAATTCAAACAAAGTTGTACCTAATACTTGTGTAGCCTAAGTTTCTACAGAAGCTAAATGAGATTTTATTACTGAACCTACAACTATATAAGTCCTTAAGGGGCTAATAAACGACTTTTACAGATTTTAAAGTGACAGTCACGTCAAAATGTGCAGTGTAAATGATTTGAAAAAAATATATGTTAAACTAGAACATTCTCCTTATCATTTAGCATGTGAATATTTTTTATTATATTCATATTAAATAGTTTAATTAACTCGTGAAGTTGTGTCTGACGCGGACAAAATATTGACAATCACACAAAATCTACCAAGCATAATTAAACGAAACGTACACCATCTTACAGACAATTTTAATATCTATCTTTTAGTATACGCCTTTTTTTGAATTTTGAAAGAATACTACTTTTATTTCACTTTTTCTACTAAACTTTGAGAGTTTTGGACGCAGAACTGATGCAGAACGGACGCAGTCTGCGTCCAAAACTCTCTAAATTTAGTCGAAAAAATTAAATAAAAGTAGTATTCTTTTTAAATTAAGAAAAAGGCGTATACTAAAAGATAGATAATAAAATTGTCTGTAAGATAGTGTAAGTTTCGTTTAATTATACCTGGTAGATTTTGTGTGATTGTCAATGTTTTGTCCGCGTCAGACACAACTTCACGAGTTAATTAAACTATTTAATATGAACTAATGAAAAATATTCACTTTCTATATGATTAAGAGAATGTTCTAGTTTAACATATATTTTTTTCAAATCATTTACACTGCACATTTTGACGTGATTGTCAGTTTAAAATCTGTAAAAGTCGTTTAATAGCCCCTTAACATAGGGAGACAAACGCTTATAATTTTAAGAGGTTATTATACAGACGCCAGCACATCAACCCATACCAAACTTACAAATTTTCCTAATTGAATATGAACCTTATTATTTTGTAATAAAGCTGAAAATATCTTAAAGAAAATTGACAGATTGATGTAGCTCGTTGTACTGGCCTCTGTACATTCTCATGAATACGGAAACAAAATAGATATTCAGTACTACATTTTGATCGTGTAAGTATTATTGAGGTGTGAGGTGCATGGGCCCCTCCCTGACTCGGAAGGCACTCCAATCCGTTGGTCTCAGCTATCATTATGGGTAGTCAGAACACAGAAAGTTTGACAACTAGTCTTACCAAGGGGTATCGTGTTCTCCTGCCTGTCTGACTTCCACAAACGAGCTGCTGGGTTAACTGACTTGTGTAGGTCAGTCGCTGAAACCCTGGTATTCTGCTGCATTCGGTTAAGCTGAAAGTCGAAGCCAACATAGTTAGCAATGGGCTTCGCAGTTGATGACTAAGGAACAGTTTTTTTTCCATATCTTGACTTGGCCCATGAGGTTGTCGACGTGTGGAATGTGGACTCAGCGATCATTGTGCCGATAATTGTTACAGCCAATGGCTTAATTGCCAAGAGCCTCGACCAACATCTAAGGAGGCTCTCGTTAAATGGCTAGATCAAGGGCTTGATTCAGAAGGCAGTACTTCTGGACACGGCCCGCATTGTCAGGAGGTTTCTCTCTCTGGAGCCCTGACCGCTGGTAGCTTGGACCCTGTTCCCGATACCAGTGAGGTACTATTTTTTTATATTTTTAAATGTTTTTATTTTTTATATGAATATTTAAAAATATATTTTAACGTGTATTAAAATAAATGAATGTGAATAATAATAATATGTGGGGACATTTCACACACGGCCATCTGACCACAAACTAGGGAGACCCTGTACTATGGATGTCAGACAGCTGATATACATACACAAATACATTTTTAAATACATACATATATAGATAAACAGCACCCAGATACAACAACAAATTAGTCGTATACCGAGACTACAACGTCTCCTTCAAATGTTTAGCGTATGTATTTTAAGACCTTAGGTTATACGACGAAAATGTTCATAGTAGCTTTCTAGATAAATCATTCAACCCACTTCATATTATTTTAAACCATTTAGAACTTTAAATGTCATAGCCCAAGTTAATTCGAATAATGGACTAAAAATAAAAGGTACGTCATATATTCTATTAATAGACGTACTGATAGTACGGTGACGATTTAAATTTATGTTCAACAGCAATAACAATAAATGCTTTAACTTTGTATATGAAATATATTATGTGCTAGCTGATGCTCGCGACTTCGTCTGCGTGAATTTTGGTTATTTGTAGGTTTTTTTTTGCACGGGACCCATACCTTTTTACCCGACTACGGCAAAGCCAAAGGAGGGTTATGATTTTGACAGGCTATGTATGTATGTATGTATGTACGTATGTTCATCTGTTCGCTCATAGCTCCTAAACTACTTATCAGAACTGAACAAATGAGGTATCGTTTAAAAACTAAAACCCGACCATAACAAAAAGTGCTCTAAAAAGTACGAAACGAAAATATTTCACACAGAAATCAAGACATAGGTACAAAATGGTCAAGGTAAAGCAAGGTTGCATGCCATTATAATTCATGTTCATCGCACCCATATGGGACACAGGCATGCAACCACGGCTTCACCTTGACCATTTTGTACCTATGTCTTGATTTCTGTGTGAAATATTTTCTTGTTTCGTACTTTTTAGAGCACTTTTTGTTGTGGTCGGGTTTTAGTTTTTTTAAATATAAAAGTGGTCTATGTTACTCCTGATAACATCTACTAAATGCCAGTGAAAGTCCCGTCCCATCACGTTCACATCCCCGCCCGTTTGACGGGCCTGTTGGTCTAGTGGTCACTGACCCTGACTGCTAAGCCGGAGGTCGTGGGTTCGATTCCCACCCAGGACAAACTTTGTGTGATGAGCATGAGTGTTTGTTCTGTGTCTGGGTGTTTATCTATAATATGTATGTATTTATAAATTATATAAGTATGTATATCAGTTGTCTGGTTACCATAACACAAGCTCTGCTTAGCTTGGGACCAGATGACCGTGTGTGAGTTGTCCCAAGATATTTATTTTATTTATATTTATCAGACCAGCCTTTTCGTAGATTTGCCGGAACAGACAAAATTGGTAAAAATAGTTTTATATTGTTATTAGTACCCTGTAAACATTCAAATGAATTCAGTAAAACGCTCTTATTTTAACATTACAAACAGACAGTTCAATTTTATTTATTTGTATATACCGTAGGTATATTATGTAAAGATTGTATCATAAAGTTTGTACGTAAAAGTGTTTCTCTGAATATCCAGCTTGCACGTGCTAATGAGCGAATGGAGCAGAAAAGACTCAGACGTCGCTAAAAAAGGTTTGGACGAAAAAAGAAACGTAAGTCAGTCCCAGCGATGTTTCCAAATCACTGTTTGAAAAATTGAAATATTCCTTCACATATTTTCCCACGTTTGGCTGATGCCAAACTTTTGCTGTGTAAGTAGTACATCTGCACACGATTTTTTTCATACATTTGCGCGTGCCATACATTAAAGAAGCCAATTTTGAGGATTTCGCGTGGCTAACAAAACGTGCAGGTCGTAACACGTGGAAACGGGTTTTTCATCAACTCGTGTATTTTGTAATTTTCCTAGATAATATTAGAGGTGCGGTTTTGGTTGTATAGTCTTCATTATCATCACGAGTATAATAAAAAAAATACAATAAATGTTTGGCTCTATTTATTTACTAAACGTTAGTTTCAACACTTCTAATCGTAAATTAACATGTGGCGCAAAATTTATTATCTACTTTATTTTCCAAAAGTTTAAGTTAATTCATGCTTAAAACGGGTGACGTCACCTATCGGTGGGTGATAGTCTACCTCTAACTACACTATTCTGTTCACGTGACATCCACTCTTTATTCTCACCTCCATCCTAAACCGTATACTGAGAGAAGATTTTTGACAAAAACCCTCGTCCTTATAAAATATTACACACAGTCTCCCGTCAAAACCAGCTTAAATTTCATCAAGTGGGAGCGAAAAAAAATAATAATTCCTTGACCTTTTTTCGAGTAAATTCCTTTATTAGAGAGTATGCCGTGAGGGATGGTCGGTGGGGTCATAAATCAGAAGTTAGCACAAAAACTAACTAAAAGTTTTGCCACGCGAAAATGATGAAACGCTTCAGAGTTTTATTCAGTTAGAGCCCAAGATAACGAAGTAATTGGTTGGGGGTTATTCTTGCATTTTTTTCTGGGGCATAAATAAATTTGTTTGAATTAAATTCGTTCTTCCTTGTGCCTACTGCTTAATGTGAGTTGGTAATCAAAATGTCTTGACTGACTTGTAGAATTTCCACAGAGACTTTTTAACAATATCTTTAATACGAAAGCGGACAGGCGGGACAGTCCCATACTTTAACACTGCATACTACAGCAGCGTAAATGAATGAGAGAGTTATTTGATGTGTGTGGTCTGATCTCACTATTCGTATTTAAGTATTTACTTAGGAGAATATTGTTAGTATCCTTAATGGATCATAAGTTATGTGATAAATGTATTATTATTATTAAGAGCACTGCATTTTCTTTTCGTATTGACGATACATCTGTGCCATTTTTATTAGAGTTTAGTGGGTAGACACGACTATTGCTGCATCTGAGATGTTTTAGAGACACTTCAGCAAATAGGGCATACTTTGATTATGACTTCACACTTCCACTGGGTGTCGGAAGTGTCTATATGTTAACTTTGCCATAATTTATATTTGCAGCGGGCTACTTTGGTACATCATCTAAACACCACTACTATGTTACTATGAATCCTCTTTACATAGTATAAAACGAAATCGCTTCTTGCGCTCATCGCCCTTCCTCTGTACGCTTGCGCAATGGATGCAGTTTCATCAATATATAAAGTGATTCAAGAGGCAAATTAATACGTATAGTTTGATCTACATTGCACCCCTGCGAAGACGGGGCAGGTCTCAAGTAATAATATACTACGCGTTCATGATTATTTAGAATATCTTCTCCCAATGCGAGTAATTGGGACTTATATCAAGTACCGTCCGGCCTTCAATCTCGCGATGGATGGTGATGACCGCTCCGAACTTAAACATTCATGCTACAGGCTCAATCGAAGTAATCGACGCCATCAATTTTGTTGAATCACTACCCAATAGGGCTATATTTCGTTATAACACACTTGACTAGGTTAAAAGGATAGGTTGCATTAGGGTTGAAGATTAGCGAAAGGTAACATTTTATGCTTGTTATTAGTAAAGTATGTACTCCTAATGATTTACTGTAATGAACTCAAACTGTCAAATATAAAGATCTTAGCGGCGAATAACTATTATATACAATTGCTAATCGATATAAAAAATAGGTAGGTCAAACAAGTGCGTGTCAGATCTTACTCACCAAAGGCTTCGTACCACCGTTAAATGTGTAATAGAATGCTAAAAAACCTTTCTATTGTATGAAGACCCCTTTTAACTTTTTTTATTTATTTTTATAGCGGCCATGGTAAAATACACTCTGTGAAAATTTCAAGTGTCTACTACTACATATATTTCGGTTTGAAATATTTATAGCCATTTGACAGACGAAAGGACAAATGGACAGACAGTAATGTGGTTGTCAAGAAATTCTGAAGAGTGTCAAAGTGTCAATCGATCCCCGTTTGACACCTTTTGGGTACATTACCCTAAAATCATAAATAATATATTCACACGACGAGGTCATCACTGAAAGATGTAGTGTCATATCATCATCATCATGCCTCGCCCACTGCTGAGCATAGACTTCCTCCAAGGGGGGGGGGTTCAGCCGTAATCGCTATGCTTGGCCGATGCATGTTGGCGATCGCAGTAGGTGTTCTGGTACTCAAAAGTACACTGCTGCCCATCCTCTGGTCAATATCACCCACAGGTAGAAATGGGGTGGTGGTAGAAAACACCAATAGCAATAATTTTGAGTGACGAGTGACGACCTTAAAGGTTCGGTAATTTTAAATACACATCTTAAGTACCAAAACATCTTAAGTATGTAAAAAGATCCCCAACACCTTCAATTTCCATACCACATTTCCTGGTCACCTCTACGAAAAGTTAATACGTTAGCCAGCATTCCGTCTGGTAGACAGCAGTGGGTTTTATTTCACCCCCTCACCTCTGAATATTTTACAAGGCACTACGTGCTACATACCGCGTCTGGCGACTCGACACTATTTACAACCCACTGCCGAATGGAGATGGTTTTATGTGAATATCTGAATAAGGACGCAAGCCATGCGGGGTATGTGGGAATTTTTAATTTTTGTTTGTAAAGTGCTTCCGGGTGCTCAACATAAATTTTTAGATGGGGTGGTAATTCATACTTCCATACTTTTACTTTAATATTATAAATGCGAAAGTAACTCTGTCTGTTACGCTTTCAAAATGAAACGGCTGAACCGATTTTGATGAAATTTGGTATGAAGATGAATTGAGATGTCCCTACTACGGTTTTTCGGCGAACCGTACCATCGGCGAAGGGTGATTCGCTATACCGTAGGGAATGGCAAACCTCCCCTTTGGGGGAGGCCTTTGTTCTACAGTGGACGTCTTCCAGCTAATGATGATGATAATTATACCATTCCACGTTAACCGTTGCCAGCCTATCGGTCTTTTATCGGGTACATTTCGGAGAGTGTGCTTTAAAATCGCACAATTAAGTTCCCCCCATCCCCATTCCATCATCGGACGAGCAGAGATACGGCGAAACGTCACCGCTATATGGTTGCAGTTCCACGGTCTCGAACCAAGCGCTTTGATTCCACATTTATTGTGCGAACTGCCAGACTGTGGAATTCACTGTCAGCCTCTCTGTTCCCTGATAAGTATAATCTGGGTATCTTAAAAGAAAAAAGAAAGAAAGAAAATCCATTTATTCACACGGAAGTGACGCACTTAACACACACTTACTTACTCACTTACTTATCTTCAAGGCATGAGTGAACTGGTTCATCCTAGGCAAGCGTGTTCCACCTTAAGCCGCATCATCACATAAGATCAGGTGAATTGCGATCAAACACAAGCCTATTTGATTATAAAAAAATAACCGTTTTACTGCTATTGCAATAAGAAGCACGTGGCTAAATAAAAAAGCCTACGGATTGGTCGGTCATGATCATGGTACGTCCATGAATGGACTAGAAAAACACGTTAATCCGTTGCTCCCGGCTGTCATTCGTAGATCTTGGACAGTCGTTATGGGTAGTCAGAAGCCAGAAAGACTCACCACCAGTCTTATCAAAGAGTATCGAAATAAATAATAGTTTAAAAAAACTAAAAACACGCTTTTTATAGAAAACCAAACTAAAAAAAAAATTAAATTAAGAAAAGTGTTAAAAATTTCAATATATATATATTAATAATAGTGTGAATAAAAAAAAAAACAAAAATATTAAAAAAAAAGCGTGGAGTGCATGGTGTCAATAGTTATAAATATTTTATTGACAGATATGAGTAGTGTGATTATCATTTTGATAATATCTTAAAAGCACCCCACGCTTTTTTTTTAAATATTTTTTTTTTTATTCACACTATTATTAATTTATATTTATTGAAATTTTTAACACTTTTCTTAATTTAAATTTATTAACATTTATTTTCTATTTTTAGTTTGGTTTTCTATAAAAAGCGTGTTTTTAGTTTTTTTTAAACTATTATTTATTTTTTACTTTTTAGTTTGAAAAATGGAATAATTTTATCAAATTAGTGTGTTGTCATCGGTCCTCGATAAATTTACAAAGTTTGAACGAAATCTGGCCGTTTAAAGTGGGTCAAAATCGCGCCCAAAGAAGTCGGTTACAAACAAACATACAAACATACAGGTGAAGCTAATAAAAAGCGTGTAAAATTAAAATTAGCACTTATAAATCCACCAGTTTTAGATTTTACAGAAAATAACATATTTAAGTTACAAACAGATGCATCTAAAATAGGTTTAGGCGCAATATAATTTAATAGTAATGGGAAAGTTGTGGCATACGCTAATCGTAATTTAAAACCTGCCGAAACAAGATATCCATTGATAGAATTAGAATTACTTGCAATAGTATGGGCGGTTAACCATTTCAGACCCTATTTGTATGGCAGAAGTTTAAAATCTACACTGTCCATAGACCTCTTATCTCAGAAGTTTAAAATCTACACTGTCCATAGACCTCTTATCTATTTGTTTAATTTAAAAGAACCTCTAGTCGGCTAACGAAATTCCGCTTGTATCTTGAGAAATATGATTTTGAAGTAGAAATGTTCCGGGTCTAACTAATGTGGGTGTAGACGCATTGAGTCGAACTCCTGTAACGAGCAAAGATTTGAAAAACATGCAGGAACACGTCGTCAATGTTTTGACGAGAAATCAACGTAAATGTCAATGCCAAATCCTGCCCCACCCATTTACAGACAATGTAAATTAATAAAATAAGTGTAATTATTAAATAACCTTATTATAATAGATTGATTTTCTATAGAACTTGCCTGCGTTCTTGGCTTATTTCCACTAGACAGGCTCGACCTAGTGTGGAGTTCATCAGCAAAATGTTTCTTTTGTGTCTTATACATATTTGCTTTTTTTGTAAACCTAATTGTTAATGTAGTCTTACATTGACAATAAGGATAAGAAAATGTAAAGAACTTTTTTTGTTGGCAAATAAACAACATCATTATTATTATTATTACTTGCGGATAACAAATCAATACTATAAAGAATTCAAATACAGTTTTTTGATTTAAATAGAAACGGCAAGTTCTGCAGTCACTAAGACTAATGTTTAGTTATCAGCAATAAATAAACAGTAAGATGCTACATATTGCAAGCTTGTACGTGAGTTTTATTGAGTGGGGCAAAGTTCTATAGAGTTTCTGGCATTGTTCTTTCATCATTTCATCTTACCTAGTAACTGAGTTATGGAGGTTAGACAGGCAGTCGCTCCATGTTAAACACTGCTTTTCGGTTTAACTTTAACTTACTCTTAACTTTAAGCCGACCCTGACATAGTTGGAAAAGGCTAAGTAATTTGTTTGATGCTATTGTGATTTTTGTATGACTGTTTATTCCGCGGTTCATGTTAAACCATTACCTAAAGTGAGAACCGACCTAAACTAACACCTAATTATAGTTGTGAAACCACGGTTACACTAGTATTATATCAAGCTATCCAGCTCGATTTCAAACAGTAAAAGCACACAAATTTATATCAAACTATGAGCATATACAAGCAACTTCCTAACTTATTTAACAGTCCACCTCCACCAAACTATAACTAGACTTAACTTTAACAAATACTCTAATATCATTACTAGTACTCGTTTCTTAATCTCTCTGGATTACAGCTGGTAATACTAACTTTTGATCAAAGGATGGCAAGGTGTTTGAGTGAGCTGGTGTAAATATTCTATGTGCGGTCGTTCTCCGCAAGTTATGGCGGTACACTTGACCCGACTTAGTTATTGCTGCTGGCTCGCTTACTTGGATTGTTGGGGAATTAATCGTAGTTAGTATTATGGGGTCACCGTGCCAGACAGAATTGTGTACTGCCGACGTCTGTAACTGCGGCTGTTAATATTGGTTTTGATCGTCGTACGGTTGACTTGTGATAATTTATGTCTTGTGAGAGCTATTTTCTTGAAAGGAACCACAAACTTTAATAATTAGTCAAGCAAATTAATCAAAAAACTGCACGCTGTATAAGATAATCACACATGTTTTTTTTTTATTGCAACAATTTTCACATTGAACAGATTCGCCAGAAAACATGACCAAATTCTTTTTTATCAAAACCTAGCAACCTGCCTCGGTATCGTACTTTCGCACTAGCAGCAGAGAATAGCCACCTACAAAACTCCCAGTCACCATGTTTTCTTCCGCTACCTTCAACAATCATCATCATATTTCAGTCAATTTACACAGAAACATAACAATCTATACACCGTAAATGAAATACGTTCTATAGTTTTTGAGTTTATCGCTAACAGACAGATAGTGAGACAGACGCGGCGGACTTTGCTTTATATAATAAGTGTAAAAAAATATATTCTCTCGACCGAAATTCGGTCATAGTCGTGGAAATTAGCCCAGTACCCAGGAAATATTGTAGTGTAAAAGTGTGTGTGCAAACACAAATGCACTCCCTCTTCCTTCATTCACATATTCCGATAGGACAGCAATTTGCCACAACCGCGAAGCTTTAGGTTAAGCTTACTTACGTGCTTTCCGAGACACGGAGGTATCTGACCGTCAACTTCCAATCTCTGGGCTGCTACTGAAAAAATCTCAATTAAAAAACCCATTTCGACCTGAGAATCGAACCCTAGCTCAGAAGTCGCGCTGGGAATTATAAGACGGCAGTTAGTTAAAATAATAGTGCGTCAAAAACACATCATAGTCACCTACATCAATAAACTCGTTTATTCACAAAAAGAAACTCAAACAAAAATCACATAAAGTCAACGCACCATCTCTTACTTGAATTGAATGCAATTTTTCAAACAATTAGCTCGGGGCGGATGCAGTTCGTCAGGTGTCGCCGTAATCAGGGACACGGCGCGACAACCAACCATAGCACGAGAAAAGTGGATGCGGTAAAACTACACACGTATAATCAGCACTTAAAGACAACAACATTTGTAACATTACTTAAATTAACAATCTATAATCGATAACGCGTATAGAAAACTAATCAAATGTATGGGAATGACGTCATCTCAACGATAAATCACGTGATCGAAAATCAAAAATTAATAATAATATAATATGTGGCGACATTTTCACACACGGCCATAATCTGACCCCAAACTAGGGAGACCCTGTACTATGGGTGTCCGACGGCTGATATACATACACAAATACATTTTTTTTTTAAATACATACACATATCATCAGACACAAGACAAACACAAGTGCTCATCACACAAATGTTTGCCCTGGGCGGGAACCGAACCCGCAACACGCTGCGCAGCAGTCGATCGCTCAGCCACTGCGCCAACCGTGTCGTCAATTGATTGCGACGAGGCGTTAATTATTGTAGAAAGAGGAACGATACGAAATGTTTGTAACTTGGCTAGGGGGGCAGATCCTATATTGCTTGGGGTTTACGCAATACGCTTTCCTCTTCCATTCCGTTCTGTTAACCGTCATGATATTACAGAATAATATCATTAGACATTTTAATGCCAGCAACGATTCTAGGTATTATGTGATTTATTTATTTTAAAACCTTAATGTGCCAGATACTCAAAAACAAATGATATTCTGATCTATTCTAGACATAAAAATAATTCTGTCACTTTTGTAACATTATGAAATTAGAAACCACTTAGGATAAAGGAAAAGATCTGAATAAAAAAATATGAATTCCACGACGTTTATGATAGCTATTTAGGTAAACACTACGAAACACGTTTTTAGAAATATTATAACATAGACAGGCTAATTAAAATGGTTGTTAAAAATATTATTAGGTGAAGTAATGTTTTTGTTTACTATATAAAGTAAGCCAATAAAAATATTTAACTATTATCAGCGATTGTGAAACCAGTTTTTTTTTATGCAACATAATATGGCAAACAGGCTTAGGTACAGCCCACTTGATGTTTAAGTGGTTATCGTAGTCTATGGTCGCTTGCAACACTAGAGGTATCACACGCACGTTACCAGTCCTGCAAAAAACCTTCGACACCCTTTTTGAAGACCCCCATGCTGTAGTTCCATGACAAAACCATGACAGGAAGCTCATTCTACAACCTAAGCTTTATACGTAGGAGAAAAAGTTTCTGAAACCTTGTTCTAGTAGCATCTCCCACAAAATACCACATCCACCACACTACTGCACCTCCGCACCATTCACTTCGTTACCGTGTTTACATAATCTGTTAACTGCGAGCGAGCTTTTCGTTCGCGTTTCTTAATTTGTTACAGCTACTTAATTGAGCGAAATAAAGCGCCTAATTGCTCGTCCGTTTGTTCGCTTTCATTATAGTCGACGCTGTTCTCGGATGTGAGTGAGAAAAGAACATTGTTTTGTGTGATTGAGTGATGTTTGGACTTTTGTGTGAGAGATTGGTGTTAAGTTAAGGCATAGCTATATAATAAATGACAACGTTTCAACGTTTTTACATACTATGACGCCTCGTCTGCTCTATCAGAGCTTGGATTTTAAGAGGTAATTGTGTAAGATTTTTACTAGAAATTTGATGTGTTCTTACTTGTTCTAAAAATTTCAAGACTTTTTAAAGTAAATATCATCATCATCAGCCGGAAGACGTCCACTGCTGAACAAAGGCCTCCCCAGGGGAGGGGAGGTGCCATAATCCCCACGCTTGGCAGGCGTCTTGGGGATTGCAGTATAGTCGTTAAGTACCTGGAAGCTGCTGCTGCCTGACCTGCAAATTTTCCCTTAGTCGCCTTCGACGACAGCCTCGGGATGGAATGGGGGGTGCTATTCTGACCTACCTACCTAACAAATAAATATCACTTCGAAAGATTCTTTTTAGTTATGCTTTATGGACAACACAGAGTACACTGGCAAAGAGGTGACTGAATATATTCCTTCAGAATTGGAAAGAAGTAGAACGGAAACTTGGCCAATTTAAGAAATTCAGGGACGCCTTTTCCTAGCAGCAGGATAGTACGAACTAGCAATGAATAGTTAAACTGTTTGAGCTAGCATAGCCAGCATAACCTTGCTGCGTTATTTTTCTTTCATTCTTAAATCTGCAGTAAAAATGATGATAATCCTGCATCCTCTTTGCATATAAACTTCGCTTACATTACGATATCTGCTCCCCGCCTACATACATATTATATAGTGGAGTTCAAATCAAATATCGCGCTGCCCGATCCACATTTTATGATCAGATCGTGATTTGAAAACTCATCGACTTTTCTACATTTTTAATAGACAGAAGGGTTGGTATTTTTTTTCGGATGTTGGTACCTATGTGATGTTTTGTTATCGGAAGGATATTTTGACAATTTTGGGAGTTCTTTCTTCAGTGAATTGTGTTGAGCTCTCCATCGTCATCTTTATATATCATTCTTCTGTGCATGTGTGGCTGAACTCCTCATAAACAGCTGGACTAATTTTGATAAAATTGTTATGTCTGTTCCAGTGGAATGGTTTAGATTCACAATTGGATCCGGTAGGTGGTGTTGTAGTTGGGTTGTAGGCCTATTTTTTATTTTCAGGGCAGGAGAACGTTTGCCGGGCCCGCAAAATATGGATTCGTTTAAATATAGGAACACTTCTAACATTACTGTTACACAGAACATTCCTATATTTAAACTAATAGATATTTTTTTAAGCACTATGTGAGAATATTCCTGTGAATTAATCTGGATATATGGAGAGGTGGAGGAAGGCCAAAGAAAAGATGAATGGATTGTGTCATTATCATCATCATCATAATTTCAGCCGAAAGACGTGCACTGCTGGAGATAGGCCTCCTCAAGGGGGGGATGGATTGTGTGAAGAATGATAACTATGAATGAAAATGGAGTCAGTGATACCATAAAGGTTGATAGGTCGTAATGGAAGAAGAAACCGTGTTGCGCCGACCCCAAGTAACATGGGACAAGACCAAAATAACCCGTCAAGATCAATTTATCTTATCTGCTCGACGTCCGTATGTCACTACAGGGATTCAGCAAAATATCAGCGTCAGGTACATTTGCCTGACACATGCTGAGCTGAACTCCCATTTGGTGCAACCTTGAGACGCACACCGCACCTTGTTTAACCCTTATTTGATTTGTTTTGTTTTTTATTTGTGTTGTGATATGTCTTTTGGGTGCACTAAATGAATGATATATCTATCTATCTTATCTAAAATATAGAATTTTCATATTATACTTTACTTTCTTGCTAGGAAATTCTTAACAATTTCTTAAAAAACGTAGTCCCAGATCATTTTCAATAATAATAGAAGAAAAGTACTGAAGAATTGAAATATTTTCCAATTTATCGGCCCAATATACACAACTGAACGCTATCCTTTTCCCACAAGCCTTTTATGATAAGGAGTGAAAGAGTAATCTCTTACTCTCGAGGCCACTCAACAAATAGGTGTAACGTATTGAGACGATAAAGAGAGATTACGTGGTGTTATGTTGTACAATAGAAGGATTATTACAGATATTGAGTACGAAAAAAATGTAAAATGTTTTTTTTTTCCACGTGGCAGCATAAACGTGGAAAAAGGATGGTATTGGAACACAGTTTAGAATTTTGGGAGGATTCACAAATTAGAATATCGTCAGGTATTTTCGTAGCTGATTTTATATACCTATTTTTTAAAGTCAAATATTTTTATATTAGAGTAATTATTACTCTAATATGGTCTAAATAAAAATATTTGGCATGAACAAAATCTATGTTCTTATATGTAGTTTATTTGACATGTTGTACTTAGCTACATGTTGATTGTTAACTAATATTAAATGTGTAATATAATTAACAATTATTTTCAGAAATAACCTTCTAGGTTAAATAAAGTTGATGTTTATAAGTACGTGGTCTTAATTAGTTTCTCACATTTTCCGTATGAAATGCTAAACTACAAAGAAGTTAACCACAAGCGAAATACATTTTGCCACTTTTTAGTTAAGTAAAGTGGTTAAGCTTTCGCAAACTCTTTCCTTCTAGCAGTGGCAACAATAGCTTAAAAGCGTCTAAGGCCCCGTAACTGATCATTCGAAAAGTAATTGTAATTTTAATTCGAGTAAATGTCATGTCTATAAAGGTTAAGTTACTTAACAACTTTGTAGTTAAATATTTCTGAATAAATTTAACAAACAGTATGAAAGTATATTTTTATTATTATTTACTTCACTAAAAAGCCGCTAAGGTATGGTTAACACCCTTTTAGAACAGTAATTAGCTAGCTAGAATAACTAGGTTAGATGCTTAACAAAATGAGAAAATAACAAATATTAAAGTAATTTAATAGAGTGTCTGAACCGAAAGGATTCTTCAGGATAAACAGAAAAAATATCAATGGATATGTTCAAAAATCATTTCTCTAAGTATCATAGTTTTGAAGAAATAACGATTCCCGCGTTTTTTGCCATTATCTCGAAAACAACTTTGTGGGCTTAACGACCTTCTAGTTAAAGGACGGCAGAATAGTCAAAGGGTATAGACCAGAGTGTTAGACCCAAAATAATTCCTTTGTGATTTAACAAAAGCGTAGCCATAGCACAGGTTCCTCGTGTCACAGCATACTTTAAATGCAAGCTTTCGAGCACACGAGCGAATATTCTTCAAATCTTAACACAGAACGGCGACACCTCCTACATTATGTATACCGTCAGTACAAGCAAAATGTACAAAAAATCGCATTTTGACTAGCACCGTGTATCGAGGAGCCTATCGACAAAAAACACTAGTATTTTATATTTCTGATCACGACTTAATCGTAAATATGAAGGGTTCGAGAGCACCTTCTGGTAGCTATTGCAAAAAGAACGTTGCGCTCTCCATAAAATATATTGTGGGGGGAGCGAGTGAACGGGTATTTCAGGACACCGAAAAATTTCGACTCGACTGTAAACTTCCATCCTTGTCTTCATCCATGGAAGAGAAAGAGATGGGCATATTAAGTTCGGTTTTGGAGTCGACTGTTGAACGACAGTAGGCGGGTGTAGCGTTACATATTTATATATATTGTAGCCAGTTGCTGGCATATGTTTCTGGGTGTTTTATTCGTGAGAATAAAGTGCGTCTCCAACGAGAGGTTTTTTCTTTATTTTTTCCCTTTTTTTCTTGTGTTATTATTATCTGATACATAATTCGGGCAAAACGTTCGTACGTGCAGGTATTTATGAGGTAAATAATACTTATGTTCAACCGGTGTTGAGGAGACATATTGTTGTTTTATTTATTGAGGTCGAAGAGAAATATAACATTATACCTGTCGTTCAAGTTTCGTTTTATTTTTTTGTAAAGAAAAATACCTTCTGTATTAGTAGTAAACATTTGAAAAGAATGGTATAACTTTCACAATAAATAGTCCGGTTTTTGTTCACCATCAGCGACCTCCTTGGTAATTTTATGATTTTTATATTGGTTTCTAGTAATAGGATAAGAGTATGTATTATTATTGGGTACCGTTAAAGTATCTAATTTAGATGTATTTTATTTTATCATTATTATAATATCAGTCTATTTTTCCACTGAAGAGGCAAACGCTTCCCTCCACTCTCCCCTTTCCAACAGCTATTTGTTGTTGTGGTCCAATCCCTCACAAAGCAGACAGCGAACCTCGCCATGTCTCACATCTCTAGTAAAAAATCCAATTGCTTTTATCCAGTTACTACTTCATATCCCATGAAAAATTATTATACAAATAGGAATTAAGTGCCCTCGTTACACTACAAACGATATCTCATCCCCGTTCTTCAATCTGGAAGCTCACGACGTCTCAAACGACACATTACTTTCTCCGAGCTCCACCCAGAACATTCAGCCAACAGCAAATGCTCCAATTAACATTTGCCAGTTGTTGTCATAATCGTGCCGTCGTCATCACGGCTGGAGCGATAAATTCGACGCCAGACACAATGCGCGCTCCCCTTAACTTTTCGCCCGCGAATAACGAGTTTTTAACTTTGTGGAAAAGCGAAAAATGTCTCTATCTCCTCTTGGGGGCGGTTGAAGGTAGAAGCGGGAGCGGGCGAGAAAACAAAAAAGCAGCAGGGACGCTAAAGGAAGTCATATAATATTACAACTAGCTATTTCTAGCGACTTCGTCCACATGAAAGTCGGTTATCGCGGATGCAGACGTAGTCCCGGATTAAAAAGTAGCCTATGTCCCTTTTTTTTTTTTTTTTTTTTTATATCTATTGATAGGCATACGTTTGACCACTATCTCACCTGATGGGAAGCGATGATGCGGTCTAAGATGGAGCACGCTTGCCTAGAAGTAACCTATTCACTCTTGCCTTAAAGACTCCCAGGTTGTAGCTATCAGGAAACACAGACTCAGGCAGGGAATTCCACTCCTTAGCAGTACGCACAATGAATGTATTCCCAAAACGTTTCGTGCGTGTGGGCGGGATGACCACCGTGTGCCGGTGGCGCATCGCCGTACGTCTTGTGGTCCGATGATGGAACGGGCTCGGCGGAATTAAATTGTGCAATTCCGTCGCACACTCCCCAAAATGCAACCGATAGAAAACCGACAAGCCAGCAACTCGGCGTCGATGCTCAAGACTTTTCCAGGGTTCAAGCTATTTTTAACAGACTTCAAAAAGGAGGAGGTTCTCAATTCAATTATATCTCCAAATAAATTTCAAGAAAATATTCCACCCCTAAGGGTAGAAAATTACGGGATGACTGTATTTTTTTGGTGTCACCGTTTTTTAATGAATTTGTATGATAGGAAGTAGGCACTAAAAAGTGAAAAAACACTTTTTAATAAAAAAGACAACCGCCTTCAGAAAGTAAAAAATAACTTTCAATTCGCAAGTCGGTGGCAATACAAAACAACGAGCAAAACCAAAGCCGCTGACTTGCGAATTGAAAGTTATTTTTAGGGTTCCGTAGCCAAATGACAAAAAACGGAACCCATATGGATTCGTCATGTCTGTCTGTCTGTCTGTCTGTCCGTCTGTAAGTCACAGCCACTTTTTTCCGAAACTATAAGAACTATACTATTGAAACTTGGTAAATAGATGTATTCTGTGAACCGCATTAAGATTTTCACACAAAAATAGAAAAAAAAAACAATTAATTTTGGGGGTTCCCCATACTTACAACTGAAATTTGGAATTATTATTAATTCAAGTAGTCTAGCATAAAGGAAAACCATCGATTCGAAAAGAAGAAGAAGAAGAACTGAAATTCAAAAAAAATATTTTCATCAAACCCATACGTCTTTATGGATAGGTATTTAAAAATGATATTGAGGTTTCTAGTATCATTTTTTTCTTAACTGAATAGTTTGCGCGAGAGACACTTCCAAAGTGGTAAAATGTGTGTCCCCCCCTCCTGTAAGTTCTAATGATAAAACTAAACAAAATATATGATGTACATTATCATGTAAACTTTCACTGAAAATTAGTTTGAACGTTATCTAGTAAGCAGTTTTTTATAATACGTCATAAATCGCAAACCGCAATTTACCCTACTTGCTGCTACGGAACCCTTCATGGGCGAGTCCGACTCGCACTTGGCCGCTTTTTTTTAATTTTTGAAGGTGGTTGTCTTTTTTGTTTAGTTGCTTAGTGTTAGTTACTTTCTTATTTATAATATTAGTATGGAAGTATGGATAAATGCGAAATTATTCATTTATAATATTACAAATATTAATAATGGAAGTATGGATTATGTTACGACATTGTTACTGACACTGCTATAACGATTGTAACTTTTAAAACAGAAGATGTCACTGTAGCCGAAATTGTTATGTTATTTTTATAACACTGCTATGTCGTTTAGTTTGAAAGGCAGTTGTCCATGTAGCTAAAGACTTGTAATGGTAATTTTGTATTATGAGAGCAATGTAAAAAATACAATACCCTAGATTCAGTACTCCAGATTCAATATGAATGTAACCGTTTGTAACATATTATTGATTTTTAAAGAGTGTTCATGGAGTTTGTTGCTCGTTCTTCTCCATAGAAACCTACTGTTTGGAACGAGCAACTAGCTTCGACTTTCTGCCTGACCGACTCAGACAATTCAAAAGTACCTGTAAATGGTTTATTTGAAATAAATGATTTTGAGTTTGAGTTTGAAGTTAGTTTGAAGTTTTGAGTTTAACATTTGACCTACAAGCATAGACAAGGTTTAAATTTTCGCATTTTTAAAAACGTTTTCATTCTAATCTCAGTCTAAAATACCTCTAATGTGCACAGGCTAGCACGTCAAGCAACAAAAACCTGTCATATTTTTTGATAGTTTTTCAACTTTGCACAACACTGTACGCCTGAACCACAGGGCCCCCGAGGTTCAGATATACCCAAAGGGCTTACAATGCTCTGCGTATCCAATATGACAATGCGTTCAGGGTGCTGGTGTGTTGCGCTTCTGTAGTGCCTCGGCGATGTTTGCCGATGCGCGCACTGACAGCTTTGACGCAGTATGGCGCAAGAAATCTGCCTCGTTATTTTGCAGGTTGCGCGACAGTCCCAACATCATTCTGCCACTCGATAGCCGTCCGGGCAGATAGCCCGTTTGTGTTGGCATTGGCCGAGCGGACATGATCTGTTTTATTATCTGTTATATTATTATTACAAAGAATAAGGTTCATATTCAATTGGGAAAAAATACAGTTTGGTATGGCTTCACTTGCTGGCGCCTGTACCAACGTTTTGACATTGATATTCACATTAATTTCTTTATTTGCATTCCATAATATAGAAAGTTGGTACAATGGCTTAAAACTAACGTACAATTACGGACTGTGTAGGGCACAGCAAAAAATATAAAATTAATTCTTAAAACAAAAATAATAAACAATAGATCTATATTGATTATGATCATTGATTCACACTACGATGTGAATAACCCATACTTCGATCGATTTAATTAATTACTTTAATTTGCCGTCGTATCGTTGTCAGTTTACTACCAAATTAAAACAATTACCACCCCGCTGACAGCTTACCACTCACACCACAAAACAAGGGTATCCCGAGAAAATTACAGAAGGCAAACGGCCCTACTTTCAATAAAACTGTCGTCTTTATTTAACAGGGCAAAAGTTATCTTGGAGCCGTTCGGGTACGTCCTCGACACACGCTTTTTTGGACCTCCAGTAATGTTCGCAGACTGGTTTCAGAGGTTGACTTTAAGTAAAAGTTACGCACATTATTGTTTGTCCTTTATATTTTAAATAGGTTTCTAAAATATTGAGGTCTATTAAATGTTTTTTGGTTAAAATGGAACCACTTCGCGAAATGAAATCACTATAAGCAATCCATTTAAACGATAAAATTGCGTGGCATTGCTCTCTCATTAGTCCTATAAATTTTGCTGCTACCTATTTGGTGAACGAATAATCCCTTATCTAAACTAAACGCGCACTTCGGGTGCTATGGTACTGTAAAGGTTGCATGCATTTAACATGCTGTTGCCTTTAATTTTATAGCATCGTCTAAACAGTCTGCATCATCCTAGAATAGTTAGAATTAGATCAAATCTTAGAAATGTATTGTTTTTAATGACAGAAGGATAGTTCTTGGCCTGACTCCTTCCCAGCAACACGTATTATTATTTTATTACAGTGCAATACAAAGTGAAGAGTTTTTAATTAAAGTATTCCTATTAGCATTCCCACATACTACGCTATATCCCGGTACCTGTAAGAGGCCCTACAGTTAAACCTCTTACAGTATTTACCTACCTGCTGCATAGTAATTTTAAGAAGTAGTAGGTAGTTTATAAATGACGTTTATCCTTCAACTATTTCTAAGCTGATGTTCTCTCCTTTGTTAAATCTGTCAGTCGTAACTTCTGAAACAAACGACAACTACAAAACAAATTCAAATAATCTATTCATAGCTCCAAACCACAAAGATGTTTCTACTCACCTGCAAATACTGCGAAGTCTAAACAAAACTCAAGGTGTTATATTGAATTTTAATTGCAGAATACCAGCTCCCTTTCAAATATTTAACAAAATAATATCGCATGAAACAGTGGGCCAAGTTGCCGGTGTAAAGTTGCCGTGGCTAAATTAAGGAGGTGAGAAGTCCAAAAGTTTTTATTGTTATGACCCTCGGAATTTATCCCGGGGCCATCGTAGCACAGATGGTTAAAATTTTACTTTTCATTACTACGGTAGACTGTTTTGTATATTGTGCCTTTTTATTTTACCGTGCTTTATGTTTATCTTGAATTCTGTATGTCTGTCAGGATTGTAGAAGGTACAAAATTAAATTCTTGCTTTTGGCACTACAACTGCATTATTATAATATTAGCAAAGGAAGCCTTTCAACTATATTCACTAATAGAACGGACCAGTAAATGTAGTGTACTGGGCAAGTTTGTGTTTCAGTAACTACGTTAACTTTAGCGGTCATACTACGGGGTAATGAATTTATTACCTGATGCTTTGGGATGTGGTGTAGTTTCTAATTGGTGGTTGGTATTAAAATAACCTTTACTCAGTGCACCTTGGATGTTGGACCAAACGATCAACTTTGATAATTGGCTTATCTTTCCACCACGAAAAAGATTTAGTTTGCCCCTATGTTCGACATAGAACTATAATGGCCAAGCGGCACTACATAGTTATGAGTGGACTACTGTATAACAGAATTAACAAAATACTAAATTTTTACCCGCTAAAACTAACTGAATTTAAAAGGAAAGCAATATCCTGGCTATTAAAGTTAAATTACATAGAAACCGAAAATCTGTTAAATTAATATTAGCTGCGTATTTCAATAATTAATTAAATAAGCAAATTATAACTATTCCAGTACCAATCTATGATTACTCGATACGATTAAATAACTACCAATTTTATCAAATACCACCAACTGTGAACTCCCACAAAGCATACACGTCCTTTAAACTACAACAAGCACATCACCCACACACATACAGAACATCACTGCACACTCAATAACATATACTCAACATAAAACACAACATTAAATGTGGCACACCCATACTTTATAACCTTATAATAGTTAGTACCTAATTTAGTCAAAGACTGATTCCCTAGCAACAGGCATACCTAATTAGGGAATTCAGTGAGTCAAGTTCTTGTATGCTACTCTAATGATACATTTGAGCTTGTTTTGGTGCGGGGACGGAACATTTGCCTAGATCTTGTAATACAGGTTAATTCCTAGCACGGGACTGGGTCTTGCTCTGCTCTCCACTCTAACATGCCATGTTTCTTTCATTCTTAACCTGTAGTAGTATATAAGTTATTTTGTACTCAGAATATTTTGCTCAATAAATTATTATTATTATTTGTGTTTGTTTTCTTTGTTCTCAGCTCTTTGGCTGGTTTTAACTGCATTTCAGGCCGGAGCCAAGTAAATGTAGCATGTGGTGTGTATTATGTTGAGGGTGTATTCTGTTGGGGGCCTGCTTCGTGTTCATCAATTTGCATGAACTTTCTCACGATTCGGCACGTATTTAATTAATATGGCAGCTTTCAGTAGAGTGATATAAAGAGTTTCTTGTAGATCAAGTAGTTTTAAGCTATGGAGAAGATGGTTCGGGATAACGCCTGTTGTGGATATGACTTTATGGATTACTACACTTTTTCTTGTCGCCATATTCGAGTTACTTCATCTCTGAGTTCTGTGTATTTACTAATTTTTTCAACTATTGCTTTTTGTAAGTTATGTGTGTTGGGGACTGCAATGTCTATGAGGTAAGTGATTCTTTTTGTTTTATCCTGTAGGGTTATGTCTGGTCTGTTATAGTGGATGGTCCTATCTGTGAGTATAGCGCGGTCGTAATATAGTTTGTACGTGTCATTTTCTAGGATAGTTTGTGGTGTGTACTTGTAGTAAGGAGTGTTCGTATTTTGTATGAGAGTGTGCTTGAGTGCTAGTTTTTGATGAATGAGGTTTGCTACCTGGTTGTATCTGTGAGTGTAGTCTGTCTGTGTGAGAGTTGTGCATGCTCCAGTTATGTGTTGTACGGTTTCTGCCTGAATGTGGCACCGGCGGCATTTATCGTTTGTAACAGAAGGGTCTTTAATTATATATTTCCTGTAGTTTTTCGTGTTTATAATTTGATCTTATATGGCTATGATGAAGCCTTCGGTTTCTGGGAACAGGTTTCCTATTTTAAGCCACTTATTAGAGGCTACTGTATTGATGTGGGATTGTTCTAAATCATGAGGATGTCTACCGTGAAGGGTTTTCTTTTTCCAGTTTTCAATTTTCTGGCTTTGTGGGTCAGTGTTGCTTGTTTCTTGTGTATTTTGTTCATTCAAATTGAGCGGGGTGTAATTGACATCATTGAAAGTAATAGCTTTGTGTATGTCACTAGTGCGAGATTTTATATGGAAAAATGTTTTGAGCCTAGTGATTTGTTTCTGCCATAGGTGATGGATATCGATTAGGCCTCTCCCTCCATTCTGTCTTTTGATGGTGAGTCTCTCGATCGCAGATTTAGGGTGTAGGTTATTGTGTTTTGTGAGTGTTGTGCGTGTAGTCCTTTCTAATTTGTTCAATGTCTGTTTTTGACCATTTTATTACTCCGAATGAGTTGGTCAGTATCGGTATGGCGAAAGTATTCAAGGCTTTTATTAGGTGCTTTCCAGATAACTGCGTTTTGCAAACTGCGTTAATTCTCCTACGGTATTCTGTATTTAGTGTCTGTTTTATTGCTGTATGGTCGAGTCCCTTGAGTTGCTTGTACCCTAAATATTTGTATAGGTCTGATGGTTCCATAGCTATAATTGTGTCGGTGTTGCTAACTGCATAGTCGCCGGGTTTTACTTTGCCTTTTATAATATGCAATGTCGTACACTTATCTAGTCCAAATTGCATATTAATATCTTGACTAAAGGTGGTCGTTGTTTCTATAAGAGTTTTCATTTCTTTTTCATTTTTAGCATATAATTTAATGTCGTCCATATATATAAGGTGTGAGATAATAGTTTTTTCGGTATTATGTTTAATATTATATCCGGCCCGACACCGGTTGAGTAAATTAGACAAGGGGTTTAGGGCGAGACAGAACCATAGAGGGCTTAGGGAATCACCTTGGTATATACCTTTCCTAATATGTATCTGCCGAGTAATGATGTGAGTGCTAAGCCGGTTATTTAAATGATGTGTACTTTTCCAGTGTGTCATTATATTGCGTAAAAACTCTATTATTTTTGGATTAATTTTATATATTTCTAGAATTTGTATTAACCAAGAGTGTGGAATGCTATCGAAAGCTTTTTGATAATCTATGTAAGTACAGTGTAAGTTCCTATTTTTTGTAGTGGCATGTTTATGTATA
This sequence comes from Charanyca ferruginea, assembly GCA_947361185.1. Taxonomy (NCBI): domain Eukaryota; kingdom Metazoa; phylum Arthropoda; class Insecta; order Lepidoptera; family Noctuidae; genus Charanyca; species Charanyca ferruginea. Next base: position 28,844,336 of record OX376061.1, on the reverse strand, counting down.
ATAGAGTCTATAACTAATTGTTCTTTACACCCCATGTGGCCCCGTCTGCATCCCTTCTGTTCCTCTGCTATAATATTGTGGTGTTCTATGTGTGAGTTGATTTTATTAGTAATCGCTGATGTTAGTATTTTGTAGATTGTGGGTAGGCATGTGATTGGCCTATATTGGGAAGGCTCTGATGTGTATTTAGTTTTAGGTAGCATGTAAGTTATTCTGGTATGTTTTGTTTTCCTAAAACTATATCTGTTAAATTTTTTGCTATGGATTTGTGTAGTATCGTTAATTTTTTATACCAAAAATTTTGTATTTTATCTATCCCTGGTGACTTCCAATTATGTAATCTAGTTGTTATGTTTAAAATATCAGACTCTGAAATCTCTTCAAACTCCATTTGATCTATTGCTCTCCATTTTGTTTCTTCTTCAGAAATCCAAGTTGCTCTTTCGTTGTGATGTACCTGATCTTCCCATATTTTTGACCAAAATGTTTCTAAGTGTTCTTTTGAAGGAGTGTCTGTGTCGATCTCTGTTGTTGAGTTGGTGTGTGGTTTCTGTATATTTCTATAAAAACTTTTTTCATTCGTAGCAAATATAGCATTATCATTCTTTCGCTGTTGTGCTTTCATGTATCTCCTAAGCCTATGAACTTTAAGTGCCAGTTTTTGTTTTAATGTGTCCAAAAACTCTTCAGGTTTCCTGTTGTTATTTTCGTGCCTGGTGTGAGTAAAATTGTTTTTAAATATTGCTTCAACTCTCGTAACTACTTTATGAGATCTGATACCATTGATATAATGTGTGAGTCTGCCACAGTCTGCTCTTAATTTTTCTATGTCTTTTTCGAACCTGTATTGCCATGGTGGTATTACTTTGTCTCTTTGTCTAGTGGTTGCATGTTCAGTGATTTTAAAGTTGATTTCCTCACAAATAACAACCGCTGTGCAATAAATAAGGGTCTGTATGTCTTTCAGCTGTGTGTCATCGGATAAAAAGTGTTTTAATATATTTTCATTAAATAAATTAACTAGTCGGAACAGGTTAGGACTATATTTCAGCTTAGGTAGATTTGGTCGAGCTGTTGGGTCCATCCCTGAGTATTGTGTTAGAGTTGTTTTAAATTTGTCATATATTTCTTGTGTATATATGTCTGTTATCGGATTTTGGTCCACGGCGACTGTTTCAATATCATTTTCAAGCGTAAGTGTTATGAATTCGGTTTGTGTGGCCGTGTGTAATGTTTGTGATTGGTTGTATGGTTGAGATTCAATACTAGATTGTAATTGAGTGAGCGATTGTGGTAGTTCTTGTAGGCTATTTTCGTTTGTGTTTTGTGTAGTGTTACTGTTTACACGACTTTCTGATTCTTCCTGTAATAATTGTATAGGTACGTACTTCTTCTCTTAAATTATCTATCACTTCTTGAGATAAAAGTTTATTTCTTACTATGGTTCTTCTTTGATCTGAGACTCTTTGTTCTGTAACTGTAATTTCTGGGTATTGTCGTGTGAAGAGTGTATGTAGTTGTTTTCTGTAGGTGGTCATGTCGGTTTCTAATTTAGTAATGTATAAATAGGTTCGCATGACGAATAGGTTTACATCTTTGCTCCATCTCATGCGAACTCTTGCTTTACCAGCCTTGGTGGACGCGGGTAAAAAGGTACTAACCTCCCGCGCAACATTCAAGGCCGGAGTGGGTGAAACTGAATTTAAACTAGTTATGGGGGGTGACGATGGTATGGAAGGTGATGCTGATATAGATGGTGATGAAGTTCTTGAGGGTGTATAACATATTGTACTTGAACTATATGGTTCCATAGAGGTGTCTGTCCTGTTTGTAAGTCTGTCACCATCGTCAGAGTTTTCGGCTGTAGCATCTTTGTCGGTGGGAGCCCGCCTGATCAACTCCTCACCGCTGACGGATCGCATGCTGAGACACCCAGCGTCAGCTCCAGGTGCGCCCCGGCGATCGCCCCCGGGCAGCGGTCCTATACGTTTACTTTTCGAACGAGTCTCCATAGTGAATGGGTTTCCAGAGCCACGTTAGCCACGCCAGTAATTTCTCATTCGTGTGTCCGCCCCCCACGTGATTAGATGGTCAATCAGGACGTGTGGTTGTTTAGGGGGCTTATTATTATTATTATTATTATTCATTTTCTTAACATATTAAATTACATTTTTAAATATTAGTAAAAAATAAATAAAAACATTTAAAAATATAAAAAATAGTAGCCCACCGGTATCGGGAACAGGGTCCAAGCCACCGGTGGTCAGGGCTCCTGAGAGAGGAATCTCCTGACTATACGCGCCGTGTCAAGGAGTACCGCTTTCTGTATCAAGCCCTTGATCCAGCTGCCCAACGAGAGCCTCCTTAGGTGTTGGTCGAGGCTCTTGGAAATGAGTCCATTGGCCGTAACGACTATCGGCACAATGACTGCTGTATTCACATCCCACATGTCGACAACCTCGCGAGCCAAGTCAAGATACTTAATTTGTTTATCTTTCTCGGTTTTCACGAGGTTCTCGTCATGCGGAACCGCTATATCAACAAATTATTATTATTATAATTAGCATTTATTCATTGTATACACATATTCTATTACATTTTTAAATATTAGTAAACAAAAAATAAAAACATTTAAAAATATAAAAAAATAGTAGCCCACCGGTATCGGGAATAGGGTCCAAGCTACCGGTGGTCAGGGCTCCTGAGAGAGAAATCTCCTAACAATACGCGCTGTGTCCAGGAGTACCGCTTTCTGAATCAAGCCCTTGATCCAGCTGCCCAACGAGAGCCTCCTAAGATGTTGGTCGAGGCTCTTGGAAATTAATCCATTGGCCGTAACGACTACCGGCACAATGATTGCTGTATTCACATCCCACATGTCGACAACCTCGCGAGCCAAGTCTAGATACTTTATTTGTTTATCTTTCTCTGTTTTCACGAGGTTCTCGTCATGCGGAACCGCTATATCGACAATCATTGCGCGACGCTCTAATCGATCTATCACCACTATGTCAGGCTTATTGGCAACAATAGTCCTGTCAGTGATGATAGATCGATCCCAATACAACGTGATATTGCCATTTTCGAGAACTGGGTCGGGCACATACCTGTAGTACGGTACCTCCGACTCCACAAGTCTGTATTTTAGAGCAAGTTGCTGGTGGATAATCCTAGCTACAAGGTTGTGTCTATGCAAGTAGTCTCCGTTCGCCAGACGAGAGCACCCAGAGATAATGTGACGGATTGATTCTCCTGGTCGGTGGCATGCCCGACAAATGTCAACCGTGCCGTCCTTCACAATATACCTCCGGTAGTTGTTCGTCATCATAACTTCGTCCATAATCGCACAGATAAAACCTTCGGTTTCCCCAAAGAGGTCACCGAAACGCAGCCAGGATACGGACGCCAAGAAGTCTACATCAGGCCCATGTAGGGCCCGGTAGAAGCGCCCGTGAAGCTCCTTACTCTGCCATACCTCCCTGCGGTCATTAGTATCTAGTACTAAAGGTTTGCGCCAGTTCTCGTTCGCTAAGGAGAGCGGGGTGAGGCCCTTGTCCATTGAGACTACATCTCGGTGCATCCCCACGTCTGCTTTAAGGAAATACTCCCTGAGACTGCATATCTCACGGTTGTGCAGGGACTTAGCATTAAGAAAGCCTCGACCTCCGCACTTCCGCGGGATATACAGTCTCATTACCGATGACCGTGGGTGATGCATCCGGTTTGCAGTCAGCAATGTACGTACCCTCCTATCCAGGGCGTCAAGTTCCGTCTGAGTCCACTTGAGTATGCCGAAAGAGTACATCAAAACCGGCATGACCCATCCGTTGAAGGCGCGCACCTTGTTTCCGCCTGATAAAAGACTATTTAGCACTTTATTCAGGCGGCCAAAGAAGCGATCCTTCAACGATTGTTTCATGTCGGCAGCATTGATGCCTAACGCTTCCGACATACCCAAGTACTTGTAGGTTTCGGTTGAGGAGAGGGATCTAAGGCGTATGGAATCCGAGAGTTGGGTTCCCATGGATTCGATAATCTCCCCTCGCTTCACATGCATGACTGCACATTTGTCCACACCAAATTCCATCCTGATGGCGCTACTGAAATTTTCTGTTACTTTCAGTAGCTCCATCAGTCGCAAATTGTTGGGGGCAAAGAGTTTCAGATCATCCATGTAAAGGAGGTGAGATATAACCTGACCTCCTCTTCTCAACCGATAGCCCAGACCTGAACCCTCCAGCAACGTGCTTAGAGGGTTCAAAGCCAAACAAAACCACAGTGGACTCAGACTATCGCCCTGAAATATACCTCGCTCGATCCTTATCGGTTCGCTATTCTCCCGGATTTGCCGACATCCTGGATAGCGAAGGACCGTCCTCCATTGCCCCATACACGACATCAGGAAGGTGCGCAGAGTTGTGTCAATTTTATACAACTCCAACACCCTCATGAGCCATGTATGTGGCACAGAATCATAGGCCTTCTTATAGTCTATCCAACATGTCGACAGATCCCTTCGGGAACGACGAACTTGCTGGTTAATGGCCATATCAATGAGGAGTAGCTCCTTAGTACCACGAGACCCGTTGCTACATCCATTTTGAGAGGCAGACATGATAGAATTTTTGTCAATATGTTCGTTAATTTTAGCTCTCAAAATGGATGTAAGAACTTTATAGACCGTTGGTAAACAAGTGATCGGCCTATAATTTTTGGGTTCCGTAGTACTACCTGATTTATGGAGCAGGTGGGTTATTCCAGTTGTTAGGAATTGGGGCAACGATCCTGACTCTAAGGCTGACTGGAACTGGGACGCCAAGCGAACGTGCGATCTCTGGAACCATTTAATCCAGAAATTGTGCAGCCCGTCCGGTCCTGGAGATTTCCAATTAGGCAACGGACGAACTGCACGAGCTACGTCTAGGGGGCCGATGGTTATTGCCCCCATTTCTGGTATTTTATTATTATTATTATTATAGTTTCTTTTCAGTACTAAACGAATCTGCCTAGCCTTTTTTCCAATATATAATAATAATTATAAAATTTCTGTAAATGCAAATATTGTTAACATCGTTTTAAAAGAGTAAGTATGGAGTTTCTTGCCAATTCTTCTCCATACAAAACTACCTTTTGGAATGGGCAATTAGAATAATTTTTTTCCTCATTTGACGTTCAAAAGTGCCTTATAATGGTATAATTGAAATAAATAATTTGACTTTGACTTTATGTTGTGGTCGGCTTCTAGTGTAACTGAATGCAGCTGAATACCAGTGTTTATCATGGAGCGACTGCCTATCAGTGTGACTTCCACAACCCAGTTACTGGGTAACACGATATTCCTTGGTAAGACTGGTTGTCAGGTTTTCTGGTTTTTGACTACCCAAAAAGACTGTCAAAGATCTACAAATGTGAGCCACGACCAACGTCCTCAAATGTTTTTTTAAGTTACGGAGGGGCCATAGTATTTATTTATTTTTCACAAAATCCACAGCTCTTTGACAATTCATCTTAAAATATAAACCGATTTTACAGCCAATTACGGGCAGCAGAAACAGACAGAGATATAATAATGCAGAAATTAACTGCTAGCGCCAACTAAGCATTGCTAAGTGTACAGTGTGTGTGTGTATGGGATGGATGGTCACCCATCCACGACAAAACCGCGGCAAGAGTTTTCCTTTTTTCCTGAATAGTAACTGGCAGTAATTAACTTGAAGTGTCGATCAACCGCTGGCCGTTAAAAACAATATTCCTAAAATATAAGGGAGTCAAAACAAAAACTATAAAAGTTTAATCCACAATTGAATTACAAAAAATAATTACGGCGCGAATATTTGAGCGACATGCATGCTAAGCGTTGCCACGAAGCTGTGAAGCGGTTGAAGCGCTCTCGAGTCCGACTCGAGCGGAACGAGGTCACAGAGCGAAACTGAGCGAGCGGAGCGCTAGCGTCCCTTTTATAAAAAAAAATATTATATCGTGTTCTTTTTTGAGCAATGAGTTAGTTTGAGTGGCAATGGCGGTTTTAATTAGTACTTTTTTCGTGTTAATTTAATCTTTGGCGTATGATAAGAAGTAGCTGGGATCCCTTTTATTTCTTTAGATAACATTCTTTTGACATTGATTTAAATTATTTACAAAGGATATATCAATTGCAGGAAATAATATATCGCACCATCGTGCATCGGTAAGACAAAGGCATTTTTGACAAAATTCATCAAAATGAATTAAAAGCCAAAAACAGCCTTTTGAAACACCCTTTTTCTAGAGGGCCAAAAACTTTCATTTAATATATTATTAAACGTAAAAAAATCTTAAAATGGCTCTCCTGTAAAATCAGTAATAGTAAAGTTATGCCCTTGTCTTACTAAAGGTGCCATATTATCAATGCTGGCAACATAGAGTATTGCAGTCTGTTGTGTTGACATGCTAATGTTCCGTATTTGTGGTAAACGAAAACACTTCTGGTAACAACGAAACATGTTTTCAATGTGTATCTACGAGGTTAGTAAAGTTATCGACATTTAACGTTCTAGGTACTTTAAAAAAATATAGTTTAGAAAAGTTTGCCCTTGTAACGGCAGAACATGATCAATAAATATATTTTAAATGGTTGTTACTTGACCAAGACTCGAAAAACGTCGTATGGCAGAGACAGGAGCTTCACGGGCGCTTCTACCGGGCCCTACATGGGCCTGATGTAGATTTCTTGGCGTCCGTATCCTGTCTGCGTTTTGGTGACCTGTTTGGGGAAACCGAAGGTTTTGTCTGTGCGATTATGGATGAAGTTATGATGACGAACAACTACCGGAGGTATATTGTGATGGTCGGCATGGTTGACATTCGTTGGGCATGCCACCGGCCAGGAGAATCAATCCGACACATTATCTCTGGGTGCTCTCGTCTGGCTAACGGAGACTACTTGCATAGACACAACCTTGTAGCTAGGATTATCCACCAGCAACTTGCTCTAAAGTACAGGCTTGTGGAGTCGGAAGTCCCGTACTACAGGTATGTGCCCGACCCAGTTCTCGAAAATGGCAATATCACGTTGTATTGGGATCGATCTATCATCACTGACAGGACTATTGTTGCCAATAAGCCTGATATAGTGGTGATAGATCGATTAGGGTGTCGCGCAATGATTGTTGAAATAGCACAAATTAAGTATCTTGACTTGGCTCGCGAGGTTGTCGACATGTGGGATGTTAATACAGCAGTCATTGCGCCGATAGTCGTTACGGCCAATGGACTCATTTCCTCGACCAACACCTAAGGAGGCTCTCGTTGGGCAGCTGGATCAAGGGCTTGATACAGAAAGCGGTACTCCTGGACATGGCGCGTATAGTCAGGAGATTCCTCTCTCAGGAGCCCTGACCACCGGTAGCTTGGACCCTGTTCCCGATACCGGTGGGCTACTATTTTTTATATTTTTAAATGTTTTTATTTTTGTATTAATATTTAAAAATGTAACTTATATGTTCCCTTCATCCGTACAGAAGCCTCCTGATGGTCGCCGTCAATTGTTTTACTATTGTATCTGGTAATTAGTCCGTTGAGTACAATAAATAAATAAATGTACAGTACAATAAATAAATGAGATAATAATAATAAAATTTATTTATTCGAGCAACAAGGACTCGTCGTGTTAGTAAACTTAAGAACTAGGTTAGCTTATTTTACTTAAATTTGAATTTAAACTTATTCCATCACATGGGAGATAGCATTGCAGTGATTTATATATATGCAATCGAGCCTGCTCGCGATTACTTTAAGGATATATACTAAGAAGGTCTTCAAACCATCATCATCTTCCTGCTCTTACTCCATGTTACTTGGGGCGGCACAATACGTTTTCTTCTCTACAACAGAATAAATAAAGAATTAAATATTTACTCTCTTACCAAATCAAAATGTAAACAAGGTGTAAGGGAAACGGAGCTGTCACTAAACGTGGTACAATAATGAAAATGTTAGGTTTTAAACAGGTTTTAATTAGTTAAAATAATCTTAGTTCAAAACATCCTCATGCACTCACAATCACACACACTTACTCCTACATTCACACTCCCATACACAAACACACACTCACAAACACTTCATTCAGAAACACGATTCAGATTTAAGACTTGTTAAATTATATATTTAATATAATTTTAAATAATGCAACTTTTAAGTAAGCTTTAATTAATTAATTAATTGATTTATTTATTATTCACAAAATCCACAGCTCTTTGACAATTCATCTTAAAATATAAACTAATTTACAGCCAATTACGGATTTACAATTTAATAGCTATAAATACATGCAGCAAAAACAGACATACATAATGCAGAATGAGAATTTAACTGCTAGCGCCACGTAAGCATTGCTAAGTGTACAGTGTAGGTGAGTGTGTGAGGAGTTGCAGGTGGGTGTGTGTGTATACTATGGTGTGTGTGAGGATCGTGTGTATACCCGTGTATACCTACTATGCAATTAAAATTATTTTGTTTTGTTTTGTGATTTATTAGTCAGTTCGTCATTTACAGACGTTATTAATAACAACAACAAACCGAACAGAGCCACCGACTTCCGAAACTAAAGTCATGTGTAATCTGTACTAAAGTTATTTATCACGTTTTAGATTTTGAAGGCGGTTCTCTTTTTTCAAAAAAGTTATTTGTTAAAATATCGAGGGAAAATGCACTGAAAACCGAAATACAGGCTGTGCCTAGTTCGGTTGCAGTGCATTTATTAGAAATGAATATTGCCAAACTTATTTCTGTATAGTATTACTAAGCTTTTTGAGAAATAAATTTATTAATACAAAAAAAAACCATTCTTTCAATCGTCATGATATCACCGACCATTCTCTTTCATATTGTTATCATTCTTCACAAAATGCGTCCATCTTTTCTTCGGCCTTCCTTTTCTTCTCCACCCATCCAGGAAGCTCCTCAAATCATGTCTACAAAGTTCGTTAAATAAAAACACCGAACACACCTCTCTCACCGAACCCCAGGAAATTAATATTTGAATAAATTAAGAGATGAAAACATAATTTTAATTCGTCCGGAACACGGCCGAGCTCGCATGTCACGGTAAAACCGTACTTCACGCGGTTGATTAAAAAGATTATGATATAAAAAATACATAACGTTTTTGGTTGCAATATCGAAATTATTAACTTTTCATTGAATGAAAATATATTTTACATTAACCAAGATTACAGTTGCATTTTGCTTTTGAGCTTTTGTATTTTCAAATTATTTATTTACATACATAATGTGCTGTACTTTTGTAATTAAACGGTTCGTCCTTGCGTATTCTTTTCTTTAAAAATATTGTGGATTTTTATTTCAGTCGTAAAAAAAATGCAAAAAAAAATGTAAGAATTATGTTTAATGGCCACATACTAATATCGTCACTGAAGCGTCTATAACTACGTCATCTATCTATACCAACAGTTCTCTGACTCTACGTCCCTTGTCAAGAATCAAAGGTCTATTCCAGCTCATACCGGGTACCCTTAAGGGGCTATTAAACGACTTTTACAGAATTTAAACTGACAATCACGTCAAAATGTGCAGTGTAAATGATTTGAAAAAAAAATTGTCTGTCAGTCTGCGTCCAAAACTTTCAAAATTTAGTCGAAAAAATTAAATAAAAGTAGTATTCTTACAAAATTAAAAAAAAAGGCGTATACTAAAAGATAGATAATAAAATTGTCTGTAAGATAGTGTTTAGTTAGTTAGTTTCGGATAATTATACCTGGTAGATTTTGTGTGATTGTCAATGTTTTGTCCGCGTCAGACACAACTTCACGAGTTAATTAAACTATTTAATATGAACTTAATCAAAAATATTCAGTTTCTATATGATTAAGAGAATGTTCTAGTTTAACATATATTTTTTTCAAATCATTTACACTGCACATTTTGACGTGATTGTCATTTTAAAATCTGTAAAAGTCGTTTAATAGCCCCGTAATAGATAAAATTAATAAATAATAATACCAGCCTTTTATTGTCCCACTGCAGGGCACAGACCTTTTCTCATACAGAAAAGGCACGAGCATTGATCACCACGTGTGCTCAAGGCGGATTGGCGATTCCGGACTTACATTCATTATACGACCAGGTTTCCTCACGATGTTTTCCTTCACCAATGTCAATGATGTCTAATATGAACTTAGAAAGTACAGAGGCGCTGACATCAAGCTACAACAATCTGTCAAAGGAGGTCAACAAAATCCTGTACAACTTTGCCCAAATATGTGCCTCGAGGTACACGTGCACCAAAGCGTAGAGAAAAATTAGACGAATTCGAAAATAATTGTACTTTTATTCATAAATCATTTTTAGCTAATTATTAAAATATAATCTAATAACCTGTAATACAATTGAAACATGTGGCAACTATGAAAGCACGATTGCGTTTTATTTGGTTGTCACTCGGGTTGACATTTCGTAAATGTCATTTTGTTTGGTTTTTGTTGACACTTCACACAATATGTCATTCCGTTCATTTCTGCGTTTGACAGAAGAAAGATGAAACTTGATAGTTTTTTTTAATAAGTAAGGTGGTTATTTGATAGAGTGCCAAGTTATTGTATTCTCTTCCCCGGGCAACTATATGAATCATTTAAGAGTGCAATATTATTCAGTGTAATCTAGTGTATTTTATGCCACTAAGTGTACCTTCTGTACTAAATTGGGCAGATATTGTTGACATCCTTTCTTTGATGGGTTTCAACTTTATTACAAAAGTATGAGGTTCATGTTTAATTGGGAAAATTTGACAGTTTGGTTGTGCTGGCGTCTGTATCTAAGAAAGAATCATGGCGACATCCACACAAGAAAATTTAGATGGTTTAAAATATATTCCAATGTGATAAATACATTACCAGGAGTAGATTGATATACTAGTAGTAGATTGCATTTGTGTGATGAGCACTTGTGTTTGCCTTGTGTCTGGGTGTTGTTTATCTATATATGTATGTATTTACAAAAAAAAAATGTATTTGTGTATGTATATCAGCTGTCTGACACCCATAGTACAGGGTCTCCCTAGTTTGGGGTCAGATGGCCGTGTGTGAAAATGTCGCCACATATTATTATTATTATTACTTACCATATTTTTAAACTCCTGCGTAATTAGAATATTATGAAAATGATAATAACACCTTTTTGTTTCATCTCGATGCCCATTTTGTGTTTATAAAAAAGATAAAGTGACAAGCGACGTTAATGATCAATCAAATTGGCAGACAAGTGATGAGACAAGTGTGTGGAAAAAAATATTCATTATTTATGACATTATTTCCCATACAGTGTAAGAACTGCGTAACGGCGACTGTCAGTGTCACTGTTCAGTAACAGTGACGCTGACAGTCGCCGTTTCGTTCTGAAATAATGAGCTTTTCGTTAAACTGTTCACTTTTTTTGCGTGGTTTTAAAAATATTGTAAATGCCCGAAGATACTTTTTAGGTACCCAAGAGTATAAGAATTAGAATTTCAACTTCTCTAAACATCTTTATTTTTTTGGTATAAATCCTGCCATGATTATTCAAAATGTCACATACTCACATTGGTACTTGTTTGTACCCCGTTGTAAACCCATAACCTAATAGATAGCTAGGCTATTGATTTGAACGAAAAAAATACGCTTTATAAAATTATTTAAGTCGGTATTGTCAACGAACGAACTTTGTATCAAACTACTAAGTTTCCGAAACTCAAGTCAACTCACGTAAAAATAGTTAAAACTACCCTCAAAGTAAGGCGAGTATCAGTTTCCCGGTGAATATTAAAATGGCGATGAATAGCTTCAAGTTGTTAGTGCAGCTCAAGTTTGATGGAAGCGAGGGGGTACTGATGTGGTTATACTTACTGGTTGAAAGTGAGAAGTCTAACTGTTGGGTAGTGAAGTAGATTGAATAGATAGGTACTATAAATATTATTAAAACCAATGGTTACTTTGTTTAAACATGAATTTATTAATGGTACAATGTTGTATTGTAATGACCCAGTGATTAAAACATGACTTTTTCTATTTAAAATGTACTCTATTATGTGTACGGTCGAACAAGCTAATTGGTTTACCAAAAATATTCATCTGTCTAAGTACTACACTAAAATTTTTTTTTTTTTTTTCTTTGGTACGTAGGTACCAGTGTTACCTACGTGCTCCAGTTAAGGAATTTTGTTTTAGAAAGATGAAGATTTATTCCTGTAAACCAGTTAGCTTGTTCGACTGTACATCGTGAGGCAACCTGAACTTATAAAAAAATCTCAGCTATTCATTTTATTATTAAGTAAATGTCTACTAGATAGATACCTATTTCTTATCAAAAATCAAACAGTGTAAGCCTAATTCGCAAGGAATCATAAGTCGTCATTTAGTAATAATTGAAGACCTCGAGTTGAGCAAATTGAGATATGTAGACCGGTACTCTAGTGACATAAATCTTCGATCCAAAGAAACTAGATAAACTGAATGTTTTCTGGGTTAAATAATTTAACATGAATGGATCTGGAATTAGCTGCATTATTGATACGATATTTGAAAGGATTAATAAAATTGACCATACATAAATAATCGTGGGACTATGAAATGCCAAAAAGCAGGAAATTCTTAAAAAACGTAGTATTTGAAAAGAAATTCAAAAAGAGTTCTAGCAGAGAGAGCTTACATTATAATTGAAATGATCATTCTCAGCGAAAAGTTCTAATTTATTTAATAATTTATAATTTGTTAGTTTTTCTACGCCATTGTCGATGGCAAATATGTCAAAGTCAAAGTCAAAGTCAAATCATTTATTTCAATTAGACCATTAAAAAGGCACTTTTGAACGTCATAATAAAAAAATATAAAGTTGATTCTAGTTGCCCATTCCAAAAGGTAGTTTCGTATGGAGAAGAATGGGCAAGAAACTCCATACTTACTCTTTTAAAAAAAATGTGTACAATATTTTGCATTTACAGTTTACAGTTATATAACTATACGTGAATACGATGGACCTTGCATAAAAACACTATATCGAAGTATGTACAAAGTATCACAAGATAAAGAATGACAGCTAAGTTGTATACATAGATACATAGTGTTTACATATTATTATTAACAATTATTGTAAAAGTAGACAACCACTCCATACATTTCAACAAACTATGAACCTATGAACCAGTGTGTGACCCAAAGCAAGAATTAAATATAATGTATATACTAAGTATAAATTAAGTATAGTATCCTTAGTGATAACTTTATTTTCGAGCCGTTTGGGGTTGAAACCCTCGGGCCGTGGGGTCCGAGTGCTCATCTCCTTTTTAAGGAAATTTCCAAAAGGTTAGTTGACACTTCTCGTGATCCAAGAGCTGGTTTTTACTTTGGGCAGAGGTTAAGCATTGCCATTCAACGTGGCAATGCAGCCAGTCTCTTGGGCACATTCCCAGATGAAGGCGATGTGGAGGAATTTTTTGATGCCTTATTATACTAGTTTTTTTTTTTTTTTTTTTGTTTAATAGTTATAGGTTTTTGTTTCTTTATTGTACGTGTAAATTAAGTAGTTTTAATTAGCAATCCGTTTGATTTTGTCTAGACTGTAGATTGTCCTATGATTGCATGCCGCCTAATGTATGTTTGGATATATCATCATTTTCTTATCTCATCTTATATTAAGAGTAAACAAAGACAACGTCTTAGGAACATCATCATCGTCATCAGCCGGAAGACGTCTACCTGTTGAACAAAGGTCTTCTCCATAGAACGCCACCACACCGGTTACCCGCTACCTTGACGATGTCGTCGGTCCATCTGGTGGGAGGTCTACCAACGCTGCGTCTTTCGGTTCGTTATCGACACTCGAGAACCTTTCTTCTTCATCGGTCTTAGGTACATTAGAATATAATTATATAGAAAGAAAAAAAACAAACAAATCACTATGAATCAGGTCAAAAATCTCCTAAACCTTACAAGTGTGAACAAACAGACAATCCACTGCCACTAAACACAATAAATGCGTATAAATAAAGTGTGGCGCACAAAATTTTTCACAAATAACACCAAATTTACGACTATGTTTATGGCTCTCTTCCTCTCAGATAAAGGACATTGAAATTCCGAATGAATACAGCCGTTGCTTCCGTTACGCCACTTTTTCGCGATACCTTGGCGGTATTCTGGTGAACGTGGGTATCGAATGTGACAATCACGAACTAAGATTGTGTTCTTGACAAAATACAATTTCTTCATCTCAAAATAACAGATAAGAGTTTGTAAATAGTTTTTTCAAAATAAGAGAAAACCGCCTTCTTATACTAAAAAGTTACAAATAACTTTAGCACAGAACACACTTACTTTACACTTTCGGAAATCAGTGGCGGTGGCTTTGTGTTTGTTGTTCTGTATTGCCATCGACTTTCGAAAGTAAAGTAGCTAGGTAAGTGTGTTCTGTGCTAAAGAAGTTATTTATCACATTTTAGTTTTTGAAGGCGGTTTTCTTTTTTTTTTTACTTTTTCCATTTTGCTTTTTAGTATTGCCTTAACATCCAAATTCATTATGAAACCGCGATTTTTTTCTTCTTAAAATGTATTATAAATTGAAAACAAAAATAATAAATAAATTTAATAATAAATTTACTCTAAAAAACAAAATATAAATATCCGAATTAATAACCTCTTCCTTTTTGAAGTCGGTTAAAATGTTAAGATAGTCAGGTAATCCAAGGAATTTCTTAATACGATTGGAACAGAAGCGTATTGAAAATTGATTGATGATCATAGAGAGAACTAACATAATTATTATGCTTACGACTTCGTCCGCGTAAAATGTTTGATCTGCAGGATTATCAGCTGTATGCTAGAAAAACATCCATCAAAATCAGACGAGCCATTTCTTAGATTATGCGGAACAAACAGACAGACAGACAAAAACTTTTATAATTGGCTTTTTGGTATAAATATTGCGTAAACATTCATATTATTTTGAATTTAGTGACTTTGATATTACAATCAAATACTTCAATTTTACCCTTTTAACTTTACAGATAATTAAATAGTAATAGTACATTAAATAGTATAGTAATAGTTAGTCCGTGTGGTGTCGGACGTAAAGAATAGCACTATCCCATATTTTCCCGTGGGTGTCGTAAGAGGCGACTAAGGGACTCACCAGAGAATGGGCAGCAGCGTTCTCTGTGCCTTTTTAACAACCATACTGCGATCGCCAATCCGCCTGCCAAGCGTGGCGATTATGGCAAAACCCCTCATTTCTTGGGGGAGGCCTATGTCCAGCAGTGGACGTCTTTTGGCTGAAATGATGATGATGATGATGATAATTAAATAATCACAAGAATATTATGAAGAGTGAAAAAGGAGAAGAACAAAGAGATACGGTAACATGACAATAACGAAAAAAGAGGGTGAGAATGGCATCGATAGAAATATCTTTCTACTATCCAGCCACATCGCATAGAAGCAAACAGAATACCTCCCTCAACCGCCTGTCTTCTGAAGAGAACCAGAACTTTTATTACAAACACATAAAAATCTAGTGCACGTTTATTACGGAGCGTTTATGTGCCCTAATAATATTCCATGTTTACTGATAGCGACTGTTATTTTATCTGTTTTTGAGTGCCCTCTTTTCCGGAAGCGGTTTTTTTTTCGCGTGAATTACGCACGCGCGGTAAGGTATTCATGTTTTGATCTGCGGTGAGAATTAAGCCGTTGTGTTTTGTTTTTATGTCAGAATATGAATTTATTGGTTAAACGTGTTTGTGTTTGGATAAACCCCTTCCCTTTTCTTCGTTAAAATAATGGCTCATTATATTTTGAAATTAAGGATTTTTATTAAGTTTCCTGGTTTTCATTTTGTGCTGACACAGAGTGATACACACAGTTGCTGTTGTATAGTAAACTTTACCAGTTAGGGATAAAGTCCGTTTTTGTACCTTTGAACATGAAGTGTAAATTAATCTATACTAATATTATAAAGCTGAAGAGAAAAAGCTAAAGAGTCTGTTTGTTTGTTTGGTTGAACGCGGTAACCTCAGGATCTACTGGTTCGAATTGAAAAATTATTTTTGTGTTGGATAGTCCATTTATCAAGGAAGGCGGCATGCGAAGCCGGGTTGGGTCACTAGTAAATAAATAAAGTCTACAGGTGTCTATTGGGAATTTATTTCAAACGTTAAGGGTAAGTTTATTATTATTTAATTTTATAACCATCATCATCAACTTCTTCTATTATTTTTACTCCTGCTCCTGAGCAATGGCGTTTGGCTCTCTTGTGTCATATTTCCGTCGTCCAGACAGACATATTAGTATATTAACATCATTTTAAAATATATTTTATATTATAATGACTATACCCAACAGGGATCGCTCGTAATTGTCTACTTGTTTTTTTGTTATTGTACACATTTATTTAACTAACTTTATTTAACTTTGTCTTTCGAACTATATTTGATTCACATTTTTTTAACGAAATTCAGTGAGACTGCCAAGCATCGAGCTCCATATTCTTCAACAAATACAACGTATGAAGATACCACGCCAATAAAAATGATCAACATTTCTTACAAAAAAGTCCTAACTCGCATCAAATAAACATCGGAACATAAAAAATATTTACACGCACAAGTACAGTCGGCATTCCCTACAACTGGTAAAAAAATAAAACGTGTTTTCAGAACGCAAGTCACGCGTCCAATATTCCGATTGGCTCCGGATCGCTATCAATTTTTCTTGAGAACAGACCAGATTTAATTATTCAGAGGCAGTCGGCTTGATGGTTGAAACGTGCGGCACTTAAAATGTTGACATTAATAGTAAATGTGTGTTGTCATAAGATTTATTAGGTTTGAAATGTAACTCGGAAATATTGTTGGGAAGCTCCTTATAAAAAAAGGAAGAAAGGAATGAGTTTGAAGGACACATTAAATATGATACTGTTAACACGTCGGCTTGCCGAATACAATACGGTTGGTTTTCAGCCTTTCTCACCACAACAGCTTTCACGAAGAAAGCTGTTCCACTACCAGTTAGTTTGACTGTTATCCTTTCTTAGTAAAGTAACTAGCAATGCCGTTTTTGATGTGAAACATCTAATGCGGCGAATCGGTCCTGACCTGACGTTTAATCTTTGTTCAAATTCAAATTCATTTGTTTGTCACAGGTGGAGAAGGAGCTCTTACACTTCTTGATGAGTTTGTAAATCTTTTTGCTAAGTTTCTTCGGTGCCATAGGCTTTGCAATCACACTGCAATGTTCAACTTTGTCGTCGTAACTTTGTGGCTCTGATTTAATGCTGACATCGCCTTATCATAATAATAAACATATAGATCGCTGTAACATACCCATAGGGTGTACAATATTTAAGAATAATTTAGAATCTATCCATTAATATATATTATTATTCATGCAGAAATACTTCATAATTACTTCTTAATACTTCATTATTATTATAATTAATTTGTTTTTTAAGTATGGTATAAAATTACAATGGTAATTTTGAAATAAAAAAATAATTCTGTTCTTCTTGAAATTGAGTATTCTGTTTTTATTTTGCCATATTTATTTCCTTTAATAAAACATGCATATTTTCAAGAAGTTTCTAATAAACTTACTAATAAGGACGACGTGTTGTTCCGAAGCGGCTGCTGCAGATGCAGAAAAGCCATCTTGGAAGCTGATTGAGCCGTTTGGTGTGGAAACTAACTAGGGCCATGTGGTTCGAGTTCTTTCTTGTTTTACGGGACATCACCAAACGGCTGGTCGACTCTTCATGTGACCCGAAGGTTGGTCTATTCTTAGGCCAAAGAATCAGCATTGCCATACAACGTAGAAATGCTGCCAGTCTGCTGAGCACGTCTCTCGTTGACAGCAATATGGACGAGCTTTTGATGCCCTATGACCACCCCCCATTTTTAACCGACTTCAAAAAGGAGGAGGTTATCAATTCGAATGTTTGTATTTTTTTTTTATGTATGTTCGGGCATAACTCTGGCGTATATCGACGGATTTGAAAAAAATCTTTTTTTCTTCGAAAAGGGTTAATTCCGAGATGGTCCCATATATACATATATTTTTTTATATCAACAAAATCCCAAAAAACTTACTTAGACGACGTTTCAGTTTCTTCAATCTTTGGAGGGCTTACAATCTCTTTTAAGTGTGTCGCCGTTTCTTAATGGATTTGAATGTTAAGGCAATACTAAAAAGCGAAAAATAAAAAGTTTTTTCAAAAAATAGAAAACCGCCTTCATTAACTAAAAAGTGATAAATAACTTTAGCACAGAACACACATTACTTTACTTTCGGAAGTCGGTGGCAATACAAAACAACAAACATAAAGCCACCGCCACCGACTTCCGAAAGTAAAGTAATTTGTGTTCTGTGCTAAAGTTATTTATCACGTTTTAGTTTTTGAAGACGGTTTTCTTTTTTTTGAAAAAACTTTTTCATGAATACATAACGTCATTATTTTTATTTTTAAGTTTCTCATTTATATTTGCTTCAAATAAGTAAAGTAAATAAAGTATTAATATACCTATACAATTTTGATGTTTGAAATATAATTAATTATATCGTCTCCTAGCAACACAAACGATATTTCGCCAAGCCCTTGATTGAAACATGGTAATATTGAATGTCAAGTTCACATCGATGATTGACGGCTGATTGAAAGCACTTACCCAATAATTGTGTTATCGACTGACGTCGTTAATAGCCACGCAGCTGCAAGTTAATGTACAACGTAATATTATTAAAACTGAAGTAGGAAATTTTTTTTTTACAAAAAAGACAACCGCAAGTAAAAAATAACTTTCAATTCGCAAGTCGGCGGCTTTGGTTTTGCTTGTTGTTTTGTATTGCCACCGACTTGCGAATTGAAAGTTATTTTTTACTAATTGAAGGCGGTTGTCTTTTTTATAAAAAAAATTTTTTTTCACCATTTAGTGCCTCATCATAGAAATTAATTACGAAACGGCGACACCAAACAAAATCTGTCATCCTCTAATTTTCAACCCTTAGGGGTGGAATATTTTCTCGAAATTTATATGGGACAAAATTTGAGGTATACACTATCAATTAAAAAAGAATCATCGAAATCGGACTACACTGAAAAAGTTACGCGTAAAAAATGTTCACAAAATGAAAACTACTGGGCCAAACAATGTTAAATTTTTATGGGACCAAATGGCAGCTATTCCGCATTAAACTGAAGAAGAATCACGGAAATCGGATCATAAATCTCAGAGTAATCGATGAACATACATAAAAAAAAACCAAATTGAGAACCTACTCCTTTTTGAAGTGGGTTAAAAAGTAGCATTACCTATTATCTATTTACTAATATTATATTTAGCCTGTACTGTCCCACTGCAGGGCAAAGGCCTCCCTCCATTCCTTCCATCGGTCTCGACTTTTAGCCATTTCTTGTAATAATAATATAAAACGGTAAAGTTTGTTTGCTGTTTTGGTCATTTTGTTTTATGTTTGTATAAGGAACGAAGTTATCATCTGCGTCGTCTTTTCCCAACTATGTTGGGGTCAGTTTCCAGTCTAACTGGATGCAGCTGAATACTAATATTTTACGTGGAGCGACTGCCTGTCTGACCTTAACAACCCAGTTACTGGGTAACACGATACCCCTTGGTTGGTTGTCAGACTTTCTGGCTTCTAACTATCCATAGTGACTGTCAAAGATCTAATAATGTAAGGTTGGCATTCGTGGTAATTCTCGATCTCATTACAAAAATTATTTCGTTGACGGAAAGCAAAACTTTTGTCGAGTGCTAAAATTATTTTAGGTACCTGCCGCGAATGCATAAGGGAATTATTAAAAAAGAAACTAATTAAGTATGTTTACAAAACACTATACTGCGCTCCAAAACAGGGATAACAGACGTGGCTCAAAAAGCTGCCCATCTTAAGTGGGACTGGGCCGGACATGTCTGCCGCATGCCGGACAAACTGTGGGCTCAGGTGACACAGAACTGGAGCCCTGAGACAGTAAGACGGCGTCGCGGCAGGCCACGAAGGAGATGGCGGGATGAACTGGGCGGATTCCTCCAAAACTGGTGGGAGGAAGCAAAGAGTCGGGAAAGATGGAAGGCATGGAGGGAGGCCTTTACCCAGGAGTGGGACAGAACAAGCTAAAAAAAAAAAAAAAAAGTATGTTTAGTTAAGAAAACACTAGCGTAATATAATATTTGTATACAATGGAAATATCTTAATAAAATACTTTTACATTTCTAAATCTTAAAGATTTATTTTCATCATAGTTTACGGCTGCAGTTAAAAAATATTGGACATAATTTAAATAAATGTTTAATACAGTATTTTAAAAAAGAAATACATTCGCGAACTTGGTCTTTCGTCTTTGACATTTATTTCAGTTATTTATGCAAACGTGCTTTCAAAATGGCGTTCATAAATTTCAACTAAGAGTAGAAAGTGACCGTAGAAATTAAGATGTATAGGTAGCAAAAGGTACACGAGTTGTCACGCGATCTGGACCCCGTCACGCACACATCCATGCTTCTCGCGACGTGAAAATTTAATTCAAATGCCCGCAAAAACGCCGCTTCGCGGAACGTGATCCGTTCGTACGTGATTTGTTCACTTGACTGTACCGTAGACATAAATGTTAGATTAGGCTTATGAGCTAATTAAATATTTCTTTGTTTTGTTTTTCAGCCAACAGAACATCGCGCCTAGTATGCAATGTACAGTCAGCAACAAAAGTAGATTAACACTATTACATTTTCATATCCTCTAAAAAGACACAAAAACAAATATGATGTAAGAAATACTTTACAGTATTTCAGGTTTAGTCAAGAGTTTATTTTATCTTGATTTTCTTTCCTGTCCATATGTAGCATTCGCACCACGCCGAAATACTGCGATGGCTTTCTGCTACACAGGGAAGACCTGGATGAGAGGTCTGACGAGGTTACACGATAAAATAAAATGTTCACTTTGATCTAGGCAGCCAACAGTAAAGATATGTGCAAAGTACGTACCTCAGACTGCAAACTGACACTCGTTGAACTTCCACCTTTCGAATGTCCATGAGCTGACGATGGGGCTAGGGTTCACAAATACAGATGACATGAGATGATGATCACACGCGGAGTCGGTTGGATTTCGAGAACCTTAGATCCGGCCGCGAAGTTGCGCGTGCGTTCCAATTGGCGTCCGTTAAGAACTGTCATTTGCTCTGAGCTTTGACGTTTACGTACAATGCATGACAACCAAAAGTTGGCATCTCGTTACTGCTGGTGAAACCCAGAGACAAAATGTGAACATCGTGTAGATTTGGAAAAAGAGTTTGATGGGAACGAAACACCGTATTTCCTTGTGCTCAAGAATTATGATATAAAAAAATCGGAAGTGTTAATCGACTTTCGTTGCTGACCGTACAAGCTTTTGCCCGTGACGTTGTTCGTGTGGTTGTCAGGCATACCACAAAACCACAGCCACAGCCACAGCCACAGTTGCCTGATAATAAAGTTATTATTATTATTATTATTATTATTATTAAAACCATTGCATATCTATGATATTCGGCAATAATGTAGCATTCTATCAGTGAAAGATATTTCGATTTGGATCTGTATTTCCAGAGAATACGTCTTACAAACAAACTAATAATTTCTACTTGTGATCAGTACAGGGCCTGTAAACAAAATCCCTTTCTATTAGCGTTAACGCCAAGAGAAACATCAATTTGTATGGAGTTGACGTTTGCTTACCAGATGTCACGTGATGCAAATATGTCAACTGCATACAATTTGATTTATCCGTTGCCGTAAACGCTAGCAGAAAAGGAATTTGGTTTAGGCCTGCAGATCAGAAAGCGCAGTGGATCCAAATAGGTTGATTATGATGACGACACGGCATTGACAGATTCCACGACGTTGTCAAATTTAATATTAATGGATATTTTTCTAGAACTACATACCTATTAAAAAAATAATATATCTATGAT
Organism: Charanyca ferruginea; assembly: GCA_947361185.1. Classification (NCBI taxonomy): domain Eukaryota; kingdom Metazoa; phylum Arthropoda; class Insecta; order Lepidoptera; family Noctuidae; genus Charanyca; species Charanyca ferruginea. Next base: position 28,822,352 of record OX376061.1, on the reverse strand, counting down.
TTCTGTTTATTCCAATATCCATAACTCAAACAATTTATAGTAAAACATTATTATTCCGACCGAATTTCGACCACCGCGATTTTAGTTGTATTTCAAATCAACCAAAAATCTAATTTTACAGTTAATTCAAAATTAGTCGGGTTTTTAGCGCTCATTTTATTTTGTATAATTGAGATTTTTATTACAATTATTAGTGTCACTATCCAATTTGAAAATGTTTCAGTAATTTCCCCCATAATATTTTATTACATATTACAAAAGCATCTCGAATTCTGCGACTGAACAAAATGAAATATACTGACAATGGTAAGGCGCTTATTATCACAATAATTATGTTGTTAATTTCTTTGTTACTTCATACTGAGAAGAGTGGCGTTTGTTGCCAAAGAAACGAAATCAAAATAAAATGATTACAACTATTACTATTTGAAATGTTTGAAAATCTATCTTTAATTTAGCCACCTAAATCATCGTTGCACCTAAATCAGCAATTGTTGTCAAAAAACACATTATTGTGCCATGAAAATTAGAAATTGACCTTATAAACTGGAAAAATTCATAATGAATAAAAAATCCTAACCAAGTATCAACCAAATAGACACCTCATGAAACTTTTTTATAATAGTTTTTCTTATTATAAATAATGTACTCAGTCTTGTCAAATTTATGGAAAACAATAACTAGGTCGTAAAGTAAAAGGTATTATCACAAAATGTTATGTTTTAACTTTGAACAATATCCGACGGCTCTGATTACACCACCCACATGTATAAACAATATACATGTACGTAGGTACATGAAGCAAGAACTTAAGCTTTCTAGATGCGGCAGTAAAATTGATTGTCAGAGTTTTAGAATTATGGGACCCTTTTCTGTTTTTTTTTTGGTAGAAGTTCGCCACGCTACTTCCAAGCCACTGCATTTCCTGTAAGCCACTAGAAAAGTGCCGAGATAATGAAGCTCGACAAGGCCCGGAGACACGAATCAACTGTCTTGGATCCCGTAACGAAATTAATAAGAAAATATCAACAGAGGAGTAAGAAAAGAAATCATAGTTTCCACTTCCCTCAACTCCTTCTACCTTTCTTCAAACGGTTCCTTATTTCTGAGGATCGTGGTCACTCCATAGACTCCCGTCCAAAGTTGCCATCACCACCTGCTGGAAGTTGCTTAAGGACGTAGCTACTTACAGTCACTTACGTATTGGCGACCGATCACGTGCTCTCGTTCCTTCGGTATTGCCAAAGATAATTAGCTTATTGAAGCTAAGCTATATGTGGCTGAAATAGGTCAAAATACGCTGTAGACAAACTGTAGACCATCGAGTCTTTATATTGAGGTAGGACAAGACAGACACATTTGTGCGTTTGGCTGTCCATGGTATTTGAAACATCCGCCTGCAGAATCACATTTCGAACGCGTTTATCCTCTGTTTTTCTCTCAACCAAAAATCGAGAAAATAATTTGTCTTTCCAGATACTCGCTATATCTTCGCCGAACGAGTTTTCCCGATAGGTCGAATTTAACGTAGCGTAACCTGCACCGTGTGCAGACTATAACTTGTTCGGCTTCTTTCTAGAGCCCTTGTTATACACTTTGTAGATACGTTACCAGGAGATCTTGTACCTATCCAGTTACTTGGACGCGAGTTTGGCTTAGAAGTTATGCTAATATCTTGGCAGCAGACGAGGAACGCGCGTGTAAGAAAAAGTTAGATGCATAGGTGGGCCTTTAGATCTTTTTTATGTGTTTATTGTTATTCTGTGTATAATAATTATTATTTCTTTTTTATATTCTAAGTCAATAGGCAACATTTTCGTTTCTGGGGTAGGTAGTGAAAATCCACGAGTGATGCACGAAGAGCCATTACATCCAATCAAAGCCACTGTGTGCGCGGAAGGAGTGTTTTTTGAGGACGCCATCGGCAATACGGTCACTGTCACTACCGAACGCTAAAAGTACGTAGTAAACGACTTCTAACTGCCAGAATAGGATGAGTGGAGCTCGGTGAACATGTGGTTTCAACAAGACGGTGTAAACGTACACACAGCACGAGCCACATTAGATATTGTGAAGGTAGCGTTTCCTGGTCGCGTAATCTCCCGTTTTGCCGGTATGGCCAGCAAGATCGCCCGATTTAACCATCCCAGACTTCTTTCTTTGGGGCTACTTGAAGACGCGTGCATATGCCCACAAGCCTCAGACAATCGCAGCCCTCAAACCATCAGTCATCACCGGAAATTGTGTGGAAAGTCATGGAAAATGCGAAAAAACGGGCACAATTGTGTATTAACTATCAATATCAAAATCATATCAAATATCATATTTTCCACTAAACAGAAAAAAAATGTAATGGTCCATATTAAGATTTACATCACACAAAATCTTTTTTTTTAACTTGAAAAAAGTAGGTAGGTCTTGTAGGTAGATACTACCTCCTCTACACGTAAAGGTGGAAACTACATGGTTATTATTTTCCAGTCTACTCTATAGTGTAGGGTTGTGAGATAAGTCTTTTAAAAATGTTAAGGATTTTGTCGAATGAGGGACCCGTTTGTGGAATATTAAGCTTTAAAGTACTATTTTCTTTTGGCGTCGTATCCCCCTCTACTGCCAGCTCGTCAATCATTACCATCATCATCGTCATCACTGTCGTCATCGTAGTCGTAGTCATCATCATCATCACCGTCAACATCATCGTCGTCATCATCGTTGTTGTCATCATTGTCGTCATCATCGTTGTTGTCCTCATCGTCGTCATCATCCTTATCGTCATCATCACCGTCATCGTCATCAACGTCATAATCATCGTCACCATCATCAATATCATCGTAAATATCATCATCGTCATCAATGCTGTCATCGTCGTCATTATTTTTTTTAAGCGATTTGGTGAAAACTGTAAGCTCATTGTTATGAGTAAATCATCAAAGTCACTGTCGTCTTCATGAACATTATCGTCGTGATCGTCATCAATAATGTCGTCATCGTAGTCGTAGTCATCATCGTAATCAATGCCGAAATCGTAGTCGTAGTCATCATCGTCATCCATGCCGAAATCGTAGTCGTAGCCGTCATAATCATCGTGTTCAACATCATCGTCGTCAACATCATCGTCATCACCATCGTCGGCATCATCATTATCATCATCGTCATCCATCGTCAGCTGCATATTAAAACCTTACCTTCAAGGAGCTAAGCAGTGAATCATGACAAACTAGAACAGCTATTTCAGTCACACCACGCTCGACACGTGCTCGACAACACAATGATCATTTCTGTTAATAGACATTATCTCCTAGGTATTTACACATTGTGAAATGAAACACAATTATAATATTGAGCAAATAAGTCTTTTAATTTTTTATTTTTTCGTCTTTTACTTACGTATGTACGTTATGTAAAAAGTATTAACAAAAAATAATATTTTGATGTTCTATCGATTTCGTTTCAAAACTATTGTTTTTGCAATAGTTTTATTTTGAGTACAATTAATAAATAACACATTATTCAAATCTCACTGTAGAACGCCACTATCAGCGCCATCTTTGCTTTATGATAGGAATCAAACAGATCTCCAGAGGCGAACCCTCTATCTATATTGTATTAAACTCCTGTCTTACTGTCGGCGAGTTTTACAACAAGTAGGAATAAGAGTATCGTTCTTGAACGTTTAGATTTCAGCTGATAGATGGCAGTTTCCTAAAATGTTTGCACTCCTCTTGGGCAAAAAAATGAATCCCACCTCCCAGTGATAGATGTCGCTCTAAGTGCGAAAACTGGTTAAAAATAGGAACAACACGCAACGGTTCCTTCAATGTCTTGTCGTTTAAAATCAATTTATTATAATAGATAAGTTTTTGCGCCAAGGAACTCGTCTTCTACTGTTTTCCCATCCGCAAAGGTTGACTTAATATACTATTTAACACTCGATCTCCTTTGGGGAGACTAGAGTCAGGACTAGAAAAACCCTGTGTTACGGTTCTCCGGGCCCCCACCCCAGTGTTTGTGTTATTGTACTGCTTATAATGAGGCGTTGCATCATTTGGCTCCCTTCAAAATGGTTGAACAGTAGAGCTATTCTGTTACAATATCTCTCGGTGAACACCTTGGTGAAGTAAACTGTCATTAGTCTCAACGCTAGGGATTGACAAAGCAGACGGGCGGATGACAGCTCACTTCACGTAGGTGTTCACCGAGGGAGAGTGTAACCGAATAGACATACTGAATGGTGCTACTGCGTGAGCGTTGCCCCTAGGAATTTCTCTTGTATCGTAGGTGCATATACAAACATATAAACTCACATACACAGGCAGGATACGGCACGGCATACGCTGGCAGAGTGTGCCGCTTGGAAGAAGCCGCGCCGTGCCCTAGTCTCAAAAGTAGGCAGTGACCTGTCGCTGCCGGCCGTGGTGAGTCGATGTTTAGCAGCGCAGAGTCCTGAGACGCGGTGGTTTCTCTGCGAAACTGTCATGTCGCAGAAGGAGGCTGCGAAAAGGGAAAGGGGGATCACTAGCACCCGGCACACAGCAGGCGCACCGGCTTCTGACTAGTTGTAACGACTGTCATAAATCTACGAATGACATCGGTGACCAACTGCTTTACGGCACGGAGGCACGAAGGGGCTTTGGTATGAAATGGATGGACATCCATCCACGTGACGACCGCGGCAAGCGTAGTTTGACCATAATAACCGATCAATCCGTACGGCTTTTCCTTAGCCTAGAGATCCAGGAAAATTAAATGAAAAATGTTATTTTATTTGAATCTAAAGGTCATAATATTTCGCGTCACTTAGAATATTCCAGTTTCGTGACGGAGCTACACGAGTAGAGTGACTTCGTCTAGTCCACTCGAGTGTCTTTTGTACGAGGGTCAGGTATCTGTCCGTGACAGTGGACTCACTCATTTATATTAGGGTACAAGGAGAACCGATAAAAACGTTTTAGAGGACAGAAAAATAATACTTTTCAAGTACCTATTTGACACTGTTATTTACCAACGAGGTTCTTTTATAGGCTACTTATGTCGTGTTCCAGGATTTAAAAACAGAAGGTTAAAGCCGAATTCGATATTTACTAATAATAGCACCAGCCTATTGCAGTCCCACTACAAGACTAAGAAGATTCCAGACTAAACCGAAACTAAACTAGAAATCTATACTAATAGGTATAATTAACCGATATATCCATACTTAATATTATAAATGCGAAAGTAACTCTGTGTGTTACGATTTCACGACGTAACGGCTAAACCGATTTTTATGAAATTTACTATGATAGATAGTTTGAACCCTGGTGAAGCACATAGGCTTCTTTTTAATCCGCGACTTTATCTACATCCGCGATAACCGATATTCATGCGGACGACATTGCGGGCAAAAGCTAGCAATCTATAAATTAGGGATACGACACGGACGACACGGTTGGCGCAGTGGCTGAGCGATCGACTGCAGCGCAGCGTGTTGCGGGTTCGATTCCCGCCCAGGGTAAATATTAGTGTGATGAGCACTTGTAGGTATTTGTGTATGTACATCAGCTGTCTGACACCCAAAGTACAGGGTCTCCCTAGTTTGGGGTCAGATGGCCATGTGTGAAAATAATTTTATTATTATTTTCTGTAAGCAAAGTCACGTGAACGAAATCGCGAGGAAAGTGCTAGTTAATTTTTAAGTACTAGTTTCCCTCACAATGGCATTTCCTTCACCGGAGGTAGTGCTGTTCAAAATAACCTTGAAACGGTCTCGAACCTGTGGGTTCGAGACCGTTTCAAGGTTTAAGGCACGACAGGCAAGCTTTAAGCTCTAACCACTAGACCATGACGACGACATTTTTTTATTATAACAAAATATTTGTAGTTCATCTTCATTACATTAATACAGTTCGAGCACAAACCCTGATGGGCTACTCTTCCATTTATTATTATTCGCATACGGAACCTTCCACATAACTCAACGTCTATCTCACCCTGACGCAGGCAAAAGCAGCAATTTGTAACTAGGTACGTCATTATCTAACCCTGTGGGACATTATACTACGTAGGAGGGAATTCTAGCGTACAACTATTTTTTTTTAACAGCTGACCTACATTTCAATGATGTATCGTATGCTCCCTGCGGTTGAAGGAAAGATAAATGTTTACACGAATAATTGAGATAAGAAAAGTCACTTAGTTTTTTTTTGTAGGATTTTGATACAGCTTTTTCAAAAGGCTTTGGAGGAACAAAAGATCTTTCTTTTTAATTGTTAACTAACTTTAACCTTACACAGGTACATGTTGTATGGTGTCCCTTTAGCACAAGTCTGTAATTTTGCACCGACAGCGTCCATATTCTTTTCAACCGACTTCAAAAAGGGAGGAGGTTATCAATTCGTCTGTACTTTTTTTTATGTTTGTTAGCTGATTTCTTGTGACTGGGTGAACCGATTTTGATGATTCTATTTTTATTTGAAAGCTAGTGCTTTCCGTGTGGTCCCATTTGAATTTGGTTCAGTTCTGACAATGGCATCCATGAGAAAACCGTATAAGTCTTTATGTGCGCGATTTGTTACGCGATTTCTCCGGCAAATGTAAACTGGTTTTGAAAATTCTTATTTTTATGGATAGGGTATGCTTCAGGGGTGGTCCTATATAAATTTTATCGAAATTGATTCAGCACTTTTTGAAAAATCAACAATTACTCAAAAATTTTACATAGACGACGTTTTAGTTTCATCAATCTTTGTAGTAGTTAACTTTCAATCTCTTCTTAAGAGATTTGGATGAGAAGGAGGTACTAAAAAGCGGAAAATAAAAAGCTTTTTACAAAAAAGCCAACCGCCTTCAAAAAGTGTAAAATAACTTTAGCACAGAACACACATTGACTTTAGTTTCGGAAGTCGGTGGCAAGACAAAACAACAAACAGAACAAAGCCACTGAATTTCGAAACTTAAGTCAATGTGTGTTCTGTGCTAAAGTTATTTTTCACTTTTTGAAGGCGGTTGTCTTTTTTGTAAAAAGCTTTTTTTAGTTTATATTTTTACTCTGCCATTTCACTAGGATTTTTTCCTGTATCGTGGATGCGTTTACAAACACACTCGTATAAACTCACATACACAAACACCCAGACCCAAAACAACTATCTGTAGGCCAAACAAATATTTGTTCCATAAGGCGTTGTCCTAGGTGAGCGACACGAACGAACGAAAAGCGAACGCGACACGACGCGACGCGTCACGCTCACCTGTCAATGCACCTGTCAATATCCAATTTTCAAAAACCTATTTCTATTGAGGAGAGGTTGTTACTGACTTAATTAAAAGCACTGGTACTTATAATAGTAACTATTTAATTATTAATAAACTATTGCGTCGCGTCTCGTCGCGCAAAAACCAAATCCGCACTTGCCACGTTGGGTCGCACATTGATTATGGCGACTACGTAGGCCACAAGTACAGACAACGACTATTGGACATTTACGCGTCGCGTCGCAATATCGCGTTTGTCGTTCACGTAGGACAACGGGTCAGGGATACAGACCCGCGACACACAGGGTTGCAGTCAATCGCTCAGCCACTGCACCGTCAATGTTGTCAAATATCTTCAGACACCCATTGCGTGGAGACTTGATCAGGGGTCCCTGTGTATGCTGCTCCCGTGACGTCTATGTCCTGGACGCGTATCACCAGAGCTGATGTTGGGTCATTAAACGCATATTTTTAGGTTTCCATCCGTTGGGATAGAATGGGTTAGGATCACTACGTTGGGTGTCCATCCGCCTGTCGAGACCCTTTTTCTTAGGCACACATGGAGGTATCAATTTGAAATTGATACTAAATACTAAAGTTTTTAGACATTTTATTGACATATTGTAAGGAGAATTAAATATGTACAAAGCTTAAAAATAAATAAAATATATATAAGTATATATATATACATATATCATGTACGAGTACAATGGAGGGCTCACAGGGCATCAAAAAACTCGTCCGCATCGCTCACAATGGGACAAGTGCTCAAAAGGCTAGCAGCATTACCACGTTGAATGACAATGCTAATTCTTTGACTCAAGAAAAGGCCAGCCTTCTGGTCACGTGAAGAGTCGACCAGCCGCTTAGAAATGTCTCTATTAACAAAGTGAGCACTCGGACCCTATGGCCCTAGTGTTTCAACCCCCAAACGGCTCAAACATATAACTTCCAAGAAGGTTTTTATATTTACGCCGTTTGAGGTTTTCACCTGCAGCAGCCGCCCCAGCACATCATGACGTACTAGAAAGATGGTATGGCGCAAGGGTGTCGCATACTTAAGTCTACAATTCCTCGGAACCGTGACAAAAATCAAACTTCTATGTCAAAGCAATCAAAAGATACGACCGTTTGTGCTTATATTTATGACGCATATTTGACACTCGCAAGGGAATTAAAACCGTTGACCTAAACTCAGGCACAAAGTACGTAAGGCTGCAGCGCGCCCGAGCAGAGAGACCACTCAGAACAAACCGTCATTTTACTCACGCACACATTGACATTACGTTTATTATGCGATCTCAAGCAGTTTCAAGCAGACATCAGTCTCGATTGTCACGTTTTGTCTAAATGAATAAATGAGAGACATTGACATTTCATGAAGAACCGAAAAAAATTGTTATAAAGAAAATGCAAAGAGTTCCAACCAGTGTCTGTAAAATTTCATATTGTCACAAACCTACTTACTTAATACAGTAGCAGCCCTAGTGACTCTGGCAAGTTTTTGAAGATGGCGGGAGCGGTCCTTCTGTACCCTTTATATTTTGTGACTCAGGTAAGAAGGAATGTCATATTTAACAAGTAAAGAAAAAAAAACTGATTATCGTTTCTTTTAGTTTTACACGGAACCCTCGGTGCGCTGCCGCTGGTCAGAACAGGACCGGCTTTTATCTTTCTGTGTGGAATTTCTAGAGCACAAAAGTTCTATGGTTATTCACAAGCAACAAGAATTAACATGAGATAAACAAATATTTGTTCATTATTAAGTGATATTCCCTCTGTGACAGAATTCATAAGCTTTTTGCATCTAATATATAAATAAAAAGATTATTATTTCTATCTCTGCTTAACCAAATATTACGCGTTGAATTATTGTAAGCTGTTAATTAAATCCTCTTTAGAATTGTTTTAGTGCTTGTGAAGTGAATACGGGTTTCAAATGTGGTCTTGAACAAGATTGATAGATGTGGGGATTACATTTAGAGCACTCATTACTCCGAGTCTATTGTTGATATTTTATAAGCCTGTGAACATTCATTGGTATGTACATATACGATTAAATAACTATAATAATATTTATTCGAGTATATTGTACCTAATTATGAACATTGAACCACTAGACCACTTATGATAATATCGCTGCACTGTTATTCTTTAGACGCTATAGTTAGCATACTTTTGCTGAGAATTCGCAAGCATATTATATTAAAACTCAGCTTGGAAAACTCATTATAGTAATATCATTTCAAAATCCAAAAAAAGAAGCAGTTATAAACATAGGAATTGATATTAAACCATTCCTAAGTAAACTCTAGATTACATCCGTGAAAATAATAATAATAATATGTGGGGACATTTTCACACACGGCCATCTGACCCCAAACTAGGGAGACCCTGTACTATGGGTGTCAGACAGCTGATATACATACACAAATACATATTTTTTTTTGTAAATACATACATATATAGATAAACAACACCCAGACACAAGGCAAACACAAGTGCTCATCACACAAATGTTTACCCTGGGCGGGAATCGAACCCGCAACACGCTGGAAAATGGATAATAATCCTTCTTTAGGGTGTTACTTCACCAATCAATCGATCATCGATCGAAGTCATCGGTCGACGTCGATCGATTGGATTGGTAGCTTTAATTGATCGACGGATACCGGTCGACTAACATCGATCGATTAACCCCGGCTATATTCCATCAGTTTCTTTCGAAATGTATTCACAAGTGGACGCCTTCAAACGCAGAAGACACATAAGCACAAGCAGGCAAGGTAGTTAATTAGCGCGCGGGGCGCAGGCGGGCAGCAAGTGATAATGGGGTGAGGACGGCGCACGGCGCCGCTAATCAAGCAGCGCGATCGATGTCGACTAATCCATTCTGCCATCGGTCGATGCCGTCGATCGACGATCGATCGATTGGTCTGGTAATACCCTTAGACTTTCCATATCTACCTATCCTACTATCTTACGATACTATTATAAGCGCAAAAGTTTATTAGTATGGATGTATGAATGGATATTTGTTACTCTTGCTAGCTCCACAGCCATAAGGGTTCATCGGTTCATCGGTTGGCGCAGTGGCTGAGCGATCGACTGCTGCGCAGCGTGTTGCGGGTTCGATTCCCGCCCAGGGTAAACATTTGAGTGATGAGCACTTGTGTTTGCCTTGTGTCCGGGTGTTGTTTATCTATATATGTATGTATTTACAAAAAAAAAATGTATTTGTGTATGTATATCAGCTGTCTGACACCCATAGTACAGGGTCTCCCTAGTTTGGGGTCAGATGGCCGTGTATGAAAATGTTCCCACATATTATTATTATTTATTATTATTATAGATTAATAAATTGATTAGCATTTTTAACAATTTTTGGAGCTGCAGCTGTAGATCTACATTATCTTTGCCTTGTATAAACTCAATCTATTAGTATCAAAATAATTTTTCGTAGCATAAACATGTGAGCTATGAATACCTCGTAAATGGTAGCTTTAAAGAACATAGTGTTCTTTAAAGCTACCATTTACGAGGTATGTCTCTCATTGACTTGAATGTGCCCTGGCGGTTAGGAGAGTCATGCTCACTAGAATGTCTCGCTGACGGTGGCGCATGTGTTGGATCATTTGGTTCCCTTCAAAATGGTTGAGCTAAAAGTTGCCAATCCATGCGTCATGTTCGTGAACGGACGCCGTTAGTTGGGACTCATCATTGGATGGGAGTCTTTTCTTAGCTGCCTCGGTTAATTTTTTTAGTTTTAAATGTTATTATAACTATATTTTTCTTAAGACCTCTTTTAAAATGCAAGCAACTTGTTACATTGTTCTCACATTGTACCCTTAGATTCAACATGAATGATGTAACTTAAATTTGTAATATATTATTGATTTTAAAAGAGTGTTCATGGAGTTTCTTGCTAGTTCTTCTCCATAGAAACCTACTGTTTGGAACGAGCAACTAGCTTCATCTTTCTGACTGACTGACTCTGACAATTTAAAATGGTTTAATTGAAATAAATGGTTTTGAGTTTGAGTTTCACGCTTTAATAATTGAGCAGAATAAGATGAAATTTGGAAAGCAATAAATTACTATATTGATATAACCTATTATGTAGGATAATGCTTATCTTTGTTCCTTATCCTTATCGTTTTGTATTATGAAAGGTCCATATAGGTAATCTGGTCGGAACTTTTGGTGGGATTGAGAACTTCACAGGCAAAAACGAATGAATAAAATAATCCTCAAATGAAAACGAGGCATGTTATCCACGAAGAAAGAAGAAATCTTTTTATTTTGAAAGATCTCGGTGACATCATCTATACTTATCTAATAAAGCTGAAGAGTTTGTTTGTTCGTTTGGTTAAACGCGCTAATCTCAGGATCTACTGGTTCGAATTGAAAAATTATTTTTGTGTTGGATAGTCCATTTATCGAGGAAGGCTATAGGCCCATGCCAAGCCGGACCGGGTTGCTAGTTTAACATAAAATTATTGTTAAGGATACAAAGTGTAAACTGTCCTGAATTAACAACCTAATACATCACCATCAATGTCTTTCGGGTCCAAATGGTTAACGAACGGTCCCCGCAACTCCACATCTACGTTATCTACAAGGCAGCATCACAGACTAATAAATTTGCATACTACCGTCTCATTAACTCGGATCATTTATTCGCTGACTTCGCTCGCTCTGTGCAGGGCATGTAAATATGCCTTAAAAGTGTTAATAGGCGTAAGTACTAAGATAGCTAACATTTTCTAGACGTTTATCAAATTTTCAGATAGCATTGTTCTTATTGCAGTTTTTTCTATGTTATTCTTGTTTCGTTGAAGTCGTTTTTTATTTACAACTTGATCAGAATTACAAATATATAAAACTTAAAAATAAAAACAATAAAACTATGAACGACATAATAAAAGAGCGGGATCTCATAGGGCATCATAAAACTCGTCCAAATCGCTGTCAACGGGACACGTGCCCAACAGGCTGGCAGCATTGCCACGTTGTATGACAATGCTGCTGCTAATGCTTTAGCCAACCAAATAGGCCAGCGAGGCACGTGAAGAGTCGACCAACCGCTTGGCGATGTCCCGAAAAACAAGATTAGCAAGTACGTATTTCTTATTATTTCCAAACATTTGGCAAAATTACTTATTTCAGCGTCCGTTATGAGACGCATTAGTATGGTTAGGAGCCCGCGGCAAAAAAAAAGCCGTACGAATCGACCGGTCATGATGGTTAAGCTTGCCGCGGTCGGTCTGTGGATGGGTGCCCATACATTTCACACCGAGACTTCTCCATGTCTCGGAAAACCGTTGGTCCCGGCCGTTATTCGTAGATCTTTGACAGTCGTCATAGGTAGTCTGAAGCTAGAAAATCTGACAACCAGTTTTAATAAAGGGTATCGTGGTAAGTGGGGAATTCACTACCAGACATGCCCGCAGGCATCCGCGAGTAGTCTGTCCGGGCATGTCTGGCGCTGCAATACACTACACGGACTCGTCAGTGTGTTGTCTGTGTCTCAACCGGCTACACGGTTTAGTTGTTACGATGTCAACGAGACAAAGAAAAATCATAATTGCTGGTACCGCAATAATACTCTTAGATGAAAAGGAACAGGAAAAAAATTATTTCCAGAATAATTTATTTTCAATGAAACGAGCGATTTTTTTTTATACCTACTCCACAGTTCGATACATAAATCATAAAAAAGTTAAAAAAAGAAAAAAAATGTGTGTTCTGTCCTAAAGTTATTTATCACTTTTCAGTTTTTGAAGGCGGTTTTCTTTTTTTTTGAAAAAACGTTTCATTTTTCACATTTTAGTGTTGCCCTAACATCCAAATCCATTAAGAAACGGCGACTCACTTAAAAGAGATGGTAAGTCCTCAAAAGATTGAAGAATCTAAAACGTCGTCTACGTATTTTTTTTGGGAATTCTTGATTTTCTCAAAAAGGGCTATATCAATTTAGTTAAAATTTATATGGAACCATTTCGGAATAAACCCCTTTCGAACAAAAAAAGAATTTTGCAAATCCGTCTATATATGACAGAGTTATGCCAGAACATACATAAAAAAAAAATATATAAACATTCGAATTGATAACCTCCTCCTTTTTGAAGTCGGTTAAAAAACGTCTGTACTGTTGCTGTCGCTCTCAGGTCTAAAAGCAGGCGGCCTGCAATAAGCATTCACGTACGGACATGTCTGTACGGACATGTGCCCGCGCAGACAAAATGAGATCGCGCGGACAAGCAACGGGCATGTCCGCCAGACTGACTGTGACGGTCCTACACTAGCAAACATTGCACAGACCTATAGTAGCGAGGTCCGGCGGGCATGTTTGCAGACTTGCCCGCTGGCATGTCCGTCTAGTGAATTCCCCGCTTTACCCAACACCCAGTTGTTGGGTAAAGCGGGGAATTCACTTTCTTAAGATATATAATATTCACTTGTGTAAGATAGGCAGTCGTTTCATATAAACACTGGTATTCAGCTGAATCCGATTAGACTGGAAGTCGACCCCAACATAGTTGGAAAAAGGATAGACGAAAATAAAAAAGATATAGATATAGATAGATATTGTAAAGTGGTGACCCCGACGTGATCCACTTTCCAGTAGGTATATTTCTTAACCATCTTTTTTAATGACAGAAGGCGAAAAAACCTTTTTTTAAGATAAGAACCGCCTTCAAAAACTAAAAAAGTGCTAAATAACTTTAGCACAGAACACACATGGCTTAAGTTTTAATTTTCCACTTTTTAGTGCCTCCTTATCTCCCAAATCCATTACGAAACGGCAACACAGTTAAAACAGAGATGGAACGTCAGTTGAAAGGAAAGGTGAAAAACGAAAATGTCTTCTTAGTTTTTGTTGATTTTTTCAAAAACCGCTAAATAATTTTCTGTTTGTTGTATAGTAAAACCTTCTTTAGAATATAACAAAAACTTTTCTGAAAAACGCATCAAAATCGGTTCAGTCAAACGGGAGATAATCGCGAACAAACATACATACATACAAACATACGGGTCGTACCGATAACCTCCTTTTTTTAAGTCGGCTAAAATTAACAGTTTTGTTAAGAACAATATTACGTCTGCTTGACACCCTATAGTTCTATAAAAATCTCCATAACGGTTTTGTTTTTGATGCTACAATAATTTTGGTTACACAAAGATTTGTCAGTCTTGCAATTCCAATTGAACTAGTAGGATCCCACTTCCATACAGGAGAAACGTGAGAAATTTGCTAGTTCTCAAATATAAATATGATGAGTTATTGCAAACTAGGTGCAAGAAAAAATTAAGAAGGTATTAATACTCTGAAAAGTCCACTGGCTTGAAAAGTCGAAGATTACCTTTTTAAGTTTTTTAATGTTTTATTACGAGAACAATGGCAAAGTCCGCCATTTCAATAAAGAGCCTTACGATGCCGCCGATATTAAAAATAATAATAACGGTAACAATTGGAAACTTATTACTTTTTCGTTTCGAAGTAACTGAAATGAAATTCACAGAATAATATTTATCCTCATATCTTGGTATTTTTCCCACTTTTTAGGGGTCCCTATCACAAAAGGAAAAAATAAACCCTAACAGGATCACTTCGTTGTCCGTCCGTCCGTCTCTGAAGCCCCCTTTATTCAGGAACGCGTGGAGGTATCACGATGAAATTAACATCAAATACTAATGTCTACGATCCCCTGTAGCTGTGAAATCAATGATTTGATGTAAACGAAAAAATACGAACACCGTTAATTTGTTGTTGTATTATGAGTTTGGAAAATTTGCTGTGACATATGTATTGATGTATGGGGGAGTATTTTTAAAACAGCAAAGTGAAATTTGTTTTTACTTTAGGGCCATTTTTAGTGCATTCAGAGTTTTTTCGTTTATCGTGTTAAATATATAAGGAACCTTGCGTGTGACGGTCCAAATATCTTGTGGACTAAATTATTTTATGGCACGTATATTATAAGGTTACATAAATGTTTAAACTTTAAGTTTACATTGAATAAATTGTAATAAGATTTTATGATAACATTGTTTTGATAATATTAACTTATCATTCAATTGAATATTTCGCATGTCGTAAAGTAAACTGGAACATTTTACAAAAAAAAAAGGTCAATTTAGCTATTTTTTTTTAATAATTGTGAAATACATTAATAAAAATATTAAGACTACTGCGTTTACTGCGGCCCATATCTTCCCGTGGGTGTCGTAAGAGGCTACTAAGGGACGTACCAGAGAATGGGCAGCAGCGTTCTCTGTGCATTTGTAACAACCATACTGCGATCGCCAATCCGCCTGCCAAGCGTGGCGATTATGGCAAAACCCCCCCTTGGGGGAGGCCTATGTCCAACAGTGGACGTCTTTCGGCTGAAATGATGATGATGGTGATGACTGCGGTTTTGTACTTCTTGTTTATTAAGTAGGTACAAAATCGTTCGTTCGTCCCATTCGTATTCTTCTCATCTCAATTAGGAGCACCAATATGTAATAGTTTGACTTTCCAAACTGATTAATTGGGGAAACTTTAGCATAAAGAAATATTAGCTACGCCTACAATATTGTGCCTAAGATATATTACACTCAAATAATTGAAACAAGTAAAATCCCAAAAATCAAAAAATCAGAAACAAGGAAGAGAAACGAAATCTTTCGGGAATTGATTTCTGAGCCACAATCACTCCCGGCTTAAGCTTCGGAGTAGGATTAGTGACGACACGAAGAGAAATGTGGTGAGATAAACACATAGTAGGCGTAGCACGAGCGCTTGTACGTATTCGATTAGAGTCAATTTTTTAATTGGAAATACAATTAGCACAATAATTAGTAACATCCATAAATATGAATGGCCTTTAAACGAAATAAATGAAAAATCGATCAGATTTATCAATTTACCTACATGTGGCATTACAGTACAGACGATGTCCAACATTGCTTGATGGAGTGTGACCAGAATCGAAGAAAGAGGGACGATCTATTTTTTAATTATAAAGTAAACAGGCAAGATATTGGCGTATTTAATAGCAAACTGTCTAACCCTAACTCAAATTTGGCGAAATCAGTTTATAATGTGTAGTAAGTAAGAAGTTAAGATAAGTTTTGCCACAATAGGACTGGCATCTTGTTAAAAGTCCTGGTTGCGCTTCATAATTTATAGTTATTATATTTTCTTACCTCACCTTATGGCGATTGGAAGGCATTGGTTTAATAGTTCTAATTTATTAACTAAGTGTCATATATCGTTGGTTTGGTGATATCCTATTGGGAGTCGCCGCTGTCAGCGCGTCGAAGCTAGTGACATCTGCTGGCTTCGAGAGTCTCGTTTTAACCACGGGATAGTGAGCACGCGTGCTTTTGCATATGTCGTCAATTGCTCGGAGTCGCTCCATCTCGCCCTAAACCCTGAACTGAACCTACATCAAGTGTTATCTGTATTACCTAGACCTAGACTATGTTGTGTATCGCTGGCCAGCGTAGTGTACCTAGACTGTGCGCTGGTCATCCCGAACGCGGCATCCATCTGCTTCTGCTTGGGGGTCGCTGTATCAAAGGTATGTGGCATGATTAATAAGTTGATCTTTATCCATTGCCTTTCGTCTCATATGCGTATCTTTTCTCCTTAAAGTTAGCACTGCTGAATCAGCAATTATAGCCTAGATTGCTCTAATAATCTAGGTTCACGCGCGTGTGATTTTACTAGTAACTTTCAAATTCTAGAAGTTATACGCACCAAGTCCTGTAAATAATAAAGATTACAAAAAAAAACAATTTACCCAACGAGTCTAACAACAAAAGTCATCGCAAGTCAATCTACATTAAATTCCACACATAAATGTTGTGTTTCACAATGAAACATGGTATTATGGTGGTAAGGATCATTAGACGTGTAGGTAATCGTTCACGTGTTTTTCAGGTGTCCTTCTGGCGGGACTGCACCGGCTCAACTTTGCTAAGTGACTGGAACAGCAGTACCTCGGCACTGCTGATCACCTCCTCCTTGAAACTGGATTTGCAAATCTGCTAGATGTTAACTTCGTCTATATAATAGATTCGATCATTCAGTAACTAGAAACATTTTTTTTCTCATTTGACGTTCAAAAGTGCCTTAGGGCGAATTAAAATCTATCGGTCCACTCAAAGTCAAAGTCAAATAATTTGTTTCAATTAGACCATTATAAGGGTGTTACTACACCAATCGATCGATCGTCGATCGATGCCATCAATCGTCATCGATCGACATTGATCGATTGGTGTGGTAGCTTTGGCTGACCGACGGATACCGTTCCACTAACTAATCGATCGATTGCCGGTCGATGGCATCGGTCGACGTCGACATAACCCCAGCTATAATCCATAAGTAATAATAATCAAACAGCTCGATCGACGTCGACTAATAAATCCTAACATCGATCGATGCCGTCGATCAACGATCGATCGATTGGTCTGGTAGAAACTATCGATCGTCGCGCATCGTCGACTTATCCATTCTACTATCGATCGATGCCGTCGATCGACGATCGATCGATTGGTCTGGTAACACCCTTATAATGGTCTAATTGAAACAAATTATTTGACTTTGACTTTGAGTGGACCGATAGATTTTAATTCGCCACACGTTCTCTCGATTAGGAATTCTGTGTAATAGAGAATTATTGTGTCAATTCAGGGATTCTTAGGTACTCAATAAAAGTCAAATTAACTACTACATTTTACTTTATAGTGCCTTGATCTACATACAATAATACTTAACATTACTTAGACTGACAAAGTGAGAAGAAAAGATATTTAGTGCACAAACTTATATTTTCCTGCAACAATTTTCCCGGAACTCTTCTTTGAAAGCATGTCCTTTTGAGAGACTATAAAGACTTTGTTCTTCGGAATCTCTTTGGATGTAATGTTAGGTTTCTTATACCAGGAGCTCAGAACAGTAAAGAGTATTTCCAGGAGAAACCAGACGATTTCTATGACGCTGATGATAGACCCACCGAGGCAGAGACCGAAGATACCGCCGAGATTTGCTGAAAACAATATAAAAGAAAGTTTTTTGTAAAAAAATTCGCAAGTCGGAAAGGCTTTGGTATTGTTTCTCGTTTTGTATTGCCACCAACTTGCGAATTTCAAGTTACTTTTTACTTTTTGAAGGCGGTTGTTTTTTTAAGATTCTTTTACGCTTTTTAGTGCCTACTTCTTATCACACAAATTAATAACGAAACGATGAAACGAAAAAAAACAGTCATCTTTTAATAATAATTTTCTACCCTTAAGGGTGGAATATTTTCTCTCAAATTTGAAGTATTTACTATCAATTAAAAAAATAATTATCTAAATCGGACTACACTGAAAAAACTTATGCGTGGTCAAACATAAAAAAAAATAATAATATAGGTACGTGTCAAATTAAGAACTTCCTTCTTTTTTTGAAATCGGTTGAATATAAAACGAGGCTTCAAATGACAACAATATCATTATCAGTAGGAATGACATTGAACTTGAGATCTCGAGGAACAGTCGGTTCTATAAAGTTACCTATTATTTTTTCTTTCTTCTCGTGATTGTACTACGACATAATATAATATTTATTAATTTTGTAATATCAGCTTTTCTCTTTTTATAAAATACTAATTTTTATCCACGACTATCGTAATGCATAAATATTTTCATCGATCGCAATTTTTTTTTGTTTAATTTGGAATACCAACAAAATAAGCAATCAAATTTCAGCTTTACAATATCAGTATAAGTACTTAACAAAACAGTTATAATTATTATGTTTTTAGGAGTCAAAGCCTACGGCTATTATGTAGTCCGTTTGACGCGAGTGAAATAGTTATTTGTTATACAAGAGTGCAAAGTTGCTTTTTAACCGCGTGTTCAATTTTGATGACCGAGCAAGCGAAGGATTTTGAATCACTCGCTGCGCTCGTGATTCAATTTTAGAATCCTGAGCGTTAGCGAGGGAATCAAAAGAGCACGAGGTGAAAAATCTTTGCACTCGAGTGCAACACGTAACTTTTCATTCCACCTCAGCGAGGAAATTGACTAAATGCAAAAAAAAACGTTTACAAAGTCTGAGTTTTTAACAAATTAAAAAAAAGTTGTATGATATATTCGGCACCATAGAGGTAGCAGTAAATAGGTTTAATGTTTTTTTTTAATTCACAAACTTAGTGCACACGATGTTCTAAATTCAATTTACTTTATCCTCTAGAGAATAAAAACGGCTTTTCCACTCAGATATTGAAGATAAATTTACTTTATCCTCTAGAGAATAAAAACGGCTTTTTCACTCAGATATTGAAGATTAAAAATACTCTTTCCGAGATGGTGGGATGAAAAAGTAATTTGTGCTTTTGTACAATTTGTGAACTCAAAAGGAGTGTTCACAAATTGTACAAAAATTGTGAAGTTGTTTCAAAATGTATGGAGCCTGGGCCCAGTCCTTGTACACCATATTTACATATAGGGAAACACATTTTAAATAGTTCTCAACTGTCCAATTAAAAGTAATTGGCTTTTTGAGCAGGTAAAACACAAGAAATTGCACTTGAAATTGCAACACACAACAAAAAAACAGTCATGGCGGTAAGCTGGCATTTTGATTGATTAATGACCTTTGACATTTATAATTCTGATTTTGTACATTGCTTTGTGGACAACTAGGTAAACAGATGGAAAACAAACGGTATTGAATTAAAAAAACGAATGGAAGGTTGCTAAAAATAACTCCAAAACTAGAAATAAAACGAGACCAAAAGCACAGAACATACGGACGAAAGTGACACTGTTGTAACACTGACAGCTGACAGTTTTCTTTCTATGATCAATGGTCGATCTATGGTTTATAGAGTACCTAAATCTAAGTGACGCCATGTTGAAAATCCATAAAAATAATTGTTAAATATCAATTTACTACCACAACAATATACATTGAAATGAATTATCTGTATTTTTCCCGGATTCTACGAATTTTCCTCTTTTTTTTGAAGTGGTATACATAGACTGGGCCCAATATGAAACATGTCCTTTCATCTATGAAAATATACGCATCCTCAAACTTTAATAATCCTATTAGATTTAATAAAAAATTGTTTTATAAAATGGTTTGTTAAAGGCATATTAAGTTTTGTTCTGGACCCAAATCCCAGAGTCGCCAAAGCTACATTATTTTAGCAAGGCTGAAGATTTGAGAATAGATAGAGGAATAATTATGAAGTAAAGAGGTACGCGGCCTTCTAACTGTAATACTGGGCTATTTTTAGGTATCTAGCTCTAAGCTCTAAATAGCTGAGCAGGTAGCTCGATTCAACTTAAATATTGCTAAGATTTCAGTATTATCTTTACCTACATAATTCTTTTTTTATCTTAAGGGCAGGACAACGTCTGCCGCGCCTACTAGTAATAATATAATGATATTAATGTTCAATCTCGAAGTTTTCCACACAATCCATCTGTTTGTTGAATAATTCATGTTTCGACTTACCCAACATTTGGTCCCAAGTGTAAAGCACCTCCCGTCTATACTTCATACAAGTATTTTGACCGAAATGTACCAGCACCCTGCTCAGAGTTTCATTTAGTGTACTGAAAACGAAAAGTTGTTCCGATTTACATTATTCTGTTTTACATATTTTTATGAATCATTTATTAATAATGTTACATATTTGTACAAAAAATAAAACCTGTAACCCAGTGAAAACCAAATCTTGAATCACGGGAAGTGTCAACCAACCGAATGGTCATTTTCTTAAAAATAAGAGTTCTACATATTGGAAAACATCAATTATTATAGTCACTTGTAAAATTGGCTTTATTATGTATACATAGTACAAAACCAAGTCGTTCCCCGCCGTCTGTTCCTCTGTACGCATAGATCGTTTAAGGCGCTTACCTGCCCCAGTAACCTTGACCATACATTTCCTCTTTGCCGCAGAATTGAAATTCGCACAATTTTTGGATTTTTTTGTTGTAAAGAAAGAGAATAAATCTTTTGAAATAAAATAAAACGTGAATTATAATGATTTTTAAGGTACCTTTCTATTAGTGTAATGCTCAAATTAATAGCACGTTAACGTTATCAAAATACACATGTTTTCAATTTTTTTTTTATCATTTGATAGGCATACGTTTGACCACTATATCACCTGATGGGAAGCGATGATGCGGTCTAAGATGGAGTCGGCTTGCCTAGAAGTAACCTATTCACTCTTGACTTAAAGACTCCCGGGTTGTAGCTATCAGGAAACACAGACTCAGGCAGGGAATTCCACTCCTTAGCAGTACGCACAATGAATGTGTTCCCAAAACGTTTTGTGCGTGTGGGTGGGAGGTCCACCAAGTACCGGTGGCGCATCGCCGTACGTCTTGTGGTCCGATGATGGAACGGGCTCGGCGGAATTAAATTATGTAATTCTGTCGCACACTCCCCAAAATGCAACCGATAGAAAACCGACAGGCCAGCAACTCGGCGTCGATGCTCAAGACTTTGAAGCTTTGACTCGACGAGCCTATCATTGCCAATGATCCTCTTGGCTCGTTTCTCAATTGACTCAAGGGCATCAAGCTGGTATCTGGCAGATCCGTCCCAAAGGTGAGAGCAGTACTCCATACACGATCGAACTTGCGCTTGATAAAGTTTAAGCAGCTGTTCCGGCGTGAAGTACCGTCTCACCTTTGCTAGGATCCCCAATTTTTTGGCAGCCACTTGAGCCTTTGCCTCTATGAAAGGGCCAAAATTGAGGGTAGATGTTAACGTAACACCAAGAAGTTCAAGTCGGTCGGCTATCGGCACGGTTACACCTCGGAAAGATGGAGCTGGGTGGAATTGGCTCTTTTTAGCGGAAAAGAGACACGCTTAGGTCTTTGCTGCAATGCAATTATTTTAGTAATTTTTTTATAGGCAGATTTAGGTGTAAATGGGGCTACATAAAAAAAATATGAACGTGGAATGTGATGATAGGATATTGAACATTAATGATACGCCTTTAAATGTAGTTAGTTTCTCTTAATTAATGAGTCAATAGCTCCTGAATAACGAAGAAAAACGCACTTTTTGTCGGGGTAGCGCCTTAAACTGCGCAAACGATTATAATGCGGTTTTCATCAATAGATAGAGTGATTCAAGAGGAAGACTTATACGTATAGTTAAATCTACATTACATCCGTGAGATGCCGGGGCGGGTCACTAGTAGAATATAAATTAAATACAAACAGGGTTGAGTTTTGCATTAGGATTTTTTCAGTAGCAGCCCGTCTGGATTTGTTTCTATACTCCGTTCACAATAAGATTAGACATACACACAAACCTTTTTTACAGTCCTTTCAACCGATTTTAACTTCTATTCCGTAGGTTTAAGGATAACATTAGAGGCAAAAAAGTGGTTACAATAACAACCGTTTTTTACAGCTGCCATTTGTCATGCTACAAACGCAATATAAGTCAAAATCGGTTGAACGGACTGTAAAAATGGTTAGTGTATGCGTTTAATCTTATTGTGAACGGAGTATAGCATAACATAACAGGCGAAATGTGGGTCATTTACACACCTCTGCCCACCACTTCGCAGAATATAGTCGTGATGACGTTATGTATTATTTTTAAAACAAGCACAATATACAGGGAGTCCCAAACCGAGTGGTTCAAAGGAAAATTTACACAAGGGGCTTTGATACCTCTTTGAAACAAGGTGTACTTACAACATTTTTTTATTCCCTAGTGTAATAACACGAACATTACAAAAACATCAGAACTCAAAAGAATAAATAAAGTGACGTAAAGGTAATTTTAATACAGTGGGAGTAAATTGTCATTGAATTTTGTGCCTACCTACAAGATGAATTAATGATTAAAGCCTTTTAGAACTGCATGTCGAGTAGTCCACATATTCAAATAATAAATCCAAATAATTAATACAATTTTAAGAATGGTAATAATTTCTGAACTATTACGATTAGCTCAACTAAAAACCTATTTCCAAAGAAGCATAAAAGCCTTCTATTGCACGTTTTCCTTTGGAACACCTAGTCTGGTTCACCCTGTATAAACTTCACGTGTATCTTACGTCGAGGTAGATCAAGGCAATATTGTTGGTCCTATGGGACCATAAGTAAGCTGATAAGACCATAATGTTAGCGGTATCGGTCCTCGGAGGCGCGTGGAATTTATTGTATATTGGTATCTTTTGTCTACCAGTTAAGTAAATCAGGATTGGTTACCTTGGGGTTTTAGGGTTGGAATCCCTTGTTTCAGTGAATTGTAGATATTTTACATGTGGTTTAAAAATATTGGGTCAAATAAACTTTCTATCAGTTTTGTGTAAACACTGCTGTGTAGGAACATACTATTGGGACGTGCACTATATTATAATAAAGTAATCGGAAGTCGTGACGAAATGCAATCGATATAATTTAGAGAATACAACATTACTTCTAAACTACTACCAATTTTTGAGGGATTGAAAGCGGACATAAATATTTATACAACTTTTATTATTTCTGGCCAACTCTGAAATATGAAAAGAGTAGACCTTTTTTCTTTTTCCTTTTTCAATTATGTGTGTAGTTTATAATATTCGTAAGTTTATCTCTTTTCAACATTTTTAATACCTATTTTTTTTTCATATGCACCTGCCATGTTATCTCTTCATCACCCTTGGTTAACTGGTAGAGAATGCCTGAGGCATTAAGTCCGCCTTTGTCCCTTTGTGCATGAAGTATAAATAAATAATAAATAAACTTGGTTAAAAATTGCATTTTTTCCAAAATAAAAGTTCTTTAAAGGATGATGGCGAGGCTGGACCCACGTAATTTAAAAATTAACGGAGCACCGTGCTCGGACTAGTTTATACTAATTATATTAACAAGTTTATAAGAGTTCTATATAAAAAATATTGAGTTACTAGAGAATGGGAATTAAAAGTTATTAATGATTTTAGTTTATTAAAAAATAAGTATCGTGCAGTTTCCGAACGCAATGTTTTTTACGAATTACATTGATACATTCCAATCTACACTACTGATTTACCCTCTTAAAATACTTAAGTACGTTTTCGCTTGGCAGATTTCCTTTTTATTTTACTTACATCTTGTTAAATAAACCAATAACGAATAAAACGAAACATAAATACTGTTATAAACAGTCCGTAAAAATAATATAAATTATTTTAACAGTAATGAAAACATGGAACGTAAAAATGGAACGTCAGTGTCGAATTGTCATGTCATTTGATGTCATTGTCAATTCATTCCATTGTTGTGTTTAACAGCTAACAGTAATAGAATCCCACGATTCTAATACTATTTTTGCGATTTTGTGGATTCTTGACAATTTGGCTTTACCTTTAGACTGACGACCGACTTGCAAGTGATTTGGAATTTCTCGACGGTTAAAATGCGTTGTGTTAATAATTGAGAATTGCTCGCTTACCGAGACATCGTTTGTCTGATGAACGTGATCAAATAGTTGAAAGAGTACAGAAATGGGTGTACCCGCGTGATGTAAGTATATTCATGTACTAATTTGTTTAATTTCATGAACACAAATCATACAAATATAAAATAAATGGAGCAAGCAAAAGTAGAGATTTCGTATACAAATATGTAGTTTCGTATATAATACTCTTATCATAATTATGCTCTTCCTGCTCGTCTTGCAGTATTGGGCAACACAGTAGTATCTCTTAATCTTCTGAATGTAATAACAACCTGAAGTATTTTATAATACTGCAGATTACGGTCAGTGGGTCGTCTTAGGTACTGCTTGTGGTGCACAATATTAATAACATTTTAAAATAAAATACTGCACCGGTATCAGGACCCAAGCTACCAATGGTAAGGGCTCCAGAGAGCAGAATCTCCTAACAATGTTGTATGACTAGGTGTACCACTGATGAAGTACAACTTCGCAGGCCAAGTCAAGATACTTGATTAGAAGAATATTACTATTTTTGTATAACCACACTGCTAGCGTAATAACCTGATGGGTAGTGTTTTTGGATAGTCTGTTCTTTAATCTACTCAGTATGGGTACCTGTACCACACATGCTTTGGCAGCATTGAATGTGGTAGTCACTTTCTTAACCCAGAAGCAAAACATGATTATAACTTAGCTTGTAAACATTTTTTGTGTATCCTTAACCATAGTAATAATATTTTTAGGTGTCTGGAGACAACTATATTTGTCACTCATGTTGGGAGTTGATAAATAGTAACCCAAATGATGGTCCTGAACATGAGACCCAACCACAACCTGGCCTTTGTGATGTATGTGCTGGATGTGGCAGATAGATTTTGAGAATCAGGAGCAGGCTAGTTGTCCGACCAGAGATGTCTGAAAGGGAAACCCGAATAAGAGACATTGTATCGGAATGGATAAGGCCCCGCCAGGTTGGTAATGAAAACAATTTATATAGAGTTACTGGTAAGCCTAAGGTAAGGTTACTGTCAAGGTCTCATCACAAGTGGGCTTTTTGGATGCCAACCTTACCAGTAACCCTATAAACATTTAATATTACAAATAATGATATGAAATCCTAATATATTATTATTTTTGGCAACATTTTACTTTTATTGTTTCAGTTAACCTTAAATGAGGACATATGTGTGCCATGCTATTTACGGGCACAGAGAGTGGTGGACAGTTCTTATAGAAGTTCTGCTGTGGTTTCACCTTCTGCAATCAGTCAACCAACATCTTCTCAACAGACAGAGCAAACGGTGGAAGTTGAAGAGGTTGGTCCATCAACATTTGGAAATCCATTCGTGGAAACATCTACTGAACAAATATTGCCCACAAGAAGAATATCTGACACAGCAGAGGGTGAAGAGGCTAGTCCATCCACTTCAAGACGTCCATTACAGGAAACTTCTGCTGAACATATTATATTGCCCACATTGAGAAGAGCGGCTGATACAGCACGGCGCTGCTTGTTTTTGGAGTGCAATGATGCTGAAAAGCGACATATACCTGATGGGCTCAGAAAACGAATTATAAAGGATTTTAATTTCTATATTCCTAGCAATGCTAGAATTTGCAATTTCCACCTAGGTAACTATTTATTTGGCAACCACCCATATATTCTAAGTGCCCGAATTAAATCTAGGCATATAGGTAGCAAGTCCTATTATACATACATCGCACTAGATAGGAGGCTGGAGGGGCGAAATGCCATATTAGGATACTATTGTTATTGCCCCGTGGGAACATGGACAGTGGGCTGTTGCTCTCATGTTATGAGCATATTGTGGTAGATGGGCTATGCCAGACACCAGGGGTATGTCGCTGCACCAGCTGCCTTCTTAAATAATCTTTTAATTAGATAAATCAATACTTACATACTAAAAAAAAATATCCAAGATTCACAACAATTGTATGTCTTCAATATTTTATAAGTCATTATAAAGTAAATAAAAGCGATTTCTTTAAAATATATTTTTATTTATTTAACAAACCTCTAGTTTCAAGCAGAGCAAATATGCTTATTTATATTATATTCTAGGAGATCTAACAACTGGACTCCTTATCTAGTCATATTGTGTACCTTTACCACTTTAAAAAGTTATTACTATTTTATGAACCTTTTCGTAACGAGGGTTGATGTCTGTAAACCTAGCCAAACCCCTGAGCAGCATAGATTGTGTGAAAGATGATAGGTATGGTAGGTAGTAATGGGGTGAATGCTAAGATGATGGCTTGTAGAGATGTAGATATGGAAGAGGACATACTGTGCCGATGGATTGGAAAGAGCAATAGGATGATGCTAAACTATATGTTAGCTAGGTTTAACCTGACCACAATCTAGTTTCTGGACAAGTAATGGGAGGACACCCTAGAAAAATCCACTGAAAATATTAGTGATGTCCTTAAAAAAGTCAGGCGCAACGCGCGGACGTATGTTCGTGGATGAAGTAAAAGAAGTAGATACCTACCTATTACGAATCGTAGCAGATGGCGTTCTGTAGTTTCTACCTACCCTCACGGGATATAGGTGTGAATTTAAGTAAATATGTATGAATAAGCCATTCTACTACTGAATAATAGGCCAATAAGTACATGCCCAAAGTACTTTAAGAATATTTTAGGTTATAATCTTCTACCGTTCATATCTTTTTTCTCCCATCTTCTATAACTTACTTCCCATTTGCTTTTTGGTTAGTCTTATGTCGTTCTTTAACAATTCATAAGTTTCTATAATGTATGCTACTCCTAACACTGGGTCCCACAATACATGTAGTCTCGCCATTCTCCTTTGCGAGTACCTACTTACCTACTTTAACCCTCTGAAAGACGGCTAGTGAATTCAAAGTCACCTTATATTATGCTCCTCTAATTGAAATCGACTGTCAGAGCTAGAAAAATATCGTAATAAAATAGCTTAAAATTATATTGAACATTCACCTCAAATGCCTTTGGTTTTTGACAAATTCCACTTCGGTATCATACTCCACGTAGTCGCATCTCTGATAGCACTCACTATCAGATATTATATCCTTTATGTCAACTTCAATCATTTCTGAAAGCAAAGAAAACAGACTGAAAACTTGAACTAGAAAATTGAAACTTATATTGTTCTTTTGTGTGTTTAGTAAAATTGTTATCATTTGAATTTAAAATATTCTTGGGTATTTGAACTTGGAAACTTAGTTAATGGTAAAACTGTGTGTGAATTACAATTTTTCTATTAACTAAATTTTAATTAAATCATTAATCAACTATACTAATATTTTGAACTCAAAAGTAAACAGATACCTATTCGTGCCCTATTATAATTATTGCATAGGTAGTTGCTTGGCTAGTTGAAAATATAATATTATATTATTAACTGGCGATCCACCCCGCAGCGAAACTAGGGCGATACAAAACAACAAACAGAACAAAGCCACTGACTTCCGAAACTAAACTCATGTGTGTTCTGTGCTAAAGTTATTTATCACTTTTTACTTTTTGAAGGCGGTTGTCATTTTTGTAAAAAAGGTTGACAATTGACCTTGACAATTTTGTTACGAACACACAAAAAAACAGTCGATTCGTTCTTAAGTGATGATCTTTCATACTCGCGGCAATTGATTTTATTTATATAAATAAATAGAAAGACTCGTCGTTAATTTTATACAATCACCATTCTTACAGAACTTCTGCACAATCGGCAGTTTATTGATAATCTTCTTACGGAAATTGTACAGACGCCAGCACATCAAGCCATACCTAACTGTCAAATTTTCCCAATTAAATATGAACCGTATGCTTTTGTAATAAAGTTGAAAATCTATCAAATAAGACAGATTGTAGTAGCTTGATGTTCTGGCCTCTGTACATAGACGGTGTGACCATTCATGATCAGGTGAGCCACCTAAATGTTTATCAAAGGGCTCCATCATCAAATAAATGTCAAATAGAATAAAACATACCTATTGTTTGATATATGCAGATGAAATGGTCCCAGGAGCAAATAGCAAATTCTTCTACGTCTAGTTCTTGATCTGAAAAGAGAATTTAGGTAAATACAGGCAAATCACTCACTAGACGTCACCCTTATAAATAACTAACTTATGCCCCGATTTTGTCTAATAAAAATTATCCTATGTGTTAAACTAGATCAATATCCTACTAATATTATAAATGCGAAAGTTTGTGAAGATGTTTGGATGTTTGTTACTCAATCACGCGTAAACCGTTGAACAGATTTGCATGAAAATTAGCACATAGATAGACCATATCTTGGATTAACATATAGGATACTTTTTATCCTACTAATATTATAAATGCGAAAGTTTGTGAAGATGTTTGGATGTTTGTTACTCAATCACGCGTAAACCGTTGAACAGATTTGCATGAAAATTAGCACATAGATAGACCATATCTTGGATTAACATATAAGATACTTTTTATCCCGGTAATATGTTCCCTTGGGATAATTGCTACTTTTACGCGGGCGAAGCCGCGGGCAGAAGCTAGTCTATAATAAATATGTTTGCCAAATTTCAACTAATTTCGCTAAGCTTTAGAATAACATCCATCCAACATCTATATCTATTTTCTCAAACTTTAACGTTTACAATAATAGTAGGATAAACTTGGAGCAAAGTAATTGCCAAACTTAAATCTCAACAACATTAAATATATGGTAAAACTTCTATTAATACTGGTCTACAGACGTAAATTCTAGGTTGAAACTAGGATTAGGGTTTTTTTTTTGTTCTCCAGTTTTACTTGGCTTCAAAGTTATTGTAGATTTTTACGCAAAATACGTGCTTCTTCTTTTCGAATCGGTGGTTTTCCTTTATGCTAGACTACTTGGGCCCAGTAGGTAGCCACATTTATCGCAGCATTAGTGGCGTTTTTAATGTATGGTAAATTCGACCTGACGACACGGTTGGCGCAGTGGCTGTGTGATCGACTGCTGCGCAGCGTGTTGCGGGTTCGATTCCCGCCCAGGGTAAACATTTGTGTGATGAGCACTCGTGTTTGCCTTGTCTGGGTGTTGTTTATCTATATATAAATATATTTACAAAAAAAAAAATGTAATTGTGTATGTATATCAGCTGTCTGACACCCATAGTACAGGGTCTCCCTAGTTTGGGATCAGATGGCCGTGTGTGAAAATTTCCCCACATATTATTATTATTATTAATTTATTCAAATGACTACCTACTCTAAAAATACGCGCTGAGACGTGGAGTTGCGGACACCAGGCCGTCATACTACTACTACCTACTGTTTTTATTCGAATGATAACAATATCAACGTTTAGAGATTCTCGCATTTCAAATTTTTAGAGAACTGTTTAAAAAGTTTAATATTATGACAGTGCCCTGTCAATTTATTTATGAAAATATTATGTATGAAAGAAAAAACATACATCTTTTTAATAAATAAAGTGATCGACATAATTTTAATACTAGAACTAAAGATAAAATAGCTCAACCATTTTTTAGATTATCTAAAGTACACACATCTTTTATGGGGTACTCTGTTAAATGTTACAATAAAATACCTTGTGATATATTAAAACTAAATGAAACAAAATTTAAAAGATACATTAAACGTAGACTTTGTAAACAGGCATACTATAAGTTAAAGGATTATATCCAAGATAAGAATGCTTGGGAACATGCTGGTCCGGCTCCATAGGACATAATTTAGTATAGACAAAATCAATTGATTGCTAATTCAAATGACTAAATCTAATACTACATATAATATACATACTATTCTTTATTGTACTTAATAGATTACTCTGGCTCACACACTATTCATTGTTTGTTGGAATAGAAGAAGTAGTCGTCTACTGTATTATTAATTGTAAATATGTGAACACTGTGTGTAGGTGCATAACTTAGCTGTCATTTCTTAACTTGTGATACTTTGTACATACCATAATATAGTGATTTTTATACAAGATACATCGTATTCACATAACATAATCATTCTTATAAATGAAAATATTGTAAACACCCTTTTTTAAATATAGGGAGTTTCTTGCCCATTCTTCTCCATACGAAACTATCATTTGGAATGGGCAACTAGATTCAAATTTTACAATATGACGTTCAAAAGTGCCTTTTAATGGTCTAAATGAAATAAATGATTTGACTTTGACTTTGACTTTGACAATGAAAACGGTTACCATCAGTAACTTTTTGAGCCTTTCCTGAAAAGTAAAAGTTTGATACTTTTATTTTTCTTGCTTCTTGTTCGATTAGTATCTGAAAACTGTTAAGATGGAAACTGGATACTAAAAATTGATAAATGGGTATTTTTCTATTTTGTCTGTAGATGAATTACTAGTAGTTAAACGCTTTCCAAAAATTTTACTTTTGAAATTGAAATGGATTCTCCCCGCAGTACGAGTATTTGAAAAAATAATAATCATCATCATTTCAGCCTAGGGACGCCCACTGTTAGGCATAGGTCGCAAGGAGGGTTCAGCCATAATCGCCTTGATTGGCCGATGCATGTTGGCGACCGCAGTAGGGGTTATGATACTCAGAAGAACGCTGCTGCATATCCCTCTGTCTCTTTGTACGACACCCACGGGTAGAAATGGGGTGGTGCTATTCGCGGCCGGCACCACAGGGTTTCGTGGCATGTATGAAATAGTTTTTTTTTGGAACGAAGTTCCTTATCGCGCGTTGTGAAAGGGGGCTAGACGGAAAAAATTCTTACGAAAAGTTGTCACGACACTTTTGTATATTTGATTTAAGAGCCATCTATTAACGTTATTGGCGCAACTGTGCTCTTCGAGATCGAATTACGAACGGCCAATAGATGGCGCAGAAATAATTTATTGGTCTTTCTATCTAAATAACTACGCATTGTACTAACATGTTAGAAAATGTTAATCTTTAAAATTACTTACTTACAATGTAAGCAGCCATAATAACTTTTCATTCCTCGCTTTTTTTTGCCCTGGCTTAAAGCCACTTAAATTCACTTTAACGCATCACATTAATTAGTGAAGGAATTGTAATAAAATTTTATTACAATTCCTTCACTAATTAATCGAAAGGAACTTCGTTCCATCCGGGTGTCCCTTGACACCTCTCAAGTTTTTTTTTTAGTAGCCCGTTGTGTCCCACTGCTGGGCAAAGGCCTCCCCGAGTCTATCCAGTTATTTTTGTCTTGCGCTGCCTCGACCCAGCCCCCGCAGTACGCGTCTAGGTCATCTCGCCACCTCTTCCTGGGCCGGCCTCGGCGACGCCGATCATCTTCAGGCACCCATTGCGTGAGACCTTTGCCCAGCGGTCGCTGTGCATGCGGCTGACGTGACCCGCCCAATCCCATTTGAGCCGGGCAGCCTTTTTGCTCACGTCTAAGATCCCTGTTTTAGAGCGTAGCGTGGTGTTTCGTATTTTCAACCGACTTCAAAAAAAGAGGAGGTTATCAATTCGTCTGTACTTTTTTTTTTTTATTTTTTATATTTGTTACCTGATTTCTTTGGATTGGGTGAACCGATTTTGATGATTCTTTTTTTATTTGAAAGCTAGTGCTTCCCGTGTGGTCCCATTTTATTTAGTCCAGTTCTGACAATGGCATCCACGAGAAACCGTATAAGTCTTAAATTTGCATTAAGTATGTGCGAGATTTGTTACGCGATTTCCCCGGCAAACGTAAACCGATTTTGAAAATCTTTTTTTTATGGATAGGGTATGCGTCAGGGGTGGTCCCATATAAATTTTATCGAAATTGATTCAGCACTTTTTGAAAAATCAACAAATACCCAAAAATTTTACATAGACGACGTTTTAGTTTCATCAATCTTTGTAGTAGTTAACTTTCAATCTCTTCTCAATAGATTTGGATGAGAAGGGGATTTGAAGAAAAAGGGGAAAATAAAAAGCTTTTTACAAAAAAGACAACCGCCCTCAAAAACTAAAAATTGAAAAATAACTTTAGCACAGAACACACATTGACTTTAGTCTCGGAAGTCGATGGCAATACAAAACAACAAACAGAACAAAGCCACTGAATTTCGAAACTAAAGTCAATGTGTGTTCTGTGCTAAAGTTATTTTTTACTTTTTGAAGGTGGTTGTCTTTTTTGTAAAAAGCTTTTTGTCTGTTCTTTTTACACTCAAAATGCTGCGCTCCATTGCTCTTTGGCACACTCCAAGGCGGGATTTTTGAGACTCGGTGAGCGACCAGGTCTGAGCACCGTATGTTAGGATGGGCAGAATACACATATCGATGATCTTTCGCTTCAGGGAGATTGGTATGAAATAGTAATACCAGGTTTTTATTGTCCTACTGCAGCCCAGGGCAAAACCTTCTACTCACACGGAGAAGACACGATCATTGATCAGAACACTTGCTCAAAGCGGATTAGCTACAAGTCAGGGCCTCAAGTCTGCTATTACAATAGTGTCAGAGTGGTCTATCATTGATTTCATAATTGTCGATTTTGACAAGTTTGGTAATCTACTAATATAATGGCGTCATTATGACTTTTCAATGGTCAACCACTGACACGCCATTGAAAGAAATGATATAGAATGGTAATCTCGTACAAAATTACAACTGAATGACTGACTTAGGCGTTAATCTGATAAAATTTTGACAGTTCCTTTGATCAGTGACCTACCATTAGAACGTCATTGTGCAGTCATTGCTTTTAATTCGACCGACCAATGATCGATCATTATGAATTTAGCAGATTAGGTACTTTTAGCAAAATGACAATGGGATCGTGTTGGAATGACGAAATTATAAAAATAGCAGACTTGGCCCCCTGGTTTCCTCGCGATGTTTTCCTTCACCGATGTAAGTCATTTCCAAGATAAGCTAAGAAAGTACATTGCGCAATTGAAAAGTAACATTCGTTTTTTTTTTATCTATTAATAGGCATACGTTTGACCACTATCTCACCTGATGGGAAGCGATGATGCGGTCTAAGATGGAGCACGCTTGCCTAGAAGTAACCTATTCACTCTTGACTAAAGACTCCCAGGTTGTAGCTATTAGGAAACAAAGACTCAGGCGGGGAATTCCACTCCTTAGCAGTACGCACAATGAATACATTCATTGTCAATTCAATTCTTCGGGTCGAGTCTAAGCGGGTGGAGTGGGCATGGACCCTTGGCTTAACCACTGGGCCATCAAGAAAAAATACGTTAATCCTCCCAATATAATAATGTTGATAATATCGTAAACTTACAAGTATAATCAAAAGGCAGGCATCTGCATCGGTTGACAACTTTCCTCAAGATCAGGCGCGTCATACAACCCTGGTGGAAGCCAGCGCCCGCTCCTTGGTCCTTGCAAAAGTAAAATAGTTGAGCTAAAAAACAAATATTATAAATGCGAAAGTAACTCTGTCTCCTCCTTTCACGATTGCTCTAGTTTACCTAAATTGTCATCACATAATGAACCAACAAGAATGATGTAACTAGGATTTTGTAATAACTTGATTCCAAAGAGTGTTTGTAGAGCTCCTTGGTCGTTTCTATATTTTTCATTTTTTATCTTAAAAACTAATTTATTTTGACTGCCGACTTCAAAAAAAGACGGATGTTCTCAATGCGACACGTATATATAAATATTTTTTTTATGTTTGACCACGCATAACTTTTTTTAGTGTAGTATAATTTCGTTGGTTCTTTTTTATTTGATAGTGTTTATCTCAAAGAAGTATTATGAATATTAATTTGGATTGATGAAACGGGAGAGGAAGGTCAAAGAAAAGGATTGATTGTGTGAAGAATGATATGAATGAAAAGGGAGTCAGTGAAAGCATGACGTTGGGCAGGACGGAATGGAAGAAGAAGACATGTTGCGCCGACCACAAGTAACATGGGATAAGGGCAGGAAAAAAAAAAACAAAGTTAGTGTCCTGGATAATATTAATATTCAAGGAAATATTCCATCCCTACGGGTAGAAAATTAAGAGATGACTGAAATTTAATATAAGAAGATAAGATAGAGAATAATAGAGAAGATAATATTTGTTAATGAGGTATAACTTGAAATTAGCATTAAGACAGCCTACTCGCATGGCAAGCATGACATGTATAGACAATTTTGCGCATAATTTTAGTAAATCTTGCAAAACTGATGTGCTAGAATTTGCGTTGTCCGATCATACGGCACAGCTCCTTCACTGTCCTGTCCAAACAAAATGTGTCATAAACTGTTGGTATGCAGCTAAAAGGGATTATAGTGAGGAAAACATAGCCAAGTTCAAAGGCCACATCAAAAATCTTACCTTTTCTGAGATTTATAACACGGATGACCCGAATGTTGCCTATAGGAGTTTTATCGACACTTTCAAGCTTTTGTACGATTTGTGTTTTCCAATTAAATTGATTAAAATAAATGTTATTAATAAACCTAAGTGGCTGTCAAAAGGAATCAAATTGTGTAGCCAAAGAAAAAGAAAGCTTCTGTGGCAGATGAGACTAAACCGTAAAAGTAGAGATAGTAAAACTAATTTCACTAAATATTCAAAATTGTACAAAAGAATTATACACTTGATACAAAAGGCGCAAAATAATCATAAAATTAAATTATCTAAAAATAAATCTAAAACTACGTGGCAAATTATTAATCGCGCAAAGCATAATTTACCTAAACGTAACATTTATAAAATTAATGTTAGAAACCGAATTGTATCAAATCCCAAGAGCATTGCTGAAGCGTTTAATAACTACTTTATCGATAAAATTCAGCCGAAACAGAATGACGCTAGGAAACCTAAATACAGTAAAATAAATGCGAGCACTAAATCAATGTTCATGTCGCCTAGTGTACCTTTAGAAATACATAATATAATAATGACATTGAATAATACAAGCAGCGTAGGATATGATGGTATTACTACAAAAATACTCAAACGCGTATCAATGGAAATAAGTGGTCACCTAAGTCATATAATTAACCTCAGTATAAGCACAGGCATCTTCCCCGATGCCTTAAAAACTTCAATAATCAAGCCAATGTTTAAGAAAGAGGATAGAGAATTAATGGACAATTACCGGCCAATCGCACTTATACCGGTGATTTCCAAAATATTTGAGAAATACATTTATAACCAACTATATAAATTTATTGATAAAAATAACGTTCTATGTGACGAACAGAAAGCATTTAGACAACATAGAACTATCAATATGGCTATTTATGACTTTATTTATAATGTTATTCAGAATGTCGACAAACGAATACCTGTTTGCGGCATATTTTGTGACATGACACAGGCCTTTGACCATGTAGATTACGATATTCTCTTAAAAAAACTTGAAGCTTACGGTATTAGAGGTAATCTGCTTAATCTTCTTGAGTCTTATCTAAAAAACCGAAAACAAATAGCTGAAATTTGTCAAATTAATCCAGATAGCAAGCGCGAAGAGCTATATCGATCCTCAGAGCGTAAAGTTATGTTTGGAGTACCACAAGGGAGCGTATTGGGTCCTTTTATATTCATATTGTACATAAACGATTTACCTGAATGTATTGAACAACCAATAGCGCTGTTTGCGGATGATAGTACTGTAACAATATCATGTAAAAATGTGTTCATTAATAATTGTTTAAAAAATGTTGTTAATTGGTTAGAGGCAAATAATTTAAAAATAAACTTAAAAAAGACAAAAGCTGTACATTTTAGTCAGCGGATTCCTAGAATTAGCCCTAATATACATTACAACAATGAAGCTGTAGAAGAAGTGGAAAATACAACATTTCTGGGACTTATAATAGATAAAAGTCTTAATTGGAAAGCACATACTGACACTTTATGTAAGAGAATTAGTAAATCCGCATACGCTCTTCATTCGCTATCCCCAATAATAGATATGGATGCACTTTTTACGGCTTATTATGGCATTGTAGAATCCCATTTACGTTACGGTATAATATTCTGGGGAAACTCAACCGAAAGAGAAACAGTTTTTAAATGCCAGATAAGATGTCTACGCGCGATGTTTAAGCTTAAATCCACTGATAGTTGCATGCCATACTTTAAACAGCACAAAATATTAACACTACCTAGTCTGTACATAATGGAAGTAGCTGTGTTTGTGAAGTCGAACCCAAATCTGTCAGTCTGCCCAAATCAGTCTGGCTGACGTAGTTCCACGTAATAGACGTGACAACAACTTACTATGTTCCTACCCCGCCAAAACAGCACTAATGCGCAAGAGTGTTTACTGCATGGCTTCAGTCATTTATAATAAACTGCCTAAGCTTTGGAGAGAAATGCCTCTATCATTATTTAAAATCAGACACCGAAGCTTTTTAACCCATAAAGCATACTATACTGTCAGCGAATTCCTTACTGAGAAATCATTTTGAATAAGCATTGTCTATCTTTGTAATATTAATTGTGTTACATTACAGTGATCTAGACAAATTGTGTTGTTGCCTTTATTGTCTTAGAGTTAAATTATAATTGTTTGCATGCCTATAGGCAATATATGGCTGGTCCCAACTTTTATCTGTTCATCACCATGTACTATACCCGTATTTGCAAAATAAATGACTTACTTACTTACTTACTGACATATTGAATGTTATTTCTAATGATAATTTATTAATTGTAATGATTTTTGTTTGAATAATAATGTAATAATTTATTAATTGATATTTTGAATGATTAATAATTGTAATAATAATATCTGAATTAATCTGGTTTTAAAATGTAAGTTCATAATAATAATAATGTTTCGTATATAATGTATAAATGTTTGCATGCCGAATGGTAAAATATGGCAGAGCTTTAATGTGATAAAACAACTATTGTGTATTACCCATATTTGCAAAATAAAACTATTCTATTCTATTCTATAAGAAGTAGGCACTAAAATGCGAAAAAAAAGAACTTTAGTTTATAAAGCCAACCGCCTTCAAAAAGTAAAAAATAACGTTAAATTCGCAAGTCAGTGCCAATACAAAACAACGAATAAAATCAAAACCGCACTTGCGCTTTTAAAATTATTTTTTACTTTTTGAAGGCGGTTGTCTTTTTTGTAAATAAGCTTTTTTATAGCTGGGGATAAAAATATAATAATACACAATATACTTTTACACAATAATACTTTATCATAACAAAAGTTCCTATAATTTTGAACGTCCTTACGTTACTATGGTAATAGAGGTAATTTTGCACAAACTTCACGGTTCGGTAGAAAATTCTTCAAAGCAATCAGAAGATCGGAAATGTGCCCGATGAAAACGGAAACAAACTTACCTCCGCAAAGGATCTTATATTACCTTCATTTATAAAATGTTAATGTAGATACAATACTCAAATTATCAAATAAAAGGCAGATAGACCGTGCGGAACACTGCGAGTGAAGCCACAAAAGCAAATACAAATTCAATAACGAATACCTACAATCTCGTGATTGTATTCGCTTTTGAATTTTTATTTGTTTTTTATAACAATGCTTCGCTTCGTTCGGACTCGTGTCAGTACAGCGCGAAGCAAATTGTAGGTATTCGTATTTGAATTTGTATTTGCTTTTGTGGCTTTACTCTCAGTGTTCCGCATGGTCTATCTGCCTTTTGTTATATAATCTGAGATACAATAGTTATAGCTTCGACTTACTCTTTGGCGGAATTATGAAATAACCACAATAATGAAATTAAGTAAGTCTAAGGTTCTTAGAAAAAATATAAGGAGGCTGAGAGATAGTGTGCGTGAAAAATTGTGTTTCCAATTGACAATTTCCACCTGACACATAGGCTCGGGTAAAATACTAAGTCAAAATTTACATTGTCAATACCTACAACGCAAAAAACCTATGTAGTAAATAATTCACATCTTATATTCTCTACTTCGCATTATGACTAAATCGCATAATGACAACAACAGATAGCTGTCTTCCCTATTTTAAATCTTTAAAAATTGTAACTTTTCCGTCTTTATATATTTTGGAAACAGCTTTGTTTGTAAAAGCAATCTAATCAATCAATCAATTTAAATAACTTTCGGAGGTAAGAAGTAATCCTATACGGACTCAATATTTAAACCATGTATGTCATGTAAAATGTAAAACCGCGCTAATGCAGAAAAGTGTCCCGTGCATTTATAATAAAGTACCGAATGTAATAAAAACTATGACTGTAATATAATGTAAAAAGGCACTTACCGAAATATTAACTGAGAAAAGTTATTACACTATTGACGACTTCCTTAATGATGACTCGCTGACTGATTGACATATTTTATCATTGTAACATATTTTGTAACCAGTCCGACAATTTTATTTTTTGTAACCTAACATGACATTTATTTAACTAAATTTGACATTTATAATTTTTATGTTTTGACATTTAACTTTCGTAAAATATTTTTTAATTCGATTTTAGAATTGAATGTTATTTGCATGCCCATGCGACGGTAGAATATGGAGGACTTTATTATGTAAAACAGAACATCTTTGTACTAATTACCCATGTTTGCAAATTAATAAATGATTTGATTTGACATAGTAGCAAAATGCCTACCTTTTTAAAATA
Source organism: Charanyca ferruginea (assembly GCA_947361185.1). Classification (NCBI taxonomy): domain Eukaryota; kingdom Metazoa; phylum Arthropoda; class Insecta; order Lepidoptera; family Noctuidae; genus Charanyca; species Charanyca ferruginea. Next base: position 28,783,148 of record OX376061.1, on the reverse strand, counting down.
GGTCCAGTTAGATACGAAACTATTTACACAAAATTAGGTTTAGTTAATAAAAGCTTCAAGAAATCAGGTTCTACCACGGACTTGTAGATTTTTCCTTTTAATTTTAGGGGTACAAAGTTGTTACAGTGACCATTTTGTCCATTCCATCGGTCTCGGTGTCTCGATCTACCTCGTCATCCCCTTGTAAGTACAGTCAACAGCAAAAGTAGATGATCAAAATCAGAAAATTATTACTCACACTTAATTTACTCACACTAATTTATATAATTTATTACTAGTTTATTTATTGAAAGTATGTGATTGTCACACACATACTTTTGAATCACTTCGACGCCACACAGTTCTGACGCGAAGTCCGTTCATTAGTATTGAGTTTCTGATTTTGATCATCTACTTTTGCTGTTGACTGTACATACATGCGACCAGAAGTACCAAAAGTTGGAGCAGGGCGGTATGGGTGTTCCGGAGATATTGACACAGGACTAGAAAGACCGCTGAAATCGCAACACAAGTACTTACTTACTCCATTTTGGTTCTGCTCAATTTCAGACCAACACTCTAAAATCTTTGCCTACACTTTGAATCGATTATTTATTTATAGATGGAAAATAAATACCTAATACTGTACTTGCGAGAGGATACCTTTAAGCTAGACAGAGTGGGTTTTTGTTAATTTATTACCTAGATTATTATTTTATTACTAAGTAAGTATAGTAAAACGAAAAGCTACAACTTATTATCTTGTTTACTGATTTATTTTCTCTGACAATATAATCCCCTTTCCGCTCGAGATCATATCAGAATTAAGATGTCCAACATTTAATTTGTTGGCACATTTTAAGTAGATACCTAAACAAGTAGGTACAATATCTATACTAATATCAATAATAAAGTTGAATAATTTGTTTGTTTGTCTGTATTAACGCCCTTATCTCCGTAACTCGATCCTGGTCCGATTTTGAAAATTCTTTCGCCAATTGGAATTTACGCTATCACTGAGTATTTTTACATTAAAAAATATTAGGAATCCAAAAGAAAAACCACGCGGTAGAAGTCACGGGGAAAGAGCTAATGGACGATAAAACTTGTCATTTCACATTGTTTATTTAATAAAATGCAAACTATGGTTGTACCTAATATTTCAGTTACACAATAATTTGTAGACACTTCCTTAATTTATTTAAATGCTCATTTTTTTTCCGTTAAACACATAACAGTCAAAATATTATTTTTTATTTTACTTAAAATTCGAATTACAAATTATATAAAAATTCTACATAATTAATACTTTTGATTATTTTTGCTTTGACGGCTTTTATTATAGTCCTGACTCTCTATTATTTCAAAGTATTACAATAAACTTCTACTGTACTGGTACTTATTATACTTATTTACGCTCTAATGCTAAGCACTTACATCCAAGAGGTAAACACTTACCCCTTATTAAAGTCTTAGTAAATACTCGTCTAACTTAACTCCGTGCTAAGGAAAATTTTGCAGTATATAATTATTTTGTTATTGTAAAATAATACTAAACTAGCTTTTGTTTGAGATTTCGTACACGTGGAAATTAAATATAACTGAATATAACACACCCTAACATGATCATCGGTTCAAAATGTTAACACTTTATAAAATTAATATCTATAGAACTATAATATAATTATATTATTTATTTTTTAGTCTTGCTATTACATTGTATATGCCTGAACTTTCCGACAATTTATTTAAATTCCGAGATTTACTTGTGAGAATTGTAACATCCCATAACTACTAATATCCATTGCTCGTTAAACAGCCCCAGTACCTATCTTCTGGTTCCATCATCACAACTTAAAAACTAATCATGTTCAAAGTGCATCTCAAGACAATTGTAACTAGCTTTAGGCTAGAATACATAGTTCCGTTATGGAGTTCCAGGTCCATCATCAGATTAGTTCGATGGTACCATATTATTGTACTGTCATAGGTTTTACATACATTTGCAAAGTTACAAATCAATACGACAATAATAGAAGTTAGTTAAATTCGACATCGATTTATTTTTATTTTTTTGCTGGTGACATTTGTAATGGTGGAATGTGTATGCATGGATTTTATTTTCTCTCTTTGACATACATTTTAATTTGACTACATTATTGACACTATTTTTATTGATTATTTAACTTTTTGAATTTAGTAGGTATCTAATGGTAAAATTCAAATTCTATTGATTAATATCTAAATCTAATAATCAAAATCTGTTGGACTAATTATTGTTATGATTTTAGACATTTATAATACCGAAATCTAAATTGTATTGATTTAATTAATGTATTCATATTAAATAAGTGTATAATTTTAATAAGAATAATGTTCTCAAAAATTATGTACCTAGTAGTAATAACGATTAATATCTAATTTTCTATAATCATTTTAGATTTTCAAGGTTTAATACAATGTTAGAATTGTTTAAGAAATAATTACCTAAATTAAATAAAAAAAGAAAGAAAATCCAAGATTTCCAAATAGGTTTGAAGCATGCTAAAAAAGGCGCAGGCCTATCTCTGATGCCATAACTTATGTTTGTTCTATACCATAATGTAGCTAATAAGACCGAACTTATCTTTTTAACCCATACTAAAAGATGAGTCATAGTAAAACGGGTACGACAGCTATCTACGTTTAGACATAGATAAATTGTACTTATAATGAGTATCGCGTTGGACCAGTTTGTAACTAATTTTAGCACAAAGTTTCTTTTGGAATGTTTTTGCTTCGAAATACTTAGTAGTGTTGGTACAAAAACACTATGTACGAAAACTAATTTGGGGCAGTTTAGCCGTGGTATTAAAACCAGAAACATAGAAAAGAAAGAGTTAATGTATAGATAGCTAAGTTCGTGTGTGTGAGTTTATCTATTTGTAAATGCATCCACAAAACGGCTTCAGTGTATCCAGGGAAATGATACAATTGGGGATTTGATGATTTAGCCCCCTCTGCCCACGGAGGGGGGGGGGGGGGAGATGCCCTGCAAATTGATCCATATTCGATATGATAGAGATATGCGAGTCCGGATTTGTTTATTTTATCATTTCACTAAAATACTTTAGGGATTTGATTAAATCACCATTTTTTTTCAGGGAAATGGCTCCACTGATTTGTTATTCTAACATCTTTCGTCATTTGATTAAATCTCCAATTGTATCATTTCCGGTGGCATAAGACAGCAAACCGGGTGCATACGTAGTACATATAAGCAAATCATTCATAAGAATTTAGTGTAGTTGAGCATATTACATAACCGTTTTAGCAATAAACCTATTAAAGTTATTGAAGTGTTTATTTAGCAGCATAACAGTCTATACCACTTATATCGCGACTCCTACACTTAGATTATAATATTGTATTTATTTATGCTTAAAATACGTAAACAAGCTTAAATAACATAATTCTGTTAATGACTATAACATTTTGTATTTATCTGTTGTATTATAAAATTTGTAAATAGCTCTTTAAAACTCTTAAAATTCTTATAAACTATTTCCAAGTGGGAATTTGAACGGAGCCTGCACCTGCATCAGCTTAATAAAACAATCTGAAATAATGAGATGCCCATTATTTCAGTTTGTTTGATAAAGTTTAGTAAGACTTGAAGTTCGACTGAATAAATCGTAGAATGTTAATAAATATCTTTAAGAACCGAACAGAAAGAACATCTTTCAAGGCCGCCGATCGCCGATGTAGCCGCTTTTTAGAATCTAAGTGCAACGACCAAACGTTCCACACTGCTCACTTATAAACGCCAAACGCGGCGATTGAGTCGGTTTTCGAAAGCTCGATACAGCAGCTAAACGCTGCACTTCGCACACATTCGAGTGCCGCCGGTTTCATCTATTGATTGATTGCATCGAAATCGGCAGCGGAACAAGTCTTGAAGTCAGGCGTTTACTCAGTGTTGCACTAGAATCTGGACTTCGATTTACCATGGATTCTAATGAAGCTGCACGGCAGCGTGCTTGTGATAGTCTATCAAGCGGCAACACTACACTCTACCCAGTATCGGGGCAGTCGCGAAATTGCGATGCAGCATCGATAGAATCTCTAAAATGTGCGATTTTAACACTGCGATGGAACACAGAGTGAACAAAACGCGACGCAGCATTGATATACGTGGAAATGCTAATGACTGGATTAAAAGCTACCTTATCTGAAGGCAACAATGTGTGGAAATAGTTAAAACTTGTAAATTTGAACAAATAAATTGTAGGTCTCAATATAGACCAAATAATAACGGCACCCTACAAGGTGGAATTATATCCCCACATCTTTCAACGACCTCCCCGAAGCGATAGATAGAAACTGCATACTATTCGCTGATGATACAACTTTAATTCTTAAAACTGACAATGACAATAGTCTAAAAATCGAAATTTGTAATAGTCTGGACAATGATGAGAAACCTAAAAATAAATCTTCTCTATCCATTTGCATAAAATTTGAACTTAGCAACAACAATTTTAACTTAATAACTTAGCATACATTTGTTTCTTAGCGCCATAACGGCCCATTTACATTCTACTGTTCAATTCGTTTCGTAAATTCGTATGGAGAAGAATGGGCAAGAAAGTCGATACTTAAGCACCTACTTACTTACACTTATAAAATAATTGTTTACAATATTTTGTAAAAATTATATTATTATATACGTGAATGTATAACAACAGAAATATCTATGGAAGAAATGATAGCTAAGTTATGTTCATAGATATGTTCACAATGTTCACATATTTACAACAAAGCGACCCGCCCCGGCTTCGCACGGGTGCAATGAAGATAAAAGTATACGTCACTCTATCTATTGCTGAAAACTGCATTAAAATTCGTTGCCTTGTTTAAAGATCTAAGCGACAAGCGTACAGACAGCGGGAGTTATTTTGTTTTACACTATGTAAAGACTGAAAACTGTAGACGACCACTCCCAAACAGTGAAATAGTTTGTGAGCCTGAGTAATCTATAGTACTTACCAAAAATAATAATGATTCAATTAGCAACCAGTTTGATTTTGTCTAGATTGTAGATTGTCCTATGGAGCAAGACATATTGTTTCAAAACATTCTTATCGTGTGCGTTACCCCAGCAAAATAATGTCGAAAATAGTAATTTAAATGTTACAGGCAATTAGTTGTCCAGCTACTGTAAATGTTGCGCACATTTTTTTTGTAGCACCTAAAGATATTGAGTTATTTCACGAAAATCAATAAACTGGTTAGAAATAAATAACTTAAACGTAAACATGACAAAAACAAACATAATAAACTTTCAGGCATTAAACGCAAAAATAAATAACTTGGACATTGACTGTAAAAAATCTCAATTAACTACTGTTAACGAATGCGTATTCTTGGGTATTACCGTAGACAAAAATTGTAGTTGGAAACCTCATATAGATAAAATCCTTAAAAAAATAGATAGTTTTGTGTATGTCCTCAAGAAAATTAAGCAAACAGTAAACATTGATACCGCTATTGTTGCTTACCATGCTTATGTATCTTCGGTACTTAGATACGACATAATCATTTGGGGTAATTCAGTGGACATCGACAGAGTTTTTAGAGCGCAAAAAAAATGTGTCCGGGCAATGTGTGGAGCCCACATTTTAGATAGCTGTAAACCACTGTTCGAGAAACTTAAAATCTTACCATTACCGTGCCTTTACATTTTAGAAATTAGTATCTTTGTAAAGAAACATCATAGTTTATTTAAAAAACAAGAGTACAAGGAAAATAGCCGGGCACGGCATAAACATAAGCTTAGGTTGCCTACGATAAAGTTAAAGTTATTTAAGAGAAATGTGTACTGCATGGCGATTATTGTGTTCAACCATTTACCAAATACCCTTCAAGATTTGCCACTACCATTATTTAGAAAAATACTATTTAAAATGTTATTAAAAAAGCGATATTACACCGTAAAGGAATATTTAGAAGATAATTCACTAATCCATAATGAAAATGTTTAACTAGTTTATTTATGATTTATTTTTATGTTGTATTGTTTTAATTTTCGTCTTTTTTTTTTAATTTATCACATTTTTGTTACATATTGAATATTATTATTAAATTAAATTATTGACATATCCATGTAAATTAACAATAATTAATTCATTTTATCTTACTGATATTTGCACGCCATGTATGGCAGAATATGCGGAAACCAACTGTCCGATAACATCCAATGTACCATATTTTTGCAAATAAATGATTTTGATTTGATTTGATTTGATTTGATACACTCAAAATCCCAGATTGTCGATGCTAAAAGCAGCGTGTGTATTTTGGCGCTTATATTTTATTCGCGTCAGATATTCATTAGTTATTTTTGAGAAACTTTTTAAGATAACAAATGTAAGTACGGCCACAGTATAAAGATTATGGTACGGCTCTGAAACTTGCAGTAGACGATACTATAGGAATTAGGATCTCGTATCAGTAACAGTCATAGTCATATAGTAGCTGTCAGGTATACCTATGTACTGCCACAATAAAATAAAGCTGTTCGTAGGTAGAATATGTGACTATTATAGAATTGTCAATAATAAGAAATTAATGTTACTTAAACGAGAAAAAACTCAGAACGAAGTGCTGTAAAATAAGAAAGGTTCAATATACTGGTGCAAATGTGCGTTATGTCTACTTCGTGCATTGAATTATCTTATTCTTTTCAATTTTAAATTTATTGTATGTCGTGATAGCTCAGTTATTAAGGCACCATCAATGTATAATGTACTTTCTAATTTTATTTTGGATATCTCTGCAAGCGGTGAAGAAAAACATCGTGAGGAAATCTGGGGTGTGATTTTGTAAGATGTCATTCTAAACTTCAAATCTGAATCCGTTGTGAGTTTCTTGTTTGGCATTCTAAAAACTCAGTTTATAATTCGAATTTACACTAGCGCCACCCTTGCGAGCGTGTCAGCGAAATGAACTAAATTGACAGGGAGATTTTGACAGATAAAGTATGAGATGACCTAAGAAGTGGCATTCTGTAAGGTAATTTCCCCGTCATTTCGACGCTCACTTCGCACTTGAACCCGATTCAAAGTGATATATCAAGGTAATTTTGAACCTTATGCGAAGTGAGAGTGAATAGCGATGTGAGATGCGAGTTGTTGTTTGAATTTTACAGAATCGACCTATTGAACTCACAATAAATATGAGTCTAAAATCGCCAATTCACCTTGAGCGCACGTGGTAATCAATGTTCGTGCCTTCTTTGTAAGAGGAGAGGCTTTTGCCCAGCAGTGGGACAGTAATAGGCTGTTATTATTATTATTCTTGCTACTTGCTGTTTTATTCTTTTGAAATATAAGGACATTTCAATTTATAATTGTCTAAAAATGGTGCAATTAAATCCCTAAGGGATTTAGTCAAATCACGGCAGATGATAGAATAACAACTCTGTTGGAATATTTCCTCGAAGAAAATTTGCTCTGTCATGTTTTGATTCCACCACCAATTTCCCGGTAATGACCCAACAGAGTTTTTATTGCCGTAATTTTATGGAATACCTAATTGTAACATTTACCTGCGACATCTAAGGTGCGTACAGATTAATTAACATGTTGTTTATCTTGTGTTTTATAACACGTCCACATTACATAACATCATTTTTCAACATTGCAACATAATATAACAATACCGTACACATTAGAAATAAAATGTTATATTACTTTGTCGTTTATCGTTCTGCAGTCCTGTTCACTATTGCTGTTCACTATTATATTTTATAACATTGTTGTAAATATGAATAACATGTTAAATGACATTCAGTCTCCACATTACTGAAACATATTCCATAACAACGTTTTATCAACGTGTTATAACATAATATGTACGCACCATAAATAACACCCATGCGAAGCCGGGGCCGATCGCTAGTATTATCTATACTAATATTATAAAGAGGTGAAATTTGTTTGTAAGTTTTTATGTAGGGGGTAATCTTCGGAACTGCTCATCGGATTTCATAAATTCTATTACCAATACGAAGTTACGTTATCCCGTAGTACTATAGGCTATAAATTATATTGATATCATGCTTATTTGCTGAGCTATCACAATTTTTGTCTAGCTAGGCGGAAATAATTACCTCTTAAAACGGAGTTTTTTGCAAGCGCTGCCTAAACAGTTTTATATAATTGTAAACAATGTTTGGCAACTTTGTCCGCCTTATATGATGCTATAATAAAGTCCGCGACACCATACTTCTATCTTTTATATTTTAGCAGATAAAGTAGCTTAGTTTGGACAATTTTTAATACAACGAAATATTAAACCATATCAAAAATAATAATATAATGCTCACAAGGACATCACAGAGATACGATTTGCCCTTTACAGTATGCCAATTGGTTAAATAGTTTCGAAGATAATATAAAATTACCAAATTGCGAACGGCGTAGCAGCATTGACACACACTAGTACAATACAATGGTGTGTTTGTGTGCATCAGAAAAAAAAATATGCACGAAATAAGCACGAATCATTGAAATTGATCGGCAAATGACAGCGCGCGACATTTTACACTTTTTAAAATAAAAGTCTAAAATAAATGAGCTCGTATAACGAACTGAAAAATATTCCGTATATTAAGCTTAACATTTACTTTCATAAAATAAATATATCAGTTATGTTTTTATTCAAATACTGGTGAAATGAATTGTCAAAGTGAACCGATTTTCTACTTTTTCTACATTATTTTTTATTACATAATAGTAATATTTTCGTAATTTTGGCTCTGTTACTGACTCTATGACTGTATATACTGTTGGAAAAACGCATAAAACAAAATATTTTGGCATATTGTAATGGTTGTATTCGTCCTGAAAGTTAACTCTGACGTCTATTTTCGTAAAACGATATAAAAGAATTGTCTTCGCTTTAAAAAACCATAACTAAAAATTATACTTTTACTCTGTAGCTGTCTAAATCAAGATTTAATCTTTCTAAAACGGTAAATTGTTTTTAAATAATCTGCTCACATAATTACAATATTGCTCTGGGCAAAACGCAAAAACATGAAGTTTTCGTCACGAATCGAATATGCGCTCTTAAGTAGAACATGCTTTGTACGGACATTTTATTCGTTTGCCTAGCACACCAGGAAAGGTGCGACAAGGTGCCCAAAATCCACGGCCTAACCGCCTAACCTAGCTTGCCGCACCACGTTGTTGGCGTTTTAGGAACTCTGCAATATCGACGAATTTGCAAGAACTATGTTGTAGTCATGAAGTTCCACACTATTATACGTGGGCTAATAACAAGTTCTCAAGACTAAAGCGCTTATCCAGCATAAAAGAGATAACGCCTTGGGAAGAGTGTACGGTATACATCCGTGTCAATCAGAATACTTTTACCTTCGAATTTTGTTGCACCACGTACGCAACCCAACTTTGTTTGAATATTTAAAAACTCTAAATGGTGTTGTCAAGGAGACGTATCAAGCCGCTTGCCGGTACAGGGGTTTGCTGGAAAATGATGATTACTGGGTTTTTTTTTAAAGAAGCTTCAATATTACAATTTTCATTGAAAGTTTTTGAGTTACTAGCTGACCCGACAGACATTGTCCTGTCCCTACCAACCTACCAACCTACCTACCTACCTACCTACCCTATCAACCTACCAATCTACCAACCTACCACTCTAAAAATCTACCCACCTACCTACGTACCCTACCATACATATCTACCTACTAATCTACCTACCTACCCTAGGTACCTACCATACCCTTCCTACCTACATATCCTACCTACCACAATTTTCTCACCGCTTGAACCTTCCCTGGACTTCCACAAATATTTCAAGACCAAAATTAGCGAAATCGGTTTAGACGTTCTCGAGTTTAAGCGAGACTAACGAACAACGATTATTTTTTATGGATTTGTAGTGATACTGCAATTTCGTCAGGGATATCTTGAAAGACGATTTCTGTTAAGACGTCAGACTAGGAGTTCGACGGTAAAATCAGAACTTTACCACGCTTTTTAATCATGATAATAAATGTAGGTTAAGGTTTAATACAAATAGAAAATTAACTTCGTGCAATGTGCAGAAAATGATGCAATTAGATACAATGTTGGTAAATCCGTATCAGTAAAATGACTACTTTTGTGAATGAAAATTTGCTGAAGTTTGTCACAGATCCAAGGCTTTTGATGCAATTATTAATAATAATAATAATTCTTTAATTCAGATCATTGATCCATATAGTGTTAGTTACATCTTAACCTAATGTTAGTAAAAAATAATTTAACAGCTCAACTAAATTTAACTTAATTGGGGACATGTACATCTGTGCGCACATGTCTCCCCGCCAAGTTATTAATAATAATTATTGACAGCATAACGACCAATAAAGGCAAAACATTTATTTTGGACACTCCAGGTGGCAAATGGAAAACATTTCTTGCTAATTTAATATTAGCACATGTTAAGCAATCCTGAAAAATTGCTCTGACAGTAGCTCCATCAGGAATTGCAGCTACTTTATTAAGGGGCGGTAAAACTGCACGCTCTACTTTCAAACTCCGATTGACAGTTTCATTGTAGCAACAGTCGGTATGTTCGATACGCGTACGAGTGGATCGCACACGACCATGACCTTAAACATTTGCCAGATAGAGACATTCGTTGGCTTTGCCCAAGGGCTGCCATCCCACAATGAACGATACAGTCAATGAAATCAATATTGTAATTTTACAAAAAGCCCCCGGCCAGCTCAAAATCTACAATTCCATTGATACAGTGTGTAATTTCAAGGATGCAGTCCACTATCCGCCAGAATTTGTGAACTCCCTTAAATTCATCTGGCCTGCCACCTCACGAACTGCTATTGAAAATCGGAATAGCTAACATGCAGTTAAGGAATTTAAGCCCTCTTGGGATGTAACCACAAATGGCAAGGACATAAAAGATTTAAAAGATAACTTAATTGTAGGGACCATTCTGATCGATCCAGGAGCTGGCCAGTTGGCACAGATCCTGAGAATTCCAATGATTCCCACGAACCTGTCTATATCGTTCAAGCTACTCCAGTTTACCGTAAAAAAAGTAGTCCTAGGAACAAACATTATCTTTAGTTGGTTTTGACAAAAGAAAATAATGTTTTACCCATGAACCCGAAAACCAGATTATTTTGTTCATCATCATCATCATTTCAGCCGAAAGACGTCCACTGCTGGACATAGGCCTCCCCAAGGGGGGATTTTCCCATAATCGCATTACTTTGTTACTGGAAAATAAAACAACCTTAAACAGTCTATATAGAAAAGTTTTATCTACCTTAGGTAGGTAGCTAAAACTTTTCTAACTTTAACTTAAATACTAAATTCTTTTACCTATAGAAAACTACAGTATCAGTAATACTTATGGGCTGGTATTTTCGAAATCCACGCGGACGAAGTCGCGGGCAAAGTGCTAGTTATAACATAAGATTATATGTAGCTGTATTAGCCAGCCAGTCTGTATAGTACCTAGTATTCAAGACAGAGAAAATATAAGAAACAAAGGACGCGGTGTTCAGTTGTTTTTATTAAAAAGAAAAAGACCGACTAAACGTTCGAACGCGACGCGGTCGTCACAAACAGTCACAAAGTACATAAGGCTGCGGCGCGCCCGAGCAGAGAGACCACTCAGAACAAACCGCCATTTTACTCACGCACACATTGACATTACTTTTATAGGCAATCTCAAGCAGTTTCAAGCAGACATCAGTCTCGACTGTCACGTTTTGTCTAAATGAATAAATGAGAGACATTGACATTTCATGACGAACAGAAAAAAAAAATTCAGTGTGTACTTATGTACGCGCGTGAGAAGTTATACTTCTTCGAGTCACAAAATAGCAACGAAGGCAGTAAGTAGTTCAGCATGTACGTCAGAGATGGCGTTGTTTACAATTACTCCCGTGAGAATTTTGTGTGACGCTGTGCGCGCGCATCGTAAAATTTCACTCTCATCATTTTTTCATAACGCGCCTAAAGAAGTATAACTTCAAAAAATGTTATAAAAAAAATGCAAAGAGTTCCAACCAGTGTCAATAAAATTTCATATTGTCACAAATAAAATCTACAGAGTCAATACAGTAGCATCCCTAGTGAGTCTGGCAAGTTAAGGTAATTATTTTTGAAGATGGCGCGAGCGATCCTTCCTTTATATTTTGTGCGGTCGGTGTGCATCTTGTTGTTTTTTTTTTTCATTTTCCATGTTCTCTTTTCAAACGCCATTTTGCGGCCAGCAGTTAGAAAATGTAAAATATGTTCATGTATGCAAAATAGAAATGCAGCCATTTGCATTTTTTCAAGCAGCAAATTGCTCTCAAAGTTGAGTCTAAATTGTTGTGTTTCAGTAATACTAGAGAGCGGAGCAGAATATTGTTCTAGTATTTTTTGTTTTATTTTCGCAATTTATCCGGCTACGTTGCTGGGAATCACTGTTTTGTGGACCATTCGTTTATTTGTCCTGACATTCTGTCACATCCGTTTATGAGGATTTTTGTCTACTCAAATAAAAATGAAGGAAAGAGATTAGACGTAGGTTGGTTTTCCCTGAAAAAATCTCACGGAATTTTATTCTTTCAAATCAAATCATTTTTAATTTTTGTAACTTATGTAGTAAATACAGTTCTGAAATTAAAGTTCATAGGGTCGCTATGTTATGCCAAGAGGCGTACAAATATAGTTGCATGTTTTCTAATACTTATATATCTACTCAACTATTTAATTTTCCTTTGTGAAATATTGGTATGACTTTATTTTCAATAGGTGTCATATATCAGTTTTTATTAACCTATTTCGACGATGTTGTTATTTTTTGCAAGGCCTTCGGTATAAATTGTTGCTTTCTAACTATCTGCATATCACGTTTAGATGAAGTACATAAAATTCAAGCTATATTTTTTTTTACAGAATCTTCAGTAAAATCCTGCGATCGTAGACTTTCATTGTGGAAGGCTTCTAAATAGTTAAGATTTTAGTCTGACAGTATTGTAATTCGTAAACGCTTCCTGTGTAGTGAAAAATAAAGCATAGATGTGACGATTACTTTATACATGAAAATAGACGTGAGTGTATTTGTGAAAGAAACAGACAATTATTGAACTCCTGAATAACGGCAGGACACTCTTTGTGATTTGGTTATTTTATTGAAGACCAAAGATAGTTGCCAGTTAATACGTATCCATGGTCATTTAACTATGGATATCATATGCGAAAGTTATTTATCACTTTTAGATTGAAGACAGTTATCTTTAAAAAAATAAAAAGTTTATTTTTAATGAATTTATTGTACCGATTATTAAATACTCTCTGTGACCTACATTCACCCCAAGGCCTCTGATATCATAAGGGCTCAATAACGCTGATCGACGAAGGGCATGATTGATGATGTTAGCTTTAATAAAATTCAACCAACATTGTGCATTGTTTTAATTTTGTCATGGAGATTAATATAAAAGTTATAGTGTTTTTAGAGTTCCGTACCTCAAAAGGAAAAAACGGAACCCTTATAGGATCACTTTGTTGCCCGTCTGTCTGTCTGTCTGTCAAGACCATTTATCTCGGGAACGCGTGGAGGTATTGAGTTGAAAATATAACCACATAGGTACTCAAATATACGGTCCCTTGAGCGAGTCTGACTCGCACTTGTCCGCCGGTTTTTAGAATTGAATTGAAAGCAAAACCTTGCGAGAGACTTTAATACGGGAATATCTAACATCCGTTCTTTTGGCTGTCCTATAGATACACAAAGAATCAATAAATGATTGTAAAAATATAAGGAGACAAACAAAAATATGAATCTAAATCATGTAGTTCAAATTAACGTAGGAGAAAACTTTGAGAACACGTTATTGAACACATAAGATCAATTTCCTCACAATTCCGAAATTACCAAAATTACTTCCTTGTTATGAGGTACCTATATCTTCAGCCGCATTTAAGGAAACAGGAGAATATAATTAACAATATATTATTTTTAGACTTGACCGATCAATTAAACGATCGTGGCCAAATAAAATCCGAACTGATCGAGCTCCTAAAAAATGCAATATAAACAAAGTAATGACTTACCGTCTCCAATATGCATTTTCGGCCAGAAATTGGCAACGCCTTGACATAAATAGAGGAATCTATAGCCCACACGTAGATATTGACGTCAAATAACGACTGCGGCGTTAGACTGAAGTAGCTGTCCACAAGCGTGACCTTGTCTTGGTAATCGTACACGTACAACTGGAACAAAAAACATCGCCTTTTCCTTCATCATCACGAATATCATAATATGTCGACCTTCAGACGGCCACTGTTGGGTATAGGTCTCCTGCAAAGACCTCCACCTGTGCCGGTCCCGAGCCGCGTTCATTCAGCGGCTACCTGTGGCTCAGACCAGGGCTTCAAGTCTACTATTACAATAGTGTCAGAATGGTATGAAATTAATTTCATAATTGTTGATTTTGACAAGTTTGGTAATCTACTAATTTATTGGCGTCATTATGAAAATCAATGATAGACCACTCAAGTCTGCTATTACAATAGTGTCAGAATGGTCTATCATTGATTTCGTAATTGGTTATTTTGACAAGTTTGGTAATCTACTAATATAATGGCGTCATTATGACTTTTCAATAGTCAACCACTGACATGCCATTGAAAAAAATGATTAGAATGATAATATAGTACAAAATTACAACTTAATGACTGACTTAGGCGGTAATCTGCAAAAATTTTGACAGTTCCTATGATCAGTGACCTACCATTAGAACGTCATTGTGCAGTAATTGCTTTTAGTTCGACCGACCATTATGAATTTAGCAGATTACAAACTTTTAGCAAAATGACAATGGGATCGTGTCGGAATGACGAAATTATAAAAATAGCAGACTTGGCCCCCAGACGTGCGGCCGTCACTCCAGGACCATTGTGCCCCACTCATCGGCTTTACGGACAATGTGCCCAGCCCACTGCCACTTGAACTTGACCATTTTTTTCGCTATGTCGGTGACTCTGGTTCTACGGTGGATCTCCTAATTCCTGATTCGATGTTATGAGGCCTGAAGTGAGTGACCATGTTTCCGAGCCGTAAATCATCACTGGCAATACACACTGATCAAAGACTTTCGTCTTGAGACACTGCGGTATATTGGACCAAAAAATGTTTCACAGCTTCCCCAACTCCTATCCAAGATGGATTCGACGATTAACCTCTTACTTGTAACAATGTTTTTGTGTATAAGCCGGTGCAATAGAGAAAGGAATCTAAAATGGCGGCATGTACTTGCGTTGACAGATAGTACAGTCAGCATATAAAATTTCAAGTAAAAGTTTTTTTTCAAATTAAAGATAATAAAAACAAGACTGGGTCACATTAATTTCAAACTAGCTTCTGCCAACGGCAAACATCAAATATTCAGGTTTGCTTACATTTTCATTCTACTAATTAGCGATTATCTCATAAACACTTGGACCGATTTACATAATTTAGGGCCGATTGCTCAATCCTCAGATAAACAGTTAGATAGTACTTATTACTTATTAGATAACAAAATATTCCATTTTTCAATCGTCAGATAGGCTTTGTCAGGGCAATAACGGCCCTAACTGAGGAATAAATTTGTCTGCCCCTTGGACGGCCAGATAAACGTCTATTCAATAGATACAACTAGATCCATTGACGTTTAGTTTAAAGTCATTTTTTCTTTTTCCAAAGTAATATCAAAAATATGGAAAGGACAATGCCAGAAATTCTATAGAACTTTGCCCCACTCATATACAAGCTTGCAATATGTAGCATCTTACTGCATATTCATTGCTGATAACTAAACATTAGTCTTAATGACTGTAGAACTTGCCGTTTCTGTTTAAATCAAAAAACTGTATTTACATTCCTTTTAGCATTGATTTGTAATCCGCAAGTAATAATAATAATGTTGTTCATTTGCCAACCAAAAAGTTCTTTACATTTCCTTATAATCTACAATAGTCTACACTATCAATTAGGTTCTTAAAAAAAAACAAATATTAGACACAAAGGAAGCATTTTGCTAATGAACTCCACACAACTCCACACTCGAGCCTGTCGCGTGGAAACAAACCAAGAACGCAAGTTCGCAAGTTCTAAAGCAAAACAATTTATTATAATAAGATTCCTTGATCATTGCAATTATTTTATTAAATTACATTTTCTGTAAATGGGTGGGGCAGGATCTGGCATTGTCATTTTCGATGCTATTGACGATGTGGCAATTGAGGCTTTGTATGAATATTTAAATACTGAAAGGAAACAAATAGTAATCAGACCAAGACCTGACCAGTTTGCTATGTGGGATTTAAAAGATTTTCATTAAATGAATTCATAATTATTATTACCTTATTCATTAATTTAATTATTAGAATTAAATTAATGAATTAATAATGATTATTCTTCTTTTGTTTTTAATGAGTTCAGCAATATCGAAATTAGCAGCGCGCTCTCTTTTCTTTGATTTCAGTTTCATTTATTATCAAAATAATAACTACTCAGTCACTGACAATAAACCAAACTACAATATCACCAAACACGAGAAAATAACAGATGTTAGGGATGCACTATGAAAAAAAAGGTCGAATAAAGGAATGCCAACGCATTTGCTATCCTCTTCTAACACATTCACATTCTTCACATTACACCGTATGCGTGTTCACGCTCACACGACATTACAGTGAAGTTGGCAACTAAAATCCACAGATAACTATTCCATTGCTATCTGGCCATTGAAAAATGCAACAATTTTATTTGTCGTTTTAACAGTCAGTTAAGTTTATTCTCTAGGTATGTAGTTATTTGTTCAGTTATTTGATGATTAAACAATCGGCCCTTAAACGAATAAATGGTTGTAGACCTATACTTTTCATTTGGCACCAAAATCGTTAAGATATCTCAACAAACAAAAAAACACATTTTCAAGTTCCATAACTATTTTTTTTTCTCGGTTGTTTCGTCTGACGGTACGCGCGAAAGTGAGTATAGACAGCACTAGTGTGCGAGCGAGAGAACATGATAAGCGCCGCCATTTAAGTTTCCTTTCTTTAATAAACCGGGTTATAAAGTCAAGAACACAAATTAATAAAAATCAATTTGACCTTTTTATCATTTTTTATGATTAATTTATTCTGCATTTTTTTTTGTTTATCAACACGACTTCATTTTATTTTCCATTCAGAACAGTAATTTCTTTCAAAGTACCAATCTCGAACCAGTGAAGTTTTTTCCTTATTATCCAATCGAGCAACTTTATATATTATTATATTCTACGTCGTTTTATTCGTATGCTTTTCCTGCTGGCATTCGCAAATAAAACCCTACTTTTTTTACCAAAAATGATCTATCATTGAAACAAAATTGTCATTGTTTTATTTGGAGGATGTACCCCGTTGTACGGTTATGTCAGAAAAAGTTTGAATACTCGCTCGTTACAGAGCGAGTATTGTCATAGAATATGAAATTCACGTAGAAGTGAATCCTTTTCAATAGGTAGGTAGTTTACATTCTACGTGATAAGTATCTACGGTCAATTAAATATCAATATCAACCGTTTGTTACGACGGTTGGGATTGAAATTTCGTGAGTGACCGAGTGCGTGAACGTTTTATGCACAATATCTAGTGTACCTATAGACTCTAATAATAATAATTCATCTAATTGCATTGTAGGCATTTAGAATGTGTTTTGTTTAGAATTATCGTAAGTCTCAATTCTACACATTTTTACTCTATGGTTTTGTGATAAAAACAGATATTCATTCGTGTGAAACAAAGTGTCGCCTTTCATGAATATTTTATTGATGGGCAGCTGACAATGGTGATTACATGGAAATTAATTACCGAGCCGGAATTGTGTGGTAGATAGTATTATAAAGATATAAATAGTTTTTGATAACAATTTTGTAACCGTATCGGTCCCCTTACAATTTTAAGGGTAGGTATTTATGCTTTAGAATTCTTAAGTTCTATCAACCATAATATTGCAAAAAAAGTCACTTAAATTAAACACGTTACACGTTAAATTAAATACCAGAAGTTCTGTAATCAATTCTTTTATAATTTTCTCGTCAACTTACCACAGAATATCCATTGGAACTTTGCCCTTTAACCACAAATTCCAAAGCTTCAGTGGCATCCAGTCCAGATATAAAGTTAGTCTCGTTATTCGCATGTTTCCTGAAATGATCGAGAAATATGGTAGGTAGTAACGTCTGGTCATTTGCCGAGTTGTATATTAGGAAGTTGTTCGTTTATGCTTAAAAAATGTCTCTTAAGTCTGAGAAGGCCAGAAAATGTAGCGTCGTTTTTTATGGTTTTTGGACGTAAGCCATAATAATGAAATTTCTTTTACAAATAATCGTTGACCAAATCCGGCTATTTTGACGCAGTTCCGTATAAATCTTCCTTGCTGAATTTAGGTGAAGTAAAATTGAGCTCAGCGACTGAATACGCAATACTGCGATACGCTCCAAAACAGGAATCGGCGTTGAGAGCCATAAGTCTGCAAGGCTGTAGTGGGATTGGGCGGGTCATGTATGCAGAAAGCATCACTACAGATAGTCCAGATTTGTCACTCAGTAGGTGTCTTTAGATGGGCGTCATCCCCGAGGCCCAGGAAGCTGACGTGACGACTTAGAGACATTTATGGGAGATTGGTCAGAGAGGTCAACACGTAAGGAGTGGAAGACTTTTGCCCAACAGTAGGAAAATACAGGTAGAAGAAAAAAACTTGAGGTGAGCTGTCATCAGGTGGGATGACAGCAGATTTTTATAGAATAGACCAGCTGCACAAAACACATATTTGTATGGTCTAGTGGGCAGAGATGACACAATATCGGGAAGCTTAGAAGTAAAAAAATTGTAAACGTTATAAATTATGGAATCTGCTGAATCAATGTCAAAGATGTTCATAATAATGAAATCAAAGACCCCATTCTAAGGTTCCGGTTAATTCAATTACACGTCAACTTACCCAGAGACATTTGTGAAGAAGGTAACAAAAACATCTCAAGGCCCATGTGACAGAGTTTTTATTAGCAACGAACAGTTTTAAAACTTACATGAAATACGGTATATCGAATTGGCAGCAGTGTCCCACGATTGTGAGCACAGAACGAAACATATCGGAACAGTTGTGCGGTCTGGACCTCCAGTTGCATTCCACTGCTATATCAGTGCACGGTCTTTTGAACTGCAAGGAAAAAAGAAGAAGGTGAAAAAATAGTTTCCCAGATTTGGGAATTAAGTAAACCGGTTTGGGTCCTGTTTATCTACAGGGCCTTTTGTGGTTAAGACCACTTTTCTATTGGGTAACTAAAGGAATGATGATTTAAATGGATTTGTACCTTAGGTTGGTTGGTAGAGTTTTGTTGCATTAACCTTTTGATAGCCACGTGAAAAAGCATTTAAATAAATAAATAGATATTAGAGTCCTCCTCTCAGCTCATTTTATTTTAAGTCTAATCCATCAGATAAGTTCCAGAAAAAAAATAAAAAAGGTGCCTACTCCATGTCCGTTGCTGTATTTTAAAATTAAAAAATGTGGAGAATTAGTGATCATTCTGAATGATTTGAAAAACCTTTAAGACTAGTCAAGGCAGATGTTTTAAAGTTAGGCACTCATGAAGAAAGTACTCCAGTTTAATAGTTTGTAAAAAAAAGAATATCTTGTATTTATTTATGGAACACAACCTGCTGTGTACTACTCACAACGTTATACACATATAATATAACTAAACCACAAAGTAAGTACGTAAGGATGCGGCGCGCCCTAACAGAGAGACCACTCAGAACAAACCGCCATTTCTCGCGCGCACACATTGACATTACGTTTATAGGCATTCTCAAGCAGTTACAAGCAAACTTCAGTCTCGACTGTCACGTGTTGTCTAAATGAATAAATGAGAGACATTGGCGTTTCATGACGAACAAATTTTTGTTCTAAACAAATTGCAAAGAGTTCCACTTTTGTCACAAATAAAACCTATAGAGTCAATACAGTAGCAGTCCTAGTGAGTCTGCCATTTTTAGGTAATTATTTTTGAAGATGGCGGGAGCGGTCATTCTGTAATCTTTATATTTTGTGACTAAACAGAATAAAAGTAAACATTGCTTGTATTCATGAATAAGTAATATGTCTACTGATTTCAAATCTTTTAATAGAAGCGATACGAAGTTCCATTCTCTTATGAAAAGTATTTAATTTCTTGATACAAGTAGACAGCTAAGTTAAGTAAGTCTCTTACATTGAATAAACTTTTCGAAATTCTTGGTATTCATTTTTTTCTTGTGTGTCAATTTATTGTTAAAACTAACTTTTATGTGTATTTTTTTCCAATTCCCTATTTTTTTTTAAATATTATTCAGCCTATATGAGTAGCAGTTATTAGATGTATATTAGAATTCACGAATAAAAATTTCAAAATCTTAATATTTTCCATCTTTAATATCTTAATGTTTTTCAGAAACGTCGAATAACTAATTTTAAACGTACTTCATAAAGTGGGTTGAATTTTTAATAGCTTCAAATTAATTTTATTTCATCAGCTTTCATTAAATAGCCGAGACCAGCCGAGACTAAGAAAAGCGATAGTTGATACACAAAAGGAATTTATTGCGCCGTTTGTAATGAAATTCTTGGGAAATTGAATGATGTTATAAGGTCAAGACATTACCGAATGAAGTACTTTTTAGGGTTCCGTAGGGTTTGCCAAATGGCAAAAAACGGAACCCTTATGGATTCGTCATGTCTGTCTGTTTGTCCATCCGTATGTCACAGCCACTTTTTTCCGAAACTATAAGATCTATACTGTTGAAACCTGGTAAGTAGATGTATTCTGTGAACCGCATTAAGGTTTTCACACAAAAATAGAAAAAAAAACAATAAATTTTCCCCATCCTTAGAACTGAACCTCAACTTTTTTTTTTCATTAAACCCATACCTGTGTTGTCTATAGATAGGTCTTCAAAAATGATATTGAGGTTTCTCATATTATTTTTTTCTAAACTGAATAGTTTGAGCGAGAGACACTTCCAAAGTGGTAAAATGTGTGTCCCCTCCCTGTAACTTCTAAAATAAGAGAATGATAAAACTATAAAAAATATATGATGTACATTACCATGTAAACTTCCACCGAAAATTGGTTTGAACGAGATCTAGTAAGTAGTTTTTTATTAAATCGTAAACCGCAATTTACCTTTCATTCAATCAACTCAAATAAGAACTTTTATATTATGTTTCTTGCTGCTACGGACCCTTGGCCGCTTTTTGATCTTTATTTCAAAGATGTTACTTATTTTAATCTGTGTGTTTTTGTACGGTCAGCGATAAAATTGAGGTAAAATCAAGATAAACTAAACTTTTAGCTATTACCTAAAATGCTGAAAAGCAGGGCATCGTATTATTTTGTGTATATTTGGATGATAATAATAAGTTAAATCGATTGTGATTTTAGATAAATCTTCGAACGGCTTTTGTCGCTGACCTACCCATTCGTTTTTTTTTATCAGTTCTTAGTTCAAAAACTCTGTCAGCTGTCAGACCCGTTGTGCTTATGAATAACCACGGCCCAGCAGCATCAGCTATTTTTAACAAATCAAATTTATGAGTATCATTACCATTTCCAGTAGGAATTTCAAAGGATATCCGAGGTCTTCTAGCAAGGAATGCATCTTCCTGACATACGGCTCTGGCGTGTAACCCTTACGTTTGACCTCACTGAAGCTCTTGTAGAAATCATTTATTTCAGACATGTTGTAGCCACGAAGAATACTGAAAAAGATAAATGGATTTAATATCTATTTTGTTCTAAAGTGGCACTGAATGACGATTCACTCAGTGCCACTCATGTTCGCCGTTCGAGTTTACCGGCCAGCACTGTTGCTGATGTTTGGCAATTTATCGACATTAATCGACAGTGCTGTCCGTGGTAAACTCGATATGTGTGCGTATCGAAAAGATTTGCCCTAATCGCATTGTTTTAGTATTATATTCCCTATGCAATGAATTGATTATATTGTGTTTTTTTTTAATATTCTGATATAATCAATGGTTTATTCATCATAGCAGCATCGTAGTACTTGGTAATTTAAAGGGTTGACAAATTAAGTGTACTATAACTACAACTGAATTGGTGGTGAGGTGCTGAGATGCATTTCCAGCTTGGTTACCGAATAACCTGTTTAAGGCAGTACAGTTGTACCAGTCCCCATTTGCTTGCGTTTGACCGCAATTCACCTGTGCCTCAAGTCTGTTATTACAATAGTGTCAGAATAGTCTATCATTGATTTCATAATTGTTGATTTCGACAAGTTTGGTAATCTACTAATATAATGGCGTCATTATGACTTTCCATTGGTCTACCACTGACACGCTATTGAAAGAAATGATATAGAATGGTAATCCCATTGTCATTTTGCTAAAAGTTCGTAATCTGCTAAATTCATAATGGTCGATCATTGACTGCACAATGACGTTCTAATGGTAGGTCACTGATCAAAGGTACTGTCAAAATGTTTGCAGATTACCGCCTAAGTCAGTCATTCAGTTGTCATTTTGTACGAGATTACCGTTCTATATCATTTCTTTCAATGGCGTGTCAGTGGTCGACCATTGGAAAGCCATAATGACGCCATTATACTAGTAGATTACCAAACTTGTCAAAATCAACAATTATAAAATCAATGATAGACCATTCTGACACTATTGTAATAGCAGACTTGAGGCCCTGATAGATTTCCACTGGCCATCTCACCAAACCTAACCCAAATGATTCACCAACAATATAGGGGATCTGGCGCTTGGCGGCCACTACCGCGGCACCGCGGTAGATTATACAGATAGTTGTTCCGGGTCTGGTTGTTTGTATATGTGAGGTTATATGTTTGTAAACGCACCCACGATAGACGAGAAATTCCTAGTGTGGAGCGAAGATTTTTTTTAAGAAAAAAGATTCAAAACATTGGATGCACTGTTATGCCCACAGTCTGCCTAAGTCAGCGTTAGTGTAAACAACCCCAATCGTCAACATTATAATGACACAAAGTACCACCTAAAACCGTTACATTTTATTAAAAGGTTCCTTAATTGATGAGCCTTTTTTCTAATCTTATTTGGTTTGCCTTCCACAAATCAGTAGACCTTAATGCCAGGTTGTCGAAATTCATGCACTGACGAACATTGAATTTCGTTTACCTAAAAGGATCATCGATCTCTCTGAGGTTGAATACAATTACATTAACTTGATTGAGATTGGCAATATTGATCCGAATTCAATCTATTTACCTGTTAAGACAGTTTTTAGATAAAATTGATTGTGAAGGTAGGTGTTATACCTATTTGTTCTTCGGTGACAACACCAGCAACAATAAAACACGTGACAGTAGGTGAAAGTTGAACGAAAACATACTCGATAATATTTTTTTTATTTATAACTAGCTTTTACCCGGGACTTCGTCCGCGTTAATGTCGGTTATCGCGGATTCAGACAAAGTCACAGATTAAACAAGTCTATGTCCTTCCCCAGGGTTTAAGCTATCTATCATTTCGGAGAGTGTGCTTTGGAATTGCACAACTTAATTCCCCTATCCCCATTCCATCACCGGATGAGCAAAGATACGGGGAAGCGTCACCGCTATACGGTTGAAGTTCCAGGGTGTCGAACCAAGCGCTTTGCTTCCACATTTATTGTGCGAACTGTCAGACTGTGGAAGTCACTGCCCGCCTCTCTATTCCCCGATACATATAATCTGGGTATCTTCAAGGCACGAGTGAACCGGTTTATCCTAGGCAAGCGTACTCCACCTTAAGTTAGGCCGCATCATCACTTAAGATCAGGTGAGTTGCGGCCAAACGCAAGCCTATAACAATATTAAAAAAAGAATATCTTCATACCAAGTTTCAGTAAAATCGGTTTAGCCGTTTGTTAAACTAACTTTGTTGAGTTAGTTTTGCTTTTTAGTATATTGGTATGGATAATATGGTATTTTCTATATTATCCTATTCTGTCCAAATCCTGGGCAAAGACGGAGGCCTTTGCATGGAGGGAGTTCATGCCAACCATCTTTCCCTGTGCTTCATCACTACTGTTTATGAGGAATCCATCCAGTTCATCCCGCGATCTCCTTCATGGCCGTGAGTGATTGTAAGTGAAATGTGTTCTTTATAAAAAATACAATTAATACCACGGACTGATTTTGACGTTCTCAAGATAGGTAAATATTGCGATTAAGCAAAACTGGTGATTGCATTTTGTTATGAGCTTAAAGGAGTACTTATAGATACTGTAGGAGATTCTAATGTATACGGGAACTAATTACTATTATAAATCAAACTTTGATAATTCACTATTATCAGACAAACTGACAATACTAACTACGTGTCTCTCTGACGGAGATCGGTCCTTCAGTCCTAATGTCGTATAATAACAGGTATAATCTAATCTATTTAAACTTCCAGAGTATTCCGTCGATGTCATATAGTTAAATGGTATGCTAAATGCATGCAACCACTGTTTACAATACCCACACACATAGATCCGATATTTTGTCTTTAACTTAGTCACCAGCTTTAACGTACAGTGGGCTAATTCACGTAACTAAAGAAGTGCTGTTGCAGTGCAGTTGGAGTTAAGTTTCGATCAAAACAACGCTTTTCGTATTCTGTACCACTGTCAGACACGCTCGCGTCAAGTTCGCGTCACGCGACCGCAATAACGGCATTCTACTGTTGCGCGTCTTTGGTGCGTGTTTCGGAACGCAACATGATCGGTATTCTACTATTCGTTTGACGTTTCAAAATAACAGTTAAAAACACAGAACACTAATAACCTAGGTTAAAAAGCACTAAAATCTGTATTGGGGTATTATTTAATATTATAATAATGTCATATTCATTGAAATGTAATCGATTCTTTAATTATTTTGTGAGTCATTTTTTTCTCTCATGTGGGTACACAATAAGTAAGTTTGGTTGTCGTACAGTTGACGTGCAGTTCACGCGCAGCTTACGTGTAGTTCAAAGATTACAAGAATACCGTTTATCACTCAAACTGGAACTTAACTGCAACTGCACTACAACTTCATCGGCGCGTCATATAATTACGTGAATTAGCCCTCTGGGCCGGCTGTACTTGTTGGTTAGTTGAGTAGAAAATATTATAAGTGGGTACTTACAGCAAGTCGGTGACATTCTGAGTCTTGGGCAAGTATACACTCTCGGTGTCGCAGATGGCTACGGCGGGAAAGGGAATGTTGACCATAGAATAGTGAGTTGTTTCTACCTGTAAACAAAAGGATATCTCAACCTGTTTAAGATATTTTTAGAATATTTAAAAGTAGAAGTTAAGGTGGTAAATTGCTCGCTGCCTCTCATATTAGTAGTAAATAATTGATCTAACTATGACAAAATGTCATTGGCCAACAATCCTTGTAGCTTCTGCTTGCTTAGAATCCAAAAAAATAAATATTGTCACTTATCAATCATTTTCTATTGTTAACCTATTATTGTATCCTACTGCTAGGCAAAGTCATCGCCTTTCTTTTCCCAGACTTCTCCTTCATTAGCAATATCGCAAGCTCGTTGTGATAGCGTCCCGGAGTAGGCGCCTAAATTGAAAATTATTTATTAGACGGTAAAATATGACAGCGCAACGAGTTGTCAACTGTTGATTAAAATATTTCTTGCTTTACACTTTTGCGCAATGTCATGTTTAACAAAGAACGTCTACGGGTTGATGGTACAAGATAACCTACTTGTTTGACAGTTCATTACGATAGTTCAATCTTCTTCAAACTATTGTTACAGTTAGTCTCTTCCGAAGTAATTTCCTCTTTCAAATTAACTTCTTACAATGTTACTGAGGCTTATAACAACACTTAACGGTGTGCAAAATTATATCCTATAGCGACTTGCCCTAACTTCGGACGTGTATTTTCGTCACATTTTGAACCAATTACCCAAAACAATTTATGCATTTAAAACTTCCTCATGAATAACTTTGTCTATTGGTGAAAACTGCATGAAAACCCGTTTAGTTCCGACTTTGTTTTATAATAATGTAGTGTAGGGTTGCCATTCGTCCCGATATATCGGGACTGTCACCGTCATTGGGGCCTAAGTCCTGACGTCCCGACAAAGCACTATTACGTCCCGTTTTTTTGCGCGGTCACGGCAATTCAAACACGCGCACCATATTCTACTCGGCCGATATTTTAACGCTGAAGAGAGACCACCTAAAATAATTTCTAATTTTTTTTAAAGTCCGATCAGTGAAATTGATTTCCTATTTCTGCAATCAAATCTGAATTTGTTTCTCAAAAATATAAAAACCGTCGAGAATAAAGTGTCAATAATCGAAATAAATCAAATACATATTACAGCAAACACGTTTATTTATTAAATTTATTTACAGATATTTTACAGATATTTTTCTTTTTGCGTCCCGACACGAGGCTTGCCAAATATGGCAACCCTAATGTAGTGTGATAATAGTCATAGTGATTTATTTATTTATACTTCATGCACAGAAGTACAAAGGCGGATATCAGTGGCTGGATACATGGAGCGACTGCCAATCTTTTTTTATAGTGACTTATAGGTTTGCGTTTGCTGATGATGTGGCCTAAGGTGGAGCACGATTACCTAAAATTAACGTGACCTCCACAACACAGAACTTACTGGGTAGCTCGATACCACTTGTTAAGACTGGTTGTCAGACTTTCTGATTTCTGACTTCCCATAGAGACTGTCAAAGATCTGCGAATGATGACCGGAACCAACGGCTTTACGTGCTGTCTGACGCATGGAGGAGTCTTGATATGAAATTGGTGGTCACCCATCCACAAACCGACCGCGGTAAGCGTAACTTAATGTCATGATTTATGATTTATCGATGTGATAACACAAAACAGGTGAAACGTTTATTGCAAAATTTTATCTAAAATATAAATAAGCTAATAATATCTGTGGAGGTTTTAATCAACATCAACAACAATCCTTGGTGATAACTTTATTTTCGAGCCGTTTAGGGTTAAAACCCTCGGATCGTGGGGTCCGAGTGCTCATCTTCTTTTTAAGGAAATTTCCAAAAGGTTAGTTGACACTTCCCGTGATCCAAGAGCTGGTTTTTACTTTGGGCAGAGGTTAAGCATTGCCATCCAACGTGGCAATGCAGCCAGCCTCTTGGGCACATTCCCAGATGAAGGCGATGTGGAGGAATTTTTTGATGCTATATTCGTTTTTTTTTTTGTTTAATAGTTATAGGTTTTTCTTTTTTATTGTACGTGTAAATATTGTATATAAAATGAACATTAAATAAAATATACTTAATTAGAAAATACTAAAAATTTGAAATCTAAAAGATGTTACACAATAAATTATAATTTAACATATCATAGTTACTTACGCAAACGCCATTGTGTTGAAGTACAATATGAATCTTAATGAGAACATTACAGTATAAAATCTGCAACAGATACACGCCAAAAACATGAATCACTGTAGGTATTCAAATACCAGACAAAGAAATGTTTATCTCGAAACATTACGTAAGATTTAACGAACGATTTACGTGTTTTAAAGCACTCGGCTTATATTACTTTTGTAACAAAGGACGCTTTTGTTCAGAGAGTATGAAAGGTTAACAAGCATTGGGGAAGAAGGTCCCGGAATCACGTGTCGGTAGGAAACAGTTATAGATTTTGACAGACGTCATACTTTACTCTCTTTAGGTTTTCGTTTAAATTTTGATTTTATGAACTTTGATTTTTGACGTGAATAAGGGCGGGTTGCTTCAACTAACCATTACTGACCGGTAATAGTCAAAAAGGCGCTAACTATCGTCAAATCAAGAAAATGGGTTGTTTCACATAATCATACGATAAAAAGTTACTATTACCATAACCGACCAGTCATCGTAATTTGTGTTGTCAAACAGCTACTTCAAACATCAAAATATTATGGAATCTCTTTTTGAATAACTTTAACTATCGGATTTTTATGTCATGAAACAACCCGTTACATTTAACGTAAGTTAAACATCATCAGTCATTATTATTATTATTATTTATTATATTTAGCCTGTACTGTCCCATTGCAGGGCAAAGTCCTCCCCCCTCAGTCATAGTAACTTTTTAACCGTCCGTATGTAACGTTAACCGACTGTATGAGACAACCCGCCCTAGTCGTCTTTAAAATTGCTTATATAGTAGGAGACAAATTAATTCGAATTCAAAAAACCAAATGATAACAAAATCGGGAGATACTGTTTGGTGTTGCAGCTTCATATCTGTTATCACCATCACAAATCCAATTACAGCATTGGATAGCTAAAGAATCAAAGAAATTATTAAGCCAAGTGAGGAATGTGACACACCGCGCGCGGGGGATGAGGAAGCACCGCTATTTCGTCGTAATTTTGCTGTGGATCGAGATTTTCACTTAGACTTATGACTCGGAAAAGGTTTCAATCGTTAGCTCTTGTCAAAATCTATCGATTGTATACAAAACATTAGTGTAAAATAGTGACTGTGAATAAGGGGGTGTGTAACGTTTGAAATAATAACAAAAGCTCTAAAGATCATAAGATCTAATTTCATTTAACATACTTCTTTTAAATATAACATTGAAATGATATAATGAATTATTGATATAATTTCATTTTACCTAATTTTATATGATATAATGAACATTTCACATAATGCACATTTGAACTAATATAATAATCAGTTACTATATCATTCGAAATCTATAAGTAACGTTTAGCATTATTTAGTTATTGAATAATTTGGGTTAGGTTAGGTTAGAACAGTGACCATTAACCAGATTTTCTTTATTGTTGGTGAATCGTAGGGTTAGATGAGGTTATAATAGTGTCCCCTTGTTTCGCAGACAGAAATTTCATATAAATAATCGGTTCCCAGAAGTGTTTCATAATTATAATAATTATTTGGTTCTTGTATTTTTATTTCGGCTATTATTGTTTCAAATACTATTCATTTGAATGAAACATATTTCACAGAAACACAATCCAATGAATTTTTATTAACTTTTTTTTGTTTAACAAACTTATCAAACAGTAGAATTCTTTTTTAACGCATTTTGTTTGTTCAGTGTATTATTCCATGGAATTTATTTCAACAAAAATGTATTTAAATAGACAATAACAAAAATAATTGTCTAAAAGTCAATATGTTGTGCTACAAAAGCTAATGACAGAAACGAATCGCTGCGAAACCGACTCCACGTAGTCTTGTCTGCCCTACCCCTAGAGTGTAATTTAAAGCCGCGTAGGCGCGGAGGGGCAAAGCGGCCCGCGAGATGAGGAGCAGGTGGTTTAAACGCCCGCCGCCACGTCTGAGGCTGGCCTGGCTGGGAGTAAGCCGAAGCTGCGGTGGTGAGCGTAAATACCATCTGCGACGATAAGATCGCGTGGGACCACGGGGCCCCGCAACGCCGGAGCCG
This sequence comes from Charanyca ferruginea, assembly GCA_947361185.1. NCBI lineage: Eukaryota > Metazoa > Arthropoda > Insecta > Lepidoptera > Noctuidae > Charanyca > Charanyca ferruginea. Next base: position 28,753,631 of record OX376061.1, on the reverse strand, counting down.
TGACAGAAACCATGGCTGCTGCATGTTGCATGCTTGCTTGCATGATGCATGCTTGCTTGCTTGCATGCTTGCTTGCACGCTGCATGCTTGCTTGCATGCTGCATGGTTGCATGCACGCACGCGCATTAGGTTTGGTTAGAACTGAGACCTCCATTCTTGGTAATATATTTTTTAAACAAACCATATAAGGATAAAGAATATTTGAGTTGTTATTCTATGACATGATTATTCTATGACATGATTATTCTAACATTAACAAAAATCAATGATTTAAAAATCTTCAAAGTAAGTATTCTGCGTATTGATTATTCTATAAAACGAAATGAAAAAAAAAAAATGTGAAACGAAATTATATAAAATTATTTTTTAAGAACACGAGATACATTAGCGGGTGTCCAGCTGTTTAGTACAAAATACAGCAATACACACATATATTCGACTACAAAATATCAGTTTAAAGGTTTTAAGTTATATAAGCCGAAAACTAATTAAAAGAATTACTGACAATTGTCAAGGTTAACAACTGTCTTTGACAAACATGTCACAACAAAACATTATTTATTTTCCAGATTTATAAAAAGGAACTATAATATATTTAATTAGCAGACACACAGTCTATATGCTCGTTGGAAAATAATGTAAGTACCTTTAAATTTTAAATAAAGTAATAAAAGATTCCATTAACCTATAAAAACAAGTTTTATAAAATGTAAACAGACATTGAGAAAAAATATTTCATGCATAAAAAAAATGTCAATATAGCATATGATAAACATATACTATACGCTTTGATTATATATAATGTCTAGATGGAGCGTCAAGTGCACGCAAACGTGTCAAAAAGTGTCAGCCAACTATTGGCTGACAAGTGCTTATATAATCAAAGCCCAAATGCGTAATAATAATAATAAATGATTAATATATGTATAATAATATTAATTTATGTATAATTATATATATATGCTTATATAATCATTATTTACGCACACAGAGACGTAGATGCACAGTGTAAAACGACGCCTGCACGTACACATACTTGAAATTATTGACTCGTTTTCTTTGTTATGATTGTAGGGCGACGCTCCATCTAGACATTATGTAATCAAAGACTATGAGGCACCCTGGGACAATCTCCCAAACGTTTGTTTGACGTACGTTTTTTGACGAACTGTTTGCTGGTGACGTACGTCACCACGCACCCCTGAATGCGTATGTGTTCGTGGGCACCACCCACTAGAACCACGGTAGAGTCGGGGATATGAAGAGGCGGCGCAGGCAAATAAAACGCAGGTATTCTTGAACCTTTCTTGTCCGCAGTTTTCGGCTTGCTTCCCTTTTCTTGTTGTTGCCTCTACAACGGCTGAGCTGCGACTGACTTTTTTTTTTTTTTTTTTTTTTTTCTGATTGGCATCTCGCAGGTCAACCTAGGAGGTTGTCGGCTGCTTAACCGGACTTTCCTGTGGTGCCTTAAAAATTATTATTTTTAGGGCCTCCAGCCAGGGCAAAATAGCTTACAAACTAAGCAACTACACGCTAAGGGCACCCCCTGTGGGGTACGAGCGGGAGCGTACGGCTTAGGGCGTCGCTGGGAGAGGACAGCAAAGGGACAGGCTGGATCGGATTTCCATTATTTAGGGACGAATTTAAAACTACAGGCTCAGCGGCGCGGGCTGGCACGAGCAAGGGTCGGGGAGGGGACGTACGGGGTCGTCGCGGCGGGCCTCGGCGGCGAGGACGGAATGACGGCGGTCTGTGTCTGTGTTTCTTAACTGTACTGGTGGCCTTATTGCTCTCCTGGAGGAGAGTAATAGCATCGTCAGGGTCGGTCAGAGTATGTCTCGGTCGTCGAGTCTTACTAATACGGGAGGGAGTGTACCGGGCGGCCGATACGATTAACGGGTTAGAGTGCTCCTCAGCAGTGTCGAAGAAGCGCTTGGCGGAGCGTTTCATGAACTGCTGGATGGTGGGTATTTTTAGATCGAGATGGAGGTTCTCGTTGCGAAGGTAAAAAGGGGCTCCTGTGATTCTTCGCAAGAAACGGTTTTGGAGGGTCTGCATCCTATGGAGACGGTATGGTTTCGCGTGTGCGAATACAGCACAGGCGTACGTCATGATGGGTGACTTGAACCGAAAAATGGCTCGCCTTATATACCGGCCTGCCTTACCGGACAGAGGTCCGCGTAATTTGGGCCTGTTTTGCTCGTCAATTTTCACTTAGCCGAAAACTTTAGACCCCTTATTTTATTTATAACTAATGATAAACCTAATTAATAAAATAAAATATAAATCTTAACTATTTGATAACTTAATAAAAAAATCCTACAACAAAAACTCGTAAAAATGTGTGATTCGCAATTTTCACTTTACATTTTTCGCTATAACTTTAAATTGGTAACTTCTATCCTTATGAAACCTTTTGTATATATGTTTTTAAATCAAGATCTAACTTTTAAGACTAAAATCAAATCGCTATGTACACAAACAAAAAATCACTTTTTCAAGTTACGTAATTATTTGGACAAAGTTACTTGAGATCAAACTTTTACTTTACAACTATCAAATAACCAGTCTTATTAGAATGAATCGTTAAAATATTACGTAAATACACCCTTATATACTAATTAGAATCTTTAAAGAAAAATATCAAACATTTAAATCTAATTAGCGCCCCCGTCTTTATACTACATACATTATTGTTGTTCGTGGATCTCGTCGCCGACAAAAGCTTTGTATTTGATGCAGCTGAATACCAGTGTTTTACATGAAGCGACTGCCTATCTGACGTCCACAACCCAGTTACTGGATAACATGATAATTGGTAAGACTGGTTGTCAGATATTCTAGCTTCTGACTACCCATAACGACTGTCAAAGATCTACGAATGACAGTCGCGACTAACGGATTAACGTGCTTTCCGAAATTATATGAAGAAGATAGTCACCCGTGGCCCATGGTTGTGTCCGAGCTAGAATAGCACCCCCCTATTTTATCCTGAGGGTCTCGTCGAAGGCGACTAAGGGAAAATCCGCAAGTTGGTCAGCAGCGGCTTCCGTGTACTTAACAACTTCACTGCGATCCCCAAGACGCCTGCCAAGCGTGGGGATTATGGCAATCCCCCCCCCCCCATCCTTATGGGGAAGGCGTTTGTTCAACAGTGGACGTCTTCAGGCTGATGATGATGATGGATGGTCACCCATCCACTAATCAACCGCGACAAGCGTAGCTTAACCTGGGCCAACCAATCCGGCTGGCTTTCAGTTAGTCACGAGCCCCTTCTAGAGCATACGTGAAGTGAGACTGGTGCACTAAAATAACAAAGTGACATGTAGCTCTCTTCATTAACATCACAAAGTATGTACTTATTGCATAATGTATTAAGACGTGTCTGCGTTGAACACTTGAAACGTTCTCCTTTATGTTAATTATTGAAGTGACTTGATTTATTAACTTGCAGAAAATCTCCATGTAGCTGTTCTTTTGAATTACTAAATAACATTCACGCTTCTATGAGCGATTTGGGGCGTAATTCTACTTAATTTTTATTTATTTATTAAACTTTAAGTACATAATGTAAAAAAAAACATTGTACAAAGGCGGACTTAATGCCTTGGGCATTTTCTACCAGTCTACCTTAGGGTGATGCAGAGACAAAACATGGTAGGTGCAAAGATACTTATTTACTATTACGAAATAATAAATACATATATACATACATACAAACAAAATATACAAAGTAGAGAGCTAAAAAACATAGATACAGTAATACAACAAATGAATTGTGTGACGAGCCTGCCAATTTCTTATGAAAGTGTTCGCGAGCTTTCACTTTGAAAGTAAACCGACTGGTGGCCATCCTGATATTCTGAGGAAGTGCATTCCAAAGGAAAACCGCCTGGACAGGAAAAGAAGATTTAAGAAAACCAGAGCGGTGAGAAGGACATCGTAGAAGACGATTATTGGAGGAACGAAGGTTCTTGCTGTGCGCAGAGCATAAATACTGAAAGTGAGAAGTCAAGTAGAAAGGAGAACTGGGTTTGTCTAGAAGAGAAAACAAGGTTGTCAAAGCCCTTAACGCTCTGCGCTCTCTGATGGGTAACCATTTTAAGAGCGACCGATGTGTGGACACATGATCATACTTACGGAGATTAAATACGAATCGAATGCAGTTATTAAGAAGTCGGTCAAGTTTATTGAGGAGATCTGCATTCAGGTCGTAGTAACACACATCACCATAATCAAGTATGGGGAAGATAAGGGACTGAACTAGCATTGCCATAGAATTTTTGGAACGTTTGCATTTAAATCTCGGTCTCAATATATCAAAAACACCTTTATTTACCTACATTTTTGACAAAAATTTTTCATTGATTGTCGCTGAGATGAGATTAGTAGATTATGCCGTATGGTGCCGGCCGGCCGCGAATAACACCACCTCATTTCTACCCGTGAGTGTCGTAGAAGGCGACAGACGGATTTTGAGCAAAGGATGGGTCACCAACATGCATCGGCTAAGCATGGCCTATGTCCATCAGTGGACGTCTTATGGTTGACATGATGATGATGAGATGAGATTAACTAGATTATGAACGTTTTTGATTAGTAGAATTGGCCTTCTGATGTAATAATCTATATTCGTTCCGTTCCGCCTTTGTACGTTTGTGCATGAAGTATAAATAAATAAATCGTTGTCAGGACTGAGCTAAACGATTCATGCCAAGGCAATACTTCTAGGAGTATTGCTACAAAGTGATAACTTTCTTACGGAGGTAGTAGAAGTTAGTATTCTTTAATTCTTACTAGAATCCAAAAACTCTTCCTAATGAAATAGGATTTTTGCGACTTGAATTTACGAAGCAACCACTTCCTAAAGTGGTCATGGTAGAAAAGAAAGTGAGTGAAATAAAGTAGTATGTAGGTAAAATTACAAATTAAATTGACTTTCCGTAATCATAGGTTGGAAACACTATAGGAACAGGGTAAAAATCAGGACTTAACGAAACGAAATGAAGCACAAGATTGTTTCAAAAGGTGTCCGGTAGCTACCATTGAACTTTTGTCAGTCATATAAAATTTTGATAATTGTCACCGACTTTTCTTTCAAGAGAATCACAAAGGATTGACAGACGAAATATAAACTGTAGGATAGTGTGGTAGTGGATTACAATCAAATAAAAGAAAAGTCACCTTTTGATTATTTAAATTTGACTGGAAAACTGGATAAAAGTAACAATCTTTCTCTGACATATTTACATTATTACTTTGCAACATGAAACAATGAGATAATTATATTTTGCGATTAAGTAGGCAGATTAAAATGAAATTAAATTTCAAATATGTATTGCATTAGATAAAAAATTTTTAGAACCCGTGCTCAAAGGATAGTCTTAATGTTCTACTGTAGTAATATTTAAATTTGACAAGACACATGTTTTTTTTAGATTAGTTTATTTACTTATCATAAAATATAACGTTTATTTCACGATCATTCTAATAGTCAGAACCACCAGACACCAGCCCCCTTATTCACAACCATTCGATTCGATTCCGTACCGAATCGAAAGTCAAAAGATATCGAAAATGTCCTTCAAACGCAATTCACAAATCCGAAACCGAATAATTTTGACAGTTCAACGAACATACGAAGACTGAAGTCGGAAATGAGATTGTCGAATACGGTTCCTTACCGACACGGAAACGTATCGAATGGTTGTGAATAAGGGGCCAGAACAGTCCAGAATCACCTGTAGTATTTATTTCATTACGGCATAATTTATTAAACACCATTTTGAAATTAGAAATGTCTTGTATCAAATTGAGCTGTAGAACTACAATGATCTCATAGATAATGTCTCTTATAGCGAATATATTTTTTTCTGTGTCAAATGCTGTAATATTGCCTACATGTTCAACATTGCCTACATTCTAAAATATAAATGATTGCCGCTGAGAAATGTTGTTTTGCCATATATAGATAGCCGACTTGCTTTTAGTAATACCATACACAGCAAAAACGTTTCTCAGCGGCAATCATTTAACTTTTTAGAATTGTTGAGCATGTAGGCAATGTTACAGCATTTGATCGGTATACAATGCTGCAAAACGTGATAATAATTAAAAGCACCTCCATGCTCTGTTACTATATTCTATTTTGGTCCTTCACAAACCGGGAGAAGTCCTTAATTGTAATTTTAATAGAGCATACAGGAATATTTACAAAAAATACTTACCACAGTCAGTGTAGGATCGATGACGAACTTTTCCCAAATCATGTGTCCGAGGAAGCAGCATAATGCCATACTGGCTGCAATGATCATGGCCCACAGCAGATGCACACCGTAGCTAGATGCCTCGTAGAAGTAGTACACTCCATGGAGGGTGCAATGCTTGCAAAACGACTTTGATTTCGAGATAAGCGTAGATTTCAGGGCCTTATCGTTCGCCATTTTGAAAAAGTCCTTCAATTTCTGATTGAATAGCTTGATTATTTAAATATTACACACCAAACAAGAAGATAAATATTAAAGATTAAATTGAATAATTAGGATTTATGGCTCATTGAGAAAGGCTCTTCATAATATTCAAAGAAAATTAAGACTGTGTTTTCATGTTGTTGATCAAACTAACTTGATAAAGGTTTGAAGTGGTCTAGGCTCGATTTAAGTAAGAGTAACTACTTCACCTGATACCCATCCTTAAGTTAACACGAAAATAAGTGTGTAAAATATCTGAATTATTAACATTTTACTTATTAGAATATATCGTTGTTGTTGAAAAAGTACAATTAATTTCAAATCAGTTTGTAACTTTAGTTATTAAGTTAAGTGGAAAGAAAAAAAAGTATTATTAATTGATTAGTGTTATTGATGATCAAAGTTTGTAAGTACTTTTCGACTAATTTAGACCATCGGGTTTGCGAGTATTTAAACTAGCTTACAATGTCGAATTACTTGCCTATTTCAGTTGTAAAAATATCTTTGTAGCTTTTATTTTCTTGTGGTTTTCATAGCAACATACACGCAGCTTTTAGAACGGTAATATAATATTGCCAACATCATTAATAGAAATAATAACTACTTAGTATGGCAAAACATTTGACAAAGACATGTGAGGCAAAAGATGATACTGCAGTGATTATTTAAAAACCAAACATTTTTAAATTATAACATTAAAACATAGGTACAAACAATTTCTGTTCCAGATGAACATCAAAAGGAAAAGTAATAATTAATTCAGGTTTACATTAAATTGAAATCAAAGCTTTTGTGACACGTTTGTCGTTCTAGCTTAGATCACATTCATTAAGGACAGAGGATCAAAAGATTGTAGAAACATTTTGAGGTGAGATTTATTAATTTTATTATGAATCTAGTTACTAAGCTGTTTTTGTTAATTTTAATGTAAAATTTATTGAATAAATATATTCTTAACTTTTATCGAGATAAGATATTGAAGAAAATTAACATGGTGGACATCCCACCCACACGCACGAAACGTTTTGGGAATACATTCATTGTGCGTACTGCCAAGGAGTGGAATTCCCTGCCTGAGTCTGCGTTTCCTGATAGCTACAACCTGGGAGTCTTTAAGTCAAGAGTGAATAGGTTACTTCTAGGCAAGCGTGCTCCATCTTAGACCGCATCATCGCTTCCCATCAGGTGAGATAGTGGTCAAATGTATGCCTATCAATAGATAGAAAAAAAAAACATCATATACAATATTATAAATGAACAATAAAAGAACAACACAATAATCTAAAAAACTAAAATAATAGGGCATCCAAAAATTCCTCCACATCGCCGCCATCAGGGAATGTGGCCAAGATACTGGCGGCATTGCCACGTTAGATGGCAATGCTTATCCTCTGGCTAAGGTAAAAAGCAGCTCTTGGATTACGGGAACTGTCAACTTACCTTTTGGACAAGACTTTAAAAAGCAGATGAGCACTAGGACCCCACGACCACATTGAATAAAAGAAAATGATGATTTATCACTGCTTGAGACAGATTGATGAGGAGAAAAATCTCCATCCTCGTAGTGTAATAATAATAATAACGTATTTATTTCTCAGTATATGGTACATTAAGATCTTACATTAAATATGGTTTCACATACACTACCATTACTGGTGTAGAAATATATTTCATATAAAATATTTAAAAAGCAAGAGAAAAAAAAAAGTCATTAAAAACATGCAAATCTAAGGTGATACAATGAATTAAATTACCTATAATTTTAATGGCCAATTAATTGAGACTGTTTATAATGCCAAATGGATTAATAGTAAAATCAAAAATATTACTCATAATGTCTAAAATAATCGTTTTTAATCACAACGTCAAAATATTAAATTATCATAATGTCAAAATATTAAATTATCATAATGTCAAAATATTAAATTATCATAATGTCAAAATAAAAATGTCTATGAATTTATAATAATGTCAAAGTTCTAATGTCATTTAAAGATTTTAAATTACAATGTATTATCAAATTTATGATTTAAAAATTCATTGACCGAATAAAAACACATGTCTAAGAGCCAAGCCGACATTTTACATTTAAACTTATTAATTGGTAACATTCTCAGGGCAGGTGGTAATTTGTTATACATTTTAATTGTCATACAACTGGCATTTTTACTGTATAATCGCAATCTCTGAGCAGGTACTAGTAATTTCCCGGCATTTTTTTGTGTAATCTTTCCGAGACTTATGTACGTTTAATGGAAATAAATGAGACATCCATCAAAATATGTAATAATGTAATATTTTGTAATATTTTGAATGTAAATATACAATCAAATTATGTAATCCCTCAACCGTCTTTTCTGGCACTCATTTCTGCATGCTTTACATAATTAGTCTACAACACAAAACGGCCTTTAATAAGACCATATTGTATGAGACCATAAAGGTTGTCAAGCTTATTGGTATCAAGTTTTATTTTCGTCATAATTAAAATTTTATTTTAAATAATATTTAGGTGTATGTATAAGTATTATATTTTATAATAATCCTTCCTACTAATATAATATATAATAATATAATATATGTGGGTTAGAATGGGTGAAGAAAATAAAGTCTTCCTGGTAATTAAACTTTTCTTTTATTTTTGAAAGTAGATCGCACAGTCTTTCGTCTAATCTTTCTAATGGCGTTCTCGCATCTCCCCTCCTTCATCCTTTCCTTCCGTTCACTCTCTCTATCTCTTTCACACACTACACTTGCTCTTTCATACCTCTAGATGCGTTCCGATTCCCACATTCGGCCATCCGACAATCATGTCTGTCCTCAGACATGCACGCTATTCATACACATCACTCTCACACATCATGCATCATTCACATCACTGTTACACATCATACATCATTCACATCACTCTTACCTCATCATCATCGACATGACTCTTACCTCATCATCATCCTCCACTATCGGTCATCTTTATTCATCAAAACAACTAGCACATAATATCATTCAACAAGACAACTTAATAATATAAACATCTTATCTTATACATAACTAACAACATAAGGTACATACATAACAATGTTCATATTTTATTAAGTGAACACAGTCTTAATTAAACGAAAGTAAGTATTCTTCTACACTTAACACCATTAGGATTTTTTTTTTATTAAACATAATTTTAAACAAAAAGGTAGGTATTCTTTTCAACTTAACCACAAAACATCATAACAATATTCAACATTGTGTTGTCAGCTTAAACACTATTTTAATTACAAAATAGGACAAGTTAACTTACAATATAAAAAGCTTAATGAGTGGTAACATCAATTTACACTTGAAGAACAAATGAAATGAGTTTCTCTAGCATACAGTTGTGAGACTTACAATAAAATACACAAAGCAAAATACAGTAACACTTCAATCATACAATCTCACATTCAATACATCATCTAAAACATTTCGTACTTACTCATGCATCATCAGGCCATCTCTTCATACCATCGGCAGAACAGGAAGTCTTTATTGGACCTTCCACTGTGATGTCATCTTTTTCAACGTCATAGCGATCATTGCGTTTGACTCTAGTGACCCTATATGGTCCTAGGAATTTCAATTTTAACTTGAGTCCTGGGCCAAACTGTGTTCTTTGTATTGCTACTCGATCTCCAACTTCATACTTGGTGCTTTCCTTCCTCTTCTTGTTATAGGTTTTTGTGTTTTCTTCTTGAATCTTTAGTATTTGTTCTTTTGCTCTATTTCTCAACTCTTCTCTTTCTTCATTGAACTGCTCTAAACTTTCTTGTTGTAATAAGTCCATTAAAGGAATATCTTCTTTGCATTTCATCTTAACACCTGTAAGTAATTCAAATGGGCTGGTGTTAATACTTCTCTGGAAAGTGCTGTTTATTGCCCGTTGTAATCTACTTACATGCTTGTACCAAACAGACGCGTCTTCTGCACACAACTTTGTAAGGGTTGGTTTAATAATCCCATGAATTCGCTCCACCTGACCATTTCCACGTGGAACTCCTGTTGTGATCAGTACATGCTGTATGTTCTCATCCTTGCAATACTCCTGGAACTCGTGACTCGTAAAGGAAGTACCCCTATCGGTTATTATTCTTTGTGGGTTTCCAAACATCTGCTGGTGTATTCTGAGTTTGTCCAGGGTTTCACTGCTGGTTGTACTTTTCGTGGGGAAGAGCCACACGAATTTGGTGAAGGCATCCACAATGGTAAGTATATGATTGTATTTCTTCCTTGTTTCAGTCATTGGACCAATATGGTCAAGATGTATGGTATGCAGTGGATCACTTTCCTTCTTGATAGGGTTCAGGAAACCTTCTTGTTTTCCTTGCTTCTTCGTTGCTAGTAAGCAGGGTATACAACTTACTATAAAGTCTTCAATTTTCTTATCTATTTCTTTTATGTAGAAATCTTTTACTATAAGTTCCTTCATTTTTCTCTTTGCAAAATGACCGTTGCCATGCACTCTTCTTATGACTTCTTTTTCCATACTTCTTGGAATTACCAATAGCTTCTGTTCTCCCTTGTATAGAATCTCATTGTCCATCCAGTAGTCTAGGTAGGGTTTTTCTTTAACAATGTCTATAATAGCTTTTAGTCCTTCATCTTGGATCTGGGCTTCTTTAACTTTATCATGAAGGTTTGTCACTACTGCTGAAATATAAGGGTGTCTGCTCAATGCATCTACATGCCTCATCCGTGAACCTTTTCTGTGTTCTATCACAAAATCATACTGATCTAGGAATAATACCCATCTTGCAATCTTGGCTGACAAATCTTTTTTCTTGAGAGTTAAAGCAAAAGCTTGGCAATCTGTAACTATTTTAAAATGTACCCCATATAGGTAATGGCGAAACTTCTTGATTGCTTCTATTATTGCGAGCGCCTCTAGCTCATAGCTAGGATACCTCTGTTGTGCATCGCTTGTCTTCCTGCTCATATATTGGACGGGATGAAGTCCACTACCTTGGTGTAGCTGAAACAGAATCGCTGAATATGCTATGCTAGACGCATCTGTGTGAACTTCCGTAGGCAATTTTGGGTTATAAATTTTTAACACTGGGCTACTCACCAGTTTCTTCTTCAGTAGGTTGAATGCATCGCGTTGGTTATCATCAAAAATAAAGATGGCATCCTGTTTTATCAAGTCGGTTAAGGGCTTCGCAATCTTAGCATAATCTTGTATATACTTTCGGAAATATGAGGTGAGTCCTATGAAACTATGCACTTGCTTTATACTTCTTGGTTCAGGATATCTCATCACTGCATCAGTTTTTTCAGAACTTGGGCTGATTTCACCATTTTGTATACGATGTCCAAGGTATTCAATCTCGTTGCAAATTAACTTAGCTTTCTTCCAGTTTATTTCCAGTCCATACTCTGAAGCAACAGATAAAACTTCTCTTAGTCTCTGCACACCTTGTACTTCATCCTTGGCTGGAATTATGATGTCATCAATAAATATTAGCATAATACCCTTATCTATTAGATCTCTGAATATTGTAGACACAAATCTCATAAAATACTTTGGGCAGTTAGACAACCCAAAAGGTGCTCTCAAAAATTCGAATTGCCCGTGATGTGTCACGAAGGAAGTATAAGGAATAGATTCTTCACTTACTCGTAGGTGAAAGAAACCATTTTTTAAATCAAGTACACTGAATACTTTAGCCTCTCTCAGCTTATCAATTAAGTCTTCAATAACGGGAAGTGGATACTCATCTTTTATCATCTTCCTGTTAATCTGTCTGTAGTCCACACAAATTCTAGTAGAACCGTCCTTCTTTCTAACAAGTACTAAGGGGCTAGCAAACTCTGAAAAACTTACCCTTATTATATTATTGTTCAGCCACTCTGTTACCTGATTTTCCACTAACTCCTGTTCTTTAAGGGACAACCGCCTTGGTTTTTGAGCTACTGGGATGTCATCTTTCAGTATTATCTTGAGTTGTATAGGTACTTCTTTTACTTGGTGAGGTTTGTACTCCTCTACACAGCGTAAAACATCACTTTTGACAGCTGGATCAACTGTTGAACCTACAACAACACTCTCATTTATAGTAAAACAATTCATTCGTCTCATCCATTCTTCACCACAGGGTAGCAACGACACACTTCCTTCATTCATAATCATCGTTACCCTACAGAGAAACTCATGTCCTAATATTACCGAATACGGCATACAGTCTTTTGGCACTACATGGAATATAATTTCGTCGTAATATTGTCCTTCAATTTTCGCACTAATCGTAAATTTCCCCGTCGAACGCACTTGTTTAAGTCCGAGACCCGAAAGCACAACACCATCTTCTATCTTCTCTGGTTGCCCGATCACGTCGTAAAAGTCGTCTGCCATCAAGTTGACATCGCTTCCGGAGTCTATAAGAACTTTTCCTTCGACATCTTGTATCAAAATACTTAAAATTGGTTTTCCTAGCTTTGTTCCAGGTTTGTTTACAATTTGCATGACTTTGTTTTGACAGCCATGACAGGTGACATTATCTTCATTGTTGTCAGTGGTGCCAACTTTAGAAACATCGTCCATAGTGAACATCGCGCTCTTTGAAGTGCTCTGATTGGTCGGTTTTCTGCCTAATTGCCGTCCGTCATGTTGGCGGCGCTGCAGGTCGTCCTCGCTGCTGGTTGGCCGACGAGTTTGGCTATCGGCGTCTCCCGAATGCTTCCGACTATCTTCGTGTTTTGTCGTCGTCGTGCACTTAGTGGAAATATGGCCGAAACTATTGCATTTAAAGCATTTGAGGCCCTTTTCCTTATGAGGACACTTTTGAGATGAATGATTAAATTCCCCACAGCTAAAACAACGTATTTCACTACCACGGTTTTTTCTTCCAGCACTCGTATTCGTATCTTTATCTTGAGAGGCTTGCCTATTTCGTTGAGAATCGCGTCGCGCTTTCATTTTTTCTTTCACGCACTCATATATTTTTAACTTTTCTTTGAGATCGGCATACGTTGTGACACCATACAATGTTATTTTATTAATTTCCATGTCTTGGATACCATCCACTATGTATTTTATAGCGACGTAGTCGGGAATTTTTCCTCGTTTTCCCAGCTCTTTCATGACTAGTACATAGTCTAAACAACTTTCTTCGGGTTTTTTCTTACGTGCGCTCATCAACTCATGGATGGTTTTTTGGTCAATTGCGTCGGGAAACTCTTTGATGATGGCTTGCTTCAAGTCCACCCACGCTTTAAACGGTCTCTCACTCTTCAGCCATAATGCTGCCGTTCCACTCAGCGACCTCCGAGCAACAACCAATTGTTGCAACGGCGTCCATTCAAATATTTCAGAGTTATCTTCTATATCCTGTATCCAGCGGCTTACTGGGTAGGTACTATCTTGACCCGTGAATTTATTGATTAACTCTTCAGCATATTGGGCAAAAGAAACACCTCGCGCTGCGTCTTCCGCGTTCGGCATCTTCTTTCCAGTCTTCGTCGTAAATCGTTAAAATCGTAACAGTTTTTCGAAATTCTTATGCCGGTTGATGGGTTGGGGCGGCCACGTGCATGCGTAGAAGCAACTTCGGTAATCGTCGTGTTCGTCTTGATATTTTCTTCACTCGCTCTATCCCGGACGAGCCCCCAAAATTGTGGGTTAGAATGGGTGAAGAAAATAAAGTCTTCCTGGTAATTAAACTTTTCTTTTATTTTTGAAAGTAGATCGCACAGTCTTTCGTCTAATCTTTCTAATGGCGTTCTCGCATCTCCCCTCCTTCATCCTTTCCTTCCGTTCACTCTCTCTATCTCTTTCACACACTACACTTGCTCTTTCATACCTCTAGATGCGTTCCGATTCCCACATATAATATATAATAATATTACAAATGCGAAAGTTTGTGAAGATGTTTGGATGTTTGTTACTCAATCACGCGCAAACCGTTGAACAGATTTGGATGAAAATTGGCACATAGATAAACCATTTTCTGGATTAACACATAGGATACTTTTCATCTCGGTAATATGTTCCCTTGGGATAGTAGTTCAACTTTATTGTTATTCTATCAAATCTTTAGTTTTGAACTTTATCAATGGCACTGCCTTAACCACAGAATGCACTTTTATCCTGGTAATGCTTTCCCGTGGGATTAGTTCAATTTTAATGTTATTTTGATTGAGTTTTAATAACGCAAATTGTTATGATCTTAGTTCCGATTTTCTTACTAGATGGCGTTGGCGTCGATTTAGATCGCGCCTAAAAATCCTACTAATCCTATCCTATCCTACTAATCCTACCAATATTATAAATGTGAAAGTTTGTGAAGATGTTTGGATGTTTGTTACTCAATCACGCGTAAACCGTTGAACAGATTTGGATGAAAATTGGCACATAGATAAACCATTTCCTGAATTAACACATAGGATACTTTTTATCCCGAAGAATAATATTATAAATATGAATGTTAAAATCAAAAGAAGACTTCCGCTTATAATATTTTATGGATATGTATACCTTTGATCTCCAGACGGAGATCACAAACACAGTGATCACCAGTGACGACACTGTTGCCTACCCCGTCGAGTTTCTAAATACCTTAGAGTTACGGGTGTGCCTTTCCATAAACTAGAGCTCAAGGTTAGCATCCAAGTTCTACTGATGTATAACTTTGATGCGCCAAAATTGTGCAATGGCACCAGGCTGCGCATTACTGAACTGAGGAGAAATATTATAAAGGCCACTATTCGTACTTAAGCAGCCAAAAGAGAGATGGTTTTGATTTCCTGCATTTCAATAATTCTTAAACATTTTCGCTAAAATTAGCATTCATAATAACATAAATCCCAGGGCCAAACGCTGAAAGTAGCAGGAATTCATAAGGGCCACTCCATGTTTTTCACGTGGTCAGCTATTTGGCTATTCGAGAGTATCAAGTGCCCAAAACTTGCACTTACTTCGGAGTGTGGTACAATGTAGTTCGGAGATCGGTATTTTTTTGTTTTGTAATATCCCTCTAATATTATTAAGCTACGTTGTTTAAGGCATTTTGCCAAACGTTTTACACATGCAGCCTATGGGTCAAGCATGCAAAAAAATCGTACAACGCCCTGCGTGTTCTGTACAATAATGCTTTTAGAGCGCTGATGAAGCTGCCTCGCTACTATAGCGCATCAGGTATGTTTATGAACACAAATATTTGCAGAGATTATTCGCAAGAGAGTTGTGTCCCTGATCCGCCCCACACGAGGCAGTTCCAACAGCTTCCAGCAGCAACCTTCACATGTTCACATGGAAGATGGATCTGGATCTGGATTGCCCAATAATGTGGTACTGGACTGGGCATATTGAGCACTCCGGATCCAAACCTAAATTAAGACTAAGATAATTTGCATGTTATTACACAATCAAGCATAATCCATTGGACGATTATTTGGACAAAATTGTGTCTTTGGAAAGTTACTTTGTACGCGGGCGAAGCCGCGGGTAGAAGCTAGTAATATATATAGGGACGGACTGGTGTCAGCAACCCCACGTCTCAGCACGTATTTTACGTACAGAATAATAATGAATGATATTTATTAATTAATCAGTTTTTAAGCTAATTTGAATAGCTATATTAACTAAATTATATTTGTATATTATTATATGATAGCTTTTCTTCTTCTCATTTCCGTCTAGCGCCAGGCACAGTGGGTCTAATGATTATTTTTTTTGTTTAATTTGCAGACAATGTAGGGGGCTGCCACATTACTTTTTAAATCTCTTAACTTTATGTTTAACATGGGTGCAATGTAAATCAAACTATACGTATTAAACCATCCTCTTAAGAGCGCCCATCCCGTCACATTTCCCATACAAACGCTCGTACGCGATTACGGCGTTATAACAAATGATTTCCTAAATATTTTTAACACCCAGGTATCTTGTGGTTAAAATCTAGGTTTGTATGAAGCCAAAAATAAACTTTTTTGAGAAACTAATTCAGTAAACACGTCCGAAAATCTGCTTTTTTGCACAATTTTATCTTAACTTTGGCCGTTCATAATGCACTCATACATTGAAAATGTAAAAAAACAGCTTCATACAAACCTTGCACATATAATGGTGATTCTAAATTACAAACATTATTACCAAACACCTGTAAGGCTTTTTCTAAAACACGTATGTCCTGGAACAAGTTTTGTGAAATTTCCGCGCGCCAATTTTCCTGTGATGTTATCGCGTTCTCACTCACTCGTTTGTTTTCGAGCATTGCGTTGGTTGAAACAAAAAAAAATTCAATCACGCTCGCGTTTGAGTTCGTCCGATGGGGAAGGGCGCTCTTAAATCACACTATCTAAGTACTGATGAAAACCGCATTAAAATCCGTTTCTAAGATGAAAAGATGTTTGGGTACAGAGGAACAGACGGCGGGAACCGACTTTGGCTTATACTATGTAACGATGTTGTATGTGTTTATAATCCTACAATAAATAAACTGAATGTCATTTCTTTAGACCAAAATGTCAAAGAAGAAGCAGAAGATAGACAGTGCGTACTACGTGTCCTTGATAGAGAGGATCACAACGCTGCACGGGACCAGCCACTTCACTTCTAAGAGTGGACGCTCGCTGGTGCTCTGGAGCATGGCTATCGTCGCCAACGTCATGCTGACCCTCGCCTTCATCATGGTCATCAAAGACAAGTTCAATGAGAATCAAATTGTCACTTCTGTAAGTAGTTTTAAAGCTGTTCTGAAGGCTAATTCACGTAATTTTATGACGCGCCGATGTACTTGTAGTGCAGTTGCAGTTCAGTTCAAGTTTGAGTGATAAACGGTATTCTTGTAATCTTTGAACTGCGCGTAAGCTGCGCGTGCACTGCACGTCAACTGTACGACAACCAAACTCTACCAAACTTACTTAAAATATTATTCACTAAATAATTGAATAGAATCGATTACATTTCAATGAATATGACGTTATTATAATATTAAAATAATACCCTAGTACAGATTTTAATGCTTTTTAACGATGATTTTGAGACGTCAAACGAATAGTAGAATACCGATCATGTTGCGTTCCGAAGCACGCACCAAATATGCGCAACAGTAGAATGCCGTTATTGCGCTCGCGTGACGCGAACTTGACGCGAGCGTGTCTGACAGCGGTAGAGAATACGAAAAACGTTGTTTTGATCGAAACTTAACTGCAACTACACTGCAACGACACGTCTTCTTTAGTTACGTGAATTAGACCACTGGTAATGTATCTTTTGACCTCTGGCTGTGATTATTCAGGTCATGACACTTGCAATATCAAAGCTTTGTTAAATAATAATATTTAACCATCTAAAATATTATATCACTGGCGATAATAGATATCTTCCAATTTGCCGGCGAGAGAGGATTTCGAGTAAATAATTGGATTTGAAACTCAATTATTACGTCATTTACAATCATTGCTTAAATATTCTTCTGTTAGTGGTGAAATTGGAGATAGCAAAGGCGTTGAAGTAAGATTTACACTATTACCTAAAAACAGGCCAAGTACGAGTCGGACTCACGCACGAAGGGTTTCGGGTTCCGTACCATTATCTTACTTCCGTAACATTAGACATCAAGCAAAAATCGGCAAAAAATCACGTTTGTTGTATGGAAGCCCCCCCCCCCCCCCCCCCTTAAATATATATTTTATTCTTTTTTTAGCAATAGTTGCAACAATTGGCAACAGAAATACATCATCTGTGAAAATTTCAACTGTCTAGCTATCACGGTTCATGAGATACAGCCTGATTACAGGCAGCCAGACAGACGGATAGTGGAGTCTTAGTATTAGAGTCCCGTTTTTACCCTTTGGGTACGGAATCCAAAAAACCATTTTAATGAGTACTTTTGAAGAATTCCAATACTATCCCAGAACGCTCAATTTGGCGTTACACTTTGGGATGGCGGTAAATACGTGTGTCACGAACACATTTCTGTAATAGAGGGACCAATCAAATATTGACGTAGGCTTTTGTTTTTATTTGCTAACCGATTGAAAAAATACTTGGCGATGACGTAGCATAGTGGGGTGACGTAATAATACTTCGTGTGAAATATTATGACGGGAATACATTCCGACTTTTTTACAAGCTTTTATTTAACTCGCACTGTTCGTATGTTAGATGTCGTTTCAAAATTTTGCAAACCATTTTTCGACCATTTTTCTTGTCCAAAAAATAAACTTTTTAACAAAAGAGACAACCTCCTACATAAAGTAAAAAATAAATTTCAATTCGCAAGGCTTTGGTTTTGCTTGTTGTTTAGTATTGCCACCGACTTGCGAATTAAAAGTTATTTTTTACTTTTTGAAGGCGGTTTTTTTTTTGTTTTTCTCTTTTTAGTGCCTACTTCTTATCATACAAATTAATTACGAAACGGTGACACGAAAACAATTCAGTCATCCCTTAATTTTCTACCCTTTGGGATGGAATATTTTCTTAAAATTTATATGAGACAAAACTTGAGGTTTACACTATCAACTAAAAAAAAGAATCAACGAAATCAGACTACACTGAAAAAAGTAATGCGTGGTCAAAAATAAAATAGAATATATTCTTAAAATGAAAACTACTGTGCAAAACCATGTAAAATTTTTATGGGTCCAAACGGTAACTATTTCGCATTAAACTAAATAAGAATCACGGAAATCGGATCATAAATCTCACCGTTTTTGGTGTACGGTCACCAAAGGAGATAAGTATCCATGTCGCCGGAAACAGTTGAAGTTTACTTAGAAACCGATAGGTTTTTATGAATAAAATAAAATACAATATATAGAGAATAAACAGTTCAATGAATTCATAAAATATCATTTGAAAGCCCCCATTGGTTTCTAAGAAATCTTCAACTATTCCCGACGACATGGATACTTATCTCTTTTGCGTACTGTACATACATAGAAAAAAACAATCTAATTGAGAGCCTCCTTCTTTTTGAAGTCGGTTAAAAAGTCTTGAACGCACAGAAATAAGTTCCGCCTAGTAAACAGCTGGGGATGTAACCATTATTATCAAAGGTTGTGCCATAACAAATCTATCGAAACTCTTATGTGCGTATCGAGCCTTACAAACAATATCTGACACTTCTTATACAAATACCTACAGGCGAACTGAGAAATATTATATAAGTACAAGTATAAGGCTACCTCTCAGCCAATCAAATCTTCACGGCATTCATTTAATTGGCGTAAAAGCATACTTAGTTATTTATATTTCAACCTTTCATTATCCTCTTCGGCTAAAACCAAATCGCGACCTTCTTAGAAACTTTACAAATTATTCATCCCAGACGTCTTCTTAAGTTAGAAGTCATTTTTATTAATATAACTTGTAGCATAATGCTGTTTGCTTAGCTTTAGCTTACTCATACGAATTGAGGGGTTCGTAACTAAGTGTAAGAATATCGTCCGACCGAGTTTCGGTCACGGCGGCCAATCTCAATGGAGATCAGCCAAGTACGCAGAAGATATTATAGTGCACAAGTGTGTGCGCAAACACAGATGCACTCCCTCTTCCCTCACTCTCATAGTCCGGTGGGACGACAATCCGACACGACCGGAGAGAGATCAGGCGCAGGACCAACGGCTTTACGTGCTTTCCGAGGCACGGGGGTGTTACACCGCCAACTTCCAAACTCCGAGCTGTTACTGAGAAATTCTTAATAGATAAACCCAATAACACTTTGGCTGACCTGGGAATCGAACCCAGGACTCCACGCTCAGCAGTCGCGCTTGCGACCACGAGACCAACGAGGTAATCGTAACTACGTAAAAGTTGCATGAATGGATCGATCATAGTTAAGGCGCTACCCCGACCAAAAATGCGGTTTTCTTCGTTATTCAGGGGTTATTAACACATTAATTAAGATAACCAAACTACATCTAAAAGCATATTATTAATGTTCAATATCCTATCATCACATTCCACGTTCTTATTTTTTTTTATGTATCCTAGATACGTACACCTAAATCTCCCTGTAAAAAAAATTACTAAAATAATTGAAAACATGTATCTTTTGCTAAAGTTGACGTGCTATTAATTTGAGGATTACACTAATAGATAGGTAAATTAAAAATCTTTATAATTCACGTTTTATTTTATTTCAAAAGATCGTTTCTCTTTTTTAATAACAAAAAAAAAACAAAAATTGTGCGAACTTCGATTCTGCGGCAAAGAGGAAATGTATGGTCAAGGTTATTTGGTCAGGGAAGACCCTTATGTAACTATTGGTGCAGTCGGTTCCTGAATGGGTGACCATCCAATTCTTATTGAGACCTCTCCGTGCGTCGGAAAGCACATAAATGCGCGTTAGTCCCGGCTGTCATTTGTAGATCTTTGACAGTCATTATGGGTAGTCAGAAGTGTGACAACGAGTCTTACCAAGGCGTATCGTGTTACCTAGTAGGTAACCGGGTTGTCAGATAGGTAGTCGCTCTATGTAAAGCAGCATATCGCTGCTGCATCCAGTTATACTGGAAGCCGACCCCAACATGGCTAGGAAAAGACTAGGCACATGATGAGTACCTTACTTGCACGGACTGAAATAAATAAAGAAAAACCATTTATTCACGCACAGAGTGACACACATTACAAAATATTTTGTACAACAAGACCTAAAACTAAAACAAGTGGGTACATGTTGCAGAAAACAAAAATACTTAAAATAAAATAAACAACTATAAGTATAATAACTTTTGAGACGGAAATATGCGTCACTGCCACGCGAAACGGCTGACGCTCAGCATAAATGACGTGGTCCGCACACGAAGGCACAAAGTCACAGCGCTGGTTTTCAGCGTAAGCCGAACTGCTTCTAATGAGAATCAGTTCATGCCATTCGGCGTCTATTTATTACGTATATAGATGACATGACGGTCCTCAACATACAGATTCATCGTAATATTATCATGTTCGTATAATTTTAAATATTGTTCTTGTGGCCATTAAAACGCTTAGGAAATTAATTTATTGTATTGTGTGTATTCAACAGATCAACGCGAATTGCAAAGTGAATCAGGTGCCATTCCCAGCGGTCAGCATCTGCAACTTCAATATGGTGTCTCTGAAGGAATCAGAGAATATTGCTAGAGTTTTGTAAGTATTTACATTTTTGAATAACAGATTGGTAACAGTTTATTTCTTGACATGATTCGATATTCTTTTCAACCAACTTCAAAAAGAAGGAAGTTCTCAATTCGTCTGTATTTTTTTAAATTTTTATTTTTTATTTTTTTGTATATTTGTTACGCGATTTCTCCGGCAAATGTAAAGTGATTTAGAAAATTCTTTTTTTTTATGGATGGGGTATGCCTCAAGGGTGGTCCCATATAAATTTTATGGAAATTGATTCAGCACTTTTTGAAAAAAATGGATGATGTTGTAATGTTCTCACCTTGTACTTTCAATCTCTGTTTTGACTGTGTTGCCATTTTTTTATGGATTTGACTTTAGTTTCGGAAGTCGGTGGCTTGGCTGTTCTATTTGTTGTTTTGTATTGCCACCGACTTCTACATTTCGGTTCTATTTTTCGGTTTTTAGTACTTTCTTATCATCCAAATCCATTAAAAAATGTTGTGTGTTCTGTTTTAAAGTTATTTTTAACTTTTTGGTTTCTGAAGGTGGTTGTCTTTTTCGTAAAAAAGCTTTTTTTATTAAAATGGAAGATTGGTGTGATATTTGACTTGGGTATGCTTTTTAATATAGTTTTTGGAGAATTTGAATATAATCAACCAGTTGCTAGTAACTAACGAGTTTTTAAAGATTTGAAGAACGAAAATCAACATTAGACCACACATAATTATAATAAAATCAATCCGATGTATTACTCGTACATGAAGGGTTCTGTACCACGTAGATATCGCTTTATTTTTATTCATTCTAAATTATTATTTGTTGTTATCGCGGTTATAGTAATACAGTCTGTGAAAATTTCAAGTGTCTGAGAACCTATTACTGTTCAAAAGATACAAGCCGCTGATAGACAAACAGACGGACGGACAGCAGAGGCTAATAGGGTCTCGTTGGGCACACTTCGCGTATTACTATTACCGTCCATTGCTGAACGTAGGCCTCCCCCAGAGATTGTCAACCAACCCGGTCTTTGGCAAACCGCATTCACATTTCCCCGTATTCACTTTGCGTATGGAACCCTAGAAAAAACATTAAAAGTCCTTGCTAAGCTCCTTGGTCAATCCCTATTTGTAGAGTGGTATGAGCTACACTTTCCAACTTGAGATGAAGTGGTGCGTGAAATCTATACAAGTTTGTTACAACAGAGTGATGTTCTATTTTCATCTTTACAACGTAAATGGTATGTACTACTTCGACATCAAATAAGCTTCTCGATACTCATTAGGGTACTTTTCTCGGAACTCCAAGAGCTTTCGAAATATCTCAGTCTTCTTTATAAAAAATCCTATAATCCTCGCCAATTTCCTCGAATAGGTAATTTGATATTCCAATATATAAGTATATTTATAGATATGACTGGAAGAAAATGTTTGGGACTTTATTAATTTGTAACTGTTTTCATGGAATAGGTACCCAAATATTATTCAAAAACTTTTTGACTTCGATACAGGTCCATGGCACATTGAATCATGAACAGTAACTTTAATAGGGAACATTACGCGAAACTCGGCGCAGAGGGCGCCACTAGCACATTCCGTACATCTTAACCTCGTATTATTGTTATATTATGTTATTAATTGTAATAACTAGGTATTTTGTGAAAATATATCAAAGTTTTTATTAACCTTACTTACCTAACTGTACTTTAACCATATTAAGGCGTCCTACGACCTTTTGAAAGTGGAATCTAGGTTATGCTCAGAATAAAATAATATTTGGTTGTCTTACATGATAAATGTGAACGTTATTCTGTAAATGCGACTATCTCACCTGAATACTTAACTTGAACATATTTTAGAGTGATTTTTAGCTGCTTCCCAAAGTTTTCGAACATTTTCTTCTTATGGAAATGAATAATTCCCTTCATTTCTTGATTTCTTTCAAAATTGGAACATCAGAATCTGACATAATTATTGATCCACAGCGCTTCAAGATGCTGGTCAATTAAAATCCATGAAGTAATATTAGTAATTGACACTTCTATGAGTGGCAGATGGCTAGTTTGTTAGTTAGGGGCCCGTGGCTAAGTGAAAGCCATGCAGACCGCGGTTATGGTCAAGCTACACTGATCACCGTTCCCCGTGGGGTGTCCGGGCTAGAATAGCATCCCCCCATTTCATTCCTCGGGTGTCGTCGTAGGTGACTAAGGGAAAATCCGGAAGTCGGGCAGCAGCGGCTTCCGTGTACTTAACAACTTCACTGCGATCCCCAAGACGCCTGCCAAGCGTGGGGATTATGGCTACGCCCTCCCTTTATGGGGGAGCCCTTTGTTCAACAGTGGACGTCTTCAGGATGATGATGACACTGACCACGGTCGGCCCATGAATACGTGATCATCAATTTCATACCTCCGTTCCTCGGAAAGCACGTAAAGTAGTTGGTCCCGAATGCCATTCGTAAATCTTTGACAGTCGTTATTTATTTATTTATTTATTTTTATTTATTTATATAACCATCACACACAACTATTTTTACAGGTACAACCCAATGCAATAGTTGCAGTAAACTTAATAATGACAACTTATTTCCTGAAACTTATTACATATAATGTTATCCTTGTGAATTCGCTCAGTGTACAAGCAAATATGTTTAGCTCGTCTGCTACAAGGTTAAGAGTGCGAAACGCTCGCGTCAGGGGCGCCTCATTCAACAAATTTGTGCGGCCACGAGGTACAGCCAGCAGCTGAGGCCGACGTCTCCGCCACACATATCTATCCGGCACACTCAAACATACCAACTCCAAAATGTTGGCGTTATATATCTTGCCTCTCATTAATTTAAATCAATATGAGACAAGTGCGGACTCACGCCTAACTCTCAGCTCGTTGTATCCTACCATGCCTAATACAAACAAGGTTGGATACATGAGCGGGTAAAAAGGATATACTCCATAGAGTCTCAAATATAAAAATCTAACAAATTTATTTTGTATTCGCTCCAACATGGGACTATATTTAGTCTCATGTGGGGCCCAGATGACTGCATTACATTCTAATTGGCTTCTCACCAAAGTGTTATATAAAGCGATTATTGCCGTAATATTTGTGAAACTACGAACAGTACGCAACATAAACCCTAAATTTCTGTAGGCCGTTTCACAGCACTTGACTATATGATCACGAAACGTTAGCCCCGTGTTAAGACTAACTCCTAAGTCCCTAACCTCTGTGACCCTGGTCATCGGCATCCCATCAATGTTGTAGTCGTGTACAATTGGTCTATGTGCGCGCGAGAAAGTGATGGTGACGCATTTTTGCGCGTTGAATTGTAGAAGGTTTTCCTTGCTCCAAGCAACTACGCTATCTATAGCAAGCGTTCACAGTCGTCATCACCCCTCACTGCCAGAGATAACTTCAGATCGTCTGCAAATAGCAAACAATTTGCATCTTTGACAGCTTTAGGCAAATCGTTTACCACAATTATAAATTGCAGAGGTTCGAGATTAGTCCCTTGGCTTACACCAGACCACGTAAAGTATGGCTCTGACTTATGTCCCTCATACTCTACGTTATGGATGAGAAGGGTCAGTTGGACAATCAGAATCCAGAATGTTTGACAACCAGTCTTACCAAGAGGTATCGTGTCAGTCAGTAACTGGGTTATGGAGGCCAGATAGGCTGTCGCGTCATGTAAAACACTGGTATTTAGCTGCATCCCGATAGACTGTAAATTGACCCCCACAGTTTGAAAAGGCTTGGCAGATGATGTTAACATGACAACTAAATATAGGCAATGTGTGGAGGGTTTTAGAATTCCTCAGACATAAATCACTTTACCAAAACCATCACCATGTAATCTGAAAATCATTTATCATTTTCCAACCTAAGGCAAATTTAATAATTCATCAAAGCAAAGGATATTGGAATTTGAGCAGGTATCTATACAGAAATGGGTAGCTTCGGTAGATATTTTAATTAATTGAACTGGACGTAGACCTATCAATCAACTGGAAGGTAAAATATTATTATAAGCTGTTTATGCTGGACAGCTCAAATGACACCTTAGAAGAAAACTACAAGTTGAAAAATAACTTTGATTTCGGACGTCGGGAACTTTGGTTCTGTTAGTTGTTTTGTATAAATTGGCTACCGACAGTATAGTATTTTGTATTTATCATCGAAATCCATAAAGTAACTAATCAACCGAACTAGCAAGTATGTTTCAGAAATCGTTTAAAATAAAACTAGTAAAGTTTAGTTTCAGGTTCTCAGGGTATGACAAATTTTCACACACACACACACACAACAATTCAGCAATAAACGAGGTTCATCCTCTAATGATTCACCCTTAGAGGTTGAATATTTTCTTACAATTTATATGGGATCAACCCTCAGGCATACCCTCGTCTGATCAATCCACAATTACCGGAGAAATTGCGTAACAAATATACAAAAAAACATAACCCTTTCCTTGCAGTCGGGGTAAAAAATACAGTACTATTGAGAACCTCCTCTTTTTTTGAAGTCTGTTAAAAATATACACATCAGAGTATTTATTTTTGTTAAACATAGGAATTTGCATAAAGCTGTTAAGTTGACATAGGTGTATAGGCGCTATGCTTTGCCGTGAAAGCGTACAAATATTAGGTCTTTACATATGAAATTGCCGCTCGGTATCAAAAAATTAAAAATAACTTTTTTTTAAAGAAATTATATATTTAAGTCAATCGAAGTATGCACCATTGTTATCGATACACTTCCGCCATTTTATCGGGAGCTCATTGATCCCTGTGGTAAAAAAATCCTGGGAGCGAGAATCGATGAACTGCTTGAAGGCTGTTTTAACTGCCTCATCAGAATTGAATTTTTTTCCGTGTAAAAAGTTGTCCAAATTTCGGAATAAGTGGTAATCGGTTGGGGCAAGATCTAGAGAGTATGGTGGGTGACACAGAGTTTCCAGTCGCAGCTCCTCTAACTTGGCGACCGTCTGATGTGCAGTATGTGGTCGAGCGTTATCCTGAAGGAGCAATGGGCTAGAGCAATTGACCAGTCTCGGTTGTTTAATGGTGAGCTTTTCCATCATTGTTTGCAACTGTTGACAATACATGTCTGCAGTAATCGTCTGGCCTGATCTCAAGAAGTTGTAGTGGATGACACCAGCACAGAACCACCAAACACTAACTAGAATCTTCTTTTTGGTCAGTTTTCGCTTGGGGCAAGGTTTTGCCGCTTCTCCAGGGTTAAGACATTGTGATGATCGCTTGCGATTATCTTACACGATCCACTTCTCATGACAAGTGACAATACGATTTAAAATTCCCTCATTATTGTGACGAGTGAGCAAAGAAGCGCAGCAACCGATGCGTGTTTGTTGGTGTGCTTCAGTCAATTCGTACGGTACCCACTTTTCGAGCTTTTTTACTTTTCCAATTTGACACAAATGGATAATGATTGTTTTGTCACTTACTCCAAAGGCTGCTGCTAATTCAGAAGTGCTTTGAGATGGATCCGCTTCCACTATCGCCTTTAATTCTTCATTATTCACTTGAGTATCCGGTCGTCCACGAGGCTCATTTTGTAAATCAAAATTTCCAGAATGGAAACGTTGAAACCAGAAACGCACCGTTCGTTCGTTAGCGGTGCTTGGCCCGTACACGTCGTTAATCCTTCGAGCCGTTTCTGCTGCACTGGTGCCACGGTGGAACTCATATTCGTAAATACCGCGAATTTTTAATTTCTCCATTGTTGTTGCTATAGCAAATTTCAAGCCCAAACAAATGACGTGAAAACAAATGAAACACGAATTTGAAAACAATTTTCTTTAGTCTTTATTTTGAAATAATTTTGAAATTGGAATTCCTAATCAAACACAAAATATTTGATTTCAAAGTTGCCAGTATTAAGTATCGGCAATTTCATATGTAAGGACCTAATATAAATAAAACAAAACAAAACAAAAAAATAAACTAAAAAAACATCAAAAAATATCATTTATAAAATTTGGAACAGTATAATAACATTTTTCTATTAATAGCGAGGTGAGAACTTTCTTAAATACATACATACATTCAATCTTCAGAAATTCATTTTATTTGTTGTCAGAACCGTCTTATTATAATGGCCGATGACCGTTTATGGCCAAATGTAGATAAGACATAGAAATTACTACGATCAGATATAGCGAACTTACCTACTACTTATTCTTTATCAAAGTGGAGGACGGTGCAGTTTTAATCAACGTGAATGATATCTTCTTGCATATCGTCGTCTTAAAGTTTTCACTCTAAGACGACGATATATATACAAGGGGCACTCCCGAGCTTTTCAGCTCGGGAGTGCAATTTTGGTCAGTTTTACTTTAATACATCTAAAGTAAATAACCTGAAAATATCTATTTTATGCATCTGAAAAAATATCAGAATAGTACACTAAAAACATAAAATTAAAAAACCTGCGGTAATAATATTTTACAGGACGCAGTCAGTTTCGTACTCCTGTAAAGTTGACTCTATTATTCTTTCTTTTCTTACCGACGATATTTTAGAAGGACGACACAAAAAAAAACTTCATAACGTGTATTGTAAATGTCTTTAATATTGTAAGACGGTGTTTTTTGTTTCGTTTTTTTTTGCTCTTTGATTTTAACTGCACTGTTCAGACTCCGCGGAAACAGCGCGGTTATGTATGAATGAATTGAAGATCCATATGTAAATAAGTATCGATTGGCAAATGCAAAACCCGCGCGGTTTCCACCGTGTTTGAACGCTCAGTAATATTTGACGAATGTCAAAACGGGATCCATCGGACTAATATTAAAATTATAGATGCCAAAACTCTCTTCTTTATGTCATTGTAAATTGTTCGAAGAACAAAGACGTAACTCAATACCCGGGAAAGGATGGAATGTCAATGTTCAAAGTTCTCACCTTCCAAATAGTTAGAAACCACTTTGGAAAGGTATCCATTACTTAGTACAAACTCATTTAGTTGTTGTGCGTGAACTTCTCAGTATTGTCACAAAATATAGAGATTACAGAAGGACCGCTCCCGCCATCTTCAAAAATAACTACCTAAATTTGTCAAACTCACTAGGGCTGCTACTGTATTGACTCTGTAGGTTTTAATCGAAACAATATGATATTTTATTGGCACTGGTTGAAACTCTTTGCATTTTTTTTATAACAAAGTTTTCCTGTTCGTCATGAAATGTCAATGTATCTCATTTATTCATTTAGACAACACATGACAGTCGAGACTGAAGTCTGCTTGAAACTGCTTGAGAATGCCTATAAAAGTAAAGTCAATGTGAGCGTGACAAAAATGGCGGTTTGTTCTGAGTGGTCTCTCTGCTTGGGCGCGCCGCAGCCTTACGTACTTTGTGGTATTGTGACTAAGTTCACGTTAGAATTTAAATATAAAAACTGTTTCTCTTTAGAATTCTTTCTTCTTTTTAAAATTCAATCAATTCAATCAAAATAAAATCAAAACGGCCTAAGAGAATTTACCTTTTGTTCAACATTTTGAATATCGAAAAATGGGAATAGAAGTTTATCACTTTGCAGTATTTTGCTTTACTATTGGCTAAATACTTAAATGCTGCTCAATGTTAAGATGCTTAAGAACGGGTTGCTCCAACTATACATTACTGACCGGTAATAGTCAAAAATGGCGCTAACTATCGTCAAATCAAAAAAATGGGTTGTTTCACAAAATCGTAAATCAAAAAGTTACTATTACCATAACCGACCAGTCAACGTAATTTTGTGTTGTCAAACAGCTACTTCAAACATCAAAATATTATGGAATCTCTTTTTGAATAACTTAAACTTACGGATTTTTATGTTATGTTACCCGTTACATCTCACGTTATAGTAACTTTTTAATCGTCCGTATGTAACGTTAACCGACTGTTTGAAACAACCCGCTCTAAGTCTCGTGCTGTGTCTATCAGTTTATGTCTAAATGACTGTTTGACGACACGGTTGGCGCAGTGGCTGAGCGATCGACTGCTGCGCAGCGTATTGCGGGTTCGATTCCCGCCCAGGGTAAACATTTGTGTGATGAGCACTTGTGTTTGCCTTGTGTCTGGGTGTAGTTTATCTATATAGGTATGTATTTACAAAAAAAAAATGTATTTGTGTATGTATACAATATGGAACTCACTTATATGCAATAAATGAAACCTCAAGTAGTACTAGTCCACAGAAGTATAGCAAAATTAAATATTAAATTAAAAATCGAAAATTAAAAAAGTTAAATTTTCAAACAAAATAAATATGAAAATAAATTCAGTTAAAGTAAACACTCTGTTTAAAGACAACGTGCCTTTACCCCGGAGTGAATTTTACAAATAGGCAAGTAACTAGAATCGGTACATAACAGTCGTGATAGTTTTAGTTTTGCACTCCGTGGCAACGTCGCTTTTCAGTGTTAAGAGGATTCAAGTTCATTGAGTCATTGACCTAGTGATCCAATTCTACAGAGTGTTTAAATTTGTTCAAAATTAAAACTCTACTTTTTGACCTAATTACTGGACCGATTTCGTTAATTTTTTGTATATCGTCAGAAAAGGTGATAACAAGTATGGCGTATAATTTATTGCATATATGTGGTCCCCATTCTGTATATCAGCTGTCTGACACCCATAGTACAGGATCTCCCTAGTTTGGGGTCAGATGACCGTGTGTGAAAATGTCCCCACATATTATTATTATTATATTATTATTACTGTGACAATACAGAACTTAACGGATATCTTACAATTTTTCTTTGAGTATTTGGCTATTAGTCTTATTAGTAAATGACTACTTATTACAAATAATAAAAACTTTTTACAAAAAAGAGAGCCGCCTTCAAAAACTAAATACTGATAAATAACTTTAGCACAGAACACACCTAACTTTAGTTTCGGAAGTCGGTTTTCCACTTTTTAGTGCCTCATCATCACCCAAATCCATTAAGAAATGGCAACTCAGTTAAAACAGAGATTGATAGTCCTCCAAAGATGGAAGAAACGAAAACGTCTTATTTGTATTTTTTTGTTGGGCTTTTTTGTTGATTTTTTAAAAAGCGCTGAGTAAATTGTTGCATACTAAAACCTTCTCCAGAATGTAACATACACTTGTCTGAAAACCGTGTCATCAATCAATATGTTCAACCCATAGCTAAACGGGAGATAAACGCGGACAAACATACATACATACGGGTCGAACTGAGAAACTTCCTTTTTTTTGAAGTCGGTTAAAAAACAAATTTACATTTTCATTTAGCAGAATTAAATATACTCAAAACGAATGAAAAAACTAATGAATAATAAAACTTACATTATTTACTATAAAAAAAGGAAACGAAGGGGGTCTTATAGGGCATCAATAATCTTGTATACATTGGTCTTCTATTAGTGGAACACGTGCCCAAAAGCCTGGTGCTGATCCCACGTTGTATAGAAATGCGGAGTCTTTGACACAAGAAAAGGTCAGACTTCTGGTCACGTGAAGTAAAAGAAAATTCTGATAAAAACAAAAAACGTGATGGAATTTCAGGAAACATTACAACAGAAGCGATGAGGAAATTAAAAACTTTTTCAACGCGCTCCCGGTCTTGAGGAACTTCGGCCGGAGGACCACACAGTTGGGTGAATTCACTGAAATTATGGATATTTTGAAGCACCATTTCTTCACTGTTGATACTATTATGGAAGAGGTATACCAGCAATGTTATCGTTTAGACTATTGTCAATCTATCACATGCTTTTAAAAAACTTTTAGGCTTCGTAGCCTAGTATCAGGTATATCATAAAGTATATCTACCTCCGACGCACAGGGTCGTGGGTTCCAATCCCGCCTATGGCTGTGTATGTATATCAGTTGTCTGACATTCATAGTACAGGGTTTCCCTAGTCTGGGGTCAGGTGGACGTGTGTGAAACGTACCCACAAAATATTATTATTTCAAAGAATTTTTGCTTCAGGTACACCAAAAGTGCGAGAATTTGATTCTGTACTGTACATTCAATAGGAAAGCGAAGAATTGTGAAGACATGTTTGTGCTCATCAAGACTTATGAAGGACACTGTTGTACTTTCAACTATGCAGCTTTGAACGATGCTAGTGAAGTGTACGTACATTTATCATAATTATTTGGTTTATTTTGAGCACAAGTTGGTACCTAAGAGAACTTTATAGACAGCCCGCTCTATGAGAAACGTAGTACAGTGTTAATGAAGTTTTAAAACTCGATAAAATTATGTAGATTGCCGGTCGACGTCGATCGATAAACCCCGGCTATATTCCATCAATGTCTTTCGAAATGTATTCACATGTGGCCAGTTCGATATTGCTCGTACTATTATTACGGAGACGCAAACGCAGAAGACACATTAACACAAGCAGGCCAGGTAGTTAATTTGCCGTCGATCGACGATCGATTGATTGGTCTGGTAGAAACTATCGATCGATGTCGACTAATCCATTCTACCATCTGGTAACACCCTTTCACTCTTCTATCGATCAGTAATCAAACTATCCAAAATAAAAAGTGGCAAAGTCACAGGTAGCAATTTCACTAATGAAAACGTTTTGCTCATGCAAAACAATGAATTGCGACTTGTTGCATGGTTGGATCAAGTTCAAGCACAATTGGATCACAAACAAAGAACGCACAGAAATATGAGTGTTCATCTATACACTTAGGATTGCAAGTTATAATCGTAGACTGAGAACTAAGTTGTAATTTTTTGTTAATTAAGGTGAAAGTTAAAAAAAATATACAAAAATTGTGGGTAGTTATATCCTAAATGGTCAAAATAAATTGGCTGAGAGTTCCGTGTGCATGTGTCAAACGTTATAAATTACTCATCTATGAACGGAATTGAATTGTTAGCAATTCAACTAGTGTTAGCTTGTACCTGGCAACACCTACCTACTATTATTCGACTAATAATCGTATGTCACTCAATCTTACATTCGTTCATTCTTTCATAAAGTCATTCTCTATACGAGAGAACTATCAACCGCCTTCTTGTTCGAGACAACAGTCAACACCTTTAGAAAACTAGCGTGGCAAACTGGTGGAATTTTAAATAGATCTTAGCAACGTAAGTACAGGTCTAATTATTTTGTTGATTTCAGTGTTCTTCTTATAGTGTTGAAAAGGAAATAAATATGTTTGTGTTTTCACTATCAATTCGGTTTTCTGTTTCTATCCCCTTTATTTCTAAGCTGTGGCTTACACTAGGTAATGAAAGTTTTACGAAAATTATGATTACAAAACAAAAAGAATGTATTACAACCGAGATTTGATAATAAGACTTCTAATTAACTAACCAGATACGTTAGCCATTGCGCCAAACCTGTTACAATGATTAGGTGCGAAATATTATAACTTATTCAATTACATAAAATAATGATTACTATACATACATTGATATTACAGTTACTGCTTAGTGGCGTGACATACGCACACAAATAAGAAGCAGAACTCGTTCATTTTATTTAACGTTTGTGTATGTAACTCTTCATACCGACACGGCTATCAGCTAGCAGCGTGTGCGTGCATGTAAACTAATTACGTTGTTCGGCTGTACCTATTAAGTACTAAGTATTTTACTAAAATATATTTTACAACTCAGTACCTACACAATACGTGCAATGTCACCCTTGCAAACTCGCCCCATGAACACGTGAAAATATCTAATTTACCGACCACATTAAGTGTGCGCATTGCTCGTGTGAAAGGGACATTTTGTCCAACAATTTAGTTACGTCGGCGCTGCACGTACTCAATGTTAAAATGTAGGTAAGGAGGCATTGTCGTGTGGTGTATAGTGTGGTGTAACATGCATCGACCAAGTATAGCGATTACGGCTGAACTCCCCTTGGGGGAGACCTAATACCCAACAGCGTCTAAAGGTTGACATGATGATAATGATGTGATAAGCATTTTTGACAAATTTAGACTGAGATTAGAGTACGAACGTGCTTAAATAAACGAGAATTACTCCTCTGTTATTTACACTAACATATAAATTACTTCGAGGATACCAGAGCTTACACGTGGCGAGGGACTTAATACAGTAGGTACCAAGTTTTGGCATCATTTTAGTGTAATAAAAATATCCCCAGCTTAGCTACGAAATTAATGTCCTGCTGCGATCAATTTGCGGTTATAAGCCTGAAGGTGTAAAACTAATGTCAGTATTTATAATAATAATATTAAGCTTTTATTATCCTGAGTGGGAAATAACTATTACGTCGTAATGGCGTCAATATTAAAATTTATTTTTGTATTAGTAAAGTTATGCTGCTTTTCCACTTGAGATGTGTGCCTGCTTGCTTGATGAATGCGTAGCGAGGGATGTGTGAATCTGTGGGGGAGCTTGCTAAGCCTTCTCCCAACTATGGTCGGCTTTCAGTCTATCCCTGTCTGACTGAACCCAGTCATTGGGTAACACGATATACCTTGGTAAAACTAGTCGCTAGACTTTCTGGCTTCTGATTACCTATAACGACTGTCAAAGATCTACAAATGACAGCTGTGACCAACAGCTTTACGTGCTTTCCGGGGCACGGACGAGTCTTGGTATTAAATAGATGGTCACCCATCCACTTACCGACCGCGGCAAGCGTAATCAGGACCGATCGATCCATACGGTTTTTACTTAGCCACAAGAACCCCTGATGATGATGATGAATAAAATTAACAAAGTACCTAGAATACATTCATTTCAATGTTCTTTCGCTTTGAATTCTAGCCATGATTCTGTTTCCAGGCCGCTTCTTCACTCTACACCAGATCAAGATTTAGAATACTACGATGATCAGAACCCTGACGGTGGAACAGCTACAAATCCAACAATCATAGCCACTTCAGAGTCTGGAAGGTAATATATAAAATAAATAATCCTATTCGACAATAAAAAAAAAAATAATAAGTTTGTTCGTCTGGAAATTGTTCCTACACATAGGTACGGTCGAACAAGCTAATTGGTTTACAAGCAAAAGTATTCATCTTTCTACTACACTAATATTTTCAACCAACTTCAAAAAGAAGGAGGTCCTCAATTCGTCTGTATGTTGTTTTTTTTTTAATATTTGTTACGCGATTTCTCCGGCAAATGTCAAGCGATTTTGAAAATTCTTTTTTTAATGGATAGGGTATGCTTTAAGGGTGGTCCCTTTATAAATTTTATCGAAATTGATTCCGCACTTTTTGAAAAACTCGATAGAAAGCAAAAAATATCTCCAAACTTGTACTTTCAATCTCTGTTTTTACGGTGTTGCAGTTTCTTAATGGATTTGGATGATAAGGAAGTACTAAAAAGCGAAAAATAAAAACCTTTTTTACAAAAAAGATAACCGCCTTCAAAATCTAAAAAGTGATAAAATAATAACTTTAGCACATAACACACATGACTTTAGTTTCGGAAGTCATGGGCAATACAAAACATCAAACAGAACAAAGCCACCGACTTCCGAAACTAAAGTCATGTGTGTTACGTGCTAAAGTTATTTGTCAGTTTTTAGATTTTGAAGGCGGTTATCTTTTTTGTAAGAAAGGTTTTATTTATTTATTTTATTTTTTTATCTTTAGTACATAGGTACCCGGGATACCTACGTGCTCGAGATAAGAAAATGGATTAAAATAAAATTTTGTAAGTGTAATAGAAACACGAATATTTTTGCCTGTAAACCAATTAGCTTGTTCGACTACGTAATCTCATTTAGGTATTATATAATAGCTTAAGTGTCGATGAAATCATCCTCCACAATGAATTTGAACATCTTTAAGTACTTAAGTATCAAATTCCTTATTAATACTAATTCGTAATTTGAATGTAATCTTCAAAAGGTAAATGTAACGTTAATAACGACTTTAATTGAAAATACCGTTCGTGCGTCAAAATTTAGTTAGAAAGCTTTGTACTAAAAGTGATTGGCGTATAAAATTAAATCAAAATTTTAAAACATACTTGTAATTTCAATACGAAAATCGACTCCAATCGAGTAATTTTACAATAGAAATAGTTCCGAGAGAACTTCAAGTTTCCACTTCCAGGAAACTATCGAAATTAATATAACTCGATACCTTTGGGTAGAAAGGTCGTATAAACCAAAACCCGAATTTTCAAGAGAGCAGAAAAACTATTTTTTTTACATAAAAATTCATAACTTTTTTGTTTTTGAAGTTATAAAAAAATGATCTATGAGAAAGGTGCAAATGAAAAAGGTTAAATCATCAAAACCTATCTATCTTCTTTAGTTTTAAAGTTAGCTTGAATTAACGTCTAAGAAAAAATCAATTCTTGGTTAATACACCCCATGAAAATGTACTTTAAAAAATTGTATAGGTCGTATAACCATTTTCGGTAAACTTATGGTCACATTTACTGTCATAAAAACCCATATGTAGTTTTTTTGTATTAAAAACCATTTATAATCATAGATCAATTGAATTCTGACTAATAAACAATCCTGTTACTCTCAGGATTAGTAGGAACTCAATTATTATTATTCTAATACCCAATAATGGTCGATTCAAATAAAATAAAACTACCTGAAATACAAAATCAACATTTATTAAGTATTATAATACCTTCATCAACATTTACTATTATTTCAATAATGGTACAACATACATAACAGGTTTAACATTTTTAAATAGAAAATATAATTATAACAACTCAAACAGAAACGTGAAATAAAAAAAAAACAAAAATTATTCAAACTTCTTCTAAATTAAAGTAATCAGGCATTTTAATCATTTATAAAATTATGACTTGATCGTTTTTTTATTTTTGTAGTACATAATTATTTAAATGTACTTAATTCAATAAATTATTGAATTAAGCCGATTTCGATTCGTTGTGTTAAAGTGTTAAGTACCTACTATGTCTATTTTATTTCATTTAAAGAAGAGTTTATTTTAAATCAAGTGTGTGCTAAATTGTGGTTTTAATAAATGCCGTGTATTGTACCCTATACCCAGTGTGTTTTCATTGCACGAACGACTGA
Organism: Charanyca ferruginea; assembly: GCA_947361185.1. Lineage (NCBI taxonomy): Eukaryota > Metazoa > Arthropoda > Insecta > Lepidoptera > Noctuidae > Charanyca > Charanyca ferruginea. Next base: position 28,717,073 of record OX376061.1, on the reverse strand, counting down.
ATCTAACGGACTAAATCCTGACTGATCCGACATCAGAACTGGGATTAATTCGTGTTATTGAAATCAATCAGTGTCGGTTACTTTTTGAAATACAAACTCAACAAGTGTACGCGTTAATACAAACTCTAAAAAGCTATTCACTGGCTAATAGCAAGTTGATGTTGCAACTTGTGTATCGTCGAGAGTGCAGTAGAAAGAAGACGGTCTACGAACGGTATTTTGGCCATAAGTAAGGCGTTGAAGGGCTCCGAATCTAGATAGCTGTCGCAGATAACCTATCCCTACCAGTTTGAAGAATTGTTCATGACCAGATTCGTGTTTCGAAAATTCTGCATCTACCCTCATTAATCTGAAAAATGACAATACAAAGGAGAATGTGACTTATTCCGCCTGTGCTACTTATGCTAGTCGTCTTATGACTTTTTGTTGAACCGTTGCAAGAGTGTAAGCATTGAACATACGGTGTCACCTATTATTGCTCACTTGGCACAGATTAATACTCGCTTACAACATTTCGCATAAACCACGGAGGTCCACCGACAACGCCTCATAAGTTGCAGTAAGAGCGCATCGTTACGCTAATAAAATGTCACGCATGCGGCAGCTAGGACACAAACAAAATGACATAAAGAAGCTGATGAAGCACGAAGAAGAACGACGTCAAAAAGCCGTTGCCTGAGCCAGTTGTTACCAGCAGCAGCTCATTGGTGTGCTGCAAGTGTGGCATGCCGGGCCACATCGCACAGCGACCGAATCCAGTGCTGCTGTACCTTTGGCAAAAGATTAATAACAATAAACCTTGTAAACAAAACTTGTGTCGAAACGCTCAGTGCGCGAACTCGCATCCAAGTAAACAAATGCGCCGGTATTTGTCTATCCCGCTTGCTCTTCTGCTTGTCGGTACGCGCCAAATGCGAGCCTTGTGTGTTGGTCGTAAAGTGCTTCTTGCAATGAACATGGTTTATACACCAACGTCGCGAAGTGCCTTTGGATTTACGACGTTGAATTTAAACTATGTTTAGGTAATGCATTTAACACGTTAGGGCGTATAAACCATTTACAATTAACGACTATTTTTACGCCCTGAGTTAATATAAATTATGGTCATTACATCATAACAAAACTACAAAAAAAAACATTCAGCATTTACATTGAAAATTTACCTTTTTTAAGAGGCTATGACTGAAAATTTCTGGGTCGTATTAACCATTTTTGTGCGAATTTCTGCATTTCGTATATACAGATCGATAGAGAAAAACATTCTGAGATAAATGGTATAATTATATAACTCAATTTGGCCAAAATGGTTTATACGACCTTTCTACCCAAAGGTATCGAACTGTTGTTGACTTTGGTTTCATGAGTTTCACAATAGGATACTTCTCTTGCAATAAAGTTAAAACATTCTCAATTAATCAAAACAAGGGTGGGGCAATTTAATTATTCCTTATCTTTAAGTAGGTACGTAGGTTTTTGTGTGTACGGGATCTAATTACTACAAGTGAAACGTAAAATAACTTGATATTCACTATATTGCAGATAAACTAACAATATTAGGTACTCGTCCGTTTCTATTTCTATAGAAATTAGACACACAAAAACCTCTTATAGTACCTACTGGATATATTGTTTCAAGCTAAAACCACAGTAAAGATATCTAACAGTATTGTGACTCGGCCCTGTCCTTGAAATAGTTACCTACAGGCGCGTAATACCTTAACATGCGATAGGGTTGCCCCGCGTACAGTGTTTTAATTTCTTGTTAGTGTGTGTTTTATTTTCTTACTAGTTTTGTGATTATAAATTTGTAGTGTTTTATTTTCCTTTTAGTATTGTGATTGTAAATATAGGTAAATAATATTTTTCAATTAATAAAAAAAAAATTAAGTGTTTAATGAAAATGCATCTTATGTTTTTGATTAGAAGATTTAATAACAAAAACCACTCTTATAAATTTGAGACTGCAAAATATTTGCGCCTCAGTCGCAGCCATTCAAGGCGTCTCAAAAAAAATATTTCCCTTTATTCTGCAATCCTTACAAACTTCAACACCTACTTCTTACTTAACCAAAATGCAAAACACAGCTGACAAAACCTCTAACTACCTACTACAAAATCTTACCTAAAAAGTAAATAATAATGTTAACCTTACTAAATAGGTAGATACAGAGTCCAGCATAAGCTACAACAATCTGTCAAATTACTTTGATAGATTTTCAATTTTATTACAAAAGTGTATGGTTCATTTTCAATTGGGGAAATTTGACATTTTTTAATAGCCTGATGTGCTAGCGTTTGTACCTATCATTTACTCTCATAATAATTTTATAATGATATTTCGTTTAATTCAATAATATATGTAAGTAGCTAGTACATAAGTAGGTAGATAGCCTAGCCTAAGAAGTATCTAGGTACTTACCAGTTCGTTTTAACGCGAGCGTAGGTAGTTCGCTTTTTCACTCTATCCACTTATTTGTTTATTAATCCAGGTACTTTACTCGGTAGAAAAAGCGAAATACTTACCTTTTAAAAAAAGAAACAAATTACTTATTACGTACTATAGTAGGTATATAATTTTTTTAATAGTCTAGTATGTACCTCAGACCCATATTTTTTATTTTATTTTATTGGTCTGAGTTAGGTACCTATAGTCTGGTAGTAATTATTTTTATAGTCTATTAACTTTCAGGAACATAGTCTTTCGGAGCTTCCAGGTTAATTAAAAAATGTTATCTCTGGGTGCGTTATTGACGAATTCAAGCAACAAAAAACAACACAATATATTCGCCACAGCGCGGCGCATCCGAGACTGTCGGTATACTAATTTCCCTACTAATTCGAGGCGTGTAGGTACGACTCACGTTCCGACCGTTTGTATGAAGATAGAATACTGTTAGATATCTTTACTGTGCTCAAACTTTGCGAAGCGTAGATTTCTAAAGACATGTTTCAGTCTGTGGAATGGATGTTAAAGTCTTTAGAATTCGAATTATTTTCAAAAGAAGACTTAAAAAAATTGGTTGTCTGTAAAGTAGGTTTACGGACGATAGTTTTACGTGATAACGTCTTAAAGAAACATAATGGCTAACAAATATAACGCAAATAATGGCTTCCGTCGAGGTGGGCGGAGGTTATTGCTTGGGCCGATTGTGCCTCTCTATCACTTGTTCTGCGCTCACGATTGCACGCTCAGGCTCAGGCGGAACGTGACACTTTTTCGTGCATGCAGCTGGTGTTTTTCGATTTATAAGACGTTATCACGTCAAAAAACGTTTTATTATGGTAGGCGATGATCCAGTGGTAAAGACGCCCGCCTCTCATGCACGAGGTTGAGGGTTCGCAACAAGACTCGAAGCACTCATGTGTCTTATTGAATATTATTTATGTACTTTCTAAATTTATCTTGGACATCACCGGGCTAAAAAATACCATAAGTATGAAATCGCCAATATCTCTTTAGCAAGAGTAGTGATCAATGCTCGTACTTTTTTATGGGAATAGGCTTTTGCCCAGCAGTGGGATTTACTTGCGAGAGCCATTAGACCTCCTTAATACGGCCCTGCCGCAAAATCCGTTCTTAGCGGACGTCTACTAACTATAAACTCCCTCCTTGCCAAATTTTATCTTAATACGTCAAGCGGTTTTCGATAATTTGTGATGAGTGAGTGCACTCACTCACTCCCTTCAATCAATAGCGAAAGGTAGGGTAAGGCACTACCTTTCGCTATATATTTAATAATAATAGATTAATAATTATTTTAGAAGAATATATTATGATTTGTATGTATAACTGTTTTTACAGGGACTGGATTTAATCAAACGTAGTTTAATCATCAAGTTTCTGTTTCAGAGGAACTGGTCTCAGCGTGGTGTTCAATGTGGAACCAAAAGACTATCCGAGCTGGGCACCTGTGCCTTATTATGGAGTCAAGGTATGGCAACTTTGTTACAAATTCCAAATGATCTCCTGAAGATGGTTTGAATACAAAATTATTTCACAGAACTTTTAATTTTTTCTTATACAAACTTATTACATGTATGTGAGCGCACTCATATATCTGGAGAAATAAAAAAAAATCAAAGTAAGAAGGAAAGAAGTCTTCTAAACAGCCAGAATCATAAAGGCAAAGTTATAAGCAAATTATGGCTTCGTTGATTGAAATAAAGAGATTTTGAATTCGAAACATTTTTTCCCGTTACGCAAACGAACCCATTCCTTTAGTAAATACAAAAAATTCTAACAAAGGAAACTTATGCAAAATTCCCAGCGAAACCAAATAAATATTTACCCTTAAGTAAATCCTTGTTCACGTAAAACATTGAACAAAAGCAACTTAACGAGCCATTAGGTTATATTGTTCAAATTTTATATTACCTAATTTCCTCGCAACCTTTTATATACACCCTATATATATACACCCTACGCAATTACAGGATGATTATGAGTAGATGTGGAGCCGCGAATGTTCGTAAAAACTCGAATCAAGATGTTGGTTTTCGTAAGCTGTCAGCATGAAAGTAATGATGACCGAACACTCGGCTATCATTACACTGATGTTCTGTCTGTCTGTCAGTTGTTCTAAAAACGTGTGCCTGTTGGAAATGGCGGCTAAGGTCACACAAACCCTATTTTGTAGGTATTCTACTCTATCACAAATAATAATTATTATTTTTTTAAATAAACGTTTACCAAAATGTGTACATTAATCAGCAGTAGGAATATTTTCCATACATATAAATTAAAACTAAAATATTAATATTCCTGGTGCAAGTTAGTATGGATCGGAATTACAATGATAGGTAGCGTTCCGCCCAAACTAGGGTCACTTATCACCATCACCACTCACTCACTCAATTTATTAATAAAAGTTGTATATTCAATATAATATAACTCCTCTCCTGGCTGGCTCAAACACTTGCGAAGACCTGGGCATGATAAGAATCAAGTTATACAGCATTTCTTGGGGTAACCTGTCCCATTATTGAATAGTGGCTTCCCTGAGCACTGGCATTATCTAGGGACGTGACTGACGGTTTCAAATAGCTCGCTTAAGAGCATCCCACCCGTACTCTATTGGGTTTAAGTCAGGCGAGCCGGCAGGCCAGCCTAACCTTGTGATGTCATATTCTTGGAGAGCAGTATTGACTCGTTGAGCTCGATGGGCGGGTGCATTATCATCGACCAGTACAAATTGGGATATAGCAACTCTGCATGCTATTTCTCTCGTGGTGTATCCTTCTTTCCTTAAAGTTAGTATTCTTGCTCGTAAAAGTTCTGATAATCCTCTTGGTATTTTTTCAATCAAAACTTCACGCGAAAAAATATTTTAGATCCGTTAAAATTGATTAAATTAGATTTCTGAATGAGCGTAAGCTGGGACGAAGGTGAAAGCCTTTTTATATGGAAAAACAATTGAACTATTTATTCTAAATCCATATTTGTAAATAAATGATCTAAAAAGAAGAAGAAATCATAATATAATCTATAGTAACAAAAACGATTTCGATTTTTCAAAGTGATCGTAAACTTTTTATGTTGGTCTTAGCTTCCAGTGGAGTTCCAGGGGAGAAATGGAGTGACATTGCATTTTACATGGATCGGCTGCATAACAGACCTTTGTGGAGGTTTGATAGGCAGTCGCCAGTTATTGGGTAACGTGATAAGACTGTTGTCACCTTGGTAAGATTGGTTGCCACACTTTCGGGCTTCTAAGTACCCGACTGTCAAAGATCTACGAACGAGCCGGGACCAATAGCTTTGTGTGTTTTCCGAGACACGGAAGTTGTCCCACCATCAACTTTCAAATTTCGGGCTGCTGCTGTGAAATATTCAAATGGAATAAACTTTACAAGTCGGGGGCAATACAATACAACATTTTTTTTTTTACGTTTTGACTTTTTTGGGTGTTTTTTTTCGCTTTTTAGTGCTTACTTTGCATACAAATTAACTACGAAACGGTGACACCAAAAAAAATTCAGTCATCCAATTTATATGGGACCAACTTTAGTGTATACATTATCAATTAAAAAAGAATGATAGAAATCAGAGTAAACTAAAAAAACTTATGTGTGGTCAAAGAAAAAAAAAATATACGTGTCGAATATTGAGACCGTCCTTATTTTTTTAAAGTCGGTTGAAAAACCCACACCTTTTCCCACCTAGTAATTGAAACTAACAGGGCATTGAACTTTTGCACTTTGAGTGAGAAACTAAAATAACTTGAAATATAACTGAACAAGATCCTGTTGCTATTTTCTGTGCACAACATCAAAAGCCAGTGTATAGCATTTTAATAGAAATATCAAATACATCAAACACAACGTCGGCGTCGTCGCCTGGCGGGAATTGAACTGACAAGCGCAAAGCTGTCGGAGTGAGAACTGATATTAGTTCAATAACATTGAAAAATAATGCTACTCTCACTCTAATATTACTAGCTTGTGCTACGACTTCGTTCGCGAAAATGCCTTTAATCACGGATGTAGAAAACGTCGCGGATAAACAAGTAGCGTATGTCCTTGTTTTTGGGGACTTAGTCTATTCCATCATTCATCTGCCTAGCCTTTGCCCAACTATATTGGGGTATAATTTATTAAGAGGAAACACAAGGGCCGTTTTTCCATACAAACTTAGTCCCCTGTTTCCTCCCTGGATAATGCCAGTAGATCAATTTTTTTTTAAATATCCATGGCTACTATTTGCATGTCCCTATGTTTTCCTTTTTCTCATAAATTTATTATTAAATGAGATATAAATATTCAAAAACCTAAAAAATTGACATGATTTTCCGCTGTGACATTCAGAAAACAAATTTGACTTGATTATATAAAAAATAGAAAACATAGGAACACGGCAAAAGCCTTTCTTTATTTTTTAATGAAAAAAGCAGTTAAATCGGTTAAGTTTTGGAGAAGAAATCAGGGGACTACGAATCATTGATTTTGTGTACTTTTAATAGGTATTTTCGGTCAAAGCTGCAGTTGTCTCTATTGCGCTCTGCGGTTCGTGTTCGGGCATCGCGCGACAGCAATAGATTTTACAAATACCTAATTTTCAATTCTCTAGCCCGTGGTGTTTCCTCTTAACTATACCTACCTAGTATATAGTATAAATTGTAACAGCTATAACGGCGTAAGCTTAAACGGCGGAACCAAATTAGCTGAATTTCGGCACACATTTTGTTAACTACGTGAGACAGGGACAAGTGAAACGCTTAGCGGTTGAATACGGACACGTTTATTGACGAATCAAATCAAATCAAATCAAATCAAATTTATTCGTAAATGTAGGTTTCAATACATTAGCATTTAAGGTCTTATAATAAGATGGTAAGTGCGCTACATTTTGCTCGAGAGCATACAAATAATAACAAAAGTTAGTTGTGTCGAAAGATCAGACACAACATTTAAAATTAAATAATTCAATTACTTACATACCAACATAATTATTCATTGATTCCTTACGATATTTAATATACAATTACCAATGTCAAAATATTAATAGTCAAAATGTAATATTGTAAAAAAATAAAACTAAAATAAAACAAAATCTAAATGTCAATGGTGTCCTCCATAAACTCAGTTGTGGAATAGTAACATTTATGAATTAAAAATTATTTCAGTTTCCTTTTAAACATATTATTATCCAGATTCTTTATTCGTCGCGGAATTTTATTAAAAATAACTGTTATAACGAATGACAGGAGGCGCAGCCACAGCCACCCTTATAAATCTATACAAAAAAAGAAAATATAATTAACCCTAGGAATCGGATGTAACGCTTTGCTGGGTAAATCCGATCTGTAATGAGCGTGCTCATGCTCCAGCTCAGTAATAATAATAATATGTGGGGACATTTTCACACACGGCCATCTGACCCCAAACTAGGAAGACCCTGTACTATGGGTGTCAGACAGCTGATATACATACACAAATACATTTTTTTTTTGTAAATACATACATATATAGATAAACAACAACCAGACACAAGGCAAACACAAGTGCTCATCACACAAATGTTTACCCTGGGCGGGATATCGAACCCGCAACACGCTGCGCAGCAGTCGATCGCTCAGCCACTGCGCCAACCGTGGCGTCAAACTTGTCCCCTCTCACTAGAGGAAGAAGCCTTAAAGAATTGTTCCTCGTCTCCTGCTGACACGGGTTGTGAGCGGGGTGTTTCCGAAGGTACCTAAACCTGCCCACACTATCCCTCTCCGTCCTAATTTTGTGCTTTACAAACCTGTAGATGTTCATCTAGCTTAACATAGAGGATATTGTATCCCGTTTTTGTGTTCCTGATTGTTAATTTAGGATATAAGCTTAACTCTAAAGTCTGCACAGAGGAAGCTGAAGGTAGAAACTAGTATTACTACAATATCGCTTATTCATACTTAGAAAATCTAGAAATTCTTGTGAAAAATACCTTTTTTATACAATAAGAATAATTGTTATTTATTTATTTATTTATTTGTTAACATAGGTAAAGATATACAGGTCTTATGTTAGATGAATAGAGCGCTATGTTATGCCAGGAGGCGTACAAATATGGTGTGCAAATCTAGCTGACAAATTGAAAGATATTTTAAGATCATGCATAATTATGGCAATACATTAGAAAATAAGTTAAACAATTACATATTATTTTGGAATTCTTATTATTGTTAAAACCGCATATAGTTATCTGGCCAATTTAGAAGTTTTAATCCTATTAATTCTGAGCGTAAGACTTTCCTATTTTTAACCGACTTCAAAAAGGAGGAGGTTATCAATTCGAATGTTTATATTTTTTTTTTTTTCTTGCTCCTTTTTGTTACAATTAATTTTACTATTTTGTACGATTTTTTAACTTTTAACGATCGATTCAAAAAACTGGGTTGATTTGCGGCTTTTATGTCAACATTTTGAAGAGAATGTTCGACGTATTTTTTTATTTCCTTTTTTTATTTAGGTACTTATTCGATATTTAGCTAAATTTTATGGCTGTTTAGTTAATCGATCCCACTCGAAGTGATCCCGTAGGTTCAGTTGACTTAATGCATATTTTGAATTGGTCAACTGCTATGTTATTCTGTAAGAACTCACTCCAGTTCTCACGTCTGATTCCGGGGTGAAAACTGTTTTAGGTATACTGTAATTCGATAACTACTACGCTAGCGCCACTGAGTACCAACTTAGGTGAAGCGAACTATTATTACGTTACTATTTTAGCGAATACCAAATACTTTTCACTTCAGGTAAGTGAAATCGGAAATGAGATAGGATTCGAATTCGTGGGTGAATTCTTACAGAATCGCACCTCTGGATCCGTTCACAAATTTTGTAATTTGTACAAAAAGTTTTTGTTTGCTCTCAAGAAGTACAAAATAATATAAATCACTTGATGAGAGATACTATACTAGATATACATACAGCACTACATAGAGATCTTGCTCTTGCAATAAGAAATCTTGTTTGAGAAGTCCCTCGTTATTCTTCTCAAGACTATTTGAAACTGAATCAGTAGAAAATAAAATCCTATTTGACATAAGTAAATTATTGTATCCAGGCGTAGGATAAAGAAAGAAAACGCCAAAAGTTTTTCAAACTTGTAATGCCATAACGGTCTGCATGGTATTGCTACATATAATTAACAGATTATGTAAATGTTGTGGCGTTAACATGATTACATTTACTCATCACGTATGAGATGATTACAATTAAGACCAACTGTGCAAAAGGGACAATGTGTCGACCTGTATCCTTATCAAGTTCATAATGGACCCGAAATTAACTTGACCGCGTATTTAGACAAGCAGACAAGTTTCTGCTACATTTGGGAAAATAATGAAATGGTCTTTGCACCATTTTTACAAGTCCAATGATCTTGTAATATGTAAGATGCGATAACGTACGTGGTAGTAGGCAAAATATAGCACAGGTCACTCTATTAGCTCCGAGTGTCTCTAAGATTGCAGAAATCAATGATTGAAGAAGAGACAATTGAATTGCAGAGCGTGACGGCGTGCCTCTAGCTTTTATATTGGCTCGCCGATTCCCGAAACCCCTGACATTGTTATTATGATAGTTATTGCGACTGAAATACAAAACTTTAGAATCGGTGGGTCGTGCTATTTCTTCATCTAAAGCCGCTTGGACGGCATCCTTTAGCAAGGTATAGTTTCTTGCTGTAATAACTGTACTGAGTTTACGATTTCTCAATCCATATGCAAAACATTTTATAGCGAGTTTTTCGTTCAGTGCACGTAAAACCTCGTAGGCGTGATCCTTAACTTCAGACTGAGAAATGGTCAGGTCTACGAACATTTCTGTAATTTGCTTACCAAACTCATCAATTTTCAGATTATCCTGTCTGAAACTTTGCAGTTTGCGTTGAATCGCAGTCGCCGATTTTTTATGTGTGTTACGATTGCTCCGCCAAGATATCCATAAAGAAAAAACTTCGTCAAATAAATTGTCGGAATTTGTCGAAATCGAAGGAAACAAACTAAAAATTTGTCGGAGTAGTTAATAAAGAAGGGTTAAGGGTTTTAAGTTGGCCGCGCGAACGTAACTTGGAGGATTGCGCGACCATGGAGATCTCGGCAACTACATACTTAGGTTAGAGAACTAATAATTTTTTTTAATTGAAGACTGAATTTGTCAGAAACTAATGCACTCATTAATGAATTTTCATGTCATTAATGAGTGCATTAGTACTAGAATAATTAGGGGATAATTTCAATTTCGCGGCCCGAGTAAGTCTATGTTTTAAAACAAAGCTTACTATCCTTTTCTGGGAGTCGTCGTCGAGCTCTGAGCTGTAATATTCGATACCATCTGTAAGTCGATAAATACTGGATTCATCGTCGCCTGTAACAGGCAATAAATTCATAGTTATCTTTAAATCAAATTTGGTAATTTTTTGACTTTCCTCACAGAACACAAGCTTAATATTTCCTTATATATTATATTATTTTTTTTACAATTGTCCTTTACAAACAAGTATTCTTGTTCCTTAATGCTACCTTTAATTACTTCTAATTTTCCTAAAATATTTTTATATTCTTCGTACAACTGCTTAACTTCTCGTACCTTTACTTCAATTATTCTACCTACTCGCCTCGTTAAACCTATCTTTACTTAATACGTTCTTAATTCTTTTAATTTTACAAGTAAATCTGTTAGATCTTGAGCCATAAGTCATATTTATGTACTATACTATGCCTTTACAAACACGAGGCTTTAATTATTTATTTTTACTTACCGATGATGCCGGAACATATCAATTAGATTTTTATATTTGATACACTTATCTAGGCATATTAATAGATGCTTAAATACATTATAGTGTCCACGAAATATCGCCATTAACGAGGGTTAATTATTAATGTTTAAAGTTCTACTTTTGGACGATATCGAAGCAAAGTAGGTACTTTATTATTTACGGCACTTACACGCTTGTCAAATGATAATCACACACCTTTTATTTTACCACTTCTCTTTTTATTTTTCTTCACTTCGGTGTTTGATGGATGGTTTCTGCATGCATTTGTCTTCTTATATCATACTCATAATTATGGATATGTTGCCAAATATGTCTGTCGATATAATATATGTTGGTATTATTTTGTTACATGTTGTTGTCCATGTCTTATTAAATAGTTTGATCGTAACCCCCTTTTTTGTTATTGGATCCTCCGCTATACGTTCTCTGTTTCTATTTCAATTTTTGGGTTTCTCCGGAAGTATGAAATTGATCGTCGCAAAGCGTGTCGATCATGTCATCCACTTGGTGTGACAGTTCTTGTAAATCCTAAATATGAAGTACAGGAATCCCAGCAACAGGAGAGGCAAAATCACCATCAAAACCACATTTGTCGTACTGGTATGGTACTTTAGTTGCTCCAAATCTGTGTTGTTATTACCAGATGCTGTTTGCGCTATAATGACTTCTTCCTTACTCTGAGTTTTCCCCATGATAATATTGATTGATAATGATGCCACAAAAAACACTTATTCTCACTCTCACATAACTTTGTTTGCGACTGCACTTGCGAATCATTGTGGAACGGTATCTTTATATGGAGAAAGGAATTTTAAACAAAGTCCACGGGACTCTTATGTCCCGGTCGCCATGTGATGTTGGGAATCGGAGCGAAATGATACCAAGACGAATGATGAGTAAATACTGTATTTATTAAATTAATGTTACATCTTTTATATGGTAAGACACGTATATGAATGAATAATATAAAGGTGCCTACATACACACGACAGGTGGTACTACGCCAATATCAACGTAGTTTTTAAATAACAAAATTAATTTAGTTTTGTTTCTAAATGTGTTACCAATTTGCCCCTAGTTAATTAACTAGGGGCCAATTGGTAACACACTTAGAAACCGATTCACATGATGATTATTAGGTGTGGTAAAATGTACTCTGTGTCTAAAAAAAAAATGTCTGATGGATCCTGAATATTTAATCTAGTTTATGGCAGGTTATAATTAAAACACACCATTTGTTAGTCATCTACTAGTGCTCTGGTCTAAATTTGACAAATAAGGGGGAAAATGGAGAAAGTTATGCTGATAATGTCCCCTCATAGACCGAGGACCTGGTGGAGGTTGCGAGAATCTGCTCGATGCTAGAAGCACAAGACTGGCCTATGTGGACCTTCCTGGGAAAGGCCTGTGTCCAGCAGTGAATGTCTTTCAGCCGAAATAATGATGATGATCAGCCCATCTCGTCAATAGTATGTTCTGCTTTCAGGTACTCCTCAGCGATCCAAACGACTACCCAGAAACGACAATCGTGTATAGATACATAACCTTCGGGGAGTCAGTGGACATCAAGGTGGAACCGATGGTCTTCCAGAGTGATTCTAATGTCCGCAGAGTGGAACCCAAGAACAGAGGATGCTGGTTCCATGATGAGGTGGCTCTTAGCCACACTAATCGGTACAGCTATGAGACTTGCGTCACAGAATGTAAGATGAAGAATTATATGGACGCTTGTGACTGTGTCCCTTACAAGTATCCGAGAGGTAAATTTTATTTCGTTGAGAAATTTAATGCTAAATGGTCTGCTGCAATAATTTTATTGCAGTTAACATTTTATCCTGTAGTGCTAGCGTATAAATTAGTTGATACTATTATTTTACAAGAATATGCAGCATTGACATATTCTAAGCAAACACCAAATGATGAGACTTCATCCAATTAAGTGTAAATAAATTTACATAATAGCCCTTTAAAACGGAATTGAGTACCTTAATCAAAAGTCGCCAAAAAGTACCTACTACTTTTCATAATTTTGTTTCAGAAAAATCTACGCGTATTTGTGAATTCAAAGATTTGAGATGTTTGAACAACGTGACAGGTAAATTGAATCTAAAAATAATTTGTTGTTGGTGACACGTGTTACGAATTTTCGATAAAAGTAATCCTTAAAGCTCTTTACAAATACTCAAGTAATTACAGACGTTTATAGAGATATTTTTGCTCTATATGATTGTCGTAGGTTGAACCATAATAAAGTTATACATTTTCGGAACACGGAAAGCTTACAGGAATAATATGTAATATAACGTATTTTCGTGTGTACATTATATTATTGATGTGACGGAAATAACACATCAACAAGAACAAATAATTCTGTATTTGTTGTAACTAGGAAAATAAATTGTAATAAATGTAGGTAGTCGTTTTTTGTTTCACGAGCCTACTTAAATGGGTTCCATATTTTAATTACTTTACCGGGTTGGTTGGCGATCTCTGAGGGAGGTTTACGTTCAACAGTGAACGTCAATTGGCTGCTATGATGATGATGACGATGACGATTTTTTTAAAACTTAATATATTATAATCGGTTCATTTAGTTATTCCTTTAGACAAGTCAAAGTATTTATTTAAGGCACTTCCCTGACCAAATAACCTTGACCATACATTTGCTCTTTGCCGCAGAATCGAAATTTGCGCAATTTATGAAGTTTTTTTTTTTGTTATAAAACAAGAGAAACGACCTTTTGAAATAAAATAAAACGTGAATTATAAAGATTTTTAAGTTACCTATCTATTAGTGTAATCCTCAAATTAATAGCACGTCAACTTTAGCAAAAGATACATGTTTTCAATTATTTTATTATTTTTTTTACAGGTAAATTTAGGTGTTTATAGGGTACATAAAAAAATAAGAACGTGGAATGTGATGATAGGATATTGATTATGCTTTTAGGTGTAGTTGATTTCTCTTAATTAATGAGTTAATAGCCCCTGAATAACGAAGAAAAACTTTTGAAATGTCAAGCAATCGGTCTGGTAGTCGAAATGTCGAAGCTGTGTCTTTTCCAAACAGTAGTTGGTCGCTCGACTAGTTGTCGGCTTGTGTGACGGTGGCGAATACCGGCTCCGGACCTAAATATTTTTTGTTAATAATTTTAGGTTTTTGTTAATAATTTTAAACCCTAACATTGACCCACACACATCAATTATTTGTTGTTTATATTTTATGAAACAGGCATTATGTAGAAAATAAATGAATTATTAACTGTACAGTATTGGATAAATTCTGTGAATCAGTTACTTATAAACTGAAAATACTACTTTATCATAAAAATAGACAAGTAGGTACGTGTACTACTCCGAATATGTTACCGCTATTGTTTGTTTGTGTATCATGTCTAGACTGTGATGCTGAAGAGAGCGGGGTTGTAAAATTATTTCCAGAAAAGCTTGATACCATAATAGATAACCTCACAGCATCTATTTTATTTAAATCTATACTTGACTATAGTCGAAATTATCTTTTATGATACTCCTTCGCTGCTTTTTTCCTGATTGATTTACGGTTTAAGAAAATTTATTTCGCTCAAAAAGAATACAATAGTTAACTTCTATGAAGAAAAACATAATAATTAAGATAAGCGACGCTTGCACCAAGCCAAACGCTTGGTAATAAATTAAAATGAAGATATAAAAATTGGTGAAAACTTACAATTTATGCATTACACAGGTGGTGCTTTAAAAGTTGGAAGTGATTGATGTCAGCACTGTACACGAATAATTTGTGGGCCTCTATGCATAGTTTTATGATGAGCGTCAGTTGTTAATAGCTTAGTAAAAGGACTATTTGTAGGCAAAATAACAGGGTGCTTCCTATCAAAGGAGAATAACCAAACTGGCCCAAAAATTGCAAAAAAACTCCAAGGTATGCCCCCAGATTTACCACATAGCTCGTTTGAAAGAGGGGACCAAATGCAACTTTTTCTTTTATGGAACCAGAAAAGTCTGTCCCACAGAAACATAGATATTAGCCAAAACGTGACCTTAAGAAAAACTAGCCCATTCCACTTTTCTTATTGCAGGTAATCAGCTAACACGCAAGTTTGCTTTGTTTGTACATCGTTGTTTAGTTGTATGAGCAAGAAAGTATTACAAAACAGAACTTTCTATTACCTTCTCGCTCACACATTTAGGTGCTTTTAGTTGCAACTGTGCAGTCCTTCTCTAAAGCTCTTCGCTTATAATTGTGTACTGTGTGATTATTTCTGTGGATATCCCGTGATAAAGTATCTGAACTTTGCATTACGTTACCTGGACCTGATTTTACCACCTGACCTGATGTTGCGCACATCTGCTGGACAAGTGTGTCTATTGTGTGGAAGATCAGTGCTGTCGATCAGAAGAAGAACACTAACTACGCAGATTTTTGAAGATTATCCAATCGCTGCAAACAATATAACAGAACGAGTTCTAGTTGATCGAAGCAGCGATTGGAACTTTCCCAAAGGATCCCAAAGAACTATACACTTCTAAGGGAACAAATTTGCTCTGCTCCATGGCCAGAAGTTCTTCATTGCAATGATGCACGCTCCGCTGCTGGGAAATTTTACAAAATACTATATAATTTATTTGACTCTTCTATTCCAAAAAAGAAGAGAAATAACAGTGGTAATAGGCGATATCCAGTCTGATTTTCTACCGATATTATTAAAGACACCAAACGTAAAAATAAACTCCATCATAAGTGGAACATTTCACGATGCGAATTAATATATGCGGAGTTTAGTGCTTTACGTCTGGATCTAAAAGTAAGAACCTAGGAAGCCTATAGTTTATTCTGCAATCAGGCCGGAAAAAATATATGTATGAATCCGCGTCAGTTCTGGCAGCATGTTTCTAGCCTCAGAAGGTGGTTTCGAACCCATTATTGTACACAATGGGGAAACTAGCTCTGGTTTTAGAGCGGCTGAAGCATTCGCTCGCTACTTTGCTAGCGTGTTTCTGTCTGACACACCCGAGTTGAACCCATAGCACCTAATTGTGAGAAATGAGCGCGTCAATATACCTCTTCCTGACCTTACTCCTCAGGATGTAAATAAGGGCATAGCCAGATTGAAATCTTGTAGCTCGATCGGCCCTGATAATGTCCCTGCCTTTATACTAAAGAGCTGCCGTGATATCTTGGCGGCACCCCTCTGTCACATCTTTAACTTAGCCCTCCAGTCCGGCGTATACCCTGAGCAATGGAAAATCTCGCGAGTCATCACCATCCCTAAAACTAGTGACAAAAAATCTGTTGAGGAACACAGACCCATCGCTATCCTGCCTACCGTTGCAAAGACTTTTGAGCACATACTCCACGCACTTATCTACAAGAGGATTAATGCGCTTCTTTCAGATGCCCAACACGGTTTTCGCCCAGGTCGCTCCGTAAACACAAACCTACTGATCGGTAGGCAAGTCGATGCCCTCTATTTTGACTTTCAAACATTATAAGTCCACCAACAGTAGAGTCAACCCCGGAGGCAGCAGATTTTTTTTTGGGTCAGAGCCCATACAAATTTTGGTCATTCTCCTTTAAATTCAGACTCTTTATTGTGACGACCAACCCTTAACACTTCATTCCCATAAATAATAGGGCATAGCGTATGTGGACTCTTGACATCAATAGGATTTTGAGCCTCAGTAGTAGAATGTTCATTATTGTCATAAGTATCACTGTGATGTAAAATACCTGAACTATGCAAAGTGTTCTTTAGCAACTTCTTCTCTAAAAATTGAAACTTGCGTAATCTCCTTCGATTTTCCTGCAACACATTTTGGATTAGGTGTAGGGTAGGTGTAGGGTAGGCGTAGGGTAGGCGTAGGGTAGGCGTAGGGTAGGTGTAGGGTAGGTGTAGGGTAAGTGTAGGGTAGGTGTAGGGTAGGTGTAGGGTAGGTGTAGGGTAGGAGTAGGGTAGGTGTAGGGTAGGTGTAGGGTAGGTGTCTATCGGGTCAGCTAGTCATTTTATAAGGATACTTGGACTCGGAATTAATTTCCAATTTTCTCTGAAAATAAGACTGAAACATTGTCATAGTCAAAGGTAATGTCAATCAACAAAGTTAAAAGATAAAAGTTAAAAGGTAAAGTTAAAAGTTAAATAAGAGTTGTGAATGAAAACATAAAGCACATTATAAGATAACAAGAAATAAGTAATGAAAGATAAGTGATTTAGAAATTTATACTAATACTAGCTGACCCGACAGACGTTGTCCTGTCCCGATCGACCTAATGGGGGATGAAAAAGGGGTGAAAAAAGGGGATGAAAAATAGATGTTGGCCTATTCTCAGACCTACCCAATATGCACAAAAAATTTCATCAGAATCGGTCAAGTCGTTTCGGAGCAGTACGGGAACGAAAACTGTGACACGAGAATTTTATATATTAGATTATAAAGTTGAAGAGGTTGTTTGTTTGTTTGTTTGGTTGAACGCGCTAATCTCAGGATCTACTGGTTCGAATTGAAAAATTATTTTTGTGTTGGATAGTCCATTTATCGAGGAAGGCTATAGGCCCATGCAAAGCCGGGTCGGGTTGCTAGTATATGATAAGCGATAAGCGATTAACAAAAGGTAATAAGTGATAAACCATAAGGAATAAGGCCGGTGTTTTAAATCACGGGATTATATTCTAGTCACGCCTTACAATTAATTTTGAATATACATGACTAGCAAAAAATTAAATAAATAAGATTATTTTCTCAATAAGTCGCTGTTTAAAATATAAGTTGGTAAATAACATAATATTTACTTACATGCGTTTTATGAAACAGCTTAAATAAGCACAAAAGTTATCTAACAGGTTAGCAATCTTATATTAGGTAACTTGATTGGGTGTTGTTGTATTAGTCGTCCAATCACAACAGTTACATAAGTTCGATATTCGGTTAGCTAAGTTTCGTGTTGATTGGCTCTGCCATAAACAGATTGTTCTTTGAGGTTGGTATATAACTGGTGTGAAAAGGCATTTAACGAGACCGAAACTTACATGTTCTTTCAGTCATAACGATTATTTTTGAATTGCGTAGAGCGATTTTTGGTAAGGGCAAAACTTATGGATACGCGTCACCTCGTATCTAAATAGAGTGTCGCAGTTTTGGTACCTTGGCCACATAGTAAATGAGCACTTGAATGATGATAGTGATATCGAAAGGGAGCGAAGAGCGTTGTCGACCCGATGTAATATGCTGGCCCGCAGGTTTGCACGATGTAATAATGGAGGTGAAACTTACTTTGTTCAAGGCGTTTTGCCAGTCTTTTTACACGTGCAGCCTGTGGGTTAGACATACGCAGAGGGCCTACAACGTTCTTCGTGTACAGTACAATAACGCCTGCTAACGAGTGCTGTTGGGGTTCCCGCGGTTCTGTAGCGCGTCAGGCATGTTCGCTGAGGCAGACACAGATAGCTTTCAAGCTATAATGCGCAAAAGAACGGCATCCCTGATGCGAAGGATTCGGGGGAGCACCAACAGCATTTTAAAGGTGATAGCGAATAAGCCTGATTGCCCGTTCCTGGAGCACTGGACCCGTATGCACGCCTACGGGTCTGGTGCGGCGGGAAGCGGACATAGTTATAGGTTTTAAAATTAATTGTATTTGGTTTTAGTTGTAGGAAATGTTACTAACATAGTTTTATAAGTGTTGCTAACAACAATATGAATCTTGTGTTCGAATTAAATAAATAATAAAAAAAAATAGTATCTTTAATACAGTTTTAAATTCAATGCATTTATCTTGTATCGGGTTTCAGTTTTGTTCTACGTGGCACTTTCTCTACTTACGGAGATATAATGGTGAAAGTTTCAACTTTATATTAAGTATTGAAGTGAAAACTTCTTTAGCGGCGTTGAGCACTTTTTCTGTAATGGGTATAAAATCTTAAACTCGCGTCAGGACACGTGACCTGATCGAAAAAGCGTAAGACGGATGGAGAGTAGACAGCTATCCCCTCTCTACGGCGCGGCGAAAATGTATGCCTGGGCCTACTGTTTTCTGTTTTCCCGGAGTGCAACCCGTCTTTTTTTTTTTTTTTTACGAAAACACATAAATATAACCTAACACCAAGACTTAAGAACATAGGCCACTCATTAACACTAATCATCGTTATATCAACCATTAGACGCGCATTACTGGACATAGGTCTCCCCCAAGGGGGGATTCAGCCGTAATCGCCATGGTTGGCCGATTCATGTTGGTTATTGCAGTAGGTGTTGTGGTATTCAGAAGGACACTGCTGTCCATCCTCCGGTCAATATTCCTCTGTCGCGTTCAAAGACCATAAGCCACTCGTAGAAGCAATATTTACAGCGACACGCCGATAGATCACGACTGGCGTAGTTTAGGGCTTTATCTGTACGCCTTTTCACGGCTCTCAAGCTTCATAAGTAAGTCATAAGTCATTTTATTTATTTGTTAACATAGGTAGGTACAATAAAAATAGTTATTACACAGAATTAATAGTGCGCTATGTTATGCCAGAAGGCGTACAAAAATACGTAGATAGATTGACAATAGGTATACAATTTAATTCAATTCTTATCCTTCAAATTTTTTTTTATGTAAATCAAGTCAATTTAGAAAAAAAAATACTAATAGAGAAGAGAAATTACAAAAACAAAATCAAAAAATCATGGCATGAGTCTCAAACAAAAAAGAAGGTAAGTCAACAAATTATAAAAAAAAAACAGGAAATAATGTCAACATATTGCGAATTATCGCCCAGCTTGAAAACATATCATCGTCTATATAAAAATAATCATGTCACATATAAAATAATAATAAAATAAAAGGAGAAGAAAGAATGCCGCATGTTAAAATATAAGGACTCAATAGAAAGAGAGCCTTTGGCCCATTATGAAATAGTTTCTAGTCCTCTCTTTTTGGTTTATTTTAAGTACTACCTCAACCCTTGTAAAATGCACCCCTATGGACAATATTTAGTCACACCTACGACACACTATACAAACAAAACGATTTAATTACCTACACTACTATCAAAATAATAGACTATACAAGCTCGAACTATTAGAAGCAGTTCCCAGTACCGGTCGTTCGACGCGGGAAGAGGTGAGGAACAGTTCTGGAGGAAGGCGGAGCACGTCGCTACTGTACGGTAGTACTCGGATATCTATGGGTAGTAGGTACTAATATTTATACTGTGGTTTAGTGTGCCCTACATTGCGCTTTACCATAACACAGTATAAGTTAATACTTGGTACTACTTACTTAGAAGGGAGCTCGTGGCTAAGTTAAAGCCGTACAGATCGATTGGTCAAAGGTTAAGCTACTCGGACTGTGGATGGGTGACTATCCCTTTCATACCGAGTTCCCTCCGTGCCTCGGAAAGCACGTAAAGCAGTTGGTCCCGGCTGTCATTTGTAGATCTTTGGCAGTCGTTATGGACAGTCAGAAGCCAGAAAGTCTAACAAGTAACAACCAGTCTTACCAAGGGGTATCGTGTTACCCAGTAACTGGGTTGTGGAGGTCCGATAGGCAGTCGCTCCATGTAAAACACTGGTATTCAGCTGCATTCGGTTAGACTGGAAGCCGACCCCAATATACTTGGGAAAAGGCTAGGCAGATGATGACTTAGTACTACTTAGTACTGTTGGTAGCATTTAGCACTTACTGCTCTCGACTAGACTCGCGTTGCGTAGACACGCACACACACGCACGTATTTGTACAGTCTGTTATTTTGGTTGTAGTGTAGGTAATTAAATCGTTTCGTTTGTATGGAGTGACGTAGGTGTGACGATCAACTGTGTTATTTTTCACACCCTACATAAAAATTGGTTTGTAGGAATCATTTTTGTTCAATGTAATTAAGTTTGATGGGCAGTAAACATCATGTATTAGATGACTTTTCCGTTATAACGTAAATAAGCTTTTGACACCATCCCCATCTTACTAACAAAATTATTATGAAAGCGTATTGGTTTCCTTTGTCATTGCCACCATTAATTCAAACAATTATCACAGAAGCAGGAATTCAATTAGTAGAACTAATCAAGTTGAATTATTCAGTACAAGTTCGCAGATATTGTTGACAACTCGGTACCTATACTGATTATGAAATCAGAGACAGAATATTAATTAAATAATAGTAGGTAGGTACCATAAGTTTTACGGTAACAGATCGTGGTCTATGACTGTATAGTTTGGTGTGTTAGGAGCCGGAAGGATTTTATAAATTAAAGGGGAAAACTGAATAAAACTACTATACTTTTGTTGACGGGCCTGTTGGTCTAGTGGTCACTGACCCTGACTGCTAAGCCGGAGGTCGTGGGTTCGATTCCCACCCAGGACAAACTTTGTGTGATGAGCATGATTGTTTGTTCTGTGTCTGGGTGTTTATCTATAATATGTATGTATTTATAAATTATATAAGTATGTATATCAGTTGTCTGGTTACCATAACACAAGCTCTGCTTAGCTTGGGACCAGATGACCGTGTGTGAGTTGTCCCAAGATATTTATTTATTTTATTTATTTATTTATTTACTTTTAAAGAGCACGTCGGCACTCTGTGAGTGCTAGACCAAACATCAGATGATATAAAAATAAGCATGACGCTCCCAATTTTCAAATACTTTCAGGACATCAGACAGGTATTCGCTCTTTGTAAAACACTATAAAACGCGTTAACCAACTTAATAAATTTAAAATTTGCTTAAAAAAAAACAAAAATTTAGAAAGAAAGAAAGAAAAGCCATTTATTCCCGCAACAAGGCTCGAACCACGGCGGTGGTGGTTTTCAGCGTCGGCCGCCATGCCGCTGTCTCGGAACCATAAATAAACATCATTTACTTATAGTTCCGAGGCACACAAAAAGACGCTGATCAGCACGGCGCACAAAGAATATCATAAAATATAATAATAATAAATGAGAAGAATAATAATAATAATATGTGGGGACATTTTCACACACGGCCATCTGACCCCAAACTAGGGGTACCCTGTACTATGGGTGTCAGACAGCTGATATACATACACAAATACATATTTTTTTCTAAATACATACAAATATAGATAAACAACACCCAGACACAAGGCAAACACAAGTGCTCATCACACAAATGTTTACCCTG
The DNA here is from genome assembly GCA_947361185.1 of Charanyca ferruginea. Classification (NCBI taxonomy): domain Eukaryota; kingdom Metazoa; phylum Arthropoda; class Insecta; order Lepidoptera; family Noctuidae; genus Charanyca; species Charanyca ferruginea. Next base: position 28,694,682 of record OX376061.1, on the reverse strand, counting down.
GGCGGGAATCGAACCCGCAACACGCTGCGCAGCAGTCGATCGCTCAGCCACTGCGCAACCGTGCCGTCGAAATAAATATATATTAATATATATATTATTATTATAAATATAAATATATATATTAAATTTACATAAAAAAGATGTACAGTATGTCTTTTACGTATCTTTTCATGATGTTACTGGTTAAACCTCGAAAGAACGTACTATTATTTTACCAAAAAAATCTAATTAGTCCGTCACATAGATTTTCAAAAAATATTGGACACGTGTTTTTCTTTTTTCACATAAACAAAAAATGAAGACGATACAGTGCGGCGAAAATCGTGTGCCATCACTATGTCAGTACACTTTTACTGTCGAAGTGACGTCACAAACCCCCTCTCATGATCTTTGATGCGTTTTAACTTCGTCAGTTTTTATTGATTTGATAAAACAAAAAATACGTATCCAATATTTTTCGATAATCTAGCTGACGGACTAATTAGATTTTTTTGGTAAAATAACCTATTCCAACGCTACATAGTGATAAGTATTTAATTTATTTTTTTCAAAATATGTTTGAATCCAATAATAATAATATAATGTTAGGACGGTTTCACCAATTTTGGGTTAGTGCTTTCTGTAGTATATGAATATGAATTGTCTTATTAACATAACGATTATTTTGTTGTCATTCAAGCCTTAAGTTTCAGAGTGTAACCTAATATTTTATAACGTTACAAAAAAGGAATTGCTTAAAGCCTTACTAAAAATCTAGATCAGTAATTGGAAGCAATGACCTTATGAGTGCATGCTTATGTTACAGCTGCTGTGTGCTATGCCTCCCATATTTCTTAGCCTCGGACTCTGTCGCATGTCTACTCATTGACACTGCCTAGTTGAGCCATTCGTTTTGTGAAAGTTTTAACAAAGGTAGGACAAGAATTTTTCGATTTATACCCAAGTTTCTACGTGAACTTCAGAGAATTATTTTCAGGTGTTACAGTTTCTCCAAGTTAGAAGTGCTTCTGGGAATCAGAGAAAAGAAACCTATTAGTCTCTTGTGTGCTATAAAATACAAAGCAACAGAGTTGTTTATTCTTTGGTTGATTATTACAAGAATCTTTGGTATATAGACATTGGATTCCCTAAGTAATTTATTGTAGTTTACATCTGTCTTGATTTTCACATTTTAGAGCCTCTCGATAGTCAGGGGATTTTGGAACTATTATCCCATTTTTGACACGGTTGGCGCAGCGGCTGAGCAATTGACTGCTGCGCTGCGAGTCGTAGGTTCAATTCCCGCACGGAACAAATATTTGTATATCCTACCGATAGTTGACCCGAGTCTGGCTGTTCGTGTATGTGAGTTTATACGTTTGTCAATGGACCCACGATACAGGAGAATTTCAATGTGGGGAAAGGTTTTTTTTAAAAAAAAAGATAATGTAGGAGATATCCAGGCCAATTTATTTATTTATTTATCCATCTTACAACTCATCATCATCATCATCATCAGCCACTATTGAACAATGGGGGAGGCCCCCTATAAATGGGGGGCATTGCCATAATCCCCACGTTTGGCAGGCGTCTTGGGGATCTTACAACTATGTCAGCATCGTTATAGGTATAACACCTACTGTGATCGGCAACATGCATTGGCCAAGCATGGCGATTACGGCTGAATCCGCCCTTGGGGGACATCTTTGCCCAGCAGTGGGCGTCTAAAAGTTGATATGACGATGATGGTGTTGATGAGTGGCTTATGTGTGGTTATGTATTGGTGTTAGGTTACATTTATATGTGTTTTCGTAAAAAAAACTTAATATAAAGTTGAAACTTTCACCATTTATGTCTGAACCCCCCTTGGAGGAGACCAACACCCAACAGTAGGCGTCTAAAGGTTGACATGATGATGAAGATCATTAATTATAGTCAAATATCTTACAAATATAAATAGGTACATTACATTCATCTAATGCGATAGTGTACTCATCTAAGAGTTACTCAAATAATGTAAACATGACTGTGTATAACATTACGTATTCTGATAACTAATTACACACAACGTATTCCTTGTGAATTCACTCACTTATTAATATTTATATTATACTATAGAATAGGTAAGAATTATCCACAGGTACGATACCTTGTGGATAATTCTTACGCCCCGGGAGTGGTGAATGCTTAATATGTGAATTCCGTACCACCGGCCATAGGCAGAGCTGGAACACCGCGGTGGTTTTAGCCGGTAGGAGTACGCCTCCTCAAAATCATTCATTTGCTAATATGGGTAATTATATAAAGTTGTTAAAAAATAGAATAGAGCATAGTCCAACCATATTACACCTTGAGGTATGCTTATGTCAAGCTTTTACTTTATTGCAACAACGTTATACAATTACATGCAACAGTAATTTATTAATAATTATAACACATTATTGGTATTTTAATAATAATTAATTAAACATTCGCACAAATACTAATGTCACAAAAATAATTAACGATTAAAATGTCATGTACCTATTACATGAGAATCACCCAGGATTCACCACATAGCACTGTATTTTGAGAGTTACGAGTTTTTTTTTTTTTTTCTTGCGATGTTGACGTGCCCTTAAACTCCACAAGCAGTGTTTACCAATTTTTTGCCAAGCAATTTAACCCTAATCTTTCATGGAAAGCCGGTGTATGTAATCTCATCTCTCTTTTTATTACAGTACATAAATCTAGTAAGGAGATGCAGTGCGATCCTGTTTGTTATATGGAATGTCGCGACAAGAAATATGTCGCTACCAGCGACCTGACACCTTTCCTACCTGACTACTATCCGGATGAAGTTACGTATGTTATATTTTAAATCCAATTTTTGCTTGATATGAAGGCTTTATTTTGTATATTCTTATAGAATAGACTTTTTTTCAACACACTTGCTCATAAAATAGCTCTAATTTCACCGCAATTAGGCACATAATGACACCTGTAATCAAACTGTGACTTTTTCATTGCAATTATTCACAAGTGAGTTATAGGGTTTTTTTTATTTTATTGGTTGAGTTGCTTTGTTCTTAAAAAAGGTTCGATACAAAAAAGATCGTGTTCAATAGTACAAATAAATTAATGTACCTGTTGCTTGCTCATTTCAACTTCGTATTTAAATAGATAATTTCAAATAAATAATAAATAAAACTTTCACTCAATTATAACTTTTGTTTTCTCTGTAATAAAGAAAACTTTGAATTCCCCATTTTGTACGTGGCTAGAACGCTATCCGCAAAAAGACAAAAAAAGAAACCTCATTCTTTTAGTCTATGGCCGATCGCCATTCTTTGATGCGCGCGCATAGGATCTGATTAATTTTTCACGCCATTGTAAAAAAAAATTTCACAACTTGTTTTCACTGTTGAAAATATTTTTTTAGTATTATTTTCTTCACAAGTGTGTTGAAAAACGTCGTATGATACACGTGTGTATTGATGATTACCGTCCTCGGCTCTCTTAAGACCCTCACCTAACGGCTCGGGTCTCAATAGCGCCTCAGCGGTAATCACCAACATTACACACTAGTACCATAATGTACTATTATTTCTGAGTAGACATTATAGACATTATAAACAAACCTTTTTTACAGTCCGTTCAACCGATTTTGACTTCAATTGCGTTGGTGGCATGACAAATAGCAGCTGCAAAAAACAGCACGCTTAGTATGACCACGCTATGTCTACGGAAGAATAGGCATACTGACAGCAAGAATAGACAAGTCAGAGTACAGTTTGTCTATTCTTCCTGTCAGTATGTATATTCTTCTGGTCATGCTACGCGTGCAGTTGTTATTGTAACCACTTTTTTGCCTCTAATGTCATCCTTAAGCCTACGGAATAGAAGTCAAAATCGGTTGAAGGAACTGTAAAAAGGTTTGAGTAAATGTGTAATCTTATTGTGAACAGGGTATAGAGATGAACACTATTCGAAAATAGAACAGTTATAGTTACTTGACAGTCAAGACCGTGACATTGACAGTGAGTAAAACCACAAAATATAGAGATTACAGAAGGACCGCTCCCGCCATCTTCAAAAATAATTACCTAAACTTGAGAAACTCACTAGGGCTGCTACTGTATTGACTCTGTAGGTTTTATTCATAATAATATGAAAATTTATTGGCACTGGTTGGAACTCTTTGCATTTTATTTTTTAACAAAATTTTCCTGTTCGTCATAAAATGTCAATGTCTCTCATTTATTCATTTAGACAACATGTGACAGTCGAGATTGAAGACTGCTTGAGAATGCCTATAAAAGTAATGTCAATGTGTGCGTGACAAAAATGGCGGTTTGTTCTGAGTGGTTTCTCTGCTCGGGCGCACCGCAGCCTTACGTATTTTGTGGTAAAACACTGGTATTCAGTTACTGGGAAACACGATACCCCATGGTAAGAGTGTCTGTCAAACTTTCCGGGTTCTGACTTCCTATAATAACTGTCAAAGGTCTACGAATGATAGCTGGGACCACGGCTTAAGGGGCTATTAAACGACTTTTACAGATTTTAAACTGACAATCACGTCAAAATGTGCAGTGTAAATAATATAGTTTTGGACGCAGAACTGATGCAGAACGGACGCAGTCTGCGTCCAAAACTTTCAAAATTTAGTCGAAAAAATTAAATAAAAGTAGTATTCTTTCAAAATTTAAAAAAAGGCGTAAACTAAAAGATAGATAATAAAATTGTCTGTAAGATAGTGTAAGTTTCGGATAATTATACCTGGTAGATTTTGTGTGATTGTCAATGTTTTGTCCGCGTCAGACACAACTTCACGAGTTAATTAAACTATTTAATATGAACTTAATCAAAAATATTCACTTTCTATATGATTAAGAGAATGTTCTAGTTTAACATATATTTTTTCAAATCATTTACACTGCACATTTTGACGTGATTGTCATTTTAAAATCTGTAAAAGTCGTTTAATAGCCCCTTAACGTGCATTCCGAAGCACAGAGGGATCTCGGTATGAAATAGTTGGTCACCCATCCACAGACCGACCACGGCAAGCGTAGCTGAACCTTGATCAATCGTTCCATGTGACTTAAATATACTTATTCATTAGTAAGACAGCGTGTAATTAAAAAATGTTCGAACAAAATATTTACACCAAATTATAAACTTTGTTTATTATCTTATGTTTGAAATAAAAATCTCGCAATATTACCGAAAGTAGTAAGTCAATCAAAATCAAGGAATTAGGTTAAGAATAAAAGATAAAAGTTTTAATTAAAGGTCGAATGTTGATATTCACAACCGGAAGTAGGTACTTTGAAGTTTTCGGAAGTTTTGCGCCAATTTAAGTTTGAAAATCGGAAATAAGAAACTGAGTTACTGATCGGTATTGACCGCAGGTCACACATGATTGCTTTGAAAACACTTAAACATAGGCGCAAAAATACTTCATGTCGGAACACATGCTGAACCTATACCAAGTACAAGTAAACTTTTGGGGTATACCCATTTTACCCTTTGATGTTCCCCACTCTATTCGTACTGGGTATGGTGGGGTATAATCAACTCGGAGTGCGACGGGAGTTTGCACTAGTATCGTACGTGGTAAAACTGCTCCGAGGCATTGAGCACAACCCGTGGGTGCTACAGCGGTTGTACTTGTACGTGCCCGACCGCTATGTGTGGAGGCACTACTACTACTGGTCGTGCCTTCAGCCAGGACCAATTTGCTGGCTAAAACCCCTCTGACTCGAGCAATTCGCACCATCAACTGTATTCATGTTGAAATGGATGTATTCACATGTCACTCGAGTTAACTCGCAAAAGGACTATTGTTTACAATTTGCTACAAACAATGTTTTTCTGGATCTTGAATGTACTTATTGTGTGTTTTTATTTTAATTTTGAGTACGTGACTTGGCTATCGCCTTATATAAAGACCTGTAAGGATAATTTTAAGGAATTTAAATAAATAAACAAGTTCGATTGTGTATGAACTGCTGTTCGCATCTTTGAGATGGATTTGCCAAATACCAGCTGGAGGCGTTGGACGTTATTGAAAGACGTGCCAAGAGCTTCATAGACAACGACTCCCTGGTTAAGCTCCAAACTTTTGAACATCGCCGCAACGTTGCCCGCCTATCGGCCATTTATCGAATACATTTCGGAGAGTGTGCTTTGGAAATGCACAACTTAATTCCCCCATTCCCATTCCATCACCGGACGAGCAGGGATACGGCGAAACGTCACCGCTATACGGTTGAAGTTCCACGGTCTCGAACCAAGCGCTTTGCTTTCATATTTACTGTGTGAACTGCCAGACTGTGGAATTCACTGCCCGCCTCTCTATTCCCCGATACATATAATCTGAGTATTTTCAAGGCACGAGTGAACCGGTTTATCATTGGCAAGCATGCTCCACCTTAGGCCGCATCGTCACTTAAAATTAGGAGAGTTGCGGCCAAAAGCAGGGCATATAAGAACAAAAAGAAAGTCTGCTATGTAAGATTTCCCAAACTCACGAAGCCATGTTCATCGTGACACACAAAAAAAGAATTATTAATTTGCTTACAGTGATCGTTTTTATTGCGTTTGCTTTACATCTATTTCTTTTAAACGATTTACAGTCGGAAGTCAGTTAGTCAGAAAAGTTGAAGCCCGTTCCAAAACAAAGGTCTCTATGGAGACGAACGAGCAAGATACTCCATCCTCCAACTCTTTTAAATCATCATCATCATCATCATTTCAGCCGAAAGACGTCCACTGCTGGACATAGGCCTCCCCCAAGAAATGGGGGGTTTTGCCATAATCGCCACGCTTGGCAGGCGGGTTGGCGATCGCAGTATGGTTGTTACAAAGGCACAGAGAACGCTGCTGCCCATTCTCTGGTGAGTCCCTTAGTCGCCTCTTACGACACCAACGGGAAGATATGGGATGGTGCTATTCTTTACGTCCGACTTCTTTTAAAAATCAAGTTTTACAAAATCCTACCTGGTAACCTTTTTGGGTGAGATGAAAGTATATTTAGTTTACGTAGTGGCGTAATGTAATACTTTACTTCCCAAAAATGCTGCCCATAGACACACATGGACCCGCAATTTCCTGGTTTTTATTATAACTCTATTAACTTCCCTAGGGCTTAGTCAGAATCATCTGACGACCGACAATTTATTTTCAAACACACGTAAAAAATCACGATGAAAAGAGAAAACCGCTGCATGAGTCGGGCTTCCAAAATATCAGATTCTTTAAGAAAGGTTTGCCTTTGTTGGGAAAAGGGACCGACCTTAACAAATTAACTTTGTGAGTAACGTGATAAAATCTGTGTGTTAGCTGAATGGTTTGTTTACTACTAGTACATTTTTGTTTGGAGTATATTTTTTAAGGTGAAAATGGTAATGGAAATGAATGGCCTTTGCCCAGGAGTGCTTTGCCCGGTTAGACTGGAACGAACTGGACCAACATAGTTCGTCATCTGGCTAGCGTTTTCCCAACTATGTTGGTCCAGTTGCTTCCAGTCTAACCGGGGTTTTACATGGAACGATTGCCTGTCTGACTTTCGCAGCTTAGTTACGAGCTAACACGTCTACCAGTTTTAAACTGTCTGTCAGAATTTCTGACTTCTGACTACTCATGACGACTTTCAACGACGTACGAATGACAAAAAAAAATAAACAAATGGAATGGTGAATATAGCAGAAGGTGACTTAGATTTCAAGATTTGACTCAAAGTTAATTGGTGAACAACGCCAATCAATTCATGTCTGATAATCTAAAGTTGGACACCAAACTTTAGTCCCCAATCTGTCTGGTAAACGGCAAGCATCATGAACTTGTGGTATTAGCACTTTACTTGAAATCAAACGGAAATCAAAAAAATACTCTCTTATTTAACAATCAATTAAAACCACAAAAGAATATGCCCAGAAACTTTTAAAATTTTGAATTAAAACATCTGCGGAAATGGCCGCCCACGCCACCACGACCGAAAGCTTTCAGCATTAATATTCATTTAATTCAACAACAAAAGCCTGTTATGCCATCAACAAACTTCTAAATTGGTGTTTTATTCACAATAAATTGACGCTCGAGGTCTGATTAGATGGAAGTTTGTTGAACTTTCCAGAAATTTTCAAATTCAATACGGAACCCTTTTCCGTCTTTGTCGTTAGTGATTCTAAAAACCTACGCATGGTATGGATTTCCGACTGTTATTGGTAAAAGTTATTGTAAGTCTTTTCTGTACAGGAAATAAAGGTAAAATTCCATCCACAACAGAAAGTTATTGTAGATCAAGTTTACATTATGTAACTTTCAAAACGCTTCATCTGTTGATATTGAATTTTGTTAATTTCATATTACAAAATTAATTAAATTCTTTAGACTTCAAAAATTGTGTAAGAAGTACAAATAAAAAAAAACAATTCCTTTGATGATAATGGCCCAATTTGGCATGCATAGACTAACTATATGCTTTAACATATATTTTGTCATATTTTCGTCAAATAATCCCATAAATTTCCTCCGAGGCTTGTACAATCTACGTGAAAAAGGTTGTTTTATTATGTTATCACAGAAGATTTACCTAATCACTTCGCAATGATTGCTAAAATATTTCATACAGACCAAAGCCATATTTTTGATTTATTAAAAACTAGCTTCGGTCCGCGGCTTCGCCCGCGTAAAAAGATCGATTATCCCAAGAGAACACATTACCGGGATAAAAAGTATCCTATGTGTTAATCCAGGAAATGGTCTGACTATGTGCCAATTTTCATGCAAATCTGTTCAACGGTTTACGCGTGATTGAGTAACAAACATCCAAACATCTTCACAAACTTTCACATTAATATATATAGTAGGAAGTAGTATAGTAGGTAGTCTCTTTATTATAATATTGAAGATGTAACAATTTATTCATAATAATCAGTACCATATTTACACGTACAATAAAGAAACAAAAACCTATAACTATTAAACAAAAAAACAAAAAAAAAACTAATATAATAAGGCATAAGTAGGTAGTAGGATAAATATATTGCACAAATAATTTCATGATACCTACTGGGTAAGGACCTACACAACCCTATTCTTGCTTTTTTTTTTGTTGGTAGCTAGGATATTATAAAAAAATATATATTTAGGGAACAAAGCAATTGGCCTCGTTCTGTTCTGTCTCCTGCTTGGTATGGAGAGAAGCGGAAAATATGTTATCTTAACCCTCTGCTGTTCTTTTCTGATTAATTTTACGGGTTTCAAGACAGTTAGTTATCGGGGTCTCGTCGAGCTTCATTACCCTAGGCGCTATTCTGGTGGTCACCACTGTTGATTCTGGCTTTCAGGTGGTTTGGAAATAGTGTAGATGGCTGACCCAAAAAAAAAAACTGTGTGGAAAAATTCGAAGTATCCTGATCTAGAAACCTTAACTTTTTAATGGAACAAACTGCTACTGATATAATTTACTGAGCATATTTAGTACAAATTGAGTGACTAACGAACTAAAAAAGAAAGAATAAAAAGATTACTTATTTGTTGACTCTCATAACCTTGGCCCATTCTTGGCTAGAAATGTTTAAACGTAAGTGGTCAAAGGTCAAAGATAAGAGACTTTTTCGAAAGGTGTATTTAATGAACCATTTAATGCGGGTCCGTTAGCTTTTACTTGACCTTAAGTATTAGGTGAAATAATGAGGACAGATTTCATTGTGTTGGTAGATATTCAACGATTTTATTATTGGTTGTTACAGTTGCTGAGTTTTCATTTTGATACTGTTTTCATAAGTCTGAATTAGCAAATATATAAAATTATTATCCTTTATAGTCATATCGTCATAATCTCAAAATACTCCAATTTGATATCCTTTGAAACACCCACGAGAAAATTACACCTACTATTCAAATAACTAATATTTTAGCCCTTTAAAGGTCAAACTTGAAATACTCTTTAACAAGAGTTATAGACAACCTTCTGATCAGAATAGCTAGAATCGCATCTCCAGACGTTATGATGAATAGGAACGACATCACACTTAGTAAGTTTCCTGCGATGTAAATCGCATACAAACTTTAAGCTCACCTTTGAATTCTTAGCAGACTGAGTTCCGACTTAATGCACCTCTGTAAGAACATACATTACTTCAATAATATAATTATCAATTTAGTGGTTTAGGCTATGTTTATGAAAATATTCCTTTGTGTCAATTTTCTACATCTGATTTCTATTACAAACAATCTGCACATCATATCGTAACGTGTTTCCAGACCTGGCGAATGCACCGCTTGCGAGCCGCTTGCGAACTACAGCCTACGTTTGGTGCGCCGCTCTATTGCAACTCCGGCAAGGCTCGAGTGGGGCGCGCGCGCAGCTCGTGCGTACATACCTTCTTCCGCGTTTGAACTATGCGGTTGCGCATAGTTCCTCGCGCGCACCTCCTGGGCCGCTCGAATACGGCGCGTAGCTTACGGCCCAGGGGCTGCGTACGAACATGAAATGCACGCGCGCAGTCTCAAGTGGCTCGTGAGCGGCGCATTTGCCAGGTCTGAACACACCGTTATGAGAGCGTATTCTTTGGCAGAAAGAACGCAATATTATGTTAGACAGTGGTTGTAGTGGCTGTTAATTATACGATCCTTATAGAAACCAGAACCAATTTCCAGGCGCTCAAGCATTTCTGCCACACGTATTAAATATGGGACAAGCCCGCCACACTATTCCCAAACCACTGCAACTCCTGTAAGCCAGAATCAACAGTGGAGACCACCAGAAAAGCGCCAGAGCAATGAAGCTCGACGAATCCCAGAGAAACGATTCAACTGTCTTGGATCCCGCAACGAAAATCATCAGAAAAGAACAGCGGAGGAGTAAGAAAAACATATTTTCCACTTCCCTCCAAATCAAGCAGGAGACAGAACAGAACTAGGTCAATAGGCACAAAGGGACGTTTACAACTGGGAGAAACCCAGTTGCTAAGCACCACGGATTATAATTGACATAATTAATTGGCCCTAAAAAGTGAGCTGTTACATTAAATTTGATTCCAATAATAGGTATGGCAAAATCGCTTGAACGCACGGAAATTAGTTCTAGTTTCCACATGGTCCGCATAATAAACTGCACCGGATGTAGCCTGTACACTATACAACATAATATTGCGTTCTTTCTGCCAAAGATTACACTCCCATAAGATATGATGTGCAGATTGTTCGTATTCACAGTCAGATGTACAACATTGACACAAAGGCGAAGCAACAAGCTTGAAAGAAAATAATTTACTATTAAAGTTGCCATTACCTGTTATAAATTGGGAAACACAGTGGTCCACCTTCAGCCATGTCCCGACCAGCCACTCACGACCAGTTGGAAAGAACTGATGAAGGTGCCGGCTCTTGCTGGAATCATCCCACCTACACTGCCACTCAGATAAAAGTTCCTCCCAGACGTCAGTCTGCGGTTTAAATAATCTAAAAATCTTAGTCTTGCGGTCATGGTCTCTCGCGCGGAATAGTACATTGCAGCACGTCGTTGCACCTCAAGATCGACTGGAAGCACGCCTGCTAGAACCGGAAGGACTTCAGTACTAACGGTTCTATACGCTTTACATAAAAATATTAAAGCTAAACGTTGACTTTGAAGCAATTTACGTACTACCGCCCTTATGGTGGCCCTATCAACCCAAACAGGTGCTCCGTAGCACATACATCCCAAATAGGTAGGCCCCATAAATGGTTTTAAAGTTAAAAATGATGATATTATTACACGTATTATTAGAATCAAATGTAACAGCTCACATTTTAGAATCCATTAAATAATGTTAATTGTAATCAGTGGAGCTTGACGATCGGGCATCTCCCAGTTGTAAACGTCCCTTTGTGCTTATTGGCCTAGTTCTGTTCTGTCTCTTGCTGGATATTGACGGAACTTGTCCTTTTTTTGAGGTCTCCTGTCAATTCTGGCTTTCAGGAAATGTTAGGGGGAAAAAAGCGGCGGGTTAGATTAGGTTAAACAAATAAAAAAAAACTTGAGAGGTGTCAAGGGACACCCGGATGGAACGAAGTTCCTTTCGATTAATTAGTGAAGGAATTGTAATAAAATTTTATTACAATACCTTCACTAATAATGTGATGCGTTAAAGTGAATTTAAGCGGCTTTTAGCCAGGGCAAAAAAAAAGCGAGGAATGAAAAGTTATTATGGCTGCTTACATTGTAAGTAAGTAATTTTAAAGATTAATATTTTCTAACATGTTAGTACAATGCGTAATTAAATTTAGATAGAAAGACCAATAAATTATTTCTGCGCCATCTATTGGCCGTTCGTAATTCGATCTCGAAGAGCACAGTTGCGCCAATAACGTTAATAGATGGCTCTTAAATCAAATATACAAAAGTGTCGTGACAACTTTTCGTAAGATTTTTTTCCGTCTAGCCCCCTTTCACAACGCGCGATAAGGAACTTCGTTCCAATAATTACAGTTCATACTTTTATGTGAATAGGTATAGTCAAAACTCCTTAAAACCAAATAGACAGAGATGTGTCGATAGGGAGTTCTTTGCGCCACTTTTTACCAGGCCAGTAGGTACAGCTGGTATTCGGACTAATTATAATTTGTTAATTAAATAATTCAATAAATATGACGGCGCTTCGACGTTTTGAGAGTGTCAAGAAACGTCAAGAATGACAGCGGACATTTTCACAAGCGCGGGTTGACGTTTTTTTACTCTGACGCAACTCCGTGGTCTTTTGCATGCGGCCATCAGATGGATCAGGATCAGTTTGCATCACGCTCAAGCAAGACGTGTTCGGTGGAGCGTCGCTGTATTTCGATTAATTAGAAAGTGCTGATTATAATTCTGTTAATATTTTGTTAAAATAATAATCGTGCATCGTTACGTTAATCATCATCGACACGTGGTTTTAATTCTCCTTGCCCGCCTACCCACGATAGCTCGGCAGCCGTAATGAACCCAGAATTGACTGATGATGGCCATGTGTCGTTATAGTACATTATGATATAAGTGCGGTAGGTTGAAAATTACAGCCGAGGCGATATTGCTACAAGAAAGCAGAGGCTGTAACTATCAAAGCGCACGTATGTCATACGACGTTTTATAACATATTTGCGAGGAAATAATTCAAATATTATAACATATTTGCGAGGAACGAAAAAGCGCGCGTAATAATTTTTAATTGTTCACAAATTAGCGATGCGCGCGCATCAGGGCTTTTTTTTAAGGCAAAGGCACAAAAACAGCCAGTATTACTAATAAAGTAAATTAATATTTTTTTGTTTTTGTTACAGATAAATGGTTGTAATTTATTGTCAAAATTAATTAAATTAAAGAATTCAATGTTTACTTTTTTATATTTTATCTCCCAAAGTTAATTTTATTCATAAACTGTTGACCACTTTTCTGACATAAAAACTCTTTGCTAAGATTTAAAAAAGTACCGTTCGTTTTAGACGGAGCATCTTGATAAACTGTACGTTTTACGAAACTCGTGCGTTTTTACGTTACAATAACGCACAAGTACGTAATGACACACATTACGATATTGAAATTGGTGTAATATGAGACACTTTACGAGCAAATGTGTTATAAAATATATGATGATTGTGTTTTCAGTGCTGGTGTTAACGTGAGCGAGCTGGCTGCGTTGCAAGTATACTTCGGCAAATCGAATTGCAACTGTTACAAATTAACGCTGCTGATTGATATGAGCTATTTCATTGGTAAGTATTGAATATTTACACAACATATAGTTGATAGTTATTTATTTCTAATAACTATGCATAATGTATAGACGCCAGCACATTGAGCTTTATCAACCTGGCCAATTTTCGCAATTGAATATGATCCTTATGTTTTTGTAATAATCTTGAAAATCTATCAAAGAAATATGACAGACTAGCTGCTGCCCGCGGTTTCGCCCGCGTAAAAATAAGTATTATCCATTACCGGGAAAAAAAGTACCCTATGTGTTAATCCAGGAAATGGTCTACCTATGTGCCAATTTTCATGCAAATCTTTTCAATGGTTTACGCGTGATTGAGTAACAAACATCCAAACAACTTTACAAACTTTAACAATTATTAACCCTAGATAGATAACCATACCACGACAAACGTTAAAGATAACCATACGCTTCAGAAGCGCACGCTTTTTAAATGAGTGTTTATAATTGATTTTATAATGAAAAATAATAATTGATATTATTATCTTAAATGGTATATTTAAAACTACACAAATAATAAACAATTTAATTTTAATTTGTTTATTTTCATAAAAATAAAACTAAATGCGTAGACCTCCACAAAAAAAATACAAAAATCAACAACCTTAGGCCTTAGGATCAAAATCATTTCATTTATCTTATAAAAATAAGGTTTTTCCTTAGAAGCTATTTAACTACAATAAAATCAGTCTAATCAAAAATATCAAAAATATTGATTTAATATACAGAAATGGCAAACGGAATTATTATGCTCCCCACAAACAGTTTTTTGAACCTAATGCAGGTAATTTTCAAAATTATTTTTTTTTCGACATGCATTTTCTAACTCTTCTACATTTTGGTTGTGAATAAACTTGTTTTCGAAGTCATTTTGCACATTTTCTTCGCTCAGGTGATCATCCAACTCGCTGTCACTTTCCAGAGGTTCATCAGGGTCGTTTTCCTCGTTTCTACTCAACAAAGCGCATATTGCATCTACTGCCAACTTCCTAATATGTTCCATAATGTGTCCTTAATAAATTGTTTCTAAAAACAAATAAAAACATTAGCAACTACGCCTAACATCAAAACAACTTCAATACTAATCAACTCTTCAAAGTTACAGAAAAGATAACCAAACGCCTCGTGAGCGCAACGACTCTTCATAACAAGAAAACTATAGCTCTTACCGCATAAAAACAGCTGTCCTGCGAAAGGATAGACCGACGACTGAGTTGGCTAAGAAGGACAAAGTAATACACACGTTGTACGAAAAGATACAGCGTCAAGTTTCCCGCGCGGGCGCCTCTACGACGTAGGTTATCTTTCTAGGGTTAATATTATATTACGTGATTATTTTTTTCGTAATTTTTTTTTTCCTTTTTTTTCTGAATATAGAAATTGCTTATAGTTCTACTATAAGCCATTTCAAGGTTATTCATTAATTACCGGGCATCCTGTATATTATACTAGCGACCCGCCCCGGCTTCGCACGGGTGCAATGGTGATACTAAATATACTACAGAATGTCTTTATATACAACGTTCACAGTTTTTTTGTCATTAGACATCACATACATGTTTTCTTTAGAAGTTACTCTTGAAAGAGCGACATATAATTGGCCATGTGAAAAACACTCGACGCTCCAATGTAAGCGCCAGCCGCTCTACCCCCGCTTTTTAACACTGTAATATCTTCTAATATATTGATTTTAATGATATGCTGCACAGGGCAATTTTGATCTACATGAAATGCACAACGTATTAATTTGGTAAGGAATAAAACTGTATTGTTTAAAATAGCTTGGTAAATAACCCATATCTTATTTGTAATAATCATGTAAAAGATAAAATTGGTTACTGTAGGTTATCCTTATGAAATACCTAAACATGTAGCATCGCGGACTTTTTTATCGATCTTTTTAAGATATACAATTCCGTAGTACATTAATTTAATATAATATTATCTCGTAAGGTTTAGCCAGCGTTTGCAATGTAATCGCACAAAAATATGTTTATTACGACCTCACATTACTCCTGGAATTTCTTAGTTTTCTTCTACTATAATATGCACGTATTATACCTATAAACCTTCTTCTTGAATCACTCTTCAAAAAAAACCCGCATCAAAATCCGTTGCGTAGTTTTAAAGATCTAAGCATACATAGGGACAGACGCGGCGGGGGACTTGGTTTTGTAATAATATGTAGTGATATTATATTATTTATTATAATATTATTAGTAGGAAGGATTGTTGTAGCTTGATGTGATAACCTCTGTACACAATCAGGGTTACACGCTAGGCTTAAAACTAGTGAGTACATGACGCTGTCAGAGCGCAGTAAGAAAACTTAAATCTAATAACATTGCAGAGAGTATCTGTTATGCTATTACGATATACAGTGGGATTGCGTCTACAGTACAATATGATTGAGGGTTCAGTATGATTGTGTCCTAAAAAGAAAGTAAATAGAATTAATGACACACGACATACGGCACGACATTTGACTACACGGTTGCTATTCGCCGCTACACTGCTTTTCGCGGGATCTTATCTCGCACCCGCATATTTGTATGACCTGCATGTTACTGTCCCGGGCTGGCCATGTGCGGTTCTGTGATACCATGGCAGAGCAGAGAGCAGAAGACAGTTTCTCTGTCAAGTACTGAAGCTGAATATGTAGCTTTGTCTGTGTAAAAGATAGATAATAAAATTATCTGTAAGATAGCAAAAGTTTCGTTTTATATTCCTGGTAGATTTTGTTTGATTATCAATGTTTGGTCCGCGTCAGACACAACTTCACGATTTAATTAAACTATTTAATATGAACTTAATCAAAAATATTGACATACTAAATGTCTAAGAGAATGTTTTAGTTTAACATATATTTTTTTCAAATCATTTACACTACACATTTTGACGTGATTGTCAGTTTAAAATCTGCAAAAGTTGCTTGTTACCGCCTTAAGTTAAAATCCTGTCTAGTGTACAAATCTATCTACACTAGACAGTGTTTGCCATAATCATAAAATTAATATCTACGTAGCACCTTATTCCTGTAGGATACTTTTTTTATACCAATAGGCTTGCCGGTTCATTCGCGTCTCGGTTTCATGATTTAAAACTTTGTTTTATTAAATAGGAAGTTACCTTTGAAATGTTCAAATTGTGTAATGAATTTTATGGAGGAAGAGATAAAATTTAAAGATGACTACGCAAGAAAACACTCTTGGTCAATTCTACTTTATTGGCGTTCAATCAAGCGCATTACAAAACCAAAAATTGTGTTTTTCAGAAAGCCTTCTTTCTACTAAAAACTTTAAGATAACTATTCCGCAAATCTTTACGATAAATTGAGTGCTTTCTACTTTTTACTAAACTCCCACCACCCTTACACAAAACTTTACAATCTTAAAGTCTTATCTTTTATTTATTTAAACCTTATAGAATTCGGAAAAGTAAGTGTTGGTAACAGAAAATCGAATAAATTCAAAGAAACTCACAGAATACCAAAACGCGGGATCGCCATTTATTATTTATGTTTTTGTCTTTGTTTAAGTCAGAATGTTTTTTTTGTTATCAATTGATGGGCATACGTTTGTCCACTATCTCACCTGATGGGAAGCGATGATGCGGTCTAAGATGGAGCACGCTTGCCTAGAAATAACCTATTCACTCTTGACTTAAAGACTCCCAGGTTGTAGCTATCAGGAAACGCAGACTTAGGCAGGGAATTCCACTCCTTAGCAGTACACACAATGAATGTGTTCCTTAAGCGTTTTGTGCATGAGGGTGGGCTGTCCACCATGCACCGGTGGCGCATCGCCGTACGTCTTGTGGTCCGATGATTGAACGGGCTCGGCGGAATTAAATTATGCAAATCCGTCGCACACTCCCCAAAATGCAACAGATAGAAAACCGATGTTGTGTTTAAAGGACGAACGGAAAAATATCAAGCAGTGTGTGTGTTGCAACTGAGTCAAATCTATTTAATATTAAAGATGCGAAAGTAGGTTTGTATGTCTGTTATGCTTCCACGCCTTAACTGGCAAATCGAATTCAATAAAATTAAGTACAGGGGTGTGATTCTGTAAGACCTCATTCTAAACTTCGAATCTGAATTCGCTGTGAGTTTCTTGATTGGCATTCTAAACACGGCAAACATGCGAGCGTGTCAGCGAGTTGAAACTTGGCAGGCAGATTTTGACAGATAAAGTATGAGATGACGTAAGAAGTGGCATTCTGTAAGGTTATTTCCCCGTCACTTCGAAGCTTACTTCGCACTCGAACCCGATTTAAAGTGTCAAATATATCAAGGTCATTTTGAACCTTATGCGAAGTGAGAATGAATAGCGATGTGAGATGCGAGTTGTTCTTTACATTTTATAGAATCGACCTACATACTTAGTTTGAACTTCAAGAAAGAATATAGGATACTTTTTACCCCACGACTTTGTCTGTTTCCTCGATAACAGAAATTCACGAAGTCGTGGACAAAGCTAGTATTTCCATAAAAATTGTTCCTTTTGGAAATATATCCGAAAATGGCTACGAACAATTCTTTTTTAAACTTGCTATTCGCTCTTGACGTATTTCTTTTTTAAAGTCTGTGTCTTAATTAACGTCTTTCATTATGGTACAGACATACCAACTTCTCTTTCAAATGACGTTGTCTGGGAACTAATACTTTTTTTCTTTTTCTTTTTTCTCTTTATTTATTACTAGCAACCCGGCCCGGCT
Source organism: Charanyca ferruginea (assembly GCA_947361185.1). Classification (NCBI taxonomy): domain Eukaryota; kingdom Metazoa; phylum Arthropoda; class Insecta; order Lepidoptera; family Noctuidae; genus Charanyca; species Charanyca ferruginea. The sequence continues at coordinate 28,676,257 of OX376061.1, read as the reverse complement.
CGCATAGGCCTACAGCCTTCCTCGATAAATGGACTATCCAACACAAAAATATTTTTTCAGTTTGAACCAGTGAATCCTGAGATTAGCGCGTTCAACCAAACAAACAAACTCTTCAGCTTTACAATATTAGTATAGAAGTATAGATTAGGCATTTTACACGAATGTGTATGCCAGTCCCATCGTCATTACCTTAGGTATAACAATACCTTATTAACTAAAACGTAACAAAGCAGACTGGAATAGTTAAAGGCCGCATCCCAATTGAAAATATACGATGGAATATTACCCACATTATACTTGTCTATAAAAAAAAAAAAAAAAAAAAAATGTTTATTGCATCGACTTATTTGACTTATTCTAGTTACAATGGGGAGCATCCTTTTAAGCAAAGAGTATGCTTGTATTAGGACACTCCGCCCTTCCCCAGGTTACCTATATAATTTTAAACTACATTACATAACCTGTTTATTCAAGTCATGTTAACATTTTACAAATAAAAATAAAAACAGAAGAATAAAAACAAAAGAATGCGTTATAAACTGTAAACAGTGTTTTATAGATGGTAAGTAACAAAATACCTATTAAAAACCAATAACTAATAAATAAACTAAACGCGCTGGGATGTGTGTTATGCATGTGTTGGTGTGAAGGTGAGGTGTGTATGTGTGTGTGGGTGAGTGTGGATGTGAGGGTAGTAGTTGTAGATTATTTGTCTATTGGTTTGAGATAACTAGTAGATTGGTTTTGCTCTATCAGACTGAAATCTGACATATTCCAACAATAGGTATACAGGGTGTCCAGTAAATAGCACGACATACTGCAGGGGGTGATAGCTTGGGTCAATACCTACCAAAACAACACAATATATGTTCAGTAAAACTTTACGGATTTTTTTCACCACTGTAGGTTAAAGTTAGGCGATAGGAAAATTGTTCTGTGAAAATTTAAACAAAAAAACTGTATTTCTTGAAAACATTATTATTTTTGATAGAAAAAAGACTTATCAATGAGTAAAGTAACTATTCACGAATAATTTGATGTCAAAAAAATACTAGAAAAGGAATTTTTCATTACGAAATGTTTAAAAATCTGTTTCAAGGTAGAGATTTTTAACATTTTGTAAAACTGTAAATCCGTAACAGGTATCGCGCTATCGTCGTGCTATTTACTGGACAACCTGTATACGAGACATCTTCCAACTAATACTTTGTAAAAGACATAAATAAGGTCGTCATTTGTTTGAATTTTAAAGTTTGTTAGCGAACAGCGAACCTTACGGTCCACTCATTTCGCAGATTTCTTAGACTGTAATAATAATCTAATTAAGATTTATGCTTCAAAATGTCAGATACGCTACGGAATTTTTGTTACATAGCAAAGTCACATTAACGTTCAAAGTAATTTAGCTATTTACTCGTTAATTACTACGAGTCAGTAACTAGTCATTAAAAGCCAAGAGAAAATGTTTTAAAGGGAGTTTTAATTTAACATCAATCTTAATTTGTCCATTTCTAAGGACGCTGTAATTACAAGAGATAGAAAACAATGGTCCCAATCTATTTAATATATAAAAAGCTTTTTATAAAAAAGACAACCGCCTTCAAAAAGTGAAAAATAACTTTAGCACAGAACACACATTGACTTTAGTTTCGAAATTCAGTGGCTTTGTTCTGTTTGTTGTTTTGTATTGCCACCGACTTCCGAAACTAAAGTCAATGTGTGTTCTGTGCTAAAGTTATTTTTCACTTTTTGAAGGCGGTTGTCTTTTTTATAAAAAGCTTTTTATTTTCCGCTTTTTAGTACCTCCTTCTCATTCAAATCTATTAAGAAGAGATTGAAAGTTAACTACTACAAAGATTGATGAAACTAAAACGTCGTCTATGTAACACTTTTGGGTATTTATTGATTTTTCAAAAAGTGCTGAATCAATTTCGATAAAATTTATGTGGGTCCACCCCTGAAGCATACCCTATCTATAAAAAAAAGAATTTTCAAAATCGGTTTACGTTTGCCTGAGAAATCGCGTAACAAATCGCGCACATACTTAATGCAAATTTAAGACTTATACGGTTTTCTCATGGATGCCATGGTCAGAACTGGACCAAATTAAAATGGGACCACACGGGAAGCACTAGCTTCCAAATAAAAAAAGAATCATCAAAATCGGTTCACCCAGTCCCGAGAAATCAAGTAACAAACATAAAAAAAAAAAAAAAAAAAAAAAAAAAAAAATACAGACGAATTGATAACCTCCTCCTTTTTTGAAGTCGGTTGAAAATGAATCCCTATTTCCCTTGGTCACGGCATCACGCGTGAACGGCTGGACCAATTTCGATATTTTTTTTTTATAATATTCCTTGGCAAGAAATAGCTAAAAGTCGAGACCAATGGAAGGAATGGAGGGAGGCCTTTGCCCTGCAGTGGGACAGTACAGGATAAATATAATAATATGATAATAATAATAATAATATTCCTTGAAGTACGAGGATGGTTCTTAAGGAGAGAAAAAAAACAAAAGGAAACTTTTGTAGGGTAGGTGTAGAGTAGGTGTAGGGTAGGTGTAGGGTAGGTGCACGGTAACTGTAGGGTAGGTGAGGGTAGGTGTAGGGTAGGTGAGGGTAGGTGTAGGGTAGGTGTAGGGTAGGTGTAGGGTAGGTGTAGGGTAGGTGTTGGGTAGGTGTAGGGTAGGTGTAGGGTAGGTGTAGAGCAGGTGTAGGGCAGGTGTAGGGCAGGAGTAGGGTAGGTAAATAGGCAGGAAAGTAGGTAGACAAGGACAGGACAACGTCTGTCGGGTCAGCTAGTTCTATTATAATTGTGCCCGAGCTAAACTAATTTTAAGCTATTTGTATCTCTTTCTCTCCAATAAAACAAGAAAGAGACAGATAATAAAGTTGTTAATTTAATTTGATCTAAAATGTCCATACAATTTTAGTTGTCATTTCTGAACGTATTGATTAAAAACACGGCGAAGTTCAAGGAAAAAACTAATTTGACATCTCTAACTTAGTCCTTGTCTGTCGCCGTCCTTTTCTTCAGCTGCCTGGTAGTAAGACTCAGATGCCAAATGCCTAATTTTAATTTAGTTTGTGAACGAGGGAATCGGCACCCTTGTTAACAACCCTCGATTTTATTTATTTTAGAAAAATCAATCCACAGGGAAAATTGTAATTCTCCGCACTGCCTATTTATCATTCTATTTTCGAAAACTCGTAAATAGAATAATAAATAGGCGGTGTTTTTCTTACTTTTAAATTTGTTATTAGAGCATCCTTTTTCCCTGTAGGTACGTAACGTCTATGGATAGCCAACCTTTTCTGTGCTTGGCAACGAACAGTTTAAACAAAACAGCGGCAAAGTAAAGGGTTCCGCGCCGTACAATATAGAGAGGCAGATCGAACAAAAAAAAAGACTGAAAAAAATTGTTAATACTCTGTTAATTTCAAGGTTCTACCAATCAGGGATAAAAAATTACAGCACGCTGACAGACAGACGGACGCCTAAAAAAACATGTTTCGTGTGGGAGTGATATAAAGATTCGAATAACGTTATTTTGACGCACGCTATTTCGAAATAATTTACGAAGGGTACGCCAGTTCGAAAACTCAATGATTCGAAAACCGCTATATCGAATGACGTTGTCCCGAACACGCTGATTCCAAATACTGTTTGAATGGTATGCTAGTACAAAAGCATTATTAAAATAGAATTGATCTTTAATTTCTTATACTTTTGCTGAACTGGGGGTAGTTCAACAAAAGTATAAGATCATCATTTCAGCGGAAAGACGTCCACTGTTGGACGTAGGCCTCCGCCCAAAAAGGGGGGGGGGGGTTGCCATAATCGCCACGCTTGGCAGGCGGGTTGGCGATCGCAGTATGGTTGTTAGAAAGGCACAGAGAACGCTGCTGTCCATTCTCTGGTAAGTCCCTTAGTCGCCTCTTACGACACCCACGGGAAGATATGGGATGGTACTATTCTTTACGTCCGACACCATACAGACGAAGTATAAGATATTAAAAATAAATTCATGTATGGTCTAGCAATTACAAACATATAAACCCACATACACAAACAGCCAGACCCGGAACAACTACTATCTGTAGGCCATACAAATATTTGTTCCGTCCGGGAATCGAACCCGCGACACGCAGCGCAGCAGTCCATCGCTCAACCACTGCGCCAACCGTGTCATCAATTTTTAATTGTATTTTATTTTTAATTTTTATTGTTATCACGACCATATATCTTAATCGTCTGTGAAAATTTCAAGTATCTCTTACGGTTCAACAGATACAGCCCACTGACAGAGAAACGTACGCCGAAAAAGACAAATTTCTTGTGTGAACCCCCTTTCATTGTTTATTTATTTGATTGTTAGTACATGTTGTTATTAAGGCCATAGTTATACACACTCTGTGAAAAATTCAAGTGTCTACTTTCAGCACATTTTTTGAATCAATATAATATTAGTAATTTATGTTACATCATTCATGTTGAATCTATGGCTACAATGTGAAAACAATGTAACAAACCGTGCACGTTAAAAGAGGTTTAGAGAAAAATATGATCCTAATACCGAACCGATAACCGAAGTAGCTATAACATGACCAGTCCCATTCAACGGCACCCATTCACGAACATGACGTACGGTTCGGCATCATTTAGTTCAACCATTTTGATAGAAATGATCCCAAATATGTACCACGATTAGCGAGACATTCAAATAAGTATGACATAAAAATCGCCAGGGCATATTCAGGTCGATGACGATGAGACATACTCTCGTAAATGGTAGCTTTAAAGTACACAGTGTTCACATTTTTGTGGCAACGAAGCGATTCGAATTTCCACGAATGCCATTCGGATTACGAAACGCCGGTCAAAACTTCGTTAGATTCCTCAATTTAGTTCTATCCGGATTAGATTTCATCTTTACCTACATCGACGATATTTTGATAGCTTCAAGGTCAGAAGATGATCACGTCGGGGTCACCAATTGTAAGACGCAGAGTCAGTGTGTATGTAGGTGTGTCAAGATCTTGGTTTAGGGAGAGACAAGTAAACGCACAGCTAGCAATGCAAGAACTGAACTTTATTATATCTGTTATTAATATTACAATTATTACCTCGAATGCGTTGACCTACTTCGAATACATTCAAATATACTTATTAGCACTGTGTTGCACCTACAGTACCATTAATCTTGGAGGTCTTCCGTATATTAAGTCAGCGGAATGTTATTTATTCCTACTGATTCAGACCTTCCTGAAAACTCGAGTGTTTTATATTAATATTATTTTATTCCATAAAAAGCGTGTCCCTTTTTTATTAAGGTTACCTTCCAGAAACACCTTTTTAAGGTAAGGTAGGGTCTGTCACAAGGCGCGTGATGTCACGTATGTATAACGGGAGTTGGCAGCCCCTGATATTAGGTGACCCAATTTCACACCTATAAATTAACTAATATTGACACGTGAACATTATTTTACTATTATTAGAAGCTGAAGACTTGTTTATTACTACTATACTATGAGTTATCGTAAATATACAACTAGGGCAGCACAACTTCGAGATGGAGGCAAACAGAAGGATACGCTTGGGCTGGGTAGCATTTAGGAAGCTGCGTCATATCTTTAAATTGTCAATCCCACGTCGAACGACGCACTGATTAAAGACCAGGGTTTTTAACTAGTGCGTCCTACCCGTAATGACTTACGGAGCTGAAACGTGGACACCCACCGTGGGCCTGGTCCACAAATTCAAGGTTGCTCAGCGTGCTATGGAGAGAGCGATGCTCGGGGTTTCTCTGGTGTATGGAATTCGTAATGAAGTCATTCGCCATAGAACTAAACTCACCGACATTGCGCGTCGCATCAGCATGCTGAAGTGGAAGTGGGCCGGCCAGACGGACAGACGGTAGATGGAGCAGACACGCTCTAGAGTGGAGACGCGTTCGGGCAAGCGTAGTGTGGGACGCCCTGCGGCACGATGGACCGACGATTTGAAGAAGGAGGCTGGCAGCGGATGGATGCGGGTTACCCTAGACCGGGTTGGTTGGCGATTTCTGGGGGAGGCCTACGATCAGCAGTGGACGGCAACAGGCTGATATGATGATGAGTCATCGTCGGAGCTCGTTGCTAAATAAAAGCTGTACCTACAGATCGGTCGGCCATGATGGTTAAGAGCGCCCATCCCCATCGCACGAACTTCAACGCGAGCTTGATTAAAAAAAATAGACAGATGATAACACAAACATAGTTATCGTCAGACATTTTAATAAAAATAATCAATGCTTAAAAGTAAATGTTATGACAGAAATAAATAGAAATTCATCTTGAGATATACAGAGTAAATAATATTTAAGATCACTTAAAGAAAAATAATTTTGATAAAACACATGTAACTGAATAAATGAAATAATGTTTATTTAGCCGAAGTAAGTAAGTCAATAGAAATTTTATTTGCAAATCTTTGAAAGTCAAATAGTTACCTATTTTTTTACAGTAAAAATATAAACATCTTTTACATTTAATTTTTTTTCTGTCCGGGTGAAACTTGGACACTGTTCCTTTCAAAACCTCTTCCGGTCGACATTCCTGGACACCCTCTAAACTAGGACCAATCTGGAGAATCCCGGACGAATGTCAGCCCTAACTTTAGTCCAAGTAACTTTTGTGTTAGTTGTTGTAAGAACTTTATTGAACGTTATTCTGATAACTTAAGACTTGGTTTCAAAGTCACTCAGTCATCTTTAGGGTTCCGTACCTCAAAAGGAAAAACGGAACCCTTATAGGATCACTTTGTTGTCCGTCTGTCTGTCTGTCTGTCTGTCTGTCTGTCTGTCTGTCAAGACCGTTTATCTCGGGAATGCGTAGGGGTATCCAGTTGAAATTAAAACTATATAATAAAGTCCACGGTCTCTTGAAGCTGTGAAATCAAACTTTTAAGTTATCGTGAAAAAAAGATACGCCGCAAAAAACGTACATTTCGACACTCTCAAGGGAATCAAAATATAGGGTACTTTCCGTTGACCTAGAACTAAGAAAGGAGAATGACAAGGTTTCCTTCAAGACTCGGCCAGACCCGACAAAGATGAACTACATATCATTAAAAAGAAAAATAATTATAGAATTTGATAGTATATAATTCGTTTCTCTACGAAGTACACCAAAAAAGTTATAGTTCTTTAAAGTTGACCACTTAATGCTTCTAATTTTAACAATAACATGTAATAAACTATTAGTATTTTATTAATCATTTACATAATGATTTCTGGCACATTATCCTCGCATATGTTTTCATAGTAAATATACATAATTATAACATACCTACTTACATTATTTTGGGATGTTGGTATGAAAAAAAAAACATGTTTACTTTTTAACAATTTATTATTCATCAAACAGTACATTGCAACACTTCTACTGCTTTTATGAAATAAAAGGCTTAGTAGACTGGTACGTTAAAATTGAATAGCTCTCACAAGAACGCGCGTATTGGGTCTTAGTGTTAAGATCCCCGGGGACTTCCGTCCCAAAGCTAGGAGCCGACCGCGGCAGTCTTATCTTCGGCCGATCCTGTTTCCCGGCCAGGCTGTGGAGCCTGGAAATCTCTGCCTCAACTTAGTGCGTCTAGGTTAGTGTTTTTTATATCTCTGTTTTTATACTCATCGCATTCTTGTGAGAGCTATTCAATTTTAACGTACCAGTCTACTTAGCCTTTTATTTCATAAAAGCAGTAGAAGTGTTACAACATCATCATATTTAATTGATAAATCATCTAAAAACTGGATTGGAGGGGTTATATTTGTTTGATGTCTTGGCCAACCGTACCATAATATTGTCATTGTATGTGCACAGCAACCTACGGTTCTTCGCCCAATTATGCAATTACAACAATATTGCTCAATTTCCTCTCTCCCACTTCCATTATTATTAATGATAATATAAAACATATTATATTTTTCGACTTATATGTCTGCTTTGAATTTTGCCTCTAAGGAGAAAACTTAAAACTTTTTGACAATTATCAATGACAACTGCAAGATCAAGTATTGCCAGCACTATAATAATTACTATTCTAAACAGTACCGATAATCGAAATTATTTTAAATTATTATATAATATATTCAATAATATAATGAAACACTATTTATTATTGTAAGAATTACGAGTTACGACTTTGTATAACATGTAATATGTAATAAATTCACTTAAGTAGTTACATAATGATAGTAATGCAATCGATTTGCAAGTGCAATTTCGTATCGATGTTATTTTATTTTGGTATTGGCAACATTTCTAATTGAAATTGCAGATAGGAAACGTGTTGAAAAATTGAATAACTATTTTACTTTTAAACGGTGTACTTCTACAGATTTTGTTTATACTGTAGGCATAATTCTTACTGTTTTATATTATAAATTATCATTAATGTAAAAAGTCTGTCGGACGCTATTCGAGCCGATTTTTGTCATTGTTCTTTGGCCTTTTGGCTTGAGATACAGGGAAAAGTCTGAAAACTATACATTTGTTAAATCATTAAAAATATATTCTTTATTTATACTAAGCTTTTGTTCGCGCGAATGTAGGTTATCGCGGATGCAGGCAAAGTCCCGGATTAAAAAGTATCCTACGTGCTTTCCCAGGGTTTAAGCTATTTTCACCCCAAATTTTATCAAAATCGGTTCAGCCGTTTCATCGTGGAAGCGTAACGGGAGTTACTTTCTCATTAATTATATCAGTATGGAATTATGGATATGTATTATGTACCTACAAATTTGTACGGAACCCTCGGTAGGTGAGTCCGACTCGCACTGGTCCGGTTTTTTTGTATCAAAAATTCTATCGAAGTCGGAATATCTTTCTCCTTGCGTCGCTCGGTCTCCTCATTGCCAACCAAACCCAACGTTTGCATGTCGCATTCAATATGACTAAGTGAACATATGAACCTAGACTTTCTGTGCCACCGAATCAGCGAAGAGGTCTGCAAGGTCTCTACAGCAATCTATGATTAAGGCCGTAATTTTTTTTATAGTGAGGTTTATCGTTATTCTTGGGGAACAACTCACATGTGAAAATTTCTTTGTAGTAATAAGGTATTTTACTCTATACGAGAATAAATCTATAAATATGTTATTGTGACAGTTTAGGCATAAAGTAGTCGGAAAATGTAAGTTTCAGTTCATAAAATAACAAAATATTTTTTTTAAATTAAATTCAAAGTTTTCAGTTTTTTTACCCCGACTGCAAGGAAAGGGTTATGTTTTTCGCGCCGGTAAATTAAAATAAAATATTCTTTATTACCTGATATCTACCAAACTACTGGACGGATATATTTCGTTAGGGTATCGTTAGATTTGTCTCATGAGTCCAAGTGTTTTTAGATACGTGACGAAAAAAATAAATGAAAAAGGCAGCTGGAAAATGTATATAACGTAACGTAATGTGTATGTGTAATGTGTATGTGTATGTGTATGTATTCGAAGTTAAAAAAAAAAGATTTTTGTCTAAAGCTATAATATGGGTATTAAATTCAAGGGCTTATTTTAACGATTCTGAAAATGTATATCATCACAGTAATAATTAAAAAATTAAAATAAAAATCACGTAATAAAACTATTTTTTTCTTCAATATCTGCAATATCAAAAGAAAGAGCTCATTTTAAGGATTCCAAAAAAAGTATTACAATGCCTTAGTAATACAATAATTATAATAAAAAATCGGCCAAGTGCGTGCTGGGCTACCTACGCGTAATACTATGTCGGGTTCCGTCGCGTCGTTGCCATACTTACCCATGCAGATCATGTTCGGTCCCCACTTTGTATATTTTTATAATTACAATACTTTAAGGCATTTTGCTTTCGAGCGCAAATCAACACGACCACAGCAAATTACAAAATAATACAAAATGGCTTCGTCAAACTTTGGATGTCGATTGAAAATAAAAATTGGTTCCGTGATGTTGCAAACTTGCGTCTAAACGATAGATAATCTAATTCTCAATAGTTTTAACACGTTTGGTAGGACTCTAATGCCCTTAGAATAGAGTTTAGAGCCGATTAACAGAAAAAAAAAAATATGAACGCGCGTTTCCAAAAGCATGGCTGAATTCGAAAATTGATCACCGGCGTTTCAATAAACATGATAGCGGGTATCTGGTAACACTGCGGCCGGCAGAAACCAATCGCTGCGACTGGCATCCGCAGTGTGCGCGGTGTAGCGATCAGTCGTTGCGTCTAGCTTCCGAAAAGCGACTAAGTCGCCGCGTTTGGCGTTCGTAGTGTGCGCTATGGGATGCGTAGTCGCTGCGTTTAGCTTCTAAATGCGACTAAATCGCCGATCGCCGATACTAAAAGTAGCGTGTGTGGTTTGGCCCTTAAAGAAACAGATTGTATTACGTAGTAATTATCATTATAAAGTGTATAAAATAACGAAGGCTGTTTACATCAAACGTGACCTTGACATTGACTTTGTAGGCTTTCAAATTATTATGAGTATGTTGTTATAAGATATTTATGTACATAATCACAGGCCTTTATAATTATTAGTTTTGAATATTATCCCACGTGAGATCTTTGATCTTAATTTGTTTACTGAGAGCGCGAAAACAGGGTAATTGAGAGGTGAACAGGTATAAACAAGAAAACATTTAATATAAAGTTTAATATGACAGACAAAAAAAGTACCGTCTCATGAAACGAGTTCTAACTTTAAGCCAAGCCAAAAACCAAGTATTTTAGATGTGCAGCCTGTGGACCAACAATAATACTCAGCGCCTTACGGGTCCAGTATAATAACGGGTTCAGGATGTTTAAGGAGCTGCCCGGTTTCTGCAGTGCATCAGGTAAGTTTGCACAAGCATGCGTCGATGACTTCCATACCAATGTTAGACCAAAAATCTGCCTCTACTCTGCAGAGTGCGGGTCAGCTCCAACTCGATCCTGAAAACAGTAGCGAGGAGATACGATTCCCTTTTGTTAGGTGATGTTGTTCTAAGATGCATTTCCAACAGTTTAATCTCCAGATTATAAGTTTACTAACATAGGACTATGTTATCCTTTTGTTAACCAACCCATAATTAGTAAAATTCAAATTAATTCATTCGCCATAAGTATTGGTACAATGATTATACACCGTCTGTGTAAGTCCTTAGAAACAAGTCAAGATTGCTAAACCACTGAAAGTTTTAGTGGCTACTAACCTTCCTTACCTCCGGTCACTTTAGGTACTGCTTATATCCCAAGGGCATAGGATAAATACTAAGTTAAAGCAGTAAGCCAAATGTATGTACTTAAATATGTAGTATGGACGCCTCACTGAACTTTAAAACTACTTGAAAACAGCCCTTAAGCTGACTGTCCAATGACGTGGAGCTAGGCAGCGAAGGAGTAATACGGACACAAAATATAAACACACTACACGACACGACAATACAATGCAATGAGTTCCAGGCTTTACAATGAAATTAATAGAAAGATCTCACTATATAAACTAAATAAGCAAAATTTTAAAGAGAAATTAACTAACTGGTTAAAGTTGCTAAGTTATGATGAGTCAGAAAAAATTATTGAAATAGTCAAATAAAACTTACTTTTCAAAGTTATTAATTATAAATTAACATGAAGTAACATTAATAAATAAAAAACACAAGTGTTATTAATGTGTAGTAGTAATTTAGAAATAAGTAACGATTATGTGTAATATATAGGTATATATTTATATATTTTTCTACAAAATAGGACGGTGATATGTATACGTTATTTAGAACGGCCGATCACCGACTACCCAAGATACGAGCATGTCTCAGTTTGGGAGTTGTTGTCACATTTTGAAATGCCTCATGTACATTCACCTCACAAAAACTAAAATGTTTTTTTCTGTAACTTTTGTACTTTTGAGAAGAATAAATTATTATTATAATTATTATTATTATTATAAAGGGTACAGAAGGGCCGCTCCCGCCATCTTCAAAAATAATTACCTAAACTTGCCAGGCTCACTAGGGCTGCTACTGTATTGACTCTGTAGGTTTTATTTGTGATAATTATGAAATTTTATTGACACTGGTTGGAACTCTGCATTTTTTTATAACAGTTTTTTTCTGTTCGTCATGAAATTAATGTTAGACAAAACGTGACAGTCAAGACTGATGTCTGCTTGAAACTGCTTGAGATTGCCTATAAACGTAATGTCAATGTGTGCGTGGTAAAAATGGTGGTTTGTTCTGAGTGGTCTCTCTGCTCGGGCGCGACGCAGCCTTACGTACCTACTTTGTGATACGGAGCAGAATTGCGGACATTGGCGACGATTCCTTTGTTCCAAACTAAACTAAAATTAGACAATTGACATCTCTTAGGGTACGATAGTAGTAGATACCAATCGATCGATCGTCGATCGATGCCATCAATCGACATGGATCAACGTTGATCGATTGGTATGGTAGCTTTGGCTGATGACGAATATCGATCCACTAACCAATCGATCGATTGCCAGTCGATGGCATCGGTCGAAGCTGATCGATTAGTCCCAGCAATAATCCATCAGTAAGAATAATCAAGCAGCTCGATCGACGTCGACTAGTAAATTCTACCATCAATCTATCGTCGATCGACAATTTGATCGGTTGGTCTGCCGCTCACACGTTCGCGCGCGCAGCCACGCTGCGCGTCTAACGTCCAGCCGCGCGGAGTCCGCGCGACCGCGTGAGCGCCGCGGATGCGCCTCAACTTAAACCTTATTGTTTAGCAAACTACTGCAGTTACATCAAAGTAAAAAATACGTGTGTATAGCAGAAACTGTATAGAATCGACATAAGAGAAAATTTAATTACAGCAACCAGTTTAAAGTACTCAAAAAAAAAGTCAAACTTGAGAATATGTGTTGATTATCAGTAAAATATTTGTTCTTACTAAGTTTTTACCTATAATTTTGTACTTTGTGTCTATAAAACCTAAATAAAATTAAACTAGACTACATAAGCTTTTTTTTGATACCCCCAAGTCATTTTTTAGAATGTTCTGAGTACCACAACAAACCAAAACTAACAACTCATACCCACCTCAATTTGATGGCTAGTGAAATTACGGCAAGATGGCCGCCCGTAGGGCTCTCACACATGAGATGATGGCACATGATTTATTTTGTTATGAATAATTTATTTTGTGTTTTTAGTTGAAATGACAGAATAATTTATTTTGTGTATTTTTTAATAATATTTTTTTATTTATTTACTTATACATTTATAAGTAAATAAAAAAAAAATTGTGGCATTTCTAAAAACACAAAATAAATTATTCATATATATACATTATATAATATAATATATAATTATATATATATAATATATATACATTTCTAAATAATAAAAATAAAACATTTAAAAATATCTTTCTTATAATATTTATTTGATATATTACATTTTTCAGTAGACCGAATTGTGAATCTAAACTTTACTAGTTTCGAATCCACTGGAACACACACAAAAATTTCATCAAAATCGGTCCAGCCGTTTAGGAGGAGTTCAGTGACATACACACGAACAGAAGAATTATATCCCCCAGGGCTCCATACTATCCCCTCTTATTTTAACGCTGTTTACCAGTGACATCTCCAACAGTAAGAAGGCTCAGTTGGCTCCTTATCAGTTAAAGACTAGCAGGCCCGGCTGACATTGTTCTGAACTGAAAATAAAAAAAAAACCAACTGTAACAAAACAAGTTCATAAAGTTCAGTATCATGCTGTATTTGCGTATGAAACTTATTCGTGGGAGTACGTAATGTAGGCTAACATAGTGAATTTGACACAGCAAAACCATCAAAGAATTATCCAACCATAGAATGGTATAGCCATTCTCAAATCCACTGAAACACACACAAAAGCTAATAATTAAAATCATGAACAAAACTCTCCAAGTTAGCAAAGTTCCAGCAAATACGTTTCTTATTACCATACAATACAACTAGACTGGGATTCAAATTCCGCCCGGGGTAAAGCTTTGTGTGATGAGCACTTGTGTTTCCATCGTGTCTGGTCTGACACCCATAGTACAGGATCTTCGTAGCATGTGAAATGTCTCCACATATTATTATTATACGTACTTACTGATTTCGATCACACACAGCAGCTCCTCATCATCCGGAGAAGCAGTAGACGTAGCCGTGCCCTCTAGTTCATCAACTGTAACAAACAAGTTTTGTAAAGCTCAGTATCGGGTTGTATTCGCATATAAAACTTAAAGAATATTAATTATACATTCATACATAATTATGATTCATAAACTTGGTAGACGAACTGACAGACTTGACTTACAGTTTGGACTTCAGAGAATAGCAAAGTGAAATAACATCAAGTAGATAGCAGTGATTAGACAATACAGAAAAAAACTTAAACCAAAATTTACCTTGTTGGCCGTTTCCTCGGAGGAGCATCTACTCCCGGAGGATGAACTCTTGCCGGACGCTAGCTGGCAGCGCATTCACTCTGCGCTGCGTCAGCTGCCTCTCTGCTCTTGCTAGAGACGGAGGGTCTTCCAGAATGGCACTGGTCCTCGTCCTTTCCTACACCCTTCTTATCTCCCACGTCTGTCCCTGACCTGCCCTTAATTTTCTTGACTTGTGGTTCTACAAAAATAGATGCATTCACTTTTATTGCAGGTTCCAAATCTAAAATATTAATATCAATCACACTCATGCTTTTTTATTTGTACGAGCCCTTCTTGCAGGTCCTTACACAGACGTTTGGGCCACCACGAAAGCTGCTACTGACGACCTTTGGAACGTAATTAATATCACATCGAATCTAACCTTATTTCGTTATATTTTTACTGTCTAGGTGTGTGTAAATACTAATAATGAACTAATTTCCATATTACGGGCATTCAATTAGAAGTTTATTTAGTAAATCATACAAAAATAATTCGAAAATGCCCCACACCCAACGTTTTGCATTTCGAGATTTTCGTTTGCAAGAGACTTTGAACCAATTACATTTTTAGATATTCGTAATGCTTGAATCTTGAGGATTTTTTTGATATGATACACAAATACCATGAGTTACTAATATAAAAATTAAATTTAAAATTTAAAAAACCCCCAACGCAAAACATAAAAGCAATTATTTAAAAAGTAAAAAATAATATCTTTTGTTGAGCCATCAAATGTTTGTTCGTTGAAATGGCGCTATAATGTCGCGGCGGGGTACCGCGTAAGACAAATGTCATTGCAAATCCATGAGTTCGCTTTTTTACCTATTTAGCTATTGCTGACTTAGCGGTACCCCGCCGCGACATTATAGCGCCATTTCAACGAACAAACATTTGATGGCTCAACAAAAGATATTATTTTTTACTTTTTAAATAATTGCTTTTATGTTTTGCGTTGGGGGTTTTTTAAATTTTAAATTTAATTTTTATTTGAAAGTTTTTAAATGTAATTTAGTCTGGTTTTGAGAAGTTGTAGATACGTCTAAAGTTGTATTTCGTCACATGGATCTTTTTTGATATTAAAGATATCACCCTGAGAATGCATTTGGTATATATAATTCAATTTTGGAAAAAGTGTGGATTGGATTCTTTTTGCGTAACTACGTCCAATTGGCACAACCGTACTCTGGCACAATCGTACCCAGTCTACCCTATGTTTAAACAGCCGGCTGTTTAAACAGCAAGGAACCGGTGCTTTGGCCCTTAGAGTTTATAAAATTAATTTTCAAGTTTTTAGTTTTCATTTCGTTAGTTAATTAATAGTCCTCATTCCCTTTTAATACAGTATGCATTATTTTACTAGTCAAGCCCTTTCATTTGATACCCATATTGAGGGAGTCGTGAAAAAAATATGTAATTCGCCATTTTGTGGTGCCGGTCATCTTGGCTTTGAAATTTATCATAGTGTGAAGTATTGTACTAGTGAAGCCCTTTCATTTGATACCCATATTGATGGAGTTGTGAAAAAATATGTGATTAGCTATTTTGTAGCGGCGGCCATCTTGGACCGATTTTCATCAAACATAGCTAAGAACACTCCCGACTAATTCACCTTTCAAATAAAAAAAACAAAAACAAAATCGGTTCATCCGTTCGGGAGCTACGATGCCACAGACAGACACACACACACACACACACACAGACACGTCAAACTTATAACACCCCGTCGTTTTTACGTCGGGGGTTAAAAATTGTACTTACACTGTAAATCCAGACCACGCCACCGTTTTGAAAAATTTCACTTTGACATTTTAGCATCACGTTCAAAATTTATTTTGTCGATGGTTTTTAATTTCGGAAACATTGCGCGACTTATTCACAGACGCGGAATGAAATACAGCGCCACCACACATATTTTTTGGAAGCGTTCGTGGAGTTGCCGCATTATAAAAGCGATTTAGGGCCAAAAAGTCGACTTAGCTTTTTAAGTTGCGGGAACGTACGGCCCGGAGAAATTATTGGGTGTATTTTCCATGCGCGAACGTCACAGCGGGTAGATACTATCGATCCACGTCGACTAATCAGCCGATCGACGAAAAGGACGGCGATAGATAAGAACTAAGTTAGAGTTGTCAAATTAGTTTTTTCTTGATCTTCTAACGTTTTGATATGACAACTATAATTTCAAGAACATTTTAGATCAACTTAAATTGACAGCTCTTATTGACATCAGCCACTCTAGCCAAGTTACAAACGTTTCGTATAGTTTCTCTTTCTACAATAATTAACGCTTCGTCGTAATACATTTTTGTTTTTCAATCACGTGACTTATCGTTGAGATGACGTCATTCCCATACTTTGGATTAGTTTTCTATTAGCATTATCGATTGTAGAATGTCAATTTGGGTAATATGGCTACGGGGGCTGTCTCTTTCTTGTTATATTGGAGAGAACGAGATAGAAAAAGTGGAGGGACTGAAAAGCGATTTGGTTTTGGCAGGGTCACAGTTCTAACCTAACCTAACCATGTCGGATCCGCCTTAGAAGGATTAGCATATGTAAAATTATAATGAATATTATCATCCGATTATCGGATGACTATATAGACACCTCGATTTATCTAACTGCCCATTCCATCATTTTTACTGGCCATTTATTTATTTAGTAGGTACTGACATAGGACGAAATAACCAACCAATTGTTTTTTTTATTACTGTCCATGTTTTGCTGTCGCAAATATTTGTCAACCGCCGATAAAAAAAATAACTGACCATATTATTTTTCAACTGATCATAATAACCTCTCGAATGTTTAACAGTTCAAAAAATTACATAATAAAAAGCAATGTTGTTTTACAGTCTATCATGTAGTCGTGACCCTGTGTCGTGACCGTGGCGAGCTGGGCACATTTTGGTTTGTCATCTATACATGATACTCATCATCATCTGCCTATCGGACCTCCACAACCCAGTTACTGGGCGATACCTGTTGGTAAAACTAGTTGTCAGACTTTCTAGCTTCTGACTACCAATAACGACGTCCAAAGATCTACGAATGACAGCCGGGACCAACGGCTTTACGTGCTTTCTGAGGCACGGAGGAAACTCCGTATGAAATGGATGGTCACCCATCCACAGAACGACCGCGGCAAGCGTAGCTTAACCTTTGACGGCTTTTCCTTAGTTACGAGCTCCTCATAATTATATACATGACAGTCAAAAGTTTATTTCTGTTCGCAAGTCCCTGTCCACTAAAGCAGAGTGGAAATTTTATACAATTCCACTAATTCATATTAACAGCTCCACTCCGCTCATCAGCTATCCTAAAGTAGAGCTCGTTCAATATAATACTCGACATTGAGTTGAGCTTGACAAGTTTCATTATTACTTCATACATAGTTCATGAGGTTTCTGCTCGAATAAAGCTCACATGTAATTTGTTTCACACTTGAAACTGATCTAATTATAACTTTAATTGACGATACGGTTGGCGCAGGCATGACTGGTGCGCTGCGTGTCGCGAGTTCGATTCCCCCACAGAATTAATATTTAACATCCTTTTTAGATAATCTCTTAGGGCGGGTTGCTTCAACTTTCTAATGATACTAAACACGGTATGCGTATCTTAATTTATTTGGTAATCTTTCCTTTTTTTACAATAATTTGTGACAAATCACCACTAAATATTATATATTTGAAAGGTACTAGTGAACCCCTTTCCAATGATACCAAACACGGTATGCTTGTCTTCATATTTTTTTTTAATCTTGTTTTTTTTGTCCGCCAGAGGGCGCCACATTGGATTCCGTGATACGTCATATAGCCTATAACCAGCGGACGATCAAGACGCTTCTAACGATACCTCATTTGTTCAGTTCGGATAAGTAGTTTAGGAGCTATGAGCGAACAGATGAACATACATACATACATACATACATAGCCTGTCAAAATCATAACCTTCCTTTGGCTTTGCCGTAGTCGGGTAAAAAATGGGATGTTTCTTGTTTCACAAAATGGTGGCCTTAACATACGTCAAAAAGTTACTATTACCATAACCGATGCTTCATCCACCAGTCAACGTAATTTAGTGTTGTATATATCCTAATAAAGCTGATTTACATCTGTACTACGTCACACACAAAGGTCCAGTTGAAAACCAGCGTCAGGCACAAGTGGTCTGACATTTATGCTGAACTGGGCCTGTTTGGCGCAGCCGTGGCCAAAATAAAAAGCATTATTTGTGGGGCACACAAATAATGCTTTTTATTTATTTCTGTTATGTATTGAAAAACCGTTTTATTATTATTTTGTGTGCACATGGTCTGTGTCAAATAATTTTTTTTTTTTCTTTCTTTCTATGTTGTCAAACAGCTACGTCAAACACAAAAATATTATGGACTCTCTTTTTGAAAAACTTTAACTGACGGATTTTTATGTCATGAAACAACCCGTTACATTTGACGAACGTTAAACATTTAACGTCATAGTAATTTTGAACTGTACGTACGTAACCAACTGTTTAGAACAGCCCTTTAATAAACCCTAAAATAAATAGTTATACTAGTTATAAGTATGGTTTAACCATATCTTCTCTAGGTTTGGCATAAACTACTCGAAGTTTCTTAAAAATATAAGTCGAAGATTTTTCTGAAGAGGAAATACATAGCCTTTGTAATTTAGTAATTTTTCGAAATCATTTTTTCTGTATCACAACAGTTTAATGTATAATCCATACCAATATTAACTGTAAATGCAAACAACTTATCCGATTTTTATAAAATTTCATAAGAACTAATATTGATGAACCTCAACACGTAGACTATTTTCATCCACCAATATTTCCGCATCCAAGAAATAGGGTATTGTACTCTATACGAGTAAAAAATTATATACATGTTATTGAGGGTTCACCCTTGTTTGGTCGAACAATGTTTGATACAATATTACTAAATCGAACAACGTTTAAGAAAATCATCACTTAGTATAATATCGTTTGACAGAATTTTCAGTTCGTCGAATATTTATTTGCTATAACAACATTTGTGCTAATGATCAAAAGGTATAATGTTCATTTGATGTAATGTTCAGATGGTATAACATGTATTTTATCGAATATTCAATTGGTGTAAAGTACTGTAGAAAAAAATATATAACTATAAATCGAAACGGGTAGATTAGGTTAGGTGGTGACGACACAACGCGCGAAGGCGAGCGAGCGCAGCGAGCGTGCCGCGTCAGCGGCCGCCTAGCGCCAGATGTCCTCAATTGCGTAGCAAATTATATTTAGACATTTGTTTTGGCATAAATTAAATTCACATAATGTTACTAGGCATAATGTGCAAATCTATTGCGCCACGCTAAATCATTGTCTTCAAAAAACAATAAGATGTGGTACAAAAGTTAGTGACAGAAACGAATCGTTGCAAACCCGACTCCACGTAGTCTTGTCTGCCCTACACCTAGAGTGTAATCTAAGCCCGCGTAGGCGCGGAGGGGCAAGGCGACCCGCGGGCTAAGGAGCAGGTGGTTTTAACGCTCGCCACCGTGGCTGAGGCTGGCCGGCTGCGCCGGCCAGCAAGCTGAAGCTTCGGTGGTGAGCGTAAAACACATCTGCGACGATAAGCTCGCGTGGGACCGCCGGAGCCCCGCAGCGCCGGAGCCGTGACAGAAACCATGCCTGCTGCATGTTTGCTTGCATGCTGCATGCTTGCCGCATGCTTGCTGCATGCTTGCCGCATGCTTGCTGCATGCTTGCCGCATGCTTGCCGCATGCTTGCCGCATGCTTGCCGCATGCTTGCCGCATGCTTGCCGCATGCTTGCCGCATGCTTGCCGCATGCTTGCCGCATGCTTGCCGCATGCTTGCCGCATGCTTGCCGCATGCTTGCCGCATGCTTGCTGCATGCTTGCTTACATTCTGCATGCTTGCTTGCTGCATGCATGGTGTATGCTTGTTTACATGTTTGCGTGGTTACTGCATGCATGGTAAAAATATGTTTTAATATCATTATGCGTAAATCATTTATGCTTTAGAATGTTAACCTTAATCATTATTATGATTAGAAAAATTATGTGTAAACTGTTATACGTAAATAATGTTATTGCGAAAATATGATTAGGCTAATAGTAATTATTAATAAACTAAATATTCGATACGATCTTTCGACTAAATCATTATTAGTCTAGTGAAACATTAGTTTAAATAAAATTAGTGCATTTGAAAATTCGGTGAAATGAAATTTGTTCAAATGAAATTAGTTCAAATAAATAATTATGCTAAATAAAAATTTACCAATGAATTATTCGATCAAATGAATAATTCTACGAAATGACTTTATTGCAACTAAAATTCGCCGAAGTGATTTTCGACGAAACATTGTTCGACCAAACAAGGGTGAACCGTTATTGAGACAGTTTAGGCATAAAGCAGTCGGAAAATGTAAGTTTTAGTTCATAAAATAACAAAACAAATTTTTAAATTCAATTCAAAGATTTCAGTATTTTTAATCTGTTATAAAACATCGTGAAATAGCAGCGGCCATTTTATTACCGTACGGCTGTGTAAACAAAAAATTGTCAACTGTCTTTATTATTTTCGTAACCAACGTAATTTTTTCATTATTACACCTATTACAAAATATGCTTTTAATTATTTTTAAATGATATACAATTATCATATTTAATATGAGCTCATTTGATACCAAACCAATTGACGTCATTTACGCTGAGCAATATCACGTCCAGTAAGAGGCGTTTTCGTCAAACTGCGCGCGAAATTTTAAAATAAAAAATTTGGATGCATTTTTATGGCACTTACCGATGGAATAAAATTTTTGTGTTTTTTTTAGTGGCATATTAGCACTACAGAATTTTATTGAGACACTTTTCAAAAATGGGTGTAATTTAGTTTGAAATTATTTGTTCAAAGAAAATATCTTCCAATTTAAAAGTTGCTACAGAAATAAATACTTATACCTCCATGGTTTTCCCTATTTAGTACTAAAGTGATAAGGGACGTAACCCCTCGTTATTTGACCGACATTTCTCGGAATGACTTAAACGATTAAGGGCGTAGTTTACGCTCCAGCTGCAGAAATTAGAAACAGTAATACTTTTGGCAACCATTAGACAGGAAAACATTTTAAAAGTAAAAAAAAAAAAAAGCTTTTTACAAAAAAGACAACCGCCTTCAAAAAGTGAAAAATAACTTTAGCACAGAACACACATTGACTTTAGTTTCGAAATTCAGTGGCTTTGTTCTGTTTTTTGTTTTGTATTGCCACCGACTTCCGAAATTAAAGTCAATGTGTGTTCTGTGCTAAAGTTATTTTTCACTTTTTGAAGGCGGTTGTCTTTTTTGTAAAAAGCTTTTTATTTTCCGCTTTTTAGTACCTCCTTCTCATTCAAATCTATTAAGAAGAGATTGAAAGTTAACTACTACAAAGATTGATGAAACTAAAACGTCGTCTATGTAAAATTTTTGGGTATTAGTTGATTTTTCAAAAAGTGCTGAATCAATTTCGATAAAATTTATATGGGACCACCCCTGAAGCATACCCTATCTATAAAAAAAAGAATTTTCAAAATCGGTTTACGTTTGCCTGAGAAATCGCGTAACGAATCGCGCACATACTTAATGCAAATTTAAGACTTATACGGTTTTCTCATGGATGCCATGGTCAGAACTGGACCAAATTACGGGACCACACGGGAAGCACTAGCTTCCAAATAAAAAAAGAATCATCAAAATCGGTTCACCCAGTCACGAGAAATCAGGTAACAAACATAAAAAAAAAAAAAAAAAAAAAAAAAAAATACAGACGAATTGATAACCTCCTCCTTTTTTGAAGTCGGTTGAAAATAACTTAAATTCCGCAAGTCGGCGGTTTTTTATATTTTTTGTAAAAAAAAATGTTTCTTTTTCGCTTTTTAGTACCTACTTCTTATCATCCAAATGAAGTCATCCCTTAATTTTTCACCCGTAGAGGTGGAATATTTTCATGAAATTTATATGGAAAATCGGACTACACTGAAAAAATTTACGCGAAATCAAACATTAAAAAAATTGCGGGTCGGATTGAAAACCTTCTTCTTTTTAAGTCGGTTAGAAAAGGTTCACGCAAAGCACATACTTAAGTCTTGTAAAGGGCGCACTAATTAAAAAGGTTCCGTAGCCACCCATTTAGCACAGAACCCTTATTACGACCTACCGTCTGTTAACCAATTTATTTCACGCTGACCTAAAAACAAAATCACATCGTAGTGTTTTACGTACACGAATACATTATAGTAATTTAGGTAAATGTTGGACGACTAGCCTATTTATCTGTCAGTAATTGTAATAGATTTAGAAATAACAGTGGCGTCACATTAAAATGATAACAGTAATAGTAACAGGAAAGTTATGTAAAATCTATAACTACTTATGTAAAAAACGAATACAAAAAGGCATCAAAAAATTCCTCCGCATCGCCGTCATCTGAAAATGTCCCAAGGGACAGGCCGCGTTTAAAATAAAACTATAATCAAGAATTTCCCATTCAAGTAAACATAGACTTTAAAAGGGAAGGACAGGATACTATGAAATCCAATATTACTACTATTATTAACGCTTGTGAGGGTGGGTAGAAGAACGGTTAGATGTTGTTACTCTTCCACGCAAAACGTACTGAACGGATTTTGATTAAAGGCTTACACATTAGAATGGGTTATTCAAATGCGTAAGCCTTTAATCAAAATCCGTACTTTAATCGTACTTTGTACTTAGTTTTATAAAAGCGAAAGTAACTCTGTCGGTTTCACGATGAAACGGCTGTATCGATTTTGATGACATTTGGTACGAAAAGGGCTTGAACCCTGGGGAAGTACATAGGCTACTTTGCAATCCGCGACTTCGTCTGCACGCGACGACACGGTTGGCGCAGTGGCTGAGCGATCGACTGCTGCGCAGCGTGTTGCGGGTTCGATTCCCGCCCAGGGTAAACATTTGTGTGATGAGCACTTGTGTTTGCCTTGTGTCTGGGTGTTGTGTATATATATATGCATGTATTTACAAAAAAAATGTATGTGTGTATGTATATCAGCTGTCTGACACCCATAGTACAGGGTCTCCCTAGTTTGGGGTCAGATGGCCGTGTGTGAAAATGTCCCCACATATTATTATTATTATTATTATATTATTATTATCCGCGATAACCGACATACTTACACGGACGAAGTCGCGGGCTAAAGTTAATAAGCCTAAAAGTTACCAGTCACCTGGAGCTTAGGAACTACCCACTAATTCGACGCAGGCAAAGCCACGGCTTGCAGCAAGTTCATTTTTATTCAAATTTTATAGAAAAAAAAACAGAGCTCTTAAAATAATTAAGAGTAAGAATTATTATTCCATTTCTTCAATCATTACACAGCCCATTAATCTTTGTCATAATAAATTACTAATGGATGTGGGTGAAAAGCAGAATAATAATTATTATATTCATCAGGAATTTACAAAATAAAGTGAAATTAATTGTATGTATTTTCAGCTACTTACGGGGGCGTATTCTCGCTGAGTTTTGGAGGCTCCATAATAAGTTTGGTTGAATTAACGTACCTATTCATTTCTTTTGTAATAACTGTTGTTTTACGAGTTATAACCATTGTTATTTCGAGAAGACAAATAAATCCTATGTAAACATGTTTGATTTTTGTTTTATTTCACCCCGTTGGTCTCGTGGGTTTTCCCAGGTCAAGTAAAAGTGTTATTGTGTTTTTCAATTAAGAATTTCTCAGTAGCAGCTTGGTGTTTGGAAGTAGACGGAGTAATACTTCCAAGCACGCTACGTGCTTTCCGAGGCACGGAAGTATTACTCCGTCTACTTCCAAACACCAAGCTGCTACTGAGAAATTCTTAATTGAAAAACACAATAACACTTTTCCCGCCGGCGCAGAACCAACGTTCTGCGCCTGATCTCAGAACCCACTGGTTCTGCAAAGAAAACTAAACACATTAAATTATTTAAGCACATTTAGTGAAATGTGCTTAAATAATTTAGTGAAAGTATTACGTACTTCACTCTTATAGTCCGCTAAGCGGTAATCCACACGATCAGAAGGAGATCAGAAAACACTGCCTAGTTATTCTGTAATATAGAATCAAGGATTTACACGCAAAAATGGCCGAAAATTCCCGCATTTTCCGACCTAATGGAAATCTTAATTACTAAACAGATGCCAACTGCTATTTCGAAACACATATTGATCTAACGTTAGATAGTTTCATCTATCCGTCATCTTGATTAGATACGTGACCACTGTGGCCAGTAATCCGTCGCCTTACCCAGTCAGGATTACATAGACATCAGCAAGACTTACCTAAGAAGTTTTAATCTCTTTTTATTACTTTACTTTTTCTTCCTTTCGATTCGATTTGACGTTGCTTTTGCCAGACTTACTGGTCTTAGAGAAGACTCCTTTTTTAATCTAGAAAAAATAATGAAACATCGTGTTAAAAGAATAAGACCTAGTTTCACCAACCGATGTTTGTTAGTTTAAACGGCCGTTCAAATATTAACCGGACATTAAAAGTAGCGAGTGTTTCACCAAGCGCAAATCCATGTTTAAATGTCTTAATCAGACGTTATATTTAATCGCTGTTCCGGTCGTCCCTTAACTTACTAACCGGCGTTTAGTCAGTTGTCAAGATTGTCAAAATGAAACTATATTTTCGAAATCAAAATGTTTAGGAAATTTAGAACAATTTACAGAATTTGTAGATGCCCTACACATCAGAAAAATCCCCTTATTATGCCCACAATAAGACATTATTCTTCTTACAAAAAACGATAACAAATAAAATTAGAAAATTACTAAAGGTGTGTCCAAACACAGCGTGGCAATCATGAGCGGTAATTCATCGCTTTCAAATTCTGCATCCTCTGTTGATAAAGTGGTCGCACCCAATATTGTCTTTTTTTAATAGGCTTTTTTCTGTTCCTTCTTCTACGCAATTTTAGAATAACAGTAGAGCTACACTCGCGGTCGCTTTCATTGTAGTTTGAACGTGATATGAGCGCGGCGTGTCTCGGATTTGCCGCGTATTATTGCCGCGCAAACGTTTCTGGGTTTGTATTAACTAGATGCACGGTTGATTTGTGTCTTGGGAAAAAAACCGCACGTAGCAGCGTTCTTTGCGCACTGTGTTTGGACACAACTTAATATTGACATAATTATGTACCGACAAAATGAAATGTTGCAAAAACAGACTCATCCTTGACTACACAACTGACATTTTTATTTAGTTGTATTATTTAACACGAGTCTGTTCGATACGGCTAGATATAGTGATGAACATTGACCTGTGACATTGCGACTTTTTATTTTGGTTGCTTTGGTTACTGACCGATAAAAGAGTGAAAGACACATTACTCATTCATATAACGCCAGATTTCCTGATGTCATGTTATTTTTTGTTGGTGGAACATAAATACAATCAACATCGATGTTAGTTGTAATGTCTGATTTGCAAATGTCCGATTATGAAAAGTTTCGTGAAATTGGCCCTAATACTGGCACTTAGGTAGTTTCGATTTATCACTCTACAACGATTTACACATCACATCATTTACAAATCTGCAATCAGTATGTCTATTCTGTAACAATCTCCCTCGGTGAACACCTAGGTGAAGTGAGCTGTCATCTGTCCCGATGCTAGGGATTTACAAAGCACTATTATCGGATCACAGCTCACTTCACCTGAGTGTTCACCGTGGGAGATTGTAACAGAATAGCCCTGCTGAAACAAGAATTCGAGCCTATTTTCAAAACTTTGCATTCAGTTAAAATTTTAAAAATGGGCTCGAATTCTTGTTTCAGATTGCAGATTTGTGATCGTATAATAAGTGACTAGCGACCAGACCTAGCTTCGCATGGGTCTATTGCCTTCTTCGATAAATGGACTATCCAACACAAAAATAATTTTTCAATTCGAACCAGTAGATCCTGAGGTTAGCGCGTTCAACTAAACAAACAAACTCTTCAGCTTTATAATATTAGTATAGATTTAGAAATTCTTCGAGATATTGAATATACCACTTATTGCAAGTCTGCTTTGGACGCATTCCAAATATAAGTCAATAATAAAACAAAACCTTGATATTTATAATTTTATTCATCGTGTATTCTTTTAACATTAGTATCACATTGAATATAAAAAAATCTAACATTGATTACACTAACTTACACACAAACATTTAGATACATACAAATATTTATTTACAAGATTTGTGACTTACATTTGGTCCGAAAATTTTCTGATATCTTTTGACGAACCGTAAATTCTTTAAGAGGTTGTTCACACGAGCGTTCTTAAGAGCTTTACACTTAAAGAGTTCCGTCGCTGTATTTGTTGAAGTGTCGTCTTATCGTCTTTTAGGTAACACACACATATAATTTGTTTTTTATTTGAGACGACAATGGCCAAATATTCGAACGCTACTTCTTAAGGTTAAGGGCGCGTATTCGATTTAGCGCAACTCAAAATCTAAATGATTGCTAGAACGGCGTAGCAGCATTGACACACACGGTATTGTACTAGCAATACTGTATGTTTGTGTGCAGCAGAAAAAAAAAATACGCGCGCGTAAGTAACCCCACGATATGCCATCAACGAATTCTTTCATATTTTGGCCACATAATGCGAAGGGGTAATGAGAGCCTGGAGAAATTGATCGTAGTTGGGAACACAAATGGCAAGCGAGCCCGAGGCCGATCTCCTACCAGATGGACCGACCAAATAAAAGACTCCAGGTCCCCGAGGTTTAGCTCCGTCGTCAGGGCCGCGATGGACAGAAGCCGATGGAAACAAATAGTTCACTCCAAGTGTGGACCACTTGTTGATGACCACGATCCTCAGTCATGAGGGAACGACTAGAGAGAGAGAGAGAAGCACTAATCATTAAAATTGATCCACAAACGACAGCGCGCGATGTTTTACAGTGCTTTTTTAAATAATTGTCTAAAAGAAAGGAGTCCGTATAACGGACTGAAAAATATTCCTGTATATATTATTAATAACCATTATTTTCATAAAATAAATATATCAGTTATATTTTTATTCAAATACTGGAGAAACAAAATTGACAAAGTGAACCGATTTTGTACTTTTTCAACATTGTTTTTTAATACATAATAGTAATATTTTCGTACTTTTGGGAAAACGCATAAAACATAATATTTTGGCATACTGTAATGGTTGTATTCGTCCTGAAAGGTAACTCTGGCGTCTATTTTCGTAAAACGCTATGAAAGAATTGTCTTCTCTTTAAAAAACCATCATTAAAAATCAAGACTTAATCTTTCTAAAACTGTAATTATCTTGAAATAATCTTCTCACATCATTATGATATTACTCTAAGCAAAACGCGAAAACATGAAGCTTTCGTCACGAATCGAATACACGCTCTTAAGATGCCGTTAAGTCTCGTTCTGTCTCTATCACATTATGTCAAAATGACAGTGACAGTCCGAGATTTAACGGCATCATCGGCATCTGAAAATTAAGTAGCGTTTGAGTATTTGGCCAATACTCTTGTAATAAAAAGGCTCACGAGTCTTGTTGAAGGAACGATAGTGTCTAATAATAGCTTAGTCTATACTTAGGTATCGTAGACATATTAGGCTAGAATATTAAATTTTAACATAACTATGTACCTAACAGAAACATTAAAATATGAAAGGTTTACACCAATGATATAATACACTTAGATGCGTTACCCGCGCTCAATAATGGCAATATTAAAGCAAGGCAATTGCCGGGGTTTCACTTAGTCACGTACCACCCAGTGTCGCGGCTATACGTCAGTATCGCTCGTAATTCACATATAAGTGACGTAACAAAATTTGTATGTTTATCTTTTTCTAACAGGTGTACGCTGTATGCTTATGTCCTTTTCTTTGCACTGTATAATTGTATGTGCCTACTGGTATGTAGATACAAAAATTTTGCGCCGTATTAAAGTGCAGTAATGTTCGTGTATGACGCGTCTATTTATAATACGTCATTGGTTTACACCTAATAAAAATTCCATAGGTACACACATAATTGTTTTATGTCCGAATAAAGAAATTTTGATTGATTGATTGAAAAAATGTAGCTATAAGATTTTATTCGTGTAACTTTTACATAATGTGAACCAGTTGGCTGTTTTTATGTGATGGATTGGTCGACCAAAATCGATATTAAGAAAAATGAGGTGGAATGAAAACACCTGAGCTCCATTAGGAGGTGAACTAAGAACGGATTTTTATACAATTTTATAAAAATAACACTAAGTATTTTGATTTGAAGTATTTACGTGTAATTATTCTGTCTTGCATTTATGAAAAAAACATAAAAGATAAAATAATAATAATAATAATATGTGGGGACATTTTCACACACGGCCATCTGACCCCAAACTAGGGAGACCCTGTACTATGGGTGTCAGACAGCTGATATACATACACAAATAAATTTTTTTTTGTAAATACATACATATATAGATAAACAACACCCAGACACAAGGCAAACACAAGTGCTCATCACACAAATGTTTACCCTGGGCGGGATTTGAACCCGCAACACGCTGCGCAGCAGTCGATCGCTCAGCCACTGCGCCAACCGTGTCGTCAACTACTACTAACTAGATAAACTAAGGCGACAGTGTACTTTAAAACTTCTTGCCAGATTTTTAATTAAGAGCATCTTTTTAATATTATAAGCTCGAAAGACGATGTCTCAGATTAAAAACATAATTTTGAAGGAAGATTATCAGCTAAGACTCCGCTAATGAGGTTTTATAACAATTAGGTAATATTTCTGGGAGAAATCAGAATTTAACGTTATAATATTATTATACGTTATTTTACGTTATCCCAAAATTGGTGCCCTGAAATGACGACACGGGGCCGCGGTGGACCACGTAAGAGATGGCGGGATGACTTGGATATCATCCTTAAGAATTGGCAAGAAATGGCTAAAAGTCGAGACCGATGGAAGGAATGGAGGGAGGCCTTTGCCCTGCAGTGGGACAGTACAGGTTAAATATAATATAATATAATAATATAATTTTACGTTATAATTTATAAAATAGAAACTTTACAATGAATAATTTTACAAAAGCAGTTAGGAAGGTATTACTAATAATATGTTTAGTCGAGATTTACATAAACTTTGTAATTTATGAGCATAAATTACTGAGTGATGGTTTGACGTAATATTCACGAAATGGATTCACGTTGAATATTTGCTAAAGAGAATTACGTCAAAAAAATAAGTATCAGAAGGTAGATAGCTCAAAAAAAAAAACGCCAAGTGCGAGTCGAACTCGCACACAAGGGTTCCGTACCATTATCTATAGGTACAACATTAGACATCGAGCAAAAAAACGGCAAATAATCACGTTTGTTGTATGGGAGCCCTTAAATATTTATTTTATTCTGTTTTTAGTATTTTTTGTTATAGCGACAACAGAAATACATCAGCTGTGAAAATTTGAACTCTTTAGCTATCACGGTTCCAGACAGACAGACAAGACGGACAGTGGAGTCTTTGGGTACGGAGCCCTAAAACTCTTGATCATTAGTAGGTAATTCAAGGCATATAAGGTGCTATAAAAATATCTGCCACGGCTGCAATGGGAGACAGTATTGTGTTTATAGATTACAATAGTAAAGATAAATTATTGATCATTTGTCATATTTTTTTTCATACAAAAAATTGTACGTATAAATTTGAATTGATTTATTCGCATAAAACCATCACGTAGACTTGCTGTTGCCGCACCGCACCGAATAGGTACAATTCAATCGTTTCGCAAAACGCCGGCGCCGTTCATACACTGTTGCCATTCTTATCATTTATCAATCGATGCCGCTGCGCATCGGCACTCGTCGGGACGTCGCGACGTCAAAGAGCAGCCCCGCGCGCCCCCACCCTGACCCGCACTACCCCGTTCGTCGCACGCGCCAGCCGACCGCCCGCTCGCCAGTCGCCCCCCGCCCGCTCGGAAGTTAGTTTTAATTAGCGGTTAGCGACGGGATAATCGCTCGCGCTTCCTTTAAAAATGCCTCCCAGACGACGGTATTCCAATCAAGAATATCTTGAAATGGTGTTGTACTACCGCGAGTGTAACTCCATAACTGCGCATGCAGTAAACTTATACCAGCAGAGGTTTGGTGTGCGAGTGAGTCATCATACATATCATTAGAAGTGTGGAAGAACTAAAAAGGCGCATCAAACGCGCATTTAGGCAAGTAAAAAGTGAAACGGACACATTAAATAAAGTGAAGAGACATGTACGTAAGCGTGCCTACATTTGTGTGCAACGCGAAGGCGAAGGCAACGCCAAGTTACTGTAATTTATCGTTATTTGATACCTAAGTATTAATCTAAGCACCTACTGTTTAAAAATAATAAGAAAAAAATTGCGATTCTTACACTAACTTGTCAGTCCAAAGCCTGTTTTAAGTGTGATGGGAAGTTTATAATCTTATTTACCTACGTCAGTTTTTTGGAAGAATGCGGTAGCTGGTAAGTAATTGCACTTTTAAAACACTTTTTTCCCTGCGTATTATTGTGTACCTAGTAGGTTAGATAGTGACGAACTAATCAGCTGATTTCAGTTTTCATTCACAGAACAGATAGAAAGAGATAGCAGTTGTTTTCATTGACGAAGCGACACATCGCGCGTAATTTGTGAAACACGTTATGCAGAGTAGAGTCAATGTTTATGAAACTACTTTATTTTCTCAAATTAAATTAACTATTCTGGGGTACGAAAGTTCTTCACTATTGTAATCTTTAAACATAATACTACCTCCCATTAAAGCCGTGGCAGATATTTTTATAGCACCTTAATATTACACGCGTTCCAACCAGGGTTCCATCCTATACATTTTTTATCAGTAAAATTCTCATATAAAATTATAGCCAAGTACGGTTTTGTCGAAATATTAGGTAATTTTAAATATTAGGCATCTAGTACTTATTTCCGTAAATACTAATATTTACAAATGATACTTATTACTAACTCGTATACGTACAAAAAGATAAGTAAGTAGATATTCCTGCTTTTACTTTAGGCCTTTAGATATTTACATAAGCTTTGCTTTTTGCTGTAATATAAATTGTTGTATTATTCACTATAAGGAACAGGGTATTTTACTCTATACGAGAAAAAAATTGTAAATATGTTATTGAGACAGTTTAGGCATAAAGCAGTCGGAAAATGTAAGTTTTAGTTCATAAAATAACAAAACAAATTTTTAAATTCAATTCAAAGTTTTCAGCATTTTTAATCTGTTATAAAACATCGTTAAATAGTAGCGGCCATGTTATTACGCCGCACGGCTGTGTAAGCAAAAAATTGTCAACTGTCAGTCAACCGATTGGCGTAGTATAGGCTTTGTACTTTTATTATTTTCGTAACCAACGTAATTTTTTCATTCTTACACCTATTACAAAATATGCTTTTAATTATTTTTAAATGATATACAATTATCATATTTAATATGAGCTCATTTGATACAAAACGAACTGACGTCATTTACGCTGAGCAATATGGCGTCCAGTAAGAGGCGTTTTCATCAAACTAAGCGCGAAATTTGAAAATTAAAAATTTAAATGCATTTTTATGGCACTTATCGATTGAATAAAAATGTTGTGGTTTTTTTTGGTGGCATATTAGCACTACAGAATTTCATTGAGACACTTTTCAAAAATGGATGTAATACCCTATTATTAAACTCACTTGGTATTTACAAAATACTGAATGTTTCGTTCACGAAGATCATGGAGGTCTGGAATTTATTAAGACTTTAAAAAACTTTTTTGAAAAAAGAGAACCGCCTTATAAAAAATACAAAAAAGTGATCAATATCTTTAGCACAGAACACACTTCACACACACAGGAGCTTTTGCATTTCGCATTTACTCGGCCATTTTAGGTTTTTGAATTTCTTTTGATCCAAGCTTTATTCAAATTTTTAACCAACTTCAAAACAAAAGGAGGTTATCAGTTCGACCCGTATGTTTGTATGTATGTATGTCTGCGATTATCTCCCTTTTGGTTGAACCGATTTTAATGCGGTTTTCAGAAAAGTGTTTGTTACATACTGCATGCTATTCAGCGCTTTCTGAAAAAAACAGCAAAAACCAAGAAGGAGGAGGAGTTTCACACATGACTTTAGTATCGGAAGTCGGTGGCTTTGTCCTGTTTGTTGTTTTGTATTGCAAAATTAGAATAAAGCTTGAATCAAAAGAAATTCGAAAACCTAAAATGGCCGAGTAAATGCGAAATGCAGAAGCTACTGTAGCATCGATAAGAAATTGATAACCACTTGATAAACACCCACATAACACAAATTGACAATAAATACATATTAATTTAATACATTTCTTATGATTTTATTCCGACGTTTTCACAGAAAAACTGTGACCTTGACTGACTTGAAAGATCTTCTTTTTACAAAGATGGCCAATTATCCTAAAATCTTATTCTATTTAATCCATAATATTACATGTATAGGTCAACTAAGGGGCTGACTTCGGTGAAGGAAAACAAGACAACATCGTGAGGAAACCTAAACTCTATAGTTACTTAATAATTATTATTTAATGCGAAAGTAACTGTCTGTTACGCTTTCACGATGAAACGACGGGACCGATTTTTATGAAATTTGGTATGAAAACAGCTTGAACCCTGGGGAAGAATATAGGCTACTTTTTAATCCACAATAACCGATTTTCACGCGGACGAAGTCGCGGGCAAAAACTGGTAATTAATATAAGTCTCAAATCGACAATCCGCCGAGAGCAAGCATTGTGATCAATGCAAGTGTCTTCCTAAGTCAAGTTAGTTAGTTTGTCGGGGCCTTTTCCGCACTTAGCCACTCGATTGGGCCATTGTACGTGAAATCTGTCTCTTCTTTTATTCCAGCCATCCCAGAAGCCGAGCAGCCTTTTCAGGTTGCTGCAGACTTCCGCTAGTGATACTGGAGACTGGAGAATCTGTGCCCGTTGATCCGCCACGCTCCTGCACTCCATGAGCACGTGCTGTGGCGTTTCTTCCGCCTCCATGCAGCCTCTGCACAGAGGGCTATCTGTCACACCTATGGTGCACAGGTGTTTGTTTAGGGGACAGTGTCCGGTTATCGTACCTAGTACTTTACGGATTTGGTCCCTGTTTAGTCTCGTGAGGTTGCGGGCAAGCTTCTTCGAAGCTACCGGAACAGCATTCTTTGTTTGCCTGCATCCTGCGCTGTTTCTCCATTCTGTTTGGTGGTTAGCTTCTGTTGTAAGGTGCAGCCATGCTCTGATTTGTGCCAGGGGTATAGGCAGTAGTGGTTCCGGGCCGTATACCGTCGTCCTTGAACCCCTTTTGGCCAGTTCATCGGCTGCATCATTACCCAGTGAGTTACTGTGTCCTTTAATCCATTGCAGAGTCACCCTGTTTGTGTTTGCAATGGACTGCAGTGTATTATGACACTCCAGTATTAGGAAGAGGTTATAGTGTTGCTTTGTAGAGCTTGAAGTACGGATGCACTGTCTGAGACAATTTTAATATTATGTCCCCTTCCTAAGTCAAAGTCAATCTTAATTATAATTAGCTTTTGCCCGCGACTTCGTCCGCGTGAATGTCGGTTATTGCAGATTAAAAAGAACCCTATATCCTTCCCCATGGTTCAAGCTATTTTCATACCAAATTTCGTACAAATCGGTTCAGCCGTTTCATCTTGAAAGCGTAACAGGCAGAGTTACTTTCGCATTTATTATTTTATTAAGTGTCACTTATTTAAGTAGGTGGTACATCCAGCCTATAATTACTAATTAAAAGCTCAGGAGTAATACAGATACCCACAAAACACTCACACCATCACACTTATAAAAGTTCAACATGACCTATGTCAACGTTGATCAACGTTTGAAGTCAATAAGTCCATGTCGCTGCAGCATTTCTACCGACAAGGCGTGCGCGGGCGCCGTTCGGCGGGAGGATCGAGTGACGTGGCTGAGCTGTGTGGTCTGCGCACGAGTGTCGATGCCGCGGGGAATGTGTGTGCTGTAGGCGTGACCGTTGTGGCGGAGATTGTGCATCTGTGGGCGAAAGATAACCAAAAAGATTAAGATATACCAAAAAAAAAATGATAATTGGAAATTTTTTTACGCAATTTCCACGTAGACTTTTGACACAAAATAAAGAGGTTACAAAGTAAATCATTTATTTCCATTAGACCATTATAAGTCACTATTGAACGTCAAATGAGAAAAAATGTTTTTTCAAAAAAAAGAAAACCGCCTTCATAAACTGAAAAGTGATAAATAACTATAGCACAGAACACACATTACTTTACTTTCGGAAGTCGGTGGTTTTTTTTTAAAAACTTTTTATTTTTCGCTTTTTAGTGTTGCCTTAACATCCAAATCCATTAAGAAACGGCAACACACTTAAAAGAGATTGTAAGTCCTCCAGTGATTGAAGAAACTAAAACGTCGTCTAAGTAATTTTTTAGGGAATTTGTTGATTTTCTCAAAAAGATCTGTACCAATTTTGAATAAATAGATATGGGACCTTTTTGGAATAAACCCCTTTCGAATTTTGCAAATCCGTCTATGACAGAGTTAGACATAAAAAAATAAAATATAAACATTCGAATTGATAACCTCCTCCTTTTTGAAGTCGGTGAAAAAATTGATTCTAATTGCCCCTGCAGACGTAATACAATTTAATTACATCATTTTGATCCATTAAGCAACGTGAAACACCGGGCGCGCGCTGTCGGTGTTTCACGTTGCTCTATATTTTGATCATTCATTTTGACAACTCGAGACTAAAGTCTGCTTGAAACTGCCTGAGAACGCCTGTAAACGTAATTTAAAAATATGGCGATTTGTTCAGAGTGGTCTTTCTGCTCGGGCGCGCGCAACCTTACGTACTTTGTGCTTTGATGTATGTTTATGAAGTATATTGCGCATAATTAGTCGTTAGATCTCTATTAAAGTTGTTTTCTTTGTCTCTAAATAAGTATGTATGTATGATGTTTTTGTTTTTGTGTTTTTCTTTTTTTAATATGGTTGTTTTATCATGTATTTTATGATATTCTTTGTGCGCGCCGTGCCGGTCAGTCTTTTTGTGTGCCTCGGAACTATGAGTGTATGATATATATTTATAGTTCCGAGACAGTGTCATGCCGGCCAACGCTGAAAACCAGCGCCGTGGTTCGTGCCTTGCTGCGCAGGCCAAGGCATTTATGCTGAGCGCTGGCCGTTTCGCGCGGTAGTGACGCGTGTTTCCGACTAGGGATATATTTGTATTTTTGTTTATTTTTTTATTTTTATTGAATTTAATTGTTTAGTTTTAAGCTTGTTATGTAAGTGCGTCACTTCCGTGTGAATAAATGGATTTTCTTTCTTTCTTTCTTTCTTAAATATGTATGTACGAATTAATTAAATATTGTGGCAAATGTCCTATTTAAAAAAAATATATTTGGTATTTTACGATTTTACGATTTTACGATGGCAAGGTAATTATATTATTGGAATATCAGAATACTCTGAAGCTTTACTTTATCTTAATATAGTAAATATAGAATATTTGTACCTTAATTGAAACGTGTACCTTTTGAATTTATAGGCAAGCTATTTGTGTCAGACATCTCTAACAAAGCCTTTAAATATTTTGTTACGGTAAAATTGATTCCATTATCTGAAGCATGCAGATTATTATTGTTTACTTGGTGTTTTTCCTTTAGTCGCTGTAGCGCGAACAATACAATTTTGAATCTAGAACGTGGCACAGTTAGCTCAGAAATATACGATTGTTTTTCGAGATTTTTACATAGAACAAAACTAGTAAGTACCTTACATTGAATTCGATATCAGTCCTTGAGAAGGTGAAAATACCAACTCATAAATATACCTCAACAACAGTTACTTTGAGACCCGGGCCAACAAATATCACCCATTTGCTCTAGATTTAAGAGCGTGTATTCGATTTGTGACGAAAACTTCATGTTTTCACGTTTTGCCCAGAGCAATATCGTAATGATGTGAGCAGATTATTTAAAGACAATTACAGTTTTAGAAAGATTAAGTCTTGATTTCGGAAACTACAGAGTAAAAGTATAATTTTTAATTATGGTTTTTGAAAGCAAAGACAATCATTCATAGCGTTTTACGAAAATAGACGTCAGAGTTAACTTTCAGGACAAATAGAACTATTATAGTTTGCCAACATATTATGTTTGATGCATTATTCCAACACGATATACAGTCTTAAAGTCGACTACAGAGCCAAAATCATGAAAATATTATAATTATGTATTAAACAATAATGTTGAAAAAGTACAAAATCGGTTCACTTTGTCAATTTTTTTTCACCAGTATTTGAATAAAAACATTACTGATATTTATTTTATGACAATAAAGGGGCTTGTATGTTTAATATACAGAATATTTTTCAGTTCGTTATACGAACTCATTTATTTTAGACAATTATTTTAAAAAGCACTGTAAAACATCGCGCGCTGTCGATTGCCAAACAATTTCAATGATTCGAGCTTATTTCGTACGTATTTTTATTTTTCTGATGCGTACGAACAGACCATTGTATTGTACTATTGTGTGTCAATGCTGCTACAACGTTCTAACAATCGTTTAGATTTTGAGTTGCGCTAAATCGACGACGCGCCTACAATAATGGTGCTTACAAAACACACCATGGCCGTACTCAACTTTTAAAAAACGTGGCAGTTGCCGAAGCTAACTGAGGCCCGTTAAATATTAAAGGAAGTGACACTATATGTTTTATAAAATTTTCTTAGTGATTATTAGATTATTTTTAAAAGCCAAAATATATTAAAGAACAGATATTGCTGTGGTTATTTATAGCTACGACCAGCTATGAAGTAAAATATGATAATTGACCTAGATAACTTCGAGAACTTGTCGAGATGTATCAAATAAAAACTTTGTTCGTGAATGTAGAAAGTTCCTGAGCTTGGTCTCAGAACTTTTACCTCGGAAATCACCTTAAGCAGTACCAGCTTTTCAAGATTACTGTTGTTTGGAACTCCTATATTGTAACCATTGAGACGTTTACTGGTCAATTTTCCCCGTATGTCTCGTGCAGAGCGTTCTGGGTTCGAAGCCAGAGGCCCTAACCAAATTACTCAAATAGTCAATCTACAATCGATAACGCTAATAGAAAACCTATTACTTATTACCTGTATGTACCTATGTTTACAAATAAATAATTTGAATTTGAATTTGAATTTGAAAACTAATCAAATGTATGGGAATGACGTCATCTCAACGATGAGTCACGTGATCGAAAATAAAAATAATAGTTTAAAAAAACTAAAAACACACACACACACGTTTTATAGAAAACTAAACTAAAATTAGAAAATAAATTTTAATAAATTATTTTATTTTAAAAAAAGCGTGGGGTGCTTTTTAAGATATTATCAAAATGATAATCACTCTACTCATATCTGTCAATAAAATATTTATAACTATTGACAACAACACCCCACGCTTTTTTAAAAATAAAATAATGTATTAAAATTTATTTTCTATTTTTTAGTTTGGTTTTCTATATAAAGCGTGTTTTTAGTTTTTTTAAACTATTATTTATTTTTTACTTTTTAGTTTGGTTATATCTATATCTATAAATATTATGTACATTTATTCTACCAGGGGCGCTTGTGCAGTACCTTCCTAGTATATAATAGCTGTTTTTTCGGCAACTAATTTTGAACGACTTATGTTTTTTTTTTGTTTTTTGAATAATTTTATCAAATTAGTGTATTGTCATCGGTCCTCGATAAATCTACAAAGTTTGAACGAAATCTGGCCGTTTAAAGTGGGTCAAAATCGCGCCCAAAGAAGTCGGTAACAAACAAACATACAAACATACAGGTGAAGCTAATACAAAGCGTATAAAAATGGATTACGACGAGGCGTTTATTATTGTAGAAAGAGAAACGATACGAAACGTTTGTAACTTAGCTAGGGGGGCTGGTCGGATTGGTATTTCCATTAGGAATTTCTCAGAAGCAGTCTGGAGTTTGTAAGTTGGTGTTGTGACACCAGCGTTGTGTTGGTAAACACGTAAAGCCATTGATCCTGTGCTTGGTCTCTCTCCAGTCCTGTCGGATTACCCATCGAACTATGAGATTGAGTACAGTTGTGTTTGCGTATATACTTGTACACTATAATATCTCCTACTTGACTCGTTCCCATTACCGTGACCTGTGACCGAAATTCGGTTAAGGGAATTTTATAGAGACACATACAGAGTTGCTATTCTCAAAAGTCAAAGTCAAAGTCAAATCATTTATTTCAATTAGACCATTAAAAAGGCACTTTTGAACGTCATAATAAAAAAATATAAAGTTGATTCTAGTTGCCCATTCCAAAAGGTAGCTTCGTATGGAGAAGAATGGGCAAGAAACTCCATACTCACTCTTTTAATCTCTCATATATTATTATTATTATTTATTTATTATAAGTTCATAGATACATAGCTTATAAACTAAGCCCCACAAAACCGTTGAAATGGTTTGACTGTGAGGTCTGGCGAGTCTTACAGGTATAGGTATCATATTATTATTACATGTAAAGGTAGCACTTTAACAAATTTCCAAATAATATGTTTTTAATTTATTTTTAAAACTGTTTTTATTGGTTTCACTCCTTATGTCTGTCGGCAGACTGTTCAATAGGTATGGTATTCGTTTTTTAAGGGTCCTGTCACCAAAATAATTGGTGACTCTGGGTACATTGAATCTGCCGGCAGCCATAGATCGTGTACTATGGTTGTTGAATACTTTCGTTAAGCTATATTCCTGGGTGCCATGGTGGTTAACGGCCAAAAGATATTTATGTTTGTAACTAATCGGTAGAATTTTACATATTTTAAATAGTTTCATATAATCTCCTTTACAACTGTTTTTAGTTTTTTGAGTAACAAGTAGTTTTAGGAAACGAATTTGAAGAGCTTCTGATTTATTCAAGTTCGTTTTGAATGTTAACCCATAGCTGTCAAGAGCATAACTCATAATTGAATCAACTAATGACATGTATATACATCTTAATATGCTAATAGGAACTTTAAAGCTTAGGTGGTACATTTTACTTAATAATATTCTTAATTTACTACAAATGTAGTCTACGTGTTGTGACCAAGAAAAGTTCTCGTCAATTTTCATACCAAGGTAAGTTACACAGTTAACTCTTTCAATTGGTTTACATTTACAGCCCAGCAATTTTTTATGGTGACAAATATAATCGTGGGTAAATAAAGGCGGAATCATACTGAGTGGTTGTAAATATGGCGAATGAATTAATAATAATTTGGTTTTATCAGCGTTTAATACAATGCCGTTGTCGTGCGACCATTTAACAACAGCGTCTATGTCCTGTTGAATTAGTTGGCAAGCCTCGTCTATGTTAGTTCCGGAGCGAAGTATGCACAAGTCATCTGCAAACATATACGCTGAACAATGTTGTAGCACTCGGCACAAACTGTTAACATGCATTAGGTAACAAATTGGTCCACATCCCGAGCCCTGCGCCACCCCACTTCGCACCTCGACTCTGTCACTAAGCGCGTCCTGCACCTTCACACGGTAGGAGCGCGTGGTGAGGTAATCACGGAACCATGGGTTCAGTGGTTCTCTCACCCCGCACTCCTCCATTGCATTGAGGATGGTATCGGATTGCAAAGTGTCGAATGCTTTTTTATAGTCAAAAAATATTGTGATAACAAACTTTCTATCATCTAGGTAACTGTTAATTTCGTCTGTAAATTTTGTTAGTAAAGTATTTGTACTTTTTCCTTTTAAAAAACCGTGTTGACACTCGTTGATAATGTTATTATTTTGTAAATAGTTACTCAATTGGTTGACGATACATTTTTCTATAATTTTGTCTATACTAGATAATATTGATATAGGTCTGTAGTTTGACATATTCTTGCGATCACCTTTTTTGTGAATTGGGCGGACTATTGCCTCTTTAAGCTTATTAGGAAATTTGTAGTTTTTAACAGTTAGGTTAATAAACCTAACTGTTAAAAACTACAAAAAACAAAACAAAGTGAGTGAGTGAGTGAGTGAACTAATAAGTTTAGCTAACACTGGACTCACTTTATCAATAATTATTTTTAGGTCGGACATTCGCACTTGATCGCTACCCGGTGATTTATTTATACTCATATTTTTTATTATGTTTTTGACATAATATATTTAGGGCTTACTGGTTGCCACCTCATGGATAAGTCCGTGGCTTTCACATAGGTCTGTCTATCCAACCAAATCTCATGACACTTATGTTTTATATCTTCTATTTCTTTATAGAAGGTAGATGCAAATTTGGATTTTGGACAGGATTAATTCATCTACCGATTGTTTATTGTTTCCCATCATAGTATTTATCCTATCCCATATTTTTTTAATGTTTTTATTACACGCTAATATACTATTTTTATCATAGATATTTTTACTTTTAATAATAGCTTTTTGGCATTTATTTCTAAATTTGGTATAGTTAAGTCTCTTTAGCATATTCTTTGGCTCATTGCTCCATACCTCAAATAATCTGTCTTTTTCTTTTATCATAGTCTTCAACTTATTATCAATCCATTTTTTATTGTTTCTGTTACTGGTAGAAATACGTTTATTTACGTAACAGTCATTATAAATATCAACGAAAATTTGTTTAAATGCTTTATTTAATTTGATAGGATATTCTATTGACATTAAGTGGTCAAAATTGGTCCTTAATAATTTCTCCCGAACTTTGTTATTGTCGAGGACGCGCTTAGTGGCCGCGAGTCGTGGCGGGGACAACTGCGCATCGCGCGGTCTATGAGTTTGCGACGACTGATTCGACGGAGCGCGTCTCCACTGCACGTTGGCCGAAACGAAATAGTGATCTGATATTTTTTGATTTATTACAGCTGAATGTATGACGGCATTGTTTGCTCGAATATAAATATGATCAAGACAAGATTGTACTAATTTGCCCGATACAATTTCCTTTCTAGTAACGTCATTTATGCACTTTGTGAACCCATGTTCTGATAATAGATTTTCATACGATAGTACAGTCAACAGCAAAAGTAGATGATCAAAATCAGAAATTCAATACTAATTTACTAACACTAATTTATATATTTTTTTACTAGTTTATTCATTAAAAGTATGTGATTGGTACACACATACTTTTGAATCACTTCGGCGCCACACTATTCTGACGCGAACTCCGTTCATTAGTTTTGAATTTCTGATTTTGATCATCTACTTTTGCTGTTGACTGTACAACTTTGTCATGACAATTTAACAGGTTTATGTTCATATCCCCACAGATAACTACTTTAGAATTTGTGGGTATTTGCTCAAGAAGGTTTCGAAATTCATCTATAAATTGGTTTAATTTATTCTGCTTATTTATTCGCGGTGGTCTGTATATTGATATTAAATGTATTTTTTCATTATTGAATTTGAGTGTTACGGAGACGCACTCCGCCGAACGCATTCTTGTCGACTGTGGCGACTCACATACACGCGCGCACAGCCCTTCTCGCGTGTACACCAATACGAGGTGTATTGGTGTACACGCGAGAAAGCCCCGCTTCGGTCCGGTCGCGTATACTTATTAACATTATAACCTTTTATTTGAAATAATGACACTAATGCATGGCTAATATTTGGTTCGGTTAATACTATTACATCTAATTTATCTATACAGGAGCTTAAGATTTTAACCTTTCCTGCCCTCTACATCTATGAGGTCGCTATATTTGTAAAGACCAATACGGAAAAATTTGGTAACCTGCACTACCGTCGACATGCCGACAAAATAACAAATACAGCCCTACTGTCCAAAAGTTTCTTCGGAATGTCTTCACGAATTTATAATAAGCTTCCTAAGCAAATAAGAGAAATTGAAAATATTTATATGTTTAAAAAAAATATATTTGACTTCTTGGTAAATAGACCATATTATACAGTACATGAATTTTTGTCCAAAAGATGCATGATGAGTTAATGCCAAACCGTTTTATGTTTTGATGCAAATTGAATTGTTATAGTATATCACATAAACATAGGCCTAAGATAATAATAATAATAAAAAAAACTAATTATTGTATGCCTAACATGGTGGAGCAGTGCAAACGCACTTTAAAACTCAATAACAACTCTATAACCACTGTCTCACAATAAAGATCTTTGACTTTGACTTTGACATATTTTTCAAAATATTCGCATTCTTTCATTCATTTTTCTTTCGAAAATAAAGAGGTATTTTTGACAGATACATTGGCGCAAAACTGATATTGTGACTATAGTTCGTTCGCGTTAAGAAAGCAGTAAATCATCAGTGCAAAATGCCTTCAACTGTCATTGTGAACTTGATTTTGTAATTTGAAAAGATTTGATTGGTTAGGGGGTGTCATTGTGAACTTGACTTTGTAATTTGAAAAGATTTGATTGGTTAGGGGCGGGGCTAGGCCGATGGACAATGATGATTTCACTGCATTCTTAACGCGAACGAACTATAGATTTTAAATGTTTTCTATTACGAGGATTGCCTTCAGGTATCTAAACAACCAAAGGCTTATTATAAGAGGCTCATGATTGTATTAAGAGGTGATTCTGTGATTGCACACAATTTTATAATTTCCGAGAAATGAGATTATCCTGTTGTAACTATCGTTTTGTTACGCATAAGATATTTTGTTGATAAAATAACGTGATAATAAATAACATCATCATCATTTGCCTAGCCTTAAACCCAAGTATATTGGGGTCGGCTTCCAGTCTAACCGGACGCAGCTGAATACCAGTGTTTTACATGGAGCGACTGCCTATCGGACCAACCCAATTACTTGGTAACACGATACCCCTTGGTAAGACTGGTTGTCAGACTTTCTGGCTTCTGACTATACCCATAACGACTGCCGAAGATCTACAAATGACAGCCGGGACCAACGACTTTATGTGCTTTCCGAGGCACGGAGGGAACTCGGTATGAAAGGGATGGTCACCCATTCACAGACCGACCGCAGTTAGTATAGCTTAACCTTTGATCAATCGATCTGTACGGCTTTAACCACGAGCAATAATAATAATAACGTGTACATTTAGTGAAATTTACACTGTTGATTGAAAATGTGAGATATAAATGTAAAATTTATTTTCCTTTTAATGAAAACGGCTTTTGTTATTTACGAAGTGAAGATCAATCAGTACGAAGGACGTATTACAATGTTATACATTGTTAAATACCTACATATTTCGCCCAAGTGCTACCCACTTAATAGTCCTATTATCAGGTGTCGTCTAGCTATCTACACTAATATAGCCTTGGAGTACCCTTGAGACTAAAGTCTCTCAATAATTACTAGAGAGGGTATCAAAGATGATACAGTTAGAAGCTTGTAGCTTTCTTTATAAGGTCAATAAAGCAAAATTTTTAAACTACACTTCGCAAAATCTCAAAAGTTCATCTCATTGTATCTCAAAAGATTTGAGATACAATGATTTTATTTTTTTTATATTACTTATTTAGGACTAGTTGTGTCTGCAACTTTCCTCACGAGTAACAGATTATTGAATACTATGTCATGACAATCCTTCAAGTGAACCAAATTGGTCTAAATTTTAAAGCTATTCTGAGGTAAACTGGTAAGAAAACAGATAGAATACATCATTGCTCATCCCCCACAGCAAATAACGTGATAATGTATCAAAGTCAAAGTCAAAGCATTTATTTCAATTAAACCATTTACAGGCACTTTTGAATTGTCAAGGAGTCGGTCAGTTAGTCAGAGAGTTGAAGCTAGTTGCTCGTTCCAAAACGTAGGTAGGTCTCTATGGAGAAGAACGAGCAAGAAACTCCACGGACACTCTTTTAAATCAAGTTTTTTACAAAGTCTGGTTACATGATTCTTGTTGCTTCTATATGTGAAAACTATGAAGGTAATCCAACAATACAAAACACAAAAAGAAGCAAGATATAGTCCATGGCAGATAAGAGCTGACCAATCTCTACTGACAGCGCCCGTTCACGAACATGACCTATATAGTCTATAGACTGACCACATAAACAGGGAATATTCATGAAACATTTTAACAGTTATACAATATTATAATATCCGGTAGTTATTTCGTGATACTTGAACATACACACTTAGTAACAATTTTTTATATGTATAGATATGGGCGTTTACTGAAAAGCTCCTTAT
The DNA here is from genome assembly GCA_947361185.1 of Charanyca ferruginea. Classification (NCBI taxonomy): domain Eukaryota; kingdom Metazoa; phylum Arthropoda; class Insecta; order Lepidoptera; family Noctuidae; genus Charanyca; species Charanyca ferruginea. Next base: position 28,631,561 of record OX376061.1, on the reverse strand, counting down.
GAAAAATTCTATAATCCTAAGTTTCAGCAGTTAGCTTGCTACCACTAGACCAGCTTGGAGAATTAAGATGACATAGAATTCAATCCTTTAATCGTAAAGGATATAAGTATTGAATTCTATGTCATCTTAATAATATAATTGCGATCACTTAGGACTACGGCAGCGAAGCTGTGGACACGGTTAACACTATATAAAGAGAAAAAGAAAGAAAAAGGGAAAAAATACCTGTATCTAAGTACGCTTACTTTTCTAAGTAATGCCTAGTATTTTTTTTTAGATCTATAAATACATACCTGCAAATAACATCTTTTATGTGGCTCATGGTACAACTCGTAATCACTCGATGAACCTTCAGGCTTCTGTGCACAGCGCCACTGTGGACAAACAACAGTTTTAAATCTTACTACAATTATTATAAAGGCGAAAGTTTTTGAGGCTGAATGGATGGAAGTGCATACATGCTTTAGCGACTAAACTGAATTAGCTAAAATAAAGCACACAAAACTACCTAGCCTTTCCTTGCTTAAATTCGGAACGATACGAGGAAATTCGCTGAGGAACTAAGGTCACTGACTTAGCTCTCAGAATATGCAAGTCGAAGTGGCAATAGGCAAGCCACATCGCTCAAAGAACCGATAACCGATGGGGAGAACGGTTCTTGAGTGGCGACCACGAACCGGAAGACGCAGCGTTGGTAGGCCTTCCACCAGATGGACCGACGACATCGTCAAGGTCGCGGGTAACCGGTGGATGCAAGCGACAGGTTGTCGTCCGTTGTGGAGTTCTATGAGGGAGGCGTATGTTCAACAGTGGACGTCTTTCGGCTGATGATGATGATTGCAATCAACTTCCAGTCTAACCAGATGCAGCTGAATACCAGTGTTTTACATAGAGCAACTACTTATCTAACCTCCACAACCCAGTTACTGGGTAACAGGATACCGCGTGGTAAGACTGTCAGAATGTCTGGCTTGTGACTGACTACCCATATGGACTATCAAAGATTTATGAATGACAACGGGGACCTCGGAGGTTTCTCGGTCTCCCCCATCTACGAATTTAATGTATATGTCGGAGACAGTTAATTAATCACAACTGTGGGTGTAACTAAATTTGTTATGATTTGTGTTTCTTATTGTTAATTTATGTGATTTTACTATCAATTATTGTCTAATTCGAAACATGATTTATTGTGTGTGCACACTGATTTGTGGTTACTTTATTTCGATAATTGTTATCGATGGTTTTATTCAAAACAATTGTTGACACGTTACTTTGAATGTAAAACGAATTACTTTATGAAATCACTATTGTTTATTCATGACAATTATTAGTGTGTTATTTGATTGCTTTATAATTAAATCTTATTAGATTTAGTACATTGTAGTGTTTTGTATCAAGTAAACGCGTGACACACTTCCGTGCGCCATTGGATAGACTTGTATGGAGAGGTTGCAAGGTGGGGGGCATCGCCTTATAAAAGAGCGTGCACTCCGTACGTAAGTATGGCAGTCGATCCTCGGATTCGACTCAGTAAAGAGTTCCTGCTCCCGACAATACTGTCGGTTTACCTGGTACAGCGCTGCTGTATATTCACATAGCTGTATAGGCTTGCTGCTAGCGAGCGATACACTTTGTATTTGGGTGGCTTATGCTACTGTACGAACTATAAACCTTAAGGGTTTGTTCGTTTATCATTGGGTGGCTTTGGCTGCTGTACGAACTGTAAACCTTAAGGGTTTGTTCGTTTATCATTGGGTGGCTTAGGCTGCTGTACGAACTATAATCCTTACAGGTTTGTTCGTTTATCATTGGGTGGCTTAGGCTGCTGTACGAACTCTAAACCTTAAGGGTTTGTTCGTTTATCATTGGGTGGCTTGGCCACTGTACGAACTGTGGGACCTAAAGGTCTGTTCGATTAACTGTATTGTTGCTGTACCTTTAACTTACATTATTCCTGTTACTGATTACCATTTGTATTGTGTTTTCTTTACTAATAGTGTGTAATTGTTTTTACAGGTCTTGTTTATCCCTAATGAGATAATGGGAACGCCTGGAGTCCTGACGATGTACTATACCGCTCGGCACTCCTCCTCGATCGCACCTGACGATGCGACATATAGATATTAATGATCTATCTTAACATTTAAGACATTTATCTTGTTCATGTGATTCCGTGGGAAAATATATAAGCAAAGACGCTGATGAAGTCCCAGGTGAAACTTTCTACTACTTCTTTATTCTCTACTTTATTTTCACAGCATTGTTGCTGTTATTATACTCAACACAGTGGACAGTGATTCTCTTAAAACATAATAACTTCACGAGATTTTAAATCATCATCATTGTTATCATCCCAAATTTTAACGTGAATTTCCCCACTGTAGGGCAAAAGCATCTCTATTCTCCTTCCAACTCACTTTTTTAAGGGGTCGTTGGGATAAGTCTCTGTCGAAGGAGTCTAGATCATCCCAACATCTCCACCTGGGCAAAAAGGGGGACCCATTGGACCACGCTTTTAGGATAATGTTTAGTTTAGTAAGATTTTATATAGTCCATATATAAAATTCTCGTGTCACAGTTTTCGTTCCCGTACTCCTCCGAAACGGCTTGACCGATTCTGATGAAATTTTTTGTGCATATTGGGTAGGTCTGAGAATAGGCCAACATCTATTTTTCATCCCCTTTTTTCTTCCCTTTTTCATCCCCCATAGATCGGGACAGGACAACGTCTGTCGGGTCAGCTAGTAGTCCATAATAATTGTGTTGATTGCCATTATCTTATAAATAATAATAATATGTGGGGACATTTCACACATGGCCATCTGACCCCAAACTAGGAAGACCCTGTACTATGTGTATCAGACAGCTGATGTATATCATGTATATACACAAATACATTTTTAAATACATACATATATAGATAAACAACACCCAGACACAAGGCAAACACAAGTGCTCATCACACAAATATTTACCCTGGGCGGGAATCGAACCCGAATAACTATGAACTGTTTTTTTTTTAATTAGCGTGAACCCCTCTATTTGAGGGTAAAGGCCTCTTCCAAAGATACCCAGTGGTCTCTATCTGTGGCGTTTTCTTTCCACAGTGTACCAGCCGTCCCTTCAATGTCGTCAGCCCATCTGCTTCTTGGTCTTCCTCTTTTTCTATTTCCCTGGGGGCCTGGCCATGATGTCAGCCGAGAGGTCATTTATCATCGCTCATTCTTATCATCGTCATATTTGAAACTCATAGCATAGCTTAGTGCGTCAATTACTCCTGTTGTTTCTCTTATAGCAGAGTTGCGAATTTTTAGATAGAAGATTTTATATAGTCCATCATAATTGTATTGATTGCCATTATCTTATAAATCATTGTGAAGTTCTTATGTATGTACCTACAATTTCATAATCATTCTCGCATGCGACCTTCGCCACCACCACCACACCTATTAGTCTCTTACATGCTTAATAACTCAGTTAAAGGCCGTAATGTCGTGAAAGCGTAAAGCACTTCAATTTTGTCAGGTTACCACGCACTAAAGTCATATATTCTCGTTGAGCCGTGACCGCCATGATTGATATTTGAGTAATGGTTTTCTAGTAAATCAGTGTAAAAGGGGCAAAGGTACAATGTATGTAATGTAACAGCGCTTAGTTCATGGCTTGGTTAATGTTTTTAATATGGGTTTAAGGACCTGAAATAAATGATTTTTTTTTATAAGTTTTTTTCCCTAGCTGGAGGCCTTACATTCTCTTTAAGGCGCCACAGGAAATTCCAATTAAAGGGCTATTAAACGACTTTTACAGATTTTAAACTGACAATCACGTCAAAATGTGCAGTGTAAATGATTTGAAAAACTATATGTTAAACTAGAACATTCTCTTAATCATATAGATAGTGAATATTTGTGATTAAGTTCATATTAAATAGTTTAATTAACTCGTGAAGACAATTTTATTATCTATCTTTTAGTATACGCCTTTTTTTAATTTTGAAAGAATACTACTTTTATTTAATTTTTTCGACTAAATTTTGAGGGTTTTGGACGCAGACTGCGTCCGTTCTGCATCAGTTCTGCATCCAAAACTCTCAAAGTTTAATCGAAAAAATTAAATAAAAGTAGTATTCTTTCAAAATTACAAAAAAGGCGTGTACTAAAAGATAGACAATAAAATTGTCTGTAAGATGGTATAAGTTTCGTATAATTATACCTGGTAGATTTTGTGTGGTTGTCAATGTTTTGTCCGCGTCAGCCACAACTTCACGTGTTAATTAAACTATATAATATGAATATAATTAAAAATATTCACTTACCAAATGATTAAGAAAATGTTCTAGTTTAACATTTATTTTTTTCAAATCATTTACGCTGCACACTTTGACGTGATTGTCAGTTTAAAATCTGTAAAAGTCGTTAAATAGCCCCTTAAGCAGCCGACAGCCTTTTAAGTTGACCTGGGTGAGGTCATACCGAAAAAAGTGTTACCGTTTCGGTCATTCTCTGTAATTTAACTAGTCTGCTCTACCAGACTACAGTAGAATTAAAAACATTTATACGGCTCAAACAGCAAAAAAATAGAAAAGTAAATTCCTTGAAAACAAAAGATTGTATAATAGAAGTAAAATATGTAACAATATTATGTACAATTTCAAGAAAATGGCTGAGGAGCTCAAAGGGCATCATAAAACTCGTCCACATCGCTGTCAACGGGACACGTGCCCAACAGGCTGGCAGCATTCTCACGTTGTATGGCAATGCTGATTCTTTGACCCAAAAATAGACCAGCCTTCGGGTCACGTGAAGAGTCGACCAGCCGCTTGGCGATGTCACGAAAAACAATATGGGCACTCGGACCCCATGGCCCTAGAGTTTCCACCCCAAACGGCTCAAATATATAACTTCCAAGAAGGCTATTATTTTTAAGATTTGTATATAACTAAAATTGTAATTGTTTAATAAAGTTGTCCAAATATGTAACAAGTCTTTGAACTTACTTAACTGAAAACTCTTTGTTTTATCCACAGAAAACTATGTACATTTTTTTTATTCATTTCTGGGAATTCAGACCCTGAACAGCTATAACAAGGGTTAGATCTGCCTGTCACAATCCGTGTATTGTTCGGATAATTTCATACTTATCCCTGAAATTTCCTTTAGCAAACGTATAATTTATTTTCTTCAAAAACATAAAGCGTTTCTGACGGGAAGATGACATTATAATTTATTATTTATTCGTTTTTGTCTCGGATTGCTGGAAACAACCAATTGTCTTATTTACAGGTTCATATTTATGAAAGCTCATCTTTAGAAAACATTTTTGGGAATCTGCCCTAGTTAACAAAACTACGCATTTTATTAGCCAGCCTATGTTCCACCTGTGGTCCTTAACGGAGTAGCTTTGCAGGTCGTTGACCGTTTTAAGTACCTGGGTCACATAGTTACTAGTGACCTAAAGGATGATGAAGATATTGAGAGGGAGCGCAGGGCTTTGGCGGTAAGAGGCAATATGCTCGCTCGCAGGTTTGCACGTTGCACGAGTGAAGTGAAAATAACACTTTTTAAGGCTTTCTGTCAGTCATTTTACTCGAGCGGCCTGTGGGTGAAGCATACGCAGCGAACCTACATAGCCCTGTGCTGTTGGGGCTGTCGTGGCGCTGCAGTGCGTCGGGTATGTTTGCGAAGTCGCATACTGACGGCTTTCAAGCAATTATGCGCAAAAAGTCGGCTTCCCTACTGCAGCGTTTGCGTAGCAGTGACAACAGCATCCTTAAAGTGATTGCTGCACGAGTCGACTGCCCTTACCAGAATCACTGGATAAGGGTAGCTTTAGGATTAGTGTAAGTTAGTTTTATTCTATTAACATAGCTTTAAGTAAATACTGTAACTAACCCATTATGAGCCTATGGCTTGAAATAAAGATTTATTATTATTATTATTATTATTATTAGCATTTATTCATTGTATACACATATTCTATTACATTTTTAAATATTAGTAAACAAAAAATAAAAACATTTAAAAATATAAAAAATAGTAGCCCACCGGTATCGGGAATAGGGTCCAAGCTACCGGTGGTCAGGGCTCCTGAGAGAGAAATCTTCTAACAATACGCGCTGTGTCCAGGAGTACCGCTTTCTGAATCAAGCCCTTGATCCAGCTGCCCAACGAGAGCCTCCTAAGATGTTGGTCGAGGCTCTTGGAAATTAATCCATTGGCCGTAACGACTACCGGCACAATGATTGCTGTATTCACATCCCACATGTCGACAACCTCGCGAGCCAAGTCTAGATACTTTATTTGTTTATCTTTCTCAGTTTTCACGAGGTTCTCGTCATGCGGAACCGCTATATCGACAATCATTGCGCGACGCTCTAATCGATCTATCACCACTATGTCAGGCTTATTGGCAACAATAGTCCTGTCAGTGATGATAGATCGATCCCAATACAACGTGATATTGCCATTTTCGAGAACTGGGTCGGGCACATACCTGTAGTACGGTACCTCCGACTCCACAAGTCTGTATTTTAGAGCAAGTTGCTGGTGGATAATCCTAGCTACAAGGTTGTGTCTATGCAAGTAGTCTCCGTTCGCCAGACGAGAGCACCCAGAGATAATGTGACGGATTGATTCTCCTGGTCGGTGGCATGGCCGACAAATGTCAACCATGCCGTCCTTCACAATATACCTCCGGTAGTTGTTCGTCATCATAACTTCGTCCATAATCGCACAGATAAAACCTTCGGTTTCCCCAAAGAGGTCATCGAAACGCAGCCAGGATACGGACGCCAAGAAGTCTACATCAGGCCCATGTAGGGCCCGGTAGAAGCGCCCGTGAAGCTCCTTACTCTGCCATACCTCCCTGCGGTCATTAGTATCTAGTACTAAAGGTTTGCGCCAGTTCTCGTTCGCTAAGGAGAGCGGGGTGAGGCCCTTGTCCATTGAGACTACATCTCGGTGCATCCCCACGTCGGCTTTAAGGAAATACTCCCTGAGACTGCATATCTCACGGTTGTGCAGGGACTTAGCATTAAGAAAGCCTCGACCTCCGCACTTCCGCGGGATATACAGTCTCATTACCGATGACCGTGGGTGTGCATCCGGTTTGCAGTCAGCAATGTACGTACCCTCCTATCCAGGGCGTCAAATTCCGTCTGAGTCCACTTGAGTATGCCGAAAGAGTACATCAAAACCGGCATGACCCATGCGTTGAAGGCGCGCACCTTGTTTCCGCCTGATAAAAGACTATTTAGCGCTTTATTCAGGCGGCCAAAGAAGCGCTCCTTCAACGATTGTTTCATGTCGGCAGCATTGATGCCTAACGCTTCCGACATACCCAAGTACTTGTAGGTTTCGGTTGAGGAGAGGGATCTAAGGCGTATGGAATCCGAGAGTCGTTTATTATTATTATTATTAGTAACACTTGAACTGCGAGAACCATCTTTACTGCTTCCCAATAAAAGCGTAGGCAATGTGAAATTGATATCGTAGACAAGATTTCATAAATTTAGATACACCCATTTATCATAAAGAGCTGATTGAATTTATGTAGAATTCCAAAATAAACGTGACCATGTTCTAACGTATCAATTTTGACGAAAATAATTCAAGCATTCCTATATAACATAATGCTTGTGCAGTAAAATAGACTAGATTCCTGTGTTTGAACCACGAAGGAAAACATATTAATATAATATTTGGTGATTATGCGGAACCGACGGAAGTTTCGCTAGTTAGTGGTAACGTTATTAAATACAAAATGAATTTAATTCTGTACGTAGCTACCGTTGATTAAAATACTTCACGTTTGCGGTCAGTTTTCATGTGATATTTGCCAAAATATACTTACTACCACTTCAATAGATGGCCGAATTTATAGTCAGTGCAAACAGAGCAATGGTTTCTCAACCGCATGTTGCGGTTGCAGATCTGATGCGGCTGCCCTCAGGGCCTCAAGTCTGCTATTACAATAGTGTCGGAATGGTCTAGTATCATTGATTTCATAATTGTTGATTTTGACAAGTTTGGTAATCTACTAATATAATGGCGTCATTATGACTTTCCAATGTCATAACTGACACGTCATTGAAAGAAATGATATAGAATGGTAATCTCGTACAAAATGACAATTGAATGACTGACTTAGGCGGTAATCTGCTAAAACTTTGACAGTTCCTTTGATCAGTGACCTACCATCTAGAACGTCATTGTGCAGTCATTGCTTTTAATTCGACCGACCAATGATCGACCATTATGAATTTAGCAGATTACGAACTTTTAGCAAAATGACAATGTGATCGTGTTGGAATGACGAAATTATAAAAATAGCAGACTTGGCTCCCAGGTCAGTAAGCCGCATTCGCAACCGCATCGTTCGGGCTATCTGACTGCTGGTCGCAATGCGGCTAACTTTACTGGCGAAAGTCTTTAATACTCTAAAGTTCGACAAATACGAGCAATCGAAAAGACTTCGTTTTTAAGAGAACTTCATTTTGTAATGCGATTGATAGAACTTGGTCACTAACTGTTTGATGAAATAAACGCGATGAAAGATGTGCAAGTGAATGCAGTACTGGAGACTTTAATTAAAACTTTGTTCCAAACATCCGAGTCAGCGCGGCTGGAATGGGATCCTTTTAGACACTCTTCAAAACAGGATGAAAGGCATTGTATGAAACTCTGAAACTTGAGAAAATGTAGTGAAAGACATGGGCCAGGCACTGGTTCAGGAAATATTGTATAAGAAACAGCATTCTAAAAGGTCAGCTTCCAATTACAAAACTACCAAATACACTGGATACTGAATGGTTTTTGAATTAAATTAACCTCTAACCGACTTTTATATTGGAGTCTCGTAAAGAATTCGAATTGCTATTTGAAATTCGATTTCTTCAAGACCCACTTGAAGAAAAACTTTCTGGAAAAAAACAATATTGTGATAAAGTGAACTACGTAAGGCATCGTATATTCAATAGGTTGTGAATTCGATTTCCAGTTCAATTCTAAATGGAAATAGCTGTAATAAATATTTAAATACGCCAAAGAATGTGTTCATAGAAATTGGTCTGGATATTTAAGAAGCTACAGCATGTTTTGGATAACAATGTAGACATTGAGACATCACATTTTCTTTTAAAAAGTAATCAGTATGATCGATTCACTGAATTGAGTATAATGAGATAGGTAAAGGAGAAAACATACGATTGACGAGTTGATATCCTTTGTTCCTACACTCTCTCTTGTCAAAGTTGTGATATTTTTGACAGAGGTTTTACGAGAAAATTTATTTACCAATAATTTTTTGTTTCACTAACTCTATTTGGAGAAAATTCACTAACACTGTAAGAAATTGTCCGAAATAAATGTTTTTATAATATTACTAGCTGAGCCGGCAAACGTTGTTTTACCATGCCAATAATATATTTTTTTTGCGCGGTGGAAATTCTCTTGGACTTCCTCCGTCGTGGGGGTGACGGAGGGGCATGCCGGGCTCTTACCGGCTAAAACCACTGCGGTGTACCTCTGCCTATGGCCGGGGGTGCGGGATTCGCATGAGCATTCACCGCTCCCCCGACAGGCCAAGACTTGCTGTTCTTCAGCAGGTCTCACATCCCCGTGCGGCCATTTCCATAGCGGCCGCACCCACTCTCTCCTGGCGCGCGTGGAACACTGCGCCGCCAACTCGGGCCTATCTGGTAGGACGACGGACGCCCCTAGTCCGCCGCCCGCAGGCCACCTCTCATAGAGGTCGCAGATCGTTTTGCACCCTTCTCGGGCGCCCGGTGCGTCTCCTGCGGGAGGGGAGAGAGGATGCGGCTTCTCTCTCCCGCTCGGCTGCCTCCTTTGCAGACATGACATCCTCGCAAAAGGAGGCAACCCCGACTTATGCTTAGACCTACCAAGTATACACAAAAAATGACATAAAAGTCGCTCAGGCCATTTCGGAGGAGATCCATTACCAACACAACTGTGACAAACACTGCTGTGATTTTAAACACTGCTGTAAATGTTAGATTAGATTATGAATACTACCACAACCTAGACACAACCTAGGTTGTGCTGAATTCTTTTTTCTATAGTAAAACTAGCTGACCCGACAGACGTTGTCCTGTCAATTGATTTTTCAAAGGAGTTGTTTCAAAATGTATGGAGCCTGGGCCCAGTCCTTGTACACCAAACTTAAAAATAGGAAAACACATTTTAAGGGGCTATTAAACGACTTTTACAGATTTTAAACTGGCAATCACGTCAAAATGTGCAGTGTAAATGATTTGAAAAAATTTTTTCAAACCATTTTTTCATTTTACCATTTTTTACCTTTTTTTTTTTTTTTTTTTTGCAGAGTTTTGGACGCAAAACTGATGCAAAACGGACGCAGTCTGCGTCCAAAACTTTCAAAATTTAGTCGAAAAAATTAAATAAAAGTAGTATTCTTTCAAAATTAAAAAAAGGCGTATACTAAAAGATAGATAATAAAATTGTCTGTAAGGTAGTGTAAGTTTTGGATAATTATACTTGGTAGATTTTGTGTGATTGTCAATGTTTTGTCCTCGTCAGACACAACTTCACGAGTTAATTAAACTATTTAATATGAACTAATGAAAAATATTCACTTTCTATATGATTAAGAGAATGTTCTAGTTTAACATATATTTTTTTCAAATCATTTACACTGCACATTTTGACGTGATTGTCAGTTTAAAATCTGTAAAAGTCGTTTAATAGCCCCTTAAATAGTTCTCAACTGTCTAATTACTTCAAAATGGCTGTGTGAGCAGGTAAAACACAAGAAGCTGCACTTGCAATCGCAACACACAATAATAAAACAGTCATGGTGGTTAGCTGTCATTTTGATTGATTAATGACGTTTGACATTTATAATTCTGATTTTCTGCATCGATTTATGGATAGCCAGGTAAACGGATTGGAAAGAAACGGTGTTGAATTAAAAAAAAAACGAAAGGGTTTTGTTATAAATAACTCCAGAAACTAGAAACAAAACAAGACTAAAGCACAGAACATATAGACGAAAGTGACACTATTGTGACACTGACATCTGGCAGTTCTCTTTCTGTGATCAATGGTCGATCTATGGTTTATAGAGAAGCTAAATCTGAGTGACGCCATGTTGAAAATGCATAAAAATAATAGTTTAATATCAATTTACAACCACAACAGTATTCATTTAAATGAATTATCTGTATTTTTCCCGGATTCTACGGATTTTTCTCTTTTTTTTTGAAGTGGTGTACATAGACTGGGCCCAATATGAAACATGTCCTTTCCCTGGAGTTCCACAAATATTTAAAAACCTAAAATTAGCCAAATCGGTCCAGCCGTTCTCGAGTTTTAGCGAGACTAACGAACAACTATTATTTTTTATTATACAGAAGATATAGGTAGTCTATTAGCACTCAGGGATAATGCAATGATAAGCGAACGAGTTACCAAAATCTGACCCGTAGTTCCGGAGACAGAACACAAAGTAAACAAACATACAAAGTTTTCAGCATCATAATTTTTATTTGTGTATGTACGTTTATGTTTGTAATCGCACTTACGATTAAGGAGAAACTCCTAGTGTGGAATAACGTTTAATAAAAAAAAGCAATGATATGGAAAATACAATACAGATTGGTAGTTACTTGAGACAATCTGTAAAGTTAGCCTTATCTATACCTACCTATTGCGCCATAAAACTACAGTTTACCTACTTAGTGGTAAGAGTCATTTTTCCATTATGTGCATTTGTTTTTGTGCATTTGTTTTTGCGCATTTGTTTTTGCGCATTTGTTTTTGCGCATTTGTTTTTGCGCATTTGTTTTTGCGCATTTGTATTTGCGCATTTGTTTTTGCGCATTTGTTTTTGCGCATTTGTTTATGCGCAATTTTTTTTGCGCATTTGTTTTACACCAACTGTCTTTTTCAACATATTAAGCATCAGCTGCTCTGCTTTATTGGTTTATTCTTTCTTTCTATAACGAGACTGACGTTAATTTGTAATTTTTTCCTAACATATTATTTTTTGCTTTTCACCTGTGTGTTCAGAAATTGTATTATTACTTGCAATCCTATTGAATTACCTGAGCCAGCTCTGTTCGTCGAGCCAAAAGTCTCCGTCTGATTAGATTTTTGTATTAGGTTCGGTGTATAAAATTTGGTGACAATTTTCGTCTTTCATTTGTTTCGGGTAAGTACCTATTTACTCGTTCAATTTTGTTTGTTTTTTTTTAAAGAAAAATAATGCTATTCTTTTTGTAACGTATTCAATTTTTACGTTTAGGTAATAATAATAATAATAATAATAATATGTGGGGACATTTTCACACACGGCCATCTGACCCCAAACTAGGGAGACCCTGTACTATGGGTGTCAGACAGCTGATATACATACACAAATACATTTTTTTTTGTAAATACATACATATATAGATAAACACCACCCAGACACAAGGCAAACACAAGTGCTCATCACACAAATGTTTACCCTGGGCGGGAATCGAACCCGCAACACGCTGGTAATGGTAGGTAATTGAATTTTGCCTGTGACTTTATTTTATATAATGCTTATTTATGTGTAACTATTTACACCTGTGGCACTCAGGGATCAGAACGAAGCAACGTTCTCAATATTAGCGCTTTCTAACAAAAACAAACTCTTTAGAATTATGATGTTAGTATAGATAATGTGTTATGTAAACAATACGTAAACCTAAAAGGTGTATCTAAATTACCAGTAACATCTCATTTATGCAGGTTTAAGAGCTTTTAAACCGATTTGATGCTGTTCCTGCAGCATCCATTCTGAAATTTAATTTAAAGTCAACATGATCTTCCCGAGTAGCTGAACAAACTTCCATTGCGCTGCTCTATGACTTAATTAAGCGAAGCTAAGCTAAAACCGCCGTTACGATTGATTGTGTATTTACTTTCACATTAGCTTGGCTTCCACATTTATTATGCGAACCACAGACTATAGAATTCACTGCCCGCCTTTCTGTTCCCCAATAATCTGGGTATCTTCAAGGCACGATTAAACTGGTTGATCCTACGCTGGCGTACTCCACTTAAGGCCACATCATCAATTAAGATCCAGGTGAGTTGTGGTCGAATGCAAAGCCATATCGTATGTAAAAAAAACTTATACTACAAAAAATGGTAGAAGTTTTCATTCCTATTTTATTTATTACTTTAAGAAATAGACACTTACTGCCACACTCAGAGATGCCATTTAATAATAATTAATCATTAACTTTAATTAACTAACATAACGTGTAACGCTGTCAGTCAAAAATATGACAGATTGAGAAAATTTTAATGTTGTTGACAAGTGCCAAGTTATGTTGATCAATTAAATCAATGATTAACTTTTATTAAGTGACGTCTCTGAGTGTGACAGTAAAAACCTTAAATAAGAACTTCCAACTACAAGCAGAATAGTTCATATTCAAGTTCTAAACTTCGGTATTTAATTTTACGAACATCATGTTTGCCTACATCACTCCTTAAAAAAACAATGTCCCCAGCCGACTCTGTCTGTCTGTCTGTTCGAGATAAACCCAAAAACTATTGAACGGATTTTCATGCGGGTTTCAAGGTTTAGGTGTATCATTTTTAAAGGTATTGTGTACATTGGTTTAAATATGACGATAATATATTCATTCAAAGCTGGGCGGATTTTATACTAATAGCATTTAATACTTCGGGTTGTGTGCGAATCGTCTAGACAGTATAGACCCTACTTTAAGTAAGGTAAAACAGGCCCTAGCTATTATTAAAAACTTTTTGCAGCAAAAATCTCTTTGTACAAAACAAACTCTAATTAAGCAGGTGGAAAAGCAATTAGTAGAACAAACAGTTTACCGTGAAGTTGGTTTGTTGGCAGACGCCGCGCCCACACAGCAACTTGCGAGCCGATCGCTGGAAGTTCCTCGTCATCAGACAGTACACTATCGGGTTAATGGCTGAGTTCGCGTGGCCTGTTGATAAAAAGCAAATTAATAAAGTTTAATACTTCGTTGACGTCACTCGGAATGCTGTCGCACTGAAATGGAATAGTGCTTGGACTGGTTACATGTTAGACGATCATTGGGCCATAATGCAATTTGCGGAATTCACTGCCAGCCTCTCTGTTCTCTGATAAGTATAATCAGGGTATTAACAAGGCACGAGTGAACCGGTTCATCCTAGTCAAGCGTGCCACCATTATCTAGCAAACCTATTAGAATATAAAAAAAATGCACGACCCATTGGAACCGTCGACGCGGCTATCTTCACGACCGTCATGTTGAGTTAATTTGCTGAGTTCCATTATTTTTTATTAAATGAGCCTCAGAAAGTAAAAGCCAGCTGTTATTCATAGATCTTTGACAGTCGTTATGAGACAAGACAGAAAGTCCTACAACGAGTTTTACCAAAGGGTATCGTGTTAGCCTGTAAGTGGGATGTGAATGTCGAGCGAATATCGATATTAGTAATTGTTCTGAAATAGCTAGGCTGATGATTCATCTGATTGAATGACTATTAATTTTGGCCTTGGTTTTTTTTAAAGTTCTTGCAGGCTTGCGTTTGGCCGCAACTCACCTAATCTACAGTGATGATTCGGCTTAGGCTGTTATATAGTTTTTCTTTTTCACAAAAAAGAAGACTGACTTATAAAGTATTACTTAAATCATTATTAATAAGGTCATTAACCAGTGTCGACTAGCAAATTTGTTTTTTTATTAATTAATAGGCTTGCGTTTGACCGCAATTCACCTGGGGGCCAAGTCTGCTATTTTTATAATTTCGTCATTCCATCACGATCCCATTGTCATTTTGCTAAAAGTTCGTAATCTGCTAAATTCATAATGGTCGACCATTGGTCGGTCGAATTAAAAGCAATGACTGCACAATGACGTTCTAATGGTAGGTCACTGATCAAAGAAACTGTCAACATTTTAGCAGATTACCGCCTAAGTCAGTCATTCTGTTGTCATTTTGTACGAGATTATTATTATTATTATATTACCATTCTATATCATTTCTTTCAATGGCGTGTCAGTGGTTGACCATTGGAAAGTCATAATGACGCCATTATATTAGTAGATTACCAAACTTGTCAAAATCAACAATTATGAAATCAATGATAGACCATTCTGACACTATTGTAATAGCAGACTTGAGGCCCTGATCTTAAGTGATAATGCGGCCTAATTCAACCCAACTCAATTCACATCATCAGAAACCTATTAGGTAGTATTATCAAAATCTTTGGGACATTTGCCTCAATAGGATGCGTCGTCACGATTGCCATCCGAACTACACAATACATAAAGGGACATACGTGACGTGAATGTTATCAATCAGATTGAATAACCACAGAGTATTTAATATTCATACAGAACCGACGCGCCCAACATAAGTTTTCGCACTCTATGATTTCGTTAGCATAGTCTGTGTATTTACTGAGTAACTTAATATACTGCTAGAATAACATTGTTTTAACTTAACCTATTTTCAAAGTATTTCTCTCTAATTTAAAAGTTAATTGTAAGTTAAGTAAAGCTACTAAATAGTTCTGAACTATGTACGTATTTTCACAATTAATTTTGTTTGCATACTTAATTAAAGCAAGTTTATAGGTAAGTCGTAACACAGATATAAACTAAGGTTCAAACTGAAATTATTAATGGTCAAATGTATGTAAAGTAACTTTTTATCCGTGAATCAATTTTTGTAATCGGGCTCGTTCTTCCAAAGTTTGGATTGTTGGCAACACCGAGTGAAGCTACTGAGAGCGGCGGTGAGGGAGGAGGGACCGAGGTGATGCCGGTAGAAACGGCGTGACGATCGGCCCTTTTCCAGCGACCGACCTCAACGTGGACGCTTGTGCTGAGCTTACCTTTGCTTAATTTTGTTACCTACTGATTTATTTTAAAGTGAATTACTGATTTAATAAGTTGATTGTCTATCTACATTATATTCAAATTAAATACCAAGTTTGTTTTGCTTTAAGAGCCTTAAATAGTAGAAAACCTGCAATCACCTAACAGGATCTTATAAACAATGAACAAGAAAAAGTTAAAAACAAGCAATATTTTCCTGTTTATTTGTTATTTTTTTCTATTACCGGTGTTCACTAACAAGGCAACAAGAAAGAAGTTATCTTTGAGACAAATTCTCAAGATCTCATTTGTATTCATTTCAAGATCTGTATAGGAACATCAAAAGTAACGAGAAAAAATAAATCGTTCAACAGGAATCAAACGCGAGATGAATCGGTTGACTGAAGCGGACAAACACGTAATGATTTTGAATTAGATACACAATATTTGTCTTTGAATATCACGGAGGCGTATTTGTGTACAAGAAAAAAAATACAGATATAAAATAAACAAAAGAAGTTTTATGTTACGCACATAATATTGGTACTGTAAAGGTTGTATACAAAATGCAACCAGGTCGAAAACATGTTACGAAATGTTTCTTCTGAACACTTAAAATAGATTTTAAAATAAGTTTGAAATTAGAAGCGCTATGCTTATTTTTCTATCAAAATGATTGTTTACCTTGCTGGTAGAGCGCTGAAGCGAAGGAACTATTACTTAATCTGTGGCTGAAGTTTAACATACAATACAATAGAATTTATTCGGATTTCCTCTTTAATTTATGGGATTTATTTGTTTTTCTTTTTTTTGTGTTTTTTTATGTACATAAAGTTTAATAAATAAATAAATAATAAATAATTTACAAAAAATAAATTTAATTTAATTATTCTAATTCAATTCAATTAAATCTTAGTTATTTAATTTGATCTAATCTATTCCAATTAATTTAACCTATGTTCTTTAATTTTATTGTAATTTATTTCACTGTAATCAATGTAGCTTTAAAGTATTTTTTTTCTAAATAGTGCATAAATTGTTTTAATTATTTAATTATCTGCGCGATTATTAGTGTATGTTGTGCTTTTCTATAAGTGATGAGCGCTTAGATTTAAGTTTGCAATGTACAAATGATAAAGTAACAATGTACTCATCGTTGAAAAGCCTTCTAAAAAATAAATAAATAAATAAAACTCTACGACTTCTCACACACCATAACGCACGTAAGGATATACGACTACACAGCTGCTTTACAGTACTGTAAGACCTTAGCCCGTACTGGGTCTTACAGTACTGTAAGACTTTAGCCCGTACTGGGTCTTACAGTACTGTAAGACCTTAGCCCGTACTGGGTTTTACAGTACTGTAAGACTTTAGCCCGTACTGGGTCTTACAGTACTGTAAGACTTTAGCCCGTACTGGGTCTTACAGTACTAAGACTTTAGCCTGTACTGGGTCTTACAGTACTGTAAGACTTTAGCCCGTACTGGGTCTTACGGTACCGGATCGTAGCATGTTCTGATGTGTATTATGGTGTAGGAACAGGGAGAATTAGGAGGGTGAGTAGAGTGGAAATCAAGAGACACTTCTATATGAATGAATCAATAGCACGTCGGCCTCTGACAACGCCCGGGCCAAACAAAACATTGATATACTTAGGTATAACCTTGATTTCAGCACTGTGACGTTTTTAAATGTTACAGCACCATGCTGAGATAGGGGCCTTTTGGCATCGTACAGGACCGATTTCGTTTCTTATTTATTTTTTTATTTTACAATAATAATTAAACCTTGTTGTTATTTGTGTGTTTTGTCCTGTGCGGGCCATAAATGCTTTTTCTTTTTCTTTCTTTCACGCTTCTCAATTGAATATGCTTTCTAGAACTTTACTAATCTAGAGAGTTTAGACGAAACATTTTATCAAGTGATTTCGACCTGCATGCCTTATGCGTGCATCCTTTACAATACCTAGCCTTATTTTAGTTTCACACATTTTATTACATTATGGTAAAAAAAGCGGCCAAGTGCGAGTCGGACTCGCGCATGAAGGGTACCGTATCAGCAAGTAACATAATATAAAAGTGCTTGTAGTTCGTTGTAACTTTGATCGATGTTTTAATAGTAAATTGCGGTTTACGATTTATGACGTATTAAAAAAAAACTACTTACTAGATCTCGTTCAAAAAAATTTTTAGTGGAAGTTCAATATATAATATGTTTTATCATTCTCTTATTTTAGAAGTTACAAGGGGGGGGGGGGCGGACACATTTTACCACTTTGGAAGTAGTAGAAGAAAAAAAAAATAGAAACCTCAATATCATTTTTGAAATGAAGACCTTTCCATAGATACCACTACCACTCGCATGGATTTGATGAAAAAATAATTTTGAGTTTCAGTTTTAAGTATGGGGAACCCCCAAAATGTATTGTTTTTTTTTCTATTTTTGTGTAAAAATCTTAATGCGGTTCACAGAATACATTTACTTACCAAGTTTCAACAGTATAGCTCTTATAGTTTTGGACAGACAGACAGACAGACAGACATGAGGAATCTATAAGGGTTCCGTTTTTTGCCATTTGGCCACGGAACCCTAAAAAAACACAGTACTCGCGCACCAGAGAGCGGAGTAGGTAAACGTACCGTAAACTCTATCGGTTTTTAAATTGGAAATACACCTTACACAAATAAACATTAACCACCATTACCTTAAATATACATTTACTTTGAAGGCTTTATTGCTATCAATGGGTAATACTAATCGTACTGAAAAGCTATAAGAAAACCGTATTTTTCCATTTCCAATTTCAAAATCGACTCAACTCGAATACTTTTACGTTAAAGCATTTGTGCCAGGGCTTCTGGAAAATAATTTACATTGCAGATTACATTCATTTACACAGAATTAATTACGTTTTTATAAACATACAAAGCGAAATAAACTATTACAGTAACAATAATATTGTACGGAATGCATTAATAAATGCGTTGTTCGGTATTAGAATTATTCGAAAAGTTTTGCTCTGGGAGGAAAATAATATTTTGGTTTTTTTGTAACGTAGTGGTTAAAACCCGGCTGCATCAAAATAAGGGGACTATAACGTTTAATTATTCTATGTCCATTTGAAAATATCAGTTTCATCTACACAGTTACATAGCATAGGTACCAGTCTATGTTCTGGAAAACAGATTCTGGAAAAAAATCTCAACTAACACTACAACGAGAAAAGATTTGATTTTTGGTATGTTTGTTTATAAAAGACTGGCGACCCGACTCGGCTTCGCATGCCTATAGCCTTCCTCGATAAATCGGCTATACAACACTAAAATATTTTTTCAATTCGAGTCAGTTCGTTCAACCAAACAAACAAACCAACAAACAAACTCTTCAGTTTTATAATATTACTAGCAACCCGACCCGGCTTCGCATGGGCCTATAGTCTTTCTCGATAAATGGACTATTAAACACAAAAATAATTTTTCAATACGAACCAGTAGATCCTGAGATTAGCGCGTTCAACCAAACAAACAAACTCTTCACGTTAATATAATATTAGTATTAGTATTAGTATTAGTATTAGTATTAGTATTAGTATTAGTATAGATAGTATAGATAAAATCAAAAAAATAATGAACTGATTTAAAAAAATATTTAGTTACGTTGTCCCCAAGTGATAAAGGCTATATTTTCAAAAAGACCTCGCAGGCGGTCACCTTACCGCTGGTCTGACATTAAAATGTCATCATCTACCTAGCCTTTTCCCACCTATTCCAAGCTGATTATCAGTGTTTTGCATGGAGCGACTGCCTATCTAAACTCACCACTCATTTAATGGGTAACACGATACCCCTTGGTAAGACTTTCTGACTTCTGACTACCCATAACGACTGCCAAAGATCTATGAATGACAACCGGGACCAACGGCTTTACGTGATTTCCGAGGCACGGAGGGAACTCGGTATGACATGGATGATCACCCATCCGCAGACCAACCGCGGCAAGCGTACCTAGCTTAACCTTTGACCGATGGATCTGTCTGGTTTCTCCTTAGCCACTTGATCCTCCTCCTCTGACAAAAAATTGGGATGACTCATTGAGACAGAACCAAGTTTAACTCACCCATGAACAGCGCATAAGGTAGAAACATGCTGAGATCCTTAGCGTCCACTAAGTTGACGTCGAGTAGGAGTTGCATGATGTTGTACGGCATCCAGCACATCGCGAACAGTACCGCTAGGAGCAGGAGGATCCACGCCACTCGCTTCCTCTCCTTCATCAGTCTTAGACCCTGAAAGTATTTGCCCTGTTAACACAAATATTTAAGAAGCATTCTTAAATTAATAATAATTTAGTTCCAAGATGGCTGTGCTTGGAGTTTCTTTGAGCAATAAAATCCGGAACGAGAAAATTCGCCGAAGTACTAAAGCATCACATCATCATCATCATTTCAGCCGAAAGACGTCCACTGCTGGACATAGAGGCCTCCCCCAAGGAGGGTTGCCATAATCGCCACGCTTGGCTGGCGGGTTGACGATCGCAGTATGGTTGTTACAAATGCACAGAGAACGCTGCTGCCCATTCTCTGGTACGTCCCTTAGTTGCCTCTTACGACACCCACGGGATAATATGGGACCGGCATACCTTTCAGAATATACAAGTTGAAGTTGCAATGGGCAGGCCACATTGCTCGACGAACCGATAACTGATGGAGAAGAAAGGTTCTCGAGTGGTGACCACCAAATGGACCGATGACATCGTCAAGGAAATGGATAACCGGTGGATGTAAGCGGCAGATTGCCACTCGCTGTGGTGTACTATGGGCCTTTGCCTGTTTATATAAACTTATATAGTGACGTCTTTACGACTATCACTACCTATTCGCGTATCTGTTTGTAAACGGGTCTATCCGACCAAAGAAAAATTACAAAAATAAAAATGGATTGGTCAACTCATCCCCCGGGATCAGTTTTGAAGGGGATCAATTGACTAAAGAGCCCTGTGTACCTATATAAACAAAATGAAACTATGCTATTAAAGTGGACGTCTTCTGGCTGATGATGCTGATAATGATGAACCAAATGGGTGGCCAAAGTACACTTCGCATGTGATATGTCCAAATATCTTGTGGATCCACAAGATATTTGGACATATCATACGCACCGAAAGCTTTTATGGTATGTACAGGAATGGTAGGTACAGGGGAAGTTAAAAGGTCAACGTTTTTGCGGCAACAAGATCGACAGACATCATTAAATCGACTACGCAGTGTTCCCATAGTGACCTACCTACCTGCCTACCCTACCTGTCCTGCCTACCCTATTTATTTTTTTGTGATTTGTTTGTCAAGTTTTTTAATATATACCTATTCTGCTATTGGTGGCGGAGACATGATTTATAATTTGTTAGGTTTAACAAATTATAAATCATGAAAATCGGAGAAGCCGTTGTCGAGTTACAAAAATGGTGTCACTAATACGACTTGTTTTATATGTACCTAAGGATAAATATGGACTCTTCCAAGTCTTGATTCCAAATCACGGATTTTCGCAGTAAGTAAAATCCTCGAAATAACTCAAGTCTTTCCTGCCTTTGAATTAGAAATATAACAATAAACAAAAGGAAAACAAAAGAATGGTCTGAGTAATACATTATTTATTTGGCGTCTCCAATTGAGCCTTCATATCCGGGCAATTTAGCCTTACATAAAAACAATGTAAGATTGTTATTCATCGACCGTTTTTCTAACTTTCTCATTAGTACTTTTATAATTCTCTGGAAATACGTATTCAATTATTTATTTTAATCACTTAAAAGAATTAAATTATGTACATAGCTCAAAAATAAATTAAAAAATATATACATATATATGCGGCAGACATATCCACCCCACTCCCATTTAAGCTGGGCAGCCTTTTGAGCTACGTCAACGATCTGTGTTTTGGAGCGCAGTATGGTATTACGAATGCGATCGGTTAATTTAATACCAAGTATACTGCGCTCCATAGCACGTTGGCAAACCTTAAGTTTGGACTTTTGAATGTTAGTCAAAGACCAAGTCTGTGCTCCATCGGTTAAGATGGGAAGAATACACATGTCCTTGACCTTGACATGTCTGCCACATGCCGAACGACCTATGGGCCCGTAAATCCTAAAATTTGCGCCCTGAAATGATGAAACGGGGCCGCGGTAGACCACTTAAGAGATGGCGGAATAACTTGGATAGCTTCCTTAAAATTTGGCAAGAAATAGCTAAAAGTCGAGACCGATGGAAGCAATGGAGGGAGACCTTTGCCCTGCAGTGGGACAGTACAGGCTAATAATAATAATAATAATAATAATACATTATGTGTACAATGGAGGGCTCACAGGGCATCAAAAAAACTCGTCCTCAAATTTTCAATAAAGTCGTTAAATAGCTGTTTTCTTAAGACAGGTGTGACCAAACTTGTCTAAGTCTTATGGTGAGAATAAAATTACTCATTACTCTACAGTTAGAGGTCTTTAGACTATTCAAAATTTTAATCCCGAAATAACTGTATATCCGAGAGTAATGGCTATACCGCAAAAAAACATCGAGTATACAAGGTATCCAAGATTAATATAATGGCGGCCGCTACTTCATACTCGTACCAGCTGACAATGACAACTCGTGTTCAATATCATTGACAGTTGAGACCACTATAAAGCGGCAAAATTATACAGACATAAAATCTTGCGTTCCGCTTTATAAACAATTGTATTTCAATTTTAGTAGACTTACATATGTGGTTTATCATTAATTCCTCAACTTAAGAGTAACAATACATAGTTTTTGGCTTTGGCTATTGGCTTCTCTACGTTTTTTTTTTTTTTTTTTTTAATCATTTGATAGGCATACGTTTGACCACTATCTCACCTGATGGGAAGCGATGATGCGGTCTAAGATGGAGCACGCTTGCCTAGAAGTAACCTATTCACTCTTAACTTAAAGACTCCCGGGTTGTAGCTATCAGGAAACAGACTCAGGCAAGGAATTCCACTCCTTAGCAGTACGCACAATGAATGTGTTCCCAAAACGTTTTGTGCGTTGTGTTTGTGATGAAAAAACACAAACGAAGTTATCTGAGATTAAGACCAATGAGTAAAATATCTAAATGTTAGTTATTTTAGTGTAAGATGGCATTTGGTCCAATGTTATCCCTTATTATAATAATTATTTATTTCGAGTATGAAAAGGTCAGGTTTCGGACTGATCGCTTCGTTTTTAACTTCTATACAAAAATAATAAATATAAATAACAATATTTTACTTACAAACCCTATTTACAGTAAAATCTGGGATAATTTTTAAAACATCATCCTAAATCAGGTGACAGATGCTAGCAAAATGTTTGATAAAATCACAATTTATCAAAGAGACGAGCAAGACGTTTGTGGAAAACATTTTTTTGAAATATGATTTATAATCTTAATCAGTTGACGTAAATCTCTAGTTACTAGGTAGAGGCCTATCTTTGATATTGAACTAGTTTTTTTCTGAGAAAAAAAAACGAGATGAAACCTCATGTTGTTATAGTCTGTCAAGCGAATCATTCCATGAAATAGGCGGCAAATTTAAAAATTCGTGTTGTCTCCCAGATCATACTGTGCAAACAGTCATGATACCTACTACTCAATATATTTTTTTGTGGAATCAGGACTTATCTTTCTATCAAGACTGTTTTTTTTACAGTATGATCTGGGCATTTTTATTAAGTTGGCGCCTATTTCGAGGCACGACTCACTTGACAGACTATTAGGATATATTTAGTGCGACTTAAACTCATAATCTTTTTTGATGCCTGTGTAGAAATCAATTCAATAATATTCCAGCACTGGCAACAATAACTATTTACTTTTATTCGTAATTAAGTGGCAACATTTTTGTCTCTGCGTTTCCTCTTTCTTCTTTTTAGTGCTCAGTACCCTAAGGGTAAAAATGTGACCCTATTACTCCACTCTCCGTCTGGCTGTCTGTCATCAGGCTGTATCTCATGAACCGTGTTAGCTAGACAGTTGACATTTTCACAGATGATGTATTTCTGTTGTCGCTCTAACACACATGCTAAAAACAATACAAATATTTGAGAGGGACTCTAATACAACAAATGTATTTTTTTGCCGTTTTTAATAATTAATTTGAAGAAAACAAATTACCACTTAAATAAATAAAAAACTACATTTTTAATTCTTTTTTCATAAGACTATTTTTATAACTGATCTACTTACTTAATAGAAAAGGGTACCAAAATAAAAAAGGAGTGTATCTGACTGGTAATAAAATAAAATATACATGTTTTTGTTCTAGAAGTCATGGGATTTTTTTGATACCAACGTGTAATTCATACTAACATTCAGGTAAAAATGCATTCGTTGTCCCAGTTGTCCCAGTAACTATACTTACTCTAATAAATATACTATAAAATACATAAAATACCAAACAAGAAAACAACCCCATTTGACCTTTTCTAATTCAACGAAATACGTAGGTACGTACTTCTAAGATACTTAACGATGTCTATTATATTTTAACGAGTGGGTTGAAGAAGCTGTTCTTTTTTTGCGTAAAAAGAAAAGTTAAATGTTTATTTTTTCTTGTCTTCTTGCAAAGATCAATGTTTGATACATGTTATACCTATTGTTAAAAAATATACCGTTATTTTTGATTTAGAGCCTCATAATTTATAATATTTAAATCTTTTTTTATGATTTAATAAAATAATAATAATATTTTTTGGATGGGTGACCATGCTTTTCGTACCAAGACTTCTCCGTGCCTAGGAAAAGTAGTAAAGCCGTTGTTCATTCGTAAATATTGAAGAGTCGTTATGGGTAGTTAGAAGCCAGAAAGTATCTGGATACCCAGTGATTGGGTTGCGGAGGTCAGACAGGCAGTCGATGTAAAACATTGGTATTCAGCTGCATCTGGTTAGACTGGAAGCCGACGCCAATATAGTAGGGTAAAGGCTAGGCAGATATAATCCATACTATCCATACTTCCATACTAATACTAATTATACTAATACTAATTTACTATTTACTAATTACTAATTCCTAATTCCAAATTTACTAATTTACCTATTTACAAATTTACTAATTTGCTAATTTGCTAATTTACTAATTTATTAATTTACTATTTTACTAATGTTACTAATTACTAATTATTATTTTACTATTTACTAATTACTTATTTACGAATTTACTAGTTTTACTAATTTACTAATAATACTAATATACTATTCATACTTTATTAATATTATAAATGTGAAAGTAACTGTCTGTTACGCTTTCACGATGAAACGGCTGAACCGATTTTGATGAAACTTGGCATGTATATAGCTTGAACCCCAGGGAAGGACATAGGCTACTTTTTAATCAGCGACTTCGACTGCATCCACTATAACCGACATTCACGCAGACGAAGTCGCGGGCAAAAGCTAGTAATATTATAAATGCGAAAGTAACTCTGTCTGTTACGCTTTCACAATGAAACGGCCGAACCAATTTTGATGAAATTTGGTATGAAATTAGGTTGAAACCTAGGGAAGGACATAGGCTACTCTTAAATCTGGAATTTCGTCTGCACCCGCGATAACCGACAATCACGCGGAGGGCGAGAATTACTCTGGTGTACGAAATACCCGCACAATACATTTACTTTCGACAATTTTTACATATTATTATAAAAAATATATATGCACGAAATAAAAATTCAAAGTATTCGTTAACATAATTTTTTTTATATTTATAATTAAATATTTTTTAATATATTTAAAAGCATTATTGCAAAGACTAAAATACCTACAACAATGACAAAAATGTATTTCAAAATTTAGTGTACAAATACCCTTTCTTGTGTTTATTTAATTACATGAAACAAAAACACAGGGGCACATGAAACCCTGGTATAGAGTTACCTGTAATAAGACAGGAAACCGAATAAGGTTCTGTGGGTTATTACGTAAATAGATACTATGTAGGGACTGTTTGTAGATAAAAGGAACCGGAAAAACAAGAACATCAAATAAACTGGTTTGTTTATTTCCATTTACGAAAATAAATCGGTTTACTATTGTCAAAATGAACTAATTAAACCTTGTCAAAATATTCTACATTTTACAAAGCGTAATGATTTTAAATATATTGGCAAGATTAAGAGATTGGTTTTATATATTTTGGCAAGACATAGCGAAAAGTCGAGAGCGATGGAAGGAATGGAGGGAAGTCTTTGCCCAACAGTGGGGTAGTACAGGCTAAATATAATAAAAAATAATTATTATAATAATAAATATGGTAAGTGTTAGATTAATATTGATCTGATATAGCTGGATATAATTTGGACAAACTGCCATCTTTGTCTTTTTGATAACTTATCTTCTCTCTAGAATGCATGTAAACCACGAATACACTACTTTACTCAATCTATTATACAATCTTCAGTATCTTTAATCAATATTATCTTCTTTTTTTTAATTTAGTTAATACAGAGGTGTTACTTAATTCTAAACTCGCCAAACTTTTACGTTTGATGGCGAGAGGCGCTCTTTTCTTCTCTCTCTGTCAAATCTGTCAAGCTTAGTCGTGCTTAGAAGCATTATCAATAGATGTCGCTGTACGATGTTTTCTTAAAAATATTTTATTTGTGCTTGTCTGTGGCCTGCGCCCGTCATTGCTCTCTCTGCTACTCTGTGAGCGTGACGTCTTTCCGTTGTTGTTACAATAAAATGTTAACTTCATAGTTGGACAAGTTAAGTTTTATTCTCAAATCAAGCTCCGTCAAATCAAGACGGATAGATGGGATCCAGATCCCTTCGTCCTTCCGTCTAGTATTAGAATCATTATCATAATCTGAATCATAATAGAATCAGAATAGAATCAGTATCAGAATCATAAGCCGTATATTATGTAAACATAGGTTTTACATTTTTTAAATGATGTGATGGTTGGCTCATGTTGCCAGAACCAGGCTTAATACAATGCCCTTATTTTATGAAACTTAAATATAATGGACTTCTAATTTAAGTCTTTGGCTGAAGATTTTTTGTGTTTACCTAAATATGAATGGAAAACGAAATACGTAAGTCACTATCTTCAAAGAAACGCTTTTCATGATTTAAACAAAACATTGCTGTTGACTTGAGATAGAGAAGAACAAAGAGTTCGCGCTCTAAAATTCATTTCGGCTTTCAATACTCTGAGTACTGGTAAAAGTATGTAGACGTGTAGTACAATATCGACAAACATTTTGCAACACATTAATACTTCAAACGATAATTGTCTCACAAATTCTCGATAATACTTTTCAGTAAGGCTATTCTGTTACAATCTTCCTCGGTGAACACCTAGGTGAAGTGAGCTGTCATCCGTCCCGATGCTAGGTGGACGGATGACAGCTCACTTCACCTAGGTGTTCACCGACGGAGATTTTAATAGAATAACACTGCTGTTGATATTTTGTCAAACTAAATGTTAAACGTATAAAAAGTACTTTTGACAACTATATTTTCAACCGACTTCAGAAAAAGGAGGAGGTTATATATTTTTTAAGGGATTTTTTCAAAAAATTGGAACCCTTATAGGATCACTTTGTTGTTCGTCTGTCTGTTCGTCTGTCCTAGACGGACTCTCAAGTGTCTTTATTTCGGGAACGCGAGGAGGTATCTATATAAATTAAAACAATATGCTCAAGCCTACAAGTCCTTTGAAGCTGTAATAAAATCAAACTTCTAAGTTAACGTACAAAAAGATACGGCCATTTATGCCGCAAAAAACGTATATTTCGACACTGTCAAGGGAATCAAAATTAATAGGGTACTTCTCGTTGACCTAGATCTATGAAATTTGGCAAGTTATATCGTCTTATACTACAAGTACAGGGAAAAGTCTGAAAACAATACATTTATAATTTAATCATAAAAAAAATGTCTTTAAAGTACGTAATCAATCATCGAGGAATGCGCTGTCATAATTGTGTGGGTGACCAAATCACGGAATTTGAACGGAACCCTCGGTGGGCGAGTTCGACTCGCACTTGTCCAGTTTTGTTTGACCACGCATAATTTAATAATAATTCAGTGTAGCCCGATTTCAATGATTCTTTTTTAGGGTTCCGAAGTCAACAAGGAACCCTTATATAGTTTCGCTATGTCCGTCTGTCCGTCCGCAGTGTAGCTCAAAGACTATTAGCAATAGGAAGCTGTAAATTGGCATGGATATACACATTAGTCATGCCGACAAAGTGCTGGAATAAAATATTGAAAAATATTTTTTTGTTAGGGTACCTCCTCTAAATGTGAAGTGGGGATGAGTATTTTTTTTCTAGTCTACCATATGGTGTGGGGTGTCGTTAAAAAGGTCTTTCAAAAATACTAAGAATTTGGAAAAACAAATTTTCGACTAAGGACTCCCTTTGGGAAATGTTTAGGTCTAAAGTGCTAATTTTTGTTGGAGTCAAGTTGCGCCATTCCTATCAGCTCAATGTTTGTACCGTGATTTGTGAAAAAAATCACGGTAGTAGCATATATAGGGTGACTGGTAATTAGTGTACGATACTTAAACACGTGGTTGTGTTCATGATAACAAACAACTTTCCCGAAGAAAAATTTTTTTTTGTATTGGTTCACTTTAGGTCACAGGCGTGCGCGCGCGTCTATTTCATACGGTTGTTGTGTTATTGTGATAAAAGTAAACCAGTACAAAAAACATTTTTTCTTCGGGAAAGTTGTTTGTTATCATGAACACAATCACGTGTTTAAGTATCGTACACTAATTACCAGTCACCCTATATAACGAAATTCATAGGAAAACTATCATAGCTAAGTAGGCTTTACAAGTTTACGAGTAATAGTCGATAAACTTGTAAAATGTAGTAAATCGCTGCAGCTGCGCTCATATGCGCGCGTAGCATGCTTGCTACTCTTAAAACTTTATAGTAATCAAAATATATTGTAAGTAGCTGCAGATTTAACATTTAAAACAATTACCATCACGCTATACCTTCAAGGAGCTAAGCAGTGGATCATGACAAACTAGAACAGCTATTTTAGATCTACTGTCAGCGATAAACTTTACGTAACAGTGCGGCAGCCGCCTTGTAAGTTGCTGGACCTGAGTTCATTCCCAGCGACAAACATTTTTTTTTATTTTTTTTTAATGCTAGTATATTTCTAAATGGCAATAAATTAAAACTGCGTATTTTTTTTATTGCGTATTAGCTTGATGTTGATTTGCTTGCTCATATTTTCAATATTTCTGCAGGAAATAATATCTATACCGAAATACCTATTATGTCTACTCGTACGTACAATTTTGTTTAGTTTGAAATCCTTTTTCAATGAACTCAAATGCCCTTAGTATATTGTTTCACTTTATTAAATATACTATCGAGTGGTAAACCTAAATTCTCTCAAAAGAAACTGTGGTGACGATCATAAAGCGGAAATTATTTTTTAAGTATTTTTGCCCGTTCCTAGGTCTTTTTCTATGAACTAGATTCACGCAAAAACTATTGAATAGACTTTTCGCTAAAATGTTTCTTACAGGTCGGACCAACGTAAACGTCACAGGCTATATTTGTATATGATTACGCTATTTGTAATGGGGGTAGGTCAATTCTACATATTACGCTCAAAAAATGTTTGACGTCAAAAGCGATAATCGCATCTGTGACGCCTGCTATGACGCCACAATTTATTGAAAAATGTTAAATATAGGGACAAAACAAGAACTGCGTGGGTAAGAATATCAACTACGGAACCCTATATTGCGCGTGGGCCGCCACGCACTTGGCCAGTTTTTTTTAATTGATAGTCTATACCTCTAAGTTGGTCCCATATAAATATCATTGAAATATTGCACCTCTGAAGGTAGAAAATTAAGGGATGCCTGAAATTTTTTGCTCTCATCGTTTCGTAATTAATTTGTATGATAATATATGTAGGCACAAAAAGCGAAAAAAAACACTTTATAACAAAAAAGACAACCCGGTTGTCTTTTTTGAAAAAAAAAGTTTTATAAGATAAGGCACATTCAATTGGAAACCTGTTTCTTAGTGTACGAAAAGCGTTTAACGAATTCGCGAAAATGTGTTACAATTTCAGGGAGAAGTGGAAAGCTAGCTTTCGAGTAGATACTTAACTGCACCGTTACGTAAGTAAGTGTTATCGGCGTATCTACGAAGTGATACAAAAGCATTTAATTTGATAAGACTAATTAAATTTTGGAATAAAAGGAATATAATGTCGTGTAGTCTTCTTATCTGATTCATTCTGAAAAGGCAATTAACCAATACACAGATACATACAATTAACTTAACTTAAGCATGAAAAGGAAAACAAGAGTGAATAGGGACACATCAATTTACTAATTACAATATTGTAAAACCTAAGAAATAAAAGCTACAAACACACATGAATTGATAATACATGAAAATACATTCAAATCAAAGGTATTTTATATTAAAAAAAAAATATTTGTGTGCTCGAAGAACAATAGGTGAACAAAAATTATCAACTAATTATTTCACTACAACAAACCTGTTGCATGCTGACGTTTCCCTCGTCGATGTCGAAAGGAGGTCGCACCGAGCAGAGCGTACGCCCCATGCACGCATACGACATTATTGTTATTGATCCTAGAAACAAACTCTAGTTTAAAACAGATACAGTGTAGACATTACGAACACATTCAATTTTATAAATCATCCATAGTCTATACGTTACTTTGAAAACTTGAAATACGATAAATCCTAAGATTTTCCATTAAAACTTAACATGTACCAAACTTTAACGGTAAAGCATTTACCAACTTAGATTGGCAAATCCTTATAGGAAAGGTAAATACTAGTTAAGCCTTTGGATTTTTCAATATACGGCCCGGGCTTTTACAGTCACAGAGGTACCCATAATAATATAAAACTTGAGAGGTGTCAAGGGACACCCGGATGGAACGAAGTTCCTTTCGATTAATTAGTGAAGGAATTGTATTAAAATTTTATTACAATTCCTTCACTAATTAATGTGATGCGTTAAAATGAATTTAAGTGGCTTTAAGCCAGGGCAAAAAAAAAGCGAGGAATGAAAAGTTATTATGGCTGCTTACATTGTAAGTAAGTAATTTTAAAGATTAACTTTTTCTAACATGTTAGTACAATGCGTAGTTATTTAGATAGAAAGACCAATAAATTATTTCTGCGCCATCTATTGGCCGTTCGTAATTCGATCTCGAAGAGCACAGTTGCGCCAATAACGTTAATAGATGGCTCTTAAATCAAATATACAAAAGTGTCGTGACAACTTTTCGTAAGAATTTTTTCCGTCTAGCCCCCTTTCACAACGCGCGATAAGGAACTTCGTTCCAATAATTTTAACATTAAAAGTATTGTTTTGGTGGCAGCTGTTGTGTAACTGCAAATACTTGAGGAAAATTCTTTCAAATAAAGGGCGACCCCATTTCTATTCACAAGGTACAATAGGCTATTTCTTAGAATTCAGATCAGACGCGGCCATGAGTGAATGTGTGTGACTAGGTATTATAAATGATTGGTTTCGTAATGATGATAGATTATGTAGTTCTAGTAAACACATTCAAACGCTATATATAAACGGCAAATCCCTTCCGGACATCCTATCTATTCGGAAGTTACTTAGTTGGAACATGGCCAAATCTTAAACGTTTATCATATTATGATAAGTAGCCTACTGGAGAGAAAAACAGGCCGTAATGCTTATATCAAGCCGGTTTCGCTGAACAAACTACCCTAAAACTACCCCAAAAACATTACCCTTTTATCTGCGAGTCATCAACAACCTACATTATCGAGTTAAGCGGAGTCACAAACTAAATTGTATGTCAATCATCATGTCGGATCCTCAACGCTACAACGCTCGTGTAATTAATGTCTGGCTAAAGAACAATGGTACGCACAGTAATGGGTGATTTCTGTCAATTAATAATAATAACAATTCTTTTTTTAACCGACTTAAAAAAATGGAGGTTATCAGTTCGACCCGTATGTTTGTATGTATGTATGTTTGTCCGCGATTATCTCCCGTTCGGCTGAACCGGTTTTGATGCGGTTTTCTGAAAAGTGTTTGTTACATTCTGGAGAAGGTTTTAGTCAGAAATTTATTCAGCGTTTTTTGAAAAAAACAACAATAACCGAGAAGACGTTTTCGTTTCTTCCATCTTTCCATCTTTGGAGGACTTTCAATCTCTGTTTTATCTGTGTTGCCGTTCCTTATTGGATTTGGGTGTCAACGAGGCACTAAAAAGTGATAAATAACTTTAACACAAGTCGGTGGCAATACAATACAACAAACAGAACAAAGCCACCGATTTCCAAAACTAAAGTCATGTGTGTTCTGTGTTAAAGTTATTTGTCACTTTTTAGTTTTTTTTGAAGGCGGTTCTCTTTTTTCAAAAAAGCTTTTTCAGTCTATAATTTCCCACTGCACTTCTCTTTCATCATCATTATCATCTTGTCAACCTTTAGATGCCTACTGTCGAGCCTAGGTCTCCCTCAAAGGAGGGTTTAACCGTAATCGCCATGCTTGGCCGATGCATGTTGGCGATCGCAGTAGGTGTTATGGTACTCAGAAGGACGCTGCTGCCCATCCTCTAGTAAATATCCCTCTGTCGCTTTCTTAGACACCCATTAGTAGAAATGGGGTGATGCATATCGCGATCAGCACCACACGGCTATTCTCTCTATCAAGAACTCTTTGGGATCAGCCTTTGTCGAAGGAGTTTAGACCATCTCGCCATCTCCGCTTGGGCTTGCCGCGATGTCACTTGCCATGTAAGGGAACGCATGGAATCATGCGTTTGGCCCAATGTTAGTTTAACATGCAGCAGATGTGTTCAGCCCAATACCACTTCAGCGTAACAGCCTTGCGAGTAACGACAGGTATTTTTGTGCTAAGAAGAATGGGAGTATTCCTAACCAGGTCTTAAATAATAACATTTACATAAATTAATTGATAACGGGATGGGTTGAGGGTTAATGCCCCATAGGGTTAAACCCACTTCAGTTGAGGTCCAACATATGCAAAGTGTAGGAAGTGGGTACAAGCCACACCACATTTACGGCCAACAAACATGTTAGCCCGGTAGTATGCATTCAATATATACTTGGAAATTTGAATAATTAAAGACATACGTGAAAGCGAACACTCAGTATCAATATCAGAACGTAGGTCGCTGGCTCGCTGATATTGTAATCAGAGAAACAGGATAGTTTTTAGCCTCGCTCGGGAATTTGAATACAGTTTTAGATATAATTATCTCTATATCTTTTCTTTTTCTCATCATGAGCATAGAGTCCTGTTAAATTCATTTAATCGGGTACTTGACACCATCAAACGATTGAAATATACTTTATAGACTTGCGTTTGACCGCAACTCACCTGATCTTAAGTGATGATGAGGCCTAAGGTGGAACACGCATGCCTAGAATAAACCAGTTCCCTCGTGCCTTGAAGATAGCCAGATTATACTTATCGGGGAACAGAGACGCGGGCAGTCAATTCCACAGTCTGGCGGTTCGCACAATAAACTACACTACTATATACTTTTTATGAGCTGCCTAAACACTACCTCCCCATAGTAAAAATATGACGTCACTTATTAGCCAATTGACTAAATATTTATTGATTTCAAATCAATAAATATAAAGAAAGAAAGAAAGAAAGAAAAAGCATTTATTAGCCCGCACAGGACGAAACACACAAATAACAACAAGGTTTAATATTATTACAAAATAAAAAATAAGAAACGAATCGGTCCTGTACGATGCCAAAAGGCCCCTATCTCAGCATTGTGCTGTAACATTTAAAAATGTCACAGCGCTGATATTCTGATAGGGCCCAAAGTGATGCCACGGTCAGATACGGATATAATAAAAAATAAATAGTGTAAATGAAAAAACAAATATAAATACATGTAAAAAAGTAAATTAGAGAAAACAGTAAATAAAAAAAAATAATAATTATTATATCTACACCCAACATAACCATACCCTTCGTCAATCTGCGCGATGGGATGGCCGATAACTTTCATTTTCATTCACTGGCAAAGTGGCAAGTGGCAACACTGACGAACAGAGACGGACGCGGGCGCAGACATATTTGTTTATTGTTAAGGAACGTAGCATTAATTATTATAACATCAATTATCAAAGCGAATTCAAAATCATAATCCATACTCTTTGCGTAATACCAGATAGCGTGCAGTGATTGTGAAACAAACTTGTATTATAGTGGGGCTCTAAACCCAGTCAAAACAAGAAACAAACATTACCTATCAGCGGTATAGTACCTACGTGAGTTACAGATGGAAAGAACCAAAAAAGTGACTTTAAATAACGGCAAAACAATGCATCTCGGTGTCGAGGTGACGGGAATTCACTACCAGACGCAAGAAAACTAAGTATCGTATCGTTAATCTAGTCAGTAAATAGCAACTGAAAATTTAATTGAAAATTTATTGGAAAATTTATCGGTTTTCAGGGTTAATAAAAAGCGTATTTTAGCAAAAGATGTCTCTTAGAATGAATGGTTAATGATATCAATTTTACAGCCTATCTGACCTCCACAACCCAGTTTCTAGATATCACGATATACCTTGGTAAGACTGGATGTCACACTTTCTGGCTTCTGACTACCCATAACGACTGTCAAAGATCTACGAATGACAGCCGGGACCAATAGCTTTGCTTGCTTGCTTTGCTTGCGTGCTTCCCGAGGCACAGAGGGGTCTCGGTATGAAATAGATGGTCGCCTATCTATGAACCGATCGCGGCAAGCGTAGCTTGACCGTGACAGATCGATCCGTACAGATCACTTTCACTTAACGTCTTAAAAAGTATCCTGGAAGACAAAACTGTTCAAAAGGATAAATAATTAAATACTCAAATAAAATCAATAAAATATCTAAAAGTTTCTCTCGGAATTGTATCAAATGACATCACTAATAGGTATATTACAGATACCATAGAACAATATACCTAGTGCTTTCACAATGAAATACAAATAGAAATGTTTCATGAACAAATGACAGATTTACTGCTGAAGATGAAATCTTTTGTTGTTTACGAAAACTGTTTACTGGCAAACGAGAGAAATGTTGCGTTACTAGATATTTTTGTTAGTGTTAGGATATACGATGTGATTCATCTTTATTACTACAGTTTTGATATGATATTTATACATGATTAACGGTTTCATTAGTATGATGTGTTGTTATTCATTGATATAAAATATACTTATATGTAGGCTGGCATAAAATCATTATTAAAATATCAATAATCATAAATTTATAATTAAAATCTAGAAACTAATCATCAGGATTTGTAGTCCGAGCTGTTTTATTAAAATATTAATTATGGTTCAGTCGCTTTGCCCAACAGTGGCACAGCATAAACTTGATAAAAGAGCAATAGTTACGAAGCCTTAAACAAAGTAGAGGTTGGCTACTGAAGGAATGTTCAAAAATCAATTTTATCGTGTTGATAATGGCACGATGGTACTCGTAGATAGAGCAGACATGTATTAGGAAGAGAACGCGTTTGGTCAAGCATAGTGTCAGACGACTGGCAACGGATGGATGAAGGTTGGTTGGCGATCTCTGGGGGAGGCCTAAGTTCAGCAGTGGACCACAATAGACTGATATGTTGAGGATGACGATGATGAATACTTAAAGACAATTAAAAGTTTGTACCTGTTGCAAATAGTCAGTTAAATCAATATATATCATAAATTATCCTAACACGGACACCAGATAAAAAAAAGAAAAGAAGACAGTAATGTTAAAAAACCTATAAATTTGCAACAAACTTGTCTCACATACCTCATAAACAAGGCTGTAAAAACAACAGGAAAGCTTACCGATTGCTCAAAAGAAGAAATACATCATTACGATTCAAATGTTATGGGGAACATGTTTGTACACAAACATTTGAAAACCAATAAGGAAGCTGCTGGTCGGATAAACTCCGTTTGATATTGAAAATAGTTACAATTCCAATTAGCTTGGTAACGGAAAATTCGCTATTCAAGAGCTTTTAAGACAAGTAGTTTGTAACAACTGCTTTGTAATGCGACCCTGTAGCAATTTCTCTCTATCCTCCTATGTCCTCAAATTACAGTGTCAATGCTAAAAACCTAAAAGAAGCAGGGATGAACAATACTGGGAACGTGATTCGCTTCACTATAATTCTACCGAAATAATATGTTACTTTAATGTTACTTTTTATTTATAAAAAAAGGCTTTTATTTTGTTTGTAGGTACTATCATACACGTCCATTATTTAGTACTCTTATCTTAGATCTATTTATCAATTGTATGTTAAAAACACTTATTAAAAATTATTTTAACTTATCTTTGAAATAAAATGTTTCTGCCTGCTTCTACGAGCCTCTTTTTTCTAATGCTATTATAAATGGAGTAAAGTTATAATATATAGATATTTTATCTCTTTTTTTGTTCCCTTACGATAAATTAGTTCTACTACTTAATTCTGAAGTTTACACAGACGATGTCACGGGCAGATGCACGCACTTTATATCGTCATCATTATCATCATCAGCCGAAAGACGTCCACTGTGGAACAAAGGCCTCCCCCATAAGACGCCGCAACCAGCGGCAACCTGACGCAACCCACGGTTACCCGCGACCTTGACGATATCGTCGGTCCATTTGGTGGGAGGCCTACCAACGATGCGTCTTTCGGTACTCTAAATAATAGCCCAATAAGGCCCTACTACAGTAACAGAAAAAAAATATTTTCTGTTCTATTTTTTTCGCTTATGGTAGAATACTATTATTTATTAACTTACTAGCGATCCATCGTTTCCACGAGTAATGGGTAGGATATATACAAGTATAACTGTATAGGTTTACGTAGAGCACGCCATTAAATCGATAGTTTGATATTAAGGGCGTGTATTCGATTTAGTGCAACTCAAAATCTAAACGATTGTTAGAATGGCGTAGCAGCATTGACACACACTAGTACTATACAATGGTCGGTTTGAGTGCATCAGAAAAAAAAATAAGCACGAAATAAGCACGAATCATTGAAATTGATCGGCAAACGACAGCGCGCGAGGTTTTACAGTGCTCTTTAAAATAATTGTCTAAATTAAATGAGTTCGTACAAGGAACTGAAAAAAATTATGTATATTGAGCTAAAAAAAAATAAAAAAATATATCAGTTATAATTTTATTAAAATACTGGTGAAAAAAAATTATTGAAGTGAACTGATTTTGTACTTTTTTAATACTGTTTTTTTTTAAATATCGAATAATAATA
The DNA here is from genome assembly GCA_947361185.1 of Charanyca ferruginea. Classification (NCBI taxonomy): domain Eukaryota; kingdom Metazoa; phylum Arthropoda; class Insecta; order Lepidoptera; family Noctuidae; genus Charanyca; species Charanyca ferruginea. Next base: position 28,594,363 of record OX376061.1, on the reverse strand, counting down.
TATTCGTAATTTTGGCTCTGTTACGCACTTTGAGACTGTATTTGCTGTTGGAAAAACGCATAAAACATAATATTTTGGCATACCGTAATGGTTGTATTCGTCCTGAAAGTTAACTCTGACGACTATTTTCGTAAAACGCTATGAAAGGATTGTCTTCGCTTTAAAAAACCATAATTAAAAATTATACTTTTACTCTGTAGTTCCCTAAAACAAGACTTAATCTTTCTAGCACTGGTAATTGTCTTTAAAAAAATTGTTTACATCATTACGATATAGCTCTGGGCAAAACGCGAAAACATGAAGTTTTCGTCACAAATCGAATACACGCTCTTAAGATGTCGGAAAAAAGACATGCCGGCTGGGAGCATGTCTTTTTTCCGACATCTTAATATCAAACTATACTTATGTAAACTTTCTATCTAAGGGTCGCCGCACACGGGCCACACGCGACAGCCACAAACGCCGCCACAAGAGGCAAGAAACGGCTACAAAAGTAGCTGAAGCGCGCGACAGCCACTTGTGGCCGATTGTCGACACCTGCGGTCGGTGGTTGCTACTTTTTAACCCATATAATGAACTCTGTTGAAGAAGATTTAGGGAGAAAAGGGTTAGAAATCGTGCGAGTGGCGTGTGGCGGCGTTTAGTGGCCGGTGCGGGCCACAAGAAGCGAGCAGCGACGATTTGCAGCGTGTGGCGGCCACCGGCGCAAACCGTGTGCGGCGAGTCCATGTAAAATGTATGAAAATTACAGGAAATATGCCAGTGGCGGCGTTTTGTGGTTGTGGCCAGTGGCCCGTGTGCGGGAGCCCTTAGATATCTTATTATAACTATACTTGTATATCTATTGATGAAACCGCATGAAAATCTGTTGCGGAGTTTAAAAGATCTAAACGTACAGAAGGACAGACGCCGGGAAGCGACCTTGTTTTATTTATGCTGTGTCTATCATCATGTCAACCTTTAGAGGCCCACTGCTGGGCATAGGTCTCCCCCAAGGGGCTCAGCCGTAATCGCCACGCTTGACCGGTGCGTGTTGAAAGGTTGATGTATAAGGGCGGGTTGCTTCAACTAACCATTACTGACCGGTAATAGTCAAAAATGGCGCTAACTATCGTCAAATCAAAAAAATGGGTTGTTTCACAAAATCATACGTCGAAAAGTTACTATTACCATAACCGACCAGTCATCGTAATTTTTAGTTGTCAAACAGCTACTTCAAACATCAAAATAGTATGGAATCTCTTTTTGTATAACTTTAACTGACGGATTTTTATGTCATGAAACAACCCGTTACATTTAACGTACGTTAAACATCATCAGTCATAGTAACTTTTTAACCGTCCGTATGTAACGTTAACCGACTGTTTGAAACAACCCGCCCTAAGTGATTGTTGACTGTGTTCGCGTTTTAAACGGCTCAAATGTTTCATTTTTTCATTTTTTTTTTTAACAGTTTAAGACGATAGTGAGGAATATAAAGTTTATTCCCAGCTGCAAATTATCTTCACAGATGGCCAAGCAATCTATGTCCCAACTTGATTCACTTAGGAGACATTTGAAAGTATAGATCCCAATAATGGACCCTGAAATTCTATTAAGAAGCACTTACTGAGATTCTGTCTTACTATTGAACACAATGCAAGTAAGTGAATACTTCCAATAATTTTGAATTCTTTTGAACATCGTGGGGTTTTCATTTGAAAACGTTAACGAGCATTTATATCGAAATATCTTTATGTAATAATCTCATCGAAAAGGAAAATGTGTTAAATAAATAGAATTATTCCTTAAACATTTCTGTCTAATATAATTTAATGAGCATTTAGCATAATGAGAATACTCTGAAGATATGAAGGAATGTAATGTTTATGTTGACGAGAATTCGACACTTAGTATCAGAATGTTGAGTAAATATTGGTATAAATTGAGGAAAAGTTAAATAAAATTCAAAGCGAAAGTTAAGGAAAATGTTAATAAAAATGTTAATATGTGAACTCTCATTCGTGCAGCCGGAGTGTGGGTCGCATAGCGCGGCACGCGAATATTAATGACATTATTCGTCGTGCTCTCGTCGCCGTCGGCGTTCCAGCTGTCTTAGAACCCAATGGCTTGGCACGCGACGATGGCAAGAGTCCGGACGGCATGTCTCTATTTCCTTGGAAGTTGGGTAGGCCTTTACTGTGGAACGCTACGTGCGTCGATACTTTTACGCCATCCCATCTTCCTAGTTCAGCGTCCCGTGCTGGTGCTGCTGCTGCGGCTGCAGTAGACCTCAAACGGCGAAAGTATAGTAACCTTGGTTCGAACGTTATTTTCGAGTCGTCTGGGGTTGAAACCGTCGGGTCGTGGGGTCCGAGTCCTCATCTTCTTTTTAAGGAAATGTTCAAAAGGTTGGTTGACACTTCCCGTGATCCAAGAGCTGATTTTTACCTTGGTCAGAGATTAAGCATTGCCATCCAACGTGGCAATGCTACCAGTCTCTTGGGTACATTTCCAGTAGACGGCGATGTGGACGAATTCTATGATGCTTTATAGTGTTAGGTTTTTTTTTTATTTAGTTTAATACTTTAGGTTTTCTTTTTTATTATTCTTGTAAATATTGTACATACATAAACACAATAAACGATACCGGCTTAATTTCACTCTCATTAAAAATAAGTCAATTTTGCGATAGTAAGCTGCTTATAGATACTTATCTGTAGAGGCGTACCTACTAGTATGTAGATCGAAGATGTTTGTCGGATACAGTAGTGTTTGATGAAATGGGGTTCAGAATGTATATATTGCAAAAGTTCTGTGTATGACTTGGAACTTGTTACTTTCCATTTTGACTTGGGCTCTTATCATATAAAAAATAAAAAAGCCTTTTATTTCATGCAGACAACAGATTTACAAGACAAGTATAGATATTATTTATATATAGTTTGTAGTAATATAAGTTTGATTACATGGTTTAATAGTATTAATATTCTTAATCATAATATCTACGTAAGTAATACAATTTAAAAAAATATGTATTATAAACATACATTTTATAAATTATTTATCACACTTTTATTAACAAAATATTTATAATTGTATCTTTTCTTAAAAATATTTAAAAAAAATGAGAATTTTAAAATTAAAAAGAAAAAATGATAATATAATACAAAATTTATAAAATAAAATAACAAAAATATTTAAATTATTTAAAATTAAAAAATTATAGTATTGAACATTAGTTATGTATTAAAAAAACTGAAACAAAACTGTTAAAAATACAATATAATTATTATTAAAAAAATAATTAAAATGGTATGCATGAACCTCTCACTAGGTGAGAGTGAAGGCCTCCTCCAGAGATGACCAGTGGTCTCTGTCGATAGCTTCTAACATCCAGTTTTTTCCTGCGACTCGTATGATGTCGTCTGTCCATCTAGTTATCGGTCTTCCTCGTTTCCGAAAACCTGTAGGGCCAGGCCATGACGTCATGCGAATAGTCCAACGGTCGTCACTCATTCTTGCTACGTGTCCTGCCCATCTCCATTTGAGCTTAAGGGCGTAGGTGAGAGCATCTGTTACTTTTGTCTTTTGTCTGATGATGGAGTGCCGAATTTTTTCAGTTTTTTTTATTTTTGCGATACTTCTTTCCATACTTCGCTGGCAGGACGTAATTTTATTTTTAACTCGGTGAGTGAACTTCCATGTTTGGCATGCGTAAGTGAGTGAGGGTAACAGACATGAGTTCATAACTTTGCTCTTGATTTTCATCGGCATTTGGCTTTTTAGAATTTCCTTTATGCTCCAAAACTTTTTCCATGTCATTGTTATTCTTCTTTCTACTTCTGAGTCGTTGTTATTTTTTTTAAAAGAAATTTGTTTCCCTAAGTAAACATAGCTATCAACGTACTCCACTGGTGTGTTGTTAAGAAGTATTGGGTTTTGTGCGCAATTTGTCATTAGTTTTGTCTTGCTCAAGTTTATTTCTAGTCCTGCCTCTCTGCTTGCTTGTTGTAGCGTGTTTAACATTGCTTCCAACTCAGAGCTGTCTTCTGATAGCAGGATAATGTCGTCAGCGAATCTGAGGTGGCTTATATATTTCCCTTTTACGTATATACCCACTGTATCCCAATTTAATTTGCCGATTATTGATTCCAGGACTGCTATAAAGATTCTAGGTGATAGAGGGTCGCCTTGCCTAACTCCTCTTTTTATGGGGATGGGTGGACCTGCGGACTCCAGATTCACCCTACTTGTGGTGTTTTCGTAGAGGTATTTTAAGACCTGTACGTATTTTTTCTCCACCTTCTGTGATTGTAGAGCTTTCCATATCGATGAGTGAAGTATTGAATCGAAGGCTTTCTGGTAATCTATGAATACTATGTAAAGAGGACGTTGAAATTCTTGATATTTCTCAATGAGTAATTCTAGAGAATGGATGTGGTCCACTGTCGAATAGTTTCTACGAAACCCTGCTTGTTCGATCGGTTGGCATTTCTCTAGAGTAGTAGTGATTCGCTTCTCTATAGTTGATGCGAATAATTTGTAAAGTGATGGAAGGAGGCTTATTGGTCGATAGTTGTCTATGTTCTTTGGATCGCCTTTTTTAAACAGCAGTATAATATCTGACTTGGACCATTGTGAAGGTGTTGTGGACGAGCTTAAGATTAAATTGAACAGATGTGTTAGTGGATTCACAAGATGAGCACATGCTAGTTTTATGGCCTCGTTTGTAATTTTGTCTGGTCCTGGACTCTTCTCTGCTTTTAGGTTTTTAATTCCCATTACAATTTCAAGTTCCTCCACTGGTAGTATGTCCTCGTCGTCGCTATTATTTTCTGACTCATTTTGGTGGGTATGGGTATATTGTTGGGTTGGGGCACTATACAGTTGTTTGTAAAAGTTGGTAGCTATGTGTAAAATATCCCTTCGGTCGTGTGTTGTTTTTTGAGAGTCTTGTAGTTCTTCTATCCATGTTTTGTGAGATTTCAGTTCCTTGTAGGCTTTTTTTAAGCTTCCTGTAGACTTGAGATGCCTTTCTATAGTAAGTTTTCGATGGTTTGCGTAGTCCTTTCGAATATATTTGCTTACCAGTTTGTAAAGTGCTCTCAACTCGTTTTTCATAGCTCGCGTCTTTGGTTTTACTTTTTGTAGATCACTTCTTCGTTGTATTAATTTTGTAGTATGAGTTGATATCACGCAGCTTCTAGTTTTGTTTTGATTTGGTTTAAGGGCTTTCTTCAAACTAGTGTCCAGTATGTTTATTATTTGGTCGTAGCATTCTTGTACTGAGTTGGTTTCTTGGCAGTTTATGAAGCCTTCTTTGTTTTCGTTCAGTGATAATTTGTATCTTAAAATTTCTTCTTTATTTTTAAGTAGACTCCTTGAGTTGTTAGCATAGTTAATTCTGGATGCTTTTGGATTTTGCATGAGAAATGTAGCTCTTACGAGTCTGTGGTCCGTAGGAAAATTCAAATTGATGACTTGCATATTTTGCACATTCTTTGGGAAATTTGTCAGAATGAAGTCCAGTTCGTTTTTAGTAGTACCATCAGGGGATCTCCAAGTCCATCTTTGTTTATTTTTCTTTTTATAAAAAGTATTTATTATTGAAAAATGGTTTTCATATGCGAATTCGATTAGTTTTTCACCTCTGTGGTTTCTTGTGCCATATCCATGGCACTTCATTATTAAATTTTCGTCTGGAGCTGGTTGACCAATTTTAGCGTTGAAGTCCCCCATCAATATAAGGTTTTTTTCTGATAATTTCAAGGCTTTATCGATGGTGTCGTAAAGAATTTCTATTTCAGAGTCGCTAGCCGCTTCTGTCGGGGCATAAACTTGTATTATACTAACTCTGAAATTATTGATATTAAGCGTTAATAAAGCTACTCGTTCTGACATTCCATTGAAGCTCTCGATGTAGGGCTTGAGGTATTTCTTCACAAGAAAACCCACGCCATAAAGGCCTGGAGTTTCTCCTATGTAGTAGAGTATAACATTATCGTATTCTTGTATTGAATTTCCTAACCTTCTTATTTCAGACAGACCAATTACATCGAATTTTGTGTTTTCCAGTGCGTTCATTAATTCTAGCAGGCGGGCATGTGTTGATAGGGTCCTTACATTATATGTCGCTATATAAAGCAGGTTGTTGTTCGTGGGTTCTATCATAATTGAAGTCTTTGTCTCTGGAGGGTTTTGGTCTACTTCTCCCACGGTGACCGGCCGGATTGGGAGAGTCTTATCATATAGATAAATAGAATTACTATATAGACTCTGCCTATTCAACCATTTTTTTTATTATTTAATAGCTTTATTTTTATACCTGTTAGTTTCGTACTCAAATAAGGTTAGTACTGTTAGGTATAAAGGTCCGTAGTTCAGCCATATTCACCCTTATTTTGGAAACTGTTGTAAAATGACTTGACAGACTTTCACATCGGTTTGCAATGAATTTGAAATATTTCGCTCAATATACAAAGTGAATACTTTGTATATTTTTGATATGTGTTTCCATCAAATAGTTTGAACGCCGTTATGAAATCATACATGGTATACTTAACTTTAAAAATGAACTTACCAGGTATAGCGTACACTAATGTGAAGCTGAGCATCCCGAACTGTTTCTTCCTGTCAGGTCCTGGCCACTCCTCGGTACAGAAGTGCACGTCTCTCGTTTCTATCTAGAATGAACGGTACGATTTAGCTATTTTTGCAATAGTTATTTTAGTAAAATTGTGGATTTATTGTAAGATGTGAAAGAACAAAATGTGGCGGTGACAAGGTCCGCAGTTCCGCAAAAAAAAATCTAAAAAGTTAAAAAATATATATATTTAGCGGTACTTCGAGACGCCGACGCGACGCTTCGATATAACTAGATACTTAAGATGAGGTAAAAGGACCAGTAAACACATTAATTGTAGACTTTTCAGAGGTTTATTTCACTTGTCGTGCCTTTTTAAATGTAAAATTAAACACGCTACGAGCAATGTCAATTTATACTTTTAATAAGTAATACGTTCAATAATCTGGCTAGAATTACATATTTTGTGTGCAATTTTCATTCATCATAATTTATTTTGTACAAATAAGGACATTTACATTTGAGAGGACTAAGGCTAGTGCTTTATTACAGATATGCACAACATTTACTAATCGCACTGTCAGTTCCAAAAATTATTTATTTATGGAAAAATTGTGATATTTTCGGATTTAAGTGTCCGATCTTCATCTTACCTACCTACCTAAGAATATTATCTCCAAATTCAACTTTCTATTTAGAAAACTGCGTCCAAATCTGTCCATCATTTTGGAAGCTATGATGCCACAAAGAGACACACAGATACACACGTTAAACTTATAATATTCCTCTAGTTACCATAGTAACATAAAGGTAAGGCTTATAAAATGCACATATAAATCAAACCGGTTAAAGTTTTGTCGAAACCAAATGATGACAAATTGTGATTGAAATTGCAATTACCTATAATTATTATAATCGTTCATAAACAAATTCGCTCGTAATGTTCGTTTGTGTTATTTTAGCTAAGTCATTCGTTCTCAACCAAACTTATCTCTCGCAATGCAAGAGAAATTTGAAAAGGATAGCAAATAGAGGGCGAAAATCGAAGGCACAAAACTATATTTACATTGATGTTAGCAATTCTGAAACAACTTCCTAGATGGTTCTCATGGGAATGTTATGGCGACATTTCATATTTAGGTACGTATTGACCTCTCTTTGGGAAGTTTAAGGAAAAAAAAAGGAAAATAATTAAATATTCAGCTTGGAATTTTTTTAAGCGGTGTATTTTCCACAATATTGTTGCTTAACTGGTCTGTAAGTAATTTAGAAAGACAAAAATGTTAGGTAAAGGTAAAATACCTAGGTTATATAAACAGTAATATCACGAAAAGTATTTAATTAACTAAATATTAGGTACCTACCTAGTACATGACTCAGTAATTAGATTTATCACACGAAGCAACCCATAGTAATTCTCAATTATCTTGGCCCTATTTTAGCCTATAAGGTTTGTAACTAGGTAATTTAGTACCTACTTTGAGAAAACATAATGACACATGGAGTGATGTAGATCCCCCAAGGTTTTATGTTGAACCGCTAGATTTATATACAACAAGCAAACAACAACAGGACAAATATTCAATTTTACCCAAGGGCTGACTTTTAATTTGGCCAGAGGTCATGCTATCCAACGTGGCTATATACTGTCCGTCTCTCGGGATGATTACCAGTTGACAGCGATGCGGAAGGTTCTTTGATGCGAATTTGTTTTATTTTGCTTCATTATTTTAGGATCTTTTACAAAGTGGAAAGGGTCTGTGATGAAAGTAAAGCAAGGCTCTAGAAATAAACTTTATTTTAACTAAGAAATAAAATATTGGTAGCACACGTCAGAGTCCAGAACAAGAGAGATGCAACGACAAAGCAAAGATTGACATGAAGTAGTGCGCGTAGATATTAACTATAGAGGTTTTGCGTTCAGTTCATTTTCCATCAGTCTGGATCAAGATTTATTGGAAAAAAGTGAGTTGTTTTTTTTTGTTTTGCTTCTTTAACCAAGAATAGCAAAAATTACTTGGTAAGTAATTGTATTTGTTCTTAATAGGAGTAAATAATTTGAGAAAATTTCTTCTTTCTATTTCTTGATCATGATTTAATTGAAACAATTGAATTTGTTGCTGAACTTTTCTTGTTATATTTTTATGCAATTACTTTATGAATCCAATTTTGGTTTACTATACAAGTTATAAACCTAGTTAATATTTCATAAGTTGATGTACAGAGACCAGCACATCAAGCTACTACTATCTGTCAAATTTCTTTGATAGATTTTCAACTTTGTAACAAAAGCATAAGGTTCACATTCAATTGGGAAAATTTGACAGTTAGGTATGGCTTAATGTGCTGGCGTCTGTACAACGTGATGTTGACATTAAAACTTTGTTTGACATCAAAAGTTTTAGTAATTAGATACCTACTCCGTTTGAAGATATAATTGTCATATATTATGTATGAAGGAGTTCTAATGATATTTGAGCGTGGTTTGTGGTTTCTGACTGTCTGACATTGACTTGTCACTGCAGTATTTAGTGTTTTATTCTGCAAAATCAACATAATATACACACCCCACACACATCCCACAGTTGATTCGTTGTGTTTCTCCATCAGGTATTTTCAGCTCCCTCTACTCTTTTATATATTTATATATATATATATATTGTTTGTATGTATGTATATATGTATTTATTATTAAATTTTATTCTTAAAAATTTCTGCGCCTTTGCTTCTACCATGTTTTGTCTCTGCATCACCCTAAGGTAGACTGGTAGAAAATGCCCAAGGCAGTAAGTCCGCCTTTGTACAGTGTTTTTTACATTTTGTGCATAAAGTTTTAATAAATAAATATACCGTGGGAAATTGTCGAGTGTGTAAGCTGTCGTGATTGGTTAACTGAATATATTCATTTGTTTTAATAATATTTCCAAAGTAGACAAGACCAAAGTAAAGGACAACATGTACCTTACGTTTACGTAATATCGAACCTTTTACTTACTTTTAACTGTCAATTAATCATAATTATTCACCATCTGCCTAGCGTTTGCCCAAGTATGTTGGGATTGGTTTCTGTTCTAATCGGATGCAGCTGAATACCAGTGTTTTTAACCGACTTCAAAAAGAAGGAGGTTCTCAATTCGGTTGTTTTTTTTTATGTATGTACATCGATTACTCCGAGATTTATGATCCGATTTAGGTGATTCTTCTTTCGTTTGATGTGGAATTGTTGCCATTTGGTCCCATAAAAATTTAACATTATTTAGGCCAGTAGCTTACATTTTATGAATTTTTTTTTTATTTTTTATATACATTTTTATGTTTGACCATGCATAACTTTTTTCAGTGTAGTCCGATTTCGATGATTCTTTTTTTAATTGATAGTGTATACCTCAAATTTGGTCCTCAAATTCAAGAAACTATTCTATCCCTAAGGGTTGAAAATTAAGGGATGACCGATTTTTTTAGTGTCGCCGTTTCGTAATTAATTTCTATGATGAGAAGTAGGCACTAAAAAGCGAAAAAAATATTTTAACAAAAAAGACAACCGCCTTCCAAAAGTATAAAATAACTTTCAATTCGCAAGTCAGTGGCAATACAAAACAACAAGCAAAACCAAAGCCGCCGACTTGCGAATTGAAAGTTATTTTATACTTTTTGAAGGCGGTTGTCTTTTTTGTTAATTTTTTTTTTTTACGTGAAGCGACTGCCTGTCTAATCTCCACAACTTAGCTACAAGATACCACTTTTAACTGAGAATTATTTATACAAAAGCGCTTCATCAACGAATAATACATACCGATATATTCTGCAACGCCTTTGATATTATAGGCACAGGCTCTCTCCGAACTGTGGCTACCATCAGCAGTGGAATGAATATCAGCAAAGCAGCACACCACAGCAGTAACAGCAGCAGTAAAGCCTGCTTCCGTCCAGGTGGTCGGAGCCGCGGCTCTGGGGATATTGACAGCCATCTGTCGACTGACATGGCTGTTATCGTGAATACACTGGCTGCTACTGCTACACCTGGAACAAAATGGAGACTATGGTAAATGATAGTTGCTTGTAGAAGGGACATCGTAGATATCTAGACACATCTAGTACCGCAGAGTTGGAAATTTTCGTCAGTTATTAAAAAAAAGGCTTATGTTTAACGGACCTCTAGATCTAGTAAATGATCACCAACATTTAACCCCATTTTAATGTCTGGCACTCGGCGGCCGCTGCCGCGGTACGCTCGCTCCGCTCGCTCGGCTCGTCCGTAGGGGGTCACAGTTCTAAGCTAACCTAACAATGTCGGATCCGCCCCAGAGGGGACTTAAAGGTCAAAAAGATTTTGGTTATCCATTTTGGTAAGCAAAAAGCCAAATTCTAAATAGCCACGAAATATATTTATTTATTTATTTATTTATTTACATGGAAAACCAACAGCTATACAAAGATTGGAATACAGAAGTTGAATATGTTACATAAAGCCAATTATAGGTTCTCACGGCTAGAAATATATTAATCTATAGAGATCTTAAGGATCACGGGAAACACGCACAACAATCAGAAAATTTTAAGAGTTAAAGGATTATTAAATCACTAACACTAATGGACAACAGTAAAACTATTCACTTTTGAAAAAGTCAAGGTTTAGCTGATTCCGCACTGAAAAGCTTTTAGTGGTAAACACGTCAAATGAGAATCGCTTACACAATGAGTTAAGGTCTTTGCTCGCTCGCACTAGGTAAGAATTACGCCTATAATTAGAAGAAGAGGAGGGTATGGAGATAGGTGGGTTAAATCTTACTGATCTCTGGGGGACATTGAAATGCAGTTTACGCAAAATATCAGGACAATCAATCTCATTTGCTATAATTTTTAAGAGATATGTACAATCCGCCACCCTTCGACGATTTATAAGTGGCTGCAAATGGAATTTTTTGCATAGATCTAAATAGTTCACGGAGTGGTATTGAATGCGGAGGCGGAAACATAGAAAACGAATGAATCTTTTTTGGATATTTTCAATTTGATCAATGTATTTATTATAGCATGGGTTCCAAATTTGTGCCGCATATTCGAGGTGACTTCGCACGAATGAGCAATACAAAATTTTGAGGGTTTTAGCTTTCTTAAAACAACCTGCAAGTCTCATAACAAAGCCGAGCGACCTCGAGGCTTTAGCCACTATATGCTCAATGTGAGTGTTAAATAAAAGCTTAGAATCGTGATATACACCTAAGTCACGCACTCCATCACATCGCTGTAATAGCTGTCCTTTGAGCATATAAGTAGTAGGGAGTGGCACGCGTTTTCTACTAAATGATATCACGGAGCATTTTGATGGGTTTAAATCCAATTTATTGATCTGGCAGTACTCGTCCAAACGTGCTAGATCAGATTGGAGAGCATCCATGTCATCCAATGATGATATTGAAGAAAATATCTTCATATCATCAGCAAAACATAGCAAGTTTGAGTAATGGAAACACGAGTCGATGTCGCTCACATAAATGATAAAAAGTAAAGGACCCATCAGCGAACCCTGAGGGACACCACTAGGAGCCGAAACCCAACTTGAGATGTAATTACTGATGACGACAGCTTGGGACCTGTTTTCTAAATAAGAGGAAAACCAGCGTAGCAAGTCACCTCTAATGCCGTTGTTAAAAAGCTTCGTTTTGAGGATGTCATGATCGATTCTATCAAAAGCTTTGCTATAGTCCGTGTAAACGACATCGACTTGTGCCCCATCATCCATCCTTTCAGTTAGAAAGTCATTAAGCAGAGCCAAGTTGGAAACAGTTGAACGGCCTTTAAGGAACCCATGCTGCGAAGGACTAAAAGACTGCCTGAGCGCTGCATAAACTTGATCATAAACCACTCTCTCAAAAACCTTAGCTAATATGCACAATTTGGAAATTGGCCTATAGTTAACCACTTCATTTTTATGCCCTTTTTTATGCACTGGAGTTATAAAAGCTGACTTCCAGATATGGGGAACAGTACATGAAGAGAGTGATTTTTTAAATAGTAGAGATACTGGCAAGGCTATTGATTTAGCACATCCAATCAGAAATTTAGGTGATAAGTGGTCCGGGCCACCTGATTTAAATGGATCCAAATTATTAATTAACTTAGCTATAACATTTGGATCAATTTCAATCGTATGAATATCTGAAGGTATATTTAGATTAACCACCGTTTGCGGAGGACGGGGATTATTAGACGATACAACACTAGGGTTAAGAAATGTGGAATAAAAGTGGGAAGAAAACGCGTTACAAATGGAATCCGGGGAGGAAAGTGTTACATCACCATACTTGAGGTAGCTGGGCATTATATTTGATTTAGACCGCTGCTTCACAAAGCTCCAGGATATATTGCATTAATTTGCACACTAAGATTTCGTGATCAATTACTACATTTTGTATTTAGTATATTCTTTTGGTAAGGGAGCTTAAGATCCTTAAGTATTTTTTGGTGATCTTTATATCTATTACCTTAAAAAAAAAATATGTTGTTGTTGTTGTGTTGTTCTCTCCGTGCCTCGGAAAGCTCGTAAAGCCGTTGGTCCCGACTGTCAGTCGTAGATCTTTGGCTGTCGTCATAAGCCAGAATGTCTGACACCCAGTCTTACCAAGGGGTACCGTGTTACCGAGTAACTGGATTGTGGAGGTCCAATAGGCAGTCGCTCCATGTAAATAACACTGATATTCAACTGCAACTGGTTAGATCGAAAGCCAACCCCAACATAATAGGAAAAAAGAAGGCAATGATAAAAAAAGTTATGTCATATGCTGTCGAGACGTGAGCACTTACAGCGGGGATAGTCCACAAGCTCAGAGCAATGCACAGCGAGCAATAGAGGGATCAATGCTCGGAGTTTCTCTGCATAGAATTCGCAACGAGGAAATCCGGAGGAGAACTAAAGTTACCAAGTATCGTTTAGTGGGTTGGTCACGTTGGTTGCAGGATCGATGGCCGAAGGAGCAGTCTTGTCTTGCAATGTCTTGACTTGCAATTCAATCATGATTTGGGATGAACGGTACCCTATATCCGTTTCTGTATCTACATCTGACAATCAGTATATGAAAAATTAAATGGTGATCGGTTCAGTGGTTTAGGAAAAGGTAACAAACAAACTTAATTCGCATTTATAAGAGAATAGGATTAGGATTAAATATCTATAGTTTCATGCTAGTTTAGTCAATCAATCATTATGTTATTACCATCTAACGATCAATCTATCGTACTTAGATCGTAACTACCCTCATAAAATCCAACTGACGTCAAACGAACCCTTAAACAGAACAAACGTGAAGCAACAAGTGACGTTGATTGAGATAATAAACCTTGAAACATATTACATCACGTATAAGGAGAACTTCCCTAAACTCACCATCAGACTCACGCACACATTCTTACATACATGTAATTTGTGGATCGTGGCAATAAAAACAATGGATAAACGAACTTGCTTTTATTTTAAACTAGCAACCCGGCCCGGCTTCGCATGGGCCTATAGCCTTCCTCGGACTATCTAACACAAAAATAATTTTTCAATTCGAACCAGTATATCCTGAGATAAGCACATTCAACCAAACAAACAAACAAACTCTTCAGCTTTATAATATTAAAGCTTTATAATATTAGTATAGATATTTTAGAAACCTTCCTACAGCTATTCTACTTTCAAACGCACACCGCTCATTCAACCGTCTTCGCCATCTTCCTTTTGTTTGTCCTCTCTCTCTATCCATATTTCGTCCCACTCACACCTTAACGTTTCATTCCGCGCACCATCCATACGTTCCATTACATTCTCCATCCTACATACATGTAAAGCAGCGAATAACTGCGAAGATTTAGCCGCGAATCCTTCCTAAGATGTCTCATATCATCATCTGTCTAGCCTTTATTCCAATTATGTTGGGGTTGGCTTTCAGACTAACGGGATGCAGCTGAATACCAGTATTTTACATAGATGCCTGTCTGAACTCCAAAACCCAGTTGCTGAGTAACAAGATACGCCTTGGTAAGAGTGCTTGTCAGCTTTTCTGGCTTCTGACTACCTATTACGACTATCAAAGATCTACTAATTGACCAACGATACACGAAATAATCTTGCATGCAGCAAGCATGCCAACATGTAAACGAACATACACCATGCATGCAGCAAGCATGCAGCATGCAACATGCATAGTTTCTGTCACGGTTCCGGCGCTGTGGGGCTCCGGCGATATCTCGCGAGCTTATCGCCGAAGATGTGTTTTACGCTCACCACCACAGCTTCGGCTTGTGCGGCAAGCGTAGCTTAATCATCAAACCAATCGATTCGTACGGTTTTTACTTATCTATGAACTCCTCGTAAGATTTCTCTTAAAGAGAAACCTTGTAAGATTTCTCTTAAAGAGAAATCTTACGTATGTGGGCGTGCGCTAAGCGCCTTGAGTAGGGAGATGACTATCTAGAATACCATAGCAACAAGTGATATTTAATTGCCGCAGTTAAACCAGAAAGCCATTAGATATGTTCTAATTACTAGTCGTAAACCAATGAGTGCCGACTGATGTTTTATGGTGAGGCCCTAAGATGGGTGAAGGCAAAGGTAAGGAAAGATGAACTTGATGTTTGATGTAAAAATAGAATATTCATACAACCTTATATATTTTCAGGGATTATTCGTAAATTGGAGGAAATCGCCTTAAAACATGAATTTTAGTTTATGACGATGATGATAAGATGTGATTGGCAATGCAAGAATTTCAAAAACAACGAAGGGTTTCGTACCAATGTACAGTCAGCAAAGGAGATAGGTATGCAGGGTCGTCAGATATAGTTAAAGTTTATTTAGAAACCGATGGATGTTTTTGAATAAAATTAAATTAAATTGATAGAGAATAAACATTTCAATGATTTAATTAAATTTCATTTATAACATCCATCGGTTTTTGATTAAACTTCAACCATTTCCGATGACCTGCATACCTATCTCTTTTGCTGACTGTACATAGGCCATGCACATGAAGCAACAACAATCTGTCAATTTTTTTTTGATAGATTCACAACTTTATTACAAAAGGATAAGGTTTATACTCAATTGGGAAAATTTGACAATTTGGTATAGCATGTTGCGCTGGCGTCTGTACAATACAGGTTTATTAGTTTTTATCGCAGCCACGCTACTTAATACGCACTCTGTGAAAATATCGAGTGTTTACCTATTACTGTTCAAAAGGTACAACCCTGTGACAGACACGTTGGCACAGTAGTTGAGCAATTGACTGCTGTGCTGCGTGTCGCGGGTTAGATTCCCGCACGGATCAAATATTTGTATGGAATACAGATGGTTGTTCCGGTACTGGCGGTTTGTATATGTGAGTTTATATTTTTGTAAACGCATCCTCCACACAGGAGTAATTCCTAGTGTGGGGGACTAATAACAAAGGACAGGTGGACGGACAGTGGAAGCTTAGTAATAGGGTCCCGTTGGGCACCCAACCAAGGACAGGGTATTTTTATACAGAATATACTAGATGATTTGAAATACCAACATAAAGTCTCTTATTACAAAACGTCGAAATTTTGTATTTTTAGGGTTCCGTACCTCAAAAGGAAAAAACAGAACTCTTATAGGATCACTTTGTTGTCCGTCTGTCTGTCTGTCTGTCCGTCTGTCTGTCAAGATCCTCGGGAATCTCGGGAATCTCGGTGAAGAATCTCGGGAACGCGTAGAGGTATCGAGTTGAAATAAAACCATTATATTTAGGTCCACTCTCCCTTGAAGCTGTGAGAAAATCAAACTTCTAAGTTAACGTGAAAAAAAGATACGGCCGTTTATGTCGCAAAAAACGTATATTTCGACACTCAAGGGAATCAAAATTATAGGGTACTTTCCGTTTACCTAGAACTATGAAATTTGGCAAGTAATTGTATCTTATACTATAAATACAGGACAGTCAGTCTGTAAACTATACATTTGTAATTAAATCATAAAAAAAATATTCTTTATTTATAACGAGCTTTGTTGGCGATTTGGTTCGTGTGAATGTCGGTTATCGCGGATGCAGACGAAGTCCCAGATTAATAAGTACCCTATGTGCTTTCTCAGGGTTCAAGCTATTTTCATACCAAATTTCATCAAAATCGGTTCAGCTGTTTCATCGTGGAAGAGTAACAGACAGAGTTACTTTCTCATTTGTGATATTTTTATGAATATGTACCTACAAATTAGGACATTTGTACAGGACCCTCGGTGAGCGAGTCCGACTCGCACTTGCCCAGTTTTGTTTCTTCAGTTTCGGCAAATAATTTTCATCCCCTTTCAAAGAATACATGTCAATGGAATTTATATAAAGCTTTCTGGACCTTTTTTTGGTTAATAAGTTACAATATCTGGGGATAAAATACGACCTTTCTCTTATTTTGTGCCAAAAACACATTTTAAACCCGAAGGATAAAACAGTTTTCGTGTCCACAAATCTACAAAAGACAAATTATTTTAGACTTTTAATACCTTTAGATTTCACTTGGGACGGTATTACATTGATAAACTAACACTTAACTCGCGACTTCGTCCGCGTGAATTTTGTTATTGATTTCAAATCGTTTTACTTACGGTCGTTCGTTACGTTTCGTTTTTTTGTTTCGTTTCGTATTATCGTTTCTTTTTTTAGCCTTGTTCTTGTGTTATGTTATTTTTGTGTGTACTTGGCCTGGCGGGGCAAATAAATGCTTCTTTTTAGGGTTTCGTACCTCAAAAGGAAAAAACGGAAACTTATACTATCACTTTGTTGTCCGTCTGTCTGTCTGGCTGTCTGTCCGTCTGTCTGTCAGGACCACGGAATGGTCAAGACCCTTTATCTCGGGAACGGGTAGAGGTATTGAGTTGAAATTAAAAAATATATATTTAGGTCCATGGTCCCTTGAAGCTGTGAGAAAATCAAACTTCGAAGTTAACGTGAAAAAGATACGGTCGTTTATGTCGCAAAAAACGTATATATCGACACTCAAGGGAATCAAAATCGGCTGAACCCCCCTTGGGAGAGACCTACGCCCAGCAGTGGGCGTCTAAAGGTTGGAATCATATGGGCAGTCGGAAGCCAGAAAGTCTGACAACCAGTCTTACCAAGGGGTATCGTGTTATCCAGTTACTGGGTTGTGGAGGTCCGATAGGCAGTCGCTCCTTGTAGAACACTGGTATTCGGCTGCATCTGGTTAGACTTGAAGCCGACCCTAACATAGTTGGGAAAAGGCGACGCAGATAATGATGATTCCTATCTCATTCAATTTAATTATTATATATTGAGAAAAAGACTCTGTATTCTTTTTAGTTATTGAAACCCTCAGATTATCAAACAAAAGGCAGATAGATCGTGTGGAACACTGCGAGTGTAGCCACAAAGGCAAATACAAAAATAACGAATACCTACAATCTCGTGATTGTATTCGCTTTCGAATTTTTATTTGTATTTTTTAACAATGCTTTGCTTCGTGCTGTACTGTCTCGTGTCAGTACAGCGCGAAGCAAATTGTAGGTATTCGTTTTTGAATCTGTATTTGCTTTGTGACGTAGGGGTTACGCGGGGGATATAAAAGAAAACCCAACGTAACCGGTCAACATAAAAAATATATTATAGAAAAGGAGTGGGTAAGTTTACGGTCACTAATTCCCTTTCAACCTCCCCTGGGAGTTGCACTGTACTCTCCTGACTCAGCCTTGGGCACGACGATCACAGCGGTGTGCCACGCTGGAGACGCCAGGTGTGGTGACGGTCGGCAGGTGGTGAAGCCGGACCCGAAGTGAGCTCGACGCGGCCACGCGGGATAAATAGGGACCCGGGGGCGCGGAGCTGTTGTCCGGCGGTGTGGACGAGCGGTGGTGCGGCACCCAACGTTGGGATACAATTGATGTCCGCGGATTAATAAAAATCCAGTTGTTCAGCCGGAACTTTGGACCCCAATATGGGGTTATGAATTCACTGAGTGAGATTAATATTTAAGACTATTATTAGTCAATTTAAACTGGCTGGCGAGTAAATTGGCGAAGAACATTTAATGGGTAACAGGTGTAACTCTGTCTATCTTTGCCGATGCCGGAATTCGAAAAACGGACTGTCATGTCCTTCGTCGTGGCTTAAATACGGTAGTTGGCATAGATAACATTCCTCATTTCACACGTTCGGATACCACAATTAGGCGGACTTCACTAGTACTATAGCTAATAGTAACTTTGGACGTCCCTAAATATTAATAATCTGTTAATGTGATTTGACATTTATTTGTTATGGTGAGGTTAATTGTTGATATTTGGTTGTGATTTTAATTGTTTTCAGGTAAAGTAACGATACAACGTTACAGCTTTTGTGGCTTTACTCGCAGTGTTCCTCACGGTCTTTTGTTTCATAATCTGAATTAAAAACTTTAAGTCTTGTTTACAATACGATACCTAGACTTTCAAACTTTCAGTAAACAAGAGCTATATGAGATTAACCAACCAGCTTTTTGTCCTTACAAAATCATTAATATTGTTCACTAGTTTTTGCCCGCAGTTTCATCTGCATGAATGTCTGTTATTCCGGATGGAAACGAATCGGCGGATTAAAAACTTGTCTAAGTCCTTTCTTGGAGTTCAAAATTAGTCTGTTTCAAGTTTAATCAAAGTCGGTTCAGTGCATTAGCCGTGGAACCGTAACAAACAAACAAACTTTCGCATATGTATGGATTAATACTAGTTTATCCTTTTAGGAATCTAGGTTACGTAAATTAATTGCGAGTCATTGCTCAAGGCAAATGTCTCCCATTAATTGTGCACTATCTTTCGCTCATTATTACTGAGGCCAGACTATATACGAAACTACCTTTGGTCGGGGCAACCAGATTATTTTTTTTTCAATAAGACGTTCAAAAGTGCCTTTTAGAGGTTTAATTTAGATTTGACTTTGACCTTAACCTTGACCTTGACCTTAACTTTGACTTTGACTTTATAGATAGGTATATATTACGCTAACCCCCAGGGGTTAGATTGAGGTAACCTGAAAATTATACAATTTTACCTCAAGCAGAGATTCACTGTTTGTGTATATTTCACTTCTCTTTACCCTTTTCAATAATTGGCAGAATTAGGTTATGCTGAACGTCCTGTAATTGTATTAGGAAGTACCATGTGTTTAAAATCTCAGTTATAAAGGTAACGATAACCCAGACTCATTTTATTTCCTTACTGGCTTCTGTTTGCGACTTCATAACAAAGTCTAAATCCATGTATTTGCTCACATACTAATTGTGCATTATAATATCTTCTGCATTCTTGACTAGTGTTGATTGAAACTGGCCACCGCGACCTATTTAAGATTTTAATACATTTTTTCTGGCTAAAATCGGTCACGGCTGACCGGAATTTCAATCATCATCATCATCATTTCAGCCGAAAGACGTCCACTGCTGGACATAGGCCTCCCCCAAGTGGCGCCACATTGACCGGTCCCGTGCGACTCGCATCCAGCGGATCCCCGCAACCTTCACCAGGTCATCGGTCCACCTAGTGGGAGGCCTTCCAACGCAACTCGAACTTTTCGGCCCCATCGGCCATCTGTTCTACGAGCAATGTGCCCTGCCCACTGCCACTTAAGTTTGGCAACTCTTCGGGCTACGTCGGTAACCTTGGTTCTCTTGCGGATTTCCTCATTTCTGATTTTATCACGCAAGGAAACTCCGAGCATAGCCCTCTCCATTGCCCTTTGGGTGATCTTAAGCCTTCTGATGAGGCCCATTTTGAGCGACCACGTTTTGGTCCCGTATGTAATCACTGGCAACACACACTGGTCATAGACTTTCGTCTTGAGACACTGCGGTAAGTTGGACGAGAAGATACCACGCAGCTTCCCGAACGCTGCCCTGCCGAGTCGGATTCGACGATTGACCTCTTTCTCGAAGTTAGACCTACCTAACTGGACCGTTTGTCCCAGGTAAACATAATCGTCTACAACTTCGAGTGTAGAGTCTCCGATCTTGATAGGAGGAATTTCAATGTAGACCAGGCAAATACGTAAGAAATGTTATAGTGCAAACACGGGTGCATCTCCTCTTCTCTCACTTTTGTGTAGTCCCATAGGATGGTAATCCGACACGATCGGAAAGAGATCAGTCGCAGGACCAACGACTTCACGTGCTTTTAGAGACACGTGGGTGGTATTACACCGTTAACTTTCAATCTCCTGGCAGCTACTGAGAAATTCCTAACAGCAAAATCCTATCTAGGCCCCACGCTCAGAAATTGGGCTTGAACCACCATAACAACAACACAGTTCTATAATTGCCATTCAAAATCAAAATCAAAGCAGTACTAGTTAGACCCGCACATAAAGGACCAACAGTAGGTACCACCGTAGAATATTAAGTTAGAGCAAAAAACTCCGAAAAAAAACGTTGTGATATCAAAGTCCAAGCATTTATTTCAATTAAACCATTTACAGGCACTTTTGAACTGTCAAAGAGTCGGTCAGTCAGTCAAGAAGCTAAGTTGCTCGTTCCAAAACGTAGGAAGGTCTCTATGGAGATGAACGAGCAAGAAACTCCGCATTCTTAAATTATTAAGATTACGCATTTACCTTGAATATAATTGACGATCTTGCAGACCGTCTCCCCGTAGAACCAGACGAGGGTGATGGCTTTGCTCAGCTGGATCGGCATGCAGATCCCAGTCACGAGAAGGTCCGCAGCTGACAGGTTCACCAGAAATATATTCGTTACACTGCAACAAAATAGGATTTATCAACCGATTTCAAAATATGTCGGAGGTTCTTAATTGGACGCGTTTTTTTTTATATTGGCCACGATGACTTTTTACACTGTAACTCAACTTTGATGATGATGATGATCTATCAGTTTTGGTTAAGCTATACTTGCCGCGGTCGGTCCGTAGATAGGTGACCATCAATTTCATACCGAGACGCCTCCGTGTCTCGGAAAGCACGTAAAGTCGTTGGTCTCAGCTGTCATTCGTAGATCTTTGACAGTCGTTATGGGTAATCAGAAGCCAGAAACTCTGACAACCAGTCTTACCAAAGGGTGTGTAACGTTTGAAATAATAACAAAAGCTCTAAAGATCATATGATCTGAATTCATTTAACATATTTTTTTTTAATAGAACGATGAAATGATATAATGATACCATTGGATACGCAGATGACAGCACAGTTGTAGAGAGTTACATATCCAGCGCACGTGCCAGTGCGGCTGAAATCCGGACTCACAGGGGGTCCATGGTCGAGCGCTTAAACTTGTCCCTCAAGGCTGTTTCCGATTGGGGTGATGCCAATCTGGTCGAGTTTAATGCAGCCAAAACCCAGGCGTGTCTTTTCTCTGCCAAGAAGAGGCCTTTCAATCTGGCCCCTGCTTTCCGAAATGTGTCCGTTCCGATCACCGACCATCTTAAGCTTCTTGGCGTTACTTTGACGTCGAGTCTCAATTTTGGGTCATACATCGAGTCAAAGGCCCAACTAGCTGCCAAAAAGCTAGGAGTCCTCGCAAAGGTGCGAAAGTACTTCACGTCGGAACAGATGCTGAACCTATACCAAGCACAAGTTCGATCGTGCATGGAGTATTGTTCGCACCTCTGGGATGGATCTGCCAAATACCAGCTGGAGGCGTTGGAAGTTATTGAAAGACGTGCCAAGAGGCTCATAGACAACGACTTCCTGGTTAAGGCTAAGCTCCAAAGCCTTGAACACCGCCGCGCCGTTGCCAGCCTATCGGTCTTTTATCGGGTACATTTCGGAGAGTGTGCCTTGGAATTGCACAACTTAATTCCCCCATCCCCATTCCATCACCGGACGAGCAGGGATACGGCGAAGCGTCACCGCTATACGGTTGAAGTTCCACGGTCTCGAACCAAGCGCTTTGACTCCACATTTATTGTGCGAACTGCCAGACTGTGGAATTCACTGCCCGCCTCTCTATTCCCCGATACATATAATCTGGGTATCTTCAAGGCACGAGTGAACCTGTTTATTCTAGGCAAGCGTGCTCCACCTTAGGCCGCATCATCACTTAAGATCAGGTAAGTTGCGGTCAAACGCAAGCCTATAACAATATATATAAAAAAAAAATGAATTATTGATATAATTTCATTTTACCTAATTTTATATGGTATAATGAACATTTTCTATAATGCACATTTGAACTAATATTCATATAGTATAATATTCAGTTACTGTAATATTCGAAATCTATAAGTAACGTTTAGCATAATTTAGTTATTGAATAATTTGGGTTAGGTTTCCTATAATGATTCAGCTATTAAGGCTCGATTACGTGTCTCAGTAACTAATGTACTACCTATTAAAATTATATGCCGCGGTGCCAGGAACTCGGTTTAGGTAGATAATATTGATCCCCCCCCTGACCCGAGAAGTGGCCCGCTGCAGCGGGCCGGCACCAGCCGGGGGTTGCGGAAGTATCTCCAGTTCCCGCGACCCCCGACGTAGGTGTGAGATGGAACACCGGGGTGGTTTTTAGTCAGTAAGAGTCTGACAGACCCCTCCGCCCACCCCAGGGCGGAGGACATCCATGAGGATTTTCCACCCCGTACCAAAAAAAAAAAAAAAAGAAATGTTAGAACAGTGACCATTAACGCGCGAAGGCGAGCGAGTGGAGCGAGCTTGCCGCGGCAGCGGCCGTCAAAGTCAATATGTTGTGCTACAAAAGTTAATGACAGAAACAAATCGCTGCGAAACCGATTCTACGTAGTCTTGTCTGCCCTACGCCTAGAGGGTAATTTAAATCCGCGTAGGCGCAGAGGGGCGAGGCGATCCGCGAGCTAAGTAGCAGACCACCTGCTTCGCGCCGCGGCTGAGGCTGGCCGGCTATGCCGGCCAGTAAGCCGAAGCTGCGGCGGTGAGCGAGAATACCAACTGCAACGATAAGATCGCGTGGGTCCGCCGGAGCCCCGCAACGCCGGTGCCATGACAGAAAACATGCCTGCCGCATGTTGAATGTCGCTTGCATGATGCATGCTTGCTTGCATGCTGCATGCTTGCTTGAACGCTGCATGCTTACTTGCACGCTGCATGCTAAAAATTAATGTGAAACGAAATTCTATAAAACTATTAGCTATGAAACAACGTACAACCGGTTACAACAATATGTTTCCTGATATTTACTTATTCATTACAGAATTTTGACTGAAATTTAGTTAATATCATTATTAGGTCAAATGAAAATTAGGTCAACTGAACGTTATATAAAAAGAGCAATATACAAATTGAAAATTATATTATATGAACTTTAGACTAAATGTTATTAGAGCAAAAGAAGTTTATATGAAATATAACATTAGATCACATGAAATTAGGTTATTTGTTTTTATAGCATATAAAATTACATCATGTGAACGTTATTTCAAGTGATATTATACTATCTGTTATTATGCCATATATTACACACCCCTTACCAAAAGTGAACGTGTTACTCAGTAACTGGGTTGTGGAGGTCAGATAGGCAGTCGCTCCGTGTAAAATACTGGTATTCAGCTGCACTCGGTTAGACTGGAAGTCGACCCTAACGTAGATGACAAGTAGACGATGATGAAGAAGTAGGGACATAGGTAATTTTTTGTAGACTAGTTACTACCCGTGACCGCTTCTTAGTAATGTTTCACTATCATTCGATTCCGTGTGGTGTCGGACGTAAAGAATAGCACCATCCCATATCTTCCCGTGGGTGTCGTAAGAGGCGACTAAGGGACTCACCAGAGAATGGGCAGCAGCGTTCTCTGTGCCTTTGTAACAACCATACTGCGATCGCCAATCTGCCTGCCAAGCGTGGCGATTATGGCAAAACCCCCCTTGGGGAGGCCTATGTCCAGCAGTGGACGTCTTTAGGCTGAAATTATGATATCATTCGATTCGGAAACCAATTTTCTTTAACTTATTAATATTCTAATTTTAATGGTTGTATTTTATCGTTTACAACGTTATTTTTTTAATTCGTGTTTTTAAATTGGTTCTTCCACCTTAATTTATTTTATCGCTTCTTATCCTAAAACATCGTGATCAATTTACAATAGTATAGGGAATTTTTAAATGAAGACAGTTTGGTCTTTTTTCAAATCGTTTACAGGCTATTCTAAATGATAAAATAGATAAAAATTACAAGTAGCAATAATTGTAATTTTTACACAACATTGTATTTTAAGAGAAGAATGTTTCTCAACTTCTTCATTCCGAAGTTCCAATGGAAACGCGAACTGAGCTACGGCGAAACGTGGCCAGGTTGAGCTAGTAGTAAATTATATAATTAGGGAATTAGGGTAAAGTCACTTTAACAACTGGGCTTAACATGAGAAAGTATGGTCATCACTTTAGTACCTGATAAACAGAAGTAATTAATTATAAAATACCCCTTTGAAATGTCTAAAATAGTTGTAGAATAAATTAATTAGTAATTACTATCAAAAGGAACTGGTTTCAATTTTAATAACACAGTACCTTCAAAAGGAATAGTACAATAGGCTCAAAATTTTGTTTAAATTAATTAATTTCAGGGTTCTAATTTACGTACAGTGTGCGAAATCAACTTCGGAGGAATTCCTGTAATGTACTATCCGCTGGTAAATATCAGCGGATAGTACATTACAGGAATTCCAAAAAAAGTAAAGTCAAATGACTTTCATTACATATATTCTCTAATAAAAAATAAAAGCTACATTATTGTCGGTACGGAATTTTGTTAAATTATTATCTAAACAGTAGGTATCAAACAAACAAGGGACATACTTTAAGTAAATATAGAATTCATGAATATTATCTTTTTTTCAACGAGAGCTCTTCACATTTACATAAATTGACAAAATATAGAGAACATTCCATTTTAAACATCGATTGCATTCGCGCATTCGACGGCACGGATGCGCGAATTCGATCGATGTTTAAAATGGAATTACCCTTTGCATACATATTATACGACTTTTAAAAGTGCGTTTTAATAGCTTATTGAAATAAATTATTTGACTTTTACTTTGACTTTTATATTTATTCATTGCTAGCTTTATTCATGTCAGAAGGTGATATTTATGTGCTTGACTTATATAAAATGAAATCTAAATGTTATGATTATTAAATAAAACCTACTCGGAGTGATGCGATAACACGCTTGTGCTAGTCCATTAATGGCCAAATACTCAAACGCTACTCAATTTTAAGAGTCGTTAAGTCTCGTGCTGTCTCTATTACTTTATGTCAAAGTGACTGTGTCAGTACGAGACTTAACGGCCTTAAAATTAAGTAGCGTTTGAGCATTTGGCCATTGGCCATAAGAGTGGTAGAATTTGTGTAGCCACGTAATATTCGTAACTATAGCTCTGTATTGACACAGTACTGGGTCACGCATCAATTGACGCACCTCCTACACTGCTCCTTTCCTTATCACGTTTTAGATGAAGATATAAATATGGATAAAAAAAAAATGTGAGCCGTCACGGGACGCCGGGCAGATGTGAAACATCGACATTATTTTGTAAAAGTAATATGCAGAAAAGAACAGATTGTGATAGGAACTAAATATGTCATAATTATAAAATAAAATATTACGATTTTCTTTCCAGATAACGATGACTATTTATTGAATAAACATTTATTTTCATTAAATTCAAAAATTTACGAATTTATTTCAAATCGTGACTACTTAATTCGTTTAATCAGTGACTTCGGTAATCGCAAAGTCGATTGCGCATGACGACGCGTCGCCACACCGTACACACTACTGCATATAGACTGTATATATATACCATCACATAGCGTGGCGACGCGTCGCCACGTCATGCGTCGCCACGCCAGAAATCGGTTTTACGTGCGGCTATAGATGTTTCACATCAATACAATGAACCGTCTTGGAAAACCGTCTATATTTAACAGCATCTTCAAAGAAACTAGTACGAGTTTGACCAGCAAAACATCGAGATCCTCGAAATCGCAATGTCTTCAGAAAGAGTCAAGTCCACTCAAGAACGAATACAAGCCATAGACGATTATCCGAAACCACTAAAGCTCTGTACATCTGGATAGTGATTTAATTCCCAGTTTTCAAAACTGGTGAGAAAACTATACCTACTCTTGATTAATATTAATTTTGCAGGAAGCTGTAGCGACATCGATCGCACATGCCATGTACTACTTACCAACGTTTTCTAGATCGCGCAAGCAGAGTTTTCCGTGACATTAGCATATAATATTCAAAATCCTGACTACAATCGACGGGCAGTAGCCCACCAGACACAACTCCAGTTTGGTCGGAGGATCCTTCCTTTTCAATAGAGGATAAAGAACTTTACACTCTGTTCTTCATACCTCTAAAAAAGTAAAAAAAAAAAGAAAACCGCCTTCAAAAACTAAACTTACTTTACTTTCAGAAGTCAGTGGCGGTGGCTTTGTGTTTGTTGTTTTGTATTGCCACCAGTTTTTGAAGGCGGTTTTCTTTTCTTTTTAAATTTTTATTTTTCATCCAAATCCAATAAGAAACGGCGACACACTTAAAAGAGATTGTAAGTCCTCCAAAGATTGAAGAAACTAAAACGTCATCTAAGTATTTTTTTGGGATTTTGTTGATTTTCTGAAAAAAGGCTGGATCAATTATGATACAATTTTTATGGGACCATTTCGGAATAAACCCCTTTCGAACAAAAAAAAAATTTTTGCAAATCCGTCTATATATGACAGAGTTATGCCCGAACATACATAAAAAAAAATATAATTATATATATAAACATCTGAATTGAGAACCTCCTCCTTTATGAAGTTGGTTAAAAAAGCTATGATCTACGTCAGTACAGCTAAGAAGTTTAGTGAGTACATAGAAACAAATTTATCTCTTAATATCGTCTGCCTATTTCCGTCTCCCAAATTACTTGCAAACTATTTCGAGATACGCACATGTTTCTGATAGCACGTACGACAAACATAATAACGCCAAATCAAGGGAATCCTTGTCACTGTTTCTTATTAAAGACATTACAGGGCCTAATGATATTCTCTTCCTCAATGATCCTCTAATGAATCAAGTTATTAGGTGACATGCGTGTAACGGAGTTTCTTGCACGTTCTTCTCCATAAAAACCTACTGTTTGTAATGAGTAACTAGCTTCAACTTTCCGAATGATTTCTTGACAATTCAAAAACGTTTTAAACTTAAAATCTTCACAAATTTAAAATAAAATAAAAGTAATTTAAGTCTGTTACGTCGCTTTGGTTCTGTTTGTGAAAATTAAAGTTAGTTTTTTTTACTTTTTAAGTTTTGAAGCCAGTTGTCTTTTTTGAAAATTATTTATTTTTTCGCACTAAAAGCCAAAAAAATAACTTCTTATCATCTTTTAAAACGGTAACACTAAACCAATTTTATTAAGTCATCCTTTAATTGCAGCCCAGAGGTTATACCTATTTTCAGATATTGGTACAACAACAACCAAAAGAATAGTGTCAGATGGGCAGGCTCTAATTTGGATGTGTACAGTATGTCAATTATGTAACAATCTCCCTCGGTGAACGCCTAGGTGAAGTGAGCTGTCATCTGTCCGTCTGCTTTTGTCAATTCCCAGTATTGGGAAGGATGACAGCTCACTTCACCTAGGTGTTCACCGAGGGAGATTGTAACAGAATAGCACTGCAGGCTGCAGTGCGGAGTGAGGCAGGGTGCTTTGGCCTCACCTAAGCTCTTCAACCTGTATCTAAACCGGCTTGTCGGTGAACTCAGCAGTGCCAATGTCGGGTGCTACGTGGACGGAGTCTGTGTCAATAATATAAGCTACGCAGACAACATGGTACTGCTGAGTCCATCGATTGAAGCTTTACGTAAATTGATTCGTTTGTGTAAGTCCTACGCGTAGACCCGTGGACTCAGATACAATGCAAAGAAGAGTGATTTGCTGGTGTTTATGGTGCGTGGCAAAAGTTATGAGTCAGTACCTTCAGTCACTTTAGTTGGTACCACTGTAAGCAGAGTGTCACTTATTTAGTATCTGGGTCACTGGGTGTCCGAGGACCTTAAGGACAATAAAGACGTCGAGAGAGCGAGCACGTAGGGTGTTGGCCGCAGGTTCGCGCATTGCAGTAATGAAGTTAAAGTTACACTTTTTAAATCTTACTGCCAAACATTGTTCACATGCAGCCTTTGGGTGAACTACACACTGGGGGCATACAACGCCTTGCGTGTTCAATACAATAATGCATTTAGGGTGCTGCTGGGTCTGCCACGATTGTGCAGTGCTTCAAATACATATGTTTCCAGAAATGCACACAGATGGTTTTCATGCCCTTATAAGGAAACAGTGTGCGTCGCTGCTGAGTCGTGTTAGGTCCAGCCATAACACCATCTTAAGCGTGATCGTAGATAGATGGGACTCTCCACTGCTGTGCCATTGGATACGCTTGCACACAGTCACTGCAGGGTGATCAGTGGACAGTGCCTCCTCTCCCCTAGTATTTTGATTGATATTTTATTTTATTTATTGTATTTGTTGTGTTTATTGTATGTACCTATATGTTGTGTGTACTTATGGACATACGTCTGAAATAAAAGTTTATTATTATTATTTAATTTTGCACTCTTAGAGATAGAATATTTTCATAAAATTAATATGGGACCAAATTCTATCCACTAAAAGAATTTTCGAAATCAGATTACACTGTAAAAATTTAAAAAGGGGTCCAATTTAAAAAATAAATAATTATACGAGCACGTGTAGTATTCAGAACCTCCACTTTTTTTGAAGTCGGTTAGAAAGTACCTATCCATGGTTAATTTTAATTAAAAATTATGATTTAAATGTAACAAAATGCGGAAACAAAGGATAAGCTAAACCTTTATGGAAAATGTCTACTATTTGAACAATCGAAAATAGAAAATCATGATCTATTACTGTGAATTTATTTGAGCAATAAAATAAAAATTATTGCTAAATAAAAGCTCCGTGAAAAGTATTGAGTGCATTGAGATAAATCAGAAACGTGTTAAATATTATTGCATTGGCTTCATTCCAATATCCATTGATGGATTACCATCCGTTTTATTTTGTAGGCGAAAACACGTGCCGTTAAGACGAATGTGTATGATTCACTCAATATTTTTGAGTTGTCATTACTTTCGCAATGAGATTTTCACTTAAGAAAACCAATATTTAATTTTGCACTAAGTACGTACCTATGTGATTTCAAACTAAAATAATAATAAACATTCGCAATTACTGTTTAAACAAAAAAGAACTAGGAGATAGAACAATTGTTCACGAGCTTTTGCTCGCGTCTTCGCGCTCGTAAATGTCGGTTATCGTGGATGCAGTTGAAGTCACGGATTAATTAGTATCGTAGGCGCATGCGTTGAAAGAGAATCTTCACAGGTGGGGGTTCACAAATGATGCCAATCACCATTGCATATGCAGTGCAGTACGTGCGTCTCTCCGCTAAACATGGTACACCTTCTACCTTACGCCGCATGCCTTGGCACTTGCTCATGTGAGGACTAATGACTGCGGATGGCGTTGCTGTGGTTGTATACCGGGCCAAACAAAGAATTTGACAAAAACAAACACAACACATACGTGATACATAATTATTAGTGTTTGCCATCAACACGCTTAGAAGAAGTAGCTCACGGGTATGTACCAGATTTCATCAAAATCGATTCAATAGACTATCCGTGGAAGCGTAGCAAACAAACAAACATACTCACTATGTCAATCATAATAGGAAGTATGGATTAGGTTACACTGTGGAAAAGAATTGCTTTGAAAACAAAATAATAATATTTCATCTTCTATCATGTATCTTTTGTTATTTTGCTCATTTTTATCCCCTTTGATTTGTGAGATAAATGCTTCATTTGTTATTTTTTGGTAAAATATGGATTTGACTGTGAATAACATGTTTTCGTTTGTAGAAGATGATTCAGTATCTTTTTCTAGACTTGCAGTTTTTTTCATTTGCTGCAAAAACACAAAGTGACGCTAACTAGAGTTATGATTTGCCTTGATTTTAAAATTTTGCACAAAATGAACCAAATTGTGTACCGATATCACCATCAAAGAATAATATTATTTCATAAAACAACATTCTAACCTGTATAAAATAAACGGGAACGAACAAAATAACCGTTTCTTCCATATTGTCATCATCATTTTAGACCAATATAATCAACTGTAGTGTCTGTAGTTCAATATTCTCCACATTATTCTGAACTACTTTAACCAACCTATCTAACCCGTAACACTTTCCCGGTCCACCGAGAAATACATAACGCTTAATTTAGCGTTACGTAATACCATTCGTGTGAATATTTTGTGGGTTTCCGGTTAGAAGAGCAGCGGTGTTCATCGAGCCAGAGTTTTGTACCTACCTATTAGGTATTCGTGTGGTTTCACTCGCATTGTTGCTTGATTATTCATTTACAATAAAGGGTACTCATCTGTTCTATAATTATATTTCATATTATGTAATTATTATTAAAATAGATATTATTCGTTATTTTTTTGTGTTTCAATAAGCGGCTTCAACTTACCTGATCTTTAGTGATGATGCGGCTTAAGGTGGAGCTCGCTTGTGTAGTATAAACGGGTTGTATAATTCAGATTATTTTCCGTATCATCTCGGTATACACGTGTTTATTCAGTGAATTTTCATTTTCGATGCATACCTTTGCTGTGTTGGTTCATGTGAATTTTTATGCATTTATGTACATAAATATTGGAGTTGTCATCTGCATCGAACATTAGAACATAATTTACATTAACATCACCATTAAGTCAAATTATTCTGGTTAATCTTTTAGTTTAATTAATGATTAAATCACACGCCATTATTTATTGATTTGATCACTTCAGTGACCGTAATACATTCACAAATTACTTTTACTTGGTCTGGAAGGTAAGAACTATTGAAATGGTCTAGATGAAAATCATGTATACGCTTCATAGAATTTAGTCCTATTGTGATTTTCATTACTTAAACCGGTCAGTAATTATGATATTCAAGTAAATCTGTGAATGTTTTGATGAAGTTAATTGTTGACTATTATTCTGTTAAAGAATTAAGGTACATTTTTATCGTAGCAGCACTTTATAGGCTGTAGGTAAATTTTATCATCGCCCTTCTTATGCATGAAAGTGTCTACACCTCCTTCTTCGCTATGTATAACAACCACTCACACAATCAATGCACAATTCTGTATGCACAACCGCTAACCCGGTTTGGCTCGTTCTAAACTTAAATCTATTCAAGTATTATCTCAAGTTTAATCCCTCGTACTCAGATTATGTAACAATAGGCAGATAGACCGCGCGTAACACTGAGAGTGTATCAAAAAAGCAAATACAAACCCAAAAGAAAATACCTACAATCTCGTGATTGTATTCGCTTTTGAATTTGTATTTGTTTTTTTTAACGATGCAGCGTTTCGTGCTATACTGACTTGTGTCAGTCAGTAACTCAGTACAGCACGAAGCGCGTTATAGGTATTTTGAATTTGTATTTGCTTTTTTGGCTTCCCTCTCAGTGTTCCGCGTGGTCTATCTGCCTTTGTTTCATAATCTGAGTCCTCGTATATCATTAGCTGATGCTGTCTGTTTAGAACATTAAGATTTTTTTGTATGGCCACATTAGTTTTTCATTTGACAGATACTGTCAGTGACACTTGTAGAACACGATTAAAGTTGCTAAGACATTGCGCACGAGGTTTTTTCTTTTCAACACAATTCAAGGTCTTTTTCATGGTCCTTCTGACCTCAGTTTTAAAACCAGTGTAAACCAAAGACGTAAAGTAAAAGTGCTATATATTTTCGGCGGAGGTTCCGTGCAAAAATCACATTTTTTTCATTGGACGTCATTCCTTTGCTGGAGGGAAATCAGCGCTGTGCAGTGTCTCGAAACAGCGGCCGGCGTATTTCGCTTGCTCAGTGGAGGTTACGATATCAAATCGTCAGGAAAACTTCTACTGCGATAGTGCAACTTTCAATAATTTCGTCGGTTCATACAATAGGTAACCATACCTAACGGTTTCGGCAGAGGTCATTCAAGGTAAAGTGACAGAGACAACTTAGAGGTGAGTGACGAGAAACATTTCATTCATTCCTTTGTCACACGAACGAGATACTTGAACAATACGCTGTTCGGAAGCCAAGCAATCTACTAAAGACTTCTACGAGTCAATTCGGAGTCATCAATCGATCTATGATCGAGTCGAGCGAAGTGTGTTGGCGCGAAATAGTCTGTGGTTTGGTGGCTGCTTATTATTTTTCTTGATCTGCGGGTGACTGCATACTGCATTTTTTTTTTTCCGTTTCCGCGTTTATAGTTGAAGTTGCGCGTGCGAGTGATTTGTGATTTCGAGCGATATTTTTCATCAGGAATTATGACCAACAAAGGCGAAGACACAAGCGCGCTGCGCAAAAAGCGTGGTTATTACAAAGGCGTCATCACAAAACTTAAAAGTACGCTGACGGATGAATATTTGTTGGATGCCAGCATTCAAATGCTACAACTGCGTGAAGAAAAGTTGCTCCAAATTTACAGTGAGTACGAAACCATTTGTATGACGTTAGAGGAAATCGAAGATCCAAACACTGAAAATTTATATTTTCAATGCCTAGAATTGTTAAAAGGCGCCATAACTGAGAAGAAAAAGTGTGAACATGCGCAGTCACATTCGAAAATTAAACTTCCCGATGTTCACCTTCCAACTTTTGAAGGTAACTACATGGAATACAGGCCTTTCATCGAAATGTTTAGGGCGATGATAGATAGGGATCAATCCATTGAGGATATCCAAAAGCTGTTTTATTTGCGTAGCTATTTGCGAGGAGAAGCGCTCGATCTTATAAAAAGTTTACCTGTAGTCGGGCCAAGCTATAAAACAAGTTTGGAAATCCTCAATAAACGTTATGATAATAAGGCAAAAATAGTGTTTGTACACATTTCCCAATTATTAGACTTGAAACCAATAGGTAAACCAAGTATTCAAAGTTTAAGAGCTCTGATTAGTGAAGCCAAGCAACATGTTGAAGCCTTAAAAAGCCTTGAACAAGCCGTAGACAAATGGGATGCAATATTAGTGTGCATTTTGAGTAGAAAACTAGACCAATTAAATAATAGGGCGTTTTATCTTGATAGGGACTCTCATTCTGTACCCACTTTCAATGAGTTTATTGAATTTCTTGAAGGAAGAGCTCTGGGCTTGGAAGCCTCAGGGATCCGAGATGGGTCGGAAAAAGAGGACATCAAGCGAGCTACACCTCCTAAAGTGACAAATGTCAACGTTTCTACAACCAATCTTTCGGTGAAATCAATTTGCCACTTCTGCGGTAAGTCTGAACACAGAATTTTTAATTGTCCAAAATTTTTATTAGCATCAGCTAAAGAGCGTATTGAGTTTGCAAAAAATAAAGAGTTGTGTAAAACGTGCCTAAATCCTCATAAACGTAAATGCAAATTTCATTTTAAATGTGCAACATTTGCAAACATTTGCAACAATTGCAAACAAAATCACAACTCTCTTTTACATAATAGTGAGGAGGATTGTGAGCAAAATAAGGATACTGTTGTACTGCATGCCGGTATTAGCAGCAATCAGGTACTTTTACCTACTGCCCAAGTCAAAGTTATTTGCAAAAATGGAAGTGAACTCATCGTCAAAGCGCTTCTTGACTCCGCTAGTCAGTCATCATTTATGACAACCAGTCTTGCAAAACAATTGGGTACGTCATTTTTACCTAATCAAACTGGTGTGATTGGCATAACAAATGCTGAAAAAACCATAAACTATTCAGTTCAAACTGAAATATGGTCATGTAACTATCCCTATAAAGTTAATGTAAATTGCTTGGTAGTGGACAAAATCACCACCAAATTACCACAGCAACAATTTGATCTTAAACTTTTAGATATTCCAAAAAATATTAACCTTGCTGACAATTCATTTAATTCACCAAGTGAAATAGATATGTTATTTAGCGCTGATATCTTTTTTCAGAGTCTCCTGCCCCAGCCTGAGGAATTAAATAATAAAAGTGATCCTGCATATCCCCGCTTCGTTTAGACGCAATTTGGATACATAGTCGCAGGTAATCTTCCCGAATTTCCTAGTAGGAATGCTGCTGTTTCTCTTATTTGCATAGAATGCAACAATGAATTAAATAATACAATGAAACAATTTTGGCAGGCAGAAAAATCTCCTGAATTATTTACAGAGCACACCTCTGAGCAGTCACAATGTGAGGAGCATTTTCAAAATACAGTTAAATTACTAAATAATAAATTTGAAGTCTCCATTCCATTTAAAGTACCTATCTATGATATAAATAATTATCTTGGCGATTCACTTGGTTTAGCTTTAAAAAGATTTATTAATCTCGAAAAGAAATTCAGCAAAGATTTTCCATTATTTAAGGAATACAAAAAATTCATTGATGAGTACCTAGAACTGGGTCATGCCACATACGTGGACATCAGTCAATATGATCTAAAGAAAGACCCAGTCTATTTTTTGCCTCATCATGCCGTATTACGACCTGATGCTGTAAGCACAAAATTGCGAGTCGTTTTTGACGCGTCAATGAAAACATCTAACAAAATTTCTTTAAATGATTTGATGCTTACAGGCCCAGTAGTACAAGCAGACATATTTGACATCTTGTTGAGATTCAGGTTGCACGAATATTTTTTCTTATGTGATATAAGGCAAATGTATAGAAACATATGGCTTACAAAAAAACATCGCTCATTGCAAAACATATTGTGGAGGGAAAATCCTAGCGAATCAATCAAGTGCTTGCAACTTAATACAGTAACTTATGGTTTACGCAGCTCGTCTTATTTAGCTACGCGGTGCTTACAAGAGATAGCAATTCTTCATAAGGAGAAATATCCATTAGGAGCTAATGCTTTAATGCAATCAAGTTATGTTGATGACGTACTTCAAAGCCATGACAATTTGCAAATTATTACTGAAATAAAAGAGCAACTTATTGATTTGCTGGCACTTGGGGGATTTAACCTACATAAATGGTATGCTAATTGCAGTTCAATTTTAAGCGATATTCCAATGGAGAAACAGCAGTGTCCTGGTGAACTGGGAATTCGGAAAGATTTAAAAACTTTAGGTCTGCATTTTGATACAAATACAGATTCTTTTTGTTTCGCCCCTCTGCTTGAACAACCTGTAAATACAAAAAGGCAGATTTTAAGCTTTATAAGCCAATTTTACGACCCTCTTGGTCTGGCCGGCCCAATATTTGTTAAAGCCAAAGAATTAATGCAAAAGCTTTGGTTGTGTAAGGTCAATTGGGATTCGCATCCACCTCCAACTTTAAAAAAAGAATGGCAGGAATTTTATGATAGCTTAACTAAAATGTCACCTATTCATGTAAAACGGAATGTGTGTGTAAAAAATCAAAAATATGTTGAATTGATTGGATTTTCAGATGCCTCGGCGTCAGCATATGGCGGTGCAGTTTACTTGAGAACCACTAACGAAAATGGAAAGGTGTCAATGTCGCTTGTCTGTTCAAAGTCCAGAATAAATCCAATGAATAGTAATTTATCCATACCTAGACTCGAATTAAACGCCGCGCTTTTATTAGCCAAAACAATGGCAAGAGTTTACGATTCTTTGAAAGACAGGTTGGCAATCAATCATGTATACCTTTTCAGTGATTCTCAGGTAGTCCTAGCATGGCTCAAAACTAATCCAATTAAATTGAACACATACATTGCTAATAGGGTTAAAATGACAACACAATTAACTCAAAACTTTAATTGGGCTTACATATCCACAGAGCAAAATCCTGCAGATTGTTTAAGCAGAGGTGTTAAACCATGCGACTTGGCCCAACATCCACTATGGTGGAGTGGTCCACCGTGTATGTTGAACTCCAGTTACAATTTTAAGAATTGTAGCTACGATGATGTTCCAAAAAACATACCGGAATTAAAACCCAGTCCAGTTGCGAGTGAGCGTGGCGCTGTGTGTGCAGTGTCGCGTAGCGAAAATAACGTAATAGAAACTATTATCAATAAGTTCTCAAGCATAAATAAGGCACAAAGAGTACTAGCATTCATTTTGCGTTTTTGTCAAAATATAAAAACAAAAACAAACAAAGTAAAATCTAACTTTTTAGTATATTCAGAACTGAACACTGCTTTGCATCTCATTATTCAACATGAGCAAAATAAATATTACCAAAGCGATATTTCTAAATTAAAATCCAACAAGCAAGTAAATTTATTAAATAATTTAAATCCGTTTTTGGATGCAAATGGCTTGTTGCGAGTAGGTGCAAGGCTGCAACATTCTGCTTTGCCTTATGCACAAAAACATCAAATTATTCTACCTAAAGATTCTAATGTAACACATTTAATAATTAAAAATGAACATGTCAGGCTGTTGCATGCAAGTCAGAAACTTCTTATAAGCAGTCTTCATCAGAAGTATTGGATAATTGGTGGCTTGCGTACTATAAAAAAAGTCATACACAAATGTCTAACTTGCTTTAGATTCAAAGCAGCTACAGCTCAACAACTTATGGGTTCACTGCCAAAAGATAGAGTAAATGCCAATCGCCCTTTTGAAAAAGTAGGTATGGATTTTGCAGGACCGATAATGATCAAGCAATCTAGAATGAGAAGTGTAATCACTACTAAAGGCTACATTGTTGTGTATGTATGTTTTGTAGTCAAGGCAATACATTTAGAATTGTTATCCGATCTAACAACCGAAACTTTTATAGCTAGTTTTAAACGATTTATATCGAGACGTAATATCCCCACAGATGTATACTGTGACAATGCTGGAGCTTATAAGTCCGCGAGCAAGCAGTTTCAAGAATTGTATAATTTACACAGCTCTAAACAGCATCAAACACAAGTACAGGGTATGGCTGCTGGCATGGGAATAAGGTTCCATTTCATCCCTAGTTACTCCCCGGTATTTGGCGGTTTATGGGAGGCCGCAGTAAAGAGTGTAAAGTATCACCTTAAAAGAATGCTTGGATCTCACATACTCACATACGAACAAATGTACACTGTGCTTGTGCAGATTGAAGGCGTGTTGAATTCTCGCCCTTTGACGGCCATGTCTGCTGATGTCAATGACCTTTCCTTTCTTACCCCCGGTCATTTCTTAACAGGTGCACCATTAAATTGTATCCCAGAACAAGATATAAGTAATTTACCTAATAATAGAACGCAGTTCTGGCAAAAATGCAGTGCATTGACTCAGCAATTTTGGAAGTATTGGTCAAAACAATATTTAAATAATTTACAAAATAGACCTAAGTGGAAACAAAGTTTACCTAATGTAAAAGTAGGAGATTTAGTCATATTAAAAGAAACTGAAGCTCCACCAATGACCTGGCCTATGGCTAGAATAACTCAGATTTTTCCTGGTGATGATGGGAAAGTAAGAGCGCTTGAGGTGGAAAAAGCCAATAAAAGGCGCCACAAAACATCTATTACTAGAATTTGTTTACTGCCTTTAGAGTAGATTTAGTTAATGTTTACCTAGCATTGTAACCAGTTCACAATGTTTTATTTGTTATTGGGTAAGGGTAATATCATAAGCTAAGTACTTTAGGTTTCTACATCTCTCTAATGTTAATTTTATGACATAAAGTTAATCTTATAAATATAATTTAACTTTACTATTATATGTAAAAAATTAGTTAAGTACATTCTTGATGTTAAAAATAGAAAAACATAACTACCATGTTAGGAAAGATAATATAAAACAAAAAACTTGTTAAAAATCTTGGTATATTTCTAGTAAATAAAAGTTGTTTAGAAACTTAGTTTTTGTGTGTAAAATATAATAATTAATTAGTAAAAATAAAAGAAAAATTGTAAACAATAATAGCTACATAAGGCCCTACAATATTTCTTTGGTTATAGTATAATGTTGTTGTACTCTCACATATTTATCCTATGTAGTCACAGTCCGCTTATTGTTATCGTTGTTTGGGAGTATGTTTAGAACATTAAGATTTTTTTGTATGGCCACATTAGTTTTTCATTTGACAGATACTGTCAGTGACACTTGTAGAACACGATTAAAGTTGCTAAGACATTGCGCACGAGGTTTTTTCTTTTCAACACAATTCAAGGTCTTTTTCACTGTCCGTATATGTTTTCCCAACAAATCTGCATATAAAAAGGATACGAATGGTGGTCTGACAGCGGTCTCGGTAATCGCTTCGAATAACAGACAATAAATCCCTTCGATTGTAAGGTTAACAAGTTGCTCTTTGTTCGAGAAAATCGATCTAAATATTTGATTGGGGGTAGATGGCAATTGGCTGTGGTTCCTAAAATTGAAGAAGATCCGTTTAATGTGATAGCGAAAGATTGATCTTGAAAGCAGTCGAATTTGAAAAAAACTTGTTTACGTAACTACTGTTTTAGAACTATGAACGTTGTTGACGTTTACAAAAATAATTAAATTACAACAAACCATTGCAAGCACCACTTAATCATTAAGTTCAAATCAGTTTCGATTCTGTTCAAAGTATCACTCAGTTGGTTCCACGTATATAGCTACCAGGTAAATATAATAATAAGTTATTCAGAAACATTCTTATAAAAGCTTCAACACTCAATTCTTGTGAACCAACAGGTGTTGAACGCGTCCTGTGTCTTCTGTTACAAAGCAATTGTTAAGCATGCCAAAGTTTACGTAACGGGAAATTATTCTAACACAATATCTTGTTTTGACGTAAATACAGAACATGTTGTTGTTGTGAGATCTACCTCTTGCTCTTCGAAATAAACGTCCATGATTATAAAATAATACAGTTGAGGAACAGGAAATTATCCGAGAGAAGGGTGATATTTACAACTGAAACATTCTAGACCGCTAGATCGCAATCACCTTTCTAATTAAATAATATAATCTACAACAGTTGCAGAAACTGTTCGCAATATGAGTGAAAAAGGAGATAATATCAAGGTAATTCTCTTTTTAAGCAATGCCATTGATCATCTCATGGAGCGTTTCTCGGTCACGGCGGCCAATCTCAATGAAGACAAGTCAAGTAAGCAGGAGATAACATAGTGCACAAATATATGCGCAAATACAGATGCGCTCCCTCTTTCTTCACTCTCATACGGCAATCAGACGAGACCGGAGAGAGATCGGGTGCAGAACCGCTTCACGATTTTTCCGAGGCACACACTTTGCCCGACCTGGGCATTAAACCCAGGACCCCATGCTCAGCAGTCGCGCTTGCACAAAAAATGCAGAACAATTTATTCCACATCAAATTATTAGTAAAGCTTTAAACTATGTTAGTACCTTATACTTATTCAAATTATCCATTCATCGTACATTAAAAGGGACACCACCAGAGTTGTGTACCTTATTCTAGTGCCTCACAATAGAACACTCAACCCTTTCTGTGGGAATCTGGTATCGAACGATTCAAAGTGTTCCGTGTTCCCTGGTTTGCCAACAGTGGTCTTCATAGGAAATTTGTTGTAATAGCTCATAGACTACGATCTGGGCACGCTCCACTTAACAAGTTTAGACACCTTATGGGAATAAGTACCAGCCCTAACTGTACTGAGTGCGGGACTGTGGAGGACGTCCATCACTTGTTGGTGGAATGTGTAAAAACTACGGCTGGGAGAGAGGCTCTGAGCAATGTTGATAGATGTAGGTATTTTTCAAAGTATTTTGACAGCGCCTCTGTCGGAAGGAGGCATTTTAGTTTATAAAATAGTTAATAGTTTAGAATAAGTACGTACATATTTAGGTTACGATGGGGCTGGCATGGTCTTATTTGTGACTAAAAGCCCCTAAACAAAATTAGAATAAAAAAAAAACCCTTTCTGTAATGGTTTTTAGAAGGCAGTGGTGCTGCCCCCTACACGACGCTTCAGGGAGGCCACTCTCTTGCGCACTATTGCTCTAAACCAGTGAGTTTGTGTTCTTTAAACCAGTCAGTTTGTGTTGGTCTCCGCAAACATCCCCGATGCACAACAGTAACGCGGCAACCCCATCAGCATCCTAAACCCATTATTATAGAGAATCCGCAGGGCATGAAAAACCCTCTGCGTATAACGGACCCACAGGTGTGTGGCTGGTGATGGTATGGTGTAATCAATAAAATACACAAGATACTATCTATACATCAGCTAAATGCATTCAACGTCAAAATAATTGTTAAAAACTGGCTTCTTAAGCAGTCTTATATTGCAACAGAGAGTCTACAGGAGGTTTTGGCGTAGTTGTTAAACACACACACCCCCCTATATATACACACACACATAATATCACAAACGCATACAACCCCTCACATAACATCACAAACATACACCCCACACACCTTCACTAACTAAATTACTACTCTAGCACACACTACAATCTTACACTACACACACATTCACACTTTAATCTTTCTTTTTTAATTTATGTTTACTTTTTTGTTTGTTTTACCACATTGTAAGTGGATATTGGTATTCTTACAATATTATTGTCCAACGGTAATCGAGAGGTGGAAATCTGGTGACCTGTAATACAGGTTTTAATTACCTACCACAGGCACCAGCGAATCACAAATGTATTTGTAACTTGTGTATGCCAATAAAAATATTATTAATTATTATTAATATTTTCAAGTAATTTTCTTAAACCTTCGAAGTATCAATTAACACTTGAACCAATTTTACCTTTGAACCAATTTTAATTTTGAGGGTGTACCTCAAAATTCTTGCGAAAATGGAAGTATTACTCAAATTTTAACAAAGAAAATTTGTACAAAATATTGTAGGTGGCAGTATGTTTATAAATCAGGATTCAATATTATGTTTCAACAGTTATACTAACCTCTCATCTCGCAGTATTGTCGAGCTTCTAGTGCAATTAATCATTTTCAATTGTTAGTTCAACAGATGAGTACGTTGCACTTACATTGTGAACAGCCGACCTATTGTTGTCATTATTGCTGTCCGTCTATTTATCGTGACTATAGTTTGCATAATTTATGTTCTCAGCATTCTTGCGTGTTATGCAAATATTGGATTTTAAATTGAAATGTTACTGTTTTGTTTGTTGAGAAAAGATGTTCGGAAACCTTTTATTTGTGATTGTTTTGTTTGATGGATAGGTACGTTTTCAGAACCAATGGTAAGACTTTTTTCACTTGCGTATTCATAAACAATCGACAAATCTTTTTAATTTTTTCTCGGTTTGCTTCCATTATCTAATTTCGGTTTCTGGGAATATTAACGCAAAAGTTGATGTACAAATTGTCAAATGCGTGTGAGTTTTCCAATCACAGTTATTTATTTATGGCTAGTGGATACATTAAAGCCGTACGGATCGATTGGTCAAGGTTAAACTATGTTTGACGCGGTCGCTCGACGGATGGGTGACCATCTATTTCATACCAGGCTTCCTCCGTGCCTCGGAAAGCACGTATAACTGTTGGTCCCGGCTGTCATTCATAGATCTTTGACAGTCGTTATGGGTAGTCGGAAAATCTGACAATCAATCTTACCAAGGGATATCGTGTTTCCCAGCAACAGGGTCGGGAAAAGGCTAGGCAGATATGATGTAGTTATATGACTGGTCGTCATGATTTTGGTCAATAGGTATGTTTCTAATGATAAACCATTGTATCACCAACATTCAAAAGTGAGTATACACTTGAGCATTTACTTGTAACAGAACAACGAGCCGCTCTATGATAATATGTAGACAAACCCAGTTCTCCTTCTTACCTGACTTCTCACTTTCAATATTTATGCTCTGCGCACAGCAAAAATCTTCGTTCCTCTAATAATCGTCTCTTAAGATGTCCTCCTCACCGCTCTGGTTTTCTCAAATCTTCTTTTCCTGTCCAGGCGGTTTTCCTTTGGAATGCGCTTTCTCAAAATATCAGGACGGCCACCAGTCGGTTTACATTCAAGGTTAAGGCTCGCGAGCACTTGCATAAGAAGTTGGCAGACTCATCCCACAGTTGATTCGTTGTGTTTCTCCATCAGGTATTTTCAGCTCCCTCTACTCTTTTATATATATATATATATATTGTTTGTATGTAAGTATATATGTATTTATTATTAAATTTTATTCTTAAAAATTTCTGCGCCTTTGCACCTACCATGTTTTGTCTCTGCATCACCCTAAGGTAGACTGGTAGAAATTGCCCAAGGCATTAAGTCCGCCTATGTACAGTGTTTTTTACCTTTTGTGCATAAAGTTTTAATAAATAAAAAAATAAATATGTTATAGTGTATCACCATTTCACGAACCAAACGTCGAGCACGCGCACTTGCTGTAAGCAATTCGCCAAACAGAGCGTCGACCATTTGCCTAAACGTTATATTACATGGAAACTGAGCGTTTACCTGTATTGTAGGTACCATTCGTAAGAACGTTACATTACATAGAAATGCTCGAGTAAATGCTCAAGTGTATACTTACCTTAAGCCTCCCACATAAATTATCCTCATAAATATAAGCAGTCTTCATACAGTTTTAATTACATTGCATTTCTCCATAATGAAGTTCAGTTAACAGACTCATGATCGGCACTGGCAGTAATTATGTTTGCAAGCCTGGCTACAGCTTTAGCAGAAAATATCAAATTTTATTAAGAGGACTGTAAGACTGTAAATTTTTAGAAAAAAGCGATAACGGTTTAGCCCCCGTCCAATTTTCATAATTTATGAAAATATTTCAGATATAATAAAAAACTAGGTCTGTTCGTTTTGATTTTAAAGAAATATGCGATACAATAGAAGTAATTATCATCTAAATATCTACATTTTTGACTTCAAAAATACCTGGAGCGTTTTTATTTTTTTCAATTAAACTATACTGAATTACTTAAAAAGGCAAAACGTACAGACCTAGATTAAGGTATACTGAATCTAATGATACCAAAATTGTCACCTCACTTCGTGAACGGTTAGGGGGAGAAAAATATTTCGACCAAAACCATATTTCAAAATGGAAATGTTGGTAATTGCCTCATAAACTTGCAACTCTTTCCATGGCACGATACGGGACGGGGAGCAGGGCCATATTGTATTTGTATTGTTCACCAGCGGTATGAAACAGATAGCATTTTTGGAAATACCTATTCGCGCCGCATATCGGCTGCTCACAATACTCTTAACGGGTGTTAGATGAAAACAGATTTTTTATATTATACACTAGCTTATGCCTTGTGCCTTTGTCTGTGTTGACTGAAAATAAAGCCTTTTCTAAATTATTCTATTAGAATACCATAATGGGATAGAAATCCTATGTGTTTAACTACTAGATCAATATCTATAATGACCTGATAAGCCAAAAAGCGTTATCTTAATCGGAGTAAGTTTCGAGAAAATCGACCGACATGGCGGCAAATCTCTAAGTAATTTAAGAAGAAATTTAGACATATTACTGTTTTTTTAAAGTTAGATAGTTCTATTTGGGAAATACCGTTAGATCTAAAATTGTTATAGCTATTGAATAGCATAAAAAAAACAAAAGCGTATCTCAGAGATAGCGTATTTCGGCTTAGCGGGGCAATGTGTGCCAATCTTCAACTAATTCCGTTTAGCCGTTGCGTTAACGAGTAACAAACATCCATCCATCCATCCTTCCTTACAAACTTTCGCATTTATAACAGCAGCATAAAGTAGGATTCTTTTTTTAAATTTTCTAATTATTATTTATTCTTTCTTTATGAATTTTTCATGAGACATATTAACTATGTTCGTGATTGTTTACGGTTTGAAGGATTTAAACAATTTTAGTTTGGAGACAATCTA
The DNA here is from genome assembly GCA_947361185.1 of Charanyca ferruginea. Classification (NCBI taxonomy): domain Eukaryota; kingdom Metazoa; phylum Arthropoda; class Insecta; order Lepidoptera; family Noctuidae; genus Charanyca; species Charanyca ferruginea. Next base: position 28,550,023 of record OX376061.1, on the reverse strand, counting down.
ATTAGACGATCGCTTTCTTGATAGACTTAGGTATGGTAAAAGATTGTTGAAGACTCGAGAGCTAATGGGTACGAGTAGACATGTAAAAAAGCTTTTTACAAAAAATACAACCGCCTTCAAAAAGTGAAAAATAACTTTAGCACAGAACACACATTGACTTTAGTTTCGAAATTCAGTGGCTTTGTTCTGTTTGTAGTTTTGTATTGCCACCGACTTCCGAAACTAAAGTCAATGTGTGTTCTGTGCTAAAGTTATTTTTCACTTTTTGAAGGCGGTTGTCTTTTCAACCAACTTCAATTCACACGAGAAGCACTAACTTGCAAATAAAAAAAGAATCATCAAAATCGGTTCACCCAGTCCAAAGAAATCGGGTAACAAACATAAAAAAAAAAAAAAAAAAATACAGACGCATTAATAAAACTGCATACTTAGCTACACTAAAGTTAATATGACAAACATTTTATTTACAATTACTTATTAACATATCTACCGCGTACTAATCCAAACATTTCCGCACATAATTATAGCACGTACGCTGACACTGCATGGTCATGTCCCACTTTAACGAAAGCTGACATTTAAAAAAATCTAGGTGTCACTATTGACTCCCTAAATTTCCGTAAACATATCGACTTATTACCAGTGATTTTGTATATTTTTTTAATAATACTAGGCTATTATAGTATACTTAAGTTATAAAAATTTAGTAAATGTCATCAGAATATTTAGCGATACTCATTTACACTATCACACAAAATCTTTGCAATTATGATAATTTATTGCCTCGTATGTTCGGTTGTATATTTACATAGGTTTAGTTTTAGTTTTAGATAATAGTGTACTAAAATGCTTTTTCTCATAATTTTTAAGAGATTATTTTTATCAGTTTAACTGTAACTTCAATGCCTCAATTTAATTGAAACGAAAAGTGATAGCCTGAAACACAGGTTTGAAGTAACCTAGTTCGGGCGGGTCGCTACCTAACATTGTAATTCCGATTCATCATAATTTGCACCAGTTATATAAATACTTCACTTAGTTTTAGTTTATTTTAGGACAATATATTTGTATGGAAAACTATTCAACTATTTATTGACCAATGTATACTTTATTGTAAAGGATATTTAATAAATAAATTATTATTATTATTATTATTAATAACTTCCTTCTTTTTTGAAGTCGGTTGAATATATCATTTAAGCGTTCATTATCAGTATATTTTAATAAAGTTTTGCTTGTAATACTAATTCTTGCATGTAATCTCTTAGTTACATTTCAAAAATCAATTTTAGACACCAATCGTCATTCTAGCAAAATATTTTATCGTTTCCAATTAATTGAATCCATGTCATAAAATTGAATAATTTCGCGATCACAGGCTTTACGAGGACAAATTTGAAAGGTGTCAAATAATTTACCTAAAGTAATTACAGCTTTTGCGTTTAACATTTCTGAGTAGTCTTTATTGTTTTAACTTTATTATACAGGATGCCCGGTAATTAATGGATAACCTTGAAATGGCTTATAGTAGAACGTATGGCCATTCAGGAAAAACTAGGAAAACAAAATTACGAAAAAAAAATACGAAAAAGTCGTACGACTAGAAATGTAAAATGAAATGTAGAATGAAAAAAAAAATTACGAAAAAAAAAATCAATTCTTTTTTCTTTTTTCTGATTTTTTTCTGAATGGCCATAAGTTCTACTATAAGCCATTTCAAGGTTATCCATTAATTACCGGGCACCCTGTGTATACAAAGTCTTTTTAGTGTTTATTCTAGATTTTATTAGTATTTGGATAGTTATAAGTTTGTCTATGATGACACGAGCGTATTAATGTGAAAGTATTCGCTTCGAGTCGATTTTAGAATTGAATACTTTACACCACCAATTAATTGTCGTACTTTTTATGACCGGTCGTAACAAGTCCCCGATAGATTTTGTATGACAATACCAAAATGTGACGTCACTTATTGCCCACATAATTGAATAACTATTTTCAGGTAATTATCAAAGCAACTAAAACACGAGTTTTAAACCGAATTAAAAAAAGAGGTTTTCAGTTTGACCCGTATGTATGTATGTTTGTCCGCGATTATCTCCCGTTTGGCTAAACCGATTTTGATGCGATGTTCAAAAACCATTTAAAAAAAAGAGAACCGCCATCGAACACTAACTTGAGTATCGGAAGTCGGTGGCTTTGTTCTGTTTGTTGTTTTGTATTGCCAACGACTTCCGAAACTAAAGTCATGTGTGTTCTATTTATAACTTTTTAGTTTTTGTTGGCGTTTCTCTTTTTTGTAAAAAAAGTTTTTTTAATTAAGGAGAATTAATAAAGTTTTCAGGTAAGGTTTTCTTAAGGTTTTTCTTGGAATTTGTGTCTTGCTTAATGAGGTCTACTAGCCAATTTGAAATAATGACTATCCTGTAACATTTTTATTTAATTTTATTTTACAATCATAATTGAACGTATTGACATTCAGCCCTTTGTTATGAATCAAGTCTTCGAGCTAAGTAAACAATACGTGTGAAAAAGGTTTGACCAATGCAAAAAACTAAATTTACTCCCTGGCCTAATGCTAACCCCTCAGTGCTATCTTTCACCTTCACCTGTCATAATATTATAGATCTACGATACGTATTTCATGAATATCTAATAGATCTACGATACGTATTTCATGAATACCTACTTACTTACTGATTCATAGAATTCAAGTTCAGTGACTATATTCTCGTGTAGTGGAATTGAAAAGAATATGCCCACCAGGTGAGCCCCGAAATATTCAAATGAAAAATTTTGGGTGATGCCCGATCGCCTCTAGTTCCAAGTTCCCCAAAATGATTTTCCATACATTAATTCCCAACGTCCCCAAAATGTAAAATAATTAATTTGTAAAGTTCACACTTGGCCATTCCTCGTACTGACGTCTCCAAAAGTGTTAGAATAAAATCAGCTAGTTACATTTAAGCTTATTTTAGAAGATCTCTATTTATAATTTGCCGCTGTGAGTTTCTTGATTGGTATTCTAAAAACTCGGTTGATAATTCAAATTTACACTAGCGCCACCATTGCGAGCGTGTCAGCGAGTTGAACTAAATTTACAGGGAGATTTTGACAGATAAAGTATGAGATGACGTAAGAATTGGCATTCTGTAAGGTAATTTCCTCGTCACTTCGATAAGTGAGCATCGCACTCGAACCCGATTCAAAGTGTCAAATATATCAAGGTCATTTTTAACCTTATGCGAAATGAGAGTGAATAGCGATGTGAGATGCGAGTTGTTGTTTGAATTTTACAGAATCGACCTACAGGTTGCAGGATAAAACCCCAGCAAGTACCAATGTAACTTTTTCAATGGTATACATACTTTCTAAATTGCTTTATCGATAGAAATCACTGACTGCAGTGAAGGAAGCCATTCGTGAGGAAACCTGAACTTTGGTTCGTAATCACCAACCCGCATTGAGCAAGCTTGGTGATCATTCCTTGATGAGAAGTGCCCTTAGCCCGTTATAACGGGACATTGCAGACAACAAAAAAAACAGAAATTCTTTTTTAATATAATATTACTAGCTTTTGCCCGCGACTTCGGCCGCGTGGATGTCGGTTATCGCGGATGCAAGCGAAGTTGCGGATTAAAAATTAGCATATGTCCTTCCCTGGGGTTCAAGCTATTGTTATACCAAATTTCATCAAAATCGGATCAGCCGTTTCATCGTGAAAGCGTAACAGACAGAGTTACTTTCGCATTTATAATATTAGTATGGATGTGAGAACCACCATAGTAGTAACTTACGTTTTGCAATTGAATTTAGCCCCTTGCAGTACGATTACTTTCGATTTTTCTGCAAGTTTTCAAGAAAAACGTAGGTAACTCACATCGTGATCAACAATGGCTCAACAGTATCCAGTACAAAGATAGACAACTCATAAAGCTTAACCCAATCAATTTAACACGCCAATAAAAACTGTATACATTACAATATACACCTGTCCATCGTTTATGACGTTGTAAACAAAATGGCCGTTGCGCTGTTGCCAAACCGTTTGATTGAAGACATGCCAAAGGAAGTCGTTTCAAAGAATTATGACGGCGATGAGTTAAACGAGATGAATTGTTTTGATTTTCTTGTATGAAATTGACAGCGCTACGTGTTGTTTGTGTTTTGGAGATGAGCATGTTTATGTGTGCCTATGAGCTTTTGTTTCTATGTTGTAAGTTATGTATCTTTTAAGTAGTTCTCTTGTACAGATAGCGTCATCACTTTAGGCCTTATTAGAATATCAGCGCTGTGACGTTTTTTTAAATGTTACATGCTGAGATAGGGGCCTTTTGGCCTCGTACAGGCCCAATTTCATTTCTTTTTTAATTTTACATTTTAGCAATGTTATTTTTGTGTGTTTGGCAAATGCTTTTTTTTTCTTTCTTTCTTTACCCCCTATCCGAGAATTTTTTACGCGTGGGGGTAAGCGGTTGATGACGCTATCTGTTACATAATTGTTTACTGTATACTTGTGTATGTGTTGTGAATAATATGAAAGAGAAGGAAGAAGAAGGAGGAAATGAAAGAGGTTTTTAAGGAAATCAGTGATATCATGGACGTAACAGGTTGAAGAATAAAACGTGCTGTACCGACCCCCATGGTATAGAGGCAGGAAGATTATGTATGTGAATCATAGATATCCGAATGTGAACGCACTTGAAGGAAATAATTTAAGATTAATCATATTGCTTGTTTTTCACTATATAGGAATAAATTTTTTTGGTTATAAAAATATGAAATTGTCATTTCTATCTTTGCTATTCCATCAAACTCAAACTCAAATCATTTATTTCAAATAAACTATTTACAGGCACTTTTGATTTGTCAAGGAGTCAGTCAGTCAAAAAGTTGCAGCTAGTTGCTCGTTCCAAACAGTAGGTTTCTATGGAGAATAACGAGCAAAAAACTCCATGAACACTCTTTTAAAATCAATAGAACATTACAAATTTAGGTTACATCATTCATGTTGAATCTAGCTAGGGGTACAATGTGAGAACAATGTAACAAGTTGTGCACGTTAACACTACAGTACACGCGCCCTCTTTTTTTACACCAATCCACGCGTGGCCTACTATTGTAGGCCTTTTGGAAATGTCAATAAATGTTTTTTAGGTAATATTAAAATGAAACTAATAATCAAAATAATATATTTATTCATTAAGTTTTTCAGTGTAAACTTATTTTTTTATATAACAGGTAGGAACTTCGAATTAATAACAATTTACTTATCTAATAGAAAAAAATAACGAAAATGGCACTTCTGAGATCTGAATGTCTTACATTATTTTCTTAAACTAATGTTAAACACGCGCGGACTACTATGGTAGGCCCGCGGTTTTGGCACCAAACTACGGAAATATGCGTTTGCGCAAAGGTCACACGCGGAACTGACCTGTCGACAAATTTAATGGTGCAGGTTTACCTGGAAGCTCACCGCTCTAACATTCAAAACTGCTAAGTTATGAGCAAAAATGTTACTGTGGTCTACTATAGTAGGCCACGCGTGTACTCTAGTGTTAAAAGAGGTCTAGTGACAATGAAAGTAGACAATTCAAAATAAATTTAAAATAACCGAGATAGCTAAGAGATGACCAGTCTCAACTGACGGCATCCGTTCACGAACATGACGCACGGATCGGCACCATTGAGCTCAACCATTTTGAAGGGAACCAAATGATCCAACACATGAGCCACCATCAGCGAGACATTCAGTGAGCATGACAAACTCTCAACCGCTAGGGCATATTCAAGTCAACGAAAGACATATCTCGTAAATGGTAGCTTTAAAGTACATACTGCTCACATGTATGTGCTATGCAAAATTATATAATACTAATAGTCCCACCATTATCATCTGCCTAGCCTTTTCCCAACTATATTGGGGTCGGCTTCCAGTCTAACCGGATGCAGCTAAATACCAGTATTTTACATGGAGCAACTGCCCGTCGGACCTCCACAACCCAGATACTGGGTAACACGATACCCCTTGGTAAGACTGGTTGTCAGAGTTCCTGGCTTCTGACTATACCCATAACGACTGCCAAAGATCTACAAATGACAGCCGGGACCAACGGCTTTCCGTGCTTTCCGAGGCACGGAGGGAACTCGAGATGGTCACCCATCCACAGACCAACCGCGGTTAGCGTAGCTTTGACCGATCGATCTATGCGGCTTTAACTTAGCCACGAGCTCCTCTATCTTTGCTATTCCAAGTACTGAATATTGATCAACTATAGCTACCTGCTCTGGCTTCCCACGGATTCAAAGTAGAACAAACTAAACGTATAAATCTTCGTCTTGTATCGCTCTATCTATTGATGAATATCGCACTAAAATTCGTTTAAAACATCTAAACGTACCGAGGGACACACGGCTCGTCATACGCTTTCGTATTTTGTTTTTCGTGGCTTCAAAAGTCATGCTTCAACAAGCTAGAATATTGTTATACCGTACCCTATAACAATGTAATATGAAAAATATTTTCTTTATCACGATTATCGGGACAAAGTTTTTATTATTACTCTTACTTTTATTAGAAATGCACTGATCTTTTTTATTTTTAACCCCCGACGAAAAAACGACGGGGTGTTATAAGTTTGACGTGTCTGTGTATGTGTGTGTGTGTGTGTGTGTGTGTGTGTGTGTGTGTGTGTGTGTGTGTGTGTGTGTGTGTGTGTGTCTGTGGCACGATGCCACAGCTTCCGAACGGATGAACCGATTTTGATTTTGTTTTTTTTTTGTTTGAAAGGTGAATTAGTCGGAAGTGTTCTTAGCTATGTTTTTTCGCGCGGCCTTTCAACTAACAAACATTTGATGGCTCAACAAAAGATATTATTTTTTACTTTTTAAATAATCGCCTTTATGTTTTTTGACGAAACGATTTGATGAGTAATTGACTGTTTCGTTCGTTTCGTTTTGCAGGTCCAATTTCTACACGGAACAAATATTTATTTGGCCTTCTGGTTTTTCCGGGTCTGGTTGTTTTTGTGTGTGTTTATGTGTTTGTAAATGCACCCACGATACAAGAGACATTCCTAGTATGGAGGAGGAAAAAATAAAAATTGTGTCAAGTGTCTGGATGATAATGGAAACTTCAGCCAGCAGAATATTGCATAAAGATGCCCGTTTTTGCTTAAGTGTGTGACATCGCGATAATAACGTTCATATTCTATGTACCTATTTTTTATTTATCAATTGAGAGCTACCGTTTTTATGCTCACCAGTTGGCGACACAGTCGAGTAAGGTCCCAAAATTTGTTATAACGAGCGTGACTATATCGTGAAAACGCGTGAAATCATATTTAATACCTTAAAATCGTACCGTAAAAATATCGAGCATGCCGTAGTGTTTCGCAGTCCCGTTTTATTCGGGAAAAAAAGGAAGAATTAAGTTTCCGAAAGATAAAACTGTCTCGAAGCACTGACATTCATTGACCCGTAACTCGTATTTCCCATAATAAATCTCAGGTATTGCAAAATATTCACAATGTTACTCTAATTAGGTAGCCCACCCACAAACAGTGACAATTGACATTTCGGAAACCTCACGGAACACTAGCGCCTCTAGCGGCGAATTCATACGTGATAGCCCTCATTACTGTAGTAAGTTGTGTTATGTCATACCTCAACGACAGGTACATTTGGTAAGTTAAAGCATCAATTTAAGAGATAAATACAAACCTAATTTATTTTCTGTGATTGCTCGAAGTCATAGCCTAATCATTTACTCTGCCATAAAAATCACCGCCATAGACCATAAACATACATCATGTTAAAAAAAATAATCTAGTTGCCCCCCTTCAAAAGGTTGTTAAGTTGCAATATATCACTAGAAATTTCGTTATAACACTTAACACAGAACCTCACGGAGCCCGAGACCTTTTCAACGAATGCAAAACCGTGGAAATCGGTTCATGCGTTCTGGAGTTATATCGTCAGGAAGGAAAACCCGACTTATTTTTATATAGTAAGTAGATAGCCCTCATTATTGTAGTAAGTTGTGTTATGTCATACCTTAATGACAGGTACATTTGGTAAGCTAAAGCATCAATTTAAGAGATAAATACAAACCTAATTTATTTTCTGTGATTGTTCGAAGTCATAGCCTAATCATTTACTCTGCCATAAAAATCACCACCATAGACCATAAAAATACATCATGTTAAAAAAAAATAATCTAGTTGCCCCCCTTCAAAAGGTTGTTTCGTATGGACAAGTATTTCAATACTTAGGTACTCTATTAAAATTATTGTTCACAATATTGTGTATAATCACAGGAATTATATAATTATAGGTACGTGAATACACATTTCTTGAGGGCGGCCTATGTCCAGCAGTGGACGTCTTTCGGCTGAAATGATGATGATGACATATTAAAATATGTACAAAGTATTACAAGTTAATAAATGTAAGTTAAATTATACGTAGTGTTCACATATTTACAAATATTGAAACTAGATGACCACTCCATATATTTTTCAACAAACAATGAAATAGTGTGCGAGTCAGAGTACAAAAAGTAAAATAAAATAAATAAAAAGTTTAAAATTAAGTAGATTAGCAATCAGTTTCATTCCGTCTGGACTATAACACATTGTCATAGGGAGTAGACTCAGCACATTTCCAAGCATTCTTATCTTGTTATTCTGCCTTATTAAGCAGAGTACAATTTTCCAAAGGAAATTATTGTCCTTAAAGTTAATATTCCAAGAATTATTTCTAAAGAAGGAAATAATGTTAATAATAAACGAAATTATTCGTATCTATAATAAATCACAAACAGATTCAGCAAACCATGTTTTACGGTTTAATGCGTCCTAATTGGCCACCATTTGTCGCTTGATACCGCATTTCATCAAGCGGAAAATGACAATGCGCGGGTTGCGTGACAAGTAGGTAGGTATAATACTCGGCGTTTTATGACTGAGTGGGCTTTAGAAAAAGATTGACACACAGATTTAAGTAACATTATGTGTGGGTCAGGATGGCTGGACCAAGAGAGCTTTTGGAGGTTTGAGCAATACCAAGCTCTTGTACCTATTTTATACTATTTGTTACCAGACATCAGATCACCAGACCACACACAACTTATTTATGGCTTATCGAAAAAATATAAGATATAATAGTATGTGGGGACATTTTCACACTCGGCCATCTGACCCCAAACTAGAGAGACCCTGTACTATGGGTGTCAGACAGCTGATATACATACACAAATACTTTTTTTTTTGTAAATGCATACATACTCGTATATAGATAAACAACACCCTGGGCGAGAATCGAACCCGCAACACGCTGCGCAGCAGTCGATCGCTCAGCCACTACGCCAACCGTGTCGTCTCATATGATAAGAAAAACATATTTTGAGGTACTGATGAGGTACAACATTTTAACGAAAAGATGAACTAGTTATAACGCCTACAACTAGGTGAAACTGGATTGGTCCAGCCATTCTGAAGTCAGAATGGCTGGCTACTTTCCTCGTAATAGTTTTCCCTCTTTAGCGAGGTACTAGCAATTTGATGTCTGGTACCAAATAGTATAAAATAGGTACAAGAGCTTGGTATTGCTCAAACCTCCAAAAGCTCCTTTGGTCCAGCCATCCTGTCCCACACAACATTATCAGGTGTAACATCCAGTGGAACACACTTTGTAAAACTGCTGTCGTCATTCGTACTATACGTAACACACGGTGTAACAATGATGCCATAATTTGAAACATCAAAGGACATGTTTCATAGTGGGCCCAGTCTATATACACCACTTCAAAAAAAATAAAAAAATCTATAAAATCCGGGAAAAATACAGAAAATTCATTTAAATGTATACTGTTGTGGTAGTAATTAATATTTAACTATTATTTTTATGGATTTTAAACATGGCGTCACTCAGATTTAGCTACTCTATAAACCATAGATCGACCATTGATCATAGAAAGAGAACTGTCAGCTGTCACTGTCACAACAGTGTTACTTCAGTCACTTTCATCTCGTTTTTTTTTTCTAGTTTCTGGAATTCTTTTTAATAACCTCCCTTTCGTTTTTTGAATTTAACACCGTTCCTTTCCTATCTGTTTACCTGCCTATTCACAAATCGACGCAAAAAATCAAAATTATAAATGTCAAACGTCATTAATCAATCAAAATGACAGCTTACCGCCATGACTGTTTTTTTTGTTGTGTGTTGCAATTTCAAGTGCAATTTCTTGTGTTTTACCTGCTCATAAAGCTATTTTAAAGTAATTGGACAATTGAGAACGATTTAAAATGTGTTTCTCTATTTTTAAGTTTGGTGTACAAAGACTGGTCCCAGGCTCCATACATTTTGAAACAACTCCTTTAACGTACGGTGTAACACTGGTGTCATCATTCGTAACATCAAGTGGAACATTAATTATAACATCAGCTGTAACGCTCGTAATATTATCTCATCTCTTGTAACATCAGCTGAGTAACAATTCATAGAATATCTAAGTCTTGAACAAAGTCAAAGTGCTCTTTAAATCTTAAAAAGAGTATCGGGTCTGTATTCGTTTAGATCTCATTTGCCTACTCTTTGAATATAAACGTTTAGTGACTGAGTCAGTCAAAGCTTAATATCGAGGTTCCAATTTGCCTGTAAAAAAGGTAGGTTATGATCGATAGATTTCAGGCTCTGAAAATGAACAGTATTTTATGTTCTAGAGATCTGGATTACTTTGTACAATAGAGAGATTAATTAGAAGATGTATTTGCTAATCTAACAATGTACAGTCTGACGGGTATTCATATAAAATTGTTAAATATTAACGTAATTATGATAACGATATTACAGAAAATGTTTAACTTAAACAGCTAGATTTTAATAGAATAAACTACATCATTATCATATTCTGAATCTTAGAAAGGAAGAAAATATTTTCAAATACAGCTTGCTCGCAAGTTTTAAAATTCGGTCGGACGTTATTGTAATTGAGGAAAAATATCTTAATAAGAAAATTTAATAAAATATTATTAGTAAACAAAACACAATACTCACTATTATTTCAACTACTTGTAGTTTATCATTTGATAGGTACCCAATAATCCGAAGTTTACAAGAGTCGCTTCTTTGCTAAGTTGGAAGCTTATGTCCGTGGTTCTAATACCGATATCGGGGTTTAAATTAAGGAGGATAATAACTAAAGTATCACCATAAGCTTCTAGGAAGTCCATAGTCCCTATAGTACCTGCCTAAATGCAAATAAAGCACCAAACTAAACCAAATTGGATCAAATATCCGTTAAAGTGGATTTTAGCATTCTGAACATGCGCCGTAGTATTTAAAATTCAAAAAGGATTAACGGACGATCCAGTTAAGCTGCTCTGATTATTTAAAGGAGAATGAGAAATTATGCTAATTATCGAGTTCTGGGGACACTTAATATACATATCTTTAATCAAATAAGAACTGAAACGGATATTTTTTTACTGCACTGACTACTTGGTGTCAGTACTTACAATTTTATTTTTCTCTTTATTTAAATTAGAGACTTTTTTAAAACTATAAATGGCAGTCCCATCGCACCTTACACCTCGTTTACACTAAGGTATAATACATGTATTCTACAAGTGCAAATGCAATAAAACACACATACACTGTTTTATACATAAATAAATAAATGTCTTGAATTATCGTTCACACTCAAATACAAATATAAGACTTGTATCATACTTGTTGTACACATCTAAATATCCTAATCAAAACAGAAAGTAGGCATTCAATTTAAAGGTAATTTATATAGATATTTTTTAAACTCATTTATTATTCTCAAAACTTTTTTCTCAAAATCAATCAATGTAACGTAATAATACCACGACCGCTCGCTGCCAACTCTCATCGAAAAGTGTACGATCTGAACCAACCGCAACCGTCGCCACCAGCGTGGCTAGTACAAGAATTTAAATTTCCCTAATTTATTTAAATGCCAGTACAAATATTTTTATCCATGGATCGATTTATATTGGTCGATTGTAATCCGTAAAGTTTCAGTTATATTTATTAAAACCTTACAAATTGAATCATATTTTATCAATCATCAGCGATCTCTGCCGATTAGGTATAGGAAAGCATCTACCAAGTTCGGACACAATTCTTCTTTATCCTTATTTTTAATCTTAGATACCATAAACCTTGAGAATACGAAAGTCTGCCTTTCAAACCATAGAGCACTCAATGAGATTGAAGATATTATAGTTACTGAAATCACAATATTATACAAATTGCTTTTACGTCTTTAGACAGATAATATTTTAACTAAAGCTCTCCTCGGCTTTCTGGTTACTGTCTATTAACCAGAAAGCCGAGATCTAACCCTTCATCATAAATCACTCACACTCATATGTGAAAACTGCATGAAAATCGGATTAGTAGTTTTTGAGTTTATCGCAAACAGGCAGACAGACAGACGCGGTGGGGAACTTTGTTTCATAATATGTAGTGATGATGCTAAAACCTATCCAGAGATATCTCGTTCTTGGTCACGTTGTCGCGGCTTCGCCAGGTCAATTTCCTCTGAGGCTTCTTCTGAAAAAAGGACTTCATCAGAAAAAGTTCCTGAGCCTCGAGGAAGTTTACCAGCATTTGCCAGTCGTCTTGGGGATCGCAGTGAAATTGTTGGGTATACGGAAGTCCGACTTCAGGATTTTCTCTTAGTCACCTTCTACAATACCCTCAGAATAAAATGGGTGACTGCTATTCTAGCCCGCACACCCCATAGGGTGCAACCACACCACACAACATCCACTAGTAACGGTTAGCACGGCTGGGCAGGCCTCCTCTCTGTGAGAGAAAGCCGGCCGTTGTCCACTATGCTCTCACTTACATACTAAGACAAGTATTCAAAAAGTGCAATTTTTTTTTATCGTGATGTATCTACTTTCGTAAATCGGGGAATACCAATGATAATGAGTAGTGTTAATTCATCTTGCTAGGGAAATATTACTAATGGATGTGGTTGTTGGTCATTGTGTGGTTGGGTTAGTTATGAGTGGCAAAGCTTGTAATTGAAATTAAATTTTTAACCCTGTTGACAAACTGAAGTAACTAAAGCGCATTGCCTTTGCAACTTTTAAAACTTAATTTTAATTAAATTAACTCCTTCTTTTTTTGGATTCCGTAACTCAAAAGGAAAAACGGATCCTTAAGAGCGCCCATCCCGTCATATTTTCCATACAAACGCTCGTACGCGATTACGGCGTTGTAATCAATTATTTTCCAAATATTTTTAACACACAGGTATCTTGTGGTTTAAATCTAGGTTTGTATGAAGCCCAAAATTAACTTTTTTGAGAAACAAATTCAGTAAACACGTCCGAAAATCAGTTTTTTTTTGCAAAATTTTATCTGAACTTTGGCCGATCATAATGCACTCATACATTGAAAAAGTAAAAAAATAGCTTCATAGAAACCTTGCACATGTAATGGAGATTCTAAATTACAAACATATTTACCATAAACTTGTAAGGCTTTTTTAAAAACACGTATGTCCTGGAACAAGTTTTGTAAAATTTCCGCGCGCCAATTTTCCTGTGATGTTATCGCGTTCTCACTCATTCGTTTGTTTTCGAGCTTTGCGTTGGTTGAAACAAAAAAAAATTCAATCACGCTCGCGTTGAAGTTCGTTCGATGGGGAAGGGCGCTCTTAAAGAATCATAACGTCGTCCGTTTGTCTGCCCGTCTGTCGAGACTCTTTTTCTCACGGACGAGTATGGGACGAGTGAAACTATTAAGCCAAAATTAATATCATCATCATCATCTCTTGAACCGGTGAAAAAATCAAACTTCTAATTCAATGCAAACAAAAGACATGGCCGTTTATACAGCACATTTTGATACTCGCAAGAGAATCAAAAGCAATAGGGTACTTCCCGTTAACCTACAATCATGAAATTTGGCACGAGCAATGTCATTAGCACAAGTAAAGAAAATAAACCGAAAATAGAAAATCTGTAGTTACAACACAAAACAAAAAACAAATTGTATGGAACCCTCGTTGCGCAAGTCCGACTCGCACACCGTTTTCATACAAGAAAGTTGAATGCAGCAGCGTGCTCAAGTTTCTAGAAAAAATATTTAAAAAGCTTTGCCAAGCAATTGTAAAACACAAACAATCTTACTTCGGGGGTTCGAACAGTTTTCATGAAGTTGCAGAATTAAAAACTTTCGCCATTATTTTATACATGGCGCTATACTTCTCCAAATTAGTTAAATTCCCGTAATTTAATTACCCGACTGCTCCGAAGCAAAAAGTGTAGTAATGATTTTGTCCGGTATGTATGTGTATGTTCATCTGTTACCTCATAACTTCTAAATTACTTATCATAATTTGACAGATGAGGTATCGTAGGAAGCGACTTGATTGATTGCTTATTTAAAGCCGTGTATTAATTAAACATAGCACCCTCTAGAGTACTTTAAGTCATGAACTAAAAGAAACATTCAATTAATTGTATTCAATTGAGTTTCGAACTAGTTAGGACCATTATTTATTAAATTAATCTATTAAACTCTGACTGGTTGAAATTTCATTAAGGCTGTTTCTTATTGTGACAATCCATTCACTTCGTTCGGTTCGAAAAGGTTTTGCCAATATAAATGTGTCTTCGGAAATAGCATGAAAAGTTAAATGTGATTTTTTGTACTATACAATTCTGTTTATTATTTTGAGAATACAGGCATGACATACTAAAAACCAAATTCATCGAATCCCATTGCCAAATCCCAAATTCGTCGGATAGAATAACCTGACGAAATTAATGGCATTTTTGGCAGACTGAGAATGAGAATAATATGCAAACATTTCTAAACTGCCCCATTGAAATGTTTGAAAATAGAATGTCAGAACCTTATTACTTATTTAGTTCGTAAATATAATAGTACTATAAAACTGCGTAAATAGGATAAGTAGAGATGTGATATGTCTAAGAAACAGACTAGGCATACAAAACAATATGCGTACATATCAGGGAGAAGATAATATACGGTTTGATGCATGTAGATTGCTTACGTTTTGATTTTAATCCTACAAAGCATTTTTCTATTTTGTTAAGGTCGTTATCTTAGAATAATAGCGCATAGAAGGACAGTCTCATACACGGCGCCTACGAAAAATGTACGCTACATTAGTAGGTTATGTGTGAGTGAGCGGCATGTAATTACGGCCGCTGAAACGCACACAGACGTCAAAAAATGTTGCTAGGAAATATAATTTTCCCTAAAATCGGGGAAAAAATTAATGCATTTGGGCCATAACACGATTGCATATAAAAAAATGTTACGTACGTAAAAACCACATTGACAACTTACATTAAGGCGACGATATACGCCAGCGACCTTGAGCGACCAGAGAATCGTATGCGTTGCGTCCAAAAGTCTCAAAGTTCAGCCGAAAAAATTAAATAATAGATAGTATTCTTTAACTTAAAAAAAAGACGTATACTAAAAGATAGATAATAAAATTGTCTGAAGATTGTGAAAGTTTTGTTTAAATAAACCTGGTAGATTTTGTGTGATCATCAATGTTTTGTCCGCGTCAGACACAATTTCACGAGTTAATTAAACTATTGAATATGAACGTAATCAAAAATATTCACTTTCTATATGATTAAGAGAAGGTTTTAGTTTAACATTATATTTTTTTCAAATGATTTACACTACACATTTTGACGTGATTGTCAGTTTAAAATCTGCAAAAGTCACTTGTTAGCGCCTTAAGCAGTAAGCTAAGCTGTACAACTTACGTTAAGCTGTCAATGTGTTTTTTATATTAATTAAAATACAGTCACATCTACTTATCGTTATACAACGTTATAAAAGTTTTAATTATTGTTTTTAACGTAACTCCACATTATGATCCGATAACACAGTGTTCGATATTAACCGGATACAACAGAATTACATTATTTACGCTTTCAGTTGCTAAAATTATTCAAGGTAAAATAAAATTAAAATTAAAGCGAACATAAATGTATGGATCAGCTGTTGGTTTCTACCAGAATAATACACGAAACTCCAACAGTGTTAGCGTTTAGAATTATGGGTAATTTTTCCGTACAACACTGGCAACACTTCATTGAAATAAATTAGGTTATGAAAGTTTTTATTCGTAGATCAATTTACGTAAAAGTAATGTAAATTATAATGTTACTACTTACATGTGAAATGTAATTTTATCCTATTTTTTATGTTTACCGGTTGTGCTTTGGCAGTATTTTACTCAACAAACCGTCATTTTAGATATTTCTTGCGAGTTGTGTTCATCGGAACGTGATCTTGAGCACTGACGGCTTGCTACGCAAACTAGACCATATAAGGCCCAGTTTGAATACTCATACTTTCGATGCTCGTACTAGGTTTCTATGCGTTATTATTCTAAGGTCGTTACTTTATTAACTTCATCATCAGCCGGAAAATGCCAAGGGGTTATCCCCAAGACGCCTTACAAGGAAGCCGCTGCTGCCCGACTTCCGGATTTTCTCATAGTCGCCTTCTACGAAACCTTCGGGATGTAATGGGTGGATGCTATTCTGACCCGGACACCCTACGGGCACTTTAATAACTTATTTATTTTTATGGCACTCCAACAACAAGTCACAAATACATTTATAGGTTCATAATTACTTACGTACTAAACAACGTGACCTTGTCACTTATAGGTGTACACAGCATTTACAGAATAGGGTATTACACCCATTTTTGAAAAGTGGCTCAATGAAATTCTGTAGTGCTAATATGCCACCAAAAAAAAACACAAAATTTTTATTCAATCGATAAGTGCCATAAAAATGCATCTAAATTTTAAATTTTCAAATTTCGCGCGTAGTTTGACGAAAACGCCATATTGCGCAGCGTAAATGACGTCAGTTCGTTTTGCATCAAATGAGCTCATATTTAATATGATGATTGTATTTAATTTAAAAATAATTAAAATCATATTTTGTAATAGGTGTAATAATATATTTATCTATATATGTATGTATTTACAAAAAAAAAAATGTATTTGTGTATGTATATCAGCTGTCTGACACCCATAGTACAGGGTCTCCCTAGTTTGGGGTCAGATGGCCGTGTGTGAAAATGTCCCCACATATTATTATTATTATTATTATTATTATAATGAAAAAATTACGTTAGTTACGAAAATAAGAAAAGTACAAAGCCTTTATTACGCCAATCGGTTGACTGACAGTTGACAATTTTTTGTTTACACAGCCGTACGGCGTAATAACATGGCCGATACTATTTCATGGTGTTTTATAACAGATTAAAAGTACTGAAAACTTTGAATTGAATTTAAAATTTGGTTTTGTTATTTTATGAACTAAAAATTACATTTTCCGACTGCTTTATGCCTAAACTGTCTCAATAACATATTTGTAGATTTTTCCTCGTATAGAGTAAAATACCCTATTGTGTCAAAAAGCTTGCAAAGTTACAAAAGAACAAAATTAGGTGTATAAGATGGTTTACAGGATAAAAGTTAAAAAGTTATTACATTTACTTATATTTATAATGGTATGCAGAGTTATACAGTGTGGCTTAAGTTACTTGTATTACAGAAATAAGAAAAATAATTAAATTAATTGAGACAATAACAAAGATAGACTAAACAAGCCAGAGGCACATACACAATACGCGCCTATGGCAGACTTGCGTCTACTATGTCTACGGAATTGAACCAGAGTGTCGCAAAAGATGCCGATACTGTTGGTGCGCGATTGAGTTTCATTGTAGGTTCTCAACAAACGGTTCATTGGGACTGATCGACCTAAGTTTGTACGAGTGGTAGGTGGTACAAATACATTAAAAGTGCGCTCCCGTCTAAGTTACTAAAATCCGTGTAAATGGCGTCTACCTGTTAGCGAGAATCCACGTGTCTACTGATCTCATTGACTTAAGGGGCTATTTAACGACTTTTACAGATTTTAAACTGAAAATCACGCCAAAATGTGCAGTGTAAATGATTTGAAAAAAATATATGTTAAACTAGAACATTCTCTTAATCACTTAGTAAGTGAATATTTTTAATTATATTCATATTATATAGTTTAATTAACACGTGAAGTTGTGTCTGACGCGGACAAAACATTGACAATCAAGTAGTATTCTTTCAAAATTTAAAAAAAAGCGTATACTAAAAGATAGATAATAAAATTGTTTGTAAGATGGTGTAAGTTTCGGATAATTATACCTGGTAGATTTTGTGTGATTGTCAATGTTTTGTCCGCGTCAGACACAACTTCACGAGTTAATTAAACTATTTAATATGAACTTAATCAAAAATATTCACTTTCTATATGATTAAGAGAATGTTCTAGTTTAGCATATATTTTTTTCAAATCATTTAGACTGCACATTTTGACGTGATTGTCAGTTTAAAATCTGTAAAAGTCGTTTAATAGCCCCTTAAAGCGTTAGGTTTGTGGTGATGGATTTACGAGAGCAAAACCCATGTTGCTCTGAGGCAATCATTGCTTTAGAGTATGATAGAGTATGTTAGATTAGGACACAAGAGATTCAAACACATTTGAGAACACTGATAATATCGATATTGGTCGGTAGTTTATAACAATGTCAGTTTCTCCTTTTTTAAAAATAGTGTCCCTATTTTTGGGCAATTTTCCACTCTGAGTACTTCCCGTAATCGTTTAATCGCTATCAGTCATCATATATAATCCCTCACACATTCCATCCATCTTTTTTAGTGTCTTGTTTCCCTTTTATCCCATAACTATTTTTCAACCGACTTCAAAAAAGGAGGAGGATATCAATTCGTCTGTATTTTTTTTTTTTTGTTATGTTTGTTACCTCATTTTTTGGGACTGGGTGAACCGATTTTGATGATTCTTTTTTTATTTGATAGCTAGTGCCTCCCGTGTGGTTCCACTTCAATTTGGTCCAGTTCTGACAATGGCATCCATGAGAAAACCGTATAAGTCTTAAATTTGCATTAAGTTTGTGTCCCATATAAATTTTATTGAAATTGATTCAGCACTTTTTGAAAAATTAACATATACCCAAAAATTTTACATAGACGACGTTTTAGTTTCATCAATCTTTGTAGTAGTTAACTTTCAATCTCTTCTTAATAGATTTGGATAAGAAGGAGGTACCAAAAGCGGAAAATAAAAAGCTTTTTACAAAAAAGACAACCGCCTTCAAAAAGTGAAAAATAACTTTAGCACAGAACACACATTGACTTTAGTTTCGAAAGTCGGTGGCAATACAAAACAACAAACAGAACAAAGCCACTGAATTTCGAAACTAAAGTCAATGTGTGTTCTGTGCTAAAGTTATTTTTTGTCACATAGTATATTTCATCGACTGAAAACGCTCTATGTGCTTTTTCATTCATCATCTGCCAAGCCTTTTCCCAACTGTATTGGGGTCGGCTTCCAGTCTAACCAAATGCAGCTGAATACCAGTGTTTTACATGGAGCGACTGCCTATCAGACCTCCACAACCCAGTTACTGGGCAACACGATACCCCTTGGTGCGACTGGTTGTCAGAGTTTCTGGCTTCTGAATACCCATAACGACTGCCAAAGATCTACAAATGACAGCCGGGACCTGCCGGCTTTACGTGCTTTCCGAGGCACGGAGGAAACTCAGTATGGAATGGATCTTACTGATCTGTACATCATGACAGCATAGGTAAATTTTATAAAATCATTGATCACTATTCTCGCAATCAATGATCTCTTTATTTAATGTATTTTTCTAATTTTATTTTAATTATCTCAATTTAATTTATGAATGTGTGAAAATTAAAATGTATGTTATAATTATTGTTACGGAAGAGTTATAATTGTTTATATAACTGTAAATATATATATTGTTTTATATTCATATATATTATATATTATTAGGTATTATCCAAAACCATAAATGGCGCATGTTGTGTTAGCCTTTAAGTAATTGTTGCACTTATAAATGTACTATTAAGAAATTATTGTTAACGTATTGTGTAAACAGTTGTTGGCAAACCTAAATAAATAAATAAATGTTCACCCATCCACAGACCGACCGCGGCAAGCGTAGCTTTACTTTGTCCGATTGATCTGTACGGCTTTAATATAGCCACGAGCTCAATTTTTTATGCTTTTACATTATTTTAATATATTAAGACTCTTATTGCTCCTATGGCCCGCTTCTCATACACGAGATTGTGCAAGTACCAATGTGACCTTTTCAATTTTATATGTACTTTCTAAGTTTATCTTGGATATCACTAAAATCAGTAACAGAAAATATCGTGAAGAAAAAAATGTCCCCACATATTATTTTTATTATTTTATTATTATATTAATATAATAATAATATGTCAGACCGTCAGGATTTAGACCGTTAGATTCGGTCATTATGTGGGCAGAAGTTGGGTTTCGTGCAATGCAAACACACTGGGTATACGGTACAATACACTGCGTTTATTAAAACCACAATTTAGCACAAACTCAATCTATCTATACTAATATTATAAAGTTGAAGAGTTTGTTTGTTTGTTTGGTTGAACGCGCTAATCTCAGGATCCAAATTGAAAAATTATTTTTGTGTTGGATACTCCATTTATCGAGGAAGGCTATAGGCCCATGCGAAGCTGGGTCGGGTCGCTAGTACTTAATATTATAAAGCTGAAGAGTTTGTTTGTTTGTTTGGTTGAACGCGCTAATCTCAGGATCTACTGGTTCGAATTGAAAAATTATTTTTGTGTTGGATAGTCCATTTATCGAGGAACGCTATAGGCTCATGCGAAGCCGGGCCGGGTTGCTAGTTTAAAATAAACTCAGACTCTACTCAGACTAATTAAAACTGACATTACACTGAAACACATCGAATCGAGTACAGTTCCGTTACGTCTTAGCTCCGATGCGATCAGACACTGGATTCTGAATGTCCTGCTCGCTGTGGGCTGAAAACATCACGACTCTGTAGAAGCGCGCCAAAAGTAGTGGTGGTAGATCACGTGTTCTCTATAATGGCGGGCTTCGATTCGTTCGACATTCGTACTATTGACCGGATACGACAAATATGTAAGTCTGAAATCGCCAATATGCCTTGAGCAAGCGTGATGATCAGTACTCGTGCCTTCTCTGTTTGAGAAGAGGCCTTTTCCCAGCAGTGGGACAATTAAATGCTGATATTATTAATGTCACCTTTTTTTCCAAGTGGTCCTAAACAAATAAACCACCAGAGTTCGAATTCTAACGAGAATAAACAATTGTTTGTGGTCTGCAAAGTACAGAGACTTATTTGTTTGTAAGTGGGATTTACAGCAATTTTGATAATTTTAATCGTACTATTTGTTGTATTAGTTTGAAAGACATGTCATAATGATGTACCTATTGTATTGTTGTTACTGGTAAATAGTTCAAACAAGTAGGTGACTGCTACGGAATGTAATAGTTCCAATAAGGTAGGTAAGGTAGTAGGTGTATGTAACTGTTTATGTAACTCTCTGACCGAAGGACCTTTTTTTTAATCCTTCTAAAATATTTATACATTTTCTTCTAATCTATTAAAATCTCGTGTCATAGTGTTTGTTATCGCACTCCTTCAAAACGGCTAGACCGATTCTTCTGATTTTTTTTGTTTAAATTTGGTAGATCTGAGAATAGGTCGTACGTTATTTTTTTGTTATACGGCCAAAAACGTTTGCCTGTTCAGCTAGTAAATATACATATAATAAAATTGTTACAAATTAATGTTTGTTGAAGCATCGTGCAGTAACTACCAGACAGATTTTATTCAAATTTTGCATTAATATTCCCAACTAGTATATTCAGTCTATAGGCTATAAATTATCACGCTATTTCCTATGGGGGATATACAATGTTATATTATACTAAAATTATAATTTTAAAGGAATATTCTAGAAAGTTTTATTTTAGAATAAATCCTAGGGTTAAATTTACAAATAGTCTGCATAACATAACTTTACCTTAGAATGTATTTATAACGTATGAAATAACCTTTACAAAAGATCCTTTTGTAAAGACTACATAAGTTTAACAAGAATTTCATTGAATAGTTTCTTTGTGTTTTTGCCTCCAATTCTTAAATTCCCTGTTTGTGACTTTCTTTTGTTTCAAATATTTAATTAGACTTGAACTGAGATCCCAGTGTCTTTAGTTCTCATTTTAGCATTGCTGTATTTTTGAAAATAGAGCAATCTATACTAATATTATAAAGCTGAAGAGTTTGTTTGTTTGGTTGAACGCGCTAATCTCAGGATCTACTGGTTCGAATTGAAAAATTATTTTTGTGTTGGCGATAGTCCATTTATCGAGGAAGGCTATAGGCCCATTCGAAGCCGGGCCGGGTTGCTAGTATGTAATAAAGTATGTATTCCTACTTACTAACTTAAATTCAGGAGCCTAGTTCCTCTTTTTCAGAAATCTGGTATAAAAGGTACCTTGTTCAGTTTGATGTGACATAGTGCATTTTTCATTATTCTTTTCAATAGCAAAGGATTTACAATAGGTTCAGTAATCCGTTCAGCGACTGGTACGTAAGTCATGCGCTCTTTGTTATACTTTATTTTATTCTAATAATAGTTGCGGTCAAACGCAGGCCTCGTTTGACCGCAATTCACCCGATCTCAAGTGATGATGCGGTCCAAGGTACAACACGCCTGCCTAGGATGAACCGGTTCACTCGTGAGTCGTGCCTTGAATCATGCAGATCGTATTTATCCGGGAACAGAGAGGCGAGCCGTGAATTCCGCAGTCTCGCAGTTCGCTCAATAAATGTGGAATCAAAGCGCTTGCTTCAACACCGTAGAACTTCAACCATATAGCGGTGACGCGATGACGCTTAGCTGTGTATCTGCTCGTCTGATGATAGAATGGCAATGGGGAAGTTAAATTGTGCAAGTCCAAAGCACACTCTCCGAAATATACCCGATAAAAGACCGATAGACTAGCAACGGTGCGGCGATGTTCGAGGCTCTGGCCTGCCTAGCCCTAACCAGGGAGTTATTGACAATGAGCTTCTTGGCACGTCTATCAATAACATCCATCCCAAAGATGCGAACAGTACTCTATGCACGATCTAACTCGTGCTTGGTATAAGTTGACCAGTGCTCGAGCGCTGGCTCGGGAGGAGGCAAGGCTCCCTGTCGTTTCGGGTGACACAGGTGCTCTCGGGGCATGGTTGCTTCGGCAAGTACCTGTGTCGCATAAACAGGGAGCTGGACGCCCAGTGTGGAAGTATCTCCAGCTCCCGCGACCCCCGACGTATGTGTGAGATAGAACACCGGGGTGGTTTTTAGTCAGTAAGAGTCTGACAGACCCCTCCGCCCGCCCCAGGGCGGAGGACATCCATGAGGATTTTCCACCGTGGAACAAAAAAAAAATGGTATAACTTGACCGAGTTGGTTGAGTTACTTACCTTGTTATGGTTAGAAATAAACGAAGATTTCTTTTTAACATGTTATAAGGATCATATTTTTAACACTTTAGAGTTAAGGGAGCATTCCCACACTGTAAATAGCCTGCAAAATTCAAAATTCCTTAAGTTTTATACAATTTGAAGTTCAGGTTTTCATTAAATTGTATTAGCACTGACGATTTTAATGATTAAATTGTGTGAAATCCGTTACAGTCGCGTCATTTTTTTTAATATGCATCCTGATATCCTGCTGCATGTTGCAATAAACATAAGAAATTTAATAAGAATTTTAATTTCGTAGAGCACATTCGCTCTAAATTATGTAGTTGTTTCAACGTAAAAGAAGAAAGCGGCCAAGTGCGAGTCGGACTCGCCCATGAAGGGTTCCGTAGCAACAAGTAACATAATATAAAAGTTTTGCGGTGTACGATTTATGACGTATTTAAAAAAAAAACTACTTACTAGATCTCGATCAAACCATTTTTTTTAAATGTGTGTGTCCCCCACACATACGTTTTACCACTTTGGAAGTGTCTCTCGCGCAAACTATTCAGTTTAGATATATAGTAGATTGTTATACAAGGAGCTAAAATGATCCATTATATACGAGGTAGTTTTACTCCCGAGCTTTAGTGAGGGAGTAAATAGAAACCGAGTTTTAATGGGTTTTAGCGCCGTGTGTTACACTATACTTTTCACTACGATTGCAAGAAATTAATTACGGTCACTACCAATTCAATTTGCAATTAGAGAAAAATTATAAAGATTTCGCGCCAATGTCTTTTTTTGTTTCTTCTATCGCCGCAACACATTGCATGCATTCTACCAGAGATCGCCGATTTTAGTTCCATTTTCAAAATTAAAATGAGGTTCTTTTTTTATGAAACAGTAATAAGTCGAGTCTTTATTCATGATTATTCTACTTATGACTAAAGACTTTTTCGTTTTTGTAGGCTCAATGTCATATTGATACACAAAAAATAAAAAAATAAAGCTTTTTCCCCTAGAGGATGAAATGCTATTTTATCCCCGCTCTGGTATGCTACAATGACGGCCTTTTTGAGCAAGAGAAGTGAAAAATTATATTAGACACCTCAATATAATTTTGAAGACCTATCCATAGATACATCACACGTATGGTTTTGATGAAATAAAAGTTTTGAGTTTCAGTTCTAATTATGGGGAACCCCCAAAATGTATTGTTTTTTTTTTCTATTTTTGTGTGAAAATCTTAATGCGGTTCACAATTTTATTTATATTATATTATTTATTTATTATTATTATTTATAAGGGTTCCGTTTTTTGCCATTTGGCTACGGAACCCTAAAAACATGATAAATGTCACATAAAAAATACAGTCTCAAAATAAAAGCTACCACAAAAAGTGTTATTTATTATCTGTAGCTTACAAGCCTATTTACCAAAGAAATAAATAAACACAAGAGTACATTAGTCTTTCATCGTGAATATTCGAAAATGATTTAAGAGAATAAAGATAGAGCTTAGTAAACGAAATCCCTTTAATGTTTTTAGATAGTATTTTACAATTGGATTAAATATTGCGTGGGTCTATTAAATGGACTTCACCTAACTTTAATAAATCCTCAATAGTTTTGTATTTGATCTTGTCAAAGGGGTTTATAAGTTAGTTATCTCCTTTATTCATTAAATATACAAATTACATTTACATAAGATTTACACTAAGATAAGTCATAATTATATGTTTAACTATGTTTTTCTTTGTTTCTTATTCGTAACGAAATCTCCAGGAGATTCGCGTCAATTGTTTAACTATTTGCTAATAGGGGATATTACTGCAATGTTCTGGCACCAGAGTGCAGCACTAGCATAATCCGTAAACAGTTTATCGACGAGTCGTTCAAAGCGTGAAATTCTGCCTTTAATTGAGTTCAAAATTGGGAAGTGTGTTATATTATACAATAATGTATCAGTGCCGTGTATTTCGATGAAGAAATGTAGGGAATTATTCATTTTCAAAACAAGAAAATGTTCGAAAACTTTGGGAAGCAGCTAAAAATCACTTTAAAATATGTTCAGGTTAAGTATTCAGGTGAGATAGTTGCATTTACAGAATAACGTTCACATTTATCATGTAAGACAACCAAATATGATTTTATTCTGAGCATAACCTAGAATCCACTTTCAAATGGTCGTAGGACGCCATAATATGGTTAAAGTACGTAAGTAATATTAATTAAAACTTTGATATATTTTCACAAAATACCTAGTTATTACAATTAATAACATAATATAACAAGAACACGAGGTTATGATTTACGGAATGTGCTAGTGGCGCCCTCTGCGCCGAGTTTCGCGTAATGTTTTGAGAGTTTTGGACGCAGACTGCGTCCGTTCTGCGTCAGTTCTTCGTCCAAAACTCTCAAAGTTTAGTCGAAAAAATTAAATAAAAGTAGTATTCTTTAACTTATAAAAAAAGCCTATACTAAAAGATAGATAATAAAATTGTCTGTAAGATGGTGTAAGTAGTGTTTAAATATACCAGGTTGATTTTGTGTGATTGTCAATGTTTCGTCCGCGTCAGACACAACTTCACGAGTTAATTAAACTATATAATATGAATATAATTAAAAATATTCACATACTAAATGATTAAGGGAATGTTCTAGTTTAACATTTATTTTTTTCAAATCATTTACACTGCGCATTTAGACGTGATTGTCAGTTTAAAATCTGTAAAAGTCGTTTAATAGCCCCTTAAGAAGGTTGATGTCTGACACTTAGGTAACCTATTCTGTGTATGGCCATGAAAATATCGTTTAGTGTAAAAAAAACTAACCTCTCTTACTAGTCCGTCTAATTAGAATTTGAAAAACGAATTCGTCTTTTATTATTTTACAAGACTTAATGGCCTTAAGGTTTTTTACTTCATTTTTCAAGCCTGTGCAGATACTTTTTAAATTATTTGCCTTCTTGAAGCATTCTACTGTCACCTACACAAAACCCAAGACTTGTTTTATAATGAACTCAGCAGAAATATCTATGCACATTGTCATAAAATATTAAAACATTTTTGCAATTATTTTAATGGAGCATTTTAGTAAGCAATGGGCGGTACAGATTATGATTTACTGGTTTTGGCTCGCAACTTCGTCCGCATAAATGTTAGTTATCGAGTATATAAACAAAGTCATGAATTAAAAAGTAGCCCATATTTTTTCGTGACATTCAAACTTATGTCTCAAATTAAATTAAAATCGTTTCTGTAGTTTAGCCATGAAAGACCAACACACAAACAAACTCATTTAATATTAGTATAGGTTATATTATGTAATTATTTATGATCACATCAGCAAAATATTATGTAAGACACTACAGATTACAAAAGACGCTGTCACATTAATTCAACCTATCAAATTACAGAACAACAAAACGTAATCTATTGTCCTTGTTTCTACGCCTCAAAATTTCCCCGGAGCTCAAAGATTTATCTTGCAAAAAAAAATAGGACTAAAGAAATAAAACTGTAAAGAATTCCTTTTATACGTTGAAGTTTGAACTAATTAATATTATACTGTGTAAAAGACAATGGATTTGGGCCATAGTCAAGATAGGCACTGGGTTCCTTTTTCAAATGTTTTTGGGTTCCTTTTTTAAAAAACAAGCCAAGTTTTTAAAAGTAGATACTTAGGGTACCTTTTTGGAATTGAATTATTGCCATGTCGTTGCATTAACTTTTGTGAATTGCTTCTAATATGCGCATCACTTTATTAGTCAATAGAAATATCAATTACTAGAATCTGCCCGCGATATTTTTTAACCTCTCCCAATTTTTTAAGCTATTTGCATAGCTTTTATCGCGGGCTTTGAGCGCGGCGACCGAATCAAGAAATTCCGTAACGAAAATAAAATCTAACACCCCCCACTCCGCCTACCATGTTGTATGTGTACCACTCCGCCCACTCGGCCGAGCGTTCGCTTAACGTGTATGTATATGGGATAAATAATCATAATATAATATATATATATACCTCTATACATATAGGATACTGGGGGGTGGGGGGTAGTGGTAGGGGGTAGGGGGGGTCTTTTATTATATATTAAAACCTTAAGCACACAAGGACAGTTGTGTTTTATTAGCGAAAGAATTTTCATAACCGGTCTAGTAGTTCCGGAAAGTTACGCGGTCAAGCAAACAAACAAACTCATCAGCTTTATAATATTAGCACAGATGCCAAACTATTAAATAAATTAATACCTAAGTCTTTTAGAAATAAATACTTATCATACTTTTGCCATTCATGTTTTAGCAAAATTGGCTCCAAGTGAATTAATCTTAATACGCAAATGCTGTAAACTTCTTGAAGTGACAACTTAACTGAGTTCTAATAGTTTCAAACTAACTGCTGTAAGTGAATAAGTGTTTGGAGAGCCTTAATTAAACAAATAAATTCAATAAAGAATCATGGGAATAAAAAAACGTGTGCAATTCATTCGTGGAAAATTGAAATAAGAGACTTCTCTTCTGAACATATAGAAAAGTTTATTGAGTGTATTGCAAGCTTAAGCTTCAGTGAGGTTTATAAACTAAATGACCCAAATTTATCATACGACATATTTATAGACACATTTAAAGTCTTTTACGACCTATGTTTTCCTGTAAAAATTGTACGAAAGACTATTAATAAAAAACAAAAATGGCTATCCAAGGGCATAAAAACGTGCAGTAGAATAAAACGCAAGCTTTTGTGGCAGTACCGTAAAACAAAAACTGAGAACAATAAAAGACTATACACTTCATATACAGCTCGATATAAAAAAATTATAAGATTAACAAAGAACGTTCAAAATAATCATTACATTATGACATCTAATAATAAAAGCAAAGCAACTTGGAAAATAATTAATGACAACAAAGTTGATCTCCCTAATGAACCACTAACAAAAATTATTCATGACAATAAAGAAATAGTAAACATTAAAGAGATCTGCAATCTTTTCAATGAGTTTTACACTGATCAAATCACTCCAGGCTATAATAAACTACCATCACAAATAGACAGAGTGAATGATTCGATTTTTTTAACTCCAACTACACCGGAAGAGGTATCGAGAACAATTCAATCTCTCAAAAATACTAAAAGTACCGGAAACGATAACATAACAACAAACATTATCAAAAAAGTCCATCATATTATTTGTCATCCACTATCTCATATTATAAACTTATGTTTTGAAAAAGGAGTCTTCCCAGATAAACTTAAAATATCTATTATTAAGCCGTTGTTTAAGAAAGGGGAGAAGACTTTAATAAAAAATTATAGACCAGTGGCATTAATACCGATATTCTCGAAAGTCATAGAAAAAATAATACACCACCGAATGTACAATTTTCTCGAAAGTATGAATGTACTGGTAGATGAACAAAAAGGTTTTAGAAAAAATAAGTCAATTAATGTTGCTATTTACGATTTTCTAAAGGAAATTATGTCAAGTGTAGATAGCAGAATACCCATCTGTGCACTGTTTATGGACATGACGAAAGCCTTCGATCATGTTGATCATAATATACTTATCGACAAACTAGAAAGATGTGGAATACGCGGCAATGGTCTTGATCTAATCACATCATACTTAAACAACCGGCAACAATACACAGAAATAACAAATATAAATATTAAAACCAAGCGTGAAAATAAATATCGGTTAAAACCTAGAACGGTAAAGTATGGTGTACCTCAGGGGAGCGTATTGGGTCCCCCACTGTTTCTTGTGTACATAAATGATCTTCCAAAGAGTATAAATCTTCCAAACTTGGTTGACTGGTAGAGAATGCCTAAGGCATTAAGTCCGCCTTTGTACCTTTGTGCATGAAGTATAAATAAATAAATAAATAAATCACCCAACAGTATTATATGCCGATGATTGTACCATAATGATAAAAAAAGATGAGTCTTACAATTATGAACAAGAAATTAATGACACGCTTAAGCAAACTATAGATTGGTTGCAATCGAATAATTTAAAAATTATTTGAAATGGAATTAATTATTTAAAAAGCATTTTGGTCAGCGACAACGACAACAACTACCGGTTAATATTAGTCACAATGGACATTTAGTTGAGAGAAAGGATAAGACAAAGTTTTTAGGGTTAGTGATAGACAGCCAACTTACGTGGAAACCGCAGGTTGAAGAAATGTGTAAAAAACTGAACAGTTTTGCTTTTGCTCTTTATAAGCTGTCCAAATTTGTAAACCGCAAAGCCGTGCTTATGGCCTACCATAGCTACGTAGAATCAATTCTAAGATACGGAGTCGTTTTCTGGGGTAACTCGTCAGACAAGAATTACGTGTTTATCGCACAAAAAAAATGCGTACGCGCTATATGCAATCTACACTCCAGGGACAGTTGTAGGCCATATTTTGAATCCTTGAAGATTCTAACATTGCCATCGTTATACATTTTTGAGGTGGCAGTGTTTGTTAAGACAAACCCACAGCTTTTCAGAGTAAGAGCCCCAGCTGATCCACGGTTAAGGAAAAGGAATTCGAACATTCTTTGTGTCGATCGCAGTAAAACAGCCCTCCTTCGAAAAAGTATTTATCAAATGGCTCCAGTTATTTTTAATAAAATTCCACGACGAATAAAGAATCTGAATAATAATATGTTTAAAAGGAAACTGAAAGAATTTTTAATTCATAAATGTTACTATTCCACAACTGAGTTTATGGAGGACTGTGGGCAGTTGTTTTAATCGGAAATCTATGCTGCGTGGTGGTTCACTAATTATAATAAAAAATAATATTAAATTTAAGTCTCGCAGAGACATTGTTGCACTATCAGTTGAACATATTATTGAACTGTCCTGTGTTGAGCTAGATAAGCATGTCATAGTGTGCGTTTACAGACCCCCGAATCATCATAACTACTCTTTATTTGAGTCTATAATGGAGGATGTTTTGACTAAGCTTGTAACGGGTAATAAATCAATAATAATTTGCGGAGACTTTAATATTAATATTTTAGAAAATAATTCAAGTAGCAGTAGATTTATAAGTCTCTTTAAATCCTTCAATTTGTCAAATGTGTTTTTAGAACCAACACGAATAACTACGACCACTGCTACTTGTATCGATAATGTTTTTTGTAGCTGCGACTATTTAGATAAAGCTATTGTAAATTATCTTCCTTCTGATCACAGCGGTCAAACCGTTGCTTTTGAGTCCAACACACCCTTGCAAAAAATACAGATTCAGTCAAGACCAATAACATCTGGTAATTTAGATAAATTTAAAAAGACTTTAATAAGTAAGTTACCCGTTCAGGACCTTAGTATGAATAATGGTAATATTTTATATAAAGAATTCTTCTCAGTTGTGCAAACTGAGTTTCAGAATATTTTTAAGAAAAAAACTAAAACAATTTGCCCTAAGTTTTTATTCAGTGACTGGGCAACTAAAGGCATCAGGAAAAGTAGGGAAAGACTTTTTGAGCTGTATGGCCTTAAGCCTTATATTAACACTGACACTTTTAATAAGTATGTTACTATTTATTCTAAAACTTTTAAAAAAGCTTGTAAGGCAGCTAAAGCGTTATACATTAGCAACAAAGTAAAATCGGCTGATGATAGAATTAAAACTGTTTGGAAAATTATTAATAATGAAACAAATAGGAACAAAAGACATAATACTGACTACACTCTGGAGACTTCCAGTGGTCTCATAAGTACTAATATAGAAGTTGCGCAGGAATTTGCAACATTCTTTACCAATGTTCCTATTAAAACTACTGAAACTTTAGATTCCTCGCCGTCACTTGCTTTTAATTTATTAAGTTCGAATGTTCCAGCCTGCCCCACGGAATTTAAATTTAAACATATAAACCCTGCAATCGTTATAAAGACTTTTAAACAACTCAAGATCAAGGCTACTGAAGATTTATGGGGGATGTCTACTAATGTTTGTAAATCGGTTATTGAGACAGTGGCACCCTATTTAGCTTTCATTTTTAATATGTGTGTAGACCAAGGGGTTTTCCCGGATTTAATGAAGTACAGCAAGATTATACCACTTTTTAAATCCGGCGATTGCAAGGACACGAATAATTATAGACCCGTTTCAGTTTTGCCGGTTTTTAGCAAAGTGTTTGAAAAAGTAATGCTTAACCAAATGCTCAGTCATTTTAATTGTAACAACATCTTACATGACCAACAGTATGGTTTCACCAGAGGGCGTTGTACTACTGACGCCGGTGTCACCTTAATTAAGCATATCTTTAAAGCATGGGAGGATTCGCAAGATGCTATTGGCATTTTTTGCGACCTCTCCAAAGCATTTGATTGTGTAAATCACGAAACACTGCTCTTAAAGCTTGAGCATTACGGACTGGGTAAACAAGCGCTTAGCTTAGTAAAATCATATTTAAGTGATAGACTGCAGCAAGTTCAAATAAATGGTGTTAATTCATCAGGCTTAAAAGTAAAAATGGGGGTACCGCAGGGCTCCATATTGGGTCCGTTCCTCTTTTTAGTTTATATAAACGATTTACCTCATTTACTGAAAAATCAACCACAAATGGTGTTATTTGCTGATGATACTTCATTGATTTTTAGAGTAAATAGACGGACACAGCACCTTGACGACGTAAATGACGCCATGCTTAAGATTCATAATTGGTTTACTGTAAATAATTTAGTATTCAATGAGAAGAAAACTAAATGCATAAGATTCGCTTTGCCGAATGTTAAGAGTAATGAATGTAACGTTGTATTGAATAAGGACATACTTGAATTCGTCGAAAGGACTGTTTTCCTAGGGATTACGCTTGATTCCAAGCTACAGTGGGGTCCTCACTTAACATCTCTTGCAGGGCGGTTAAGTTCAGCCGCTTACGCTGTCAGAAAGATCCGGCATTTGACAGACGTGGATACCGCTAGGCTAGTATATTTTAGCTATTTTCATAGTATCATGTCTTACGGTATTTTGCTATGGGGACGGGCTGCAGATATGGATTCTATTTTTATACTGCAAAAGCGGGCTGTCAGAGCAATCTATAATCTCCGCAAACGCGAATCTCTAAGAGAATTGTTTAAACAGATTAACATCATGACGGTACCTTGTCAATATATATATGAAAACATTATGCATGTTCGAAAAAATCTTCATCTTTTTAATAAAATAGGTGACAGACATAATGTTTATACTAGAAATAGGAACAAATTAGATCAGCCAAGCTTCAGATTGTCAAAAGTACATACTTCTTTTATGGGGTACTGTGTAAAATGCTATAATAAAATACCACTTGATATTTTACAATTGAATGAAAAACAATTTAAAACATGTATTAAACGCACACTATGTAGACAAGCATATTATAAGTTAGAAGATTACATCAATGATAAAGATGCTTGGCTGAATGCTGGTCCTGCTCCACAGCCAGTTTAGGGAATTTCCAAATTGGAAGAAAAGGATGTTTCCTACCCCTTTTTTTATTGACATGAGTAACGAGTATCGTTATTATTATATATAGATATTTTTAAATTATTAACTTATCACACTTCATATGATAAAATAATATACATTGGAAACCTTAGTTTTGTATAATTTAGCAGCATTATTTCAATTTTGTAAATGTGAAATGTCTCGCTGATGGTGGCGCGTGTGTTGGATCATTAGGCTCCCTTCAAAATGGTTGAGCTAAATGGTGCTGATTCACGCGTCATGTTCGTGAACGGGCGCTGTCAGTGGAGATTGGTCAGCTCTTATCTGCCATGGATTAGATGCCACTTTATCTTGCTTCTTTTTTGTGTTTTGTATTGTTAGATTACCTTCATCGTTTTCACATATAGAAGCAACAAGAATGTAACCAAACTTTGTAAAAACTTGATTTAAAAGAGTGTCCGTGGAGTTTCTTGCTCGTTCTTCTCCATAGAGACCTACCTACGTTTTGGAATGAGCAACTAGCTTCAACTCTCTGACTAACTGACCGACTCCTTGACAATTCAAAAGTGCCTGTAAATGGTTTAATTGAAATAAATGCTTTGACTTTGACTTTGACTTTGACACCATTGACATTTAGATTTTGTTTATTTTGTTTTTTTTACAATATTACATTTTGACTATTAATATTTTGACATTGGTAATTGTATAATAAATATCGTAAGGAATAAATGAATAATTATGTTGGTATCTAAGTAATTGAATTATTTAATTTTAAATGTTGTGTCTGATCTTTCGACACAACTAACTTTTGTTATTATTTGTATGCTCTCGAGCAAAATGTAGCGAACTTACCATCTTATTATAAGACCTTAAATGCTAATGTATTGAAACCTACATTTACGAATAAATTTGATTTGATTTGATGGGTAGGTACAAAAAAAATTTAAAACCTCTAATTTTTTTTTTCATACAAATGGATGTATGGATTTCGCCATGATTCTTTACGACATACTGTAGATATACTCGTACAAAGCGTTTCAAATTTGTACAGAAAAACGACTGCCTGGTTTGAAAATATTTGCTTGCTGCTTGAATCGAACGGGTGTTCGAATTTTGGTGCGAAAGCGAATTTATTATTTGTTCGTTGTCCCAAATGGCTTCATTTTAGATTCCTACCCGACTGCATAAATGTTTTTATTCATTTCGACAACAATATGATTTTTTGAAAGAATTTTGACTCTTAAAAGGAAAATAAGACAATCATGCTGATACAACAAAAATATATATTAAAATATTGACGATCGCGAAATTATTTTTCATTTCATTTTGTGTTTTTCTTGTGCTTTTTTACTGTTCTTGTATTATTTTTAATATTATTCATTTACATGGCAAATGCCTCCAACCATTCCTTCCATTTCTCCCAATTTCTCTTTTTGAATAACTGCCAAAAAAATAATGTACATATTACGAGTAGCAATAAGTAAGAAAGAAATCCTTAAACAAAATCGTTAAAGACTACATACATTCGTTGCACATCACAAAATAACGTAGGATTATTTTTGTGTAACTATTTCTAAACAAACGCGAACAAACATCCAGGTAACGAACAAGTCTATGCAACATGTCTGGGCCTCAAGTCTGCTATTACAATAGTCTCAGAATGGTCTATCATTGATTTCATAATTGTTGATTTTGACAAGTTTGGCAATCTACTAATATAATGGCATCATTATGACTTTCCAATGGTCAACAAATGACAGTCCAATGAAAGAAATGCTAAAGAATGGTAATCTCGTACATAATGACAAATTAATGACTGACTTTGTTTACGAA
The DNA here is from genome assembly GCA_947361185.1 of Charanyca ferruginea. Classification (NCBI taxonomy): domain Eukaryota; kingdom Metazoa; phylum Arthropoda; class Insecta; order Lepidoptera; family Noctuidae; genus Charanyca; species Charanyca ferruginea. Next base: position 28,515,318 of record OX376061.1, on the reverse strand, counting down.
CTTCTTACTACTTCAGATTGCTTATAACACTTATAAATAATATGTAAAAATATATATAAATGAAATCTGGCATGAATAAATGTTCAAATTTGTTGACAATGTCATTATAACACAATTCTATTACGAGACCATTGACCGACCAATGATCGACCATTATGGATTTAGCAGATTACGAACTTTTAGCAAAATGACAATGGAATCGTGTTGGAATGACGAAATTATAAAAATAGCAGACTTGGCCCCCTGTAAAGCTTCAGTTTCAGGAACGAGTCCGGTTTGTTCCGAACAAATGTATGTTGTCACAGTTTACGTAACTAGTGTTCAGTTTACGTAACAGAGCGATTAGTTGCGGATTCAGTGAGTTATTACATAATGCTATTACAATTATTTATTTGAAGGGGTCCGTGGCTATGTAAACCACACGTATTGTTCGCTTAAGGATTAGCTACACTTACCGCGGTCGGTCCGTAGATGGGTGACCATCCATTTCATACCAAGACTAGTGGGCTAATTCACGTAACTAAAGAAGTGCTGTTGCAGTGCAGTTGCAGTTAAGTTTCGACCAAATCAACGCTTTTCGCATTCTCTACCGCTGTCAGACACGCTCGCGTCAAGTTAGCGTCACGCGAGCGTAATAAAGGCATTCTACTGTTGCGCGTCTTTGGTGCGTGCTTTGGAAAGCAACATGATCGATATTCCACTATTCGAGGTAAGAAAAAGCACTAAAATCTGTACTATTCGGGTATTATTTTAATATTATAATAACGTCATATTCTTTGAAATGTAATCGATTCTATTCGATTATTTAGTGAGTAATATTTTTTCTCTCATGTGGCTACACCATAAATAAGTTTGGTAGAGTTTGGTTGTCGTACAGGTGTCGTGCAGTTCACGCGTAGCTTACGCATAGTTCAAAGATGACAAGGATTTCGTTTATCACTCAAACTTGAACTGAACTTGAACTTGAACTTGAACTTGAAGTTGTAGTGTAGTTGCAGTTGCGTCATAAAATTACGTGACTCTCAATTGTAGATATTAACAGTCGTTATGGGTCAGAATTCCGAAAGTCTGACAACCAGTCTTACCAAGGGGTATCGTGCTATCCAGTGACTGGGTTGTGGAGGTCAAGGTGCTGCCACACTGCTGTTTGGCATTTTCTAACACTAATACATTTACTAACAAATGTTAGTAATTGCTACATTCTGTTAGGAATTGTTAAATGTTTTAAGGCCTCTGCCTCGAATCTTGCGGGCAGCGGGGCGGCGGCGGCAGCGCGGCGGCGGCAGGATCTAATGCGTAAAATCAAATGGACCGGCCCTTAAAAACAGCGGCGCGGCAGCGGCGCGGGGCGGGTAACGAGCGGTGCGCTCCAGTCAAGCGGTGATCAGCCGCGCGTCTGCATTGCTGTGTTGTGCAATTTATTTTTAGCGTTAGGAAATAAATTTGAATTAAAAAGATGTTGTCGCCGTTGTTCAAACATTTCGTTCGCGAATTAAGGCATTAAGTCCGCCTTTGTACCTTTGTGCGTGAAGTATAAATAAATAAATAAAAAAAAACAAATATCTCGACGACATAACCACGTGCACGACAATACGCCGCTTTATTGCCGCTCGATCTGCCCGCTCGTTTCGAGAACGGGTCTGCATTGCCCGCCCCGCCACCACGCCGCCGTCACCGCCGCCCCGCTGCCCGCAAGATTCGAGACAGAGGCCTTAGTGCTAATACACCGATGGAACACATTCACAAACATTAATAAACAACGTTGTCGACCGTTGCGCGTGCGCGACGACTATGAACAACTGACACGGCGCGGAGACAGCCGCCGCGGGCCCCGCACTCTCCGCATACCCTGCTGTGGCCTGGATATATGTTAACAAACAAATGATAACAAATGTTTTATTTTGTTACAATAATTGTTAACTAACAATTTTGTTCAGAAATGTTTACTAGCATTACCTAACATGAAAACATTTTCTAACATTGTAATCGTATGTTTCTTAACAAATGTTTACTAATTTGTAAACATTTTTAAACAGCAGTGTGGCAGCACCTTTAGACAGGCAGTAGCTTCGTGTAAAATACTGGTATTCAGCTGAAATGCGGCATGCTGTTGTGAAAGCGAAACCGCATGATATCAACGCACTGACTTATGGCCAACCGTCGACCGTTCCAGTGGTTTTGGAGCTGTAGCAGGCCGCACATCTATTGTTATGAATTTAGTAATTGCTATCGCATATAGTCATCAATATAAAGGAAAATAATTGCTTGTAAGGGCCTGTCCACATCTCCACGTCACGACGTCGTCAACGTGGGACGGTGCGGTAACGTGCCACGTTACGTTGCCGCGTCGTGCTAGTGCACGGTACGGCAACGTCGCCGTGGGAAGGCGCGTCACGTCGGCCGACGTGGCTCGACTCGATGCGCTCGCTCAGTTAATGCTTTATTGTCTTAGCGATTAGTTGTGATTTGTGAATAAAAAATGTCGGAGAATATCTATAATATATATATATCTAGAACGAGACTGCCGTACGTTAGTGAAGAATGTAGCAGAATTTTACAAGGCACGGCGACGTGCAACGTTGCTGCGTCGTGACGTGCATTTTTACGTTATGTTAACGTAAATTTGCACGTCACTTCAGCGTACCGTGCCACGTTACCGCACCGTTCCACGTTAACGACGTCGTGACGTGGAGATTTGGACAGGCCCTTATTATCGACGACTTGCGGTGGACCGCAACAGAACCGATACAATACGGTTAGCCGGAATACTGCGTGCCGCAAGGGCATATTAGGTAAAGTTAGTTGCTTTTACCACCTATTAGCAACTAAAGTTTTCAGTGAAGTTAGAGACAGACGGACGCGGGAAGGGGTTAGGGCCTAAACCTCCAAACCACGAGCTTATGAGTTGATATTATTTTAATACTTTCCTGCTTACACGAGCAAAGGCATTATTAATATAATATTCAAATTCTGTTTAAATTAGAAGATAGGATACCGAGAGTTTATTTAAAGGTTACGTGTATTATTATTACAACTTACATTATATGTGGGCTGTTCCAAAAATTGTTAGTGAAAAGAAAAATAGTAATATGACAAAAGTTGATTTAGGTTAAGCTTTTCAAAATATTTCCCTCCATCCTCAATACATTTATAAAAGCATTCGAATGAACCAGCTTTTGAAATATTTAAAAAAATGTATCTTGCGAGTCGAAAATTAAATTAAACGCCGAAATGGTTCAACGGCATCGTCTGCAGTGTTAAATTTTCGTCCACAAATCTTTTTTCCGCATCGCGGAGGATGGGGTAACATTTGTAGCCCCAAAGTATTCAAATAATTCACGGTTCTAGAAGTTTCGCGAGCGGTCGCGTTATCTTGGTGAAAAAGAATTTCACGGACACAGCTCCTTGGTTGCTCGCTTTACATATATTTATAATACATACTTCCATACTAATATTATAAATGCGAAAGTAACTCTGTCTATTACGCTTTCACGATGAAACGGCTGAACCAATTTTGATGAAAATTGGTAAGAAAAGTGGTTGGACCCTGGGGAAGGACATAGGCTACTTTTTAACCAGAGACTTCGTCTGCATCCTCTATAACCGACATTCACGCGGACGAAGTCGCGGGCAAAAGCTAGTATAATATAAGAACTATACACAGGAGGCCAATGATTTTCACAAAGGAGATTTGTATTTAAATTAACCATCAATTCTTTCTAAATAGTTTCAAGATAAAAGAGTATTGTATTTATTCAGTGACTATCAATTTTCGAAACAACCCACTTACATATCCACTTTCGATAAATCAAAACTTTCATAACTGGAAAAATAATAAAAAACGTTTTGTTATATAATTTTCTTTATCAATATAAAAAGCCTGTGTACAGAAGCTCTACTTAGGAGAATACTTAGTACTTGTATCTTCGCAAAACCTGCCGCTTTGTATTCAAGGCACATTAATGTACCTACAGAACAAGTTCTTTTGTAGCGGTAGTAAGTTGCTAGACTTACTTAGCATCGTAAACTTGTAACATGATGTTCGGTATACCTACTCTTATCGAGGACACAAACAAAACCCAAAGTTATATGTGTACTTGATGGGTTTGGGGACTGGATATGAGTATAATGTATGATTTATTCATTGGATCTAAATGTAACGAAAATATGTAGAGCGAACTGTTAGTTTTTAAGGCTGGGACTAAAACTACATTACTGTGTGCTTGGTCTGAAATAAATATTTTCAATTCAATAGGGTATCACACCCATTTTTAAAAAGTGTCTCAATTAAATTCTGTAGTGATAATTATGCTTCCAAAAAAAACACAAAATTTTTATTCAAACGATAAGTGCCATAAAAATGCATCTAAATTTCAAATTTTCAAATTTCGCGCGTTTGACGAAAACGCCTCGTTGTGGACGCCATATTGCTCTGCGGAAATGACGTCAGTTCGCGGTGTATCAAATGAGCTGATATTATATATGATAATTGAATATAGTTTCAAAATAGTAACAGTAATATTTTATAATAGGTGTAATAATTAAAAAATTACGTTGGTTACGAAAATAATAAAAGTACAAAGCCTATAAAATGGTTCACTGACCGTTGAAAATTTTTTGTTTACACAGCCGTAAGGCGTAATAACATGGCGGCTACTATTTCATGGTGTTATAAAACAAATAAAAGTTGAAAACTTTGAAATGAATTTAAAAATATATTTTGTTATTTTATGAACTAAAATTAACATTTTCCGACTGCTTTTTGCCTAAACTATCTGAATAATATATATTTGTTTTTTTTTTTATATACAGTAAAATACCCTACTCAATTCAATACCATGTCGTCCCGTGGGGTATTAAAATAGGACTCAACCATTTTATCGGCGAATAAGGAAAATTCCGGAGCAGCGGCTTCCGTGTACTTAAAAACTTCATTGCGATCCCCAAGACGCCTGCCAAGCGTGGGGATTATGGCCCCCTTTATAGGGAAGACCTTTGTTCAACAGTGGACGTCTTCCGGCTGATGATGATACTGACCATGTCGTCACAATCTTCCAAGTGAACCTGTGTGGGTTAAGTTTTAAAGCAATCCCGTGGTAAACTGTGTATTACAACAGATATAATATAGGCTTACCCCACAGCAAATAGCGTGATAATGTATAGCCTATAGACTGACTAATAGGAAATTTTGATGCATTTGAACAGAATCTATCGGGTAGTGATTGCGTAATGCTTTAACATACATTCAATCATAGATATCGATATTATATGTACACCTATGAGCAATTCAGAGGCTTAATGGTCAAAGTTTAAGTAAACGAATATAGACAAATAAGAACTTATAGTCGGCAATCGAATGTATTCAGTTTATACATTTTATAGGTTTTTGACGTATTATATATGTTACATAGTAACTGGGTTGTGGAGGCAACACAAATTTTCTTTAATGACGTTCAAAAGTGCCTTTCTTTAGTCTAATTTAAATAAAAGATTTGACTTTGACTTGGAGGTCAGATAGACAGTTGCTCCTTGTAAAACACTGATATTCAGCTGCATCCGGTTAAACTAGAATCCAATCCCAACATGGTTGGGATAAAAACAGGTTTGTGGGAGAATGAATCAGTTCCATTTATCACTTTTTCAGTACCAAGTTTGGAGTTCAAAACTTGTAAAGATAAATCAAAATAATTTATTTGAAGATGGCGTCATAACATATATCTAATTTTATAATACTAGGTTATAGGTACCATAAAATATATGACACTCAACAATAGTGCTCATCGTTAAAAGATGTTTTGTAATCGCTCCTGTATTCTTACAAATAAAAATCTTTACTCCTGTAATATTCATATTTTCTTTATTCAATACGCTCATTAGGCGACATCTCAGAAGTTACTGAAAAAAACTGAATTTATAAGTATGAAATCGTCAAAAACATTGAGCCACAATCTGCTTTATTAGTTCCAATAAAACGTCCAAAGCCTAAGAAATTGGTTCAATATAATACTCACTAGCAAATATCAATAATAGTTCTCTAAAATATTTCCTCCTACGTGAGAATAGCGATCCTATTCTCAAACACAAAAGATGAATTGTTTGCTCTGTGCAGATAAAGACATTTATCGAATGCTATTGTTTGAGATAGTGGTAGATACTTAGATACTTATTGCAAATATTTTCTCCATTTTGTATGTTTTGCAAAGGATATGTGGGAGTTAGCATTAAGGTAGCGATCTATATACGTAGCCCGTAGGAAAAAAATACTGAGGTAAATAAGTTTTTCATGTAAGTAATAAATCTTAACTATCTAGATTACTTGCCTGAACTTGAAACATCTATTCGCAGCTCTACTCGTGGGTGTCGTAGAAGGCGACAGAGGGATATTGACCAGAGGATGGGCAGCAACTTCCTTCTAAGTATCATAACACCTGCGATCGCCACAAGCATCGGCTAAACATTGCGATTACGGCTGAACACCCCCTTGGAGGGAGGCTTATGCCCAGCAGTGGGCGTGTAATGGTTGACATGATGACTATACAATTTACTAAGAATTAAGTTCTATTAAAATAGTAAAATGTGGGTTCCATTTGTCGTCTCAAACTTAAACTCAAAACCATTAATTTCAAATAAACCAAGGCACTTTTGAATTATCAAGGAGTCAGCCAGTCCGAAAGTTGAAGCTAGGTGCTCGTTCCAAACAGTAAGTTTCTATGGAGAAGAACGAGCAAGAAACTAGATGAACACTCTTTTAAAATATTACAAGGTTTCATCATTCATGTTGAATTGACATCGAAGGTTTACCTCGAAGAAACCCAAACCTGCTGCCAGATATACCTAGGCTTTCTAACATACGAAGAAAAACTAAACTGAAAATCGTCGTAAATTATTCTCTTGTTTCGTCAAAATATATTACGTAAACTTGTTTAATATAATTATGTAAACCCATCCACGCGTGGATTTAAGTAAAGTGTTTATTTAATGTAGTACCTAGGTAATTTAATCTAGGTGATTTCACATTACTAATGTTATAAATAGAACACACACGACACGGTCGACGCAGTGGCTGAGCAATTGGCAGCTACGTTGTGTGTCGCAGGTTCGATTCCCGCACAGAACAAATAATAACAACAACAACAATAATATGTAGGGACAATTCACACACGGCCATCTGACCCCAAACTAGGAAGACCGTGTACTATGGGTGTCAGACAGCTGATATACATACACAAATACATTTTTTAAATACATACATATATAGATAAACAACACCCAGACACAAGGAAACACAAGTGCTCTTCACACAAATATTTACCCTAGGCAGGAATCGAACCCGCAACACGCTGCGCAGCAGTCGATCGCTCAGCCACTGCGCCAACCGTGTCGTCAAATGTTTATTTTGTATGACCTACATATAGTTGTTCCGGATCTGGCCGTTTGTCTATGCCAGTTTATATGTTTGCAACCACACTACAGCAGAACTTCCTAAAGAGTACGTTTTCTTTAAAAAAGAAATGGAACCGACCAATTGCGAGTCGTACTCGCACTTGAAGGTTTCCGTACCACCGTACAATATAGGTACCTAAGTTGTACCTAAGTTTCCAGTGTCTACCTAATGGTTAAAAAGTAACAGCCAGCTGACAAACCCATGGACGTTCAGCGTAGGCTTAGTAATAGGTCCGGGCACCCTTCAGATACAAAACGCTAAAAATACTAAGATGGGTGCCTGGGCATGCAGGCATCACTGGCAACGAACGTGCCGATGAGCTTGCAAGGGCGGGGGCGCATATCACGCAACAGGGTCCAGAGCCCTTCTGTGGCATACCGAAAAGCCTAGCTCAGTGCACCCTGACTAAAGCATGTTATGGAAGGAGTCTCCAGACATGTTACACTCGAAAGCACTTATCAAAACCTATGACAGAAGGCTTAGTAAGCAAGTCCTAGCACTCAGTAGGAACAACCTGCGCATTGTAGCTAGAGTCACTTCCAGACTTAGCTGCTTAAACAAGCACATGTTCCTCCTGGGGTTAAGTGATACGCAAACTTGCAGACGCTGTAATGAGGCTGATGAAACGCCACTTCACCTTCTAGGGGAATGCAGAGCACTAATGCACAAGCGCAACGATCATCTGGGCAAATACAGGGTCAAATCTGGGTAAATTAAGCGGATCCTGCAGTTCATAACAGATGCAGTGTTTGGTGGCGATCTCTAACCAACACAAGCGGCGATCACAATAGATCAGGGCCTCATATTTTCATAATGACGCCATTATATTAGTAGATTACCAAACTTGTCAAAATCAACAATTATGAAATCAATTATAGACCATTCTGACACTATTGTAATAGTAGACTTTAGGCCCAGCTCTGGTCGCAGTGTACCACAGCAGCACAAAAAAAAAAGTTGCATACTCACAGCACTACAAACAGAAAGCATTGGTACATTATGCTAAACTTAAGGGCCGAGTCACATCGGAATGGCAGCGGCCGGCAGCCTCGCGCGACCTCCACACCCCACGCGCCTAGTCTCCTCTTGACTAGTTTAGTTTCTACATTCGGCAAGGAAACTCGGTGTGTTTGGAGTGAACATGATGGAATTGGTTTTATAGCACTTATCGCATAACGTATCCCGTCTCTACACTATAGAGAAATGGTGCGCTCAGTGTTGCGACGGGCGTGAGGAGCTCTCGGCCGCCCGCGGTGCCGCGAGCAGCCTCGCGTCGCCGCTGACAGCCGCGGGCAGAAACACCGATAAGACGCGCGTGGCACGCGGCCGCTCGCGTAGCCGCGGGCGACGTCGCGACCTTTTAAACCGACTTACAAAAAAAAAGGAGGTACGTGTTCGGCTAACCGATTTTGATGCGGTTTTCAGAAAAGTGTTGTGTAGTGTTGCTACATTCTGGAGAAGGTTTTAGTATACAACAAACAGAAATTTAATCAGCGCTTTAAAAAACAACTAAAACCGAGAAATCGTTTTTGTTTCTTCCATCTTTCCATCTTTGGAGTACTTTCAATGTCTGTTTTAACTGCGTTGCCGTTCCTTAGTGGATTTGGGTGATAAGGAGGTACTAAAAAGCAAAAAATAAAAACTATTTTGAAAAAAGAGAACCGCCTTCAAAAAATACTAAAACAGAATACAGCCACCGACTTTCGAAACTAAAGTCATGTGCGTTCTGTGCTAAAGTTATTTATCACTTTTTTTTAAAGCGCTTCCTTTTTTTCATAAAAGTTTTTTCAAGCTAAAGTTATAAAAATATAGATAAAGTATAGATAAAGTTTAAAATTATTTCACCCTGAAAGTGCTCGCCGCGCCGCTGCCGAGCGCTGCCATTCCGGTGTGACTCGGCCCTAAGGCTAATAGGTTCGAGAATGTCTATTTTTGGCATTTAACACAATTTATGTCAAGCAGAGCCAGAAACGAACCTAACCACAATATAGCTTGCTTTTTCGTGCCTACTGATAAATAAGCACAAAAATGTGAGCTCACGCTCGGCAAAATTAATTAATAACCCAAATAAATTAAGAAACGGTAACACCAAACGAATTAAGTTATCCCTTAATTTTACACCCGTAGAGGTGGAATATTTTCATGTTATATATACGGGACCAACTTTGAGGTACCGTCATACACTACCCATTAAAAAAGAAATTGGACTGGATTGTTTTAATTAATCTTATTTACCTAACTGTACTTTTAACTATATTATGGCATCCTACGGCCTTTTGAAAGTGGATTCTAGGTTATGCTCAGAATAAAATCATATTTGGTTGTCTTACATGACAAAAGTGAACGTTATTCTGTAAAAACGTCTATCTCACCTGAATACTTAACTTGAACATATTTTAGAGTGATTTTTAGCTGCTTCCCAAAGTTTTCGAACATTTTCTTCTTTTGAAAATGAATAATTCCCTTAATTTCTACATCAAAATACACAGCACTGATGCATTATTGTATAATATAATACACTTCCCAATTTTGAACTCAATTAAAGGCAGAATTTCACGCTTTGAACGACTCGTCGCAAAACTGTTTACGGATTATGCTAGTGCCAGAACATTGCAATAATATCCCCTATTGAGGAAGCCTCCTCCTTATTTTAAAAACGGATAAAAATATATACGTTGTGCCGCTTGTATTCTAATAGAACCGATAGTAATATCAATCTATTGGGTTAATAGATAAGAATCCTTCCAAAGTAAACAATTACCACAAAGAATAATGTTGCCTACACTGTGGTCGATATTACGAAAACAAATTACGCGAACAAACATTGTGCTAGAACAAATGCTTGTAGCCAATACACTAATATTTGTTTTGGTCAGATTTATACCTAGCTTATTTTCTTTGGCGGACATTGTGGCTATTAAGCCTGCCGGCTTTAGGGCTTTGTTTCGGCACGAGGTTTTAGTTTTAGTACAAGGTTAGCACTGAATTCCAAAATCGACAATTCCGGCAGGGATCGTCACTTACTAATGAATCTACCTCAAATCTCAAAATTGCTATTGATCAATGTTATCTACCTTAACATTTATCAGTAGCAATTTTGTGGTAATGAGTAATGTATATTATAATTTATACAAATAAACGTAATGTTTATTCGCTATACAAATAAACTTAATCTTTATTTGTAATCGTTTCGTTTATAATGTAAAAAACAGTTTTTCCTACATGAAAATATGGTAGGTAGCTATTTACGTTAAAAAAAATTATTATTTGTCTGTTAAAACGCCTTGACCACGCGACTTGACCGATTTTAACGAAGCTGTCACTTGCAGAGAGTTGATGTTATTAGGAATCAATTAGAAAAACAATTAGGGTTCCGCGTAGAAAAATAAACTCATGAAACTGTATACAAAATTCGACACGGTTGATCAATCAGTCAAATATCACAAACATCCATACATCCTCAAAAACTTTCGCGCATATAATAGAAATACAACTAGAATACCTTGAATTAAGTTTTAGATTAGATTAAATGTCAAAGAATGCATCCCTGTGACACAAAGTACCTACGTAAGGCTGCGTCGCGCCCGAGCAGAGAGACCATTCAGAACAAACCGCCATTTTTACCACGCACACATTGACATTACGTTTATAGGCATTCTCAAGCAGTTTCAAGCAGACTTCAGTCTCGACTGTCACGTGTTGTCTAAATGAATAAATTATGTAATTGACATTTCACGACGAACAAGAAAATTTTGTTTTAGAAATTACAAAGAGTTCCAACCAGTGTCAAGAAATTTCATATTGTCACAAATAAAACCTACAGAGTCAATACAGTAGCAGTCCTAGTGAGCATGGCAAGTTTATGTAATTATTTTTGAAGATGGCGGGAGCGGTCTTTCTGTACCCTTTATACTTTGTGCCTGTGACTCACACGGTTTACCAAAACAAAGCTTTATCTACTTCCCAAAACGAATCACCACTGAAAAATAAAATAAAGTCTGTCATCTGATATTACTGAAACCACCTCCTACATAACTAATAGACAATTAGTAGGCTCGCCTACAGAACGACAGACAAGCTATTTTGAACCTGTAACCACGGGAATAATATTATGATAAGATTTTCTACTAATCACCCAACTCTGAAGTACCTACTTTGACATTTACAATTCTCTTTTACTCAGAAGCAGATTTGAGACGTGGGTGTCGAGATATTTTGTAAGAATAAAAATTTTGCTGCGCGGAACGCCTGGCAGATTTGAATCATTGAAAGTTAGAACCTAGACTTAAGTTAAAACTCAAACTAAGGTTAGAACTCTGACTAAAGTTGGAACCTACACTTAAGTTACAACTCGGACTAAACTTAGAACTCGAGTAATTAAATGATTTAAGTTTTTAATAGTAACTATATACAATTTAAAAGATGGCCGGCTGCTACCGTGGCATCGCGTCACTTTTACAGATTCGTCAAAATGTGCTGTAGCATTCGCACCACGCCGAAATACTGTGATGGCTTTCTGCTACACAGGGAAGACCTGGATGAGAGGTCTGACGAGGTTACACGATAAAATAAGATGTTCACTTTGATCTAGGCAGCCAACAGTAAAGATATGTGCAAAGTACGTACCTCAGACTGCAAACTGACACTCGTTGAACTTCCACCTTTCGAATGTCCATGAGCTGACGATGGGGCTAGGGTTCACAAATACAGATTAGATGAGATGATGATCACACGCGGAGTCGGTTAGATTTCGAAAACCTTAGATCTGGTTGGTGAAGTTGCGCGTGCGTTCCGATTGGCGTCCGTTAAGAACTGTCATTTGCTCTGAGCTTTGACGTTATACGTACAATGCCTGACAACCAAAAGTTGGCGTCTCGTTACTGCTGGTGAAGCCCAGAGACAAAATATGAACATCGTGTAGATTTGGAAAAAGAGTTTGATGGGAACGAAACATCCCGCCCACCAAAATACCTATGGCATTTTCTGGTTAAAACGTAGAAGATCTAATCAGAAACGGTAGTGAGATTAAAGATACGATTTATATTGCTAAAAGTAACGATGGGATTAAGATTATCTTATACTACGATTTGCTTAACTAAGATTTACTAAACTACAATTTGATGCGACTGAAACTAGTCTTCTGTTGGCAAAGGACATAGTTTCACTAGAGGTCGATTGATGATTTGATTGTTTGCATTTTTTACTAATGCACTTCGAGCTACTCCGTCAACCCCAAACTGGAGCTCTATGACTCTCGCGAGATTCCAATGCAATGGGCTACGATTGTCGTCCTTGACTAACACCATCGAACCTATCGACAACGGTTTTGAATGTTTAGTCCATTTCGCGCGTTGAGTTAGCGAGTTTAAGTATTCCGTTTTAAACCGAGACCAGAAGTTCTGTTGAAACGCTTGTATCATCTGCCACCGATGAAGCCGATTTTGATTAAGATGCGATAGATCCTCATCAGGGACAGCTGTCAAAGGCTCTAAGGTTAGAAAATGACCTGGTGTCAAACATGAAAGGTCGTTGGGGTCAGAGCTGATCGGGTACAGGGGTCTTGAATTTAAAATGGATTCAATTTGAACGAACAGAGTCGTCAACTCCTCGAACGTTAGGACCTGATCACCCACAACTCGATATAAGTGTGATTTTGCTGCTTTGATTTGTATTTCCCAGACACCACCGAAATGTGGAGCGCCGGGTGGGTTGAATTTAAATTCGATTTTCTGCTCGTTAGAAGCCTGTTGCATTAAAGACGAAAGTTGGTTTTTTGCGCCTACAAAGTTGGTACCACAGTCCGCATGAATAGTGTTACAGCGGCCGCGACGACCTACAAAGCGCCGTAGTGCAGCTATAAACCCATCGGTTGAAAGCGTCGACACGACCTCCAAGTGGACTGCTTTGGTTGCGAGACAGATAAACAAGCATAGATATGCCTTGTCCATCTTAGCGCCACGATGGGAACTAAGTTTGATGCGGAAGGGTCCACCTAGGTCGACACCTACCACCGAAAACGGTTTAACTTGATTGACTCGGTAAGATGGAAGATCGCTCATGAAGGGTTGAAGCGGTCGTGGGTTTGTTCGAAAACACTGAACGCATTTGGAGAGGCAACGGCGAATGGTACGCTTTGCAGCGATGATCCAAAATTGTTGAAGCAGCAGAAAATGTGTGGTGTTTATGCCTGGATGCAAGTGGGTACGATGAGTAAAGTTGATGATTGAAAGCGTTAAAGGATGGTCAGATGGTAAGAAGGCAGGATGCCTGTGTGCGTACTCTAATCCGGATCGGGAAATCCTGCCGCCCACCCTGAGCACTCCCTGATCGTCTAGAAACGGGTTCAGTTTTCTAAAGGGTTTTGGTAACCCCTTTTTTGATTTTAAATTGGAGATTTCTTCCGAGAAAGATCGACCCTGTACGTGTTTCACGATTTGCATGAGAGCGTGATGACGTTCCACATTGTTTAAAAACTCCTTACGATTTGATTGATTTGAGATACGAGAATTGTTAATAAAGCGATATATGTAAGCGAGAACATTAACAAGTTTCGATAACGAGGAAAACCTATTCAGTAAGGTTTCGATAATTGAAGGGTCATTTGTCGCGGTCTCATCAGTCACTAAGATAACTACTTTGCGTTCTTCAGCCCTTATAGTAGCGTCGTCCTCGTGAAGTATGCTGCCTGGATTCGAAGGCCATGACTCATGAGTTTGTAAAAGCCAACATGGCCCCGCCCACCATAGCGAATTGTGAAGAAGTTCACTAGGAAATTGTCCACGTGAACAGACATCAGCAGGATTATCACCCGAAGAGACGTGATGCCAACATTCAGTAGGTGTGAGGTCTTGGATTTGACTCACCCGGTTAGCAACGAATGTGGTCCAACGAGATGAATGTGAGCGTAACCAGGAGAGGACAACGGTTGAGTCTGACCATAAGTAAACAGCATCGATTTGGATACGAGCTAGATAAGTATCGCGAACGAGTGTGTATAGGTTCGAAAGGAGAACTGCCGCGCAGAGTTCCAATCTAGGCAACGATGTGCGTTTCAGCGGTGCTACACGAGTTTTCGAACAGACCAAGAAGACATGGGCGGCACCGTCCTTATCAGTGACGCGTAAATAAATAACCGCACCATACGCTGTCTCGGAGCTGTCACAAAATCCGTGAAGCTCGCACGATTTTGCTTCTGAGCATGTTATTTTACGAGGGATTCGAAGTTGGGACAACTGTGGTAATTGATCCATGTATGTAGTCCATGTATGAATGATCTCATCAGGCGGCGTTTGGTCCCATCCAATACCGAGAATCCAAAGCTTTTGGATATATGATTTGATTTGAATTGTGATGGGGGATAAGAAGCCTAATGGGTCGAAGACTCTAGCCAGTTCGCTGAGAATGGAACGTTTGGTACATGGACGCTCGGATGGTTTAATTTCGAAAAGGAATGCATCCAGTGACGGATTCCATTGCAGACCTAGAACCTTTAACGTTGCGGATTCGGAATTATCGAGAGATACGGAACCAGTTAGACAATCTTGACTGGGAAGATCCAACAAAAGCTGCGCCTTGTTACTCACCCATTTTCTAAGATGAAAACCACCAAGTTTGAATAGCGCGATAAGTTGATTTTTTGCTAGTTCAGCGGTTTCCAGCGAGTCACATCCGGTTGCTACGTCATCTATATAAACATCCGACAGGATGATCCGCTTTGCAACGGGATACGAGTCTCCTTCGTCTTCAGCAAGCTGTTTCAATGTACGGCATGCAAGAAAAGGGGATGAAGAGACGCCATACGTAACGGTATTCAGACGGTACTCTTGGAGATTATCGTGAGCAGATGCTCTCCAAAAGATACGCTGATAGTCACGATGGTCCTGCCAGATCATAATTTGACGGTACATCTGTCGGGCGTCAGCCATGAAGACCACGTTATGTTCCCTAAACCGCAAAAGAATGTCTATAATGTTTGGTTGTAACTTAGGACCGGTAAGTTGAGAGTCGTTTAAGGAACGTGAGTTAGCGTCTTTGGCCGAGGCGTCGAACACAACACGGAGACGGGTAGTGGCGGAATCGGGACGAAGAACACAGTGATGTGGTATATAGTATTTTCCCATGCTTATTTCCTCTACTGGTACCAATGTCATGTGTCCGGTTTCTATGTAGTCTGACATGAAGTCCACGTATTGGCCTTTTAAATCGGAGTCACGAGACAACCGGCGTTCGATAGCGTGGAATCGTCGCAACGCAACCTCACGAGAGCCTGCGAATATGGGTTCTGAATCATCTTTAAAGGGCAAACGTACAACATATCGTCCAGAGGGATCACGAGAATGACTGGATACAAACTTCTGTTCACAGAGCGTTTCATCTGGAGTCAAGAGTGACGCTTTCGGAATGGAATCCAGTTCCCAAAAATGTTGAACCAGAGAATTCAACTCGTTATCTATGTTTAAAGATGTGTGTACCAGGGTGCTAGAAGCTAAACGAGTTTTGCCTAACAGGAGCCACCCAAAGACGGAGTTGAACGCGGTGGGTTGGTTAACGTTTCCTTTTATTTGTTGGTTGACAAGTGAATCGGTAAAGACGTCGGCGGCCAGCAATAGATCGATAGATCCCGGAATATCGAATCCGGGGTCTGCGAGTGGTAAAGATTGAATATGTGACCATCCAGAAGTGTTTAATTTTGCGATAGGTTGATCGCCACATATTTTCGGAATGACATGCAGGCATCTAAATCAAAGAATATTGTATCCTTAGTACCTACTGCACACCTCACGTCACCAAGAATAGACGCTGGTGCCTCGCCAAGTCCACATACGGTTGTGTTAATTGGGGTCGGACGTAAGTTTAAACGTGAGATGGCTGATTCAGTAATAAAGTTACTTTGACTTCCGGTGTCAAATAAGGCACGGAACGATTGCATTGTACCGGAAGCATCTCTGACCTGCACTATCGCAGTCGCCAACAAAACAGTTGTATGCATAGGTGACCTTGACACCAACGATGACGCGGTTGGATGGGATTCGATAGGATCATCGCGATGGAGTAAGGTGTGATGTTTACGTTTGCATGTGCGACATGAAAATATCGATTTACAATCCTTCAACCGATGGGATGACTTCAAGCAGTTGAAGCACCAGTTCTTCTCAGTAGCAATCTGCATTCGTTCATCGTATGATTTTTTG
Organism: Charanyca ferruginea; assembly: GCA_947361185.1. Taxonomy (NCBI): domain Eukaryota; kingdom Metazoa; phylum Arthropoda; class Insecta; order Lepidoptera; family Noctuidae; genus Charanyca; species Charanyca ferruginea. The sequence continues at coordinate 28,498,683 of OX376061.1, read as the reverse complement.
ATAAATTCTGAACATGCCGCAATGGAATGAGAATCACTACAGAAAGAACATTTACTGATATACGGAACGGAAGGTGTAGCATTTTCGGTTTGCTTTTGACCGGTAGCCGCTACCAGGGTGTGTGCCGGGGTGGAACGTTTTGATTGCGAATGTGAAGTCGAACTTTTCTGTGTAAGTTCGTTTGACTTGGTTGTCTTAACGAAATGTGTATCGCGTAATGACGCCTCACACTTAGAGTGTAGAAAAGCTTTTAATTGTACGTAGGTAGGCAGTTCCACATTCGAATGATTTTCTTCAAAATCACGTCTTGTTTTCGAGTCAAGTTTTGATAAAAGATGATACACTAGAATAAAATCCCATTGACCAACCGGCAGATTAACTGTTTTTAAGATACTTAAATTCTCTTCAAACAAATCAAGGGATTTTCTGAACTCGTGAGCGTCGTTGAATTTAAAATCGACATTTAAGATGTCTCGCCAACACGTAAAGGCTAGGTCGCGTTTATTAGTGAAGCGCGCGGTGAGTGCTTGGTACGCGTCGTGATAGTGTTCGTGAGTCATCGGGAACGATTTAATTACCGTCAACGCATCGCCGCTAAGAGATGATAATAGATAGTGAAACTTCTCCGTGTCAGTCAAAGAAGTTGATTTGTGTATCAAAGCGTTGAAAGTATCGAAATATTCTGGCCATTTCTTGACGTCACCGCCAAAAGTGGGAAGTGTTATTTTGGGTAACCGAATGTTCGAAGAGGCATTGCCAATACCGTGAGAATAATTTGAATCACCTTTAGAAAAGGTGCGAGTTATTGACAATACTTTGTAATACATTTCGTCGAAACGCTCCTGAATTTCATTATCTTCATTTTCAGGATCGTCAAGAATCTCCTGAATTGTAAAATGCGCATCCTCAAAACTTGCCGCAATATTCTTTACTTCCTGATGATATGATAAAAACAAGTCTCGCTGAGAATGGTCATTAACTGCTAACATTCCAACCTCTAAAGCCTTAGTCAGACGCTTATACGCGATGGTTCGTTTTCTACGCAAGGATGGTAAATCCTCAGTAGTATACTGGATGTCGATTGATTTTGACTTAGACTTCTTCAAAGTACCTGATCTATTTTTCTTTAGAAGTGACATTGTAGGCATTTACTATAGTCGATACGTAAAATAGCAAAATAGGCAGGTATATATGTAAGTAAGTACCTAAGTATAAGTTTCGATTACACGTTTAGTTACTTATGTACCCAAATAGTAGCAGATGGATGACTATTGTCGGTCTTTAAACAATAACAAAAACCATTTTATGCAACGTAAACAAGTAGGCACCAGGTAGATATATTACATGTGGTTCCGGCACAATCTAAATGTACTGCAAACTATATTTTGCTCCGATATTGTTAATAAAACTACTCCGTAAGTGAATACAATAGAAGATAGATAACGATTAACAGATATAACTGCCTACCGAGTAAGTTGAAGTAAACAAGTTTTAATGATACGTAAAATGTTCTCGATACTGTGCGGTACCCGTACTAACTAATCTATTAGTTCACGTTGAGCGAGATTTCGACCTACCCTCACGATTTGAGATAGTGACCAGAAATGATTTAATGGAATATTTTACGATTTGCGTATTGTAAAACACGATTTATAGAATAAGATTATGTTGTGATTGCGATGTATGATGGGTGCAAATGACTAAATATCGAGTTACGAATTGATTAATTGCGAGCGAAATAAATTGTGCACCGATTAAAATGTGATTGCACAATACAACTTGTTCTCACAATTATTTACGATGAATGTTGATATGAATGGGTACTTGACATATAATTATTTTGCACTACGATTTTGTAAAATTCTAGTTCGATGGTGATAGCTCATGAACGTTATGTAAATTGATAGATTCGATAGGTAATTCTATGGAAATTGTGGAATAGCTTAGAATGCGATGTGTACCTATAGGTTTTAGTTAAAACAATAGATCGATTGAGATATTCTAAGCTACGCTTTTAACCAGAAATACCACAAGTAAAGATGGCGATTTACGATTCAAAAATGGAAGGTCCCTGGTTTCGGCACCAATTTGATGTAGCATTCGCACCACGCCGAAATACTGTGATGGCTTTCTGCTACACAGGGAAGACCTGGATGAGAGGTCTGACGAGGTTACACGATAAAATAAGATGTTCACTTTGATCTAGGCAGCCAACAGTAAAGATATGTGCAAAGTACGTACCTCAGACTGCAAACTGACACTCGTTGAACTTCCACCTTTCGAATGTCCATGAGCTGACGATGGGGCTAGGGTTCACAAATACAGATTAGATGAGATGATGATCACACGCGGAGTCGGTTAGATTTCGAAAACCTTAGATCTGGTTGGTGAAGTTGCGCGTGCGTTCCGATTGGCGTCCGTTAAGAACTGTCATTTGCTCTGAGCTTTGACGTTATACGTACAATGCCTGACAACCAAAAGTTGGCGTCTCGTTACTGCTGGTGAAGCCCAGAGACAAAATATGAACATTGTGTAGATTTGGAAAAAGAGTTTGATGGGAACGAAACATGTGCAGTGTAAATGATTTGAAAAAAATATATGTTAAACTAGAATATTCTCTTAATCATTTAGTGTGTGACAATTTTTTTATCTATCTTTTAGTATACGCCTTATTTTAAGTTAAAAAATACTACTGTCGTTTAATTTTTTCGACTAAACTTTGAGAGTTTGGGACGCAGAGAATCGTATGCGCTGTGTCCAAAACTCTTCAAGTTTAGTCGAATAAATTAAATACCAGTAGTATTTTTAACTTAAAAAAGGCGTATACTAAAAGACAGATACTAAAATTGTCTGTAAGATGGTGTCAGTTTCGTTTAATTATACCTGGTAGATTTTGTGTGATTGTCATGTTTTGTCCGCGTCAGACACAACTTCAAGATATAATTAAACTACTTAATATGAATGTAATAAAAAATATTCACACACTAAATAATTAAGAGAATGTTCTAGTTTGACATATATTTATTTCAAATCATTTACACTGCACATTTTGACGTGATAGTCAGTTTAAAATCTGTAAAAGTCGTTTAATAGCCCCTTAACAGCCGGTCTGAACCGCCACAATAGATGCTTTACATCAAAAGCATGCTGCATCGTCGTTGCTAACGGTGATAAAAGATATACCTTTTAATAACACTTTGTATTAGGTAGGTACAAACAGTGTCATCAACTTTACTGGGTATCCTACATGCATTAAAACCCTTTACAAAAAGTTGACGACATCGTCTATACATATAAAAGGAGAACCTGACTAACTGATGTTGTGACGTCAGCGCACAGCGGGAACTACGGGAAATTTTGCACACGGGTTGCGTTTGTGATGTAGGCAAGCATTAAGAAAGGAATATTATAAATTAAATTCCTAAGGGGATGAAAAGGGGTTGTTGTGTGAACAATCTTACCTATTTTTTTTCTCTCAAGTGTTGATGATACCGCATAGGTACAGTCGGTGATAGCTGTTACCTGACCCACCAAAAGTTAGACGCATTTTTTTTTTTTTTATCTAAAAACACACGTTTTATTAGATACACGAACTAGAACGACTTGTTTAAGGTAGGCAAATATTAAAGGATACAGTTATGCCAATTTAATCTTTAACACGTAACTATAAGGTTGGTAATATAGTGACTACTGTTTTGTCACATGATTGAGTTGTTAATTTCAACAATAATATTGTAAGTCCATTTGGTCTAGTGGTTGATTCAGTGGAAATAAGTATAACTACATGGTTGTGTGTTCAAAACTAACATTCGACTTCTTGTAGTTTTATATTTTTAATATTCATTTAAGTTTCTTGAATTGAAAATACAATTTCTATTAGATTTAAAAAAGTAGATTTAAATTAATAGTAATTATAAATACAGAAAACCACAAAACATAAAAACAAAAATGATAATGATAAAGATTTTATTCAAAATAAATAAAAAATAATTACTTACAAAAGTAATTACTTTTCATAGGTAAATGTAAACATAAAACTTATAAAAGAAGTTAGAATACTAAACTACTTATGTTATACAAAACAGTTCTTCGTGTCAATAGTGCCCATAAATTACCCATTTTTATTTTTTAAGTAGGTAAGTAATCTGTTACATGCTTTACAAAGTGTTCAATGTAGTGAATCAACATGTTATATGTTTAGAAATATACCTATAATATTTCTATTTTATAACAATAACATCACCACATTAACTTCATACATACCTACTTATAAAATATTAGTGAACACAGCACTAAATACTTTGATGTTTTACCTACTTTTTAGAGTTTTTTTAAGTATTTTTAGTTTTAAATACGGTTATGATCGTTATAAGAACCTGCATCATTGTATGAAACACTTCCTTAGGAATTATGATAACAACAGATTATTTAACACACACACTGACGAAAGTATTGTTGACGGCAGGCGATGAAGCAAAGTGGAGCACCATCGCTTTCTATAATTTGTTGCAAGCGGCTTCGCATACTGCACACCATATTCCAGCAAGCATCACTTCTTCTTCTTCACTCTGTGTATGGCGCAATTATCTTGCACGAAGTTAATATACGTGTTTGGTTAAGCAACACGCACAGTCGGCAACATTACGTCACGTAATATTTCCAAATATTGGTGACTATTAAATCGGCCTCCAATTTCCACAAGTTCACCAGGTCCCATAGAAGACATCCACCGCTGGTTCTACACGACAGTAAACCATTATAACGTTCACCTTTCTTTCGCCATATAATTTTTTGTCCATCCTTGTCAGATTTGAAGGACTTCTCATCGGTAAATATGACTACATTCCTGACTTCCTTCCAATTAAAATCCAGATATTCCTGGGCAAAGCGGACTCTTGCTTGGTGATGAGCAGCAGTTAACTCAATTTTACGTGCCGGCTTGTATTATTTCAGTCCAGCAGCATGCAAATGTTTATTACTGTTTTAACAGAAACATTATACTGCACTGCAGTTGATCGAGTAGGTGTAAAGGGATCTGATGTCTATTAACAATCGCTCGGTCCCGTACTGATACGGCAGTAAACATTGTAGGTTTTGGTCCTGAACGATCCTTTTGAACGTTTCCTGTTTCTTCAAAACGCCTTAACCACAATCTCACTGTATTTCTCTGAAACAAAGAAATGAAACGGTGTCACCTTACGATTAAGTATATAAAAAATATGTTTGTTTACATCACGGCACAAGGAATAGCTAGATATAAAAACGAAGTATAATATTAGAAAAATACACTTACTGCTATAGCAATCTCTCTTAAATATTCACCTCGTGCAAATGGATTATTTTGTATTTTAAATAATCACTCAATTGAGACATAACACTAAAGCTGCAAAGGTTATATTTCAAAATATGAAAAAGTAGTTGATATTCGCAATTTATCGCGTATATCCTTGTTAACATTTGAACATGAGTTTTACAACGAATACGCATTTGTCTTTCAACTACCCACTTATTACAAGTTAAGTTAAAATATCTCAATTTTTTAAAGAATATGTCCGCGTTTGTATTTCTTTACAATAATGCACGAAATACTTATTGAATAAATTCTAAATTGAAAGCAAAACAATATCCTCGACACAGGATTTGAACTCGCATCTTATTTGTATCAGCCTTATACACGGACCACGAGACCAATTCCACACGTGTAAAAAAATTAAAATAAGCTATTAGTAACAATGACACTAATTATAAAATACTGTGATTAACTTTAAGTCATACGGCATAAAAATCAAAATTAATAATAATAAATAATAATAATAATGTTTATTTAAAGATTCTTAGGCATAAGTTACAAAATATTTTCACAGGCTAATTTAGATCAGATTAATTGGTGTCTTTTTTCTGTAATCTGTAATTTTAATTTAATCTGTAACCGAACTAGGCAGAGCCTGTATTTCGGCTATCAGCGCCAAACCCCACGAATATTATACATATAAAATAGCCTTATGCATGATTTCATTAATGTTGTGTAATAACCAATTTAACTATTTATAATTTATGTGCTTTCTATTAGAGAAAGAAAAGAGTATATTAAATAGTGTTTGTGTAGTGTTTGCATGCATGTCCTCTTATTTGTGTGGGATGGGAATGTACGTGTCTGATGTGTAAGAGGGTGTCTGGTGTTGTCTAGTGTTCTGCTGTGTGTTGTGGTGTGAGTGCGCATGCGCACATGTGTGTGTATGATATGAGAAATGTATGGTATGTTGTATTATAACAGTTTTTTTATTAAGATTCTGTGTATAAAAGAAGTTCAGTCTGTTCATAGGTAAGACTTTTCAGGTGTTCGGTAAGTTTCTTCTTGCATTGCATTTTTGTAAGTGGGTATATATTAAGGATTCTGTTTAACCTATTGTAAATTAATGGACCAATAGAGTGAGCAAAGCGTTGACTAAATTTAGTTTTGAGCACGTTATTTCTACCGCAAACTATATCTTTTCTTCGTTTTTGGAGGATTAGTGGGTTGTAGCTTAGTTTACTGTGTTGCAGGAGGACAACGCTTAGTATGTATAATTGTCTCACGGTCATGACTTCCCATTCTTCGTAAAGAGTTGTTGTTGAGAATCGGATAGGCTTGAACGACGCGACTTTCAGTATTGCACGCTGGGCGACCTCGATAGACTTCAAAGTTGTTTTTGATGTCCCTCCCCAAGATGATAGACAATATGTTAGAAGCGATTGACACAGGGCATAGTATATCTGCTTCAGCAACGTAAAGTCAGCAATGTGCCTCAGGTATTTAAAGACAAATATGAGCTTTCGTATTCTACAACATAGCAGCCTAACGTGTTCCTTAAAATTGAGCTTGCTATCTATGTTAACTCCTAGATATTTAATAGTATGCACGCGTTCCAGTGAAGGACACGTGCAATTTTTTTCGGAGTGACACTCGTGCGATATGATATTTCGCACAATGCCTTCTGCTGTTACATTTTTTATACTGAAGCAGATGTACTTGGTTTTGTCCACATTTAATGTAAGAATATTACTCTGAAGCCACTCTCCCACGATATCGAAGCCCCGCTGCGCAGCACTGAAAGCCTCTTCCCATGTATTAGCAGCAAAACAAAGGGCAGTATCGTCTGCAAAAGATATTATTTCACCCTGGGCAAGTTCAAGACTCGTGAGATCATTTATATACACCAGAAATAAGGTAGGTCCCAGTATGCTACCTTGTGGTACACCGTGTGTAACCTGCAGGTGAGAGCTTTTACATTTACCTATACGAATACACTGAGACCGGCCAGAGAGGTAACTAGTAAAAAGTTTCAACTGTGTACCTCTAATTCCCAGTCTTTCGAGTTTGTCCAGTAAGAGGGAAACAGAAATCGTATCAAAAGCCTTTGCGAGATCTAGAAAGATAGTGAGGCATTTTTGTTTTTTATCTAAATTGGAGGTAACAAAATTTATAAGTTTATTTACTGCTTGCTCAGTTGATTTTCCTTGTCGAAAACCATATTGGTTAACTGAAAGCAGTTTATTTTTTTCTAGATATTTGACTAGTCCAGCATAACAAGTAGTTATAAATATCCTAATGCTAAAGTTTTAAAGATCAATTTTGCGTGTCTGTATTATTATTGCATTCGTTTATCGAGTAGCGCTAGTCAGGTGAACTTATACAAACTGAATAACCCTTATTGCTACACAAAGAGGGTTTAAATTCGTTTGTTTTTAGGGTGGGTCAGGTAACAGCTATCACCCACTGTACATAAGTAAGAGAGGGTCGATCTTCAACATTTTTGGCCCGCTGGAACTTAGGAATGCCAACCTAATTCAATTATTAAAGAGGTTTTTTTTAAACTACCCCTCGAATGGGACCTAGGGGGTGTTGAGTTTATGGGGGAAGTACAAAATCTACGCGGACCCAAAGTGTGCGAAGTGTTAGTTACAAATAATAAATTAATCTGCTCTGCTCTTAGGGGCATTGTTAATTATAAGATGAGATAAGAAAATATTTAATTTGTAAAACATGAGTACATTGTGAAAGGTCTTGTAACATAATATATGAGGTGGCTACATGTTTTGCCATCTATGGCGTATAAAATTCATTTTTCATTTTCATTTCGTGTCATTAGACTAACAACAACAAAAAAAAATAGAAATAGGACGAAAACGCCCAATTACAATGTCAAAATTTAAATTATAAAATTGAAATTATAATGTCAAAATTTAAGTTTAATTAAATTCAATTACAAAATATTATAGTTTGACAAACTATCTGACCTATAAAGTTTCAAAACCAATCACCTAAACACACGTAAGCATATCAAAACAATCCCTAACTTGACAAATGAAATAAAATATTTTTTACGTAAAGAAAAGATAAAAGACACGAAACAGATAACGTACACAACAAATTACGTAAATCCCTATTCCTACAGAAAAATAAAAAGAAAACAAACATATGTTTCGAGTAACTTTTAAGCCTTCCCCATTAATCCTGGTCGCTACCCGAGTGATTAAGTCGGTTATACAAATACGTGTCCGGTCCGTCTTTGCGTAAAAGTAGCAAAAAGTATGGAACGGGACGGAAGATAGAAAGACGGGTTAGATTTTTTGCAAGAGAGAAATGTCTAGATTGGTACCACAATGGTGTTAATTAAGATTTGTTATCAATATTGGTTCTTATAGCCTGAACAAATGATGATATTTTAAACCCTCCCTTTTAAATGGTCCGTTTATAGTTCATTAGAAATCCTTGTCCCTGTCTCCTGCCCTGTTTCCACCCGGGTGCAATGTAGACCAAATTATAAGTTATGACTATTTTTTAACCGACTTCAAAAAAAAGGAGGTTCTCAGATCGACCCGTATGTTTGTATGTATGTATGCATGTTTGTCCTCGATTATCTCCCGCTTGGCTGAACCGATTTTGATGCGGTATTCAGAAAAGTGTTTGTTACATTCTGGAGAAGGTTTTAGTATACAACAAACAAATTTAATAAGCACTTTTTGAAAAAAACAACAAAAACCGAGAAGACGTTTTCGTTTCTTTCTTTGGAGGACTTTCAATCTCTGTTTTAACTGTGTTGCCGTGTGTTGTAAGTGATAAATAACTTTAGCACAGAACACACATGACTCTATTTTCGGAAGTTGGTGACTTTGTTCTGTTTGTTGTTTTGTATTGCCACCGACTTTCGAAACTAAAGTCATGTGTCCTAAAGTTATTTATCACTTTTTAGTTTTTCTTTGGTTTTCTTTATCAAAAAATTTTTTATGTTTCACTGTTTATTGCCTCCTTATTTATTTCACATACATCAATCAGTTATTATGCAGAATAGAAAATTGAACATCTAAAATTCAACTTTATGAAACTTTAAAAAAAACAAGTAGGTATACATTGCGAATGACGAGGCTTGTGAAGGGAAGAATGGCCTACTTTTCAACCGACTTCAAAAAAGAAGGAGGTTATCAATTCGTCAGTATTTTTTTTTATGTTGTTACCACAGTACTTTCGACTGGGTGAACCGATTTTGATAATTCTTTTTTTATTTGAAAGCTGGTGCTTTAGCTGGTCCCATTTCAATTTGATCCAGTTCTGAGAATGGCATCCATGAGAAAACCTCTTTTTGCATTAAGTATGTGCGTGATTTGTTACGCGATTTCTCCGGCAAATATAAACCGATTTTGAATTTTTAATATTGCCTCAGGGGTGAGTTTTATCGAAATTGGTTCAGCACTTTTTGAAAAAACAACAAATACCCAAAAATTTGATATAGACAACGTTTTAGTTTCTTCAATCTTTGGAGTAGTTAACTTTCAATCTCTGTTTTAACTATGTTGCCGTTTCTTAATTGATTTGGATGAGAAGGAGGTACTAAAAAGCGGAAAATAAAAAGCTTTTTACAAAAAAGACAACCGCCTTTTTATTTGTAAAAAGCTTTTTATATGCATCTACTTAGTAAGTTAATAGCAGTCTTCTTGTGTCTTGTCTTGTGTCTTGTGTGCCTTGTCTTGTCTTGTGTGTGTCTTGTGTATGTGTGTTGTGTGTAGTCGGTGTGTAATAAAACCCGATAAAATTTTGCAAACAGGCTAGGCCGCTAGGGCATTAAAAATATAGTCATGTAGTCAGCCATTTTCACGTCAATTAACTTGATTTTAGAATAATACGTAATTGTAAATCAACGGGACGGGAAAGCCCAGATACACTCGAGAGCAACGAATTAAGGTGACCCTAATTCATTGCTCTCGAGTGCTTTCTAAAATTGCTTTGCTATTTTTGTTTTAAGGGGCGATGGGTTATTTTTTTGTTTGTGTATTTTTTTATGATTATTAAGACGTCAAATTATACATTTTATTAGTTTCTTTGAAGAAACATTTTGATTGTCTATTAAACACAATTTATTTCATTAAGCTAGCATTCTCAAGAGAAGCTTGTAGCTAAGTAAAAGTCGGATCAATCGGTCAACATTAAGCTACGCTTGCTGCGGTCGATCTGTGGATGGGTGACCATCCATTTTATACCGACTTCTCTCTGTGCCTCGGGAAGCACGTAAAGCCGTTGATCATCCGGCTGTCATTCGTAGATCTTTGGCAGTCGTTATGGGTAGTCAGAAGTTAGAAAGTCTGACAATTAGTCTGTGTAAAAATTAATGGTTTGTAGTTCGTGTGTGTGTGTGTGTGTGTGTGCGCGTGTTCGTGTGTGCGTGTGTGTGAGTGTGTGTGTGTGACAGAGAGACAGTGTTTGGTGGCTGGGCTTTAGATAATATTTGAGTTGGTTTGCCTACATTACTATTTGAGTATTAAATTAGTATAACATTCTATCTCTCAAAAATTCATCGAGTTGCATAACTTATTAACCAAAATATAACTAGTCGACTTTTGTATAAAGCCCGCTGAAATGAAACTCCCCTTAATAAGATAACTTTATAGTCCTACGTAGTTAATATTCAGAGCAAGTCTTCAGTCTGAATGTCAACTCGCTAAGTTTAATCACTACGATATTATCTAGTTTTTACGTGAAATGAAATCTAGAACAGTGAGCTTTTGAGCACTGATTTTTCAAGGCCAAGTATTGAAATAATTTTATGTGTTTTAAATTGAAATAGAATCATGTCGTGTCGTGACAAGTTTTGACATTTTAGCACTGATTTATTTGTTTTGAATAAACGCTAAATATTAAAATTATCCCTGCATTCAATATGGCGTAAGAAAATTACGACACAAGTATTTTTCTACGACGTATAGAATTACTGAAATGCATTAAATAGAATAGGTAGATATTTTTATCTTACTTGGCGTACGTAGAAATTTTTAGGTAGGTTTTTATAGACCTCCTTTAAACATTTTAGTGTAATTTATTTTATACGTTTTTGTTTTGAACTCATATGATTATTACCCACAATAAAAACCGTGTCATAACATTTAAATACCAAACATTCTACACGATTGCCAAGAATATCTTAGAACAACTCACAAGGGAAGTAGGACTGTATCTTAAATTACCGTTTAACTCTCCCACTAAGTTTGAACTTATGTGTCCTATTGACCAATTACCGACGCAGTTTCGATAATAATTGGTCGTTAGTTGAGACTTTGTGGAGTGTCGAGAGTCCTTTGGGGAAAAATAAAGTTTAGGTGATTATAATTAGTTTGAGAGAAGTTTTATTAAGGTTAACCACATTGAGATAAATGAGTAACGAGGGATTTGAGGGTGAATTTAGTTACCAAATTGCTTACACAACATGATTTTGTCTTATATCGGCCACACGGGAGGTTGCCGTGTGGTGCCGGCCACGAATAGCACCACCTCATTTCTACCCACGGGTATTGTAGCAGGCGACAGAGGGATATTGACCAGAGAATATTCTTCTGAGTACCATAACACCTTCTGCAATCGCCAAGATGCATTGGCTAAACATGGCATTTACGGCTGAATCTTCCCTTGGGGGAGACCTATGTCCAGCAGTGGGCATTTAAAGGTTGTACATGATGATGGATGAGGAGGTAGCAGCCTCGAAAAGCTGGTCATTGTTCACGAAGACGCGCTTCTTTATTTTTAGGTCAAGGGGGCTGCCGGGTGGGGGAACTTTGTCATTTATCAAAGCGTATATTTCATGGTAGTGTGCGTGAGCACTCAAACTTATAATCCATTCGTACGTATCGAAAACACCCACTGAAAGTGATTAAGAAAATAATGGGATGTGTCTTCGTGGATAGCATTATCTGTAGGCTGACTGAAATACGATGGTCTGACTGAGTGAAAGTAGCTACGTCCTCAAGCAAGTTTCAGCAGATGGCGATGGCAACTTTGGACTGGAGTCGATGAAGGCAGATTGCGCGCTTAAGAGCGCCCATCCCGTCATATTTCCCATACAAACGCTCGTACCGGATTACGGCGTTAAAACAAATTTACTTCCAAATATTTTTAACACACGGGTGTCTTGTGGTTAATATATAGGTTCCTATGTAACGAAAAAAACCGGACAAGTGCGAGTCGGACTCGCCTACCGAGGGTTCCGTACATATTAGTAGGTACATATCCATACTTCAATACTAATCCATACCTACTATCCATACTTTAATCTACTTAATATTATAAATGCGTTATTTGCGACATAAACGGCCGTATCTTTTTTTCACGTTAACATAGAGGGTTGATTTTCTTACAGCATCAAGGGACCGTAGACTTGAGTATATGGTTTTAATTTCAACTCGGTACCTGGTCCTCCTTCACGCTTTCCGGAGATAAAAATTCTTGACAGACAGACAGACGGCACGACGACAACAGAGTGATCCTATAAGGGTTCCGTTTTTTTTTTTGAGGTACGGAACCTTAAAAACCACTTTTTTGAGAAACAAATTCAGTAAACACGTCCGAAAATCAGCTCTTTTGCACAATTTTATCTGAACTTTAGCCGTTCATAATGCACTTATAAATTGAATAAGTAAAAAACAGCTTCATAGAAACCTTGCACATATGGATTCTAAACTACAAACATTTTACCAAAAAACTGGTAAGGCTTTCTCAAAAACACGTATTTCCTGGAACAGTTGTATGAAATCTCCGCTCGCCAGTTTTCACGCGATGTTAATCGAGTTCTCACTCACTCGTTTTTTTCCGAGCATTGTGGTAGTTGAAGCAATTTTTTTTTCAATCACGCTCGCGTTGATGTTCAGCCAATGGGAAAGGGCGCTCTTTAAAGAGTCCGTTCAGTTACCACGATCCTCAGTAATGAGGGACCGATTGAAGAATGAGTTCTAAAAGTTTTTTCAGAAAAAAAGAAAACCGCCATCAAAAACTAAAACGTGATTAAGAACTTTAGCACAAAACACACGAAGCAAATGAAGACAGGGGGCTGGCAGGGACTTCTTCAATGAGGCTCGTTTTAATTTTACAATTGACGTATTTCCGGTTTTTGTTTTTACAATAATAAAATCGCGGTCACATACGCACAGTCCTTCTTTATATATCGCTTCTGGAGGGGGTCGGATGTTTCTCGAACCCGTCGCGAGCGAGTCGTCTTCTCAGCAACAGATTTCGCACCTAAACGTTTATCGATCGTAGATCTATCGACCGAGAGATGGCGCTGCTTGACTCAACACACGTTACTTTACTTTCGGAAGTCGGTGGCGGTGGCTTTGTGTTTGTTATGTATTGCCACCGACTTCTAAAAGTAATATAATGTGTGTTCTCTGCTAAAGTTATTTATAACTTTCTAGTTTTTGAAGGCGGTTTTGTTTTTTTTGAACAAACTTTTTATTTTTCGCTTTTTAGTGTTGCCTTAACATCCAAATCCATTAAGAAACGGCGTCACACTTAAAAGAGATTGTAAGTCTTCCAAAGATTGAAGAAACTAAAACGTCGTCTAAGTAATTTATTTGGGAATTTGTTGATTTTCTCAAAAAGAGCTGTATCAATTTTCGTAAAATTTATAATTTTTTACAAAATTTATTTGCAGATTTGCAATTTTTTTTTGTACAAAAAAAAATTGCAAATCTGTCTATATATGACAGTGTTATGCCCGAACATACATAAAAAAAAAACAAAAAAAATATTATATGAACATTCGAATTGATAACCTCCTTGTTTTTGAAATCGGTTAAAAATAACATTTGCAGCTAATGATTGCTATTGTCAGTTGTGATGACAATAATCATTAAAGATTTTTATCATTATGTAATTTTTTTAATTTAATTTATTTCTAATTGTAATAATTTAATTTTATGTATTGGGATATTTTATTTTTTTATATTTTAATTTTAATTTAACAATGTATTGTAATTTTTGTTATATTTTTATGGGTAACCTGAAATAAACGATTATTACTATTATTATTATATTATTGTAGTCTGAAAAGGTTGGATGCTATGAGAAACTAGTTATTTTTTTAAGGATAATGGAATTTTGTAAGACCACAGACAATCTCTCTACTGCGGTAAAGGACCCGCGTTTAATAGATACTGTCAAAACCGAAATAGTATCTACTTTATAGCTATCCAATTTAAATATAAGATATTTTATACCTATACCCTGTTCACAATAAGATTAGACATTTACTCAAACCTTTTTTACAGTCCGTTCAACCGATTTTGACTTATATTGCGTTGGTAGCATGACAAATGGCAACTGCAGTAAGCAGTTGTTATTGTAACCACTTTTTTGCCTCTAATATCATCCTTAAGCCTACGGAATAGAAGTCAAAATCGGTTGAAGGGACTGTAAAAAAGGTTTGTGTTTATGTCTAATCTTATTGTGAACAGGGTATATGCATTTTTTGTTTATTTAAATTGGCTTGTGCGCTGCTTATCACGGGTTCGATGACTGCACGGAACAAAGGCGTTGTTTCAAAATGTATGGAGCTTGGGCCCAGTCCTTGTACACCATACTTACAAATAGGGAAGCACATTTTAAGTAGTTCTCAACTGTCTGGATGGCTTTGTGAGCAGGTAAAACACAAGAAATTGCACTTGAAATTGCAACACACAACAAAAAAACAGTCGTGGCGGTAAACTGTCATTTTTACCCCGACTGTAAGGAAAGGGTTATATTTTTCACGCCGGCAAAATAAAATTAAATATTCTTTATTACCTGATATTTTCCAAACTCCTGAACGGATATATTTCGTTAGGGTATCGTTAGATTTGTCTCATTAGTCCAAGTGTTCTTAGATACGTGACAAAAAAAATAAATAAACGTGGCAGCTGGAAAATGCCATTGTTTGAAGTTTAAAAAAAAAAGATTTTTGTCTTTTGCTATAATATGGGTATCAAATTCAAGGCCTTATTTTTACGATTCTAAAA
This sequence comes from Charanyca ferruginea, assembly GCA_947361185.1. NCBI lineage: Eukaryota > Metazoa > Arthropoda > Insecta > Lepidoptera > Noctuidae > Charanyca > Charanyca ferruginea. Next base: position 28,483,389 of record OX376061.1, on the reverse strand, counting down.
ATGTATATCATCACAGTAATAATTAAAAAAAAAAACAAAAATCACGTAATAAAACTATTTTTTCTTCGATACCTATCTGCAATGTGGATATCAAAATAAAGAGCTCATTTTAAGGATTCCAAAAATATATTACAATTCTTAGTAATTTGATAATAATACAAAAAAAAAACCGGCCAAGTGCGTGGTGGGCTACGCGCAATATAGGATTTCGTCGTTGCCATAGATCGTTGCCATACTTACCCATGCAGTTCATATTCAGTTACCATATTTTATATTTTTAAATTGTCACGCCATAGCAGACACCACCGACTTTATATTCATGCTGAATAACAGCTTTCTATTTCCAATAATCTTTGAGCTACATAGCTCAAAGATTATTGGAAATCTTTTTGACTTCGAAACTCTTCCATGTTGACTTCGAAACTCTAAAAAACACTTAATAGTAAAGATACACCAGAATTGCAACAGGATAGACCGCTTACGTAACTTAGAATAGGTATTCATAACTGAAAAGTATCAAATAAATAAATAAATTAGAAAAAGTAAACTAGCGTAAAAAGTAAACTTTATATAAAAACTGAACAGTAATAGACAAGTCCTGTAGTCTAGAGTTATGTTCAGTAATGTTGAATAACTATACCATTGAAATGAAAACCACGCCAATAGCGATTTGATCAGTCGGGGGACCCATTATGTTATAGGGAAGATTTGAACCGGTCTAGATTTTAATGGGTTCCAACTGATCCATATAAATTTATATATTTATTTATTTCCATATAAATTTTATCGAAATTGATTCAGCACCTTTTGAAAAATCAACAAATACCCAAAAATTTTACATAGACGACGTTTTAGTTTCATCAATCTTTGTAGTAGTTAACTTTCAATCTCTTCTTAATAGATTTGGATGAGAAGGAAGTACTAAAAAGCTTTTTACTAAAAAGACAACCGCCTTCAAAAAGTGAAAAATAACTTTAGCACAGAACACACATTGACTTTAGTTTCGGAAATCGGTGGCAATACAAAACAACAAACAGAACAAAGCTACTGAATTTCGAAACTGAAGTCAATGTGTATTCTGTGCTAAAGTTGTTTTTCACTTTTTGAAGGCGGTTGTCTTTTTTGTAAAAAGCTTTTTTTTACACTGGGCCTGTAATGGAATGCATCCATTGTAATAAAGCAAATGTCAAATGATGACATTGACAGCTCCGGCCTCCTGTCACGAGAGACGTCAAGCCCCCCCTCCCTCTCTGGCTTGTGGTCTGTCACTAAGCGGCTGACGTTTTCACTATTACGAAAACTAGTTTGTAATATTAATATTAAATACCTAAGTATTTTATCTAAAATAAAAATATTAAAAGCAACAGTTACTTTTATTACAACAAACGACATTACAGGGCCCAATATGAAAAATGTCCTTTGTATGGCTTACAGACTGTATACAGTTGTTCCGGACTGTTTGTGTATATGAGTTTATATGTTTGTAAACACCCACGATACAGGAGCAATTCTCAATATGGAGCAATGTGTTAAAAAACTGTAACTATGAAATGTTATGTTTAAAGGCCTATTCATACCTTAGCGGTATTCGCTACCGTCTGTGGCAGAGAAAACCCAGTGGGTATGCGGTAATATTACTGTTCAGACCTAAGCGGTATTTTTATAATCCGTAAGTGACATATCATATAAAACTGGATTGCACTTCACCATCTCAATAAATGAATCGTTATTCGTTCGTTTCGATGACGCCATGTTGCAAACGCGTCCTTTCGCCAAGGAATATCATGCGTAACTGTTGTCATGTTAACCCCGCTTGCGGAGTGAGGGGCGGGATGCATGCCGCTGCTCCCGCGCGGTATGTAGGTACCTCTACCCACTGCGGCAGCGAATATCGCTCAGGTCGCTCTAGCCGCGGTACTTATACTAAATACCTGAGCGAAACCCGCGCGGTATGTACCTCTACCCACAGCGGCAGCGAATATCGCTCAGGTTTGAATAGGCCTTAAAGGTTAGACATAGATACCTCATCATCTACCTAGCCTTTTCCCAACTATATTGGGGTCGGCTTCCAGTTTAACCGGATGCAGCTGAATACCAGTGTTTTACATGAAACGACTGCCTATCGGACCTCCACAACCCAGTTAATGGGTAACACGATACCCCTTGGTAAGACTGGTTGTCAGACTTTCTGGCAACCACCACCACCACCTTTCTGATTGACCATAGATACCTAATTAGTTTTAATTACAGGAATAAATTACAAAGTTATCTCCAATGAGTAAGGAGATAATGTGTGTGTCTAATTAAAGTTTAAATCAAAATTAAATTTCACATACCTAATTATAGGAGCTTAAATAAACTTAACCTAATATTTTAATTACTTTGATACTTGAACTTAGTAATAACTTTCAATAACAGTTACCTAAACTTAAGATGGGTTAAAGGTACTTGTAATTACGCTTTATAAATTAATTATTATAATTTGCTTTTATTTATGCTTGCCCGAAGTTGTTGTTGGAAAGTTCCATAATGTTTTCATACCTTATTACATAACATCAAATCAGCAACCCGTAAGACTACAACATAACATTAGAATCACCTATTTATTTTACCAAATGTCGTGATGAAGATAAAATGACGTATCTTAATAAAAAAAAGGCTTTTATTTCATACACATATTACAGTAACAACAAGTAACAGGAGATCCCCTTTTAAGCAAAGAGTGGCTTGTGTTAGGAGATTCCGCTCTTCGATTTTTTAAACAACAGAACTCATTACCTATATTCATAGATGATTATTTCTTATTAGCAAAGGTCCTAATATATCTTCAACTTTAACAGACGTTGGGTGTCGACCATGTCGCGACCCTTAGAGGTGCGCTTCAATCCTCACACGCAGCGCGTAGAGGTGCTGGACTCCGTGGACAAGCTGGAGACCCTCATCTGGCAGCTCAACACCGAGATACTGCACCTCACCAACGCCGTTAAGAAGCTCAAGGACACGCACTTCGAGTAATCAGCCTATTCGTAGTACACTTCAATGGTTCATTGCACGCGGCCTCGCCGCATTCTGTATAGCTAGTGATATAATAGATGTAAGACTGTTGCATAATTATGTGAAAAAATAAAAAAGAAAAGTAAAATAGGGCGTGGTAATGGCGCACTTTTGTGTGATGTGTGATAGTGGTAGTGTGTGTATGGTGTGAGAGTTGTGTGGTACAGTGTGTGAATTTTTCTGTAGTGTTCACTATAATGGCTATTGATTCGAAGCTACTAAAGTCTCAATTTCGTCGTAGGTTTTAGTCTTTAGCCATTCCGTCACAAGTTTTTTACAGTCTCGAAACTTCAGAGAGTATATACGTATTTCTTTATTGACGTATTTGTACATACGTGAAGATTGCCTCGTATACTGCCTTTTAGCGAATGCAGATCTAACTGCGACGGTAGGACCGACTGTGTAATTCCTTCTGCCCTTACATTTTGTAGGATCATACGCAAGGTAAACATGTTTTTTTTTATTAGTTGAAGGAGGTTAAGTTTTCTTACCGAAAGAACATCAGATGTCGAAAAAAGGCTATGTGTAGGGAGTCTATAAGACTTAAAAAGCATAACCTTTAGCAAAGACCTCTGAGCTCTCTCCAGCTCTAATATTTTCATTTTAGTGGCTAAATAAACTTGGTATTTTGTTTTAATCTTCTAACATAAAAAAATCTCATGTCATAGGTGTTTGTCATCGAATTCGTCCGAAGCGGTTTGACCGATATGTATGAAATTTTTTAAGCATATTTGGTAGGTATGTCTGACAACAGGTCGTAGGCTATATGTATATTTATATATATTTATTACAGTATAATAACGCATCTAGGGTACTGTTGGGGCTCCCGCGATTCTGTAGCGCGCCAGGCATGTTTGCTGAAGCAGACACAGATAGCTTTCAAGCTATAATGCGCAAAAGAACAGCATCCCTGATGCAAAGGATTCAGGGGAGCACCAACAGCATTTTAAAGGTGATTGTGGATATGCCTGATTGCCCGTTCCTGGAGCACTGGACCCGTATGCACGCCTGCAGGTCTGGTGCGGCGGGAAGCGGACATAGTTATAGGTTTTTAGTTATAGGTTTATATTAGTTGTAGGAAATGTTACTAACAACAATATGAATCTTGTGTTCGAATTAAATAAATAATAATAATAATGTTTACCACTTCAGCTAGTTCCTATATAAAATCTTTAAATTATTCTGGATAACCTCCACAATATCTTAATTTTATACAATATTTTAATGTTTATATCAAAACAGTATCTACTTCTTCGTTTATAAACTCAACTCAAACTCCAAATCATTTATTTCAATTAAACCATTTACAGGTACTTTTGAATTGTCAGAGTCAGTCAGTCAGAAAGTTGAAGCTAGTTGCTCGTTCCAAACAGTAGGTTTCTATGGAGAAGAACGAGCAAGAAACCCCATGAACACTCTTTTAAAATCAGTTATATTTTACAAATTTAGGTTACATCATTCGTGTTGAATCTAGGGGTACAATGTGAGAACAATGTAACAAGTCTTGCATGTTAAAAGAGGTCTAGAGAAAAATATAGTTATAATAACAGTTCAAACCAAAATTTAAAATAACCGAGGCAGCTAAGAGATAACCAGTCCCAACCGACGAAACACGATAAACGAAAAATAAGTGAATTTCGACACCACGTCAGCTGGCATAGCAGGTGTACTAAAGTCATATCATACACTCCTTCCGCCAGATGTTTAATCCCAAGTATGGCGAATGCTAATTACCAACCACTAACCAGGCACAAATCAAAACTTCGAGCGTCTACGGAAATAAACCTTATGAAAAATTCACTATTACAATTTTCAAATCAAATCATTTATTATTTGTTAAGACATGGGTAGGTACATAAGAAAATTATACAGTTCTTGAGTTAAACAATTAGGACTCCATGCTATTCCAGAAGGCGTACAAATATCGCATGCAAGAAAAGGGCACTGAGTAAAAAAAAATCCTAAGTAGGTACTGCCTTTAAAATAAATGAGAAACATATTTTTTTTTTAATTTGTTATAAAAAATAATAGAAAATAGTCAAATAGTAATAATGATATCAATAATATTCATTCAATAATTTAAGTCAATAGTCAAATTAAGATTAAATTCAGTAGCGATGCTTGCAACCATTAGATTAGCATGGACATAGAATTCAATACTATTTCCTTAAGTCGCACTTAAGGCCACGGGAGCGAAGTCGCGGGCACAGCTAGTGCTATAAAAAATAGTGTATAGTACTGTAAAGACTTGGCTGAATACAAGTATTACAAGTACAACCTTGTTTGATTAACTCTGTCGAATTTCTTTGATAGCTTATCAACTTTATAACGAAAGAATAAGGTTCATGTTCAATTGGGAAAATTTTACAGTTTCGGATAACTTGATGTGCTGGCGCATGTACATCCCAAATCTATGCTTTGAATAGATTAAAAATCCTTAGACGGCCCACTGACAATTTATGGGCATGCAATTTTCAAAATCATTATTAAAATGATTCACTGTGGCAAAAAACATTAAATGTATGTATATTATTTTGTAAACACTTACCTCTTTGTATAATTACACTTCACTGCAACCACTATGAGAAGAATATTTGCCACCATCGACAAAAGAATGATCGGCACATACAATGTAATAAGCACATTTTCAGGCTGAAAAAATATGTCTAACTCGGAACCGAACTGGAAACTCCCGTTCAATGCACCACTTATGTTCAAACCGTGTATAGCCCCAAAGTCGTTTAATGTCAAATTGGAATACATGATGAAAACTATAAATTTTTCTGTAACACTTCACAAAAAGTTTTTGTAAACATTATAAACTTCACTTTTGAAACAAACTTTTCATGCACAAAACAGACTTTTAGAATACGAATAACTCATAATTGCGAAAAAGATAAGTGTAACTTTCAAAATTACTCGAAAAATAATTTCCGCAACTTTTCGTGTAATTTTCAGGAGCTTTCAGCATCGACGTGTAGCATACGGAAGGCTCCGAAGCTCACTGAATGGCAAGTCGTGAGAGCGAGATAGATAGCGTGCGAGCGAGACGACTCATTGATAAAAATGTTTGAGAAGTACTAGAACTATAGTTTCAGAAAATACTAGTACATAAATATGGTTTCAAGAATGTTATTCTGTAAAAGAACTTTACAATCGTCACTTGCAAGAGATACAAAAATTACCTTAATCCATGAAAGTACAATAGTGGATAGTTTCACCTACTATTCAGTATAATTTATTGAGCTTAAAACTATAAAGTTTACCGGTTTACTTTAGGCAGAAATTATTTTAGCTCCTCACGTAGGTAGGTATATCGAAAAGTACCAAACGATATCAAAATGTCAAAATCAATAAACATTTTATGGGTACTTTTATTAAATCTGTATTATAATATTTATTATATTTAACACAATAAATTAACTGCACTACTGCAGTATGGAGTTTGTAGTATTTACAATGCTGAAAGGGAATGGTAAGGTAGCTCTATTAAACAACATTTTAAGATAAAGGAAATGTGGGGAAATCTGTAAAAGGACAAATAAGAGCTCCCACTGGGGGAAGTAGTGACAAATGGTCCTCCATCTGTTGCCTAGGTATCGCAAACCAGACCAGCAAACAGCAAACAGCAATTAGCTAAAGACCCACTTTTGCATAAATTATTGAGATTTAAAAAATATAAAACAATGAAAACAAATTAAAAAAAATACAAAATTCTATCAATTCGTGTGCTAAAAAGTCTCAACCATTTATGCAAATGTTTGTCAGCTAATTGCCATAACTGACTGTACATGGTATTCATTGTGGAATCAAATACCATTACGGAATATATAGGTATGTAGTGTAACAAACAATTTATATAACAACTAAATATATACTTTTTATTCTTGCGAATAAAATCATTAATTTAATCATTTCTAACGCTATCCAAAAGCGATGTAGAATGTATTGTTATTTTGAATTAGGTACATATGCAAGTCATCAGAAATAATTAGGAGATTACTCGTAAAGAGTACTATGATAATTAATTGCATCCGAAATGAGCGGTTGCTTGCGTTGATTCATTACAGTTTTCTCTCATTCTCAATAATTCGGTGTCGTAAATACATATTTATAGCTCAATAACACTCTATGATTTATTTTTGTAAGATGATATCACGGTATGCAATAAATATTGAGGTGTTTTACATCTGGCACTGAGTTTAGTCAGTCGGAAACGAAATATTTTTGCAATGAAATCTTTTTGACATCAAAAAACTTTTTCAGTCCATTTAGCAACATACCTAAGCGGTATTGCACCAATATCTGTGTATTATGTTAATTCCCTTTTAGCTGTTACGGACTTTGACAGTTGTTTATTTGTTTGTTACGATTTAACTCAAAAACGAGTTGTTCGATTTAAAAAAATCTTTTACCATTAGAAATCTGCGTCCGTTATCCCTAAATAATTGAAAAAATTAGGAATCTTTGAAAAGCCTTTACCTGGGCGAAGTCGCGGGCAAAGTGCTAGTAAAATTTATATATAGAGACGTAAAAATCTGTACCGCGTGAAGTATATTATTTTTTTATATTTTTAAAATAAATAGAATTAAATAAAATAATAAAATTACAATTTTCGCTTCGGCATTGGCACAGCTACATGTCTGCTGGATGAAAGGGCAGTCCAACCTACCCCCAATCATCGTCAAAACGGTGTTGGAACTGGAAACTAAATAATAACAGTTTTAAGAAAACAGTACTTACCTGGTTGAAATCGTTGGGGTATGATGATACTGAAAAGCTTTTAGAGGTTATTAAATGACAAGCATTGCAAATATATATATAAACGCAGACGTCCATTTACAAATAATTAATGTTCATCTCTCACATACACACACACACTCACTCACGCATATACACAATTAAAGACTAAGTAATAGCAAATAATTTCCACCCAAATGTTTTTGTATAGAGTATTTATTTATATTTTTTATAATTGTGTCTATTGTTCTCTTTTACTAAATTAGTTTTGATATGTAAAGTTCTAGAGTGGCGACCGCGAACCGGAAGACGTTGCGTTGGAAGGCCTCCCACTAGGTGGACCGATGACCTGGTAAAGGTTGTGGGGATCCGCTGGATGCGAGTCGTACGGGACCGGTCAATGTGGCGTCACTTGGGGTGGCCTATGTCCAGCAGTGGACGTCTTTCGGCTGAAATGATGATGATGATGATGTACCTATATATATAATATAATAATTTGCTAAGGGCATAAAATTACATAATGACCAAGTAAGGGGTGGACACTAACTTCTGCACCTCAGTTTTTACTAGCGCAGGAGTTAGGGAAATCTTTTTTATCTGTAACATAATTAATGTTTGTGTCCAATAAATAAAATATTATTATTATCTATACTAATAATAAAGCTAAAGAGTTTGTTTGTTTGGTTGAACGCGCTAATCTCAGGATCTACTGGTCCGAATTGAAAAATTCATTTTGTGTTGGATAGTCCATTTATTGAGGAAGGCCCTGGCGAAGCAGGGTCGGGTCGCTAGTTATTGATATTATAATTCCCTTTCTATTTAATAGAATCTATTTTACCATTCAACACTGTAAATAAATACTGATCCAGAGCCTTAAGCACTCATCAGTGTCAATTATTATGTATTTAATAGCCCTTTATTTCTAAAGTCAAGCTCAAACCAAAACTCGACTCTTTACCCAACTTACCTAATATAAATAGCTAAAAATAAAGCCGCAGTTTTTCTTTTTGATGCTTATCGTTTGTTATTAAAGGTCAACCATTACGCAGCAAAGTTGTATCACGACCAAAACGCGTGATATTTTAGCCATCTCAGGTAAACCAAGACAAATTACTTCCAGGGTCCTTAATTTGGAAGATAGAAGGCTATTTTTAGTCTCACATCTTCGTACGTTGGGGGCGTGACAGAGAGAAAGGCGCTACCCGTATCATGTGACGTGATGTGCGTGACGTAATAGTACTCAGTTAAGGAAGCTACTTTTAACTGCTGTCGGGGTACGTAGTACATATAACTCAATGCTGTCGGGCGGAAAATGTTAAAGGTCAAACCTCCGGCTGCTTATGCACCTATGCGGTATCATCGACACTCTAGAGGTTACGATCCGAAGCAAAATCTCTATAGGTAACCCTATCATCATCTGCACAGCCTTTTCCAAACTATATTGGGGCTGGCTTCCAGTGTAACCGGATGCAGCTGAATAGCAGTGTTTATATTTGTAAAGGTAGTTGTCTGTTTTGTAAATAAGTATTTTTAATCTAAAACATAGGAAAACGTGTGCCATCTTAGTGGTCCCGTGAGATGGTGTAGGATTTTGGCTTAATTCTGAAGTCTGCGCAGACAAAGTCGCGGGCAGAAAATAGCATAGTAGCTAGATAGTGCTAGTGTTGTTAGTTAGATAACCCGGTCGCACCTGTTAAAACATGGAAAGAATCATCGAAATGTCACTGAGCCGAAAGTTGTCCACTTCCGACATAGATCTATTCATGCTAAGCCTTCCGGTACATAGTCACATATTTCGCGACACAACGTCAACTTTAAGTCGTTCGTGGTACGAGTTCCAACCCAACATCTACAGACCTTTTTGAAGGAGGACTTTTGACCGAAAGGTGTCGTATATCGACGTTTCCGAGGACGGTTACGCGACACCACGCAGCGAAACACGACGCCGACAACGTAAAGTGTTAAGTTTAGTAAACGTTTAGTTGAAAAGGTTTTTTTTTATATTATGTATTAGTTTATGGTTGTTTAAGATTATTTGTGTATTTTTTCTATGGGCCCCAGTTGCCTGACAATAAAATGTATTATATTTAGAGGCAAAACTATTCGTTTTCATTTATTTTATAAATAACGAACGACCCGCCCTGGCTTCGCAGAGATGCTATGTAGATCCAACTATACGTATAAACTTTCCTCTTTAATCACTCTGTTTAATGATGAAAACCACATTAAAATCCGTTACGTAATTAAAAAGATTTAATCATACAGAGGTACAAACGGCGAAAAGCGATACTATGTAAAGCTGATAAAGGGTTGACATTACTAAACGGCTGGTTGACCCTTCACGTGACCAGAGGGCTGGCCTTTTCTTGGACCAGAAAATTAGCATTGCCATTCAACGTGGTAATGCTGCTAGGCTTTTGGGCACTTATCCCATTGAGAGCGACGCGGATGAGTTTTTTGATACCCTGTGAACCCTCCATCAATACATAATAGATTTTTCTTATATTTTTAAGTTTAGTATTATATTAAAATCGTTTAAGTGGTTTGAAAATAAAATATTTATTTTTAGGGTTGACCTTGATTATTTTGGATTTGACTTTTAACCCCAATGTGATCACTAGCCTGAATCTTAGAGTTCAGATTTTAACCCGAACCGTTTGATTAATTTAATAAGGCAACCAAGAGAATTTAATTATTCTAAGAACGCATGATTTGAGATTTAAATTAGAATAAGTAATTTGTTAAGTGCATAAATAAAAGCTTAGTTCAGATTTTATCATCTTTAGTAATTCTCCAAGAATCCATCTACTACTACTTGGAAACTAGAATATATAGTAATTTCATTATCTGTACAAACCACTATTTAGAGGCTCTTCTCATTAAGAGCTAATGTTAAAAGTGACATCAAAAGGCACATCTTGGGCTTTAATGATAGTAAAGGGTTAATGTAGTTTAATTCTGTGTTAAGAGGAATTTCATTTGAATAGCTTTTGTACGCGACTAATATAATTTCGTAGATTCGTTTTCAGTCGAGCAGCTGTGGTGTCCCAGGTTTGTCCTGACTTGTAAATATGGTGATGGGCTCAATTCAGGTTGGCCCAAATTGCCATAACTTAGAACCAAACAAATCGAAGATAATGTCTCATCTGCCAACTCGTATTGCCCGTACTGTCTTAGGAAGACGAAACCCGTATCATAGCAGTAGAAACAAGGTTGATATTTTTATGCAAAGTCCAACTCCCCTTAAGAGCGCCCATCCCGTCATATTTCCCATACAAACGCTCGTACTTGATTACGGCGTTATAACAAATTATTCTCCAAATATTTTTAACACACAGGTATCTTGTGCTTTGAATCTAGGTTTGTATGAAACTGAAATAAACTTTGTTGAGAAACAAATTCAGTAACCACGTCTGAAAATCAGTTTTTTTTGCACAGTTTTTAACTGAACTTTGGCCGTTCATAATGCACTCATACATTGAAAAAGTAAAAAAAACAGAGATGCTAAATTACAAACATTATTACCAAAAACTTGGAAGGCTTTTCAAAAACACGTATTTCCTGTAACAAGATTTGCGAAATTTCCGCGCGCCGATTTTCCTGCGATGTTATCGCGTTCTCACTCACTCGTTTATTTCGAGCTTTGCGTTGGTTGAAACAAAAATTTTTCAATCACGCTCGCGTCAAAGTTCGCTCGATGGGGATGGGCGCTCTTAATACCTATCGTTAGGTGTAAATAAAAAAAAGTGTAATGAAGTTACATAATTATTATTAGCGTTTACATCTATAAATAGAGATCACCTTTTAAGCAAATAATTGCTTTGCGTGGAGACTCTCCGCACTTCCACTTAAACTCTGTTTGGTAATGTGTAAATAAATGATACCAAAACAAATTAGTATAATTATTTAATTATTTAAAGGCGGTTGTCTTATTTGTAAAAGAGTATTTTTTTCGCTTTTTAGTGCCTACTTCTCCAAATTAATTAAGAAACAGTAACACTAAACAAATTGAATCATCCTTTAATTTTCTACCTTTACGGGTGGAATATTTTTATAGGACCAACTTTGAGGTTTACATTATCTATTAAAAAAAAATAATCGAAGTTAGATTACACTGTAAAAAGTAAAGCGTGGTGAAACATAAAAACAATATACGTGTCTAATTGAGTAACTCCTCCTTTTTTGAAGTCGGTTAAAAATGAAGAATAGTATATGATGTAAAATATACAGGTTATATATCACACACACAAAAAAACGCACGCGACCTTGCACTTTTGTGTGTGTGAGAGGGAGTAGGAGAGAATTTAAAACATAGTTACATCTCGATTACTCCAGTTTTGATTCAAAGATTTTTCTGCACTCCAGTAAATTACTTAAGATTCAGTGCAGTTGCGTTTTCATGAAAACCTCTTTTAGTTCATAAGTTGTTAGTGGTTAGTAACAGATGGTGCTTATATTATTCCTAGCACTTTCCCCGCTACTTCTTTCGCATCCGTATTTTTAATATAGCCTATAGCTCACAGTGCTAACGTAGCTTTTAATAACAGTCGCTCCATATAAAACCCATGCCGACCCGAATATATCTATAATATAAAAATGAATCGCAAAATGTGTTGGTAAGCGCATAACTCAACAACGCCTGGACCAATTTGGCCAATTCTTTTTTTAAAATGTTCGTTGAAGTTCAAAGATGGTTTTTACGGCGAGAAAAAATCGAATAATTGCCGGAAAAACCCTAAAAAGAGCCCTTTTCTTTTTCCCATACAAACGTTTTCTAACTAAAACGAGCTTTATTGCTATTGTATAAAGTTCATAATTACAAGCAGTCACTGTTGTTTAAACAATGTAGGTATGTTCCTAACGTCAAAGAGTCAATTTTGCACTTAGGTAGTGGTAGGTGTAGGGTAGGTGTAGGGTAGGTGTAGGGTAGGTGTAGGGTAGGTGTAGGGTAGGTGTAGGGTAGGTGTAGGGTAGGTGTAGGGTAGGTGTAGGGTAGGTGTAGGGTAGGTGTAGGGTAGGTGTAGGGTAGGTGTAGGGTAGGTGTAGGGTAGGTGTAGGGTAGGTGTAGGGTAGGTGTAGGGTAGGTGTAGGGTAGGTGTAGGGTAGGTGTAGGGTAGGTGTAGGGTAGGTGTAGGGTAGGTGTAGGGTAGGTGTAGGGTAGGTGTAGGGTAGGTGTAGGGTAGGTGTAGGGTAGGTGTAGGGTAGGTGTAGGGTAGGTGTAGGGTAGGTGTAGGGTAGGTGTAGGGTAGGTGTAGGGTAGGTGTAGGGTAGGTGTAGGGTAGGTGTAGGGTAGGTGTAGGGTAGGTGTAGGGTAGGTGTAGGGTAGGTGTAGGGTAGGTGTAGGGTAGGTGTAGGGTAGGTGTAGGGTAGGTGTAGGGTAGGTGTAGGGTAGGTGTAGGGTAGGTGTAGGGTAGGTGTAGGGTAGGTGTAGGGTAGGTGTAGGGTAGGTGTAGGGTAGGTGTAGGGTAGGTGTAGGGTAGGTGTAGGGTAGGTGTAGGGTAGGTGTAGGGTAGGTGTAGGGTAGGTGTAGGGTAGGTGTAGGGTAGGTGTAGGGTAGGTGTAGGGTAGGTGTAGGGTAGGTGTAGGGTAGGTGTAGGGTAGGTGTAGGGTAGGTGTAGTAAATAGGCAGGTAAGTAGGTAGATCGGGACAGGACAACGTCTGTCGGGTCAGCTAGTTTATAATAATAATAAAAAATACAGGCTTGTGGAGTCAGAAGTACCGTACGACAGGTATGTGCCTGACCCAGTTCTCGAAAATGGCAATATCACGTTGTTTTGGGATCGATCTAACATCACTGACAGGTCTATGTTGCCAATAAGCCTGACATAGTGGTGATAGATCGATTAGAGCGTCAATGATTGTTGATATAGCGGTTCGGCATGACGGGAACCTCGTGAAAACTGAGAAAGATAAACAAATTAAGTATCTTGACTTAGCTTGCGAGGTTATCGACATGTGGAATGTGAATACAGCAGTCATTCTGCCGATTATAGTTACGGCAATGGAATCATTTCCAAGAGCCCCGACCAACACATAAGGAGGCTCTCGTTAGGCAGCTGGATCAAGGGCTTGATACCCGCTGTGACGTTCGCGTATGTAAAATACACCCAATAATTTCTCCGGGCCGTACGTTCCCGCAACTTAAAAAGCTAAGTTGACTTTTTGGCCCTAAATCGCTTTTATACAGCGGCAACTCCACGAACGCTTCCAAAAAATATCTGTGGGGGCGCTGTACTTCATTCCGCGTGTGTGAATAAGTCGCTTAATGTTTCCGAAGTTAAAAACCATCGACAAAATAAATTTTGAACGTGATGCTAAAATGTCAAAGTGAAATTTTTCAAAACGGTGGCGTGGTCTGGATTTACAATGTAAGTACAATTTTATTAATAACTCATGGTATTTGTGTATCATATCAAAAAAATCCTCAAGATTCAAGCATTACGAATATCTAAAAATGTAATTGGTTCAAAGTCTCTTGCAAACGAAAATCTCGAAATGCAAAACTTGGACATGACGCCGTGTTGGGTGTGGGGCATTTTCGAATTATTTTTGTATGATTTACTAAATAAACTTCTAATTGAATGCCCGTAATATGGAAATTAGTTCATTATTAGTATTTACACACACCTAGACAGTAAAAATATAACGAAATGAGGTTAGATTCGATGTGATATTAATAACGTTCCACAGGTCGTCAGTAGGGGCTTTCCTGGAAGCCGAAACACCAGTGGTAAGACTCGCAAGAAGGGCTCGTACAAACGTAAAAGCATGAGTGTGATTGATATTCATATTTTAGATTTGAAACCTGCAATAAAAGTGAATGTATCTATTTTTGTAGAACCACAAGTCAAGAAAATTAAGGGCAGATGCCAGGGCATGTCAGGGACAGACGTGGGAGATAAGGAACCCGTAGGAAAGGACGAGGCCGAGGTGCACTGTGCACAGGCGTACGTATCTTTTAATAACAAGGTATTGTATGCTGTATATTTTTAAAGATATATCTACAATGTTTTATATGTTTTGCCAGTGCCATTCTGGAAGACCCTCCGTCTCAAGCAAGAGCAGAGAGGCAGCTGACGCAGCGCAGAGTGAATGCGCTGCCAGCTAGCGTCCGGCAAGAGTTCATCCTCCGGGAGTGGATGCTCCTCCGAGGAAACGGCCAACAAGGTAAATTTTGGTTTAAGTTTTTTTCTGTATTGTCTAATCACTACAATCTACTTGATGTAATTTCACTTTGCTATTCTCTGAAGTCCAAACTGTAAGTCAAGTCTGTCAGTTCGTCTACCAAGTTTATGAATCATAATTATGTATGAATGTATAATTAATATTCTTTAAGTTTTATATGCGAATACAACCCGATACTGAGCTTTACAAAACTTGTTTGTTACAGTTGATGAACTAGAGGGCACGGCTACGTCTACTGCTTCTCCGGAGGATGAGGAGCTGCTGCGTGTGATCGAAATCAGTAAGTACGTATAATAATAATATGTGGAGACATTTCACATGCTACGAAGATCCTGTACTATGGGTGTCAGACCAGACACAATGGAAACACAAGTGCTCATCACACAAAGCTTTACCCCGGGCGGAATTTGAATCCCAATCTAGTTGTATTGTATGGTAATAAGAAACGTATTTGCTGGAACTTTGCTAACTTGGAGAGTTTTGTTCATGATTTTAATTATTAGCTTTTGTGTGTGTTTCAGTGGATTTGAGAATGGCTATACCATTCTATGGTTGGATGATTCTTTGATGGTTTTGCTGTGTCAAATTCACTATGTTAGCCTACATTACGTACTCCCACGAATAAGTTTCATTTGCAAATACAGCATGAACTTTATGAACTTGTTTGTTACAGTTGGTTTTTATTTTTATTTTCAGTGCATAACAATGTCAGCCGGGCCTGCTAGTCTTTAACTGATGAAGAGCCAACTGGGCCTTCTTACTGTTGGAGATGTCACTGGTAAACAGCATTAAAATAAGAGGGGATAGTATGGAGCCCTGGGGGATATAATTCTTCTGTACATGTGTATGTCACTGAACTCCTCCTAAACGGCTGGACCGATTTTGATGAAATTTTTGTGTGTGTTCCAGTGGATTCGAAACTAGTAAAGTTTAGATTCACAATTCGGTCTACTAAAAAATGTAATATATCAAATAAATATTATAATAAAGATATTTTTAAATGTTTTATTTTTATTATTTAGAAATGTATATATATAATATTATATATTATATTATATAATCGATATATATAATATTATATATTATATTATATAATGTATATTTAAGAATAATTTATTTTGTGTTTTTAGTTGAAATGCCACAATTTTTTTTATTTACTTATAAATTTATAAGTAAATAAAAAAAAATACACAAAATAAATTATTCTGTAATTTCAACTAAAAACACAAAATAAATTATTCATAACAAAATAAATCATGTGCCATCATCTCATGTGTGAGAGCCCTACGGGCGGCCATCTTGCCGTAATTTCACTAGCCATCAAATTGAGGTGGGTATGAGTTGTTAGTTTTGGTTTGTTGTGGTACTCAGAACATTCCAAAAAATGACTTGGGGGTATCAAAAAAAAGCTTATGTAGTCTAGTTTAATTTTATTTAGGTTTTATAGACACAAAGTACAAAATTATAGGTAAAAACTTAGTAAGAACAAATATTTTACTGATAATCAACACATATTCTCAAGTTTGACTTTTTTTTTGAGTACTTTAACTGGTTGCTGTAATTAAATTTTCTCTTATGTCGATTCTATACAGTTTCTGCTATACACACGTATTTTTTACTTTGATGTAACTGCAGTAGTTTGCTAAACAATAAGGTTTAAGTTGAGGCGCATCCGCGGCGCTCACGCGGTCGCGCGGACTCCGCGCGGCTGGACGTTAGACGCGCTGCTTGGCTGCGCGCGCGAACGTGTGAGCGGATACAGAAACCGGTACTCCTGGACACGGCGCGTATTGTTAGGAGATTCCTCTCTCAGGAGCCCTGACCACCGGTAGCTTGGGCCCTATTCCCGATACCGGTGGGCTACTATTTTTAAATGTTCTTATTTTTTTACCAATATTTAAAAATACAATGTATATGTGTCTTCACCTGACTTTGGAACATTGACAATATATGCAATAATTTTAAATAAAATAACGTAAAAATTAATGGAAGTGCATGCATGCTCTTGATTGGTTTGTAGTTTGTGTGTGTGTATGTTTTTGTATGAGTGTGTGTGTGTGTTTGTGTGTGTGCGTGTGTGTGTGAGAGAGAGGGAGAGAGTGTGAGAGTTGAGAAAAGGCTAGGCAGATGATGACGATTTTATTTGCTAAATGCTAAATGATTAGCATCCTAACAATTAATGCGAATGCTAATTATTTCATCATTAGACCAAATCACTTTCGACTAAAGCCCAAATTCCCTGTGATTGCTTTTATATTGACTTCTACTTTTTTCTCGTACTATTCAGTAGGTATATATTTTTTCGTATTTTTGAAACGCTGCCAAAGACAATGTGTGACCTCCAAATATATAGAATGTGTACTCATTTATTTAGCCGTCAATTCTGATTCCCACGTGGCAAGCGATGAGTAATCAGCTGCAGTATTCGTTTTCAATGTGCGGTTGGGAATTATTTAAATACGTAAAAATAAATTATTTTGTATTTTGTGTTGCTATGGATGGTTTACTCGCCATTATGCGTAAGACAACGGCTTCCTTACTGCATTGCTTGTGTAACACTTGTAATCGTAACACCATCCTGAAAATGATTTTTGCCAGAGCGGATTGACCCATCCGAAGGCACTGGGTAAAAGTAGTTATACTTAGGTTCATACAAATACTCATAATAATTTAATAAAATATAGCTAAAGACTTTGTTTGTTTGAATGCACTAGTGAAGGTCAAAGTCAAAGCATTTATTTCAATTAAACTATTTGCAGGCACTTTTGCATTTTGGAAGCCACTGTACTACATTCTATTGTTCATAGTGGCTTTGATTCAATCGACCTCACGAGCAAATTATGTTATGTAGTCCCTCGCACCGTTGATAAGCGTAGTGTTCGAGTAGGTACTCTGTTTGCTGTTAACACCTGTCGCACTAATTCCGGCCAGTGCTGCCCTATTCGTCGTATGGTAGATTCATATAATCACGATTTTGTAGATATTGATATACATGTGCTCAAAATCGAAATTCAAATGTAATGTTATGAAAATTTTATGTTATAATAATCATGGCTAATTAATTATTGTTAGTCCAATATATATATTATCATATATTTTCTTGTTTCTTGTTTTGTTATTATCTTTTAATTTTTTAATCTTAATTCTTAATTATCTTTGAAATTGTTATTATTTTTGTATTTGGTATTATTTTTTTAAATTATTATTGTATGATGCATTATGTTCATATAATTATCATTAATTAATTTTAACGCTCATCTAGTGGCACTCATTACCATATTTAATTTGGATATTTGCGGATAATGTAGTGGGCTGCAATATTGTTACTACTCCATATTTTATCTTGTTGCAATTATGTAATATCTTATATTGTAGCTGTTGTTATCCCTCAATAAATAAAATAAAATAAAATTGTCAAAGAGTCAGTTAGTTAGTCAGAAAGTTGAAGCTAGTTGCTCGTTCCAAAAGGTAGGGTAGGTTTCTATTGAGAAGAACGAGCAAGAAACTCCACGGACACTCTTTTTGATCAAGCTTTTACAAAATCCTAGTTACATTATTCTTGTTGCTTCTATATATGTGAAAGCAATGTAAGTGAAGAGAAATCCAAAACATTTTTTTTGTAGCCTTTGCTGTCCCACTGCTGGGCAAAGGCCAAAAAATAAATTAATATAAAAGCCATGGCAGTTAAGAGATGACCAATCTCAACTGACAGCGCCCGTTCACGAACATGATGCGCGGATCATCAATCTCCGGAACTACTGATCCGATTCTGTAAATCCTTTCACTACTAAAAAGCTACGTTATCCGTGAGTGCTATAGACTCTATTATAAAAAGCTACGTTATCCGTGTGTGCTATAGACTCTATTATAAAAAGCTACGTTATCCGTGAGTGCTATAGACTCTATTATAAAAAGCTACGTTATCCGTGAGTGCTATAGACTCTATTATAAAAAGCTACGTTATCCGTGAGTGCTATAGACTCTATTATAAAAAGCTACGTTATCCGTGAGTGCTATAGACTCTTTTCTCAAAAGCTACGTTATCCGTGAGTGCTATAGACTCTATTATAAAAAGCTACGTTGTCCGTGAGTGCTATAGACTCTATTATAAAAAGCTACGTTATCCGTGAGTGCTATAGACTCTTTTATCAAAAGCTACGTTATCCGTGAGTGCTATAGACTCTATTATAAAAAGCTACGTTATCCGTGAGTGCTATAGACTCTTTTATCAAAAGCTACGTTATCCGTGAGTGCTATAGACTCTATTATAAAAAACCTACGATATTCGTGAGTGCTATAGACTCTATTATAAAAAACTACATCAACTGTGAGTGTTATAGACTCTATTATAAAAAGCTACGTTATCCGTGAGTGCTATAGACTCTATTATAAAAAGCTACGTTATCCGTGAGTGCTATAGACTCTATTATAAAAAGCTACGTTATCCGTGAGTGCTATAGACTCTTTTATCAAAAGCTACGTTATCCGTGAGTGCTATAGACTCTATTATAAAGAACCTACGATATTCGTGAGTGCTATAGACTCTATTATAAAAAACTACATCATCTGTGAGTGTTATAGACTCTATTATAAAAAGCTACGTTATCCGTGAGTGCTATAGACTCTATTATAAAAAGCTACGTTATCCGTGAGTGCTATAGACTCTATTATAAAAAGCTACGTTATCCGTGAGTGCTATAGACTCTTTTATCAAAAGCTACGTTATCCGTGAGTGCTATAGACTCTATTATAAAAAACCTACGATATTCGTGAGTGCTATAGACTCTATTATAAAAAACTACATCATCTGTGAGTGTTATAGACTCTATTATAAAAAGCTACGTTATCCGTGAGTGCTATAGACTCTATTATAAAAAGCTACGTTATCCGTGAGTGCTATAGACTCTATTATAAAAAGCTACGTTATCCGTGAGTGCTATAGACTCTATTATGAAAAGCTACGTTATCCGTGAGTGCTATAGACTCTATTATAAAAAGCTACGTTATCCGTGAGTGCAATAGACTCTATTATAAAAAGCTACGTTATCCGTGAGTGCTATAGACTCTATTATAAAAAGCTACGTTATCCGTGAGTGCTATAGACTCTTTTATCAAAAGCTACGTTATCCGTGAGTGCTATAGACTCTATTATAAAAAGCTACGTTATCCGTGAGTGCTATAGACTCTATTATAAAAAGCTACGTTATCCGTGAGTGCTATAGACTCTATTATAAAAAACTACATCATCTGTGAGTGTTATAGACTCTATTATAAAAAGCTACGTTATCCGTGAGTGCTATAGACTCTATTATAAAAAGCTACGTTATCCGTGAGTGCTATAGACTCTTTTATCAAAAGCTACGTTATCCGTGAGTGCTATAGACTCTATTATAAAAAGCTACGTTATCCGTGAGTGCTATAGACTCTTTTATCAAAAGCTACGTTATCCGTGAGTGCTATAGACTCTATTATAAAAAGCTACGTTATCCGTGAGTGCTATAGACTCTATTATAAAAAGCTACGTTATCCGTGAGTGCTATAGACTCTATTATAAAAAGCTACGTTATCCGTGAGTGCTATAGACTCTTTTATCAAAAGCTACGTTATCCGTGAGTGCTATAGACTCTATTATAAAGAACCTACGATATTCGTGAGTGCTATAGACTCTATTATAAAAAACTACATCATCTGTGAGTGTTATAGACTCTATTATAAAAAGCTACGTTATCCGTGAGTGCTATAGACTCTATTATAAAAAGCTACGTTATCCGTGAGTGCTATAGACTCTATTATAAAAAGCTACGTTATCCGTGAGTGCTATAGACTCTTTTATCAAAAGCTACGTTATCCGTGAGTGCTATAGACTCTATTATAAAAAACCTACGATATTCGTGAGTGCTATAGACTCTATTATAAAAAACTACATCATCTGTGAGTGTTATAGACTCTATTATAAAAAGCTACGTTATCCGTGAGTGCTATAGACTCTATTATAAAAAGCTACGTTATCCGTGAGTGCTATAGACTCTATTATAAAAAGCTACGTTATCCGTGAGTGCTATAGACTCTATTATGAAAAGCTACGTTATCCGTGAGTGCTATAGACTCTATTATAAAAAGCTACGTTATCCGTGAGTGCTATAGACTCTATTATAAAAAGCTACGTTATCCGTGAGTGCTATAGACTCTATTATAAAAAGCTACGTTATCCGTGAGTGCTATAGACTCTTTTATCAAAAGCTACGTTATCCGTGAGTGCTATAGACTCTATTATAAAAAGCTACGTTATCCGTGAGTGCTATAGACTCTATTATAAAAAGCTACGTTATCCGTGAGTGCTATAGACTCTATTATAAAAAGCTACGTTATCCGTGAGTGCTATAGACTCTTTTATCAAAAGCTACGTTATCCGTGAGTGCTATAGACTCTATTATAAAAAGCTACGTTATCCGTGAGTGCTATAGACTCTATTATAAAAAGCTACGTTATCCGTGAGTGCTATAGACTCTATTTTAAAAAGCTACGTTATCCGTGAGTGCTATAGACTCTATTATAAAAAGCTACATTATCCGTGAGTGCTATAGACTCTATTATAAAAAACTACATCATCTGTGAGTGTTATAGACTCTATTATAAAAAGCTACGTTATCCGTGAGTGCTATAGACTCTATTATAAAAAGCTACGTTATCCGTGAGTGCTATAGACTCTTTTATCAAAAGCTACGTTATCCGTGAGTGCTATAGACTCTATTATAAAAAGCTACGTTATCCGTGAGTGCTATAGACTCTTTTATCAAAAGCTACGTTATCCGTGAGTGCTATAGACTCTATTATAAAAAGCTACGTTATCCGTGAGTGCTATAGACTCTATTTTAAAAAGCTACGTTATCCGTGAGTGCTATAGACTCTATTATAAAAAGCTACGTTATCCGTGAGTGCTATAGACTCTATTATAAAAAGCTACGTTATCCGTGAGTGCTATAGACTCTTTTATCAAAAGCTACGTTATCCGTGAGTGCTTTAGACTCTATTATAAAAAGCTACGTTATCCGTGAGTGCTATAGACTCTATTATAAAAAGCTACGTTATCCGTGAGTGCTATAGACTCTTTTATCAAAAGCTACGTTATCCGTGAGTGCTATAGACTCTATTATAAAAAGCTACGTTATCCGTGAGTGCTATAGACTCTATTTTAAAAAGCTACGTTATCCGTGAGTGCTATAGACTCTATTATAAAAAGCTACGTTATCCGTGAGTGCTATAGACTCTATTATAAAAAGCTACGTTATCCGTGAGTGCTATAGACTCTTTTATCAAAAGCTACGTTATCCGTGAGTGCTATAGACTCTTTTATCAAAAGCTACGTTATCCGTGAGTGCTATAGACTCTATTATAAAAAGCTACGTTATCCGTGAGTGCTATAGACTCTATTATAAAAAGCTACGTTATCCGTGAGTGCTATAGACTCTATTATAAAAAGCTACGTTATCCGTGAGTGCTATAGACTCTTTAATCAAAAGCTACGTTATCCGTGAGTGCTATAGACTCTATTATAAAAAGCTACGTTATCCGTGAGTGCTATAGACTCTATTTTAAAAAGCTACGTTATCCGTGAGTGCTATAGACTCTATTATAAAAAGCTACGTTATCCGTGAGTGCTATAGACTCTATTATAAAAAGCTACGTTATCCGTGAGTGCTATAGACTCTTTTATCAAAAGCTACGTTATCCGTGAGTGCTATAGACTCTTTTATCAAAAGCTACGTTATCCGTGAGTGCTAAGACTCTATTATAAAAAGCTACGTTATCCGTGAGTGCTATAGACTCTATTATAAAAAGCTACGTTATCCGTGAGTGCTATAGACTCTATTTTAAAAAGCTACGTTATCCGTGAGTGCTATAGACTCTATTATAAAAAGCTACGTTATCCGTGAGTGCTATAGACTCTATTATAAAAAGCTACGTTATCCGTGAGTGCTATAGACTCTATTATAAAAAGCTACGTTATCCGTGAGTGCTATAGACTCTTTTATCAAAAGCTACGTTATCCGTGAGTGCTATAGACTCTTTTATCAAAAGCTACGTTATCCGTGAGTGCTATAGACTCTATTATAAAAAGCTACGTTATCCGTGAGTGCTATAGACTCTATTATAAAAAGCTACGTTATCCGTGAGTGCTATAGACTCTATTATAAAAAGCTACGTTATCCGTGAGTGCTATAGACTCTATTATAAAAAGCTACGTTATCCGTGAGTGCTATAGACTCTATTTTAAAAAGCTACGTTATCCGTGAGTGCTATAGACTCTATTATAAAAAGCTACATTATCCGTGAGTGCTATAGACTCTATTATAAAAAACTACATCATCTGTGAGTGTTATAGACTCTATTATAAAAAGCTACGTTATCCGTGAGTGCTATAGACTCTATTATAAAAAGCTACGTTATCCGTGAGTGCTATAGACTCTTTTATCAAAAGCTACGTTATCCGTGAGTGCTATAGACTCTATTATAAAAAGCTACGTTATCCGTGAGTGCTATAGACTCTTTTATCAAAAGCTACGTTATCCGTGAGTGCTATAGACTCTATTATAAAAAGCTACGTTATCCGTGAGTGCTATAGACTCTATTTTAAAAAGCTACGTTATCCGTGAGTGCTATAGACTCTATTATAAAAAGCTACGTTATCCGTGAGTGCTATAGACTCTATTATAAAAAGCTACGTTATCCGTGAGTGCTATAGACTCTATTTTAAAAAGCTACGTTATCCGTGAGTGCTATAGACTCTATTATAAAAAGCTACGTTATTCGTGAGTGCTATAGACTCTATTATAAAAAGCTACGTCATCCGTGAGTGCTATAGACTCTTTTATCAAAAGCTACGTTATCCGTGAGTGCTATAGACTCTATTATAAAAAGCTACGTTATCCGTGAGTGGTATAGACTCTTTTATCAAAAGCTACGTTATCCGTGAGTGCTATAGACTCTATTATAAAAAACCTACGATATTCGTGAGTGCTATAGACTCTATTATAAAAAACTACATCATCTGTGAGTGTTATAGACTCTATTATAAAAAGCTACGTTATCCGTGAGTGCTATAGACTCTATTATAAAAAGCTACGTTATCCGTGAGTGCTATAGACTCTTTTATCAAAAGCTACGTTATCCGTGAGTGCTATAGACTCTTTTATCAAAAGCTACGTTATCCGTGAGTGCTATAGACTCTATTTTAAAAAGCTACGTTATCCGTGAGTGCTATAGACTCTATTATAAAAAGCTACGTTATCCGTGAGTGCTATAGACTCTATTATAAAAAGCTACGTTATCCGTGAGTGCTATAGACTCTTTTATCAAAAGCTACGTTATCCGTGAGTGCTATAGACTCTTTTATCAAAAGCTACGTTATCCGTGAGTGCTATAGACTCTATTTTAAAAAGCTACGTTATCCGTGAGTGCTATAGACTCTATTATGAAAAGCTACGTTATCCGTGAGTGCTATAGACTCTATTATAAAAAGCTACGTTATCCGTGAGTGCTATAGACTCTTTTATCAAAAGCTACGTTATCCGTGAGTGCTATAGACTCTATTTTAAAAAGCTACGTTATCCGTGAGTGCTATAGACTCTATTATAAAAAACTACGTTATCCGTGAGTGCTATAGACTCTATTATAAAAAGCTACGTTATCCGTGAGTGCTATAGACTCTATTATGAAAAGCTTCGTTATCCGTGAGTGCTATAGACTCTATTATAAAAAGCTACGTTATCCGTGAGTGCTATAGACTCTATTATAAAAAGCTACGTTATCCGTGAGTGCTATAGACTCTTTTATCAAAAGCTACGTATTCCGTGAGTGCTATAGACTCTTTTATCAAAAGCTACGTTATCCGTGAGTGCTATAGACTCTAATTTAAAAAGCTACGTTATCCGTGAGTGCTATAGACTCTATTATGAAAAGCTACGTTATCCGTGAGTGCTATAGACTCTATTATAAAAAGCTACGTTATCCGTGAGTGCTATAGACTCTTTTATCAAAAGCTACGTTATCCGTGAGTGCTATAGACTCTATTTTAAAAAGCTACGTTATCCGTGAGTGCTATAGACTCTATTATAAAAAACTACGTTATCCGTGAGTGCTATAGACTCTATTATAAAAAGCTACGTTATCCGTGAGTGCTATAGACTCTATTATGAAAAGCTTCGTTATCCGTGAGTGCTATAGACTCTATTATAAAAAGCTACGTTATCCGTGAGTGCTATAGACTCTTTTATCAAAAGCTACGTTATCCGTGAGTGCTACAGACTTTATTATAAAAAGCTACGTTATCCGTGAGTGCTATAGACTCTTTTATCAAAAGCTACGTTATCCGTGAGTGCTATAGACTCTATTATAAAAAGCTACGTTATCCGTGAGTGCTATAGACTCTATTATAAAAAGCTACGTTATCCGTGAGTGCTATAGACTCTATTATCAAAAGCTACGTTATCCGTGAGTGCTATAGACTCTATTATAAAAAGCTACGTTATCCGTGAGTGCTATAGACTCTATTATAAAAAGCTACGTTATCCGTGAGTGCTATAGACTCTTTTATCAAAAGCTACGTTATCCGTGAGTGCTATAGACTCTTTTATCAAAAGCTACGTTATCCGTGAGTGCTATAGACTCTATTATAAAAAGCTACGTTATCCGTGAGTGCTATAGACTCTATTATAAAAAGCTACGTTATCCGTGAGTGCTATAGACTCTATTTTAAAAAGCTACGTTATCCGTGAGTGCTATAGACTCTATTATAAAAAGCTACGTTATCCGTGAGTGCTATAGACTCTATTATAAAAAGCTACGTTATCCGTGAGTGCTATAGACTCTATTATAAAAGGCTACGTTATCCGTGAGTGCTATAGACTCTATTATAAAAAACCTACGATATTCGTGAGTGCTATAGACTCTATTATAAAAAACTACATCATCTGTGAGTGTTATAGACTCTATTATAAAAAGCTACGTTATCCGTGAGTGCTATAGACTCTTTTATCAAAAGCTACGTTATCCGTGAGTGCTATAGACTCTATTATAAAAAGCTACGTTATCCGTGAGTGCTATAGACTCTATTATAAAAAGCTACGTTATCCGTGAGTGCTATAGACTCTTTTATCAAAAGCTACGTTATCCGTGAGTGCTATAGACTCTTTTATCAAAAGCTACGTTATCCGTGAGTGCTATAGACTCTATTTTAAAAAGCTACGTTATCCGTGAGTGCTATAGACTCTATTATAAAAAACTACGTTATCCGTGAGTGCTATAGACTCTATTATAAAAAGCTACGTTATCCGTGAGTGCTATAGACTCTATTATGAAAAGCTACGTTATCCGTGAGTGCTATAGACTCTATTATAAAAAGCTACGTTATCCGTGAGTGCTATAGACTCTATTATCAAAAGCTACGTTATCCGTGAGTGCTATAGACTCTATTATAAAAAGCTACGTTATCCGTGAGTGCTATAGACTCTTTTATCAAAAGCTACGTTATCCGTGAGTGCTATAGACTCTATTATAAAAAGCTACGTTATCCGTGAGTGCTATAGACTCTATTATAAAAAGCTACGTTATCCGTGAGTGCTATAGACTCTATTATAAAAAGCTACGTTATCCGTGAGTGCTATAGACTCTATTTTAAAAAGCTACGTTATCCGTGAGTGCTATAGACTCTATTATAAAAAGCTACGTTATCCGTGAGTGCTATAGACTCTATTATAAAAAGCTACGTTATCCGTGAGTGCTATAGACTCTTTTATCAAAAGCTACGTTATCCGTGAGTGCTTTAGACTCTATTATAAAAAGCTACGTTATCCGTGAGTGCTATAGACTCTATTATAAAAAGCTACGTTATCCGTGAGTGCTATAGACTCTTTTATCAAAAGCTACGTTATCCGTGAGTGCTATAGACTCTATTATAAAAAGCTACGTTATCCGTGAGTGCTATAGACTCTATTTTAAAAAGCTACGTTATCCGTGAGTGCTATAGACTCTATTATAAAAAGCTACGTTATCCGTGAGTGCTATAGACTCTATTATAAAAAGCTACGTTATCCGTGAGTGCTATAGACTCTATTTTAAAAAGCTACGTTATCCGTGAGTGCTATAGACTCTATTTTAAAAAGCTACGTTATCCGTGAGTGCTATAGACTCTATTATAAAAAGCTACGTTATCCGTGAGTGCTATAGACTCTATTATAAAAAGCTACGTTATCCGTGAGTGCTATAGACTCTTTTATCAAAAGCTACGTTATCCGTGAGTGCTTTAGACTCTATTATAAAAAGCTACGTTATCCGTGAGTGCTATAGACTCTATTATAAAAAGCTACGTTATCCGTGAGTGCTATAGACTCTTTTATCAAAAGCTACGTTATCCGTGAGTGCTATAGACTCTATTATAAAAAGCTACGTTATCCGTGAGTGCTATAGACTCTATTTTAAAAAGCTACGTTATCCGTGAGTGCTATAGACTCTATTATAAAAAGCTACGTTATCCGTGAGTGCTATAGACTCTATTATAAAAAGCTACGTTATCCGTGAGTGCTATAGACTCTTTTATCAAAAGCTACTTTATCCGTGAGTGCTATAGACTCTTTTATCAAAAGCTACGTTATCCGTGAGTGTTATAGACTCTATTATAAAAAGCTACGTTATCCGTGAGTGCTATAGACTCTATTATAAAAAGCTACGTTATCCGTGAGTGCTATAGACTCTATTATAAAAAGCTACGTTATCCGTGAGTGCTATAGACTCTTTTATCAAAAGCTACGTTATCCGTGAGTGCTATAGACTCTATTTTAAAAAGCTACGTTATCCGTGAGTGCTATAGACTCTATTTTAAAAAGCTACGTTATCCGTGAGTGCTATAGACTCTATTATAAAAAGCTACGTTATCCGTGAGTGCTATAGACTCTATTATAAAAAGCTACGTTATCCGTGAGTGCTATAGACTCTTTTATCAAAAGCTACGTTATCCGTGAGTGCTTTAGACTCTATTATAAAAAGCTACGTTATCCGTGAGTGCTATAGACTCTATTATAAAAAGCTACGTTATCCGTGAGTGCTATAGACTCTTTTATCAAAAGCTACGTTATCCGTGAGTGCTATAGACTCTATTATAAAAAGCTACGTTATCCGTGAGTGCTATAGACTCTATTTTAAAAAGCTACGTTATCCGTGAGTGCTATAGACTCTATTATAAAAAGCTACGTTATCCGTGAGTGCTATAGACTCTTTTATCAAAAGCTACGTTATCCGTGAGTGCTATAGACTCTTTTATCAAAAGCTACGTTATCCGTGAGTGTTATAGACTCTATTATAAAAAGCTACGTTATCCGTGAGTGCTATAGACTCTATTATAAAAAGCTACGTTATCCGTGAGTGCTATAGACTCTTTTATCAAAAGCTACGTTATCCGTGAGTGCTATAGACTCTATTATAAAAAGCTACGTTATCCGTGAGTGCTATAGACTCTATTTTAAAAAGCTACGTTATCCGTGAGTGCTATAGACTCTATTATTAAAAGCTACGTTATCCGTGAGTGCTATAGACTCTATTATAAAAAGCTACGTTATCCGTGAGTGCTATAGACTCTATTATAAAAAGCTACGTTATCCGTGAGTGCTATAGACTCTATTATAAAAAGCTACGTTATCCGTGAGTGCTATAGACTCTTTTATCAAAAGCTACGTTATCCGTGAGTGCTATAGACTCTTTTATCAAAAGCTACGTTATCCGTGAGTGCTATAGACTCTATTATAAAAAGCTACGTTATCCGTGAGTGCTATAGACTCTATTATAAAAAGCTACGTTATCCGTGAGTGCTATAGACTCTATTTTAAAAAGCTACGTTATCCGTGAGTGCTATAGACTCTATTTTAAAAAGCTACGTTATCCGTGAGTGCTATAGACTCTATTATAAAAAGCTACGTTATCCGTGAGTGCTATAGACTCTATTATAAAAAGCTACGTTATCCGTGAGTGCTATAGACTCTATTATGAAAAGCTACGTTATCCGTGAGTGCTATAGACACTATTATAAAAAGCTACGTTATCCGTGAGTGCTATAGACTCTATTATAAAAAGCTACGTTATCCGTGAGTGCTATAGACTCTATTATGAAAAGCTACGTTATCCGTGAGTGCTATAGACTCTATTATAAAAAGCTACGTTATCCGTGAGTGCTATAGACTCTATTATAAAAAGCTACGTTATCCGTGAGTGGTATAGACTCTTTTATCAAAAGCTACGTTATCCGTGAGTGCTATAGACTCTATTATAAAAAACCTACGATATTCGTGAGTGCTATAGACTCTATTATAAAAAACTACATCATCTGTGAGTGTTATAGACTCTATTATAAAAAGCTACGTTATCCGTGAGTGCTATAGACTCTATTATAAAAAGCTACGTTATCCGTGAGTGCTATAGACTCTATTATAAAAAGCTACGTTATCCGTGAGTGCTATAGACTCTTTTATCAAAAGCTACGTTATCCGTGAGTGCTATAGACTCTTTTATCAAAAGCTACGTTATCCGTAAGTGCTATAGACTCTATTTTAAAAAGCTACGTTATCCGTGAGTGCTATAGACTCTATTATGAAAAGCTACGTTATCCGTGAGTGCTATAGACTCTATTATAAAAAGCTACGTTATCCGTGAGTGCTATAGACTCTTTTATCAAAAGCTACGTTATCCGTGAGTGCTATAGACTCTATTTTAAAAAGCTACGTTATCCGTGAGTGCTATAGACTCTATTATAAAAAACTACGTTATCCGTGAGTGCTATAGACTCTATTATAAAAAGCTACGTAATCCGTGAGTGCTATAGACTCTATTATGAAAAGCTACGTTATCCGTGAGTGCTATAGACTCTATTATAAAAAGCTACGTTATCCGTGAGTGCTATAGACTCTATTATAAAAAGCTACGTTATTCGTGAGTGCTATAGACTCTATTATAAAAAGCTACGTTATCCGTGAGTGCTATAGACTCTTTTATCAAAAGCTACGTTATCCGTGAGTGCTTTAGACTCTATTATAAAAAGCTACGTTATCCGTGAGTGCTATAGACTCTATTATAAAAAGCTACGTCATCCGTGAGTGCTATAGACTCTTTTATCAAAAGCTACGTTATCCGTGAGTGCTATAGACTCTATTATAAAAAGCTACGTTATCCGTGAGTGCTATAGACTCTATTTTAAAAAGCTACGTTATCCGTGAGTGCTATAGACTCTATTATAAAAAGCTACGTTATCCGTGAGTGCTATAGACTCTATTATAAAAAGCTACGTTATCCGTGAGTGCTATAGACTCTTTTATCAAAAGCTACGTTATCCGTGAGTGCTATAGACTCTTTTATCAAAAGCTACGTTATCCGTGAGTGCTATAGACTCTATTATAAAAAGCTACGTTATCCGTGAGTGCTATAGACTCTATTATGAAAAGCTACGTTATCCGTGAGTGCTATAGACTCTATTATAAAAAGCTACGTTATCCGTGAGTGCTATAGACTCTATTATAAAAAGCTACGTTATCCGTGAGTGCTATAGACTCTTTTATCAAAAGCTACGTTATCCGTGAGTGCTATAGACTCTATTTTAAAAAGCTACGTTATCCGTGAGTGCTATAGACTCTATTATAAAAAACTACGTTATCCGTGAGTGCTATAGACTCTATTATAAAAAGCTACGTTATCCGTGAGTGCTATAGACTCTATTATGAAAAGCTACGTTATCCGTGAGTGCTATAGACTCTATTATAAAAAGCTACGTTATCCGTGAGTGCTATAGACTCTTTTATCAAAAGCTACGTTATCCGTGAGTGCTATAGACTCTATTATAAAAAGCTACGTTATCCGTGAGTGCTATAGACTCTTTTATCAAAAGCTACGTTATCCGTGAGTGCTATAGACTCTATTATAAAAAGCTACGTTATCCGTGAGTGCTATAGACTCTATTATAAAAAGCTACGTTATCCGTGAGTGCTATAGACTCTATTATAAAAAGCTACGTTATCCGTGAGTGCTATAGACTCTATTATAAAAAGCTACGTTATCCGTGAGTGCTATAGACTCTATTTTAAAAAGCTACGTTATCCGTGAGTGCTATAGACTCTATTATAAAAAGCTACGTTATCCGTGAGTGCTATAGACTCTTTTATCAAAAGCTACGTTATCCGTGAGTGCTTTAGACTCTATTATAAAAAGCTACGTTATCCGTGAGTGCTATAGACTCTATTATAAAAAGCTACGTTATCCGTGAGTGCTATAGACTCTTTTGTCAAAAGCTACGTTATCCGTGAGTGCTATAGACTCTATTATAAAAAGCTACGTTATCCGTGAGTGCTATAGACTCTATTTTAAAAAGCTACGTTATCCGTGAGTGCTATAGACTCTATTATAAAAAGCTACGTTATCCGTGAGTGCTATAGACTCTATTATGAAAAGCTACGTTATCCGTGAGTGCTATAGACTCTATTATAAAAAGCTACGTTATCCGTGAGTGCTATAGACTCTTTTATCAAAAGCTACGTTATCCGTGAGTGCTATAGACTCTATTATAAAAAGCTACGTTATCCGTGAGTGCTATAGACTCTATTATAAAAAGCTACGTTATCCGTGAGTGCTATAGACTCTTTTATCAAAAGCTACGTTATCCGTGAGTGCTATAGACTCTATTATAAAAAGCTACGTTATCCGTGAGTGCTATAGACTCTTTTATCAAAAGCTACGTTATCCGTGAGTGCTATAGACTCTATTATAAAAAGCTACGTTATCCGTGAGTGCTATAGACTCTATTATAAAAAGCTACGTTATCCGTGAGTGCTATAGACTCTATTATAAAAAGCTACGTTATCCGTGAGTGCTATAGACTCTATTTTAAAAAGCTACGTTATCCGTGAGTGCTATAGACTCTATTATAAAAAGCTACGTTATCCGTGAGTGCTATAGACTCTATTATAAAAAGCTACGTTATCCGTGAGTGCTATAGACTCTTTTATCAAAAGCTACGTTATCCGTGAGTGCTTTAGACTCTATTATAAAAAGCTACGTTATCCGTGAGTGCTATAGACTCTATTATAAAAAGCTACGTTATCCGTGAGTGCTATAGACTCTTTTGTCAAAAGCTACGTTATCCGTGAGTGCTATAGACTCTATTATAAAAAGCTACGTTATCCGTGAGTGCTATAGACTCTATTTTAAAAAGCTACGTTAACCGTGAGTGCTATAGACTCTATTATAAAAAGCTACGTTATCCGTGAGTGCTATAGACTCTATTATAAAAAGCTACGTTATCCGTGAGTGCTATAGACTCTATTATAAAAAGCTACGTTATCCGTGAGTGCTATAGACTCTATTATAAAAAGCTACGTTATCCGTGAGTGCTATAGACTCTATTATAAAAAACTACATCATCTGTGAGTGTTATAGACTCTATTATAAAAAGCTACGTTATCCGTGAGTGCTATAGACTCTATTATAAAAAGCTACGTTATCCGTGAGTGCTATAGACTCTATTATAAAAAGCTACGTTATCCGTGAGTGCTATAGACTCTTTTATCAAAAGCTACGTTATCCGTGAGTGCTATAGACTCTTTTATCAAAAGCTACGTTATCCGTAAGTGCTATAGACTCTATTTTAAAAAGCTACGTTATCCGTGAGTGCTATAGACTCTATTATGAAAAGCTACGTTATCCGTGAGTGCTATAGACTCTATTATAAAAAGCTACGTTATCCGTGAGTGCTATAGACTCTTTTATCAAAAGCTACGTTATCCGTGAGTGCTATAGACTCTATTTTAAAAAGCTACGTTATCCGTGAGTGCTATAGACTCTATTATAAAAAACTACGTTATCCGTGAGTGCTATAGACTCTTTTATAAAAAGCTACGTTATCCGTGAGTGCTATAGACTCTATTATGAAAAGCTACGTTATCCGTGAGTGCTATAGACTCTATTATAAAAAGCTACGTTATCCGTGAGTGCTATAGACTCTATTATAAAAAGCTACGTTATTCGTGAGTGCTATAGACTCTATTATAAAAAGCTACGTTATCCGTGAGTGCTATAGACTCTTTTATCAAAAGCTACGTTATCCGTGAGTGCTTTAGACTCTATTATAAAAAGCTACGTTATCCGTGAGTGCTATAGACTCTATTATAAAAAGCTACGTCATCCGTGAGTGCTATAGACTCTTTTATCAAAAGCTACGTTATCCGTGAGTGCTATAGACTCTATTATAAAAAGCTACGTTATCCGTGAGTGCTATAGACTCTATTTTAAAAAGCTACGTTATCCGTGAGTGCTATAGACTCTATTATAAAAAGCTACGTTATCCGTGTTTGCTATAGACTCTATTATAAAAAGCTACGTTATCCGTGAGTGCTATAGACTCTTTTATCAAAAGCTACGTTATCCGTGAGTGCTATAGACTCTTTTATCAAAAGCTACGTTATCCGTGAGTGCTATAGACTCTATTATAAAAAGCTACGTTATCCGTGAGTGCTATAGACTCTATTATGAAAAGCTACGTTATCCGTGAGTGCTATAGACTCTATTATAAAAAGCTACGTTATCCGTGAGTGCTATAGACTCTATTATAAAAAGCTACGTTATCCGTGAGTGCTATAGACTCTTTTATCAAAAGCTACGTTATCCGTGAGTGCTATAGACTCTATTTTAAAAAGCTACGTTATCCGTGAGTGCTATAGACTCTATTATAAAAAACTACGTTATCCGTGAGTGCTATAGACTCTATTATAAAAAGCTACGTTATCCGTGAGTGCTATAGACTCTTTTATCAAAAGCTACGTTATCCGTGAGTGCTATAGACTCTATTATAAAAAGCTACGTTATCCGTGAGTGCTATAGACTCTATTATAAAAAGCTACGTTATCCGTGAGTGCTATAGACTCTATTATAAAAAGCTACGTTATCCGTGAGTGCTATAGACTCTATTTTAAAAAGCTACGTTATCCGTGAGTGCTATAGACTCTATTATAAAAAGCTACGTTATCCGTGAGTGCTATAGACTCTATTATAAAAAGCTACGTTATCCGTGAGTGCTATAGACTCTTTTATCAAAAGCTACGTTATCCGTGAGTGCTTTAGACTCTATTATAAAAAGCTACGTTATCCATGAGTGCTATAGACTCTATTATAAAAAGCTACGTTATCCGTGAGTGCTATAGACTCTTTTGTCAAAACCTACGTTATCCGTGAGTGCTATAGACTCTATTATAAAAAGCTACGTTATCCGTGAGTGCTATAGACTCTATTATAAAAAGCTACGTTATCCGTGAGTGCTATAGACTCTTTTATCAAAAGCTACGTTATCCGTGAGTGCTATAGACTCTTTTATCAAAAGCTACGTTATCCGTGAGTGCTATAGACTCTATTATAAAAAGCTACGTTATCCGTGAGTGCTATAGACTCTATTATAAAAAGCTACGTTATCCGTGAGTGCTATAGACTCTATTTTAAAAAGCTACGTTATCCGTGAGTGCTATAGACTCTATTATAAAAAGCTACGTTATCCGTGAGTGCTATAGACTCTATTATACAAAGCTACGTTATCCGTGAGTGCTATAGACTCTTTTATCAAAATCTACGTTATCCGTGAGTGCTATAGACTCTTTTATCAAAAGCTACGTTATCCGTGAGTGCTATAGACTCTATTTTAAAAAGCTACGTTATCCGTGAGTGCTATAGACTCTATTATGAAAAGCTACGTTATCCGTGAGTGCTATAGACTCTATTATAAAAAGCTACGTTATCCGTGAGTGCTATAGACTCTTTTATCAAAAGCTACGTTATCCGTGAGTGCTATAGACTCTATTTTAAAAAGCTACGTTATCCGTGAGTGCTATAGACTCTATTATAAAAAACTACGTTATCCGTGAGTGCTATAGACTCTATTATAAAAAGCTACGTTATCCGTGAGTGCTATAGACTCTATTATGAAAAGCTTCGTTATCCGTGAGTGCTATAGACTCTATTATAAAAAGCTACGTTATCCGTGAGTGCTATAGACTCTTTTATCAAAAGCTACGTTATCCGTGAGTGCTATAGACTCTATTATAAAAAGCTACGTTACCCGTGAGTGCTATAGACTCTTTTATCAAAAGCTACGTTATCCGTGAGTGCTATAGACTCTATTATAAAAAGCTACGTTATCCGTGAGTGCTATAGACTCTATTATAAAAAGCTACGTTATCCGTGAGTGCTATAGACTCTATTATAAAAAGCTACGTTATCCGTGAGTGCTATAGACTCTATTATAAAAAGCTACGTTATCCGTGAGTGCTATAGACTCTATTATGAAAAGCTACGTTATCCGTGAGTGCTATAGACTCTATTATAAAAAGCTACGTTATCCGTGAGTGCTATAGACTCTATTATAAAAAGCTACGTTATCCGTGAGTGGTATAGACTCTTTTATCAAAAGCTACGTTATCCGTGAGTGCTATAGACTCTATTATAAAAAACCTACGATATTCGTGAGTGCTATAGACTCTATTATAAAAAACTACATCATCTGTGAGTGTTATAGACTCTATTATAAAAAGCTACGTTATCCGTGAGTGCTATAGACTCTATTATAAAAAGCTACGTTATCCGTGAGTGCTATAGACTCTTTTATCAAAAGCTACGTTATCCGTGAGTGCTATAGACTCTTTTATCAAAAGCTACGTTATCCGTGAGTGCTATAGACTCTATTTTAAAAAGCTACGTTATCCGTGAGTGCTATAGACTCTATTATAAAAAACTACGTTATCCGTGAGTGCTATAGACTCTATTATAAAAAGCTACGTTATCCGTGAGTGCTATAGACTCTATTATGAAAAGCTACGTTATCCGTGAGTGCTATAGACTTTATTATAAAAAGCTACGTTATCCGTGAGTGCTATAGACTCTTTTATCAAAAGCTACGTTATCCGTGAGTGCTATAGACTCTATTATAAAAAGCTACGTTATCCGTGAGTGCTATAGACTCTTTTATCAAAAGCTACGTTATCCGTGAGTGCTATAGACTCTATTATAAAAAGCTACGTTATCCGTGAGTGCTATAGACTCTATTATAAAAAGCTACGTTATCCGTGAGTGCTATAGACTCTTTTATCAAAAGCTACGTTATCCGTGAGTGCTATAGACTCTATTATAAAAAGCTACGTTATCCGTGAGTGCTATAGACTCTATTTGTAAAAGCTACGTTATCCGCGAGTGCTATAGACTCTATTATAAATAGCTACGTTATCCGTGAGTGCTATAGACTCTACTTTAAAAAGCTACGTTATCCGTGAGTGCTATAGACTCTATTATAAAAAGCTACGTTATCCGTGAGTGCTATAGACTCTATTTGTAAAAGCTACGTTATCCGCGAGTGCTATAGACTCTATTATAAATAGCTACGTTATCCGTGAGTGCTATAGACTCTACTTTAAAAAGCTACGTTATCCGTGAGTGACATAGACTCTATTTTTTTAATATAAAATTAGGGTAAAAATCACGCGAAGGAAAGTCGCGGACAAAATCTAGTCCAAACTACCAATATTAAAAAGAGATAAAATAAGTTTGCATCTAGCTAGGGGGGCTATCTACAAAACTACTCATCCATTCAAAAATTATTTTACCAACAGGCACTACGTGATCAAAGTGTTAGTAGATTGTAAAAACAAATTGGGATCAAAGTATTAGTAGAAAATAAAATGGGAATAAAAATAGTGACCTCCAAAAATAGTAAATGATCACCAAATCTTAGTCTCCAAGTAATATAATGACCATCAAAAATAGTAAATGATAACCAAATCTTAGTCACCAAATCTTTAGACCTGTAAGTCCCCCCTGGGGCGGATCCGACATGGTTAGGTTAGGTTAGAACTGTGACCTACGCACGAGATGAGTGAGCGGAGCGAGAGTGCTGCGGCAGCGGCCGCCTAGTGCCAGAACCAAATCGCTTTTTACAGTCAAACTCATACATTTCTACAATTGTTTGGTTAAATGTTGGTGATCATTTACTATTTTTGATAAGCCAAGTAAAATTGACGCGGCTTGGTTTTATTTGGCCGAAGCAAATCCAATGGTGTTGGAGCGCCTAATCAACCCACAGCGGCATGTCATATTTATATCCCAGTACCCTTCTGTATAACTCATTGTAAATTAGGTATCACTCATTGTAATGTATCATTTCTTCTTTTCTTACTCATGTCAAATTACTTGCGATTGTTTTACTCTTTGTCGCTTACACGAAAATATAATATTTATCTTGCACTGAGTATTCCATCATTTATCCATTCAGCAAATCCCGTAAATTCCTGCACATGGTCCGTAACGAGCTGGATAACTTATAATTTATAGAAGAGCAGCGGCCATACTCAAGGAAATAAGGACTTTATTATCCACGTACCGTGGACGATATTTGCCGGTGGATTGGAGTGATCTCAAGCAAGCTATTATCGGTGTACAGCGTTTATCGTACAGTCTAATATCGTCACCCAACACTCAGGTAGAATAAAAGTGTTAGTTGGTAGCAAGTCATTTTCAAGTATTCCTGTATCATTTTCAGGTTGACTACACTCATCTCCCAGTATGTCCGAGGAACGGGACCTAGTTAAAAAGCGAGGTAGCTTTAAGGGTCGTTTGACTGCGTTCGTCAAATT
Source organism: Charanyca ferruginea (assembly GCA_947361185.1). Classification (NCBI taxonomy): domain Eukaryota; kingdom Metazoa; phylum Arthropoda; class Insecta; order Lepidoptera; family Noctuidae; genus Charanyca; species Charanyca ferruginea. The sequence continues at coordinate 28,445,715 of OX376061.1, read as the reverse complement.
TCTGGACTCACTCAAGGACAAAGAATTATCAAAATGTGATGTGTCTGAATTGCAGTTGCGCATGGGTAAGATCGAGTCGTTGTATGAGCAGTATGATGAGGTACAGTTACGTCTGGAATGCATTCTAGATGATCTTTTATTGCAATACTCTGAGCGTACTGAATTCGAGTCTCTTTATTATAAATCCTTGTCTAAAGCCCAGAACATTCTGAGTGATTTTAATAAGGATAGTAAATCGATGGAAAGTTGTAAAAGTTCTAATGCTAGCATGCACAAGCCGGTTAAGTTGCCAATGATTCAGTTGCCAAAGTTTGCTGGATTATATTCCAATTGGTTAGAATTTCGCGACACCTTTGCTAGTCTAATTCATAATAACGATGAAATTGACAACATCAACAAATTCCATTACTTGAGAGCATCTCTTGAAGGTACTGCTGCAGTAGTGATCAAATGTATTGAGTTTTCATCAAGCAATTACTCTGTGGCATGGCAGATGTTATGTGATCGATTTGACAATAAAAGATTATTGGTACAAAATCATGTATCTGCATTGTTTAATATCGAGTCGATCTCAAGGGAATCTTCTGTTGCAATAAAGAGTTTAATAGATAATTTAAATAAAGATTTGCGAGCATTAGAGTCGTTAGGGGAGCCTGTTAAACATTGGGACACACTTTTAGTTTATATTGTTACCCGCAAGCTTGATCAAAAGACCTATCGTGAGTGGGAGGAGTACAAAGGTAGGATGAACAAAGACGGCATTATCACGTTCGACGCATTTATGCAATTTCTACGTAATCGAGCCGATCTAATCGAAACCTTAGAATTAGTTCGCAATAATTATTCCCAAACGCCTTGTAAATCAGGCCCTTAGATCAAGTCTATGGTATCAACACAATCTTCTAACAGTTCTAGCACTGAATTAGCTCTTAAATTATGCCATAAGTGTAATTCCACCGATCACACTTTAAATAATTGTCCAGAGTTTCTCGCTTTAAGCAATGATGATCGTCTAAAACTACTACCTAGTTATAAAGTCTGTTACAACTGTTTTCGTTCAGGTCACTATGCTAACAAATGTAGAAAACCAGGTTGTAAACTATGCAAACGTAGGCATAACACACTAATTCACGTAGATTTTAAAGGTACTATTGCGAATACACTTCGGGATAATAATTCGAATAACAATTTGTCTGTATCGTCTTCTTTACCGTCTTCTACCACTGCTACAAATAACGTAGCCTTGTCAACAAACATTGCATCTGACCATGGTTATAAGCAGCGAGATGTGTTGTTGTCGACCGCCCTTATCAAAATACGGGACTATAATGGTTGTGTGCATCTCGTTCGCGCGGTTCTTGATAGCGGTAGCACCTCATCGTTCATTACAGACAAATTGTGTAAAAAACTCAATTTAACAACTAGTCAAGTAAATAAGTCTATTCTTGGCATCAATAATATCACTTCGCACGTAGTCAAAACATGTCGGGTTAAGATTACCTCTTTAGATGACAGTTTTGCATTCGAACTTCATTGTTTTGTTCTGCCAGACATTACAAGTAACGTACCGTGCCGTGAAATAAACATTTCTGATTTCGAGATACCGTCGAATATTATTTTAGCTGATCCTACATTTTATAAGCCTGCTGATGTTGATTTGTTAATCGGCGCTGACCTTTTTTGGGAGTTGTTAGGATGTCAAAGACTAAAGTTAGGTGCCGGAAAACCAGTCTTATGTGAAACCCGTCTAGGATGGATAGTTTCCGGTCCAATTACTCAAAATTATAATTCAATGCTGTCGAATGACGTAAAGTGTAACTTTTCTAAAATGGTTTCTGATAGCGATAGTAGCTGGGAAGAGCTCAGAACAGAACTGAAAAAGTTTTGGCAATTAGAGGAGGTGAATGCGATATCATCCGATTCTTACATGCCAGAAGAAAAATTATGTGAGGATAATTTCGTTAAAAATACGACACGATTATCTGATGGTCGTTTTTGTGTTCGCATACCCCTTAAGAAAGATCCTTCAGTTCTAGGACATTCCTTTAAGAAAGCCACAATGTGTTTACAGTCTTTAGAGTGTAGATTAAAAGTTAAGCCAGACTTCAGTATAATGTATCATGACTTTTTGTTAGAATACGAGTCACTTGGTCATATGACAAAAATTAATAAGCCTAATTTGTGTACTGGTTATTTTATTCCACATCACGGAATATTACGTGAGTCGAGTACTACGACCAAACTTCCATTGCCCAATGAGATTAGTAAACATTTTGATATTGTAATAAAGTCTTTGCCTGTTTTAAATCATTTCCGTATTCCGCGAATTGTAGTCTGCAATTTATATACGGAGCTTGAACTCCATATTTTTACAGATGCGTCTGAGTCCGCATATGGTGCTTGCGTCTACATTCGCAGTGTTAATGGTAGAGGTGAGCATTTGGTTCGTTTATTGATGGCCAAGAGTCGAGTGGCTCCCATAAAGCCTACAACAATTCCGCGGCTGGAGTTGTGTGGTGCGGTAGTCGGTGCTCGTCTTTATGAGAAGGTGATGAGCTCACTTCGAGTGAAGATCAGTCGGGTCTATTGTTGGACTGATTCGACCATCGTGTTGGGATGGTTGCAGATGATGCCTACCAAACTTCAACCGTTAGTACGCAACCGCGTTGCTGAAGTTTTGGATAAGGCGGGTAACTGTACATGGCGGCACGTTCCAACCGACCAAAACCCAGCAGACCTAATTTCTCGTGGCGTGGAAATCAGTGTTCTGCAGGATTTAGATCTGTGGTGGTGTGGACCAAATTTCTTAGGACTAGACCCGTCTGAGTGGCCTTCTCAAATTAAGTGTCCAGGACAGGAGTCGTTACCGGAGACTCGACCTAATATAGTGTTAAATGCTGTTATTGATGATTCAAACCGAGAGGTTTTGATTGATTTTTGTCGCTATTCTAATTACTCACGGCTTATACGCTCTGTTGCTTACCTATTGAGATTTATTAAGTCATGTAGAAAACATTATCCAAAGGCTAATTATTTGTCACACGACGAGTTACAAGATGTATTAAATGTTGTCATTATTCTAAGTCAGTCTCAATCATTTCCCGAGTATAATTTACTTGTAAATAAAAGGAGCTTACCTAAAGGGAGCTCTCTTCTCAAGTTAAATGTTTTTTTGGACGACAAAAATATAATGCGAGTAGGCGGACGCCTCGATAATTCTAATTTTGCTTACCATAAAAAGCACACTATTTTATTACAGTCCACTCATAAGTTAACAAAATTATTATTTCATTTCGAGCATAGAAAGGTGATGCATGCTGGCCCACAATTACTGTTAGCTTCCATTAGGGAATCTTACTGGCCAATAGGAGGTCGCAACTTGGCGAAGGCCTGTTATCACAAATGTGTTCTGTGTCACCGTATGAAGGGCAAGGCTGTCCCTCCGTTGATGGGTAACTTACCACAAGAACGCCTTCGTCCAGGTCATCCTTTTGAGAGCACGGGCGTTGATTATGCCGGCCCTATTATGTGTGCTAGTCGGCAGGGTCGTGGATGCAGGCTGGTAAAGGTGTATGTCGCAATTTTTATTTGCTTTACAACCAAGGCTATTCATTTGGAGCTCGTTGGCGATTTAACTAGCAATAGTTACTTACTGGCTTTGTATCGATTTATTTCTCGGAGAGGTAAACCCCTAGATATTTTTTCGGATAACGGTACCTCATTTGTCGGTGCATACAATGACCTTTCGAAGTTTTTAAAATTACATAGTTCGACCTTGGGTGAAAGTGCAGCGAACGATGGAATAAGGTTCCACTTTATACCAGCATATACCCCGCATTTCGGTGGGCTCTGGGAGGCGGGTGTTAAGTCAGCAAAGTATCACCTTCAAAGAGTGTTGGGAAATTGTAATTTGACGTTCGAGGAGCTATACACCGCACTGACTAAGATTGAAGCCATCTTGAACTCTCGCCCGCTAACGCCGTTATCTTCAGATACTGCAGATTATACGCCGCTTACGCCAGGACATTTTCTTGTAGGACGGCCTCTTACTTTTTTGCCGCAACCTGACTACCAGGATTACTCTGCCAACCATCTGTCTCGATTCAAAAGGATTGAACAACTACGACAACATTTCTGGAGCAGATGGAGCAAGGAATATGTTGCAGAATTACAAGTGCGGTCCAAATGGCGTTCGTGCAAGAACGGATTGAAATTGAACTCCTTAGTCGTGATTAAGGAGGATAATGTTCCTCCTCTGAAGTGGAGACTTGGACGAGTGGTGGCTGTTCACCCGGGAACAGATCGCATCGCTCGAGTAGCAGACATCCAGACATCGACTGGAGTCGTTCGGAGGGCATTTAACAGAATCTGCCCATTGCCCCTGTCATCTGAATCTGGTTGAAACCGTTGTTTTCAACGCCCGGGGGCATGTTGGAGCGCCTAATCAACCCACAGCGGCATGTCATATTTATATCCCAGTACCCTTCTGTATAACTCATTGTAAATTAGGTATCACTCATTGTAATGTATCATTTCTTCTTTTCTTACTCATGTCAAATTACTTGCGATTGTTTTACTCTTTGTCGCTTACACGAAAATATAATATTTATCTTGCACTGAGTATTCCATCATTTATCCATTCAGCAAATCCCGTAAATTCCTGCACAAATGGTCATCTCACTATAAAGTAAATTCCGTATTTCGCTTTCAGCAGCTGCCGCACTCGACTCCCCAGAGACTTCAATCCACAGTGCCTTACTGATTCGAGCGACCTTTCAGTGGAACAGGAGTGACGTCATAATAGTAGATAGGTAGTTGAGAAAGCTTTGAGGTAGGTAGTTAGGGGTGATTGATTGTCAGAGGATGGTGGGCGAACTTGATTAGAATAATAATACGTAAAGCTTGCCACGTATTCCACTTGAGGATACTCAAGTATAGAGGCCAGCACATTAAACCGTACCAAACTTTAAAATTATCCCGATTGAATGTGAGCCTTAGATTTTCAATTTTTTGAAATTTCTTTGATAGATTTTCAACCTTATTACAAGGTTGAAAATCTATCAAAGAAATTTGACAGATAGTTCTAGATTGATGTGCGGGTTTATGTACATACCTACCCATGTTTGGAGTAAACTGACAACTTTGTTGACCCATATTATATGTCATATTATATATAATTATTATGTCAAGCGAGATCTCAGGCCACATGATCTTAAGTGGTGGTAATAAACATATTGTAAAGAAAAAAATTAAAGAGCATGTATGATATGGAGTTTCTTGACCATCCTTCTACATACGAAACTACCATTTGGAATGGGCAACTAGATTCAAATGTTCAATTATAACGTTCAAAACTGCCTTTTAATGGTCTAATTGAAATAAATGATTTGACTTTTGACTTTGACTTTAACGTTAGTCACCGCTGGCTACAGAATTTTCCAAAATATATTTATTTATTTATTTTATTTTACAGAAAGCATACAGATTAATAACAGAATTAAAATGTTTTATAGGTAGGAAAAATGGCATACAAGCTCCCACATGTTAACAACGAACACAGTTCTTTGCGATGACTAAATGCATACTTTGACAGCGATTTACAAATAACGATAACTTATATTTTTTTTTGTTGTAACAAAAGAGATGACGTGGCGAAATGAGAACAAAAAAATGCACCTACTCATTTTATCTCGAGGTTGTCGTAGAAGGCAACTAAAGGAAAATCCGTAAGTCGGGCAGCAGCAGCTTCCGCGTACTGAACAACTTCACTGCGATCCTCAAGACGCCTGCCAATCGTCAATCAATTTTTATTTATTTATTTATTATAGGCCTCCCGCCTTTGTTTAACAATGGACGTCTTTCAGATGATGACTCCATAACTATGTTACAGACTAATATTTATTCCAGAATTGTCAGACACTTTAAAGTTACTGGCTGAAATTACAGCCCACGGAAAGTGTATGAGGATAACGAATAATATTTTTTTACAGTGTCCTGTAAAACTTTTATTTAAAACAGCTCTGTCACACTTAAACGAAAATGAGTAGGTAAGGTAAGTTTTATGCCTGATAACTAAAACACGGACCCAGCATTGAAGCTAACAAGTACGTATACCTTTTTAACAACATATTCTACTATCTTTCCTCTAACTTTCAGCCGTGCTGAAATAATGTGGGTTTGGCGACTCTGGGATCTGAAATGTGGTACAATATTTATTGTGCTTACTTCTTTGTTTCTAGTTTATAATTATTTAAATTTTCGCTCGTACAATGGTAAAAATGGTCTGGTGTAAATGGATGAAAAAGTTGATGACTTTTATTTTTACAACGTTCTTTTATAATCACTTACAAAAATACATTTTAGAAAGGGTATAAATATAATGATCACCAAAAAATACTTTAGGATCTTAAGCTCCCTTACCAAAAAAAGATACTAAATTATACCAAATGTCACCAAATCTTAGTGTGCAAAATAACCAAAATCTTTTTGACCCCCCTGGGGCGGACCCGACATGGTTAGGTTAGGTTAGAACTGTGACGCCCTACGCACGAGGCGAGCGAGCGGACTGAGCATGCCGTGGCAGCGGCCGCCGAGTGCCAGAATCAAATCGCTTTTTACAGTCAAACTCATACATTTCTACAATACTTTAGAAAACACTATTTTGGTGACCATTTACTATTTTTGGTTTTATTTTATTTACTACTATTGGTGATCATTTAGTAGATCTGGAGGTTCGTTACACATAAGCCTTTTAAAAATGCCTGCTTGCATTACATTTTCTCAACTGTGTTTGGGTCGGTTTCCAGTGTAACCAGACGCAGCTGAATAGCAGTATTTTACGTGATCCAACTGCCTATCTGACGCCCACGACCCAGGTCTATCTCGGTTTGGTTTCCGCACTTAGATCCTTTAGATGGGCCATTGTACGTGAGCCATGGCGGCCATTGTTCCAACCAGCCCACCTCCCTCCAGAAGCAAATCAGTCTTTCCAGGCTTCTCAGGGCATCTGCTCCACGACCCAGTTATTGAGTAGGTAACATGATATTTACTGAAAAGACTGATTGTCAGTCATTCGAGCTTCTGACTATCCGTATCGACTGTCAGAGATCTTCGAATGACAGCCAGAGGTTTTACGTCCTATCCGAGGCACGGAGGGGTCTCGGTACGAAATGGATGGTGAGTGATGACCCAACCGACCTCGTCAAGCGTAGCTTACCTATGAACGATCGATCAGTATGGATTTTACTTATCCACGAGCTCCTCCATTTAAAAAATACATTAGGATTAAAATTTAAGTTACTTTTTCGTTTCATTCACATAACAAAATAAAATAAAAATAAAAAAGCCTTTTATTTCATGCATTTGACACATTATTTACATTGTACACATTATTATTATGTATTAAGATTGAATGGATAAAAAAAATTATTGGATAATCATTTCGTTCCTAGTGTGTCTGTGTAATGTGTGTTAATATTATTATTGGATGTTATTTATTATTATTTATTTATTAATTGTGTAACCCAAATATGGATAATTTATTTTATTTGAAATAAAGAATTTGATTTGATTTGATTTAATTATAACATAAAATTAAAATGACTTTAGTTACCAAAAAATTAGATTAATAATTAGATTTAAAGCATGCATGAACCTCTCAAGAAGTGAGGGTGAAGGCCTCCTCCAGAGAACACCAGTGGTCTCGGTCTTTAGCTTTTGTCAGCCAGTTCCTTCCTGCGACTTTTGTAGTAGTCATTCACATACTTAGACTAAAATAAATATTTTACGAAACTTTTCAATTAAGTAGTAACATTACTTGGTAATGCAGACCACAAAAAGGTTATATTCAATAAGCCCGAGCCATGGACGTGAATATCAATGCAATATACCTTTTAAGTACATACTTCAGCTCACGGCTCCACACAAGCTTAAAATGTGATCAGAATACTTTACTTTAAAGTTTTGTATTGGAAAAGAGTTTATGTAAATAACAATAAAGTTCAAAATGAAGTGTAGAATTGAGATTATTTTTAGATTCTTAATAACATAAACTTAGAAGCCATTAGTTTTGTTATTATTTACCACTATAAGTAAGCTACTAAATTACTAAAACAATCGCCCGGTCTTGCGCAATCATAGTAGTTTAAGATGCTAGGGTGACCACCTGACCTAGGACATGACTGAAAAGCTAAGGATAGACGGAGGAATATGACTTTATAAAGGTATAAGTACTACTTACCTTACTTCGTATGCCCTTTTCAAAAGTCAAAGTCAAATCATTTATTTCAATTAGACCATTAAAGGCACTTTTGAACGTCATATTGTAAAATTTTAATCTAGTTGCCCATTCCAAATGATAGTTTCGTATGGAGAAGAATGGGCAAGAAACTTCATTTCAGGCATCATGTATGCAGGAGGTGCATTTATTTTAATTAAACCATTTGCAGGTAATTTTGAACTGTAGGGACTTTGGCTGGTTTCGAGTACTGTAGCACAAAATATAAAGGGTACAGAAGGACCGCTCCCGCCATCTTCAAAAATAATTACCTGAACTTGCCAGACTCACTAGGGCTGCTACTGTATTGACTCTATAGGTTTTATTTTGACAATATGAAATTTTATTGACACTGGTTGGAACTCTTTGCAATTTTTTATAACAAAATTTTCTTGTTCGTCGTGAAATTTCAATTTCATCATTTATTCATTTTTCATTCAGACAGTCATCCATATGGTGTCGGACGTAAAGAATAGCACCATCCCATATCTTCCCGTGCGTGTCGTAAGAGGCGACTAAGGGACTCACCAGAGAATGGGCAGCAGCGTTCTCTGTGCCTTTTTAACAAACATACTGCGATCGCCAACCCTCCTGCCAAGCGTGGCGATTATGGCAAAAGCCCCCATTTCTTGGGGGCTGTAATGATGATGATGATGATGATGACTGCTTGAGAATGCCTATAAACGTAATGTCAATGTGTGCGTACTAAAAATGGCGGTTTGTTCTGAGTGGTCTCTCTGCTCGGGCGCGACGCAGCTTTACGTACTTTGTGACTGTAGGTAATACAACCTTATTTGTGATAGTTTTGACTACCTTGTTCGAATTAAGAAGAACAAAACAGCCCTACGGGCCGACAGAACTCATCATCCGTCTAACTTTCTCCCAACTATAGTGGGGTCGGCTACCAGTCTAACCGGATGCAGCTGAATACCAGTGTTTTACATGGAGCGACTACCTATCGGACCTCCACAACCCAGTTACTAGGTAACACGATACCCTTGGTAAGGCTGCTTATTGATAAAATATCCAATATAAGAAGTATTAAGTGAGAGCTCGTAGCTATGGACAACCGTACGGATCGACCACTTATGACGGTTAAGCTACTCTTACCGCGGTCAGTCCGTGGATGGGTGCCCATTCATTTCATACCGAGACCTCTCCGTGCCTGAGATAGTACGTAAAGTCCTCGATCCCGGCTGTCATTCGTAGATCTTTGACTGTCATGATAGGTAGTCATCCCATATCTTCCAGTGGGTGTCGTAAGAGGCGACTAAAGGACTAACCAGAGAATGGGCAGCAGCGTTATCTGTGCCTTTGTAACAACCATACTGCGATCGCCAACCCGCCTGCCAAGCGTGGCGATTATGGCAAACCCCCCCCCCCTTGGGGAGGCCCATGTCCAGCAGTGGACGTCTTTCGGCTAAAATGATGATGATGATAGGTAGTCAGAAGCCATAATAATATCTTGACAATACAAAACAACAAACTCAAAGCCACCGCCACCGACTTCCGAAAGTAAAGTAATGTGTGTTCTGTGCTAAAGTTATTTATCACTTTTTAGTTTTTGAAGGTGGTTTTCTTTTTTTGAAAAAACTTTTTACAGGATAGTATTAATCATAATAATAACGTTTATTGTGTTCAAAAGTTATACACCATCAATTTTAGGTTTGGAGTCTTTATTTAAGCAATTTATGCCTGTATTGACTCCGCTCCTTCACAACAGTAGGTACTTACTTAAAACACAGTGAAAACGGTACATAGGTATAGTAAAACAAAATATAATATATAATTATGTGAACGTGTGTGTGCGTGTGCATGAGTGTGCATGTGTTGTTAAGTGTACAGTCGGTGATAGCTATTATCTGACCCACTAAAAGTTAGACGAATTTTAACCTTATGCAGTTAGCAGTAGATAAGTGTTATTTGATACGTACGAACTAGAACGACTTGTTCAAGGTAGGCATATATTAAAGAATATAGTTATGCCAATTTAATCTTTAACACGTAACGATAAGGTAGATAATATACAGTGACTACTGTTTTGTCACATGATGTAGTTGTTAATTTCAACAATTTTAATTAAGTCTGTTTGGTCTAGTGGTTGAACCAGTGAAAACAAGTGAGTCTTATTGGTTGCGAGTTCGAAACTAACCTTTTACTTTTTGTAGTTTTTCAATATTCATTTATGTTTTTTGAATTGAAAATACTATTTCTATTAGATTAAGAAAAGTAGATTTAAATTAATAATATATAAATACAAATAACCACAAAAAAATAAAAACAATAATGATAATGATAAAGATTTTATTCAAAATAAATAAAAAATAATTACTTACAACATTTTAAAAGAAGTTAGAATAATAAACTACTTATGCTATGCGTGAATTTTCTGTTTAAGTTGCTAACGCGACAACAAAACAGTTTTTCGTTTTAATAGTGCCCATAAAATACCCATTTTTATTATTTTTTAAGTAGGTAAGTAGTTACATGCTTTACAAAGTGTTGAATGTAGTGAATCAACATGTTGTAATATGTTTAGAAATATACCTATAATATTTCTATTTTATAACAATAACATCACCACATTAACTTACTGTCATACATACCTACCTACTTATAAAATATTAGTGAAAACAGCACTAAATACTTTGATGTATTACATACTTTTTTTGATTTTTTTAAAGTATTTTTAGTTTTAAATATTATGATCGTTATAAGAACCTGCATCATTGTATGAAACACTGCCTTAGAAATTATGATAACAACAGATTATTTAACACACACACTGACGTAAGTATTGTTGACTGCAGGCGGTGATGCTGTCTTAATAGCGAAGTGGAGCACCATCTTTTTCTATAATTTGTTGCAAGCTGCTTCGCATACTGCACACCATGTTCCAGCAAGTATCACTTCCTCTCATGAGTTCCCACGTTGAAGTCACAAGTTGCGCCAAATTTTCTTTTATCCTGACTTCTGATGAATCTCAGTTTAAAATCATTTCAACCCCACAAGTTTTCTATTGGATTCAGATCAGGACTTTTAGATGGCCAACTTATTGTTTTGATACCTTCTTGACTGGTTAGCCAATTTTGCACCACAGCATCTCTGCACGAAGTAAATATCCGTGTTTGGCTAAGCAACACGCACAGTCGGCAACATTACATCACGTAACATTTCCAAATATTAGCGACTATTAAATCGGCCTCCAATTTCCACAAGTTCTTAGTCGTTGGTCCTGGAGGATCCTTTTGAACATTTCCTGTTTCTTTAAAACGCCTTAACCACAATCTCACAGTATTTTCTGAAACAAAGAAATTAAACGGTGTTACCTTTCGTTTAAGTATATAAAAAAAATGTTTGTTTACGTCACGGCACAAGGAATAGCTAGATATAAAAACGTGGTTTAAAATTAGAAAAATACACTTACTGCTATATTAAGTCTCCTTGCAATCTCTCTGATGCCAATATTCTCCTCGTGCAAATACATTATTTTGTGTTTTAAATAATCACTCAATTGAGACATGTTAATAAAGCTACAAAGATTATATTTAAAAATTTGAAAAAGGCGTGGGCTATTCGCAATTTAGAAAGGCAACATAGATAATGTTCGCGCGTAGTCATTGCAATTGTGCGTAGACTGGCTTTAGTTATAGTCCCGGTATTTTTTTATTTTCCTACCCATATCCTTAGTAAGATTTGAATATCAGTTTTACAATGAATACGCATTTGTCTTTCAACTACCCACTTTTTACAAGTTAGGTTAAAATGACACAATACTGTGATAAACTTTAAGTCTTACCGCATAAAAATCAAAATTGCGTAACAAGTTATAAATATCCTAACGCTAACGTTTTAAAGATCAATTTTGCGTGTCTGTTTTATTATTGTATTTGTTTATCGAGTAGCGCTAGTCAGATGAACTCATACAAATTGAATAACCCTTATTGTTACAGACAGAGGGTTTAAACTCGTTTGTTTTTAGGGTGGGTCAGGTAACAGCTATCACCCACTGTACATGAGTGTAATAGATGTGTGTTTGTGTGTGTGTGTGTGTGTGAATGTACGTGTAGGTATGGGAGAGTCTCTGAGAGTGTGTGAGTGGATCGTGTACTTGGATTACGTTACGTTTGTAGTAAAGCTTCAGTATTTTCATATGTCAATGGTTTTATCCAGTCAATCAACCTTTTTTTTCATATGATAAGATTTTGCATGTACGAAAGTATTAAAAACCGCTATTCGATGTTACTAGACACTTCCCGTGGGCCGTAACTACAATCAGACGCTTTAGGTATTTGCTGCGGATAAAGCATTTTCAATATAGAAATGCTTTAGAATAGTTACAAAAGAAAATTCACACATGATTAGCATAAATCGCGACTAGTCGTCCATAAAAAGGGTTCCTTCATTGTAAAGAAATAATACCTACATGAATACATTTAACTTTACGCCTACTTACTTAAGATGTCACACTTGAATAGAGAAATTTCACAATAATTTTTGTCCGCGAATTTTTCCATATGAATTTTCTTACTAACAAATCTCTGTTTTCTTTATATAGCCTGAGGCATCGGGGGTAAGGTAACTTATTATAAGCGAAAGAATTTTCAAAATCAGAGCAGTCGTTTCGGAGATTTAGCTTTATAATATGAAGTGTCCTTCACGACACAATTCTCACTTATAAAAACGTCATGAAAATCAATAAAATTTTGAGTAGGTGTGTAGGTACGCAAAAATAGTCAAGAAATACTAATAAATGGTCACCAAGGTCTACCCACGAAACTTTATATGTAAGAATACTACTTTTTTAAGCACATTCTGAGGAATAGAAGGAAAGATAGCGGCATTGTAAAGTTGACCCTAAATCTAAGTGTATTAGGTAATTATTTAAGTAAAATAAATAAAGCTAGGTACTTAATAAGTTAGATAATACCATTAATCAAATAATTCCATGACACAGCTTTCCTAAAAGAATACTTAATTTTAGCTCTAAAAACCTTATAAGATTTTTAGTAGCTCTGAAATCAGAAATAGAGTCATCAGAATTAGTAAATTGGGTTGACAAAGAAGTGAAGGCATCCTCATCATATCATCCTGTTGCCGTCCACTGCTGAACGTAGGCCTCCCCAAGATATCGCTAACCAACCCGCTGCCAGCCACCTAGAAGTGACGTCATTAGTACAAAAGATACAGTAAATGACCTCCAAAAATAGTAAATGATCACCAACATTTGAACCCATTTTAATGTTTAACGAACCTCCAGATATAGTAAATGACTTCCAAAAATAATAAATGCTCCAAAAGTAAATGATCACATCATCAGAAATGTATGAGTTTGACTGTAAAAAGCGATTCGATTCTGGCACTCGGCGACCGCTGCCGCGGCACGCTCGCTCCGCTTGCTCGCCTCGTGCGTAGGGGGTTCTCACCGAACCTAACCATGACGGATCCGCCCCAGAGGGGACTTAAGGGTCCTAAGATTTGGTGATCATTTACTATTTTTGATGGTCATTATATTTATTCCCTTAAAAATCTATGGGGAATTGCGTTTTAAAACAGCTCATAAAAAGTATTTCGATTGATTGGTGGAGTCAGAAAATTGAGTATTTTGTAATTAGAGTTACTTGAGCTGTTAAGGTTATTTGAACCAAGTAATCTTATTATAATTTCCTGGTTGAATACAAAGAGCTCCAAAAATACAATAACAAAAATAATTATTCCATCCGCTATTCACAATTTAATGAAACGTTCATAACGAACCATTTTATATAAAACCTCTTTGCAAAAGTAGCAAACGGAAATGGAAATTAATTTTATTATTCTAATTTAAATAAACACTTTTGGCTTTGCAAGTGTCTTTGACAAGTCCAAAATAACAATGGCGTCTGTCTCACTCTTAACTTGAATAATCGAAAGGGCAGATAATTCTCAAATTTCGAGATAATGCTGGCACTAGAATTACTTAGCATTCACAAGATCTAGAGTTTCAGGTGTTGCAACTTACATCAAAAGTTCCTAGTTGTTAAGACATTGTCAAACACTTTAGTGTCTTACGTTTGACACAAGCAACCGGCAACCAGAAATGAATAATAATAATTAAAACCTCGTGGAATCAGAAGTACCATACAACAGGTATGTGCCCGATCCAGTTCTTGAAAATGGCAATGTCACATTGTACTGGGATCGATCCATCATCACTGACAGGACTATTGTAGCCAATAAGCCTGATATAGCGGTGGTGGATCGATTGGAGAGGCGCGCAATGATTATTGGAATAGCTGTTCCTCATGACGAGAACCTCATGAGGTTCTCGTCATGAGGAGCAGCTTCATGAAGGCCGAGAAAGACAAGCAGATAAAGTATCTTGACTTGGCCCATGAGGTTGTCGACATGTGGAATGTGGACTCAGCGATCATTGTGCCGATAATTGTTACAGCCAATGGCTTAATTGCCAAGAGCCTCGACCAACATCTAAGGTGGCTCTCGTTAGAAGCCTGGATCAGGGGCTTGATTCAGAAGGCAGTACTTCTGGACACGGCCGCATTGTCAGGAGGTTTCTCTTTCTGGAGCCCTTACCGCCGGTAGCTTGGACCCTGTTCCCGATACCAGTGAGGTACTATTTTTTTCTATTTTTAAATGTTTTTATGGGTAGTTCTTCGAAATTTGATTCTTCGACTGATCCATATGGCCAAAATTTAATTTCACTTTCAGCTTAGTAACACATGTTCATATGAAAATAGGTATACCAAATAACATATATTTGAATGAGGGACTCGTTTTTATAAAGTAGTTTTGAAGATATCGACGTTCGAATATTTTGTGCCCAGATGAATCAGAATTTGTTACAGATAAATCAGAAACAGAAATAAAAATGAAAAACTTTATGTAGATAGGCTCTGTATTACTAAACGAATCATATTTTAACAACAACAATTATATGTTTTTATGAAAACCGTTATGAGTGATCATAATTATCACGGAAAAAAATTGAAGAATTTAAATCTATTGGCCTGTCTATTGGCCTGGACCTAAACCCTTCTAAATGTGAAATATACTTTCCTGACATTTTGGACCGACAATCGACCTTAGAGAAATTTAATGCAATAGCCCCAGACATCAAAATTTTAGACAAAAGTTCTTTACACCTCCTAGGTTCTCCTATTTTGGAAGACAGTTTTTCACTTTTTATTGAACAAAAAATTAAACATTTTAATGACATTTCGGATAGACTTTCTAAAATTAATCTACATTCGGCTTTTACCCTCATTAGATTTTGTTGTTTTGGTCCAAATTTTATGTACTACCTCCGCTCTTCACCTTTGTGGAAGCAGCCACACCTCTTGGACAAGCTAGATCTTGCCAAAGCTTTCGACACGGTCTCTATCCCTGCTCTGATTCGTAAGATGGAAAGCATAGGAATCAGGGATGTTCAGCTTAAACTCTTTGAAGACTATCTGAGTGAGCGTACCCAGTGCGTTAGGATAGATGACACCATTAGTGAAGAACGCACTGTCACCTACGGCGTGCCACAGGGCAGCGTAATCGCCCATACACTCTTCCTAATATATATTAACGAGCTGGGTATGCTCACTCTCCCTAAAGGGAAAATTATAACGTTCGCAGACGACACTGCCCTTCTTTTTAGCGCTAGTAAATGGAACGAAGTATACCTGCTAGCTCAGTCGGGTTTCGAAGTCGTGATGGAGTGGTTGCGTAATAATGTTCTGACTCTTAACGCGGAAAAACCGTATACATGTCCTTCTTTTTGAAAAGCAATGCGCAAACTACACTCATGAACTCTCTGCATTCCATAGTTGCCCACACATGTCTCAATAAAAATAGCTGCACTTGCACCACCCACATTAAGGAAACAGATAGTGCTAAGTACCTAAGGGTAATATTAGATAGCACCTTAAGCTTAAAAAAGCACATCAATACACTCAGCAGTAGGTTACGTAAGCTTATATATGTCTTCAAGACCCTAAGACACGTGGCAGATGAGAAACTGAAAAAATCGGTTTACTTGGCTCTTGTCCAGTCCCTACTAACCTACTGCATAACGTCATGGGGTGGTGCTGCAATGAACACAATGTTAGAGGTTGAACGAGTGCAGAGAGCTATTTTGAAGGTGTCTTTGTTTCTGCCTTTCCGATACCCAACGGTACAGTTGTATAGGGAAGCAAATGTATTGACTGTTCGCCAACTGTTTATTTTGCAAACAGTTTTAAAACAGCATGGCACATACAGCCCCTCATTATCCCACAGTAGCAGACGATTTGATCCTATTGTCCGACATCATACCCGTCTCTCGACTGCTTCCTCCAATCGTTTCTTTTGCTTCCTTGGTTGCTTTCTTTATAACAGAATTAATAGGACACTCCCAATTTATAAGCTCACCAAAGCAAAATGCAAAATTGAAGTAAGCAGTTGGCTGCGAGACCTAAATTATGATGAAACGGAAAAACTACTTGCTGTCCCATCATAATTACTTTAACAAATTATATCCCCCCCTTCACACACACGCACACACACACACACACAGATCACCCACACATACACCCCTACCCACCTACAGATACACATTCACCCAAATACCTACTAACCATACTAACACCATGCACCAATAATTGAAAATAGTTTTTTTTTTTGTAAATTCCTGCACGTTTCATGATACGAGTACATAAATATAAAATGTAAGTTTACCCAAGGGGTGGAGACCTGGTGTCCTGAAATACAGACCTCTCGTCTAGTTTAGGCACCAGTCTCCCACAGTATAATAATAGCCTTTATGTATCTTGTATTGATACCTCTCTAATGTACCTATATTGTGGTGAGAAATAAATTATTATTATTAAAATTGATCAAATTATTAAAAATACTTTAACATCGATTTTCAATGTGGCCCTGGATGACCGAGCGTGGCTACAAGCCACCCTGCCCATTCGTTTTGATGGTCTCGGCGTCCGCAAAATTTCCAGTGTCAGTTTTCCTGTCCTCCGTCCACAGCACCGAAAAGTTAACCAAAAAGATTTTATCTCCATCACTCGTTGACTTTCAAGTGCCGTGCTTGACTGATGCGATGAACGCCTGGAAAGTGACTTGCCCGGATACCGATCGGCCCGTGAACCCATCTTCCCAGAGACAGTGGGATGAGCCGCTCTGCAGGTTGGTACGGAATAATCTAATTCATACGTCCACCAATTCTGCTGAGCGTGCCCGCCTACTGGCTGTGGGTGAGTGGGAGTCGGACCTCTGGCTTCAGGCACTTCCATCACCCAACATCGGTACTATGCTGTGTGATAATACCTTCCGACTCGCTACATGCCTGCGTCTGGGCGCTCCATGCGGGGCTCCAAATCTCTGTCAGTGTGGTGAAGCAGTCGACTGCCTCGGACATCATGGCCTATCCTGCAGTAGGAGCGCAGGCCGAATGGCACGGCACGCCAGCATCAATGACATCCTCCGTCGTGCTCATGCCACCGCCGGGGTGCCTGCTATTTTAGAACCGAATGGCTTGGCACGTGACGATGGGAAGAGACCAGATGGGATGACCATAATGCCTTGGAAGTTGGGTAGGCCTTTGGTGTGGGACGCAACATGTGTCGACACCCTTGCGCCATCTCATCTTCCTAGCACAACGTGTTGTGCTGGGGCGGCTGCTGCAGGTGCCGAAAACCTCAAACGGCGCAAATATAATATAACCTTCTTGGAAGCTATATATGTATTTGAGCCGTTTGGGGTGGAAACTCTAGGGCCATGGGGTCCGAGTGCCCATATTGTTTTTCGTGACATCGCCAAGCGGCTGGTCGACTCCTCACGTGACCCGAAGGCTGGTCTATTCTTGGGTCAAAGAATCAGCATTGCCATACAACGTGGCAATGCTGCCAGCCTGTTGGGCACGTGTTCCGTTGACAGCGATGTGGACGAGTTTTTTGATGCCCTTTGAGCTAGAATTGTAAATAATTTTGTTATTTTGATTTTTATGATTTGTATATAGAGAATTCAAAAATAATTCTTGTAAAACCTTTTTGTAACTCCATTATGTTATTGTATTAAATGGGAAAGCAAGAATATTGCTATATAACAGAAATTTTAACTATTGCTAATATTGGTAAAAATACAATAAATTCTGTTGGGTACTAGAAAGTTATTATAATGGTACCTATATTATACATTTTTATTCTGTCCGTTTATATTTTTTCGTGTACAGCTCCTTAGTCCTATTTATTATACTTATAACCCTTCATAATTAAAAGATCACAGGAGTGCTAACTTATTCTAATAATGGTTCTTTTGACATCAGTCTTAGTTAAGTAGTCTTAATTAGGTATTCATTGGAATTACCTATCACATTAGCAATTAACAATAAAGTAACAAAAACGAGATCAACTTTAATGAAATGGCATTATGACAATTATCTTCATTATTCATTTTCAAACACTTATTCTAAGTATGGTTAACTAGTAATATAGGAAATATTTCCTTGGCTCTTTACAAGGAACCGAGCTGTTTTCAATATCATCCTCTTGTTAGCAAGTTCTTGAATTTTGGAGGAAGATGGAATAAACTTATCTTCACCAATGACGTGAGACTCTTTTGTCCGTTTATTATATTAAAACTTTTTAAACACAAAAATATCCTCATCTTCAGAATCTCAGGGATCATCCAAGCTTTTCTGATGAACGGTCGGTAGGATATCTCTGATGAATTTTGTAGTTAAATAATTTTGTTCATCGATTGACGAAGTCTCCATTCAAAAGCTGTCATCATCGGGAAGGGCCAGGTCTTGTAGGGCTATATCCGAATTAAATAATTATTATTAATTCTTTAATAAGACTAAGACATATAAAAAATGACCTATTTAGAACAAGTTTATACTCCTGTGATTTTTGAATTAATCATTCAAAAAGTTATAGCTAAGTATATTTAATAGAACTACTGACTTTTCTAATTTTTTCTGCTGGAGTTGGGAAAAACTAATTTATTTTATGATTTATATGGGGTTTTGACCATACGAATCAGGCACAGATGAATCAGGATTTTGCCTAATAACATGCATAACTCATGATACATACAGACGTCATGATTGACATTTTTCTACACGAATCTATAACCCAAAAGCATAACACGAAACACAGATTGAAGTTCAAAAACAATAAAATAAATTTTATAAAATAGGCATTGTAATCAGAGTGCCACCTGAACCAAACACAGATTAATCAGATGTTTACCTTCGTAACACCGGGATCTAAGCCAACAGCCGCACGTCCGCCTTCTAGATGGTTCGTTGCAAGACTGGCTTCCCCCCGCGCAGGAAGCCAGGCTTTCATTATTATTACCCGACCAAGTACGGTCAAGCGCAGCTTACGCCACATTAATCAGTATTACACGCCGGACACTTCTTATTTACTCACTAGCTTCTGCCCGCGACTTCGTACGCGGATCCTGTTGCTTATGCCAGCGACAACGGGGTCGGCAAAATCGAAGATCTGAAACGTCTGATGTCGAATTCTAAGAACCCGGGGGCGGGAAACCAACGGGATGCGCGAGACGATTCGAGACGTTCAAAAAGTACAATTTTGAATCATATATACCTCCGATGGCGGAATATGTGGCGTAGTCAATCTTAGGAGTATACGTAAATGCACTCCGTTCCTTATCAACCCAAGGAAGGTCGCCATGCCCTACGGCTATATCTGAGACACATCCGATTCTTCAGATGATATCGACATTCTGTTCAGAGAATGTCGAAGTCGATCAGAATTCAAACGTTCGTTGCGCTCTTCCTGCCGTACTCCAGCAATTCTTTCTCTCTCACTTTCTAACTGATTATGGATATTTTGTTGTGTGCGTGTTCGGGACAATGTATGATAATCTCGATCAACAGTTAGTCGTGCATCACGTTCATCACTCGTTTCAAAAGACCTGTTAGTAGATGTGCGAATACGCTGAGAACTCAAGCGTGATTCTGTATCGGTAAACGTTTCCAATTCGCGAGACAATGCATGTCGCTCACGATCAGCGGACAGTCGCGCATCACGTTCCGCACTTGTCTCTAGAAACCTAGAAGCAGATGCGTAGATACGCTGAGAACTCCAGCGCAATCCTCTATCCGTGAACGTCTGCGACTCGCGAGACAATGCGAGACAATGCGTGACGTTCTCGATCAGCGGTCAGTCGCGCATCACGTTCCCCACTTGTCTCTAGAGACCTAGAAGTCGATGCGTAAATACGCTGAGAACGCAGACGTGCTTCGCGATCTGAAGAGGTTTCCACGGAGCGATTTGCAGCCTGATGTTCTCGAACGCAGAGACTGACGCTCTTCGGTAGATTCTTGGGATCTTATGATCCTCAATCTTTTAGCTCCTTTGGAACATTGGGAAAGATTCGACCTCTTTTTAGGCATGGTTATAGTTTTATTGTGAAGTGATACCTGATCAATTAAAATCTAAGTGACTGCTCCCCTGCGTTACCGGGCAGGCTACCGTGTAAAGGAAATTAAACACCCAAATAACATAAGCCCGAAGGCATATTTATTCGATAAAATAAAAAAATAAATGGGAATTTTGGCCAGTTGAGTCAAATTTTCAATGATATACCATCGTCATAAAAAATCAGCCCTAAACTGTTACCGCCTTCACCACGTGGAGGTACTCCCAGCTTATGTTATTTTAAATACAGTGAAATTAGTGATAGCTTTGATTTTCACATCAGATGTTTCTGATCTTCGATTTTTATAAGTCAACAGGAAATGCCCATCAGACCGAACAACTTTTGCTAAGACGCCATTCCTATATGTGTCTGGTGTAGCTGGGCTCTTGGAGTTCCACATTAGGTGTTCCGGATCTTCAAATTTATTCTCTCAGCAGATAATGCTCATCACGTGGAGCAATGTTTGCTATGGTACCATTTTTGTATCTCTTATAGTTTAGCTGGTCTGTTGCGGTTCTGCATCAGGTGTTCAAGTTTCCAAGATAAATTATAGCCTATATGTTGGCCAGACTTAATACCTATACAACAAAAGAAAAATCATTCAAATCCGTCCAGCAGTTCCGAAGATTAGCGTGTACAAACAAACAGACAAACGGACAAACAGACAAACGGACAAACAGACAGAATTTTTTTTTTTGGATTCGTGCTCTATTACTGTTTCTAAACCCCCCTCAATAATTAATTTTTTAATATATTCAATGTACAGACACAGTTTTTTTACTGTTTTATTATATGTATAGATTTATAAACACACTAAGGTAGTTATAACTAATATATATTTTTTTTATAAGAGGACAATTCATTTCCTTTCAATATAATTATGATTTATATTGATGTACCAAAAAGAAAATGCAATTTCGACCATTTTGTTCCGGAAAATGGCAAACGGACGCGTTATATGAATCAGAAGAACAACCTTCAAATATTTTTATTATGTACCTAGGCAGCAAATATTTAAAAAATATAATTTGTACTAGTAAGGGATAAAGCTAAACTGTACAAAAAAAATTACATACCGTTCTGTTAGATGGTTACAGAAATATACGCATAGAAATCGAAAATTTTGTCCCTGAAGAACTACCCTTATATATTATTAAGAAGGATCAGGAGCTCTTCCAAATTCCGGGCTGCTACTGAGAAATTTCTTGTGGCAAAACCCAGTAACATTTTGCTGAACCCGGGAATCTAATGTAGGACTTGTGACCACGTATTTAGTGAATACAGTTAATGACTACTCTGTAGTAAGGAATGAAATTGAATATGTAGTTGTAATAGAGTAGCAGAACGTTTAAACAGTTTCATAAATTAAATAAATAAAAATAAAATGAAACACAATGGAAATAGAGTTTAAAAATAAGTATAGTTGCGTAGTTTATGTTAATGCAGCGTCTCCTTTGCTGAACAGGCATCTTTTGGCTCGAACGGTTCGGTAAATAATTAATACTGAATGTACGGACGAAACTCCGTACCATAATTTTTACTTGCTTGTTTGCTTGATCGAGTAAAACCTTATAGCCATTGTCATGTAGAGAAAGGTTTATAAAGTATCTCCATTCGTATAATTAAGTATTGTGTGAAAGTCCAAAACACAATTTCCGTGACTTTACTATTCAATAACCTACTTTCAAACAAATAAATAATGTGTACTTTGATTTGGAAAAGCAAATGAGGCGTTATGAATTTCAATGCAATACGTTCTGTTGCCGTAAGTAATGTGAAGTAATATGAAGTGTACCAGTATACTAAATCACAATAACTTGCTTGTCCATTGCGAGAAGACAGTATTTCTTGGTTGACGCTGACAAATGACACGGAAAGACGGAGTATTTGAGCCTGTATATATTTTCTTTCATCCTATATGGTGCGTCATAATTCTTGTTCTTAACCACCTAGGTAGGTAAGTACGAGTACTTACCTTAACTGAAACATCTGCTTGCAGCCTAGTAATAATGTGTCCTTGCATGGCAATTACGGCTGAACCTCCCGGGGAGACCTATGCCCAGCAGTGGATGTCTAAACTTTGACATAATGATGACAGTGATGTTACTTATTTTAATTTGCATCAAATCACTTTTCTATTTCTCAATCTCTCATTTATAATTATTCGAAAAATCATACATTTCATTATATTCAATGTGCTCTTCCCTACATTAAAACTGACATGTTGAAGTCCTACGTCAACAGGAAATTCAAATATATTATTATAACAAAGAAGTCGAATGAATTCCGCAAATTACATGTTATTCAGAAAAATAAAATACAACAATCTCTTTTTTATTAAATTTCGATCGACGACCTTTTTTAATGCGTTATACGTTATATATACATTATCCTTTTCCTCCTAGTAGTTTCTCAACATCTCTTAGCACTGCAAACTCATTAGCCAGAAACTTCCCACAATCGAATTAAGCTTAGCTTTAGCCGCTTAGTTGGCCTTTAAAATGGAGATTTCAGTAATATTCGGATGAAGCAACAAAATTGCATTTTGGTTCCTAGCCATTTTTATCCTAAATTATTATTATTATAAAAGGAGTCTCCCCATTGCCTCACTCTTTCGATGATGTTCCTCATCTCGTCAATTCCTTAGGAAATCATCGAAGGTGTCCCGCCATCTTTTCCCCGCTCGGCCCCTGCCTGGCTGTCAAGACTCTTGAGAGACGATTCATGAGGTATACGGGCCCACGGCTTAGTCAGTCCGCCCAGTCCTACTACAGTCATGAAGCATTTTCAACTAATTTGTATTTTCTAATTTAAGATCATTTAAATTTCGAGGCAACTTGCGTTCTGGAACGCACTGTTGTTTCTTATTTAGTCTACTAATTTTACAGTAAGTATGCTGCGCTACATCGCTCGTTGGCATACCTTGAGTTTAGACTTTTGTATGTTAGTCAAAGACCACGTCTGTACACCTGTGTCAAGATGGGGAGAATATAAATATAAAAGTGAATTATTCAATGTTGAATAATATATTTTTTCGTTAAAAGTGTTGATTGTTTTTTGAACCATTACCACCTAGAAACGTGGGCCAGAGAAAAATAAAATACTAAAGAGCTTGAAACTTCGCTTTTTATACATTATGCTTTATACAAAGTTATCTTAAACTTAAAAATAGCCATTTATTATATAAAAATTAAATTATTTATAGTTTTTTTACAACATCTAATAATAGAGAAAATAATTTAATTAAGTGTAGGTAATATAGAATTCATAAATATTTACTTACTAAGCAAATAGTTTGACTAGATTAATTACATTTCTAGAGTAACGACAAAATTTTAGGCAGATTAATGGAGACCATAGTTAAAAATACTTTATAAAAGTACTGGGTCTAAACGATTCAATCTCAGCGGCGTTTATATCTAGGTCTTAGTATTAGTCTTATATCTGATGTAAGGAAACCAGAATTTCTAGTGTTGTTTGATGTGAATATCAAGCACTAAGACCAAGCAGAAGACTCCCTTGTTTGTAAAGAAAATAAACAGAAAGTTGCAATTCAGTAACCAATTACGCCATCTCTACCAAGATGGTGAGAGTTATTAATTGAAAAAAATATCAACAGCTGGCGCACATGTTCCACCTAGGGCTAAGTGATACGCGAACCTGCAGACGCTGTAAGGAGGCTGATGAAACGCCACTTCGCCTTCTGGGGGAATGCGCAACAATCATCTGGACAAATACCTGTTAAGCCCGGATGAATTAATGGAGATTGCCCCAAAGCAGATCCTGCAGTTCATCACAGCTGCAGGGTTTGGTGGCGATCTCTAACCAACACAACAAATGTAATAAAAAAAACAGATGGCGTTGTTTTCAATAGCAGTAATTTTTGAATAAAGTGACATCTATTGACAAATTTATGTCAGCTCTTTCTTTAGAAAAACGTCAGTACATTTCCTGTTACCTCTCTCTTTTGTGATCGTGTCCTTACATTAGACGTAAGATGTTTAAAATTAAGGTACATTTTACATTATGAATTACCACAAAAAGCTTTAAATTAGTAAGTATTTTTACACTTCTTCGATAGAGTTTCCCTTATTATAATAATTATTAGTATCGTATTTGATGTCTTAAATTTTATATGATTGTAATATAATGACTTGTTTTGATCCCTGTACTTAAATGCTATTTCAGCAGTGTAACACCATCTAGTGATGGTTAAGAACAAGTTGTGTCATGCTCATGATTAGCTAAGCGTTTGGTTCCAGATTATAAAGACAGATGGCGCTTTTATAAATGAATTTAAAAACTAATTTTCTTAAGGTGAGGACCAACCCTTTTGTATAGAACTGAAAGCTTCTTAGCTTGTACATTTTGTATATTTTTAATTTTGAAAACAAAGTAACGTTCTTTATTCACTGTCTTAAAAGATAAAGAATATTAGCCAAATAATTAAAAAGTTAGTGATACCGGTCTTTAGACATTAGAGTTTAGAGTTTTCATTTTATTTTAACATCTTATATTTAATTTTATTCTCACAATCAATGGGTAAAAGAGATTTAATTTCTAAACTCTTAATTAGGTATATCCGAGGCAAAATTTACAAAAATTGAGGCGTCTTTTGGTAGCGGTCTTTCCATCCATTGTCCCTGAAGGACGAAGCTCTATTGGCCCTCCCGTACTGAATACTAGGGGGTCCACTGGTCCTTCCTATCTGGTTGTTACTGCTCCTGAAGGTAACAGTGGTGCAGGTCCGCATGCTAGACGTGTTGGATTTTTGACGTAAGCCTTGCATCTGAAAGAAGATGAGGTATAGGATAGTTGCATATTAAAATAAATACCTACATGCAAAAGATTCTAACATCACCCAAATCACAATCAAATTACTTGTTTAGGCTAGTATTTATCCGACAGCAGTACAGATGAAGAGAAATGCTAAAGAAAATACGCAAAAATACACAGTTTATAAATAAATTTATATGTATTTTATTTTGTTTTGCTACACACACATACTAATTAACACAAAACTATTTTAATAATAAAAGTTTACTAAGTAGGTATACACGAAATAAATTCATTCAAATTTTCAAGTAACTACCTACCCAGTACTTAATTTACTTGTATATTACCACATCAAAGTATACTTAGGCAAATATTATTAAGCGCTAAAACTACAAGCACAACAACAAAATTTTAATTAATTAAGATTGAAAACCACTTTAAGAAACACAAGTTTGGTCTAAAAGCATTCACACAAAATTAAAAGCAAGACTTAGAAGTAAATTAGTAAGGTTACATGTTACTGACAGATTTAAAAGGAAAGAAAAGAGTAATCGCGAGATTTTATCTTGCGTCAAAAGTAACTTTCTATGTGTAATATTATATGAATAAAATAACATACAAGCATGTGTTAAAGGCAACCCTTTAGCTTTAATTCTCTCTTGCTCGAGTCTTTACGTGAAATCAAATTAAGAAATTATTATAGATCACGGATTTGTAATTGTTATGAAAAGTTTAGTGACAAAACATTGTATAGTTAATTAGTGATTAGTATTGACTGTATCGATGGTTTTCTGTAAACTTACATGGAAATGAGTACTAGAGTGTATGTTACCCGGATCGTGGCAGATGAGCTTGCGTAGTGACCGGCGGAAGTTGCGGGTCATCAGGCAGTACACTATGGGGTTGATCGCCGAGTTCGTGTGGCCTGGATATCAATAGAAAATTGATTTAGGTTTATGGTTTACGACTTCATCCTCGTGAATTTCATTAGAGATCCATAATTTTGTATGATAATAAAATATAGCCTGTAAGCGCATAAGTTTAACGTAGGTTTTTACAAGTGAAAGAATTTGCAGAATCGAACCAGAAATTTCGGAGAAAACTGCGTTCAAACTAACAGATCAACAAACAAATTGTTCAGCTTTATAATATTAAAGACAGTAATCATCATTCACTATTCATTAATGGACGTCTTATAACAATAGTTGGTCCAAGAAGCCACGTTAATCACGGCATCGGTGACCTCAAAAGAGCGGAGGATAGGAAAACTTCGGATACCTATACAAACACTGTAACACAAAAAATAACTATTATAAAAATAAGGATACACATCTTTGCCAGTCAACATAATTTCATCCTAACAAATGACCCTACTAATATAATAATAATAATAATACCAGCCAATAATTGTCCCACTGCAGGGCAAAGACCTCTTCTCATACAGAGAAGGCACGATCATTGATCACCACGTGCGCTCAACTAATCCAATTAAATTGTTTTTATTACCTACACTGTACCTACTATACAGGCATTATTAAAAATAATAACATTTTCTAAAAAATGTAAAATAATTAGGGGATTATTAAAGTAGCAAACCGGAGGCAGAACAACGAAATTCTGTTCCGCTTAAGGAAAATAATTTATGTTATCATTTTTACGTTAGAATTTTTATGGCTATAATAATATAATGATATTGTTTTTGTTGAACAGAATAAACAAATTGTATCATAAATATTACCGTTAACGCGATATATTATCAGAGATATTCCATAAAACACGGAAAGTAATTTGCGTATTTTTGTAAAGTATACTGAAAATGCAAAAAAAAATGTGATACTTTTATCATGACGAAAGTAGAAAGAAATAAAATAATAGTCGATATTTCTTCATACATAATCTGAAACTCAATTAAAACCTCGCCTCTTTACGAGAATCGCATTTTCAATAAAAAAATAAAAAGACGAAGAGCGCAATAAAATTGGAATTCATTCAGTTATATAATTCCTAATAGATAGGTCTCTAGGTATTCACCAGTTCTAAGGTGATAGCCAGTAATGCTTTTAATTAATACATTAACGTAATCTAGTTTACCGACAGTAAGCTGCTTAAGGAATGACGTAGGTACCTATTAACAGTAATCCTGATTGGCAAACATCAGTTTGCCATCGTCATCATAGGAAATTTGATTTACCTCGATGATTTACTTGTCACAATGCTTATTCGATTATTGAATATTCCAATGAATTATATTGCGATTGATATCACTTTGACAATATTAATTCAGTGTTGTCTGAGCCTAGATAAAATCGTAATTTGATTCAGTCTAGTAATAACTATACAGTTTAAATTGCATATTAAAGCTTCAAGAATCTGAAACAATTTTCGGTATTCTGATTGAAAACTGATTCTAACGTGGTTAGACTAACTACGTGTTCTCAAAGTAGGTACTTAGTGAATAAAACATTATTTTGGAGTATGACATATATTATGAATATATCTTGTATTTCACATAAGAAATCGCAAATGGATAAAATCAATTATTAAATAACAGTAGTGGGTAATAACTGGACTGCAATTACGATGATGACGATGAATCAGAAAAATAATATACTAACCGAGTAACAACGTGTAGGGCAACATTGCAGAGACAGACTCCACATTGACAGCATTCACATCTATCAGCAGCTGTAGAATGTTGTACGGTAGCCAGCATAGTGCGAACAGCACTGCAAGGAGTAGCAGGATCCATGCCACTCGCTTCCTCTCTCGCACAATCCTTAAGCGCTGAAATAGTATTAAAAAGGGTATTTCAATTTGTGTAAATGTTTACAATGGCTCCAGGCGGGTTAAAATTAGTTGCTGACAAAAATAGGTCCGTAAATATTACTTCATCCCTAAATGTTTTGTTAGGCCACACTTATAGGTTCTTAATAAACATTTATTTCAGACTACAGTGAATCCATATAAAGTGGTTAGTTAAGACTTAAAAACGAATGTGAATAACCATAAAAATATTATAAATAATAATGTTATTAACGTTACATTAATTTTGACAGTGAAACAAGTAAAAGATTAAATCAAATTTGAAAGTGCAGTTTTTGGAGAGCGAAATAAAATTCATAATCAACTTGTTACACAATATTGTTTTAGCTGCGTTAAGCAATTAATTTTCACTTTAGTTAGTTTTAATAATATATCCTAGTGTTTCATAGTGTTATATATTAGTGTTTCAGAACTTACAGTCAAATAGTTTGTTCTGTTTTAATTACGTTGCAGGTGTATCTTGCCAAGATTGACACAAGTAACATAATAGTCGTTTATTACAGCTAGATAAACTAGATAAACACCAGATAAACACAACTGAACCTAACACTCGACTACATTCCTCGTCTTCCAACTATCATCGATTAATCGTTTCCAAGACGATCAATTCCATAAATCATCTAACCCGAATATCTCTCATAATAAAAACGCAGATCTTTAAAGCAAAGCAAACTAAACAGCTGGGAAACAGTAAGAAGTTTTTATGTAGGTATATTTAAATCAATATCAACAAGATATCGCAGCTGTTACGGGCGGTTACGATCAACGAATGGAAATTTAAAAATTTGATTTACGCGAATAACATAGACTGTAAGCGAAGGAAATCCGAAACAAAGAATTTTATGGGTTATAAAAGTCGAACATTATGTTTTTCGGAGATCCGTAGAGATTAGGAAAATGGGTTCGAAGCTAACTCATGTTTGCTGTATCGACGTTAAAGAGTGCTTACTATTCAAGGCTTTGTTTTTAAACATGGTCTCATTCTAATGCTGCGTTACTTTTTTATCTATGATTAAAAAAAGGTTGAACCCATTTTTGTTTTTCAGGACATCGACAACGAGGTTGGTCGACTCTTCACGTGACCAGAGGGCTGTCTTATTCTTGGGCAAAGAATCAGCATTCCAGTAATCAGCAATCCCTTTTGGGCACGAGTCTCATTCGTAACGATGTGGACGAGTTTTGTAATCTCTTTTATAAATTATATATTTTGATTTTATTATTATTTATAAGTTTTATAAATACTTAATTACGAAAAAGTAAATAAAATGGGCACTTTGGTGTAACAGGTACCTATTTTATTATTTAAAAAAAGTAAAGCATCTAATATCCTTACATTGTCGTGTTAGACGAAATTATTATAAGGTAACTTGTAACAGGGATTTGTTTAAGTGATAACAATCTGCTTCGAAAAATAGATACCTTGTACGTTCTCACTCATACTTCAGTTAAACCAAGTCTATCAATCCAAATCAGGATATTTAGTTTGGCATATTTCACATCGAGTATAAACTTCAGGATAAACTTTATTACCAATGAACGGTTTACTATCACAAACACTATAAATCAAAGTTTATCGTATGAGTGTGTACGGAACATTTTTAATATAGAGATCAGTCTCGCTCTTCACAACATTTTACCTGTTGCCTTGTCCAGGGTCAACATTAACGGCCAACAATAATGCCGACATAAACCTGTTGAATAAAGGATATCTTTTAATTTACTGATGTTATGGCCCATTTTGTGTTTATTTCTAGCAACACATTTAGCTTTAATTTCTCTTTTATTCGTGAAAGATGGTTTAAAGGCGGTTTTATTGGTTTATTGGACAATGTTGTCTTTTTGATGTTGAAATAATTTATTTTAAAAGTATTTTATACTTAAGAAATATATCTTCCCATTTTCCAAAACATCTTATTTTTAAACAAAGGATAGTAACTACAAATATGTATTCCTGAAATAGATTTGAATACAAAGTGCTGATTGATAAATCACTAAGTAATTTTACAATTTCAAGATGTTTTAACTATTACGTAATGTACAATAAGGAAGAAAGAAACAAGCTTTTTATACTTCCTGTCGTACAGTTGACGACTTTGTTGTAAAATGTTTAGTATCTCAAAAACATTTATTGTTAAACGTTTTCTTTGATCGTTTGGCTTTAATGCTACTGTATCGTTTGAATCGATATGTGTAATGTAATCGGCAGTTCAAAGTCTTCCTTCGACTCGCTAATTTTGGTAATTTTACGCCAATACTGGTTTATACTTAGGAGATCTAAAACCAAATCTTTCCGAATAATACTACGTGAACATAAATATAAACATTACCTTGATCAAAAGTATCCTGTGTGATGAAACCATGTCCTGGATTATCACTGATATTTATCTACTGTTTACAAAGATTCATTCAGCAGGGCGTCCCACACTACGCTTGCCCAAACGCGGTATTTGTATATCCCTACATAATTCGGTAGCATTTGTACATCTCCGCAATCTTCAAACTTACTTCTTCAGGTAGAGTAATTGGCTGAAGAATTAGTTTGAGCGGTGATCCTTATGCGAATCCTGCAACCCCGTCTATAGGCAAAAGTGGATCACCGCGGTAGTTTTTGAGAGTATGGCATGCCCCTCCATCAATCCCACGATGGAGGAAGTTCATTATTCCCAACAAAAATGGTAAAGTAATCGGTTATTTAACTCTTCTAAATGTTCTATCTTATTTTCAGTCAAAGAGCAAAATTATAATTTGAAGTACAGCGAAAAGTCCATTACCAAACTTTTTACTTCCATTAATATAGCGTAATTAATTTCTTCTCTAATACAGTTAGTACGAACATCTGCTATATAATTTGTGGAAAGCTTTGGGTGAATTTAGCAAAACTTGCGTAACTTTATTGGGAAGAACTTATATCAGAATAATGGGTTAAGATTATTATTTTGTTAGTTCCTGACTTTCTTTTCTGTTTACTAAAAATATATACTGAAATAAAGATATTGTCAAAATTATTAGTCTCATAGAATGAAACATTTTGTTTATAGTTATTTTTTAAACTTTAGTTAACTTACTTCTAGCAGAGAGCTTATTTTAATGTAAAAAAATTATGTTTTTGACGAAAATGTCAAATTTCTATTATTTGTCCAAGAATAAACATGATAAATATCTGTTTTAATTTTTACATCTCATAATTTCTACATCTTGCATTCCGACTAATTTGTGTGTTTTATCATCATCATCATCATTATGTCGACCTTTAGAAACCCACTGCTGGGCATAGGACTCTCCCAAGGTGTGTTTGGATGAATAAAATTATTATTTCTTATTCTAAAAAACGTTTTCTCACACTCATTCCATTCACGTTTGCTTACTAGATGTCACGTGATGTAAATATATGGCAACTGCATACAATTTGATTTTTCCGTTGGCGTTAACGCTGTCAGAAAAGGGATTTTGTCTACAGGCCTAGATCGGTAAAACATCCACACACTGATGTAATTTAACGTCTCCGTAATCTTTAATTAAATAAATTAAGTTTTTGGTTATAACTTCCGAATCCATTGACGTCTTTCGTAATCAAACAGCTTTTAGTTTCTTGTTATTGCGTAGAAAAATAGACCATCAAAAAATAGCCAATATCACTTAGGTAACAAAACATATCTGCAAACATTCTTAGCACTAAGAAAATATTAGGATTGATTCAATTCCACGGTAATGGAGAAAGGGGATAGGTAGGTATATCAAAAGCGTAAACATCTAAGTAGTACAAATAAACGATATTGTTTTATGAGTCCCGTTCTGATGTTTGTGAACAAATGTTTACGCGGGAAACCTCCGTCGGATGATATTAAATAATGCCTTGTTCAAAATGTCTTGTACATACATCTTAGAGGTATATCTGGACTTACATTAATTTAGTAAGGATCTCAAGGGATTTGTGTCAAATTGTGTTTTAATAAATTAAACAGATACAGAATCGAGATTTGGTAATTATGTACGTATTGATTCTGCGACTGTAAGGACCAATCATTTTTGGTCCTGGTATACGTGGGTTGATTACCTCTATGTTGTAAGTGAATGTTATCAAAGGGTAGAGTACATCTGATAATCTTGGATCGTATCGCAATACGCCTAAGTTGTTTTTTTAATAAATCGCATTCCGACTATTAGGACCAGTTATCTTATTGTTGTGGTCGTTTGTGAAATAATTTTCACCACCTAAGTATTTACCACAAAAAAACGCAAATATTATATAAAATAAATACGTAATACTACTTTTTTATCTCATTAAGGTGGAAAATAGGCATACGGCCTACCTGATGTTAAGTGGTCACAGTAACTTATGGATACTTGCAACCCTAGGGGCATCACACGAGTGTTGCCAACCCTGCGAAAATCTATAGACACACTCTCTTCAAATACCCCCATGCTGTAGTTCCATGGGAAAACCAATTGCAAGTCTGACACACCTAATATGTTTCGGTCATAAATTTAACAGTTCTCTCAGCCACCTGCCTTTTTTGCTCTCATAACTACAAAAATGCCGCTAAAAGATTGTTTAGATTTGTTAGTTAATGTTTTATATCTACTTAGTTTATTATTATGGTTAGATACTTGGTTTATTTTCCCTGTTGTAGTCTTGTGAAAAGGTACGATGGGACTGACATGTATTGTCATACAAAAGTCCCTAATTTAATAAATAGAAGAAAAAACAAACAAAAATAAATATATTTTTATGCACAGTATAAAATGTTATATCATTACCTGTTGACTATTCGCGCTGCCTTCGGTCTGGTCAAAAGGTGGAAGTACGGAGCACAACCTTCGTCCCATGAGAGAGTAAGACACCACCACTATGCAGCCTGGAAAGTAAAATATATATTTTATTAGAATTTTTTACTGCTTAAAAAGTTCGTTGGGAAATTTTAACCTAAATTAGAAAAAAGTGCGTTCGTGGAGGAAAATCAAATCAAATTCTGTAAATATATCTTAAACCAAGTAAAATTATAGTTTGAACCCATACAAACGTACGGACCAATTCAAATTAAGTACAATAAACAAACGACTTGAACGAGAATAATGGAAAACTAATATCTATGACGAGAGTTAAGTTAAATATTATTAACTCTTTTTAACCGACTTCTTACAAAGTAGAATAGATGATATTAGTTTGAATACCAATATAATTATGTACCTTCATTGCATTAGATAAATAATAATAATGTAGATAATATTTCTGAAATTGTACAAGCCCTCGACATGATATACAGAGAACGAACAACTATTCATCGCATACATATTGAATTACTGTGCGTTGACCCTTTCAATTTTTTTTTTTTTTTTTTTTTTTTTTAATTCAAAAATTCGTTTCTTATCGAAAATACAACTATATGAGTTACCATGTTTAATACTTACTATATTATAATATAATAATTATAATAATATAATAATTTATTTATTTAATATCCTTTACAATAAAGTATAGGTACATTGGTCAACAAATGAGATGAATAGTTTTCCATAAAAATATATTGTCCTAAAATAAACTAAAACTAAGTGAAGTATTTATATAACTGGTGCAAATTATGATGAATCGTATGTTAGGTAGCGACCCGCCCGAACTAGGTTACTTCAAACCTGTGTTTCAGGCTATCACATTACAATATCTTGGTTAAGTGTAAATGTTAAAGTTAAAAATACACAACATTCTTCAAAATAACACAAATACAATATACGATGACAGGCTTATCGTAACACAGACTTTTACCATATTATTTTGCTATGTTTTTACTACATATTCCGTTCTAGAAGCCCCCGGCGTAGCAATTTATAAAAACAAACAGCTGTTTTATTCAAAAATGTAACTATTTACAAGCAAAACATTGCTTTATTTTTTTTAAGCGCCAAAAATCCGGAAAAGATTGCATTTCGAAACCATATTCCAATTTTGGTCTACACTAAATAATATGTTTTTAGAATGTTTAGCAACATTATAATGTGATGATAATTTATTGTGTTGCTGTAACAGCTAATTATTTAACAAAAAATCACCTTATGAGTTTCGTATTATCTAGTAATACTATATAGGAGTCTAAGAAGCTTAATCTAATACCACAGCAATTGACCCGCGTCAGGAGAAAAGAAAAACCCGGTGTCAGGACCATAAGCCGGAGTTAAGGACCAGTAATTGAATTTTCCTCATGGGAAGCTTTTGGTAAGAATGTCTTTGGCAGCAATGAATAATACATTATAATTTAATTAAGGTATTATATTAATAATAACGGCTTGTCTGTCCAACTTAATTTAAAGTATTAAAATCTCTTGCTGCCACTGTCATATTGAAGATTGTTGAGACAGGGGAGAGTTACCAGAACTTCTTAAAGTTAAATTTCGATTAAAATTACCCTAAAAAAAGTACCCTATAATTAGAAGTATCCTATAATTTATTTAGCACTTGCGACCGCGACTTTTTCCGCGTGAATGTCGCCCCCCACATACACCAGGACCCGAGGTGGCGGCGCGTAGTGTTCCACGCGCGCCCCTCTAAGACGTCCGGGGGGGAGTCTAACACCTCACTCCCCCCCCTGACCCGAGAAGTGGCCCGCTGCAGCGGGCCGGCACCAGCCGGGGGTTGCGGAAGTATCTCCAGTTCCCGCGACCCCCGACGTAGGTGTGAGATGGAACACCGGGGTGGTTTTTAGTCAGTAAGAGTCTGACAGACCCCTCCGCCCGCCCCAGGGCGGAGGACATCCACGAGGATTTTCCACCCCGTATCAAAAAAAAAAAAAGGGAAGAGTTACCAGAACTTCTTAAAGTTAAATTTCGATTAAAATTACCCTAAAAAAAAGTACCCTATAATTAGAAGTATCCTATAATTTATTTAGCACTTGCGACCGCGACTTTTTCCGCGTGAATGTCGATTATCGCGGATGCAGACGAAGTCGCCGATCAAAAGTTAGCCTGTATCCTTCCTCAGGATTCAAGCTATGTTAATACTCATCAAAACCAATTCATCTGTTTAATCGTGAAAGTGTTACAGACAGAGTTACTTTCACATTTATAATATTAAAGTATGGAGAATGGATTATTACTGACCATTTTGTTATAAATTAGAATAATATATTCTAAAAACTTTGAATAATCCGATAGCAGATATGTATAACTGCTATGATTACAGTGTGTAACTGTAATCCTTTAGTTTTTACTTGTTAATGCCACGATCTACACAATAATCTTGACATATAAAATGTTCCTATAATTTCTCGTACGTGACTCATCCAGGCCCCGTACGTGCCATGGTGTAGACCCGGCCCTGCACTAGCATCAATCATCCCTAAATCGTCGGTCCCGGTTGTCATAAGTATAATCTGTGACAATCGTTAAGAGTAGTTGGAAGCCTGAACTGAATGTCTGATATCTTTTGTAATAAGTGTAGTGTAAGTTTTTGACACGAGTATAAAAAGTGCTGGATAAATTAATACGTGTACAATCTTAATCTTACATACTTTAATAAAGTGTTTTTTATATAAGGTACATCGTATTGACGTATATTATATAATTTGTGTAAATTCAAATATTGGTAACATCATTTTTAAAAGAGTAAGTATGGAGTTTCTTGCCCATTCTTCTCCATACAAAACTACCTTTTGGAATGGGCAACTAGAATCAATTTTCTCTCATTTGACGTTCAAAAGTGAATATAATGGTCTAATTGAAATAAATGATTTGACTTTGACTTAATAAAAATACAATAAAAATCAATTTTCAGAATTCTATTTTACCAGCTACCCGCCCCGGTTTCGCACATTTGTAATGTAGATCAAACTGTATGTATCAACCTTCCTCTAGAAACATTTTATCTATTGCTAAAAATTGCATTAAAATTCGTGTAGTTTAAAAGATCTAAGCGTAGAGAAATTGATCGACTTGGTTTAATACTATGTAAATAAATTATTTTATTCTTAATAACAAAAATAACTTACATTTACATAGTTATACATTAAATTAAATTCATTGAAATGAAAATATCAATTCAAAAATAATACTTTTACTATTCCATCTCATTTCAATTTCGAATC
The DNA here is from genome assembly GCA_947361185.1 of Charanyca ferruginea. Taxonomy (NCBI): domain Eukaryota; kingdom Metazoa; phylum Arthropoda; class Insecta; order Lepidoptera; family Noctuidae; genus Charanyca; species Charanyca ferruginea. The sequence continues at coordinate 28,409,340 of OX376061.1, read as the reverse complement.
TAAAGAATCTTATTGTGAAATAACAACCCAAAGACTCAAACTTAAATAACAGAACTACTAATATTTGCAATATAGCGAGACCTTCCGAAATTTGCGTTGGAAAAATACTTTTCGTGTACCTATTTCCGCATAACTTGATCCATATACAAGGATGACACATCTGAGAGACATGTCAAAATGCCGGTCCTGAAATCTCGTAAACGATTGTCGGAAAATATTTTTGTGATCTTGACATGGCACGCGTGAATACGTGATGTAATAAAACTTTGTACTGTATCCGTTTAGTATACGTATGTGTTCATTTTTGCAACTGGTCGATTCGGTAGATTTGTAATTACCTGAATCCCTGTAGTCCTGAATTTTACTGCAGTCTTATTTGTAACGTGTTTTTTAACAGACTACACTTGAATCCCAAGAAATGATATGGGCTACTTATTGATTCGCAACTTCGTCTGCATCCGCGATTATTCACGATATTCACGCGAATGATGTCGCGAGTGAAAGTTATTTGCCTAAAATATCATTGTTAAACAGGAATATAACATTCATCATTATCTAAACTACCGTCAGTATGTCATTTGTTAGATACCCAAGAGCCTGAAGATTACAAGATACTTCTTTGCTAAGTTCGGAGCCGTTTTTGCTAAGTTATCCGTGGTTCTAATATCTATATCGGAGTTTAATTTGAGTAGAAAATAATACTTTAAGTTCTTGGAGATTTCCGAATCCCTACAGTACCTAATACCTAACACGAAAAATACAAACTAAACCGAATTGAATCAAATATTCGTTAAAGTGGATTTTAGGGTATCGAACAAGCGCCGCCGGAGCATTTAAAATTTTATTCAGAAAGATTAACCGGCGCGATCCAGTTAAGCTGACAAAACAGGCTTTACAGGAGATTAAGAAATTATGATAATGATCGAATTCTGGGATTAGGTACTTTATAAATTAATGTAAGAAGACACTTAACACAGCCGAAAGTTTTGTATATACCCCATATTTTTTTTTTGTTTTGTATCATAAGAATAGAATAGAAATTTCTTTATTCGAGTAACCAAGACTCAACAAGATTGTTAGTAAAACTTACGACTATGTTAGTAAGAGCAGACACTAAACACAAACAAAGCAAACAAAACAAGAATTGACAACAACTGGTCACTGCTACGACGTCCCATGAGAGACGGCACAACATTACAGTGCCCACGTACACACAGTCCAGGTGACTCGCAACCATGCTTAAAACACTGTTGGAGCTGCCCCACATCCTGCGCACTGGGGAAGCGCACCTTGCGCTCCAAAGGAACTCGGTATAAAATGGATGGTCACCCATCCACAGACTGACCGGGGAAAGCGTAGCTGTACCATGACTGACTGACGATGACTTAATTACCATGACACGAGAAACGCATGGCTTTTACTTAGCCATGAGCTCCTCAAGCTATTGAATACGGAGATATTGAAGGTAAAAGATTCAACCAAATTAGTATTCTTGCAAAAACACGTTTTAAATGGTATAACTAAACTTAAACCCCAATGATGGGAACACCCAAATATTCCGAAATATTTTATTCCGAATTTCGATATTCCGATTTTCAAAAGTCCGAATTTCATAATACCTAAAAATTATAATCTCTATTATTTAAAATCACGAAAGTTATTTTACCGAATGTCGTAAATCCGATTTGTTTGTTTTCCGATTTTCATATGTTCGAAGAATCAAATGCTCGATGAGTTCTCGGTCCGAAAAACGAAATTCCGAATTTCAATATTCCGAATAAACTGTTAAAATTAGGATTCTGATTCACCATTCTGGGACACCATTTTGAATATATATGCGTAGCTGAATTTTTTTGAAACCTTGTTTCGCAGACAGAAATTTCATAGAATTTCGTTTCCCAGAAAATGTTTCATATAATATTTGGTTCTTGTATTTTTATTTCGACTATTATTGTTTCAAAGACTATTTACTTGAATGAAACATATTTCACAGAAACACAATTCAAAGAATTTTTAATCAAATTTTTTTGTTTAACAAACTTATCAAACAGTAGAATTACTTTTTAACAAATATTGTTTATTCGGTGTATTTTTCTATGGAATTTATTTCAACAAAAATATATAGGTATAAAAAGAAAGACAATAACAAAAATAATCTTAAAAAGTCAATATGTTGTGCTACAAAAGTTAATGACAGAATTGAATTGCTGTGAAACCGACTCCACGTAGTCTTGTCTGCCCTACCCTAGAGTGTAATTTAAATTCGCGTAGGCGCGGAGGGGCGAGGCGGCCAGCGAGCTGAGGAGCAGGTGGTTTTAACGCCCGCCGCCGCAGCTGAGGCTGGCCGGCGAAGCCGGCCAGTAAGCCGAAGCTGCCGTGGTGAGCGTGAATACCATCTGCGACGATAAGCTCGCGTGGTACCGCCGGAGCCCCGCAACGCCGTAGCCGTGACAGAAACCATGCCTGCTGCATGTTGCATGTTCGCTTGCATGCTCGCTTGCATGATGCATGCTTGCTTGCACGCTGCATGCTTACTTGCATGCTGCATGCTTGCTTGCACGATAAACGATTGCACGATATCGATAAAGATAATCGGAATTTTAATAATCGGAATTTTAATAATCGGAATTTTAATAATCGGAATTTTAATAATCGGAATTCGTATTTTTGATGTTCGGAATTTTCATTATGTCGGACTTTTTGTTATTCGATCTTTTGAAACTCGGTATTTTGAGAATAGTAATTATAAACGTTCGGAATTTTGAAATTTTTGTATTATAAAAATAGGATGAATGATAAATCGGAGTTGCCATATTAGGAATTTTGAACTATTCGGAATTATGAAAATCGGTATTTTGAAATTAATATTTCTGACTTTCGGAATAAAGTTTTTCGTATTTATGTAGTGTACCCCCCAATGATCCCTGTAAATATTGCGTGTAACACGCAATATTTTTTATGCGTTACATTGCGCGCTACGATACCAAGAAGTGATATTTTACACCAAAAATAAAAGTTGTTTCCTAGCAATAATTTCTGCTCAATGTTACATACTAAGATGAACAGTGTGCGTAGGTAACGGTAAATTATTTCTCATTTAGTAATTCTTAAGTCTAACATTTAAGTGTGATTTGATATTTAAGTAGTAGGTATACTATTTTGTATCCTCTAAGCATTTTCTCTGTTGTTTATTGATTACCTATAATTATGATGAAATCTATGCCGAACTGGCAATTAACTTAATTCCTTGATATTAACTTAACTTATTAGATTAACTTAACCTTGCACAAACGGTAAGTTTTGACGACAATGTAATAAACAAATAACGAATGAATAAATGAGTATTTTTACGATTTACTTCAGAAATTAAAACTACATCTTACTCGCACAGCAAAAATTTTGCAAATAGATACCTTCTGCAAAAATATTTCGAAACAAATTAGGAAGTCAGAAGGTAGCTGAGTCGGGCGCTTCTTACTTCCTAACGAACGCTCATTTATTTAATCAGAACTTCAAAGGATGGAAATGTACCAAAAGATAAAACAAACGTTGATGTTTGTTGTATAATTACGAACATTTATTTCAAAATTAGATTAATCTTGTTTAATCCTATCTATTTCTGAGACAATGGCTTCTAATTTTAGAGGTACCATTTTGGTATTACAATTAGCGGTATCTTGTTAGGAAATCAAATTAAAGGCTCTTCATTATTTCATCTGGCAACTAAAATGCTAGGGGCACAGTTATTTGAAAGATTGTATATATTTTTAGAAGTTTTAGTGTTTGTTTAGACAAAGATGCTGGTTGAAGTGACGTCAGTAGAATGTAGTAAGTATCATTATTATGAAATCAAAAAGTATATTAATTGTATTTGACGTAATTTAACATATTTTTTTGATCTGGGAGTGATTCTGGTAACTTTTGGGCACGACGCATTCTAACGTCAGTCTCATTTTTTCAAAAATAAGACTAAGGTCCAAATTATGTTTTTGACAAGTTTGTGACATTCATACTACAGACAGGAATTAGCCTTCTGACATATTTACGAAAAGAAAACATCTGTATCTATAATACAGAGTGGACTTTTGAGACGGAACATTAAGGACAGGTACTTTAACCGTTACATAAATTTTTAAATATTCTGAACTGCATTCACAGATTTTGGAAAAAATATACAGTCAGCGAAAAAGATACGAAATAATACATATCGATAAAATTTCATGTAGGGATCAAAATACTATCGGTCAATTTAAGGTATGAAGGTTGGGCACTGTGATGATCGGTCCTGCTCACTCACTGATGTAATGCTCAAATATGAACTGTTACATTGAGAGAGTGCCTTTAGACGTGTGTGTAATAAAGTACCTATCTGTTTTTAATCTCCAATCAATACTTTAGATGTATATCTAATTTGTCGACGTGTTTTAAGTTGGATAACTTCTTAACAGAACAAATTACTTCAAGTTAACAACAACAGACTTTAATGTTACGAAATATTAATGTGACCGTCTTTGTGATGTCATTAGTAGAGATTGGGCGGAGTTCTGTGTTATCTTTATTTTGTTTGATTTTAAAGGAAAATTTGGACACTTTGGTTGTATAAGTTGTTTGGTAAACTTCTCCATTAGTATCGTCAAAAGTATCAAGTTTCTTATAAAGGGAGACGACTAAACTCTTATCTGTAGAAGCAACGAATAAAAGTTTCTACAGTTTTATTAAATCTAGAAAATGAAAGAAACTTTGCGAATTTTGTTGTATGAAGTTAGGTACGTTAATAATGAATTGACAGATATCAATGGTAGTTTACATGACTATTTATGTCTTCAATATTGAGTTACCGTTATTTGAACGTTACTGATAATGTGTATTTTAATATTATTTTATGTATAAGCTTTAGAAAATTTTGATCATGTGTGTTTGCATGAAGATTAGTAATGACACTTGGAATAAGTACCTAAAATGCTGCAACACTGCCGTCATGCTCAACATTGTACAGATGCCAGCACATTAAGCTACAACAATCTGTCAAATATCTTTAATAGTTTTTCAACTTTATTACAAATGAATAAGGTTTATATTCAATCGGGAAAATTTGACAGTTTGGTATGACTTGCTGTGCTGACGTCTGTACATTCAAAAAAGTTGAATTATTGCCGCTGAAAAATGTTTTTTTGCCATACAGATAACCGACTTGCTTTTGGTAATACCATAGACAGCAAAAACATCTTTTAGCCGCAATCATTTAACTTTTTAGATTGTAGGCAATGTTGAGCATGGCGGCAATGTTACAGCATCTTACTGGTGATTGACTAAAAAGAAATCGGGTTTGAGTTTTGTGTGTTCTGGAGGAAAAATACGACCCTAGTAATTTCGGTCCTGTTGCCTGATCCGTTCTCACCTGACGTCTCGAATCTATATATATATGTCTTTCGAACCAATCTCCGGAACTACTGTACGGATTTATATATATGCTTTTCACCAATAAAAAGTAGAATTATTTAGGAAGTTTATAGAGTATTAGCTGACCCGACAGACGTTGTCCTGTCCCTCTTTCGATCTACCCTGCTAAACTACCTACCTACCTCCCCTACCCTACCCTACCTACCCTACCCTAATAAGAATCGGTCAAACCGTTTCGGAGGAGTTTTGTTACAAACACACTGACACGAGAATTTTATATATTAGATAATGTATTATGAAAATAATTAGGATCCATAAGACAATTCACGAAGACGAAGCCGCGGGCAAAAGCTAGTCATGTAATCATTTGTTGGTATAATAAATTTCATCGATACAATATAACTTCAGTACAATAACGTTTTTATTTCTTTAACAAAATCAACACTACCTACTTCAAAAATATTATTGAATATCGTGAAATATTTGCCGACTCGTTGCCTTGCTGAAAACCCGCTGTCTATTAATTTTCGCTACAATAAAGAATGTGTGACGGGTATAAATGATGTTCACTTCTTGGAGACATAGACAGTCAATTAATTATTAATATATTCTGTGTAGGAGCACCTATACATTTTTTTCTGTAATATACTATACCTATGCTTCGAATGTAATGTAATGATAAAGTTGTAGGTACACATATGTATATCTGTGACTGTATCTTTTTGGGGCGCAAATTAGGAAATAAAAGTTTTGCAAACTGTACCGTGTGACATATCAAATGAAATGGCTTGTCTTCTTTGATAAATTAATAGCTATTAAAGAGGATTGATGAAATGTACCTCCAAAATCATAAATTAAACTTAACATTTTGAAAAATATGAAATAGTTCTTTCGCTTTTTTTTATATAACTACTAATTTTTTACTTATAAATTACAGGAAAACCTATGTAGAGGTATGAGAAAGAGAGTGGAAACTTCTTCATCTTCTATAGAAAAGGGAGGTGCCTCAGACCAGACGGGTGTTGTGTCTGGTGGGCTACTGCCCGACGGTCGTAGTCGGGGTTTTGTATATATGCTAATGTCGCGGAGAACTCTGCTTGCGCGATCTACAAAACGTTGGTTAGTAGCGTACTACAAAGCAGTATTGCATAGCAGGTTACGTATAGAATATGCGATAGATGTCGCTATACCTACAAAAAGACTATGATCTGAAGATAAAGTTGAAAATATTATATATACATCGCCAAGCGGCTGGTTGACTCTTCACGTGATCCGAAGGCTGGTCTATTCTTGGGTCAAAGAATCAGCATTGCCATACAACGTGACAATGGTGCTAACCTGTTGGGCACGTGTCCCGTTGACAGCGATGTGGACCAGTTTTTTTGATGCCCTTTGAACTCCCTGCCTTTTCCTTGGAATTGTAAATGATTTTATTATTTTAATTCAAAGTGAAATCATTTATTTCAGTTAGACTATTAAAAGACATTTTTGAACGTCATATTAAACAATTTGAATCCATCTATAATCTTTGCCCCTTCTAAAGCCCATTCCTGCCCATTCTTCTCCATACGAAACTACCCTTTCGTATGAAGAAGAATGGGCAGGAATGGGCTTTTAAAAAAGAGTTAGTATGGAGTTTCTTGAATAAATCTTTTATTACAAACACACAGCATATAAACAAACAATTGTGCATACAAACTTATATTTGCACTTTTAATGTATGGGAGAACATGTTTTTCAACTACAATGTTAGGTTTGTTCTTTGGTTATATTGTATGTAGTATTAAATATTGTACAGAGCGACACGAAATCCTTCGTGTGCGACTCGCACTTTGCCGTTTTTTTATATTTTAATCCTATAAAACTAAAACCAATTTACATCTTGTCGACAAAAGAAAAAACTAATTCTCATTGTCGTAGACGCCTACGCTGCTACGAGCTACGAGCTACGCGCTACGAAATCACGTAGCAAACTAAGTGATTTGGACAAATAAGATTTTGTAGGCAACAGCTTTTACGTGTTAATTAAGCTACGAAATAAACTGAGCATGTTATTCCAATTTTTTTTATAACATTATACTGGAAACTAGCTTATGACCGCGACTTCGTCCGCGTGAATGTCGGTTATTAGCGAAGTTTTTAATTATTTTGCGCACATCCCTACAAATTTTTGTAAAATATTACTAGCCTATGCCAAGGCCTAATAATATCAGCTATCTGTCAGTAAAAGCCCCTTCAAATTCGGACGAGTCGTTTCGGAGATTAGCCAAAACAAACAGAGGTAAAAATAAAAATGTTGGTAAAAATAAAGGTGTAAGTATAATCTTCTTCTTCTTTGTGACACTCTTGTCAGAGCGGTCGTGGTCATCACGAGCTACCTGCAGAGGCTGATGTTATGTGCCTCACGATTTCTCGCCATTTCTCGCGACATTTGGTGTTTCTGGAGCACTCATGCAATGAATGCCCACTGCGGATTTAATTTGGTCGGTCCATAGCATGGGGGATCTTCCTCGTGATCTAGCGCCTTCCACTCTACCCTGTACGACTAGATGCTCAATGGACTCATTATTTCGTTTTGAGACATGTCCGAAGGATGTTAGGATGCCTGTTTGGACCAAAACAGATAAACGCTGTTAAATTACGCGGATGATATGGTGTTGCTGAGCCCATCGATAGGTGCATTACGTAAACTTTTGCGCATTTGTGAGTCATATGCGGAGGCCCCCATGGGCCTCCGCATCAGTTACAATGTCAAGTACCTGGGCCACTGGGTCTCTAATGACTTGTGTGACAATCTGGACATTGAGAGGGAGCGCAGGGCGCTGTCAGTCCGGTGTAATATGTTGACTCGCAGGTTTGCGCGATGTACTAGACCTGCTATGTTATTCTGTAAGAACTCACTCCAGTTCTCACGTCTAATTACGCGGTGAAAACTGTTTTAGGTATACTGTAATTCGATAACTACTACGCTAGCGCCACTGAGTACCAACTAAGGTGAAGCGAACTATTATTACGTTACTATTTTAGCGAATACCAAATACTTTTCACTTCAGGTAAGTGAAATCGGAAATAAGATAGGATTCGAATTCGCGGGTGAATTCTTACAGAATCGCACTGCAGTAAAGGTGACTTTATTTAAGGCATATTGTCAGTCGTAACTAAACTGTGGGTGAACTATACACGGAGAGCCTACGATATCCTGCGTGTATAATATAATAATGGTTTTAGGATGCTGTTGGGGCTGCCACGCTTTTGCAGTGCATCTCAAATGTTCGTAGAAGCCCACGTTGATGACTTTTATGGCGTCATCCGGAAAAGAGTTGCGTCAATGTTAGGCAGGTTGCGTGGGAGCTCTAATAGTATCTTGAAAACCTTAATAAATAAATTTGAAAACCCTTTTGTTAGACACTGGGTCGATTTACACAATGTCGACCCGGTGCCTAAAACCAGCAAAGTATGCGAATTTTTTTGTATGGAATCCGCACGAAGCAAAGTATGCACTTCTTTTAGAGAAAGTGCAAAAAGCATTCTTGCGGTTTCTTTACAGAAGAACTCTCGGTTACTACCCCTACCTCTATCCTACCAAGTTCCTCTTAGGATGTCTGGGATATCATATGCTGGAGACCAGAAGGGCATGTGACCAGGTAGGCGTTATGGTCAAAATATTTAAAAGTATGACGGATGCTCCTGACATTCATAATGAGCTGATTCGACTCTACACACCGAACAACTATCTCAGTAGCAGAAAACATAGACTGCTAGACGTGCCATCGTGTCGGACTGCAGCCCGCGCTGCCTCTCCCGTACCGCGCATGTTGACCGCACTAAATAAGCTAGTGGAAGCCAACCCGGACTGCGATATATTTGATAGTAAATTCGCCGATTTAATGGTTACGTGCCAACAGTTTTGTGAGAAGAATATTTAATTCTTGTTATTACCTACTTGATATTTTATTACTTCATATTTTATGTCAACCTTAATTTATGTAATTGGTTTTGTAAGCCGTGTAAATCATATAAATAAATAAATAAATAAATAAATAAATATTTTTTTGTTACTAACGCTATGGTTCTTTGACCGAAATAAATACTAAATAAATAAATATTCATAATGTCATTTAACAATTTTGAGCAATTTGATTTCGTTTTTATATTTTACTAGCGACCCGACCCTGCTTCACATGGGCCTATAGCCTTCCTCGATAAATGGAATATCCAACACAAAAAGATTTTTTCAAATCCTCCTGAGATTAGCGCGTTCAACCAAACAAACAAACAAACTCTTCAGCTTTATAATATTAGTATAGATTATATCATACTTAATATTTGTCAGATTGCATATTTAGTTTAAAATAGTCTGAAGAAATCTCTCTACTGTTTTATAAAAAGGAAAGTTGCCTCATTCTATAAGGTTCTCCTGTATCGTGGGTGCGATTACAATCAAATAAAGACACATACACGAACAGCCAAAGAACATCAAATTCACATTTATTCTTGTAAGAAGTACCTATATTACTTTCTGCAAATTGTTAAATAGAATCTATCAGTTTATGTTACCACTACAATAATTAAATGAAATATATGCGTTTAGTGATGAGTGTAGAACGAGACCCCATTACTAAACTCCGCTCCGCTGTTTGTCTTTTTGTCTTTTAGTGGGCTGTATCTTTTAAACCGTAAAAGGTAGACACATGAACTTTTCAAAGAGTGTATATTACTATGACTGCACTAACAACAAATAAATAAAATTAAAAAATCATCATCATGCAACCTTTACACGCCCACTGCTGGGCATAGGTCTCGCCTAAGGGGGGGGGGGGGGGAGTTCAGTCGTAATCGCCATGCTTGGCCGATGCATGTTGGCGATCGTAGTAGGTGTTATAGTACTCAGAAGGATGCTGCTGCCCTTCCTCTGGTCAATATTCCTCTGTCGCCTTTTACGACACATCGATAGAAATGGGTGGTGTCTACCACACGACTGACATGAAAATAAAATAAACCCCCTCTTTTTCTTTTCCTTTTATTTTTGTATTGGCTATAAAAACATGTTTTTTTGGCGATTGCTACTTGATCTCTAAGTGGCTCGATTTTCCAACATTTTATTTTATGAAAATGAATTAGGTACATGTATAATATCTCACTCATAAACCAATTGCACGCTAATCAATCTAAAAGGCCCTATATATAGTTAGAAAAATCGTCACTCACAACGGAATTCGTACAATTTCGCGTCAGTGATCCATAAAATAATATCATGTGACAAATAGCCCCTTTTTGTCCCTTTTAAGGGCAATTGTTCCGAAGAAGGACGAAAAAGGAAGTTCATTTTTTTCCGGAGGATGCCCTTTGAGCTTTCAATTGAGGTGGTTTGGGACTTACAACGAAAATAAAGGTATTTTTTTTGCATGTTGTTTACGATGTCTGATTGGAATACATAACTAAGAGGGGTCTCGTGGTTGGAAGTGCGATTGGTGAATTAGAATCAGAAGTAGAATCAGAATTTTTGTTTGTAAACTTAAGTTAGACAGTTACACCACAGAATAAATATGAGTACTACTGTACAGTAGTGACACGCCCAGCCTCCCTCCGAAACACTGTTCCTCTTCTCTACCCGCCTCAAACTTGCTCTCGAAACTGCTTTGATTTCCCGCGCGGAGATACTCACAAGTATTTGTACACACACGCAAGTATTTGTACAGGTCCATTATTTTGGTAGTAGTGTAGGTAATTAAATCGTTTTAATAAGGTATTTTACCAAAAAAATCTAATTAGTCCGTCAGATAGATTTCCAAAAAATATTGGACACGTATTTTTTCTTTGTTCACGTAAACAAAAAATGAAGACGATACAGTGCGTCAAAAACTCGTGTGACATCACTATGTCAGTACACTTTTACTGGCGAAGTGATGTCATAAACCCCCACTCATGATCTTTGATGCGTTTTATCTTTGTCAGTTTTGATTGATTTGATAAAACAATAAATACGTATCCAATATTTTTCGAAAATCTAACTGACGGACTAATTAGATTTCTTTTGTAAAATACCCTATTGTATGGAGTGTTTTTTTTTGATAACTTTGTACCACAGTAGTAATTTCTCCTATATCGTTGGTGCGTTTGCAAACACATAAACTCACATACACAAACAGCCAGACTCTGAACAACTATCTGTAGGTCATACAAGTATTTGTTCCGCGTGGGAATCGAACCCGCGACACGCGTCACAGCAGCCAATCGCTCAACCACTGCGCCAACCGTGTCGACTATTGAGATAGGCCGTGACTGAAATTCGGCTGGGAAAATATTATTAACCACTTCCTTGTCCCATGAGTCACATAATTATGTTTCATGTTCATTGTTTAACTATTATGTATGCTTCGGTTAACTTAAGGGCGCGTATTCGATTTAGCGCAACTCAAAATCTAAACGATTGCTAGAACGGCGTAGCAGCATTGACACACACTAGTACAATACAATGGTCTGTTTGTGTGCATCAGAAAAAAAATATGCACGAAATAAGCACGAATCATTGAAATTGATCGGCAAACGACAGCGCGCGATGTTTTACAGTGTTTTTTAAAATAATTGTCTAAAATAAATGAGCTCGTATAACGGACTGAAAAATATTCTGTATATTAAGCATAACATTTACTTTCATAAAATAATATATCAGTTACGTTTTTATTCAAATACTGGTGAAAAAAAAATTGTCAAAGTGAACCGATTTTCTACTTTTTCAACATTGTTTTTTAATACATAATAGTAATATTTTTGTAATTTTGGCTCTGTTACTGTCTTTATGACTGTATATACTGTTGGAAAAACGCATAAAACAAAATATTTTGGCATATTGTAATGGTTGTATTCGTCCTGAAAGTTAACTATTTTCGTAAAACGATATGGAAGAATTGTCTTCGCTTTAAAAAACCATAATTAAAAATTATACTTTTACTCTGTAGCTGTCTAAATCAAGACTTAATCTTTCTAAAACTGTAAATTGTCTTTAAATAATCTGCTCACATAATTACGATATTTCTCTGGGCAAAACGCAAAAACATGAAGTTTTCGTCACGAATCGAATACGAGCTCTTAAGATAACCCAGTAGTTTAGCCGCCCACCTTTCATGCATAAGGTTGTGGGTTCACAACCATGCACGAGCAAATGCTAATGTGACTTTTTCATTTTCATAATATACTATCTAAAGTTATCTAGGACATCACTGACATCGCGAGGAAACCCGGACTTATAATCCATACTTTAATTTTTATTTTTAATTTTTTTAAATATTATAAATGTGAAAGTAACTCTGTCTGTTACGCTTTCACGATGAAACGGCTAAACCGATTTTGATGAAATTTGGAATTAAAATAACTTAAATCCTGGGAAAGGACCTAGGCTACTTTTTAATACGCGACTTTGTCTGCATCCACGATAACCGACTTTCTCTTTATGAGAAGAGGGCTTTGATCTGTAGTGGGATAAATACTGGTATTATAAGGTGTTGTAATATTCTAGACGTAAAATATAGCTTTGAATTTATAGGATACTAGCTTTTGCCTGTGACTTCGTCCGCGAGAATGTCGGTTATCGAGATGCAGACAAGCTCACAGATTAAAAAGTAGCCTATGTCCTTCTTCAGGGTTTAAGCTATCTTTGTACCAAATTTCATCAAAATCGGTATAGCCGTTTCATCGTGAAAGCGTAACAGACTGAGTAACTTTCGCATTTATAATATTACTAGCTTTTGCCCGCGACTTCGTCCGCGTGAATGTCGGTTATCGCGGATGCAGACAAGCTCACAGATTAAAAAGTAGCCTATGTCCTTCTTCAGGGTTCAAGCTATCTTCATACCAAATTTCATCAAAATCAGTTTAGCCATTTCATCGTGAAAGCCTAACAGACAGAATTACTTTCGCATTTATTACATTAGTATGAAAGTATGGATTTTCGGCAAAGGAGACAGAAATAAAGATACCTTCTCTTCTTTGTAATTACCTATAGTAGGATATCATAGACTCAGAAGATCTTAAACGTTTTGCCTAAAAAACTAAGTGTTTAGAAATTCTTAAACGTTCAGGAAAGTTTTACTAGTTTATTAAGTTAGTAATTCTCGAAATGTCTGTGAATTTATTTTTAGATTGGAACTTTTATGTTAGTGAAACGTTTAACTTTACCCAAATAATGATAATACCAAGAAAATCTCCAAATTCGAGATGATATTCAAAAAGTTTGTACACTTTACAGAATGTATTAAAAAAATATTGAGCAGTTGCGGGAGATGTGAAACAACGATACTACATATGTATACAAAATATGCATGAAACGCGAAGTAAGTATCTTACTTCGTTGTATAAAAGGATGGTTTATCAAAGAATTCAGTTTTTTTTAAAGAAAATATCTTTTTTTTAATATTTGTTGCTGTTTTTACCTTCCATAACTCCAAAACCAGTGGATCCCCATGTGTGTTAGAAAAAAAAATGGACCTAGTAAATTCAAATTAAAATTCTTTATTGCGAACTCAGAATTCGAATTAGAATTTATTACTACAATAATTGGTACAATGTATCTGTGGTTTAAGTATCAGTCACTAATTACCACTCACGCTATATAAAATTAATAAATAAAATACATATTAATTTATTACCATAACTATAAAACAAGAATCAGTCAGCGACAGTCACAGCAGCCGGTCCAATTCGCCGCATCCGATGTTCGATATAAAAATATTTTTCTTTTAATATTTATTACAAAGTTATTTTATATATTAACAGAAGAAATAAATGTAATGTTGAATAGTTTTGCAACTTACACAGCGAATATTGCTGTCGTTGACCTCCAAGGTGGAATGTTTCCTACGTCACTTGTACGGAAAGATACAAGGGTCACTTTTATTGGCCTGTTTTCCCTATACGCCTAATTGGTTTCCAGTTAAACAAATCTACGTGTATCCTTTTTTTTGGTCTTAGTTAAATATTTTTCTGTGGCAGAGGTCAAGTAGCGGTGGTGATACGAAGGAATAGATTTCTTAACTGGATTCTTTGATTGTGGATACAACAATTGATCTAAGCTTGTACGATTAATTTTTCACTTCTCTTGTTCAAAAAGGCCGTCATTGTAGCATACCAGAGCGGGGATAAAATAGCATTTCATCCTCTAGGGGACAAAGTTTTTTTTTTTTAATTTTTGTGTGTCAAATATGACAATGAGCCTACAAAAACGAAAAAGTCTTTAGTCATATAAGTAGAATAATCATGAATAAAGACTCGACTTATTACTGTTTCATAAAAAAAGAACCTCATTTTAATTTTGAAAATGGAACTAAAATCGGCGATCTCTGGTAGAATGCATGCAATGTGTTGCGGCTACAGAAGATACAAAAAAAAAGACATTGGCGCGAAATCTTTATAATTTTTCTCTAATTGCAAATTGAATTGGTAGTGACCGTAATTAATTTCTCGCAATCGTAGTGAAAAGTATAGTGTAACACACGGCGCTAAAACCCATTAAAACTCGGTTTCTATTTACTCCCTCGCCAAAGCTCGGGAGGAAAACTACCTCGTATATAATGGGTAATTTTAGCTCCTTGTATAACAATCTACTATTAATTTCCGAATTAATATCGTGTCAAGTCCAAGACTTGCTTATCATATTATGAATACTATAGAGGGCAATCATTAAGTTTGGTGTTCAATGGTTTTAGGGTTCCATAGGAAAACCACCTCATCTGTTTGTCTGTCTTTCCGCGGTTTAGCTCAAAGGATTGCGGTAAAAGCTGATAGCTGATTGGTCTGTTATTTGGCATGTAGTTATATATAGCAGCATGCACGTGCGTCAATCTTTAGTCCATAGCATAAATCCAAAAGCTCCCTTTTAGCTCCACATAATATTTGTAATAGGTAATAACGGAACCCAATACTGCGCGTGGTCCGACACGCGCTTGGCCGGTTTTCATTTTAAGCGGCAGAGTGTAGGTAAGTTTATATTTTAGAGATATAAGGAACAGAGTGGAAAGTTACTCATCCGCCATTGTAAAGGGAGACTCTTCCGATCAGACAGGTAATGTGTTTACTACCCGATGGTTGTAGTCGGGCTTTTGTATGCTAATGTCACTTGAACTTGGAGAATTAGATAATGAATTAGAGAACTAGATTAAAGGAACACTTGGAGAATTTTGCTTGCGCGATCTAGGAAACGTCTGTAGTACGCATCATCTGCGATAGATGTCGCTACTATTTACTTCGATTGAAATTCGTTTCAAATTAACCATACACAAAACAAGTAATGTTTCAATTTATTCGTACCCAATATAGCCAGCAACTAGATTACTCTTCCATTAAAAAAACACACTTCTGAATACAAACGGAGTTTTAAAACATGCAATCTGTTCGGAACAGGTAAACCGTGGAGTCACGTTAATATTAAAACACTCACCAGGTATGGCGTACACAAGGACGAAGCTGAACGCGCCGAATAATTCTTTTTTTATCGAGTCCGGCCATTTTTCTGTGCAGAATTCGATGCTGCGCTCAACCCAGACCTGTGGGAATAAAATGGTAGGTGGTTTAGGATGGAAATATATGCGGATCGAAAATAGATTTCAGTGCAAATGTACGTGTGCTCTTGGAAAAATCCGAGGAGAAGCTTGTATAGTAAACATAGACAGTTAGTCAAAGAGAGTGCCTTGAGATAATTACTTTCTTGATCAAACGCAGAACTTTGGTAGTACTCTCATAAGGTATTATAAAGTCTTGTAGTACCTACTAATAACATGTCTTACCTACCTCCGCTAATATTTGCTAGACTTTATAATTATGGAAAATAACACGGTGTACAGTTATTTGGAATTCTGTAGACCATTTGTTTATTCTTCAAGCTCATGGCTAGGTATATATTTAATTGTTGATAACATGAAAAGACATAGAAGAAAATTAGGGTTGTGAAAGAAACTTTCAAATTATGGATCTGTGAAGTTCTAAGACAAAGAAACTGCCTAGTCTTTTCCTATGTTGGGGACGGCTTCCAGTCTCATCGGAATACCAGTATTTAACATGGAGCGACTGCCTATCTAACGTCCACGACCCAGTTACTAGGTAATGCGATACCCAGCTGACCCATGCTTAGAGTGGTTGTCAGACTTCCTGTCTTCTGACCACCTATAGCGACTGTCAAAGATCTACAAAGAACAGCAAAGACCAACGACTTTACGTACTTTCCGAGAACCGTCGGTATGTAAACAACGAAGTTCTACAATTTTACTAAAGGACAGAACGATAAAACTGTGTCACTGTTTTACTAATGGTCTCATATCTCAAAGTCACCAAACCTACGATATTTGACCATGGGTTAAATTTTGAGAACAGGAAGAGGAATTTGTAATTTAGATGGTATACTTGAATGCTGGGCCCTTTATCAGGTACTAGTTAAAAAGGTACCCTCCTCACTAACGTTCAAGTGTGATGGCTGGTTTTCATTCATGTTTTACAGAATTTATTTAAAAAAAAAAAATTAACAAAAAAAGACAACCGCCTTCAAAAAGTGAAAAATAATTTTCAATTCGCAAGTCGGCGGCTTTGGTTTTGCGTGTTGTTTTGTATTGCCACCGACTTGCGAATTGAAAGTTATTTTTTACTTTTTGAAGGCGGTTGTCTTTTTTGTAAAAAAATTTTTTTTCGCTTTTCAGTGCCTACTTTTCATCATAGAAATTAATTATGAAACGGTGACACCAAAAATAAATCTGTCATCCTTTAATTTTCAACCTTTAGGGGTAGAATATTTTCCTGACATTTATATGGGACCAAATTTGAGGTATACACTATCAATTAAAAAAAGAATCATCGAAATCGGACTACACTGAAAAAAGTTATGCGTGGCCATAAATATTTAAAAAATAAAAAAATGTTCATAAAATGAAAACTACTGGGCCAAACAATGATAAATTTCTATGGGACCAAATGGCAACTATTTCGAATCAAACTAAAAAAGAATCACGTAAATCGGATCAAAAATCTCAGAGTAATCGAAGTACATACTTAAAAAAAAAACAACCGAATTGAGAACCTCCTCCTTTTTGAAGTCGGTTAAAAGTCGGCTAGGCAGATGAGGATGATGTTGGTTTGACAACATAGAGCTACCATAATAAAGCGACTTAACCACGGTTTAATAGTGCAGTCTTAAAGCTTATTATGTATGCAGATTGGTATGGCAATAAGTCACCCTAGGGACATGAAGACTACTTCGTAGAGGTAGTAAACTGAAACAGTGTGTACCTACTTTATGCTACTACCACACCTCTCCGATATAGCTAGTGTTGTCATTACACCTTTAATAGTTAAAGGGCTGGGCAGAAGTATAGCAAGGAGTCATAATTATTTGCAAGGTCGACGAATATAAGTTCAAAGTTAATATGAAAAGGGATTTTACCTTCAAAGTGGATTATTATTTAGTCAAAATTTTAATGACACATGATTATAAAACGATTCAGTTATCATGAATTAATCTCTTAAAGAAACCAGTTTTTCTGAATAAGTCAGTTGTTAACTTACTAATAAAATAATTTTACTTTAATACTTGCTAACAAAAAGACAAATTGTCTAGATATAAACCTATAAGTTACCTAGAAGTGTAAAATTCAGTGATTTATCTATAGAAATAAATCAAATTAGAGCATCTGTTTGTAATAATAATATGTGGGGACATTTCACACATGGCCATTTTACCCCAAACTAGCACTAACAAACTATGGGTGTCAGACAGCTGATATACATACACAAATAAATTTTAAATACATACATATACAGGGAAATTGAAAAAATACCCAAAACCTCTTAATCTGGACTCCGTATCATCATTCTGAATAACATTTGTTCTACGACTTTGACCTCAACTAAATAACGTAGCTAAATACAATTTGTTTGAAGTCTGTAAAATGTACGTATACTACGCGCGCACCCATATGATAGCGAATATGATGTAGGTAGTCGGTAGGCTAATGTACAGGCACAGCTGATTGCAGGCCTTTCGTGGGCCGTGTCAGAAAAAAATATTATGAAAAATTTCAAGTGTTTATATTTATTACATTACCTATAGATTAAGAACAAAAAAAAGAAAAAAAAAAAGAAAAAAAAAAAAAAAAAAAGAAAAAAAAAATAGTGTTTATATTTTTTGTATGGAAAAAAAATGTTTCGAATTTTGAAAAGTCGTAGAACAAAATGTTGTTCAAGGTGATGATACGAAGTGAGAATTAAGTGGTTTTGGGTATTTTTTTAATTACCCTGTATATATAGATAAACAACAGCTTAATGTTAAATTAACATCTTTTTACTAAATGTATTTGAATGTAGAAACGGTACTAACAAAAACATATTTTTTTTAATTTTGTCTGTCTGTTTCTTCCGGCTAATCTCCGAAACGGTTAGTCCGATTTTAATGGGATTTTCACTGGCAGATAGCTGATGTTATCAGGAGTAACATATGCCTTTTTCCTTTTTATAGAATAAGTATTAGGGTTCCGGATAACCGAAATTCACGCGGGCAAAGTCGCGGGCATCAGCTAGTCTCATATAAAAATAAATGGTCTATCAGCGATCTACGTAAGAGTTATGACGTAAGATAAATACGCTTTACCAATAAGAACATTAAATAAAATACTTTCTAGAGAATAAACACAGTCAATCTTTATTGAAATACTTTCTTTCTTTTATTCCCAAGGCTTTCCCAAGCCGTAGCGAGAAATAGTGTTTTATTGTTTGTACACCATTTCGTAAATTGTTCAGGTCTTGAATAGGATTTATGGGATAAAAATGTAGGGATTATTTAGAAAAATATTGAGGGATATTGAGGATACGGACGACTCGAATACAAATATTGTAGTTCGCTTTTAACAGAATAGGTACCTATATTTTTAAAAGATAGCTCCTTGAATGACACTTAATAAAATATTTTATTCCTATACCCTTAGACCCTAGACGGATAGCTTTTAGCGACCGTTATTTATAATGAAAAGTATACGAAGAACCTTTTTTTTATATTTGTTAGAGGTACTTGCCTGAGTACTAAAGAGTGGCACACAATATAGGCAAACACAAATAAAGAATCCTGTTAAGATCATTACGTTTTGCAGTTTCTGCCTACTAATGTGCAAGGATACCATCTATATACTTATAAAAAACTGTTTACGAAAAAGATTCACCTTCAAATAGTAACAAAATAAGTTTAGGTTCGCAAGTTTTGGTTTTGTTTGTTGTTTTGTATTGCCACGAACTGGCGATTTTAAAGTTATTTTTGCCTTTTTTGGCGGTTGTCTTTTTTTGTAAAAAGAAGTTTTTTTTTCGTTTCTTAGTGCCTACTTCTTATATACAAATTAATTACCAAACGGTGACACCAAAAAAATTCAAGTATCTTAGAAATATTAAATCATGTAGTAATTAATGTGGTCAAGTCATATATAGGAACAAACATCAGGCCTGCCAACTATGTAGTTCAGTCCACTTTGGTATGTTGTGGTGATGTTAAGCGATCTCCGCTGCGTAAATATACCACTCGAGAACCTTTCTTCCCCATCGGTTATCGATTCTTTGAGCGATGTGGTCTGCCCATTGGCACTTCAACTTGCATATTCTGAGAGCTATGTCAGTGACCTTAGTTAAGAAACTCTGAGCATAAACATTACATAGCAAAAATTTTGTCATTTTATTACATAACAAAAAAAAATTGTCATTTTATTTGAATGCACTTAGTAATATTAAACAAATGAAAATTGTGTATGCATATTGACTGTATTCATGGCATTAACACATATTTTATTAATAATTACAATCTTATTGACATTTCATGTAAAATTGTATGTAATGAATATTTTTTTTTTGTTAAATTCAAATTTATATTTCTACACCGGCAACGGTAGTATATGTGAAGCTAAATATATTAATTTTAAGATCTTAATGTACCTACCATATACTCAGAAATAAATGATATTCTATTCTATTCTAAACTCAAACACATACTCAAATCATTGATTTCAAATAAACCATTTACATTTACTTTTGAATAGTCAAGAAGTCAGTCAGTCAAAAAGTTGCAGCTAGTTGCTCGTTCCGAACAGTAGGTTTCTATGAAGAAGAACGAGTAAGAAACTCCATGAACACTGTTTTAAAATCAATAGAATATTACAAATGTAGGTCACATCATTATGTTGAATTTACGGGACACAAATGTGACAAAAGTGTAACAAGTTGTGCATGTTAAAAGAGGTCTAGCGACCTAGCTCTCTCCATGGCTCGCTGTGTGTCTCTGAGCCTAGGAGGCCAGCATAAGGGGCTATTAAACGACTTTTACAGATTTTAAACTGACAATCACGTCAAAACGTGCAGTGTAAATGATTTGAAAAAAAAATATGTTAAACTAGAACATTCTCTTAATCACTTAGTAAGTAAATATTTTTAATTATATTCATATTATATAGTTTAATTAATACGTGAAGTTGTGTCTGACGCGGACAAAACATTGACAATCACACAAAATCTACCAGGTATAATTAAACGAAACTTACACCATCTTACAGACAATTTTATTATCTATCTTTTAGTATACGCCTTTTTTAATTTTGAAAGAATACTACATTTATTTAATTTTTTCGACTAAACTTTGAGAGTTTTGGACGCAAAACTGATGCAGAACGGACGCAGTCTGCGTCCAAAACTTTCAAAATTTAGTCGAAAAATATAATAAAAGTAGTATTTTTCCAAAATTAAAAAAAAGGCGTTTACTAAAAGATAGATAATAAATTGTCTGTAAGATAGTGTAAGTTTCGGATAATTATACCTGGAAGATTTTGTGTGATTGTCAATGTTTTGTCCGCGTCAGACACAACTTCACGAGTTAATTAAACTATTTAATATGAACTTAATCAAAAATATTCACTTTCTATATGATTAAGAGAATGTTCTAGTTTAACATATATTTTTTTCAAATCATTTACACTGCACATTTTGACGTGATTGTCAGTTTAAAATTTGTAAAAGTCGTTTAATAGCCCCTTAAGGTCCACGTTTCTGTGTCATATGTCATCACTGGCAACACACATGTCACTTGGGCCTGTAATTTTATCGGCACTTATAATATTGTTGTAGAAATACAGAGTTATCTTCATTGATTGCATAAATAAGAGCATTATACTCGGAAGAAGTCATACAACATAGCTAGTGAAGCTTCCTTAAAAGGTTCCAAACTCAACGTTGCTGATAAAATATTTTGCTATTCAATTAGGTCGACAGAGCGATTCTAAAATTCAATTCAAGAGTATAAAGATAGGGTTAAACTATGTTTTGAAAGGGTTATCTAGTTAAATAACTTTGAAGAGAAAGTCTTAGCGTGACTAAGTAATGAATTAATCAAGAAAGAAGCTTGATGCTAGTAGGAACTTTGCGAAAGAGTTTCTTTAGATTTTATTTGAAACTAGCTGACCCGACAGACGTTGTCCTGTCCCTATCTACCTACTTACCTGCCTATTTACACCTACCCTGCACCTACCCTACACCTACCCTACACCTACCCTACACCTACCCTACACCTACCGTACACCTACCCTACACCTACCCTACACCTACCCTACACCTACCCTACACCTACCCTACACCTACCCTACACCTACCCTACACCTACCCTACACCTACCCTACACCTACCCTACACCTACCCTACACCTACCCTACACCTACCCTACACCTACCCTACACCTACCCTACACCTACCCTACACCTACCCTACACCTACCCTACACCTACCCTACACCTACCCTACACCTACCCTACACCTACCCTACACCTACCCTACACTACACCTACCCTACACCTACCCTACACCTACCCTACACCTACCCTACACCTACCCTACAAAAGTTTTTTTTTAATTTTTCTCTCCGTAAGAACAATCCTCGTACTTCAAGGAATATTATAAAAAAAGAATTATCCAATTTGGTCCAGCCGTTCGCAAGTTATGCGCTTACCAACACATTTAGCGATTCATTTTTATATATAAGATAGTCGTAAAACAGATAGTTTCACGACGACGCAGCGACGGGTAACTTGAGATGATTGTGCCAATGTTTCATTTTGTTTAACTCTCCCATCTAGCCACTACGTTAGGGTCAGCAGTATTACATTACTGCATTTATGACAGTAGTCATAAATGGCGGGTGTTGCAGGATTTAAATCAATGCTGGGTAACTTATATAAGAAGAAACATTTTTCACTGCGGTATTTATACAAGAGAGTCAATTGATACTGTAATCATTCCCAGCCTATACTTTATTCAACTATATCGGAGTCGACTTCCAGTCTAACCAAATGCAGCTGAATAAAAGTGTTTTACATGGAGCGACTGCCTATTTAACCATCTCAGTAACTATAGGTAACAAGATACCCCTTAGATTTCAGACTTTCTGGCTTCTGACTACCCATACCGACTGTCAAAGATACGAACGACAGTTTTACTAGCTTTCCGAGGGACAGAGGGGTCTCGGTTTGAAATGGATGGTCACTCATCCACAGGCCGACCGCGGCAAGCGTGCCTCTCAATCAAAGCCAAAGGTAATACTTTAATTTTTTTTTTTTTGGGAAGAACGGTTCTCGTGTGGCAACCACGAACCGGAAGACGCAGCGTTGGTAGACCTCCTACCAGATGGACCGACGACATCGTCAAGGCCGCGGGTAACCGGTAGACCCAAGCGGCAGCTTGCCGCTCGTGATGGCGTTCTATGGGGGGGGCCTATGTTCAACAGTGGACGTCTTTTGGCTAAATGATGATGATTATTATTTTGTGTTAGAGTATTTTAGCCCAGTAGGTAGCAACGATTATCGTGGCATCTGCGGCGTTTTAAATGTCCACTAAACTGCAGTTGTAGTAACTAATCACTTGGATTCCTGCCCATACTCTAAACGACTAAGCCATAATGACACTGCACTATTACGCTAAACGATCACGTATGAAGTTGGCAACGATCAGCGCTAGCAATAACCCACCTATTATGAAGCTCTTAGTACACTCAAAGTCATTTATTTCAATTATATAGACCTTTAATAGGCACTTTCGAAGACCCAGCCGAAAATAATAGTGTCTAAGGCGTAAGTCGGCAATAACAGAAATAAATATCAGCTGTTTTATTCATCTTGATCGTGCTGTACATTTGTGCTGTGATCGTGCTGTACATTTTTGCACTATTTTTTTTCTGTGATCAATTCTGTTCCACTCCTGGGCCTCCATACCTTTTATCCTCCCCGATCCTATGCTTCTTCCCTCCAATTTTGGAGGAATCGGTCCAATTCGTCTTGCCAACATTTTCGTGACCTGGGCCTCAAGTCTACTGTTACAATAGTGTCAGAATGGTCTATCATTGATTTCATAATTGTTCATTTTGACAAGTTTGGTTATCTACTAATATAATGGCGTCATTATGACTTTCCGATGGTCAACCACTGACACGCCATTGAAAGAAATGATATAGAATGGTAATCTCGTACAAATTGACAACTGAATGACTGACTTAGGCGGTAATCTGCTAAAATTTTGACCTACCATTAGAACGTCATTATGCAGTCATTGCTTTTAATTCGACCGATTAATGATCGACCATTATGAATTCAGCAGATTACGAACTTTTAGCAAAATGACAATGGGATCGTGTTGGAATGACGAAATCATAAAAATAGCAGACTTGGCCCCCTAGTGCAATACTGCCTTACCGTCTCAAGGTCCCATACAGTTCTAAGTTACCTGAGAACACAGTTTAACGGAAATGTCCAGCTATGTAATTCTGTACGAACTCACTTCAGTTCTCACTTCTGAATCCACGGTGAAACTGTTTTAGGTATTCTGTAACTCGATAAAAACTACGCTAGCGCCACTGAGTGACAACATAGGTGAAGCGAACTGTTATTACATTACTATTTTAGCGAAAACCAAACACTTTTCACTTCAGGTAAGTGAAATCGGAAATGAGATAGGATTCGAATTCGCGGGTGAATTCTTACAGAATTGCACTGCTGCCCAGTCCCATTTAAGTTGGACAGCTTTATGAGCCACTTCTACCATCCCTGACTTGATATAAAAAAAAGAAAAATCTATGCTTGTCTCTATAGGCCTTTCTTCTTCATTGTGGGTGCTTTTACGATCATATAAACGCACATTCACAATCAGCCAGACCTAGTAGGCCATATATCTATCTAGTAGGCCATACAAATTTTTATCTTGATTATTATATTATATTATATTTATATAAACAACAATTTTTATCTTGATTATTTTTTATATTTTGTATTTCTAGATTACCTTCATTGTTTTCACATATAGAAGCAACAAGAATAATGTAAGCAGTATTTTGTAAAAACCTGATTTTAAAAGAGTGTCCGTGGAGTTTCTTGCTCGTTCTTCTCCATAGAGACCTACCTACGTTTTGGAACGAGCAACTAGCTTCAACTTTCTGACTAACTGACCGACTCCTTGACAATTCAAAAGTGCCTGTAAATGGTTTAATTGAAATAAATGCTTTGACTTTGACTTTGACTTTGACAAATATTATTTCCGTTCGGGAATCTAAGCCGCGAGACGCAGTGCAGCAGCCAATCGATTAACCAATGCGCCAACCATGTCGTGTCTAGTTTGGTATAGTACTTTCATCCTCCGAAAAGTGGCGACTACCTAAATGCATTACACATGAAATAAAAATGTAGGTACAACCAGCAAAAGAGATAGTTATGCAGGTCATCGGAAATGGTTGAAATTTAAATGAATCATTGAAATGTTTATTCTCTATTATTTAGATTTTATTTTATTCAAAATCATCCGTTGGTTTCTAAGTAAATTTTAACTATATCTGGTACCTATCTCTTTTGCTGAAAAGATTTGAATTTCTCGCTCACCTAGAAAAACTTTTACCGTACTAGAACTGGCAGTGTTCACAAGTGGCACAAGCCACCGCAAATGATGTATGACATGAATTTATGTATTTAGACTAACTGTACCCCCGACTTCCATCCGCGTGAATGTCGGTTATCGTGGATACAGATGAAGTCGTGGATTAAAAAGTAGCCTATTGCCTTTCTTCGGCTTCAAATTTAGTATATGTTATTAACCAGTCTTACTAAGAGGTGTCTTGTTACTGGGTAACTGAATTTTGGAAGTCCTACAGACAATCCATGTGTGTAAAAACCTTAAAAAAAAGACAACCACCTTAAAAAATTGAAAAGTGATAAATAACTTTAGCACGGAACACACATGAGACACACACACATGGCGGTGGCTTTGTTCTGTTTGTTGTTTTGTATTGCCACCGACTTCCGAAACTAATGTGTTTTATGTGCTAAAGTTATTTATCACTTTTTATTAGTTTCTGAAGGCGGTTGTCTTTTTTTTAAAGGTTTTTATTTTCTGCTTTTAATTCTGTTAAGAAACGGTGACAAGATTGAAGAAACTAAAACGTCATCTATGTATATTTATTGGGATTTTGTTGATTTTTTCGAAAAGCGCTGAAATTATTTCGTTAAAATTGCTATGGGACTATTTCGGAATAAACCTTTCGAACAACAAAAGTATTTTGCAAATCCGTCTGTCGTGACAGAGTTATGCCCGAACATACATAAAAAAAAATATATATAAACATCCGAATTGACAACCTCCTCCTTTTTGAAATCGGTTAAAATCACTGGTATTCAGCTGCATTCCGGTTAAACTGTAAGTTATGTTATGTTCTGATTTAAACACGCAGTTCATTATTTTCTTGTACTCACAACAATCTAATTTGATTTCTGTGTAAAACTTATGCAATGAAGTATCGACCCGGTATGACTCGAGTCTCCGCTACGCTCGTAGCATTTGTAGCACTGCTTCAAGCTACGCCGTAGCAAGTTTCGTAGCCACGTCATCAATCTTACAAATCTTGGTAGTTAGACGAAAACAAATCAACAGAGGGATTAAATTTGAGAATTAATTCTAAGCGCAAATGTTTAAGAAAGTATTAAGCTGCCATAACTTATAATCTATATGAAAGTTTAGCGAAGTTGTACATTTAACTTAACGACTTCTGTCTTGTACCCACTTATGTGGCGTCTTAGCGTTAAATTCACGACGAGCGGGATTTACGCTGACGTGTTTCTTGCAATATCTTGCTAATTTTGCAGTAATCTTATGCCTTTTTCTTAAGTAAACTTTTAAAATTTAATGTTTTGAAGAAAACTGTAAAAAATTAAAGCCGTTTGTTAGTTTACTCAATCAGTTACTTCCTTCTTCCCAATTCGTCACTTCTTTTAATTATTATCTCACGAAATGAATCTGCCAACAGGTTGAGTTAATTATGCCATAAAAAAATACAGATTGCTCTGAATCACACACAATTTTATTATTTTTGAAAACAAAATAATATTTTATTATTTTTTAATATAATATGTGAGTATAACTTGGTTGTTATTTCTTAACTTGTAATACTTTGTACATACTCTAATATAGTGGTTAATTAATAATTACTGTAATGCCATTTATATAATTACTGTAATTTTAGGAAATATTGTTATCAATAATATTAAAAGAATAAATATGGGGTTTCTTGCTCATTTTTCTCCATACGAAACTACCCTTTGGAATGGGCTACAAGATAAAAATTAACTTTTACGTCGTTCAAAATTCATCCTTTTTAGTACATTTCATCCCGGACCACTGACCGCGTTAAAGGCACAATGCAACGTGACTTTATCTCTATGAACGTATGTCATAAATCTTTGAATTGACTTTAATGTCCAGCGTGAAAAGATAACACTGTACACAGAGATGCCCTTTCAGAACTGCGCTTCATAAAAATAGTTTATGAGTTTCTTATACAGTGTGTCCGGTCATAGACTAGTGATAGTATAGGTATTTATATCAACAACTATTTTAATTCACAAATACACTACCTACACACTTGGGTCCAAAAAAAAGCTTTTTACAAAAAGGACAACCGCCTTCAAAAAGTGAAAAATAACTTTAGCACAGAACACACATTGACTTTAGTTTCGAAATTCAGTGGCTTTGTTCTATTTGTTGTTTTGTATTGCCACCGACTTCCGAAACTAAAGTCAATGTGTGTTCTGTGCTAAAGTTATTTTTCACTTTTTAGT
Source organism: Charanyca ferruginea (assembly GCA_947361185.1). Taxonomy (NCBI): domain Eukaryota; kingdom Metazoa; phylum Arthropoda; class Insecta; order Lepidoptera; family Noctuidae; genus Charanyca; species Charanyca ferruginea. The sequence goes on along the minus strand of OX376061.1, from coordinate 28,381,798 downwards.
TTTTGAAGGCGGTTATCTTTTTTGTAAAAAGCTTTTTATTTTCCGCTTTTTAGTACCTCCTTCTCATCCAAATCTATTAAGAAGAAATTGAAAGTTAACTACTACAAAGATTGATGAAACTAAAACGTCGTCTATGTAAAATTTTTGGGTACTTGTTGATTTTTCAAAACGTGCTAAATCAATTTCGATAAAATTTATATGGAACCACCCCTGATGCATACCCTATCCATAAAAAAAAGAATTTTCAAAATCGGTTTACGTTTGCCGGAGAAATCGCGTAACAAATCGCGCACATACTTAATGCAAAGGAGGATGGCGAGGCTGGACCCACGTAATTTAAAAATTAACGGAGCACCGTGCTCGGACTAGTTTATACTAATTATAGTAACAAGTTTATAAGAGTTCTATATAAAAAATATTGAGTTACTAGAGAATGGGAATGAAAAGTTATTAATGATTTTAGTTTATTAAAAAATAAGTATCGTGCAGTTTCCGAACGCAATGTTTTTTACGAATTACATTGATACATTCCAATCTACACTACTGATTTACCCTCATAAAATACTTAAGTACGATTTCGCTTGGCAGATTTCCTTTTTATTTTACTTACATCTTGTTAAATAAACCAATAACGTATAAAACGAAACATAAATACTGTTTTAAACAGTCCGTAAACATAATATAAATTATTTTAACAGTAATGAAAACATGGAACGTAAAAATGGAACGTCAGTGTCGAATTGTCATGTCATTTGATGTCATTGTCAATTCATTCCATTCCATTGTTTGTGTTTAACAGTGAGCTAACGTGGGTGGGATTCTAATACTATTTTTGCGATTTGGTGGATTCTTGACAATTTGGCTTTACCTTTAGACTGACGACCGACTTGCAAGTGATTTGGAATTTCTCAACGGTTAAAATGCGTTGTGTTAATAATTGAGAATTGCTCGCTTACCGAGACATCGTTTGTCTGATGAACGTGATCAAATAGTTGAAAGAGTACAGAAATGGGTGTACCCGCGTGATGTAAGTATATTCATGTACTAATTTGTTTAATTTCATGAACACAAATCATACAAATATAAAATAAATGGAGCAAGCAAAAGTAGAGATTTCGTATACAAATAGGTATGTAGTTTCGTATATAATACTCTTATCATAATTATGCTCTTCCTGCTCGTCTTGCAGTATTGGGCAACACAGGAGCATCTCTTAATCTTCTGAATATAATAACAACCTGAAGTATTTTATAATACTGCAGATTACGTTCAATGGGTTGTCTTAGGTACTGCTTGTGGTGCACAATATTAATAACATTTTAAAATAAAATACTGCACCGGTATCAGGACCCAAGCTACCAATGGTAAGGGCTCCAGAGAGCAGAATCTCCTAACAATGTTGTATGACTAGGTGTACCACTGATAAAGTACAACTTCGCAGGCCAAGTCAAGATACTTGATTAGAAGAATATTACTATTTTTGTATAACCACACTGCTAGCGTAATAACTTGATGGATAGAGTTTTTGGATAGTCTGTTCTTTAATCTACTCAGTATGGGTACCTGTACCACACATGCTTTGGCAGCATTGAATGTGGTAGTCACTTTCTTAACCCAGAAGCAAAACATGATTATAACTTAGCTTGTAAACATTTTTTGTGTATCCTTAACCATAGTAATAATATTTTTAGGTAACTGGAGACAACTATATTTGTCACTCATGTTGGGAGTTGATAAATAGTAACCCAAATGATGGTCCTGAACATGAGACCCAACCACAACCTGGCCTTCGTGATGTATGTGCTGGATGTGGCAGATAGATTTTGAGAATCAGGAGCAAGCTAGTTGTCCGACCAGAGATGTCTGAAAGGGAAACCCGAATAAGAGACATTGTATCGGAATGGATAAGGCCCCGCCAGGTTGGTAATGAATACAATTTATATAGGGTTACTGGTAAGCCTAAGGTAAGGTTACTGTCAAGGTCTCATCACAAGTGGGCTTTTTGGATGCCAACCTTACCAGTAACCCTATAAACATTTAATATTACAAATAATGATATGAAATCCTTGTAGTGTGGTAGAACCTTTAATTGTAACTATATGTAATATGTATCTCTGTATGTCTTTATACTCTTTATATTGTATTAACTATTGTATCATCTGGCCAGTAATATACGAGAATTCTTCTTAGTTACATGTGTTTATGTTCGCTCCCTACGTCGCCACCTTACATGGCGACCCTGCCAGGATGGGTGGTCCGTTGGTTCACGCGGATACGGTTACAGAGGCGGCATCACGGTGAAATTCCTGCGGCCAAATAAGGAGTGTGAACTGTAAACAATTGTGTCCCAGTGCAATGTTATTAGATTATTTAGAACGCAATGTTTTATTACGATTTTAATTTGCGTCTACGATTATCGCGCGGCCGTGTTTCCCTGACTTTAAACTTGACCACTAAAAATGGGATCTTCGCAGTCGTACGAAAAGGAGGAAGTAGTTATAGCCCAGGCGGCATCCGGATCTGGGGTAAATTCGGCGACTATTGACCAACTGAGGGGTCACGCATCCACTACAAACTATATCCTCGCTGGAATTTGCGTATTGTTGAGTGTGGGCGCAATTGTTATTGTGTACAAATTGTACCGAAAATGCCACCGTAACTGGATGGACCAGCAGTTAAACGAATTCGCGTTGAAACGTTCTGCGAGTTACTTTCGACGTTGGCAGCAGAAGCCTCCGGAAGACGCCTAAAAGAAAGTTGGTGCGGTTAAAAAAATAAATAAAAAGTGCGTTTGTGCGTATACATAAATAAAGTGCGTGCGTATGTGCGGTAAATTCGCGAATTACTTTCACCAATTCGGCATCAATACGACCTCGGACTGAAATTGGACTACAGATCATGTAATTTTACATTAATATTATTATTATTTTTTATTATTGTACTCGTGTAGGTGTATAATTACCTATGTATGAGATTTACTCAGTTTAATGTGTACTCACTATGGAAATCAATATTCGGTAAGTTACTTATAATTTTACATTTATAATGGGTAGACAGCAGTAAATGGCTGAGGAACTTCTAGAATTATTTGAAAAGTTTAAATATATTAAAGACTATTTAACTAAATTGGGCCCAAGTAAAAGGACGGCTAGGATTAAAAAAGAGAAGAACGCGGAAGCAAACAAATTAAAAAAACAATTTGATATTATTTTAGGAAAAGTTCATTCTTCTTCGAAAACTAGAATTTTCGAAAAAACAGAATTAGAGAATATTGAAAACTTAAGTAGTAAAATAAGTAGTTATTATTTAAAAATTAAACAACTGTGTGAATTAAGCATAGAGAAAGATTCTAGTTCTGTGGGGACTGTCGTACAGAAAAACGCCAATATGGAGAAATTTGAATTGAAAACCGCAATTTCCCTGTTGCCGGTCATGGATAATACTGAAACGGTTACTAAACAACTTATTTCTAACATTGAAATGTACTCCGATATGTTGGATGTGGCAGATAGGGAAAAATTAATAAACTTTGTGTTAAAATCAAGATTGTCGGAAAGCGCAAAACTGCGGTTGGGCGAAGCCTATGAATCAATTACAGATCTGGTGAAAGACATGCGCAGTCGACTATTAAGTAAGAAATCGGATACAGCATTGCAGCAGCAGCTTCAAAGAGCTAGGCAGGATAAGGAAAGCGTAGAAGATTTTGGTAAGCATATTGAGAAATTATTTGTAGATTTGACTATTACTCAAGCAGATGGGGACGCAAAAAAGTATGAGATTTTGAAGTCCGTAAATGAAAGGAATGCCATCAAACGTTTCACTGACGGTTTGAGAAATAGTCGAATCAGCACTATAATAGCAGCTAGAAATTATGGTTCCTTGAATGATGCTATTCGAGGCGCGCTAGATGAAGAAATTTCATCATCGAGCGAATCAAGAGACACGGTGATGAACTTTTATCAAGGAAGAGGAAGAGGTAGGTCTAATAATTTTTACCCTTCGAATTATTTTCGCGGTAGGCGAAGTTCATCTAGCGGATTCAGCAGGGGCCAGCGAACACCTAATCAATCCGAAAGTTTACGCGATCCAACAAATAGCAGGGCAGGTAATAATAATTATCGCTCAAGTGGACGTTACACACGAAGTTTTTATAACAACACAAATCGATGTCAAATTAGTAGACAACAAATACATGCAGCAGAGGTGAACAATAGCAGTAATGATCAGAATAGTGTTGACAATTCAGATTCCCAGAATTATTTTTTTCGGGCATAAACAATTTGCTTATTATTGTGCTAATATAAATTCAGTAATTTTTAAAGTTAACGATGTCAGTTACTCTTGGCTACTCGATACCGGTGCTTCGCTGTCGATTGTCAAACATGAAGCAATGATGAGGGATCAAATTCCTTACCATATAGAGCAAAAACAAATCAAAGGCATTGGCGGAGACGTAATTTCGGAAGGATTTGTAAATTTAAAACTTAGTTTAAATGGACAAGAATTCTATCATAAATTTTATGTGTTTAAAAATTTACCCTTCCGCACTGACGGTATTTTAGGGCAGGATTTTATATGTAAAAATAATTGTATACTCAATTTTGAAACAAATAGTTTAACACTAAATGCAAAAACTGGTCCCATTACGACACCGTTGCAAATGGGAAAATTAGGGGAAAATAAATACATAACCTTGCAACCCAGGTGTGAATCTATTCATTTTATAGGCATAGATACAAATCAGGAATGTGTCATCGCACCAAGCGAATTGTGTGAAGGAGTTTTTCTCGCCAGTATCATAGTAAATCCAAAGGAAGGGAGAATTCCAATAAAAATATTGAACACTAGAGACGAAGTAATCCGACTTAGTTATTTCACTTTTAAAATATATAATTTACAAGATTATTTGATATGTAGCTTTGAAAGAGAAGTGATTAACGCAGATAGGGTAAAGAAAATGTTTACTATGTTGAAATTAGATCATTTAAATTCTGAAGAACAAAAATCAGTCGAGAATATTTGCGCAAAATATTCTGACATTTTCTTTTTACCAGGAGATAAATTAGGCGTTACAAATTTATATCAACAAAAAATTCATTTGAAGGACAATGTGACACCTTCATATGTTAAGCCATATAGACTACCAAAGTCACAAAAACAAGAAATAGATAAACAAATACAGCAGATGTTGAAAGACGATGTTATAGAAGAAAGTCACAGTGAATGGTGTAGTCCTCTTTTGTTGGTACCTAAGAAGAGTGAAAATTCTGATAAGAAGTGGCGTGTCGTAATTGATTACCGGAAATTGAACGAAAGGATTAAAGATGATAAATTTCCCTTACCAAACATCGCTGAAATTTTAGATTCTCTGTCTGGAGCAGTTTATTTCACTCATTTAGATTTAACACAATCATATTATCAGCTATTACTAGAGCCAGAAAGCAGAAAGTACACTGCTTTCACCACAGACAAACAATATCAACTTAAAAGACTACCTATGGGTCTGAAAATTAGTCCCAGTGCATTCAGTCGGTTAATGACGGTCGCAATGGCTGGTTTAAATTATGAAAAAGCCTTAATTTATTTAGATGATTTAATATGTTTTGGCCGTAATTTAGAAATACATAACAAAAATCTAATTTCTATATTTGAACGATTAAGAAAAGTTAATTTAAAAGTAAATCCAAGCAAATGTCAATTTTTAAAAAAGGAATTGTTATACTTAGGGCACGTAGTATCATCAAAAGGTGTACAACCAGATCCAGAAAAGACAAAAGTTATTCAAAATTACCCGAGACCTCAGTCCAGTGACGAAGTAAAACGCTTCGTCGCGTTTGCAAATTATTATAGGAGGTTCGTACAACATTTTGCTGAGATAACTGTCCCACTAAATAATTTATGTCGTAAGGGAGTTAAATTTGAATGGACAAGTGAGTGTGAAAATTCTTTTTTGCAACTAAAGGAAAAATTATGTAATCCACCCATATTACAGTACCCAGACTTTTCATCAGAAAGTGAATTTATAGTGCGTACAGATGCATCTGGTAAGGCCATAGGCGCAGTTTTGTGCAACTCAAATGATTTACCAGTAGCATACGCAAGTCGTACCTTAAATAAGGCAGAAATAAATTACCCAACCATAGAAAAGGAACTGCTGGCCATAGTGTGGGCGGTACGTTATTTTAGGCCATATCTGTTTGGAAAATCCTTTACAATATTAACGGACCACAAACCGTTGGTATATTTATTTACCATGAGCAATCCTTCTAGCAGATTGCTAAAATTTAGGTTAACTTTAGAAGAGTATAATTATAAAATTGAATATGTAAAAGGCACGAGTAATGTGGCTGCAGACGCATTATCTCGTATAGTGATAACGTCAGATGAGTTGAAAGAGTTGAGTATGCAAGCTGTAAATGTGATGACAAGAGGAATGAAAAGAAAGTCAGAGGAAATTAATAAAGACGATTCTTTGGTGGACAAGTGTTCTACTGATGAACGGACTGATCACCCCGCCGTCGTGGAAATGCTTAAAAAACCAAAAACCAGTATTGAATTGATAATAAATAAAGACCTAAAAAGAGACTTTGAGTTTCTAAAAAAAAGGAGTATTATAGGGCTCAATCCTAATTCTCGATCATGCCAAACGCGAGACGTTTTCGTGAGAGAATTTAGGTTATTTTGCGAGAAAAATAATATACTAGAAGTATATATAATAAAAAATAGTGAAACACTTAAATATGTTAAATGGTTAACCAGTGTTAGTAAAAAGTGGACCGGTCCACGAATTTGTGTAGTACGAGGAGTTAGAAAAATATATGATGATGATGACAAACGGGTTATTTTAAACGATTTTCACTTATTGCCGACTAGCGGCCATGCGGGAATCAGGCGCATGTCAAACAACGTTAGAAAATATTATTTTTGGACAAACATGGACGAGGACATAAAGAGGTATGTAAAGAAATGTGTGAAATGTCAAACACAAAAACATTCTTTACCGACCAAACAGCCGATGGAGATTACGACCACTGCGCAGTCAGCATTTGACAAAATATTTTTAGATATAGTTGGGCCCTTGAGTAGAGATTATTATAACTATTCATATATACTCACCATTCAGTGTGAGCTAAGTAAGTATATAGAAGCTTATCCTTTAGAAAGTAAAGATAGTGTTAGTGTTGCAAAGGCTTTTGTTAATAATTTCATTTTAAGGTTCGGCATACCGCGGGAGATAGCAACGGATCGAGGGACGGAGTTCATGTCTACCACGATGCAAGAGGTTTGTAAATTACTTAATATTAATCAAATTTCCTCAACCGCATATCATCATCAATCGATTGGCGCTCTAGAAAATTCACATAAATCTTTAAATGCATATTTGAGGATACAAACCGACAACGATCCAAGATACTGGAGTACATGGATACAATATTTTTGTTTTTCGTATAATACGACAGTCCACACCGAAACTAAATACACACCCTTTGAACTTGTGTTTGGCAAGAAATGTAATATTCCCAGTAATCTAAGCTCAGGAATAGTAGAACCACTGTACAATGAAAATGACTATGTCAAACAATTAAAATATAGATTACAGGTAGCCCAAAACGATGCAAAATGTAATTTAATAAATAGTAAAATGGAACGAAAATTTGTTTATGACAAGTATACTAACCCTATAAGTTACAAAATTGGCGATAAATTGTTAATTAAAAATGAGAAAGATAATAAATTTGAACCAGTGTATTCAGGCCCATTCATAGTTAAGGAAGATTTAGATTGTAATGTAAAGATAGAACGGAAAGGAAAAGAAGAAATTATTCACAAAAACCGTACTAAACCGTATTTAACGTAGTAAAAAAAAAAAAAAAAATAAACATTGAGATAAATTTTTTTTTTCTTTCGGTAAGGGCGTGTAGTGTGGTAGAACCTTTAATTGTAACTATATGTAATATGTATCTCTGTATGTCTTTATACTCTTTATATTGTATTAACTATTGTATCATCTGGCCAGTAATATACGAGAATTCTTCTTAGTTACATGTGTTTATGTTCGCTCCCTACGTCGCCACCTTACATCCTAATATATTATTATTTTTGGCAACATTTTACTTTTATTGTTTCAGTTAACCTTAAATGAGGACATATGTGTGCCATGCTATTTACGGGCACAGAGAGTGGTGGACAGTTCTTATAGAAGTTCTGCTGTGGTTTCACCTTCTGCAATCAGTCAACCAACATCTTCTCAACAGACAGAGCAAACGGTGGAAGTTTAAGAGGTTGGTCCATCAACATTTGGAAATCCATTAGTGGAAACATCTACTGAACAAATATTGCCCACAAGAAGAATATCTGACACAGCAGAGGGTGAAGAGGCTAGTCCATCCACCTCAAGACGTCCATTACAGGAAACTTCTGCTGAACATATTATATTGCCCACATTGAGAAGAGCGGCTGATACAGCACGGCGCTGCTTGTTTTTGGAGTGCAATGATGCTGAAAAGCGACATATACCTGATGGGCTCAGAAAACGAATTATAAAGGATTTTAATTTCTATATTCCTAGCAATGCTAGAATTTGCAATTTCCACCTAGGTAACTATTTATTTGGCAACCACCCATTTATTCTAAGTGCCCGAATTAAATCTAGGCATATAGGTAGCAAGTCCTATTATACATACATCGCACTAGATAGGAGGCTGGAGGGGCGAAATGCCATATTAGGATACTATTGTTATTGCCCCGTGGGAACATGGACAATGGGCTGTTGCTCTCATGTTATGAGCATATTGTGGTAGATGGGCTATGCCAGACACCAGAGGTATGTCGCTGCACCAGCTGCCTTCTTAGATAATCTTTTAATTAGATAAATCAATACTTACATACTAAAAAAAAATATCCAAGATTCACAACAATATTGTATGTCTTCAATATTTTATAAGTCATTATAAAGTAAATAAAAGCGATTTCTTTAAAATATATTTTTATTTATTTAACAAACCTCTAGTTTCAAGCAGAGCAAATATGCTTATTTATATTATATTCTAGGAGATCTAACAACTGGACTCCTTATCTAGTCATATTGTGTACCTTTACCACTTTAAAAAGTTATTACTATTTTATGAACCTTTTCGTAACGAGGGTTGATGTCTGTAAACCTAGCCAAACCCCTGAGCAGCATAGATTGTGTGAAAGATGATAGGTATGGTAGGTAGTAAGGGGGTGAATGCTAAGATGATGGCTTGTAGAGATGTAGATATGGAAGAGGACATACTGTGCCGATGGATTGGAAAGAGCAATAGGATGATGCTAAACTACATGTTAGCTAGATTTAACCTGACCACAATCTAGTTTCTGGACAAGTAATGGGAGGACACCCTAGAAAAATCCACTGAAAATATTAGTGATGTCTTTAAAAAAGTCAGGCGCAACGCGCGGACGTATGTTCGTGGATGAAGTAAAAGAAGTAGATACCTACCTATTACGAATCGTAGCAGATGGCGTTCTGTAGTTTCTACCTACCCTCACGGGATATAGGTGTGAATTTAAGTAAATATGTATGAATAAACCATTCTACTACTGAATAATAGGCCAATAAGTACATGCCCAAAGTACTTTAAGAATATTTTAGGTTATAATCTTCTACCGTTCATATCTTTTTTCTCCCATCTTCTATAACTTACTTCCCATTTGCTTTTTGGTTAGTCTTATGTCGTTCTTTAACAATTCATAAGTTTCTATAATGTATGCTACTCCTAACACTGGGTCCCACAATACATGTAGTCTCGCCATTCTCCTTTAAGACTTATACGGTTTTCTCATGGATGCCATTGTCAGAACTGGACCAAATTACACCACAGACCACACGGGAAGCACTAGCTTTTAAATAAAAAAAGAATCATCAAAATCGGTTCACCCAGTCCCAAGATATCAAGTAACAAACATAAAAAAAAAAAAACAGACTAATTGATAACCTCCTCCTTTTTTGAAGTCGGTAAAAAAGGCGTAATAAGTTATTTTTTTTTATTATATTTGTTTGGATGAAGTTTAGTAGAGTAACTTGGAATAAATCTATACTAATATTATAAAGCTGAAGAGTTTGTTTGTTTGGTTGATCGCGGTAATCTCAGGATCTACTGGTTGGAATTGAAAAAATCTTTTTGTGTTGGATAGTCCATTTATCGAGGAAGCCTATAGACCCATGCGAAACCGGGTCGGGTTGCTAGTATTTGTAATAAGCTCAAGAAAAGAGCCCTTCAATATTTCCAGAACCAGCGGATTTCCAGGTATATCTTAGACGAAAATAATGATCCTAGGAACTGGTACAATATGTGGTTTAAATATCGGTAATTAATTACCAGTCAAGCTGTATATATAGTTTGGGTAGTAAACAGCAATATGATGTATATTCTTACACCCCGTAAATAGTTCTGTGTCATATAGTGTCATTATTCCACAGAAAATAATAATCCTTTACTTAATGTAATGAAATTCTTATTGGTAATTAAAAATCTCGTGCCATAGTAAAAGATTAAAATAAAAAGATAAATGGAAAGATTAAAAAGATGAAATTAAAAGGATTTTTTTTTTAGTGTTTTTTATCGAACTCCTTAGAAACGCCTTGACCGATTTTCATGATTTTTTTTATGTATGAATATTTTGTAGGTCTGAGAATATGTCGTAGGTTATTCACTTTTTCTTAATTTTTAATTTATATGGCAAAACAACGATGCCGTTTCAGCTAGTTCTTATTTTATATAATAAATGCGAAAGTAACTCTGACAGTTACGCTTTTACAAAGGAACGGCTGAACCGATTTTGATAAAATTTGTCATTAAGATAGCTGAACCCTGGGGAAGGACATAGGCTACTCTTTAATCCGCAACTTTGTCTGATTAAGCGATAACCGACATTCACGAGGACCAAGTTGCACAAGCTAGTTTAAAATAAAAACAAACTTCAAATGTTTTGTCCTTAAGTAACTGCAAGCACAAAACGTTTTGGGAACACGTTCATTGTGCGTACTGCTAAGGAGTGGAATTCCCTTTCTGAGTCTGTGTTTCCTGATAGCTACAACGTGGGAGTCTTTAAGTCAAGAGTGAATAGGTTACTTCTAGGCAAGCGTGCTCCATCTTAGACCGCATCATCGCTTCCCATCAGGTGAGATAGTGGTCAAACGTATGCCTATCAATTGTTAAAAAAAAAAAAAAATAACTGTCAAACTTATCCTAGGTACAAACGTAGTAAAAGTCGCATTTTAAAAAAAAAATCTGATCAATATCATCTCATATTTCTTAACTTACTTAATATAACAAATGCCAGCACATTTAAAAACCCAGATTCCTATGTTGCTGACGAAATACGGAGAATTCCCGATAATATTCTGAAAAGTTGAAGAATAAAATTATTTTCGTTCTATATCCGAGAAGTTCCGGGCTCTCGAGTAAATTGAATGTTCAACGGTATTCGATTTGGAAGGAAAGTTCATGCTTGTATATTGCTTTGTTTTATATTTATAGTCTTGATTGGAGTTCATTTGAAGTTGAATATGTTTTTCGAGAACGGAGAGTTAAGTTATAATATTTTCTGTCTGAAGCAATTATTTAGTGTCCGTTTGTCGGAATCTTAAATCGTCAACCTGTTACATCACAATTTAATTTTGTTACCAAACGGTATCAATTAACTCTCTTGAGGGGCTCGTGGCAAAGTAAAAGCCACACATAATCGATCGACCAAGGTTAAGCTACGCTTGCCGCGGTCTTTCCGTGGATGGGTGACCATCCTTTTCATACCAAGACCCCATGCCTCGGTAAGCACGTAATGCTCCCGGCTGTCATTCGTAAATCTGGGTAGTCAGAAGCTAGAAAGTGACAACCAGTCTCATCAACAGGCATCGTATTACCCAGTAGCTGGGTTGTTGAGGTCATACAGGCTGCTACTCCATGTAAAACACTGGTATTCAGCTGACCAGTCTCGTAAGCAGATGATGATGATGGTATCTATTGACTCTCTTGTATAAATAACGCAATCAAAATATTTTTTCATATATATCCCCAGAATTGATTTAAATCCTGCAAAACCCACCATTTATGGCAATATAGTATTACATTAAGGCGCTAGGCGCATTAACAAGCGAGTTTTGCAGATTTTAAACTGACGATCACGTCAAAATGTGTAGTGTAAATCATTTGAAAAAAAAAATGTTAAACTAGAACATTCTCTTAATCATTTAATATGTGAATACTTTTGATTAAGTTCATATTAAATAGTTTAATTAAATCGTGAAGTTGTGTCTGACGCGGTCAAAACATTGACAATCACGCAATTTCTACCAGGTATATTTAAACGAAACTTTTACTATCTTACAGACAATTTTATTATCTATCTTTTAGTATACGCCTTTATTTAAGTTAAAGAATACTATCTTTTAATTAATTTTTCGAATAAATTTTGAGAGTTTTGGACGCAGCGCATACGATTCTCTGGTCGCTCAAGGTCGCCGGCGTATATCGTCGCCTTAAATTCGCTCGTTCATTCTTTATACGGCACGTCCGAACAACTTCGTTCACTGCTGCGGATTCAGCCATAAATTTTAAAAGTTCGGCCAGAATATATCTGTAGTCAAATATTTATTATAAGCACTACAATACTTTGTCTTATAAAACTAAGCTATGAACCTTGGTGTAAAGCATGAAAGCAAAATGTATTTAAGCTTTTTTCACTGATACGCTGAATTAACTCGTTCTTTGGTCTTATGAAAGTACAATTAAAATACTATGTCTTGAACATTGCATATCTTCATATCGCGGTCATGTCAAAGGATTGAAAAATGGATGAAAAAGCTTTCGCAGACATACTATTCAGTGAAAGAACTGGACAGGTGCATGACACAACTTTAAAAAAGCATTTTTTTAGCCTTAAAATTCGAATTCGAACCATTTTCAATATGGTAAAATTAGCTTTTAGTAGCTTTGAAATCAATAAGTAATTGCCAATTGTGTTGACAAGGAACTGATTTCATAGGTACAAATTGCCATACAAAATCCATGGAAGATTCGTTTTTGGATAGGTCATAATAAGCCCCACCATACCCTATACCTGACATTTAAATGTTTACGCGTTGACGATGATAATAAATAATGCCTTATTCAAAATGTCTTTGAGATAGCAGAGACATGTATTACAAATTAATGACGATCTCGAGGGATTTGTGTCAAATCGTCTATGAATAAATTAAATTTTGAATCGGATTTGGTAATTTAGCAGGTATTGATTCTGCGGCTGGAAGGACCAATTAATTTCGTAGGAAAATAGTCCTATATATTTTAGCTACATATTTAAGCCATTTGGGGTGGAAACTCTAGGGCCATGGGGTCCGAGTGCCCATCTTGTTTTTCGGCACATCGACTAGCGGCTGGTCGACTCAACTGACCCGAAGGCTGGTCTATTTTTGGGTCAAAAAATCAGCATTGCCATACAACGTGGCAATGCTGTCAGCCTGTTGGGCACGTGTCCCATTGACAGCGTTGTGGACAAGTTTTTTGATGCCATTTGAGCTCCCCCATCCTTTTTTCTCGGAACTGTACAATAGAATATGAATATTTTATTTTTAAGATTTGTATAGATATATATTTTAGTCCTCACATACATGAGCTGACTATATTTTGTAGACTTCTTCGTTGGGTTTGTGTTTTTATGCATGGCTGCCTAGGTTCAATTCCACATTCGGCCCAACTGTTTTCGGATTTTTCCGTTAATAATTTCTGGGTAGCACAGAGCTTAGAAATTGGTGGGTTGACACCATCGTGCCTTGCCTCTCTCCCCGGACGATTCGGATTGCAGTGCCAGCGGTTTATGAGAGTGAGGGATGAGGGAGTGCATCTCGATGCTCCCAAGCAATAAGCCGGTAATCGAAAAATCCAAATTTTACAGGAGAAAAGATTTACAGTTTTTGTCGAATATCTTTTCTGCCAGTCGGAATATTTAAATTAATGATGGGTCAAATTAAAGCTATTTTTTGTGGAATGTAAGTAACTGTGTTATTAACATGAAATTATTTACAATGAAAACCTACTAATTTCAGAAAATAAATAATACCTGAAATAATATAGTTAAAATATTACGGTAATAGTACTTACGGAATTATTGTAGTAAATTTATCAAACAATACATTTCGTAACGTTATATTATGGACTTCTACAGTGTTCTTTTTATTGTAGGGATGATGCAAAATGTGTTTTTACGCCGTTGTTGTGGTAATATTAAATAATTGCAGAAACAGTATTGATATAAACCATTAATATTGTAGGGAAATTTAGAATAACAGTGTTATTGTTATCACCCAGTACCAATCTATTTTTGAAGTGTTTAAAAAATGTTTGAAAGGTTAAACGAAAAATAAACTGTTCGATTACCTTTTTTTTGTTAGCCTATTCTGTCCCACTTCTGGGCAAAGGCCTCCCTCCATGTCTTCCATCTTTCCCCATCCTGGACTTCATCTCACCAGTTTTGGAGGAATCCGGCCAATTCGTCCCGCCCTCTCCTTCGTGGCATGCCGCGACCCCGTCTTACTGTCTCAGTAAGGAAAGACGCACACGCAATGTATTTATGTATTTACAATATCTCCTGCTTACTTTTAGATGGCTGGTATAGATGCAGCAGACACGTTTTAGAGTGGCGACGGCATTTTGACAAGCACGGGATGGGCACAACAAATGTGGGATGCCTAGGGCACGATGGACCGACGATTTGAAGAAGGTGGCTGGCAGCGGATGGATGCGGGTTGCCCAAGACCGAGTGTGTTGGCGATCTCTGGGGGAGGCCTACGTTCACCAGCGGATGGTGAAACGATGGTGACGGAATAGGCTGATATGATGATCACTTGGTTAGTCTCCATTGAGATTAGCCGCCATGTTTGAAATTCGGTCGGGAGTATAAACTACCCTTGAGTACCTATTACGGAACCCTAACTCCCTCAGCCCTATATCGTCTCACACAAAATTAACTAAACCAAATACACTTCACTATACTCTCACTTTCAAAGCATATCAAATTCACACACGTCACCAAAAGGTTAATGCCAGGAAGTTTGAATGCGTCATTACAAGTCATAGAATTTGATCTTGCCGTCTACTTGATATAAATAAAATAATCGTACTTTATGAAAACCCTATTTTTAGTTACGGTAAAATGTACCTTTAAGTAATATTCCGACGGTAGAAATTTTATTGTCAGACAAACTCTTGTTTGTCCCTCACGACATTTGAAATTTTCACTGTCGAAAAAGGGCTCAAAGGTGATTTGAAGTCACTTTACGTGACGGAAGAGTAAATTATTTTTAACGAGAGAGGGACAGCCTTGATACTGTATTTGATTTTGAAGGAGTGTGTTATCGTCATGCCGTATTTTCTACTTTTTTAACCGACTTCAAAAAGGAGGAGGAGATAGGAGGAGGTTATCAATTTGAATGTTTGTATTTTTCTTTTATGTATGTATGTTCGGGCATAACTCTGCCATATATAGACGGGTTTGCAAAATTCTTTTTTTGTCCGAAAGGGGTTTATTCCAAAATGGTCCCATATAAATTTTTACCAAAATTGATCTAGCCTTTTTTGAGAAAATCCTTAAAAAGATACTTAGACGACGTTTAAGTTTCTTCAATCTTTGGTGGATTTACAATCTCTTTTAAGTGAGTCGTCGTTTCTTAATGGATTTGGATGTTAAGGCAACACTAAAAAGCGAAAAATAAAAAGTTTTTGTCAAAAAAAAGAAAACCGCCGCTTTAGTTATTAAAGGCGGTTTTCTTTTTTTTTTTTCTTTTTTTGTGTTTTTTTATGCCGCCGGTATTCATTTACTTCGATTGGTAAGCTCATCAGTATTTGGAACCTATGTTTAGAGACGGCAGAGATAATATGACGTTACAACACTTATGTACGTTACATTGATCTTTTTTCTTATTTGTCTCTAGAATCTACATAATTACAGTATCTAGATACTATACTAGATTTGTCTTGTTAGCAATCTTGGAAGAAGGACTGTCTAACCAAGCAGTTTGCGATATAAAAAGCTTTTTTACAAAAAAGACAACCGCCTTCAAAATCTAAAAAGTGATAAATAACTAGCATAGTACACACATGACTTCAGATTTGTAAGTCGGTGGCAATTAAAGACAACAAACAGAACAAAGCCACCGACTTCCAAATCTAAAGTCATGTGAATAGTAGGTACTGTTCTAAAGTTATTTATCACTTTTTAAGCTGCGTCTACGCTAGGCGAGCCCATCACGAGCCGAGCACGAGCGGATCACGAGCCGAACACAATTCGTCTAGTGTGGACCGACTTACAAGCCTCGAACGAGCGCGCTGCGAGCATTTTGTTCGTACTCGGCTGTTCTCCGCAAATTATCGGTTTTTTGACGATCACAAAGGGATTTGCTACGCGCTCGCAGTGCACTCGTGGACGTGTTTAGTGACAGACGTTCGGTCGCTCGAACCGAGCATCATGGAAACGTGGACAGAAGATGCTTCCTTGCAATTAATTGAATCATATCATAATAATCCATTGATATGGGACCCAAAACATGAGGATCTAACCAAACAAAACATATAAAAAAATAAGAAGCAATATTAATAACACAACACAACAACAACAACAAGAACTACAGCAACATTTGTGTGATGAGCACTTGTGTTTGGCTTGTGTCTGGGTGTTGTTTATCTATATATGTATGTATTTACAAAAAAAAATGTATTTGTGTATGTATATCAGCTGTCTGACACCCAAAGGACAGGGTCTCCCTAGTTTGGGGTCATATGGCCGTGTGTGAAAATGTCCCAACATATTATTATTATTATTATTATAACATAATAATCCATTGATATGGGACCCAAAACATGAGGATCTAACCAAACAAAACATATAAAAAAAATAAGAAGCAATATTAATAACGTCCATATTCGCAAGAGCCGTGAGCACAATGCGGAAAACTACATTCAAGGACAGTGATCGTTGTAGGTTCGTTGTATGTCTACACTTGACGCCGCGAACGACGAAGCCGAGAACGGCTCCACTCGTGCCCGGCTCATGCTCGGCTCGCCTAGCGTAGACGCAGCTTTAGATTTTGAAGGCGGTTTTCTTTTTTGTAAAATTATTTTTCACTTTTTAGTACCTTCTTACATCCAAATCCATTAAGAACCGCCAACACAGTTAAAACATAGGTACTCAAAAGATTGAATAAACTATTTAAACGTCGTCCATTAAGATTTTTTTTTTAATTCAGTAGATTTTTCAAAAAGTGCTATATCAATATCGATAAAATTTATATGGGACCACCCCTGAGGCATACCCTATCCATAAGAAAAACAATTTTCAAAATCTATTTACACTTGCCAGAGAAATCGCGTAACTAATTTACAAAAAAAAACAACATACAGTCGACTTGAGAACCTCCTTCTTTTTTGAAGTCAGTTGAAAGTACACTTCCTTACTTTCTTATAAATTATACAACACATACACAATTAACACTTGCGTCTGTCCGCGACTTCGCCTGCGTAGATTTTAGAAATCAAAAACGTAGAAAAAAGTAGTAGTCGACTAAGGGCGGGTTGCTTCAACTAATTCTTTTTGAATAACTTTAACTGACGGATTTTTATGTCACGAAACAACCCGTTACATTTAACGTGCGTTAAACATCATCAGTCATAGTAACTTTTTAACCGTCCGCATGTAACGTTAACCGACTGTTTGAAACAACCCGACCAAATCAGTTTGAAACGTTGCTTTGTTCGGTTTATTTAGTAGATAATTTACAAGGAGATGATTTAACGTTTTATCATCCACACTTCCATAAAAAAGTCGAATATGGTTTTGTTTGTTTATTACGATTTCACGATTAAACTACAGAACAGATTTTGATGAAATTCGGCACAGACAGACTATGCTTGAACTTCAAGAAAGGATATAGGTCACTTATTAATCCACGACTTCGTTTATCTATATTAGATATAAACGAACCTTCTGCATGAATGTCGGTTATCTAATATATCTGTCGGATCAGTCAGGATTTAGTCCGTTAGATTCAATCATAATGTGGGCAGAATATGGGTTTTGTGCAATGCAAACATACTGGGTATAGAGTACAATACACGGCATTTATTAAAACCACAGTTTAGCACACACTCAATTTAAATTTAACACACACTTAAATAAAATATACATAATTCACTTCACTCAACAACGAATCGAAAGTACAGTTTCGGGACGTATTAGCTCCGATGCGATCAGACACTGGATTCTGAATGTCTTCCTCGCTGTCGGCTGAAAACATCACGACTCTGTAGAAGCGCGCCAAAATGGTGGTGGTTGGTCACGTGTTCTCGATAATGGCGGCTTGCGATTCGTTTCACGTTCATACACCGGTTACGACATATCTATATTAGATAACCGACATTCATGCAGAAAAAGAAGCGAACAAAAAGATGATTCCTACTAGAGAAAATAACTTGACCATTAAAGGTGAAAACAATATATTTTCAACCCTCTATGTATCATTTTTAATATTCCGTCCCTCTGAAAGATTTACGGCTCTTACCTACATATTACACTTGCTCTCAAGAGTATTGTGTCGTATCTTAAAATTACGTCGCTCACTCCTAAGATTTCTCTGGAGAGTTTCGGCTGTTTAATAATTGACTATTAAAATTTTAATTAATCAAGTCAATCAAAAAAGCTATTCACAACTCTTAAAACAAAACCAAGTTTTGAATATTATATTCATCTAACCAAATAATTACAGAGGGTATTCTATTTTTTCCCAATCGCAAATCCAATCAAATCTGGAAACTAAAAATTTTGGAAACGTTTCAAATCCGATTTATTTTTGCATAAAAAACCAATTTGTAAGAGAACCGAACTAGTTAAAAGCCGTTAAATTTAAATAATCGCTCAAGGAGACTGACAAATTACTTCGTATTTGTTAACAAGTCTTGCTAACGAAGGTTTCGTCCCAAAGGGTTAGGTTAGGTCCTTAGGACCCATTGTTGAAATGTTCCTTATAAAAGCCACGTGGATTGATCAATCGCGAAGACTGCGCTTGCTGTGAATGAATGATCATTCTTTGTGCCTTGAACATGTTATTTTTAGGGTTCCGTACCTCAAAAGAAACAAAACGGAACCCTTATAGGATCACTTTGTTGTCCGTCTGTCTGTCCGTCTATCTGTCAAGACCATTTATCACGGGAACGCGTCGAGATATCCAGTTGAAATCACTGTCCCTTGAAGCTGTGAAAAACCTCTAAATTAACGTGAAAAAAAGATACGGCCGTTTATGTCGCAAAAAACGTACCTACATTTCGACACTCTCAAATTCAAATTCAAAATGTATAGGGTACTTTCCGTTGACCTAGAACTATGAAATTTGGCAAATATTATAGTTGTATACTGTAAATAATTATACCCAGCGGGCCATCAGCGCCCTACGAGTGCAATATAATAATGGTTTCAGGATGCTGTTGGAGTTGCCCCGTTTCTGCAGTGCATCTGCTATGTTCGCGCACAGTCACGTTGATGGCTTCCATGCCATCATTAGACAGAAATCTGCCTCATTGCTCTGCAGAGTACGGGCGAGCCCCAACTCCATCCTGAAAATCATAGCTGGGAGATGCGACTCTTTGATAATGCATAGCATTATTAAGAGATGTATACCTAATAATAATCTTGTCGCAAAGTCATAATATTAAGCTTTACTAACATAGTCGTAAGATTTCTGTTTACTAACCCACTATGGATGTTACTAGTCCGAAATAAATGTTATTTTATTTTATTTTTTATTAAATACAGGGAAAAGTCTGAAAACTTAAAAAATATATTCTTTATTTATAACGAGCTTTTGTCCGCGATTTGGCCCGTGTGACTGTTGGTAACGCGGATGCAGACGAAGTCCCGGATTAAAAAGTACCCTATGTGCTTTCTCATGGTTCAAGCTACTTTCAAACCAAATTTCATCAAAATCGGTTCAGCCGTTTTATCGTGGAAGCGTGACAGACGGAGTTACTTTCTCATTTATAATATTAGTATGGAACTATGGATATGTACCTACTTTGTACGGAACCCTTGGTAAGCGAGTCCGACTCGCACTTTTTCGGTTTTTTTTTAATATTTTTAAAGGCTTGCGTTTGGCCGCAACTCACCTTATCTTAAGTGATGATGTGGTCTAAGGTGGAGGACGCTTGTCTAGATTAAACCAGTTCACTCGAGTCTTGAAGATACCTAGATCATATGTACACAGAAGATACAGTATGCGGCTGGTAATAAGCCAAATTGAGATGTAGTAACAGCCTGACATATAGATACGATTAATAGTGACGACGGTTAAAAGTCAAAGTTAAAAGTCACATCAAACTAAACCCGAATAACTATGTTTGACGCCAGGGGCCTATTTAATAAACGTGACAATCCGACAATTTTGACAGTTTGTGACAAGTAAGTCGAATTGCTGCGACAAGTGCCGTTTAATAAGATGGCAATTATGTCCAAATGCGACAAGTAAATACTGACAAAATTGTCAAACTAAAAACCAGTTTAATAAAGGCGACAATTGTTAGATTTTACCTGTCAAATCTCTAAGAAAATATTCTCTGACTTAATTGTCATAGTAAATGACAAATTTGTATTTTTCATACATATTTGTCAAATTACAATATCGAGGCATGCATATGAGAGAACATGAGGCTAATATAAAAAAAATATTACAATTTTAATTTAAAATATTTTATTTGTCTATTTTGACTTGAACTTCGTTTTTGTTTGCTATTTGAAATATACGCTATATTAACGATTTTAGACCTTATCTATAAAAATAGAGACGTTTTATTCGGTAAAACTAGTGAAACTTACTAAATTCGTACAGTTTCCACCAAACATTCATCTTCACTACTAACTACTGCTTTCCGTCGACGACGTTAACACCATTTTTTCGTAATAAGTAGATAATGTAACTACTAAATGCCTTGACATTAGATGACAGACCTGTCGAAAATTTCTGACAATTCAACAAATATATCCACCTTTCATGACAATTTAGTGTTAATTAAAACAAATTTGACAAGTTTTTCCGGACAAATTTGTCACCTGTCGCCTGTCAAGAGAAATTGTTTATTAAACATAAATATGTCAAATTGTCACGACAAGTTGACAAAATTGTAGATTTTTCACCATGACAATTTTGTCAGTGATAATCTTTATTAAACATTAAATTGACAAATTGTCGGATTGTCACCTGTCGCCTATCACCTGTCATTGTCGCGTTTATAAAATAGGCCCCAGGTGGATACAACCTTATTTTGTTTACATACAACATAGTTGTAGTTAACATAACATTTATATAAGTACACTGTCTCATTAGACGAAGTGACCTTAGTGACACGGTATTATTGTTATGTAAACACCAAGACGTAAAAACACGCTTTTTTTAGAAAACCAAACTAAAAAATAGAAAATAAATTTTAATAAATTTAAATTAAGAAAAGTGTTAAAAATTTCAATAAATATTAATTAACAATAGTGTGAATAAAAAAAAAATATTTTATTTAAAAAAAAAGCGTGGGGTGCATGGTGTCAATAGTTATAAATATTTTATTGACAGATATGAGTAGAGTGATTATCATTTTTATAATATCTTAAAAAGCACCCCACGCTTTTTTTTAAATAAAATATTTTATTTTTATTCACACTATTATTAATTTATATTTATTGAAATTTTTAACACTTTTCTTAATTTAAATTTATTAACATTTATTTTCTATTTTTTTAGTTTGGTTTCCAATAAAAAGCGTGTTTTTAGTTTTTTTAAACTATTATTTATTTTTTACTTTTTAGTTTGAAAAATGGAATATTTTTATCAAATTAGTGTATTGTCATCGGTCCTCGATAAATCTACAAAGTTTGACCAAAATCTGGCCGTTTAAAGTGGGTCAAAATCGCGCCCAAAGAAGTCGGTTACAAACAAACATACAAACATACAGGTGAAGCTAATAAAAAGCGTGTAAAATTATACATATAAAGCTCAATAGCGATATTCCAATTTATGAGCCAATATTATTAGCTTAAGGTGCGTACATATAATAAAACATTGTAATGTAACATTTTTGTAAACAAACAGTAATGTGGAGGTTGAATGTTATAAAACGTGTTATTTAAAATGTTTTTAATATTTACAACAATGTTATAACTTATGCAATAGTGAACAGCACTGCAGAACGACAAACGACGAAGTCATATGACATCGTTATATTGCATTGTATTTCTAATAAGTACGGTATTGTTATTTATCTTGCAATGTCGAATAACAATGTTACATAATGTAGACGTTATAGATTGAGAACAACGGATTAACTCACTGTGTTGTCGGGTTCCGTTGTTCTCAATCTATAATGTGTGACAATACTCACGTTTCGTTTAAGAGCGCGTATTCGATTCGTGACGAAAACTTCATGTTTTTGCGTTTTGCCCAGAGCAATATCGTAATTATGTGAGCAGATTATTTAAAGACAATTTACAGTTTTAAAAAGATTAAGTCTTGATTTAGACAGCTACAGAGTAAAAGTATAATTTTTAATTATGGTTTTTAAAAGCGAAGACAATTCTTTCATATCGTTTTACGAAAATAGACGTCAGAGTTAACTTTCAGGACGAATACCACCATTACAATATGCCAAAATATTCGGTTCTACGCGTTTTTCCAACAGTATATACAGTCATAAAGACAGTTACAGAGCCAAACTTACGAAAATATTACTATTATGTATTAAAAAATAATGTTGAAAAAGTAGAAAATCGGTTCACTTTGACAATTTTTTTTCACCAGTATTTGGAAAAAAACATAACTGATATATTTATTATATAAAAGCAAATGTTATGCTTAATATACAAAATATTTTTCAGTCCGTTATACAAGCTCATTTATTTTAGACAATTATTTTAAAAAGCACTGTAAAACATCGCGCGCTGTCGTTTGCCGATCAATTTCAATGATTCGTGCTTATTTCGTGCATATTTTTTTTTCTGATGCACACAAACATACCATTGTATTGTACTAGTGTGTGTCAATGCTGCTACGCCGTTCTAGCAATCGTTTAGATTTTGAGTTGCGCTAAATCGAATACGCGCCCTTAATGTAGACGTGTTATAAAATACACATTACACAACATTTTACATAATCTGTACGCACCTTAAGAGGTTTAATAGGATTACTGTTGCTAGAGCATCGGTCTGGACCGGTGCCAATGTGGGGTATTAGGAAGGGTAGCGATACAAGAAAATGCAGTACTAACATTCTGTTCAAGGCTTAATACCTGTGCCTTAGCATTACTTAATAACGAAGAAAGAAAATATAGATAAATCGGCCATCGCCAGCCTCTACCTAGCCTTTTCCCAATCGCAAAAGCCTAACAAGATTCAGCTAAATACCAGTATTTTACATGGAGCGACTGCTTGTCTGAACTCCACAATCAAATTACTGGGTAACACGATACCCCTTGGTAAAACTGGTTGTCTAAGAAAGATCTATGCATGACATCTAGTATGAAGAAAGAGAAGATTCTTCTATACTAATCCATACCTACTATCCATACTTTAATCTACTTCTACTTTATTTTTAATATTATAAATGCGAAACTCTGCCTGTTACGTTTTCACGGCGAAACGGCTCAACCGATTTTGATGAAATTTGGTAAGAAAATAGCTTGAAACCTGAGGAAGTACATAGGATACTTTTTGATTCGCGACTTTGTCTGCATCCGCGATAACCGACATTCACGCGGACGTTATCGAGAGCAAAAGTTAGTTATAAATAAAGACTATATTATTTTTTGATTTAATTACAAATGTAAAGTTTTCAGACTTTCCCTATTCTTGCAGTATAGGACGATATTACTAGTCAAATTTCATAGTTCTAGTTCAACGGGAAGTGCCCTATAAATTTGGATTCCCTTGATAGTTGAAATATATGTTTTTTTGCGGCCTAAACAGTCGTATCTTTTTTCATGTAAACATAGAAGGTTGATTTTTTGTCGATTCGACAGTCGATTTTTTCACAGCTTCAAGGGACCGTAGACTTGAGTATATGGTTTTAATTTCAACTCGATACCTCCACGCGTTCCCAAGATAAAGGGTCTTGACAGGCAGACGGACAGACAGACAGACGGACAACAAAAAGATCCTATAAGGGTTCTGTTTTTTCTTTTTAAGGTACGGACCCTAAAAAGATCAATAATAATAATATGTGGGGACATTTGACGGCCATCTGACCCCAAACTAGGGAGATCCTGTACTATGGGTGTCAGACAGCTGATATACGTACACAAATACATTTTTTGATGTGAAACATCTATAACCGCACGTAAAACCGTGAAAAAAATTTGTGGCGTGGCGACGCATGCCGTGGCGACGCGTCGCCACGCTATATGATGGTATGTATATACAGTCTATATGCAGTAGTGTGTACGGTGTGGCGACGCGTCGTCATGCGCAATCGACTGTGCGATTACCGAAGTCACTGATTAAACGAATTAAGTAGTCACGATTCGAAACAAATTCGTAAATTTTTGTATTTAATGAAAATAAATGTTTATTCAATAAATACTCATCGTTACCTGGGAAAAAATCGTAATTATTTATTTTATCATTATGACATATTTAGTTCCTATCACAATCTGTTCTTTTCTGCATATTACTTTTACAAAATAATGTCGATGTTTCACATCTGCCAGGCGTCCCGTGACGGCTCACATTTTTATCTAGATCATAAATAATGATCTAGGCTTTACTTATCGGTACTGAATTATAAATAACTAGTTTTTCGTGTAAATGTCGGCTATCACGAATGCAGACGAAGTCGCGGATTAAAAAGCTACAATATCATTCTCCAGATTATATCATTCTCCAGGGTTCACGCTATCAGCATACCAAATTTTGATCAAAATTGGTTCAAAGTTTTCTTTGTGACAACAGACAGAAATAATTACTTTCACATTTTATAATATTAGTGTCATCATCATCATCATTTTAGCCGAAAGACGTCCACTGCTAGACATAGGCCTCCCCCAAGTGTCGCCACATTGACCGGTCCCGTGCGACTCGCATCCAGCGGATCCCCGCAACCTTTACCAGGTCATCGGCCAACTTAGTGGGAGGCCTTCCAACGCAACGTCTTCCGGTTCGCGGTCGCCACTCTAGAACTTTTCGGCCCCATCGGCATCTGTTCTGCGAGCAATGTGCCCTGCACTGCCACTTAATATTAGTGTGGATGGATTAAAACAGTGTTAGATTAACAGTCTGTAAATTAAGCAGATCTTTATAAAAAGCGAACTTTCTGAACGTAAACTCATTAGCAACACGGTTCTGATTTGCTTAACTTGTTAAGTTTTTTTGGAATTTGAAAAACATTACGGTAATATTTAGCTCAGTTTGGAGTTTTGAAATGTAAAGAGAACATTCCTTGCTTTAAAATACCACCAACTGCAGAGTAGCGTAACGTTAATGATTTAAATTTCGACTTTTTTTGCTGAACTGAAACAAAGTATTCAACATTACAAAATCCCAAAATGTTTCAAAACTACGGAGTTTTTTTTTGAGAAAAAACGTTTATTGTAAATTCTGAAACATTTTCAAATACAAAGTATTTCATTATAAAAACTGGACGGTTGCCTAACACGTTGCAATTTAATTGTTTATTTGACATACTGTTAAAGAATAATAAATTAATGTCGAATGTATTTTAATGACATTTTTCATTAAACTTTGCCCACACTAGAAAGTTCTCCTGTATCGCGGGTGCATTCAAAAACATTATAAACTCACATACACAAACTGCTAAACGCGAATTAACTACCTGGAGGCCATACAAATATTTGTTCCATGCGGGAATCGACCCGGCGACACACAACGCAGTCAACTCAAACTCAAACTCAAAATCATTTATTTCAAATAAACCATTTACAGGTACTTTTGAATTGTCAGAGTCAGTCAGTCAGAAAGTTGAAGTTAGTTGCTCGTTCCAAACAGTAGGTTTCTATGGAGAAGAACGAGCAAGAAACTCCATGAACAACACTCTTTTAAAATCAATAATATGTTACAAATTTCGGTTACATCATTCATATTGAATCTAGGGTATAATGTGAGAACAATGTAACAAGTCGTGTACGTTAAAAGAGGTTTAGATAAAAATATAATCATAATAAACAATTCAAAATAAAATTAGAATAACCGAGGCAGCTAAGAGATGACCAGTCCCAACTAACGGCGCCCGTTCACGAACATGACGCACGGATCGGCATCATTTGACTCAACCATTTTGACGGGAACCGAATGATCCAACACGCGCGCCACCGTCAGCGAGACATTCCAGTGAGCATGACATACTCCCAACCGCCAGGGCACATTCAAGTCAATGAAAGACATACCTCGTAAATGGTAGCTTTAAATAACACAGTGCTCACATGTATGTGCTATGAAAAATTATATAATACTAACACATTGAGTTTATACAATGCAAAGATAATGTAAATCTATATCTTCAGCAGCTCCAAAAATTAAAAATGCTAATCAATGAATCTATGAACCCTTACGGCTGTGGAGCTAGACCAGCATCCAGCCAAGCACTTTTATCAGTGATGTATTCACCCAATGAATAATATGCTCGGCTGCATAGTGTGCGTTTTATATAAGACTTAAATTTTGTCTCATTTAGTTGAACTATGTGGGGAGGTATTTTATTGTAACATTTTAAACAGTACCCCATGAAAGAAGTATCTACTTTAGCCAGTCTGAAACTCGGTTGAACTATGTAGTTGGTCCCTATTTCTAGTGTTATAATTATGTCTTTCACCCCTTTTACTAAAAAGATGCAGATTTTTTCTAGCGTACATTATGTTTTCATAGATGTATTGACAAGGTACCGTCATTATGTTAATTTCCTTAAACAATTCCCTTAGAGAATCGCGCATACGGAGATTGTAAATGGCTCTGATGGCTCTTTTCTGCAGAATAAAAATAGACTCGATGTCTGCAGCTCGTCCCCACAGTAAAATACCGTAAGACATTATACTATGAAAATAACTAAAGTAGACCAGTCTCGCGGTATCCACGTCAGTAAATTGCCGGATTTTTCTGACAGCATATGCTGCCGAGCTTAGCCGTCCAGCGAGAGATGTTAAATGAGGACCCCATTGTAGCCTTGAGTCGAGCGTGATCCCCAGGAAAACAGTTTTATCAACGAATTCCAGCTTCTCATTATTCAATACTATGTCACAGTCATTACTTTTGACATTTGGTAAAGAAAATCTGATGCACTTTGTTATTTTTCATTCAATACTAAATTATTCGCCGTGAACCAATTTTGGACTTGCAGTAAGGCGCTATTTACGTGGTCTAGGTTCTGGGCTCGTCTGTCTATCTTAAATATTAAAGAAGTGTCATCAGCAAATAACACCATTTGTGGTTGGTTTTTCAACAGATGAAGAAGATCATTAATATACACTAAAAAGAGGAAAGGACCCAAAATTGAGCCTTGTGGAACCCCCATTTCTACCTTTAAACCATGTGAATTCACCCCATTTATTTGGACTTGCTGCTGCCTATTAATCAAATAAGATTTTACTAAACTAAGCGCAAGTCTACCTAGTCCGTAATGCTTAAGTTTCAAAAGTAGTGTGTCATGATTTACGCAATCAAATGCCTTGGAGAGGTCACAAAAAATTCCTATGGCATCTTGCGCCTCTTCCCACGCAGTAAATATGTGTTTTAATAAAGTGACACCAGCGTCAGTCGTACAACGTCCTTTGGTGAAACCATACTGTTGATCGTGTAAAATGCCATTAGTGTTAAAATGATTAAGCATCTGATTAAGCATAATCCTTTCAAAAACCTTGCTGAAAGCCGGCAGCACGGACACGGATCTATAATTATTAGTGTCTTTACTGTCACCGGATTTGAAAAGAGGTATAACCTTACTAAACTTCATTAGATCCGGGAAAACTCCTTGGTCTACGCACATATTAAATATTAAAGCCAAATAAGGCGCTATTGTCTCAATTATAGACGTACAAACTTTAATAGACATACCCCACAGATCCTCAGTAAATTTTATCTTAATTTGCCGAAAAGCTTTTAAAACTGTCACGGGGTTAATATGTTTAAATTGAAATTCTACCGGGCAGCCTGGTACGTTCGCTTTTAAAAAGGCAATTGAAATGCCAGGTGAAGAATTTAAAGCTTCCGTGGTTTTAATTGGTATGTTGGTAAAGAAATTCACAAATTCATGCGCTACTTCTATGTTAGAGCTTAGGGGACCACGTGGTGTCTCTAATGTATACTCAGTGTTACGAACTTTTTTTCTGCCAGCCTCGTTATTAATAACTTTCCAAACTGTCTTTATTTTATCGTCTGCCGATTTGATTTTGTTGCTAATGTATAGGGCCTTCGCTACCCTGCAAATATTTCTAAAAGTTTTAGAATAAGTAGCAACATACTTGTTGAAAGTATCCGTGTTAATAAAGGGCTTAAGGCCATAAAGCTCAAACAGTCTTTCCCTACTTTTTCTAATACCTCTAGTTGCCCAGTCACTAAATACAAACTTAGGGCTAATATGTTTTGTCTTTTTTTCAAAATTATTATCGAATTCAGACTGCACTACAAAAAAGAAATCATCATACAATTTATTTGCATCGTTATTATGGTCTAGAGTACTTAACTTATCATTTAGGGTAACATTGAATCTATTTAATTTACCAGTTGTTATTGGTCTAAATTTTATTTGCACTTTTGTTAAAGGCATTTTAAACATATAAGTTACCGTTTGACCGCTATGATCCGATGGCAGATAATTAACAATGGCTTTATCTAAATAATCACAATCACAAAAAATATTATCGATACAGGTAGCAGTCGTTGGAGTTACTCTAGTAATATAACATAATATAATAATTTTGATGAAATAATTTTAAGGTATTCTGCTGTTTTTGCAACTTAACTTTTTGAGAGCAAGAAGGTACTTTATTGTTTGTAGAAATAGCTATATTGTTACTGGTACCTTCTATTGTCTTACAGACTAGTTTAAATGAGTATCCGGAGTTTGACCACGGACTTCAATAACAGGTAGTGTGTTCCTACCACTTGTGAAACTCCCATCAATAGATGGCTGGTCCATAGTGATACATGGATCCTCCTTCGTACACTTTGTAAAATTATTTATAGCAGAGCTACAATTATTCACCTTATTATTAGTACTATTACTAATTGTTGAAGAGTTAATAACACCTGACTTCGACATACTACTTATGTCTGAGCAGTACCCTGTAAGTACCCTGCAAGTACCGCAGTACCCTGCAGTAACGCAGTAGCTGCCAAGAAGCTGGGAGTCCTCGCAAAGGTGCGAAAGTACTTCACATCGGAACAGCTGCTCAACTTATTCCAAGCACAAGTTCGATCGTGCATGGAGTACTGTTCGCACCTTTGGGATGGATCGGGAAAATACCAACTGGAGGCATTGGAAGTCATCGATAGACGTGCCAAGAGGCTCATAAACAACGACTCCCTGGTTAGGGCTAAGCTCCAGAGCCTTGAACATCGCCGCACCGTTGCTAGCCTTTCGGTCTTTTATCGGGTACATTTCGGAGAGTGTGCTTTGGAATTACACAATTTAATTCCCCCATCCCCGTTCCATCATCGGACGAGCAGAGATACGGCGAAGCGTCACCGCTATATGGTTGAAGTTCCACGGTCTCGAACCAAGCGCTTTGACTCCACATTTATTGTGCGAACTGCCAGACTGTGGAATTCCCTGCCCGCCTCTCTGTTCCCTGATAAGTATAATCTGGGTATCTTTAAGGCACGAGTGAACCGGTTCATCTTAGGCAAGCGTGTTCCAACTTAGGCCGCATTATCGCTTACGATCAGGTGAATTGCGGTCAAACGCAAGCCTATTTAATAATAAAAAAAAAAAAAAAAAACCCAATTGCTCAGCCATTGTGCCAATCGTATCAACAAATAAAATTAAAATTTATCTGGTGAATAGTAATTATTTTTTAGCCGTTTCCAAAATAATATTGTAGTTTTAGTTAAGTGTAAATCAAACAAAATGTATTTAATAATCCAGCAGTCATATTTTTTCTTTGACCCCCATAAAATATTAATCGTCGAAGAGATAGGGTTTGTGACACAGCAAAAAGATTTCACTCGTCATTTATCCGAAGGTTTTTCTGTTTTCCGGGTCCTTTTATCCATGCTAATATTATAAAAAAGTAAAATTTGTTTCTATGAAAGGCTCAGTTTATGAAAGAAAAGGCAAATAGACCGCGCGGAACACTGAGAGTGAAGCCAAAAAAGCAAATACAAATTCAAAAACGAATACCTACCTTGATTGATTCGTGATTGTATTCGCTTTTGAATTTATATTTGTATATTTATTTGTTTTTGTTAACGATTCGGCGTTTCGTGCTATACTGACTCGTTTCAGTTCAGCACGAAGCGCGTTGTAGGTACTTCTTTGGCTTCACTCTCAGTGTTCCGCGCGGTCTATCTGCCTTTTGTTTCATAATCTGAGATGAAAGAGTAACCTCAGAAACTACTCATCCAATTTCGAAAATTCTTTCACCAATAGAAAATTACTTTATCCCTGAGTGCTAAAGGCTATTGAAGCGTTATAAAAAAAAATGAGATCCTTAAGAACAAAGTCGCGGGCAAAGTGCTAGTTTAAAAAAAGTGAATAAAGTAATAACAATTTACGGCCTCAATAATAGGATACTTCGGCCTTTCAACACTGGTAAAAAAGCAGATGTAGCCTGTTTACAAACCTTAGGAGGTGACGAAACCGAAGACTTAAAAAAAATTAACTTGAGAGGTGCCAAGGGAACCCAAATGTAACGAAGTTCCTTTCGATTATTAGTTGACCTATAAAGACTAAAAAAAAAACCCTAATCATCCCCCCCCACTTACCCCCCTCCCACCTAACCCCTCCTCCTGCCCCCATGGTCATGGCAGTTTAGAGTTGACCAGTCTCTACTGACAGCGTCCATCCAACAACATGATGCGTAGATCGGCACTATTCAGCTCAACCATTTTGAAAGGAGCCTAATGATCCAACACACGCGCTACCATCAGCAAGACATTTGGTTGTCTCAATAATCATCAGCAGCAGTTGTAATATGTAAGTTAAATACGCAACGATTTTCTTGTTTTTATTTTCAAGTAGAATGTGTTATACACAAAGTATTTTTAGCCTGACCTATTCTTGCCTCTTTACAATAAAGTTACTGATATCTAATAAAAATTAAAATTTAACGCAATAGCCCCCAATATCAAAATTATAGAAAAAAGCACTCTTCGTCTCCTTGGGTCTCCAATCTTTGAGAATTCCTTTCCTATCTTTATTGAAGAAAAAATACAAAATTTCAATGACATTTCGGAAAGACTGCTAGAAATTAACATGCATTCGGCCATCACCATAATTCGTTACTGTTGTTTTGGCCCTAAATTAAATTACTTCCTTCGTGCTACCCATTTGTGGAAACACATTCACCTTTTAGATAAAATGGACCAAATTATCCGTCATACTTTAACCTCCATTTTAAATTTAGCAATGGACGACCGTGTTTGGGCCCAAGCTACTCTACCTGTTCGAATGGGGGGCCTCGGCGTTCGCAAAATTTCAAGTATCAGTTTGCCTGCCTTTATATCCTCGGTTCACGGCACTGAGAAATTAACCAGGAATATTCTAGCTCCTACACTGGTTGATTTTGATGTGCCGTGCTTCGCCGAGGCCATAGACGCCTGGAAACTTGCTTGCCCGAATACTGATTCACCCGACAACCCGAGTGCTCAGAGACGGTGGGATGAGCCGCTCTGCAGGTTAGTACAGAATAATTTACTTACCACTGCTGTAACTACTGCTGAGCGAGCGCGTCTACTGGCTGTGGGTAAATGGGAGTCGGGTCTTTGGCTTCTTGCACTTCCGTCGTCAAACCTCGGTACAATGTTTGACGATACTTCTTTTCGCCTCGCTGCTTCCCTTCGCTTAGGAGCTTCGTGCTGTTCTCCTCATCGCTGTCGCTGTGGGGAAGCTGTCAACAGCCTCGGACATCATGGCCTGTCGTGCAGCCGGAGTGCGGGTCGCATAGCGCGGCACGCGAATATTAATGACATTATTCGTCGTGCTCTTGTCGCCGTCGGCGTTCCGGCTGTCTTAGAACCCAACGGCTTGGCACGCGACGATGGCAAGAGACCGGACGGAATGTCTCTATTCCCCTGGAAGTTGGGTAGGCCTTTAGTGTGGGACGCTACGTGCGTCGATACTCTTGCGCCATCCCATCTTCCTAGGTCAGCGTACTGTGCTGGTGCTGCGGCAGCGGCTGCAGAAGACCTCAAACGGCGAAAGTATAGTAACCTTGGTGTGAACATTATTTTCGAGCCGTTTGGGGTTGAAACCCTCGGGTCGTGGGGTCCGAGTGCTCATCTTCTTTTTAAGGAAATGTCCAAAAGGTTAGTTGACACTTCCCGTGATCCAAGAGCTGGTTTTTACCTTGGTCAGAGATTAAGCATTGCCATCCAACGTGGCAATGCCGCCAGTCTCTTGGGTACATTTCCAGATGACGGCGATGTGGACGAATTCTATGATGCCTTATTGTGTTAGTTTTTTTTAGTTTAATATTATTGGTTTTCTTTTTTATTATTCTTGTAAATATTATTGATATGTTTGAAATGAAAAATTATATAAGATACATAAAAATTGGCATTTATTCATGAATCTCGATTGATTGAATCTCTCCTACTTGTCAGTTATTCATGAAAATGTTCTAAATATATTGTTAAGAAAACCTCAAACCAAATTTATTTTAACTTTTTCGTAAAAGTTCCAAAAATATTATCTTAAAGCCAGAACAAACGCTAACAAACTCGCGAAAATTAAATAAGAAGCAAAAGATGTGAAGTTCAAAGTTCAACATGTACGTGGGGTAGGTAGATAGGTACTCCCACGCATTCTCATAAACTCACAGTAAAAAGTTAAAAAAAAAGAATATCGAGCACTTTGTATTATAATTTCTTTTACGACACACACAAGTTTCTATTTTTAAATTTCCTGCAAGTTCCGCGGACAATCTTGAAAGGTTTATCGTGTCTTAAAAATATGTTTCGTTTCTTTCCCGTTCTGGGGTTGCTTTTGGTAATCCATACTTCCCTACTTTTTATAATATTATAAATGCGAAAGTAGCTCTGTGTGTTACGCTTTCACGATGAAACGGCTGAACTGATTTTAATGAAAGTTGGTATGAAAATAGCCTGAACCCTGGGGAAGGACATAGGCTACTTTTTAATCCGCGACTTCGTCTGCATCCGCGGTTACCGATATCCACGCGGACAAAGTCGCGGGCAAAAGCTAGTACAAAATAAAATCATGACTTATATTTAATACTATATATTTATGAAGACAGGGATTGTACTACGACTGTTATTACCAATATAATATCGAGATTTCGCAGAATCACGTTCAGGGCAATCTCCAACACTTTTCCTGTTTTGTTATGTCACCCTTTTTCTGGGAACAATATCTACTATGTTTTAACAATTTTGGACTGATTGGCATATTGACGTACCTATTAAAAATAGGGTTGTCTACAAGTAGAACTAGTCCTGAACTCCAAACTTATTATTTTAGAGTCAAAGCATTTATTTCAATTAAACCAGTGTCAGCTGGCTGCGGCCGTTCACGAACATGACGCGTGGATCAGCACTAATTTTATGTTCACCGAATTATACATTTATTTTATTTAATATCCAACAAGAGTTTATAAAATACTAAATATATTTATCAGCTTTTCGTCTACCAGTTGAATACCTGCTACATACCGATTATTCGTCTAAAGATCTTTTCTGTTTAGAAGAAATTTTCCAATCGTCATCAAACTCAAACTCAAACTCAAATCATTTATTTCAAATAAACCATTTACAGGCACTTTTGAATTGTCAAGGAGTCACTGAGTCAGTCAGTCAGAAAGTTGAGGCTAGTTGCTCGTTCCAAACAGTAGGTTTCTATGGAGAAGAACGAGCAAGAAACTCCATGAACACTCTTTTAAAATTAATAGAGTATTACAAATTAAGGTTACATCACTCATGTTGAATTTACGGGACACAAATGTGAGAAAAATGTAACAAGGTGTGCACGTTAAAAGAGGTCTAGAGACAATCATAAACAATTCAAAATTAATTTAAAATAACCGAGGCAGCTACGAGATGACCACTCCCAACTGACGGCGCCCGTTCACGAACATGACGCATGAATCGGCACCACTTAGCTCAACCATTTTGAAGGGAACCGAATGATCCGACACACGCGCCACCATCAGCAAGACATTAAAGTAAGCATGACATACTCCCAACAGCCAGGGCATATTCAAGTCAAAGAAAGACATACCTCGTTAATGGTAGCTTTAAAGTATATAGTGCTCACATGTATGTGCTATGCAAAATTATACAATACTAACACATTGAGTTTATATAATGCAAATATAATTTAGATCTACATCTTCAGCAGCTCCATCAAATGCAAATAAATTAATCTATGAAGCCTTGTCATTGTGGAGCAGGATCATCATTGACATCAGCCGAAAGACATCCACTCTTGAACAAAGGCCACCCCAATAGATAGCGGTAGGTTGTCGCTCGTTGTGGCGACAACGAGCGACAACCTGCCGCTTGTTGTGTATCCACCGGTTACCCGCGACCTTGACGATGTCGTCGGTTCATCTGGTGGGAGGCCTATCAACGCTGCGTCTTCCGGTTCGTGGTCGCCACTTGAGAATATTAAAATTTCTTTCCCATCGGTTAACTGTTCTTCGAGTGATGTGGCCTGCTAATTATTACCCCCGAGAAAAATACTTTTACTTAAGGGGCTATTAAACGACTTTTACAGATTTTAACTGACAATCACACAAAACATTGACAGTCACACAAAATCTACCAAGTATAATTAAACGAAACTTACACCATCTTACAGACAATTTTATTATCTATCTTTTAGTATACGCCTTTTTATTTTAAGTTAAAGAATACTACTTTTATTTAATTTTTTGACTAAAATTTGAGAGTTTTGGACGCAGACTGCGTCCGTTTTGCGTCAGTTCTGCGTCCAAAACTCTCAAAGTTTAGTCGAAAAAATTAAATAAAAGTAGTATTCTTTAACTTATAAAAAAAAGCGTATACTAAAAGATAGATAATAAAATTGTCTGTAAGACGGTGTAAGTAGTGTTTAAATATACCTGGTAGATTTTGTGTGATTGTCAATGTTTCGTCCGCGTCAGACACAACTTCACGAGTTAAAAACTATTTAATATGAATATAATTAAAAAATATTCACATACTAAATGATTAAGAGAATGTTCTAGTTTAACATATTTTTTTTTCAAATCATTAACACTGCACATTTTGACGTGATTGTCAGTTTAAAATCTGTAAAAGTCGTTAAATAGCCCCTTAAGTATTCCAATTTCAACGATACAACATTCAAGTTGCATCCATTTTCCGGATTTTTTTCAGGATTAGCGCAAGTGAAATATAAAAGTTTTTGCTGATTCTTTATCTTATGACACTCATCCATTTCCACTATTTTTACGTCCACCCCACGTCCGCCCTGATCCTTAATAAACATTTTGTGGGATATTTAGGCCATTTACTTATGTTTATAATTCCTTTTTAAAAAAGGAATTAGAACGATAAGTCTTTTTTAGCTATAAGTCTTCCATTTTTTTTAAATAAGCATGTGTAACGGCCTGATCAATCCGCCTTGAGCGCACGTGCTGATTAAAGCCCTCTTCTGATACAGATATCAGAAGAGGGCTTTGCCCAGCAGTGGGACAATAATAGGCTGGTATTATTATTATTATAAACATGTATATGTAAGAAAACACTTTTCCACTATTTATTTAGGTATTTGGGTATTGTGTTACCCAGTAACTGGGTTGTGGAGGTCCGATAGGCAGTCGCTCCATGTAAAACACTGGTATTCAGCTGCACCCGGTTAGACTGGAAGCCGACCCCAATATAGTTGGGAAAAGGCTAGGCAGATGATAATGATTTATTTTATTTGGCTCTTTAACAATGAGTACACTATAACGTGTATAATGGTATATTAAAAACTTAAGTCTTAGTGCCTCATCACTTGAGGAATAGCACTGCATGCTCTAAATTTTGCGCATACCACGATTTAAAAAACCATAGTGGAAAAAGAAAAAAAAAACAGTGAAAAGAAAAAGGAAATAAAAATTAAATCTAGGAATTATACATTATTAAGATTTGACAGATAAGCCGACTTAATTACAATTATATTACGACGAAGTACAGTTTAAAGTACTATTGTAAATATCATGTTTTATTTAATATTGATTATGACAGCCCTGATATCACGTAAAAGATTCCAACGCGCACAATATTACATGAACTCTGTTAAGTTATTTAGCATTTAATATCACATTGACAGTGATGTGAAATGACGTCGACAATGTAATTATACGAAGCAGTGTGTATAGTGAATTTTGTAGAGGAAAGTGGTTTCATAATGTTTATTATTAATTTTGGGTTGGTAACGCGTAGATGGTATTAACTGAATAAAATTAAGTGCTGTAACCAATGAATGATACCTTTATTTGCTAGAATATTTGATGTACTATAGCGAACTTTTTCGCCTGCTCAGTTAAAAAAAAAATCCCTCGGCGCCTGCGAAGTCAACGGGGCGGGCTAGAGAGCGCTTCCATCTTTTTAGTGCAAGCAAAAATGAACTTAGTGGTGGTCAGGCGGGTGTGCCCACGATAGTACATTAGGTGTTATTCAAATTGTTTGTTACACTATATTCCTTTCGGTCGTGCAAATGTTCAGTCAAAAGATAAAATAATAATTTAGAGCATTGACATTTTAGAATTAAATATGACATGCAATTTAAAACTTCTTTAACAATATCTTAGTTTATTAAATCTAGGTCATGTAATTACACGTCGAGTCCTCACATAAGATCAAGTCAATACCTAATAATTTATAATTGCAATACTTCAATATTTCAAATTTATTTATAACTAGCTTTTGCCCGCGACTTCGTACGCCGATCCTGTTGCTTATGCCAGCGACAACGGGGTCGGCAAAATCGAAGATCTGAAACGTCTGATGTCGAATTCTAAGAGCCCGGGGACGGGAAAACAACGGGATGCGCGGGACGATTCGAGACGTTCAAAAAGTACAATTTTGAATCATACCTCCGATGGCTGAATATGTGGCGTAGTCAATCACAGGAGTATACGTAAATGCACTCCGTTCCTTATCAACCCAAGGATAGTCGCCATGCCCTACGGCTATATCTTGAGACACATCCGACTCTTCAGATGATATTGACATTCTGTTCAGAGAATGTCGAAGTCGATCAGAATTCAAACGTTCGTTGCGCTCTTCTTCTGTCTTTTCATGCGGTACTCCAGCAATTCTTTTTCTCTCACTTTCTAACTGATTATGAATATTTTGTTGTGTGCGTGTTTGGGACAATGTGCATCACGTTCATAACTCGTTTCAAAAGACTTGTTAGTAGATGTGCGAATACGCTGAGAACTCAAGCGTGATTCTCTATCCGTGAACGTCTCCAACTCGCTAGACAATGCATGACGTTCACGATCAGCGGTCAGTCGCGCATCATATTCTTCACTGGTCTCTAGAGACCTGGATGTATATGCGTAAATACGCTGAGAACGCAGGCGTGCTTCGCGATCTGAAGAGGTTTCCACGGAGCGAGTTGCAGCCTGATGTTCTCGAACAGCATCAAGTCTCTCCTGACTCTCGTCGGTAGATTCTTGGGATCTTATGATCCTCAATCTTTTAGCTCCTTGAGGATTTGAACTCTTTCTAGGCATGGTTATAGTTTTATTGTAAAGATACCTGATCAATTAAAATCTAAGTGACTGCTCCCCTGCGTTACCGGGTAGGCTACCGTGTCACGAAGATAAATGGAAAAGGAAATTAAACACTCAAATAACATAAGCCCGAAGGCATATTTATTCGATAAAATAAAAAAATAAATGGGAATGTTGGCCAGTAGAGTCAAATTTTCAATGATATACCTACCATCGTCATCAAAAATCAGTCCTAAACTGTTACCGCCTTCACCGCGTGGAGGTACTCCCTGCTTATGTTATTTTAAATACAAAGAAATTAGTGATAGCTTTACAGTGAAATTACTGATAGCTTTGATTTCCACATCAGATGTTTCTGATCTGCGATTTTTATAAGTCAATAGGAAATGCCCATCAGACCGAACAATTTTTGCTAAGATGTTATTTCTATATGTGATAAGGTGCAGCTGGGCTTTTGGAGTACCACATCAGGTGTTCCGGATCTTCAAATTTATTCTCTCAGTAGAAAATGCTCATCACGTGGAACATTTTTTGCTATGGTACCATTTCTGTATCTCTTATAGTTTAGCTGGTCTATTACGGTTCTGCATTAGGTGTTTAAGTTTCCAAGATAAATTATAGCCAATATGTTGCCCAGACTTAATACCTACACAACAAAAAAAAATCGTTCAAATCCGTCCAGCAGTTCCGAAGATTAGCGAATAGCAAAAGAAAGAAGAATAGAATAAATTAGAAATAGCTTAAAAAATTAGTCGATAACAAATTAAAAATAAGAATTTAATTCAAATAATAATTTAAAACTGTAACTGTAATGATCAAAATAATATTAGTTTATTATGGAGCTATATTTATAGAACGTCATGCAAAACTGCATGACATTGCAATATAATAATAAAACTGTTCTAGTTAGTTTATTATCACCTATATTTAATGTTTTAGTTTCATAAACTCTTCGATTGTATAGAAACATTTATTCTAAGTGTGATAGGTTTCTTATACCCATAGGTAGTTTATTATATATTTTAACTGCCATTAGAACAGTCCGTATGGTGTCGGACGTAAAGAATAGCACCATCCCATATCTTCCCGTGGGTGTCGTAAGAGGCGACTAAAGGACTCACCAGAGAATGGGCAGCAGTGTTCTGTGGGTGTCGTAAGAGGCGACTAAAGGGCTCACCAGAGAATGGGCAGCAGTGTTCTGTGTGTCTTTGTAAAAACCATACTGCGATCGCCAACCCGCCTGCCAAGCGTGGCGATTATGGTAAAACCCCCCCTTGGGGAGGCCTATGTCCAGCAGTGGACTTCTTCAGGCTGAAATGACAACAGTTTCTATCACATAATTTAAGCCGATTTTTTGGAATGAGAAATGCTTTTTGAACCACTTTCCTTCTAAATGGAGCTTTATCATCCTTATTAACAAGTGATTGATTGTTTCTAACAAAACGAATTTTAAATATATACATTGACGGGAGTGTAAGCAATTTTTGTTGCGAAAATATATGTCGACAAGAATCCATCCACTTAAGATTAAAAATCGATCTAATACATATTTTTTTTGCAATAAATGCTCTCTGGGCGTCTGTAGAACTCTACAAGTAAGAATAAGTTTCAAGGTCTGATGATGAAGCCGCAAGACAGGAACTGGCATTCCATGATAGAATATCGTATCATATAGATTCCGTATTTATTTACCACACGCCAAGATAGTATACTTTTAACTTGATAGTACTCAAACAGCGATCCTATGGATTTATACTATGTATTTATTTGGATTTATCATATGGGGTAGTGTTACCCCATATGATAAATCCAATCCATCAATCAATCAATCAAAAATCAATCAATCATCAATCTAATCCATCTCTTAGAACAGAGCAAACGTGACTGTGGTAAACTATCAGAGCAGTTTCTACATTTGTGAGAATCTTTATTTTCCTCAGTGCAAATACAAATTTATTCAACCAACATCTGCTTACCCTCTTCCTAAGTATGTTGCGGCTACCAGTCCAACCGGATGCAGCTGAATACCAGTGTTTTACATGGAGCGACTGCCTACCTGACCTATACATCCCAGTTACTGTGTAACACCCCTTGGTAATACTGGTTGTCAAACTTTCTAACTTCTAACTACCCATAACGACTATCAAAGATCTACCAATGACAGCCGGGATCAACGGCTTAAAATTACGGCTCTATTATCAGTCTTTAAAAACGTATCATGGTCCAGGTGCATCTCAAGACAATGCTAACAAACCCATATACGACTTGGATACGATATTCTGTTACGGAGTTCCAGAATCTGCCTTCTACCTCGACCTTGAAAATAAATCATGGCTTAAGTGTATCTTAAAACACACGCCCAAATACGACTATACTCTATTTACAATAAGATTAGACTTTAAAACAAACCTTTTTTACAGTCCTTTAAACCGATTTAAGACTTCTATACCGTAGGCTTAAGGATGACATTAGAGGCAAATAAGTGGTTACAATAACAACTGTTTACTGTAGCTGCCATTTGTCATGCCACCAACGCAATATAAGTCAAAATCGGTTGAACGGACGGTAAAATAGGTTTGTGTATATGTCTAATCTTATTGTAAATGGAGTATAGGATACGTTACTTCGTTATAGAGTTACGCTACTGCTGTCTCTGGCTCCGTTATTATATCAGTTCGATGGTACCATATTTTTATATTGTCATTGGTTTTACATATGCAAAGTTTTCGCAGGCAGGGTATTTGCAGGGTTCTAGAGTGGCGACCACGAATCGTAAGACGCAGCGTTGGTAGGCCTCCCACGAGCTAGATGGACCGACGGCATCGTCAAGGTCACGGTTAACCGGTGGATGCAGCGTTGTAGCGTTCTATGGAGGAGGCCTATGTTTAACAGTGGACGTCTTTTGGCTGATGATGATGACGGTGATAATGTTGCAAAGTTTTAAATTTATACGACCATCAGAAGTTCGTTAAATTTGACTTCCAAGATTTTCTTACATAAGTAGATTATAGTTCAAGTGAAGCTAACAAAAGCGTGTTAAAAAATACAGGAGTTGTAAAACATTTTATTTTTATTACCCTTTTATTTTAAATGTCTTAGAAGGTTTTACCATAAAATTAACCCGGCTAGAACAAAAACTTTAAGTGTCGCAATAAACTGTCAGCAAGATGTGACTGTTTTAAACGTTATACCAAAAAAACTTCAATAAAAATATTCATCTAAGGAAATTGCCCTTGTCTAAGTCTGTACTAAAGCTGAGATCCAATTAACTTTTCAGGGATTAAAGTAACTGCTTACATCACCGTCGTAACTGGAATATTAAAGGGCTTCCCAAAACACTCCAAGATGTTTGGACGATTTGCGATCGGACCCTTCTCAGCACTCCACTACCGGTGAAATTAGGAGCAAGTTTTGAGGAGGAAAACTGCTTTTGTGAAATAATGTTACATTTTTATGGGTCCATATAATACTTAAAGGGTCCATATGAGGCCAAATTGCTCTCGTTTATACGCCCGCCTGTCACTCTGTCACAG
This sequence comes from Charanyca ferruginea, assembly GCA_947361185.1. Classification (NCBI taxonomy): domain Eukaryota; kingdom Metazoa; phylum Arthropoda; class Insecta; order Lepidoptera; family Noctuidae; genus Charanyca; species Charanyca ferruginea. The sequence continues at coordinate 28,340,331 of OX376061.1, read as the reverse complement.
GGTTGTACACTTGAAATTTTCACTGAGTGTTTATATATAATAAAAAAAACCGTTTTAAGAAAATTAAACTTCTATCAAAATCTAAAAAAAATACATATTTTCCACAGAACACATGTCTTAGGACTTTAGTTTCGGAAGTCGCGGCTTTTGTTCCTTATTGTTGTTTTATATTGCCACCGACGTGCGATGTTCTGTACCAAAGTTATTTAACATATTTTATCGGGTTTTGATGGAAGTTGTCTTTTTTAAAAAAAAAAGGTTTTTATTTTCCGCCTTCTTATCATCCAAATCAATTATGAAATGGCAACACAGCTAAAACGGATATTGAAAAATACATAAAGTCGAAAATAGAACCTCCTTCTTTATGTAGTTCGTTAAAAATAAAATGTATTTTCTTTATTTATTGAGTCCTAAGTAAAATATTATAAAAGAAACGTGTTTTTATTTGTATGTTGCGTTAAATATTGAACTGAGGTACAGACAGCGTCATCAACTGCTAACCCCCTTTCCAAAAAAATTTCAATGCGTGGGGGGTAAGCAGTTGATGACGCTGTCTGTACGAATCTCGGCGGTTTCACCGTTTAGTATGGTAGCTTCATAAACCTTTAATTTTGTTGCGTAGCTTAAAAGCAATCGACTTACGGTAAGTGGTTTTCAGCGGCTGTGGACGTGTGCAGTGGTAGAAGGCATCGCAGGTGCTAAAGTATCCAAGAGACATTGCGGTTCAAATGCCTCCTGTACTTGTGATCATTGTCATACAGTGACACATATTATATTGTAGTATATAAACATCACAGCGCTGCTTGGTTATAGAATAGGTTAGTTTGAGTTGACCTTTTTACAATAGGGCTTAGGGGCTTTAGGGGCAACAAAGGGTTACAATACTAAAATCTTTTTTGGTAGCATTAAGTACTTATGTGTGTGTCAAGTACAGATGTGTCTAAGTAATAATAATACTGATGTGGAAAGTACAAAGTCAAATTATTGATTTCAATTTGACTATGAATAGGCACTTTTGAAAGTTAACATTTCTCTATTAAAGATTCTTCATTTTATTATACAGTACCTGCATATGATCATCATCTGTCCAGCCTTTTCTCAACTATTTTAGAGTCGGCTTCCAGTCTAACTGAATACCTACCTACAGTAGAATACCAAAGATTTCATGGAGAGATTGCCTGTCTGATCTCCTCAACCCAGTTACTGGGTAACACGATACCCCTTGGTCCCCGAAAGTCTGACTAGTTGACAGACTTTCGGGTTTCTGACTAACAGCCGGGACCAACTATATGCTTTATGGCGGGGTCTCGGTATGAAATGAATGGTAACCCAACCATTCATTTCATACCGACTTCATGACCTGTACTATGGAATAAATAAAAATGATAGTATCTGATTATGATTTTGAAACAGTGGTCCCACGAATGGCTCAAACGCAATGACTTGTGTATGTAATAAAAACGAATGTAGCGTGCGAAGTATTTGTGGTATAATGGACCTACTAAAAGTATCAATGTTTTATAACGGTTACTGGTCGGGAATATCAGGAGTATTTAAATAAAATGACTGTGTTCCGTTAAGCGATGTAATGTAGAATGAGTTTTACAAACTTTTTGTGACGATGTACATAATTAGCATATGATGTCGGTGGTTGTAAAAAATAATAGTACATAGGTAATATGTTGTTCCTTTGGCAGACAGGGTGGCAACTAATTAAGGTCCTTTGGGTTGCTATGACATTTTGGTCAGGCGTTGTCGGTTCTGAACAGTTACTTACAATTGCGCGAGCTGAAGGTTTATCTTCTCCAAAAACTTTTTTTACAAAAAAGACAATCGCTTTCGAAAACTAAAAAGTACAAAATAACTTTAGTTTCCCAAGTTGGCGGCCTTGGTTCTGTTTGTAGTTTTGTATTGCCACCGACTTTTTTTGTAATCTATTGATAGGCATACGTTTGACCACTATCTCTAAATCTAAATTATTTACGAAACGGTTACAACAACCAAATTAAGTTATCTTTTAATTTTCCACCCTTAGAGGCGGAATAATTTCATGAAATGTATACGGAAGCAACTATGAAGTACCTACACTATCCATTACACAACAGAATTGTCGAAATAAATGGGACTTCACTCTAAAAATGTACGCGTGGTCAAACATCTCCTCCTTTTTTTTAAACCGGTAAAAAAAGTTGTAAGCTCCTAGTAAAAAAAAATTGATATCAAAATTTTTAATCTCCATGCTAATCTTAATAGAAAAATGTCTCTGTATTAGTTGAAAGAACTTACGGAGAAGAGTCGGTTTAGTATTCAAGATGGGAAAGTTAAACGACTATCTAAGAATACCGCTCTCCACAGTGAAGATATTGCTTTGCAAAAGTTTACAATCGATGTTGATGCAACGCGTGGATATTGGTATTCAGCCTGGATGCTCCAAGTAGCGTTTGATGACAGCTAGCACTTTTATTTGTGTGTCAATATTGAAACGAAGTCTACATTTTTTACTTCGACTAGAACTCCTACCTTGAAAAGCTTTTTCTGTCTAAATAAGACAGCTTTGCGGTCCAAGACAACAATCTTACTACAAAGAATGTATTCAAAATCGTATAATTCCTCTAAATAACGTGATTAAATGACTACTAAATTGACCCTGCATAAAACTTGTATTTATTATTTTATTTATAGGAATGATTAAATCATTATTTAAATTCAAAATTAGTAATAAACTTCTGGATAAATCCACTATTACTAGACCAGCTTGGAGAATAATGATGACATAGATTTAATTCTTATTTCCTTAGGTCGCACTTAGGGTCACGGGAGCGAAGCCGCTGGCACAGCAAGTTAGTAATAAAATTATACTTTGTGTTAGTCACACTATTTCCTGTAAGAGCATTACCCTACTATGCTACCTAGAGTACAAGACATAAATTGCATGAACCTGTCAACGTTGATTTACAGAAGAATAGAAAAACTGGCTGGCGATAGAAAACTGGCATTAACTCGGACTTTATTCCATTTACCTTTCTTAAAAATAATACCAAAATTAACTTACCGATCCATTTCTCGTCCTCGACAGCGACGGAACATATTCCCTCTCAACGGTAGCCACTGCGAGCAAAGGCGCGAAGATCGCGAAAGCTACCAGCCATAGCCCGGCGAGCAGGCTGCAAGCTCCACGTCTGGATGGCATCCAGGGTTGTCGAAGCGACTGTGTGATGGCCAGGTACCGGTCCACCGACATCGCTGTTATCGTGAAGACACTGGAGGCTACTGCCACACCTGTTGAGAAATTATAACATTAAGACACCTAGTATGCAATGAGAATTATTAGTTTATAAAACTAGAAAACTTAATAATATTTATCGATTTCCATTTATAAAATATAATATCACTTTAGGACGTTAACGGTCTTTATATCCATTTTTGAAATGAAGAATGCTAGAAAATGTAGGTCAACCACCGCCGCTAAACGATTTTTATTTTATTACAAGCTTTTATTTAACTTCACTTTTGTATGTATGTTTACAAATCTTGCAAGGAAGATTTAAACCACTTCCAATAGACCGATTGAGCTGAAACTTGGTATACCTACGTAACTTGGATGACAATACAATAATATGGTACCATGGAACTGGTCTGATGATGAGGTTGGACGGTGACCATAGAAACTTCGGTTCTTTTGGACCGATTGAGCTGAAATTTGGTATGTCTTCGTAACTTCGGTAACAATACAAAATATGGTATCATGGAGCTGATCTGATGAGGAGTTGGAGGATGCCCATAGAACTCCGATTCCTGTGGTCCAATTGAGCTGAAATTTTGTATGTCGTCGTAATTTCGGTAACAATACAAAATATGGTATCATGGAGCTGATCTGATGAGGAGTTGGAGGATGCCCATGGGAACTCCGATTCATGTGGTCCAATTGAGCTGAAATTTGGTATGTCTTCGTAATTTCGGCAACAATACAAAAATATGGTATCATGGAGCTGATCTGATGAGGAGTTGGAGGATGCCCATAAGAACTCAGATTCCTGTGGTCCAATTGAGCTGAAATTTTGTTTGTCTTCGTAATTGCGATAACAATACAAAATATGGTATCATGGAGCTGATCTGATGAGGAGTTGGAGGATGTCCATAGGAACTCCGATTCATGTGGTCCAATTGAGCTGAAATTTGGTATGTCTTCGTAATTTCGGCAACAATACAAAAATATGGTATCATGGAGCTGATCTGATGAGGAGTTGGAGGATGCCCATAAGAACTCAGATTCCTGTGGTCCAATTGAGCTGAAATTTTGTATGTCTTCGTAATTTCGATAAGAATACAAAAAAAATATGGTATCATGGAGCTGATCTGATGAGGAGTTGGAAGATGCCTATAGGAAGTCCGATTCCTGTTGTCCAATTGAGCTGAAATTTTGTATGTCGTCGTAATTTCGGTAACAATACAAAATATGGTATCATGGAGCTGATCTGATGAGGAGTTGGAAGAAGCCCATAGGAACTCCGATTCCTGTGGACCAATTGAGCCAAAATTTGGTATGTCTATGTAATTTCAGTGACAATACAATAACAAGGTATCATTGACCTGGTGTCATGAGGAGTTGGAAGGTGCCCATAGGAACACTAGTTCCCATGGACCGATTGAGTTGAATTTCGGTATGACTACGTAACTTTGGTGACAATAGAATAACAAGGTAACATTGACCTGGTGTCATGTGGAGTTGGAAGGTGCCCATAGGAACACTAGTTCCCATGGACCGATTGAGTTGAATTTCGGTATGACTACGTAACTTTGGTGACAATACAATAACAAGGTATCATTGACCTGGTGTCATGAGGAGTTGGCAGGTGCCCATAGGAACACTAGTTCCCATGGACCGATTGAGTTGAATTTCGGTATGACTACGTAACTTTGGTGACAATACAATAACAAGGTATCATTGACCTGATGTCATGAGAAGTTGCAGCGTAGCCACAGGAACATCAGATCCAGTAGGTCGATTGAGTTGAAATTTGGTATACTTACGTAACTTTGTTGACAATACGATAATATGGTACGATGGAGCTGGTCTGGTGATGGAGTTGGACGATATTTATAGGGTCACCACTTCTCGTGGACCGAGTAATCTGAAAGTTGATATACTTACGGAAATTTGATAACAATACAATAATATTATGGTACGATGCAGCTGCTCTGATGATGGAGATGGAATATAGTCATAGGAACACCACTTCGCGTGGACAGTTTGTGCTGAACTAAGGTATACCTAAGTTACTTTGGTAACGTTGTGTAGTTCGGCGAGATTGGCGTCGATAGCTTTGGTTTGCAACCAGTCTAGGAGAAAGAAAACTCCAAAATTAAACCCGGATCACAGTATTCGTGAGGCACAAGTAAGGTACAACCCGAAACAAGTGGCGCATAATTCTAGTACCCAATTTAAGGTGAGGCCGTGCCGAGAAATGAGTGGCATCAGGGTCTAATATGATGTCATGAACGCCACCTCAGGGAACCAGGGCGCACCCTGTTGTATATTTTGCCCTTGCCCTTTTATTCGAAGCTCTGAAAGGGTGGACGCTATAATTCTTCGATACTCGTGGGACTAAGATGGGAAAAGAAACAGCAACACAAAAAAAAAGAAGATTGGCGAAGGAAAAATTGAACCGGCAACAGAAATTATCAAAATTACTGGTGAATGGTGCTATCGGATGTATCGAAGAAATTATATGGCCCTGCTTCCGTAGAGCACAAATGTACGATACTGATATTCCATCAGTTCGTATAAACTTCGGAAACGATGGTATGCATGTGATACAACCCAAATCAGTGCAGTTTCAGACCAAATATAGTCACGGCACCGCGGAACGAAGAATGTTACCCATAGTATTATGCTGGGCTTCAACAGTACATAAAATGCAGGGGAGCACTGTTGAACATGCCGTGGTATATTTGGGTTCAAAACTCTTCGCTGCTGGACAAGCGTATGTAGCTTTGAGTAGAGTCAAGTCTTTAGACGGTCTACAAAGTGAAGAATTAGATTGCACAAAATTAACTGGAAAGAGACCTTATAACAATGAAGCGTTAATGGAAATGGATAGACTAAGGAATATGTCCAACCAAAAAGTTAAAAATAAATTAACGGTAAAAAATATATTTTAAAAACAAGCTTTTATTATGCACGAAAAATTAAAAAAATAAACTAAGACATTCATAAAATTCGTAGTTTCTTAAACTTTATAAGTAACAACCTACAAAAATGTTCAGTTTAACTGTTCGATACAATTAGTGTCATCAGTAGAAGTATGATACATAAACATATATTATCTATAACCAGTATATTAATATTCTTACGCGATTTAAAAGCTTGTCGCGCAATTTCGTTAACGTATAGTCCTCGGCCGCGACAAGCTTTTAGATCGCGTAAGACTATTAATATACTGGTTATAGATAATATATGTTTATGTATCATACTTCTACTGATGACACTAATTGTATCGAACAGTTAAACTGAACATTTTTGTAGGTTGTTACTTATAAAGTTTAAGAAACTACGAATTTTATGAATGTCTTAGTTTATTTTTTTAATTTTTCGTGCATAATAAAAGCTTGTTTTTAAAATATATTTTTTACCGTTAATTTATTATTAGGTAAGTACATAGAAAGGATCTGCACACAGAAAATATGGCAAACGTAAAAAGTCACGAAATGTTTGTATTTTGTAACTTTTTACGTTTACACACATCGCTACAAGTAATATTCTATATACCTAACTGTCGTTCTTTTAATTTAGATAAAGAATAAACGCAAATAAAAATGTCAAACGATGTACAAACGGCATACGCTTGAGAAATAAAACCAATCAAACAGGCCCACCCAAAAGTTTCACAGATTTACAAATCGGCTTAAGAACGAAGTTTAATCAAGCTTCTCCAGTCTGTTATCAGCATCCTTCTGTCTTGTACTTCAGCCGATATTATACAAGTTAAGACCCCAATACCGCAAATTTTGGGGTTCAGAAGGACCACTTCAAAAAGGTTTGCTTCAAAATGACGATACTCTAAGGACGTAGGTACTTCCCTAAAAGTTTTTATTATGCGGTCTTTGTTCCCATAAAAGAATTGGTTGTTTATTTTTCTGCTCGTGAACTTAATGAGAGGTACCCAAAAAAGGATTGCAATAATATCTTTTTTACGGTTGAAGTCAAACAATGAAGACGCTTTATAAAAACATTTCATATACAGTGAAATGAAGTTGTTAATAGTGGTTTAGTATATATTATATTTATAACATCAGGCGGAAGACGTCCACTGTTGGACAAAGGCTTCCTAAGGGGACGAGAGAGGTGGCCATAATCTCCACGCTTGGCCAAGACGCCTGCGTCTTGGTGATCGCAGTGAGGTTGTTAAATGCACGGAAGCCGCTGCTGCCCAACTTCCAGATTTTTTTCAGATTTGGGAATAGTGTGGCGGGCTTGTCCCATTAAAAAAAAGAAAAAACACCCTCGAGATGAAATGAGTGGATGCAATTCTGGCGCGGATACCCCACGGGCTTACATTGATATGAAAAACTGATTATTATTTTAAAATCAGTGAAATATCACCTGATGAAAACTCAATAAGATTCTGTCATTTTATTTTTAACCGACTTCGAAAAGGAGGAGGTTATCAATTCGAATATTTGTATTTTTTTTTTATGTATGTTCGGACATAACTCTGTCATATATAGACGGATTTGCAAAATTCTTTTTTTTGTTCGAAAGGGGTTTATTCCAAAATGGTCCCACAAAAATTTTACCAAAATTGATCTAGCCCTTTTTGAGAAAATCAACAAATTCCCAAAAAAAATACTAAGACGACGTATTAGTTTCTTCAATCTTTGGAGGACTTACAATCTCTTTTAAGTGTGTCGCCGTTTCTTAATGGATTTGGAAGTTAAGACAACACTAAAAAGCGAAAAATAAAAAGTTTTTTCAAAAACAAGAAAACCGCCTTCAAAAACTAAAAAGTGATAAATAACTTTAGCACGGAACACACATTAATTTACTTTCGGAAGTCGGTGGCAATACAAAACAACAAACTCAAAGCCACCGCCACCGACTTCCGAAAGTAAAGTAATGTGTGTTCCGTGCTAAAGTTATTTATCACTTTTTAGTTTTTGAAGGCGGTTTTCTTGTTTTTGAAAAAACTTATTTGTGGAGAATGTTCAAAACAGTTTGCCAGCTAATACAAACATATACTCGCGACTCTTTCTCATTCCGCGCATCGCCGCACTGTTGCCAGCCTATCTTTTATCGGATACATTTTGGAGAGTGTGCTTTGGAATCGCACAACTTATTACCCCCATTCCGTTTGGTTTGTTCTGTATATGTTGTTTTGTATTGCCACTGACTTCCGGAGCTAAATTCATGTGTGTTCTGTGCTAAAGTTATTTATCACTTTTTAGTTTTAGAAGGCGATTATCTTTTTTTTAAGGTTTTATTTTTCGCGTTTTAGTACCTTCTTATCATCTAAGTCCATTACGAAACGGCAGCATAGTAATTAAAACCGACATTGAAAGTCTTTATCAAAACTTGCTGAACCACAACCCAAAACGTCATCTGTATTAAGTTTTTTTGCTTTTAGTTGATTTTTCATAAACTGCTGAATCAATTTCGATAAATTTTATATGGGACTACACCTGCGGCATACCCTGTCCAACAAAAAAATAATTTTCATAATCGATTTACAATTGCCGGTAAGATCGCGTAACAAACATGCGAAAAAATTTATAACTTCCTCCATTTTTAAATTGGTTAAAAATCGATCGAATTTATGTTACGTTCCCGCTAAACCATCAGGCATTTTTTTTCACTCAAATGTCCCGCGGAGTTTAGAAGTGATTGAACTTCTCTCCATCATATTTACTCTGTACCGAAACGGAGGCCTGAGCCGTTAATCTTAATTAAACCCGTTTTTGTCAGCTTGCTTCGTTTGAGATGAGAACAATAATAATTGACGAGTTGATTGAATCCCAGGACCGGTCATACAAATCTAGAACAGTTGAATCCAATAACCTTTTTTACTCAGTTTATTGAACCTTGGAATATTAATTTGAAAAAATGCTGTAGATTACTAATTTAATAGATTTTTTACAATATTTTTTTATTACTAGCATCTGCCCACGACTTCGCCTGTTTAGACTTAAGACCAAACATATTGGTATACTTTAAGACTGACTTAAGTCTAAAAGTATACCAATGGAACATCATATCAGCCGTCCACTGCTGAACGTAGGCCTCCCCCAGAGATCGCCAACCAACCCGGTCTTGGGCAACCCGCATCCATCCACTGCCAGCCACCTTCTTTAAATCGTCGGTCCATCGTGCCGCAGGGCATCCCACCTACGCTTGCCCAAACGCGGTCTCCAGTCTAGAGCGTATCTGCTCCATCTACCGTCTGTCCGTCTGCAGACATGGCCGGTCCACTTCCACTTCATGGTGCTAATTCGATGCGCAACGTCGGTGACTTTAGTTCTCTGGCGACTTCTTTGCGAATTCTATCCAGCAGAGAAAATCCGAGCATTGGTCTCTCCATGGCATGCTGAGAAACCTTGAATTGGTGAACCAGGCCCACGGTGAGTGTCTACGTTTTGGCTCCGTAAGTCATTACGGGTAGAATGCACTGGTTAAAGACTCTGGTCTTAAGGGATTGTGGGATCGACGATTTAAAGATACCACGTAGCACAAAAGCACCAATGGAACAGAAAAGCTCATTTCATGCCTAAGTTCATCAAAATCAGTTCAACCGTTTCGTTGTAAAAACGTAACAAATGTATGGATTATTTAAAACTAGCACTTTGCTTTAGGAGTGGGTGATACAAATCGTATATAGATATTGAATCTAGATATTGATGCAATATCTAAAATCCGATATCGGCTTAATCTGAATCAATATATCGGGCGAAACACTATATTATTGTTTCATAACGCGTATCCGAGTATGATTCATGCTAGTTGTTATATCGTATTGAACCGAATTATCGAATGAAAGCCGAGTAGACACGAACCCAACTGACCAAATAACTTAGCAGCAGGTCGAGAGAGGGAGTGCGTAATTAATAAAACCAACATAGGTAAATAATCCGTAGGTACTATTCTGAACCTTACGACGTATAATAAGAGGGTTTAAGATTTTTTTTTTTAGTTTTTTAAAAGGAATTTCAACTTTATTATAAGTATACAATGATGTATATTACATTACATGCAACGATTTATTAACTTCGCGCTTGCCGCTTGTTGACCTCTGGCCTTGAACTATAGAGCGAAGAAATCCTGGTAAAAGTATGAAGGACGATTTATTAACTTGACATTGACACTTCACATGGCGTATTTGTACAAATATTTGCCTTATATTTGGATAATTAAAAATCGACTACCTACTTATATTTTAAAACAATAGGGTACATTTTGTATTATCCAAATAAGGCGACTATTTGCACAAATACGCCATGTGAAGTGCCGCAATAACAGGCAGGTACCCCAATGTACCCACCTAAACCAACATTGTAGGTAGGTAGGTACTTATGTCAAATATAGAGATTTTTTGTCATGTGAACTACGTCTTGTTTGCAAACTTCTGGTAAGTATCTAGAGAAAATCGTTGTTTGTTGTTTGTAACTTAACTCCCTAGAGATAAATCTTATTATGATATTTACGATATCGAGTATCTAGATGGTTTTCACAATATATTATATGCAACGATACAACATCATGGAAACAAATATATAGAGATAAATATATAGTTTCAGAAAATATATAGTTTTGAAATCCTAAAACAAATATCAATATATTGTATCGATTTGATATTGTGAAAAAGCTATATTACCCTCTCCTACTTTGCTCGCGTCTTCGTTTGCATGAATGTTCGTATGAATTCCAGTTTGTTTACGGTAAAATATAGCTTAAGGCACTCAGAAATATAGGTAGTAGCTTCCCATTGATAAAACAATTTTTGAAATCGGTTCATTATTTTTTGCGTTTATCTATTACAAACAAACATCATCATCTGTCGACCTTTAGACGCCAACCGCTGTGCATAGGTCTTCCCCAAGGGGGGATTCAGCCGTAATCACCATGTTTGGCCTATGCATATTGACGATCGTAGTAGGTGTTATGGTACACAGATGGACGCTGCTGCCCACCCATTGGTCAATATTACTCTGTCACCTTTTACGATACCCACGGGTAAAAATGAAGTTACACACACGGCACAAAAAAAAACCAATCTTTTTTCTTTATAATATTTAGGTATTAAAATTCTTTTATAGGAGTTTTTAGGTACTACCGTCTACCCATTCAATATAAATTATATTTGTAAGTGAATATGTTTGATTGCGGCACTTATTCCTTCAAATATAAACATTTAAATGAAAGCATTTTTATTCAATTCACAATAACTGTTTCTGGCATATTAATTTTCACTTGAAAACTGTTGACAAAATAATATCAAGTCTGAAGTCTAACTCCTTTATTCACATAAAGGCGAGTATACACTTTGAGCATTTACTTGTAACAGAACAGCGAGCCACTCTATGATTTGTTCTAGTGTATCACCATTTCACGAACCAAACGTGGAGCACGCTCGCCGTTTTGTTACAACCTAGTAGTCAAATCAATGAGCGTATTGGTGTAACATTTCATCGAGTCTTTGCACGAGCGCGGTTATGCGTGGGTGACGCGGAGAGAGGGACGAACGACGCAGTCATTACTTGTTAGACGTCATGGGCAAAACATGTCACTAAAAAAAGCTTTTTTACAAAAATCTATAAAACAGAACACACATGACTTTAGTTTCGGAAGTTGGTGGCTTGGCTGTTCTATTTGTTGTTTTTGTATTGCCACCGACTTCCGAAACTAAAGTCAATGTGTGTTCTGTGCTAAAGTTATTTTTCACTTTTTAGTTTTTGAAGGCGGTTGTCTTTTTTGTAAAAAGCCTTTTATTTTCCGCTTTTCAGTACCTCCTTCTCATCCAAATCTATTAAGAAGAGATTGAAAGTTAACTACTCCAAAGCTTAAAGAAACTAAAACGTCGTCTATGTAAAATTTTTGGGTATTTGTTGATTTACCATTTCTTAATGGATTTGGATGATAAAGAAGTACTAAAAAGCGAAAAATAAAAAAGCTTCTTTACAAAAAAGACAACCGCCTTCAAAAACCAAAATGTGAATGTGTTCTGTTTTAATAAAGTTATTTTTCATCCCACCATCTCGGAAAGAGTATTTTTAATCTTCAATATCTGAGTGGAAAAGCCGTTTTTATTCTCTAGAGGATAAAGTAAATTGAATTTAGAACATCGTGTGCACTAAGTTTGTGAATTAAAAAAAAACATTAAACCTATTTACTGCTACCTGTATGGTGCCGAATATATCATACAACTTTTTTTTAATTTGTTAAAAACTCAGACTCGGAACCTTCTTGGTGTTCTTTTTTCAATTTGCTTTGTACGCGGTTCTTTACGCGGCATTTTTTCACGTCATTGTTAAACCTATTAAAAACAAGAAACTTGAAAACAAGTGAAAAAACTAAAATGAGTGATTCTAGCGACGAGGAAGTTTGCTTGACGCCAACAGAATTGACTGAAACTGTTAATAATGCGCAAATGAGCTTTCTCCCTCAACAATCACGCGAGAAGTATTTAAAACAGTACAATATGTTCAACACGTGGCGACTAGCAAAAGGAGCCAAAACTTTCTCAGAAAACGTATTGCTGGCATATTTTATAGAATTATCCGAGAACAAGAAAGCAAGCACTCTATGGAGTACGTATTCGATGCTAAAAGCAACAATAAAGATGAAAAAAGACAAACATATCGATACCTATCCTAAATTAGTGGCATTTTTAAAAAGAGCCTCATCTGGTCATCAACCAAAAAAATCGAAGGTTTTCACAGTATCTGATATTGAAAAGTTTCTTAACCCTAGAACCGTACCCTGGGGTACAACTGAAAAAAAATATTGAAAATTGGTTACAACTTTTTTGTTTTAAAACGGATCTTTTCGCACCCGCGCGTATTTACGGGGGACGGGGGGTCGTGTCGAAGCATCAGTCGGGCGCGAGTCCTGTTGGCGTGCGGTCGTGGCAACGCGTGTGTGGGGTACTCCAGTACCCCTGGGTACAGTTAAGGTAATTATATTAGTTGCTAATTAGTGGATGTTTTTATGAAATAATCTATGCTATTGTTTTTTTTTATTCATGATTTTCATTTTTACATTTGCAATATTACCTTAGAAGTAACTTTGTCTGAATACAATGTGTTTGTGCTTAATATTTATTCACCATATTTATAGATTTTATACCGATTTTTATACAAAACTTTGCCTCTGCATCTACAAATAACTATTGGCGGTATTTTAGAAAAAACACGACCTTCTAGTGCTCCATCCTCTTCAGATTCAATATCTGGTAGGTGTTCATTTTGTCCCAGGTCAAAAGACCGTAAATCACGCACTCGATGTGAAAAATGTAAAACTTTTATATGTTTAGAGCACCAAAAAAAGATTTGCCAAAACTGTTAATATAAGTTTGTTAATTTTTTGTTTAATTACGTAACGTGAGACTGAAGTAAGTGCCATAAAAGTCTATGTATGTTGATTATTAATAAATGTCTATTCTTAAGTAAAAAATCGTTTTATTTAACGGGGTACACCAGTACCCCTGGGTACTATTATTTAAAGTCTATTATGGGTACGGTTCTAGGGTTAACGAAGCACCCGATTCCGTATATTTGGCGGCAAAAGTAAGTCAGTTGCACATTCAGTATCTACTTAAGTATATTAATCTCAATTAAATAGTATACTTAGTAGATGTTGATAGGCATAATTATGCGTTCATATCAATTTTATTCATTTATCTACTACAATACTCTTTACGTTACAGGTTGTTCTTATTATTGGAATAAACGGGGCATGTCGAACTAATGAACTAACACAACTTAATGTCAAAAACATTGAGAAACATTCAGATGACTTACTATTAATTAATTTACCTAATACAAAGACAAAAAGAGACCGCAACTTCGTCATTCGCAAGGAATACGTAACGATTGTTGAGAAATATCAAGCCTTACGCCCGCCTAACACTCCAATCAATCGATTTCGCCACCGCCACCACCGCCGCCGCCATCGTCACTTTCTCGTTAATAAATGGTTTTTCTTTCTTTCTTCTTTCTATTTTTTCTACAGTATCGCAATGGAAAGTGTGTTAGACAGCCTATGGGTACTAATAAAATTTGCAGTATCCCACGAGAAATAGCAACATTTCTTGAACTTCCAGAACCCCTGTTGTACACGGGTCATTGTTTCCGACGAACTTCAGCCACACTTTTGGCTGATTCCGGAGCTGATCTCCTGTCCCTTAAGCGCCACGGAGGCTGGAAGTCCAATGCAGTTGTAGAGGGATACATAGAGGATTCCATCCAAAATAAATCTAAAATATGTGAAGGCATCGTAGGAGCCATTACACTGAAAGAGCCTCAATCGGATCCTTGGACTGGCCCTTCTACATCAAAAATAAGCCGTTATGAAACACCTAACCATCTCCCTCTCTCTCCAACATTCACGCCAAGGGAATCCGATGAATCGGTACAACTATTAAGTATGACAGATAGTTTACCGAAAAACAGTTCACAAGTGACTAACACCAATATTACAGTACCAAACAAAAATATTACACTCAATTTAAATAACTGTAGCAACGTTACTTTAAAATTTTCTTAATTATACCTTAGTATTATTTTGTTATAATTTAAAGATTATTCTGTAATACTTACCTGTCATAATGTAGTAATTAATACCTAAACTGAAATAAAAGTGTACCTATCTTGTGATTGTAAACGTTTTTTTTTTGCATTTAGTCATTTCCTCGCTGAGGTGGAATGAAAAGTTACGTGTTGCACTCGAGTGCAAAGATTTTTCACCTCGTGCTCTTTTGATTCCCTCGCTAACGCTCAGGATTCTAATTTTGAATCACTCGCTGCGCTCGTGATTCAATTTTGGAATCCTTCGCTTGCTCGGTCATCAAAATTGAACACGCGGTTAAAAAGCAACTTTGCACTCTTGTATAACAAATAACTATTTCACTTTTTGGTTTTTGAAGGCGGTTGTCTTTTTTGTAAAGAAGCTTTTTTATTTTTCGCTTTTTAGTACTACTTTATCATCCAAATACATTAAGAAATGGTAACACAGTCAAAACAGAGATTGAAAGTTCAAGGTGAGAACATCACAACATCATCCATGTATATTTTTTGCTTTCTGTCGATTTTTTCAAATAGTGCTGGATCAATTTCGATAAAATTTATATGGGCCCACCCATGAGGCATACCCTATCTATAAAAATAATTTTCAATATCGCTTTACATTTGCCGGAGAAATCGCGTAACAAATATACAAAAAAAAAACATACAGACGAATTGAGAACCTTCTTCTTTTTGAAGTCGGTTGAAAAGAAAAGTATCACTCATTTGCATCTTTTTTTTTCTGAATGGTATCGCGCAGGTCAACCTATGAGGTTGTTGGCTGCTTTACCGGACTATCCTGTGGTGCCTTAAAAATCATTATTTTTAGCGGCTCCAGCCAGGGCAAAAGCTTATAAACTTAGTGACTACACGCTAAGGGCACCCCCTGCGGGGTACGAGCCTCAGCTTAAGGCGTCGCTGGGGGAAGGCAGCAAAGGGACAGGCTGGATCGGGTTTCCATTAATAAGGGACGAATTTAAAGCTAAATGCTCAGCGACGCGGGCTGGTAGGTCAGGGGGGACTAATTTCATTCGTATCTTTATATTATTATGTATCAGCTTACGCAAGGTTAATGAAATGTTACGGGTAAATTGCACACTCGCTGTGAGCATTACGCCGAACAGAGCGTCGAGCATTCGTAGGAACGTTACATTACATAGAAATGCTCAAGTGTATACTCACCTTAACACGAGCCTGAACTTTACTCAATTGGAATAAATGTTAAACTAATGAAAGTTTAAATTTTCAATCAGAAATTCCTAGTACGAACATACCTACCCAAGTATTTCTGAACAAATGTAATTTGGAGTAATAGAACTTTAAACCACGATGCGATCGGAGACCCAGTCACGTTGTACATAAATCTTGGTTTATAGGCCCCAACAGCTGAAATGGTAGGTACTTCTTTCAACATTGTCGTTTTTGAAAGGCTAAAAATTCATGAAGTGAAAATATTTATAGAACCATTACTTCCAAATGCTCTCTTTAGTACATACATTTATAATCATTTGAAGCCGTTGTGCTAACATTTTGGATGGCATACATAATGATAATTATAATAATAGTAAAGCTTTTAATTTAGGAGTTTGACCTTAGAAGTACTACCGAACAAAGCTGCGTTAGGGTCATCGCACGGCTCTTATACGCAAATAATTTGCCATTTAATTTAGAGCTTTAAACTGTGTGAGTTAAAATATTTTTTTGATTGACTAGATTTAAAAATTGATGACTCGCGGGCGGCGCGCTTTCAGCTAACGGTTGGATTTTTCAAGGCGATTCCGGTCGGGCAGTTTCTATGTTTGAGGAGTGCTATAAAAGTACCTCCTTATCATCAAAATTCATTAAGAAACGGCAACACAGTTAAAACAGAGTGTATAATCGTGCATTGAACAAATATCACAAACAGATATTGTACCTGAAAATAATTATAGTTCTAAATTTGTAACTAGATGGCGTTGTACAGTGAGCTCGAAATCCTGAATCACGGTATGGTTTCGTTACCAATCATTGCATAAGGTCTCGCGAGAATTATTATTAAATGTCTTCGTCCAAGGAAACATTGGTTTATATTCACAGAGATTGAAAATACTTCAAAGATTGGAAAAACTAAAACGTCATCTATTAATATTTTTTGTTTTTTTTTTTTACAGAAAGTGCAGTTTCGATTTCAGTAAAATGCATATATGGGACCACCCCTGAGGCTTACATTATCCATAAAAACAAAGATTTTTTAAAATCAATTAACTGTTGCTGGAGAAATGACGTAACGAACACACAAAAAAAACCATTCAGTCGAATAAAGAACCTCCTTCTTTTTTGAAGTCAGTTAAAAATCGTTAAGGTACTTTCCAAGTTAGAAAAGCTCGTTAATGAAATTATGACGTTTACAAGCTTTTCTAACTTGGAGAGTTATGTTGATTATTTTAATTATTACAATTCTGTAAATGCTTGTTACTACCGTGAATATATTTGTATAACAATACAACCTGATACTGAGCTGCAAATTGCAAAAAACGTAAGAAAATTTGAATTTTCCGGACTGCCCTGGCGCATCCCCCTTAACTGAGATCGTTCCTGACCGCGCGGTTACCCCGCGCGGTGCGGGAGGGGTGACAGTCGTCACAAGTTGACGTATTGCAGTGAGCTCTCGCGTCACGTCACCACACTACTACCGCACCGCGCACCTGAGGAACGGTCTCAGGTAAACGGTCGGGCCATAATTATTTAGGTGTAAACAAGAATTTATTATTGTAGCTAAAAAACCCAAATAAAACATTGTTTTCTGAAACAAATTCGACATCGTGGTACTAGTGTCAACCCAAACCGGAATTTACTCCCACTCTAATGATACAATAAGCATTTAGTTTGACTAGCAAATAAATCTCTGATCGGAGGTGAATGTTTCGACGAATATTTTGTCGAAAGACTTCACAAACTGATATATAACAGCGGATTTGACCAAACTTGTGTAAGTCTTATATTGGGAATAAAATCACTTATAACGCTAAAGTTGGATAACTTTTCATTTAACCAATATTTAGGGTTCCGTACCTCAAAAGGAACAAACGGAACCCTTATAGAATGCACTTTGTTGTCCGTCTGTCTGTCTGTCTGTCTGTCAAGACCCTTTATCTCGAGAACGCGTAAAGATATTGAGTAGATTTTTTTACCATTACTTAGGTCCACGGTCCCTTGAAGCTGTGAAAAAATCACACTTCTAAGTTAACGTGAAAAAAAAATACGGCCGTTTATGTCGCATAAAACGTACATTTCGACACTCAAAGGAATCAAAATTTATAGGGTACTTTTCGTTGTCCTAGAACTATGAAATTTGGCAATTAATTTCGTCTTATACTATAATTATAGGAAAAAGTCAGAAAAAAATTGTAATTAAAACATAAATAATAATTATGTTCTTTATTTATAACAAGCTTTTGTCCGCGATTTGGTCTGTGTGAATGTTTATCGTGGATGCAGACGAAGACCCGGATTAAAAAATACCCAATGTGGTTTCCCAGGGTTCAAGCTATTTCCATACCAAACTTCATCAAAATCGGTTCAGCCGTTTCATCATGGAAGCGTAACAGATAGAGTTACTTTCTCATTTATAATATTAGTATGAATATGTAGGTACGTACAAATTTGTACGGAACCCTCGGTGAGCGAGTCCGACTTACACTTGTGCGGTTTTTTAATCCTGGAGTAACTGTACAGCCGAGAGTAAATTGCTATATAGCCAAAGAGTATTCAGTAAACCAAATATCTGAAATTAATTCAAGGGCAGCCGTAACATTACTACCTGATAATGACCATTCAACCAATGAATACTCTTTATGAATGTCATTGACAGTTGACACCATTATAAGTCAGCAAAATTATGGAGACATAAAATCTTGGCTTCTGCTGTACAAACAATTGTATTTCTATTTTAGTTGGCTTACACATATCATTCATCGTTCATTCATCAACTTAAGAGTAACAATACCTTATAGCTTGACTGTTCTACGTCTGGATTGGATGGATAAAATGCAAACGAAGTCAAGGGTAAGAACAATGAGTAAAATGATTATAGGGTTAGTTACTCTGGCATTTGGTCGAATCCGCCCTTACTCGAGTAACACAGGTAGCGTTCTAACTCCTGACGAAATGTTGTACAATAATTTGAGTTTTCTTTTTTATCATTATGTGTCTTTTTAATCAATTTTTACAAAATTCTGGGTTCATTATTTTTGTTGCTTCTATAAATGGAGTGTATATTTATGTGGTCTGTTTTATTATGTGTAATTGTAGCATACAATATTATAATTTTAAATAGAAGATCAGCAGCCGTATGATGCCAGTCGCGAATAGCTCTACCCCTTTCCTTAAAGTGGATGTCGTAAGAAGAACGTGATAGAGGGTTCTTGATCAGAGGACGGGTAGTAGCGTCCTTCTGAGTATCATTATCACCTACAGCGATCGTAAACATGCATCGGCCAAGCATGGCGATTACGGCTGAACCCCCCTTAGGGGAGACCTATGCCCAGTAGGCGTCTAAAGGTTGACATGAAAATGATGATAATGATGAATAGAACATGAATTATTACATGCTGTATAATACGAGGAGGGGTTTGTAGCTAAGCAAAAACCGGACAGATTATAGGTCGCGGTTAAGCTAAGCTAAGCCGCTATTGGTTTGAGAGTGGGTGACCATTCATTGCATACCGAGACCGCTCCATGTCTCGGACAACACGTAAAACCGTTGGTACAGGCTGTCATTCGTAGATTTTTGACAGTCGTCATCGGTAGTCAGAAACCAGAAAGTTTATCAACCAGATTTACCAAAGGGTATCGCGTTACCTAGTAACTCGGTTGCCGTGGTCATACAGGCAGTCGCTCCATGTAAAACACTGGTTGCAGTGCACTGCCACTGTGCACTGTCCAGTTGCATCCAGTTAGACTTGAAGCCGACCCCAACATAATTGAAAAAAACTAGGCATACCTACATTGCTAGAATTATCTAAATTGTTTGAATCCAATGTCAGTAGGTTGATATTGTAAAATTCGAAAAACAACTGGCACTCTCACTTCGCATAAGGTTCAAAATGACCTTGATATATTTGACACTTTGATTCGGGTTCGAGTGCGAAGTGAGCGTCGAAGTGACGGGGAAATTACCTTACAGAATACCACTTCTTACGTTATCTCATACTTTATGTGTCAAAATCTCCCTGTCAATTTAGTTCAACTCGCTGACACGCTCGCAAGGGTGGCGCTAGTGTAAATTCGAATTATCAACCGAGTTTCTATAATGCCAATCAAGAAACTCACAGCGGATTTAGATTCGAAGTTTAGAATGAGGTCTTAGAGAATCACACCCCAGCATAGTGTTCAACAATTTTTCCCTTACGAAATTCTATTCCACCAGTTGATAGCCAAGCACAGTGCAGTGTAATATTTACGAAGTATAAATAGCTCTGCAACAACGTAGGAGCAATTATATTAATTGGCCAAGTTGATAGTCTTCAAGTCTTTGTTCGGGCATGAAAATTGCTCGCTACTTTGCCCGCGTTTTACTTTCAAAGTTAAGGTGTTTCAAAAGGTTCTCTATTTTTAAAATTTTCCATTTTTAGATTCATTTTGATACTGTCGGTTTTGAGTAGTAGGTACCAAAGTTTCTAATTCTTGATCAGATAGTGTCAATCTTTTTGGCAGTATTTTTAAGGAGTGTTTTAACTGTTACCATTTTCCTGTTATATTGTTTATAAATAACTCAGTCTTGAAACTTAATCAATGTGACGAAAGTCTAAATACGTAAGTCTATTTAGATGTTAGGATACTGAAAATTTTACCTGTTCCATTTGTGAACGGTCGTCCTAGTCAGAAATTTACAAAAAAAGCAGTCTTATTACCTAACATACAAATGTCAATACCTTTCATTTTGTCAATGAAACATTATTTATTGCGTTACTTACATTGTCGAACAGACGAACATTTCTAACATAAAAAGCAATGGATTATTTATTTCTAAATAATCCGAAATAAGATACAGCAAGTGTGTTACGCAATTACCCCATAGGTTCTAATCTATACTAATATTATAAAGCTGAAGAGTTTGTTTGTTTGGTTGAACGCTCTAATCTCAGGATCTACTGGTTCGAATTGAAAAATTCTTTTTGTGTTGGATAGTCCATTTACCGAGGAAGGCTATAGGCCCATGCGAAGCTGGGTCGGGTCGCTAGTGTAAGATAAATGATGAATCGGAAAGAAGATAAGATAATGCTTTTAATTACCTTGCCGCCACAGTACTTGCCCATACACTACACTACCCTTTTTCTGTCTTATCGTGGGTGCGTTTACAAACATAATTATAAACCTGTATGTTTATTTTGTTACAATTTCCCTCAGTGAACACCTAGGTGAAGTTAGCTGTCATTCGTTCCAATGCTTGGGATTGACAAAGCAGACGGACGAATGACAGCTCACTTCACCTAGGTGTTCACCGAGGGAGATTGTAACAGAATAGAACCGCAGACCCGGAAAAACTAGTTAACGGTAATACAAGTATTTATTCCGTGTGAAAATCGAACTTAGCTATTACTTAACTTACCTTGCAAAAAGTTAACAGTCTTGCACATGACCTCACCGAAGTACCACAGCAGTGTGACTGACTTGGCGATCTGTACGGGCATGCAGAACAGGGTCACTAGCAGATCTGCTACTGACAGGTTCACCAGGAATATGTTTGTGACGCTGAAACAAAAGAAAACACACTGTTTGTAGTGGGTCCTGGATAAAACATCAGAATGTTTTACCCAGACATAGATAGACCTAGATAACGCAAGAGCAACTACTTCGCGTGCCTAGTTTCGTGTCTAGCTTACGTACAAAAATCGTAAGTAAAAAATAAAGTAAACGTTTCCTTGCATCGGTAAGTCGTTTTGTGATTAATATTATGAGTAATTAATAAAAAATAAAAAAAATACTTTTAATACCAAATTTAAGAAAAACAAAACCTTGTGACGTCATAATAGGTAGTAAAAAATGGCACGCTTGGTTTTCATACAGATCGTGATACTTGCGTTAGCTAGGGTATATCTATATCTGTGGTTTTACCAGACTCTAGTTTATACATCGCCAAATGTTGGGCATAGGTCTCTTCCAAGAAGAGGTTCAGCCATGCTTGGCCGATGCATGTTGGCGATCGCAGTAGGTGTTATGATACTCAGAAAGACGCTGCTGCCCATCCTCTGGTCAATATCCCTCTGTCGCCTTCTACGACACCCACCAGTAGAAATGGGGTGGTGCTATTCGGTAACACGGCTTACATCTTCTATACACTACATAAAAAATTAAATTAAAAATTTAAAAAAACCCCCAACGCAAAACATAAAAGCAATTATGTAAAAAGTAATAAATAATACTTTTGTTGAGCCATCAAATGTTTGTTCGTTGAAATGGCGCTATAATGTCGCGGCGGGGTACCGCTTAAGTAAGTCAGTCCCTCAATTTACCAGCATTTCCTACCAATTTGCTTCGATATTATCAAATTTTTGTTGCTAATCTAGTTGTTAATCTTGTTGCAAATCTAGTTACCATCAGTTCGCTATTTTAGATATTTAGTTATTGCTTTAAACTTAGCGGTACCCCGCCGCGACATTATAGCGCCATTTCAACGAACAAACATTTGATGGCTCAACAAAAGTATTATTTATTACTTTTTACATAATTGCTTTTATGTTTTGCGTTGGGGGTTTTTTTAAATTTTTAATTTAATTTTTATTTTAAATTTTTTAAATGTAATTTAGTTTGGTTTTGTGTGGTCAGTGTGGTCACCTATAATAATATGTTTGAAAGCAAAGTAAACATCCGGTATGCGTCTAAGATCCCTACCGCAGCAAACAAAAGAGCTGATAACTTTAAAACTGCTGAACCGATTTTGATGAAACATGTCTAAGAACCATCGCTAGAGAATCTACTTTCAAATAAAAAAAACCGCATTCAAATCGGTTCACCCGTTAAAGAGCTACAGTGCCACAGACAGACACACAGATACACAGACACACAGACACACAGACACACAGACACGTCAAACTTATAACACCCCTCTTTTTCGTCGGGGGTTAAAAAATGAGGTGTCAAAATAACAACTTTATAATAAATGCATACGAAATTTTAAGGTCGATCGTCGATCGATGCCATCAATCGACATCGATAGACGTTGATCGATTGGTGTGGTAGTTTTGGCTGATCGACGGATACCGTTCCACTAACTAATCGATCGATACCATCGATCGATGCCTTCAATCGACGATCGATCGATTGGTCTGGTAACACCCTAAGAGGTTCTTATATCAAAAACCAATTAATAATTTTGTCTGTTTTTCTGTCTGTTTGTTCCGACTAATCTACGAAACGGTTCGATCGATTTTGACGGCAGTTTCACTGGCAATTAGCTGGTGTTAAAAAAATTGGGTACTGCCCAAAAAAAAATTAAACACCGCTGCTAACCGACAATGACGCAGGTGAAATAAGTTAGGGGCTTTAGCTTTTAAGTAGGGTTAAATATAGACTTGCAGTCCACCACCCGACCAGATGCAGGCCCGTGTAGGCGGCGCGCCGTGTTTCGCGCGCGCCACACTAGAGGATTCGGCGGCAATTAGACCGCCGAGGTCGACGGGACCCGCCTACGTTATTGGCGGGTCATAGCCTGGTGGGGGCGCGGTGCATGCGCGAGCGAATCCCGTACCCCCGCCCATAGGTCAGTCGAGGAACATCGTGGTGGCTTTAGCCGGTACGAGTCCGGCACACCCCCCCGTCTTCCCCGGACGGGGGATAGACCATGAGGATTTCCCCACGATAAAAAAAGGGTTAAAGATAGACTTGAAGCTAATTCCGTGCTAAGAAAAATCTAAGCTGAGTTTGAACAATAGGAAATTCTTAATTACAGCTCCAAGCTTTAACCCCACTTAATAGAAAAAGCCTTTTCTTAATTACTAGACTAGTACTTCACCCGTGATTCTTACGGATACCTAATTTGTTAGATAACAAAATATACAGGATGACATTGAAAAAAAAAACAGCTGTTCCATACAGACGCGGAAGACATCGTGAAGTACGTACGCCAAAGGCTGAAGTACGCGCCGAGAGTGCAGTTGCTGGAGTCCCATCGCAACGTCAACTTTAAGGCGTTTGTGGTGCGCATACCAACATGCTACCTGCATCAGGTGTTGGATGAAAGCTTTTGGCCACAGGATGTGGTATTCCGCCGCTTTCGCGGCCAAGTGCCACCGGAACGTGCAAAGACATAGTGCAACTAAGTGATACTAACATAGTTTTAAGTTTTATTTACTAACACAATTGTTATATTGTTATATGTACTTACGTACTTAAGTTAGGGTATTTTTCTATGGGTCTTTGTTACCTGAAAATAAATGGTTTTATTATTATTATTATTATTATTATTAATAGGTACTCGGCCAAAATGTATGGAACAGCTGTTTATTTTTTCGCGCTGTTTGAGTTGGCTCCATAATGAAAGTTGTTATGGTTCGTGGTCTGAGTCACTTCTTAAAAATTTGCTAATGAATTCTATTTAATCCTGCATAGGCTACATATTGCCTTTAACACTTAGAAAAAATGTATCTTCCTATTGGTGTAAGAATTTTTGAAAGTGGATGAGAATTATTTGAGTTTGTCTATTTTACAAAGAAATGTACAAACAACCAAATCATTGTGTTATTCTTATTATTACTAGCAGTGGTAAAATAGATACTCAATTTAGCTTCCAATTGGTGAAAGATTTTTTTTTATCGGTTAAGTATTTTTGATTTTATGCATTGCAAACAAACACACAAAACAACAAAGCTTTATGATATTACTAGCATTTTGCCCACGACTTAATTCGCGTGAATTTTTTCAGGGATCCCTAATTTTTTGATAATGCAATATAGCCTATAGCACTCAGAAATAACGTAGCTTTCTATTTTCGAAAGAATTTTTGAAATTGGGTGAGTGGTTTCGGATATTATCCCTTACATACAAACTAACAATCCAATTTTACCTCTTTAATATTAGTACAGATTTAGTGCAAATTTACAAAATAATCAAATGTTTTATGGAAAAATTATGCAAAACAAAAAAGTCCAATACTTAACTCTAACTGAACTATTCAACTAAAACTTAATTTACATCTATCTGAGAGTTTTTACCTTTTTATTAAACTTTTATCGATGAGGAAGCAAAAATGCAAATTAGGTAAGTTCCAAGTGATTTATGGGTACCATTAATAACGTGGTAATGTAAGGGAATAATTAATTACCTCTAGGTCTGAATTGACATGAGAACTGAGAACTACGAAGTAATTTAACATCTTCAAAACTAATTGACTGTGTAAGATACAGACCTTCTTGAGTAGTTCGTAATTAACTTAGACAACGAAGATCGTTTCACTAATAAGTTTTGGTTGATTTATTTGGTAGACAATGGCGCCGAATCCCTTATTCATAAACTAAACTAAAACTAGACAATTGTCATCTCTTACTGCAAGGCAGCAGCCGAATAGGACGGCGATAGATAAGAACTAAGTTAGAGATGTCAAATTCGTTTTTTCTTGAACTTCGCCGTGTTTTTAGTCAATACGTTCTGACCATGAAGCTTATAGATGAAAGTAAGGCAACACTATAAATACCGAAGTGAAGACGACTTTGGGCAGACGCTCTCTTTCTGAATGCATACATAAGAACGAGACAGGGATATGTGTTATCTTTATCTTATGTATGCATTTAGAAAGAGAGCGTCTGCCCACAGTTGTCTTCACTTAGGTATATAGAGTGTTTTATCTATAAGCTTCTTGGTTCTGACATGACAATTATCATTGTGTGAACATTTTTGATCAACTTAAATTGACCGCTCTTATTAATATCTGTCTCTTTCTTGGTTTATTGGAGAGAAAGAGATATAAATAGCTTTTATTAAGTTTACCTTTCGCACAACAGAATTGGCACCACTGTTATGTTTTTTTT
Organism: Charanyca ferruginea; assembly: GCA_947361185.1. Lineage (NCBI taxonomy): Eukaryota > Metazoa > Arthropoda > Insecta > Lepidoptera > Noctuidae > Charanyca > Charanyca ferruginea. The sequence continues at coordinate 28,314,556 of OX376061.1, read as the reverse complement.
CAAAAGGGGTTCTGTAGAGGAACTATTATATTTGGCTTTTTTTTTGAGGCAGGAGTGGGGAATTCTCATGGACGCCCAGACTGTTTCATAATTGAAGCAGTCTGGGTAGTTTTCCGGACACTTACCGGCTAAAACCACACCATACCAGTTTTAGCCGGTAAGCTAGTATCAGGGATCTTTTGAGGCCTTTGATTTTCTTTGTCATTTTATGTTTTATTTCTTGTATTTGCAATTTTGACTATGTTTGTAATGTACTCTATAAATTGATCACTTGTTTTTAAACTTTTGAGTAAAGCATTTAAATGTTCTTTATTTACGGCTCATTTTCAGGTCGAGTCTGTGGGAGCCATATACAGGACATTCCGTCAGGAGATGGAGGATCGTCTCCTGACTGTCGGGGTCGCAGATACACGCTGGGTTCTCCTTGCACTTGAAACGAGTCAAGTATTCGTAGAACCCACCGTGTCCCGTTAGGGCTTGGGTCAGCTCCTTCGTCATCCGTAGTTTCCGCACAGGACGGTGCCGTACCGCCGTACCGTCACGGCCTAAATATATAGGCCGTGTTTTATAGAGTGAGTTTATTGCCTGGTTATAAATTCAGAGACTAGGCTACTTCTGCCAAAAACGTCTAATAGGAAATCCCAAAAAGCTTTTTACAAAAAAAAATACAGACGAATTGATAACCTCCTCCTTTTTGAAGTCGGTTGAAAAGACAACCGCCTTCAAAAACTAAAAAGTGAAAAATAACTTTAGCATAGAACACACATTGACTTTAGTTTCGAAATTCAGTGGCTTTGTTCTGTTTGTTGTTTTGTATTGCCACCGACTTCCGAAACTAAAGTCAATGTGTGTTCTGTGCTAAAGTTATTTTTCACTTTTTAGTTTTTGAAGGCGGTTGTGTTTTTTGTAAAAAGCTTTTTATTTTTCGCTTTTTAGTACCTCCTTCTCATTCAAATCTTTTAAGAAGAGATTAAAAGTTAACTACTACAAAGATTGATGAAACTAAAACGTCGTCTATGTAAAATTTTTGGGTATTTGTTGATTTTTCAAAAGTGCTGTATCAATTTCGATAAAATTTATATGGGACCACCCCTGAAGCATTTTTTTTATATATAGGGTACCTATAAAAAAAAGAATTTTCAAAATCGGTTTACGTTTACGTTACGCGTAACAAATCGCGCACATACTTAATGCAAATTTAAGACTTATACGGTTTTCTCATGGATGCCATGGTTAGAACTGGACCAAATTAAAATAGGACCACACGGGAAGCACTAGCTTCCAAATAAAAAAAGAATCATCAAAATCGGTTCACCCAGTCCCAAGAAATCAGGTAACAAACATAAAAAAAAAAACCGACGAATTGATAACCTCCTCCTTTTTTGAAGTCGGTTGAAAAGACTTCCCACGCTTAGCTCTAGCATGGTTATGTTATCTACAGTAATATCACATCAACATTTATACATCTTCAACAAACGATCGGAGCACGACTCATTCCTCGAGTTTGGTAAACACTTGGTATGCAAACAGTCGCGAATGCGCCGAAGTGACGAACGGACGGTGTGATGGTTTCAAAGTAGTAAGCGTGCGATTTGTGACAATTATTCATTGAAATAAGTACAAGTACGTGTTTAATATGGCAAAGACCAATTATAAAGTTTCCCAAAAATATTATTAGTTAAACATTTTATCTGAATTATTTCAAGAACATTGCTGACTCACAATACTGTTAAATAACATTACCGTGGCTCTAGCCCTTACATTCACTAAACCCACAAAGCAGTTTTAAAAGATAATGAGCTTGTTTCTTTTTTATTTGTCAGGGTAATATTAACTATCTGAAGATTGAAATAGAATTCTTAATAATTCGACAACGATAAGTTTACAAGATACATAATGGCAATTTAGTTTGTGCTGTCAATTTTCAAGTTACGTCAGCAATAACTTGAATCTGAGACCCATCTGGTAATGCCCAAAATAAATTCGTACGCCTACGCCTAGCATTTATATTTGAATTCTGTCGTAGGCGTATTGCCTAGCAATGAATATGGCGTAGGTGATGGCGTATCGTTATCTTAATAAAGGGTAACGTACCTTATTTTTAACCCACGAAAAAGAGGGGTGTTATAAGTTTGACGTGTCTGTGTGTCTGTGTGTCTGTCTGTGGCACTGTAGCTCTTTAACGGTTGAACCGATTTGAATGCGGTTTTTTTTATTTGAAAGTAGATTCTCTAGCGATGGTTCTTAGACATGTTTCATCAAAATCGGTTCAGCAGTTTTAAAGTTATCAGCTCTTTTGTTTGCTGCGGTAGGGATCTTAGACGCATACCGGATGTTTACTTTGCTTTCAAACATATTATTATAGGTGACCACACTGACCACCCATTGAAACACCCATGTTTGCTATAAAACTATGCAAGATTATATACAAAACCAAACTAAATTACATTTAAAAAATTAAAACTAAAAATTAAATTAAAAATTTAAGAAAACCCCCAACGTAAAACATATAAGCGATTATGTAAAAAGTAAAAAATAATACTTTTGTTGAGCCATCAAATGTTTGTTCGTTGAAATGGCGCTATAATGTCGCGGCGGGGTACCGCTAAGTTCAAAGCAATAACTAAATAGCTAAAATAGCGAACTGATGGTAACTAGATTTGCAACAAGATTAACAACTAGATTAGCAACAAAATTTGATAATATCGAAGCAAATTGGGCGGATATGCTGGTAAATTAATATACAGTGAATGAAATTAAGGGACTGACTTACTTAAGCGGTACCCCGCCGCGACATTATAGCGCCATTTCAACGAACAAACATTTGATGGCTCAACAAAAGTATTATTTTTTACTTTTTACATAATCGCTTATATGTTTTACGTTGGGGGTTTTTTTAAATTTTTAATTTAATTTTTTAACCCACGAAAAAGAGGGGTGTTATAAGTTTGACGTGTCTGTGTGTCTGTGTGTCTGTCTGTGGCACTGTAGCTCTTTAACGGGTGAACCGATTTGAATGCGGTTTTTTTTATTTGAAAGCAGATTCTCTAGCGATGGTTCTTGTTGCGTATGCGTGCATCTATAGCGATGGTGAACAGACATGTTTCATCAAAATCGGTTCAGCAGTTTTAAAGTTATCAGCTCTTTTGTTAGCTTACCATCAGTTCGCTATTTTAGCTATTTAGTTATTGCTTTAAACTTAGCGGTACCCCGCCGCGACATTATAGCGCCATTTCAACGAACAAACATTTGATGGCTCAACAAAAAGTATTATTTTTGACTTTTTACAAAATCGCTTTTATGTTTTGCGTTGGGGGTTTTTTTAATTTAATTTTTTATACTTATATATTATGACTCTGGCTCAGACACATTTTTTTCTTTTAAATATAAGGTGTGGTCATCTAGATTCGATATTTGTAATTACGTGAACACTTAACGTTCAAAAGTGCCTTTTCATGGTAAATTAAAATAAATTATTTGACTTTCACTTTATTTTCTGTTAGTCTTCAAGTGTTTTTTAAATTAAGCTTTTTGCTTACTTTTAAAGGTACCTTCTATAAATACAATAAGAACAACAATAATAACAATATGTGGGGACATTTTCACACACGGCCATCTGACCCCAAACTAGGGAGATCCTGTACTATGGGTGTCAGACAGCTGATATACATACACAAATACATTTTTTTTTGTAAATACATACATATATAGATAAACAACACCCAGACACAAGGCAAACACAAGTGCTCATCACACAAATGTTTACCCTGGGCGGGAATCGAACCCGCAACACGACAATGATTGTATTCCTCGACTTTCTTGTAGAAAGTACCTACTTATAAATAAATTTAGTTTTTTGTTCTATTTTGTATTTTCTTTAATACTTGCTAAAATGACCGCACGAAACAAAAGGTTTTTCATTGTGTGTAAAAAGACACTGTTTTTTTAGGTTCCGTACCTCAAAAGGATAAAAAGGAGCTCATAGGATCACTTTGTTCAAAAGATACGGCCGTTTATCCTTCATTAACGGCGCATATTTTGACACTTGCAAGGGAATCTAAACCTTTAGGGTACTTCCCGTTCACCTAGAGTAATAGAAGCAATGATATGTAGCAGTTTTTTTTTGCGATTACGAATTCCTTTCATTTTTTTCCATTTCCATTTTCCATTCATCTCACGTGATCTTAAGTGATGATGCGACCTAAGTTGGGCATGCTTGCCTTAATTGAACCGGTTCGCTCGTACCTTAAACATACCCAGATTATATTTATCAGAGGAACAGAAAGGCGGGCGTGAATTTCTTGCTCGTTCTTCTCCATAGAGACCTACCCTACGTTTTGGAACGAGCAACTAGCTTCAACTTTCTGACTAACTAACTGACTCTTTGACTATTCAAAAGTGCCTGCAAATGGTTAAATTGAAATAAATGCTTTGACTTTGAATTCCACAGTCTGGCAGTTCGCACAATAAATATCGTAGGAAAACGCATTATTGATCCCTACTTGTTCAATAATAGTTTTAGATAATTACAATGATATTTATAAAGCTTTATTTTGTTTGTCATTGGCAAAACTCTGGGTCGGCAAATAACAATTAAAACTTATCTTGTATTTTTATATTTAAACAAAAAGTAGTTGTTTCAAAATGTATGGAGCCTGGGCCCAGTCTTTGTACATCATACTTAAAAATAGGGAAACATATTTTAAATAGTTCTCAATTGTCCAATTACCTTAAAACGGCTTTGTGAGCAAGTAAAATACAAGAAATTGCAACACACAACACAAAAAAACAGTCATGGCGGTGAGCTGTCATTTTGATTTATTAATGACGTTTGACATTTATAATTCTGATTTTCTGCGTCAATTTGTGGATAGCCAGGTAAACAGATGGGAAAGAAACTGTGTTAAATTCACAAAACGAAAGCAAGGTTGTTAAAACTTACTCCAAAACTAGAAACAAACGAGACGAAAGCACAAAACATTCGCACGAAAGTGACCGAAGTGACACTATTGACAGCTGACAGTTCTCTTTCTATGATCAATGATCGATATATGGTTTATAGAGTAGCTAAATCTGAGTGACGCCATGTTGAAAATCCATAAAAATAATTGTTAAATATCAATTTACTACCACAACAGTATACTTTAAAATGAATTATCAGTATTTTTCCCGGATTCTACGGATTTTTCTCTTATTTTTGAAGTGGTGTACATAGACTGGGCCCAATATGAAACATGTCCTTTGAAATTTATTTATCTTACTTTGGAAATATGTAAAAACTAGTTTTTGCCTACGGTTTCATCTACGTGATACTTTTAGGTATCCCTATTATTTTTTGATAATAAAATATATTTTATAGCACTCAGGGATAATGTAAATTCTTAAAAGTTAATTATTTACGAAACGGACCAGAAATGCCGGATATAATCCTTAACGAACAAAAACTCAATTTTAATGTAAAATTATGTAGTGAGATCTCATGCATGGGGTTTTATCCAAAACAAATTTGCGTGTAAAAACATCAGTATTATTCGGTGTACCTACAGGATTACCTAACTTTGTCGAAACCAAAAGATTTAAGAACAACAAAAGAGCTTTTCTACTTTATCGGCAAATCCTAACTATTTAGATCAAATCAAACGAAACATGCGATTCAGATCGGATCAGAAATACAATGCTGTGTGGAAAAGAATTACAAGTTTAGAAATAACAGAAAGCCAAGTCTATATTGCAGGACTTAAGGTCCGATTTACAGTAACGACAAGGAATTCTCTATAAAAGGCAGGCATTACCTATATTTTACGATATTTCTTTTATGTTGCCGTTTTCTATTTGCATAATTGTATTAAGTAGGATATTACTGTTTTCTTGAATGTTGTCTATGAAAAATGTTAGTACATAGGTATACTTTTCTTACGCAATTGGATCCATTTGTACACAAGATAATGTCTAGGTACTGTCTGGTATAAATAGGAAAGCATGACGTATACGTACACAAAATGAAACTAAGCCTATTTAAAATACTTACATGTAGAATTAGACTCATGGTGCCGGTCGCGAATACCACCACCCCATTTCTACCCGTGGGTGTCGTATAAGGCGACAGAGGGTTATTGACCAGAGGATGGGCAACAGCGTCCTTTTGAGTACCATAACACCTACTGCGATCGCAACATGCATCGGTCAAGGATATCGATTACGACTGAACCTCCCCTTGGGGGAGACCTATGGCATCTAAAGGTTGACATGATGTTAATGAGAGTTATACTCACAGTAAAGCAATAAAAGTAAATAATGTTTAGTTCCTACTTATATCGATTCCATAAACTCCGACCGTATTTAGTCTATCGATGTAAAAAGCTTTTTACAAAAAAGACAACCGCCTTCAAAAGTTATTTTTCACTTTTTGAAGGCGGTTGTCTTTTTTGTAAAAAGCTTTTTATTTTCCGCTTTTTAGTACCTCCTTCTCATCCAAATCTATTAAGAAGAGATTGAAAGTTAACTACTACAAAGATTGATGAAACTAAAACGTCGTCTATGTAAATTTTTTGGGTATTTGTTGATTTTTCAAAAAGTGCTGAATCAATTTCGATAAAATTTATATGGGACCACCCCTGAAGCATACCCTATCCATAAAAAAAAAGAATTTTCAAAATCGGTTTACGTTTGCCGGAGAAATCGCGTAACAAATCGCGCACATACTTAATGCAAATTTAAGACTTAGACAAATAAAAAAAGAATCATCAAAATCGGTTCACCCAGTTCCAAGAAATCAGGTAACCTTTTTTGAAGTCGGTTGAAAAATAGTCTCAACTCAAAAAGCAGCCAAGTTCAAGTGGGACTGTGTCGGCCGCATCTGCTGCGTGTCGACCGTTTCGTGGGCTAAAAAACAACAACGTTGTGGGTCCTGGATAACGTTCAGCGACATCGTGGCAGACCTAGCCGAAGATGGCAGGAAGGATTGGTCCACAATAGTTTGTAACGAGTATTTTCCACTCGCTACATGGTGTCGACCTCTATCGTCACTTTTTCGAAAACTTCGAAAAAGTTTTCACGGTAGCGCGGCCATACTGTCGGCATTTTATTGACTAATTGGCTTTGTTTTTGGTGAAGTGTTCGCTCCGTTGAATATAAAATTCCTGGTTCATGTTGAGCCATATACGGTACTGTCAGTTTGACGGATTGTTTTTTCGGCTGTCACTCGATTTGAATTTGACGTTTTCCGTTTTGAAGACACTTTCCGACCAAGCTCTAATAAGAGATGAAGCTTTAAATTTTAATTCCGTCAGCATCTTCAATGTTGGTCGAGAAATAAACCTATCGATGGTGTGAGTCGCCCGAACAATATGGGAACGTATTAGCTGCATTCAAATTTTTTTAGCCTTGCAGTGGGACAACATTGGCTAAAAATAAATCATCATCTCCCTAGCCTTTTCCCAACTACATTGGGGTCGGCTTCCAGTCTAACCAGATGCAGCTGAATACTAGTGTTTTATATGGAGCGACTCCCTATCGGATCTCCACAACCCAGTTACTGGGTAACACGATACCCCTTGGTAAGACTGGTTGTCACACTTTCAGGCTTCTGACTACCTTTAACGACTGCCAAACATCTACAAATGACAGCCGAGACCAACGGCTTTACGTGCTTTCCGAGGCACGGAGGGAACTCGGTATGAAAGGGATGGTCACCCATCCACAGACCCACCGCAGCTAGCGTAGCTTAACCTTTGACCGATCGATCTGTACGGTTTAAACTTAGCCACGAGCTCCTCATTGGCTAAAAATAAATAAAATAAAAAACATCAGATTAAATAAAACATGAGTGACTATAACTTTTAAAATCGAATCAAATCAACGTAATTAGGAAACAATTAGTGTGTACTCGTGAGCATACCTGAAACTTCTTTTATTAGAAGATTTTTTTGTGTTTCTGGGTCCCCATGTCTATAATAAAATTAACCCTATATTGGATATTTACCCTCTTAGTAGGGTTCGTTGCAAAGACAGAGTGAAAAAGTATTTATTGAAATTAAATTATGATGACACAGAAAGACTATTAATCGTACCAGAGTAAAGGATTCTTTGTGCAAGTTTAAAAATATGTATTACTCTTCATCAACATCTTTACCACTTCACTCAAACATTACACCCCCACACACACACATTATTTCATACATCATTACATACACTAACACATCCTAACACTCATATACCCCTCTCCAAACATACACCACACACTCACTTAGTTTTTAGCTAAATTTATTTTGTTTTTCCCTTAGTCTAAATAATGTTGTACTCGTTAGCTTAAATTACGACACCAACAAAAAACTGAGAGGATTGGCGCTGCATGCCGAGATACAGGTTTCACTTAGTTCGGCTGCAGATGCTCCTATTTTGTTTTGTAATCAATTTTGATCACTAGTTTTTAAGTTAATTAGTTGTGTACAATCTTTTTTACAATAAATAAATTATTATTATTATTATTTTATTATTAATTGCATTACTTACGTAAAATATAACAGTAAATATAACAATGTTAGTTGCCAACAAGCAAGGTAAGTTTGTTACAGACAGTATAATAATTATTATTCTTTAATTCAGATCATAGATCCATATAGTGTTAGTCACATCTTAACCTAATGTTAGTAAATAATAATTTAACAGCACAACTAAACTTAAATTAATTGGGGACATGTACATTTGCGCACATTTGTCTACCCGCCCAGTGCTTTATAAATGGCCCTCCAATTTTGTCCGCCAGTGTAGCTAGAATATGATTGACAATCACACAAAATCTACCAGGTATAATTAAATGAAACTTACACCATCTTACAGACAAAACTTTGAGAATTTTGGACGCAGAACTGATGCAGAAAGGACGCAGTCTGCGTCCAAAACTCTCAAAATTTTGTCGAAAAAATTAAATAAAAGTAGTATTCTATCAAAATTAAAAAAAAGGCATATACTAAAAGATAGATAATAAAATTATCTGTAAGATGGTGTAAGTTTCGTTTAATTATACCTGGTAGATTTTGTGTGATTGTCAATGTTTTGTCCGCGTCAGACACAACTTCACGAGTTAATTAAACTATTAAATATGAACTTAATCAAAAATATATGTTAAACTATGTAGAACATTCTCTTAATCATTTGATTAAGAGAATGTTCTAGTTTAACATATATTTTTTTCAAATCATTTACACTGCACATTTTGACGTGATTGTCAGTTTAAAATCTGTAAAAGTCGTTTAATAGCCCCTTAAAAGTCGTCTATTCGCGCTTCAGCAAACATTAAATAATACATTACGCTAATCGTCTAGAGATAAATTTCAAACGAACGATGCTGCTGAGATAAATCAGACGATACTTAGCTCCTGCTTTGACTCAGGTCCGTTTTCATCTCTGTCCTTTTCTTGTAGTTTAAGAGTCGTGCGACAAAGACAGGGTTACTGTTTAAAGCATGTACCAAATAATGTCACCAAATACTTTGACCAATATTTTGACGTAATACCTCTTTTTTGCTTCCATTAGGGGAGGTAATTTAAAAAATACATGCTAACTAAATCGGGAGATACAGTTTAGTGGTGTATGGCTACATATCTTATCATCTACTTCAAAAAATGTATACACTACTTAATAGCTAAAGGATCAAATAAATTGCTACAATTTTCAGGGTGTTCAAAAATTATTATGATTTACATTATAATACGCTCAAAGAAAATAATATTCACGTAAAACAAACGGCCGTCTGGCACAATCGCACCCCAATTTTAATATTATTATGAACGAAGGCTTTAGATAATTTTGTACTGGTTTTAAACCATTTTGGCTTTAAGTTTTCTCTATCAAGAAAGTATGTGTAAAGAACGACTAAAATAGTATTTAATCGAAACAACTAACTTTAACACACTTTTACTGTAACAGGTCAAATGCACGATGCATAACAATTCACAGTACAAATATTTTTAATAATAAAGACAATACAAATGGACTTGGCTTGTCTTAAATCAAGTGTCAAGAAGGATTGCAATCTTAAGTCGAGGAATTCTTGGCTTGAAGCCACATGCACGAGAAGTAGGTGGAACCTTGGGTGACAACACGTACCGAATAGTTAGGTTACTAACAAATTACAGTCGAATTTCCATCGAGAAATTGTTTTGTAAAGCGACACACGCTACTAAGGCAGACTGTTATGTGGTTGCCTTCTTAGCTACTAACAATAAGAATAATCTTATTACTTCATTGTTATAAAATGATGAAAATTATAGAACGAAGTTTTCGTCATTATAACTTCTGTATTTTACTTAATAATTACCTACATAGTATAGTATTCAACTAGACACAGACCTCAGATTATGAAACAAAAGTCAGAAAGATCGTTCAAAACACTGAGAGTGAAGCCACCAAAGCAAATACAAATTCAAAAACGAATACCCACAGTTCGTTTCGCGTTGCGAGTCAGTACAGCACGAAGCGAAGCATTGTTAAAAAAAACAAATACTAATACAAATAAAAATTCAAAAGCGAATACAATCACGAGATTGTTGGTATTCGTTATTGAATTTGTATTTGCTTTTGTGGCTTCACTCGCAGTGTTCCACATGGTCTATCTGCCTTTTGTTTGATAATCTGAGACACAGACATTATAAGCTCCTTGGACATGCATCTCTTCATCTATTATGTATATATTACGGCTAACACTCGAAGTGCGGCTACATCTAGTTTTAACCGCCTAGAACTAGGTGTAACTGGTAGCAGTTGGTTAAACTTAGGTTTAGGTTTAGGCTGCGAGGTCGGAACTTGAGGCACCAAACCATTAAGCAGAAGAAGACGGTCAACGTCAGGTCGACTCATTATAATCCGCAAAATTCAAATATTATTTCAGTTTTTGCAACTTTCAGCCTAGTATATTGTTTTATTTATTTTTTTACTTATCTACTTCTTTTATTATTTTTAACAAATATACAATATTTACACGTACAATAAAAAAAAGACAAACCTATAACTATTAAACCAAAAATAAACTAATATAATAAGGCATCAAAAAATTCCTCCACATCGCCGTCATCTGGGAATGTGCCCAAGAGACTGACTGCATTGCCCCGTTGGATGGCAATGCTTAACCTCTGCCCAAAGTAAAAACCAGCTCTTGGATCACGAGATGTGTCAACTAACCTTTTGGAAATTTCCTTAAAAAGGAGATGAGCACTCGGACCCCAGTATCTGGTTGTATGGTAATCGATTCACCATTGGATTTCATCGATCTACCTAATTTCTTAGTTTTTACCTCGACTGCAAGGAAAGGGTTATGTTTTTCGCGCCTGTCTTTGTATGTTCTTTATTTTCTGATATCTTCCAAACTACTAAACGGATTTATTCAACCTCCTGACTGAACTTGTACTACCCACAGAACATAAAAAAACAAAAAAATCTTGTAAGTTAAATATCGACTTTGCGACAAATAAAAACACGTAGTGACATCTAGTGAAGATTGTTTTTGATATAGAAAAATATTTGACAGCTCAACTGTAGGTTAGTTGCGCTAAAATGGCTTCCAGATCGAGACGTACCAAAGCGCGCTCTGGCAATGGTAAGTTCAATCCCCTTGAATCTTATCAAAATGTAGCTATTGTTTTCAATTATTATTCAAATTACGTTTTCGAAGAGTAGATTTAGTTTGATTTATCGATATTTACGCGAATTACGCCAATAATGTATTTTCATCGACGGTGAAAGTTTTATGTCCTGTATTTAGGAATCATGCAGAGTACTACTTTTGCACTAACATGATTATGTCCTCTGTGAAGGTACCTGTAAGTGAATAACGTAAAATATATTTTATTTAATATTTGTTTTAGCCTGTTCTGACGTGGACGTCTTAGCATTACTGGAAGAATCTGATGTCGATTTTACCAGCGATGATGACCAGCAAGATCCCACATATCTTGAACCCTCCGAGGATACACAAGCGCATCAGAAGTATGAATCCAGTGATTCCTCAATTGATTCAGACTCTCATATTGTTGTGGAGCCACCATCGCCAGCTCTATCAAATGTTCTGTAATTCGACAGACTTCTGGCACTGGTTTACGACGAGGAAGAAATTCTCGTCGCCCTCGAAGACCAGCTCAGCCAGACCGCAGACAAACACCATCTCGACCGTATGCCCTTCACGTAACAGAACAAAAAAGTGGACAATACGAGTAATATCTCATATGATAGATTTGGCTATTGCTAACTCATACCTTCAGTTCAAACAGAGAGAGCAGAAAAAGGGCGTTAAAAATATTCCAGGCATACGTGAATTCAAGATGGATGTAGGAGAGAAGTTGATTGGTGATAATTTAGATTCTTCAGACGCTGATGACCCAGCTGATGAGTTCGAAGAACTTTTACCAAAGCACAAGAAACGTAAGACCACTATAGTTCCTTTACCAACTAAAGCTATTCGTCAAAAAAAGGCTGATCACATGCCACAACACAGTTCAAAGCAAAATAGATGCAGAAATGAGGGTTGCTTCAAAAAGACTACGGTTACCTGCAAAAAATGTGCTGTTTATTTATGTTTTACGGTTCAAAGGAACTGTTTTGAAATTTTCCATAATCCATAATTATTTTTTAGAAGTTTTTTTACTTTTTTTTGTGCGCAAGTAGCGTGAATATTAATTTTGTATGCTAGTCGGTATCTAGAATTATTGTTGATGACTGATGTTACCTATTGAGACTGATTTTATATACCTTATAAGTAAATAAGTGATTTTATAAAAATATAATTTGTTCAAAATTTAAGAAGTTCTAAGTTTAGTTTGAAAGTTTTATAATAATGTCAAAACGCAATAAAGCATTGATTACTTTATGGGCTTGTCTTATTTTAATCTATAATAATATAAACTCGTTGACTGTAATTGTCTTGTATACAGAACATAGTAATCTGTAGCCTACATTAGTAGCCTGCATTTGTCCTAATAGCAGGACATAAAGAAAAACCCTTTTTTTCAGAAATAGATTTTTTTCAGTATTTTTTTACTTAAGAAGTAACCCCCATACGGTCTAAATCCTGAATATGAATTGAATCTGACATAAAAAGTGCTGCCTGTAGTGAGGAGGTTAAGGTATTATAGGTCTCATTAGTCAGGTGTTCTCAGATGACGTGAAGAAGATGAAGTGACGAAAAAAATAAATAAACGTGGCAGCCGGGAAATGCCATGGTCTGAAGTACAAAAAAAAAGGTTTTTTTCTAAAGCTATAATATGGGTATCAAATTCAAGGGCTATATCAACACAGTAACTATTAAAAGATAAAAATAAAAATCACGACCGTAATAAAACTATATTTTCTTCGATTTCTGCAATGTAATATTATGGGTCCCGACTGATATGATACCCACTCATATCAGTCGGGACCCATTATATTACAGGGAAGTTTCGAACTGGTCTAGATTTTATATTATTTATTTATTTATACTTCATGCACAAAGGTACAAAGGCGGACTTAATGCCTTAAGCATTCTCTACCAGTCAACCAAGGGTGATGAAGAGATAACACGGCGGGTGCATAACAAAAAAGTAATAATTAAAATAGTTAAAAAGATACATACATACATAATTATTTTAATGGTATAGTTATTCAACATTACTAAACATATTTCTAAATTTACATGGCTTGTTAATTTCTTTTCAGTTTTTATTTAAAGTCCAATTTTTACGCTGTCGGGTTTTTTAAATTTCAAATTTATTTTTTTCAGATCGTAATCAATCTGTGTGTTTCTTGATTCTGCTTGCTTGGAAATGTATATTCTAGACTCTAGGCTTAAGGCCTGCTTATATACATCTATCTTATACACCAATTACCAGAACAATTACATTAAATACACACATATTTATTTTTAAACGATTTTGTAAAGTGTCGGCGTTACACGTTTTAATCACTCCGCTTACGAAGCCAGCACGCGTGATAATTATGAGTTTAAATTTCAAGCCATTATAAGTTTTACACTCGTAGCGGTAAAAGTCATAATGACTTGTACAAATGACGCAATCAATTTGATATCTATTGCTTGCTGCTGCAAAGTCGAATTAAGAACCTTAATAAATAAAATACACCTTTTCCTCTTCAGCAATGTCGCCAACTATTTCCTACTAACTATAAAAAAATAGTTTTGAATGACAACGGCAATGGTGCCGATTACCTTCTTCACAAATAGGGTATTTACTCTATACGAGAAAAAATCTATAAATATGTTATTGAGACAGTTTAGGCATAAAGCAGTCGGAAAATATAAGTTTTAGTTCATAAAATAACAAAACAATTTTTTAAATTCAATTCAAAGTTTTCAGTACCTATTTTTAATCTGTTATAAGACACCGTGAAATAGTAGCGGCCATGTTATTACGCCATACGGCTGTGTAAACAAAAAATTGTCAGCTGTCAGTCAACCGATTGGCTTTATATAGGCTTTGTACTTTTATTATTTTCGTAACCAACGTAATTTTTTCATTATTACACCTATTACAAAATATGCTTTTAATTATTTTTAAATGATACAATTATGATATTTAATATGAGCTCATTTGATACAAAACAAACTGATGTCATTTACGCTGAGCATTATGGCGTCCAGTAAGAGCCGTTTTCGTCAAACTACGCGCGAAATTTGAAAATTTAAAATTTAGGTGCATATTTATGGCTCTTATCGATTGAATAAAAAAATTGTGTTTTTTTTGGTGGCATATTGGCACTACAGAATTTGATTGAGACACTTTTCAAAAATTGGTGTAATACCCTATTAAACTAAAATAAGACAATTGCCATTTATCTTACTGCCTGGCAACTAAAGAAAAGGACGGCGACAGATGCGAACTAAGTTATGTCAAATTAGTTTTCTCTTGAACTTCATCGTATTTTTAATCATTAAGTTCTGACATGACGAACTATCTATTTAATAAAAATGGATCGTTGTTCATTAGTCTTGCTAAAACTCGAGAACGGCTCGCGGCTGGACCGATTAGGCAATTTATAGTAACTAGAACAA
Source organism: Charanyca ferruginea (assembly GCA_947361185.1). Taxonomy (NCBI): domain Eukaryota; kingdom Metazoa; phylum Arthropoda; class Insecta; order Lepidoptera; family Noctuidae; genus Charanyca; species Charanyca ferruginea. The sequence goes on along the minus strand of OX376061.1, from coordinate 28,299,522 downwards.
AAATTGACAGCTTTAAATAATATCTGTCTTTTTCTATTTTTATTGGAGATAATGAGATAGATTGTAGAACCTTTTCCCATTAACCCATCTGTATGTCGGGCCAAAATCTCCGGACATTCAATAAATTCGTTATGTAATAACCTTAAACCATTTTTGCACTTTTTAAATGAAAGGGAAGCATTAGAAATATTTTATGATCAAACATTTTTTTAATTTAAATACCTGAATTTCCCAGAGCTGTTTTTGGTAAATTACCTTTTTCATATCTAGTTATTTCAATTATGCGGTGAGTATAAAGGTAGATTAAATAGCGGTTATTACCGATAATGCTCATCAAACTAAGAAACATTGAACAGAAATCATAGCTGAAATAATCAGACTAAATTTGTCAAGAATAATTTACAATTTAGTCGCAAGTGATTGCCCAAACCCATGATGTAACATAGCAGAACCATATGTTCTTCATCACGGTTCCGACATATTGTTTTTCTATTTATAATTCGAGAAGACGAAGAGCCCATTACAGTTTTATGTTACATTCATTAAATAAACGGATTTCGTTAATGTGCAAGAAATGTTTGAGAAAATAACCTAAACGGTTTAGCCATATTCTTATTCACATATTTTTTTAATACATTGAAAATGTTTTTTTGTCGCTAATGTATAGGCCTAATTTTCAGCGAAAATGCGACAACGCCTGGTGTCGTCGGTTTTGGGACTAGGTGGCTGATTAGGATGTGATTAAACGAGGGCTATAAACTGCAAAAGACACTAAACACTTTAAAAAAAAATCAAAAAAATTAAAAATTGTGGGTGTTTTTCGTTCGGTTTCGTTCGGGAAAAAATATTTTACACATTTATCTCATACTTATATGCGTGGGATAGCCGCGTTCCACTTGCTTCTTCTGTTCCGTGGTTCGAAAGCAACAACTATTTGATTTGTGTGTGGCCAAAAATTCAGGCAAATGAAATGGCAATGCTGCTGTCGATTGGCGCAGTTTTTCCATTGACAGCGAAGCGCATGATTTTTGTGCCCCAATTTTATGCCTACAAATACGTAAACGTATAAAATATAATAATAATGTATACCTGCTGTTGGTATATATTTTTATTATATTAACATTAAGTTATGGTATGGTAGCCGTATGGTGTCGGCCGTAAAGAATAGCACCATCCCATATCTTCCCGTGGGTGTCGTAAGAGGCGACTAAGGGTTTCTCTGTGCCTTTGTAACAACCATACTGCGATCGCCAACCCGCCTGCCAAGCGTGGCGATTATGGCAAACCCCCCCCCCCATTTCTTGGGGGAGGCCTATGTCCAGCAGTGGACGTCTTTTGGCTGAATTGATGATGATGATGAACATTAAGTTGTAATCAATATTTTTTTTTAATTTTATACAATATTTACACGGATAGGTAATAAAAAAGATAAAACTATAACTATACAAAAAACGAATATAATAAAGCATCAAAAAATTTCTCCACATCGCCGTCATCTGGGAATGTGCCCAAGAGACTGGCGGCATTGCCACGTTGAATGGCAATGCTTATCCTCTGCCCGAGGTACAACACCAGCTCTTGGATCACGAGAAGTGTCAACCAACCTTTTGAAAATTTCAAGGTAAGGTTTCCTTTCCTTGGTAGGTATATAATAATATTTTATGCAAGGAAGCTAAGTTAAGAAAGACATGCTCACTTCAATACAATGTGAGATTTCATATTTGATATTTGGCGTTGTTTCGCTGTTCAGAATGTATAAGTAATTGGATTACCGAGTTCGTTCCTCACACACATACATAAAAAATGTGGATACAAATTTACATATGCCAATACTTTTTTAGAAATCAAATACAATATTCGACTTTGCTTTTATTGAAATGTCATTTTAGAAATTTACATACATAAGTAAGTAAATAGTGAATTGTAAATGTTACGAAGACAATAGGTTCAGATTAGTAATAGGTTTGATTTTATTTTAAAACCTAATACTAAGTACCAAAGAAAATAATAATTTGTCATCATCTTTACAGCCATCAGCCTTTTCCCAACTATATTGGGGTCGACTTCCAGTCTTACCAGATGCAGCTGAATACCAGTGTTTTACATGAAGCGACTGCCTGTCTGACCTTCAGAACCCAGTTACCGGGTAACACGACACCCGTTGGTAAGACTGGTTGTCAGACTTTCTGGCTTCAGATTATAACGACTGCCAAAGATCTACGAATGACCGCCGAAACCAACGGTTTTACGTGCTTTCCAAGGCACGGAGAGAACTCAGTATGAAATGGATGGTCACCCATCCACAGACCGACAACGGCAAGCGTAGCTTAACCTTGACCTATTGTTCCGTACCATAGAAAATAAGTTAATTAAATAATATTATTTCACTAACAGCATAATTATGAACGTGACATCGTCAGCATAAATTTGCTTCACTAGATACTAATCCTACTATCCTACTAATATTACTGGGAAGAGACCAGATGGGATGACCATAATGCCTTGGAAGTTGGGTAGGCCTTTGGTGTAGGACGCAACATGTGTCGACACCCTTGCGCCATCTCATCTTCCTAGCAGTACGTGTTGTGCTGGGGCGGCTGCTGCAGGTGCCGAAAACCTCAAACGGCGCAAATATAATAGCCTTCTTGGAAGCTATATATTTGAGCCGTTTGGGGTAGAAACTCTAGGGCCATGGGGTCCGAGTGCCCATATTGTTTTTCGTGACATCGCCAAGCGGCTGGTCGACTCTTCACGTGACCCGAAGGCTGGTCTATTTTTGGGTCAAAGAATCAGCATTGCCATACAACGTGCCAATTAAATTAAACTAATATTATAAATGTGACAGTTTGTGAAGATGTTTGGATGTTTGTTACTCAATCACGCGTAAACCGTTGAACAGATTTGCATGAAAATTAGCACACAGGTAGACCATTTCCTGGATTAACACATAGGATACTTTTTATCCCGATAATGTGTTCCCTTGGGATAATCGTTCCTTTTTACGCGGGCGAAGCCGCGGGCAGAATGTAATATTATAAATGTGAAAGTTTGTGAAGATGTTTGGATGTTTGTTACTCAATCACGCGTAAACCGTTGAACAGATTTGCATGAAAATTAGTACACAGGTAGACCATTTCCTGGATTAACACATAGGATACTTTTTATCCCGATAATGTGTTCCCTTGGGATAATCGTTCATTTTTTACGCGGGCGAAGCCGCGGGCAGAATATAATATTATAAATGTGAAAGTTTGTGAAGATGTTTGGATGTTTGTTACTCAATCACGCGTGAACCGTTGAACAGATTTGCATGAAAATTAGCACACAGGTAGACCATCTCCTGAATTAACACATAGGATACTTTTTATTCCGATAATATTTTCCCTTGGGATAATCGTTCTTTTTTACGCGGGCGAAGCTGCGGGCAGAAGCTAGTATAATTATATTTTTTTATTATAACATATAGCCTTATAACACAGCACACTCAGCGATAACGTAATTTCAACTGTTAGAATCAGAAAACAATCATGCAAACACTGACTAAAATACACGACTATAGTGCAGTAGCGACAAAAATCCCAAGCTTAGAAACGTTTTTCGGAATTCGAATTATGAGTATAATATTAATGAGTCCACAAACTCACTTATGGGGGTGATCCATTGGCAGTAAAAACCGACGAGCCAGCTGGCCAGAGGTATAAACGGCCAATAGAGCACCTATAAAACCGCAGTTTTAAAATACCGCAGTTTGGCTGACTGGTTCTTCGTGCATGCGAAGAGCCACCCAGCCAAACCGCGATTTCAAGCAAGCATTAAAATGCATGTTTGAAATCGACCGCGGTATAATGAACTCGGCGACTCACCAGTGGATTATCCGTTTTACGATATAGTATTATTATTATCTTGGAAACATTGTCATTGAAAACGGAATTTACAATTCAAGAACATCTAACATTTTTTTTGCAAACTTATTGGTACAAGTAGTTAGATTTATAATACTCTATTCAGTCTATCTTCAGAGACAAAATATTTAATCGTGTACAAAGCTTACCTAATCGTTTTGATATTAAAACCATTTATTTCTCTTTAAAATTTACATTAGGTATTGTTAGAAAATGCCCAAGTCATTGGTACAATATTAATAAAAGGGTTTTATTACAGAATTGCTCACTCACTTAAAACTAATGAGAAGTTATTTGTACTCCACCCTTTAACAGTTTTTCTTTGTTAAAATGTGAGCAGTATTTTCTTTCAACACAATAGTGTTTTTAACCGACAAAAAATGGAGGTTATTGAAATATTCGAAAGCCTCGAGCAGTTGATCTTAATTGGCAACGTTGAGGGAAGGAGAGAACGGGGTAGCTCCTGAAGAAGATGGACTTACCAGTTTCAAGAGTACAAGAGGTAGTGCAGAAAGTCGCTAATGGCAGTCACTGGGAACAAGCCGTGTCTACTCCATCACAAACACATTCTCGTGATCCCGATCTTCAGTCATGATGCTACCGACCACAGAGAGATTTAAGTATACAATCAGAAATTGGTTAAATTTACCATACCATACAAACTCCAGCCATCAAAGTCAAAGTCAAAGTCAAAGTCAAAGCATTTATTTCAATTAAACCATTTACAGGCACTTTTGAATTGTCAAGGAGAATTGTTAGTCAGAAAGTTGAAGCTAGTTGCTCGTTCCAAAACGTAGGTAGGTCTCTATGGAGAAGAACGAGCAAGAAACTCCACGGACACTCTTTTAAAATCAGGTTTTTACAAAATACTGCTTACATTATTCTTGTTGCTTCTATATGTGAAAACAATGAAGGTAATCTAGAAATACAAAGCATAAAAAATAATCAAGATAAAAACCATGGCAGTTAAGAGTTGACCAATCTCTACTGACAGCGCCCGTTCACGAACATGACGCGTGAATCAGCACCATTCAGCTCAACCATTATAGAGGGAGCCGAATGACCCAACACACGCGCCACCACCAGCGAGACATTTGAGTGAGCATGACAATTCTCTCAACCGTCATGCTCATTTAAGTCAAACACATAATAATTTACTTAAAATATGGCTCCATGGTACTCACATTTACAAAATTGAAATAATGCTGCTAAATTATACAAAACTAAAGTTTTCAATGTTTCTAAAATGTCGAAAAAGTAATTAAAATATATTTGTGTATAATAATAACGATACTCGTTACTCATGTCAATAAAAAAAAGGGGTAGGAAACCACATTCCTCCAATTAGGAAATTCCCTAAACTGTCTGTGGAGCAGGACCAACATTTAGCCAAGCATTTTTATCATTGTTGTAGTCTTCTAATTTATAATATGCTTGTCTACACAGTGTGCGTTTAATACACGTTTTAAATTGTCTTTCATTTAGTTGTAGTATATCAAGAGGTATTTTATTATAAAATTTTACACAGTACCCCATAAAAGAAGTATGAACTTTTGACAATCTGAAACTTGGCTGATCTAATTTTTTCCTATTTCTAGTATAAACACTATGTCTGTCACTAATTTTATTAAAAAGATAAAGGTTTTTTCGAACATGCATAATGTTTTCATATATGTATTGACAAGGTACCGTCATGATGTTAATCTGTTTAAACAATTCTCTTAGAGACTCGCGTCTGCTGAGATTATAGATGGCTCTGACAGCCCGCTTTTGCAGAATAAAAATAGAATCAATATCTGCAGCCCGCCCCCAAAGCAAGATACCGTAGGACATGATGCTATGAAAATAACTAAAATATACTAGCCTAGCGGTATCGACGTCTGTCAAATGCCGGATTTTTCTGACAGCGTAAGCGGCCGAACTCAACCGCCCTGCAAGAGATGTTAAGTGAGGACCCCATTGCAGCTTTGAGTCAAGCGTAATCCCTAGGAAAACAGTCTTTTCGACGAATTCAAGTATATCCTTATTCAATACAACGTTACATTCACTACTTTTAACATTCGGTAAAGCGAATCATATACATTTAGTTTTCTTCTCATTTAATACTCAAAGTCAAAGTCAAAGTCAAAGCATTTATTTCAATTAAACCATTTACAGGCACTTTTGAATTGTCAAGGAGAATTGTTAGTCAGAAAGTTGAAGCTAGTTGCTCGTTCCAAAACGTAGGTAGGTCTCTATGGAGAAGAACGAGCAAGAAACTCCACGGACACTCTTTTAAAATCAGGTTTTTACAAAATACTGCTTACATTATTCTTGTTGCTTCTATATGTGAAAACAATGAAGGTAATCTAGAAATACAAAGCATAAAAAATAATCAAGATAAAAACCATGGCAGTTAAGAGTTGACCAATCTCTACTGACAGCGCCCGTTCACGAACATGACGCGTGAATCAGCACCATTCAGCTCAACCATTATAGAGGGAGCCGAATGACCCAACACACGCGCCACCACCAGCGAGACATTTGAGTGAGCATGACAATTCTCTCAACCGTCATGCTCATTTAAGTCAAACACATAATAATTTACTTAAAATATGGCTCCATGGTACTCACATTTACAAAATTGAAATAATGCTGCTAAATTATACAAAACTAAAGTTTTCAATGTTTCTAAAATGTCGAAAAAGTAATTAAAATATATTTGTGTATAATAATAACGATACTCGTTACTCATGTCAATAAAAAAAAGGGGTAGGAAACCACATTCCTCCAATTAGGAAATTCCCTAAACTGTCTGTGGAGCAGGACCAACATTTAGCCAAGCATTTTTATCATTGTTGTAGTCTTCTAATTTATAATATGCTTGTCTACACAGTGTGCGTTTAATACACGTTTTAAATTGTCTTTCATTTAGTTGTAGTATATCAAGAGGTATTTTATTATAAAATTTTACACAGTACCCCATAAAAGAAGTATGAACTTTTGACAATCTGAAACTTGGCTGATCTAATTTTTTCCTATTTCTAGTATAAACACTATGTCTGTCACTAATTTTATTAAAAAGATAAAGGTTTTTTCGAACATGCATAATGTTTTCATATATGTATTGACAAGGTACCGTCATGATGTTAATCTGTTTAAACAATTCTCTTAGAGACTCGCGTCTGCTGAGATTATAGATGGCTCTGACAGCCCGCTTTTGCAGAATAAAAATAGAATCAATATCTGCAGCCCGCCCCCAAAGCAAGATACCGTAGGACATGATGCTATGAAAATAACTAAAATATACTAGCCTAGCGGTATCGACGTCTGTCAAATGCCGGATTTTTCTGACAGCGTAAGCGGCCGAACTCAACCGCCCTGCAAGAGATGTTAAGTGAGGACCCCATTGCAGCTTTGAGTCAAGCGTAATCCCTAGGAAAACAGTCTTTTCGACGAATTCAAGTATATCCTTATTCAATACAACGTTACATTCACTACTTTTAACATTCGGTAAAGCGAATCATATACATTTAGTTTTCTTCTCATTTAATACTCAAAGTCAAAGTCAAAGTCAAAGCATTTATTTCAATTAAACCATTTACAGGCACTTTTGAATTGTCAAGGAGAATTGTTAGTCAGAAAGTTGAAGCTAGTTGCTCGTTCCAAAACGTAGGTAGGTCTCTATGGAGAAGAACGAGCAAGAAACTCCACGGACACTCTTTTAAAATCAGGTTTTTACAAAATACTGCTTACATTATTCTTGTTGCTTCTATATGTGAAAACAATGAAGGTAATCTAGAAATACAAAGCATAAAAAATAATCAAGATAAAAACCATGGCAGTTAAGAGTTGACCAATCTCTACTGACAGCGCCCGTTCACGAACATGACGCGTGAATCAGCACCATTCAGCTCAACCATTATAGAGGGAGCCGAATGACCCAACACACGCGCCACCACCAGCGAGACATTTGAGTGAGCATGACAATTCTCTCAACCGTCATGCTCATTTAAGTCAAACACATAATAATTTACTTAAAATATGGCTCCATGGTACTCACATTTACAAAATTGAAATAATGCTGCTAAATTATACAAAACTAAGGTTTCCAATGTTTCTAAAATGAATGAATGTCGAAAAAATAATTAAAATATATATTTGTGTATAATAATAACGATACTCGTTAGTCATGTCAATTAAAAAAAAAAGGGGTAGGAAACAACATTCCTCCAATTAGGAAATTCCCTAAACTGCCTGTGGAGCAGGACCAGCAATTAGCCAAGCATTTTTATCATTGATGTAGTCTTCTAATTTATAATATGCTTGTCTACACTAAATTATTTACAGTAAACCAATTATGAACCATAAGCATAGCGTCATTTACGTCGTCATGGTGTTGTGCCCGTCTATTAACTCTAAAAATCAAGGAAGTATCATCAGCAAATGCATTTGTGGTTGATTTTTCAGTAAATAAGGTAAATCGTTTATATAAACTAAAAAGAGGAACGGACCCAATATTGAGCCCTGCGGTACCCCCATTTTTACTTTTTAGCCCGATGAATTTACCGTTTACTTGAACTTGTTACAGTCTATCAGTCAAATATGATTTAACTAAGCTAAGCGCTAGTTTACCCAGTCCGTAATGCTCAAGCTTTAAGAGTAGTGTTTCGTGATTCACGCAATCAAATGCTTTGGAGAGGTCGCAAAAGATACCAATAGCATCCTGCGAATCCTCCCAAGCCTTAAATATATGCTTGATTAAGGTGACACCGGCGTCAGTAGTGCAACGTCCTTTGGTAAAACCATACTGTTGATCATGTAAAATTTTGAGACAGTTAAAATGACTGAGCATTTAATCAAGCATTACTTTTTCAAACACTTTGCTAAAAACCGGCAAAACCGAAACGGGTCTGTAATTATTAGAGTCTTTGCAGTCGCCGGATTTAAAAAGTGGTATAACTTTGCTGTACTTCATTAGATCCGGGAAAACCTCTTGGTCTACACACAAATTAAAAATGAAAGCTAAATAGGGCGCCACTGTCTCAATAATTGATTTACAAACATTAGTAGACATCCCCCATAAATCTTTAGTATATGTTTAAATTTAAATTCCGTGGGACATGCTGAAACATTCGAACTTAGTAAATTTAAACCAAGTGAGGGCGAAGAATCTAAAGTTTCAGTAGTTTTAATAGGAATATCGGAAAAGAATGTTGCAAATTCCTGAGCAACTTCTTTATTAGTACTTAAGAGACCACGGCAAGTCTCCAGAGTGTAATCAGTATTATGTCTTTTGTTCCTGTTTGTTTCATTATTAATAATTTTCCAAACAGTCTTAATTTTATCATCAGCTGATTTAACTTTGTTGCTAATGTATAAAGCTTTAGCTGCTTTACAAATTTTTTTTAAAAGTTTTAGAATAAGTCAAAACATACTTATTAAACGTTTCGGTGTTAATATAAGGCTTAAGGCCATACAACCCAAAAAGCCTTTCTCTACTTTTCCTGATACCTTTAGTTGCCCAGTCACTAAATAAAAACTTAGGGCAATTAGTTTTAGTTTATTTCTTAAAAATATTATCAAACTCTGTTTGCACAACTGAAAAAAAAAATATTTATACAAAATTTTACCATTATTCATATTAAGTTCCTGAACGTTTAACTTACTAATTAAAGTCTTATTAAATTTATCTAAATTACCAGATGTTATTGGTCTTGACTGTATCTGTATTTTTTGCAAGGGTGTGTTGGACTCAAAAGCAACGGATTGACCGCTGTGATCTGAAGGGAGACAATTTACAATAGCTTTATCTAAACAGTCGCAGCTACAAAAAACATTATCAAAACAAGTAGCAGTGGTTGCAGTTATTCGTCTTCGTATCTTATTACAAAACATGGTTTATCTATAGACAAGATTAAAACCATAGAATCAATTTTTTGTACTTTGTGACTTAGCTAAAGTTCTTAATAGAAAAAGATTTCAATTATTTTAGTAATTTTTTTTTTCTAGATTTAGGTGTATATAGGGTACATAAAAAATAATAAGAACGTGGAATGTGATGTTTCTCTTGATTAATGAGTTAATAGCGCCTGAATAACGAAGAAAAACGCACTTTTGGTCGGGGTAGCGCCTTAACCACTAGGCCATCACGACACTCACAAAAAAACATCGACATCTAAAAATAAAACAAAAATAAAAAAATACCACGAAATAAAATCTATGACAGACAAACAGACACCAGAGTAACATCTTATTTTCACAGACCACAAAGAAAACCAATATACTTCAATAATGGGTAAGTTCTCAAGTCAACAGAATAAGCGAATGTTGGTCAAGAGGCCTCGAAGTTCAACGAACCACATAAACTGACCCCGAGGAGGCGCTTTATCACGTTAAAGCTACATTTATTTCATTATGTACACCCTGAACTACTTTACTGTTTTGACAGATTCCAGTGACTAAAATAAATTACTTATTTTATTAGGTATTTATTTCTATTTCGTGCATAACGGTACAAATCACTTGATGGATTGAATGTTAATGTGAATTCCGCACCCCCGGCCATAGGTAGAGATGGAACACCGGGGTGGTTTTAGCCGGTAAGAGCCCGGCATACCCCAACGTCATCGCCACGAAGAAGTCATGAGGATTTCCACCGAGCAACAAAAAAAAGGCATTCTCAACCAAGAGTGTTGAAGAGATAAGCATGGCAGGTGCATACAAAAATAACAAAAATATAGGCCATCATCTGCCTAGCCTTTTCCCAACTATATTGGGGTCGGCTTCCAGTTTAACCGGAGACAGCTGAATACCAGTATTTTACATGGAGCGACTGCCTATCGGACCTCCACAACCCAGTTACTGGGTAACACGATACCCCTTGGTAAGACTGGTTTTCAGACTTTCTGAATTCTGGCTATACATAACGACTGCCAAAGATCTACAAATGACAGCCGGGACCAACGGCTTTACGTGCTTTCCGAGGCACGGAGGGAACTCGGTATGAAAGGGAGTCACCCATCCACAGACCGCGGCTAGCGTAGCTTAACCTTTTGACCGATTGATCTTTACGGCTTTAACTTAGCCACGAGCTCCTCAACAAAAATATAATAGGTAAACTACATAATTATACAAAATTATACATCTATCTATATTATGGTTAGGGAAAGGAAAGTAATTATTCGGAACGAAGTAAGTATCTGTCTGCTTACATATAAGTCTATTGAGAAACCCTTCTTGGACTTAATTCAGTTACACTATACTGTGTTCTGTCTTCATAAATGCCATGATTTTGCATAGCCTATTTTGTGTTCCACTGCTGAGAAAGGCCAGCCTCTTTCTCCTTTCAAAATTCCCTACCTTGTGCATTGTCTGGTTTCATGCCATGTTATTATATAAACAGCATCTAATTATATTATAATTCTTTTCTTTTTAACCCCAAACGAAAATAGAGCTGGTTTCTGTGTGTTTCTGTTGTATCGCAGCTCCCTAGCGGATGAACTGATTTGGATGCGACCAACAAACACATCATTTTTTTTTACTTTGTAGATTTTTTCATGTGACGAGGGATTTAAAAAAAAAAATTTAAAAAAATTTTAAATTACAAAAAGATACGCTACACACAACTTTAATTAAAAGTAATAACTTCAACAATTTTGTTACAATTACGATTTTTTTTGCCAGAAATTCTTTTTTTACAATAAGTTATACAATTACACTAATAGTATAATAACATCCAAATGTTTTACTAGTTATAAAATACTTACATAAAATAGAAGGATCGACTAATTTCTTAACAAAATAGTGGTAAACGTTTAATTAATTTAGTCCCTTCGTCTGTAAAATGTCAATCACAGACGCCAAAGGGTTTTGTTAATCTATTGGAAGAAGCAACGGATTTCATACCCTCGTCACCTATAATATAGTTCATTGTCGATTGTAGTGTGATCGGGTTGGTGTGTGGACTCAATGTAGTAATTCTACTTTAGTAAACAATAGGTGTTAATGTCACGTACACGGAAATCAAGATGGAGTAGCCTAGGCAAGAAGCGTTGCGGTGATCCGTTTTTAACCGACTTCAAAAAGAAAGAGGTTATCAATTCGAATGTTTATATATATATTTTTTTATGTATGTTCGGGCATAACTCTGTCACACATAGACGGATTTGCAAAATTCTTTTTTTGTTCGAAAGGGGTTTATTCTGAAATGGTCCCGTATAAATTTTACCAAATTTGATAAAGCCCTTTTTGAGAAAATCAACAAATTCCCGAAAAAATTACTTAGACGACGTTTTAGTTTCTTCAATCTTTGGAGGACTTACAATCTCTTTTAAGTGGTTCGCCGTTTCTCAATGAATTTGAATGTTAAGGCAACACTATAAAGCGAAAAATAAAACGTTTTTTAAAATCGGTGGCAATACAAAACAATGTGTGTTCTGTGCTAAAGTTCATTTATCACTTTTTAGTTTTTGAAGGCGGTTTTCTTTATTTTGAAAAAGCTTTTGAAGGGTAGATAATAATATAGGTGCTCTGTAATTAGAAGCACATGAAACTATTCACTTTTGTAATTGAGAATCTAGGATGGCCATATTAGCCATGCATCTGCGTTGCCTCTTGAAATGGAAACGTCCATAGGCAGCCATGACTAGTGAGTCATCATCTGCCCAGCCTTTTCCCAACTTTGTTGCAGCTGAACCTCAGTATTTCCAAAGGGTATCGTGTTACCTTTGCCCTGCGGTTGAGGAGCTAGGTCAAATACGCGCTCCATGTATAGCATCCAGTCAGACTGGAAGCAGACCCCAACATAGCGCCGACACGGTTGGCGCAGTGGCTTACTGCGCAGCGTGTTGCGGGTTCGATTCCCGCCCAGGGTAAATATTTGTGTGATGAGCACTTGTGTTTGCCTTGTGTCTGGGTGTTGTTTATCTATATATATGTATGTATTTAAAATGTATGTCAGCTGTCTGACACCCATAATACAGGGTCTCCCTAGTTTGGGGTCAGATGGCCATGTGTGGAATGTTCCCACAAATTATTATTATTATTATAGTTTGGAAAGGCAGGTAGGCATTTCTTGTATTTTTATCAACTATTTCATTTATTTTATTTGTGTTTCAATTATTTTAAAGCAATTAATTAAGCGTTTTAACATCACTAGGCTTTACATATTAATTTGAAAAGGCATATTTAGTAAAAAAACCTTCTGTTTTATTATCAGCAGAAATAATTGTGATAAATATTGCTTATAATTGTAATGCTTTGTCAATTACTAGCATCTAGTTGGATAACCGCTCATATCACTTGTGGAGTACACCGAGAGTAATGTTATACACACTGAAATTATAGTGGTTATTTTCTCGAATCGAAATGATTTTGTCTTGGTAGTACAATCGATAAAAAATTTTTTTATAAAACGGCAGCTTTAGAATTGTGGAAAACTAGCGACTCCGAACCAATAGTGATACAGCGCGAACGGCTGGCTGCGCGAGGTTCTGTGTTAACGAAACACAATGCTTACTTAAAGTTATTCCAATGTTACCTTTACACTTTTACGAGTTTAGGACCGTTATGAGAGGAATTGATGTATTTTTTTTTTAATTATTTGAAGTATAAAAATCATTATAGATTGAGAAAAACTGATTAACTCACTGTGTTGTCGGGTTCGTCCGACTAGTTTCGATGGCATACGGCCACCTTTCTCAAGGAGTTCCACAGGATGACACACCGCCCGTTGCGTTCCAATACTCACGTTTCGTTTAATGAAATAAAAAACATTTTTATTATTTAAGTTTAACTATATGAATCGACAGTACTACTGAGGGCAAATCGTTCTGCTGGAAAATATACCATTTAGATTTCAGCGTGTAGAATAGCACTGGTGATGCTTGGAACTTACTGACAGCTTATCATAAGCTTTATCATCATCTACCTGTCCTTGTCTCATGTTACTTGTGGTCGGCGCAACATGTTTTCTTCTTCCATTCCGTCCCATCAGCCGTCATGCTTTTACTTTTCATTCATATCATTTTTCACAGAATGCATCCATTTTTACTTCGGCCTTCCTTTTTCTCTCTATCCATCAACACATATATTCATCCCTTCTCTTCACATGCCCATAAAAAGACAAACGATTCCCTTTGAACTTTTCTGTCACTGACGCCACTTTCAAACTTCCTCTAATATATTCATTTCTCACCTTATCCGTTCTGATCTCTCCACACATCCATCTCAACATTTTCATCTCCGCTACATGCAATCTTTTTCTAATCTTAAGCTCACTTCATATAAATTTAACGAGATTATACAGAATGGCACTGCAGTTGATTAAAATAGACACTCAAAAACATTACTTTATCTAGATTAACTTCTTCATCTTCATCTTCTTCATCTCGCCCAGTCGCCGTAAGTATATTTTGAAGAGAACATTATAAGAAAGTTGTCGTTACTCAGTTCCAAGTGAACTTTCGTTTTTTAAGATGTCGAAATCGCGGCTGTCATTTGCAGAAGTCTGAACTTGCAATTTTAGGTATTTTTGTAATTCAGTGAAGCGTTGCCTTCACTGAATTACTTGCTTGAAACTTAATTACAGTGCAATTTAAAAGTTTATTAAATCTCTCTGCTGATACGTATATGAGAGAACAATATTATACTCATCATCATCACCATGTCAACCTTTAAACGCCCACTGCTGGGCATAGGTCTCCCCCAAGGCGGCTTTAGTCGTAATCGCCATGCTTGGCCGATGCATGTTGGCGGTCGCAGTAGGTGTTATGGTACTCAGAAGGACGCTGTTGCCCATCCTCTACATGGTCGATATCCCTCGGTCACTTTCTACGACACCCACGAGTGGAAACAGGGTGGTGCTATTCGCGGCCGACACCACACGGCTAGAATGGAGAGAAACACGGGGAAAACAAACCAATGCTCAAATTCAAATAATTATTTTTAAACTAGTGACCCGCCCCGGTTTCGCACCAGTATTGTCGTCATTTTTCAAAAAAATTACACAAAAACTTAACAAATTGTACCTTCCTCATGAATCACTATCATATGAAAGTGTCAATCAAAAATCATATAATCATGAGACAATTCGTGAAAACCGCATGAAAATCCGTTTAGTAGTTTTTGAGTTTATCGCAAACAGACCGTCAGGTGGGAGCCATTGTTTTATAATATGTAGTGATGTAGTGATCATAAACCGTTTATTGGCACTTTTGAATTGTCAAGGGGTCGATCCGTCGGAAAGTTGAAGCTAGTTGCTCGTTCCAAACAGTATTTCCCTGTGGTGAAAAACGAGGAAACGGCATGGATACGGAACCCACGCTCGTCTACAAGGTTTCATACCCGAAGGGGGGCACCCTTCGGGTTCCATTAGCCTCCCCTGTCCGTCCGTCTGTTTGTCAGCGGGTTATATATTTTGAACCGTAATAAAAATTTTGTGTATTATAACGTAGATTAGAACATTTTCGCCTACGCTCCAAATGTTTAAAATTGTATTTATTTGTATTCTACTTTTTGATCGAATTAAACTAAAATTATTTTCTGACATGTAGCCTTTACTTAAAATATAAAAGAAAAACAAAACAATAAAAGAGTTACATTTTGCTTTTAAGTTCAAAGGAAAGCTGCACTAAACACATTCACTATACAGTTTTTTTTTAAGAATTTGGAACTCTTTGTATATTTTTATTAAACTAGCTTTTGTCCGCGACTTTGTCCGTGTGAATGTCAGTTATTATGGAATCGTGACTTTAAATGCTTTTCCTTCCTCAGGGTTCAAACTGTCTTCATACCAAATTTTATGAAAAACGGTTCAGCCGTTTTGTCGTGAAAACGTAACAGACAGAGTACTTTCGCAATTATAATTAGTGAGGATTAGTACGGATTATTAGAATATAATATGTCGTAAGAGCTTAAGGGTAAGTCTGTTCACATATTTAATTTAAGTACCCGCTTTTAATCTGTCAGCATAGAAATATTAAAAAAAAAATGTTTGCTCTATAAAGAAAGAAAGAAAAGAAAGAAAAATTTTTATTGACACAGACCATGTGCACACAAAAACAGTAATAAATGGGTTAACAAAATATAAACTAAAATAAAAAACATTATTGTGTGCCCCGGCTGCGCCAAACAGGCCCAGTTCAGCATAAAATGCCAGACCACTTGTGCCTGACGCTGGTTTTCAACTGGACCTTTGTGTGTGACGTGTAACGGATGTAAACCAGTTTTAATATGAAACATACTAGATAAATAAATAAAAAAGAAAAATACGTAGCAGATTTACAAAGCCAGACTTAATGCCTTAGGCATTCTCTAAAAATAACACAAAATAAGAAAATAAAAAAAATAACACAAATAAGATCTGTAGATACCTACAGTTTGAACGAAATACAAATTAATTTGTTAATTGATTACGTAATAGTACATGTAGAATACAATACTCTATTCAAACTTTTCTTGATCCAATTAGGTATTTCTTTTTGTTAAAAAGATAAAAAGATAAAAAGTAGATATTTCTTAGAAGTATATAAAGTGTTCATTAATATTTTATCAGAAATTTTATAACTGTCCTTTATGAAAGGAAGAAAAGACTGGATGATCAATTTCCATTCCATTTAACCTTCGTTTTTTGTTCGAGTTCAAATCGATTGGAAATGACAAATTGATGTAATGTTTCCGATTGATTGATAACATGATTTATAATGTTTTCGTGATATTTTCATGTTTGCGTACTTGGAGCGTCTTACGTTTTATTGGCGCAATTCTGGACGACTTGCAATCGATTCTTCAAGCGAACGTTCTTCGGGTGATCGTTCATTCGAGTGAACGTTCTTTGGTTAAATGATCATTAAAAGAATATGTAAGTTTTTGCCCATTCTTCTTCATTCACTAATGTAAACTATTCACTTTTAACATCAATTTTTATTGCGAGGTTTTTAAAATATTGTGAATTCCTAAATATACTCTTCAGATATCCAAGAGTATAAGAATTAGAATTTCAACTTCTCTAAACATCTTTTCTTTTGTACAAATCCTGCCATGATCTTTTTCTTAGATGACATTCAAAAGTGCCTTTTCATGGTCTAACTGTAATAAATGATTTGTCTTAGGTTTTGACTTTGACATTCGGGTGAGCGTTCAAGTCAAACCATCATTAGTACAGTCAACGGCAAAAGTAGATGATCGCGTCGAACTGATTCAAAAGTATGTGATTGTCACACATATACTTTTGAATCACTTCGACGCCACACAGTTCTGACGCGAACACCGTTCATTAGTATTGAATTTCTGATTTTGATCATCTGCTTTTGCTGTTTACTGTACAAGTGTACGTCAGGCAATCGTGACGCACTCAATTTTTGTGTAGACCATAAGATTTTACAAATTAATTATTCTGATAAATAACGCCTGTAACAAGCACAAATCAATCATACTTATTAAAAAAAAACACAGATTAAACCAATAAGTCTCTATTTACAAACACTGTTCAGCAGTGCTATTCTGTTACATATCCCTCGGTGAACACCCAGGTGAAGTGAGCTGTCATCCGTCCCGATGCTAGGGATTGACAAAGCACTACAATCTTAATCGATATCTATTTTACTTTTTCTGCTATTTTCAACGACTAACGAATTATTAGGTATGTTTAATTTATTTCAAAGCTATTAATTAAGTATATAAACATGCTACCTCTTTTAATAATCATAACAATAAAACATAATCTGACTGATTATGTTTTCTTGTTAAAAGGCTGAATATCGACCGACCATATAAATAGTCACAAGTCAATGGTGGATACCTACAATTTTATGCAGAGATATTTATGTAGTATATAGTTACAGTATGGATCAGATACACGTCAGTGGCGCATTTTTTTTTTTGTTGTTGTGAACCCATTTTCTTTTCAAACAAATTTCTAATTTTTCTCTAAATCTGAACACAATCAATGAATAGGTACCTAGCGCGATGATGATGATGGTGGTCGGTGGATGAAAGGATAAAAATTGAACTCCACACAAATTTTATCAAACATAACCTATTAGGTATGTAGTTAGGTATTTCGAGCTATGTCATCAATTTATAATTTATATAAAAAGACGTTCATATTTTGGTAGGTACCTTGTATTTTAATAGTTACCTACTCACAAAATGGTAGAGAATGATACAATAATACCTACTAACCTACATCATCAATCTAACAATTATTATCATACGAGGTAGGTATGACAACCAACGCAAATGTTCGTCATAGTACTCATGACATGACTGTGTGTGACTGAAAGTTGACAGATCTCACTTCACTTGGCTTAAATTAGGTATTTAACCTCAAAATCACTTGAGAAGAGGACGCGCAGCGTTGTTGCCTAGCAACAACGCGTACCTAGAGCAGTGCTGCAAACCGCAAAAAAAAACGTGAAGACTATATGCCAAAATTAAAAAAAAAAATGTTTTGTGTTTTATTAAGAATCGCAAATAGAAAAGATCTTGACAAGATATATCATACACAGGTGTTTTATTTTATTTGCTATCTTGAAATAGCGCGTTTACCCATATTGAAAACATTTTATTCATCCACTTCGGAGAGTTGAAAATCTTAAAAAACTGTAGCGTTGGTAACACAGACCCTGCGACATCTAGTGATTTTTTCACATGACAATACCTAACACCTTTCACGTGAGAATCACGTGATATCACCATGGTTACGGTGACTAGTTGTTTACTCTTGAGCGCTGAATTTGAATACCAAGTTGCCAACATACGAATGCGAATGACAATATTTTTTTCATAACAAATATTTTGTCAGTGTCTAGGAAAATAACTGTTTTTATTTTGAAATTCAAAAAGCAATAAAATGTCGCGTTTTGTTAAGTTTTTTTATAAATCCGTTATCCGCTGATGATCTTAGTGCAATCGGTGAACACCTACAGCCTACAGATGATGCGCTGACCTGCCAAAACGTTTGCCGAGAAGGAGACACCCCCTTACCTATTATTTGATCTACATAATGTAGCTTCTCACCTAATTTCTACCAATTTGTACCTACTACCTACTATTTTATTGTACATACAAATTATAAACATAAATAATATTCCTCATATTCATAATACAGTAGGGTGAGATAAGATTCTCACTTCACTTTGGCCGGGAACGGGTGAAATTGAGTGAATTAAACAAGTGAATTTCTGAATTGACAGTTTACAAATAGAACAATGAAGTGACTTGACAATAATTAATGCCAATGGTGACAATATTATGATTGAAATTGTACATTCTATTATTATTTTTATAAGTTTCGTTTATATTTTATTCTGGTGTTAAGCTGTATATTTATAGGTACCCTAATTCGTCTAAAAATAAATAAAATATTTATATAAATGTGTGATTCAAATTACTATGGAGCTTCTCAAATTAAAATGGGGAGAGTTACCTACTTCCAATTCAGCAAGGCAGCACAGTAAAATAAAAATATACAGTTCTTTACTTTTATCAGATGCTAGCGACCCGGCCCAGCTTCGCATGGGCCTATAGCCTTCCTCGGTAAATGGACTATCCAACACAAAAATATTTTTTCAATTCAAACCAGTAGATCCTGAGATTAGCGCGTTCAACCAAACAAATATTTTATTTGTACAAATTGAATTTTTATTTAACCGTGAATAAGCTTGCTGTACGTCAATAATTATTATTAATTGTTTTTTTCACGGTACTTTTGACGTATGACCTTGGCGGGACGTACAGCAAGAAGGATGGTGAATAAGGCGCATTACCTGTAAACGTCGTGATTTTTTATATACTCTTTGATTATCTGTGGAAATCTGTTGAGTTGCTTATTTATTTTATCTCTGGGCTTTGGCTCTTTGTAAGTTTGTATTGAATTTTAATTTTACAGAAGATAAAAAGTTATCATGACAAGAGTAACAATATTCTTTGACTGAAATATCAAGGACGTTAAATATAGATTATTGTGGCAAATAAACAAAATAAAAAGTGACAATCTGTGTTTAGTCAAACAAAACTACATAAATGGATTTTTTAACACATCTCAACATTATTAGTTTCATGTGCGTATGTCATTGTAATTAAATGTCGTTATGGATTTAATAAAAGTTGCTATGGGGCTACTGTTATGTTAAGTGTATACAAGCGGGTGTGGCCCGATTTGAGATGAGTTCATAATTTATTATTGTATGCACTAAGCTGTTGAGTAATAATTTCTGTTTTCCTGTGGGTTGGAATGCAATGCATGCACTTCGTGCCATAAACCTCACTACATATTTCATTCTGCCACTCTACGATTGCACCAATAAGCTTGTAAACCGCTGCAATGTGTGGAACTTTCCGCCTATCCTACTTTCCACACCGTATCTTCGGTCAATAGAGAGTCGCATGCGGTAGCTGATCTGCACTGCAACTAACACGAGCACCCTTACTTGCGCTTTCAGGGTTCTTCATCTACGCTGAGGGCAAATCATTTGCACAACTGGAATAATTCATCTATTCGCTGCCTATGCTGAGACATACCTGTGGCCATACACTTTTCACTGGACATCTTGCGGTCAGCATCTTTTGATGCAAAACAGGACTTAAAAATTATAATACAATAAATTCTGTGACTAAAGTGACCAAGGACTTTGTAAACTACTTATTTTAGAAAAAAAAAAATGTATGTTTGGATTGAATAATTAATAACAATCTGCTATGTCTAGTCATGTAAAATTATTAATTTTCTGTGTTATTGTTCCTATGTTATATTAAGGTATCTATTTAAACTAATATTGTAAAGAGGTCAATTTCTTAAAATTCATCTTATTTCAAAAATTCTTAAATCAATAAAAAGCCACTTTATCAGTAAGTGCTATATTTTATTATCAAAATCTTTGAGATCCAAAAGAAAATTAATGCAGAGGAAGTTATAGGCAAAAGCGGACCCTGTAATAACTGCTATAGAAAAACATGCGTACCTACACACTACACACTTGTTGTTATGTAATAATAAAACCCTGCTGCATCATTGAAAGTACTGCATTGGCTGTTGGTGCCACAATGATTATAATGTATTTTAAAGTTTATAGTCTACAGTTAGTGTGATACGATTAATGAAAGATAAAATATTTAGATGAGTGTGGGAGTAAATCATCTCAAACAGCAAAAATTGTATTGAATGATTACTTTACCTACCTTTTCAGCTAACATCACCCAGAAATTGGCCACTGACCATCATCAAAGAGCAGAACTTTGTTGCCGGACAAATAAAAATTCAATTAGTACAAATAAAATATTTGTTTGGTTGAACGCGCTAATCTCAGGATCTACTGGTTTGAATTGAAAAATTATTTTTGTGTTGGATAGTCCATTTATCGAGGAAGGCTATAGGCCCATGCGAAGCTGGGCCGGGTCGCTAGCATCTGATAAAAGTAAAGAACTGTATATTTTTATTTTACTGTGCCTATGGTAATACTGTGCTGCCTTGCTGAATTGGAAGTAGGTAACTCTCCCCATTTTAATTTGAGAAGCTCCATAGTAATTTGAATCACACATTTATATAAATATTTTATTTATTTTTAGACGAATTAGGGTACCTATAAATATACAGCTTAACACCAGAATAAAATATAAACGAAACTTATAAAAATAATAATAGAATGTACAATTTCAATCATAATATTGTCACCATTGGCATTAATTATTGTCAAGTCACTTCATTGTTCTATTTGTAAACTGTCAATTTAGAAATTCACTTGTTTAATTCACTCAATTTCACCCGTTCCCGGCCAAAGTGAAGTGAGAATCTTATCTCACCCTACTGTATTATGAATATGAGGAATATTATTTATGTTTATAATTTGTATGTACAATAAAATAGTAGGTAGTAGATACAAATTGGTAGAAATTAGGTGAGAAGCTACATAATGTAGATCAAATAATAGGTAAGGGGGTGTCTCCTTCTCGGCAAACGTTTTGGCAGGTCAGCGCATCATCTGTAGGCTGTAGGTGTTCACCGATTGCACTAAGATCATCAGCGGATAACGGATTTATAAAAAAACTTAACAAAACGCGACATTTTATTGCTTTTTGAATTTCAAAATAAAAACAGTTATTTTCCTAGACACTGACAAAATATTTGTTATGAAAAAAATATTGTCATTCGCATTCGTATGTTGGCAACTTGGTATTCAAATTCAGCGCTCAAGAGTAAACAACTAGTCACCGTAACCATGGTGATATCACGTGATTCTCATGTGAAAGGTGTTTGGTATTGTCATGTGAAAAAATCACTAGATGTCGCAGGGTCTGTGTTACCAACGCTACAGTTTTTTAAGATTTTCAACTCTCCGAAGTGGATGAATAAAATGTTTTCAATATGGGTAAATGCGCTATTTCAAGATAGCAAATAAAATAAAACACCTGTGTATGATATATCTTGTCAAGATCTTTTCTATTTGCGATTCTTAATAAAACACAAAACATTTTTTTTTTTAATTTTGGCATATAGTCTTCACTTTTTTTTTTGCGGTTTGCAGCACTGCTCTAGGTACGCGTTGTTGCTAGGCAACAACGCTGCGCGTCCTCTTCTCAAGTGATTTTGAGGTTAAATACCTAATTTAAGCCAAGTGAAGTGAGATCTGTCAACTTTCAGTCACAGTCATGTCATTGTCATGAGTACTATGACGAACATTTGCGTTGGTTGTCATACCTATCTCGTATGATAATAATTGTTAGATTGATGATGTAGGTTAGTAGGTATTATTGTATCATTCTCTACCATTTTGTGAGTAGGTAACTATTAAAATACAAGGTACCTACCAAAATATGAACGTCTTTTTATATAAATTATAAATTGATGACATAGCTCGAAATACCTAACTACATACCTAATAGGTTATGTTTGATAAAATTTGTGTGGAGTTCAATTTTTATCCTTTCATCCACCGACCACCATCATCATCATCGCGCTAGGTACCTATTCATTGATTGTGTTTAGATTAAGAGAAAAATTAGAAATTTGTTTGAAAAGAAAATGGGTTCACAATAACAAAAAAAAAATGCGCCACTGACGTGTATCTGATCCATACTGTAACTATATACTACATAAATATCTCTGCATAAAATTGTAGGTATCCACCATTGACTTGTGACTATTTATATGGTCGGTCGATATTCAGCCTTTTAACAAGAAAACATAATCAGTCAGATTATGTTTTATTGTTATTATTATTAAAAGAGGTAGCATGTTTATATACTTAATTAATAGCTTTGAAATAAATTAAACATACCTAATAATTCGTTAGTCGTTGAAAATAGCAGAAAAAGTAAAATAGATATCGATTAAGATTGTAGTGCTTTGTCAATCCCTAGCATCGGGACGGATGACAGCTCACTTCACCTGGGTGTTCACCGAGGGATATGTAACAGAATAGACATACAGTATGTCTATTCTGTTACAATCTCCCTCGGTGAACACCTAGGTGAAATGAGCTGTCATCCGTCCGTCTGCTTTGTAAATCCCTAGCGTACGAACGGATGACAACTCACTTCACCTAGGTGTTCATCGAGGGAGATTGTAATAGAATAGCTCTACTGTATATCTATTCTATTACAATCACCCTCGCTGAACACCTAGGTGAAGTGAACTGTCACCTATCCCGATGATACGGATTTACAAAGCACTGCAATCGAATGACAGCTCACTTCACCTAGGTGTTCACCGAGGGAGATTGTAACAGAATAGCACTCTGTCCTAATTTATCAGAAAAAAAAAAACAAAACAACAAGGAAACACGATTCATTAATTAAAGTAACTAATTAATTGAAGCTCAGAAAGAAACTTCATCAAATCTTTCCCTCGAGAGTTCACTTGAGCTGACCCGGATCTTTTACGGTGTACCTAATACCGAAAGCGTAAATTAATCCGTATTTATTTGTGTGCGTCATGCGTCATGCTGCAAGTTTATTGTTTAACTAGGACAATAGCTAATCTACACAAAGAATACGTTTGCAACAAGCTGAGGTCTATTATAGGTAAACTTAGCATTCTGAAGTATAAATTGCCTAATAAAACGCTGAGAATGTTATACATGGCCTTAGCAGACTCAGTTATCAACCACGGTCTCAGCAGCTATGGGAGAACTTACCATTATTACTTAGCAGATATTTATAGGTTACAATTAAGAATATTAAAAGTCATAACACTTAAATATATAAAAAATAAATTCAAAAACAGCGACGACGATCTATTCCAACACTGTAATGTTATGAATGTGTTCAATAAAGTTAAATTTTTTACCCTTGCTGAGGTCATTAGGCCCGAGCTGCTGACCGAAAAAACAAGACCTGACTTTTTGAGACCTATTACACCCAAAAATAAATACGTTCTAGCAAAAACCAACAATGTGTACGGGATGAGGGTTGCAGAATATGTAGTACCTTACTTTCTTGATAAACTTCCAGAAGACCTACAAAGTTTATACAAAACAAGTTCTAAAAGTTATAAGTACAAATCTAAACGTTTCTTTACACAAAAGTTTACTGTATAATTATCATGTAATCATTATATTATTTAAACCATCACTGTTGTAAAAATCAAATGAACGGCTCGCCAGCACAGATAAACCCTGAGAGGTTTCCGTTGTATGGCAATAATACCATCTGTAATATAGACTAAGTATTTTGGAAATAAATAAATAAATATAAATAAAAATGAATCGCTGAAACGTATGTAAGTGCTAACTTTCGAACGGCTGGATCAAATTAAGTAATATTCTTTTTTTTGTGTTCATTATTGTCAGGAGAGAAAATTTTAGGTAGGTAGGGTGGGGTAGGTAGGGTGAGGTAGATAGGTAGGTAGGTAGGGTAGGGTAGGTAGGGTAGGTAGGTAGGTAGGTAGGCAGGTGGGGTAGGTAGGTAGGGTAGGTTATTTGGTATGGTAGAAAGATAGGGACCGGACAACGTCTGTTGGGTCAGCTAGTAGTAATATATTATGTAGATACCTAATAGTATAAGTACTTACGTGTTTTTTTTTTACAAATAATAATTTTTTGTACAGTAAAATAACCACACTAATATGAAGCCAGGGTAGAAGCCAGGGTTCATGCGATCATCGTGCGCAAGCGGCTCGCGTCGAAATTAAGCAGAGTCAGTGGTAGCACTAACAGCATCCTACAGGTCATTGTAGATAAACAGGACTCTAATATCCTAAAACCGTTTATTTGTGCTCAAAGGACAATGCCAGAAACTCTATAGAACTTTGCCCCACTCAATAAAAGTCATGTACAAGCTTGCAGTTTGTAGCATTTTACTGCTTATTCATTGCTGATAACAAAATATCAGTCTTAATGACTGCAGAACTTGCCGTTTCTTTTTAAATAAAAAAACTGTATTGGTATTCCTTTTAGCATTGATTTGTAATCCGCAAGTAATAATAATAATGTTGTTCATTTGCCAACAAAAACGTTTTTTACATTTCCTTATAATCTACAATAGTCATTATCAATTAGGTTCTCAAAAAAAAAACAAATAGAAGACACAAAAGAAGCATTTTGCTAATGAACTCCACACAACTCCACACTCGAGCCTGTCTCGTGGAAACAAACCAACTAACGAAAGCAAGTTCGCAAGTTCTAAAGCAAAACAATTTATTATAATAAGATTCTTTGATCATTACAATTATTTTATTTAAATTACATTTTCTGTAAATGGGTGGGGCAGGATCTGGCATAGTCATTTTGTAAGTATACCTATTTGAAATTATTATGGACATGGTCTGAAATAAAGGATTTATTATTATATATACGAAAGTGAGTATGTTTATTAGTTTTTATGGCTAAACTATTGAACCAATTTTGATAAAGGACAATGCCAGAAACTCTATAGAACTTTGCCCCACTCAATAAAAGTCATGTGCAATATGTAGCATCTTACTGTTTATTTATTGCTGATAACTAAACATTAGTCTTAGGGACTGTAGAACTTGCGGTTTCCGTTTAAATCTAAAAACAATAATGACATTGATTATAGGTTAAATTGTATTTTAGGTAAAATGAGTTTGTATTTTGTGGGTAGGTATTTCGTAATCCGCAAGTTCTAAAGAAAAACAATTTAGTATAGAAAGGTTCTATATTCATTACTATTATTTTCATTAATTTACTTTTCTGTACATGGGTGGGGCAGAATCTGGCATTGTCATTTTGGTACTTACAGATTAAACTTTAACAAATGAATAGGTACATTAATACTTAGGGATAAAGAAGGTACCTATCAGGAAAAGAATTTCCAGAATTGGGCCTGTCATTCTGAGTGTTCAGACTGCGCGTCAACAACTGCTTACCCCCCACGCATTAGAATTTCTTGGGATAGGGGGTAAGCAGTTGATGACGCTGTCTGTACTACGCCAGCTCGAAAAATGGATGTGCGATTAACGCTAGTGCCACAACACTGTACTGCGACTCACCATAGTTCGAATGCACGCTAGTGCGACAACACTGTACTGCGACTCACCATAGTTCGAATGCACGCTAGTGCGACAACACTGTACTGCGACTCACCATAGTTCGAATGCACGCTAGTGCGACAACACTGTACTGCGACTCACCATAGTTCGAATGCACGCTAGTGCGACAACACTGTACTGCGACTCACCATAGTTCGAATGCACGCTAGTGCGACAACACTGTACTGCGACTCACCATAGTTCGAATGCACGCTAGTGCGACAACACTGTACTGCGACTCACCATAGTTCGAATGCACGCTAGTGCGACAACACTGTACTGCGACTCACCATAGTTCGAATGCACGCTAGTGCGACAACACTGTATTTCGACTCACCATAGTTCGAATGCACGCTAGTGCGACAACACTGTACTGCGACTCACCATAGTTCGAATGCACGCTAGTGCGACAACACTGTACTGCGACTCACCATAGTTCGAATGCACGCTAGTGCGACAACACTGTACTGCGACTCACCATAGTTCGAATGCACGCTAGTGCGACAACACTGTACTGCGACTCACCATAGTTCGAATACACGCTAGTGCGACAACACTGTACTGCGACTCACCATAGTTTGAATGCACGCTAGTGCGACAACACTGTACTGCGACTCACCATAGTTCGAATGCACGCTAGTGCGACAACACTGTACTGCGACTCACCATAGTTTGAATGCACGCTAGTGCGACAACACTGTACTGCGACTCACCATAGTTCGAATGCACGCTAGTGCGACAACACTGTACTGCGACTCACTATAGTTCGAATGCACGCTAGTGCGACAACACTGTACTGCGACTCACCATAGTTCGAATGCACGCTAGTGCGACAACACTGTACTGCGACTCACCATAGTTCGAATGCACGCTAGTGCGACACACTGAAGCTCGACATTACTCTAGTGCGATATCGACATGAAGAATTAACATTTGTATTCATAATCATATTATTATGTCTATTTGATGACCTCGATAACTTAGTTAGTAACAAACTCTTAGTATTATTCCCGTATTCGATTCCGGCTTGTAAAACTTGTAACAAATTACTTTACGATTACAATTCAAAACAATTATAATTTTAAAATGTTCGTGTGAACATTTCATGATGTTCTTCTTCGTGGTTAGCATGTTTTTTTGTTCTAATTACAGATCAGTGAATCATATGTGATAATGGAATTTTTACCAATTAGTCCAGTTAAAAATAAAAAAAAATGAGTTTTACATTCTTAAGTTTCAAAATTTATTTACATAAGTTTATACTTCGTTTATTGGTAACGGAGTTAGTGTATCGGGTATGTAGTCTGAGGCTGACAAACACCAACAACATTTTACTATTTTTTTTTTAAAGAAGTAACCTAGTATCTTCTACATATTTCTTTTTTATGATATAAAATTAGGTTAAATTTATCTTAAATCAAATCGAGTCAAGTTTTTGAATACTATTGTTTTAATTTCATAAATAATTTGGATTAAGTACCTACATTGCATTTATTTCAGTTTGTTTTATTTATATACATAAAGTTATTGTTTTCTTAATTAAAATCTATAGACGGCAGTATCGCATAATCGTTTGTCGGACTACCGTAGTGTCGAACTATTGTCGCACAATCGTTTGTCACACCAGCGTGATGTCGAGCTTCAGTGTGTCGCACTAGCGTGCATTCGAACTATGGTGAGTCGCAGTACAGTGTTGTCGCACCAGCGTTAATCGCACATCCATTTGTCGAGCTGGCGTAGTACACTCTGTCATTCTGGATATTAGCGTGTAAAAATAACATATCAATCAAACTATAATTACTACTAATAATCAATAAAAATGTGTAGATTTTTTTTTTAATTCGTTTGAAAATGTTGCTTCAATTTTGTTAGACCAATATATACTAAGGCTTACTTATTTTACATAAAGAAAGAATAGACCACAAGCCATTGAAATACAAAGAACTCTGCGTAAATCCTGAATAACGTCTACTTAATACATTCCATGAAACAGCACTTCTTTATTTTAGGAAGGTGTTTACATAAAGCTTAGTAGTAGGTATGTAGTATGTACCTAAATATATTTTTATTCAATTCATCTTTTTCGGCTTTCACACTCAAGGGTAAAGCCGAGGCTTACCTATTCATCTCCATGGGAACAGAAAACGAACAGAAGATGAATTTAAAAAGAAATAAGAATAAACACAAAGAACACTCAAAGGTGTGATTTACTCAAAGTCAAAGATCAAATTATGTACAGAGGTCAAACCAAAAAGGTAGTAAAAAATACAAAGCAATGTAGTAGCTAGTGCCTTCGGGAGACAGTAGAGATTAAGCTAGTGTCAATAGCCGGTGAATGATCGATGTTGTTTGTATGTCTACAATGCTATTTTTATCGAGAAAAGACAGTGTGTTGACTTCCATGAGGTCAATATACGATTTCAATTTTAATATCAATGTGAAGGAACTTGGCATAGGCCCGTCACACTATTTTAAAATCACTGCGACTCCTGAAAGCCAGAATCAGCCGAGGCCATTAAGCTTGACGAGTCCCGGAGAAATGATACAACTGTCTTGGATCCCGCAACGAAATTAATCAGAAAAGATCAGCACAGGAGTAAGAAAAAACCGGACAAGTGCGAGTCAGACTCGCCCACCGAGGGTTCCGTACAGTACATATTTGTAAATACATATCTATACTTCTATACTAATCTATACCTACTATCCATACTTTAATCTACTCAATATTATAAATGCGTTTTTTGCGACATAAACGGCCGTATCTTTTTTTCACGTTAACATAGAGGGTTGATTTTTATACAGCATCAAGGGACCGTAGACTTGAGTATATGGTTTTAATTTCAACTCGATACCTTTACGCGTTCCCGAGATAAGGGGTCTTGACAGACAGACAGACGGACAACGACCTATAAGGGTTCCGTTATTTTCTTGTGAGGTTCGGAACCCTAAAAACGAAAAGAAAAAGCATATTTTACACTTTCCTTAATATCAAGCAGGAGAACAGAAGTAGGTTAACAGGTACAAAAGGACAACTGGGGGAAGAACAGTTGCACCACGTATAACAATGAGCGTTATTTAATGCGTCCTAAAATTTGAGCTGGTACATTTGATTCCAATAATAAAAGAAATAGCAAAAACGATTGAACGCACGGATCGCAGATCTGTAATGATAGACATAGGTAAGATTTGAATAAATAAATAAGTAATATTTATTTCAACAGTTCTGAATGTAACCTGTGCATTATCTAACATAATATTGCGTTCCTTTTGCCAAAGAACACAATCATAGAAGATAAATGATGTACGGTCACCAAAGGAGATAAGTATCCATGTCGCCGGAAACAGTTGAAGTTTATTTAGAAACCGATAGGTTTTTATGAATAAAATAAAATACAATATATAGAGAATAAACAGTTCAATGATTTCATAAAATTTCATTTGAAAGCCCCCATTGGTTTCTAAGAAATCTTCAACTATTCCCGACGACATGGATACTTATCTCTTTTGCGTACTGTACATATTGTTTGTACTCACAGTCAAATGTAGAAGATTAACACAAAGGCGAGGCAACAAGCTTGAAAGACAATTTCAAAAGAATTTGAAAGTAAATAAAATAATGTTTTCGCAAAAAGCAACTAAATGTTTTCAATAACGTACAATAAATATGAGAGAATTCTTCATGGGAGATTTGCACATCATAAATAATGTTTTTAAGAAGCGATAAATTCAACGTTTTATGTTTTATTGAATAGTGCAGCACAATCTACTAGATTTATTACTTACATTCGATACTTATCTAAATAATACTACATTCTGTGTATTTTTTTTATGCGCTCAGAAAAAAATGAGATAGTCATTCTAGCAAGTATAGTGTGAAAACTTTAAAAGTAAGTAAGTAGATAATAATTCAAAAAGATACATTTAATAAACTGATAAAATCATTCTGATGCAACTATGTACTGTAGGCACCGAGTCTACTATCTACGATTAAATTTTGGTTAACCGAACCATTAATACCCGGTGCCTCCAGCAATTTGTAGGAACCGAAACAACTATCTACGATTAAGGGCGCGTATTCGATTTAGCGCAACTGAAAATCTAAACGATAGCTAGATCGACGTAGCAGCATTGACACACACTAGTACAATACAATGGTCTGTTTGTGTGCATCAGAAAAAAATATGCACGAAATAAGCACGAATCATTGAAATTGATAGGCAAACGACAGCGCGCGATGTTTTACAGTGCTTTTTAAAATAATTGTCTAAAATAAATGAGCTCGTATAACGGACTGAAAAATATTCTGTATATTAAGCATAACATTTACATTCATAAAATAAATATATCACTTATATTTTTATCCAAATACTGGTAAAAAAAATTGTCAAAGTGAACCGATTTTCTACTTTTTCAACATTGTTTTTTAATACATAATAGTATTTTTTTCGTAATTTTGGCTCTGTTACTGTCTTTATGACAGTATATACTGTTGGAAAAACGCATAAAACCAAATATTTTGGCATATTGTAATGGTTGTATTCGTCCTGAAAGTTAACTCTGACGTCTATTTTCGTTAAACGATATGAAAGAATTGTCTTCGCTTTAAAAAACCATAATTAAAAATTATACTTTTACACTGTAGCTGTCTAAATGAAGACTTAATCTTTCTAAAACTGTAAATTGTCTTTAAATAATCTGCTCACATAATTACGATATTGCTCTGGGCAAAACGCAAAAACATGAAGTTTTCGTCACGAATCGAATACGCGTTCTTAAATGATACGTTGATGAACTTATATAACTCTAAATCGGATTAATATGATAATTAGAGGAAATACAAGACCGTGACCGTGGTCTGACAGTCTCTCTCATAGTATAAAATTGTATTTAAGTCATCGAATACAATTCAATGACAGAGACTGTCAGACCACCCACCGTCAGGCACGGTCATGTATTTCGTCTAATTATTATTTTAATCCAATATAGAGTTATAAAAGTTCATCTACGTTTCATTTAATCGTAGATAGTCGTCTCGGTCGCTACAGTACGTACATAGATGAGAATGCTAACAATCAAGGTATGGAAGGATGGAAGCTAGGAAGTGGGGGGGGGGGGTATGAAATGTATGGTATCAATTCATTTCAAATATTTTATAATTCTTACTAATATTTAATAAAATTCAATGTGTTGTCTACAACCTGTTTTTTTATATCCAATAACTCTCTTATGTTCTACAAGTAAAAAAAAAAATTGGTTGTCTGTAAAGTCGGTTTACTGACGATAGTTGAACGTGACAACGCGAAAGAATCATTACCTTTATCGCTGTAATTATCGTTGCTATAAACAATTGACACCACATTCACTTTTAACTTGGAACGCCTCAGAGCGAGGTAACGCCGCATGACGTCATGTAACGCCGTAACGCCGCATGACGTCATGTTTTTTCGTTCGTGCAGCCGGCTATCGAATTATAAGACGTTGTCACGTCAATAATACAAAAAGTTCTAGAATGTGTGGTCCAAAAATGCATAGTTTCGAGGATAACACTAGACGTTCGTTATGTGTAGGTAGCAAAGTTTTATTTCATCATGTAAACCCCAAGCGGGGGGGGGGGTGTTCAGCCGTAATCGCCATGCTTGGCCGATGCATGTTGGCGGTCGCAGTAGGTGTTATGGTACTCAGTAGAACGCTGCTGCCCACCCTTTAGTCAATATCCCTCTGTCGCGTTCTACGACACCCACGGGTAGAAATGGGGTGGTGCTATTCGCGGCCGGCACCACACGGCACAATCATTCATATTATTATGTGCTGTCCCACTGCTGGGCAAAGGCCTCCCCCAAGTCCTTACAGGAGCTTTTATTCAGCGCCACCTCGAACCAGCCCTCGTGGTATGCGTCTAGGTCATCTCGCTATCTCTTTCTGGGCCGTCCTCGGCGACGCCGTCCATCTTCACGCACCCATTGCGTGGAGACTCTCGCCCAGCGGTCACTCTGTATGAGGCTGACGTGACCCGCCCAATCCCACATATTATTATAAAGTTAAAAAAAAATGTGATTTGTCATATTTCACGTAACAAAGTACATAAGGTTGCGGCGCGAACCTTTTTATTTTCTGACGTAAGGCTCTTTTACATTAATAATCGTGACTTTGTTTAATTATTTTGTACGAAAATTAAAATATAAATAATGATAATTGAAAAATAATTCATTTGCCAGTTGATTCTTTGATATTATGGTCCCATTCATACTTTAGAATTATAGGATATAAAAAAAAAACTTTTTTACAAAAAAGACAACAATAGGGGCATTTTTTTTTTGTGCGTCTGTGGTATCACTGCTACCAGAGCTGATCTATTGTGATCGAAAATCTCTAGGTGGCAATACAAAACCACAAACGGAACAAAGCCACCGATTAAAGCGAAACTAAAGTCAAGTGTGTTCTGTGCTAAAGTTATTTTTCACTTTAAAGTTTTTGAAGACGGTTGAAGTACGTAAGACGGCAGATTGAAAGTACTCCAAATATTGAAGAAAACAGAACAGAACAGAACTTCTATGTATTTTTTTCGAATTTCGATAAAATTTATATGGGACCACCCTGACGCGTTCCCTATCCACAAAACAAAAGAATTTTCAAAATCGATTTACATTTGCCGGAGAAATCGCGTAACAAACTTACATGTCGCGTCATGTTCGTGAACGGGCGCTGTCAGTAGAGATTGGTCAACTCTTAACTGCCATGGTTTTTATCTTGATTATTTTTTATATTTTGTATTTCTAGATTACCTTCAGTGTTTTCACATATAGAAGCAACAAGAATAATGTAAGCAGTATTTTGTAAAAACTTGATTTTAAAAGAGTGTTTCCCGGGGAGTTTCTTGCTCGTTCTTCTCCATAGAGACCTACCTACGTTAACGAGCAACTAGCTTCAACTTTCTGACTAACTGACCGACTCCTTGACAATTCAAAAGTGCCTGTAAATGGTTTAATTGAAATAAATGCTTTGACTTTGACTTTGACAAAAAAAAACTTACAGTCGAATTAAGAACCTTCTTTTTGAAGTCAGTTTAAAAACAGGTTGTATTAATGTGCTCCAAATTTCAGTTAAGCTGTTCATTCGTTTAAGCATGAAAGAGAAACAAACACCCATCCATTTATTTAGTCTCAAAAAGAAATCGCTTCTCTGAAAATAAGTAAGTACTTAATAGAATTCATAATCCAAAAACTACAAAAAAACACAATGAAGCTATTATCGCATTTAAATGTAACACTTCCGCCAAAACCAAGCAAATTGGCCCAACATTTCCGACTTGACACTTGAGTACCAAGAAGTTAAGATAAATGATTTCTTCATAATTTTCTGACTACACGATGATGTGACAACTTGCAGTACCTACTAAGATTGATGATCGTGCTCGATACACGCTCATACCATTAATTTAAGAAAATTCTTTTTAAAAAAAGATAGCTGTTTTTCGTAGGTCAATGAACTTTAGTTTCTTTAGGGTTATTGACATGGGGTTTTCTTGAAATCCTTTTCTCGTAGAATCTACAAAAGGTATGCGTTTTCTCTTGGATATTTGCGATCTCTCTTGGATGTTTAGGATATTTATTTTGTAACATTCCCTTTGTGGCCTTTTATTTCATGTGAAAGATATCTAAGATAGTTTGTACAACTTAAATGCGAAAGAAGAATAATGTGAGTATTTATTGTACATACAAAGATGGTCACTCACTGGACACCCGAAGGAGAACAACGCCGCCAAGGTCCTATGACCTATGATTATAATAATAATCATTTATTGCAATAAGTATTGGTAGGTACAGCGTTGGTCTTAAAGTTAGTAATTCGGTTCCTAATACAAAGTCAGTTAAGTGACATGCAAAACATATTTTTTATGCTACAGAACAATATGTATGTCCAATGGCATGCTTTAATATAAAAAAAAAAAAAAATATTCAATAATTGTTGTCACATTAATTTAAAACTTATTATTATTTAACATTATTTATAAATTCATTTACAGAATAAAAACATTTTTCCAGTAACCATAGTTTTAACCTTATAAAAAATTAATTATTAGTTAGCTCTTTATAGTCCTTTGGTATTTTATCATATATAAGTCCACACATATAATAACAATTCTTTTTATACATGGCAGTTCTCGGTGGCCTAGGCACAACTATACTATCTGGGTCTTTTCCAAAAAAAAATTTAAAATTTCTATTTTCTTCTTATCTTCGTCAATTCGGAAGCGTTCACATTCTTTATTAAAACCCTTAATCCACTGGTAAGCATTTGAGTTCCTGCCTGTGAATTTTTCAATCATGAATTCTTTTGCAATATTTCCTAAGTTTTGTTTTACTTCAAGTAACTTCTCCAGTTTTCCTAACATTTCATTTGAGTCACCGGAAGTAGATTCAGGATAATTTGTTTTCTCCAAAATTTCTTCAAGGTAAAAATCATTAAACTGTATGTTTTGTTCTTTATCCAAATATGTTTTTGATAAGTCATCTGTCAAAGTTATCCATATTTTTCTAATTTGATGTCTTTTAGTTAATGTTTTTCTTATTTTGGCATAGTTGGGAGTATTTGTTATTGTTTGATGTAAATTTGCTGGTTGGTATTCGGCTGGTATTCCAAAAATTTGTCCATTAGGTATAGATATTGACGTAATGCATATTATGTTCGATTTTTCATCTACAGATGGTTTCACAGCAAAATCAAACCTCAACTTTTCCATTTTATATATTTAAATATTTGCAGAAAATGTAGTTTTATAATAGAGAATGAGCAACGGTCCTGAGCCTTTTTAAACAGGTCAAGGTGCCGTTGTTGTATGTATTTATTATGTCGTTGTATGATCGATTTTGGGCTAGTACCAATGTGACCTATCCAATTCATAATATACTTTCAAAATCATCTTGGACATCACTGACATTGGTAAAGAAAAACTTTGTGGTGAAACCTGCACCTAAAATAAATATTTGAATGAAATCGCCAAATAGGCTTGAGTAAGCTGTTTTTATGACAAGCTCACCACACTATTCCTAAACCACTGCAACTCCTGAACCACTAGTAAAGCTTCGAGGCAAAGAAGCTCGACGAGTCTCGGAGAAACATTACAACAGGGGGCCAAGTCTGCTATTTTTATAATTTCGTCACTCCAACACGATCCCATTGTCATTTTGCTAAAAGTTCGTAATCTGCTAAATTCATAATGGTCAATCATTGGTCGGTCGAAATAAAAGCCGAAATGACGTTCTAATGGTAGGTCACTGATCAAAGGAACTGTCAAAATTTTAGCAGATTACCTAAGTCAGTCATTCAGTTGTCATTTTGTACGAGATTGTTAGTGGTTGACCATTGGAAAGTCATAATGACGCCATTATATTAGTAGATTACCAAACTTGTCAAAATCAACAATTATGATATCAATGATAGACCATTCTGACACTATTGTAATAGCAAACTTGAGGCCCTGCTGTCTTGTATCCTGCAACAAAATGAATCAGAAAAATGCTTTTTTACAAGAAAGACAACCGGCTTCAAAATCTAAAAAGTGATAAATAACTTTAGCACGAAACATACATGACTTCAGTATCGGAAGTCGGTGGCTTTGTTATGTATGATGTTTTGCATTGCCACCGACGACTTCCGATGCTTTTTATTTTTCACTTTTTAGTACCTCCTTAACATCAAAATTTATAAAGAAACGGCAACACAGTCAAAACAGAGATTGAAAGTACAAGGTTGGAGAAACTTAAAACATCAGAAGCAAATCAATAGAAAGCAAAAAAAAAATAGGTACATGGATGTACCTATTTTTTTTTTGCTTTCTGTTGGTTTTTTCAAATAGTGCAGAATTAATTTCGATAAAATTTATGTGGGACCACCCCTGAGGCATACCCTATCCATCAAAGAAAGAATTTTCTAAATCGCTTCACATTTGTCGGAAAAATCGCGTAAGAAACAAAAAAAAAATACAGACGAATTGAGAACCTCCTTCTTTTTGAAGTCGGTTGTAAAGTACAGTGAAGGAGTAAGATAAAGAATAATATTATTATTTTCTACTTCCCTCCAAATCAAGCAGGAGACAGAGCAGAACTAGGCAAAACTAAGAGAAAGCATCATCTGCATAGTCTTTTCCCAGTATGATCGGTTCGGCCTCCAGTATATCCAGATGAAGCTGAATACCTGTGTTTTACATGGTGCGACTGCCGATCGGACCTCCACAGCCAATTACTGGGTAACACGATACCCTTTGGTAAGACTGGTTGTCAGACTTTCCGGTTTCTGACTACCCTTAACGACTGCCAAAGATCTACGAATGACAGCCGGGACCAACGGCTTTACATGTTTTCCGAGTTATGGAGGGAACTCGGTATGAGATGAAATGAACGTCAGTGTCATGGTCAACCATCCACAGACCGACCGCGTCAATAGTAGCTTAACCTTTGACCGATCGATTTGACTTAGCCACGAGCTCCACGGATAAGATATAAGCAAGAAAGGTTATGATTTCAATTCAATTTAATTTATTAATTAACAATTTACATTGTGTCTGAAATCATTTATAATAAATAAAAAATAAACAACAAATTCCATTTGAACATACTTAACAATAATATTAGTTCAATGTTAATTCAATAAATAATACAAAAAATAGGTAATACATTAGCCATTTAAAAATAATAATGACAGATTCACAGTAATACAATGAATGAAATGTCAACTCAGGCAATGTCTATGTCACAGCCAAAACACTTAACTAGTCAAAACTACTTTTGACTACAAAAAGCAGTCAAAACTACTTTTGAACGGTTTAAATTTATCCTTCATATTTAGAAATCCAATTGGGTTGGTAGGTTCTTTTTTTTACTTTACCCTTTGTAAACTTTGGCTTTCCGTATTTTGGATTTTGTAACGCAAACGCGTTTTATCTTAATAAGAGTTTTGACTGAACCCAGTCAAAAGCTTTATAGATGATACATAATCATGCTTTATCTGTAAGTAATGAGGCCTATAATGTCCAACAGTACGATAATAATAGGCTGGAATTATGATAACTCCAGTGGTTAGAAAGTATGTTTTATTAATAAATATTTTATTAAACATTTTTGCAGAGAAAATGTCAAGCATTTCCTAAGCTACGCGACACGTTCAAACCGTAATCAAGTCGTATACACGGTATAATGTCCCAGGTACACCCTTTTAGAAATCAGTTACTAAATAAAATACAGTATAAATTGTACTATTTTACGATAAAATTCAAAGACAATAATTGTTTTACAGACCCGTGACGTCGACATCAAGATCCCACAGGAACATATATACGAGATAAAAACTCATCCTATGTGAAAAGCTAGATAAAAATCTACATGATGTGTACCTACTAAAATTTCAGCTTATACCTTTCAGCCGTTTCTTTAAAGATAAACAAACATATAATTATTTACAAACCTTCGCATACAAAAAAGCTTTTTACAAAAAAGACAACCGCCTTCAAAAACTAAAAAGTGAAAAATAACTTTAGCACAGAACACACATTGACTTTAGTTTCGAAATTCGGTGGCTTTGTTCTGTTTGTTGTTTTGTATTGCCACCGACTTCCGAAACTAAAGTCAATGTGTGTTCTGTGCTAAAGTTATTTTTCACTTTTTAGTTTTTGAAGGCGGTTGTCTTTTTTGTAAAAAGCTTATTATTTTTCGCTTTTTAGTACCTCCTTCTCATCCAAATCTATTAAGAAGAGATTGAAAGTTGACTACTACAAAGATTAAAGAAACTAAAACGTCGTCTATGTAAAATATTTGGGTATTTGTTGATTTTTTCTAAAAGTGCTGTATCAATTTCGATAAAATTTATATGGGTCCACCCCTGAAGCACACCCTATCCATAAAAAAAAGAATTTTCAAAATCGGGTTACGTTTGCCGGAGAAATCGCGTAACAAATCGCGCACATGCTTAATGCAAATTTAAGACTTATACGGTTTTTTCATGGATGCCATTATCAGAACTGGACCAAATAAAAATGGGACCACACGGGAAGCTCCAACTTTCAAATAAAAAAAGAATCATCAAAATCGGTTCACCCAGTCCAGAGTTCTCAGGTAAAAAATATAAAAAAAAAAATACAGACGAATTGATAACCTCCTCCTTTTTTGAAGTCGGTTGAAAATAGTAGCAGTTGAATGATGTTAATTTCTACAATTAATAAATATTTCGAGCCATTGCTAATTAATTTATCGCAGCATTAGTGGCGTTTTAAATGTCGTTAAGGTGCAGGTGTAGAAACACTTCACTGGCAGTAGGTACTTGTATGTGGGCCATTGTCTGGTCAGGAGCACCGCACTCACACTGGGTACCGAAAATTTCGATGGTAAATCCTAAATCGACTTTTATGGAACAATGGAGCGTCTATCGGCAATACCTATTAGGAAGAATGGGCTGAAACATAGTATCGTTATTGGAACATACTGCGATCACCAATTTACCAAGCGTTGTAACTGTGGCAATATTCACCCTTCGACCTTTTATTACCTAGCCCATGTTTACTCGGGAACGTGTCCTAGCTATTAAAGCAATAACACAAATAAAATTGGTCGAATTTACCTTGTCTACATGCCTAAATAAATACGCTGACCAAATGGATAAATAAAATAAAACGAGGTGTATTTGTAAATTGATTTATTTATTTACCGTAACGAACTGTGTCACGTGTGTTAGTTATTTATAATCCAATTAAATGTTTATTGTGTTTATTCAAGGTGATATTTCAAATCAAGATAGGGAATAGTAAATTAGTCTAAATTAGATTTCGTAGGTTAAATATTTATATCATCGAAAACGAAGTTATTTATATGCAAATGTTTCTTTACTACCACTACTGTGAGTTTACCACTGTAATCAAAATTACAGTGGTAATTTCACTACAAGAGAAACTCGCGTAAAGTTAACAAACAACTCTTAATATTGTATTTGTCGTATCCGGTCAATGGTATGAACGTGAAACGCAAAGACAATAAATAGTCTATGGTGAAACAACGGATCGCAAGCGCGCCATTATTGAGAACACGTGATCAACCACCACCATTTTGGCGCGCTTCTACAGAGTCGTGATGTTTTCAGCCGACAGCGAGGAAGACATTCAGAATCCAGTGTCTGATCGTATTGGAGCTAATACGTCCCGAAACTGTACTTACGATTCGTTGTTGAAGTGAAGTGCCTATGTCTATGTCTAAGTGAACCTATGTCTATGTTAATTATAGTGTCTGAGTTTATTTTAAATTAATTGTGGTAAATTGTTTTTATTGCACGAAACCCATATTCTGCCCACATGATGACTGAATCTAACGGACTAAATCCTGACTGATCCGACATATTCATTATTAATGTAAAGTAGTAGCAGAGGATGGGCAGCAGTGTCCTTCCGAGTACCTTAACACCTACTGTGATCGCCAACATGTATTGGCCAAGCATGGCGATTACGGCTGAACCCGCCCTTGGGGGACACCTATGTCCAACAGTGGGCCTCTAAAGCTTGACGTGATGATGATGATGAGTAGCAGTAGTAGCATAACGAGCTGATGTCCGCAACTTATTTATTTATTTATTTAATTATGGCACTCCAACGACTTATTCACTAATACATTTTTTGGGGAACTGTAACAATTAAGCTCAATTTTCAGAGTGAATTTGTCACTTACAGGTGTGCACAGCACTTACATCTTTTCAAGTTATATAATATTATATATAGAATATTATATATAAATATGTGTGAAACATGGTTTTACAATTAAAAATGTCCTTAGCTATTTTTTTCGTCTGATAACTATCTAGGTATACTGGCTGCAAAACGCACAAAATATACTAGACTGTCATCACTCAGAGTCAAAATATAGTTCGTATATACAGGATGTTCCGGAAAGGGGGTATACATTCGAAGGGAGGTCAATGTACTCGAGAAAATGAACAACATTCTACAGAAAAAAAATCGAAGAAAGAAATTTTAGACTCCAATCTCCATACAAAATTTAGGCGACAAGTTCAAATTTTCTATGAAAAGTATCAAAATTATTTTTTTAATTTCGATTTTTTTTCTGTTGAATGTTGTTCAGTTTCACGAGTACATTGATCTCCCTTCGAATGTATACCCCCTTTCCGGAATGTTCTGTATAGCTTTATATGTATATTTAGGTATTGTCATTATTTAGTACATTTAACTTTATTTATGTAGTTACTAGCGACCTGACCCAGCTGGGCCTCCCCGATAAATGGACTACCCAACACAAAAATAATTATTCATTTCGGACCAGTAGATCCTGAGATTAGCGCGTTCAACCAAACAAACAAACTCTTCAGCTTTATAATATTAGTATAGATTTTTTGTTGGTTGGCGATCTCTGGGGGATGCCTACGTTCAGCAGTGGACGGCAATAGGCTAAGATATATGTAGTTATTTTGCTTTATCAATGTCTAATTTTGTTTTTTTTTTATGCTCGAACAGTAACTTGCACCTGCCATGTTATCTCTTCACCACCTATGGTTGAATGGTAGAGAATGCCTAAGGCATTAAGCCCCCTTTGTACCTTTATCACATAAAGTTTATAATAAATAAATAGCAGAATCATCAGATGCATCAGGTGCAACAGTTTGATGACTCTGTCCCTGTAGATAAAATCCCTTTTCTGTTAGCGTGAACGCCAACGGATGAATCAAATTACATATTTGCATCACGTGACATCTGGTATGCAAACTTCAACTCCATACAATTTGATCTTTCTGTTGGCGTTAACGTTAACAGAAAGGGATTTTGTCTACAGGCCCATGTTTCAACTTTAAACTTTATCCAATATCTACGTACCTAGCTAAATAAATCAAAATATTTATTTTACTTAAGGGCGCGTATTCGATTTAGTTCAACTCAAAATCTAAAAAATTGCTAGAACGGCGTAGCAGCATTGACACACACTAGTACAATACAATGGTCTGTTTGAGTGTATCAGAAAAAAAAATACGCACGAAATAAGCTCGAATCATTGAATCGAATTGAACTTAAGTCTTCTGAAATTAAACGACAGCGCGCGATGTTTTACAGTGCTTTTTAAAATAATTGTCTAAAATAAATGAGCTCGTATAACGGACTGAAAAATATTCTGTATGTATATTTAGCATAACATTTCCTTTCATAAAATAAATATATCAGTTATGTTTTTATTTAAATACTGTTGAAATAAAATTGTCAAAGTGAACCGATTTTCTACTTTTTCAACAATAATAATAATAATAATATGTGGGGACATTTTCACACACGGCCATCTGACCCCAAACTAGGGAGACCCTGTACTATGGGTGTCAGACAGCTGATATACATACACAAATACATTT
Organism: Charanyca ferruginea; assembly: GCA_947361185.1. Lineage (NCBI taxonomy): Eukaryota > Metazoa > Arthropoda > Insecta > Lepidoptera > Noctuidae > Charanyca > Charanyca ferruginea. The sequence goes on along the minus strand of OX376061.1, from coordinate 28,257,768 downwards.
TTTTTTTGTATATACATACATATATAGATAAACAACACCCAGACACAAGGCAAACACAAGTGCTCATCACACAAATGTTTACCCTGGGCGGGAATCGAACCCGCAACACGCTGCGCAGCAGTCGATCGCTCAGCCACTGCGCCAACCGTGTCGTCAAAATGTTTTGTACAAACAATGTTTTTTAATACATAATAATAATATTTTCGTAATTTTGGCTCTGTAGTACACTTTAAGACTATATCCTGTTGGAAAAACGCATAAAACATAATATTTTGGCATATTATAATGGTTGTATTCGTCCTAAAAGTTAACTCTGATGTCTATTTTCGTAAAACGGTATGAAAGGATTGTCTTTGCTTCAAAAAACCATAATTAAAAATTATACTTTTACTCTGTAGTTCTCTAAATCAAGACTTAATCTTTCTCAAAACTGTAATAGTCTTTAGATAATCTGTTCACTGATTACGATATTGCTCTGGGCAAAACGCGAAAACATGAAGTTTTCGTCACGAATCGAATACACGCTCTTAATCCGGGTAAAAGGCTTGGCTTTCCAACACAAACGTAGATACAGGTCTTGAAACCAATAGTTCGCATGAATACCTGTACGTATATGTAGTACGAATTTCTACAGATCGTAGGATGAGCTACGGAGCGTACAAACATCCGTAGGTTGTACAAATGTTAGGTTCGTTGCGGTTATATTGTAGCAAAGGTGATTCGCAATCGGCGTTCTATGTTCAGTTTGTTTAGGTAACGGTACAGACTATGTATACTGGTAGATAAATGTGTTATTTTTGTGGATTTATAGGACAAAGTTCACTTAAAATAATACCTACCTAATTTATATATTTATATTAGGATATACATTAAAAAATACATATAGTTAATACCATTAAGTATTTCATAAGTGTACTCCTTCACTTACAGGAAGCTAATAATAAAATGAATTACGAAGTGGAATACAGACACAACAATTACTGTAAGGTTTTAAAAAATACTATAACAAAACATCCGTTGGAAAATTGTCCGTGTGGTGTCGGATGTAAAGAATAGCACCATCCCATATCTTCTCGTGGGTGTCGTAAGAGGCGACTAAGGAACATATCAGAGAATGGGCAGCAGCGTTCTCTGTGCCTTTGTAACAACCATACTGCGATCGCCAATCCAGGCGGAATAACCATAATCGCCCCTATTGGGGAGGCCTATATCCAGCAGTGGACGTCTTTAGGCTGAAATGATGATAACAAAATAGCTAACATTAAGATAAACCAGACATGTGCGAGTCGGACTCGCTCACCGAGGGTTCCGTACAAATTTGTAGGTACAGTATGCAAAAGAGATAAGTATCCATGTCGTCGGGAATAGTTGAAGATTTCTTAGAAACCAATGGGGGCTTTCAAATGAAATTTTATTAAATCATTGAACTGTTTATTCTCTATAAATTGTATTTTATTTTATTCATAAAAACTTATCGGTTTCTAAGTAAACTTCAACTGTTTCCGGCGACATGGATACTTATCTCCTTTGGTGACCGTACATATCCATACTAATATTACAAATATGAAAAAGTAACTCTATCTGTTACGTTTCCAAGATTAAACGGCCGAACCAATTTTGAATAAATTTGGTATAAAAATAGCTTGAACCCTGGGAAAGTACATACTTAGGGTACTTTTTAATTCGGGACTTCGTCTGCGATTCGAAATACTTTCCGTAGCAACCGGACACGTTGTATTCAACTGTGGAATCATCCCTTTACAGAATTCCTATTTTTAATAATAATAAGAATATATACTTTCAAAAATAAATATAGTATTTATTGCATTGACAAATATTCTGAAAATTTACTCTAAGCACCGCTCCTTCATTCAGCAGATTTATCTCCCGTAATAATAGTTGAATATTTCGTATATTTTCCTTTGGATCTACCGGTTAAGGGGCTATTAAACGACTTTTACAGATTTTAAACTGCCAATCACGTCTAAATGTGCAGTGTAAATGATTTGAAAAAAATATAGTATGTTAAACTAGAACATTCTCTTAATCATACAGAAAGTGAATATTTTTGATTACGTTCATATTAAATAGTTTAATTAACTCGTGAAGTTGTGTCTGACGCGGACAAAACATTGACAATCACACAAAATCTACCTGGTATAATTAAACGAAACTTACACTATCTTACAGACAATTTTATTATCTATCTTTTAGTATACGCCTTTTTTTTAATTTTGAAAGAATAGGTACTACTTTCATTTATTTTTTTGACTAAATTTTGAAAGTTTTCGACGCAGACTGCGTCCGTTCTGCATCAGTTCTGCGTCCAAAACTCTCAAAGTTTAGTCGAAAAAATTAAATAAAAGTAGTATTCTTCTTCTTGGCAGTTAAGTTGGTACATTTTCCAACGTTGTTGTTTACTCAGCAAAGAGCTGGAAAATCCAACGTTGGCTTTTCAACTGTACTGTAAAGATAAGTGAGTAACTATCCTTTGAGTAAAATATTCTTAACATAAAAGGAAAATTATGACGAATAAATTAATATAAGTGTCTGTGTGTGTGTATAAGTGTCTGGGAATTCTTACAGAAAACGCTGTTATCTTTAATTAAGTCTTCTGACAACCCTGGGAAAGATAACGAAGTTAATTTCTTGACTACAGCCTAGGTTACCATTTGGGAGTATCCTGCACAAAGACCTCGCGCAAATTGGAGACGAGTATTGTTTCGTTTGAGAGACCTACGATTTGACTTGTAAAGACGATTGTTATGAAGTCTAGTTTGAATAAAAGAAAAAGAAAGCAATATTTTGTTTCTAACTTTAGGCTGCGACTTCATTCGCGTGGAATACAAGTGTAGGTACCATTGATAAAACATATCAATAAAGCTTTCTCCAGTGAATTGTTTTTGTAGATAACCTGCCCCGTTGTCCTAGGTGAACGACAAACGCGGTAATGCGTCGCGACGCGAAAATGTCAAATAGTCGTTGTCAGGTACTTGTGGGCCTACGTTGTCGCCTTAGGTCGGGTTGTTTCAAACAGTCGGTTAACGTTACATACGGACGGTTAAAAAGTTACTATGACTGATGATGTTTAACGTACGTTAAATGTAACGGCTTGTTTCATGACATAAAAATCAGTCAGTTAAAGTTATTCAAAAAGAGATTCCATCATATTTTGACGTTTGAAGTAGCTATTTGACAACACAAAATTACGATGACTGGTCAGTTATGGTAATAGTAACTTTTCGACGTATGATTTTGTGAAACAACCCATTTTTTTGATTTGACGATAGTTAGCGCCATGTTTGACTATTACCGGTCAGTAATGGTTAGTTGAAGCAGGCCCTTAATCAAAGTGCGACACAACGCGGCAAGTGCGAATTTGTTTTTTGCGCGACCAATAGTTTATTGATAATTAAATATTTACTATTATAAGTACTGTCTCGGGTTCCATTCGCGTACGGAACCAATTTTGTGTGGTATACAGGTCGCAGTTCGGGTCTGGTTTTACAAATAAGTTGAAAATTCTGAAATACCAAGTAATGGGATAACCCTCAACATAATATAATAATATGAATGTTAGGCACATTCGCTGATTTGTATTCACATGTCAACTAGAGGAATTTGAAATTCCGAAAGTGTGCGTAAGTGTCTAAACACACTATGCCGAAGTTACGCGACCGAAGTTCGGCATAATTACGCCTGCAATGCTATTTGAATTACTGACGACACACTATGCCGATATTACGTCGCGTCATAGCGTACAGCCTTACTTCGGTCGGGCATAAGATCAGCGGCAACTTATTCTGTGAGCACACATTAATAACAAGATCACTTTGTTTTGCGTCTGTCTGTCCAACTGTGTAGATTACACGACACGACGCCACGACAGCGCTCGAGACACTGAATACACACACAAAGTTTCGGAACTGAATTTCTGCCGCGTAAGTTCGGCAAATATGGTGTGTCATATCAGCCGAATACGTCGGAACGTAAAATCAGCCGCCGAACTTGGGTCGCGTAACTTCGGTATAGTGTGTTTAGACACTTATCATACCTAACCTATTGACCGCCACATCAAAAAAACAAAAGCGTGCCCTCGACGCCATGCTACGAATCACTATATGGAAGTACGTTTCTAAATGTAGTGCCATAGAGTAGTAATTAGTCTGTCATGCTTGTACAGGGCACGCGCTTGCTTGTCACGTATTTGTGACAATGGCGTTCAAAAGGTTAAATTCATCGCCTATTAGCATAACTGTGTTCCTGTTTGTAAAGGATGGATGCCGGCAAAATTGCGACTAGGAATGATGGTTAAGAAATGAGATTTTTCAACTCCGCCTTTATTTGACGTGCGAACGTATAACAACATCGTATGAGGACGTGAGCAGCAAGATATTGCACGTTTTTACTGGCATTTGCATTTCTTTACACGAATGAACATAACGTTACATCGTGCCTTTTTACCCGAAGAGTAGACAGTGGAGTATGAGAGTAAAGCCAAGTAGGAAACTGTGATTCAAGCCCGCCAAACTATTGTTGGCACTCTAAACACCAGTTTAATCTTACACTGGGTGCAGTTCATCGAAAATATTTATTTACATAATAATTGTATTCAGGTACTATTCAGCTGCATCCGATTAGACTGGAAGCCGACCGCAACATAGGCTGAAATGGTATTTATTATTATTTATTTATTTATGAAATGGATGAACACCCATCCACGGACCGACTGCGGCAAGCGTAGCTTAACCATGACCGATCGATTTGTAAGGGTTTTATTTATTTAATTATTTATACTTCATGCACAAAGGTACAAAGGCGGACTTAATGCCTTAGGCATTCTTACCAGTCAACCAAGGGTGGTGAAGGGATAACATGGCAGGTGAATTACAAAAAGTAATATTTCAAAAGTAAAAAAAAAAAATAATAATATAAACTACACATACATAATTATATCCTGGAATACATACACCGAAATAAATATATACATACCCATATTATATATGTATATATATACGAGTCCCTCTGGCCACAAAATATAAAGGTTACAGAAGGACCGCTCCCGCCATTTTCAAAAATTATTACTTAAACTTGCCGGACTCACTAGGGCTGCTACTGTATTGACTCTGTAGGTTTTATTTGTCACAATATGAAATTTTATTGACACTGGTTGGAACTTTTTGCAATTTTTTTAACAAAATTTTCCTGTTTGTCATGAAAACATAATTTATTCATTTTGACAACACGTGTGACAATCGAAATTGAAGCACAAAGTACGTAAGAGTACTCAGAACAAACCGCTATTTTACTCACGCACACATTAACATTACGTTTATAGGAAATCTCAAGCAGTTTCAAGCAGTCTCAACTGTCACGTTTTGTCTAAATGAATAAATGAGAGACATTGACATTTCATGACGAACAGAAAAAAATTGTTATAAAAAAAATGCAAAGAGTTCCTGCCAGTGGCAATAATATTTCATAATGTCACAAATAAAACCTACAGAGTCAATACAGTAGCAGCCCTAGTCAGTCTGGCATGTTTAGGTAATTATTTTTGAAGTTGGCGGGAGCGGTCCTTCTGTACCCTTTATATTTTGTGACTGAAGTCTGCTTGAAACTGCTTGTCAATGTGTGCGTGCGTAAAATGGCTCCCACAAAATAGGACTGTATTATAATTATATTGTAAGGACATCTAAAACGGTGGAAAGCTGTGACCAGATACGAGCATGTCTCAGTTTGGAAGTTGTTGAGTCACTTTTTGAATGCCTCTTCAGTACATACAAAGTCTTTTTATAGCACCCACGGCATAAATCTGTGTAGAAAGAGGCTTTGTATATAGCTTCGAGCTGCTGCTGAAAAAAATTTATTTATTTATTTATTTATTTATTTTTACATCATCACCACTACCATAACAGGTTACCCCAAATCGGTAGCGTGGCCCTTAAACAATATTACAATACTAACACTAACTAATGACATATCACATGTAAGGCAATTTTTGTGAACTCATTCAGAGAACAGGAAAATACGTCTTGCCTTTCCGCGATTTCGTTAAGAGTATGCAAGGCGCGCGTCATTGGTGCTTTACCCAGCATGTTGGTTCTACCGCGAGGCACCGCCAGCAACCGCGGTCTCCGTCGCCGCGACACGTAATTATCCGGCACATTCAGACACATGCTTAAGCACACCAGGGTTAGTTTTTTTACCACGCATTAACATAAAAAAGTATGTTATTAGTGCCAAGTCACTTCTTGTTTCCAGCTTGTTGTACCCAACCATACCCAATACAAATAGGGTTGGGTACATCAATGGATAAAAAGGATAGACTCCATAAAGTTTCATGTACAAGTACCGTGTGAATTTATTTTGTATGCGCTCTAGCATTAGGCCATACTTGGTTTCATGCGGAGCCCATACAGCCGCATTGAATTCTAATTGCGATCTTACGAGTGCGTTGTACAGAGCAGCTATAGCTTTTATGTTTTAAAAGCCTACTGCCCTACGAAGTATGAAACCTAAGCTTCTGTAGGATTTCTTGCAAACAGATGTAATATGTTCACGAAAAGTTAGTTGAATGACTTACTACTACTTATGACTTATGACTTACTACTACTACTACTGAAATACTGATGGAATCCTAAAACATTCAGATGTTTTTGTTCAAATGTTAGGTAGGTAGGTTTTCAATGTGTAGAGGCCAGTTCATAAAGCTACAACCACAGTATAGATATTAGTACTACCGTACAGTAGCGACACGCTCCGCCCCCCTCTGAAACCGTTCCTCACCTCTCCCCGTGTCGAACGACTAGCTCTGGGAACTGCGTTTTTGTAGACACGCACACACATGCACGTATCTGTACAGTCTGTTATTTTAATATTAGTGTAGGCAATTATATCGTTTCGTTTCTATGGAGTGTCGCGGGTGTGCTACAACAATCTGTCTTTCTTTACATTTTACATGCCAATTTCTTAATTATTGTAATAATGTAGCAGCGGTAACTAACTAAACTTTGGAATCTGTGATTTTTAAATTTGATTCCATAGATAAAAAAGGTCTAGTCAGATTTTAAAATTCTATTCTTGTTTTTGAAATCAAGAACGCGATTCGTTCGAAGTGAGATTCAAAAAATCAAATTTTATTTTACGGAAAAGTTTACTTACATTGTAATTTGTAATCTAGTGTTATCAATTTATCATAGTTGTATAACATAATTTTGTTTAATAGTTTTACTTCTAGTTTTCGTGCATTGTATAATAACTTTTGAATTCTTTTCTACATTTTGAGTTTCGAATTCGTCGAATACATACTGGTTGTCGGTGGTAATATGAAAATAACAGGCTGTTATTAAGTAACAGATATTTAGGGCTGTTATTTTTATGTAACAGTAACAGGAGTAACAGATATTAAAATTGGCCTGTTATAACCCACCTCTAGTGCCAACGACGTGTGTACGGATCGCGAACGTTGGCGCAGATTTTTTTAGTTTTTTTTTTTTTTTTTTTTGGTACGGGGTGGAAAATCCTCATGGATGTCCTCCGCCCTGGGGCGGGCGGAGGGGTCTGTCAGACTCTTACTGACTACAAACCACCCCGATGTTCCATCTCACACCTACGTCGGGGGTCGCGGGAACTGGAGATACTTCCGCAACCCCCGGCTGGTGCCGCCGGCCCGCTGCAGCGGGCCACTTCTCGGGTCAGGGGGGGGAGTGAGGTGTTAGACTCCCCCCCGGACATCTTAGAGGGGCGCGCGTGGAACACTACGCGCCGCCACCTCGGGTCCTGGTGTATGTGGGGGGCGACAGACGTCCCCGACTCTGCCGCCCCTGGACCCATTTAGGGGGGCCGGAAGAGGGCGTTATCCGCCCTTCGCCGACGCCCGGTGCGCCTGCTGCGGGCAGGGTGGGAGGTTGAGATTTCCCTTTCCCTTTCCGCAGCCTCCTTCTGCGACATGACACTTTCGCAGAAGGAAACCACCTCGTCCCAGGACTCTGCGCTGTCGACCATAGACTCGACCACGGCCGACAGCGACAGGTCACTGCCTACTTCTGAGACGAGGGCACGGCGCGACTCCTCCCAAGCGGCACACTCCGCCAGCGTATGCCGCGCCGTGTCCTCCCGGCAGTCGACGCAGTGGTGACACCGGGCGTCCGGCTCCCTGTTTATGCGACACAGGTACTTCCCGAACGCCTCGGCCAACTCCCAACGCTTGTCCCAACGTTGGCGTCAATACCATTTTCTAGATCCATACGTTGGACGAGACGAGAGAGTTGGGACCAACGTTGGGGCCAACGTGTGAAGCCAGTCTAACACTCTTTCTCAATACACTCTCTATTTCTTACTCATTCTTGTGAGTGTCTGTGTGCTTAAAACATAAATCAAATGCGAGAGTAACTTCGTTACTTTTTTATTCTCATGTACACCGATGATACTTTTGCGACCAACGAGGTAATGTTTATAACTTAACAAACACAATACCACTTATCATTCCGGCAATAACACTAAATACGTGCTTATTTAGTGTAACAGAAAGACGTGTTAACAGAATAGTGACTTTATTACTAATTAGTAAGATTAGAGTTCAAACCACTAACATTAAAGAGGCTATATCTTAGCCTAATAGAGCTATAAAATGTTAAGCTTACATTAGTATTTAAGTAGTACAGAAATAGATTTACAAGAGCGCAAAAAGATCTGTATTTTTTGTACAGCAAGAATATGATTGTAACTCAAAACTGCCAAAAAGTGAGTTACGATGTTGTTCCTTGCAGGTGTCGATTTATAATACTAAGGGCGGGTTGCCTCAACTATACATTACTGACCGGTAATAGTCAAAAATGGTGCTAAATATCATCAAATCAAAAAAATGGGTTATTTCACAAAATCGTACGTCAAAAAGTTACTACATAACCGACCAGTGAACGTAATTTTGTGTTGTCAAACAGCTAAGTCAAACATCAAAATATTATGGAATCTCTTTTTGAATAACTTTGACTGACGGATTTTTATGTCAAAGTCAAAGCATTTATTTCAATTAAACCATTTGCAGGCACTTTTGAATACTCAAAGTGTCAGTTAGTTAGTCAGAAATTTGAAGCTAGTTGCTCGTTCCAAAACGTAGGGTAAGTCTCTATGGAGAAGAACGAGCAAGAAACTCCACGGACACTCTTTTCAATCAAGCTTTTACAAAATCCAGGCTACGTTATTCTGGTTGCTTCTATATGTGAAAACAATGTAAGTGAAGAGAAATCCAAAACATTCTAATTAAAAATAAATTTATATAAAAGCCATGGCAGTTAAGAGATGACCAATCTCAACTGACAGCGCCCGTTCACGAACATGACGCGCGGATCAGCACCACTTAGCTCAACCATTTTGAAGGGAACCGAATGATCTAACCCGCACGACACCATCAGCGAGACATTTGAGCGAGCATGACAATGCTCTCAACTGCCATGCTCATTTATGTCAAACACATTGAATAAATAAAAATGTCATGAAACAACCCGTTACATATTTTAACGTACGTTAAACATCTCACGTCATAGTAACTTTTAACCGTCTGTATGTAACGTTAACTGATTATAATAATAATAATAATAATATGTGGGGACATTTTCACACACGGCCATCTGACCCCAAACTAGGGAGACCCTGTACTATGGGTGTCAGACAGCTGATATACATACACAAATACATTTTTTTTTTTGTAAATACATACATATATAGATAAACAACACCCAGACACAAGGCAAACACAAGTGCTCATCACACAAATGTTTACCCTGGGCGGGAATCGAACCCGCAACACGCTGCACAGCAGTCGATCGCTCAGCCACTGCGCCAACCGTGTCGTCGGATTGTTTGAAACAACCCGCCCTAAGTAGGTAAAGTAGTATGGATTAGTATGGATATAAGTCTAAGTATCTAAACACACTATGCCAAAGTTACGCGACCTAAGTTCGGCGGAGGACTTTACGTTCCAACGTATTCGGCTGATATGACACACCACAAGTGCCGAACTTACGCGGCAGAAATTCAGTTCCGCAACTTTGTGTGTGTATTCAGTATCTCGAGCGCTGTCGTGGCGTCGTGTCGTGTTATCTACACATTTGGACAGACAGACGCAAAACAAAGTGATCTTGTTATTAAGGTGTGCTTACAGAATAAGTTGCCGCTGAACTTACGCCCGACCGAAGTTAGGCTGTACGCTATGACGCGACGTAATTTCGGATAGTGTCGTCAGTAATTCAAATAGCATTGCAGTCGTAATTGTGCTGAACTTCGGTCGCGTAACTTCGGCATAGTGTGTTGAGACACAAAAATCGCCAATCCACCTTGAGCGCACGTGGTGATCAATGCTCGTTGCTTCTCTGTATCAGAAGAGGCCTTTGCCCTACAGTGGGACAATTCTAGGCTAGTAGGTATTTCAACTAACTATTACAATAATGTAGGTATTTCTTTTGTTTCAGAGCCAACTTGAAAACATTGTTTTTTCCGCTTTAAACACGTGCCTGTTTAGGGGATTCAGAATAAGGTTGGAATGGAAATGGGACTTTATTCATGAGTTGATCACGTGGCAGGGCGAGCCGACGCGAACGGGCACGTGAGTAAAACCATATACCTACAATCAAAACTATATAATGTTTCTCAATACTGTACTGGTTTTTAAACGTTTTACGAACGGTTTTTGAACGTCGGCTGACGCTGAAAACCAGCGCCGTGACTTAGCGCCTTCGTGCGCGGGCCACGACATTTATGCTGAGCGTCAGCCGTTTTTCGTGGCAGTGACGCATATTTCTGTCTCGTACGTTTTTATAGTTTATTTTTAGTTTATTGGATTTGTTTTCTACAACATGTATCCACTTGTTTTAGTTTAAGTCTTGTTGTGTAATGTGCGTCGCTTTCTCGTGAATAAATGGTTTTTCTTTCTTTCTTTCTTCTTCTTCTTTCTTTTAAGCTATTGGGTTTTAAACCGTCTTTCTGGTTTTAAACGATTTAAAACCAGTCTTATCGGTTTCGTAATGGTTTCAGTGGTTCTAATGGCAACATTCCCATTAGAACCACTGAAGCCTTAAATTCCTCTCCCGCTCTCTCTGCTGCCTTACTTAGGAAAAATGTTAAGAAATGCCCTTTGGAGTTTAGGTTTCAACATACAAACCCCCAGGCTGTTATAAAAGCCTTTAAAGATCTTAAAATTAAATCAACAGAAGATCTTTGGGGAATGTCTGTAAAAGTCTGTAAATCTATTATCGAAACAATTGCGCCCTATTTAGCTCTCATTTTTAACACCAGTGTAAACCAAGGAGTCTTTCCGGATCTGATGAAACACAGTAAAGTAGTACCATTGTTCAAATCCGGTGATAGTAAAGACCCCAACAATTATAGGCCTGTGTCGATTCTACCAGTTCTCAGTAAGGTGTTTGAAAAGTTAATGCTCAATCAAATGTTACATCACTTTAATAAAAATTCCATCTTTCATGAACAACAATACGGTTTCACCAAAGGGCGTTGTACAACTGACGCCGGTGTCACCCTAATAAAGAACATTTTTAGCGCTTGGGAGGAATCGCAAGATGCCATTGGAATCTTTTGCGACCTCTCAAAGGCGTTCGATTGCGTTGACCACGAGACACTATTGCTGAAACTGGAGCACTACGGGATTAGTGGAGTATCTCTTGATTTACTAAGGTCATACCTGAGGGATAGACAGGCAAAAGTTCAGGTTAACGGTGTGAACTCATTGGGGTCAAAAATGACTATGGGCGTTCCTCAAGGCTCAATATTAGGTCCATTTCTATTCTTAGTCTATATAAATGATTTACCCCAATTACTTCAAAACCAACCGAAGATGGTGTTATTTGCCGATGACACTTCATTGATTTTTAAAGTAGACAGACGGTCACAACATCTTGACGACGTAAATGACGCTATTCTTCAGGTTCAAAATTGGTTTACGGTAAACAATTTGGTACTTAATGAAAAAAAAACCAAATGTATTCGATTCATTTTACCAAATGTTAGGAATAGCAATTGTGACATCATTCTAAATGGAGAGAAACTGGAATTTAATAGTCAAACGGTTTTCCTGGGAATCACGCTAGACGAGAAGTTGCAATGGGGACCTCACATAACATCTATTGCGGGGCGACTAAGCTCCGCGGCTTATGCTGTTAGAAAGATAAGACAGTTGACAGATGTAGAAACTGCGCGTATGGTCTACTTTAGCTACTTTCACAGCATTATGTCGTATGGTATTTTACTGTGGGGTCGGGCTGCCGACATTGAATCCATTTTTATCTTACAAAAAAGAGCTGTTAGAGCCATTTATAATCTACGTCGCCGCGATTCTCTTAGGGAACTATTTAAAAATATTAATATAATGACAGTGCCTTGCCAATTTATCTATGAAAATATTATGTACGTAAGAAAAAACCTACATTTATTTAATAAGGTTAGTGATAGACATAATATTAATACTAGAAACAAAGACAAAATAGCTCAACCATATTTTAGATTGTCTAAAGTTCATAAATCTTTTATGGGGTTCTGTGTTAAGTGTTATAACAAAATTCCTAGTGATATATTGCAACTAAATGAAAGAAAATTTAAAACATATATTAAAAGTACACTCTGTAAACAAGCATATTACAGTTTAGAGGATTATATCCATGATAAGAATGCTTGGAAACATGCTGGTCCGGGCTCCATAGGACAATCTACAGTCTAGACAAAATCAAACGGATTGCTAATTAAAACTAATTAATTTATACTTAGTATATACATTATATTTAATTCTTGCTTTGGGTCACACACTGGTTCATAGGTTCATAGTTTGTTGAAATGTATGGAGTGGTGGTCTACTTTTACAATAATTGTAAATAATAATATGTGAACACTATGTACCTATGTATACAACTTAGCCTGCTGTCATTCTTTATCTTGTAATACTTTGTACATACTTCAATATAGTGTTTTTATGCAAGGTCCATCGTATTCACGTATAATTATATAACTGAAAACTGTAAATGCAAAATATTGTAGTTACACATTTTTTTTTAAAAGAGTGAGTATGGAGTTTCTTGCCCATTCTTCTCCATACGAAGCTACCTTTTGGAATGGGCAACTAGAATCAACTTTATATTTTTTTATTATGACGTTCAAAAGTGCCTTTTTAATGGTCTAATTGAAATAAATGATTTGACTTTGACTTTGACTTTGACTTTAAAATCTTTTTTCCAATATATTAAATTGAGACATCACAAGATGTGATCTAGACCTCACCTACTCCCTGATTTAAAATAAATAAAAACAAAAAGGTGGCGTTGCCGTATCAATATCTGTTTATACATACATATGGTAAAAAATTGTAACGACGACGTCAAAACTGTATATTGAATATTTTTGAAAAAAAGTATTTTTTTTAAACGTTGCCCCACCACCACGTGGGTTCGTTTTACAAACATTTAAACTCACATACACAAACAGCCAGACCCGGAACAACTATCTGTAGGCCATACAAATATTTGTTCCGTGCGGGAATCGAATCCGCGACACGCAGTGCAGCAGTCGATCGCTCAACCATTGCGCCAACCGTTTCGTCAATTGCTATGAGGTTGGGGAAGGATTCTGATCTGTCGAAAATATAGCTTTTAGAATGTTTGTCTGTTGGTATGTTGGAGTATCACGCAAATACTACCGGATATATTCTGTTCTAAGTTTGCATAAATATTCCACATAAGTTTGTTCAGTTCATGTTCACTTTGACTTTGACTTTGACTTCATAGGCTATAAACTATAACGCTATTTGCTTTGGGGAATGAACACAGGAAGGTAACATCCTGATAGCAGTCTCTGATTCTATTCCCTTGATAATAGATAAGTCGAAGCAACAATGTTAGGTGCAATATTAAAACAGTATCTATGGAAATTTTATTTCAATGGCTTAAGAACCAAAACTAAGTGAATTTCGACACCACGTCAGGTGAAATAGCAGGTGCACTAAAGTCATATCATACACTCCTTCTGCTAAATGTTTAGTCCTGGGTATGGCGCTAGCTAATTACCAACCAGGCACAAATCTGAACTTAAACAGAAATAAACCTTATATGAAATCCACTAACACAACATTTAGCAGTCACGCTTGCAACCACTAGACTAGTTTGGAGAATTATGAAGACGTAGAATCCAATGCAGAACAGAAAATGATAAAAACGGTTTTTCAAAAAAAAGAAAACCGCCTTCAAAAACTAAAAAGTGATAAATAACTTTAGCACAGAACACACATTACTTTACTTTCGGAAGTCGGTGGCGGTGGCTTTGTGTTTGTTGTTTTGTATTGACACCGACTTCCGAAAGTAAAGTAATGTGTGTTCTGTGCTAAAGTTATTTATCACGTTTTAGTTTTTGAAGGCGGTTTTCTTTTTTTTGGAAAAACGTTTTATTTTTCGTTTTTTAGTGTTGCCTTAACATCCAAATCCATTAAGAAACGGCAACACACTTAAAAGAGATTGTAAGTCCTCCAGTGATTGAAGAAACTAAAACGTCGTCTAAGTAATTTTTTTGGCGAATTTGTTGATTTTCTCAAAAAAGGCTGTACCAATTTTGATAAAAATTATATGGGACCAATAGGTCCGAATACGGAATAAACCCCTTTCGAACAAAAAAATAATTTTGCAAATACGTTTATATATGACAGAGTTATGCCCGAACATACATAAAAAAAAATATATATAAACATTCGAATTGATAACCTCCTCCTTTTTGAAGTCGGTTAAAAAGTAACAAGAAAAAAAGTAATAATAAAAAACTTATAGAAAAACTACTTATAGTACTTTTAGTTATAGGCAATAGACGTTCTCTATCGTTAAGATACTTGTCTAGACAAATGAGTCGTGAAGACTGTGCGGAGACATTTCACAAAGGACTAAGTACAGTTTGATCTGACAGGCAAAGTATAGTCTGCAGAAATACGAAGGATTTTGAAGAAATAATTAAACTTTTCTTTCTTCTTTTTTTAACTTTGCCCCACGCTAAGAATTTCTCCTCGATCTTATACAATTATGATAAGGTTGTTAATGATCAAAATAAGTCATTTTGTTGTAGTCTCATGCTGGCACTTCACTTGGCGTATTTGTGCAAGTATTCGCCTCATTTGGTTGAAACAAAATTATTAAACTCTATGAACCTTGAAATAAACTCTATTTTGTATAAAAAAGGCGATCATTTGCACAAATACGCGCCAAGTGAAGTGCCAGCATAAGAAAGAATATGATTGACTGTGAGCTTTTGAGCTGAAAAGTTTGTGTTTTTTTTTGTTTTATCGTGTCACTTTCCCAGAGATTGACTACAATTCCGATGCGGAAAATTATTTCGTTAACAGCTACGTTAAATAAAGCAGTCAAGGATAATTTAGCTTCACGTTGTCCTTGAATGTCAAATGCTATATTTTATTTAAAAAGGGATGCTAATGTATGATAAGGTCGTTAATTAAAGATCAAAATGACTCATTGTTTTAGTCACTTGTTTTTCTCAAAGATTTTGGAAACGAAGTGTTTTTCCTGTAATGTTACTGTTACCCACCCTTGTTTAATGCCTGTGTTCTCTCAAATTATTGGCTCACATTTTACCAATTTATATTTTAAATTCCATTTAATCTATACTAATATTATAAAGCTTCTTATTATAAAGCTAAGTCTTTTTTGTTTGTATGTTTGGTTGAACGCGCTAATCTCAGGATCTACTGGTCCGAATTGAATAATTCTTTTTGTGTTGGATAGTCCACTTATCGAAGAAGGCTATAGACCCATGCGAAGCCGGGTCGGGTCGCTAGTGTTGAATAATTGTTGAACAGTGATAGTTTTGTCGTGTTTCATGTTAGATAGTTATGGTTTGTATAGGCCGCAACTCTTTCGAAAATGCATTAATACTAAGGCCGGTCATACACGGGCGTTTTCAAGTTGCGTCTGCTTAGTGAACTATAGTTCTGTAAGTCCAGTAAGTCGATTCTGTAAAATTCAAACAACAACTCGCATCTCACATCGCTATTAACTCTCACTTCGCATAAGTTTCAAAATGACCTTGATATATTTGACACTTTGAATCGGGTTCGAGTGCGAAGTGAGTGTCGAAGTGACGGGGAAATTACCTTACAGAATGCCACTTATTACATCATCTCATACTTTATCTGTCAAAATCTCCCTGTCAATTTAGTTCAACTCGCTGACACGCTCGCAAGGGTGGCGCTAGTGTAAATTCGAATTATCAACCGAGTTTTTAGAATGTCAATCAAGAAACTCACAGCGGATTCAACTTCGAAGTTTAGAATGAGGTCTTACAGAATCACACCCCAGTAATGTAGCAGTTGCCCCCTCGCCCGTGCATCGCGCGCGCCTCCGATCGCGTGCGTCTGATCTAGCAGTTGAAACCGAGCAGCGGCAGTTATCAATGGTAGCTTCAAGCTGTTGACTATATTCCTTATAAAGTTGTTAGTAAAGCTTATAACTATGTTAGTACCTTATACATACTAATTCAAATTATCATTACCTTACATTAGGGCGGTATCCTGAGCAAATAACCTTGAGCATTCGTTCCCTCTTCGCCGCGCAAGGGATACAGTAGCGAAATACGCTCAGATTTTAGAATTAAATCTTTATAAAATCACATTTTGAAATTTTGAAAAAAAAATCTACCAATATGTTCACCGAATTAATGGCTACTTGCCGAGGAGATGCATGTTTTCAATAATTATTTCTCATTTCTGTGGTTTCGTTGTGAGGAGATTAGTTAAATACTAGAATTCGTAAACAAAAATCAGATCTACCATTTTGGAGTCAATATTTTGTAGTAATTTATTTTTAACCGACTTCAAAAAGCAGAAGGTTCTCAATTCGTTTGGTTTTTTTTTTTATTTGTTGATATTTCTTTTAGATATAGAGTATTTAGGTCCGAAAAACTGAAAAAAAAAACCGGCTAGGGCTGCGATTTGCACAGGGACGCGCCTTAAAACGAACACCACCAGATCTGTGTAGCTTATTTCAGTGCCGCAAATAGGACACTCAACCCTCTTCGTAATGGTGCTTAGAAGGCCGTTGAAGCTGCCCCGCACATGAGGCCACTCTCTTGCGCACTCTTGCTCTAAAGCAGTCGCTATTGGCATCCGCAAACACCCCCGATGCGCTACAGTATCGTGACAACCCCATCAACATCCTAAACCCGTTATTGTAAATGATCTGCAGGGCACTGAAAGCTCTCTGCCACAGGCTGCAGGCGTACAATGTCTTGCAGTACGCCTTAAACAGAATAAATGTCAATAAGTTTAATATTGATTTATTAGCTCGACCTGTCAATGTCACACTAAATGATTGATTGAAGAGTACCTATCAACAACAGTAGCAAATTAAACTTATCTAGAAGTTTTTGGAGTAAACAATCTTCGAGATTATTTCGTCGACATCTTGAGGTCCCTAAGGGTCGTTATCATAATATCATATCTCTTTACAAATGGACGTTATCGGAATTGACAAAACGTTGCTATCTACGGCTTTGAGACTAACGGGAACTGTGATTATAATTATTTATTGGAGCTAATCTCACCAAGTCTCTTAAGTATTTTAACATTGCTATCAGCTATCAATGTAATCATTCATTTGAATTAGACCATTTGTTGCCTTTGATCGTCTTTAATTTACATAAGAAACAGAATTGGCTAAAGATATTGTGTACAGTTTTCTATGGGGAGGAAATCATTGGAATGGCGCCACATCATCAACTTTAAGTCTTTCGTGGTACGAGTTCCAACCCAGTATCTACAAACCTTCTTGTAAAAGAATTTTTGGCCGATAGGTGCCGTATATCGACGTTTCCGACGACAGTTACGGGACAGCACGCAGCGAAATACGACGCACGCCAACACGACACCGACGACGTAATGTGTACAGATAAAGCTGATACATACGGTTTTAATACGCAAGTACTAGTATATCCAGCGCCGTGGTTTGTCCTGCGTGGATAGCGGCATTTATGCAACGTTGCCCGTTTCGTGCGATAGTGACGCATGTTTCCGAAACGGCCATATTTTAATTTTTTTGAATCCGCTTGAATAGGGTATTACACCCATTTTTGAAAAGTGTCTCAATGAAATTCTGTAGTGCTAATATGCCACCAAAAAAACACAAAATTTTTATTCAATCGATAAGTGCCATAAAAATACATCTAAATTTTAAATTTTCAAATTTCGCGCGTAGTTTGACGAAAACGCCTCTTACTGGACGCCATATTGCTCAGCGTAAATGACGTCAGTTCGTTTTGTATCAAATGAGCTCATATTAAATATGATAATTGTATATCATTTAAAAATAATTAAAAGCATATTTTGTAGTAAGTGTAATAATGAAAAAATTACGTTGTTTACGAAAATAATAAAAGTACAAAGCCTATATATTACGCCAATCGGTTGACTGACAGTTGACAATTTTTTGTTTACACAGCCTTATAGCGTAATAACATGGCCGCTACTATTTCACGGTGTTTTAGAACAGATTAAAAATACTGAAAACTTTGAATTGAATTTATAAATTTGTTTTGTTATTTTATGAACTAAAACTTACATTTTCCGACTGCTTTATGCCTAAACTGTCTCAATAACATATTTATAGATTTTTTCTCGTTTAGAGTAAAATACCCTATTAGTTTTAGGCTTTGTAACAATGTTTATACAACATGTGCGTTGCTTTCGTGTGAATAAAAGGTTCTTCTCTCTTTCTTTCCTTTTAGTTTATTATAGTTTAAGATTATTTTGTGTATTTTATCTGTGGGCCTTAGATACCTGATAATGAAATGTTTATTTTTATTATTAGGCATATTCTAAGTTACAAGAACGTGTTCCTAAAAGTTTAAGTTGGTGGTTGGTAGGTACGATGAGTCATCGTCTACCTAGCCTTTTCGCAACTATATTTGGGTTGGGTAACTGGATGCAGTTGAATACTAGTCCCGACTAGTAGCGACTGCCCGTGTACCCTCTACAACCCAGTTGCTGGGTTACACAATACCCAGAAAGACTGACAACCAGTCTTAAAGACTGGTTCTCAAACTTTCTGGCATCTGAACACCCATACGACTGCCAAAATTCTACGAATGACATCCGGGAACAATAGCTTTACGTGTTTTCCGAAACACGGAGGGGGTCTCTGTATAAAGAGTCACCCATCCACGGGTTATCCGTGGCAACCGTAGCTTAATTTTGCCCGATTGATCCGTACAGCATTTATTTATTCACAATTTCCTCATGTCACACATAATGATTTAAATTTTATATTAAGGGGCTATTAAACGACTTTTACAGATTTTAAACTGACAATCACGTCAAAATGTGCAGTGTAAATGATTTGAAAAAAATATATGTTAAACTAGAACATTCTCTTAATCATTTAGTAAGTGAATATTTTTGATTAAGTTCATATTAAATAGTTTAATTAACTCGTGAAGTTGTGTCTGACGCGGACAAAACATTGACAAAACATGGACAAAACATTAAGGGAAAATAAAAAAACACAGTATGTTAAAAATCCAATAGGCTTTCCCTTTGACCGGTAACACTTTATTGTCCATAAATACAAAAGAAAACCTTCATATCAAAAATAAAAAAGTTTTTATTTCTTAAATGCCCGAACCCGATGACAACATTGAATACATAAACGAAACACTGTACATTTTTGTTTTTAATAAAAATGTACAGAGTAATAATACATTTGGAAATTTCCTTAAAAAGTAGATGAGCACTTGGACCCCACGACCCGAGGGTTCAACCCCAAACGGCTCAAAAATAAGGTTATCGCTTAGGATATTATACTTTCGCCGTTTACGCTCTCTGTTATTTAACTGACTGTATAGCTAGTTATTTAATCGTGACAATTTTCTTCTCTGCGAAACAAAGAAATTTATACTTCTAATTTACTGTCTTTCCCGCGAAATAAATATTTTTCCTTTTTAAAAACATATAAATCAACAGGATGCACTCTATCTGGCGGTAACAATGAGTAAAACAATAATACGCTCCCTGGCTTTCTAGGTCGCAACAGCTGCGAGTCATCCATCCTCCATTTTCCCCAACGCTTCACTTCGCATTCACAAAAGGTAAATTATTTTCCCTAATCAGCTTTCAACACCCTTTTCACATAACCGTAGAATTGTTACTAACTCACAAACTCATTAGGCGGTAAAATTATCTGCGTTCACACGTTTAGCCAATTTTTCGCACGTAATAACCTGTCTCTTCACTTCTTCACTTCACTTTTTAGTGCCTCCTTATCACCCACATCCATTACAGAACGGCAACACGGTTAAAACAGAGATTGAGAGTCCTCCAAAGATGAAAGATGGAACAAACGAAAACGTCTTCTCGGTTACTGTTGTTTTTTTTTTCAAAAAGCGCTGAATAAATTTAAGGTTGTTGTATACTAAAACCTTCTCCAGAATGTAACAAACACTTTTCTGAAAACCGCATCAAAATCGGTTCAGCCAAACGGGAGATAATCGCGGTCATACATACATACAAACATACAGGTCGAACTGCGAACCTCTTTTTTTTAAGTCGGTTAAAAAAAATAACTATTTTTATCTCGTTTTTTAAATCTGTTCTCTTCTAATAATATTTTTCTCTGCTACAACAGTTTTGTCATAGGTCAAATTGATATTCGTATTCCCAATAACTGAGCCCATTACAAAGTTTTAGACATAATTACATTCCCATTGTGGGCATTTTATAAGTTTTCTTCCTCCATTTGACAAGGGTTGACGTGAAAATGTAGTTTTTTTGTAGGCAATGAAAAGTTTTTTATATGCGAGTGTATTTTCCGACGAAAATGGCAGCCTGGTATCATTAAATAGGCCCTGACAGGTTATTATCACAGTAAAATAGTGACCAAAGTGGTGTAGAATTGTTAGGGTAAAGATGCATAAATCGTACCCATTAAGGGAAAATTGCTATTATAGGAAAAATACAAACAACGTTAACAAACAATAAAACCATTGTAAATCAAAACTTTGCGTTTTCTCCTAAAATAATGCATAACACAAAATATTAAAAAAATCATCTTGAGTAAAAAATATAAAATAAATATAAGGTACCTACCAGGTATGATTAAACGAAACTTACACTATCTTACAGACAATTTTATTATCTATCTTTTAGTATACGCCTTTTTAACCCCCGACGTAAAAACGACGGGGTGTTACCCGCTAAGTCAGCAATAGCTAAATAGGTAAAATAGCGAACTCATGGATTTGCAATGAGATTTGACTTACGCGGTACCCCGCCGCGACATTATAGCGCCATTTCAACGAACAAACATTTGATGGCTCAACAAAAGAAATTATTTTTTACTTTTTAAATAATTGCTTTTATGTTTTGCGTTGGGGGTTTTTTAAATTTTTAATTTAATTTTTTTTTAATTTTGAAAGAATACTACTTTTATTTAATTTTTTCGACTAAATTTTGAGAGTTTTGGACGCAGACTGCGTCCGTTCTGCATCAGTTCTGCGTCCAAAACTCTCAAAATTTAGTAAAAATCTGTAAAAGTCGTTTAATAGCCCCTTAAGATTGTAATAATAGTCTTAATTCGTACCCGTTAGTGATCGTCTTGCAGTTATCACATGCATTCGTACATCGTACTACCATCATCTACGCAAAGTACATGTGTAGGTACCCATTTATTGCACTGTATCATGTCCTCTGGCCGATCTTTATCACATATAAGACATAGCCATGTTTCAGTCACAGACACCCATCCACATAGCGACCGCGGCAAGCATAGCATAAATGAAAATTAAAAAAATATATGTGGGGTCATATTACTGATCGATCGGTATGGCCTTAGGGTGATACTATACAAATCGATCGATTGTCGATCGATGCCATCAATCGACATCGATCGACGTTGATCGATTGGTGTGGTAGGATTTGGCTGACCGACGGATGCCGTTCCACTAACTAATCGGTCGATTGCCGGTCGATGGCATCGGTCGACGTCAATCGATTAACCCCAGCTATAATCCGTCGACGTCGATTAATAGATTCTACCATCGATCGATGCCGTCGATCGACGATCGATCGATTGGTCTGGTAACACCCTTAGTCACGTCAGCTCTTGACAACTTGTAGCATTTTGGTTTAATTTTATACGACAAACACAATTAGTCATCCATTGATGTGAATAAAGGCTTCAATCTAAGCTAATACTATACATATTTTTTATCTTTGATGTTTTGTGGTCTGTTATTCAGTAAATATCTTAACAAATTCTTTACTAAATATCTGTAGTCACAATACCATAATTTTTCAGATACTTTCCAAGATCTGGCTGATGGTCTATGAGGACTGAGGGACTGCACTTTAAGGGCTGTAGTTTTTATTATATTTCTTTTACAAATTCCCAGATTAGTTCTACAATTGTTTTAAGACTAGTACTAAATCCAACGACTATTATTTTGCGAAAAATCAGTTCACACGCACATTGAGTGAGACGTGTATTATCAATTCAAAAATCGTTCATTTTTACGCTACGTTTACTCGTGTCC
Source organism: Charanyca ferruginea (assembly GCA_947361185.1). Classification (NCBI taxonomy): domain Eukaryota; kingdom Metazoa; phylum Arthropoda; class Insecta; order Lepidoptera; family Noctuidae; genus Charanyca; species Charanyca ferruginea. The sequence goes on along the minus strand of OX376061.1, from coordinate 28,235,193 downwards.
TCTGATAAATTAAATTGAATACAAAGTCGGGAATTTATTCAACTAATTTGTGTTTAAAAGGTTAAAGGGTGATTTTATTTAATCAGACATTATTTTGACGAATAAAAGCATTCCTATACGTTTCAAATGTTTCCGGAGATTATTTCTCAGTATGTACTTAACATACATTCCAAATTCGAACGATTACAATTTCGAAACAGAAAGAGCTTCTAGTGAAATTCGAATAGTATATTCTATTCAATAATATATCGGTAATTCTAAGGATAAACACATCAATCAATCAGACTTGTTCATGTTCTCTCCAGAGACCAAAAGTTTACCTAAAGCTGGTAAATAATACAAAATATTCACGAAAATGTTGGATACTTTGAAGGTTCGCAAAAATTTATTCTTAGGAAAGTTTAAACCGTAGTGTATGGCTTAGGAAAACTATAGGCTCCGCTGATATTTGGCTAAATTAAATACAGCACAGCTTGACGGCAATATTCTCATTATGGACTCAAAGACTTATGAAACTTCGCAAAAATAACATACTTGTATAATATTTTCATCATCAAAAGGCTCCCACACTTTAAATCACCACTTTATATCTCCATGAAACTGTTACCGTATGTAAAATACACAGCTCGCAGGTGAAAATCCAATTTGAAGTGGTTTGAACCAGATCACACCGGTTCGGGGCGGTTCAGAGCGATGGCGGTTGGAATTATTTGCATTTATATTAAAGGAAATAAACAATGCTGAATCTGTCAGTTATGTGGTGGTGCCTTAAATAAATTGTTGTTTGTTTGCGAGAATCAGATTTTCTTGTGTTAGAGTGCATCCAGAGATGTACTGTCACTATAATCAGCTGTGTTTAACACAATTAGGAGATGCTCATAAAAATGATAATAATACAGCCTTTTATTGTCCCACTGCAGGGCACAGACCTCTTCTGATACAGAGAAGGTACGAGCATTGATCACCACGTGCGATCAAGGCGAATTGGTGATTTAAGACTAATATTTATAAGTCCGTAGAGTCCGTCAGTAGTTTTCCTTCATCGATGTCAGTGATGTCCAAGTTAGAAAGTACGAATTAATTGAAAATGTCATGTTGGTACTTGCCGTTTTAGAAAGTTTATTTGTAAGAATATAGTACAATAAGGTGTTCCGATTATCATGGTTGATGGTATTACCAATTATGGTGATTACCATTTCTGGTGTACAAATATTTTCTTATAACTAAAATTGAAATATATTTATCACTCAGGAATTCGTTTGATGAGTCATAGCATTTACTAAGTAGTAAATCAAAGAGTTTGCACTTAAACTTGCTTAAATTAAGGCATTTTAAGCCATTTGGTAATTTATTATAAATTCGAATAGCCATACAGTACGAATTTATACTATACATTTTGGTGCGTTGATAAGGGATATGCAATTTATGAGGAAATCTACTTATTCTGTTAGTGACAGTTGTGTTTTTTTTGAAGAGATTTGAGTGTTTGTATACAAATAAACAAGTTTCATAAATGTACAGACTTGGTAAGGGTAAAATACAATGTTTTTGAAAAGCGGTACACAATTGTCTAAGTACTCTGCTCCACTAATTGCCCTTACACACTTTTTTGTGCCCTGAATGCTCTGATTAGATCAACCGGGTTGCCCCAGTTTAACCACTGAACAATCACGATTCTCATAGTATACATACCAAAATCACAAATAAACAACTTTCCTTAAAAACAGGGTTTAGTGAAGACCAACGGATTATTTGAAAAAACAAAATAATTTATCACTTTAGACGGATAATATTAATTACGCACGAGTAACAATTAGTACCTACAACCTTCCATAAGAAGTTATACCACAATAAACCCTTGTTTCTCCCACAGGCGACGGGGATGAAATGGAATGTTTTTTACTGAAATTAACATAAACATTTTGATTTATTACCAACCGTGTGCTCCGCGTAATACGGCTTAACGTGAGAGAAATTACGTAATTCATCAAAAAAGTTCACAAACAGGAACAAGAAAAGGGTTGCAAAAATGTCGAACGAAAGTCATAAAAAGCTCTCACGTAACATTATTAAAAAACTTTGCTAATTACTAACCATATTTATATAGGGTGAGTGGTAATTAATGACTGAACTTAAACCACTTTTTTTTTTAATGTATAACTTTACCGCACACTACTAACTTCTCCTGTACCATGGGTACGTTTACAAACATTAAACTCGCATACACAAACAGCCAGACCCGGAACAAATAACTATAGGCCATACAAAAATTTGCTCTGTGCGAGAATCGAACCTGCGACACTCTGAGCAGTTGCCAATCGCTCAGCCACTGCGCAAACCGTACCATCATATCGATACCTTAGGGTTCATTTGTCGTATAAACCAAAACCCTACTTCTCAGGAGAGCTAATAAATGTTTTTTTTTTATAAAAATTCATAACTTTTTTGTTTTAGAACTTATAAAAAAAATTCTAAGGTAAATAATAATAATAATAATGTATTCACATAAAAAATACACAAGCCATATGAAGTCCCTGACTCCTGAGCTAGGTTCAAAGACCTGTGTTACAGGAGTCCGTGTCTTCTCCCAATAGCTGTCACGAACGCAAAAATAAAAGCAGTTACAACAAAAAGGTAAAAGATTCTTGTAATTGTTAAAAAAAGGCTGCATTGTCAAAACGTACCTATGTGCTTCCATTTAAAAATTAGCTTGGATTTACGTCTTACAAAAAATAGTTTGAGGTGCTGATACTCTCACAATCGCATATCCATTTTTGTTAAATTTAAGGTTACGATTATTGTCGTAAAAACCTGTAGATGAAGATTTTTTTATTTATAAACCCTTAATATTGTTATTAAATAATAGAAATAACCAGATTCTGCTTATTCAAAACAATCCCATTGTTTCTAGAATGTGAAGGAATTAATTAATTTTAATCCTGCAATACAATAATAACTATAAGGATCGGCAATACAATTAAAACACTTGAATTAATGAACTACGAATATTTTTAAACTTAATGAAATATAAATATGCATTTAAACAGTAATCAACACCTCGTATTGTACCAATTATTACCATCATTTTTTCTATATCTACCTTTAGATACCATTTTCAACCGACTTCAAGAAAGAATCTAAGGTCTTCGACTGTATTTTGTTTTTTTTTTTGTATATTTGTTAAGCGATTTCTCCGGCTAATGTGAATCGATTTTGAAAATTCTTTTTATTTATGGACAGGGCATGCCTCTGGTTTGGACCCATATTATTTTATCGAAATTGATTCAGCAGTTTTTGAAAAATCTACTAAATCCCAATAAAAACTAATAGGTACCCAGCGTTTTAGTTTCTTCAATCTTTGGTGTACCACTGTTTTAACAGTGTTGCCGGTTCTTAATGGATTCGGTTAATAAAAAGGTACTAAAAAGTGATAAATAAAAAGCTTTTTCACAAAAAAGACAACCGCCTTCAAAATCTAAAAACTGATAAATAACTTCAGCACAGAACACACATGACTTTAGATTTGGAAGTCGGTGGCAATTAAAGACAAAAAAGCAGAACAAAGCCACCGACTTCCAAACCTTAAGTCATATTGTGTGTTTTGTGCTGAAGTTATTTATCAGTTTTTAGATTTTGAAGGCCGTTGTCTTTTTTGTGTAAAAGCTTTTTTCTACTAGGACACAAATGGGAATCCACCGGTCTTGGAGGAATAGAGGGTTAAAGTAGCAATTTTCATTTTTGATCTGAACGAATACGTATTCCAAGGGCCATTACAAACCTTCTTTCTAGACAAATATAATTCACTCAGTGGATAGGTACCGTGCATTTGATATTTAATGCGTTTTTGTAAAATTAAAGCGTATTTTGTTGAGGAAAAATTTTAATTATGTTTGGAAGAAAATTTAGTAATGACACTTATAAACAGGGAAACGTATTTGTAAAAAACTCATACATAAAGAATCATGGCGAGATCCATACATTCATTTGTAGGAAAAAAAAAGATTTATTTAGAGGGTTTTAAAAATTGACCAATGTGGAGAATACATTAAGTAGGTCGATTCTGTAAAATTCAAACAACAACTCGCATCTCACATCGCTATCCACTCTCATTTCGCATAAGGTTCAAAATTACCTTGATATATTTGACACTTTGAATCGGGTTCGAGTGCGAAGTGAGCGTCGAAGTGACGGGGAAATTACCTTACAGAATGCCACTTCTTACGTCATCTCATAATTGATCTATCAAAATCTTCCTGTCAATTTAGTTCAACTCTCTGACACGCTCGCAAGGGTGGCGCTAGTGTACATTCGAATTATCAACCGAGTTTTTAGAATGCACATCAAGAAATTCACAGCGGATTTAGATTCGAAATTTAGAATGAGGCCTTATAGAATCACACTCCTAGAGTAGATTGATATACTAACCATATTTTTAAACCCCCGCATAATTAAATCAGTTTTTCGTTTTGTATTGACGCCAATTTTAAGTTTATAAAAAAAAGAAAGTCCGCCTTAGTACCTTTGTGCATGAAGTATAAATAAATAATAAAGTGACAAGTGACATTAATGGATCTATCAAATAGGCAGATAAGTGATGTGAATCGTTGTTTTATATTGGCGGAGTTGAAAAAGTACGTTTAAAAATCATTATTTGTGACATTATTTCCCATTAAACGGCTGTCAGTGTCAATGTTACTATCATCTGTCGTTTCGTTCTGCTTTTCGTTAAAGTTTTCACTTTTAATATTATTTTTTATTGCGGGGTTTTGAAATGCCTAAAGATACTCTTTAGGTACCCAGGAGTAAAAAAATTTGAATTTTAACTTCTCTAAACATCTTTATTTTTTTTGTACAAATCCTGCCATGATTCTTTGCGACTTTGACTTTCAATATCTCCAGAAACAGCGGATTCCCAGGTATGTCCTAGCAATTAGTACAATATGTGGTTTAAATATCGATCACTAATGACCAGTCAAGCTGTATAATGGTAGCTTATGCCTACGACTTGTCCGCGTGAATGTCGGTTTCTGCGGAGTTTTCATTTCTTTATTGAGCGGAATCTTATTCAATAGTTAAAATTATGAATACAATTGTAAAGTATGTTACTCCTTTTCAACCGACTTCAAAAACAAGGAGGTTCTCACTTCGTCTGTATGTTTTTTTTTTTTTTTTTTTTATATTTGTTACGTGATTTCTTCGGCAAATGTAAAGCGATTTTGAAAAATATTTTTTTGATGGATAGGGTATGCCGGGTCAAGGGTGGTTCCGTTTAATTTTATCGAAATTGATTTAGCACTTTTTGGAAAAATCGACAGAAAGCAAAAAAATAAAACATGGATGATGTTGTAATGTTCAAACCTTGTACTTTCGATCTCTGTTTTGACTGTGTTGCCATTTCTTAATGGATTTGGATGATAAGGAAGTACTAAAAAACGAAAAATAAAAAAGCTTTTTTACAAAAAAAGACAACCGCCTTCAAAAACCAAAAAGTGAAAAATAACTTTAAAACGAGAAACACACATGACTTTAGTTTCGGAAGTCGGTGGCAATACAAAACAATAAATAGAACAGCCAAGTCACCCACTTCCGAAACTAAAGTCATGTGTGTTCTGTTTTAAAGTTATTTTTCACTTTTTGTTTTTAACATCTAGCATGTAGCTCTGCCAGTAAAAGGCCATTCAAAATCAGACCAGCTGCTTCGGAGATAATCCGGAACAAACAAACGGACTGACAGATGGACAGACAGACAAAAGATATTGTTTTTTTTGGATAAGTAACGAGTATTTTTTATTCATTTGCTATTTTATATTATAACTAGCTTCTGACCGCGGCTTTGCCCGCGTAAAATGAGCGATTATCCCAAGGGAACATATTACCGGGATAAAAAGTATCCTATATGTTAATCCAGGAAATGGTCTACCTATGTGCCAATTTTCATGCAAATCTGTTCAACGGTTTACGCGTGATTGAGTAACAAACATCCAAACATCTTCACAAACTTTCACATTTATAATATTATTATTAGTAGGATTAGATATTTGTTTAAAATCGATGTGTAAATTAGCTTCTGCCCACAACTTTGTCCACATGGTAGTGGAGTACCTATAGCATCCCATAGAACATAGTCTATCAATGGTACTCAGCAATAGTGTAATTTTCTATTAGTGAAATACTTTTTATAATCCGTCCAGAACCTTTAGGGATTACCTTTAAAAACCAAAAAAATAAACAATTTCAACATTTCCACGAATGAACTACGATTATACGCATGTTTTTCAATAAATTCAACAAGTTCTGCGAACGACCGAAAATACACATTAATTTGATTCGTTCGCCGTAACCATTTTTGTATTAGTAGGAAAATGTTCATACAACTTTTACAAACACTTTCTTGGTAAAACGAGCAAATCTTACCGCCAGATACTTTTAATGTAGCACTTTCAGAATAGTTAGGTATTCTTAGAAAGATCTTAACGAACCAAAAAATTCTCGTTATCGAAATAATTTTAGGGTTCAAACTCAAACTCAACTCAAAATCTTTTTTTTTTAAATAAACCATTTACAGGTACTTTTGAATTGTCAGAGTCAGTCAGTCAGAAAGTTGAAGCTAGTTGCTCGTTCCAAACAGTAGGTTTCTATGGAGAAGAACGAGCAAGAAACTCCATGAACAACACTCTTTTAAAATCAATAATGTGTTACAAATTTCAGTTACATCATTCATATTGAATCTAGGGTACAATGTGAGAACAATGTAACAAGTCGTGTACATTAAAAGAGGTTTAGATAAAAATATAATGATAATAAACAATTCAAAATAAAATTAGAATAACCGAGGCAGCTAAGAGATGACCAGTCCCAACTAACGGCGCCCGTTCACGAACATGACGCACGGATCGGCATCATTTGACTCAACCATTTTGAAGGGAACCGAATGAACCAACACAAGCGCCACCGTCAGCGAGACATTCCAGTGAGCATGACATACTCCCAACCGCCAGGGCACATTCAAGTCAATGAAAGACATACCTCGTAAATGGTAGCTTTAAATAACATAGTGCTCACATGTATGTGCTTTGAAAAATTATATAATACTAACACATTGAGTTCCGCATAGGGTGCCCAACAAGACCTTTTTAGTATGCCTCGACGGTCTGTCTGTCAGCGCGCTGTATCTTTTATACCGTAATAATATAGGTAGACACTTAAAATGATCACAGTGTGTGTATTAGGTACTATGGCCGCTGTTATATTGGAAACTGTTTAGACAGCTATCTTTATGCTAACTCTCGCCAGATGCCTTATTATAAAAATGTCATGTGAACTGTCTGTCACAATGTAATAAATGATTTTACCAAATAACAAGATGTGTTATTGGCGACGAGAAAAAGCCAAATAAACATTGTGTAAATAGATATATGAAATGGAAAAACTAAGAAAATATCGTGGCACTCTACGCGGGATGCTCACGCGACTCGACACCTATGTCGATCAGAGGGCAACGATGTCTGACGAAGACATTATTACTCGCTTCCAGGGCCTGAAGGAGACGATCCTGGCTATACGGGAGGTACAAGAGAAAATCGAAAACAAGACTGTCGACGACAAGGACGATGACGCTTATGATCAAGAACAAGAATATAGGTACGAGTTCGAAGAACTTCATACAACAATAACAACTAAACTTTTAACAAAATAGACACAGAATGGAAGTCAGCAACAGGGCCAGCAACAGCAACAACACATAAAACAAAGTGAATCCAAGCATAGGAATACACCGAAGATACAATTTCAACCCTTCCAACAATCAGAAACTTTCAACAATTTCAAAAAAAGACTAGAAGTATATTTTCGATTGAACGACGTATCGGAAGCACATATGAAATCAAATATCTTACTGTCAACATTATCACCAGAGCTCCACGAGAAACTTTGCGATTTAACATTACCGGAAGAACCAATAAATATGTCATTTGCTAATATTACTGAAATACTTGACGACTACTTAGACCCAAAACGTAGCAAATAGGCACTACAACATAAATTCATAACAAGAACGCAAAAAATCGATGAAACTAGCGCAGTACGCCGCAGAGTTGAAGAAACTTACCACTAACTGTGAATTCAATTGCCAACACTGTCAGAAAAATACATCAGAAACCTTTTTATCTCTACAATTTATAAGGGGATTGAAAGATAGCGATGCACGTACAAAAATCTTACAAGACCGAACAATATATGCATTCAAATCACTGACACAGATTGCGATATCTATTGAAATGGGTAAAGCAGAAAACGCATCAATGATTACTAATGAACAACCAAGTACCAGTAATGACCACATCAACAAAATCATCCCCTACAAGAGACCGGCAGGACCAGGACCAAGTCCAAGACAATTACACCTAAAGATCTAAAAGGGAAATGCTTCCGCTGTGGTGCTGCGAATCACGAATCCAACAAATGTGGGGCTATAAACGTTACATGCCATAAATGCAATAAACTCGGTCACCTAGCCCGTGTTTGCCTTCAGCGCCACTCTGATGCAAGTCTTAACAAGAATAAACCGAATACGAACCTATTAGAAGACTCAATGACAAGTGACCACGATGACTGGAATAATATTAATATCATATCTGGAGAATCATTTGAAAAATATATGATAACGATACATATTGAACACGTTAAAATAAAGATGGAATTTGACACTGGAGCTACACTTACTTCAATGTCATTACGAGACTATCAAAAACTAAACATTAGAAAAAGAATTTTTAAGACAAACCTAAAACTCAGAACTTATACTGGAGAAGTAATCGAACCAACAGGCGTAGCATACGTTCAATGCAGATGCCAAGGAAAAGAATTCCACGGAAAACTGTACGTTATCAACAAAAACGTTGATCCCATTTTTGGCCGCAGCTGGATGAAAGAACTCGAGACACTTAACTTAGCAGACATAAAAACCGTACAACCTATTGAAAACATACAATTAGACCAACTTCTGGAGCTCTACAAGACATCAGTTTTCAGAAACGACCTTGGCGAAATACCCAATTACAGAGGACACCTGAACCTGAAAGAGAATACTAAGCCAATTTTTATTAGACCACGTAGAATACCTTACGCTTTAAAAACCAAAGTGGATGAAGAAATAGAGCGACTATGCACACAAGGTGTCATCACGAAAGTTGACCACTCTGAGTGGGGTACTCCAGTAGTACCAGTTGTCAAACCAAATGGGAATATCCGATTATGTGCTGATTATAAGGTTACCCTAAACAAATTTATACAAGATGAACAATATCCAATACCTATGATTGAAGATATCTTCACAGAGATAAATGGAGGAAAACTATTTTGTACACTCGACATAACTCAGGCGTACCTAAACATGGTAATGGATGAAGAAAGCGCAATGCTACAAACACTCAGTACACACAAAGGAACTTACAGAGTAAACAGGCTCATGTTCGGAGTTAAGGTCGCTCCGAGCCTATGGCAGAAATTCATGGACAAACTGTTACAAGGCCTAGAAGGTGTTAAATGTTTCTTCGACGATATAATTATACAAGGAGCTAACCAAGAACAACTACTACAGAGGCTCAAACTCGTACTCGATAAATTAAAAGGAAGTAAACTGCGAGTAAACAAAGACAAGTGCCATTTTTTCCAAACAAGTATAGATTACCTTGGACACACTATCGACAAAGAAGGCCTACACAAAAACAGGGACAAGATAAACGTAATAGTTAAAACAGAACACCCAACCAATATAGCAGAATTAAGAACATTTCTTGGTATAGCAAATTTTTACAACAAATTTTTACCAAACCTAGCATCGATCACGAACCCACTAAACAACTTACTAAAGAAAGAATCAAGCTTCCTATGGTCTGCAGAGTGTGAACAAGCTTTTAGACAAATAAAGAAAGAAATTGTAAGTGAAAGAGTACTGATACACTTTGACTCTAAGAAGCCGTTAATACTTTCAACGGACACATCGCCACTGGGACTCGGAGCAGTACTGTCACATAGACTTCCAGATGGATCAGAGAGACCTGTAGCATTCGCTTCGAGAACGCTGTCTGGTAGCGAGAAGAATTACAGTCAAATCGACAAGGAAGCTACAGCGATACACTGGGGATTGAAAAAGTTTTTCTACTATTGTTATGGTCGGAAATTCATCCTCGTTACAGACCATAAACCATTGACAGTAATTTTCCACCCACATCAAACGCTACCAACAATGAGTACGATGAGGCTGTTTCACTACGCTCACTTCTTATCTGGATTTGACTATAACATTGAATACAGAACTTCGGCGAATAACTCACATGCAGATTATTTATCCAGGTTTCCAGTAGAAAACACCAAGACCAACAGAATTGACCAGAATTACAGTTTTCAATTTCAGCAAATCCATACCATTGATATTAATCCAGATGTCATAGCGACAGAAACAAGAAATGACGCCGACTGTACATCTTTGCTACACGCATTGGAAACTGGCCAATCACTGAAAACACTCGGTTACAAGGACAATGAATTTACCTTGCATGATGGTTGTTTATTGAGAGGATCACGAGTCTTAATTCCAAAAACACTTCGCGAACAAGGGCTAGACGAACTACATCTCGGTCACCCAGGCATTGTAAAGATGAAGCTATTGGCTCGCAGTTTCGTATACTGGAAAGGAATTGACAACGAGATTGAGACCAAAGTCAAGTCATGTAGAACCTGTAGATTGCAACAAAATGAACCAGAGAAAGCACCACTGCACCATTGGGAACAGCCAAATGGCCCCTGGCAAAGACTTCATATTGATTTCGCTGGACCTGTGCACGGACACCAACTTTTAATTATTGTAGATGCATTCTCAAAATGGACTGAGATTATACCAACCAAGTCAACTACCAGCTCTTGGTGCATACAAAAATTGAAAGAACTATTTTGCACCTTTGGGACACCTCACGTCTTGGTTTCAGACAATGGTCGACAGTTCGTTTCGGAAGAGTTCGAAAAATACTTAAAAGATTGTTTGATCATTCATAAGACCTCTGCGCCAATGGGCAAGCTGACGGACGCCAAATGCTAATGATCAAACTCCGTGCCAGCTTATGTTTGGCAGAGAAATACGCACGGCACTGCATGCTATGTTTTTAAGAAAAGAAAAGGAGACCGCACCAACGCTTCAGGAGGTCAATGTCAGAGAGTTCAACCCAGGCGATCGGGTACAGGCTCGTGACTACACGAGTGCTACGCAACGGTGGCAGTTTGGAAGCATCCTAAAACGTTTGGGCCGACTGCACTACGAAGTTCGCACCGACAACGGTGATGTCTGGCGCCGACACCTCGACCAGCTCTTGGGTGCACCTTTGATCCACAGCAGCTAGGAGAGGAGAGATGTTATATTGGAAACTGTTTAGACAGTTATCTTTATGTTAGCATGACATTTTTATAATAAGGCATCTGGCGAGAGTTAGCTCTCGCCAGATGCCTTATTATAAAAATGTCATGTGAACTGTCTACAGTGGTGCGGAACCCGTCATGTGCGAGTCGCACTTGACCGGTTTTTCTCTTTCCAAGCAAAATACTGCTATTATTTTAATGTTGTACTTTTTACTTTGATATGACTTTTAGTGTTCTTGTTAAAAGTTGGCCTATCTAATAGCCAGATGGCAACGTTCATTATCAGTATAATAAATCAGTCCGAAAACATTAAGGAGAAATTAAAAAAAAAAACTATATAGAAAGTTGTTACATTTCAAGAACTAGCGCCAATCATTACCATACTTATAACAATGACATAAGATCCACATGCTCGCGATGTAACAGGTACCATACATTTTGTTTCTCCTCCAATTTCCTTAAAAAGCTGTAATAATTTTCAGAGTTCTGAAAATTCGTCTTCCTTCCATTATATAAAATTCGGATTTTATCGGATCAACGGTAATAATGTTGAAGCGAGTACGAAATTGCGGATCAATTTAAATCGGATTATTTTTTTATATAGATAGGACAAAAATTCCATTAAGGTACAGTACAGTAGCTGGATTAACTTGTCTTAACATTATAAAAGTAAGGAACAAAAGTAACTTAGTTAATCGGTAAAACACTTATAAAGCTATTGCCATTTGTTTCAGCACGACACAAGTAAGACTTGACGCGATATTTTTCACGATGATGTGACATTTAAGCGAAAATGATACACCAAACGATGCTGTACAGCGCTGCGCAGTTACGCATCGTGCGTTTGGTGTATCATTTCTCCTAATATTACATACTAGCTTCTGCCCGCGACTTCGTACGCGGATCCTGTTGCTTATGCCAGCGACAGCGGGGTCGGCAAAATCGAAGATCTGAAACGTCTGATGTCGAATTCTAAGAGCCCGGGGACGGAAAAACAACGGGATGTGCGAGATGATTCGAGACGTTCGAAAAGTACAATTTTGAATCATACCTCCGATGGCGGAATATGTGGCGGAGTCAATCATAGGAGTATACGTAAATGAACTCCGTTCCTTACCAACCCAAGGAAGGTCGCCATGACCAACGGCTATATCTTGAGACACATCCGATTCTTCAGATGATATCGACATTCTGTTCAGAGAATGTCGAAGTCGATCAGAATTCAAACGTTCGTTGCGCTCTTCTTCTGTCTCTTCATGCCGTACTCCAGCAATTCTTTTTCTCTCACTTTCTAACTGATTATGAATATTTTGTTGTGTGCGTGTTCGGGACAATCTATACTATAATATTATAAAGCTGAAGTATGTTTGTTTCTTTAATTGAACGCGCTAATCTCAGGATCTACTGGTTCGAATTAAAAAAATCTTTTTGTGTTGGATAGTCCATTTACCGAGGAAGGCTATAGGCCAATGCGAAGCTGGGTCGGGTCGCTAGTGTATGATAATATCTATCAGCAGTTAGTCGTGCATCACGTTCATCATTCGGTTCAAAAGACCTGTTAGTAGATGTGCGAATACGCTGAGAACTCAAGCGTGATTCTGTATCGGTAAACGTTTCCGATTCGCGAGACAATGCATGTCGCTCACGATCAGCGGACAGTCGCGCATCACGTTCCGCAGCAGATGCGTAGATACGCTGAGAACTCAAGCGCAATTCTCTATCCGTGAACGTCTCCGACTCGCGAGACAATGTATGACGTTCACGATCAGCGGTCAGTCGCGCATCATACTCTTCACTGGTCTCTAGAGACCTGGATGTAGATGCGTAAATACGCTGAGAACGCAGGCGTGCTTCGCGATCTGAAGAGGTTTCCACGGAGCGAGTTGCAGCCTGATGTTCTCGAACAGCATCAAGTCTCTCCTGACGCACTTCGGTAGATTCTTGGGATCTGATGATCCTCAATCTTTTAGCTCCTTTGGAACATTGGGAAAGATTTGACCTCTTTTTAGGCATGGTTATAGTTTTATTGTAAAGAAGATACCTGATCAGTTAAAATCTAAGTGACTGCTCCGCTGCGTTACCAGGTAGGCTACCGTGTCACGAAGATAAATGGAAAAGGAAATTAAACATCCAATTAACATAAGCCCGAAGGCATATTTATTCGATAAAATAAAAAAATAAATGGGAATTTTGGCCAGTAGAGTCAAATTTTCAATGATATACCATCGACATTAAAAATCAGTCCTAAACTGTTACCGCCTTCACCGCGTGGAGGTACTCCCAGCTTATGTTATTTTATAAGATACAGTGAAATTAGTGATAGCTTTGATTTTCACATCATATGTTTCTGATCTTCGATTTTTATAAGTCAACAGGAAATGCCCATCAGACCGAACAACTTTTGCTAAGACGTCATTCCTATATGTGTCATGGTGTAGCTGGGCTCTTGGAGTTCCACATCAGGTGTTCCAGATCTTCAAATTTATTCTCTCAGCAGAAAATGCTCATCACGTGGAACAATTTTTGCTATGGTACCATTTTTGTATCTCTTATAGTTTAGCTGGTCGGTTGCGGTTCTGCATCAGGTGTTCAAGTTTCCAAGATAAATTATAGCCTATATGTTGCCCAGACTTAATTTCTATACAACAAATGAAAAATCATTCAAATCCGCCCAGTAGTTCCGAAGATTAGCGTGTACAAACAAACAGACAAACAGACAGAATTTTTTTTTTGGATTCGTGCTCTATTACTGTTCCTAAACCCCCCTCATTTTTTTTTTTAATATATTCAATGTACAGACGCAGTTTTGTTACTGTTTTATTATATGTATAGATATTACAACGCCGTCGAGCACAGCCACGAATGGTAACGTTAGAGAATAGCTTAACAGATTGCGACTAGATTTTGAACGTGTTTAAATAGTAGAATTTGTATTTAGGTTTAGGTTGCAAACACAACCATATGTGTGGTGGAATTCACACTTTACACCTAACACACAAACTCACACACGATCAAAATATTAGTTTTTCTCAGACCTAGACATTCTTTTACCCACACACAGTCACACACTTCAGAATAATGTTTATTTTTAGTCTGTTTTATTTTATTGTTATTACTTTTTTGCTTTCAGTGTAATATCTTGAAAACATAATATATTATCTGTAGAATGTTTTTTGAACCCTCCGTCCCAAGATGCAGGTTAACATTGTTTTCACATAAAGAAGCAACAAGAATAATGTAACCAGTATTTTGCAAAACGTCCGTGGCGTTTCTTGCTTGTGATTCTCCATAGAGACCTATCTATATTTGGAACGAGTAGGTAACTAGCTTCAACTCTCTAAAGACTAACTAACTGACTCTTTGACAATTCAAAAATGCCTGTAAATGGTAGATTGAAATAAATGCTTTGACTTTTGACTTTGATACACGCTTGCCTAGTTCGGGGCCAATGTGAAAACTTTATAAATTTTATAGTTATACATGTTATTCTTCTATTCTTTTTCTTCTTAAGGGGCTATTTAACGACTTTTACAGATTTTAAACTGACAATCACGTCAAAATGTGCAGTGTAAATGATTTGAAAAAAATATATGTTAAACTAGAACATTCTCTTAATCACTTAGTAAGTGAATATTTTTAATTATATTCATATTATATAGTTTAATTAACACGTGAAGTTGTGTCTGACGTGGACAAAATATTGACAATCACACAAAATCTACCAGGTATAATTAAACGAAACTTACAACATCTTACAGACAATTTTATTATCTATCTTTTAGTATATACATATATTTTTTTCAAATCATTTACACTGCACATTTTGACGTGATTGTCAGTTTAAAATCTGTAAAAGTTGTTAAATAGCCCCTTAAGTGCTACATTTAAACTGATAGCATTTTTGCCATACCACAAAAAGTGTAACTTCTGTCTTGTATCAACTTAAAATCCCTTAAAACCTTTTCAGAGAAGTTCTATTAAAGGCCTCGGTGGCCACTCGATAAAAAATGTAGCCCTCTTATTATTACCTCGAGCGAAAAGTTTTTTCACGATTTTTATTTAAGATTTAATATTTCTACCTCATTGGCTTAGTAGGTACTTGAATATACTTGAATATACTTGAAACATGCTTACTGTGATCCTTCAATAAATATTATAATGGGTTTATATTTTAGTTTTATATTGTTTTCAGATTAATTTACACCTAAATAAGTGTTATAAATTATTTTTTTAAATTATATTTTACTAATTTTTTACTAATTATATTTTCTATTTAAAAAACACGACAACGTCACTCAAAAAGCAGCCATTCTTAAGTGGGACTGGGCCGGCCACATCTTCCGCATGGCGAACGGATCATGGGTTAAAACAAGCACAATGTCGATACCGGAAAACGTCCAGCAACAGCGTAGTAGACCCAGGCAAATGGCAAATGGCGGGATGAGCTTGACGCTTAGAGCTAAAGTGTGGACCAACCACACTAGCATCAACAGGGGTTGGAAAAGAGAACGGGCGGAAATTGCCCTGCAGTGGGATACGAGCCCTTTACTGACCCACGGGCAAAAGCCTCTTCAAAGCGAAGGCACGAGCATCGATAAACACGCGTGCCCAAGGCGGATTAGCGATTTCAGACTGATGTTCATTATAAGTCCGTATTTCCTCACGACGTTTTTCTTTTACCAAAGTCAGTGTCTCGTGGTTAAGTAAAAGTTGTACGGATCGATCGGTTATAGATTAGGCTACGATTGCAGCGGTCAGTCCGTAGATGGGTGATCATCCATTTCAAACGAAAATCCCTTCGAGCTTCGGCAAGCACGTTAAGAGCGCGTATTCGATTCGTGACGAAAACTTCATGTTTTTGCGTTTTGCCCAGAGCAATATCGTAATTATGTGAGCAGATTATTTAAAAACAATTTACAGTTTTAGAAAGATTAAGTCTTGATTTAGAGAGCTACAGAGTAAAAGTATAATTTTTAATTATGGTTTTTTAAAGCGAAGACAATTCTTTCATATCGTTTTATGAAAATAAACGTCAGAGTTAAATTTCAGGACGAATACAACCATTACAATATGCCAAAATATTTTGTATTATGCGTTTTTCCAACAGTATATACAGTTATAAAAACAGCTACAGAGCCAAAATTACAAAAATATTACTATTATGTATTAAAAAACAATGTTGAAAAAGTAGAAAATCGGTTCACTTTGACAAATTTTTTTTCACCAGTATTTGAATAAAAACATAACTGATATATTTATTTTATGAAAGTAAATGTTATGCTTAATATACAGAATATTTTTCAGTCCGTTATAGGAGCTCATTTATTTTAGACAATTATTTTAAAAAGCCCTGTAAAACATCGCGCGCTGTCGTTTGCCGATCAATTTCAATGATTCGTGCGTATTTCTTTTTCTGATG
Source organism: Charanyca ferruginea (assembly GCA_947361185.1). Classification (NCBI taxonomy): domain Eukaryota; kingdom Metazoa; phylum Arthropoda; class Insecta; order Lepidoptera; family Noctuidae; genus Charanyca; species Charanyca ferruginea. Next base: position 28,218,365 of record OX376061.1, on the reverse strand, counting down.
CACACAAACCGACCATTGTGTTGTACTAATGTGTGTGTGTCAATGCTGCTACGCCATTCTAGCAATCATTTAGATTTTGAGTTGCGCTAAATCGAATACGCGCCCTTAAACCGTTGGTCCCGGCGGTCATTCGTAGATCTTTGGCAATTACAAGTAGTAAGAAACCCGAAAGACTGGCAACCAGTCTTACCAAGGAGTATCGTGTTACCAAGTAACTGAGTTGTAGAAGTCAGATAAGCAGTTTCTCCATGTAAAACACTGGTATTTATCCAGTTTGACTGGAAGCCGACCCCAACGTGGTTAGGAAAAGGCTAGGCAGTTTTTATGTCAATGGAGTTCAAAATTGAGTTCAAACAAATTGCCATCACTTGGTCATCACGGTATTATAAAATAGTATTCTAAACTAAAACTATAGTAATTATCAGTATTGAAGTAAAAACTAATTCGGTTCATATCTCATGAGTAAATTTTTAAACTTTAAAATTAACAGTGTAAAGTAATACTTTATCCGCCCAAATTGAAAGCATAATGAATCATTATCAAGACTTTAATTGTGAGTGTTACGAATTAAACGCAGCATTAATAATACATCATTTATTTTAATTGATGCCGCTAAAATTTGCTGAATAGGTACTCATCATTGTTAACACAGAGTATAATTAAAAACTTTTCCTTTATATGCGTGAATCCCCTACTGTATGTCTATTCTCTTACAATCTCCCTCGGTGAACACCTAGGTGAAGTGAGCTGTCATCCGTCCCGATCATAGAAATCTAAAAATCTATGGTCCCGATGCTAGGGATTGACAAAGCAGACGGACAGATAACAGCTCACTTCACCTAGGTGTTCACCGAGGGAGATCGTAACAGAATAGCACAGCTGTTCACGCATATTTAATTTTAATTATACACAATAAAATCAACAAAAAAATCATAAAATAAAAAAAAAACATGAGCTATCATTTAAGTATTATTATAATTCGAATAAAATTAAATAACATTAAAACTTAGAAATTACAAAAAATAACTTAAAATTAATTAAAACATAAATGAAACAGAGACGAATTACTAATGCCATCAAAACAATAACAACATTTCTACTATGAATGCTTCATAATTTGTCAGAAGCAAAATGTTTTTGAAAAAATTATGAAACCTTCGGAGCGGCTTGCTTGGCTCGTAAATAAACAAATTACGCGTTGGGTTGCATTTTAATTAATTTATACTTTATTACAGCGTGTTGCGTGTTGCTTTCATGTTCATGTTTTTCTTAAAGAACTTTCATGAACGTAGGTACTCGATATCCGTGGTAGATACTAATATGACCACTTAGTAAGTTTTAGCACTTTTTAAATCTTTGAAACCTAAAATCTCAGATTATAAAACAAAGTCAAAGTCAAAGTCAAAGTCAAAGCATTTATTTCAATTAAACCATTTACAGGCACTTTTGAATTGTCAAGGAGTCGGTCAGTTAGACAGAAAGTTGAAGCTAGTTGCTCGTTCCAAAACGTAGGTAGGTCTCTATGGAGAAGAACGAGCAAGAAACTCCACGGACACTCTTTTAAAATCAGGTTTTTACAAAATACTGCTTACATTATTCTTGTTGCTTCTATATGTGAAAACAATGAAGGTAATCTAGAAATACAAAATATAAAAAATAATCAAGATAAAAACCATGGCAGTTAAGAGTTGACCAATCTCTACTGACAGCGCCCGTTCACGAACATGACGCGTGAATCAGCACCATTCAGCTCAACCATTTTAGAGGGAGCCGAATGACCCAACACACGCGCCACCACCAGCGAGACATTTGAGTGAGCATGACAATTCTCTCAACCGCCATGCTCATTTAAGTCAAACACATAATAATTTACTTAAAATATGGCTCCATGGTACTCACATTTACAAAATTGAAATAATGCTGCTAAATTATACAAAACTAAGGTTTACAATGTTTCTAAAATGTCGAAAAAGTAATTAAAATATATATTTGTGTATAATAATAACGATACTCGTTACTCATGTCAATAAAAAAAGGGGTAGGAAACAACATTCCTCCAATTAGGAAATTCCCTAAACTGCCTGTGGAGCAGGACCAGCATTTAGCCAAGCATTTTTATCATTGATGTAGTCTTCTAATTTATAATATGCTTGTCTACACAGTGTGCGTTTAATACATGTTTTAAATTGTCTTTCATTTAGTTGAAGAATATCAAGAGGTATTTTATTATAAAATTTTACACAGTACCCCATAAAAGAAGTATGAACTTTTGACAATCTGAATCTTGGCTGATCTAATTTGTTCCTATTTCTAGTATAAACACAATGTCTGTCACTTATTTTATTAAAAAGATGAAGGTTTTTTCGAACATGCATAATGTTTTCATATATGTATTGACAAGGTACCGTCAAGATGATAATCTGTTTAAACAATTCTCTTAGAGACTCGCGACTGCTGAGATTATAGATGGCTCTGACAGCCCGCTTTTGCAGAATAAAAATAGAATCAATATCTGCAGCCCGCCCCCAAAGCAAGATACCGTAGGACATGATGCTATGAAAATAACTAAAATATACTAGCCTAGCGGTATCCACGTCTGTCAAATGCCGGATTTTTCTGACAGCGTAAGCGGCCGAACTCAACCGCCCTGCAAGAGATGTTAAGTGAGGACCCCATTGCAGCTTTGAGTCAAGCGTAATCCCTAGGAAAACAGTCTTTTCGACGAATTCAAGTATATCCTTATTCAATACAACGTTACATTCACTACTTTTAACATTCGGTAAAGCGAATCTTATGCATTTAGTTTTCTTCTCATTTAATACTAAATTATTTACAGTAAACCAATTATGAACCTTAAGCATAGCGTCATTTACGTCGTCATGGTGCTGTGCCCGTCTATTAACTCTAAATATCAAGGAAGTATCATCAGCAAATAACACCATTTGTGGTTGATTTTTCAACAAATAAGGTAAATCGTTTATATAAACTAAAAAGAGGAACGGACCCAATATTGAGCCCTGCGGTACCCCCATTTTTACTTTTAAGCCCGATGAATTTACACCGTTTACTTGAACTTGTTGCAGTCTATCAGTCAAATATGATTTTACTAAGCTAAGCGCTAGTTTACCCAGTCCGTAATGCTCAAGCTTTAAGAGTAGTGTTTCGTGATTCACGCAATCAAATGCTTTGGAGAGGTCGCAAAAGATACCAATAGCATCTTGAGAATCCTCCCAAGCCTTAAATATATGCTTGATTAAGGTGACACCGGCGTCAGTAGTGCAACGTCCTTTGGTGAAACCATACTGCTGATCATGTAAAATTTTGTGACAGTTAAAATGACTGAGCATTTGATCAAGCATTACTTTTTCAAACACTTTGCTAAAAACCGGCAAAACCGAAACGGGTCTGTAATTATTAGAGTCTTTGCAGTCGCCGGATTTAAAAAGTGGTATAACTTTGCTGAACTTCATTAGATCCGGGAAAACCCCTTGGTCTACACACAAATTAAAAATGAAAGCTAAATAGGGCGCCACTGTCTCAATAATTGATTTACAAACATTAGTAGACATCCCCCATAAATCTTCAGTACCCTTAATCTTGAGTTGTTTAAAAGCTTTAATAACGATTGCAGGGTTTATATGTTTAAATTTAAATTCCGTGGGACATGCTGAAACATTCGAACTTAGTAAGTTTAAAGCAAGTGAGGGCGAAGAATCTAAAGTTTCAGTAGTTTTAATAGGAATATCGGCAAAGAATGTTGCAAATTCCTGAGCAACTTCTTTATTAGTACTTAAGAGACCACGGGAAGTCTCCAGAGTGTAATCAGTATTATGTTTTTTGTTCCTGTTTGTTTCATTATTAATTATTTTCCAAACAGTCTTAATTTTATCATCAGCTGATTTAACTTTATTGCTAATGTATAAGGCTTTAGCTGCTTTACAAGCAATTTTAAAAGTTTTAGAATAAGTCGAAACATACTTATTAAATGTTTCGGTGTTAATATAAGGCTTAAGGCCATACAACTCAAAAAGCCTTTCTCTACTTTTTCTGATACCTTTAGTTGCCCAGTCACTAAATAAAAACTTAGGGCAAATAGTTTTAATTTTTTTCTTAAAAATATTATCAAACTCTGTTTGCACAACTGAAAAAAAATCTTTATACAAAATATTACCATTATTCATATTAAGTTCCTGAACGGGTAACTTACTAATTAAAGTCTTATTAAATTTATCTAAATTACTAGATGTTATTGGTCTTGACTGTATCTGTATTTTTTGCAAGGGTGTGTTGGACTCAAAAGCAATGGTTTGACCGCTGTGATCTGAAGGGAGATAATTTACAATAGCTTTATCTAAATAGTCGCAGCTACAAAAAACATTATCAATACAAGTAGCAGTGGTTGCAGTTATTCGTGTTGGTTCTAAGAACACATTTGACAAATTAAACGATTTAAAGAGGCTTAATAATCTACTGCTATTTGCGTTATTTTCTAAAATATTAATATTAAAGTCTCCACAAATTATTATTGATTTATTACCAGTTGCAAGTTTAGTTAGAACATCCTCCATTATAGACTCAAATATAGAATATGTTTGATAATTCGGGGGTCTGTAAACGCACACTATGACATGCCTATCTAGCTCAACACAGGACAGTTCAATAATATGTTCAACCGAGAGTTCAACTATGTCTTTGCGAGACTTAGATTTAATATTACTTTTTAATATAATTAGTGAACCACCACGCAGCATCGATTTCCGATTGAAACAACTGCTCACAGTATAATTTTCATAATTAATTAACATTTCATATGATTTCAACCAATGTTCAGTTATACAAATAATGTCGAACATTGTCTTCTCTAAAAACAATTCAATTTCCAATTGCTTGGAAGAAAATCCTTGAATATTTTGATGGAATAATTTCAAAGAATGTTGCTTAGCCCCTTTTTTTAAACTTGCTGATTGATTGCTAGAAGATACCTTGTTATTGATAAGTTGCATTAAATTGATACTGGTACCTTCTGTTGTCTTGCTAACTAGTTTAAACAATTTGGGCTTACCACCTTAATATTAGTATTATTACTAACTATTGTGGAGCTAATTACGGAACACTTCGACATATTAATTATGTCTGAGTTAATATTAAATGCTAATAGCCATGCTATCTGACGTCTAAACCTAATAGGCAGATACACTGTATCCCTAGTCGAATTCAATTTTTCAACAAAAGTGTTGGTGTCAAGAAACATAAGCTTGTCATTATAATGACTAGCTAATAAATGCATATGATTATTAAGCATATGTATGTTATTATTTGTCCTATTTGATAGGTGCCCAAAGTAAGGAAAAGCGCACAATATTATTTTCTGACAATTAATTTTCAATATTTCAGTGACACTGTCAGTGATATCATTTAATCTAACACTTGAGCTATTACCTACACATACTGTAATAATGGTATTCGGATCATACTGCTTCCTAGTTATGGATGACATTATTTCTTTATAAGAAGTCCCAGGCATGCAATAATTTAAAGCAGAACAGGTAGTCAGGTTGTTATTTAATAATTTTCCTAATCCTTTCCCTAAACTATCTGAAAAAATAATGGGACGATAACCAACCTCATCACAAGGTACACAACTACTATCTGTCTGAACAATAACCAATGAATCTGGTACAATTTCTGGTGTTACAATGTTCGTGGACAAACATTCCAAGTTCTCCACTATCTCCGGCTGTGAAGACTCAAGGTATGATTCCTTTTGTAAGGTACATGGAGTGGTGTTGATAGGAAGTGGGTCCACTGTGTCTACATTAGAGTTACACATACCCACCAACTCATTAGTGGCAAGGATATGCTCTTTTATTTGGTTTTGAGAGTGCACATACTTTGTATAAAGAGAATGTAGCGACTCTTCAAGAACCTGAATTTCAGACTGTAAGCGTTGAGTGTCAACCTCATAAATATTTGCACTGTCTTCTAACTTTATTTGAAAATTATTCAATTTATTCACAAGAAAAACACGTTCTTTCCTTAATTTAATGTTACTGGAATAATGTTTTTGTTGTTTCCTGAATTTCTTACATTTATTAATGATTTTATTTAGCTTAACATATTTTTTTATTTTGTTATGACTCAATTTATAATTACTATTACCATGTTTTATTAAAGAATCTTCTGTAAGGTCGATTGTTATCAAGGAATTTTGATTGCAATTACTACTTAACAATTCATTATATAAATGGTTGGTGTCCCTAACCTGAGTACATTCTTTTTTCTTTTGTAATTTTGTAATGCATACATTTGCATGAATTAGTTCATCCTCTAAGTCCCTAACCTTACACAATGCCTCCTCATATAAATTGCTACAGCTGGTGAAACCATCCGTGACCACCTGAAGTTTGTCCCGTTCATCAACAACATCTAAAAGGCAGATAGACCGCGCGGAACACGGAGAGTGAAGCCAAAAAAGTAAATATAAATTTAAAAGCTAATACCTATTCTATTCTATTGTGATTGTATTCGCTTTTGAATTTGTATTTGTTTTTTTTTTAAAGATGCGGCGATTCGTGCTTTACTGACTCGTGTCAGTACAGCACGAAGCGCGTTGTAGGTATTCGCTTTTGAATTTGTATTATCTTTCATGGCTTTACTCTCAGTGTTCCGCGCGGTCTATCTGCCTATTGTTTCATAATCTGAGATTTTAGGTTTCAAAGATTTAAAAAGTGCTAAAACTAACTAGTCATATTAGTTTCTACGTTCAAAAAAGTTCTTTAAAAAAATTGAACATGAACTCTGCCTTTTGTTTTATAATCTGAGCCTAAAATTAAAAATCTTTTTTGCCATCTTACACAGGATCGAATTATTTGAAATCCCATGACTTAGTGTTAAACTGAATTACAAAGACCACTGAATTACATAGGCCAGAGAGACCTATTTACCTACTAATGTTCCACTGCAGCGCAAAGGTCTCCTCTCATACAAAGAAGCCATGAGCTTTGATTACCATACCTGCTCAAGACAGACTGGCGATTTTAGACAAATATTAATAGGGAACATTACGCGAAACGGCGCAGAGGGCGCCACTAGCACATTCCGTAAATCGTAACCTCGTATTCTTGTTATATTATGTTATTAATTGTAATAACTAGGTATTTTGTGAAAATATACCTATCAAAGTTTTAATTAATCTTACTTACCTAACTGTACTTTAACCATATTATGGCGTCCTACGACCATTTGAAAGTGGATTCTAGGTTATGCTCAGAATAAAATAATATTTGGTTGTCTTACATGATAAATGTAAACGTTATTCTGTAAATGCGACTATCTCACCTGAATACTTAACCTGAACTATTTTAGAGTGATTTTTAGCTGCTTCTTAAAGTTTTCGAACATTTTCTTCTTTTGGAAATGAATAATTCCCTTTATTTCTTCACCAAAATACACAGCACTGATACATTATTGTATAATATAACACACTTCCCAATTTTGTACTCAATTAAAGGCAGAATTTCACGCTTTGAACGACTCGTCGATAAACTGTTTACGGACTATGCTAGTGCTGCACTCTGGTGCCAGAACATTGCAGTAATATCCCCCTATTTGAAGTCCAGTTTTCCTCACGACGTTTTCCTTCACCAATATCAGTGATAACCAAGATAAACTACGTGATGCTACGTGTGTCGATACTCTTGCGCCATCCCATCTTCCTAGTTCAGCATGCTGTGCTGGTGCTGCTGCTGCGGCTGCAGAAAACCTCGAACGGCGAAAGTATAGTATCCTAAGCGATAACTTTGTTTTCCAGCCGTTTGGGGTTGAAACCCTCGGGTCGTGGGGTCCGAGTGCTCATCTATTTTTTAAAGAGATTTCCAAAAGGTTGGTTGACACTTCCCGTGATCCAAGGGCTGGTTTTTACCTCGGACAGAGGTTAAGCATTGCCATCCAACTGGCAATGCCGCCAGTCTCTTGGGCACATTCCCAGTTGACGACGATGTGGGGGAATTTTTTGATGCCTTGTCTTAGCTTTTTTTTTGGTTTAATAGTTATAGGTTTTCCTTTTTTATTTTTTCGTGTAAATATTGTACATTGTATAAAAATAATCTTAGAAAGTAGGTTAGTAGGTTTTTATACACGGTATAGAAAAAAAACACGCGTGTCACAATTATTTATTTATTTATACTTCATGCACAAAGGTACAAATTATGCGGAAAAATACGTAAAATAATAACAACCTTTGTCAGTTTTAATAAGTTTAATTTTGGATAAACAACACATTCAACTCTGACGAAAAGCTTATTTATTGTTCAAACAAAATTAAGACTTATTATAACCTAACGAAGGTTGTTATTATTTTACATATTTTCCGCCTAATTGTCTTGTTCGACTTGTTTTTTACTATTTCGTGTTTTTATACGACCATTTTATATCATGTTTTACGCAATAAATAAGTTATTAATACGCCTTAATTACTGGACCACCACGACACTCACGGAATAGTACCTATATAGGCAATTAAAACAAAATCAAAAAACTAAATAATTATCGCCCATCAGGCACCTTCCATTACGTGTGAGCTACATCTTTATAATTTACAGTTAAACAAAATGTAGGAAACAGCATTAATTCACCAAACCATATTTATGAGACATTTGAACGTTGTACTAAAATGCATAATATTGCATTAATGCATCCAATCTGCAACATTTCAGTGAAATAGCAGTTGTATCAACATAATTCAATCGTTGCGCTCGTTACGTCAATCAATGTGCGTGTAAGTGTTCTCAGTTTGCAGGTGATAAACAGTGTTGTATGCTGTGGCGATTCGGATAATGGCCATTAATGCGTATTTTACTGCGAGTTATAAGTCCTGTTACTTCTATATACAGGGAGTAAAAAAACTTTTTTTTATGCTGCTCTCCAAAGCTCATTGCTTTGGAGAGCAGCATAAAAAAAAGTCATTGCTCACCAAAAAAAATCCACCAAATGCAAAAAAAAAAAATATATGTTTGTTGACGACGACGACCGCGATACTTAGATCATAATAGGTACTTCAAATAAAGTAAAAGGGCAAACAAACACATTTTATGTCTTTATTTTTTTGAGGATTATTACAATTTAAATATCATATTTTTTAAATTAAACCTTTCAATTAAGAAAAGACACGTTACACACAGCCAAAGTCAAAGTCAAAGATCTTTATTGTGAGCCAGAGGTTACTGAGTTGTTATTGAGTTTTAGTGTGCGTATGCACTGCTCCACCATGTTAGGCATAAAATAATGAAAAAAAAATCTCTTAGACCTATTTTTATGTCATATAATTATGTATTATATTAATTAAATTTGCATCAAAACACAAAAACGGCGTAAACAGGTACAGCGTAAACAAGTACTTTAAATTAAAAATAATAAGTTTAAAACTTAGCTAGAATGATGAACTTTGTGTCAGAAATTCCTATCATCGTAACGGAAAAATGCAAATATCTTCCAATTGGCTTATCCGATCTTCATCAGACATAGCTTAGAACCCTCTCCGTAAAATCAGTGTTCTATAAATAAAAACCGCGTTCAAATCAACAACTTTTAACAACGTTCAACTTTTAACACAATATCTCTGTTTTCGTTGAGGGTCAAATTCATAGGACACATGGGACACATCAAAATCATAGCCGTTAACTACATATACTACCCATCAAATTAAAGTTGAGCAAGACTAATACAATTGCTGGGATACGACTTCTATTTTTAGTGTGAAAAAACATTTTTTTATAGGCAGCGTGAAATAATTATATTGCGGTTGCATGCAAAATTACAGATATCGTGGCGGTATATGAATAAATAAATTTAAATGAATCAGAACAGACCTCAGGAAACTTTCGTATAGAATCATTCGAATATGTGAGCAGAAATTGGATACTGAAGGTTACAAACGAAGAAATCCTGCGACGTGTGGGTAAGAAACTCGCGTTTCTTCCTTGGAATAATTATCATCAACGTAAGGTAAGTTGCGTATCTAGGGCACGTGATAAGACACGGAAGATACGCCCTTTTACAACTTATCATGATGGGCAAAGTGCCTGGAAAGTGAGGTAGCGGTCGCAGGAGGATCAAGTCTTAACTAAGTTACCTATGAGAGTGAACTGGTATCTCGAGCGCCGCAGAGCTATACCATCTCGCGAAAGCAAAGGAAAAGCACCTGAACAGAGCTAACTACCAACCTTAGTTCAGAGAGGCAATAGATGAACTTTGACTTTCAACCTACGTTTTGGAACGAGCAACGAGCTTCAACTTTCTGACTAACTAGTCGACTCTTTATGTGCGTGTGAACAGAGAGACCATACTGGTATTTCGCAAAATAAAAATCGTAGGATTTAGTAGTAGTCTTAAAACAATTTTAAAACTAATCTGCGAATTTGTAAGCAAATATATTAAAAACAGCCCTTAAAGTGCGGTCCCTCAATACTCACAGACCATCAGCCAGATCTCGGAAAGTATCTGCAAATTTTAGATATTGTGACTACAGACATTTAGTATACTATTTGTGAAGATATTTACGGAATAACAGACAAATTAACATCAAAGATAAAAAATATATAACGACTAAACTGTGGTCCCTCAGTCCACACATGAAAGATAAACATTTTAGTGGATATTGCCGAAACAAATGAGTAAAATCTTTCTTTTTCTACGTAAAGTTTAAACATAAGAGACTTAAAACATTTTGTAAAAAGAAATGGAAAAACAATATCGACGCCATTTGAAGATAGTGATTATTCTGGTCCCTCAATCCTCACCTCCACTGACATACGTGCATGGCCTAGCTGCTAGACGAGAGGACTAGCAGAAGTGTAGTGTGCTTAACTTTTAGCAAATAGTTTCTACTAAATAATAGGTATCTAAAATTGTGTATTTCTTACCTCTTCGCTGAGATAATATTATTTTTATAATCCTATGAAAATAGATAGAGTAGTGTGACCACACAATGAAACAAAATGTTGACAGTACTATTATTCTTCTTTTAATATAGCATTAGACGAAACGAAAACAACGTAGTACAGTTAGTTTAATGTTTTATTAGTTTAATGGTATTTTAGAAGAGGCCATTAACATCGATGTAGGAAACAGAGACTGTACCACTTGTGATGACAAACTTAGTTACAATTACGAACTTTCCAATATAATATCATTAGATTTGAATGGTACTGGAAAAAAATCTCTGAGTAATGTTCCTGTTACAAAACCTTCAAAATAATGGGTGCATCCGTATTCATTCCAGCATTAATTACAGGCGGTCTTGGCCATTACCGATGTCACTGTTTTATGAATGAGCGTTTCTTTTGCTATAATGATCAACATCCCAAAATTATTGAAAATACTGACCAACAAATATTCTTAAATTCAGTAAGCTGCAGTGATTAGTTAATTTTGTGATCTAATTTTTTTATTAAATACACTTAGCCATGTAATAACATAACACTAAACTAACCGTACAAACTTGTTTTCGTTTTTTCATCTAATGCTATATTAAAAGAAGTATGTAATGTCTGTAGTCACAATATTCAGATACTTTCCGAGATCTGGCTGATGATCTGTGAGGATTGAGGGACCGCACTTTAAGGGCTGTAGTTTTTAATATATTTGTTTACAAATTCGCAGATTAGTTTTACAATTGTTTTAAGACTACTACTAAATCCTACGATTTTTATTTTGTGAAATACCGGTGTGGTCCCTCTGTTCACACGCACGTGACTCTTTGACAATTTAATAGTGATTAAAAATGGTTTAATTGAAATCAACGCTTTGACTTTGACCTTCCATATCTCCGAAACCAGAGGTTTCCAAGTATGGTCTTGAGCAAAAAATTAAGTTAAATATATTTTAACACCCTTTACACTCGTAGGTCACACATTTAGGTAGGTAGTAGGTAGGTAGGTAGGTAGTAGGTATCACATTTGGAATGTTTCGTGAAAAACTTCGGCCACTGGAAGTAGAAAAAATACGAAGGGTAGAAAACAAAAAAAAAGTCTAAAGCTAAAAAGAAACCTTTTATTTTCATGCGACAACTAAATAACTCCAACTCGCCAACCCGCCTGCCAAGCGTGGCGATTATGGCAAATCCGATATGGGGGGGGGGGGGGCTATATCCAGCAGTGGACGTCTTTCGGCTGAAATGATGATGATGAACTAAATAACTTTGTTATTTTCGACCCCAACAATTAAGAATGTTACGAATATGTTAATTAGTAAAACATATTCATAACATTCAGAGAGCAGAAGAAGAGCAGAATCGGAAGATCATCAGCACTTGTCCCATGTTACTTGGGATCCACGCAACATATTTTCTATTCCATTATCCGTCCTTTCAACCGTTTCACTGACTCCCTTTTCATTCATATCATTCTTCACACAATTCATCCATCTTTTCTTTGGCTTTCCTTCCCCTCTCCATCCATCCACATTAACTTATGTTCATACTTCTTTTGGTCACAATTGTTTCAAACGATTCCCTTTCAACATTTCTGTCACAGGCGTCACTTTCAAACTTCATCTAATACATTCATTTCTCACCTTATCTATTCTGGTCACTCCACATATCAACGCAGAATAGCAGATACGAAAGATATAAGGGAAAAGTCCTGCAAACAAATCACCTTATTATTAACCTTTTAAACAACAGGTCATTGTTCTAAAGCAATAGAAACAAGCTTTTCATTGTACCGATACAACAAAACATCACTGCTTCTGACAGCTCCGCCGCTTAATTAACATTTCTTTCCGAAAAAAAAAAAGAAACATAAATAAGTGTTTGAATTCACGCATCAGTCATCAAAGATCGTTGGTCCCTAATACTGCAGGCATCAACTTTTGGATCTCCATAAAAAAGGATTTTATTGGATTTGATCATGCATGCTATAGGTACGATGTGAATTTTGATGAACAGCCTGTAATACGGTCCTTTGAGGATAAATAATGTTTATTGCACCGTGGCTCCTGGAATACGATTTCAAAGGGCTTTAATTCAATTTTTTTTTCGGCGGATTTAAATTAAGGATTACGATGCATTTGAAGTGGTCACTCACCGTAGATCTGGTCCACAAATACAAGGTTGCTCGGCGTACTATGCAGAAAACGATACTTGGGGTTTCTTTGGTGGAATAGAATAATAGAATAGAATTCAAGCCATTGCCAGAGAAGTAAAGTCACGGTTATTGCGCGTTGAATAAATACGCTGAAGTGGAAGTGGGCCGGCCACGTCTGCAGATGAACAGACAGTAAATGGAGCTGATACGCTTTTATTATTATTATTATTAATCCTTTATATCAGGCAACTAAGGCCCATAAAACACAATACATACATAAGCATAAACACAATAATTATAAACTAATACATATTGTAAAACAATAAACTTAAAAACTACTGCCACGAAGAGACGGCGTCGTGTAACGCTGCGAGGTGACATGTAGCCGATCGCGGAAACGCCGATACAGTACAACTTTAGGCCAAAACTTTTCATTGAGGAAGGTCACCAAATGTTGAGTCGGGCTCTAGAGTGGAGACTGTTTGGGTAAGCGTTGTATGGGTAAGCGTTGTATGGGACGATGGACCGAAGATTTGAAGAGGGTGGCTGGCAGCGGATGGATGCGGGTTGCCCAAGACCGAGTTGGTTGGAAGGCAATAGAATGAATGAATGAATGAATTTTGAACACTGTCCCAAAAGTGTGCCCTTTACAAAAGAAGTCTAGTCATGTTTTGGTCAAACATTAATTAAACCCTCTAAGAAATTTTAGGTTTTAGAAAAGGTTTTAGTAATTTTGTGACCTCATGCACAAAATGTTATCGAATCAATTACCTAATGACCAAAATATATCAGGTTTAAACTAATTTGTATAGGGTGTCAGGATATTCCCGCTACAGCTCGAGTAAGTCTTAGTTAAGTCTTATTATTTTAACAGGGAAACATAGAATAATAGGGTCGTAATCTATATTATACTCAGCTGTAGGTGAAATAAAGTTGTAATTATTTCTTAGAATTTTTATATACCTATGAAAGTAGGGACAGAATTTACCAATTTCATCCTGAATGTTCGCGTGAAAATCGCCTTAAAATCTTAAAACAAAACAGCGAAAACACAATCGAAACAGTGTCAGATTCTTCAAACGAAATGTTTTCTGATTAGACTCCAAAGATAAGGTTGCCAAACACAAGGGTTTAATTACTTTATAAAAACCGTTTTGGGAGCCCCTCGCCTATCAGAGGATAGTAACCTAATTTTGGCGAAATTTAATTTTGCTAGATACGTTGCCAACTTGCACTTAATAAGAATATTAATTTCTGATCAGCAAGGGTTCGAGAGTTCAATTTCAAGGGTTATTGGGTATAATTAATACGTTTCAGGACTAGGTCATTGGTCGTTGTAAAGGGGGAGTCATAAATTTAAAGAGAATATTAATATTTTGTAAAATTCTGGTGTGAAAGGCATGATTCATTGGTGGAACCATGAAGAAGTATCACGGTGTTTATTTCATAATTTTGCCCCCGATATATTATTTTCTCTAAGAAAATCTACTTGCCTAAAAATATTTAATAAGTAAATGGTTTTTTTAACCCTCACTTCATATCAGTAGTATTATAAATGCAAAAGAAAGTTTGCTTGTTTGTTAAGCTTTCATGGAAAAACTACTGAGCGAATTTTCGTGAAAGGACATGTTTCATAACGGGCCCAGTCTATGTACACCACTTCAAAAAAAAAGAGAAAAACCCGTAGAATCCGGGAAAAATACAGATAATTCATTTAAAGGTTGTGGTAGTAAATTGATAATTTAACAATCGTTTTTATGGATTTTCAACATGGCGTCATTCAGATTTAGCTATAAACTATAACCATAAATCGACCATTGATCATAGAAAGAGAACTGTCAGCTGTCAGTGTCACTTCTGTCACTTTCGTCTCGTTTAGTTTCTAGTTTCTGGAGTGGGTCTTTGTTACCTGAAAATAAATGGTTTTATTATTGTTATTATAACAACCTCCCTTTCGTTTTTCTAATTTTAACACCGTTTCTTTCCCATCTGTTTACCTGGCTATCTACAAATCGTCACATAAAATCAGAATTAGAAATGTCAAACGTCATTAATTAATCAAAATGTCAGCTTACCGCCATGATTGTTTTTTTGTTGTGTGTTGCAATTTCAAGTGCAATTTCATGTGTTGTACCTCCTCACAAACCTATTTTAAACTAATTGGACAGTTGAGAACTATTTAAAATGTATTGCCCTGTTATTAAGTATGGTGTACAAAGACTGGGCCCAGGCTCCATACATTTTGTAACAACTCCTTTGGTACAGACAAAGCTTGAACCCCAAGAAGGTTTATTAATCCGTGACTTTGTCTGCATCCGCAATAACCGACATACACGCGGACGTAGTCGCGGGCAAAAGCTAGTATTACACTGCAGTTTGTAGTATTTTATCATAAATAGTTACTTATTTACTAATCGGACAAGTTTAAACATTAAATTCACACAAATGGATATTGGAAAGTGTCTTGTTTACCCACATTGAAATGACTGAATTCCTATTTAAATACCAATATAATGGTGCTGATTCTCTTGTTCACAAACATAACTAAAATTAGCTATTTGGCATCTCTTACTACCAGGCAGCTGAAGAAAAGGACGGCGACAGACAAGGACTAAGTTAGAGATGTCAAATTAGTTTTTCCTTTGAACTACGCACTGTTTTTAATCAATACGTTTTAAAATGACAACTATAAATGTATGAACATTTTAAATCAACTTAAATTGACAGCTCTTATTAATATATGTCTCTTTCTTGTTCTATTGGAGAGAAAGAGATATAAATAGCTTAAAATTTGTTTAGTTCGTGCACAACAGAATTGGCACCAATGTCTTGCTTATCCAATTTCTCATAAGCATAAATAACCACATTTACATTCGAATAAAATTCCCATACGAATGTTATGAAATAAGATTATTCTTCTCTGTTTTTATTAAATTCCATTTTTTTGCCGGTAAACATAAGCCGGAAAATATTTCTTTTTTATAAACACGTAGTGTGTCGTATCTTAGGGATTAGCTTCTTAGGAAGCATTATCAAAAAACATGTACTTTTTCAAAATGGATCGTATTTAAAAAGCACAAATTACAGTGTTGGGACAACAGAAATGGAAATAACGTAGGGAAACATTTACGCAATTCCAATCCGGGAGTGAAACAAATAAAATGGTGAACCCTTCCGTAACATTTGGGTCTTTGCAGCTTTGAGAGCCATTGTCACAGATTGGACGAAGGGTGTCGAAATCGAAAATGAAGGTTGCTGACATAAGCTTAACGGATAGTACGTCGACGTGATTAACAAAGATTTTGAAAAGGTAGAACACATGAAAGAAATAGTGGTAGTAGAGTCTTTTGTGAAAGATTACCACCATACTATTACCTGCTGCAAAGCAGCACTGCTGTGTACCGGTTTAAACGGTAAAGGTGCTGCCCCCCTAACCATATTACCCAAATTGACAATCTACATTCGATAACGCTAATAGAAAACTGATCAAATGTATGGGAATGACGTCATCTCAACGATAAGTCACATGATCTAAAAACAAAAATGGGTTGCGACTTGGCGCTAATTATTGTAAAAAGAGAAACGATACGAAACGTTTGTAACTTGGCTAGGGGGGCTTCATCATCATCATCAACGGCCGGCAGACGTCCACTGTTAAACAAAGGCTTCTCCCAAGGGTGGGAGGTGCCATAACCCCCACGATTGGCAGGCGTCTTGATATACACAGTGAAGCTACTAATTACAGTAACATGAGACGTTTTAACTTTATTCCTAGCATCTGCAAAGCCTCTGGTATTGCCAGGTTATCTGGTGGGCTATCAGATTCTTCGTCATGTAACGAAAAAAAGCAGTTTATTTTTAGGGACATCCCACACATTAATATTTTCTGTATCGGACAGAGGAATAATTAAATGAGTTTACTTGCTTCAAAATTGAGGAGCTCGTGGCTAAGTTAAACCTGTACGGATCGGTCCGTCAAGGTTAAGCTACGCTTGCTGGGGTCTGTAGATGGGTGTAGATGGGTGACCATCCATTCCATACCCAGTTCCTTCTGTGCCTCGGAAAGCACGTGAAACCATTTGTCCCGGCTTTCAATCGTAGATCTTTGACGGTTGTTAAGGGCGGTCAAAAGCCAGAAAGTCTGACAACCAGTCTTACCAAGGAGTATCGTGTTACCCAGTACCTGGATTTTGGAGGTCATTAAGGCAGTCGCTCCTATTAAGGGCAGGTAAAAGCCAGAAAGTCTGACAATCAGTCTCACCAAGGGGTACCGTGTTACCCAGTACCTGGGTTTTGGAGGTCATTAAGGCAGTCGCTCCATGTAAAACACTGGTATTCAGCTGCATCCGGTTAAACTAGAAGCCAACCCCAAAATAATTGGAAAAAGGCTAGGCAGACGATGACTTCCTTCAAGTTTATAAACTTTTAAGAATACATATATTAGTTCAATGGTATTACCAATAAATGTACAAAGTATATGTCAAACGGCAAGACCTGCACCACTCGTAAATACACTGGGTATCTCTCATTACTGAGCTAGGTTTGACTAAAAGCCTTTGAGAGGCTCTGAGGCTGACGAACACATCCCTGTTCTATTGACAAGCTAATTCTATTACAGAATACTCTAGTTTTACTCTCAAAGAGGTTCAGATACATGCTCCTGATTGATTAGTTAGCTAATTGAAACATAGAGTTAAGTAACACATTTATGTAGGATGGAGAATGGAATGGAACGTATGGATGGTGTGCAGAATGAAACGTAAAGGTGTGAGTGAGGCAAAAGATGGAAAGAGAGAGTGAGAGCATATATAAAAGAAGATGGCGAGGACGGTTAGAATTTACGACGGTTGTGTTTGAACGTATAGCTAAGGTATTTAAAATACAGGATCATTTTTAACCAGTGCGGAAATTCTAGAGACTGATTCTGATGCTCAAAACCTACAACTTTTTCTTTGAGACCAACATCGAAATCTCAAAAACAAATTTGACTTCTTCATAGAAATCGCAACAACTGATTGATCACTAAGTATGAAAAGGTTATTTTTGTTTTTGAGATTTCGATGTTGGTCCTATAGAAAAAGTTGTTGTATTTGAGCACCAAAATCAGTCCCTAGAATTTACGCACTGGTTAAAAATTTATCCTGTATAAAAATAAAAGTAAGTTCGTGTATTCATTATTTTTCATTGCCACGATCCCCAAACTACATTTATTTGGTTGTTCTAGGTTTGTATGTTTGTGAATATGAATATATATGTACCTACGCGTGTAAACGCACAATACAGGACAAAATTCCTGAAGTGAAGAATGGGCTAGCAAGTCTAATATAATTGTATTAAATTAGAATAATAACTAGGTAATGAAAATGTTGGATGCGATATTCTATTTGGTCGAAAACATTTTACTGAATTATTCTTCCGAACACTGAATTATTCTAGAAGTAATTTGAAGATATACTTGGGCAGTTGTTTGCTTTTTAATACTAGTCTTTTCCGCTGTTTTGCTTTTCTAATAATAACAAACCCTCCGATTCCTCACACACCAGCGCATTTAAAGTTCAAAGTTGCATGACTGATATCGTGACGCCGCCATAGTAACTTGATGCTGGAATAAGAACCTTAAAGCTAAATGAAATAAAGCAACGTTAGCCGCTTATTCCATATATAACTTGAAATTCTAAAATCTCTTCGTGCTCCGGAGAGCGAGTTAAACCATCCGTCATCGTTCCCGCCTGCGATGTATACCCCTGACGATACTTTAGACACTTGAATCTCGAAAACCGCCCTTACTGCTAAGAACCACAGGCGCCTTCAAGGTCAAACTGTTACCAATTTCAAGTTGCCTGTACATATTATCATACCATAGAGACCAACATACATTTTGGAACATGCAACTAGCTTCAACTTTCTGACTAACTAACTCCTTGATGGTCGTGAGATACCTGCCGCGAGTAACACCACCTTATTTCTACCCGTGGGTGTCGTAGAAGGCGACAGAGGGATATTGACCAGAGGATGGGCAGCAACGTCCTTCTGAGTATCATAAAACATATTGCGATCACCAACATGTGTCGGCCAAGCATGACGATCACGGCAGAACCCCCGTGAAAGAACCCCATGGAACTTTTTGAGAGCACTCCTTGATATTTTAAAAGTGCTTTGAAATAGTTTATTAAAACAAATGCTTTGACTTATACTTATTTCAGCTGTTACATATGTACGGCTGGTTTTACCGCAGTGTATCGGTGGGATCCCTTCTTTTCGCATAATGTTCTTTTTCCTAATATACTTTGGCATAACTGTTTTGGCATAAATTGTTTTGTCATAATAATACTTTGCCATATTCTTTTTTCGACATACAGTTTATGTTGGCATAATAATCTTTAAGGCTAATTTGTTTTGGCATAAATTTATTTCGTATAATGTTACTGTGCAAACCTATTGTGCCACGCTAAAGTATTGTCTTAAAAATTCAATATGTTGTGCTATAATAGTTGATGACAGAAACGAACCGCTGCAAAACCGACTCCACGTAGTCTTCTCTGCCCTACGCCTAGAGTGTAATCTAAGCCCGCGTAGGCGTGGAGGGGCGGGGCGGCCCGCGAGCTGAGGAGCAGGTGGTTTTAACGCTCGCCGCCGTGGCTGAGTCTAGCCGGAACTGTACCGGCCGGCCAGCAAGCGGTGGTGAGCGTAAAACACGACATCTGCGACGATAAGCTCACGCGGGACCACCGGAGCCCCGCAGCGCCAGAACCGTGACAGAAATCATGCCTGCTGCATGCTTGCTTGCATGCTGCATGCTTGCTGCATGCATGATGTATGTTTATTTGGTTAGTATGGTAAAATATATTTTAATATCATTTTATGCTTTAAAATGTTATGCTTAATTATTATTATGGTTAGAGAAATCATGCTTAGAAAAATTATGCGTATGCTGTTATGCGTAAATAATATTATGCGAACATATAATTATGCGAAACAAAAGTATGCCAAGTTATATAACGGCTTAAAATTGTATGCAAATGGATAGGGATCCTGTATCGGTTTCCCTGATAATTCATTTGAAATGACAGGGGTCGTGTAAAATAGTAGTCGTAATTATTCAACCGGTACCTACCTGGCTGACTGAGAATGTAAGGCAAGCTTCCAGTTACTAATTCCGAAACAATGAGAATAAACCTTAATGTAGGTAATGGAAGTCTGAAGGTACAATTAAAGGTTATTGTAGATTACTAGATCCACTTAACTGTACATGTTTTATTTAGTCCTTTCCAAAGGTAAAAGGCAGGCATGTATGGGAAGTTCGTACCGCTAATGAAATTGCATAATTTGGGATAGTTTTTGTTTTAATTGGTAGTTAATACGATAGACAAGCCTTAATTAAATTCTTAATTTTTTAGAAGTTCGGTGGTATACGTTATAACCAGTTTTATTTTTTAAGGTTATGTACCAGTGTACCAAACAAAAAGCTTATAGATAATAAAAGTGGAGACAACACTCTGGGCCAACTGTGGGCAAACGCTCTCTTTCTAAATGCATACATAAGATAAAGAAAACACATATATCTGTCTCATTCTTATGTATGCATTAAATTTATATAATTATAGCAATTATATATTTTTTTTGTCTCGTTGACATCGTAACAACTAAACCGTGTAGCCGGTTGAGACACAGACAACAAACTGACGAGGACGAGTCCGGTTGGTGTATTGCAGCGCCAGACATGCCCGGACAGACTACTCGCGGGCGTGCCTGCGGGCATGTCTGGTAGTGAATTCCCCGCTATATACACAATAACCGTGTTTGCTCGATTTTCGAATAGTATTGTCGTTTTAGCAGACACGCATATTTTAGTGTGGTATAGTGTGGCTTAAATGGTAAGGAGTACTTTTCAACACGTAAAACTTATCAGTTCGTCACTGGCCCACTCAGCAGAATGTTATTCGTAAACTACTTACATCTCTAGGATATTTCCGAGTCGAATAGAAATAGTATTAACGAGATCTTCACTCTCAACGGATAAATCGGGACTCGGGTGCTTATTCGGGACAAGCGAATGTTGCAAATTAACACATTGCAAACTCGTTATTTTAATTCAATCACGTACACACAGTTAATAAAGCGTCCTACAAATAAATAAATATACAGCAAAGAACTGACGGAATCATAGACATAGAACACTAGACTACTGCTCAGCGTGTCGCTGAAAGGGACAGAAAAGCACAACTAGGAACACTGCACCCCGTACTATTTTGCAGGAATATGTGACGACTTTGTTTAGCACATGAACCAAAAACGCGGCACGCGATGAGGGACTAAAAATATTAAGTACTCTCTCTTTTCTTTACAAGCACCTTGTATATATATTTTCTTTGTCTTGTGTAAGCGAGATAGAAGATTACCAGCAGTCTACAGTGCCTTCTCTGTCTACGGACGGAATGAAAACCTGACAGATTTTTTTATATGTCAAATCATTTACAATGTCAATGATTGAATAATTGCCATATAATCAAAAAACGTATTGATAACGAAACTCATTCCTGTCATTAAATCGTTTAGTTTACGGTTGTATTACGTTTATTTATAAAAATCTTATTATTGATATTATTAATGAATACGAACTGCTGAAAATAATAATGCTACATGAAAATAAATGGCTTAGTTGCCTTAATAAGTGGTACAAATTCTATAACACTACATCACAAAAAGTATGCGGTACAGGAACAGCCGTTCTTCTTTGAGACTGAATTTAAGTATACTAATACCGACAATTTGAAGAAGGTCGCTGGCAGCGGATTGTTTGCTGGCTGCTCAAGACCGTGTTGGTTGGCGATCTCTGCATCGGGAGTGAATGGCAAGAGGCTATATATTTTAAAGCAGAAATTGAGTTGAAAGGGTTTGTCTGTGTGATGTTAGTATATGTTACGCTCCAAGACCGAAAACGCTCATTGAGCGAAACAACAGCTCACAACGCGTTGTGGTCGGTGTAAAACACACATCGAATTCGTGTTATGGGTCTTAAGAAAACGCGTCGTATAACATGACAGCCATAACACGAATTTAGCTATGTAGTCTTTCTGTGATTGCCACGATGCGTCGTGAACGTTTTCATATGAGCCATAACACGAATTCCGCGTTGTGGATGTTTTACAGAGACCACAACGCGTTGTGAGCTGTTTTTCCGCTTATTGAGCGTTTTCGATCTTTGAGCGTAACATGTAGGTACTCTAATCTCCGGACCTACTGGTCTGGTTCTGATTTATTTTTTTCGCAAAGAGGAATCTACATTATCCTTGAGACTTACAGGCAAATTTTCATGAACAGAAAAATAACAGGAATCTCATAGACAATTCACGCGGACGAAGTCGCGAGAAAAAGCTTATCAATCAAAGTCAAAGTCAAAGTCAAATCATTTATTTCAATTAGACCAATATAAGGCACTTTTGAACGTCAAAAGAGAAAAAAAATTGATTCTAGGTGCCCATTCCAAAAGGTAGTTTTGTATGGAGAAGAATGGGCAATGGAGAATGGGGAATGGGGAATCTTCTTCTTTGTACTAACATGAACACCACAATACTATAATTAATTATAACTTTTATTGAGACCTTTGCTCTGGAGTGGGACTGAACACGCACACACAAATTCTTTACGACCTCACATGATCTGGACCGAATAAATAAATATCACAATGTAAAAGTTTAACACAATTCAAATACCAAACATAAACTATTTAATCCGCACACATTCCAGAATCTCCTCATTAATGTTTTCACATTTCCCTTCAACTTCTAGTTTTAATTTTAATTGGCAAGGTCGCTCAAGGTCAAAGCTCCAACGCTTGCTTTGCCAGCCATATTTAACGCTATATATAATAGGTACACTGTATATGACGACTATTACAGCTTTAACTAATTTATTTATTAAAACTTTATGCACAAAATGTAAAAAACACAAAAAGGCGGATTTAATGCCTTGGGCATTTTCTACCAGTCTACCTTAGGGTGATGCAGTGACAGAACATTGTAGGTGCATAAAGGCTCAGAAAGAAGCTTTAGGGTTCCTTACCTTTGGGAGCCCACGAGACCCTTACTAAACCTGCTTTATATGTCTATCACAAGACATATCACTGTATGTTAACTTTATGGCAAATAATAATACATTTTTGCCGTGCCCCTTCCGGGTACATAATAATAATAATAATATAATATAATATGTGGGGACATTTCACACACGGCCATCTGACCCAAAACTAGGGAGACCCTGTACTATGGGTGTCAGACAGCTGATATACATACACAAATACATTTTTTTTTTGTAAATACAAAAAAAAGGGTGTCTTTAATAAGGGGGTGGCTTTGTGTCTGGGTGTTTTAAACAACACCCAGACACAAAGCAAACACAAGTGCTCATCACACCAATGTTTACCCTTGGCGGGAATCGAACCCGCAACACGCTGCGCAGCAGTCGATCGCTCAGCCACTGCGCCAACCGTGTCGTCACATGTTTGAAACGTACCTATAGTTACGTAACATCTTTTATTATCAACATGAATGCAATAGAAAATCGCTCATCATGTCAACCTTTAGACGCCCACTGCTGGGCATTGGTCTCTCCATGTTGGCGATCGCAGTAGGTGTTACCTACTGTACTTAGAAGAAGAAGAAGGGATGGATGGATTGTGTGAAGATTGATATGAATGAGAAGGAAGTCAGTGAAGGCATGCCGTTAGACAGTACGTAATGCAAGAAGAAAACAATTTGCGCCGACACCAATTATAATGAAATAAGGGCAGGAAAATGGTGGCGGTTAGTTTCGATATGCACTAGTCCCGCTATGCTTGACCCGACAAATACCTACTAAACTTTCGCTATGCACGAAATTTTTGGATTCTATTTAAACAATGGAAGGTACAACTGGAAAGAAAAGTGTTTGAATTCAAGTTTTAACGAAGTCTATAGAATTCGTTATAAAACCTATCTAACTAAAATTACAAAAAGTTAAAAAAAAAAGAAAACTTTGTATTTGTTGTTTTGTATTGCCACCGACTTCCGAAAGTAAAGTAATGTGTGTTCTGTGCTAAATTTATTGATCACTTTTTAGTTCTTGAATCCGGTTTTCTTTTTTTTGAAAAAACTTTTATATTTTTTGCTGTTTAGTGTTGCCTTAACAACCAAATCCATTAAAAACAGCGACACAGTTAAAAGAGATTGTAAATCCTCCAAAAATTGAAGAAACTAAAACGTCGTCTAAGTAACTTTTTTGGGAATTTGTTGATTTTCTCAAAAAGGGTTAGACCAATTTTGGTAAAATTTGTATGAGACCATTTCGGAATAAACCCCTTTCGAACAAAAAAAGAATTTTGCAAATCCGTCTATATAAGACAGAGTTATGCCCGAACATACATAAAAAAAAATATATATACACATTCGAATTGATAACCTCCTCCTTTTTGAAGTCGGTTAAAAATGCCAAAAGTTGTTTGTTACGCACGGCTAGACGAATCGGGATACAATTAGTTACACAGGTATTATTTGTTATTATTTTTAGTCGCTGATCATTGTTATGGTTACCTTGAAAAAACCATTTTGTCATATGCCTCTTTTATCGAGCGCAAAACTTGAATTTAATGATGATTTAGAATATGATAACATAATATATTTACATACTAAGTTTTCTTATTTTGCTTTTCAAATGGTTAAACAAAATTTACACTGTAACAGTTTTCTTCATCACTGCCCGGGATTGTGATTTCGTGCATAGCGAAACTTTTTGGTAGGTATTTTTCAAGTCAAGCATAGCGGGACTAGTGCATAGCAAAACTAACCGGATGATGGCGCTACGGAACGGAACCCTTACTGCGCGATTTCGTCTCGCACTTGGCCGATTTTGTTTACGTTTTTGCTTGAAAGGCAACTGTTTCCTATAGATTTTTGTAAGCCGAAAACTTTTTATGAAATTTGTATGACGAGATAGTAGATAGAGTTTGAATTGATCCGATGGGACGACACGATTAAAAAAGTTTTTATGCAAACCCGCGTATTTTTTGGGTCTTGTTTTTAATCTCTGTTTACTGATCTTTCCAGATGTTTGAGGTTTCAATTACCAGTGAAGCTTTATCCACAGGGTAACGTATATTGAATCCGTTGTAGCTTTCGTACCTTTTCTCTTAAAAGAATGTTTAATGGTATTTTTATTTATTTATTTATTTATTTATACTTCATGCACAAAGGTACAAAGGCGGACTTAATGCCTTAGGCATTCTCTACCAGTCAACCAAGGGTGATGAAGAGATAATATGGCGGGTGCATAACAAAAAGTAATAATTAAAAAGTTAAAAAGATATAAACTCATATACATAATTATATATCTGGATACCATATACCTACATAAACATATACATACATACATACCTACATATATATAATATGTAAAAGAAAAGGGGGTTTTGAGATGACTCTGCTTACTTGTTCTGAAAATAAAATCTCAATTTCCGCTTAAATGCATACCGAGTGGTGGCCATCCTGATATCGAGAGGAAGTGCATTCCAGAGAAGAATGGCTTGAATATGAAAGGAAGAATGAACGAAATCAGAAGTATGAGAAGGGCAAAGTAAAAGAAGATTGTTAGAAGACCGCAAATTCCTAGTGTGCAAAGAACATAGATATTGAAAGTGGGATATTAAATAAGAAGGAGGAGAGAGAGAGTTGAGCAGGGAGAATAAAGTTGTCAAAGCACGCAAACTTCTTCTTTGGCGAATGGGCAACCATTTTAACTCGGACCTGTAGCTAGACACATGATCATATTTCCTCAAGTTGAAGATAAACCTGATGCAGTTATTCAGGACCCTATCCAGCTTATCCAACAAAACCGCATTCAAGTCAAAGTAGCACACGTCACCATAGTCGATTATAGGGAAGATTAAAGTCTGCACAAGCATCGTCTTTGTCTTCGCAGGCAAAAAGCTTCTCAGACGATACAAAGATCGCAAAGTTCCGTTAGCTCTTTGACAGACACTAGAAACCTGACTTTGCCAACCAAGCGTCGAATCAAGATGCAAACCGAGATCTTTTACGCTATTGCTAATGGGGATGACGGTACCATTGAAAATAACTGGAGGAAGAGAGCTAACCGCCACTCTACCCATCATACGTGAGCTTCCGATTATAATGGCCTGACATTTTAAGGGGTTTACGGCCACACCAAATCTATCAGACCAATCTTTTATAGCATCCAAGTCTCGGTTTACATCTTCTATAGCGTCCGATAAACCTTCTACCCGCGCAGCTGTATATAATTGAAGATCATCGGCATAAAGATAATACGAACACCGAAGACAGTGAGTAATAAAATTAATGAAGATAGAGAATAGCAATGGAGAAAGAATACCGCCTTGTGGAACGCCAGCATCCAGGTCAAGCCAACTTGACGAGCTCTCGTCAACGCGGACCAACTGCTGACGTCCCCGAAGATAAGACGAGAACCATTCCAGCGCCTCGGAGGAAACCATAAGATGTGAGAGGATGGATATGAGAATGTCATGATTGACGGCATTAAACGCATTGGAGAAATCTATTAAAACCAACACAGTAACCTTAGTATCACCCATTGCCTCTCTAATGTCACCAGTCACTTTGAGGAGAGCGGAGGTAGTGCTGTGCCCAGGCCTGAATCCAGACTGGAATGAGCTTACAAGGCTGTTCCGGTGGACAAACCCTGAAAGCTGCTTGTGCACACAGGCCTCGAGCACTTTAGACAGGAAAGGAAGAATGGAAATTGGACGAAAATGGTTAGGAAGTGAGGGACTAGAGACTTTAGGAAGTGGACGGACATAAGCCATGCGCCACTGGGAAGGGAATTGTCCGGAATCAAGGGAAAAGTTGATAATGTGGGTAATTGGTGGAAGAAGAAGGTCGAGGAGCAAATTTACCATATAACGACTGATGTTGTCATGGCCCACCGCCTTAGATTTAATAGATAGGATGGTCCTCCTAATTTCATCCAAGGCGACTGGAGAAAAGCGAAATGGTTCAATAATGGGACCAGGTAGGCCAGAAATGAAATCCACCGTCGGAGACAACATGTGGGCATCCATATGACAAGTGGTTGTAAAGTGACGGTTGATATCATCCAGGCCAATGGTCTTCGGGAAATCCACAAGACGTGGTCTACCGATACCCAGAGATCCGAGAAATTTCCAGATATCAGCATAATTTTTGGAATAGCTCACATAATGGTTACGTAACTGTAGATTAGAAACGCAATACTCTTTTGTTAGTGAAATAGAATTAAGACGATATTCTCTACTGCTATGCTATTTTCCAACGTTTCATGGCTGACAACAGCGAACTCGACATCGTGTCAGCAGTAAAATCGACGTCGAGTTCAGCGACTGTTTTTGCTTCGCGAATATATATTACTAGCGACCCGACCCAGCTTCGCATGGGCCTATAGCCTTCCTCGATAAATGGACTATCCAACACAAAAAGATTTTTTCAATTCGAACCAGTAGATCCTAAGATTAGCGCGTTCAACCAAACAAACAAACTCTTCAGCTTTATAATATTAGTATAGATATCGTCGTACAGTCGTTATGAGTAATCAGAAGCAAGAAAGTTTGACAACCAGTCTTTTGCCAAGCGGTTTCGTGTTGCCCCGTAACTGAGTTGTGAAGGTTAGACCGGCAGACGCTCCTCGTAAAACACTGATATTCTGATGCCTCCGGTTAGAATGGAAGCCAAGCACAACATACTTGGGAAATGGGCTGGGCAGATACGGTAGATGGCTAGTCAGTTTTTCGATAAGTGATATAAAACAAGATCAATATTTTAGTGTCCATTTGTGGGTGGGTCTACTTTTTATTACCCCGACTGCAAGGAAAGGGTTATGTTTTTCGCGACGGTAAAATAAAATAAAATATTCTTTATTACCTGATATCTACCAAACTACTGAACGGAAATATTCCGTTAGGGTATTGTTAGATTCGTCTCATTAGTCCAAGTGTTCTTAGATAGGTGACGAAAAAAATAAATAAACGTGGCAGCTGGAAAATGCCATTGTTTGAAAAAAAAAAAAATTTTCGACTGCTGTAATATGGGTATCAAATTCAAGGGCTTATTTTAAGGATTCTAAAAATGTATATCATCACAGTAATAATTAAAGAATAAAAATCATGTAATAAAACTATTTAATTTTTCGATATGTCGGGACCCATTATAGGGAAGATTTGAACCGGTCTAGATTTGAATGGGTCCCGACTGATCAAATCGCTATTGGCGTGGTTTTCATTTCAATGGTATAGTTATTTAATAACAACATTACTAAACATAATTCTAGACTACAGGACTTGTTTATTTCCTTTCAGTTTTTTATATAAAGTTTACTTTTTACGCAGTCGGGTTTTTTATTACTCTAATTTATTTTTGTATGGTGCTGACGATTGGTACAGTTTTTAATACTAGCGTTCCTGCTAGTTTTATTTATTGAATCGAAATCGAATCGAAGTTTTTAGTTGAGTGACTTGCGACAGTAGAGGTCAACTTGTACGAAGCAGTTAGTTTAGTTTACCTGAGCTGTTCCCGCCCTTAGCTTCTTGATTGGGCCATTGTGCGTGTTCCATTTTAGGTTCCTACTTCAACCAACACAATTCATCCAAGAAAGTTAACAGCCTTTTCAGACTGCTGCAAGCTCCAGGAGTGATCCTGGAGATTGGAAAGTCCATGCATTCGTGCGTAATGTTGTAGATTAATAACTAATTGGTTTTCTTCATAAATAATGATGCACTCTATCCTGAGAGAAAAGAGTAGGTGGATACTATCCAGAGTGGAAACAAAAAACACATGTTTTTACATCATTTACATAAATAAATTAAGAACATTGACTTCACCGGATTTTCTCTTTCAGTTCAAGATCATGACTAACTAAATAATGACTCAATTCTCGGTACAGTCTACAAATAATGGGTCTTTTTTTATGAACTGCACTAAATGTTGTAGTAAATTCGGCTCATAGACTGTTTTACGCGATCGTAAACTTATAATTAAAGACACAGCGTCTTTATTACGTCATAATTGTATCATCATGTCTTGGATTATTTCTGTAGACTTTGGATGATTAAATAAGAACCTTTCTTGATTATTTTAGGGTAGATAATTAACAGAGGGAGATGGTAGGATGAGCGAGATTGCTTTGACAAATATTGATCCTAAATAGCCCTAATAAAGAGAATTGGAAAGAGAATAGAGAGGCCTTTGCTCTGTAGAGGGAAAATTCAGGTTGATAAGAATAATTATGTAATTAACTGAGACTCATAGCCTAATTCTGAGTCAATAACGTCTGAATGACAAAATTGGCCAATTACGGTACCTACCTATTGATTATATTAAAAGGATTGGTGTTTTAAACTTAAAGGGACAACTATATGTTAAAAGTTTTATTTTCTATTTTCGTCCCATAGAAAAATCTATTTGATCCACTTTTTATTCCCTATTATCATCCAGTACCTACTTACATGATTTTGTTAAGTTAAGTTAAGACCGTAAAGTTTAATAAATAAATAAATTTAGTATTATGTTATTAGTACTGTATGTATAGAGATAGAGATAAACATACATAATACATATGTACTTTAGAGATAAACATACATAATATGTACTTATATATATTTCTGATTTACTTGACTTAAATTCATGACCTTCTGACCTTTTCTTAATAGATATATGAACGTGATGCTTGCACTTATGCTGGCACTTCACATGGCGTATTTGTACAATTATTCGCCTTACTTGGATAATACAAATTGTATCCTCATCATTTCAGCCTAAAGACGTCCACTGCTGGACATAGGCCTCCCCAAGGGGGGGGGGGGGGTATTACCATAATCGCCACGCTTGGCAGGCGGATTGGCGATCGTAGTATGGTTGTTACAAAGGCACAGAGAACGCTGCTGCCCATTCTCTGGTAAGTCCGTTAGTCACCTCTTACGACACCCACGGTAAGATATGGGATGGTGCTATTCTTTACGTCCGACACCACACGTACAAAAGTGTATCCTATGATTATTGAAATAGTCTATTTTGTATTATCCAAGTAAGGCGAACATTTGCACAAATACGCCATGTGAAATGGTAGCATTAGATTTTATCAAATAATGTGCGTCTAATTCTTCTCAGTGATAGTGCTAATTCTTAACAATTCTTGTTTTTACATTAATAATTTAATTAATACATTAATAATTCCTTCAGAAATTGTTACTGCATAATGATTATGCAGTAACAATTTCTGAAGGAATTCCTCTTAACAAGTCGTTCTCTCGCACCGCATGCATGAGCATACAATTAAACTAGAGGTTCATGAAACTTTTCCAATTAAGCACCAAGAAAAGTTTGACCCAGAAACCCAAATGAGTCGACAATATGTACTTACCTACGTTTAACTTCGATGATTGATTCGATCCCTTGTTGACTGTACTTTTATTTATGTAATCAGACTTTATGCTGACGGGCCATTCATCAATTATTTAGGTAACAGTAAATATGCCAACAACAGTAACCTTGCCGGTAACAGTATAATAATAATAGGGTATTTTACTCTATACGAAAAACAATCTATAAATGTGTTATTGAGACAGTTTAGGCATAAGTTTTAGTTTTTAAAGTAACAAAATAATTTTTGAAATCCAATTCAAACTTTTCAGTATTTTTAATCTGTTATAAAACACCATGAAATAGTAGCGGCCATGTTATTACGCCGTACGACTGTGTCAACAAAAAATTGACAACTATCAGTCAACCGATTGGCGTAAATGATTGCTATATTAAGTCCATGGCGTAAATAGCCTTTGTACTTTTATTATTTTCGTAACCAACGTATTTTTTGAATTAGTACACCTGTTACAAAATATGCTTTTAATTATTTTTAAATTATACTCGTTTATTCATTTTCTTAACATATTAAATTACATTTTTAAATATTAGTAAAAAAATAAATAAAAACATTTAAAAATATAAAAAAATAGTAGCCCACCGGTATCGGGAACAGGGTCCAAGCTACCGGTGGTCAGGGCTCCTGAGAGAGGGATCTCCTGACTATACGCGCCGTGTCCAGGAGTACCGCTTTCTGTATCAAGCCCTTGATCCAGCTGCCCAACAAGAGCCTCCTTAGGTGTTGGTCGAGGCTCTTGGAAATGAGTCCATTGGCCGTAACGACTATCGGCACAATGACTGCTGTATTCACATCCCACATGTCGACAACCTCGCGAGCCAAGTCAAGATACTTAATTTGTTTATCTTTCTCGGTTTTCACGAGGTTCTCGTCATGCGGAACCGCTATATCAACAATCATTGCGCGACGCTCTAATCGATCTATCACAACTATGTCAGGTTTATTGGCAACAATAGTCCTGTCAGTGATGATAGATCGATCCCAATACAACGTGATATGGCCATTTTCGAGAACTGGGTCGGGCACATACCTGTAGTACGGTACCTCCGACTCCACAAGCCTGTACTTTAAATTATATATTATTATCATATTTAATATGAGCGCATTTGATACAAAACGAACTGACGTCATTTCCGCTGAGCAATAGGGCGTCCAGTAAGAGGCGTTTTTGTCAAATTACGCGCGAAATTTGAAAATTCAAAATTTAGCTGCATTTTTATGGCACTTATCGATTGAATAAAAATTTGGTGTTTTTTTGGTGGCATATAGAATTTTATTGAGACACTTTTCAAAAATGGGTGTAATACCCTATTATGGTTCTATAGCTCTGAACAAGTCAAAGTAACCTTGTTTAAGGCCTATTGTCAAAGCTTTTATACGGGAAATCTGTGGGTCAGTCACACCAAAAGATCGCTGGATGTCCTGCGCGTCCAGTATATTAACATCTTCAGGATGATGTTGGGGCTGCCTCGCTTCTGTAATGCATCGGGGATGTTTGCAATGTATCGCACTGATGGCTTTCATGCCGTCA
Organism: Charanyca ferruginea; assembly: GCA_947361185.1. Classification (NCBI taxonomy): domain Eukaryota; kingdom Metazoa; phylum Arthropoda; class Insecta; order Lepidoptera; family Noctuidae; genus Charanyca; species Charanyca ferruginea. The sequence continues at coordinate 28,186,316 of OX376061.1, read as the reverse complement.
TCCGAAAGAAAACAGTATCCCTGATCTGTCCCAGTTGCTAAGCAGCACGGTCAATTATAATCCGTGGTGCTTAGCAACTGGGTTTATCCCAGTTGTAAACGTCCCTTTGTGCCTATTGGTCTAGTTCTGTTCTGTCTCCTGCTTGATTTGGAGGGAAGTGGAAAATATGTTTTTCTTACTCCTCCGCTGTTCTTTTCTGATTAATTTCGTTGCGGGATTGAAGACAGTTGAATCGTTTCTCTGGGACTCGTCGAGCTTCATTGGTCGCCACTGTTGATTCTGACTTACAGGAGTTGCAGTGGTTAGGGAATAGTGTGGCGGGCTTGTGGCTTGTGGCGGGCGGATAGCGCTGGCAACACTGCCCAAGTGACATGTCAAAATTTTAAACCGTATTTAAAAATTAGTTTTAATTATTAAATAAGTATAAATAAGGTGTAATATCATATATTTAAGTAAAATAACTGTATAAAAAACCAGGATTAATGTTTTCCTGCGAAGTAACAAAGTAAACACAGTGTTTTGGGTTATCCACCGTTACCGGTAACCTACACCGAACAGCTGATGTCAACCTGCGGATTTAAACGGGGAGTATTGTTTATTTCTATTCTATCGTAGCCATATATTAGCATACGATCGTCAATTATTTTGTAACACGCTCGTTTTGCATCATTTATTCTGGTAGATTTCACACTTTGCAATAGGCCATTGTCACATTGTTTTTCATACAAAAGACAAAACTTAGTTTCCAAACAGAATAAATCTTTCTCTAAATTAAAATACATAATAGCATTATCGTGTTTCCCTTAATTTGCATTGTAGTCTTGATGTAAAACTATAATTTTAATCTAAGTATCCTACCCACATAGGAAAAAATAAAATCATAAGTCAATTGTAAGTTAATTTAATTTCGCATTTAATGTATTTAGAGTAGCTGATTTTTAATCAGCAGCCTCCCACACTTATACCTTCACCTTAAACGCTAAATTTCCCATCTTTTCCTGTTATTTCCACCTTTCCTATTTTTTTCATTTTTTTATTTAATTAGTTCTCACCGTTTCTTCAATTCTAAATTTCAGTAACTATTCCTGAAACCATGCCAGTGATGACCCGTAAGGCTACTGCTCAGGATATGGAGCTTAAATTGAGAACAGCCCTACAAGATCTCAAGGCATCCAACATCCAATGTCAACAATTATTACTGGAAAGAGAGGAAGGTGAAGAGGAAATTAAGAAAATTGTTGACAAAAACACAAAGTTAAAGCGGGAACTTGTAGACCTTCATCAACAATACCTAGATGTTGTTGATGAACGGGACAAACTTCAGGTGGTCACGGATGGTTTCACCAGCTGTAGCAATTTATATGAGGAGGCATTGTGTAAGGTTAGGGACTTAGAGGATGAACTAATTCATGCAAATGTATGCATTACAAAATTACAAAAGAAAAAAGAATGTACTCAGGTTAGGGACACCAACCATTTATATAATGAATTGTTAAGTAGTAATTGCAATCAAAATTCCTTAATAACAATCGACCTTACAGAAGATTCTTTAATAAAACATGGTAATAGTAATTATAAATTGAGTCATAACAAAATAAAAAAATATGTTAAGCTAAATAAAATCATTAATAAATGTAAGAAATTCAGGAAACAACAAAAACATTATTCCAGTAACATTAAATTAAGGAAAGAACGTGTTTTTCTTGTGAATAAATTGAATAATTTTCAAATAAAGTTAGAAGACAGTGTAAATATTTATGAGGTTGACACTCAACGCTTACAGTCTGAAATTCAGGTTCTTGAAGAGTCGCTACATTCTCTTTATACAAAGTATGTGCACTCTCAAAACCAAATAAAAGAGCATATCCTTGCCACTAATGAGTTGGTGGGTATGTGTAACTCTAATGTAGACAAAGTGGACCCACTTCCTATCAACACCACTCCATGTACCTTACAAAAGGAATCATACCTTGAGTCTTCACAGCCGGAGATAGTGGAGAACTTGTCTCATTCTGCCAGGGAGTGTTTGTCCACAAACATTGTAACACCAGAAATTGTACTAGATTCATTGGTTATTGTTCAGACAGATAGTAGTTGTGTACCTTGTGTTGAGGTTGGTTATCGTCCTATTATTTTTTCAGATAGTTTAGGGAAAGGATTAGGAAAATTATTAAATAACAACCTGACTAGCTGTTCTGCTTTAAATTATTGCATGCCTGGGTCTTCTTATAAAGAAATAATGTCATCCATAACTAGGAAGCAGTATGATCCGAATACCATTATTACAGTATGTGTAGGTAATAGCTCAAGTGTTAGAATAAATGATATCACTGACAGTGTCACTGAAATATTGAAAATTAATTGTCAGAAAATAATATTGTGCGCTTTTCCTTACTTTGAGCACCTATCAAATAGGACAAATAATAACATACATATGCTTAATAATCATATGCATTTATTAGCTAGTCATTATAATGACAAGCTTATGTTTCTTGACACCAACACTTTTGTTGAAAAATTGAAATCGACTAGGGATACAGTGTATCTGCCTATTAGGTTTAGACGTCAGATAGCATGGCTATTAGCATTTAATATTAACTCAGACATAATTAATATGTCGAAGTGTTCCGTAATTAGCTCCACAATAGTTAGTAATAATACTAATATTAAGGTGGTAAGCCCAAATTGTTTAAACTAGTTAGCAAGACAACAGAAGGTACCAATATCAATTTAATGCAACTTATCAATAACAAGGTATCTTCTAGCAATCAATCAGCAAGTTTAAAAAAAGGGGCTAAGCAACATTCTTTGAAATTATTCCATCAAAATATTCAAGGATTTTCTTCCAAGCAATTGGAAATTGAATTGTTTTTAGAGAAAACAATGTTCGACATTATTTGTATAACTGAACATTGGTTGAAATCATATGAAATGTTAATTAATTATGAAAATTATACTGTGAGCAGTTGTTTCAATCGGAAATCGATGCTGCGTGGTGGTTCACTAATTATATTAAAAAGTAATATTAAATCTAAGTCTCGCAATGACATAGTTGAACTCTCGGTTGAACATATTATTGAACTGTCCTGTGTTGAGCTAGATAGGCATGTCATAGTGTGCGTTTACAGACCCCCGAATTATCAAACATATTCTATATTTGAGTCTATAATGGAGGATGTTCTAACTAAACTTGCAACTGGTAATAAATCAATAATAATTTGTGGAGACTTTAATATTAATATTTTAGAAAATAACGCAAATAGCAGTAGATTATTAAGCCTCTTTAAATCGTTTAATTTGTCAAATGTGTTCTTAGAACCAACACGAATAACTGCAACCTCTGCTACTTGTATTGATAATGTTTTTTGTAGCTGCGACTATTTAGATAAAGCTATTGTAAATTATCTCCCTTCAGATCACAGCGGTCAAACCATTGCTTTTGAGTCCAACACACCCTTGCAAAAAATACAGATACAGTCAAGACCAATAACATCTAGTAATTTAGATAAATTTAATAAGACTTTAATTAGTAAGTTACCCGTTCAGGAACTGAATATGAATAATGGTAATATTTTGTATAAAGATTTTTTTTCAGTTGTGCAAACAGAGTTTGATAATATTTTTAAGAAAAAAACGAAAACTATTTGCCCTAAGTTTTTATTTAGTGACTGGGCAACTAAAGGTATCAGGAAAAGTAGAGAAAGGCTTTTTGAGTTGTATGGCCTTAAGCCTTATATTAACACCGAAACATTTAATAAATATGTTTCGACTTATTCTAAAACTTTTAAAATTGCTTGTAAAGCAGCTAAAGCCTTATACATTAGCAACAAAGTTAAAACAGCGGATGATAAAATTAAGACTGTTTGGAAAATAATTAATAATGAAACAAACAGGAACAAAAAACATAATACTGATTACACTCTAGAGACTTCCCGTGGTCTCTTAAGTACTAATAAAGAAGTTGCTCAGGAATTTGCAACATTCTTTACCGATATTCCTATTAAAACTACAGAAACTTTAGATTCTTCGCCCTCACTTGCTTTAAACTTACTAAGTTCGAATGTTTCAGCATGTCCCACGGAATTTAAATTTAAACATATAAACCCTGCAATCGTTATTAAAGCTTTTAAACAACTCAAGATCAAGGGTACTGAAGATTTATGGGGGATGTCTACTAATGTTTGTAAATCAATTATTGAGACAGTGGCGCCCTATTTAGCTTTCATTTTTAATTTGTGTGTAGACCAAGGGGTTTTCCCGGATCTAATGAAGTTCAGCAAAGTTATACCACTTTTTAAATCCGGCGACTGCAAAGACTCTAATAATTACAGACCCGTTTCAGTTTTGCCGGTTTTTAGCAAAGTGTTTGAAAAAGTAATGCTTGATCAAATGCTCAGTCATTTTAACTGTCACAAAATTTTACATGATCAACAGTATGGTTTCACCAAAGGACGTTGCACTACTGACGCCGGTGTCACCTTAATCAAGCATATATTTAAGGCTTGGGAGGAATCTCAAGATGCTATTGGTATCTTTTGCGACCTCTCCAAAGCATTTGATTGCGTGAATCACGAAACACTACTCTTAAAGCTTGAGCATTACGGACTGGGTAAACTAGCGCTTAGCTTAGTAAAATCATATTTGACTGATAGACTGCAACAAGTTCAAGTAAACGGTGTAAATTCATCGGGCTTAAAAGTAAAAATGGGGGTACCGCAGGGCTCAATATTGGGTCCGTTCCTCTTTTTAGTTTATATAAACGATTTACCTTATTTGCTGAAAAATCAACCACAAATGGTGTTATTTGCTGATGATACTTCCTTGATATTTAGAGTTAATAGACGGGCACAGCACCATGACGACGTAAATGACGCTATGCTTAAGGTTCATAATTGGTTTACTGTAAATAATTTAGTATTAAATGAGAAGAAAACTAAATGCATAAGATTCGCTTTACCGAATGTTAAAAGTAGTGAATGTAACGTTGTATTGAATAAGGATGTACTTGAATTCGTCGAAAATACTGTTTTCCTAGGGATTACGCTTGACTCAAAGCTGCAATGGGGTCCTCACTTAACATCTCTTGCAGGGCGGTTGAGTTCGGCCGCTTACGCTGTCAGTAAAATCCGGCATTTGACAGACGTGGATACCGCTAGGCTTGTATATTTTAGTTATTTTCATAGCATCATGTCCTACGGTATCTTGCTTTGGGGGCGGGCTGCAGATATTGATTCTATTTTTATTCTGCAAAAGCGGGCTGTCAGAGCCATCTATAATCTCAGCAGTCGCGAGTCTCTAAGAGAATTGTTTAAACAGATTAACATCTCGACGGTACCTTGTCAATACATATATGAAAACATTATGCATGTTCGAAAAAACCTTCATCTTTTTAATAAAATAAGTGACAGACATAGTGTTTATACTAGAAATAGGAACAAATTAGATCAGCCAAGATTCAGATTGTCAAAAGTTCATACTTCTTTTATGGGGTACTGTGTAAAATTTTATAATAAAATACCTCTTAATATTCTACAACTAAATGAAAGACAATTTAAAACATGTATTAAACGCACACTGTGTAGACAAGCATATTATAAATTAGATGACTACATCAATGATAAAAATGCTTGGCTAAATGCTGGTCCTGCTCCACAGGCAGTTTAGGGAATTTCCTAATTGGAGGAATGTTGTTTCCTACCCCTTTTTTTTTATTGACATGAGTAACGAGTATCGTTATTATTATACACAAATATATATTTTAATTACTTTTTCGACATTTTAGAAACATTGGAAACCTTAGTTTTGTATAATTTAGCAGCATTATTTCAATTTTGTAAATGTGAGTACCATGGAGCCATATTTTAAGTAAATTATTATGTGTTTGACTTAAATGAGCATGGCGGTTGAGAGAATTGTCATGCTCACTCAAATGTCTCGCTGGTGGTGGCGCGTGTGTTGGGTCATTCGGCTCCCTCTAAAATGGTTGAGCTGAATGGTGCTGATTCACGCGTCATGTTCGTGAACGGGCGCTGTCAGTAGAGATTGGTCAACTCTTAACTGCCATGGTTTTTATCTTGATTATTTTTTATATTTTGTATTTCTAGATTACCTTCATTGTTTTCACATATAGAAGCAACAAGAATAATGTAAGCAGTATTTTGTAAAAACCTGAGTTTAAAAGAGTGTCCGTGGAGTTTCTTGCTCGTTCTTCTCCATAGAGACCTACCTACGTTTTGGAACGAGCAACTAGCTTCAACTTTCTGTCTAACTGACCGACTCCTTGACAATTCAAAAGTGCCTGTAAATGGTTTAATTGAAATAAATGCTTTGACTTTGACTTGACTTTGACTTTGTCCCATCCCTGATCTGCAGAATGCGTGGCAGCTGCAACGGAATTCTGAAGATTTTAGCTGATAAGATCTCTTCTCCACTATGGAGATCCTTCATTAGAAGAGTAATTTAGTGTATTATATTTGTTTTGTTTTGTGTAGTTTACTTGTATTTTAATAATTTAAGCCTATATGGATTTTATTATCTGAAATAAATGAATTTTATTTTATTTATTTTTATTTATTTATTTATAGTGGTCGCCTCACATGCACAAGGTAGTGGGTTCGAAACCGGCCATGAGCAGGTACCAATATTTTATCATTAAACGAAACGTGAGTATTGTTACACATTACAGATTGAGAAAAACGAATTAACTCACTGTGTTGCCATGCCTCTTTGAGGAAGGTGGCCGTACGCCATCGAAACTAGTCGAAGGAACCCGGCAACACAGTGAGTTAATCCGTTTTTATCCACTTTTTTCCAAAACTATAAGAACTATACTGTTGAAACTTGGTAAGTAGATGTATTCTGTGAACCGCATTAAGATTTTCACACAAAAATAAAAAAAAAAACATAAATTTTGGGGGTTTCCCATACTTAGAACCTTAACTCAATTTTTTTTTCATCAAACCCATACGTGTGGGGTATTTATGGATAGGTCTTCAAAAATGATATTGAGGTTACTAATATCTTTTTTTCTAAACTAAACAGTTTGCGCGAGAGACACTTCCAAAGTGGTAAAATGTGGCCCCCCCCCCCTGTAACTTCTAAAATAAGAGAATGATAAAACTAAAAAAAATATATGATGTACAGTACGCAAAGGAGATAAGTATCCATGTCGTCGGGAATAGTTGAAGATTTCTTAGAAACCAATGGGGGCTTTCAAATGAAATTTTATGAAATCATTGAACTGTTTATTCTCTATAAATTGTATTTTATTTTATTCATAAAAACCTATCGGTTTCTAAGTAAACTTCAACTGTTTCCGGCGACATGGATACTTATCTCCTTTGGTGACCGTACATTACCATGTAAACTTCCCCTGAAAATTGGTTTGAACGAGATCTAGTAAGCAGTTTTTTTTAATACGTCATAAATCGTAAACCGCCTTTTACTTTCACTCAATCAACTCAAATATAAAAATAAAAAAAACTTTTATATTATGTTACTTGCTGCTGCGGAACCCTTCATGGGCGAGTCCAACTCGCACTTGGCCGCTTTTTTTTAAGTGTTCACATTCATATATTATATTTATTAAATTAATGTACAAATAAATCCTAAGTATTGTAAAACATTTTTTTTATTCTTCTCTAAACGAAACTACTTTTGTTAAAGTACCGCTTAATGATCTAATTTTTTTTTTATTTATCTATTGATATGCATACGTTTGACCACTATCTCACCTGATGGGAAGCGATGATGCGGTCTAAGATGGAGCACGCTTGCCTAGAAGTAACCTATTCACTCTTGCCTTAAAGACTCCCAGGTTGTAGCTATCAGGAAACACAGACTCAGGCAGGGAATTCCACTCCTTAGCAGTACGCACAATGAATGTATTCCCAAAACGTTAATTGAAATAAATACACGACATTGACTTTGATATGCTATTCGACATAAATAAGAAAGGAAAAAAAAATCAGAGCATCTAAATCACAAAACAAAACAGATAAAAAAATATTCTAAAATAAACACCAACAAACATGACAAAAAGGAACCTAAATAAGAATAAAATTCGACTGAATGCGAAAAACATTCGCTCTGCTAACAACCACAGTGCAGTTGACATCGAAGCCTTATTTTTAGCAGAACTTTTGTAGTGCTTGAATTTCGACGTTTTGACAAAAAATAAATGTTTTAATGAAGATTCTTTTGTGTTGTAACTTGTCAGCAAATTGTCGTCATTTTTATTGTAAACCTGCTGCCCATTTTAGTCCGCTTTTAATGATAATTTTATTATTTATTTATTTATTGCGTCACCCGAACAACAATGTACAAATACATTCATAGATTCATAAATTACAGAATTTATATTTTATTATTGAACTAGCGACCCGACCCGGCTTCGCCTGGGCCTGCCTCGGTAAATGGACTATTTTATTATTGAACTAGCGACCCGACCTGGCATCGCCTGGGCCTATAGCCTTCCTCGATAAATGGACTATCCAACACAAAAATATTTTTTCAATTCGAACCAGTAGATCCTGAGATTAGCGCGTTCAACCAAACAAACAAACAAACAAACTCTTCAGCTTTATAATATTAGTATAGACTCATACTAGGAATATTATACATGCGAAAGTAACTCTGTCTGTTACGCTTTTATGATGAAACGGCCGACGGACGGACCGATTTTGATGCAATTTGGTATGAAGAGAGCTTAAGCCCCGGGAAAGGACATAGGCTACTTTTTAATCCGCGATATCCGACATTCACGCAGACGAAATCGCGGGCAAAAGCAACTAATCTATAAGTATAAGAATTTGTTTGTTTGTTTGGTTAAACGCGCTAATCTCAAGATCTACTGGTTCGAATTGAAAAATTCTATTTATGTTGGATAGTATATTTATCGAGGAAGGCTATAGGCCCATACGAAGCTGGGCCGGGTCGCTAGTATTATAATAATATGTAGATAATGTGTTGTTGTCGTAATGTAATGCTTTAACTTTTTTTTAATGTTCACTTAAAACCTACTGCGTTGCATGTTTTGTATTTGTCACCTATGTTCACGGCAACTAACTCAACATAATGAATATTGCTGAACGAACAAAATAAAAGTGATTTACATAAGAAGTGTGTTACGCAATAAGACTGCTAGTTCCAAAGGCAAAAAGGATTATATTACTTAAGCACAAAACAAACATAACCTTTAACTATGGACGTGCGGTCTCACAGGCCGCGTGCCGTTTGTGATTCTCGTGCCCCTCTCCTCCCGCGTACCGCACGCGTATGCGCTGCTCACTGCTCAGTAGCTTCGGCTTTAGTGGCGAAACGACAGTTGAGAGTGAAGGTTACGTCGCCGGCTGAATACTGCGTGAGTAATTTCGCTTTATATTTTGAGTTCGGTCTGTGAGACCGCACGTCCACATTTGTGTTATAAATTGACATTTGTGTTATGAATTGTGTTAGAAAATACAGTTCCTAAACGTAAGACGTGTAAACTGTGCCCACCAAAGATAAAAAGTAAGACGACGCACACTTGTGTAGGCTGTAAACAGCCAATATGCCTGCAATGCTCTAAGCCGCTATGCAAAGACTGTCAATAAATATGACCAAGTTTAGTAGACCTTGTCGAAATTTTTATGTTTAGTTTTAAGAAGATTATGTTAGGTTTTTTATGTTCTTTGTTCTTTATATTTTATTGTAAAAGAAGTTAAACTGACTATAAAATTCATTTTCCTCTGGTAATATACCTATAAAGTGATCTCAAGCTAAAAAGTCTGAAAAGTGCCTTTGATGGTTATATCGTTAGATTTAGTTTATAAATAAATAATTTTTTCATTAAAATTACATCTTTTATTTACATTTAGTAACTCTTCTAAAGGATATAAACAAAAAATGATACAATACTAACGCATCAAGATAGAAATATGCCCGTAAAGATAGCGGTCTCTGAGGCCGCACGTCCATAGTAGTGTAACCAAAATGGAACGCCCATAGTTAAAGGATAATGCGGGTCAAACGCAGGTCCGGTCGGTAGTACGGCGTGCCTATTATCCGGTATATGGATGACAACACACGAAATTCGAGATCGGATCGTTCTTGAAATATATTAATGATCTGAAACAGTTTTGCAGGCAATTCTTCCTGTAATTTCACTATTACTAGCACTTCACTATCATCATTATCATTACCGATAAAACGGGGTGAATAGGGATGCAGGGGTGAAACAGGACGAAACTTTAAAGGGGATTTAAAAGTTTAAATAATATAGTTTGTAGACAAAAATGACTTTAATGAATGACTCAATAATATATTTTTTCTAGTGTTATTGTTGACACAATACATTTCAACCTTAAAATCATCTCTAAAGTTTCGTCCCGATTTACCCCTGCATCCCTATTCACCCCGTTTTACGGTACTTTATAAATTAAACTTGAGTTTGTGTTCCTTCGGTCTAACGACTGTGATATTCTCTAAGTAACACAACCTAAAACTCGACGCTGCGGCAGCGGCGAGTTATATGTTCGTATTCTTATTAACTTTTACTTATAGGTACAGCGCCAGCGCGAATTTTGGTAGAAATACTCAAGGATTAGCCGTGTGGTGCCGGTCACGATTAGCACCACCCCATTTCTACCCACGGGTGTCGTAGAAGGCGGCAGAGGGATATTGACCAGAGGATGGGCAGAGCGTCCTCCTGAGTACCTTAACACCTACTGCGGTCGCCAACATGCATCGGTCAAGCATGGCGATTACAGCTGAACCCCTCCTTACGGGAGACCTATGCCCAGCAGTGGACGTCTAAAGGTTGACATGATGATGATGACGATGAGTCAAGGTTAAATAATACTGATTCTTTTGACAGTTCAACAGCCGCTGAGTTCTACGTCTAGTTCTAATAGGAAGCTGGGATTCGTAAACAAAATCACTCGGACGAAATCGCGGGGAAAGCTAGTGTTCTAATACCTAACCACAATTCAAAATACATTAATACATGATTCATTTAATAAAGAAAGGAAATGTAATGAATTGGCGGAAGGAAAAAATGAGGAGAGTCAGTTAGGGTAGCCATTCTAGGCATGCAGGCTACTAAGTCTTCCTCGGAAATGAGGGCTTATTAGTTCCTTTCGGTCCGTTGTGCTCCAAAGGACCTTTCTTTTCTTTATTAGCAAGCTCGGAAGCTAATATAGTAATATTAAAAAACATGGAAGTAGCTGAAGTTTTTCCCGAGCAATTACCTACATTTTTGTCGTTTAGGTATGTCTTTAAAAGTAATTTAGATTTAGAAGATAGTTTTGAAAGTCATTAATATGATACAAGAATTAAATCTAGGTATGCTGGTGCTATGAGACATGCCGTCCGGTCTCTTGTCGTGCCAAACCGTTGGTTTCTAAAACAGCTGAAACACCGACGTCGACGAGAGCACGACGATTAAAATTTGCGTGCCGCGTTATGCGACCCGCACTTCGGCTGTATGACAGGCCGTGGTGTCCGAGGCTGTTGACAGCTTCCCCACAGCGACAGCGATGGGGAGACAGGAAGAAGTGTAGTAAAGCAGCATTGCTAAAACTATTGTCGTAAAACATAGTACGTAGGTTCGACGTCGGAAGTGCCACAAGCCAAAGACCCGACACCCATTTACCAATAGCCAGTAGATACGCTCACTCAACAGTAGAGTAACTTACTTACATTAATTATAATAACACGTGACTACGACAAATAGCAGCAAAATTATGTCAAAAGATACATCTCTTATCCTTCTTTATCATGCCGAATTTCCGACGCGTACCTAAATTGGGCAGAGGTATGACAATAATATGGCATGGTATAACGGACTGGTGTCCGAAACTTCACATCCCAGCGCGTTTATTTTGCGTACAAACGATACACCAAAATAAAATAAAACAATAAAAATTAAGTAAGCAGAAAGCTTACTTCTTACACCTAATCTCAAATAAGCATAACTGCCATGAAAATTGATGACGAAAATATCAAAGTTCAAATCAAAGTTGCTACAAACAAATTAAATGCACGACAAAAGATTGGGCAACTAAAGTATGTTATGTGGCCCATCAGTGGTACTACAGCAACGCAACGTGATGCTATTCCCTATGTAATAGAACCTAGCGTCCTGCTACCAGCGTCGAACTGTAAGTTGTGTTACCTACATAAAACATAGACTGCTAGACGTGCCTTCGTGTCGGACTGCAGGCCGTGCTGCGTCTCCCGTACCGCGCGTGTTGACCGCACTAAATAAGCTCGTGGAAGCCAACCCGGACTGCGATATATTCGATAGTAAATTCGCCAATTTAATGGTTATGTGCCAACAGTTTTGTGAGAAGAATATTTAATTCTTGTTATTACTTGATATTTTATTACTTCATATTTTATGTCAACCTTGATTTATGTAATTGGTTTTGTAAGCCGTGTAAATCATATAAATAAATATAGTTTTTAAATATCTCTTACACATCATCATTTTACAAATATTTCAACCGTAGATGACCATCAAAAAACAATAAAATAGCACGTGAGCCAGAATGTAAAAAAACTAATTTCACATAGTCCATTCTTGAACGCGTCAAAATAAAGATGTTAAACTTTATATACAAACGGAATCTCGAACAACATCGGTCAATATAAAAAAATATCCAACACACAGCTGAACCGGAAAAGTTTACTTATAAACAAACTCTGACGCATATTTGTAAAGTTTCTCGTGATATTGTTTGAACTCACAGCCGCTGTGCCACTGATGTTAATGGAGGAGCTAACGAAATGTTTCCGACAGAGTTTGAAGTAAATTCTTATACTAAATGTTTATGTGAATGGAAGTCGGATGTTGTTGAGTGATCAGTAATAACTAATGCAGAATTTTCTAGCATTCCATGCATGATTAAATATTACATCAGTAAAAACAAAATTTAAATATTTTATTTCAGACTGTACATATTTGTCCATATTATGTTAGTAGCAGTGAAATTAAATCTAAGTTAGTAACAAAAATAATATATGAGTACAATTTAATCCAATTTAAAAAAAAAAAAATCTGTAAAATTAATAATCCATATTTAAAGTCATTGACCAGAAGGTGGACAGCAGCGTCCTTCTAAGGAGTCAAACAGACGAGCAGCACTTTGCTGTCAACAGAGCCAACTTCAGCAGTCGACAGAGCCAACTACAAAAGCAACTGCTACTGTCGACAAAAGCAACTGCTGCAGTATTCGACACGCCGACTGCTGCCCACCATGTCGAAAGCTGTCGACGCTCACACTAAGCTGTCGCCATTGGTCGGCGTTTGCTGTCCACGTGTCGACAGCAAACGCCGACCAATGGCGGCAGCTGAAGTTGGCTCTGTCGACAGCTGAAGTTGGCTCTGTCGACAGTAAAGTGCTGCTCGTCTGTACGAGGCCTAAGTACTATAACACCTACTACGATCGCCAACATGTATTGACCAAGCATGGCGATCACGATTATGCCCAACAGTGGGCGTCTTACGGCTGATATGATGATGATTAAAAGTCATATAATTAGCAGTTTGATGAACCTATTCCAAGCTGCCGACTCTGATCTTTGAGCGATCGTCCTTAGGATTCTGTTGTTACTACCCTTATTTCAGCGTATAAATAAGTGAGGCTGATTTCTTGTGCATTCTTAAGTGCAATATTATTGATAATTGAAACTGGTCTCTAAATGTTTTCTATTTCCAAAGGAACTTCATCCATTCTGACGATCTCGGAAACAAAGATGACTTATTTATTTATTTACGTTAGAATACAATTCTTTACACATTACAATATCATTTAAAAGTACACCATTATACAGGGTGTCCCAAGGATATATGCCACATAAAGGGAAAGAACCCTTGAATATTGTAGAAGGAACATTTTACTGAAAGAAAACTTTATTTGAATTTAAAAAAGGAAGACCATGCATTTTAACATTTGATGTGAAATTTGGTTCAATTCAATAGGAAGGGACTCATTTTGAGCATTTGATAAATTAATTAATTTTGTATTAAAAATGTTAAAAATCATGGTCTTCCTTTTATTTCTGACATTATATTATATAGCAAAACATAATCCTTACAATGAAGCCTTTCGATCGGTATGATAAAGCTACAGAGTGATTATTTTTCTCGTGTAACGGATTCGATTCCCGGTTCAACCATGTAATTATTTAAATATCTATGAATGCAGTTTAAATTGATTTTTAAATTCAAATAAAGTCTTCTTTCAGTAAAATGTTCCATCTACAATATTCAAGGTACTTTCCCTCCATGTAGCATATCCGTGGGACACCCTGTATAACAATTACTTACACCACACACCCCACATGCACATACAATTCAGTATACCCTGTATCATTTCAACGGAACTTTTTTACACGGAAAAGATTCTTGACAATGTAATGGTTCTATATTCCTGACAGGAGATAATGTGACAAATCTGCAAGCAAACATTATCATGGACCTATCCCCTTTGATGAAAGTTACTTTAGATTTACTGATAGATAGATTGGCGTACAATATGGGGCCGTTGAACAAAATTCTAGGATTATTCTAATAAATTACTAGTTCATGTTGTTCTACAAAGTTAAACAGTCAGACGGTTTTATTCAATAATATTATTATTACAAGGGAAACTTCGCTTCTGGTAAACTTTAAACACACACAAGCACGTCTTGCTTAATACTAATAAAGTGACTGTATACCTGCTGAACTAACTTCATCTAATATAAACATGAGCCACACCACTACACCAGCGCCCCTAGTGACCATTATATGAAACTTAGTCAGTTGCCTTTATAGCCTAAGATGGCTGACATCGACAACACAAATATTGTAAGATAAAATATTTTATGAAGGTAATTTTGGAGGTTATTATTGAGTTAATTAATTAAAACACTGAAAAGGTCGGAGTACGTACTAACAAATTGCCGTACTTCATCATATCAACCTTTGCTCATTTGTTAGGCATAGGTCTCCCACAAGGGGGGTTCAGCCTTAATCGCCATGCTTGGCCGAAGCATGGTGTTATGGTACTCAGAAGGACGCTGCTGCCCATCCTCTGGTCAATATCCCTCTGTCGCCTTCTACGACACCCGCGCGGGTAGAAATGGGGTATTGCTATTCGTGACCGGCACCACACGGCTGTACCATGCATTGGCGTACTTATATCAAGCATATTTTTCAGCTTTGTGACTGCGAAAAAAGTGTACATACATTTTTATGGTAATTTTGAACATATTATTTCCTGAAAACTCGTTGTTTTTTTTTTCATTTTTAGGGTTCCGTAGCCAAATGGCTAAAAACGGAACCCTTAAAGATTCGCCATGTCTGTCTGTCCGTCCGTATGTCACAGCCACTTTTTTCCGAAACTATAAGAACTATACTGTTGAAACTTGGTAAGTAGATGTATTCTGTGAACCGCATTAAGATTTTCACACAAAAATGGAAAAAAAAATAATAAATTTTGGGGGTTCTCCATACTTCATCAAACCCATATACGAGTGGGTTATCTATGAATAGATCTTCAAAAATAATATTGAGGTTTCAAATAATATTTTTTTCTAAACTGAATAGTTTGCGCGAGAGACACTTCCAAAGCGGTAAAATGTGTCCCCCCCCCCCCCCTTGTACCTTCTAAAATAAGGGAATGATAATACTAAAAAAAATATAATATGATGTATTACCATGTAAACTTCAACCGAAAATAGGTTTGAACGAGATCTAGAAAGTAGTTTTTTTTTAATATGTCCTAAATCGTAAACCGCAATTTACCTTTCATTCAATTAACTCAAATATAAAAATAAAATAAAAAATAATATTAATATGTTACTTGCTGCTACGGAACCCTTCATGCGCGAGTCCGACTCGCACTTGGCCGTTTTTTTTTGTTTTCTCGTCAAAATCAATGTATAGTGACAATGCCATATGACCTTTCAGCAAAAGTAATTATCTTCATTACTGATTAACGTATGTTCACACACACGCATTCACACAGTCGCATACTCCCACACACACTCGCACACATATTAATATAAATACTCAAATTATATAACATCTTAATCTGTTAAAATGATGACGCGCCCACACCAGCTCATGATAATTATTCTTAATTGGATATTCCTTGCAACATCAAAGTAAGAAGATTGCTGTGAATATTCATAATTAAGTTGACACAATTTATTACTTGCTGAGTTTGTCTTCTGCAGATATTATTAAATTATTATTTTTACAACATTTAGCATTTATTTTTGAATGAGTAACTTGAAAATGGTAATGAGAAAGTTTGAGGATGTATGGATGTTTGTTACTCTTTTGGTGAGTTGAACAAAACAAACATTAGTTTAAGGGAGACTTTAAACTGGTGCTGTCACTTTCTTTTCGAAGCAAAATGTAAAGGATGGCATGAATAGTAATACTAATTGTTTTCGTGCAACTCAACGTAAGACTCTTAACCGGCTGAAGAAAATTAGTGGAATTTAGCACATATATAGGGTGACTGGTAATTAGTGTACGATACTTAAACACGTGATTGTGTTCATGATAACTAACAACTTTCCCGAAGAAAAAATGTTTTTTGTATTGGTTCACTTTTATCACACTAACACATCAGCCGTACGAAATACACGCGCGCGCACACCTAAAGTGAACCAGTACAAAAAAAAATTTCTTCAGGAAAGTTGTTTGTTATCATGAACACAATCACGTGTTTAAGTATCGTACACTAATTACCAGTCACCCTATATAGATATTGATTTAGCTTAACTGTATAGGATATTTTTAATCCTGTTTTTAGGGTTTACCCAAATAGTAAAAACGGGACCCTATTACTAAGACTTCGCTGTCTGTCCGTCCGTCTGTCTGTCACTAGGCTGTATCTCAAGAACCGCGTTGACGTGCAGTTGAAATTATCACAAATTATGTATGTCTGTTTCCGCTATACCAACAAATACTAAAAACAAAATAAAATAAACATTTAGGGATCCCATACAACATTTTTTTTGCCGTTTCTGTACGGAACCCTTCGTGCGCGAATGCATTTTTTTCATTCTCATTTATTTAATTCTAGGTAAAGATTGAATGTTGAAACTTTCCCAGTAGAATGACATCACAAATGTGTTTCTTTTCCGTTTCCCGTTTCGGCAGGGAATGATAACGAGTTTTCATCAAGAGAAAAGGCAAGGAATGACTTCGATTGGATTCATCAATCAGCTGAAAGCAATTTTGTGTCAATTAAGTAAGTAGGTGCGTTCCTTTTTCTCATCTTCTCTTTCAAGATTTTGTTGAAATAAGCGAGCGAATATTTTTGGTTAAAATAAAGAGTAACTGGAATTAGTCGATAAAACTGTTTTCCTGGAGATCATGTTCGACTCAAGGATATAATGGAATCCTCACTGAACATCTCTGGCAGGACGCCTAAGTTCGACAGCATAATTATGCTATCAGAAAAATCCGGCAATATTATTTTATATTATTCACTTTTATTTATATAACTTTATATAATTAATAGTTATGTCGGGATTACATATATTTTACATAATGTTAGCTTGCATATTTTTGTTAGATATTTATAATTATAACTTTTTATTTATTTACCTTTTAGTCATGACTGGGGCCGCCCGTGGCATCTCTGCAAGGCCCTGTCAGAATACCAGCGCTGCGACATTTCATGTCGTAGCACTGTGCTGAGACAGGAGCCTTTTTGGTCTCGTATAGGTTTCATAAGGCTTTTTTTATGTTTTATTGTTTTATATTATCCTTTTTAGGGTTCCGTACCTCAAAAGAAAAAAAAACGAAACCCTTATAGGATCACTTTGTTGTCCGTCTGTCTGTCTGTCTGTCTGTCAAGACCCTTTATCTCGGGAACGTGTGGAGGTGTCGAGTTGAAATTAAAACCATATACTCAAGTCTATGGTCCCTTGATGCTGTAAAAAAATCAACCCTCTATGTTAACGTGAAAAAGAGATACAGCCGTTTATATCGCAAAAAACGCATTTATAATATTATGTAGATTAAATATGGATAGTAGGTATGGATTAATATAGAAGTATTGAAATGTACCTACAAATATGTACGGAACCCTCGGTAGGCGAGTCCGACTCGCACTTGTCCGGTTTTTATTTTTGTGTTTACTTGTACGAGGTTACAAATAAACAATTTTTCTTTCTTTCTTTCTTTTTCTGTATATGAATATACAACAAGACTGGTTTAAATTAGTTACTTTCATAGTAAATGTGGAATCGAAGCGCTTGGTTCGAGACCGTGGAACTTCAATCATATAGCGGTGACGATGTTTTACGGTATTTTTCTATGGTGAAAAACTGCAAACATCAAGTCTATGTAATATACATAAATACTATAGTAACGGTCTCCTATAATTGACCGATTAAACCCTTCAAAGCCTTTTAGCCATTCGTTAATAGCATTTTGGGTGAATGCATTTAAGAGAGTAAATGACCCAAGTAATTCGTATTTAATTAAAATTCGATACGGAAGTGGATTGGGGTGTCAGTGTGTCCTGAGCTTTTTAATCGAATTCAAAAAAAGAAGGAGATTATATATTACGCAATTTTGAAAACGTATCTGGAAATTGCGAAACTGTTTTGATTTTTTTTTTATGTATATTGCTTGCATCAGCGGTTGTCCCATATAAATGTCATGAAAATTTTCTACTTTTCAAGGTGAAAACTTTGAAGATGACTTAATTTATTTAGTGTTATGTCTTTTATTGGATTTGGTAGATAATAAATAGCAGGTACTAAAAAGCCAAAAATAAAAGATTTTTCAAAAATGTATTTGTCTTGATGTCTATTTGTAGTTTTTAAAGGCGGTTGTATTTTTTTAATTGGAACTCTTTTTTTTTTCTTTCGAACGCTGTGCCTGTTCCACATTTAGGCAATGTATAGTAGCAATATTTTTCCCGTTATTTAATCAATAGCTTCTATTTTTTTTATAACTGACCATAGATTGATAATTTTTGAGAAAATTTGTCAATGATAATTTTCTAATCTTCAAACCATGGTAGGTTTGAAGATCAATGACAAATTTTCTCAAAAATTATCAATCTATGGTCAGTTTTCTAATCTTCAAACCTACCCTAATACAGCATCTAGTACATTTTAAAATCCCCAATAACACTAACAATAGATACCTATTGTCTGGTTAGTAACCTTCCCTATAAGGTGAACAATTACAATAAGGATAATGGATACCTTTATAAGTAACCATTGTCAGTACAATGGTTCGACTGAATCGACTCCGGTTGAATCTAAACATGAAGCTTTTCAAAGACGAACAAAATCCATCTGATTCACATCAGACTGAAGTCAAAGTCAAAGCATTTATTTAAATGAAAACATTTACCGGCACTACCTATAGAATTGTCATGGAGTCGATTTAGTCAGGAAGTTGAAACTAGTTGCTCGTTCTAAAAGGTAGGTCTCTATAGACAAAATTGAGCAAAATACTCCAAGGATAGTCTTTTAAATGAAGTTTTTACAAAATACTGGTTAAATTATTCTTGTTGCTTCTATATGTGAAAACAATGTAGGTGTAGAGCAATACAAAATATTACAAAAAAAAAAACAAGGTAAAAGCCATGGGTAGTAAGGAGGTGACCAATCTGACAGCGCCCGTTTACGAACATGACGCGTGGACCAGCACCATTTTGCTCAATTATACAGGATGAAATTGAATTAATTAGCAAAATTTTAAGGAGTGACTCAGACCACGAACCTGAACAACTTTTATTATGGAGCCAACTCAAACAGCGCGAAAAAAAAAACAGCTGTTCCATACAGCAGTGCAATAGGTACAGTCAACAGCAAAAGTAGATGATCAAATCAGAAATTCAATACTAAGTTACTAACACTAATTTATATAATTTATTACTAGTTTATTTATTAAAAGTATGTGATTGTCACATTTGTCACACACATACTTTTGAATCTCTTCGACGCCACACAGTTCCGACGCGAACTCGGTTCATTAGTATTGAATTTCTGATTTTGATCATCTACTTTTGCTGTTGACTGTACTCGGGCAAAATGTATGGAACAGCTGTTTTTTATTTCGCGCTGTTTGAGTTGGCTCCATAATAAAATTTAGCTAATGAATTCAATTTCATCCTGTATAGAAGGGAACTGAATGATCCAAATGATCCTTTAATTTCTAAAGCAATATTCTCGTAGGTCTCCTACAGCATCAAGTCAAAATACCACCTGCTTAGCTTTTTCCCAACCATGTTGGGTCGGCATCCAGTCTAACTGAATGCAGCTGAATACCAGTTTTACATGGAGCGACTGCGTGTCTCACTTCCACAAACCAGTTACTGAGCAACACGATACCCCTTGGTAAGGTTGGTTTGTCTTTCTAGCTTCTGATTTCCCAAAAAGACTGTCAAAGATCTACGAATGACAGCCGGGACCAACGGCTTTACGTACTTACCGAGGCATGGAGAGGTCTCATGGTTGGTCACCCATCCACGTACAGACCGTAGCTATCGTAGCTTAACCTTGTCTGATCGCACAAACAACAAGTCAAATGTATAATGTTATACAATTCAAAATGAGATTTATGTTTTTTATTTTGACTAGCTTCTGCCCGCGACTTCGCGTGAATGTCGGTTATCGCGGATGCAGACGAAGTCGTGGATTTAAAAGTAGCCTATGTCCTTCCCCAGGGTTTAAGCTATCTTCATGCCAAATTTCATCAATATCGGTTCTGTCGTTTCATCGTGAAAGCGTAACAGACCGAGTTACAGAGCAGAACACTACTTATATCAATTGTAATAAATTAGAAAAATATTATAATTGAATTGAACATAGAATAACAATAACATAGAATTCTAATGGTCTTCATGCATTTTTTGCATACGATTATACGAGCAAAGTAACCTACACAAAATAACTCCACGTACTCGAACCAAATTTATTACCAGTGCCTATTTAAAATAATATTTTCATACCAGTAAAATCAAAAAGCTTTAATATCTAAATTCACCACTTGACATCGAGTAGCATTAGATTAATATGCAAAGTCCGACATTTTTACGAGTTTGTTTTTCACCTGCAGCCAAATAAAGTTCCAATTCAATTAACGTTTCGAATACCTAATAAAAATAGTTATAAAACGGAGGCAATTTGCAAATTAAGATACATTATTACTGTTCACACCCAAACTGTTAAAGTTTCACTGTTATCCAAATAAGATGCCGACGAACATTCAGATACGGTCGGCATAACAACATTTGTTATGCCGACCGTATCTGATGTAACAGCAACAATGTTCTTGAACTAATACATAACATTTAAACTGACACGAAATTATTAAGATACAAAGCTTTTTAGATTCCTTTCATGTTATCTAATACATTGTTTTATACTACCCTAAGGTAGACTGGTAGAAAATGCCCAAGGCATTAAGTCCGCCTTTGTACAATGTTTCTTTAAATTTTGTGCATAAAGTTTTAATAAATAAATACTTCCACTTCTTTAAAAATAAAAATAAATAGATTTGTTTTTGCTTTAAAATAATTTGCCTATATCCATTATCCGGTATGGTATCATTGTCTGAGGAAATTCATCTGAAATAGCTAGAGTTTTGATAACACAAAAAAAATGCATTTGCGCAATTTTCAACATGGGCTGGTCTGAATCATGTAGACCAGTGTATAAATCACATACGCTTCTTACGGTCCCATGCATCTACGAGTATATTTATGAAACCGCAAAATTTGTTCAAATGGACTCCTCACTTTTTGAAGCCAAAATCAACTTAAACAAACGAAAAGCTACACATTATTTATTAAATTTACCTGTGCCACGGATAGAACTATTCAGACGCAGTTGTGTATATATGGCACCAGTTATATATAATTCATTACCTAGTTGAATAACACAACTAGCTTACAAAAAATTCTGTCCGGTTTTGAAAAAATGGCTGATATCTCATAGTTTCTACTCAGTTGGCACGTCACTTTGCATATTAATCTAATGCTACTCGATGTCAAGTGGTGAATTTAGATATTAAAGCTTTTTGATTTTTGTGTTATGAAAATATTATTTTAAATAGGCACTGGTAATAAATTTGGTTCAAGTACGTGGAGTTATTTTGTGTAGGCGGTGAATTATTTCCTCAATAAAAAATCGTGTCAGTCTTATCATTTCAGAAATGCATAATAGTTACAAGTTACTTTGTTGCTACCTACTTCCTTGACTATAATATGTATAATTTATGTGTGTGTGTGTTTAATATAAAATTTGGTTTGGTTGGTTTGGTTGCCTTGGTTTTGCTTGTTGTTTTGTATTGCCACCGACTTGTAAATTTAAAGTTATTTTATACTTTTTGAAGGAGGTGGTCTTTTTTGTTAAAAAAAAAAACATTCGCTTTTTAGTGCCTACTTCTCTTCATAGAAATTTATTACGAAACGGCGACACCAAAAAAAACTGTCATCCCCTAATTTTCAACCCTTAGGGGTGGAATATTTTCTTGAAGTTTTTATGGGACCAAGTTTGAAGTATACACTATCAATTAAAAAAAGAATCATCGAAATCGGACTACACTGAAAAAAGTTATGCGTGGTTAAACATAAAAATAAATATATAAAAGAAAAATATTCATAAAATGAAAACTACTGGGCTAAATAATGTTACATTTTTGTGGGACCAAATGGCAACTATTCTGCATCAAACAAAAGAAGAATCACGTAAACCGGATCATAAATCTCAGAGTAATAGATGTACATACATAAAAAAAAAACAAACGAATTGAGAACCTCCTCCTTTTTGAAGTCGGTTAAAAATGCAGGTATCATTTAGAATTTTAACTTTGTACACATTGTGTAAACATTTTTATTTGTGTAAATTTGCATGCCAACAGCAAATGGCGAAATGTGTCTAAGCATTTTAAATATTTATGTCCATCTCTGTACCTACCACATTTTAAGCAAATAAATGATTTGTATTTTGATTTTAATGGATTCCTGTTTTCTACCGTATTGCTGTGCCCGACAGGGTCCATAGTGATTCTAATTTAAACACCTCGGGTGCAGTGTAGATCAAACTACAGACAAATACAGACTGGTATTCTTTTGTATTATAAACATAGGTGCATAATTATAGTAACAATGTCTTTGATCTCTATAGGGGAAAGTTCACTCACATTCGCAGTTAATAAGGAAGGTTCAGTTACAATAATAGTTATCTTGCTCGTCTGGGGTGCATTGAAACAACCTCTACGAATGGAAATTATACTCAAGCAACGGATTGTCTGCACTAATTGGTTTCGCCTTTGTATTTGTAGTGAATTGTTCCTGACAAAACACTGTATCTGTCTTGAAAGGTTTCAATTACCTGAGTTTTCTTGAGTGATTTTGAAAACACAGGTTTTTCATGTGTAACATCCAATGCGGCAGGTCGGAACAGTTGTTGATCAATAGCCGGTCTGACTCGATTTTTAACGTGAAACATTTCATTTGGCGGGTCAGACCGGCGGACAGCGCAAGGCGGATGTTGGTGAGCAACTTTGTTGAGCGACGCGTCGGCACGTCAACAGCCGGCCGACTTTCAAATAGTAAATAGTTACTATTTTTAACTTAATCCGTTTAGTTACACGAGGTCTAACTTTAGTTCAAGTTCTAACTTTAGTTCGAGTTATAACTTTATTTCGAGTTCTTACTTTAGTTCAAGTTATAACTTTAGTAAGAGTTCTAACTTTAGTCCGAGCTCTAACTTTAGTCCGAGCTCTAAATTTAGTCCGAGTTCTTACTTTAGTTCCGAGTCCTAACTTTAGTTTAAGTTCTAACTTTAGTTCCAATTCTAGTTTTAGTTCGAATCCTAACTTTAATCACAGTTCTAACTTTCCTACAAAAAAATCGACTGTCAAAAAGACAATAGGTAATGAATGAGTCATACATTTAGATGTCGATATAGCTCAATACCACAAAATGAGTAAATAAAACTTCACAGCATCAAAATGTGTTTTTGCTCTAGACGAATATATTTTCTCATGTCACCGTAAATCTTTGCATACCAAATAAATAGTAGACTGGAATCGTTTGTGACTCCCACAGGATTTCAGTTCAAAAACCTTCGCAAATTATATCTATTGTAATATCACTCATGCATCTCTCATAAAATACGTTCACAATTTAGTTTCTAAACATGTAAACAAATACACATGACGTTTGGAAAAAATACCGTCTAAAATACGTTCACAGTTTAGTTTCCAAACATGTAAACAAATTTGCAACTTTAGTTTAAAAAAAAGCAACCGAGTCGGACTCGTTCAAACCAATTTTCGGTGGAAGTTTACATGGTTTACATGGTTTATAAAAAAATGATATTAGAAATCTCAATATCATTTTTCAAGATCTATCTATAAATACCCCACCGTATGGGTTTGATGAACAAAAATTTTTGAATTTCAGTTCTAAGTATGGGGAACCCCGAAAATGTATTGTTTTTTTTCTATTTTTATGTGAAAATCTTAATGCGGTTCACAGAATACCTACTTACC
Source organism: Charanyca ferruginea (assembly GCA_947361185.1). Taxonomy (NCBI): domain Eukaryota; kingdom Metazoa; phylum Arthropoda; class Insecta; order Lepidoptera; family Noctuidae; genus Charanyca; species Charanyca ferruginea. The sequence continues at coordinate 28,161,802 of OX376061.1, read as the reverse complement.
AAGTTTCAACAGTATAATTCTTATAGTTTCGGGAAAAGTGGCTGTGACATACGGACGGACAGAAAGACAGACAGACATGACTAATCCATAAGGGTTCCGTTTTTGCCATTTGGCTACGGAACCCTAAAAAGGTGTAGATAAGTTACCTACATAACATTCGAACATCGAAAATGGCACACTAACGTACAACACAAATTACGTAATATTATAATGTCACACTATATTATGTGACACGGGAAATGTCACAACATACTTCCGCTGAGGCCGACGCGCTTCTAAGCTTAAGTGAGCTAATTAGCATAGTTTTAACGAGTCACTAGCGTAGCGCTTATCTACAAAGAATCATGGCGATATCCATATATACATTTGTATGAACAATGATAATCATTTAGAGAGTTCAAAATATGTTCCAATGTGGAAATACATTACTAGGAGTAGATTGATATACTTACCATATTTTTAAACCCCCGCATAATTAAAATATTTAGAAATAAAAATAATATTTTTTTTGTTTCATTTTGTGTTTATAAAAAAAAGTGACAAGTGACGTTAAGAGATTTATCAAATTTGTAAACAAGTGAGGAGACAAGTCTGTGGAATAAAATAATCATTATTTGTAACTTTATTTCCCATAAAACGATGCAATTTCAGAGTAAGAACTGCGAAACAGAGCTGTCAGTGTCACTGTTACTGTCAGTCGCCGTTTCGTTCCGAAATAATGAGCTTTTCTTTAAACTATTCACCTTTAACATCAATTTTTTTGCAGGGGTTTAAAAATATGGTGAATGCCTGAAGATACTCTTGAGATAACCAAGAATATAAACAATTTGAATTTCAACTTCTCTAAACATCTTTATTTTTTGTACAACTCCTGCCATGATCCTTCGGTTCATCATATGCCTATACCCTGTTCACAATAAGATTAGACATAAACACAAACCTTTTTTACAGTCCCTTCAACCGATTTTGACTTCTATTCCGTAGGCTTAAGGATGACATTAGAGGCAAAAAAGTGGTTACAATAACAACTGTTTTTTGCAGCTGCCATTGTTCATGCCACCAACGCAATATAAGTCAAAATCGGTTGAACGGACTGTAAAAAAGGGTTGTGTAAATGTCTAATCTTATTGTGAACAAGGTATAGTCTTTTCCAACTATGTTGGAGTCGGTATCCAGTCTAACCAGATGCAGCTGAATACACGTGTTTAACATGGAGCGACTGCCTTTCTGACTTCTTCAACCCAGTTACTTGGAAACACGATACCCCTTGGGAGGACTAATTGTCAGATTTTCTAGCTTCTGACCTTCTTCTGACTATCTATAACGACTGTCAAAGATCTACGAATGACAGCCAGGACCAACGACTTTACGTTCTTTTTCGAGGCACGGGGGGTATCGTTATGAAATGGATGGTTACCCATCCATGAAGCGACCGCGGCAAGCCTAGCTTAACCATCAAGACCGGTCGATCCAAACGGCTTTTGCCTAGCCATGAGTTATATAATTATTTGCTTAATATCCATAAAGTTTAGTTTGCATTTATAGGATTTTATTTTTATAAATATAAAGAACATTTAAATTTTAATGTTTTCCAGGTTTCAACTTACCGATGTAATTCGCCATTTTAAATTCTAAATTAAGGTCCATATTTCCGAATAGTTGGACAACATTTTGTTTGAATTTCCAATTTTATGTAGGTATATACAATAAACTTTCAAGGGTAGTCAAATATTATAATATTTATTATTGGTCATCCCTTTGGAGCTAAAGGTTGACCGTCATAAACAGTGAGGGTACAAACTGTTGCTAAAGAAATAAACAAACCCATAAATAAATAACTAGATATAATATTGAACATTCGTTCTTAAGAGACTTGTTGGGTACGTACATGTATTTACTGTCCTAAACTGTCCGATATAAATGATGGAACTTGATAAAGAAATATTTTGAAATGTTCTTTTTTTATTTGAGTAGGGAATATGATGGACAGAAAGCATTCTAGCAGGGCTGTCTACGCTGGTCCTTTTGTTCGAAAAGTAATTAAGTTGGTGTTTTGATACGAAAAGAAAAAGTAGCATATTCTATATTCGCAATGCTATTACCAATCCATTTGCAAACCTTGGTGATTATGGCAACCAAATGGAAAAGAAAGTTGTTTTCATTTGCATAATTTATGTAACGAAGACTGGTCCACGACTTCATAGAAATGCTTTGAAAATGCTGGTTGTTTATTTTGTTTATTCAAATTAAATGCGGGTCAGTTGCTTACCGCTTGAGCCTCAAGAGGGTACTAGATGCGACGAGGCCTTTCGAAACCACTACGGTACACAAAAAAGCTGCCTAACAACTCTTCAAGGAAAAAGAGGCCTTAAAAACAAGGTAAAAAAGGTCCATATTTTACGATTTCTCTGGTTATATTTGTCTACGATGTATTTTTAGAAAAGGTGGAATAAAGTTTTATTTGATTTTTGTTTTATGGTCAGGATATATTGATAAATTTTATATTTTTGTTGACTTTTGGTCCCGGGATAATATTAAAGACTGCGTGGAGCATCTACATATTTTTACATTGATTTCCAAAAAAGCTTGCAAACATGCATGTTTTTAAGTTTAATTTCTTTTGATTGTTTTTTTTTTATTACTAGATTGCCTTCATTGTTTTCACAAACAGATGCAGCAAGAAAAGTTTTTTGTAAAAACATGATTTATAATTCACCTTTCAAATAAAAAAACAAAATCAAAATCGGTTCAGCCGTTCGGGAGCTGCGATGCCACAGACAGACACACACACACACACACACACACACACACACACACACACACACACACACAGACACGTCAAACTTATAACACCCCGTCGTTTTTGCGTCGGGGGTTAAAAAGAGTATCCGTTGAGTTTCTTGTTCGTTCTTCTACATAGAGACCTACCTACGTTTCAAAAGGAGCAACTAGCTTTAACATATATAGCCTATAGTATACCCAATAGCTTAGTACTCAGGGATATAGTAGCTATTTAGTAGCGAAATAATTTTTAGAATTAGTCAAGTAGTTTGAAATATTAGCGCATTTAAACAAACTCTTCAACTTTATTATTTTAGTATAGTCTGTTAGTGTACGGTATTGTACCGTGCAGCTTTTACTGATAGAATGCTATGATATTAAATGATACGAGTCCATGAAGGTTTAACAGTTTATTACACTAAGTTAACATCAAGGCTCAAATAGAGATAGGTTTTAAGAATAAATGATAGATGATACTGATATGATATTGATACGTGAGAACACACGGTGCGTTCGATGACCGGTAGTGAACTAAATTGTAAGTAAGTGAAAATGAATAATTAATGGTAATTAATGTTACAATAAGTTCGCAATGTACGGTTGCACCGTACAGTTAGTATAGATGTTTTTGTTTGGGTAAGCCGTGTGGTGCCTGCCGAGTAACACCACCCATTTCTACCCGTGGGAGTCGTAGAAGGCGACAGAGGGATATCGACTGGAGGATGGGCAGCAGCGTCCTTTTGAGTACCATAACACCTACTGTGATCTCAAGCATGTGTTAGATTTATACCGATGTAATTAATATATAACAACGTAATTCGTGTTGTAATATAAAGTAATAATTAATTTCTGATTAAATGCAGTAGAAGTATAGTAAATAACATCATTTTAAATAGAATAAAGTGTGTTTAAACTTTGGATAGCAAATAAGTATGAATCACATTTGCTTGTCATCGTTCTTCTCCCATGAATCATACTTGTTTATCGCCGCTTATAAAAGCGAGTGTTCCGACTTCATAAAGACACTTTTTGATCGAAACGTTGATCGGTACGGAGCTCCCGAAGAAAATAACAGATAAGTATAATTATGATGATAACTATGAAAGGCTATGTATATGTATAATTTTAATATTAAATTGTATGTACCTAGTTGTTATGACATGAATGATGTAACCTAAATTTGTGAAATATTACTGATTTTAAAAGAGTGTTCATGGAGTTTCTTGCTCGTTCTTCTCCATAGAAATCTACCGTTTGGAACGAGCAACTAGATTCAACTTTCTGACTGACTCTGACAATTCAAAAGTACCTGTAAAAGGTTGAATTGAAATAAATGATTTTGAGTCTGAAATATTACAATAAAATATATGTTTCCTAAACAAAGTATTTTCATTTCACTATTCTGGTCTAAAATAATAATACTCTTTCTGTAATAAGTATGTGTATTTAATATAGAGCTATTAATTACTTTTTAGTGTTGCCAATTATACCCTCTATTCTGACATCAGAAGTGGGATGCCATGTGCTAAACTAATCTTACTATATTTTCAGGGTTATTACTATATACTGAAATGGAACCAGAGATTCAACTAAAGCTGCTTTACTATCAAAGAAGCGTTTTCCAGTAAGAATCGGCAGGATGACGTGGCTCTCCCGATATTCGATCCCGCCACCACTGACAGCGGCGTAGTGGCGTGGTGTGCAGACAATGACAAGCTTGGAGAAGAGTTTGGTTGGAGCGACTTAATTAAAGTCGCAAAAGGCAGGTAAGGCCCCCAAGGGCTTTGCTATGTCGATAATAGGAAAATTTCTGTGCTGAATTAACTTGAATGTAAACACACGAAAAAAAAAAAAAAATCTCGGTTTGATTGTATAAAGCTGTAATTTATTGTTCAGACTCGTCAACATCAGAATTTTAGTTTAGTTTTCTGCTTACGTAGAGACTAAAAAGCGACCATTAGATCAATTACCTGAGAAACGTTTTATGCCAATCCCAAAATTGGATGAGAAAACTCAGAAAATAAATGTTATACTTCCATGTGATGAAAAAAAAAAAAAAGAAAAATAAATTGCAGTTTTAATAAAGATACATGATGTAACAACTTGTATTTTAAACGTGTAAATTCGACCAAACAGCAATTAAACTTTCAAAGATCAATGACTAGATGTTCGAGTCAATACTTTATGTAATGTTTCAAACTTTAAGCCCACTAACGTTACAATTCGCAACATGTCTATGGACCTATTGTCGACACAGGAGTAAGTTGTAGCATTATACGGGAATCTATTGCCAAACGACTAAATTATATATTCTTACCATACTCAATATACGTTAGTAGAATTAGTAGAATAGGTAACGGTAAAATCATGGTAATGATGGTATGTGGGAACAATTCACACACGGCAAATTAATATTTTTGCAACTATCACAGTGACAGTTAAATTTGTAGATGTTTGTATACAACTAGATTTACATGTGGCCCGTGACCAAGACTTTCCATATGATCTTCTTATTGGTAGGAATGTGGTTAATCATCCTGATATTCAAATCACTGTAGATTCTGAAGGGCTAGCATGGAAAAAGATTTTTCCTGTTGGCACTGAATTTAGTTTGTTCGTTATTTAGAGCATCACATGCCGAAAGATAAGTCTTAACCGTAATCAATATGTTAGCTACTAGGTGTGGTAATGTGTCAGACTGGCCGAGCGTTTTGTGGAAAATCCAATTGTCTTAAACACTACTTACTGTCCCGTGTATACAAGCTCGATTAGATGAAGTAATACTAGATAATAATATAATTATTAACGTAACGACCGATCATCAGTTAGCACATCAACGTCTTAAAATTGTTGCCGATACATTCAAAGACCGCTTTGACCAAACGCGTAGAGATAACATAAATTATAGCGTAGGTGATACTGTTTATGTAAACCAAGACCATAGGCGACATAACAAACTAACAGCAAAATTTTACGGACCCTACGAAATTATGAACATATTAGATAATAACAGGTTCTCATTAAGGGGTATTGGAAATCAGAGAAATATAATAGTTGCAAAAAAAAAAAATCGCCTATGGCCTGGATAGTGGACTGAACAAAACGCTGTAGTACATTTATTATAATATTATTTTAAGATATGATTGTATTATGGATGGATTAAAACCTTAACTGTGGTATATTATGACATTCACTGGCTGCGGGTGATTAAGCTTCACTGACTGCGGGGTGTTTGGTCTACCCAGTAAGGTCTGATTATTGATTATACAATGACGATTATGAGACGATTACTGATATTGTACTTATATTAGTATATATTGTATTAATATTAGTTTAAGACATGATTGTATTATTATGGATGGATTAAAACCTTAACTGTGGTATATTATGACATTCACTGGCTGCGGGTGATTAAGCTTCACTGACTGCGGGGTGTTTGGTCTACCCAGTAAGGTCTGATTATTGATTATACAATGACGATTATGAGACGATTACTGATATTGTAATTATATTAGTATATATTGTATTAATATTAGTTTAAGACATGATTGTATTATTATGGATGGATTAAAACCTTAACTGTGGTTTATTATGACATTCACTGGTCGCGGGTGATTAAGCTTCACTGACTGCGGGTGTTTGGTCTACCCAGTAAGGTCTGATTATTGATTATACCATGATGATTATGAAAACGATTACTGATATTATGTAAACAAAATGTACCTTTATGTAATAAGAATATTGTGTTTGTACTTCGAGAGCGAAGTACTTGTCAGTAGGGCCGTGTTAGATTTATACCGATGTAATTAATATATAACAACGTAATTCGTGTTGTAATATAAAGTAATAATTAATTTCTGATTAAATGCAGTAGAAGTATAGTAAATAACATCATTTTAAATAGAATAAAGTGTGTTTAAACTTTGGATAGCAAATAAGTATGAATCACATTTGCTTGTCATCGTTCTTCTCCCATGAATCATACTTGTTTATCGCCGCTTATAAAAGCGAGTGTTCCGACTTCATAAAGACACTTTTTGATCGAAACGTTGATCGGTACGGAGCTCCCGAAGAAAATAACAGATAAGTATAATTATGATGATAACTATGAAAGGCTATGTATATGTATAATTTTAATATTAAATTGTATGTACCTAGTTGTTATGACATGAATGATGTAACCTAAATTTGTGAAATATTACTGATTTTAAAAGAATGTTCATGGAGTTTCTTGCTCGTTCTTCTCCATAGAAATCTACCGTTTGGAACGAGCAACTAGATTCAACTTTCTGACTGACTCTGACAATTCAAAAGTACCTGTAAAAGGTTGAATTGAAATAAATGATTTTGAGTCTGAAATATTACAATAAAATATATGTTTCCTAAACAAAGTATTTTCATTTCACTATTCTGGTCTAAAATAATAATACTCTTTCTGTAATAAGTATGTGTATTTAATATAGAGCTATTAATTGCTTTTATAATGTTGCCAATTATACCCACTATTCTGACACATGCATGGGCCAAGCACGGCAATTACGGCTGAACCCCCCTTTGGGGGATACCTATAACCTGCAGTTAAGTAGGCGTCTAAAGGTTTACATAAGATGATGTATAGATACATCATTTTGCTATCGCTTATCGCTATGTAGGTACTTAAGAAACTTAAGTAAATAATAAAGGGAAAACGAAATCAACTTACTTACATCACAAGTAAAGGATAAAGTTTTGGAAAAGACATCGTTATAGAACAAAGTTACTGGAGGAGGAAGAACAAAAGCCCTAAAGCTGAAGATTGACCTTTCTCAATTAAATTGATACCTACTTGTTTTTTTTCTTTGTTTTGTTTTTAAAAAATTATATTTGGCAATATCAACTTGAATTGTACGTTACTGTAAAGGTTGTTTGCGAAATGTAAACTGCTCGAAAACATCATCTGCCTAGTGTTTTCCCAACTTTGTCGGGGTTGGCATCTGGTCTAACCGGTTGCGGCTAAAAACCAGTGTTTTACAAGGAGCGACTGCCTGTCTCACTGGGTAGCACAATACTCCGTAGTAAGACTGGTTGTCAGACGTTCTGGCTGACAAACATACAAACATACACTGCTAAAATCATAATCCCTTCTTAAGGCTTTGCTGTAGTCGGATAAAAAGAGAAAGAATCGGGAATTTGTACAAATTATTCTTTCTTTGCGTAATCGAAACCTTGCGTAAGGTATATTTGCCATCGGATATATCCCGAGATATCGTATTTCGTTTAGAATTGCAACCAGATGAATCCGTAGTGTTGTGAAACAAATAAAAAGACGCTTTACTAACCCTGTCGATGTCAACAACAAACCTGTTGAGTTGCTTGAAGTTCCACGTGTCGTGTGGGTTGGGAAAACGTTATTTGACAACGGAAAAACAAAGGACGGTAAACGATTTTCTAAACTCTTGAAAATTGCAAGTTTAGAAATGTATGAGGTGTAAAACACCGTTATGTAAGCATACTGCTTTCAAAAACATGTATTTCTTGAAATAAGTTTTGTGAAATCTCCGCACGTCAATATTCGTGCGTTTTGCATTGTCACTCACTCGTTTGTTTTCGAACATTATTATTATTATTTATAATTTATTTCAGGCTAGGATATCCATAGAGTGTTAGTAAATACACGAAAACTTAAGAGCTGTGTTAGTAATACACACATACAAAAAAAAAAGAACTGTAATTATCCAATATGTAAGCGAATCCAGTGCCTCCATATAAGACTCAAAGTATTCATCAATGACCCTCAGATAGCCGTTAAAACTGTCTCTCACTCTGCACATCAACGATGCTGCTCTTTTTCGAATTAGAGCATAAAATCCATAAACTTGTGATTCTGCAAACATCGCTGACGCACTGTAGTAGCGAGCCCTGAAGGCATTGATATACTGAACTCTCCCTCCCTTTTGGAATGGGCAACTAGATTTTTTTTTTCTCATTTGACGTTCAAAAGTGCTTTATAATGGTCTAAAGAAAGAAAGAAAGAAAAATTGTTGTTGAATTGTTGTGTGTTGTTGTTTTTGTTGGTCTAATTGAAATAAATGACATTTTGACTTTGACTTTGACTCTCAGAGCGTTGACGACCTGTTGCGTTAAGGTAGGCTATAGGCTGCAGGTATAAAATGATTGGCAGAATGCACTAAACAATGTTTTGACAGGCTTTGAATACCTAGCAAACCTGCGAGCCAGCACATTACAGCGAATTGCGAACCTCCTGAGTTTCCTTTCCACGTCTAGATCATCAGTCAGATTCTTATTCACCACGTTCACGTTCATACGTTCGATTCGGTGGATTAAACAAAAAGAATTTCAATCACGCTCGTGTTGACGATAGTCGGACCTTGAAAGGCTTTAAGCAAAATTAATTGCTGGGAAACGATTTTTTATTTTTATTGTCAAAGGTCACCGCTTATGTTAGCGCATAATGTAACGCAAACAACACATTGTGCTTATGGGTGCATGCAACAGAACAGGGATCGTGGGGTATTAATTTTAATATTTAATACTTTTTTCAATAACTTTTTTTTTCATCTAGTTATACGTTTGACTACTATCTCACCTGATGGGAAGCGATGATGCGGTCTAAGATGGAGCACGCTTGCCTAGAAGTAACCTATTCACTCTTGACTTAAAGACTCCCAGGTTGTAGCTATCAGGAAACACAGACTCAGGCAGGAAATTCCACTCCTTAGCAGTACGCACAATGAATGTATTCCCAAAACGTTTCGTGCGTGTGGGTGGGATGTCGGTGGACAAAAATGCAACCGATAGAAAACCGACAGGCCAGCAACTCGGCGTCGATGCTCAAGACTTTGGAGCTCTGACTCGACGAGCCTATCACTGCCAATGATCCTCTTGCTTAACTTTTTGACGTATGATTTCGTGAAACAACCCATTTTTTTGATTTGTCGATAGTTAGCGCCATTTTTTAATATTAAATTACCAGTCAGTAATGGTTAGTTGAAGCAACCCGCCCTTAATGCCTAATATAATGCTGCTGCTGCTTAATGCTTAATATCTTCATAATCAGAAGGTAAAATGATAATGCTTAGAACACTCGGGTTCGTTAAGTGTCTCAACACTCGTATAAGTTTTTTCGATATGAAACTGTTTCAGCGGAGTTCTTGGGCGCTAATTTGATTTTGCAGCTGGCTTGCAACTGGAATGTTGAGCATCTGCGTAATTGCTACACGGCGGCGTTACTATCTACATACTATTTTTCCTTATTAAAAAGTATACCCGCTTGACTGTTGACATAATTGACAACATTTCAAAATTGACACGACCTTAAAACAAAAATACCATTTCTTTATTTTCGTATCCTGAGCCTAAATATATATTTTTTATATTTTTTTATTTCTTCATTTCTGAGAAAAACAAGAAAAATCAAAAAACATGTGATGACGTCACATAAACGGTGGAATGAGGTAGTTTACCTTTGCATAAGCATTTCAATGGTTTATATGAAAACATTAACGTCAAATAAGACACACGTCGATGTCACATATATGAAGTCTAATAATAATGATGATAGTTTTTTGACGGGTCACAGTAAACCAAAGGATAAAACGCTTATCCACCGTAAGTATGACGTCATTTGGCGCTTACGTCTTTTTAGAATACACCTAATTTCAAAGTTAAAATGATGAATGAAAAGTACATAATTTTGAAATACGTAAAAATAAGGGTGCCCTAGATTTGTATTTATTTTTAAATAACGTAATAATACAAGTAAGTTAAAAATATGTAATGTTGTCAATTCTTAGTCATTCTCTCATTGTTTCACTATCATGTCTAATATTTGGACAGTTAGCTTTTTTTTTCATCTTTCTACATTCAACGTCAAAAACTTTTTGACGGATTGCGTTTGATACTAGAGTTTTAAAGTTCATAAAATTATGACAAACCCCCCCAGATCAACATTAGAATGATGGAGAAGCTCGTGACTAAGCAAAAATAGATCGGTCGGTCAAGGTTAAACTACGGTTGACGAGGTCAGTCCGTGGATGAGTGACCATTCATGTCCGAAACCACGGAAAGCAATTTGATTTATTTGTATGTAGAGTATCGTGCGCAAGAAAGAATTTCAAAAGCTAAATCCGTTTTCAGTATGTAGCGAAAATGGTAATACTTTTGCGAATCTCATACAGAAATAACTCTACCATTTTATTGATAAAATCGTGTCATAAACTCTTTGCACCAGACTCCGATATTCCTTCTACTGCAAAATATCTTCGCGAATTTAAAATTGGAACAGCGAAGAAATAATGCCTTTTATGTGTCTCTGCGGTTTGCACCCCCGGCCGCGGCCATTTTGCTAAGATGGCCGTAAATTGTGTGGAGACTTTGTAATTCAGAAAATTTGCGATCTTGTACTTCTCATAAAGCTAGTTTTATGAAGACACATAGTTAGAATTAGGACCCTTTATTTTATATTTATTACTATAAAATACATTCAGCACCTGCTTTTCATGGGGCTAAGTAAAAGGCGTGCGAGCCGATCGGTCATAGTTAAGCTTTGCTTGCCGCGGTCGACCCGTGGATGGGTGACCATCCATATTATACCAAGACCTCTCCGTGCTTCGAAAAGCATTTAAAGCAACGGCTTTAACCGGGAAAAACGGTTCCCGGCTGTCATTCGTAGATCTTTGACAGTTGTTTGTTATGGGTAGTCAGAAACCAGAAAATCTGACAACCAGACTTACCAAGGAGTATTACTCAGTAACTAGGTTATGGAGGTCCGACAGTAATAATTACCACCAGGCTAAAAATAGTCTCAAAGCAAATTCAAGACTTCATCACTTCGTTGATTTTTCCAAAGACAACAAAACGTAAATCCTATTGTTTTTTTTTATAATTATTCAAATAGGCTTGCGTTTGGCTGCAACTCACTTGGTCTTAAGAAATAATAAAAAAACAAAATTATTTTTATTTCATTCAGGTAATAAAGGCTTGTGTTGAGACCGGTAACGCGCGCTCGCGGTGGCAGTGACAGCCCCAGCGATATTAACGCACACACACGCACGTATCTGTACAATCTGCTATTTTTGTAGTAGTGTAGGCTATTATACCGTAGCAAGTCAATACAGTAGCAGCCCTAGTGAATCTGGCAAGTTTAGGTTACCTATTATTTTTGAACATGGCGGGAGCGGTCCTTCTGTACTCTCTATATTTTGTGACAATAGTCCTAATGATTTACGACGTTCGAAATTCAAACCTGATCACAATCCGTTTGGCATAGTATCGAACGTCACTGACATTTGTCGTTCGGACTCGTAACCGTAAAACTGTGTCGATACTTTACGATCGAGACCGAAACTACGTCATATAGGATAGGAACGAGTTTCTGTTAACTGCTTCGTTCGCATTGTATTGGTCACAGATATAGATAGACCTAGATAACGCAAGTATCACGATCTGTATGAAAACCAAGCGTGCCATTTTTTGGACGACACAATGTAATACGAATGTTTTGTTTTTCCTAAATTTGTTACTCCCAGGTACTGAGTACTGAGGGTATTAGATTAAAAATAATTGTTTTTTAAATTAATTACGCATAATATTAATCACAAAATGACTTACCGATGGAAGGAAACGTTTACTTTATTTTTTTACTTACGATTTTTTATCGTAAGTTAGGCACGAAAATAGGCACGCGAAGTAGTGTTGCTCTTGCGTTATCTAGGTCTATCTATATCTGAGGTATTGGTAGTAAAGTTTATTCTACAGAATAGAAAAAAATAGAACACTTTTATTTCACGATTATTGTCTAATCTAATCAACAGTCGTTTAATCTAATCAACATTACAAATATTTTAATCCTAATTATTGAGCCATGAGAAAGATTCTTTTGACAAAGACTGGTCTCAAACAGCTCTAGTTAAAGAGAATTTTAAAAGAGAGTAGAAACGCCTTTGTCCTGTAGTGGGAAAATAATTATGATTATTATTTTCCAACACAACAATAAAGAAAAAACTGGCCAAGTGCGAGTCGGACTCGCACACGAAGGGTTCCGTACCATTATCTTTGCAAGATTAAACATCGAGCAAAAAAAACGGCCAAAAATTACGTTTGTTGTATGGAAGCCCACCTTAAATATTTATTTTATTTTGTTTTTAGTATTTGTTGTTATAGCGGCAACAGAAATACATAAGTAATTTGTGAAAATGTCAACTGTCTAGCTATCGCGGTTCTTGAGACACAGCCAGGGCCTCAAGTCTGCTATTACAATAGTGTCAGAATGGTCTATCATTGTTTTCATAATAGTTGATTTTGACAAGTTTGGTAATCTACTAATATAATGGCGTCATTATGACTTTCCAATGGTCAACCACTGACACTCCATTGAAAGAAATGATATAGAATGGTAATCTCGTACATAATGACAAATGAATGACTGACTAAAGTTTCGAACTTCTTACTACTTCAGATTGCTTTTAACACTTATAATAATATGTAAAAATAAATATAAATAAAATCTAGCATGAATAAATGTTCAAATTTAGTAGTAGTTTTTGGAAAATCATTTCTACTAACGGGTTTCATAATAATGGCAATATGACAATGTCATTATAACACAATTCTATTACGACACCACTGACCGACCACTGATCGACCATTATGAATTTAGCAGATTACGAACTTTTAGCAAAATGACAATGGGATCGTGTTGGAATGACGAAATTATAAAAATAGCAGACTTGGCCCCCTGGTAAATGACAGACGGACGGACAGACGAACGGACAAACAGCGAAGTCTTGGTAATAGGGTCCCGTTTTTACCCTTTGGGTACGGAACCCTAAAAACCGAATGGACCTAAAAACAAGATAAAATAAACACTTAGCTATTACCTGAAACACTGAAAAACAGTGAATCGTATTGTTTCGTGTCTACTCGTATTTAGATGTGTAAAAGTAATAGTATTGTCGCTGACCGGCAATTTATTAAAGTGACGTAGTTTCGACAGAAACAAACATGTTATTCTTCCTGACCTCAGATTATGATACAAAAGGCAGATACTTAGACCGCGCGGAACACTGAGAGTGAAGCCACGAAAGCAAATACAAATTCAAAAGCGAATACCTACAATCGCGCTTCGTGACACGAGTCACAGCACGGAACGCCCGCATCGTTAAAAATAAACAAACACAAATTCAAAAGCGAATATCACAAGATTGTGATATTCGCTTTTGAATTCACAATAATCACGAGATTGTGGGTATTCGCTTTTACAATAATAATAATGTCTTTGTTTCCATAAAACATTACAACATTTAAGTGCTTACATGTTTTGCCAGAATTGTACGTAGCATGCAAATCGTTTAGGGTGTTACTACACTAATCGATCGAACGTCGATCGATGCCATCGATTGACGTTGATCGATTGGTATGGTAGCTTTGGCTGAACGACGGATACCGTTCAACTAACAATTCGATCGATTGCCGGTCGATGGCATTGGTCGCCGTTGATCGATTAACCCCGGCTATAATCCATCAGTTTCTTTCGAAGTGTATTTACAAAAGGACGTGTTGGCCAGTTCGATGTTGCTCGTACTATTATTACGGAGCCGCAAACGCAGAAGACACATACCTAAACACAAGGGTCAGGTAGTTAGCGCGCGGGGCGCGGGCAGCAGGTGTTAATAGGGAGTAGACGGCGTGCTGCGCGGCTAATTAAGCAGCTCAATCGACGTCGACTAATCCATTCTACTATCGATCGATGCTGTCGATCGACGATCGATCGATTGGTCTGGTAGAAACTATCGATCGACCTCGACTAATCAATTCTACCATCGATCGATACCGTCGAACGACGGTCGATCGATTGGTCTGGTAACCCACTAACATGCGAATTATTTTGACTTTTTTGGTTTGTATTTGCTTTGGTGGCTGCACTCTCAGTGTTCCGTGCGGTCTATCTGCCTTTTGTTTCATAATCTGAGCTCCTGGTTACTTGGGGTCGGCACGACAAGTTTTGTTCTTTCATTCTTTCCTTTCATAATTATCATTCTTCACACAATCCACCCATCTTTTCTTCGGTCTTCTTCTTCTTCTCCACCCATTCAAATTTATCTTCATAATATTATGTTGGTCTCTTTTAGCAACACATCAAATTTCCGTGTAAGTTAGAGCTAAAGCTTAATTATTATCAGAACTAGAAACTCCTCCAAACAGGCACGTATTTGACTTCACACATTAAATATCTAATTGGTTATTATTGATACTCATTGAAGGCAAGCTCAATGACATTATTTATAATAAACCAGTAATCTCTCTGAAGAGGCACGTATATGATTTCACACATTAAATGTCTAATTGGTTATGATTGGTACATTATTGAAGCCAAGCTCAATGACATTACTTATAATAAACCAGTAATCAGCCAACACAAGTAGTTAGGTGTAATTGATTGTATAGACAACCTAAACACTATAATTTAATCAATTACTCTTCATAACCTCCAATGACATCTAAAGCAAAATGCCAAGCACGTCTTCGAAGTTAATAAGAGAAAATTCAATACAAAATGCCTAAATATTTTTTTTTTATATTCTAAGCAAAAAATATCAAGTGGCCTTTGATATTAATAAAAATCAATTTATTCAAATTCTAAAGTTTGATAATAAGTGAGAATATTTTAGAAGAACGAAAATATCAGTTGATATTCAACAAATTTTCAATTAAGTCGTGAAAAAAATATAATGACGCAAATAATTTATTTATGGTATTTTCATTAAATATTATAACTTTGGTTTATTTTGCATGCAACGATAGTCGGATCTAAAAATGGAATTAAGAAAAATAACTGAAATATACACTTCTGGACACATCTATTGGCCCACCTTAGAGTTTAGGTTTCGATGGCCCCTACCGAAATATGATTGCTAGATTGAACAAAAACTGTTGATGCAGTTTTAAACCTGATACATTTTACCATCTTTTTCGATCGTATTGTTTTAAATTTGAATTCAGAATACCATACGACATGGAGCTACGCCTAACAAGTCGGATATGCGCCTTGTTAAAGGCAATTGATTTTTGAATAAAAAACATGTTTTATCAAATAAAGGTTTAATTTAATAACGCGTGTTGCCTCCATGGGCATCTACCACAGCTCTCATACGATTAGGCATAGAGTTTATCAACCGCTCTATGAAATTTTGAGGGATCATCTCCCATTCCTCTTCTATGGCAGTTTTCAACTCCTGCATCGTCTGGGCAACTGGCTGACGAGCCCTAACACGTCTTTTTAGCTCGTCCCACATGTGCTCAATGGGGTTCACGTCTGGGCTTCTGGCTGGCCAGTCCATAACTGTGATGATGTTCACATCCAGAAGATATTCCCTGACGATGACGGCCGCATGGGCTCTTGCATTATCATGCATAAAAAGGAAATTTGGGCCCACATAGTCCGCGTATGGTATCACGTGAGGTTCTAAGCACTCACGAATGTACCTTTCAGCATTTAATGTTGGCAGCCGTGGTCCTGTAACAACCTCAAGTTGAGTTTTGCCGCTCGCGGATATACCGCCCCAGACAGTCCATGAGCCACCGCCATAAGCAACCCTCTCTTCAAAGCAGCATTCTTCCATCATTGCCATGTAACACAATTTTAGACTCATCAGAAAAGAGTACACGGCTCCAATCTTGCTGTGTCCAATTTAAATGACTGCGTGCGAAATGAAGGCGCGCTGTTCGGTGGGCTCGCGTTTGTTTGTGCCCATTAACTGGCTTGTGTGGTACCATATCGCGTTCTTTTAACCTTCTCCGAACAGTTCGAGCGCTCACAGATACTCCGTGGAAGTCACGAAGTTGGTTTTGTATCTCAATGGAGGTAAGGTGACGATTTCTCAAGCTGGTCGTCACGATGAATCGATCCTGCCTTTCAGTTGTGACCCGTGATCGTGGCCTTCCTTGGCGACGAACAAAGCCGCCAGTCTCTAGGTACCTCTGATAAACATTTCGGACCGCAGATCGACTTAAATTAAGTTAAGCACTCACGTTTCTTTGGCTGTGTCCGGCCTGAATAAGTGCCACAGCTTGGGCGGCGACTTCAGGTGAAGTATCCATAGATTATTGATAGAACCTCACCTTAATGTTAAGAATAAGTAATGTTTGTTGCAAAACCAAAGATATCAATCACTTTTTCAAGAATTAAATCCAAGTAAACCAATAAAACCAAGTTTTCTTAGTATTCGATTGTTTGATATCAACAAACAGGCTCCAAATTGTCTTTTGTTTCTTTAAATTCTGTGTTCGAAATTCAAAAAAAGACTATTGAATGAAATTGTGAATGTGCCAGGTTCAAAACTGCATAAAAACTTTTTGCTCGACCTAATATAAAATTTTAGCTAGGACCAAACGAAACTGAAAATACAAGGTGGGCCAATAGATGTGTCCAGAAGTGTAGTTTACGTTATAAAATTATGAATAACAGAATATCTTAAGCGCAGACTTGAATCATGTTTATTTTTTAGAATATTTTTTTTCAATTGCTTGCTCCTTGGCGTATAGATTCATCATCATCATCATCATCATCAGCCTAAAGACGTCCACTGTTGAATAAAGGCCTCCGCCATAAAGGGAGGGGGGGGCGCCATAATCCCCACGCTTGGCAGGCGTCTTGGGAATTGCAGGGAAGTTTTTAAGTACACGGAAGCCGTCTCTTAGTCGCCTTCGACGACACCTTCGGCATGAAATGGGGGGGTGCTATTCTAGCCCGGACACCCCACCTTTACATTAATCTTAATAATTTCTTAGACTGGACTAGGCAGAGATTCAGATAGGGTATTCATGATATCAAGTTAAAATCTCTTGCAATTGATCATTCAAATATTAGATACCCCTAATCTCATATTTGAATGATCAATTGCAAGAGATTTTAACTTGATATCAAGAACAAATCTATCAATTTACTAGGTAGGTAATAAACCTTAGTCCCAAAGATGTTTGATAATATAACTTATCTTTTTATTATATTTCACAATAAAGGCGGCCATAAAAAAATACGATCATTTTATTTATTGTTCAGTCGGGAGTAATTTGTAAAGTCATAACAGCAAAGTATCTTGGCATTAGTAGATATAATGATGAAGATGCGATCCGACCGATTTATTTCACTGATAGAAACGGGGTCTACCCTTTATAGCAGAACTTTAATGCCTTAATATTATTTTGCCATAATGCCATTATGCCATAATGAAGTTTATGCTGTCTGCTGATATCAGAGGACAGCATAAACTTCATTTCGCAGAAAATTGTTTGGCAGACACCCATTTTTCATACATTCAAAAGTCATAATTTTGTTAGTCAGAATCATCTTTAGGCATACATTTTATATGCTTACTAATCGAAAAGTAGAACCATTATATCGCACAATGTTCACAGTCAGAATCGTCTTTTGGCATACATTTTATATCCATAATAATTGAAAGACGCACATGAGGTACACATTGCAAAATACTCCTAAATAGAATCATTTTAATTTACCGTAATAATTAATTCATTATTTGTATAAATTCATTATAATAGGCATGCATGTTTTATCACTGAATAAAATAGTTGATTGTGAACATGTGGTTTTTACTTTCCTGTAAGAACCATTCAAACATGTAAACAAGCATACACCATGCATGCAGCTAGCATGCAGCGTGTAGCGTGCAAGCAAGCATGCAGCAGGCAAGCGAGCATACAACATGCAGCAGGCATAGCGCTGCGGGGCGGTCCCAGTCCCACACGAGCTTTCCGTCGCAAAAGGTTTTAACGCTCACCACCTGCACCTCAGCCCGCAAGCGGCCTCGCCTGTCCGCGCCTAGGCGGGCTTAAATTACACTCTAGGGGTAAGGCAGACAAGACCACGTGGAGTCGGTTTTGCAGCGATACGTTTCAGTCACTAACTTTTGTGGCACACGTAGACTTCGTTTTTTTATAGAAATGGCAATATGCCTAATAAAATTATTTCAAATAAAATTCTGACATCTTAAACGTATGTGATTGTAAATTCGGCTAAACAATAATTATATTAAATAATTTTTATGTCTTAAAAATATTCGTATAGGAGATTATGCCAAGTTTGTTCTGCCAAATAAATTTCGGATCATCAAGATTCGGCCAGATAGAGGGAACCCGATAGAAAGCTGAACTGTTAGAAAGTGCTATTGCCATAGACTATATTTTATCGTATACTTGATTTCAACGCAGATGAAATCGCGTGGAGAAACTCAAACTCAAATCCATACTTCCATACTTTTTAAGAATATAAATGCGAAAGTAACTCTGTCTGTTACGCTTTCACGTTGAAATGGCTAAACCGATTTTAATGAAATTTGGGATGAAGATAGCTTGAACCCTGAGGAAGGACATAGGCTACTATTTATTTCGCGACTTCGTCTGCATCCGCGATAACCGACGTTCACGCAGACAAGTCGCGGGCAAAAACTAGTTTCAAATAAACCATTTACAGGCACTTTTGAATTTTCAAGGAGTCAGTAAGTCAAAAAGTTGAAGGTAGTTAGTTGCTCGTTCCAAACAATAGGTTTCTATGGAGAAGAACGAGCAAGAAACTCCATGAACACTCATTTTAAACCTGAAGAAAAAAATTCTAAGAATATTTAGGTATCAAAGTGTGTAAAATACTTAGTTTATACCTACATGACCCAGAAGTAAGAGGCAAGTGACCTCGTGCAATCAGGCACGAGTGACATTTTCAATTTCATTATGTACTTCCTATAAAGTTTATCCTGGATATCAGTGAAGCATCAAGCATCTGGCATCGGTGAAGGAAAACATCGTGAGGAAACATGGACTTGTAATTAAAAACTGGCTAAGTGCGCGTCGCACTCGCGCACGAAGGGTTCCCTACCATTACCTATACAACATCAGACATGAAGCAAAACAACTGCAAAAAATCACGTTAATTTGTTGTATGGGTTCCCCCCTTAAACATTTATTTTATTTTGTTTTTAGTATTTGCTGTTAAGGCGGCAACAGAAATACATCATCTGTGAAAATTTCAACAGTCTAACTATCACGGTTTATGAGATACAGCCTGGTGACAGACAGACAGACAGACGGAAAGTGGAGTCTTAGTAATAGTCAAAGTCAAATCATTTATTTCAATTAGACCATTAAAAGGCACTTTTGAACGTCAAATAAAAAAAAGGTAGTTTAGGGTCCCAGTTTTACCCTATAGAGTAAGTATGGAGTTTCTTGCCCATTCTTCTCCTTACGAAACCTTTTGGAATGGGCAACTAGAATCAATTTTATATTTTTTTTATTATGACGTTCAAAAGTGCATTTTAATGGTCTAATTGAAATAAATGATTTGACTTTGACTTTGAACCCTAATACGCCTTGAACTAGCGTGGTGGTCAATCATCGTGCCTTCTTTGTATTAGAACAGGTTTTTGCCCAGCAGTGGGACAATAAGAAGGTGGTATTATTATTATTTAATATAGAAAAAAAAAAAACAAAATAAAAATTTTATTTTGAACTCAGGTCACAGTCAAATGCCATTACTTTTAATGACTCTAATTCCTAGAACAGACAATAGAACATTGTATAAAACTAACTTGAATGAACAAAGTTAAGTGAAATTAAACATCGCATTAATTTATTTTTAAAGTCTCAGTATTACAATAGGTATCAAAGTTAAAAACATTAAACTGGGCTACATTTTAATTGAATTTCAAATTTCATTACACTTGTTTTACTAACATTTTTATGTTATTACTTAAGTCTGTTAACGCAACATTTTGATAACTTTGTTTTTATTTATAATATTAAGTAGATTAAAGTATGGATTAGTATAAAAGTATGGATATGTATACCTACAAATATGTACGGAATCCTCGGTCTTGCATTTCGTAACGTATAGCAGTGGTCGTCATTTCGGCTGAGATGATGGTATTGAGATTCCCAAAAATATTTTTATTCGACTACAATTTAGAGGCAACTTATTCAGTCTAATATTTTACATAACACTGAACTCCAAGGAAGTTCGAAGATCCAAAGATTCTATCATCGCCATACATATAAAGGTATTTTTTCCAACATATATAGAGCACACAAAACCCTCCATTTATTAAAAAAAAGGATTCCATAGGGAAGGATTTCATAGTTCACCATTTATAAAGTCTTCGACAGTGACATATCTATCTATTACTGAAGTACTAGTCTATTACTGAAGATAAATAAGTTTCCTTTCAACACTTATTTCAAATAATAATCCTGAGAAATGGTAACTGCAGTCGTTTAGGGACGAGAACGTGGTTATTTATTGTACCATAGAACTGGTAAATTGCTTAATTTATAATGAAACTATATGTACCTTCAGGAGAAAACCTTTGAGATTTCAATTCAAGTTCAATTTCGTGCTCATTTAGGTTCTATTTTCAAATGACAAATTGGTACCTATAATAGGTACCATCTTGCGTAATTCAAAATAAAAAAAATTAACTTGTCTCAAAACACCACTTTTTTATTTCAATTTCAATTTTGCCATTTCGTTTTAAAATAATAATTTAAAGTATTGGTCCTTTGTTTAATCAAACATTTATGTATATGTAAAACATTTAATGTATGTATCTCTTGCGTATTTGAGAATGTTCTTAAATACCTTCGGAGTCTTTTCTGTTTTAAAATAAATATTTATAATTTTCATAATACAATAATTACATTTTGCTTACCCACATAATTACAACAAACATAACATTTTTATAAAAAAATGACGTTCAAAAATTCTTCTATGACATGTACATCATTATCATCTGGTAATGTGTCCAAAAAAGGAAAGACTGTTTGTCTTCAGTACCAACGTCTTCTTAATCTTTTTTATAGTACCTTCTTACCATTCTTATCATCTTCCTAGCGTTTTCTAAACTATGTTGGGGTTGGCTTGCAGTTTAACCAGATTCAGCTGAATACTAGTTTTACCCAGTAACTGGGTACTACGATACCACTTAGTAAGACATTGTCAGATTTTTGGGCTTGTAATGACCCTCAAAGCTCTACGAATGACAGCCGGGACCAACGGTTTGATGTGCTTTCCAAGGCAAGAGGGTGTCACACCACCAACTTCCAAACTTCAGGCTGCTACTGGGAAAATCCTTCTATTAGTATAGAAGGATTTTTGACACATCCACTATTTGTTTCCATTCCATTTCTACCACTTTCTAAG
This sequence comes from Charanyca ferruginea, assembly GCA_947361185.1. Classification (NCBI taxonomy): domain Eukaryota; kingdom Metazoa; phylum Arthropoda; class Insecta; order Lepidoptera; family Noctuidae; genus Charanyca; species Charanyca ferruginea. The sequence goes on along the minus strand of OX376061.1, from coordinate 28,139,817 downwards.
TAATATTCTTCTATCAATATGACTAGTCCTTAACCCTTTCTAATAGTTTTGTGCTCACCGATACCTACCTGAATTTATTGGGAACGAAACGTTCAGTTCGTACACAAAGAGGGCATAGTTATGAGTCGTAACGATTGCCTATAAATTTTCGACGCGATTGTACGAAGTTAGTTATTGGCATACAAGTATTAACAGGCGGATCGGCAATAAGGACAAATAAAGTTATGGAGGATAATTTATTTGTGTTTCCATTGACCTCCTTGTTTATTTATGTTCACTGAAAACACTTCCACTTTCATGAAATAATTATATACGAGTAGAAATTTTTGGGTTCGTACCGAAAGACCTGGCAAAAGACGGTCGTGGCTTGTGTAATCCAGACTTCCAGACTAATATATAGTACTAATACTTATACTGTGCTAATATGTTTGCCTTATGTCTGGGTGTTGTTTATCTATATATTTATGTATTTAAAATGTATTTGTGTAAGTATATCAGCTGTCTCCCTAGTTTGGGGTCAACAATAAATGTAAAATTTTGCACATGGCTTCCTTTTATAATATAGGTGAGTACTAAAAGAATATTTGTCTTAAAGGGATGACAAGGAGGAGTTGTACTATACTATATCCTAATTCTCGAGTTAGCTAATTTGAAATTAGGCACGAATGTCTACCTAAGTAAATAATAATGGCAAATGTTAGACAAATTTTTGTTATAATTTTAGACATTCATAATACCGAAATCTGAATTGTATTGATTTGATTTAATTTAATTAATGTATTAATTTTAAATAGGGGTTGCATATGTACATATTCAAAACTGTTAATTTATTTTATGTAAAATTGTGTTGTATTTTAATAAGAATAATGTTTTCAAAAGTTATGTTTATGGATTAATATCTAATTTTCTATATGTTTAGCTTCAATTTATTTTAGATTGTGTGTAGTGCCCAAATTTTCAATCCAATGTTAAAATTGTGTAAGAAATAAATAAATAAATAAATAAATAATAATAATAATAAAGGGGTTTACAACTACCCTTTGAAGGGGAAATCCTGGGATTTATAGGATATCTACGAAATCTACACGGACAAAGTTACGGGTGAAGTACTAGTATGAAATAAAGGAGCGTCCCCAGACAACCCCCACCCCCAGGTTTTTCTCAATCTTAATATTCTACGGTGGTACTTGAGGTCCTTTATGAGAGGGTCCGATTTGCACTTGGTCGGGTTCCTCTTTGATCAAAAATTGAAAAAATAAAAAATTATGGTCACGTATGTGTCTTGGGTGCTTGTGTTTTGGACGCCTGACAGTGAGGCAGAATATTATGCCTTCTTTTACATAATTCTATATTTTCTCGCAAACAAATCACTGAGATGCCAGTCAGCCATTTTTATTTAGAGATAGGAGTACTCGTACAATTATCCCTTATAAGCCCTTTTTCGAATTCGGATTACAGTCAAATAAGACTAATTCTTGTTTACAATCTAATGCTGTATCTAACACTTTTGACCACTAATTACTGAAAAGGTAACCAAGATTAAAATCGGGACAGTTTAATCTGCAGCTGTAATTGCTTTTAGCCAACATAAGATCCTTCATTAATTGGTCATAAGCCTCTATTAATTGCATCAGGGAATTGTACACCGTGACTGGTCATTAGTGACCGATATTTAAACCATAAGTTGTACCAAGTGCTATAATCATTTTTTTCTGCTAGGACACACATGGGAATCCATTGGTTCTGGAGATATTTAAGGTCAAACTAGTATTTTTTTTTGAGTTTTTTTTTACAAAATGTATGTTTCAAGTGCAATTACTAAACTTCTTAATCAAAGAAGCATTATCAAATATTTTTTTTTTTACAAATTACGCTTTGATTTTACAAAAACGCAATCAAAGTCAAAGTGAAAGCATTTATTTCAATTAAACCATTTACAGGCACTTTTGAATTGTCAAGGAGTCAGTCAAAGAGTTGAAGCTAGTTGCTCATTTCAAAACGTAGGTAGGTCTCTATGGAGAAGAAAGAGCAAGAAACTCCACGGACACTCTTTTAAATCAAGTTTTTTACAAAGTACTGGTTACATGATTCTTGTTGCTTCTATATGTGAAAATTATGAAGGTAATCTAGCAACACAAAACATAAAAAAGAAGCAATATAAAGTCCATGGCAGATAAGAGCTGACCAATCTCTACTGACAGTGCCCGTTCAGAAACATGACGCGTGGATCAGCACCATTAATCCAATGAATATCAAACGCACGGTACTTATCAGCTGAGCAAATTTACTCCAAAACCAGTAGATTTCCATGTATGTCTTAGTAGTAAAAAAATAAATAATAGTTTAAAAAAACTAAAAACACGCTTTTTATAGAAAACCAAACTAAAACATAGAAAATAAATTTTAGAAAAATTTAAATTAAGGAAAGTGTTAAAAATTTCAATAATTATATAAATTAATAATAGTGTGAATAAAAAAAAAATATGTATTTTAAAAAAAGCGTGGGGTGCATGGTGTCAATAGTTATAAATATTTTATTGACAGATATGAGTAGAGTGATTATCATTTTGATAATATCTTAAAAATCACACCACGCTTTTTTTTAAATAAATTAATATATTTTTTTTATTCACACTATTATTAATTTACATTTATTGAAATTTTTAACACTTTTCTTAATTTAAATTTATTAAAATATATTTTCTATTTTTTAGTTTGGTTTTCTATAAAAAGCGTGTTTTTAGTTTTTTTAAACTATTATTTATTTCTTACTTTTTAGATTGAAAAATGGAATAATTTTATCAAATTAGTGTATTGTCACCGGTCCTCGATTAATCTACAAAGTTTGAACGAAATCTGGCCGTTTAAAGTGGGTCAAAATCGCGCCCAAGGAAGTCGGTTACAAACAAACATACAAACATACAGGTGAAGCTAATAAAAAGCGTGTAAAAATGGGCCTAAACACTACTACCATACTGTGGTTTAAGTATCAGTCACTAATTATTAGTCACCCTATACATATATTACACAGATTTCAAAAATCTTGGAAACTAGCTTCTATATCTTTGCTATTATTTTTTACTAAAACTCCTAGTCGGCATGATATTTTCCAACATCTTCAACAATTATCGTCATATTTATTTATTTATTTACTAGCGACCCGGCCCGGCTTCGCATGGGCCTTCCACGATAAATGGACTATCCAACACAAAAATATTTTTTCAATTCGATCCAGTAGATCCTGAGATTACCGCGTTCAACCAAACAAACGAATAAACTCTTCAGTTTTATAATATTAGCACAAAATATAAAGGGTACAGAAGGACCGCTCCCGCCATCTTCAAAAATAATTACCTAAACTTGTCTGACTCATTAGGGCTGCTACTGTATTCACTCTGTAGGTTTTATTTGTGACAATATGAAATTTTATTGACACTGGTTGGAACTCTTTGCATTTTTTTATAACAATTTTTTTCTGTTCATCATGAAATGTCAATGTCTCTCATTTATTTTTTTTTACAAAACGTGACAGTCGGGACTGATGTCTGCTTGAAACTGCTTGAGGTTGCCTATAAACGTAATGTCAATGCGTGCGAGAGTAAAATGGCGGTTTGTTCTGAGTGGTCACTCTGCTCGGTAAAACTTAGATATTACTATAATAATTATATGACATCTCATTATTCTTGTTATTATTATTATTATTTTAATGACATGACATCGCTATTTGTAAGATAAATTATTATTTTAGTTGAATAGAATCGTATTTAATTTTATTAATTGAATTGTAAAATAAATTTAAAATATAACATTATTATTATAATTTTTTGTTAAGTTCCTATTGCTAATTACTAAATGTTACATAAATCATGCATGCTATAAACCAAGATGTAAAATCTAAACATTTGCACGGCTGAAATGCCGAATATAGTGGAACTATCCTAACTTAAGAACCTATGGTACCTACCTATATTCTTGCAAATAAATATATCATTCATTCATTCATTCATTCATTCGTTCATTCATTCATTCATTCATTCATTCATTCATTCGTTCATTCATTCATTCATTCATTCATTCATTCATTCATTCATTCATTCATTCATTCATTCATTCGGGCGCGCCGCAGCCTTACGTACTTTGTGATATTAGCAGTGGCGGGACCTTCAAACAAGCCGAAAAGCCGGGCTTGCACTAATCAGCATCATCATCATCGTCATATCAGCCTAATCAGCACAACATATTCAAGCTAATCACTACCTGATTTGCCCATTTTCTCTTATTCGTAAAATGTCTATCGGGCTTGCCCTAACCTGGACCCCTAGGCACGCCACTGGATATTAGTATAGATTTTAAGAACATGGAAGACTTACAGCTAAAGCAAACAGAACAAAAAACCGTAGATATTTAAACAAATTAACAATAATATGTACCTTAAAACAATTTCAATTTTATACGTATAAACCATAGATATCCGAGTATAAACCATTGTATTGTATCTAATGATGAAAACTGAAATGAAAAATTTAAAAGATTTAAGCGTACATAGGGACAGTCGGCGGGAAGCAATTTTGTTTTATACTATGTGGTGATATATATACATATTATGTAAGTACAGATGGGAAGCACTACTATGTACCACCGGTTAAATTTGGTGTGAAGAAACTATCATTAAACATGGCGCCGAATAATGCCTGTGTCATTTCAAACTGATACTTAAACTAAACTAAGCGAAATCTCCATAGGCAAACAATTTACATAATAATTGCATGTCACTTACAGTCGTGTCGTGGCTTTTAATAACATTTGATGGCCATATCAAAGGTCACAGCTCGACGGGACTTGGAGCATAATAAAATAGATGTAATATACATAATAGGGGTTACTTTACATAATTATCTGCATAATGCATTGTGAGAGATTCATGCGCAATGGTGCAATAGTGTTTTACTCAAGAAATTTTTCAGTCGAATTTTGAGTTGTAATGTGTCATTAGCTGAATAAAATATTAAAATAAGAATATTTAAGTAGTCCAAGATCTCAGAGTCGCCAGATGCCTGTCAATAAATAAATGCATAGTTTATTTAATTCAAGCTAGAGCCATATTACATTATTTTATGTATTATTGGTATTGCTTTCACAATACTGCCACAGAAATCTAACAAAACCAAAATGTCATAAGTTGAGAAAAAAAAGGTCAGATATAAAATAAAAAGAAAAAGAAAATACAATTAAAAAACAACGAAAAACGAAAGATACAAATTGTCACAGAATTACAAAATAAATTAAAATCCATACTTAATATTACAAATGCGAAAGTAACTCTGTCTGTTACGCTTTCACGATGAAACGGCTGAACCGATTTTCATGAAATTTGGCATGAAGATAGATTTAACCCCGGGGAAGGACATAAGCTACTTTTTTTTCCGCGACTTCGTCTGCATTCACTATAATCGTCAATCACGCGGACGAAGTCGCGGGCAAAAGCTAGTTTAATATAAATCAAAACAATGCAATCAAAACAATGCAAGGCAGGCAAAGGCTGATTATTTTATGTTGGTATCTGGTTCTGTATTGTCTTAAACAATTAAAGCCTTCAAGCTAGAGACATCGCTACACCCTACAAATAGACAGAGGTAGTTGAAAAAGTAATGCGCACTGGCTAGTTTCATTGCTGAGCCATTTTTCAGGTATCCGGTACAAGAGGTACCTTATTCACTTACGTAACCTTTTAGAATGACGGCCGATTTAACAGGATTTTATTATAAAGCATTATTCGTTATTGCCACTTTCATAGGCTCATACCTAGCTTTAAAGATATGACCTTTACAGCGTCTGTTTGAAGTAGCAAAATAATGTGATCTGGCGATTTCAGTATCTCAGTGCAAAACCAGTAGTTGCCGGCCAGATAAATAAGTACAAGGTTAAATGACAAGGGTGAACGTGCAGCTCAGAGACTTTTAATGAGCTCCAAAACAAAACACAACTCGAAAATGCCAATGTAAATTAAAATCTGGCCTAAACCTCGGTGCAATTTACACTAAACGTTAGCGGTTCCGTATACGAGCTCCAGTTGCCGCAAAAACCTTTGATCTCATTAAAACTAACCGTTAACCCACAGTCGGGTGTCCACGCTGCTGTCGACCGCACCTCTCATTCCCAAAACCTACTTCCAAAATCGGATTGCTTTCCTAAACGATTGTCACATGTGCATAAGTTGTTAATATTTGGATAATCCCGAAAAAAAGGGAAACAATAAGTATAAATAATTTTATTTTATTTTTAATACATAAAATATTAATTAAGTTTATAAACAATTGTTACAATAGTTATATATATATTTATTTTATTTGTTAGGTATATAAGTATTTATATATAATATTATAGGTTAGTTAAATAAGGCACATACATACTTTATTCTCTTTCTTCTCTTACACACTATAGTTTGTTTCTTTTTTCATTTCTCCTTTTGCAGGGCCTCAAGTCTGCTATTACAATAGTCTCAGAATGGTCTATCATTGATTTTCATAATGACGCCATTATATTAGTAGATTACCAAACTTGTCAAAATCAACAATTATGAAATCAATTATAGACCATTCTGACACTATTGTAATAGCAGAGTTGGGGCCCAGGTCTGCTGGCTTAAGAAATAAGCAGTACATGTTCATTTCTTTTCCTGTGTTGTCTACTGTGTGTACATAAACAGTAAAATAAATAAATAAATAGTTACCTCATAAATAAGAAAACATATATATACTGTAAAATCAGTAATAAAACGGTGGTTCTCAAACTAGGCGGAGTCTGTGTCTTGTCGAAGAGAGTAAAATGTTAAGAAAAAGGACGAAAAAATGTAAAGGGCTAAAGTAAGAAGTAATAAATAAAAATAGCTTCTACATTACCTACTTAAAATTTAACAGAAATGAAAGTCTTCGAGTCTCGAATGCAGAAATTATTTTTGGTCGTCGACTGCATTTAACTAAGAGAATGTTGAAACGGTAGCCTACCAATTGATTCACTGACTTCGAATTTACTGCCAATTTTCTCGGGGGGGAATATTTGAACTTATTATTGATATGGGACCAACCCCGAAATATGAAAGAAAAATCATGAATTTTGATCGTGTTTTTGACGTAAAATCGATAAACACCGGCTACACGTACGAAAAGTGTCACGTTCCGCCTGAGCTTGCAAGCTCTCGCTTGCGAGCTCAGGCGGAACGTGACATTTTTGCTCTCGCGCGGAACATGTGATAGAGAGGCATAACCGGCCCAAGCGTCTACAATAAGCTCCGCCCACCTCGACGGAAGTCATTATTTGCTTATGTTATATATATGTTAGCCATTATGTTTCTTTATAACGTTATCACGTAAAACTATCGTCCATAAACCGACTTTACAGACAACCAATTTTTTCATTTAATGTAGTTGGTCCTGTAACCAAAATTGCTCATATCCACGAGTACAGTCAACAGCAAAAGTAGATGATCAATACTAATGAACGGAGTTCGCGTCAGAACTGTGTGGCGTCGAAGTGATTCAAAAGTATGTGTGTGACAATCACATACTTTTAATAAATAAACTAGTAATAAATTATATAAATTAGTGTTAGTAAATTAGTATTGAATTTCTGATTTTGATCATCTACTTTTGATGTTGACTGTACTTTCACCCCTAAAAAGATTGGTAATTAATTAAAACTCGCGCTGTAAAACAAAATGTAGGTTAAACCAATTACCCACACCCGGAAAATACACCTATTTCCAATTCCTATCTATTTAATCTACGCTTATCTCGACAGCCATTGGAAAGTTATTACCGTCACAGATACAGTCAACAGCAAAAGAACATGATCAAAATCAGAAATTCAATACTTATTTACTAACACTAATTTATATAATTGATTACTAGTTTATTTATTAAAAGTATGTGGTTGTCACACACATACTTTTGAATCAGTTCGACGCCACACAGTTCTGACGCAAACTCCGTTCATTACTATTGAATTTCTGATTTTGTGCATCTACTTTTGCTGTTGACTGTACTACAATATCACTAATGATTCTGTTAGTTCAGTGTATGAACATTGTCGCCCTATTTCAATTCCATATCATAATTACTCACACTATTCATTCTCCATTAATCTTAAACTGACGTGAATGACGTCACGGCTTACAAATGACAGACATCATGAAGATAATGTAGATACAGCAGGTCTAGTCTGCGTTGGCTATTTCTGATAGATGCAGACGATAGCGTCAGCAATGCTTGACCATAATTAGTTTTGATTTTTATGTAGTTATGTTAGGTACTGCAAAGACCCGTTCCAAGATAAGTGCTAAGACTTTCACGTAAAATCCGTCATCCATTATAGATTGAGAACAACGGATTAAGTCACTGTGTTGTCTGTTGTTCTCAATCTATCATCATTTCAGGCTAAAGACATCCACTGCTGGACATAGGCCTCCCCAAGGGGGCGTTTTGCCATAATCGCCACGCTTGGCAGGCGGATTGGCGATCCCAGTATGGTTGTTACAAAGGCTCAGAGAACGCTGCTGCCCATTCCCTGGTAAGTCCCTTAGTCGCCTCTTACGACACCCACGGGAAGATATGGGATGGTGCTATTCTTTACGTCCGACACCACACGGACTCTCAATCTCTCAATCTCAATCTATAATTTGTAACAATACTCACGTTTCGTTTAATGAAAACCGTCATCCATTTATAAGATTTACTACCACTCACTCAGTGAATCTTATGTTTAACCTCTGAGTTGCGGTAAATGTCAAAAAATAGACATGTCTAGCATAGTTCCCTTTCTTCAACTAACTAAATAGACTAAAAATGAGCGAAGTGAATTCTGAATCTAGGCGCGCCCCGAAACGGACAGGTTAATTTCCTTTAAATCCTGCAGACAAAAATAAGAGTTTCACGTAGCTGGGCTCCGTCGACATTGCTTAACGCCAGTATTTCTTCAACTGGCCAAGTAGTCCAAAAGCACAACATTTTAACATGTTACCAACATTTATCAACAGTGAATGGTAACACTTTTTTATAATATAATAATAATATAATATAATATGTGGGGACATTACACACACGACCATCTGACCCCAAACTAGGGAGACCCTGTACTATGGGTGTCAGACAGCTGATATACATACACAAATATATTTTTTTTTTTTTTATAAAATCCTAAAAATTACCAACTCACAAGGTTCACCAATACTTACATGGACTTTTAACGTAACATTTATATAATCACAATACCAAGCGGTATTGTAAATTATTTATATTAATTTGCACGGCATCGTTAAGACCAGACTTGACGCAAGTGATAGTCAACATTGCCTTATATAGCTCAACAAGTAGTAGACAGCTCTTTTTTATAAGACTTAAAAAAGTTTAGCTTCAACGGTCATTAACCGAATCTGTAATCTGTAATTCTGTATTCTGTATCATTAATATTAATAATTAATAATTTAATAATATAATAATAATATTTTAAATGCGAAAGTTTGTGAAAATGTTTGGATGTTTGTTACTCAATCACGCGTAAACCGTTGAACAGATTTGCATGAAAATTGGCACATAGGTAGACCATTTCCTGGATTAACATATAGGATACTTTTTATCCCGGTAATATGTTTCCTTGGGATAATCGCTCTTTTTACGCGGGCGAAGCCGCAGGCAGAAGCTAGTAGATTATAAAGTGTCACAACCGTCATTGTTCTCCATTTCTAAAACAACTACATAGATAAATTGATGTGCATAACTCATACTCTATATTAACCTTTTAACCGCCCCAGTCATGGTTATATGACAAACCAAAATGTGCTCAGCACGGCACAGTCACGACTATATGACTTCTATACGTAATTACATAGAGTATGTAATTTAACTTGACGCCCGTGGGCACGTTTTTGTTTTTATTTGACGTGGCGGTTAACCTTCTGTAATATATTTAGCGTATGACAAACATCGTCATAGGTCGTCAATGATCGTAACGCCATATTACGTACGAGTCGTCTATTGAGTCTATGGCGGTAAGTGTGCGTCAAATAGTTTACGATGCCTCATCTGCTTTTATTTCAATGATCATGGTCCATGAACGTGGAACGTGTTGATTGGGGGTTAGACGTGGAAAATGGTCCATACTTTCAAGCACGATACGAGCAAGTGAGGATTATCTAATAAGTTTTAACTGATTGTTGTAAGTGTATTAGTGAATAAGTCGTTGGAGAGCCTTAATAAATAAATAAATAAATTAGTACTTATGAGTTTCTTGTTCGTTCTTCTCCATAGAGACTGTCATATGATCTGAGTGATCACATAATAACAGCAATTAAAATATATAATAAAATACCAAATGACATAAAAGAGGAACAAAATGACAAAATATTTAATAAACTGCTTAGGAAACTATTGGTGGATAAATGTTATTACTCACTAAATGTTTTTTTTAAATGATTATATTTAATTGAGCTTGTAATTGAATTTAGATGACATTAATTTTAATTTTTGACATTATTTATTTTAATTGAATTGAATTTTGAATGATTTTTAATTATATTTTTTATTTGTTTTTTTATTGTGCTACTACTCATATTTTATTATATTGTTGTACCCGACAGGGTCCATGTGAACTGTAATATTATAATTATTAAGACCTTAGAAACACATGTGATAAGCAATTAAGATTTGAATTGAATTGAATTGAGTCTGATGATGAAAATATGTTGACTGTACGAGCATTGAGCACCGCCACACCGTTTACAGTCTATCGATCTTTTATTAAGTACATTCTGGAGAGTGTGCTTTGGAATTGCACAACTAAAATCCTCTATCCCCATTCCATTATCGGACGAGCAGAGATACGGCAAAGCTTCACCGGTACATATAGTATGGTATACCAAGCGCTTTGCTTTGCCAGACTGCGCAATTCACTGCCCGTCTCTCTGTTTCGCGATAAGTATAATCTGGGTAACTTCAAGGCACGAATGAACCGGTTCATCCTAGATAAGCATACTCCATCTTAAGCCGCATCATCACTTTAGATCAGGTGCGTCGCGGCCAAGCGTAAACCATAAAGTACGTAAGGCTGAGGTGCTCCCGAGCAGAGAGACCACTCAGAACAAACCGCCATTTTACTCACGCACACACTGACATTACGTTTATAGGCAATCTCAAGCAGTTTCAAGCAGACGTCAGTCTCGACTGTCACGTTTTGTCTAAATGAATAAATGAGAGACATTGACATTTCATGACGAACAGAAAAATAATGTAATAAAAAAAATGCAAAGAGTTCCAGCCAATGTCAATAAAATTTCATATTGTCACAAATAAAACCTACAGAGTCAATACAGTAGCAGCCCTAGTAAGTCTGACAAGTTTAGGTAATTATTTTTGAATATGGCGGGAGCGGTCCTTCTGTACCCTTTATATTTTGTGCGTAAACCTATTAGAATATTTAATAATCGTAAGTACAATGACACGCGCGCGTACATTTACACAGTTTCCGTCGCATTGCTCAATAGTAGATTGTTATACAAGGAGCTAAAATGACCCATTATATACGAGGTAGTTTTACTCCCGAGCTTTAGCGAAGGAGTAAATAGAAACCGAGTTTTAATGGGTTTTAGCGCCGTGTGTTACACTATACTTTTCACTACGATTGCGAGAAAATAAAACAATCCAATACAATATGAAAATTTTTTTTTGTTTCTTCTGTAGCCGCAACACATCGCATGCATTCTACCAGAGATCGCCGTTTTTAGTTCCATTTTTGAAAATGATGTTCTTTTTTTATAAAACAGTAATAGGTCGAGTATTTATTCATGATTATTCTACTTATGACTAAAGACTTTTTCGTTTTTGTAGGCTCATTGTCATATTTGACACACAAAAATTAAAAAAAAAAACTTTTTCCCCTAGAGGTTGAAATGCTATTTTATCCCCGCTCTGGTATGCTACAATGACGGCCTTTTTGAGCAAGAGAGAGAAATAGTTATTCGTTATACAAGAGTGCAAAGTTGCTTTTTAACCGCGTGTTCAATTTTGATGACCGAGCAAGCGAAGGATTCTTAAATTGAATCACGAGCGCAGCGAGTGATTCAAAATTAGAATCCTGAGCGTTAGCGAGGGAATCAAAAGAGCACGAGGTGAAAAATCTTTGCACTCGAGTGCAACACGTAACTTTTCATTCCACCTCAGCGAGGAAATGACTAAATGCAAAAAAAAAACGTTTACAAAGTCTGAGTTTTTAACAAATTAAAAAAAAGTTGTATGATATATTCGGCACCATAGAGGTAGCAGTAAATAGGTTTAATGTTTTTTTTTAATTCACAAACTTAGTGCACACGATGTTCTAAATTCAATTTACTTTATCCTCTAGAGAATAAAAACGGCTTTTCCACTCAGATATTGAAGATAAATTTACTTTATCCTCTAGAGAATAAAAACGGCTTTTCCACTCAGATATTGAAGATTAAAAATACTCTTTGCGAGATGGTGGGATGAAAATAATATTTTAACGCGACAGTACATAAATAGTCAGCTATACTCATAAGAGCGGTCATTCACATTTATATATAACACTACACTTTGCCCGCGACTTTGTCCGCGTGAATTTTCTCAAGGATCCGTATTTTTTTTGTATTGCAATATAGCCTATAGCACTCAGGGATAACGTAGCTTTCTATTGGTGAAAGATTATTTTCGAAGATTACCCCCTACATACAAACTTACAAACCAATTTCTCCTCTTTATAATTAGTATAGATTACTTACTTGGTAGTTAAGATTATTCAATAAACCCATAGATATTCGAAATAAATCAGATATTCTTTGAATATTAGTGACCTACCATAATAGGGGATATTACAGCAATGTTCTGGCACCAGAGTGCAGCACTAGCATAAGTCCGTAAACATTTTATCGACGAGTCGTTCAAAGCGTGAAATTCTGCCTTTAATTGAGTACAAAATTAGGAAGTGTGTTATATTATACAATAATGTATCAGTGCTGTGTATTTAGATGAAGAAATGAAGGGAATTATTCATTTCCAAAAGGGAAGCAGCTAAAAATCACTCTAAAATATGTTCAGGTTAAGTATTCAGGTAAGATAGTCGCATTACAGAATAACGTTCACATTTATCATGTAAGACAACCAAATATGATTTTATTCTGAGCATTACCTAGAATCCACTTTCAAATGGTCGTAGGACGCCATAATGGTTAAAGTACAATTAGGTAAGTAAGATTAATTAAAACATTGATATATTTTCACAAAATACCTAGTTATTACAATTAATAACATAATTTAACAAGAATACGAGGTTATGATTTACGGAATGTGCTAATGGCACCCTCTGCGCCGAGTTTCGCGTAATTTTCCCAATTATGTCAAACTAATAATTGTACAAGGGGCGTGCTGTGCTACCCATTGAGCAGCACACAGAGGCCTACGTTATGGAATGAGCAATAGTATTCACAATAATCTAGTATTATTATATTTCTATATTATGTAAAACTGTTTCGTTCTATTTTGTGGTATATACAGGTAATGATTAAAGTTTGAATGGCCAATAAACTAAGATCCTAGGCACTCTTTGGTAACTCTAAATCCGGACTTTGTCTCTGATAAATCAGTTTAGTTTTTCGATCAGAAAAGTTTGACATTTATTAATTACCTTACCAAGTGGAAGGAGTGATTTGGAACAAAGTGGCTAAAGAAAGACGTAAATAACAAACAGATCTACAGAAAACCAGCCAGAAAACTATTAGACTAAACCAAATTCTAATCTTTATATCGAGGGTCTCAATCTCAAACCATAGGGGCGTATCCACCAAACACCTTCTTTTCAGGGGAGACAAAAAACTTAATAACTTTTCTTGTGATTTACCTAGCTTGTCGTGTTTTTGCATGTAGCTATATATTTACACTACGATTATAATGGGATGCTTTATTTTAAGGTATTCCCGCTATAACACTAGTTTTTGGTTCATACGTCTATTTGGCATGACCACTATACGGTAAAACTCCGTCAAAATTCTCCCAAAAATGCATGGATGTTATGGACGTAAAACCTGTCTACTTAAATTATTAATATTTATACAAATATTAATTTTTATCTAGTTGGTGACTTAAAATATTGCAATTTAGGAATGAGAACCCATCGAAACTATCGTTATTTACGTGATTTTAAAAATTCATACGCCTGTCTGGCTTGTCATTAATATTGAGAGGTGTTTGAATTCAAAGTAGAAGTATAAACCACTTTTGTTTTACAATCTTATGGCCCGACACGTTTTCATTGGTTTATAATAAAATTATGTGGGGATATTTATGTGGGGACATTTTTCACACACGGCCATCTGACCATCTCCTGACTGCCAAAGATCTACGAATGACAGCCGAAACTAACGGCTTTATGTGCTTTCCGAGGATGGAAACTCGGTATGAAAATGGATGGTCACCAATCCACAGACCAACCGCGGCAAGCGTAGCTTAACCTTTTACCGATCGATCTGTACGGCTTGAAAAGGCTGTCTTCTTATTATAAATCATTAATAATCTTACCACTACATTCAACACGGCTTTATTTGCAAATGAGCATTCATTATGTCTGGGCCGCAAGTCTGCTATTACAGTGTCAGAATGGTCTACCATTGATTTCATAATTGTTGATTTTGACAAGTTTGGTAATCTACTAATATAATGGCGTCAGTATGACTTTCCAATAGTCAACCACTGACTGACACGCCATTGAAAGAAATGTTATAGAATGGTATTCTCGTACAAAATGACAACTGAATGACTGAGTTAGGCAACTAATCTGCTAAAATGTAGACAGTTCCTTTGATCAGTGACCTGCCATTAGAACGTCATTGTGCAGCCATTGCTTGTAATTCGACCGACCAATGATCGACCATTATGAATTTAGAAGATTACGAACTTTTAGCAAAATGACAATGGGATCGTGTTGGAATGACGAAATTTTAAAATAGCAGACTTGGCCCCCTGTTATGTTGTCCTATGTTTCTTGTTTCTTGTAAATTATCACTTATTTTGTAAAGCAACCACTAAGAGGAACACAATACCCAATCAAAATAAAACTGAACGTAACAAAACAAACAGATATCTTCTCTAAAGTTATGCAACAAACGTAAACAAAGTCGGTAAAACGGCACTCTATTAACAACAACATGTATTTTCGAGCTGCTACAGACAAGCACAGTTATTTGCTTCAGTTGGTCGAGTAAACACTGGTCGAGTGGACTCGTGCCTTTACGGTTCCTGGTGAATAGCGCAACGTACATTCATGTTACATATATCTAGGTTTTGATGCGTGCTCTGTAAGAAAGCTTACCCAAGATATATCATAATGACACAAAGCGAAAATGAAATAAAAAAAATTGAAAGCCCTTGTCCAAAAAAGCGGCCAAGTGCGAGTCGGACTCGCCCATGAAGAGTTCCGTAGCAGCATTGAATGAAATGTAAATTGCGGTTTACGATTTATGACGTATTAAGAAAACTACTCACTAGATCTCGTTCAAACCAATTTTCGGTAGAAGTTTACATGGTAATATACATCATATATTTTTTTTACTTTTATCGTTCTCTTATTTTAGAAGTTACAGGGGGGGGGGGGGACATTTTACCACTTTGGAAGTATCTCTCGCGCAAACTATTCAGTTTAGAAAAAACTTATATTAGAAACCTAAATATCACTTTTGAAGACCTATCCATAGATAACCCACACATATGGGTTTGATGAAAAAAAAAATGAGTTTCAGTTCTAAGTTTGGGGATCCCCCAAAATTTGCTGTTTTTTTTCTATTTTTGTGTGAAAATCTTAATGCGGTTCACAGAATACATCTACTTACCAAGTTTCAACAGTATAGTTCTTATAGTTTCGGAAAGAAGTAGCTGTGACATACAGACGGACACAGACATGACGAATCCATAAGGGTTCCGTTTTTTGCCATTTGGCTACGGAACCCTAAAAAACCTAAAATATATAAAAATAAAATATGTTTGTTGGCCATTATACTTTATTTTAAATATGTTCCTAGTAATATAATGATCCCAGCGTCGTCGTGTCTAGCTACTAGCTTTTGCCTGCGACTTTGTCCTCGTGAATGTCGGTTATCGCGGATTAAATTGCGGATAAAAAGTCCTATGTCTTCCCGCAGGGTTCAAGCCATTTTCATATCAAATTTCATCAAAATCGGTTTAGCCGTTTCATCGTGAAAGCGTAACAGACAGAGTTACTTTCGCATTTATAATATTAGTATGGAAGTATGGATTAGGTACTTATATATTTTCCAATATAATAAATATATTGCTCGTAGATTTAAGTAAGGATAAGCCATAGTAAGTAGTCCCAAAAATAACCTATCTATCAAAAGCAAAAAAGAGCTTTTTCAATAATTCACATCTGCTGTCAAATCAGTCAATTTATTACAATAGACGTCTTCCAATAACAGCGGCTTTCACGAGACTCGCGAATACTGATCAAATACTTGCCAGTGGAATCGAAAATTGATCGTACCGAGGTCGAACTTCCATGGCAAAATTAAATTAAGTCACTCCGACCTCAATACCGAACCCACGTGTTTACCAATGGTGTTTTCACTGCAATCCGAATAATTAAGGTTGCTATCTGTTTGATCGTGACAAACAATGGAGAAGTTCAAATACGAATGGTTTCATAGAAATAAAAGATGGAATACGGAAATTTGTAGTGTGGGATTGTGATTTCAGCACGATAGTGGAAGGTTTATTGCAAAAACATGTACAACTTTTACAGTAAATCTTACATAGGGACCTCGTTTTAAGTAAAAGATATACCAGGTCCTGTGCTAGGAGGCCCCGCTCTTCTATGACAGTTGATAATATGGTAAAAGGGTGTACAGAAAGGAAATAAAATTTTAACAAGATGAGGCTTAAGCAAAAATTAAAAATAAGAGACAAAAAATAATAATAAAAATTGAATGAAAAACTTAGAGATATATCCTAAAATAGTGTGTGTGAGTGAGTGTATGTGTGTGTCTGTGTGAGTGAGTGTATGTGTGTATGTGTGTGTGTAGTAGTAGTAGTAGGTACACCGCAGTGTATTAACGTTTAAAGCGATGTTTTATTTTCAGTAATGTAGTAAAGGCTGCATAGATATCCGAGATCTGAGCAATAGGTATGAGGTGCTGGGTTCGTAATCAGACACGAGCAAGTACCAATGTGACTATTGGAATTTCATATGTACTTTTTAAAGAATCATGGCAGGATTGGTACAAAAAAAAGCTTTTTACAAAAAAGACAACCGCCTTCAAAAAGTAAAAAATAACTTTAGCACAGAACACACATTGACTTTAGTTTCGAAATTCAGTGGCTTTGTTCTGTTTGTTGTTTTGTATTGCCACCGACTTCCGAAACTAAAGTCAATGTGTGTTCTGTGCTAAAGTTATTTTTTACTTTTTGAAGGCGGTTGTCTTTTTTGTAAAAAGCTTTTTATTTTCCGCTTTTTAGTACCTCCTTCTCATTCAAATCTATTAAAAAGAGATTTAAAGTTAACTACTACAAAGATTGATGAAACTAAAACGTCGTCTATGTAAAATTTTTGGGTATTTGTTGATTTTTCAAAAAGTGCTGAATCAATTTCGATAAAATTTATATGGGACCACCCCTGAAGCATACCCTTTCTATAAAAACCGCATTCAAATCGGTTCACCCGTTAAACAGCTACAGTGCCGCACACAGACACACAGACACACAGACACGTCAAACTTATAACACCCCTCTTTTTCGTCGGGGGTTAAAAAAAAAGAATTTTCAAAATCGGTTTACGTTTGCCTGAGAAATCGCGTAACAAATCGCGCACATACTTAATGCAAATTTAAGACTTATACGGTTTTCTCCTGGATGCCATGGTCAGAACTGGACCAAATTAAAATGGGACCACACGGGAAGCACTAGCTTCCAAATAAAAAAAGAATCATCAAAATCGGTTCACCAAGTCCCGAGAAATCAGGTAACAAACATAAAAAATAAAAAAAAAATAAAAAAAAAATACAGGCGAATTGACAACCTCCTCCATTTTTGAAGTCGGTTGAAAAGAAGATGTTTAGAGAAATTTAAATTCTAATTCTTATATTCTTGGGTACCTAAAGAGTATCTTCAGGCATTTACAATATTATAAAAATCCCGCAAAAAAAAGTGAATACTTAAACGAAAAGCTCATTATTTCAGAACGAAACGGCGACTGACAGTAACAATGACATTGACAGCCGCCGTTTCGCAGTTCTTATTCTGAAATTGAATCGTTTTATGGGAAGTAATATCACAAATAATGATTATTTTTTTCCACACACTTGTCACATCACTTGTCTGCCAATTTAATAGATTCATCAACGCTTGTCACTTTCTTTTTTTTATAAACACAAAATGGGCAGCGAGATGAAACGAAAAAGTGTTATTTTCAATTAATTATATTACATATGAAATTGCCGCTCGGTATCAAAAAATTTAAAATAACTTTTTTTTTAAGAAATTATATATTTAGTCAATCGAAGTATGCACCATTGTTATCGATACAGTCTCATTGATCCCTTTGGTATTTTTTTTCCTTGTAGAAAGTTGTCCAAATTTTGGAATAAGTGGTAATCGGTTGGTGCAAGATCTGGAGAGTATGGTGGGTAACGCAGAGTTTCTAGTCGCAGCTCGTCTAACTTGGCGACCGTCTGATGTGCAGTATGTGGTCGAGCGTTATCCTGAAGGAGCAATGGGCTAGAGCAATTGACCAGTCTCGGTTGTTTAATGGTGAGCTTTTCCATCATTGTTTGCAACTGTTGACAATACATGTCTGCAGTAATCGTCTGGCCTGATCTTAAGAAGCTGTAGTGTATGTATGACACCAGCACAGATCCACCAAACACTAACTAGAATCTTCTTTTTGGTCAGTTTTCGCTTGGGGCAAGGTTTTGCCGGTTCTCCAAGGTTAAGCCATTGTGATGATCGCTTGCGATTATCGTACACGATCCACTTCTCATCACAAGTGACAATACGATTTAAAATTCCCTCATTATTGTGACGATTGAGCAAAGAAGCGCAGCAACCGACGCGTGTTTGTTGGTGTGCTTCAGTCAATTCGTACGGTACCTACTTTTCGAGCTTTTTTACTTTTCCAATTTGACGCAAATGGATAATGATTGTTTTGCCAATTACTCCAAAGGCTGCTGCTAATATTAAGAAGTGATTTGAGATGGGTCCGCTTCCACTATCGTCTTTAATTCTTCATTATTCACTTGAGTATCCAGTCGTCCACGAGGCTTATTTTATAAACAGATTATATTTCATTTCCAGAACGGAAACGTTGAAACCAAAAATGCACCGTTCGTTCGTTAGCGGTGCCTGGCCCGTACACGTCGTTAATCCTTCGAGCCGTTTCTGCTGTACTGGCGCCACGGTGGAACTCATATTCGTAAATACCGCGAATTTTTAATTTCTCCATTGTTGTTGCTATAGCAATTTACAAGCCCAAACAAATGACGTGAAAACAAATGAAACACGAATTTTAAAACAATATTTCTAGTCTATATTTTGAAATAATTTTGAATTTGGAATTCCTAATCAAACACAAAATATTTGATTTCAAAGTTGCCAGTATTAAGTATTGGCAATTTTATATGTAAGACCTAATATTATTAATTTAATTTATATTTTTATTTTCCGACTTCAAGGTCAGTATAATTTTGGAGTCATCTATTTGGTTACGTACGCATAGATATCCGAGTTACCATTTAGAATTCCCGGACAATAATTAAACCTAAGACAATATATTAGCTGACTATGGAATTTTACCAAAAAAATCTAACTAGTCCGTCAGATAGATTTCTAAAAAATATTGGACACGTGTTTTTTCTCTTTTCACGTAAACAAATGAAGACGATACAGTGCATCGAAAACTCGTGTGACATCACTATGTCAGTGCACTTTTACTGGCGAAGTGACGTCACAAACCCCCACTCATGATCTTTGATGCGTTTTATCTTCGTCAGTTTTTATTGATTTGATAAAACAAAAAATACGTAATATATTTCGATAATCTAACTGATGGACTAATTAGATTTTTTTGGTAAAATACCCTATTATGCGAAAATGTAATATCATTATGAAACTAATATTATTGAGATTGGAAAAAATAAATAACTACGAGAACAATCTAATTTGTTTTGTCATGAATAAAGAAAATAATGAATCTCGACAAGGCCCAATATCCGTAAAACAACTCAATTATTATAATGATAAACAAATTCCGAGAGAAAGAATGGCAGAAAAAAAACTGGCAAAATGACTAGCGCGCGAATGGTTCCGTACCATTATCTACACAACATTAGACATCGAGCAATAAAACGGCAATAAATCCTGTTTGTTGTATGGGAGCCGCCCTTAAATATTAATTTTATACTGTTTTTAGTATTTTTAGGGTTCCGTACCTCAAAAGGAAAAAACGGAACCCTTATAGGATCACTTTGTTGGCCGTCTGTCTGTCTGTCAAGACCCTTTATCTCGGGAACGCATGGAGGTATCGAGTTGAAATTAACACCTTAGACTCAAGTCTACGGTCCCTTAATGCTGTAAAAAAATCAACCCTCTATGTTAACGTGAAAAAAAGATACGGCAGTTTATGTCGCAAATAACGCATTTATAATATTAAGTAGATTAAAGTATGGATAGTAGGTATGGATTAGTATAGAAGTATGGATATGTACCTACAAATATGTACGGAACCCTCGGTGGGTGTGTCTGACTCGCACTTGTTTTGTTTTGGTTTTGTTAAAGCGGCAACAGAAATACATCATCTGTGAAAATTCCAACTGTCTAGCTATCACGGTTCATGAGATACAGCCTGGTGACCGACAGCCAGACAGTCAGAGGGACAGTGGAGTCTTAGTAACAGGGTCCCGTTTTTACCCTTTGGGTACAGTCAACAGCAAAAGTAGATGATCAAAACCAGAAATTCAATTCTAATTTACTAACACTAATTTATATAATTTATTATTATTATTATTATTGCGGCTGCAGAAAACCTCAAACGGCGAAAGTATAGTCACCTTGGTGATAACCTTATTTTCGAGCCGTTTGGGGTTGAAACCCTCGGGTCGTGGGGTCCGAGTGCTCATCTCCTTTTTAAGGAAATTTCCAAAAGGTTAGTTGACACTTCTCGTGATCCAAGAGCTGGTTTTTACTTTGGGCAGAGGTTAAACATTGCCATCCAACGGGGCAATGCAGTCAGTCTCTTGGGCACATTCCCAGATGACGGCGATGTGGAGGAATTTTTTGATGCGTTATTATATTAGTTTATTTTTGGTTTAATAGTTATAGGTTTTTCTTTTTTTAATTGTACGTGTAAATATTGTATATTTGTAAAGATGTTTAAAATAAATTGTAAAATTTATTACTAGTTTATGTATTAAAAGTGTGCGATTGTCACACGCATACTTTTGAATCACTTCGACGCCATACAGTTCTGACGCGAACTCCGTTCATTAGTATTGAATTTCTGATTTTGATCATCTACTTTTGCTGTTGACTGTACGTGACCCTAAAAAACTTACAAAGTTCGTTGCTAGGGCTGTCACACGTTTAGAAATACCTAAAAGTATTTCTACTACTTCACTCACTACCCGCTACATCCTTTGTAATATCCTGTTGAAAAGCTTTTAGTTTTCTCAAAGAAAAACAACTTACGCTTCTCTATAAGAGTGTGTTAAGCACAACGATTGGTTTTGACGTAAATTGAAGACTATAACTCGTTTTAGAAGAAAATTAGGAAAGTTGGTTCTTCAAAATAAAGTTGATTTTAGTAATAGCTACTAGTATTATGGGTCATTCTTTTAGACAGGTTTTTCGAGCGGCTTTACTTAAAAATAATAGAAATCGAAAAGTTAGCTAGCCATTTTTTTTTCGCGCATACCTTGGATCCTCCCCTAACTGGGATACTGATTATTATTCAATTATCTTTATAATTAAATATCATTAAAAAATAAAATACCCCCATTCTTTGATTTTCGTGGAGTGTCCCAAGCCCTGATCTAGTCACTTAGTAAATTATATATTTAAAACTAAACGCTACATACTTACCAAAAAAATAACACTAATTGCTAAGAAGTTTACAATACTGTGAAAAATTAGACCATCATTCTAAAAGAACTACATTTCCTAAAAAAAAAAAAAATGTAACTGTCCCGAGGTAATTGCTGATTTGCGTGGATTATTATAATTTCACTAGCACATCTCTAAATTCGCGGCCTGATGATGCGTCATCATAATTCAAGTTACAACTAGTCTCGCTTCACCGGCCGGGCAGAGTTCTTGAGTGATGGTGCGTCGAGTTTTCAAAAAATAGATGGTAAGAACTTCGTTGCGTGGGTTTGGTTTCTCAAAACTATGATTTGCGTGGTACAATTATTTCCGGTGTCTATGAATTTATTTATTTCATAAAATATTGTAGTGAACCAATATAAGGTAACGTAACTTATAATCAAAACACAGTGTATTTGCTTAAAAGGTTTTTGTATACTTTTAGCATAAAGGATTTATTTTGATTTCCGTGGTTGTGATTTGCGTGGTAGTTTTGACCCACGCAGATCAATTTTTGACCTTGCAAATGAAATTACTTTGAGTTTTGTACTACTTATAAAGTTATTAATGAAAATATTTATTATTACTTTAGTTAAATATAAATTTGTTTAAAACAAACTTAAAATGTCATATTCGATGTGTTTCTGACTTTATAAGTACCTAATCATATTAAGAATAGAACAATAGAAATAGATAACTGGCAGAGAACGCCATAAGCCATTAAGTTCGCGTTTGTATATTAATCGTGCATAAATAAATAAATAAATAAAACAAATCAAAATAGCGTAAGATTAGCCACCTATATTCATGTTTAGAAAAATGATAACGGATTATTAACATTTTAGACCAAAAATGCCATTAACAAGAGAAGAAAAATTAGAGAGAAAGAAGTTATCCGAAAGAAGAACAAGAGAGAGGCTTAAACATAATGAAGAGTTCAAGGCCAAAAACCGGGCGAGATATTATAATAAAATAACTTCTTTTCAATATGAAGTAACAATAAGTAACTCATTTGAGAAAGTTAAATTAAAATTTTCATTTTCGTGGGGTGTTTTGTGATTTGCGTGGCCTCCATTTTTTTAACCTCGATTATCTCTGTAAGTATTTCGCTCTCTGAGGTGCCTTTTCTATAAAAAATATTAATTTTACGTATATTTTATGAATCTGATACCAATTAAAAGAAAAAATTTAATTTGAAAATTGCCACGAAAATCACCAAAGAATGCCTTACTCGAAGAACCACCCTTATATGACTATACTCCATTTACAATAGCATTAGACAGACGTTCAAAAAGGTTATTTTTGATGCCCGCTTTGTAACAAAAGTACAATAAACATATCGTCGGTCGGATTCATTACCGGAACATTTCCAAAATCACGTGTTTTGAGATGAGTATGTAGAATGGTAGGGAATTGAATATTTTATCCAAATCACTAACGGTACAACTCAAATGTCATTTCTCTTTGACAGAAAACTATATATTCCGTTATAGAAATATAGATTTTAGTGATCTCTTCGTTTTCAGTATCAGTTTATTTAGAAATGTCCCGCTGGCAGCCTTAAATTTTAAAGTGCAGCCATAATTCATTAATCGAATATTTCGAAATGTTCCAGTATGGCTCTGAAATTCTTCACTTGATTATTGTTTATTCGTGTTTGTGCCAGTCGCGCTTTGAACGCTCAGTGTAGTGGTCAGACGGAGATTGAGATTTTGATAAAATAAATAGTAAAAATGAGTTCCAGAGCTAAAAGATTATTTTTTTAAATATAAATAAACCATTAAGGTTTCTAAATTGATTGGTTGTTTGATTTCATTACTAGCTTATTTAGAAATATTCCAATTAGTTCTTAGATTTTCAGAAAAAATTTAATTCACTATTGGAACATTTCACAAAAATACTGATAACTCATTAATTACAAATGATATCCTGAATCTTAGTAATACACAATAAACTTGGCTATAATCTGCATATTATTCAATGAAAAAAAATTATAAAAAGGTTTCTAGATAAAATAAAATAGCATTTGAATATTTTAAAAAACTTTAAACCTTAATTACTCAAAACAGGCCATTTTGAAATGTTCCATTACTGTTTCCGACCGACGATATTAAAGTTACGATAGACACCGAATTTATTATAATCTATTTTTACAATAGCTGTCGCGCGTATTTGTAACCATTTTCATAATTTATTTTCTAAAATTATGTGGCTTTCATTTAGTTGTACATTTAATTCCAATTTAAAATTACAGTGTCAATGCTAAAAACCTAACAGAAGCAGGGATGAATAATACCCGGAACGTATTTAGTTTCACAGTAATTCTACCAAATTTAAAATGTTGCCTGATCTTTAAAAGACTTTTATTCTGTTTATATCATTATACGTTCATATTCAGTACTATCTTAGATTTATTTATCAAAATTATGTTAAAATAAGTTTAATTAAAATTGTTTTAACTTATCTTTGAAATAAAATGTTTTGAATTCCTGCTTCTATGAGCCTCTTTTTTGAAATGCTATTACAAATGGAGTATAGTTGACTACTAGCTAATACTACACTGACATTTATCGCAGCATGCCGAAGTCAACATTAACTAAAACAAATCTTTGTATACTTTACTTTTTCTATTAGCGAGCCATCACAGCGAAGCTGTGTGGTTCCGGCCGCGAATAGCACCACCCCATTTCCACCCGTGGGTGTCGTAGAAGACGACAGAGGGATATTGACTAGAGAATGCGCAACAGCGTCCTTCTGAGTACCATAACATCTACCTACTGCGATCGCCAACATGCATCGGCCAAGCATGGCGATTACGACTGAACCCCCTGTTGGACCTATGCCCAGCTGTGGGCATCTAAAGGTTGACATGATGATGATGATAATACCACTTGGCATTTATGGCAGCATGGGCCAAAATGCTTGTAGAAGTTTGTTTATGATATTGATTTTTTGCACTGCTTTGGCACGGGAATTATCGTCATATTTCAACCAATGTATCAAATTATACAACTAAACCTTCCTCATGCAACACTCTGACTATTGGTGAAATCCGAATGAAAATTAGTTCAATAGTTTTTGAGTTTATCGCGAACAGGCAGACAGACACCACAGGGGATTTTTAACCGACTTCAAAAAGGAGGAGGTTTTCAATTCGAATGCTTATATATATATATATATTTTTTATGTATGTTCGGGCATAACTCTGTCGTATATAGACGGATTTGCAAAATTCTTTTTTTGATCGAAAGGGGTTTATTCCGAAATGGTCCCATATAAACTTTATCAAAATTGATCCAGCCCTTTTTGAGAAAATCAACAAATTCCCAAAAAAATTACTTAGACGACGTTTTAGTTTCTTCAATCTTTGGAGGACTCCAAACGCCGTTTCTTAATGGATTTGGATGTTAAGACAACACTAAAAAGCGAAAAATAAAAAGCTTTTTCAAAAAAAAAGAAAACCGCCTTCAAAAACTAAAAAGTGATAAATAACTTTAGCACAGTATACACATTACTTTACTTTCTTAAGTCGGTGGCAATACAAAACAACAAACAGAACAAAGTCACCGACTTCCGAAACTAAAGTCATGTGTATACTGTGCTAAAGTTATTTATCACTGTTTAGTTTTTGAAGGCGGTTTTCTTTTTTTTGAAAAAGCTTTTTTGTTTTATAATATGTACGGATTAGAAGGATTGGCAGGTATATCCCAACCGCTTAACTGAAACCATTCCTGAGGTAGATAGTAGATGCCATTCTTCAAAAGAAGCTAGGATATATTTATCTTTTCTGCCATTTAACTGGGCAATAATTCTTACAAATGGCTTAGTTTCCACACTAGTTACCTCTCTAAAAGGCACTAAAAGGTGCTAATGAAGAGGGTTGCGCGATAATTCTAGAAAACCTTTTAGGATTACAAAAGTTCTTTACATCTTGTGACCGAGATTGTGGTCGACTTATGACTTTGTTACTAAGCTTGTATCTTGAGACGTTGTAAAAGATAATTCAGGAGGCAGTTAAGAGCCTTTACTAGGCCTTTGTTATTATGATAATAAATAACTTATTATTATACTTTTTTTTATTCTGATTTTATTTGGGGGCTTGCAGTCACAAATAAGACTATGCCATTTTAATACTAAATCCGTGTTGTACCGGCCGCGAATACCACCACCCCATGTCTACCCGTGGGTGTCGTAGGATGCGACATAAGAAAATAAATAGAAAATAAATTCTGAGTAAAGAATACTTTGATGGGTGTTTATCATGGCATACCTACCTATTTTTCATACCTTTTTCTTATGTCTTTGATCTTATTTCATAACATTGTAATCTATATGTGGAAAAATATTAATGAAATAATAATAAATATTAATGAATAATTATAAGAAATAATAAATATTAATGAATTATTAAGAGAAATATTAATGTCTATAGACATTAATATTTCTCTCTCTCTAATACACGTACATGGTAACAAAAATAACTATTGACAGTTGCTAATTACAAGCTTCAGTTACATATTAATAGTTTAGAGTTAGGTGCCTTTCATACCATTCTTGCGAAACCTTACAGCGATAATGCTATCAAAATTTATGATTTTGTTAATAATTTAAGTAGAGCGTAGTATTTCTCTCATATTAGGCTACGATGAGCCTGGCATAGTCTTTTAAGATTAAATGGCTCTAAATAAGAATAAAGAGAAAAAAAAAATGTACGTGTATTAGTCTGTAAGCGTTCCTAAAATTGTAAAAATATATATAAAATTATAATTAATAATATATAAAAATCCTACTTAATATTATAAATGTGAAAGTTTCTGAAGATGTTTGAATGAATGTTGTTGTTGTGTGTTGTTGTTACTCAATCACGCGCAAACCGTTGAACAGATTTGCATGAAAATTTGCACATAGATATGTCGCAGGCAATTTGTATGATTCCGCCGTTTACATACGGCGTCGTCATTTAATAAACGCTCGCAGTTATGTATAATGCCGAAGGCAAAATCTATATTGCCGTGTCAATATATAAAATGCCGAAACATTTCATTGACAATTTAAACGCCGTATACATAATGCCGCGGCAAATTGAAGAATTTAGTTCTGATTGATTATCCGGCACCTCAAAAACGCTAGGGTGTCAATCGAATCTGGTTCTCGGAGAACACCTGCAGAATACTATTGATTTTGATTGATTTAACATGCAGCAGGCATGGTTTCTGTCACGGCTACGGCGTTGCGGGGCTCCGGCGGTACCACGCGAGCTTATCGTCGCAGATGGTATTCACGCTCACCACCGCTGCTTCGGCTTACTGGCCGGCTTCGCCGGCCAGCCTCAGCCGCGGCGGCGGGCGTTAAAACCACCTGCTCCTCAACTCGCTGGCCGCCTCGCCCCTCCGCGCCTACGCGAATTTAAATTACACTCTAGGGGTAGGGCAGACAAGACTACGTGGAGTCGGTTTCACAGCAATTCGTTTCTGTCATTAACTTTTGTAACTACGAACTACTTCTCTTCGAACTACATATATATGTTAGACTTTAGCACATAATTTTATTAAATTAATCTTGCTTGAAATCTTCATTAGTTACCTGATTATCGAAATAAAGTTGATTTGTCCAATCTGTGTTTTATCGTGGTCACCCTAAAACTTCAACCAACGTCGAATTATTACAATTGAACGAGTTATCAATTTGCCTTCGGCATTATACATAACTGCGAGCGTTTATAAACTGACAACGCCGTATGTAAACGGCGGAATTATACGATTTGACTGCGACAGATAGACCATTTCCTGGATTAACATATAGGATATTTTTTATCCCGGTAATATGATCCCATGGGATAATTATTGTTCTTTTTCCGCGGGCGAAGCCGCGGCCAGAAGCTAGTATAAAATAAATAAAAGGGATATTGACTAGAGGATGGGCAGCAGCGTCCTTCTGAGAACCTACCATAACACCTACTGCGATCGCCAACATGCATCGGCCAAGCATGGCGATTACGGCCGAACCCTCCCTCGAGGCAGACCTATGCCCAGGCATCTAAAGGTTGACATGGTGATGATAATACTAAATAACAATATTATTTTCTTTATCACAGATTGTAATTCCATAATGAACTTTAACGTCAATTATCTGAATCCTGTTCCACAAGCAAATTAAACTTTGAGTGAATTTCCTTTCTAGTTAATTACAAACTTATTAAAAGCATTTTCTAATTAGAATTTAATATAATCTAATCTTAATAGTAAAAGTGAATTAATTAGTTTGTAATAGACTCTTAGTAACCAGTTTTGTTTTTGTTTCAGACACTTGATTTTCAAGTCTTTGGTAAATTATAAATTAGATAAGTACCTAAACCGATAATATTCTGTTTCGGTGCTTATATTGGCGCAGTGACTGAGCAATTGACTGCTGTGGTGGGTTCGATTCCCACACGGGGCAAATATTTGTATGACCTACAGACGACACGGTTGGCGCAGTGGTTGAGCGATCGACTGCTGCGCTGCGTGTCGCGGGTTCGATTTCCGCACGGAACAAATATTTGTTTGGCCTACAGATAGTTGTTCCGGGTCTGGCTGTTTGTGTATGTGAGTTTATATGTTTGTAAACGCAACCATGACACAGAAGTAATTCGTAGCGTGGGCAACGTTTTAAAAAAAATAAAAAAAAATAAAGATAGTTCCGGGTCTAGCTGTTTGTGTTTGTATATTTGTAAGCGCACCCACGTTACAAGAGAAATTCCTAGAGTGAAGACACGACCACGCAAATGAAGTTGTGGACGAAAGCTACTTAGTGTATAAAATCTCTATGAGTGTCCATACTTATGTAGGTATAGGTATTATAATAACCGGGACAAGTACCACGTTCCTTGCCAATAAGTTACTGAGGCAAGGATAGAAAGACCAGAAAGATGGTGTCGAAGGACGTCGTGTGAGAATGTGTTGGCTTTGGATGAAGTTGAAATCTTCTATAACAAATATTGAATTATTATTAATATTATATTTTTATATTCATATTTTGACCTGGCAGCCCACACCACAGACACAACTACGATATTCCATACAAACGAAACGATTTAATTACCTACACTGCTACCAAAATAACAGACTGTACAAATACGTGCGTGTGTGTGCGTGTCTACGCAACGCGAGAACTAAAAGCAGTTTCGAGAGCACGTTTGACGTGGGAAGAGGTGAGGAACAGTATTTTGGAGGGAGGCGGGGCGTGTCGTTACTATATGGTAGTACTAATCTATACTTATTATTATAAAGCTGAAGAGTTTGTTTGTTTGGTTGAACGCGCTAACCTCAGGCTCTACTGGTTCGAATTAAAAACATATTTTTGTGTTGGATAGTCCATTTATCGAGGAAGGCTATAGGCCCATGCGAAGCTGGGTCGGGTCGCTAGTTAACTGATAAGATATCAGTTCATTGGCAAAAGTAGGAAGTAGAAAGCACCTTAAGCTCGTATTACAGGATCGCAGATCGATAAGTCGAAAAAAGCGAGGAATGAAAATGACTTCCAGATCTTATTCTGATGCTTTATATAGGAATATAAAGCATCAGAATAAGATCTGGAAGTCATTTTCATTCCTCGCACGCGACGCGAGCAACGCGCAACGCGAGTGCAAATCGAGATCTAAGCTAGGAAGCTTAGATCTCGATTTGCACTCGCGTTACAAACTCACGGAATTGGCTTTGTCTTACGTTAGATAGCGAATTGTCTTCCGGGACAATTTGACGGATGATTTGAAAACTGGATTGCTGGGTCAAGTCGCTAGTATTAAATACTATGCCTCAGACGTCAAGTCCTAATTCTAAAACAAAGTTCATCTCATAATGGAAACCAATACAAATGAGGTTGTAATTCCCTTGTCAGTCAGTCTCTATATCACTGTAAGTATCTACATAACACGTTTATTTAAGTCGAAGATGGAGCTTTGTAGGTTACCGTGTTGCGACTTACCTACCTCCGCTAATTAGGCTATTAAGTTCCGTGCAATTTCTTAACAATATGGTAATTCTCTAATTAGTTGAGTATTGTTAGAAAAACGACATGTCGAAATCTTGAAAAGTCACAAAGTTGGTAGCAAGTTTGACATACCTAATCAGGATTGAAACTGCTAAAAAAAAAAAACTGCTGGAAAATGTAGAAAAAGCTTAGATTTTGTTAAAAATAAACTTCTACTTTTATAATAAAAATACGTCTACAATATGTATGCCACTGCAGGGAAAGGTGTATTTTCTCTTACAGAGAAGATATGAGCTTTATAATATAATAATAATAAATGTTTATTTGTACACAGAAAAAAAAAACATACATAAGTACACAAGGATTTAAAAAAAGATTGTACAGTAGGGTCACATTCAAGGATAAATAATTACTTCTAAACTAGGCCAAAAGCCTGTGTTTTAGGAGTCAAAGTTTCTCCATATATAATGGCATACAAATTAAGCGTCATGCAAGTACTTATTTAAACAACAGCGTAAATTAAACAAAAAAGCCTTAAATTACATACAGTATTTAGTTATACTATGATACAATTACAATAAGATTTTCGGTTTCTTCGTCAACTTCTGCAACCAATTTGTTAATTTGATTTTAACTTCATTTTTAACTTTGATCACCATACTTTTAAAAGTTTTTTCACGATGTTTTCTTTCATCGATATCCGAGATATTTTTTTTTATCTTGGATATCGCTCGTCGTAGCCTAATATGAGAGAAATACTACGCTCTACTTAAATTATTCACAAAATCATAAATTTTAATAGCATTATCGCTGTCAAGGATGGTGTGAAAGGCACCTAACTCTAATCTATAAATATGTAACTCGGACATTAATATTTCTCTCTTGCTTTTATACCGGTCGCATTCCACCAGCAAGTGGTGGACATCTTCAACAAGCCCGCAAGAAAGTAAAATAGAAAATATCATATTGGTACATTTCCGTGGCCAACTGCGGACCCACAACTTATTTCATGCATAAGGCCATTACGATATGATCACAAAGTACGTAAGGCTGTGTCGCGCCCGAGCAGAGAGACCACTCAGGGCAAACCGCCATTTTTACCACGCACACATTGATTGACATTACGTTTATAGGCATTCTCAAGCAGTTTCAAGCAGACTTACGACTAGACTGTCACGTTTTGTCTAAATGAATAAATGAGAGACATTGACATTTCACGACAAACAAGAAAATTTTGTTATAAAAATTGCAAGGAGTTCCAACCAGTGACAATAAAAGGACAATGCCAGAACCTCTATAGAACTTTGCCCCACTCAATAAAAGTCGTGTGCAATATGTAGCATCTTACTGTTTATTTATTGCTGATAACTAAACATTAGTCTTAGTGACTGTAGAACTTGCGGTTTCCGTTTAAATCTAAAAACAATAATTACATTGATTATAGGTTAAATTGTATTTTAGGTAAAATGAGTTCGTATTTTGTGGGTAAGTATTTCGTAATCCGCAAGTTCTAAAGAAAAACAATT
Source organism: Charanyca ferruginea (assembly GCA_947361185.1). NCBI lineage: Eukaryota > Metazoa > Arthropoda > Insecta > Lepidoptera > Noctuidae > Charanyca > Charanyca ferruginea. The sequence continues at coordinate 28,108,187 of OX376061.1, read as the reverse complement.
TAGTATAGAAGGGTTCTATATTCATTACAATTATTTTCATTAATATAGTTTTTCTGTACATGGCTGTGGCAGGATCTGGCATTGTCATTTTATATTAACACAAATAAAACCTACAGATTCAAAACAGTAGCAGCCCTAGTGAGTCTGGCAAGTTTAGGTAATTATTTTTGAAGATGGCGGGAGCGGTCCTTCTGTACCCTCTATATTTTGTGATATGATACTAATAACAGCTACCTCAGCTCAAGTACAAGTTATTTCAAATCGTTTCCTATGTCGTCACTACAGCCTATGTCATAACATCAGAAGCCACTCAATTACATAGAACGCTTTATTAGTTTTTATGAGACTTACGTGACGTAACCGTTATCTGTGGTAGATTATTATGGCGCCCATCACAACTTGATAAGGCCGGTTTTTGTAATAAAGTTGGAAATCGAGGTGTTGGTCGCAGGTAGAAACCTTGGCTAAGGAACCTACGAGAGTGGACTGGTATTTCGAGTGCCGCGGAACTATTCCACCTCGAGAAAGAAAGTAAAAGTATGCAGAGCTGACTGCCAGCTTACGTAGTTCGGAGAAGCACTAGAAGAGGGAAAGTTAGATAGCGGGAGTACCGCATCGACTTTTAAAATCTGGAAAGCTTACATATATTATAGGCCCTAAAATATTTAACAAACTGCTGTCGTCAGTTACCTCAGCTGCGACCAGATCAGGTTTAAAAGCAAAACTTAAATGCTGACTGACTCAAGAAGCGTTTTACTCCATAGAAGAGCTGACAGACAGTAAAACAAGTAATAATTAATTATTAATGAAAATTGTGTTATTAATCAATAAATTGTTCTCATTATTCAATTTATTATTGTTATTGAGTGACTGAGCCTTTAATTTAATTATGTTTTTAATTTAATGATGTCTGTTTATGCAATTATTTTATAAAATTTGAATGAATATGTTTTATTTTAATTTAATTATTTATTTTTACTAAGCAATTCGAATATTCAATGTATTATTTATTGATAATGAATGACTAAGTTTATAATTTAATTATTTCAAGAGTGTAGTGTTTATGTGCACCGACGTGATGTGATCATTTACCAAAAAAAAATACGTGTATTGTTTTCTTACCAATAAATGTGTTTATCTGTTTATCTGGTTGATGGAATAAGATTAAGTTAAAATAACCGTTAGTGCAGTTAGCGATAATGCACACTAGCCTACAGTTTTAGTCTATTTAATAATAAAGATTTATTTATCACCACAATATAAGGAACATTGTTAACAATGTTACAGACATCCTTCGAAATTAGTGTATCGTGACAACCTTTTAGAATCCGCTGTTGATTGTCAACAAGGTGACCCTCTTGGACCAGTGATTTTCAGTCTAGCCATTCATCCAATTATTCGACAACTAAATTCCAAATTTAAAGTTTAGTACCACAATGACGGGACCCTGGGAGGCGATCTAGACTAACGTTTTAAAGGATTTGATTTTATTAAAAAATGAACTAAATTCCGTAGTTTCATTGAGGAAAAAATACAAAATTTTAAAGCCATTTCGGAAAGATTGCTCCAAATTAACATGCATTCGTCCATCACCATAATTCGGTACGGCTGTTTCGCCCCAAAATTAAATTACATCCTTCGTGCTTCCCATTTGCGGAAGCACTGTCATCTTTTAGAGAAAATGGACCAAATGATTCGTCATACTTTAACCTCTATTTTAAATTTGGCAATGGTCGACCGTGTGTGGGTCCAAGCTACTCTATTTTGCCTGCATTTATATCCTCGGTCCACGGCACTGAAAAATTAATCAGGAATATTGTGGCTCCTACGCTGGTTGATTTTGATGTACCGTGCATGGCCGAGGCCATAGATGCTTGGAAACTTGCTTGCTCACCTGACAACCCGTCTTCCCAGAGACGGTGGGATGAGCCGCTCTGCAGGTTAGTACAGAATAATTTACCATTTCTGCTAATTCTGTTGAGCGAGCGCGTCTGCTGGCTATGAGAAAATGGGAGTCGGGTGTTTGATTTTGGTTTGGTTTTAGTTTGGTTTTTACCTCGGACAGAGGTTATATTGCCATCCAACGTGGCAATGCCGCCAGTCTCTTGGGCACATTCCCAGTTGACGATAATGTGGGGAAATTTTTTCATGCCTTAGGTATTGTTTTAATTTTATTTTTGTAGTTATAGGTTTTCCTTTTTTATTTTTTCGTGTAAATATTGTACAGGAACATTTAACATGGTTTTAAGAACAAAACATAACAAGTACAGTTTAATATTCAATACTTTATTACAATCCACAATTTGAGCTTAGGTGGTAACTTTATATAACGGAACACTATGGACCTATTGGACCCCGTCGGGCACAGTAAATAAGCAAGTAGGAGAGAGGAAGCTTACCATCTAATATTATTAAAATGAATAAAACAGCTAATGATAGTTAATCTTGTTTTTTTTGTGTGTTATTGGGGCTTAAAAGTATTATGTTCTGCGTAGGTACTGTAGCACCCGGACTACACTTGTACCATATGTACGAATTACTGTAGGTCTAAGCTACGTTAAATGAAAGATATGATCGACTTGTAGAAGACTGTATTAATCAGATTTAGCGAGAGGAACTTTATCAGACCGCAGCTCTGAGCTTAGCTGGGTATGACTGACATCACATGTCATAGTATATAAAAACTATCCTTCTACCTTATTCAAATATATTTCTAAGGTATCCAGAAGGTTCTAACCATAGACTAAATAGTTATGGCTTCATTACATAAAGCCTCTCTGCTGGGCAAGTCTCTACAGTACCTACTCGTATATTATTATTATGTACTTTAATAATTATATTGTGCCTTATATTCGCCTGTATTTCGGGACACTAGGACTCTCCTTCCCCCATTTGGAAATAGTTACATTCTGTAGATGATTATGTACTCACACATAATCAAATGCGGTAGGCTAGTAATAACGGTTAGTTTCGCTATGCACGAAATCACAATCGCGGGCAGTGATGAAGAAAACTGTTACAGTGTAATATTTTGTTTAACCATTTGAAAAGTAAAATAAGAAAACCTAGTATGTTATCATATTCTAAATCATCATTAAATTCAAATTTTGCGCTTGTTATAAGATGCATATGACAAAATGTTTTTTTCAGGGTAACCATAACAATGATCCGCGACTTACAATATGTTTATTCAGGATTTCAATTACTTGTGTAACAAATTCTATCCCGATTCGTCCAGCCGTGCGTAACAAACATCTTTGGCATTTTTAAGAATTTTAGTTACTTAAATAGGGTTTGTAACGACGTCTACAGACTTCGTTAAAACTTGAATTCAAACACTTTTATTTCCAGCTGTACCTAGGGTTGCCAACCCTACTATATAATATAGTATCCTACTTTAGTAGAGGCCTGACTACAATATTTTTGAAAAAAGATATAGTAGGCGAAACTACTATATTTTAAAGGCATCAAACTCTTAGCAATAATATTCGTTACAAAATGTGTAAGCGTAAAACAAAACGTCAATACCTATTTTTAACTATTCTGGAATGTCAAGTTGACAATGCGTTCAATAATTCACATAAAATTCTTCAAAAAAATAAAGAACCTACCTAATTTTTGAAACCTACTATTTTTTTTTTTCACCTTTTCGTATCGACTATATTTTTATGGGTAAAAATTTTAGAACTAGTATATTTGACGGATAAATAGTTGGCAACCCTAGCTGTACCTTAGAATAGAAAAATTGTTGTGCATAGCGAAACTTTTTAGTAGGTACTTTTCGAGTCGAGCATAGCGGGACTAGAGCATATCGAAACTAACCGATTTATAACAAAGTTTGTTTGTTTCATTGCATTGCATTAAGAAACATCCATCTGCCTCTAGATTTTCCCAAATAGGTTGGTGTTGCATACTCTAAATCTTTTTTTCCCTCTACTAAAAATAGGTCGCCCCCACAGAGGAAATGATATTAAGGTTGTTCCTAATCTTTTCATGATAGCCGTTTTAGGTGATAAAAGGTTTATCGTTATCAGATTAATGGACCACCTCCTTTCTGGAATGTCCAGTAATTGATAGCTCAGTTGATTGATTGAGCAGATGTTTAGCCTCGTAAAGGCATTGAAACTCGGTAGCAAGTACGAAATGTATGTGTCCTGAATATTACGTCCTATAAAGAGATATTTTTCTATTTGGACTAAGTTTAGTTTTCATCATCTGCCTAGCCTTTTCTCAACTGTTTTGGGGTCGGCTTCCAATCCAACTGGATGCAGCTAAACACCAGTGTTTTACATGGAGCGACTTCCTATCTGACCTCCACATCCCAGTTACTGGGTAACACGATACCCCTTGGTAAGGCTAGTTGCCAGACTGTCGAGCTTCTGACTACCCATAACGACTGCCAAAGATCTACGAATGACAGCCGGGACCAACGGCTTTACGTGCTTTCTGAGGCACGGAGGGAAGTCGGTATGAGGATGGTCACCCATCCACACACCGACCGCGCTAAGCGTAGCCTAGTAACTTTGACCAATCGATCCACAAAATTAAAGTTCAGTTTCGTTCAGGGTAATCTGTAGAACTACTGGTCCAAATCGAGAGATAAAACGTCCTCGACTGAGAAAAAAAACAGTGCCAGTGCTAATAGGTATATGAGTTCCGCAACAAAGGTAATAATAATAATAATAAAAATATGTGAGGACATTTTCACACACGGCCATCTGACCCCAAACTAGGGAGACCCTGTACTATGGGTGTCAGACAGCTGATATACATACACACATACAATTTTTTTTTTGTTGTAAATATACATACATATATAGATAAACAACACCCAGACACAAGGCAAACACAAGTGCTCATCACACAAAATGTTTACCCTGGGCGGGAATCGAACCCGCAACACGCTGCGCAGCAGTCGATCGCTCAGCCACTGCGCCAACCGTGTCGTCAAAGGTAAAGGTAAATTATAATAATGGATCACAATATTTAGGAATTGCGGAAAAGAAACAATCACGGTAAAATAAATTGTAGGCTATGTATGACCTGAAATACTCCATAGTATTACAACGTATTGTCACAAAGTACGTAAGGCTACGGCGCGCCTGAGCAGAGAGACCACTGAGAACAAACCGCCATTTTACTCACGCACACATTGACATTACGTTTGCAATCTCAAGCAGTTTCAAGCAAACATTAGTCTCGACTGTCACCTTTTGTCTAAATGAATAAATGAGAGACATTGACATTTCATGACGAAGAGAAAAAAATTGTTATAAAAAATTGGTTGTCTGTAAAGTCGGTTTACTGACGATAGTTGAACGTGACAACGCAAAAGAATCATTACCTTTATCGCTGTAATTATCGTTGCTATAAACAATTGACACCACATTCACTTTTCACTTGGAACGCCTCAGAGCGAGGTAACGCCGCAGAGCGAGGTAACGCCGCATGACGTCATGTAACGCCGTAACGCCGCATGACGTCATGTTTTTTCGTGCGTGCAGCCGGCTCTATCGAATTATAAGACGTTGTCACGTCTAAAAAAATGCAAAGAGTTCCAACCAAAATCAATAAAATTTCATATTGTCACAAATAAAACCTACAGTCAATACAGTAGCAGCACAAAGAACGTAAGGCTGCGGCGCGCCCGAGCAGAGAGACCACTGAGAACAAACCGCCATTTTACTCACGCACACATTGACATTACGTTTATAGACAATCTCAAACAGTTTCAAGCAGACATCAGTCTCGACTGTCAGGTTTTGTCTAAATGAATAAATGAGAGACATTGACATTTCATGACGAAGAGAAAAAAAATGTTATAAAAAAAATACAAAGAGTTCCAACCAGTATCAATAAAATTTCATATTGTCACAAATAAAACCTACAGAGTCAATACAGTAGCAGCCCTAGTGAGTCTGGCAAGTTTAGGTAATTATTTTTGAAGATGGCGGAAGCGGTTCGTCTGTACCTACCCTTTATATTTTGTGGTCTTGTTTTGTGTAATAGAGTTTATCGACTTTTCAACTGACTTCAAAAAAAGAAGGAGGTTCTCAATTCGATAGATACGCATTTTTTTATGGTTGACTACGCTTTTTTTTTCAGCGTAGTCCAATTTCGATGATTATTATTTTAATTGACAGTGTATACCTCAAAGCTGGTTCCATAGAAATTTTATGAAAATATTCCACCCTTAAAAGTGGAAAATTAAGGGATGACTGAAATTTTTTGCTGTCACCGTTTCGTAATTAATTTTTGTGATAAGAAGACAACCGCCTTCAAAAACTAAAAAAAGTAAAAAAAATAACTTTAAATTCGCAAGACAGTGGCAAAAGCCTACACGCGAATTAATTTTTTTTTTTTTTTTTGGAAGACGTTTGTCTATTTTGTAAATGTTTTGTTACTGACTGTACCTAATAGGTATATAATTGACAACACATCAATTATACATAAAACCTTTTAGAAAACAAAGTAACAATAATAATTAACATCATAAAATATAGTAACGTTTGTTTTAAATAATAAATAAGTCCATTAAATATCAATCAACTTTATCAATTAGATATTTACGAAAATAACTAATAATTATGTTAAAACTACTACGATTGACAAACTAACAGATAAATAGTGAAGCACAATCAAATATTTATTCAATTGTTTTCAAACAGTCAACAATCATAACAGCAAAATTGTTTAAACTGAATAGTTTGCTCAAACATTTGTAATATAAACATAGTGGTTAGAATTGAATTTGCAAAATTATTAATAAACGCAAATCGGATAAACAACCTTAGGTTTGATGACCTATAAATTGATGCGTATTGTCTAGTGTGCTGGAATTCTGCTTACATGAAAGAGTACACAGGAAAACTATTCAAGTAAAATCTAGATGAACACCAACTTAGCTGTGTTATGGGAGTTTTTGGCACTAATCCATACTAATATTGTAAATGCGAAAGTAACTGTCTGTCACGCTTTCACGATGAAACGGCTGAACCGATTTTGCAAAAAAAATTGTTTTTTTTTTAATCTTTATTTAGAGGCTTTTGGTTGTCACACATAACCATGTCAGCCCCATTATAACTCATAACAGAAAAACACAACTAAAAAATAAAAATAATACAACTAAGGGATCAGAGACACTCTATTAGCTAAATAGCTGCATGCAAAATTATAAATTTTCTTAGCTTCCGCACTACAGGGTTTAGACTAAAAACATTGAACAGCACCTAAATCAAACTTACTAATTTTTAATTCTGCCAATAAGGTATCTCTTTCTCTGCGATTGCGGACACATTCTACCAACAAGTGATGCACATCCTCCACAGAGTCGCAGTATTGACAATTTGGGATACTCACTTTTTTCATTAGGAAGCCAAACCTGTTGAGTGGCAAAAAAAATTGGTATGAAAATAGCTTGAACTCTGGGGGAGGACATATACTACTACTATACTTAGGTACTAACGCGGTTTTAAGAGCACCTAACCGCTGGTCAGACCAAGTAACCGCCCTCACTTGACTCTCTGTTACGACCACAGCTGATATAGATAGACCTAGATAACGCAAGTATCACGATCTGTATGAAAACCAAGCGTGCCATTTTTTGGACGTCACAATGTAATACGAATGTTTAATAAATTTGTTTTTCCTAAATTTGGTATTCCCAGGTATTACTGAGGGTATTAGATTAAAAATAATTGTTTTTTAAATTACGCATAATCATCATCATCATCATCATCATTTCAGCCTAAAGACGTCCACTGCTGGACATAGGCCTCCTCAAGGGGGGGTTTTGCCATAATCGCCACGCTTGGCAGGCGGATTGGCGATCGCAGTATGGTTGTTACAAAGGCACAGAGAACGCTGCTGCCCATTCTCTGGTAAGTCCCTTAGTCGCCTCTTACGACACCCACGGGGAGACTTGGGATGGTGCTATTCTTTACGTCCGACACCACACGAACGAAATTACGCATAATATTAATCACAAAATGACTTACCGATGGACGGAAACGTTTACTTTATTTTTTACTTACGATTTTTTATCGTAAGTTAGCCACGAGAATAGGCACGCGAAGTAGTTGCTCAATGCGTTATCTAGGTCTATCTATATCTGTGGTTATGACGGTTACGACCGCCCTGAGAGAAGCAGAGAACCAATCAAAGTGAAAAAGCGTCACATTTAAAGTCACGAAGGCCTTTGATGGACACGACCTTCAGAAATGAAGAATTTGACTAAAGGCGTGTTGTTTCAAATAGTCGGTTAACGTTACATACGGACGGTTAAAAAGTTACTGTGACGGGAGATGTTTAACGTACGTTAAATGTAACAGGTTGTTCCATGACATAAAAATCCGTCAGTTAAAGTTATTCAAGAAGAGATTCCATAATATTTTGATGTTTGAAGTAGCTGTTTGACAACACAAAAATACGTTGACTGGTCCGTTATGGTAATAGTAACTTTTTGACGTACGATTTTGTGAAACAACCCATGTTTTTGATTTGACGATAGTTAGCGCCATTTTTGACTATTACCGGTCAGTAATGTATAGTTAAAGCAACCCGCCGTAGGAAGAAAAAGAAGAATATATAGGGTGACTGGTAATTAGTGTACGATACTTAAACACGTGATTGTGTTCATAATAACAAACAACTTTCCCGAAGAAAAATTTTTTTTTGTACTTGTTCACTTTTATCACAGTAGTACAACAGCTGTATGAAATTCACGCGCGCGCGCGTCTGTGACCTAAAGTGAACCAGTACAAAAAACATTTTTTCTTCGGGAAAGTTGTTTGTAATCATGAACACAATCACGTGTTTAAGTATCGTACACTAATTACCAGTCACCCTATATATGTTACGGGTAATAGCCGAAGTGCGGCCACACCAAGATTTAGTCGTCTACAACTAGGTGCTTGGTCACATGCGGTTAAACTTAGATGTATCCTACTTATTTTCGGTTAAAACTAGGTTTAGCCTTCATCATAGTGACTAGAACTAGGCACACCGATGTCAGGGGCACCCCGAGGGTCGGTTTTTTTATTTTTTTGTATTTCTTAAACAATTTTAACATTGTATTGAAACTTTGAGCACTACACACAATTAAAATAAATTGAAGTTTAACATATAGAAAATTAGATATTAATCCTTATTACCATTACATAATTTCTGAAAACATTATTCTTATTAAAAATCGACACAATTTTACATAAAACAAATTAACAGATTCGAATATTTATGCAACACTATTTAAAATGAATACCATAATTAAATTAAATCAAATCAATACAATTCAGATTTCGGTATTTATATTATGTCGGATCAGTCAGGATTTAGTCCGTTAGATTCAGTCATCATGTGGGCAGAATATGGGTTTCGTGCAATGAAAACTCACTGGGTATAGGGTACAATACACGGCATTTATTAAAACCACAATTTAACTCAAATTGATTTAAAATAAACTCGGGTCAAAATAAACATTTTCAAAGGTATCGGCACTGGTCTACACTTTAACACAACGAATCGAAAGTACAGTTTCGGGACGTATTAGCTCCGTTACGATCAGACACTGGATTCTGAATGTCTTCCTCGCTGTCGGCGGAAAACATCACGACTCTGTAGAAGCGCGCCAAAATGGTGGTGGTTGATCACGTGTTCTCGATAATGGCACGCTTGCGATTCGTCGTTTCACGTTCATACTATTGACCGGTTACGACATATACCTATGTCTAAAATCATAACAAAAATTAGTCCAACAAATGTTGATAATTATTTAATTAAATACTAAATTCAAAAAGTTAAATAAAGTAAATGAAAATAGTGTCTAATGTAGTCATATTAAAAAAGGTTTGGTTAGGTTCTTTTAAATCCTGCAGACAGAAATAGGAGCCCCACTGGGCCCACTCCGTCGACCTGACGTCGACCGTCTCCTTCTGCTCAATGGTTTGGCGCCCCAAGTCCCGAGCTCACAGGCTACACCTAAGTTTAACCAAGTGCTACTGATTGACCTGCTGATCTGATTTGATTCATCATTATCATCATCATCAGCCTGAAGACGTCCACTGTTGAACAAAGGCCTCCGCCATAAATGGGAGGCGTTGCCATAATCCACACGCTTGGCAGGCGTCTTGGGAATCGCAGTGAGGTTGTCACACGGAAGCCGCTGCTGCCCGACTTCCGGATTTTCCCTTAGTCGCCTTCGACGACACCCTCGGGATAAAATGGCCCCCCCATTTCCCGCTATTCTAGCCCGTACACCCTACGGGCAATATTTATTATACGGGGTTGTATGGTATTGTACCGTGCAGCTTTTACTGATAGAATGCTATGATATTAAATGATACGAGTCCATGAAGGTTTAACAGTTTATTATACTAAGTTAACACCAAAGTTCAAATAGAGATAGTTTTTAAGAATAAATGATGGATGATACTGATATGATATTGATACGTGAGAACACACGGTGCGTTCGATGACCGGTAGTGAACTAAATTGTAAGTAAGTGAAAATTAATAATTAATGTTGGCGGATATGCTGACGCGGTATGTACAAAAATTTCGCAATGTACGGTTGCACCGTACAGGGGTCTAAATAGACTCATCTCATAGCTGTTATCCCTGCCCACCTAACTAAATGACATTGAATTGCTGGAAAAGGGTTTTTATTTTCACAGTGAAAAGAATATTCTAGCGCGTATTATAACGTACGTAAGACATTATCATCATACACAGTGCAGAGGTTGTCGGGATAATTCAAGTTTACTTAGGACATTTTACATTAATTTCAATCTCGCCTTCAATATCTTCATAACCAGAAGACCCCCCGTTTTCCTCATGTTACTTGGGGTCGGCGCAACATGTTTTCTTCTTCCATTCATATCTTTTTGCACACAATCCATCCATCTTTCAGACGACGTTGTCGCAGTGGCTGAGCGATCAACTGCTGCGCAGCGTGTTGCGGGTTTAATTCCTGCCCAGGGTAAATAGGTATATGTGTGATGAGCACTTGTGTTTGCCTTGTGTCTGGGTGTTGTTTATCTATTATATGTATGTGTTTAAAAATGTATTTGTGTATGTATATCAGTTGTTTGACACCCATAGTACAGGGTCTCCCTAGTTTGGGGTCAGGTGGCCATGTGTGAAATGTCCCCACATATTATTATTATTGTCTTTATTTTAAAGTAGAGAGGACTCTGTTTTGGTCATATACGTTTCATCCCTTCTCTTCACATGCCCATACCAAGACAAACGATTTCTGTACGAGCTACGCTGCACATTGACCTTTGCGATAGTTTGTACTTCATAATTTAATAATGCACATCGTTATTGTTTAGCTGTGCATTTCTGTACATAGCATTTAAGTGGAACAATTATGTAATAATATTCAGTAGCAATAAATCCATCAAGGGAGTCTTTCGTCTACTCATTTACATAACATAACATACCTTAACAAGTTTACGTAACTATAACATAACATTTTCGCTGTTGGGCATTACAACCCCAACAATTTCTTTTCAACTTTTCTGTCACTGGCGCTACTTTTAAACTATCTTTAAAGCATTCATTTCTCACTTCATCCATTGGGCACTTTGAGGAGGCCTTTGTTCAAAGTGGACGTCTTCCGGCTAATGATGATTATGAAGATCATGTTTCTTGTACCGCTTAAATAGTAACTTTATTTTATTTTTATTTGTTGTTTTAACGTCCATAGTAGTTACCAAGTATGGTCCACTACAATAAATATATGGAAGTTATGGAAGTCTTCTTCGTTAAGTTTCTTTGTAGAACTATTATAACAATTAAATTGTTGAAGGGTCGTTTTGTAGACGCATTAACGTCAATTATGTTGCATAAAAATCACACAAGTGCTGCAAGTATAACTAGTTATATGTTTAGTAATCGTATCTAGTATTACTCCTGTATTACTATCTACACTTCACTAGTAGTTTATTTTATTTATTTATAGTTAATTAAAATAGCATAATACCAATTGCATGAATTAACTTAGAAACCAAATAAAGGTTTTATATTCAATATTGTAAATTTAAACGTAAAATTAATTAAAAACTAACAAGGAACAGTGGACACCCTCGCATACTTTCTCTCACATAACGCCAGACATACACGCATAATTTTATTCCATTCATCCGCAAAAACACATCATATTCAAGATTGGTCGTTAGGAGGGCGTTGAGCATCTTTAGAGTACGACACACTGGGGACTTAGCTCTGGAAACAGTTCTGGATGACAGCTGCGCGAACATATTGTGCGGCGGCACACGTATTGTCGGTGACAAAAAGGCGACCGAAAAGACCAAGGAGTTTGGGACAGTCGATTCGTCCGCAAAGGGTTTTACAGGCTACCATTAGCTGTTCAAGGCCTCTTCTCACCTCTAAAGAGTTAAAACCCAGCACTCCTAAAAGATAATTAGTAGGGTACAAGTAGGGATAAGTTGTTTTTTTTTTTTTTTTATCTATTGATAGGCATACGTTTGACCACTATCTCACCTGATGGGAAGCGATGATGCAGTCTAAGATGGAGCACGCTTGCCTAGAAGTAACCTATTCACTCTTGACTTAAAGACTCCCAGGTTGTAGCTATCAGGAAACACAGTCTCAGGCAGGGAATTCCACTCCTTAGCAGTACGCACAATGAATGTATTCCCAAAACGTTTCGTGCGTGTGGGTGGAATGTCCACCATGTACCGGTGCCGCATCGCCGTTCGTCTTGTGGTCCGATGATGGAACGGGCTCGGCGGAATTAAATTATGCAATTATGCAAGTTATGTGCTCTCGTAAAAATTGTGACAATGCCAATGATAAAAAGTCTGTAATGTCTGTAAAACATATTTAATGGTAGGTATACTTGATTTTTATACAAACGCAGTAACAGACTAAAGCTAAAATTATTTTGATCACAGCTTGTAGAAATCTCGAGATCACAAATTTCCTATTAAGGTTGGAAAAAAACCTTGGCCAGGTAATACTTGTTTTTACAAGCTTTTGATACTTTAACCCCATACCAAAGCGTAAAAACCACATGATTGAGTTTTAAAATTGTTTCAATATTCTGTTCAACATATCGATAACAAACTCCTAAAAGTTAAAAGTAAACAAAAACACAATAATAATTAATTTAATATTACTCCTCAAAACATGTTTTGTTGGCATTATTTTACGCTAACAAAACATGGTTTATTAACATCATTTTAATCAAACTTCTGAAAAGGGCACAGTAATAATAACACCTACAATTATTACAGTCATAATTTCAAAGAATATTTAGCGACAACACTCGACGGGCATCTCTTTTGTATCATTAAGGCGCTACCCCGACCAAAAGTGCATTTTTCTTCGTTAGCTCGCGGTATATTTTACATCAAAAGATTGTTTCTCTTGCGAATTTCAATTCTGCAGCAAAGAGGAAATGTATGGTCAAGGTTATTTGGTCAGGGAAGCGCCTTAACGTAGTCGCATAGCGCTATCTCTCTTCGCATTTATATCATTGGTAAATTGGCCAGAAAATATAGATCAACCTTGGTCTCCCTTATGAATCGATTTATGGCCAATTTTAACAAAAATATCGATATCTTCTCAAATACATTTTTTCAATTTCCTCAGATTCCGTTAACGACGAAAATTGTAACTCATTTTTCCATATATTTTTTTAGTATTGCTCTCGTTAACAACCCTCATTTTATTATCGTGTATTTTTTATCATTTTATTATTATTTGTTTTTATTATTTTTTTGTTTATTGTTTTGTTACTACGTGTACATAATATTAGACCGGCGGCGCTTTAATATGTAAGTAGTTCTATATTTAAGTGAAAAATTCAATAGAATTCTAATAAATGTTCACCTCATTCGTTGGTCATAATTAGATAAGTCGCTGAAGTACCTTCAAATAAATATATAAATTCACTTACCTCCTCATATACTGGAACTTGATGACAATAAAGATGAGCAGCGTATTCGCAGACAGGGAAGCAGTCAACACCACCACATACAACACTATTATCACCACATCAGGTCTGTAAAACACATCCAAGTCCAATTGCGGTACACCCCACACGTCCGTGTCATTCCACCCCACTTCAAAAGTCGTGTTGAAGTTCTTCATACTCGGGTCTTTGAGTAAACAGTCTCAAGTATTCGCGATGGGAGTTGGTGACGCCATCTTCAAGTTCTGAAAAGAGACGGATACGCTTTTATACTTCTATCTTGGGTATGGTTGTCAAAAGGTGGAAGTCAATTCATCATCATGTACCTAGCTTTTTCTCAACTATATCTGGGTCGGCGTCCAGTCTAACCAGATGCAGCTGAATACCAGTATTTTACATGGAACGACCGCCGTGTGGTGCCGGCCGCGAATAGCACCACTCCATTTCTACCCGTGGGTGTCGTAGAAGGCGACAGAGGAATATTGACCAGAGGATGGGCAGCAGCGTCCTTATGAGTACCACAACACCTACTGCGATCGCCAACATTCATCGGCCAAGCATGGCGATTACGGCTTAACCCCCCTTGGCGGTGACCTATGCCCATCAGTGGGCGTCTGAAGGTTGACATGATAATGATGATGACATGGAACGACTGCCTATCTGACTTCCACAACCCAGTTCCTGGGTATACTCCTGGTAAGACTGGTTGACCAATTTTCTAGCTTCTGACTACCTGACTACTACTGGAAACAACCTGTCATTGAAGACTTGCATCATTTAGTGCAGTGAAGTGTGCCAGATACCTATGAGTCTTCAAGAAATACTTTAATAGTGGCCTTGAAGTTGAATAGAGCTGACGTAGACCTTTTTTTTATCTATTGATAGGCATACGTTTGACCACTATCTCACCTGATGGGAAGCGATATTACAAAAAGAAATATTAACCCAGGCAAATAGAATCGAAGCGAAGGTTCTATTCAAATGTATGTCTCAAATATTGTAGGTTAATTTATTGTAATGTATTTGGGTACGATGGGACTGGCATACGCAGTGCATAAGAGTTCTTAAAATAAATGCAGCATTAAAAAAACCTTGTACTAAACAGCTGATTTATTTTATATCCTAATAGGCTTGCGTTTTGCGCGGTGGGTCCGGAACCCATAGTGCCACTCCATCCACAAAACATACCAACGACTGTGGACCGACATGGCGAGTGCAGGCAGGCCAAGGAGGCTCGTCCTGCAATTGAGGCAAGCCCTCCGACTATCCAAACAACAGCTACGTGTGATCACAGCCGCCATAACTGGCCATGGGTCTTTCAATAAATATCTTTTTATCATAGGAGTTACAGAAAGCCCACTGTGCAAAGCCTGCATGGGGGCAGACGAGACAGCAGCCCAAGTGCTTCTGAACTGCCCTGAGGTCGCTTCATACAGGACAAAGCACTTCGGTAACAAAGGGAACCTACGGGAGATCGCCAGCGACGTCAAGGTGCTGCTGGCCTTTCTTGGGGAGCTGGGGTGGATCGAATGATTTACTTCCCACCTATACGTAAAATATGCGCTGAGACGTGGAGTTGCGGACACCAGCCCGTCATACTACTACTAGGCTTGCGTTTAACCGCAGTTCACCTGAACTTAAGTGGCCTAAGGTGGAAAACGTTTCCCTAGGATGAACCGGTTCACTCGTGCCTTGAAGGTACTCAGATTATACTTATCAGGGAACAGAGAGGCGGGCACTGAATTCCACAGTCTTGCAGTTCGCACAATAAATGTGGAATCAAAGCGCTTGGTTCGAGACCGTGAAATTTCAACCATGTAGTGACGCTCCGTGATTTCTGGGTCAAAAAAAATCCGTCTCCTTTAAATCAAGATCAGTTGTATTTTACGTACCATTTAAGGTCGATTTAGACTGACTGAACAAAAATGGTACCTGCCAGCAAAACTTAGAGCTTTATTTTCTCAATTTTCTTGATATTTTAGTAAGGTAGAACGACAAATACCCGTTCTCTGTTTACACAAAGAGAATTTAATAGAATAAATATTTGCTCGTTTGATGTAAACCTACCTAAAACAAATAATATATTTAATGGTCGCTTCGGGATAAAACAAGAGTGAGTCGGACTCGAGCACGAAAGGTTCCGTACCATTCTCTATACAAAATTAGACATCGAGCCAAAAACGGCAAAAATCACGTTTGTTGTCTGGGACCCCCCTTAACTGTCTAGCTATCATGGTTCATGAGATACAGCCAAGTGACAGACAGTCAGACAGACAGACGGACGGTCAGTGGACGAGACCCCTCCGTGCCTCGAAAAGCACGTAAAGCCGTTGTTGGTCCCGGCTGTCATTTATAGGTCTTTGGCAGTCGTTATGGGTAGCCAAGAAAAGTCTGATAACCAGTCTTACGGGAAGATAAAGTGTAATCCAATAAATGGGTTGCTGAGTTTAGATAGGCAGTTGCTCCTTGTAAAACAGTAAGTAGTATTCAGCTGTATCATGTCATGATCGTGAACGGGCGCTGTCAGTAGAGATTGGTCAACTCTTAACTGCCATGGCTTTTATCTTTATTCTTTTTTATGTTTTGTTTTGTTCTTTACCTGCTTTGTTTTCACATAAAGAAGCAACAAGGATAATATTTTGTAAAAACTTGATTTAAAAGAGTGTCCGTGGAGATTTTTGCTCGTTTATTTATTTATTTATTTATATGTACTTTATGCACAAAGGTACAAAGGCGGATTTAATGCCTTAGGCATTCTCTACCAGTCAACCAAGGGTGATGAAGAGATAACATGGCAGGTGCATATGAATAAAAAATATTTAAAAAAGTTAAAAACAGATAAACTTACGAACATAACATTACATAATTTTATATCAGGTATATAACATACCTATATAAACATATATAAGTATATATAAATATAGGAAAAGAGCATTGTGAGATGACTCTGCTTCTCTGCTCGTTCTTCTCTATAGAGACCTACCTACGTTTTGGAACGAGAAACTAGCTTCAACTTTCTGACTAACAGACCGGCGCCTTGATAATTCAAAAGTGCTTGTATATGGTTTAATTGAAATAAATGCTTTGACTTGGACTATCCGATTAAACGACACGATTGTCGCAGTGGCTGAACGATAGGCGGTCGCGCTGCGTGTCGCAAGTTGGAATCCCCCTACGAAACAAATATTTATATGACCTATAAGTAGTTGTCCGGGTCTCGGTGTTTGTGTATGTAAGTTTATAATATGTTTGTGAACGTACCCACGATACCTAGGAGAAATTCCTAGTGTGGGATAACGTTTCTTTTCAACCGACTTCAAAAAGAAGGAGGTTCTCAATTCGTCTGTATGCTTTTTTTTTTGTACATTTGTTACGCGATTTCTGCGGCAAATGTAAAGCTATTTTGATAATTCTTTTTTTGATGGATAGGGTATGCCTCAAGGGTGGTCCCATATAAATTTTACCGATATTGATTCAGCGCTTTTTGAAAAAATCGAAAGAAAGCAAAAAAAAATCTACATGGATGATGTTGTAATGTTCTCACCTTGTACTTTCAATCTCTGTTTTGACTGTGTTGCCATTTCTTAATGGATTTGTATTATAAGGAAGTACTAAAAAGCGAAAAATAAAAAAGCTTTTTTACAAAAAAGACAACCGCCTTCAAAAACCAAAAAGTTTAAAGTAACTTTAAAACAGAACACACATTACTTTAGCTTCGGAAGTCGGTGGCAATACAAAACAACAAATAGAACAGCTAAGCCACCGACTTCCGAAACTAAAGTCATGTGTGTTCTGTTTTAAAGTTATTTTAATTTTTTTGGTTTTTAAACGCGGTTGTCTTTTTTGTAAAAAGGTTTTTTTTTAAGAAAAAAAGACTAATAGCCGAACGCATCATACTCGTAGTTGGGAAAAGGTAAGGCAGTGTATTTTAAGGGAGAATAAAATAGACAAAGTCCAAGTCACCGTGTGTGGTGACGGTCCAGAATAGCACCACCCGATTTCTACCCGCGGGTGTCGTAGAAGGCGACAGAGGGATATTGACCAGAGGATGGGCAGCAGCGTCCTTCTAAGTACCATAACACCTACTGCGATCGCTAACATGCATCGGCCAAACATGGCAATTACGGCTGAACCCCCCTTGGAGGAGACCTATGCCCAGCAGTGGCCGTCTAATGGTTGACATGATGATGATGATGATCATGATTTATTTGTTGCGTGTTCAGCGAATGGTCAATCCTTGTTGCTATCGTAATAAACGAAAATCTACAAACGAAAAATATCTGTACCTATACCTACTTACGTTCAATTTTTATCTGCCAAGTGTTAGCTTTATATTTCTTATAATGTCACTTACAGTATTACTGTTGGTTTGTGCAAATATGTATGAAAATGCTTTGTTTCGTTATTTAATTATTGAATAGTTGGTGTAACTGACATCGTTTTTAGTAAACGAAAGTTGGTTGCAAAATTTGTTAAAATAATATTAAATGCTTTACATCCGGAAGTAGCTCCGCACGCCACTTATCGGCCATTTTAGATTTGTAAAGCTTTTTTACAAAAAAGACAACCGCCTTCAAAAACCAAAAAGTGAAAAATAACTTTAAAACAGAACACACATGACTTTAGTTTCAGAAGTCGGTGGCAATACAAAACAATAAATAGAACTTCTGAAACTAAAGTCATGTGTGTTCTGTTTTAAAGTTATTTTTCACTTTTTGGTTTTTGAAGGCGGTTGTCTTTTTTGTAAAAAAGCTTTTTTATTTTTCGCTTTTTAGTACTTTCTTATCATCCAAATCCATTAAGAAATGGCAACACAGTCAAAACAGAGATTGAAAGTACAAGGTGAGAACATTACAACATCATCCATGTATATTTTTTTGCTTTCTGTCGATTCTTCAAAAAGTGCTGAATCAATATCGATAAAATTTATATAGGACCACCCTTGAGGCATACCCTAACCATCAAAAAAAGAATTTTCAAAATCGCTTTACATTTGCCGGACAAATCGCGTAAAAAATTTACAAAAAAAAAGAAACATACAGACGAATTGTGAACCTCCTTCTTTTTGAAGTCGGTTGAAAACACGTGTTTGTATATTTTAACAGAAGTTCGCTATGGAGTAAAGAGCGATAACGTTACGTTGTTTATTTTATTTCCTAAACCTGTTCTGATTTCCCATACAATTAAACCTGTTAAATAATTCCTCTCGGTACCTACACTCTATTTATCTGTTCCGCGGTACCTACCAACCTACGTGTGAATTTAAAACGAAGCACTGCACTGCACTCTCACATCCTCAAACCAGACGCAATAAATTGGTAATCAATCTTTTTTGTTTATCAGTTTCTTACACTGTGTTGAAGAGTGAGTTAAAAATAAAACGAAAGACACGAGAATTTCAACCATTTCTAGTTCATCATCGCCTTTCTGCCCTTGTGTCATATTACTTGGGGTTGACGTGACACGTTTTCTTCAGGCCTAACTGTAAGGTGTTCAATCTTTCTATAGGTAGTAGTTTTCTAGGGTATTTCTTCTATTTGGGACACTGACTTTTGGACCTACGAAACGTGGTTCCGAAAGTTTGCTTACGCTTCCTTTTCTGTCTGGACTTCCAAGATTTTTAATCTACCCTATCACGCTTTCGCCACGTCATGGCAGACGTTTAGCAAGATCCCCTGCTGCAAGGAAATTACAGCTACCCTACGTTAAATTATTCGCTATAGTACAATCTAAAACGAGAAACTTGGTGGAAGCTGGGATGGAACCAACATCACCTTCGGAGACGGTTCAGGCCAGTGTTTCTATAGTATTACCCTCAGTAATCGAATCTCGTGATGGCCACGTAAGTTAAGGCATTATTTAATAGCGTACAGAGCTACCAAACGCTTTTATTTACGAACCCTAGCTAACTACCTTTTTTATAGCTACCTAGGTAGTTAGCTAGTGTGACAAATATCAACCCCTTCAGGGCCTAGTTGTCACACTTCCATTCCGTCTTGTCCCTTTTCTTTGATTATTATTCTTCACACAATCTTACGATCTTTTCTTTGGCCTTCTTCTTCAGCCGTCCACATTTCTAGCATAATTATCATACGTAATCGTTTGCAGTATAAATCGACAAACCTATCTAAACAATCGTTTTCGGACTAAACTTTTGGCACTGGATTCGTGTGAACGCGCCAAAAGTTCTCATTCAACATGACGGGCTTAGCATTACATTGCTTTACATGCACAAATACTTTACACTTTGAAGAATTGATAGAACTTGATGGAATTCTAAAGGCCTATTCCGATTATGAAACGCTTAAATATTTACAAATATATGTAGTTGCAATCTCAACTCAGCGACACTCAGGGTCAAAAACAACAAACTTCTCAAAAATGTAGGTAATTCAGGAGTATTTTTTACCGATTGAACTAAATTCCATTACATGTAAATTTTCTGTGATTGAAGGTATAATCCACGAACTGGAAGACGCAGTACTGGTAGGCCTTCCATCAGATTGGCCGACGACTTCTTCAAGGTCGTGGGTATCCGGTGGATGCAAGCTGCAGGTTGCCGCTGTGGCGAGCCTATGGGAGTCCTTTGTTCAACAGTGGACGTCTTTCGGCTGATGATGATGATGATGAAAGGTATAATCACCTTCTCCAGGTGCCTGCCATGCTAGTACTCTGATAAACTCTATAAAATTCTGTTAGCAGTTTGAGTCAGTGATAACGGACCAAACAGACGCTTCAAATACAAAATATATATATTTGAGTTGATAGTCTCTAACATAATATAAGAGTCATCACAAATATAAATCATACACAAAAACAAATCTGACATTCCCAGACATTACGATGCATCATAAAAATAAAACATTCAATATATCAAAAACTAAAATGTTCAGATTATTATAAAACTATTGCAGAACGATCGAACAGCTTCTCACGCAATAATTTGATCGAGATTATTTTTACGCGGAAATAAATAGGTAGTTTCTTTAAAAATACACTAGTCATCCGGCCCGGTTTTGCACGCAATGTAGACGAGCGAATGTTCTTTCTTTCTTTCTTTTTCTTTTAACATTGAAAATGTTTTTTCGATCGCTTCAGTATAGCCCCCCAATTTCAAGCAAAGTGAGACATCACCCTGGTCTCGTGAGTTTTAGGGCTACGTAGATGGTCTAGGTCTCAAAAGATGCGTGTCAACAAGGGCTACAAAGTGGTAAAAAAAATTTGGAAAAGTCAAAAACTTTTTACAAAAATTTTGAAAATTTTGAAAAATTACGCATTTTTTCGGTGTCTTATCGCATTATATCGACAATTTATCGAAAACGAAAAGCGCAACAAAAAATGCCCTCGGCTACATTTAAAAAAAAAACTGGACCTCTCTATCTCTTACGGTCTAGGCTGTGGCTTATCCTTTATGTAGCGAAATGGGCACACGCCTCCTGCGGTATCCTAAATACCGTAGGAGGTAATATTAAGAGTCGACCAGCCGCTTGGAGATGTCCTGGAAAACAAGATGCACTCTTGGACCCCATGGCTCTAGAGTTCCTACCCTCGACGGCTCAAATATGTAGCTTCCAAGAATTAGCTATAATATTCGCGCCGTTTGAAATTTTCGGCAATTGCCATACGTTGCAAAGTTTTCAATATCTAAGCCTACAGAGGTACAGACGGCGCGAAGCGACTCTATTTCATACTATTTATACTTCTCGTATGTAGAGATAATAATGATATCATCAGCTTCTACTAGCTTGGCTTCATAAAGTTTATGTAGCTTGTAAATTAAGTAGCTTTATGCAAGTGAATTGCTTTCCTTTGGGACACGAGTCGACCGTGGAGGAAAGACAAACAACCTTAGAAACATCTTACAAAATTGTACTATATATTATCCCGTTCCCTTCCACTTTTTTCTTCTTATATTTAAAGAGGACTTTTCAAACAACACGCTCCATTTTGTCATATTTAGCTTATTTTTTATGAGAATATATTACAGATAGATTAAGGCACCAATATGTAGTTAGTTTTCCGTCTATTATCACATTATTTCAAAATTAAAGTGAGTAAGTAAGTGATGTCTCTATAACTCTCTGTAACTCAAAATCTAGTATAATATTTCAAAATAATAATAATAATAATAAGTTTATTCATCAAAAACAGCATTGTAGTACATGATAATTTACAGGGTTGACAAAGTAAGTGTACTAAAACTACAACTGAAATGGTGGTGAGGTGCTGCATTCCCAGCTAGGTTATCGAATAACCTGTATAAGGGAGTACAGTGCCAGTCCCCATTGGGTATTTTAAATTAATTGTACACAATATGTGGCTATCACTAAATCTTCTACTACAATTTTATTATTATTGGTGACATAAAAGAAAAAAAAAAATAGATGAGGAAGGTAAGTGTGGTTGTGTGGGTATGTGAGTGTGCATGTGTGTGTGTTTGTGTGTGTTTGTATGTGTTTGTATGTGTGTATGCGTGTGTGATTTTAAATTTTAAAATCTCCTGCTTTCCATACGTGTAGCTCTTAATGGTGCAGTGTCTTTAACATTTACACGAAAATGATAAAGACAGATTTGCACGTTACTACCTGCATTCGAAAATGGCCAACATAAATTTACAAAATATATAGAATCACCAAACTGAACCAGAACACAAAATATCATTCATCAGTCATATAATCTATCAATGACGGCAGTGGTAGCAACATTCGTGAACATAGGCAACTGAGACCGTCGTTAATTAGTACTCATGTTACAGAAGTGATCTTGAGTGAAAACACTAAACATTCAAAAATTTAAAGGCCCGAATGCGTTAATAGCTTTAAAGCAACTTGTTAAGTGTTTGTTAAAGTACGTGGTGGCACTTAAGATCCTGTATGATAGTCATATTTTGCAAGTACACGGCTAGTCAAGGTGACAGTGAATAAGCAAAGTCAAAGCGTTTTTTTTTTCACAAAATATTGATTCAGTTTAAAGGCACATTTGTAGTGCTAATGGGTGATAATGCTATAGAATAGACATGCGTCTATTCTATAGCATTATAGAATAGAGACTCGATTTGAGAGATTGTCAAATTCCAAATACGTCTATCGAGATGCATATCGATAGACGTATTTGGAATTTGAAAATCTCTCAAATCGAGTTATTTACCACTTTTTAGTTTTTAAAAGCGGTTATCGTTTTTGTAATCCTGTATACTGCATGTACTACAATAGCATCAGATAGAAGTTGAAAATGGTTATTTATAATGCACACTTTGTAGCAAAAGTACAAAAAAAAATGTTACAGTTTCGATAGACGCCGAATTTATTATAGTCTATTTTTACAGCAGCTGTCTCACTTAATTATAACCATTTTAATAATTTAGCTTATAAAATTAAGGGGCTTTTATTTAGTTGTATTATTTCATTTTAATTTAAAATTATAGTGTCTATGCTAAAAACTTAAAAGAAGCAGGGATGAACAATACCGGGAACGTGATTCGCTTCACTATAATTCTACCAAATTGAAATGTAAAAAAAAATGGGTGCGTGTACTTATGTACGAGCGTGAGAAGTTATACTTCTTTGGCATTATTAAAAAAGTATATAAGCACAATTTGAATTGTAAACAACGCCATCTCTGCCGTACATGCTGAACTACTTACTGCCGAACGTTGTTTACAATTACTCCCGTGAGAATTTTGTGTGACGCTGTGCGCGCGCATGCGCGAATCGTAAAATTTCACTCTCATCATTTTTTCATAACGCGCCTAAAGAAGTATAACTTCAAAAAATTTAAAGGAGTTTTATTTTGTTTATCTTATTTTATGTCCATATTTAGTACTATCGTAGATCTATTTATTGAAGTTAGATAATTAATACTGTTTTTTACGTATTTTTGAAATAAAATGTTCTGTGTTATGTAAATGTGCTATGTTATTTTCTAATGTTATTATAAATGGAGTATAGTAGGTTGAAAACAGAGCACGCTGAACAAAAATAATTGTGTAAGTAGTTAGCCGATATTTGTTATGTACTTTAAATGTTTGTGGGTGGGAGTGATGGGAGATTTACATATGTTTACAAATTGATTTAAATACTTTGAATCGTCATTGATTATACACGAAGATGTGTCAAGGTTGCGAATGCAAAGTAAAAACTTAAAAGATGTAAGTACAATAATATAAACGACCAATATAAAGAAAGAATAAGTTTATGAAATCTTTTATTTACCACAACTACGTGTTACTAATGGTATTATTATAATTAGCCCATACACTTCCACTGTTAGGCAAAGGTAGCAGGGAAGGCAGGCTCGTTTCACTTTATTTTTATTTTTTTTAAACATGATATTTAATTAGTACGTTTATAGATGTCGCAGTAAGATAGATAAAGCCGTAATATAGTTATATCCCTGGGGATATAATTATATACCGTAACATAGTTATACGAAAGCGATTCTTTAATATCTCACTAGGAATATAGTTATAAAACGGTCCAAGTTTAGTGATATACTTATATTACTAGATTAAGTTTAGTGAAATAGCTTTCGGAGTGTGCGGCGCAGGCGGCGCTGAGAGAAATATGGCAAAAATTGTCGCGCTTTGGTGGCCAAGGTTATTTAAAATGTTCCTGTAAATAATCGAATATACAGTGTTCTACTAAAAGATGTGCCTGTAAGAAGCATTCAGTGCTATGTAATTCTAGATGACATGATTCCTCTTCTTGTCTGAACAAAAATTTAAAAAATTAAATTAAAAATTTAAAAAAACCCCCAACGCAAAACATAAAAGCGATTATGTAAAAAGTAAAAAATAATACTTTTGTTGAGCCATCAAATGTTTGTTCGTTGAAATGGCGCTATAATGTCGCGGCGGGGTACCGCTTAAGTAAGTCAGTCCCTCAATTTACCATTTTTGTTGCTAATCTAGTTGTTAATCTTGTTGCAAATCTAGTTACCATCAGTTCGCTATTTTAGATATTATTATTATTGCTTTAAACTTAGCGGTACCCCGCCGCGACATTATAGCGCCATTTCAACGAACAAACATTTGATGGCTCAACAAAAGTATTATTTTTTACTTTTTACATAATCGCTTTTATGTTTTGCGTTGGGGGTTTTTTTAAATTTTTAATTTAATTTTTATTTTAAATTTTTTAAATGTAATTTAGTTTGGTTTTGTGTGGTCAGTGTGGTCACCTATAATAATATGTTTGAAAGCAAAGTAAACATCCGGTATGCGTCTAAGATCCCTACCGCAGCAAACAAAAGAGCTGATAACTTTAAAACTGCTGAACCGATTTTGATGAAACATATCTAAGAACCATCGCTAGAGAATCTACTTTCAAATAAAAAAAACCGCATTCAAATCGGTTCACCCGTTAAAGAGCTACAGTGCCACAGACAGACACACAGACACACAGACACACAGACACACAGACACACAGACACGTCAAACTTATAACACCCCTCTTTTTCGTCGGGGGTTAAAAATACTTTTAAAGAAATCTAGATCTCAACTTGTTGATATCTAGGTTTCTTTAAAAAGAAATAAAGATATCTCAAAACTGTTTGGCTTTAAAAGATTTTTAATGTTTGATTAGTTTTAATTGTATTGTTAATGTTTTAATTCCAAAAAATATGATCGTTTTAATTATAATTACTTTAATACGTGTTAATGTCACAAAGTATTGTAACTAACTGCAGGATACATAAAGTTGATTTATTAATAAAGATAAAACCAATAAAATTTTGTTTTACTTAATTATATATGGTAGATTTGTATTTCACTAAGCTTAATCAAGTAATGGGTCTGTCTCAAAAAAGTGGCACACTTGAAATTTTTTCAATTTTTCAAATATGTTTGAGAATAAATAAGCTTTAATATACTACAATATGATGACAATATGACTTTTTTGAGACAAACCCTAATATATTTATAACACTGAACTTAATCTAGTAATATAAGTATATCACTAAACTTCGACGGCTTTATAACTATATTCCTAGTGAGATAGTAAATAATCGCTTTCGTATAACTATGTTACGGTATATAATTATATCCCTAGAGATATAACTATATTACGGCTTTATCTATCTTACTGCGACATAGACATTGTTGATTGTAACTAGGTATTTCTTGATATTTACACGTCACACCTTGTGACAAACATGACTGTACTGAATATTTTTTTCTGCCATCTTGCATGCATGTTAATCCCTGTATGTATACGCGTGTTTTAGTAAATACAATATTATCTTATCTTGTCTTCCCTTCCATTCATCACTCTACTTTTGCGCAATGTCTTGTGATGTTTTTATTAATGGTGGCAATATTAAAAAGATTACTTTTTTTTGAAGAGCTCGTAGCTAAGGAAAAGCCGTCGATTGGTCATGGTTAAGCTGCACTTGCCGAGGTCGGTCCGTGGATGGGTGACCATACACTTCATACCGAGTTTCCTCCGTGCTTCGGAAAGCATGTAAAGCCATTGGTCCAGGCTGTCATTCGTAAATCTTTGGCAGAGGGGTACCTAGTCAAAAGCCAGTCTGACAACCAGTCTTACCAAGGGGTATCGTACTCTACCTTAGGGGGTACTTACTCAGTAACTGGGTTGTTGAGGTCAGATAGGCAGTCGCTTCATGTAAAACACTGGTATTCAGCTGCATCCGGTTAGACTGGAAGCCGACCCCAACATAGTTGGGAAAACGCTTGGCAGATGATGATGATTTTTTAATTTTTTACGAACAGAGATCAGATGGTTAGCGATCACCATCGACCATTAACAGCCACATACATCACCAGACATGTGATACCGACCATTTAGAGTTCAATAACAAACCGGTAACATGGAATTTGAATAATCTGGAAGTCATTCGAGCCATTGAAGGAACAGAAGAGAATATACAGGTTAGGGACGACGATACGACAAAAAATTAAAATACTGGTAATACTAGTTCATAAGAATATTTTGAAACTATCAAATAAATCCTAAAAACGAAATTAAAAAAAAAACAGATAATACTAAAAAGCATAATGTAACGAAAATAAAACACCATTATTGGTTTTTTAACTTGTTAGAAGAACGGCAACTTGTGCCGTCACAATTTAATATTATTAATGCTCAATTAAAACAATTACACCAAATTATCAAATCCTACCTACCATGATGCTTTTTTGTGCTAAGTATTCCTCACCCTGTATAATCTGTGGATGCGGCATTAAACAGTGGTGCGCAGAAAGGATTAGAAATCACAAAGCATATTACATTGAATTAAAGATTGTAGATGTTCATCATCATCTGCCTAGCCTTTTCGCAACTATATTGTGGACGGTCCAGTCAAAGCAGATGCAGCTGGATACCAGTGTTTTACATGGAGTTGACTCCCACAACCCAGTCACTGACTAACACGATACCTCTCGGTAGGACTGGTTCTACTTTTTGGTTTCTGACAACCCACAACGACTATCAAAGATCTGCGAATAACAGCTGTCACCAAAGCTTTCCATGCTTTCCGTGGCACGGAGGGGATGACACATAAAAAGAAAGAAAGAAAAATGCGTTGGTCCCGTCCAGCCGGCCGTTGGTGACTGACCCATCTGTTTGGTTTTTACTTAAATACGGGCCCTACCACAAAAAAAAGATTATAGTTGTTATAGTGTTAAAGTCACCAAGTTTTTTTAAAATATATATAAAGATTATACCTACCGTCTTGTTATTTCATCATCATCATCATCATTTCAGCCGAAAGACGTCCACTGCTGGACATAGGCCTCCCCCAAAAAATGGGGGGTTTTGCCATAATCGTCACGTTTGGCAGGCGAGTTGGCGATCGCAGTATGGTTGTTACAAATTCACAGAGAACGCTGCTGCCTATTCTCTGGTACGTCCCTTAGTCGCCTCTTACGACACCCACGGGAAGATATGGG
Source organism: Charanyca ferruginea (assembly GCA_947361185.1). NCBI lineage: Eukaryota > Metazoa > Arthropoda > Insecta > Lepidoptera > Noctuidae > Charanyca > Charanyca ferruginea. The sequence continues at coordinate 28,080,343 of OX376061.1, read as the reverse complement.
ATGGTGCTATTCTTTACGTCTGACACCATACGGACTCTTGTTATTTATTTAGTTTGTTTTATTAATATTGTACTTGGTAATCTTATATTATGTAGCTGGAACTTTAGAAGTTTGGAACTTTGCAAGTACATATCATTATTTTGCGGCGAACGTAACTGATGTTCCTATTAACCCTTACAAAGTGGAACTAATGAGTTCACTGCTAGAGTTCAATGAGATTTAAGCTTGTGAACTCTTAGGGTCTGGGCCACCCGACACGGCACGACACGGCAACGGATTGTTATATGATGAAAAATAATAATTTATGAACCTTAATTTCTAAGAAGTCGATGGTGGTGGTTTTGTTCTGTTTGTTGTTTTGTATTGGTTAAGAAAAGGCAACACAGTAAAAACAGAAATTTAAAGTCCTTCAAAGATTGAAGAAACTAAAACGTCATCTATGTATATTTTTTTTGAGCTTTCGTTGATTTTTTTCAAAAAGTGCTGAATTAATTACTGATAAAATTTATATGGGACCATTTCGAAGTAAACATCTGCCAAATAAAAAAAGAATTTTGCAAGTCCATCTATATATGACGGAGTTATTCCCGAACATACTTACTTCCTTTTTGAAATCGGTTAAAAAATAAAGTCTTCCGACCAAACGGCCACGGCGCGGCCAATCTCAATGGAGACTGGTCAAGTAAGTAGGAGATAGTAATATTATAGTGCACAATAGTGTGTGTGCAATCACACCTGGACTCTCTTACTCATAGTCCGATGAGACGGCAACGACCATTAATGAGAACCTTAACGTTATGACATTAAACATACTCGTAGTCGACATTTCAAACACGACATCGCATGGCATTTGATACTGTAGTTACAACGATTCTCATTGAAATTTCAACTAAAATCACATATTTTAAGGTGTATTATGCTATGTCACCTAAAAATCCAGTACCATGCTGTGCCCTGTAGTGGGAACGGGTTTTCAAAGGGTTATTTTAAAACCCTCTTATCAGTTTTTAAGCATACAAAACTACAATAAAAACTACTACAACAATACTATCTGTAGTAGATCAAGAATGCCAAAGACAACAAAGTAAGAAAATAAATTTCTTCCAAACATTTTTTTAGCCAAAACAAATATTGCCTGGTGCAGTTTTCTTTTATCTTTGTTGGTGTAACGAAGAAAGTTTACAATCAATTATTTGTTTCGATATTTGTTTCAAATATTGTGGTGTATCAAGGGGATCTTTTTGAAGATAAAAAACATCGTGTTTGGTGAATTTATAGTGCATAAAATATAAAAGTTTAGCATAGAGAACAACACGAGCCAAGAGGATCATTGGCAATGATAGGCTCGTCGAGTCAAAGCTCCAAAGTCTTGAGCATCGACGCAGAGTTGCTGGCATGTCGGTTTTCTATCGGTTGCATTTTGGGGAGTGTGCGACGGAATTGCATAATTTAATTCCGCCGAGCCCGTTCCATCATCGGACCACAAGACGTACGGCGATGCGCCACCGGTACATGGTGGACATCCCACCCACACGCACAAAACGTTTTGGGAACACATTCATTGTGCGTACTGCTAAGGAGTGGAATTCCCTGCCTGAGTCTGTGTTTCCTGATAGCTACAACCCGGGAGTCTTTAAGTCAAGAGTGAATAGGTTACCTCTAGGCAAGCGTGCTCCATCTTAGACCGCATCATCGCTTCCCATCAGGTGATATAGTGGTCAAACGTATGCCTATCAAATGATAAAAAAAAAACACTTTGACAATAATAATTTCAAGAATCACTCTCGAAAAGTTTTGAAACCGTCAACCCGCATAAAGCAGTCGGTCAATTCTGTAAAAATGTTGTCGTGCAATTAAGCTTGAGGTGTAATTTTTACAGAATAATTCAGTTGCAGGGCAGGCCACATCGCTCGAAGAACCGATGACCGATGGGGAAGAAAGGTTCCCGAGTGGCGACCACGAACCGGAAGACGCAGCGTTGGCAGGCCTCCCACCAGATGGACCGACGACATCGTTAAGGTCGCGGGTGACCGGTGGATGCAAGCGGCAGGTTTCCGCTCGTTGTGGCGTTCTATGGGGGAGGCCTTTGTTCAGCAGTGGACGTCTTCCGGCTGATGATGATGATGATGAATTCAGCTGCTAGATCATCATCATCATCTGCCTAGCCTTTTCCCAACTATATTGGGGTCGGCTTCCAGTCTAACCGGATGCAGCTGAATACCAGTATTTTACATGGAGCGACTGCCTATCGGACCTCCACAACCCAGTTACTAAGTAACACGATAGCCCTTGGTAAGACTGGTTGTTAGACCTACTGGCTTCTGACTACCCGTAACGACTGCCAAAGATCTACGAATGAATTCAGCTGCTAGATAATATTTAATAATAAAAAAAACACCCACCACCATATCAAACCAGTATTAGGTAACTAGCGACCCGGCCCGGCTTCGCATTGGCCTATAGCCTTCCTCAATAAATGGACTATCCAACATAAAAATAATTTTTCAATTCGTACCAGTAGATCCTGAGATTAGCGCGTTCAACCAAACAAACAAACTCTTCAGCTTTATAATATTAGTATAGATGAACAGAAGACACGTTTATAAAAACTGGAAATATATAATATATTCTAAGTACCTACATCTCCTCTGCCTATACATTTAATGCGATTACAATCTTAGCAGTCTGTAAACTAACCGACTACTGCATTGTATGGAACTCTCGTTGCTCGAGTCTGACTCGAACTTGACCGATTTCTTGTACATAAACATTACTGACGGTACATATTCGAAGTCCATTGAGAATCACAATAGATACACAGCATGTAATTGGCGTAGTTATGTTCACCTTCATATCATCACAGTTCGTTGCGTACAAAATCTTCCATGAAAAATATCAGTGTAGTTAAAATTATACTCTGGGTGCTAGTCAATGGAGATGTCGAAAGAGGTGGTTTTCCTCCAGTGAAGTGAATTCAGTTTCATTGAAACATTGGAATGTTTGGTTTGGAATAATTCAATCGTAGGTTAGTGTTGTTTCCGGATTCCATTTCTTAGTGATTGAGATTGTTTGCGTTACGTAATGTATTTCTGTATTTTACTATGATTATCATGTAAGTCCGTCGCAGGTAACTGGTGAATGCAAGCGGTAGGTTGCCGCTCGTGGTGGCGTTCTATAGGAGAGGCCTATGTTCAACAGTGGATGACTTTCGGCTGATGATGATGATGATGATAATTATGAAAATACACCTACATACACCATTAAAATATTTTATATTTATCTGTCTATTCTATTTATTCACATTAATTCACCTTAATATCTATAATTTGTACCAATAAAAAGTTTATCGAATCAATGATCGTATATTATTTCGGTATTAATTTTCAAACCTTGCATATTAACAGTGGAATTTCCTGCCTGAGTGAATAGGTTACTTCTAGGCAAGCGTGCTTCATCTTAGACCGCACCATCGCTTCCCATTAGGTGAGATAGTGGTCAAACGTATGCCTATAAATAGTTAAAAAATATATATACTAATAAAACCAATCGGGATGCTATAAAATATTATAAATCTTCGATGATTGGCTCAAAGCATTACCATGTCCCAGATTAGTGGTAATTATTTTTTACCGCAAACTTTAACATAATCCAATTAAATTGGATTAATTTGTAAGCACTCAAACATTGTCTTAATCATGTAAGCGGATTTTTATTTAAGCTTAATACCGTAATTAAAAATGACAATGTGTAATCTTTAGAGTTTGTTTTTATTGGAAAAAGATTTTCGAAATATCGTATTGAAGCTGCTCATTTTTTGATTACTGCCTAAACTTCTTACGAACAATAATAATAATAATAATTTATTTTTATTTTATTTAAGCCTCTTTAATTCCTTAGTAATAACACAAGTTTGTTTTTTTTTTAATATTTTAACTAAGGACCTCTCGACGAGTATAGACCTCCTCCATCTCACTCCACTTTTTCCTATCTTGGGCTGTTCTCATCCAGTCATTGTTTGCCAATTTTATAAGTTCATCTTCCCATCTTTCCAGGGGGCGACCTCTTTTCCTTTTTCCGGGGGGGCCAGCCCATGAAGTAATTTTTCTAGTCCATCTCTCTTTATCCTGACGTGCAATGTGACCAGCCCACTTCCATTTAAGTTTCTTGCAGTGGGTTAATGCATCAATAACTTTTGTTCTTTCTCTTATTTCGCTGTGTCGTTTTTTGTTTATGAGTTTTAAGTTTAGAATGCTTCTCTCCATAGCTCTTTGACATTTTTCAATTCTTTCTTTTGTGTGCGTATTAAAGATCCAGGTTTGACTTGCATATGAGAGCCAAGGTAAAAGACATGAGTCTAGGACTTTCTTTTTTATTCTTAAAGGTAGATCAGATTTTAGAACTTCTTTGTGGCTCCAGAACTTGTTCCATGTCATTTTAATACGTCTCTTTAATTCGTCACGGTGTCTTGATTTTGAGAAAGATATTTGTTTGCCTAAATATATGTATTCATGAACATATTCCAACTATCGACTCAAATGTCTGTCTAAAATGGAGTGCGGCCGAGGTTCAGCAAAAGTGTAAACCTGGGGCAGTACGCCTAAATTTTCTCTGAGCTCTGTTACACATGATTTTAGTTTTTTCAATATTTAGTTCTAGACCAATATTGCGACTGACGTAGTTAAGTTCGTTGATCATTTCTTCAAGTTGTGATGCGGTTTCTGAGAACAATACGATGTCATCTGCGAAACGTAGGTTGCTCATGTAACTTCCTTTAATATTTATACCTTTTTTTGACCAATTAAGTTGTTTCATGATATCTTGTAAAACAGTTATAATTTTATAAATAATGTCGGGGAGAGGGGGTCACCTTGTCTTACACCTCTGCAGATATCTATTTCAGGGCTGGTGTTATGTGTATTATATATAATATATTGTATTAATAAAATACCCAAAATGGCGAGAGGAGGCTGCGGTAGACCACGAAGGGGATGGCGAGTCAATTTAGACGGCTTCTAAGACATAACGCAAAGGCGATACCAAGCGAAGGAATAGAGGTACCGCCTTTGCCCTGCAGTGGGACAGTACAGGCTAAAGTCAAAGTCAAAGCATTTATTTCAATTAAACCATTTACAGGCACTTTTGAATTGTCAAGGAGTCGGTCAGTTAGTCAGAAAGTTGAAGCTAGTTGCTCGTTCCAAAAAGTAGGTAGGCCTCTATTGAGAAGAACGAGCAAGAATGTCCACGGACACTCTTTTAAATCAAGTTTAAAATCTCGCCTGTGTGGAGTGTGGAGTTGGTGAAGACTTACACCACTTATTGAAGGACTGTGTTCGATACGAGTCTGGGAGAAATTACCTGTTTAGGGTCATGAGGTGGAACAAACTTGAAGTAGGCACATTCCATAAAATCCTGTCTCAACCAAATGGCGATGATGCGAAGAGTCTGTTCAGGTTCATGGCCCAGATATGACCAGTGTGTATTTAGGGTACGATCGGACTGACATACGCATTGCGATTATAAATGTCCCTAAATAAAAAAATAAGGAAAAAAAAAGTTTAAAATAATAAATAATAACTAAAGAAATGTCGTAGCAAGCCATTGCCATAAGCCAACCAATACAAAGCAAAGTCCATTTTCAAGCAACGTATGAGATGCTACACAACTCGATAAGATTACAACAAATGTTGAAAAAATAATTTGACCCATTCAGAATTTGCATAAAGCTGTAGGGAGATCCTTTCCAATTCCTATAATGTATACAGGTACAAATCTTGCATTTTAATATGATTCCTAATGACATGCAAATTAAAACTTCATTTATAATCCTTGACTTGGACATGGATAATCGTCAATTTATACATAACTAGTATACCCCGGCTTCTCACAGGAAGCACTAATAAATAATACTCTTTAGCCTTCCTAGATTTCCGATTCCCAATGAAATACAGCAAGTAATCCTGTTCTTTTAAGTTAAACGTTAACCCAATGAAGACAATGAAACAGTTGTTCGTCAATTAGCAACCTTTACTAAGGACAAAGCGATGAAATAATTAAATGATGTCCTTAAAACTGTGTTTAGACTTGGCAAAGAATAAGAAATAGATTTGTGGTTTTGGAGAATGAAAACAGAATTCATTCGCCCGTTTGAGTTGTGGCCGTCAGATGTCACCGCAGAGACAGTACAGTTTAACATGACTCGCCAACAGATGTCACTGTGCAGTGACGTCATGTTTCTGAATCGCGGTGTTAAGATTCTCCGCCGGCGAATGACCCTCGCGCCGTACTGTACCGAACTCATACTTACCTGGCATAGGGGACACCGTGATCAAGAAGGCGGTTCCCCCAGGGCGAGGCCTTCCCATTGCACTGCGGTTGGGTTGACCCCTGCGATTATCCCTAATGTGGATAACTCGGATGCGTTATTTTTGGTAGTGGGGACTGCGTTCGCGCCGTCCCCCCAGGATTCCTACTGACTAAATCATTGAAATGTTTATTCTCTATTAATTTTATTTTATTTTATTCAAAAACATCCATCGGTTTCTAAGTAAACTTTAACTATATTTGACGACCCTGCATACCTGCCTATCTCTTTTGCTGACTGCACATAATATATAACAGTTGGGCTGAAAAGTTCGTAGGCTAGCATAGGAAAAATCTTTTTTTTGTTAGAATTTGATTTTATTATTCAATATAGTTGCCTTCGAGGACGATACAACGATTATAGCGGTCATACAATTTTTCCATACCATTTTTATAGTATGATTTGTCTTTAGCCTGAAAATAGGCCTCAGTTTCGGCGATTACCTCTTCACCGGCGCAAAATTTCTGTCCATTGAGTCTCAACCTCAGACCTCAAGAGGATGCTCTTGAGGTCTGAGAACAGGAAAAAGTCGCTGGGGGCCAGACCTGGAGAATACGGTGGATGCAAAAGCAATTCGAAGCCCAATTCATGTAATTTTGCCATCGTTTTCATTGATTTGTGACACGGTGCATTGTCTTGATGAAACAGCACTTTCTTCTTCTTCAAATGGGGCCGTTTTTCCGCGATTTCGTCCTTCAAACGCTCCAATAACGCTACGTTATAGTCGCTGTTTATGGTTTTTCCCTTTTTAAGATAGTCGATGAATATTATACCATGCGCATCCCAAAATACTGATGCCATAACCTTGCCAGCTGACTTTTGCTTCTTTCCATGCTTTGGATTCGGTTCATCACGTGCAGTCCACTCGGCTGACTGTCGATTGGACTCCGGTGTGAAATGATGGAGCCACGTTTCATCCATTGTCACATATTGACGCAAAAATTCGGGTTTATTACGATTGAACAGCTCCAAACACTGCTCAGAGTCATCAATTCGTTGTTGTTTTTGGTCGATTGTGAGCTCGCGTTGCACCCACTTTGAACATAGCTTTCGCATACCCAAATATTCATTCACGATATGTCCAACACGTTCCTTTGATATCTTTAGGGTGTCAGCTATCTCAATCAACTTCACTTTACGGTTATCCAGAATTATTTTGTGGATTTTTTTGATGTTTTCGTTGGTAACGGCCTCTTTGGGGCGTCCACTGCGTGCATCGTCTTCGGTTCTCATTTCGCCTCGTTTAAACTTAGCAAACCACTTCTCAACGGTTGATTTTCCTGGTGCAAAGTCCGAATAATATTTATCAAGCCAAGCCTTGGCTTCAATAGCATTTTTTTTCGCCAAAAAGCTATGTTTTATTAACACACGAAATTCCGTTTTATTATTTTTTTTCAAACTAATATAAGTTGCTTCACTCAAAATCCTATAACTCACAAACTAATAGTATGACAGGTGTCAAATTTATACACGCGCCATTTGAAGGTTAGGGCTAATTCAAAATATGTATTTAATACTAGTAACGCCATCTATGTGTCAGCCTACGAACTTTTCAGCCCACCCAATATGCATACTTCCATACTAATATTATAAATAAGAAAGTAACTCTGTCTGATACGTTTCCACGATAAAACGGCTGAAAGGCTGACTGACAGACAGAATTATTGAAATCAGATAAGTAATGCCGGAATCTACCCCTCTCCTACATACAAATAAAGTATATCTCTTCATAGTACTGGTATAGATTTAATGCAGTTTCAAAATAATATAATGACTCCATGAGTCAAATAAAAGAAAAACCTTTGAACATTCCAACAATTCATCCGGGTTCAGACGACTCAAAGAATGTGTAAAGTTAGGGTGACAATGCGACCTGATGAGTCACAATCTAAATTAGGATCGTGACCACAAAATCGTGACAGGAATCATCGAGAAATTTATAAGGACTTCAACAGAATGTACCGACAAAAATTCAATTTCAATATATCTAGATTATATTGGAACATAATCAGACGGCATAGAATTTTGGTATTTTTTGTGTAGTTCCGTGGTAAGGGCGCAAAATTACACCCTGAAATAAATATCGAACGCGCCATCGTTCATCAAAACAAGAGAAATCCATGAAATCCTAAACCCGCCGGTAGTTAAAGAAGTGATTAACTATCATGAAGGCAACAACTAACACCGAAATTAGTACAAAAAAAAAAGAAATCATCTTGTAGGACAGCTTACCTTTTACGAAACCACGAAAGAAGAGACGACATTTATTTTTTACTGATTAAAAAATTGGAGTAGAGTCCCAATTAAGGTACCGATATACGCCGGCGACCTGGAGCGACCAGAGAATCGTATGCGCTGCGTCCAAAACTCTCAAAGTTTAGACGAAAAAATTAAATAAAAGATAGTATTCTTTAATTAATAAAAGACGTATACTAAAAAATAGACAAAAAAATTGTCTGTGAGATAGCGAAAGCTTCGTTTAAATATTATATACCCGGTAGATTTTGTGTGATTATCAATATTATGTTCGCGTCAGACACAACTTCGCGAGTTAATTAAACTATTTAATATGAACTTAATCAAAAATATTCACATACTAAATGATTAAGAGAATGTTCTAGTTCAACATAATATATTTTTTTCAAATCATTTACACTACACATTTTGACGTGATTGTCAGTTTAAAATCTGTAAAAGTCGCTTGCCAGCGCCTTAACACGTTATTTTTTATGTTGAACCACCCGTGACTTTTTAGAGTGTAGTCCGATTTCGATGATTCTTTTCTTATGGATAGTGTGTCTCGTATAAATTTCATGAAAGTATTCCACCTTTAGAGGTCAAAAATTAAGAGTTGTGTCAATTTGTTTGGTGTTACTGTTTCTTAACTCAATGACTGGTTTTGGATATTAAGAAGTAAGCAATAAAAAGCAAAAAAAGTAACTTAATTACAAACAAGACAACCGTTTTTCAACTGACTTCAAAAAGAAGGAGGTTCTCAAGTCGACTATAATTATGATGTTTTCTTTTGTATATTTATTACGCGATTTCACCGGCAAAAGTAAAGCGATATTGAAAATTCTTTTTTTGATGGATAGAGTATGCCTCAAGGGTGGTCCCATATAAATTTAATCGAAATTGATTCAGCACTTTTTGAAAAAATCGACCAAAAGCAAAAAAATATACATGGATGATATTGTAATGTTCTCCAACCTTGTACTTTCAATCTCTGTTTTGACCATGTTGCCGTTTCTTAATGAATTTGGATGTTAAGGAACTACTAATAAGCTTTTTTACAAAAAAGACAACCGCCTTCAAAAAGTGAAAAATAACTTTAGCACAGAACACACATTGAGTTTAGTTTCGAAATTCAGTGGCTTTGTTCTGTTTGTTGTTTTCTATTGCCACCGACTTCCGAAACTAAAGTCAATGTGTGTTCTGTGCTAAAGTTATTTTTCACTTTTTGAAGGCGGTTGTCTTTTTTGTAAAAAGCTTTTTATTTTCCGCTTTTTAGTACCTCCTTCTCATTCAAATCTATTAAGAAGAGATTGAAAGTTAACTAATTTGTTGATTTTTCAAAAAGTGCTGAACCAATTTCGATAAAATTTATATGGGACCACCCCTGAAGCATACCTTATCTATAAAAAAAAGAATTTTTCAAAATCGGTTTACGTTTGCCTGAGAAATCGCGTAACAAATCGCGCACATACTTAATGCAAATTTAAGACTTATACGGTTTTCTCATGGATGCCATTGTCAGAACTGGACCAAATTAAAATGGCACCACACGGGATGCACAAGCTTCCAAATAAAAAAAGAATCATCAAAATCGGTTCACTCAGTCAGGAGAAATCAGGTAACAAACATAAAAAAGAAAAAAAGAAAATAAAAAAAAAATAAAAAATACAGACGAATTGATAACCTCCTCCTTTTTTGAAATCGGTTGAAAAGTGATAAATAACTTTAACACACATGACTTTGGTTTCGGAAGGCGGTGGCAATACAAAAAAACGAGAGATATTAATAAGAGCTTTCAATTTAAGTTGGTCTAAAATGTCCATAATACAACTAAGTTCTCATTTCAGCAGTGCCATTCTGTTACAATCTCCCTCGGTGAACACCTAGGTGAAGTGAGCTGTCATCCGTCCCGATGCTAGGGATTGACAAAGCAGACGGACGGATGACAGCTCACTTCACCTAGGTGTTCACAGAGGGAGATGGTAACAGAATAGACATACAGAACGTATTGATTAAAAACACGGCGAAGTCAAAGAAAAAAACTAATTTGACATCTCGTAAATTAGGTCTTACATGTCGCCGTTCTTTTCTTCAGCTGCCTGGCAGAACGAGATGTCAATTGTTTAATTTTAGTTTTGTTTGTGAACAAGGGAACCGGTATCATTGACAATATCACTCTAAGAGTCATGTCAAAATTTCAACAGTCAAGGGACAGGGTGGGCCTATCGGAATGGGGATTAGCATTGCAATAATGCTAATCCTCATTCCGATTGGCCCACATAACAATACTAAACAATGGCAATGTAATAATGACATAAAACTCAATAATTTGCACGCTTGCTTGCAGGCCGAATACAGTGACTTTTAGGATATAAGACCTTCCTTTGTAAAAATGAATTTCTTGCAAATAAATACCAACAAGCCAAAACAGACCATGATACCTAGACATGATACATCGATACATCTATTTAATATTATCAATGAAGAACAGTTTATATCCCCGGTGTTCATATAAATATCATAAAATATATCTTCAATAGGTGCCATCTGTTTTGAGATGAAAGAAAAATGCTATGATAGTAAATCTTATATAGACGGTAGATCAAATGTTAAGAGGACGTTTTGACAACGAGCGTTAGTGAATTCTGTAGATTTGTAGATCTATAAAATACTAGACAGTCTACACAAAATTTGGACTCCAGTTGGACAAGCTATTTGGAAATTGGAATACAGACAAAAATCCATACTAATATATGTAAAGAGGTTTATTGCACTCTTATAGAGAAAGACAACGCCTAGTGGCAGTCATATTTTTAATTAGTCAGTGGTGACAGTTGAAGTAGAAATCTGTGCTAGAAAAACGTGATGAATATTGTAAACTATAATAATTGGCATTAAATGTAGTTTCTTAGGTTTTCAAAGAAACGCAATTACGCCTTTTATTTCTCTATCCATTAAAACTTATTTGGAAGTGAAAGCAGGAACAGAATAATATCATTATATATATATCATATCCATACTTCCATACTTTAATATTATAAATGCGAAAGCTCATATTTTAAAACAAAAGGCAGATAGACCGCGCGGAACACTGAGAGTTAAGCCAAAAAAGCAAATACAAATTCAGAAGCGAATAGCTACAATCACGTACTTGTATTTGCTTTTGAATTGGTATTTGTTTTTTTTAATTGTTTTGTTTAACGATGTGCGTTTCGTGCTATACTGACTCGTGTCAGTACAGCACGAAGTGCATTGTGGGCATTGGATTTTGAATTTATTTGCTTTTTTTGTTTCACTGTCAGTTTTTGGCACGGTCTATCTGCGAAAGTAACTCTGTCTGTTACGCTTTCATGACGAAATTGCTGAACCGATTTTGATGAAATTTGGTACGAAAAAAACTTGAACCCTGGGGAAGGACATAGGCTACTTTTTAACCCACGACTTCGTCTGCATTCGCGATAACCAACATCCACGCGGACGCAGTCGCGGGCAAAAGCTAATGTTTTAAGTAAGCGGTAAGTATACTTCTAATATTTATATACTAATCTTTCTGTCCTTGTTCTATGTCACTTGTGGAACACATTCTCTTCTTCGGTTCCCTTCTGTCAAACGTCATGCTCACACACAATTCATCCATCGTTTCTTTTGATCTTCCTCTCCCTCTCCATCACATCAATCCATCGATATCACTACATATTACAAAGTCCTACGCCGCGTCTGTCTGTCGGCCTGTTCGCCATTAACTCAAAAACTCCAAAACAGATTTTCATGCGGTTTTCACCAGCAGACAGAGTGATTCATTAGGAAGGTTTAGGTGTATAATTTGTTACGGTTTTTTGTATATTGGTTGCAATATGACGATAAATACACGTGCAAAGTCGGGGCTGTTTGATAGTATAGAGTAATTTCAACACAATTGTAATTTCCCTAGAAAACTTAGTGAAGAATCATCATCATCATCATGTCAACCTTTAGACGCCCACTGCTGGGCATAGGTCTCCCCCAAGGGGGGGGGGGTTCGGCCGTAATCGCAGTAGGTGTTATGGTAGTCAGAAGGATGCTGCTGCCCATCCTCTGGTCAAAATCCTCCTGTCGCCTTCTACGACACCCACGGGTAGAAATGGGGTAGTTGCTACTCGCAGCCGGCACCACACGGTAATAGTGGCACCACGGCATTAGTGAAGAATATTATTTAAAACATAGAAATGACTTCAAAGTTAAACTGAGCACTCTTTTCCATGCACACACGCGGTACCCAAACTTTACTTTGATGAAACGTAAACAACATAATGTACCCACTGCGAGTGAAGCCACAAAAGCAAATACTAATTCAATAACGAATACACACAATCTCGTGATTGTATTCACTTTTGTTTTTTTTTTGTTTTTTTTAACAATGTTTGTTTTGGTTCGTGCTGTACTGATTCGTGTTAGTACAGCGCGAGCGCGAAACGAATTGTAGGTATTCGTTTTTTAATTTGTATTTGCTTTTGTGACTTCACTCTCAGTGTTCCGCAAGGTCTATCTGCCTTTTGTTTCATAATCTGAGTTTTTCACCCTAAAGATATTCAAAAAGCATAGGCGGGAACCGAAGGTTTCGCGAAGTCAATGCTTAAAAAAAATAACCACGAAGGGAAGAGTTGCGAAAACTTGTTTGGATAATACAATTGTGTCAAAATAATTTTGGGTAAACGGCAGGATCCCCTCAAAATAATTATACTCGCTCAACCCCCCTTCCCCCACATACTAAAGCAGAGAGGGGACCGGTGTCCCAGTTCTTTTTTACACTTGTTTTTTTTTGCATTTGTGAACCATGTGGTATTGCAGATGTTCATAGCAAGTGGCATCAATTGAGCCAAGGGCATGTTTGCTATCCGATGTAATCCATTCTGATATAAAAAAATCGAAAGATTGTTTGTTTGTTTGTTTATTATGCTTGTACGGCTAGATTTCTATATCGATTTTGAGGAAGGAGAATTTTGTTACAGAATGAGCTTCAAGTACTAGAATACGTTTTGATCCGCGATAACCGACAATCATGTGGACGGAGCCAGGGTCAAAAGCTAGTCCTATTTAATTTATATGTTATTTTATTTTATAACAATAATATGTGGGGACATTTCACACATGCGATCTGACCCCAAATTAGGGAGACCCTGTACTATGGGTGTCAGACAGCTGATATACATACACAAATACATTTTAAATACATATTATATAGATAAACAACACCGAGACACAAGGCAAACACAAGTGCTCATCACACAAATGTTTAGCCTGGGCGGGAATCAAACCCGCAACACGCTACGCAGCAGTCGATCGCTCAGCCAATTTTTTTTTTTTTGGTACTGGGTGGAAAATCCTCATGGATGTCCTCCGCCCTGCGGCGGGCGGAGGGGTCTGTCGGACTCTTACTGACTAAAAACCACCCCGGTGTTCCATCTCACACCTACGTCGGGGGTCACGGGAACTGGAGATACTTCCGCAACATCGCTCAGCCCCTGCGCCAACCGTGTTGTCAAATTGTGTGTTAAATATACACATAAATAACCGATGTTATATTTATTCATAATAATAATAAAAATGGTACTTGAGTAGGTAACACACGGTAAAAGAAAACATCAGAATTATTTGACTCCCTTGTAAAGGCTAAGCACCAGAGCCTTAAACATCGTCGCACGGTTGCCAGCCTATCAGTCTTTTATTGGGTACATTTCGGAGAGTGTGCTTTAGAATTGCATAATTTAATTCCCCTGTCCCCATTTCATCATCGGACGAGCAGAGATACGGCGAAGCTACACCGCTGTATGGTTGAAGTTCCACGTTCTCGAACCAAGCGCTTTGTATCCACATTTATTGTGCGAACTGCCAGACTGTGGAATTCACTGCCCGCTAAGTATAATCTGGGTATCTCAAGGCACGAGTGAACGGGTTCATACTAGGCAAGCGAGCTTCCCCCTACGCCACATCATCACTTAAAATCAGGTGAGTTGCGACAAAAGCAAGCTTAATAGAAAATATTAAAAAAAAGAATTGTCGTAGTAGCATCACGGTCTAGCATTTTTAAGACGCAATTTCTTGAAAGTTACTTAGATTAACAGCAGGACTAAAGTCAAAGTCAAATTATTTATTTCAATTACCTAAACCATTAAAGGCACTTTTGAACGAGCTAAAGTGAGATTGAAGTGCAAAACTCCATCGATATATTTCTAAAGTTATTACCTAAGTTTTTACAGCTTTCAGGTATCGCTTTAGACTATTAATTAATCAGTGAATTTCTTCGATAATGTTCAAAGAGAGATAGAGAAATATCCGTTTATTATATGAGAATTTTCTTCAAACTAAAAGTCAAAGTCAATCTATTTATTTGTGCGATTCCTGGTGATTCCACCACACGCACTCTGGTGTATACAACAATGGCAAATTTACTATTATTGTATACAGAAATATTGTTGTATACGCCTTACTAAAGGGTAGATTATTGAATTTCTGTAAAATATCTGTAAGACCTGTTCTAACCAGAAATCATCATCTGCCTAGCCTATATAGTAATTTAACAATATAAGACATTTACACCGTAAAATACAGTACAATTCTAATAAATTAAAAATCTTAATACTCCGTTTACAATAAGATTAGACATTTAAACAAACCTTTTTTTTACAGTCCCTTCAACTGATTTTGACTTCTATTCCGTAGATTAAGCCTGCGGAATAGAAGTCAAAATCGGTTCTATTCAATTCTTTCAATTCATTCATTCAATTTAATACTAGATTTTAAAGTGGTAAAAATAATTTGTTTGTATTTTTGTATGTATATGGTCTACAAATTACTTATTCGGCCGGGAGTAGTATAAATGAAAGTCCAGAAGGTTAGGTAAAACTTGGTGTCTATATTGTTGGTAATAACTGCACAAGTTACACTGATATTTTAAACAACTGCTCTACACAAAAACTTGGAGACGACTAAGGTAGCGGGGAGTCGCTAATCGGAATACGAATCGTAAGCGTCGTCTCTGGTTACAAAAGGTGTGTGTGTGTGTCACTACAGTATTCCCCCCAAATTTTGGCAAAAAAATTTTTACTATTTAATTACAACATCCAATGGTACATAAAACAACAACCTGTATGTCAGTTATGCAGAATTGACTGAATACAATTATGAGCGAGTCAGCGTATTGTGCTGACGATAAAGAAGGTGTTACCTTACATAATATGTGTTATTGTTAACCAACTTAAAAATAAAGGTATTAAACATTTTGTAGTACACATAATTTTACCTTTTAGCTACATTCTAGATTTATTTCTAAACTAAATCATTAGGTATACAGATGAACACTGGTTACATAAAGAAAATCTTAATTAACGATTAGTAGGAATGCTGAGCTGGTTGAGTTGGAGTTTGTTTAGCCGGTGCTGGCTGTGACTGACCTTTTTCCAATGCCGACACAATGTCTTTCACCAAAACTTTCTTAACTCTCCGTCCACATAGTTTGCAGCCGATGAGTACACAGGTCACTATTAATACTGCAACTATTATGACAGTGAAAACGCTATAAATCTCCAATTTCCTTTCTAAATTAGAGGTATTCCTTGCGTTGTTGGCTCCATTTTGAGCGATTATTACTTCAGCGTTCCTACTGCGTGCGTTACCCATTTTACAACAATATATTTTTCACTTGTTGAGAATATAATAGATGTGTATCCGTATATGGAAATTGAAATACAAATGATGTTTGAACTTATATATCTAACTTTTTGTTACCTTAATCACCTACTTTCAGAAAAATGTTGTTGTGTCAAAAAATGCAATTGATCAGTTTGCATATTTATTTTGTCAAAACAAATTTTTCTACGTGTTTGCACTTCTCTGTAAGTGTAAACTACAAAAGTACTGTTTCGTATACAATTTTTAAGTTGAAAGAATGTATTTAAGAACTAGGGTAACAAATTTATTTAAAAAAAAAAAAATACTTATAGTTAAAAAACTTATGGGAGTACTCCATCTAACTACTTTGTAAGTCTAAAGGTTAACTAACTATTCATTTGATAAGTTATGTGTCATCGGAAAAACGTGTCTTTTTAATAACTCTGCCATATCGCGAAACCACCGGCGCGGGCTTAGAGTCAACATTGTCTTTGTCTGTGACTGTACTGTTTTTTGATGACGCCTATTCATTTGATAAGTTATGTGTCATCGGAAAAACGTGTCTTTTTAATAACTCTGCCATATCGCGAAACCACCGGCGCGGGCTTAGAGTCAACATTGTCTTTGTCTGTGACTGTACTGTTTTTTGATGACGCATGACTTGTCTCCTGACTGTCGTCTGTTACATTTTGTGTATCATTATCTAGCACAAAAGCTGGTTTCAATCTATCAATAGAAATACGTACTTGTCTATTGATTAGATCTACTACATAATATTTATCAGCCCTGCTTATGACGCGGTAAGGGCCATCATAAGGGGGTTGTAAAGGTTTGCGTACCGTGTCGTTGCGCACAAAAACATATTTGCAAACTTTCAATTCGGGGTGGACAAAGGTAGTCCGTGTCGAACTCTCCCGGGAGGTTGATTTGAACCTGCTAATCGACTCTCGTAGTTTCCCTACGTATGTGTCTAAATTTATATCAACGTTGCGATCAGTATCGTAGAAATCTCCTGGCAACCTAACATTACGACCATAGACTAATTCTGACGCGCTATGTCCAGTATCGCTCCTGATAGCGGTTCGTAGTCCTAACAAAACGGTAGGCAAATCATTTACCCATGAGTTTGTACTCATTGTAGCCATTAAAGCGGCCTTGAGTGACCGGTGCCACCTTTCGACGATTCCGTTACTTTGCGGATGGAATGCCGTGGTCCGGGTCTTCTCTATACCTAATATTTTCATTAGTTGATAAAACAAATTACTCTCGAATTGTCTGCTTTGGTCACTGGTAAGTTTTACAGGGCAACCAAATCGAGAGATCCATCCTTCAAATAGGGCCTTGGCAACTGTTTCTGCAGTTATATCCTTTAATGGTATGGCTTCCGGCCATCTCGTAAAACGATCAATAATCGTTAGGCAATACCTATACCCTTCCGCTGATATAACGAGCGGTCCTATTAAGTCAATATGGGTATGTTCGAATCTATCGCTAAATGGAAAATGTCCTAAGTCTGAAATTGTGTGTCTCTGAACCTTTGCTCTTTGACAACCTATACAAGCTCTAGCCCATATGCCTATGTCTGTGTTCATGCCTGGCCAAAAGTACTTTTGAACTATTAGTTTTTTCGTTGCTCGAATACCTGGATGACTCAGGTTGTGTACATTATCAAAAACTTTACGTCTAAAACTTACTGGTAAATAAGGTCTAGCTATTTCTTTTGACATTTCACAATAAATTGATTTGTTTACCATTGGACTGGTTATTTTCTTAATAACAACTTTGCTGCTCGTATTACTATCCCACGCCATTCGTGTAATGTAATCGTCGCCTTCCTGCGCTACTGCTAATTCTGCGAAATCAATGGCGGTTGGGCAGCGTATTTCTGCGACACGTGATAACGAGTCAGCTACAACGTTCTGTTGCCCACCTACGTGTCGAATATCCGTTGTAAATTCGCTTATGAATAACAACTGCCGAGTCCGTCTAGGTATTTCTGCGTTACTGTTTAATTTGGAAAAGGCATAAGTCGAAGGTTTATGGTCTGTAAACACAATGAGTTCGCGATCTTCAAATAATTTTCTAAAGTACTGAATTGCCATGTATATCGCTAAAAGTTCGCGGTCATACGTACTATATTTCTTTTGCGTTTCTGATAATTTTTTAGAGAAGTATCCTAACGGTTGCCACTTACCTTCGATGTGTTGCTGAAGTACAGCGCCGACGCACGTGTCGCTTGCGTCACACATTAATGAAATAGGAACATCGTTACGGGGATGCGACAATGTAACCGCCTTCTGTAGACTTAGTTTACATTGTTCAAATGCTAGATTCGCGCTATCGTCCCATGGTACTTTAGACTTATCGTTTCTTTTGGAATGATGAATAAACTTATTAAGTTCCATTTGTGACTCTACTGCTTTTGGTATATGTGGTCGGTAGAAATTCAGCATGCCTAAAAACCTACGCAATTGTTCTATTGTTTCGGGTTTAGGGAATTCTACTATTGCCTGAACTCTTGAATCTAAGGGCTTAATACCGTTACGCGACACATGAAAACCTAAAAAATCTACTGTTTCCTGTCCAAATTCGCATTTGGGAATGTTGATAGTGATACCGAACTGTTGAAATCTTTCGGAAACAATTTTTAAATGCTCCCTATGTTGAGTGTCGTTGTCGCTGGCGATTATTACGTCATCGATGTATGTGTACAAGAAATCTAACCCCTGCAGTACTACGGTGCACATGAAACGTTGGAACGTTTGGGCTGCGTTACGTAACCCAAAGCTCATTCTGGTAAATTCGTATAGACCAAAAGGCGTAATTATTGCGGTCTTCTCTACATCACTCGGATTAATTGGTATAAAATGATATGCTCTGTTTACGTCTAATCGCGTAAATATGTTTTTGTTCGCTAATATGTAGGTAAAATCCTGTAGTCGCGGTACAGGGTATCGGTCCGGTTTGGTAATAGCATTAAGTCTTCTATAATCACCACAGGGTCTTATTTCACCGTTCTTCTTTGGAACGACATGCAACGGGCTTGCCCAACAACTTTTACTAGGTCTACATATTCCCATCTCTACCATACGCTGAAACTCTTCTTTTACTTTAATGTACCGATCGGGGGCTAAGGGTCTGGCCCTGGCAAAAACAGGTGGTCCTGTGGTCTCAATATAATGTAAAATTGAATGTTTGGGTGGGTCATTAAACGATGTAGGCCTAGTAATGTCTGGGTAAGCAGCGATAACATTATAATACGGATGTTTACTACACAAGGTTTTAATTGAAGGCTGTTTACTACTGACAATTGAAACGGTAATATTACATTCATTTACCTGATCGATCAATCTTTTTGTGCTGAGGTCCACTAATAGCTTGTGATAACTTAAAAAATCGGCGCCCAGTATAGGTTGCTTGACGTCTGCGACCACGAAGTCCCATCGGAAGCTACGACGCAATTGTAAGGTCAACACTAGGGTCTTCACGCCATACGTCTTGATTTCGGTGCCATTTGCGGCATATAATTTAAAACGATTACTCGGAGTTTGTCGATTTTTCTTGCTCACTGGTAAAACTGAAATATCCGCACCCGTATCCACTAAAAATTTATAACCACTATTCGAGTCTGAAACACACAGGCGGTGGGTAGATATAACGGTGCAGATCTCCGCCGTCAGCTGCACCGGTTCTAGTTTTCCGCTTTCTTTTCCCACGCAAAAGGTTTTACGCACTTCCGCGCTTTTTCGGCGTACCGGAAATGATAAAAACATAACCATTTGGGGTTCCTCGCTCTGTCCCGTGTATTGCTCCTCGTCCTTGATGTACGATATTGGCTGCGGCTCTTGCTACGAGATCTATCGTTGTTTTGTCGTTTTTCCAGCTTCTCGAATCTCGCACTTAGTTTAGCAATTTCGGCAAGTATCGCTTTGTCTGACGATGTCTGTTCTTGCTTTTCCACTATCGCCGCCACGGTGTTAGTTTTCGTTGCCTCGTGCACATCGTCAGCCACTGCAGCTAATTTCTCCAGGTCTTTATTCTCCGTGACCACAAGTAATGCTCGAACTGTTGACGGTAATAGGTTTTGCCAGAGAACCCTCAATGTATCATCAGGAACCTTATCCCGTGCCAACTCTTTCATCTTCCGCAACAGTTGAGAAGGTTTCTGGTCTCCCAGCTCCATCTCGCTGATGAGCTTCTCAATTTGTCTATTCTTTGTTTCTTCGAACATGACGAGTAATTTACGTTTTAGGGCTTCATATTTATTTGTTTCTGGTGGATTTACGAGGAAGTCGGTTATCTGAACCACGACGTCGTTTCCCAATTTCGACACTACTAGGTCGAATTTTGAGGCGTCTCCAAGTTTTTGCGGGGCCAACGTTGCTTCCGCCCTTATAAACCATACTCTCGGCTGATGCGTCCAAAAGTCAGGTATCCTTGACGACACTGTAATTGACGCCAGGTCGGCAACTTCGCTCGAGTTAGACGTGGCCATATCTTCTCACGATTGCGCACTCACGAAGTTCTTCACGAGGATACTAGTGTTCAAATAGTGTCACTTTCCTAGTTATCTCTTTTTTGAAATTACTATCACGTCGGGGTCACCACTTTTGTATGTATATGGTCTACAAATTACTTATTCGGCCGGGAGTAGTATAAATGAAAGTCCAGAAGGTTAGGTAAAACTTGGTGTCTATATTGTTGGTAATAACTGCACAAGTTACACTGATATTTTAAACAACTGCTCTACACAAAAACTTGGAGACGACTAAGGTAGCGGGGGACTCGCTAATCGGAATACGAATCGTAAGCGTCGTCTCTGGTTACAAAAGGTGTGTGTGTGTGTCACTACAGTAGTATTGGATCTCCGCAACTACTCAACCGATTTTAAAAATTCTTACACCAATAGGAAGCTACGTAATACGCATAAAAACAAAATAGGGATCCTAAAGAAAAAACACGCGAACGAACTCGCGTGGAATGCGCTAGTTATTAATATTATAAAGCTGAATATTTTTAAAAATATTTTTTTTTTTTTTTTTTTTATTAAGGAAGTTACGTTATCCCTTAGTACTACAGACTATATTGTACTATAAAAAAGAATTGAGAACCGTCAGCAAAATTCACGCAAATAAAGACGGGGTCAGAGGTCAGTATTATACCTACAAAATTGAGTGACACTCAATTTTAATAACTAACTTAACATGATATATCTAAAGTTACTTGAACTATGAACCTGATAGATCATTTATAGGGAGGAGACGTCAGTTTAAAACGATTTTTTTGGCATAGCCGAATTAAGGGGGCTATTGCTTTTCACGCGGAAGAAATCGCAAGCAAAATCTAGTCCATACTATATATACTTTTATGCTATAAATATATGTATACTATATTTACTAAATCCATACTTTATTAATATTATAAATGCAAAAGTAACTCTGTCTGTTACGTTTCCACGATTAAACGGCTGAGCCTATTTTGTTGAAAGTTACTATGAAAATAACTCGAACCCTGAGGAAGGACATAGGCTACTTTTTAATCCGCGATAACCGACATTCACACGGACAAAGTCGTGGAGAAAATCTAGTATTTAATAAGTTATAAATCGGCATAGTAACAAGTCATTTTACAATTTCAGTTTTAACAACTTCCCTGACGTCACACAATCAGAATATATCCCGTATTGTTTAGTTGTTTAACACAATAGCATATGGAAAAGTAATTAAACATCGTACGGCTATTAAATTGATTTAAAAGAAAGTTTGAATCTTTTACAGCTGCTGGATAATGGTTTTATAAAGACCAAGGTTGAGCTTGCACTATTTAAATCATGTTGATGGAAAAGGTTGACGGTATTAAATTAATGTTGATGCGTTTTACTGATATATTTTTGTGTTTTCTTACAATAGTTTAATAGCTTGGCAAGTCGTAGTTCTGGGTTTGAATTTCCGCTGTTAAACTTTTGAATATGATTGACTTCTATCACTATGGTTGATGAGAAGGGGACAATTTGTGTTGTAATTTTTTATTTAAAACTTTCAACTTGGGGTAGGCCTTTTCCCAGCAGTGGGACAGTCTATAGGCTAAAGAAAAAAAAACTTTCAACAAAAAGGAATTGGATAAGGCACAATTTTTTATGACTATTTTTGGTTTATTGTATTAGTTTTTAGTTTAATAATTATACATTTTCCTTTTTAATTATTCGTGTAAATATTGTATACATAAATAACGTAATAAAAAAAAATCTAAGTACGTATGTATGTAATCCCGAAGAGACCAAAATAATAGTTTGTTTAGTAATAAGTTCCTAATATAAACAAATAGTTACCTTATAAGTGTTTCAATCAGTATGATCGTTTGTAACGTTAGTTTAAAACTTATTGATCTTTCAAACAATTTTTTAAGAGTAAAGTTAGTATTTATTTTTATTTGTAGTTTTTATTCACCTTCACTAAAACACTGTCAATCACTCCATTTCACCATTTATCACAACTCCAATAATTTTTGCAATTGTTTCTTTATTATAAATTTCAAATTTCGAAAACAATTTTTCTCTATTCAAAAAGTGACTACCACAAGGCTCACAGCACTAAAAACTATTTTCTCTATTTATTTTAGTTTTTTATTTACTCGTGAAACTTTGATGACATCGGCCAGAGCTACGATGCGTCGTCACGGCCGCTCCGCTATCGCGCGACTGAAAGCTGAAAGCTGTAACTGAAACTTGTTTACATGACTTTATGATCATATTTATGTATTTTAAATGTATTTTTGTATTCATTATGAATTCCGTCAATGTTATCTGCAAATATTTGTGAAATGGGAAGGCGTGTACTTCCGTTTTTTGTGTTTCTTTTAAATATTGAAAATGTTCGAAGGTTTTTAAGGTGCTTTCTGATAAAGATAAAGTTTTAAGGCGCTAACAAGCGACTTTTGCAGATTTTGAACTGACAATCACGTCAAATGTGTAGTGTAAATGATTTGAAAAAAATAAATGTTAAACTAGAACATTATCTTAATCATTTAGTACTTATGTGAATATTTTTGATTAAGTTCATATTAAATAGTTAAATTAAATCGTGAAGTTGTGTCTGACGCGGACAAAACATTGATAATCACACAAAATTTTTCGACTAAACTTTGAGAGTTTTGAACGCAGCGCATACGATTCTCTGGTCGCTCAAGGTCGCCGGCGTATATCGTCGCTTTAATAACATTAAGGTTGCCCCATCGTGTAATACACTACATACAGGGGGCTTGTGTAAATGCCATTCAGATGCATCGGTCATTGTTAAGCTTCACTTGCCGCGGTCAACCTGTAGATGGGTGACCAGCCATTTCATACTGAGAGTCCTCCATGCTTCGAAAGGCACGTTAGGTCGCTTTACATGTCTTGGCTGTCATTTTTAGATCTTTGACAGTCGTTATGGGTAGTCAGAAGCCAGGAATTCTGAAAACCAGGTACCGTAACCAGGTATCGTATCCAGGTATCTTGTTACCTAGTTTACTGGGTTGCAGAGGTCAGATAGACACTGTTATTCAGCTTCATCTGGTTAGACTGGAAGCCGACCCTCATGTAGTTTGAAAAAGGCTAGGCAGATAATGAACGTGTAATCATTACACAGTATAAAACAAAGTCGTTCCCGCTGTTTGTACGTTTAGATCTTTTAATAATAACAATAATCGTTTATTTTTAGGCATTAGTACCCATAGATTTACAAAAACTAACTTACATACTAATAAAATATAAAAATTAAAAAAGAGAAAACCATAGATTCATAATAAAACAATGCAACACATTTATTTTAATTCCCTCAGCAAATGGACGGATTTAAAAATAGCAGTAACAAGTCTATTGTTACTTGCAACCACTCGAGTAAAAAAAAATAAAAAAATAATCGCAACGGATTTTAATGCAGTTTTCAGCATAAAAAAATTAAATTTATACGTATAGATTGATCTGCATTGCACCCGTGCGAAGCCGGGGCTAGTAGGTACTTTAATAAATTATATTTTATTCGATCACGTATCTGTCACCGCTGTTTAATTTTTAACTACAGCTTTAATAGGTTATTAAATATGTTTTATGCCTTTGAGCTTTGAAGTGAACAAAGAGCATAAATAAAGAAATTAGCGTGATACTTTTGTCATTGTTTTTTTTTATTTATCAAATTATTTATTTCAAAGACCGTTCAAAAGGCATTTTTGAACAACATAAAAGAAAAATTGAATCTAGTTGCCCATTCCAAAAGTTAGTTTGGTATGTAGGTATGTACAAGAATGATAACAATATTTTGTATACCTATTTTCAGTAAATGTGTAGTTTTAGCTTCTGCCCGCGAGTTCGCCCGTGTGAATGGTTATCAAGGATACAAACGAAGTTGCAGATTCAACTTATGTCCTTCCCCAGAGTTCAAGCTACCTTTGTACCAAATTTCATGAAAATCGGTTCAGCCGTTTCATCGTGAAAGCGTACCTAACAGACAAAGTTACTTCCGCAATTTAAGAGCGTGTATTTGATTCGTGACGAATACTTCATGTTTTCGCGTTTTGCCCAGAGCAATATCGTAATGATGTGAGCAGATTATTTAAAGACAATTATAGTTTTAGAAAGATTAGTCTTGCTTTAGGGGACTACAGAGTAAAAGTATAATTTCACATTATGTTTTTTTAAAGCGAAGACAATCCTTTCATAGCGTTTTACCAAAATAAACGTCAGAGTTAACTTTCAGGACGAATCCAACCAAAATATGATGTTTTATGCGTTTTTACAACAGGATATACAGTCTCAAAGTACATAACAGAGCCAAAATTACGAAAATATTACTATTAGATATTAGTTCTGTGTCACTCTTATTTACCTGAGTCACTTATGCGTACAATTTGTGGTACCTATTATTAAAAATAAGACTGGGGACATATCCGATAAGGTCAACTATCGACCCATCTCACTTGCAACAATAACAGCTAGGGTACTTGACAGTATGTTAAATAGTAATCTCATACAGCACGTACACTTGCAAGATGCACAATTCGGATTTAAAGCCGGTCTGTCGACAGAGAGCGCCATATTGTGCCTGAAACATACTGTCAGGAACTACACAGAGAGGAGGACGAGGCGAGGACAAGAGCGCGTATTCGATTTAGCGCAACTCAAAATCTAAACGATTGCTAGAACGGCGTAGCAGCATTGACACACACTAGTACAATACAATGGTCTGTTTGCGTGCATCAGAAAAAAAAATATGCATGAAATAAGCACGAATCATTGAAATTGATCGGAAAACGACAGCGCGCGATGTTTTACAGTGCTTTTTAAAATAATTGTCTAAAATAAATGAGCTCGTATAATGGACTCAAAAATTTTCTTTATATTAAGCATAACATTTACTTTCATAAAATAAATATATCAGTTATGTTTTTTTTCAAATACTGATGAAAAAAATTGACAAAGTGAACCGATTTTCTACTTTTTCAATATTGTTTTTAAATAAATAATAGTAATATTTTCGTAATTTTGGCTCTGTAGCTGTCTTTATGCCTGTATATCCTGTTGGAAAAACGCATAAAACAAAATATTTTGGCATATTGTAATGGTTGTATTCGTCCAGAATGTTAACTCTGACGTCTCTTTTCGTAAAACGATATCAAAGAATTGTCTTCGCTTCAAAAAACCGAAATTAAAAATTATACTTTTACTCTGTAGCTGTCTAAATCAAGACTTAATCTTTTAGAAAACTGTAATTTTCTTTAAATAATCTGGTCACATCATTACAATATTGCTCTGGGCAAAACGCGAAAACAAGAAGTTTTCGTCACGAATCGAATTCACGCTCTTAAATGTTCCAAAAGAAAACTTAATAGTTAAATTTTTTCAGCTTTATTTATTAATTAGGCATGTATTTAGTAAACACTTAGTAATCATTGTAAGAAAGTTAGACAGCAGTAAAGGCTTATATTGTGACATCAAGTCTGTTTTGCTGGAGGTGGAAATAGGCAAAGGTGTAAGTATAGCACACACTGTCATTTTACCATTTTATCTGTAGTTTTTTAAGTATTTGTTTCTAGTCAATAGCCGTTCATTAGTAATAATTGCACTACGAAAACCACCCTTACTGCTACGACATAAAAGCGCTATAAGTGTCCTATTTATATCATGAAGTTGGCTGCACAAACAAAATACGTCCTTACTTTCCGTGGAGTTGTGGATATCAGCCAATTATACAAATTGGTTAGTTTCGATCAATAATCTTTCTACAAACTATTAATCATCATTAGAATACATAATTATGTATGTTTATCAAAGTCCTCAATAATTCTCCAACTCAAACTGTGAAATACTTGAACACAAGGCTCACAAACAGACTACAAAAGAATTTTCAGTTTGCCGAAATTGTATAGAAATGTGAGATTTCATGGTTATTGAACACAACAGGAACAGTAAGTAGGCCCATTATATTGTCATTTTTTAGAATGGAGACCGCGTTTGGGCAAGCGTAGGTGGAACGCCCTGCGCCATGATAGACCAACGTTTTGAAGAAGATGGCTAGCAGCAGGTGAATACGGGCTGACCAAGACCTGGTTGGTTGGCGATCTCTAGGGGAGGCCTACATTCAGAACTGTACGGCCATAGGTAGATATGATGCTGGCAACAAACCAGGTGGTCTTTCCTCAACACTGTGTCTGCTCAGCATCTGGATGTAGACATACATTCTATCAAGAAAGTACCGGAAATGAATTATTTAAAAAAAAATTGGTTGTCTGTAAAGTCGGTTTACTGACGATAGTTGAACGTGAAACGCGAAAGAATCATGCCGATTGTGCTTCTTTGTCGCTCATTCCGCGCTCTCGCTTGCACTTCAAGCCTTACATGGAACGTCTCAGAGCGGCGATACGGTAACGCCGCATGAGTCATGTTTTTTCGTGCGTGCAGCCGGCTCTATCGAATTATAAGACGTTGTCACGTCAAAAGCTCATTTAAAGGGATTGTCTAAATTCTTTTTGACGCTAAGTTGTCACCACTGTCCTCTTTACTCACGCGGAGTTCGATCGTCACTGGTTCTGTTTGTTCACAGTACGCCATTTTGTCAGTTCATGTCAACACTGCGTTTTGCGATTTTTTGTTTAGTTAAAAATATCGAACAAATAATTATTCGTCTTAAATGTTGCATTGCAAATAAAATGTCGTGTGCAGAAGCACTGAAAATGTTACATAAGACTTCTAGTGAATCGACCTTATCAAAAACACGTGCGTATGAGTGGTATAATTAAAATGTGGTCGATGTGTGGTGTAAGATTTGCCTCATTTTGGTCGGCCATCAACATCTTTCACTGAACTAACATCGCTGTATTAAAGGAAATGGTGACTGAAAATCGTCGTTTTAGTCTGGGAGAGATAGCTGCTGAAATTTTTGTATCTCAAGAATCAAATCATACCGTTTTAAACGATTGTTGTTTTTGTGCATAGTTGTACACCACTCCAATGCCGTCAATTTTTTTTTTAATGTATAGATTATTTTTCCGTCTAAGACGGTATTATTATTATTAGAAAAGTATTTTAAATAATTGTGATTTATTTTTCTATTTTTATATTTTTTATTTCAATCTTTTTCTTTTGTTTTATTTTTAATTCTAATGTTACTTATTCCTATGATCAAAATTATTTTATTTTTTAATTCAAATTGACATTTATAATATTAGAATTTTAGCTATTTAAAAAAAAGTTTTCCCACATAATTTTAGCAGAATTCCATTTTCTTTGCAATTTGTGGACTTGATTTTTTTTTTCAATTTCCTTTGTCTGACAGGCCTACCCTTCAACATAAATACAATGTAAGGAGCGTTATACCGTTTGTCATATTCTATGTCACCTTTCCAAGAATTGAAATAGGCACGTAATAATTTTCTCCCACGGCTTCCGTAAAAGGCTGTCTGAAATCTTGTAAGTTATTTACTTTACATACCGTGTCAAGGAAGGAAATTATTCAATAAAAAACAAAATATGTATTAAATATCTAAATTTATTGTATTGCCTTCAAAGTGACCTACTTTGAAGGCAAGGCCTTCCGTATAATAATACACTAACACCAACGAATAACCCAATAATAAAAACATTTTTAGACACATTTTTTGGAATCGACTTCAGTAGTACTTACCTTCCTACCGCGTCAGAAGGCGTCATTCCGAATCTCGTTGACTGGATTGCATGTCAAATTCGTAGACTCATGTCTCCTCACCAGTAACAATGCGTTTTCTGAATATAGGGTCGTCTTTCTAACACGTCTTCAGCAACCTTAACGCAATTGAGATTTTGCAGTCGATTAAAATCTTTTGGTACTAGTCGAGAGGCAACGCATTTCATGCCAAAACAATAGTTTAAAACGGTACGAATTGATTCTTGAGATACAAAAATTTCAGCAGCTATCACTCCCAGACTAGGATGACGATTTGCAGTCACAGTCAGTTTATAGCGATGTTAGTTCAGTGAAGGACGTTGATGACCACATTTCGACCACATTTTAATTATACCACTCATACGCATTAGTATTTTTGATAAGGTCGATTCACTAAAAGCCTTATGTAACATTTTTAGTGCTTCTGCACACGGAATTCTATTTGCAATGCAATATTTAAGACGAATTATTTGTTCGATATTTTTAACTATAGTAAAAATCGCAAAACACAGTTGACATGAACTGACAAAATGGCGCACTGTAAACAAACAGAACCAGTGACGATCGAACTCCGCGTGAGTAAAGAGGACAGTTGTGCCAACTTAGCGTCAAAAAGACTTTAGACAATCCCTTTAAATGAGCTTTTTAATTGATTCATTCCCGGTACTTTCTTGATAGAATTTAAATACTGAAATTTTTGACGTGACAACGTCTTATAATTCGATAGAGCCGGCTGCACGCACGAAAAAACATGACGTCATGCGGCGTTACCTCGCTCTGCGGCGTTACCTCGCTCTGAGGCGTTCCAAGTGAAAAGTGAATGTGGTGTCAATTGTTTATAGCAACGATAATTACAGCGATAAAGGTAATGATTCTTTCGCGTTGTCACGTTCAACTATCGTCAGTAAACCGACTTTACAGACAACCAATTTTTTAGTGACTTACAGAGCGTAAGGATTTATGCTACAATAATAGTAAAACTATTCTTCAGTGGTGGCTTGTAATTTTAATACACGGAGGCGTGAGACATTAGGTATTCATTATCAATGGGTGACGATTGCACTTCATCACCACATATTATAAATTAAAGTTGGTCAGACGATGGCTGGCCATCCTTTTCGTACCGAGACCCTTACGTACGTACCTCTGAAAGTTCGTAAAACCGTTGGTTCCGGCTGTCATTCGTAAATCTTTGACAGTCGTTATGGGTAGTCAGAAGCCAGAAAATCTGACAATCTGGCCAAGGGGTATCTCGTTACTGGGCTGTGGAAGTAAGATGGGCAGTCACTCCATATAAAACACTGGTATTCATCATCATCATCATCATGTCAACCTTTACACGTCCACTGCTAGGCATAGGTCTCCCCCAAGGGGTTCAGCCGTAATCGCCATGCTTGGCCGATGCACGTTGGCGATCGCAGTACGTGTTATAGTACTCAAAAGAACGCTGTTGTCCATCGTCTGGTCAATATCCCACTGTCGTCTTCTACGACACCCACGGGTAGAAATAGGGTGGAGCTATTAGTGACCAGCACCACACGGCTTACTGGTAAATATTCAGCTACATCAGATAGACTGGCATGACATAGTTGGAAAAAGACAGGCTACGAAGATGATGAAATTAAAATCATAAAACGATTTACTCAAACGTGCATAATCTACAGATTCTGTACTGCGTATATTTAAAATAGAACAATTTCTTTACTGGACACAAACATAGGTTACATATAAAAAAGATTTTCCTGACTTCTGCGCTAGTCAAAAATCAAAAATTGCGGACATCTACAACACATTTTTGGTAATTACATTGTGTTTCGCTTAGCAAATTTATTATAAAGTTCTCTTTTTACCCGACTACGGCAAAGCCAAAGGAGGGTTATGATATTGACAGGCTATGTATGTATGTACGTATGTTCATCTGTTCGCTCATAACTCCTAAACTACTTATCAGAACTGAACAAATGAGAAATCGTTAGAAGCGTCTTGATCGTCCGCTGGTTATAGGCTATATGACGTGTCACCGAATCCAATGTAGCGCCCTCTGGCGGACAAAAAAACCTAGATAAAAAAAAAATATGAAGACAAGCATACCGTGTTTGGTATCATTGGAAAGGGGTTCACTAGTACCTTTCAAATATATAATATTTAGTTGTGACATCACAAATTATTTAAAAAAAGGAAAGATAAAAAAAAAAAAATTAAGATACGCATACCGTGTTTGGTATCATTGGAAAGGGGTTCACTAGTACCTTTTAAATATATAATACTTTTTTATTTATTATTTTTATTCTGTGTGAAATATTTTCTTGTTTCGTACTTTTTAGATCACTTTTTGTTGTGGTCGGGTTTTAGTTTTTAAACTTTATTTTTTATAAATAAAAAAATAACGAATTTTAATTTTGAACTAAAAAAAAAGTATTTTACAAAATGTATTTTTCTACAACTATGATCACTTCTACAATTTTTTTTTCATAAATTCAGTCTATTCAGTAGACTGCAGTATTGTACGGAGTGGATCTTATACTGAATTTCACTGTTCATGCGTTACCCATATCAAGAATATTCGATCCTTTGTGTTACATCAATGGAGTCGTAAAACGTTTCGCTTTGAGTTATCGACCAGGGACCATTCGAAATCTATTATATGGGCGCCAGAACTAACTTCAAAAGGAAAGATTTAAAATATTTGTGATTTTCTTTATGAAAAGTTTTTGAAATCTTTGTCTCTTAAGCGATAGCTTAATATTTAAGTAAAGCTCTATTGTGTCCTACAGTTCATTTCTATTCCCAATGCCTTGATAATGCCTAATCGCAGATTTAACAGGCTTTCATCACTTTCTTAATACTATAAAGACTCCATTTAGTGAACACTTAGGAGAACGCTCGTTGTTAAAAAACTTTTCAAACGAAGTGGTAACTACTTATTATGTCTGTGCTGAAAATAGTTTTGCGAAATTACCTCCAAAGGTCAGAGAGACGTCAAAGGATTTTTAAAGCTGAAGTTATTTAAACATTTTAGTAAAAAAAAAATGGCCCTTTTTATCAAAAAACATCCATATTTATTTGAAATAGTTACGAGATCACGCAACAGAACTAGAATATTTACGAAGCTAAGTACGCAATATAAAATTACTCTTTATGGGAAAAGTACATTTGTCATGGCGCCTAAAATATATAATAAAATTCCCAAGGACATTAGAGACTGCAATAACATCCTTCAATACAAAAATAATTTAGTTAAATTTCTTAACGAACACTCATTTTATTCAGTAAAGGAATTTTTAGACTTAAAATGATTTTACTATGTTTTTATTATTTCTTTCCTCTTTACTGCTTTAAATAAAGTGTTAATGTCTGATTAAGCGCATTGTCAACTGTAATAATAATTGTTTATTGTTTAATTTATTTTTATTTATTTTTTTATAAATTGATCACACACTGTATCTATATTGTAAGACCTATATTGCAACCTGTGTATCACAAATAAACTGTTTGATTTGATTTGATTTGAAAACTTTAGTCCGTTTAATGGCAATGGGCAGGCCACATCGCTCGAAGAATCGATAACGATAACCGATGCGGAAGAAAAGTTCTCAAGTGGACTACGAACCGAAAGACACAGCAGGCCTCCCACCAGATGGACCGACGACATCGTTAAGGTCGCGGGTAACCGGTGGATGCAAGCGGCAGATTTCCGATCGTTGTGGTGTATAGGGGAGGCCTTTGTTCAACAGTGGACGTCTTCCGGCTGATGATGATGATGGAGTTTGGCATTCGAATTTCGACATCAATATGCTGAAGCGACTGTAATAATGTAATATCCTCCCGAATTATGGTCACGGTGGCCAAACTCAATGCAGATTAGCGAAATACGCAGAAGATAAGGCACCCCGAGATTCAGTTTGGTTAGATACTTTTAAGACATTAATACGAGCCCGCGTAGCGGGACTCCGTCGGCCTGTCTTCGACCGTCTTTATCTGCTCCATGGTTTGGTGCCCCAAGTCCCGAGTTCGTAGGCTACAAGTTTAACCAACTGCTACCGGCTACAACACCTAGTTCTAGCCGATTAAAGCTAGGCCAGGCCATACCTAGGCTAGGTATGTTATATATATATTCGTAATTTTATCTCTGTTTAACCTTTTTCATTTTTTTTTTTCATATCCACCTGTCATGTTATCTCTTCATCATCCTTGATTGACTGGTAGAGAATGCCTAAGGCATTAAGTCCGCCTTTGTACCTTTGTGCATGAAGTATAAATAAATAAATAAAACCAGGTGTAGCGGCACTTCCAGTTTAAGCCGTAACATATATGTGTATTTTATATTCCAGTCTCTTTTCATTTTGATTCCAATTCGGTTGGATTTAATGTCTCCGTAAGAAGGCGTGGGCTGTAATATACCTCGTGAACCGTGCGAATTTAATATCTCATATCTTTGAATTTTCAAATCTATTACAATTTCTACCTTTGATGAAGTTTATAACAAGCTAGCTTTAGTCCGCGACTACGTCCGCTTGGAAGACGACACGGTTGGCGCAGTGGCTGAGCGATCGACTGCTGCGCAGCGTGTTGCGGGTTCGATTCCCGCCCAGGGTAAACATTTGTGTGATGAGCACTTGTGTTTGCCTTGTGTCTGGGTGTTGTTTATCTATATATGTATGTATTTACAAAAAAAAAAGTATTTGTGTATGTATATCAGCTGTCTGTCACCCATAGTACAGGGTCTCCCTAGTTTGGGGTCAGATGGCCGTGTGTGAAAATGTCCCCACATATTATTATTGTTATTATTAATGTCGGTTATCGTGAATGCAGAAAATGTCGCGACTTAAAATACTAGGTTCAGCCTTTTCGTCGTGAAAACGGAACAGACTAATAGAGTAACTTTCGCATTTATAATATTAAGTATGGATTGTAGGATTTTCAAGTCTTGTTTCATTGATCAAAATTCGGCAGGATTGAAGTTCTCTATATGAAGGCGTGGGCGGTAATTCACCACGCGACGCTTGCGAATTTAATATCATATTGTCATGTCTTTAAATTTTCGAATCTACGACAATTTCTACCTCTAATGAAGATTATAACAAATTATTAGTCGCTTCGTCTGCACCCGTTTCCCTATTCCAGAACAGTGATTTATTACTATGAAGCCGCAACTGTCAAAATAAACACCTAAATTTTTAGGATTCCGTACTTCGAAAAATAAACTGAACCTTATGAGATCACTTCATTGTCCGTCTGCCAGGAACGAGTAGAGGTATCAAGTTGAAATTAATGTCAAATATGAAGGTCTGCAATCCTTTCCCATATCTTCCCGTGGGTGTCGTAAGAGGCGACTAAGGGACTTACCAGAGAATGGGCAGCAGCGTTTTCTGTGCCTTTGTAACAACTATACTGCGATCTCCAACCCGCCTGCCAAGCGTGGCGATTATGGCAAAACCCCGCCATTCTTGGGGGAGGCCTATGTCCAGCAGTGGACGTCTTTCCGCTGAAATGATGATGATGATGATGAATCACTTGGAGTGGTGAAAAAATCAAACTTCTAAGTCAACGCAATCAAACGATACGGCCGTTTATGCCTCGTTTATGCCGCATATTTTCACACTCGCAAAGGAATCAAAACCTATAGGGTACTGTAACACCTAGGCTACACTTGTACAGTCTGTGATAGCTGTTAACTGACCCACTAAAAGTTAGACGAATTTTAACCTTATGCAATTAGCAGTAGATAAGTGTTATTTGATACGTACGAACTAGAACGACTTGTTCAAGGTAGGCATATATTAAAGAATATAGTTATGCCAATTTAATCTTTAACACGTAACGATAAGGTAGATAATTATAGTGACTACTGTTTTGTCACATGATGGAGTTGTTAATTTCAACAATTTTTATAAAGTCTGTTTGGTCTAGTGGTTGAACCAGTGGAAAAAAGTGAGTCAACATGGTTGCGAGTTCGAAACTAACATTTTACTTTTTGTAGTTTTCAATATTCATTTATGTTTTATGAATTGAAAATACTATTTCTATTAGATTAAGAAAAGTAGATTTATATTAATAATATATAAATACAAATAACCACAAAAAATAAAAACAATAAAATTATGATAATGATAAAGATTTTATTCAAAATAAATAAAAATTAATTACTTACAACATTATAAAAGAAGTTAGAATACTAAACTACTTATGCTATGCGTGAATTTTCTGTTTAAGTTGCTAACGCGACAACAAAACAGTTCTTCGTTTCAATAGTGCCCATAAAATACCAATTTTTATTATTTTTTAAGTAGGTAAGTAATCTGATAGATGCTTTACAAAGTGTTGAATGTAGTGAATCAACATGTTACATTATGTTTAGAAATATAACTATAATATTTCTATTTTATAACAATAACATCACCACATTAACTTACTGTCATACATACCTACCTACTTATAAAATATTAGTCAAAACAGCACTAAATACTTTGATGTATTACATACTTTTTAGATTTTTTAAAAGTATTTTTAGTTTTAAATATGATCGTTAAAAGAACCTGCATCATTGTATGAAACACTTCCTTTGGAATTATGATAACAACAGATTATTTAACACACACACTGACGTAAGTATTGTTGACTGCAGGCGGTGATGCTGTCTTAATAGCGAAGTGGAGCACCATCTTTCTCTATAATTTGTTGCAAGCGGCTTCGCATACTGCACACCATGTTCCAGCAAGCATCACTTCCTCTCATGAGTTCCCACGTTGAAGTCACAAGTTGCGCCAAATTTTCTTTTGTCCTGACTTCTGATGAATCCCAGTTTAAAATCATTTGACCCCACAAGTTTTCTATTGGATTCAGATCAGGACTTTTAGATGGCCAACTTATTGTTATGACACCTTCTTGACTGGTTAGCCAATTTTGCACCACAGCATCTCTGCACGAAGTAAATATCCGTGTTTGGCTAAGCAACACGCACAGTCGGCAACATTACATCACGTAACATTTCCAAATATTTGCGACTATTAAATCGGCCTCCAATTTCCACAAGTTCTTAGTCATTGGTCCTGGAGAATCCTTTTGAACATTTCCTGTTTCTTTAAAACGCCTTAACCACAATATCACAGTATTTTCTGAAACAAAGAAAATAAACGGCGTCACTTTACGTTTAAGTATATAAAAAAAAATGTTTGTTTACGTCACGGCACAAGGAATAGCTAGATATAAAAACGTGGTTTAAAATTAGAAAAATACACTTACTGCTTTAATAAGTCTCCTTGCAATCTCTCTGATGCCCATATTCTCCTCGTGCAAATAGATTATTTTGTATTTTAAATAATCACTCAATTGAGACATGTTAATAAAGCTACAAAGATTATATTTAATAATTTTAAAAAGGCGTGGGCTATTCGCAATTTAGAAAGGCAACACAGAAAATGTTCGCCCGTAGTCATTGCAATTGTGCGTAGACTAGCTTTAGTTATAGTCACGGTATTTTTTTATTTTCCTACCCATATCCTTAGTAAGATTTGAATACCAGTTTTACAATGAATACGCATTTGTCTTTCAACTACCCACTTATTACAAGTTAGGTTAAAATGATAATTATTTTACAATACTGTGATAAACTTTAAGTCTTACCGCATAAAAATCAAAATTGCATAACAAGTAGTTATAAATTAATATCCTAATCCTAACGTTTTAAAGATCAATTTTGCGTGTCTGTTTTATTATTGTATTTGTTTATCGTGTAGCGCTAGTCAGATGAACTCATACAAATTGAATAACCCTTATTGTTACAGACAGAGGGTTTAAACTCGTTTGTTTTTAGGGTGGGTCAGGTAATAGCTATCACCCACTGTACCTTGTATCGTGTACGAATTACTGTAGAACTAAGCTACGTTAAATGAAAGGTACGAATAACTTGTAGAAGATTATATTAATCAGATTAACGAGAGGAACTTTATCAGACCGCAGCTCTGAGCTTAGCCGGGTCTAACTCTGACATCACATGTCATAGTATAAAAACTATCCTTCTACATTTCAAATATATTTCCAGAAGGTTCCAACCATAGACTAAATAGTTATGGCTTCATTACATAAAGCCTCTCTGCTGGGCAAGTCTCTACATCAGCTACGCCCCCTTCATGAATAAAAGGGACTAGTAGCTTTTATTCATGTTCTGAACGTTCTGGAAACCAATACTAGTTTACGAAGTAATAGACTAACTAACCTTACAACTACCTAATCCTATCGGAAGGTCCCTACTCTAAAGAGGGAAATTACAATGAGGACGTCTCTGTAGAGATGGTTTAATCCATGACGCATGGGGTAATCAACTAAAAGAATTAACGAACAACAAATACGCTCATGCCATCATGTCCAAACCCCACTCTACCAAAACCCTCTCGAAAGGGTTAGAGTGCATCCCGCTAAACAAAATGATATGGTCAAATCCATGTCCTCCTTTCTTGGTGACCTACATTTCTTCCTATACGAGGTTTACAATTAAAT
Source organism: Charanyca ferruginea (assembly GCA_947361185.1). NCBI lineage: Eukaryota > Metazoa > Arthropoda > Insecta > Lepidoptera > Noctuidae > Charanyca > Charanyca ferruginea. Next base: position 28,043,431 of record OX376061.1, on the reverse strand, counting down.
GAGAAAAGACTAAACTCGAAACAAACTTTGTTCACTTAATAAACCATGCGTGTCATCGACAGCTTACGCAGAGATAATACTCTGTTAGCGTAATTGGCTACGTCAGTGAACGAGGCCTGTAGGAGTCCTACGCTAACTACATCATACAATCTACTAAGTAAAAAAAAGGAATAAGATACACGTTTTTGTACTTCAAGAAATGTGGGCACCATTCACCCATCAGTCTTCAGCTCGTAGTAAATATGAAAATACAAAAAAACACGCATTATTATCATGTCGAAATATTTCTAATCACATACATAACAATACACCTAGCATCAACTGTCCATCATGACAGACCTAAATAACCATGGCAACTATGCTGTATAACATCCAATAATTAATAAAATGACAAATAATACACAACCTAGAATTATTATAAACAAAAAGTTTATATTTAATTATATTTGTCGTAACCTATATAGGTATGTCAAGAATTATTATAAACAAGAAGTTTCAATTCAATCGTATCCATAAAAGATATTATGATACAAAACTGTTTAGAGCTAGCCATAAAAATTAAAATAAAATCATCTTTCAAAAATTGACAATAATAAAGTTTACCTAAAGGAGAGTTCATACTACCGAATATTTTCTTCATCAAAGCTAGTCGTAATAAATTATTTTTAACCGACTTCGATGGAATGAGGTTCTCAGTTCGACCTATATATTTATTAATATATTTTATTTTTATTTTCCTATGCTTCGAAATTAATAAGGATTTAAAACTCATACGTGTTATATATTTATTTATCACAGCAGGTTGCGGAACCATATTATATAATTTCACATCACGCGTGACCTTACTATTCGCTTCAATATAACTTTGGCTATCCGCGACGACGACGCTGACGATGTCTCGCGACGACTCGACGACAACATTTTCGTCCACCTCAACGAATGCCTTACCACTCGTCTTGCATTCTACCATCACCAAGTTCTCTTCCTGAACGTCAGTGACAACACTATCTTGTACCTGCTGGTACAAAACATTAACTACTTCTTCTTCTTTCGGCACCTCGACATCAGGTTGCTCTGAAAGATTTCTACTTAATAAAATAATCGGACCGGACTGACCCGATTCATCCTTCTCTTCCTCGTGTTCTAGAGGGGACGAGACAGACTCCTGTGCCTCATTTTCATCTAGGCTGCTCTCTGGACAGCTAGACACAGCAACCACATCTTTTTCAACACTGCCTGCTTGGCAGCCATCTTTTTCATTTCTCTGGGAAAATGAACCATTAATATCCACAGACTTAACTTCTTTCGTCGATTCCACTACTGGAATTACGGCTTGCTGCTGTAAGAGTTGCCGCTTCCTTCTAGCGGGCCAATCTTTAGCGAATTCTTCCCTTAACTTATCGCAAGTCTCCTCGAAAGACATGCCATACTTGAAGAAAAGTCGGTAGTAGGCGTTTGCCGTACTCTTCATAAAACAACCCAGAAGTACTGGATAACCGGCTTCCTCCCATTCTTTGCGCTGTGCAACCGCTTTGAACTGTTCGAGGAAATCATCGAACTCCAAACCCTGAATACCATAATAATAGGGCATATCTTCCCCAGGGAAATAATCACGATCATGACGATACATCGTGGTTTATTATTATTATAATAACATTTGAAAAACGACACAAATACTTCTCTGTATTTCCTTTTATGCGATGCCGTAAAATCGCTCGTCTGCACTGCACTTTATAATATAGAACGATTATACGTACAATTCTTCGCTGCTATACCAGCGTAATCATCAATCTGGCCCTCTTAATAGGCCTTACAGCTACTGCTGCTGGAATATTAAACGCTCTGGGGGCGAGCACTCGCTTTGCGCATCTGAAAAAAATACTTCTAACCGGCGCCTCTCGCCAATTTGTAACACTTCGGCTACACTAGTAGCAAGTACGATCTATCGTGAGTCTAAGCTACGTTGAATAAAAGATATGATCGACTTGTAGAAGACTATATTAATCAGATTAACGAGAGGAACTTTATCAGACCGCAGCTCTGAGCTTAGCCGGGTCTAACTCTGACATCACATGTCATAGTATAAAAACTATCCTTCTATATTTCAAATATATTTCCAGAAGGTTCCAACCATAGACTAAATAGTTATGGCTTCATTACATAAAGCCTCTCTGCTGGGCAAGTCTCTACAGTACTTTCCGTTGACGTAGAATCATGAAATTTAGCAAGAAACAATATCATTAAGAGCGCCCTTCCCCATCGAACGAACTCCAACGCGAGCGTGATTGAATTTTTTTTTGTTTCAACCAACGCAATGCTCGAAAACAAACGAGTGAGTGAGAACGCGATAACATCACAGGAAAATTGGCGCGCGGAAATTTCACAAAACTTGTTCCAGGACATACGTGTTTTTGAAAAAGCCTTACAGGTGTTTGGTAATAATGTTTGTTATTTAGAATCACCATTATATGTGCAAGGTTTGTATGAAGCTGTTTTTTTTACATTTTCAATGTATGAGTGCATTATAAACGGCCAAAGTTCAGATAAAATTGAGCAAAAAAGCTGATTTTCGGACGTGTTTACTGAATTAGTTTCTCAAAAAAGTTTATTTTTGTCTTCCTACAAACCTAGATTTTAACCACAAGATACCCGGGTGTTAAAAATATTTAGGAAATAATTTGTTATAACGCCGTAATCGCGTACGAGCGTTTGTATGGGAAATGTGACGGGATGGGCGCTCTTAAGCATAAATAAAGAAAAAAATTCGAAAACCGTAAGTAGTTTTGTACGGAACCATAGTACGACTCGCACTTGACTGGCTTTTTCTTGTAGTTTTAGACTAGAGGTATCAGTAAATTTTTGGCTAGACTTTTCAAAGCAAAAAGATATAAATGATTGTCTTTTTTGTCAGTGTTTAAGTTTTCCAGTGTTTTTACTGATGTACCAACGCGTTTATAAAACGTAATTGGTTTTATATTTCGAAAAAATACAGTGTCATTATTTGATAGACAATGAGCTATCTATATTGTTTTGTTATTGATGAGATTGTTAATCAATCGCTTTAGATGAAAATTGGAACGTTACATGGGTAGGGTCGACACGTGTATAGGCGCGCTAACGTAAAATATGGCAAAATCATTCGGTTAGAGTCGATTTTTTGAGTTGGAAATACGAATATCCTCTAACATATTGGTTTAAATTTTGTCATCATCAGCCGGAAAATGTTCACTGTTGAACAAGGGTCTCCCCCTCAGATTATAATAATAATAATAATAATAATTCATTTATTTCAGGCTGCATAGGCCCATAGATAAATACCTTAACCTAAACATACATATTTTTTTTTTTTTTTTTTTTTTTTCTTTTGATAGGCATACGTTTGACCACTATCTCACCTGATGGGAAGCGATGATGCGGTCTAAGATGGAGCACGGTTGCCTAGAAGTAACCTATTCACTCTTGCCTTAAATATAATTTCTAACTTGTGTTAATAGGGACGACTTAAGACTATGTTAGTAGCACTTCACTAAATTGAACTAAGTTGTGTGTGTGCTGTCCTGTGGCACTTGTCCGCGGAAGCGACGGAACACCACGTCCTGCGGCCAAAAGTCTTCTTCCATGACGAGGGGCAGGAAACAATTCGGTACTCGCACCACAAACGCCTTGAAGTTCTGATAGATCGACTAGATACCGCACTACCTAAATGCAATAGCTCCGTGCATGGGACAACTCAATATTGTAGTGTGTATTTTTTTTTTAATATATTGTTATAGGCTTGCGTTTGACCGCAACTTACCTGATCTTATGTGATCATGCGGCCTAAAGTGGAGCACGCTTGCCTAGGATAAACCGGTTCACTGTATAAAACAAATAATTGTAATGAATCTAGTGTGTATGAAAAATTGTGTTTCTAATTGACAATTTCCACCTGACACATTGGTTGCTACGAGACAGGCTCTGATAAAATACTAAGCCAAAATTTGTATTTTGGTTTAGTATTTGTTGTCCCATTTGAGAAGTATGTCGGCAGTATTATAGAGAGCGGGTTGTCTATATTTATGTTAAATGAGATGCAATAAACTGTTAATTTATATATTGGAGATAAAATAAGTGGTTAGAGGAAATACAATACCGCTCCACAGGAAGCGCCTGACCGTCCCTGTCATAGTATAAAAACCACAGATATATATTATAGACCTAGATAACGCAAGAGCAACTACTTCGCGTGCCTAGTTTCGTGCCTAGCTTACATACAAAAATCGTAAGTTAAAAAATAAAGTAAACGTTTCCTTCCATCGATCGGTAAGTCATTTTGTGATTAATATTATGCGTAATTAATTTAAAAAACAATTACTTTTAATCCAACACCCTCAGTAATACCTGGTAATACCAAATTTAAGAAAAATAAAACATTGTGATCTCATAATAATAGGTAGTAAGAAAATGCCACGCTTGGTTTTCATACAGATCGTGATACTTGCATTATCTAGGGTCTATCTACATCTGTGATAAAAACTATATTCTAAATCATTCGAATATAATCGAATGACAGTTACATTCTAGAAGAATGCATAGTGTTTTTCTATAGACCAAATAGTTATTGGCCTACATAAAGCCTCTCTACTGTATCTAGTCGTAGTGCGCGGAGTCCTATCAATAATCTTAGAACGCCATAAAACGCTACAACTCACGACAACCTGCCGCTTGCATTCACCGGTTACCCGCGACCTTGACGATGTCGTCGGTCCATCTGGTGGGAGGCCTATCAACGCTGCGTTACCCGGTTCCTGGTCGCCACTCGAGAACCTTTCCCCATCGGTTATCGGTTCTTCGAGCGATGTAGGGTGCCCACTTCAAGTTGCATATTCTGAGAGCTATGTCGGTGACCTTAGACAATTTTATATGTTGACGACATGGTTGGCGCAGTGGCTGAGCAATCGACTGCTGCGCAGCGTGTTGCGGGTTCGGTTCCCGCCCAGAGTAAATATTTGTGTGATGAGCACTTGTGTTTGCCTTGTGTCTGGGTGTTGTTTATCGATATGTATGTATTTGTGCATGTAATTCACCTGTCTGACACCCATAGTACAGGCTCTCCCTAGTTTGGGGGCAGATGGCCGTGTGTGATTATGTCCCCACATATTATTAATATATTATATGACAAATGCAATAAGCATCACTGCTTGATTCCTATCAAGCAGTATATTCCTATATAGGTCGGGGATTGCAACTAAGTTAAAGCCGTATGGAATCGACCACGGTTAAGTTACGCTAGCCGTCCTTGAATGATTGACAATCCATTTCGCAAAGCCGTTGGTCCTCTATCTCATCATCATCAGCTGGAATACGTCCACTGTTGGACAAAGCTCCCCCATAGGGAGGGGGGTTGCCATAATCCCCACGCTTGGCAGGCGTCTTGGAGATTGCAGTAAAGTGGTTAAGTACACGGAAGCCGCTGCTGCCCGATTTTCGGATTTTCCCTTAGTCACCTTTGACGACACCCTCGGTATGAAATGGGGAGGTGCTATTTTAGCCCGGACACCCGGACACCCGTCCTCTATCTACCTACTACTAATACACACAAACATATACACACATACATACGTACAAACACACCTCACCTCTATTATTCTGATACTTATTGTTATGTCTGGGACATTGTTTTCTTAATGCTAAGACGGGCGTTGATAGTTGCGACACCGTTTTCCCTTATGTAACTATTTGCCAACTGTTTTTATGTTCTAAAATAAACCTGTTTTTTATCTTTGAAAGTCGTTAGTTAGTATCTAGTCCAAGGGGTATGGTGTTACCCAGTTACTGGGTTGTGGAGGCCAGACAGGCAATCGCTCTATATAAAACACTGATACTCAACTGCGACTGTTTAGACTGGACTGGAAACCAACCATAAGATAAGCTAGGCAGATGAGATATTTATTGGTCGGCTGCGGCGCGCCCGTGCAGAGAGACCACTCAGAACAAACCGACATTTTTAGCACGCACACATTGACATTACACTTATAGGCATTCTCAAGCAGTTCCAAGCAGACTGCAGTATCGAATGTCACGTGTTGTCTAAATTAATAAATGAGATACATTGACATTTCATGACGAACAGGAAAATTTTGTTATAAAAAAAATGCAAAGAGTTCCAACCAATGTCAATGAAATTTCATATTGTCACAAATAAAACCTACAGAGTCAATATAGTAGCAGCCCTAGTGAGTCTGGCAAGTTTAGGTAATTATTTTTGAAAATGGCGGGAGCGGACTTTCTAACCTATATATTTTGTGCTTAAACCGCTTGACATTTGGAGTCATTTTGTCACGATTTAACTATTGTAATTAGACATTCAGCTCTAAGACCCCCCCCCCCCCCTCCTGCATGTGGGGGACGGGATTTTCCATTTAAAAAACCATCGAATTTACATTATTTTCACTGCGTACGTTCTCGCTACGCATGGTTAGGAGATAGTATGAGTTCAATGCAAAGTCATGCTGTTGGTGTTATTTGTTTAACAAATAGATAAAACAATCACGTATATCTCATGAGTTCAATTCAATAGACATTCTTTTCCTTAGTAAAAATGAATTTAAGAAGCAAATCCAAGCAGCCCTAAAGGATCAGCAAATATAAAATTATTTTAATGTAGTTTTTTTTTATATAATAATAATAATAATATGTGGGGACATTTCACACACGGCCATCTGACCCCAAACTAGGGAGACCCTGTACTATGGGTGTCAGACAGCTGATATATATACATAAATATATTTACACACAAAGATGCAGTTGAGGTTTTTACAGTTGGCAAGTTATTTTGTAAATGAATTGGACCACGGAACTCTCAAAAGGTGTTGTGGTCCAACTATTCTTAAAGTTGGACAACTGCCCCTAGTAAAGACCCATGGTCCAACTAGTTGGACAGAGCAGTTGGACCACTGCCCCGGAATGATATTTACAAATGTACGCACACTAAATTACTTTTTTTTTTTTTTTTTAATTCAGATTTAAGTTTTGGGACACTGACTGATGTAGGTATCTATTGTATCTGTTGCTTTGCTAGCTAGTTTTAATTAATTTTAATTGTAATCTGTGGAGAACGTAGTGGGTAGCATGATTGTTAAAATGTAGGTAATATTTAGATATAAAGACTATTTCTTATTGTGCTACTGTTTGTTTTTCCTTAAATAAATAAAATAAAATAAAAAAATAAAAATCTCAGGTTCAGTTGAAACCCTAGTTGTAAACTAAAACCTGCTATTGGCAATCCAGTTTTCAAATCATCCGGCAAATTGTCCCGGAAGACAAATCGCTATCTGACGTAAGACATAGCCAATTCCGTGAGATTGTAAAGCGAGTGCAAATCGAGATCTAAGCTAGGAATATAAAGCATCAGAATAAGATCTGGAAGTCATTTTCATTCCTCGCTTTTTTCGACTTATCGATCTGCGATCCTGTAATACGAGCTTAAGGTGCTTTCTACTTCCTAATTTTGCCAATGACCTGATATCTTAACAGTTAATTTAAATATTGATTCGTGAGAATTCTGATTACTCTATGGAAAAGGCATCCGCTTCTCATGCATCAGACTACGTGTTCTGTGTAGGGCAAATATCAATGTCACTTTTTAAATTCATAATGTACCTACTTTTTAAATTTATTTGGGTAGTATTTAAACGCAAATCAAAAAATATCCTTTTTCTACGCAAGAAGATTCCGAATTCCCATCAAAATTACTGATTGCACAGCAAAATATTCAACTCAAAATATCACTAAACACACTACAATTTATTTTCGCAGCGTACAGCGATTTTTCGTAAAGCAAAAGCTTTTTCATCAATGCACAGCTAATAATGTTAATGCACGTTATACATGTTAACTCTTTTTCTTTTAAATATAGCTTCTATTTTTATATTATTTACAGCAGTTTTTCTAAATAAAACAGCATTTTATTAGTCACAGTCGTCTCATTATTTATTAATTACCACATAATGAGATCAGCAAAAAATATATAAAATTAGATACAAAATTGTAATTTATTGAATTATTAAAGCGGGTCTTGCAAAGCAAGACGACGAAACCAACGTGACAGAAACATGCACAAGCATTGTTTCTGTCACGGCTCCGGCGCTGCGGAGTCTGGGCGGCCCCACGCGAGCTTATCGTCGCAGATGGTTTTAACGCCCACCACCGCAACTTCGGCTTCGGCAGCCTCAGTACCTCAATTACACTCTAGTTGTAGGGCAGACAAGACTACGTAAAGTCGGTTTTGCAGCGATTCGTTTCTAATTTTTCAGTTAATTTGTTCTGCTTTTAGAAATAATGCAATGTGACAGGATTTTTTTGTTATAATAATCATTAAATTTGCCGATTTTTCTTGAAAATGGCAATTTGTTCTGAGTGGTCTCTCTGCTCGGGCGCGCCGCAGCCTTACGTACTTTGTGCTTGTGCCAACTTTGGTATGAGAAAAGGCTTTTGTCTTCTCGTGGGACAATAATAGGTTTGTATTATTATCAGTTAATTATATTTACAAAAATAACGAATTTTAAATCGTCTAAATTTCTTCAAGCGTTGAGGAATGACAGTTTTTACAAATATGATAACAAAGCTTTTTAGTTAAACAGCAGTAGATGTTTTTTTTTTTAATTCTGTTCTTGGTCCTCGTAAATTTGAGTTGAGCGGAGAAACCCCTACTTTTGGGCAAATAAAATTGCATTGTCACAATTGCGTTAAACAGACTCAAATCCTTTGACGGTTCCGTATCTCAAAAGAAAAAGAATTGCTGTGTCGCGGCCGTGTGGGTTTAAAAAACCCGTATTCAATTGCATAATTTCAATCGCAACAGCTGCAGGTGTACTGACGCCGTCGTTGATCCGCTAAGCCGCATTAATTCTTCTACGTTTTCGGCACTGCAGCTTGAGTCGGTCTTATGGTGTTTTATTTTTTTTACATTTGGTATTTTATTTATTTTAACATTCAATTGCTCTTGAAGACCTTTTCAACCGTATACAATCTCTGTATTTGGATTTGGCCTTTTGTCACGTGCAGGCCGACACTATGTGTTTTTTTATTACCTTATTATATTCACTGTCTTTATTTTATACTAATCTTTTGTATATAATGGTTAGAATTTGACGATGATGACGACTATGTTATTCTGTAAGAACTCACTTCAGATCTCACTTCTGATTCCGCGGTGAAAACTGTTTTAGGTAGTCTGTAACTCGATGAAAACTACGCTAGCGCTACTAAGTGCTGGCATAGGTGAAGCGAACTATTATTTCGTTACTATTTAATCGAAAACCAAATACTTTTCACTTCTAGTAAGTGAAATCGGAAATGAGATAGGATTCGAATTCGCGAGTGAATTCTTACAGAATTGCACTGCTGACGATTAAAACTTAAACGAATGTCGTAGCTTCCGAGTCTAAAGTTAAACTTAGTTAAATTACCTCGAAATGGCAGCGCCCCCTCCACCACGCGCGATACGTAACAGTCCTCAGTTCATGTAATGAATTTTTTGATCGTTTTGCTATCCAATGCTGTAACACCAAACTGTATCCCCTGATTTTATTATCATTCGTTTTGTTAAGACGTTTTCACGTCAAAAACGCGGAACTCTTATAAGATCACTTTTTGTCTTATACCAAGGGTTTTCCTTCTCTAAAATCTACTTTCTATCTTCAATGTACAAATAGATACGTTCATAACCTCTAGAGGTCTTATTAGTGTAACCTATATGCAATAAGTTCTAGTTTCGTATTTCACGTTTTTATTACAAACGTTTCTCCACTTCAGCGCTATGAGGCGTGTGGTAAATACCTACCCCTCCCACCTTCCTATCGCCTCCCCTTCTCACGTGGAACGTAATAGGCTTTCAGACAAAAGTAAGCCTTCTTTGGGGATTACTTTCATGACTAGATTATGACGCTAAAGGAAGTTAGATTAAAAGTACTGTGTCTAACTTCGTATGTAAACTGTCCTTAAAACACAAGTACCATCAAATGTTTTCTTCTTAATTTAAATGAGTTAACGTTATAGCATTATGTTTACACATGCTATATTTACTTTTTATAAGCATGCAATCATTTTTCATAATTGCTGTCTACATATTATAATACTTGTTTTTTATAGATTCATGGAATCTTTTATATTTTAAATGGGCCTTTAAAGGTACTTACAGTATTTATGCTCGTCTCGTCTCTCGTCTCTCTCTTTATAATGTGTGTCTGCTAAATTATTTTAGTTCCCTTTTTATAAATCTGGAAAATAAATAATGTTTTGTTATGACATGTTTGTCAATGACAGAACATTATTTATTTTCCAGATTTTTTGCATGCTTATAAAAAGTAAATTTATCATGTGTAAACATAATGCTATATTATCGTAGGGGATAATATAGCATTATGTTTACATATGGTATATTTACTTTTTATAAGCATGCAATCATTTTTCATAATTGCTGTCTACATGTTATAATACTTGTTTTTATAGATTCATGGAATCTTTTATATTTTAAATGGGCCTTTAAAGGTACTTAAGATCCCCGGGGACTTCCGTCTCAAAGCTAGGAGCCGATCCTGTTTGCCGGCCAGGCTGTGGAGCCTGGAAATCTCAGCCTAACTTAGTGCGTCTAGGTTAGAGTTTTTATATCTCTGTTCAGTATTATAAATGCAGGCAACATTTTATACTTAGTTGCACTTGTAGTTAGCCGTGAACCGTGTCAAAGAGAATCTTGTATGTACCCAGTCACCTCTGCTGATAACCTAACTATAATAAGAATTATCATAAATCCTTCCGGCACGTCACATTGACCGACAAAGCCGACGACCTGATAACGTAAACAACAACCACTGTTATCATTGACCTGGTTCATTTAATTAAGTACAAGCGAAAATAATTGGGGTAGGTGCTTATACCGACGTGAAATTTTTGATATAATATTATTACATACATTTATTATCCAAAACGATAAACTCTCCCGACCTTATTAAAACCCTGCGGAGGCGAATATCCCAGTAAAATAGGTAGCTCTCTATCTCTTTTTCTCTTGAATCGACACGTACGACGTATTTCGGAGAGTGTGCTTTGGAATTGCACAACTAAATTCCCCCATCCCCATTCCATCACCGGACGAGCAGGGCTTCCACATTTATTGTGCGAACTGCCAGACTGTGGAATTCTTTGCCCGCCTCTCTATTCGCCGATACATGTAATCTGGGTATGTTCAAGGCACGAGTGAATCGGTTTATCCTAGGCAAGCGTGCTCCACCTTAGGCCGCATCATCACTTAAGATCAGCCCCCTTATTCACAATCATTCGATTCGATTCCGTACCGAATCGAAAGTCAAAAGATATCGAAGATGTCCTTCAAACGCAATTCACAAATCCGAAACCGAATAATTTTGACAGTTCAACGAACATACGAAGACTGAAGTCGGAAATGACATTGTCGAATACGGTTCCTTACCGACACGGAAACGTATCGAATGGTTGTGAATAAGGGGGCAGGTGAGTTGCGGTCAAACGCAAGCCTATAATAATATAAAAAACAAACGAACTAAGTGGGTAAGGATAGTCAGTTTCGTGGTAGATAATTTAAGAGTCGGCAATGTGTGGATTGAATGCCCGGAGGTCATTGCAATGGGAATCGTTTGCCCATTTTGACCAAAGAACGTTTCCGGGCAAAATTACACGGTGTTCCAATCATTGAGAAAATAAAATGAAAATGTGACGCATGTGTTGGATAATTCGGTTCCCTTCAAATTGGTTGAACTAAATGGTGCCGATACGTACGTCATGTTCGTGAACGGGCGCCGTCAGTTGAGACTGGTCATATCTTAGCAGCCTCGGTTATTTTAAATTTATTTTGAATTGTTTATCATGATTGTCTCTAGACCTCTTTTAACATGCACAACTTGTTACATTTTTCTCACATTTGTGTCCCGTAGATTAAACATAGTGATGTAACCTAAATATTTTGTAATATTCTATTAATTTTAAAAGAGTGTTAATAAGGTTAAGGTTAAGGTTTCTATGGAGAAGAACGACCAAGAAACTCCTTCTTGGTCGTTCTTCTCCATAGAAACCTATTGTTTGGAATGAGCAACTAGCTTCAACTTTCTGACTGACTGATTTCTTTGACAATTCAAAAGTACCTGTAAATGGTTTATTTGAAATTAATGGTTTTGAATTAGAGATTTCATATTTCGAATGATTCAAAAAACCAAAGAATGATCTTACGAATTTAAAAATTATAGATAGTAGTATACTAGGGTATACTAACTATTATTTTCTTTGATTACAGAAAGTAGGTATACAATATATAGACGTTCATAGCATTTTTGTCTCTTGTAAAATCCATATTAGTATAAAGTAACGTATTAAAAATGCGAAAGTGACTTGTTTGTTAGTTGCACTTTCACGGCTGAACTACTGAACCAATTTTAATGAAATTTAGTACGTGGTCCTTAACTGCTGGCCTCCTACAGAAGCTCAAAGTCACGCAGCGAGCAATGGAGAGAGCTATGCTCGGCGTTTCTTTGCGCGATAAAATCCGGAACGAGGAAATCCACTGAAGAACTAAGGTCACCGACATAGCTCTTAAAATTTGCGAGTTAAAGTGGCAATGGGCAGGCCACATCGCTAAAAGAACCGATAACCGATGGGGAGGAAAGGTTCTCAAGTGGCGACCACGAACCGGAAGACGCAGCGTTGTAGGCCTCCCACCAGATGGACCGACGACATCGTTAAGGGCCCGGGTAACCGGTGGATGCAAGCGGCAGGTTTCCGCTCGTTGTAGCGTTCTATGGGGGAGGCCTTTGTTCAGCAGTGGACGTCTTCCGGCTGATGATGATGATGATGATGATGAGGAGTATACTGGCTAAGCTTGAATTTCAAGGCTATTAATTAATCCATGATTTTGTCTGCATCAAGGATAACCGACGGTTATTTTAAATTAAGACTCAGCTCATAGAAATGTACCTATTTTATTTCTACTCAGAAAAGACAAAAAAAAGTTCAAAATGTAATTTTATTGAGATGATATTGACGTTTTCAAATATAATCTATTAAAGGACAATGCCAGAAACTCTATAGAACTTTGCCCCCACTTAATAAAAGCCATGTGCAATATGTAGCATCTTACTGTTTATTTATTGCTGATAACTAAACATTAGTCTTAGTGACCGTAGAACTTGCGATTTCCGTTTAAATCTAAAAACAATAATGACATTGATTATAAGTTAAATTGTATGTTATGTAAAATCAGTTTGTATTTTGTGGGTAGGTATTTCATAATCCGCAAGTTCTAAAGAAAAACAATTTAGTATAGAAAGGTTCTATATTCATTACAATTATTTTCATGAATTTACTTTTTCTGTACATGGGTGGGGCAGGATCTGGCATTGTCATTTCCCTCATCAACAGGGTCATTCATGTTTAATTGACAAGAGCCATATTCTCGACCTGCAAGTACGCATTAGAGTATGTAATACATAATAATGATTAAGTACATAAGTAATGGTAATTGGACGGTGAACAAAACTAAATTATTATAATAGGTACCTAAATATGAGCTTACGTTTATTACGAGTCTATCAAAGCCTACATAGTGTTAATGAGGTCTCGCACATGAGTACTAGCTATCACAAAACTGTTAGTGATTTTTACTAAAGATTTTTTTTATGTGAAATTGGAGGTAAAAATGCCGTTTTACCTCCAAATTAAATAAACATGTTCAAGTAGGTAGTTTAGTCGATTGTCAACCCGTGGCCTTACCTAAAAATAATCTTACCAAACGCGTGCCTTTTTTCCTTATTATTGTAATATTCTCACAAAGGAAACAAATTCGAACTGATTACAATATTTTGTAAAACATTTTTTTTTATAAGATTGTGATTGGAAGAAAATTTGATTATAAAAAAAATTGAATACAGATGACAAATAGGAAATGAAGATATTTTTTTTCCATTTTTAAATAAGAGGAAACTTTATTCTGTTATCGAACTCTGTATTTTGTTATCGAGAGTACGTCATGGCACTGCCATAACTACTGCTGTCATTTAGCCTGAATTTCCCCACTACTGGGTAATGATCACCCTACTCTTCTTCTATTTAAAACCAGTCTTTATCGAAGGAATCCAGCTCATTCTTCGCCTGGGCCCACCGCGATGTCGCTTGCCATGTTGTATGCTACTGCTGGATGGAAGATATCGCCGAGGCCTAGACAGGCGGTGAGATGACCTGGATATTGTAAGACTTCAGACCGCGCTGAGCCTTACGGCACCGGATCGTTATATGTATTCTGGTGAGTTATGGTGTACTAGGAGTCCGAGGTTCTTTTAGAGTAAAGAGGGGAAACCGAAAAATACTATATTGTTAAATGGCACCTCTGCACTCCGAGAGCGCCCTACCAAACCCTAAAAAACAAACCTATAGGTGCGTACGGATTAGAGGCAGCCTCGCCTGAGGCACGCACGGCTCGCCCTGTTGCCTCAAGTGCGTACGCGCCTCAGCCCGAGGCGTGCCTTCACGAGCCGTGCGTGGCGAGGCTTCGCACCCCGAGGCTGCCTCTAATCCGTACGCACCTTAACGCTTCTAAATTCAAAATACTTTCTAGAACAAATCTAGAGTGCTTATACGAAACATTATCACATGCTTTCAACCAGCATGCCATATGATATGCATGCAACCTTTATAATACCTGCAATGAGGACTGTTTTTATGGTGGTGCGAGAAAAAAGTCTGAAACTTGGGTGAGCCCGTTGCGCAATGAAAACTATGGAAAATAACTGCTTTGAAACAAGTTTAGAAAGCCGTCACCAAAAGAGTTATCTCCAAGACTGTACCACTATTACAAGACCTGCAAACATATCACGGCGAGTTTATGGTGATGAAGCCTACGATTGTTTCCAGAACCAATACCTTTTATTGACAATGTAGTAAAATATTTACGAGGTACGTGCCTTCATAGAAATATATTGTGTAATCACGTTGAGATTGATATGAAAGGTCAATCTGTGTCACATAAAACCTATATCACAAATAAATTGAATATTTGTACAAGAAAGGCATCTAATATAAGTCTATGGTGGTCTAAGTTATTAATCATAATCGCCACACTTCATCATCATCATCTCGAAAAACAAAAATAGAAAAAAAAACAATAAAATTTTGGGTTTCCCCATACTTAGAACTGAACTCCCAAAAATTTTTTTTCATCAAACCCATATGTGTGTGGTATCTATGGATAGTTCTTCAAAAATTATATTGAGGTTTCTAATATCATTTTTTTCTAAACTGAATAGTTTGCGCGAGAGACACTTCCAAAGTGGTAAAATGTCTCCCCCCCCCCCCCTGTAACTTCTAAAATAAGAGAATGATAAAACTAAAAAAAATGTACGTAAAGTTCCACCGAAAATTGGTTTGAACGAGATCTAGTAAGTAGTTTTTTTTTTAATACGTCATAAATCGTAAACCGCAATTAACTTTTCATTCAATCAACTCAAATATGAAAATTAAAAAAAAACTTTTATATTATGTTACTTGCTGCTACGGAACCCTTCATGGGCGAGGCCGACTCGCACTTGGCCGCTTTTTTAGTTTTTCTTCTTTTAAGGTGTATAAATATTATGTACAACTTCGCTCGCGTGTACACTTTGCACTCAGAAGCTAATATAAAATTGTAATAGATTAATTAATAAGTGCGAGGCTCTTGGTACCCATAACACAAGTTAAATCTTGATTTGGGTACCAGAGTTCAACTCATTATCATCTGCAAAGCCTTTTCCCAACTTTGTTGGGGTCGGCTCCCTATCTAACCGGATGCAACTGAATACCAGTGTTTTACATGGAGCAAGTTTACTGCCTATCGAACCACCACAACCCAGTTAGTGGGTAACACGATCGCACTTCAGTAAGACTGGTTGTCAGACTTTCTGGCTTCTGACTACCCATAACGACTGCCAAAGATCTACGAATGACAGCCGGGGGCTTTACGTGCTTTCCGAGACACAGTATGAAATTGATGGTCACCCGTCCTCAGACCGGCCGCGGCAAGCGTAGCTTAACCTTTGATTGATCAATCCGTACGGCTTTTACTGAGCCTCGAGCTCCTTACCAGAGTTCAACCAAACTAGCATTTAAAAAGTCTTCTGTGTAATGCTTGTGTTTTTCTGTTGTATTTCTTCTTCTTCCTGCCATTGTCCCATGTTACCTGGGGTCGGCGCAACATGTTTTCTTCTTCCATTCCGTCCTGTCCAACGTCATGCTTTCACTGACTCCCTTTTCATTCATATCATTCTTCACACAATCCATCTATCTTTTCTTTGGTCTTCCTCTCCACTCTAATATTCATAACTTTGTTTTTCTGTATGTATATAATAGCAAATAAATATTTTTATTATTATCTACGTTTGACTATCTCCTCTAAATTAATAAATATTAATTTAGTCAGAGTATCATACGAACTGATAGTAGATATCTATCTACTATCAATTTATAATAACAATTCACACAAATGAAAAGCTCTGACGTACGTTACCAAACATTCAACATTTTCAATCAAAATTGCAGTTTGAAAAATATTTTTAAACAAAACACAATGTGTTGGTAACAATTCCTGACTACAATGCTGCAATCACGAATGGAGGTTCTCTCTAGACGCTCTAGTGCTGTTCAAGTAAGCGATTGATTGTTTAAGCTCAGTGCAGACTCGATGTGTTTGGCATGGAGCGCGAAAACGAATTTGTGGAAGAAAGAGGATTTTCGTTATGTGCTGAGTTCTGTTATATAGTAGTAAATTATACCTAGATGCATATTATACGGGACATATAACATAGCTCTTTACTTCGCATACAACTCATATAACTTAAGTGAGGAGTGTATTCTTTGGCAGAATGAACGCAATATTGTGTTAGATAGTGTACAGGCTACATTAAGAACTGTTTATGTACTATGTAGACCTTGTAGAAACTAGAGTTAATTTCCGTGCGTTCAAGCGTTTTTGCAAACTCAAATTCAAAATCATTTGTTTCAATTAAATCATTTACAGGTACTTTTGAATTGTCAGTCAGTCAGAAAGTTGAAGCTAGTTGCTCGTTCCAAACAGTAGGTTTCTATGGAGAAGAACGAGCAAGAAACTCCATGAACACTCTTTTAAAATCTGTTATACATATTTTACAAATTTAGGTTACATCATTCGTGTTGAATCTAAGGGTACAATGTGAGAACAATGTAACACGTCTTGCATGTTAAAAGAGGTCTAGAGAAAAATTATGCCATACCTATAATTCAACTCACCAAAACGTGAGCTGTTCATTTATTTATTAATGTTTACATCAGGCAAAATACCCATAATTTTGTTAGTATTGACTTAAACTACGTTAGTATTCCTAAACAACTAAAACACAAATTACAAATAGATAACATAATTAAAAGACCTACCACCTTCTGGAGACACTTGGCAACAACACATGCCGTGCGCACAGGTGCCCCATCAAGTGGCCTTCAGTCTTACTTGCAACAATACTCAGGAGACTGTTGCCGCTGTCACGCACGCGTCGTAGTAGCGATGCAGATCTCTTTCGCATGATCGCAAAGAAGTCGTCAACACCCGCTGCTGCGAACATTCCTGAAGCGCTACAAAAGCGTGACAGCGATAACAGCATCCTAAAAGCATTATTTATTACTAAAAGCGTTAAATAATATTATTGTAATCTGTGGTGTTTGGCAACTGGCCATCCCCCAGTTGCAAACGTCCCTTTGTGCCTATTAGCCTAGTTCTGTTCTGTCTCTGCTTGATTTGGAGGGAAGTGAAAAATATGTTTTTTTACTACTCAGTTGTTCTTTTTTGGGGTTCTGTAGCCAGATGGCAAAAAACTAAACCCTTATGGATCCGTCATGTCTGTCTGTCTGTCTGTCCGTCCGTATGTCACAGCCACTTTTTTCCGAAACTATAAGAACTATAGATACTGTTGAAACTTGGTAAGTAGATGTATTCTGTGAACCGCATCCTAAGTAGTTTTTTTAATATCTTCATATTATCGTAAACCGCAATTAAAAAAAAATGCACTATTATTAAAACATCGATCAAAGTTACAACGAACTACAAGAACTTTTATACAGGGTGTCCGGTAATTAATGGTATCATTTCATTGGTTTTTTTGGGCAGTCCACATCGCTCGAAGAACCGATAACCGATGGGGAAGAAAGGTTCTCGAGTAGCGACCATGAACCAGAAGACGCAGCGTTGGTAGGTCTCCCGCCAGATGGACCGATGACATTGTCAAGGTCGCGGGTAACCGGTGGATGCAAGCGGCAGGTTGCCGCTCGTTGTGGCGTTCTATGGGGAAGGCATATGTTCAACAGTGGACGTCTTTTGGCTGTTGATGAAGTAACTTGAAGAGTTTACGCAACAGTTTACTGATAAAGGAAAACCAATTCCAAACATCTTGCGAAAACTGTATGCAATCCTACCCAAATTATTTACAAAATTCTCTTCATTCAGCTTCAAGGAATTCCACATTGCGCTCTAACTTTAGAAAACAAACAGTTTTGACTCCACCGAGTCTAATGGACCAAATTAAATTTTAATAAATACTCCCAACAGGCAAACACAGCTTCCTACAGATTTACGACACAATAGGTAACTCCTAATGCATGTTTACGTAATAAATTCATTGGTAATGTTTACAGTTTTAGCTTTATGGGTGTAACTACTTTGCACTAGTACTTTTCTTACGAGTCGAAACTTCCCACTATTTTGTGTGTAGTTATAAATCTTATTCATGATTTTTGCTGTTTTATAATAACTGAACTAAAACAGGCAATGTACTAGGTAGCGTTTGTAAATATTGATTCAGTTCTCATTTGTTTTGCTTGAACTAAAGAGACTCTTGTGACTAAAAAATACATTAAAGATATATAATCTTCATCATGTCAACCTTTACAGTCCTCTGCTGGGCATAGGTCTCCCCCAAACGGAGGGTTCAGACGTAATCGCCCTGCTTAGCTGATACATGTTGGCGATAGCAGTAGGTGTTCTGAAACTCAGAAGGACGCTGCTGCCCATCCTCTGGTCAATATCCCTCTGTCGTCTTCTACGACACCCACGGATAGAAATGGGGTGGTGCTATTCGCGGCTGGCAACACACGTCTGATTTGCTGTTTTACAATAACTGAACAAGCAATGTACTAGAAAGCCTTTGTAAACATTGTAGCAGAAAGGATCATGGCAGCATTTGTTCAAAAAAAATAAAGATGTTTAGAAAATTTGAAATTCTAATTCTTATGCTCATGGGTACCTAAAGAGTATCGTCAGGCATTTACAATATTTTTAAAACCCCGCAATAAAAATGGAAAATAAAAGTGAAAAGTTTATCGAAAAACTCATTATTTCTGAACAGTACAGTGACACTGACAGCCGCCGTTTCGCAGTTCTTACACTGAAATTGCAATGTTTTATGGGAAACAATGTCACAAATAATGATTATTTTTTTCCACACACTTATCACATCACTTGTCTGCCAATTGGATAGATCCGTTAATGTCGCTTGCCACTTTCTTGTTTTTATAAACACAAAATGGGCAACGAGATGAAACGAAAAAGTGTTATTTTAATTATTCGGGGGTTTTTTGAATATGGTAAGTATATCAATCTACTTCTAGTAATGTATTCTTCACATAGAAAAATATTTTAAACCTTGTTAATGATTTTTCTTTTTCATACAAATCGATGTATGGATCTCGTCATGATTCTTTGCTATTTTGCTTTGCTCGACTTGTCACTAAAACATACATTGAGAAGATAAAACTGTATACAGCATCCTCTTTTCGTAATTTTCAAATTTTGATCAAGTCATTGTTTTTAGCAGTAACATAGAGGTCCATATATATAGGGGCCTATATAGGAGCTCGTAGCTAAGTAAAGCCGGACAAATTGATCGGTCATGGTCAAGCTACGCTTGACGCGGTCAGTCCGTTGATGGATGACCATCAATTGTGTACCGCGACCTCCCCCTGCTTTGGAACACACGTAAAACCGTTGGTCCAGGCTGTCATTCGTAGATCCTTGACAGTCGTTATGTGTAACTGCACGGTTGGCGCAGTGGCTGAGCGGTCGACTGCTGCGCAGCGTGTTGCGGGTTCGATTCCCGCCCAGGGTAAATATTTGTGTGATGAGCACTTGTGTTTGCCTTGTATCTGGGTGTTGTTTATCTATATATGTATGTATTTAAAAATGTATTTGTGTATGTATATCAGCTGTCTGACACCTATAGTACAGGGTCTCCCTAGTTTGGGGTCAGACGGAAATCAGTCAGAAGCCCGAAAGACTCTACTAATCTATACTAATATTATAAAGTTTGTTTTGTTGTATTATAATATTTTTGACGTTATAACGTCTTGTAAATCGATGAACACCGGCTGCACGCACGAAAAAGTGTCACGTTCCGCCTGAGCGTGCAAGCGAGAGCGAGGAACAAGCGATAGAGAATCACGATCGGCCCAAGCGTCTACAATAAGCTCCGCCCACCTCGATGGAAGCCATTACTTGTTTATGATATATATGTTAGCCATAGATTGTTTTTAAGTATGTACAATATTTACAAGAATAAAAAAAAGAAAACCTAAAATATTAAACTAAAAAAAACTAACACAATAAGGCATCATAGAATTCATCCACATCGCCGTCATCTGGAAATGTACCCAAGAGACTGGCAGCATTGCCACGTTGGATGGCAATGCTTAATCTCTGACCAAGGTAAAAACCAGCTCTTGGATCACGGGAAGTGTCAACCAACCTTTTGGACATTTCCTTAAAAAGAAGATGAGCACTCGGACCCCACGGCCCGAGGGTTTCAACCCCAAACGGCTCGAAAATAATGTTCACACCAAGAATATTATACTTTCACCGTTTGAGGTCTTCTGCAGCCGCTGCCGCAGCACCAGCACAGCACGCTGACCTAGGAATATGGGATGGCGCAAGAGTATCGACGCACGTAGCGTCCCACACTAAAGGCCTACCCAACTTCCAGAGGAATAGAGACATTCAGTCCGGTCTCTTGCCATCGTCGCGTGCTAAGCCGTTGGGTTCTAAGACAGCCGGAACGCCGACGGCGACGGCGACAAATAATGTCATTAATATTCGCGTGCCGCGCTATGCGACCCACACTCCGGCTGCACGACAAGCCATGGTGTCCGAGGCTGTTGACAGCTTTCCCACAGCGACAGCGATGAGGAGAACAGCACGAAGCTCCTAAGCGAAAGGAAGCAGCGAGGCGAAAAGAAGTGTCGTCAAACATAGTACCTAGGTTTGACGAGCGAAGTGCCAAAGACCCAACTCCCATTTACCCACAGCCAGTAGACGCGCTCGGTCAGCAGTAGTAACAGCAGTGGTAAGTAAATTATTCTGTACTAACCTGCAGACCGGCTCATCCCACCGTCTCTGAGCACACGGGTTGTCGGGTGGATCAGTGTTCGGGCAAGCAAGTTGCCAGGCGTCTGTGGCCTCGTCGACACACGGCACATCAAAATCAACCAGTGTAGGAGCTGGAACATTCCTGGATAATTTCTCAATGCCGTGAACCGAGGATATAAAGGCAGGCAAACTGATACTTAAAATTTTGCGGATGCCGAGGCCCCCATTCGAACAGGTAGAGTAGCTTGGGCCCAAACACGGTTGTCCATTGCTAAATTTTAAATGGAGGTTAAAGTATGACGGATAATTTGGTCCATTTTATGTTTCTTTATGACGTAATCACGTAAAACTATCGTCTGTAAACCGACTTTACAGGCAACCAATTTTTTAGGTAATTTATTAATGTGTATAAATAACCAAATACAATTTTTTTTTTAAGTTTAAGTAAAGCACTGTAATTCAACTGCATTCGGTTAGTGGTGCGACGATATCTCAGTTGGAGAATAGAAATGAATAGCGGACTATATAAAAACGTATAATGTATAAAGGATGTAAAAATGAACAATACATAAAAGTTAAAGATTTTGTAAATAAGTAAATAAAAGTAAAAATGTTACGATGCGCGAGCGCGGCCGTACGATGTCACAGGTAAAGGCTCACTGTCGGTGGTGGGGAGCGGTCGCGCCGATGTGCTTCGTTATCGCCCGGCACCGCTCACGGCCCGCCTCGCCTATGCGGTTGAGTGTATGCCTCAACATACTCCCCCCGTTGAAGTATCTTCAACTGTAGCAGCAACTGGTAGGGGGCAGACTGTGTTAAAGGCTCGCCGAATGATACCCTTACGTGTGCGGATATTGGCGACCCTCGCAATACCATCTCTGCCAGGAAGGATCTTGACGATACGTCCTAAAGGCCATAACAGGGGTGGTGATGCTTTGTCTTTGATGACGACAAGAGTCCCTTCCTTGAGCTCTCCCGAAGAACGACGCCATTTGGTTTTCTCCTGAAGCCATAGAATATACTCGTGAGAAAAGCGAGTCCAAAAATGTTGCTTCAAATATTCTATGCGGCGAAACCGTTGCAGGCTGGTGACATTAGCATTCTCGATCTGTGGGTGAGGCAGCAAAATGAGCGAACGTCCAATTAGGAAGTGAGCCGGAGTAAGGGGAATAAGGTCTGAAGGATCATTGGAAAGTGGAGTTAAAGGCCTCGAATTTAGTATAGCCTCCACTTGAATTAAGCAAGTTGCCATCTCTTCGAAAGTTAAATTTGTCAAACCTAAGATTCGTCTGAGATGGTGCTTGGTCGATTTTACAGCAGATTCCCACAGTTAGACTTAGTAGGAAAAGGCTACGCAGTATAATATAAGGTCCAAATTGAGAACAAAGAAGTGGACTTCAACGTATTTTTGAATGCAAAAACAAATAAACATAAAGACAAAAATAAAAACAAAGTCTTTTTAGAAAAAAATAATTGCTTTTTTATGTGAGCTTCATTAAAGGCAAAAAATAATAAAGAAGTGTTTCTTGCCTTCAATGTCGCTCACTCACTGTTACGTTCCACAAAATAAGCTTTCATTGAATAAAGTCACTTTTATTGAGCAAAGAAGCCAAGAATATTCTGTAACGCCTTGGTTCGACGTTGGTAAGAAAAGTTGTGTTGACACGACTAAAACAAACTGTATACTTTTTAAAATGTTTCTATTAGAATGAAATCATAATTGTCCATTTCAAGCCCTGAAAGGTTTTTAATTGATTGTCTAGAATCTAGATACATGACGCGTAACGTTGTGTATTTATCACTAGCTTATAATAATAAATAATATAGGTATTATCACTAAAATTGTTTTCAAGTAACAAGGACCCATGACGCATTATTATACCTTACTGGCAGCAATGAACTAATATTACTACGTAGTAATAAAAACTCAATGACTAGCAGCCTGCCCCGGCTTCGCACGGGTATTAAACAAACATTTCAAAGTTATAATTTTTTACACGAACACACACTCCCATACATACTATCTCTTTTTGCGTGGTGCCGTCTAACCGAACGGCGCGGCGTGAGCGGCGACCTTGCGACATTTTTCAAATAACTTACATTTTTAAACTTGTCATATCTTTCGAATGGAATGTCCAAATTGAATAGTTCAAAAAGTCATATAATGGTATTGAAGCAGACTTAAATATGAAGTCATTTATTTTGACAAGGAATAATTCCAAAGTATAAATAAAAGAGCTTTTATAGCGGTGGCATTTATATATATTTTTTTAAATGAAAAAACGCTTATTGTGACATAACTATAATAGTGAGACATATGCTGTCGTGACATTTTTTGTAGATAATTATATGTTCTGCAAAGACGTAGTCAATTATTTTGTTTTATAATAAATAGTTTTAGCAGCGCACGCGATGTAAGAAATTTTTATGGTAATTTTTTCACACCTTTGGATACATTATTGGATTTTTAGTATGGATCCCTAACTTTTTTAAAAATTGAATATAGCCTATGTTCACCGGAGATAGTGTAGCTTCCCAACAATGAAAGAATTTTTCAAATCGGTCAAGTAGTTTCAGAGCCTATTCAATGCAAACAAACAAACAAAAAAACAATCAAATCTTTCCTCTTTATAATATTAGTGTAGATAGACTAACATACATGACTGTAATTTAGTAACTTATTATGCCTATTTTAGTAACTTCATTTCATTTGACACTCCGCAGCCTAAATTCCTGACAACGTAAGAAGTTCCATTTGACGTTTTTTCTGTCGAACTAGTACGTAAGAAATTGAAAAATTAAATTCAAAATCCTAATTAATTACTATGTTACTCAGACACTATAACAACGAATATCGAACATCAAGTTTAACTGACGGACTCGCCCATCAAGGGATCCGACTTCCGTAGCAGCAAGTAAGGTAAATTTCGGTTTAAGATTTATGACGTATTAAAAAAAATTAAGTATTAGATCTTGATCAAACCAATTTTTGGTGAAAGTTTACATGGTAATGTACATCATATGTTTTTTTTTAGTTTTATCATTCTCTTAGTTTAAAAGTTACATTTTACCCCTTTGGAAGTGACTCTCGCGCAAACTACTCAGTTTAGAAAAAAAAAATTAGATACCTCAATATCATTTTTGAAGACCTAGGTATCATAGATACGCTGTTGATGGGTTTGATGAAAAAAAAAATTTAGTCTCAGTTCTAAGTATGGGGAACCCCCAAAATTTAATGTTTTTTTTTTAATTTTTGTGCGAAAATCTTAATGCGGTTCCCAGAATGCATCTTCCCACCAAGTTTCAACAGTATAGTTCTTATAGTTTCGGAAAAAAGTGTGCTGTGACATACGGACGGACAGACAGACAGACACACATGACGAATGACGGTTCCGTTTTTTGCCATTTGGCTACGGAATCCTAAAAATGTACTCAAAACACAAATGAATCGTTGATTCAAATGCAAATATGATATGTCAAATGGGACTTCTTAGCTTCTTAACTGACTGAAGATGAGACTAAAGATTGACATATTAATAAATGATAATATATTTTGACATGTTTAATAATAGTAATGAATGATAATATATTTTCACATGAGTAAGAATTAATTAATTATGAAGTATTTATGCATGAATAATAATAAATATTAATGGATACATTATAAATTATTCTTAAGTATTGTACACCCTATGGGTATGTTACAGAGAACTATATGTATATTATTATGATAAGAGCTCCTTCTCCACCTGTGACAAACAATAAATGAATTTGAATTTGAATTGAATTTGAATTAGATTGTCAGGAATATAGGTGGTACTGTATCTGCCTCCGACGCACAGGGTCGCGGCTTCGAATCCCGCCCAGAGGAAATATTTTGTGTGATGAGCACTAAGACTTGTGTTTGCCTTGTGTCTGGTTGCTGTTGTTTGTGTATGTACATCCGCTGTCTCACACCCACAGAGCAGGGTCTGCCTAGTTTGGGGTCAGATGGCCGTGTCACGGTGTGATGTCCTCATTTTTTTGGAACGAAGTTCCTTATCGCGCGTTGTGAAAGGGGGCTAGACGGAAAAAATTCTTACGAAAAGTTGTCACGACACTTTTTTGCTATTTTTATTACTTCACAAACGCAGACAATTCGAACAGAAAAATTGAATCGTTGGAACTGTCAAATAGAGTTCATTATTAGTTAAATGGCGGCTTTTCTATGAAAATATTGGAGCGAATTAAAACCTTATTTTTACACATTAACCGTGAAATTCGGTTGCACATAGCTCCTATTGTCCGGTCGGGCACCAGCCTATACGTTTCTCAGAATAATTTTATCATACCTAGTTTGGTAAAATTTCAATTTTTAACCGTTTACGTTTACAAAATAAAGTCCGAATTCGCTTTTCGTAGAATATGTTTATGTATTTAAAGGCGGCGCGGCGAACTCTTTGAACTAGGTACCTACGGCGATATGTTTAGTACCTAAGTTTATTCGCTCAAATAGTGGCGGTACCTACCTCAATGACCGATGATGTTCATGTTGATGTTGATGTTGTTGTGATGTTCTGATGATGATAACGACCTACGAGATAAATCCACCTTTCACTGTGAGACTGTGTGGATTGTGAAAACGAGTGTAAATTTTAAGTCGATAATTAAGCCATAGAATACGTAGGTTAGGTAGGTAGGTAGTTACTGTATACTTCTATGTTTTGTTTAGTAGGTACCTATTGAAAGTTTGGGTTTGGTAATCATGAGCTTTCTATCGGTCGCGGTCGTCAGTAGGTAACCACTGCACCTTATCGCTCTTATCTAGGTCACAGAGTACTTTTCTCTAGGTTTTACTAGCGACAATAATATTTTTTTTTATTTGATTAAAATGTTTTGGTTTAAATTAAGCCAGTGGGAGCTTAGGTGGGTACCTAGGTAGGTAGTGGTACTTACTTTTATCATTGGCGAATTATTTGTAGTTGTAAGTAGGTAAGTGAGTAGGTACTCTTTTGCTAGAAAAAGAAAGGCAGGCAGGCGTAGGTACCTATAGGTGCTATAGGTAACCTATTTAAATAAATTAGAGCTATTCACAAACACAGTTTTAATCAACTTTGGCTTAATTAAAAAACTTACCTATTAGGTATAAAATTTACACTTCCCTGTATCGAAGCAACTGCTCAATATGGAGTCCATTTCGCTCGATACATAAACGGGCACGTTTAATTAAATTGTCTTTTAATTACATTATATTTGTTAATAATAAAAAAAAATATTATTATAACTTAAAAAAAATAAAATTTTATTACAATTCCTTCACTAATTAATCGAAAGGAACTTCGTTCCATCCGGGTGTCCCTTGACACCTCTCAAGTTTTTTTTTTAAATTATATAATCTTAATAATAATATTTATTTACACAGATTTTTCATAAAACGTTACACAGGGAATTTCTCCTATGTAGTGGGTGCGTTTACAAACATATAAACTCACATACACGAACAGCCAGAACCGGAACAACTATCTGTAGGCCAAACAAATATTTGTTCCGTGCGGGAATCTTACCCGCGACACGTAGGCCAGCAGTCAACCGCTCAACCACTGCGTGAAACGTGTCGTCTAAATATTTATTATTATTAATATGAAAATAAAAACATTTAAAAATATATTATTAAGGTACAGGCGCCAATGAAGGCCCGCTTAATTTCAAAACCTCGTAAAATCTTGCAGATAAGTAAAGTAAAGAAAAATGATAATGGAAGTTGTAATATATTTATTTGAGAAACAAGATATCTAAAAAAGTAGTACAGTTTTTGGCATTTTAACACAAATGTAAACACTTTTTAGAAACTTGTTATTGGGCTATCTTGGGAAGCTGGTCGCTGAAGATGGCCCGAAAAATATTAATGAAAGTATATGCATTATAAACTCTTAAACACTTTTAACATAAAACATCGAAATAAAAACACATACTTCCCATAACATTATTCATAAAAGGTAAAAAAATCAACCAAAAATTTAAATGTGGGCTATCTTAAATCTATCATAATGAAAATCAACTATAAAATAAAAACAAACCACTAAATAAAATAAAATTTAACTTCGAGATCAATATTGAAAGTAACTTATCAAAAATAAAAATAAATCAGATTTTTTTTCTAAAATTTATTTTTTTGATGTCATTCATTAAGGGAATTATACTATGGGCCATGATAGGAAATTACACCCGGGTTGAGTATAATCCCGTAAAAATACAAAAAAAGGAAATAAAATAATAACACTCACCTGTAATTCGCTTATAAATAGATTAAATATGAATTTTCACATTTTAGAGCAAAGAGATTTGTTTTAAATTCGTTAATTTTCAAAAGGATTTAGATAATGCAGGTAATAAAAAGTGTATCGTCTTGACATGAACAAGCAAACTGCCATCAGTCTCCAAAATGGCGACGCGCCGGTAATGAAACACACTTGCACTATTGTCTATAGGACCAATAGCATACACCCACGAAATTTCAAATGTTTCGAATAATCATAACTGTATTTTTTTAAATGTGGGCTATCCTAGGAGCCGGGCCATCTTCGGCGACACTACCTTATTGTTAGTGTCATTGTGTGATCGTGTGGCTGTGTGAGCGAGGGAACACCACGCCCTTCGGCTTAAGGCGACGATATACGCCGGCGACCTTGAGCGACCAAAGAATCGTATGCGCTGCGTCCGAAATTCTCGAAGTTTAGTCGAAAAATTAAATAAAAGGTAGTATTCTTTAACTTAAAAAAAAGGCGTATACTAAAAGATAGATAATAAAATTGTCTGTAAGATAGTGAAAGTTTCGTTTAAATATACCCGATAGATTTTGTGTGATTATCAATGTTTGGTCCGCGTCAGACACAACTTCACGAGTTTATTAAACTATTTAATATTTATTTATTTACACTTCATGCACAAAGGTACAAAGGCGGACTTAATGCCTGAACTTAATCAAAAATATTCACATGCTAAATGATTAAGAGAATGTTCTAGTTTAACATATATTTTTGACAAATCATTTACCCTACACATTTTGACGTGATTGTCAGTTTAAAATCTGTAAAAGTCGCTTGTTAGCGCCTTAAGTGTTCTTTGTACGATAAGTACAATAAGTATCACCCATCGATGAGAACAAAGTCTTACAACTAAATAAATTTTGCAATTTGAAAATCGATCGTATTTTCGTTATGTTTTAGGTTCACATTACTTTAAATACCTACAAATTCAAAGTGCTGACTAATGTTTCACATACAAACCACGGCACATGTAATGGTAATGAACATACATTGC
This sequence comes from Charanyca ferruginea, assembly GCA_947361185.1. Classification (NCBI taxonomy): domain Eukaryota; kingdom Metazoa; phylum Arthropoda; class Insecta; order Lepidoptera; family Noctuidae; genus Charanyca; species Charanyca ferruginea. The sequence goes on along the minus strand of OX376061.1, from coordinate 28,014,717 downwards.
CTGCCTAATGATGATTAATAAGGGTTAGTTAATTGGAAACATTGTCTTAAAAAATAGAATTTAAAACACAAATTAAATGTGATAATACTTCGTGATTAAATCTGTTGTGGGTTTAGATTTGTCCCTTCATCATCTATCTATATGTTTAAAACAAAATCGTGTTTACAACGCGAGAACGGCTGTACCGATTCATGATTTTTGATTTGTTGGATTGGTCATCGCCATCATCATTACAGCCGAAAGACGTCCACTGCTGGACATAGGCCTCCCCAAGGGGGGGTTTTGCCATAATCGCCACGCTTGGCAGGCGGGTTGGCGATCGCAGTATGGTTGTTACAAAGGCACAGAGAACGCTGCTGCCCATTCTCTGGTGAGTCCCTTAGTCGCCTCTTACGACACCCACGGGAAGGATATGGGATGGTGCTATTCTTTACGTCCGACACCACACGGACTCATCGCCATAAATAGTACAAACAAAATACAAAAAGAGGTAGGTAGATCGGTAGGAAGATAGGGACAGGACACCGTCTGTCGGTTCAGCTGGTTACGCCATAAAACGAAGTCACATATTAATTTACATGAAATAAGATAAGTAGAACTCTATGTGTAAGAGTCGGAGCTCATCAGGTCTGGTGGTCTGAGGTCTGGTGGTAACCAGATCTATTTCAAATAGTATGGCGGTAAGTAGGTATTAACTTACCGCCATAATATTTCTCGAATAGCGTTAGACTGTTGACTTTATATTAATATAAAATAAAGAAACTTCAACATTGCAGGGTCACATTATTATCTAAATCCGATACATTTGAGTACAAACCATCAGTATCTGTGATTGTACCTATAACTACGCTTCTTTCAACAAATCATATAATAAAGCTCAAATAAATATCAAACAATATATATTTGTTTCTTTGTTTTGGAATTGTTCAAATAAATAGCATATCGTTTGATTATTTTCGTTATTTGTCTTAGAATTGAAGGCTCAATTTACACTCTTTACTCTTTGTTTTATTCCATAAGTTTTTTGTTCATATCTTTGGATGAAAAAGAAGCCGACGGCCTATCTGATGTTAAGTAAGCATCGCTGGCTATGGACAAGCGCACACACACACAAAAGAAGCCGACCGAACGGTGCATTCTCCGTTCTGATCGGAGAATGCACCGTAAGTTATTAATTGAATACATTTTATATACATACTTACCTACTTAGTTCGTTTTGTGACTGATGATTTTTGTTATAATTAGGCATGTTACCATCGTTTTACTTGTTATTAATTTATCGCGTTTGCGATTACAGAAGGAATTTGAGAAAGCATTAGCGGAGGAGCCTGCGGTGTGGTGGACATTGTAGGAGCGTGGCTCACGCTCTGCCAACGCGTCGCCGCAGAATACGAATAAAGAATACGTGCAAAAAAGTTACCGCAATCTATAAGCGACTTGCGCGAGCGGCAAAGGTCAGCTGGGGCCTACATAGGGAAATCGTGGAGACCATCTATACTGCCACTATTGAGCCCATTGTCACGTACGTGGCCGGAGCCTGGGCTCCCGCTACGAAAAAGCTGGGAATACGGAAGAAGCTAGGTTCTGTCCAACGAGGTGTTGTCCAGAAGCTCTGCAAATCCTACCGTACAGTTTCGCTCAACTTGGCGCTGGTACTCTCCGGAATACTACCTCTAGACCTCCGCATACAAGACGCAGCCGCTATGTATGAAGCGAGGATAGGGTCATCTCGGTATTTGCCGGACGACAGGGAGATCGAGTGTATGGTAGGGTTTGCAAAAGCCCCTCACCCTGTCAAGCAAATGGCCTTGGAGTTCGTAAGCTTGGCAGACCAACAGCCTGTGGACAGTTACAACGTGCAGGCAGTGCGAATATTCACTGACGGCAGCAAGATCGAGGGGAAGGTCGGAGCCGCATTATCCTTATGGGATAGTGACGGTGAAGTCCAGAACCTCAAACTTAGCCTAGCCGCGTACTGCACAGTCTACCAAGCAGAACTACTGGCCATTTGTAGGGCAACGGACGAAATGCTCAAACGCAAGGAGACGAGCTTTGGCTTGTACAGCGACTCAATGTCAGCATTGTAGACGCTGGCAAGCCACGACTCGCTTCATCCCCTGGCAGTGCGAGCGAGAGCCAATCTGGCATTAGCCTCGACCCAGGGCAAAACTATGTCTTTGTTTTGGATCAAGGCACACGCGGGACTGCCAGGGAACGAGCGTGCGGACGCGCTGGCGAAAGAAGCAGCATTGACGTTACGAAGGAGGCCGGACTATGACCAGTGTCCGATTTCATTTATCAGAAGGCAGATCCGCATGGGGTAGCGCGATGAATGGAACCGGAGATATGTGTCAAGGGAGACGGCCTCGGTGACGAAAATGTTCCTTCCGGATGCCATAGCTGCCTTCCGTATTGTAAAACAGGTGAAGCCGACAGGTGTGCTCACACAAGTACTAACAGGACATGGTGGGTTCTCAGAATACTTAAACCGTTTTAAGTGTAAGGAGAGCCCATCATGCGTCTGCGAACCTGACATGGCGGAAACGATACCGCACATTCTTATAGACTGTCCGGTACACATGGCTGAGAGACGGGATCTGGAGATGCAGATGGAAATTACTGTAACAAAACAGACCCTTAGTGAACTTATAGCCCGAAAAGATAGGATAAATTCCTCAGATACTGCGAAAACGTAGCCCACAAAGTAATAAATAGAAATAAGACCGGATGAAACAACTATGTTTCTTTTCATATTGTGTAATATGTATATAAATGTAAACATAGGCATTTATAAGTATAAAATTAAGTAAGTAGATAGCAGTAACTAGTAAGAATATAAGATAGTAATAGTGATGTAAACTAGATATAAGGTAAAATAAAAATGCATGTAACAGGTTAAGGTCCCTAGAAAACGTAAATGTAAATAAAATAATAACACAACTGCGTGCAGTCATTCCCCTTGAATAGAATAAAATTGAATAAAAAAATAAAGTAGAGAGTAGGAAAAATGTAAGTAGGAATCCCACCCACAGGAAAAAATGGCGATGGATGAAAGAAAGAAATAGTATGTAGCATAAAAGTACAAGAGGCATAAAAGCGAGAACTAGTACGGAAGAGGTTTCTGACATAAAATAGGCGCCAATTTTTTTGGCGGGATTAGTTAAAAAAAAAAAACGCTTTGCCGCAGGGTTATTTTCTTCCGACAAAATTTCGGTCACAGCAGGCAATCTCAATGGAGACCAGTCAAGTACGCAGGAGATATTATAGTGCACAAGTGTGTGCTCAAATACAGATGCACGCCCTCTTCCCTCACTCTCATAGTCCGGTGGGACAGCAATCCGACACGACCAGAGAGAGAACACCAACAGCTTTTTATGCTTTCTGAGGCACTGGGGAGCAGCACCACTAACATCTGCCATACCAGAGGGCTTGCACAGGTTATATAATTCCAGAAACAAAGTTAAAAGGTCTCATGTGTCTATACTTACACTGGCACCCATACCCAGGGCTTGTTAACGTTACCAAATAACGTTACAAAAACTTAACGTTAAATAATAATATTACCAGTAATATAACGTTAATTAACATAAAAGTAACATATGAATTTATCGTTATTTTTACTGTTAATTTAGCTACGTAGCTGTTCCGTAGGTTTATATTTTTGTGCGCTCGCTTATCAATGGATCACGTTATTTCTACCTAAGGCCTATTGCCTTGCTGAATCTTGGTGTTAAATCAATTATCACTGACTACATAGGTTTCCCCACTTACAGTACTAGCAATTCTCACGCATAATAATCGGGTATCGTTTTGATTGGCACCGCACCAGCGCGGCGCGATGGCGGGATGCCCACCACTCCTCCGTCCTCGCAGTTCTACATCACAATTTTTAACCGTTTAAAAATAACGATAAAATTAACGTTATCAAAAATTAACGATAAAATATAACACAAATAACGTTAAATCTATTAACGTTATTTTAAATGTCAAATAAAGGTAACGTTATAAAATTTTACCGGTATTTAAAGCACTGCCCCCTTCAAACCGGGACACAGCAACGGTGCATTGAGGCACAAATAGGTATGGTAGTACTTCGAGATAAACTCCTTTACAAAGGACTGCAGGACAGAAAGGAGATCGGCCATAGAAACTTAACCCCACCAATTGTTGACAGAATCAAACACCACAATTCTCCTACAATTAATAATAGTCAAACGACAATCAATAATTGTTTCAGGTACACCATTGTTATTTCTTGGCTTAGAACGAGGTTATAAATTAATTATGTCAAGTTTACAGTTCAATGGATCCAATCAAAGCTTTAAATGAGTTCTGTCGAGGTTTCAGCAATTATTTCTTACTGTTATTCAATGAACTACACTGGTAGGTACAATATTTATCGTTCTTGATGATAATTGAAGAGGATATGGCTAAAGAATACGGCTATACAACATGCGTCTACTACAGCGATCGTTTTTTATTATGAACTTGTATTAGATAATGGTGGTAAGGGCCGCTTCACGAGACAAGCCCTCCAACTGTCCAAACAACAGCTACGTGCGGTCACAGCCGCCATAACTGGTCATGGGTCTTTCAATAAACATCTTTTTGTCATATCAGTCACAGACTGCCCGCTGAGCAAAGCCTGCATGGGGGCGGACCATGTGCTTCTGAACTGCCCTGAGGTCGCTTCATACAGGGCAAAGTACTTCGGTAACCCAGGTATCCTGCGGGAGATCGCCACTGACGTCAAGGCGCTGCTGGCCTTTCTTGGGGAGCTCGGGTGGATCGAATGATTTACTACCCACCTGTACGCAAAATACGCGCTTAGACGTGGAGTTGTGGACGCCCGTCATACTACTACTACTACTAGATAATGGTACCTGACACTCGGATGTGATTAGCAGTGGCCTATATGGAAAGCACTCAATAGACTATGCACCCAGGTAACATAACTTAGCAAAATAGGGGATTGTAGATCCCACCGATATCCTTGTGAGTGTAGTGCGCATGACCAAACGAGGGTACGCTTACTACAGTGTCCAAAGTGTCCCTTCACCTGCACTTTAGTGCGAATTGAAAATGCCACTGATGCCGAGATAAACGTGGCTACCTACTGGGTCCAATTTTTTTAACAACAATAAATAATGATTCACTCGACTCAAAAAGTTGAAGAAAGATGAACTGGTTGCCACCAGTACCATAGTCTAACCATAACCATGTTCAATAGTGCTTAGTTTAGAACGTGTTGGTTTAACCCTCAATTTATTAGGTCCCAGGGACTCCGCGCGATGTTTCTTTTCTACCGACTTCAAAAAAGGAGGAGGTTATCAATTCGTCTGTTTTTTTTTTATGTTTGTTACCTGAGATCTTTGGACTGAGTGAACCGATTTTGATGATTCTTTTTTTATTTGAAAGCTGGTGCTTCCCGTGTGGTCTCATTTTAGTCCAGTTCTGACAATGGTATCTATGATAAAACCGTATAAGTCTTAAATTTGCATTAAGTATGTGCGCGATTTGTTACGCGATTTCTCCGGCAAACGTACCCCGATTTTGAAAATTCTTTTTTATGGATAGGGTATGCTTCAGGGGTAGTCTCATATAAATTTTATCAAAATTGATTCAGCACTTTTTGAAAAAATCAAAAAATACCCAAAAATTATACATAGACGACGTTTTAGTTTCTTCAATCTTTGGAGTAGTTAACTTTCAATCTCTTCTTAATAGATTCGGATGAGAAGGAGGTACTAAAAAGCAGAAAATAAAAAGTTTTTTACAAAAAAGACAACCGCCTTCAAAAACTAAAAAGTGAAAAATAACTTTAGCACAGAACACACATTGACTTTAGCTTCAGAAGTCGGTGGCAATACAAAACAACAAACAGAACAAAGCCACCGAATTTCGAAACTAAAGTCAATGTGTGTTCTGTGCCCAAGGGAAATAGGGATTAATTTTTTATATAATATATTGATTATTACTAACATCGGCCAACGAAATCACAGTGAGGATGGATGGATGGAAAGGAATACGAAGGTCAAAGAACTTTTAATAACAAAAAAAAGAGAACCGCCTTCAAAAACTAAAAAAATGATAAATAACTTTAGCACAGAACACACATGACTTTAGTAAGTTGATTTTTTTAAAAAAAGCGCTGAATAAATTTCTAGTTGTTATACACTAAAACCTTATCCAGAATGAAGATAATCGCGGACAAACATACATACAAACCTCCTCCTCCTTTTTTATGAAGTCAGTTAAAAATAAGATAAATGGATTGTGTTAACAGGGCGGTATGGAAGAAGAAAACATGTTCCGCCGTCCTCAATAATATATAAAAAATATAAAGTTTAAAAACTAAAACCCGACCACAACAAAAAGTGATCTAAAAAGTACAAAACAAGAAAATATTTCACACAGAAATCAAGACATAGGTACAAAATGGTCAAGGTAAGCCGTGGTTGCATGCCATTATATTCATGTTCATCGCACTCATATGGGATACAGGCATGCAACCACGGCTTACCTTGACCATTTTGTACCTATGTCTTGATTTCTGTGTGAAATATTTTCTTGTTTTGTACTTTTTAGATCACTTTTTGTTGTGGTCGGGTTTTAGTTTTTAAACTTTATATTTTTATTTAAACCATTTTGGAGTCACAGCTAAGTATTATATATTTAATAGGTACTAGTGAACCCCTTTCCAATGATACTAAACACGGTATGCGTATCTTACTTTATTTGGTAATCTTTCCTTTTTTTACAATAATTTGTGACAAATTACCACTAAATATTATATAAATTTGAAATGTACTAGTGAACCCCTTTCCAATGATACCAAACACGGTATGCCTGTCTTCATTTTTTTTTTTAATATTGGTTTTTTTGTCCGCCAGAGGGCGCCACATTGGATTCGGTGATACGTCATATAGCCTATAACCAGCGGACGATCAAGACGCTTCTAACGATACCTCATTTGTTCAGTTCTGATAAGTAGTTTAGGAGCTATGAGCGTACAGATGAACATACATACATACATACATACATACATACATACATACATACATACATACATACATACATAGCCTGTCAAACTCATAACCCTCCTTTGGCTTTGCCGTAGTCGGGTAAAAATATGTCCAAAGCAGAGAGACACTATTAAGTAATTCTACTGCCCGAATCACTGGTGCAAACATTTATAAGTTTGTACGGGTTGCCGGAACTTTAAAAAGCCCCTCCCTCGGTCCTAACCGTAGCCTCCAGTTTGGAACAAGCAATCCCAACGACTCCAATATTTGTGGATTATTCAGGATACCACGAAAAACCATAAAAACATATTTCACCAGAGCGAGATTGCGTTGCGCCGTCCTCAAGTGACATGGGGCACAAGGGCAGAAACATGATGACTTTGCCCACGGCACGCTTGCCGGCTAGGCTACTAAGCTAAACTAAAATAACGTCAAAAATAAACACGTTTTAGAACTTTGTACAGTCGAACAAGCTAATTGGTTTACAGGCAAAAATTTTCATCTTTCTACTACACTCACAATATTTTATTTTATTCCATTTTTTTATCTCGAGCTCGTAGGTATCCCTGGTACCTACGTACTAAAGATAAAAAAATATAATAAATAAATAAAATATTAGTGTAGTAGAAGGATGAATATTTTTGCCTGTAAACCAATTAGCTTGTTCGACTGTACAATTTGACCGTCTTTAGAAATTGCTTTAAAATTTGAAATTTTACAGCTACCTAACAATTTCAATTACTGCCCAAAGTAGTTTCATTATAATTGTTGAGCTACATTTTGTTTCTCGCTAGTATACCTAGTAAGTAAATACATAAAGTAAGGGTCGCTGTACACGTAAGCAGGTCGGTCTATTTAATAATAATAATAATAATAATATATGTGGGGACATATTCACACACGGCCATATCACCCCAAACTAGGGAGACCCTGTACTATGGGTGTCAGACAGCTGATATAATAATAATTATAATAATAATAATAATTTTATTGACACACACTAGTTATTACAGAGAAACATTTAGGTACACAGTGTTTACAACATTATAAAAGCACAGTAATGACGTTGCTGTGGGCCCCAAACTAGGCAGAGCCTGTATCTTGGTGGCCCAGTAGTTAAGAATAGGCAGATAGATTGTTCTGTGTGACGCTGCACAATGTTACCATGTCAAACAAAATTAGGAAATAATAACCAATGAATTAATATTGAAATGCAATGATGATGAGAAACAAAGATAAATAATTAAATTAGAATTAAAATTAGATTGGATTTAAAATTACATTTCTAATTATGAACAAAAAAAAATAAATAATAATAAATGATAGGCAATGTAACAGGTAATATGAATTAATATTGAAATACAATGAAAAAAATGCGAAACATAGATAAATTAAAATTAGATAGAATTTAAAATTACATTTCTAATTATGAATAAAAGTAAAAAAAATTAAAGGAAATGTACTTAACAGTTAATCATTACAAACCTTTAAAAGATGGTAGTTACGATTACATACCTATACTACTAACCAAAGCTAATAACCAACAAGAGCTAGAGTAAAAGTGAGGTGAGATGTGTATGTATGTGAGAATGTTGTGTAAGAGTGTGAGTGTTTGTGAAAATGGGTGTTACTTGATACAACATAGAAGACTTTCTGTTTCATCATATGTCATGCTGACCAACAAGTCTCTAAGTTTAGTTTTGGCCTCAGAGTAGTTTCTAGGGATAACTATTACTTTGCTTATAGCGTTGAACAGGCGTATAGGCATAAACGAGGAGAATCTGGTTGCAAATAGAGTTTTAGTTTTTGGTAGAGGAATCCATTCAGCCTTTTTTCTGCCTTTGCTGCAGCTAGCCCGGCGAACATTATGTTTGATGAGGTTTAGAACTGACCGCTGGATATACAGTTGGCGAATGCGCAGAACCCTAGCTTCTTTATAAAGTTCGTCAGTAGAAAAGCGTCGTGGCTTGCCCAAGAGTACCTTTAGGACTGCTCGCTGGGCTCGCTCCAGTTCCAATAAGCACGTCTTGGCAGAGCTGCCCCAGACTACCACGCAGTATTCCAGCACTGATTGACAGAGGGAAGTGTAGACTTGGATACATATTTCTTTGGGAGCACTTGCCCGTAAGAGTTTTGCTACGTAAATAAATTTTCGGGTCTTTTTTGCTAGAGACTGAATGTGTAATTTAAAAGATAAGTTCTGATCTATTAGTACGCCCAGATATTATTATTTATATACATACACAAAAACATTTTTTTTTTTTGTAAATACATACATATATAGATAAACAACACCCAGACACAAGCCAAACACAAATGTTTACCCTGGGCGGGAATCGAACCCGCAACACGCTGCGCAGCAGTCGATCGCTCAGCCACTGCGCCAACCGTGTCGTATTTGGATCGGCATTCTCAATAATAATAATAATTATATGTGGGGACATTTCACACATGGCCATCTGACCCCAAATTAGGGAGACCCTGTGTCTGACCCTGACAAATATATAGATAAACAACACCCAGACACAAGGCAAACACAAGTGCTCATCACAACAAATTTAACCTTTAATTTAATGGTCATCACCATCATCATCATATCAGCCTATTGCCGTCCTCTGCTGAACGTAGGCCTCTTATAGAGATTGCCAACTAAACCCAGTCTTGGGCAGCCCGTATCCATCCGCTGCCAGTCGGTTAAAATTGTAAGACATAATAAAAACTTCGCATACTTTTGTTTCTCCTAATTATATTTTCGCATAACATTATTTACGCATAACAGTTTACGCATAACAGCTTACACATAATTTCCATAAGCTTAATTTCTCTAATCATAATAATGATTACGCATAACATTCATAAAACTGTATCAGGTATTCTGTAACTCGATGAAAACTACGCTAGGGACTAACTCACAGGTAAAACGAACTTTACGTAACAATACGAATACCAAATATATTCACTTCAGGTAAGTGAAATCGAAAATGAGATAAATTCGAATTTGCGAGTGATTTCTTACAGAATTGCACTGTTGATCCCCTTAAGTGTATACCAACCTTTACAGAGCTCACGTAATAATAGTTGTTGGACTGAATTTTTAATGACTAAGGCCTCTCTCTAGTAGTCTGTGGCAGCTGGTCCTAATCATTTTAAACAGATAACACTTAGAGGAATAAGATAGGTATTGCCAAGCGTAAAAAACGTTAAACTTCAAATTCAGTTCTCGGCGTTGGGTATTGCAAATTATTACGAGGTTCGACCAAATACGTCTTCATCATGTCAACCTTTAGTCGCCCACTGGTAAGCACAGGTAGGTCTCACCCAAGGGGGAGTTCAGCCGTAATCGCCATTTTTGGCCGATGCATGTTGGCGATCGCAGTAGGTAGTATGGTTCTCAGAAGGACGCTGCTGCCCATCCTCTGGTCAATATCCCTCTGTCGCTTTATACGACTCCCACGGGCAGAAATGGGGTGGTGCTATTCGCGGCCGACATGTTTATGTCTTATTAATACTTTATCTATATATGAGCATAGTTTTAATCATCATCATCATCTGCCTAGCCTTTTTCCAACTATATTGGGGTCGGCTTCCAGTCTAACCGGATGCAGCTGAATACCAGTGTTTTACATGGAGCGACTGCCTATCGGACCTCCACAACCCAGTTACCAGCATAGTTTTAATAAAGTTATTATTCTAGTTTTGTACAAAACCTGTCGAGATTTGTGTACTGTTGGGTATTCCTTAATTAACATAGGAGTTTGTCCGACATAAATTAGTATAGTTGCGAAGTTAATTACTGCGATGTACACAGGTCAGACTACAACAATCTGTGAAATTTCTTTGATACATTTTCAACTTTATTACAAACGTCTAAGGTTCATATTCAATTAGGAAATTTTGACAGTTTGGTATGGTTCGATGTGCTGGCGTCGGTACGTTACAGCAAAAGTAAACCATCGCGACGTTTGTTGTTGCGAAAGTTCTATAATGTAATGTACGTTTCTGCAAGTTTTTTGACACTTAAAACCCCTCTGGAGCAGATCCGACATGATTCAACTTTCATGACAACGTACGGACAACGTCATCAACTGGTTACCCCCTTTTCGTAGGAATTTTAGTGCGTGTGGGGTTACCAGTTGATGACGCGCAATGACAAACTTTCGCACCTCCTGCATGAAAAATGGCAAATAAATGAAAGGTCTGATAATAATTATGGTAATGTTATTAGCTCTACCTATTACAAAAGTAAAATTCAAAGTCAAATCATTTATTTCAATTAGACCATTATAAGGCACTTTTGAACGTCAAATGAGAAAAAAAATTATTCTAGTTGTCCATTGAAGACGGTTGTTCTTCGGATAATGCAGGCGTGGTGTGAAAGCTGATTTATCAATCGTCAGATAGCTTTTATCTGAAGAATTGCGATCCCCAAGACGCCTGCCAAGCGTGGGGATTATGCCGGAATTTTCTATTGAAACAACTCAGGCTAACAGTTAATTACAATTGAATGTACTATTCAACTGGAATCGCAGTTGATTAGACGAATTTATTGTTTCCCGGCTTTATTCTAAACGAATGGATTTATTCACTAAATTGTTGTTTCATTTTGTGTTGGGAATAAATAGATAATATTAATCTTATTGTGTTCGGTCACTGTTATGATTTTATTTCTCATTGTTTCCGGAAAAGAAATTTCTGAAAAGGAAAAGAAATAAACCATCTTCCTTCGTCGGAAGTGTCATTAAAGGTATTGTTTTGTAAAGAGAATGAGACTTTTTCTATCTAATAATAACGATGTATTTTCAACAATCTATCGTCTAATTATTTTGGCGATTCTGCAAATACTTACTACAAAAGATATTCTAGATCTTTGGAAATTTTGGTAACAGATACGGTAAATTTTAAATTTGTTTAAGTACATACCTTAAGGGGCTATTAAACGACTTTTACAGATTTTAAACTGACAATCACAAAATGTGCAGTGTAAATCATTTGAAAAAAATATATATTAAACTAGAACATTCTCTTAAATACTTAGTAAGTGAATATTTTTAATTATATTCATATTATATAGTTTAATTAATACGTGAAGTTGTGTCTGACGCGGACAAAACATTGACAATCACACAAAATCTACCAGGTATAATTAAACGAAACTTACACCATCTTACAGACAATTTTATTATCTATCTTTTAGTGTACGCCTTTTTTTTAATTTTGAAAGAATACTACTTTTATTTAATTTTTTCGACTAAACTTTGAGAGTTTTGGACGCAAAACTGATGCAGAACGGACGCAGTCTGCGTCATTAACAAACCATTTACACTGCACATTTTGACGTGATTGTCAGTTTAAAATCTGTAAAAGTCGTTTAATAGCCCCTTAAGGTAAAGAAAATCGGTATCATTGTTTCGATCGAGATGTTTATACTTTGTGTTCCAAAATCTCTTAAAGGCATATTTTCAATGACAGCTCTATAGCTTTTATCTACATTAAAAGAAGCGCTTTGTTATACATTCTTTTATCTTTTATACATAAAGGATTTTACCAGCTTTCGTGTTTACTGTTAAAACATCAATACGTCTCTTTATGTTACAAGGGTATAGGCAGAAGAGTAATATCTCTTCATTCCCATACAACCAGATCAACACAAATCAAGATTTCAGACTACTGCTGGACAATACCTAATTGAAATAGAGTTAATTCCAGACCCAGGTCCTGTACACAAAAACCCTTTCTGTTAGCATTAACGCCAACGGAAAAATGCAATTGTACGGAGTTGAAGTTTGCTTACCAGATGTCACGTGATGTAAATATGTCAACTGCATAGAATTTAATTTAGGGACGAATTTAAAACTACAGGCTCAGCTGCGCGGGCTGGCACGAGCAAGAGTCGGGGAAGGAAAGAGTCCACTACAAGGAGCGGCACCTAAGCTTTTATTACTTAACCAGAAAGTGCTACATAGGCACTTGAGAATACTTATACGAAAAAAAAACCAGACAAGGCGAGTCGGACTCGCCCACCGAGGGTTCCGTACAAATTTGTCAGACGAAATCGCGGATCAAAAAAATAGAGTTATTATTTTTTAATCACGCGATTTCGTCTGCATCCGCGATAACCGACATTCACGCGGACATCATCGCGAACAAAAGCTAGCTAAAAATAAAGACAATATTTTTTATGATTTAATTACAAATGTAAAGTTTTCAGACTTTTCCCTGTACTTGTAGTATAAGACGATATTACTAGCCGAATTTCATAGTTCTATGTCAACGGGAAGTACCCTATAAACTTTGATTCCCTTGAAAAAATCATCCTTCTATGCCGCAAAAAACGTATATTTCAACACTATAAATATACGTTTTTTGCGGCATAGAAGGTTGATTTTTTACAACTTCAAGGGACCGTAGACTTGAGTAAATGGTTTTAATTGCAACTCGACATATCCACGCGTTCCCGCGAAATAGGATCTTGACAGACAGACAGACAGACGGACAACAAAGTGATCCTATAAGGGTTCCGTTTTTTTCTTTTGAGGTACGGAACCCTAAAAAGCCAAATTAATATGCCCATTGCCCAATTTATAACGTTATTCATCATCTGCTTAGCGTGTTATAACTATGCTGGGGTCGGCTTCCAGTTTAACCTGATACATCTGAATACAAGCAGCAGTAGTGTTTTACATGGAGCGACTGTCCCTCTGACCTCTAAACCTAGTAAGTGGGTAACACGATACCCCTTTGGCAAGACTGATTGTCAGACTTTCTGGCTGCTGACTAACCTTAGTTAGTTAGTTAGTTTGTCGGGGCCTTTTCCGCACTTTGCCACTTGATTGGGCCATTGTACGTGAAATCTGTCTCTTATTTTATTCCAGCCATCCTAGTTCATCCCAGAAGGCGACCAGCCTTTTCAGGTTGCTGCAGACTTCCGATAGTGATGCTGAAGACTGGAGAATCTGTGCCCGTTGATCCGCCACGCTCCTGCACTCCATGAGCACGTGCTGTGGCGTTTCTTCCGCCTCCATGCAGCCTCTGCACAGAGGGCTATCTGTCACACCTATGGTGCACAGGTGTTTGTTTAGGGGACAGTGTCCGGTTATCGTACCTAGTACTTTACGGATTTGGTCCCTGTTTAGTCTTGTGAGGTTGCGGGCAAGCTTTTTCGAAGCTACCGGAACAGCATTCTTTGTTTGCTGACAAACCTTAACGACTGCCAATCACGGTGAGCTTTGCTTAACCGTGATCGATGTGTAAGGCTTTTAGTTAGCCACAAGCCTCTCATGTAACATGACTATACACCAATAAAATTTCAATGTATAGGTATAGATACGGTCACCAAGGGAGATGAGTAACCAAGTCGTTAGTTATAGTTGAAGTTTACTTAGTACCCGATGGATATTTTTTAAGAGAATATAAAAAAGTAATAGAAAAGAAACAATTGACTAATTAATTAATTTTAAATTGATTATCATTCGAAAACATCCATCGGTTTCTAAGTAAACATCAACGATATCCGATTGCCTTTTTTGGTACGGGGTGGAAAATCCTCATGCATGTCCTCCGCCATGGGGCGGGCGGAGGTGTCTGTCGGACTCTTACTGACTAAAAACCACCCCGGTGTTCCATCTCACACCTACGTCGGGGGTCACGAGAACTGGAGATACTTCCGCAACCCCCGGCTGGTGCCGGCCCGCTGCAGCAGGTCACTTCTCGGGTCAGGGGGGGGAGTGAGGTGTAACCTAGCTTAGCCTTTCGGCCTCATACAGGACCAATTTACGTTTTCTTGTTTTATTTTTTAATGTTATTGTTGGGTGTGTTTTTGTCCTGGGGGACGAATAAATTCTTTTACTTTCTTTCAACCGTTTATTTTCTCTACACAATTTATGTATGTACTTAAATCTAATATTAACAAAAGGATCTAACTTTGTGAGAGACTGATGCCTGAAGTAGGTTTTAATACAAGCCTATATTACAGGTCACCAGGGCCCGCCCGCGGCTAGATGCCTGTGATTTGGACCATCATAAGAATTCAGTATACGAAACTAAGGTACAATTAAAGAAGAAAATATAATAAGTTAGTGCCAATAAAAGTGTGTGTATGAGTAACCGGAGAGAGTGTATAAAAGAGATGTGAGAGTGTGTGAGTATGTGAGAGGATGTTTGAGTGAGTATCGAGCCGCAGAGGGTATGATAGCAAATAAAGATAGTCTAACTGAGAGGAATCAACAGCTTCTTAGTTTCCTGATAGTCTAGAGTTTTCAAATATGTGGTGATTTAAATTTTACATTTGTGTTTAGTTTCAGGATATATAAGGTCCCATTAAAATAGGTGGACAAATTTTAACACAGCGTTCAGTGTGTCTAACCAAAAATATTTAAGCAGAAAAACACTGATTAAAGTGATTTTATTTTGTTCTAGAATTGGTGTGTTAAAATACAGAATGATGGTAACAGAAATGACTGGTTACCTACCTAGGACAAAATAAAATCACTTCAATCTGTGTTTTTTTAATCAGCGTACTAATACTTATTACTATCAATTGGAGCAATGTTGACATGCGTTAATTTATGTTGGCAGAAATAACCACAATTAACAAGCCACAACAACGACCGAACACGCAACAGATCTCACGTTATTTTTAGATTCTTCAACACTTCATAAACTCATTGAGGGTTTGTTCAAGTGCATTCGACATCAGCGCATCTGAAGTGGAAGCGAATAATTAATGAAGCATCCTCACCAATGGCTCACGAGCATTTACGAGTATTTTAGCAAAAATCCAAGGATGTAATCTAAGTCCAGACTTAATTTAGAAGCATTAATTTAAAGAGAAAAAAAATATTGAAAAAGGTGTCCTTGGAGTTGCTTGCTCGTTCTTATTCATAGATACCTACCTACGTTTTGGTAAGAGTATATCTACGCTCTGTCCACTGGTCTAATCGTTTTTTGACAGCTGGAACTAGCGAACAATATTTATGTTTTTTGTAAAAATTTATACGCATACTGTATTATAGTGTCTGTAAGAGGGGTGTCCCCTTGTTTCGCAGACAGAAATTTCATAGAATTTCGTTTCCCAGAAAATGTTTAACATAATATTTGGTTCTCCTATTTTTATTTAGACTATTATTGTTTCAAAGACTATTTACTTCAATGAAAAATATTTCACACAAACTCAATTCAATGAATTTTTAATCAAATTTTTTTGTTTAACAGACATAACAAAAAGTAGAATTCTTTTTTAACGAATATTGTTTGTTTGTTGTATTTTTCCATGGAATTTATTTCAACGAAAATGTATAGATATAAATAGACAAAAAACAAAAATGTTATCTTAAAACGTCAATATGTTGTGCTACCAAAGTCAATGACAGAAACGAATCGCTGCGAAACCGACTTCACGTAGTCTTGTCTGCCCTGGCCTAGAGTGTAATTTAAATCTGCGTAGGCGTGGAGGGGCAAGGCGGCCCGCGAGCTGAGGAGCAGGTGGTTTTAACGCCCGACGCCGCGGCTGAGGCTGGCCTGAGTAAGCCGAAGCTGCGGTGGTGAGCGTGAATACCATCTACGACGATAAGCTCGCGTGGGACCGCCGGAGCCCCGCAACGCCGGAGCCGTGACAGAAACTATGTCTGCTGCATGTTGCATGCTCGCTTGCATGATGCATGCTTGCTTGCACGCTGCATGCTTACTTGCACGCTGCATGCTTGCTTGCACGCTACATGCTTGCATGCTTGCTTGCATGCTGCATACTTGCTTGTACACTGCGTGCTTGCTTGCATGCTGCATGGTTGCTTGCACGCACGCGCAGTAAGTTTGGTTAGAACTGAGAGTCCTATTCTTGGGAATAAATTTTATATTAAATAAAAAATATAAGGATAAAGAATATTTGATTTTTTATTCTATGTTATGATAATTCTAACAATAAACTTTATGTGAACCAAAAATCAATGATTTGAAAATCTTGAAAGTAAGTATTCTGCGTATTGATTATTCTATGAAACGATATTATTAGAAACATTTTATTTGAAACGAAATTCTATAAAACTATTAGCTATGAAACAACGTACAACCCTGTAAGAGGTCATGAATAAGATAATCTAACAAGATAAGCAGTTTTTATAACGTATTTTAAACTTAACTTTTAGGTAATCGGAAATAGTTATGTTCTAAGGCAGCTGTCAAAAAACTAATAACCCAATGGACAGGGTATAGCTTAAATTTTCTGACTAACTGACCTACTCTTGATAATTCAAAAGTGCCTGTAAATGTTCTAATTGAAAAAATTGCTTTGACTTTGATTGAGAGTTCGACATTTAAAACGAGGGATGAATTTATTGTATGAAAGACTAGTTTTGGTAAGCGTTATGTTCCCACGGATCCTAAATTGTTTTTAAAATAAAATTTAGCTTATAGCACTTAGAAATAACGTAGTTTCCTATTAATGAAAAAAATCTTAGGATTGGAATAGAGATTGCGAAAATATGCGCGTTCAAAAAAATCTTATTTTTCAACCGACTTCAAAAAGAAGGAGGTTCTCAATTCGTCTGTATGTTTTTTTTTTTTTGTATATTGTTACGTGATTTCTCCGGCAAATGTAAAGCTATTTTGAAAGTTCTTTTTTTGATAGATAGGGTATGCCTCAAGGGTGGTCCCATATAAATATTATCGAAATTGATTCAGCACTTTTTAAGAAAAAGACAGAAAGCAAAAAAAAAAGACAACCGCCTTCAAAAACTAAAAAGTGAAAAATAACTTTAGCACAGAACACACATTGACTTTAGTTTCGAAATTCAGTGGCTTTATTCTGTTTGTTGTTTTGTATTGCCAGCGATTTCCGAAACTAAAGTCAATGTGTGTTCTGTGCTAAAGTTATTTTTCACTTTTTAGTTTTTGAACGCGTTGTCTTTTTTGTAAAAAGCTTTTTATTTTCCGCTTTTTAGTACCTCCTTCACATCCAAATCTATTAAGAAGAGATTGAAAGTTAACTACTACAAAGATTGATGAAACTAAAACGTCGTTCTATGCAATTTTTTTGGGTATTTGTTGATTTTTCAAAAAGTGCTGAATCAATTTCGATAAAATTTATATAAGACCACCCCTGAAGCATACCCTATCCATATAAAAAAGAATTTTTAAAATCGGTTTACGTTTGCCGGACAAATCGCGTAACAAATCGCGCACATACTTAATGTAGATTTAAGACTTATACGGTTTTCTCATGGATGCCATTGTCAAAACTGGACCAAATGGGACCACACGGGAAGCACTAGCTTTCAAGTAAAAAAAGAATCATCAAAATCGGTTCACCCAGTCCAAAGAAATCAGGTAACAAACATTAAAAAAAAAATACAGACGAATTGATAACCTCCTCCTTTTTTGAAGTCGGTTGAAAATATACATGGATGATGTTGTAATGTTCTCACCTAGTACTTTCAATCTCTGTTTTGACTGTGTTGCCATTTCTTAATGAATTTGGATGCTAAGGAAGTACTGGAAAGCGAAAAATAAAAAAGTTTTTTTACAAAAAGACAACCGCCTTCAAAAACCAAAAAGTGCAAAATAACTTTAAAACAGAACACACAATAAGACTTTAGTTTCGAAAGTCGGTGGCAATACAAAACAACAAATAGAACAGCCAAGCCACAGACTTCCGAAACATAAGTCATGTGTGTTCTGTTTTAAAGTTATTTTTCACGTTTTGGTTTTTTTAGGCGGTTGTCTTTTTTGTTAATGCATATTATATACAGGCTGAAAGGACAATGCCAGAAACTCTATAGAACTTTGCCCCACTCAATAAAAGTCATGTGCAATATGTAGCATCTTAGGTACTGTTTATTTATTGCTGATAACTAAACATTAGTCTTAGTGACTGTAGAACTTGCGGTTTCCGTTTAAATCTAAAAACAATGATGACATTGATTATAGGTTAAATTGTATTTTAGGTAAAATGAGTTTGTATTTTGTGGATAAGTATTTCGTAATCCGCAAGTTCTAAAGAAAAATAATTTTGTATAGAAAGGTTCTATATTCATTACAATTCTTTTAATTAATTTACTTTTTCTGTACATGGGTGGGACAAGATCTGGCATTGTCATTTAATTCATGAGCAAATTTTTAAGGAGTGACTCAGACCACGAACCTGAACAACTTTCATTATGGGGTCAACTCAAACAGCGCAAAAAAAAAACTCGGCCAAAATGTATGGAACAGGTGTTTTTTAAAGACAATAATTAAAGACAGATAATATTAGTTATAGAAGAGAAAAGAAAAAGGAAAACACAAAGACAGATACAAAAACAATAAAAATAAACATCTTAATTAAGTTTAGGTTTCACATACACATTCATCCATTCCTCTCACAGTACTTCTGACACACCAATAAAATCTTCGTCCATTCATCCGCAAACAGATCGCTAGTTGGATTAGAATCCAAGAGATCATTAAGTGCAGCCAGAGTGTGTGTACTGTTTGAATTGGCTTCATAATGAAAGTTGTTCAGGTTCGTGGTCCGAGTTAAAATAGTCCGAGTAAAATTTGCTTATGAATTGAATTTTACCCTGTATATGTTTTAAAAGCTAGGTAGCTATGCATTTTATTTATTTATTTTTTTATTTATTAACACTTCAAGCACAATGTACAGAGGCGGACTTAATGCCATAGGCATTTTCTACCAGTCATTTTCTGTAACGTTCACATAAAAAAAGTATTAAAATTCATACGTGAGCCAAAAGAGGTTTCTAAAGAAGAATAGTATGTACTCGTTACGATATATTGCGAACATAACAGGCATGTGTGGCCGTGGGGGCACATCTGCTACTCGGGTAGAATCTAGATATTCTAAAACATCTTTTAGAACAACTCAGAGTATTACATAATCATTTCGCGTTATTAAAATGTCAGTAACATATTATTATTTTTTCTGAATAAAGCTTAATATTTTCGTGACAACTTAGAATTGTACTTTAATAATACTAGCTTTTTTTTCCCGTGACTTTGTCCGTGTAAATGTCGGTTATCGCGGATGCAGACAATGTTGCGGATTGAAAAGTAGCTTATGTCCTTTCTCAGGATTCAAGCTCTCTGGTTATTAAATTTCATCAAAATCGGTTAAGGCTTGTATACATGCCAATAACCTTGAGCATTTGGCCCGTACTGAATTTGTGGACGAGTGCGGCGGTAATGTAGACGCAGTCTTTAATCGGACGCATTTTTAATTTATTGTAACAAAAATAGTACTTATTTGCAAAAAGTAACAAAACCAAATCATTTTCCTTTGTGTCCAAAGCAGTAGATATTTTTTTGAATACTCTTTTGATAAGAAATTAAGGAGTTAAATGGTTTGGTGGCAATCTCAATGATTTGGATTTGATTTGACATTTTTTTTCTTGTAGAAATAAATAATAAATAAATAGAAAAATTGTGACTAAACCAAATTACGTATCATATATTATCATGTAGATTACTATCAATTTTTATTAGATGTAATTTCTTTGTAAATGCCGACGAAAAGTTGCTTCATCTGCATGCTTCTTTCAAGCTTTTATCGAGAGAGCAGCCTTAAGAAGTTTAATCATGAAAGCGTAACAGACAGAGTTACTTTCGCATTTATAACATTTTTATAGTATTACTAGGTGACCCGACAGACGTTGTCCTGTCCTTATCTACCTACTTACCTGCCTATTTACCTACCCTACTCCTACCGTACACCTACCCTACACCTACCCTACACCTACCCTACACCTACCCTACACCTACCCTACACCTACCCTACACCTACCCTACACCTACCCTACACCTACCCTACACCTACCCTACACCTACCCTACACCTACCCTACACCTACCCTACACCTACCCTACACCTACCCTACACCTACCCTACACCTACCCTACACCTACCCTACACCTACCCTACACCTACCCTACACCTACCCTACACCTACCCTACACCTACCCTACACCTACCCTACACCTACCCTACACCTACCCTACACCTACCCTACACCTACCCTACACCTACCCTACACCTACCCTACACCTACCCTACACCTACCCTACACCTACCCTACACCTACCCTACACCTACCCTACACCTACCCTACACCTACCCTACACCTACCCTACACCTACCCTACACCTACCCTACACCTACCCTACACCTACCCTACACCTACCCTACACCTACCCTACACCTACCCTACACCTACCCTACACCTACCCTACACCTACCCTACACCTACCCTACACCTACCCTACACCTACCCTACACCTACCCTACACCTACCCTACACCTACCCTACACCTACCCTACACCTACCCTACACCTACCCTACACCTACCCTACACCTACCCTACACCTACCCTACACCTACCCTACACCTACCCTACACCTACCCTACACCTACCCTACACCTACCCTACACCTACCCTACACCTACCCTACACCTACCCTACACCTACCCTACACCTACCCTACACCTACCCTACACCTACCCTACACCTACCCTACACCTACCCTACACCTACCCTACACCTACCCTACACCTACCCTACACCTACCCTACACCTACCCTACACCTACCCTACACCTACCCTACACCTACCCTACACCTACCCTACACCTACCCTACACCTACCCTACACCTACCCTACACCTACCCTACACCTACCCTACACCTACCCTACACCTACCCTACACCTACCCTACACCTACCCTACACCTACCCTACACCTACCCTACACCTACCCTACACCTACCCTACACCTACCCTACACCTACCCTACACCTACCCTACACCTACCCTACACCTACCCTACACCTACCCTACACCTACCCTACACCTACCCTACACCTACCCTACACCTACCCTACACCTACCCTACACCTACCCTACACCTACCCTACACCTACCCTACACCTACCCTACACCTACCCTACACCTACCCTACACCTACCCTACACCTACCCTACACCTACCCTACACCTACCCTACACCTACCCTACACCTACCCTACACCTACCCTACACCTACCCTACACCTACCCTACACCTACCCTACACCTACCCTACACCTACCCTACACCTACCCTACACCTACCCTACACCTACCCTACACCTACCCTACACCTACCCTACACCTACCCTACACCTACCCTACACCTACCCTACACCTACCCTACACCTACCCTACACCTACCCTACACCTACCCTACACCTACCCTACACCTACCCTACACCTACCCTACACCTACCCTACACCTACCCTACACCTACCCTACACCTACCCTACACCTACCCTACACCTACCCTACACCTACCCTACACCTACCCTACACCTACCCTACACCTACCCTACACCTACCCTACACCTACCCTACACCTACCCTACACCTACCCTACACCTACCCTACACCTACCCTACACCTACCCTACACCTACCCTACACCTACCCTACACCTACCCTACACCTACCCTACACCTACCCTACACCTACCCTACACCTACCCTACACCTACCCTACACCTACCCTACACCTACCCTACACCTACCCTACACCTACCCTACACCTACCCTACACCTACCCTACACCTACCCTACACCTACCCTACACCTACCCTACACCTACCCTACACCTACCCTACACCTACCCTACACCTACCCTACACCTACCCTACACCTACCCTACACCTACCCTACACCTACCCTACACCTACCCTACACCTACCCTACACCTACCCTACACCTACCCTACACCTACCCTACACCTACCCTACACCTACCCTACACCTACCCTACACCTACCCTACACCTACCCTACACCTACCCTACACCTACCCTACACCTACCCTACACCTACCCTACAAAAGTTTTTTTTTTTTCTTTCCGTAAGAACCACCTTCGTACTTCAAGGAATATTATAAAAAAAGAATTATCCAATTTGGTCAAGCGGTTCGCAAGTTATGCGCTTACCAACACATTTAGCGATTCATTTTTATATATAAGAAGATAGTATAGACTAGCTTTAGTCCATATGGTTTCGTCTGCGTGAATGTCGGTTATCTCGGATGTAGATAAAATGTCCGATTAATTTGTAGCCTATATCATTACTTGGGGCTCAACCATAATCTGAACAAAATGTCATGAAATATGCTTCTACAGTTTAGGCTTGAAAGTGTAACACAGAAACAAACTCACTTACGCATTTATATTATAAGTATGGATGGAAGTATAAGTGTTTAAGAAGTAAAATTTCATTGTACAAACATACTTATGTATTATATCGTTTTGGAAAATACCAATATCGAAACCGAAGTAATACGTAAGCCCCATCTGATACGTGATTGAAATCTTACGGACAATTTGTGGGTACCTAAAAATACCCAAACATTTCAACGCACTCAATATCTTTATTGCTTTTCCATAAGTATCAATATTCTTAGGTGGAAGGTGTTTAGTTAGGATCATAATATGGACCCTGTCAGGCTCAGGAATAGGCAATAGGAATCTCTGTTTTAGGAAATTAATAAATTAACTTAGGAACTATAATATTATGACTATGTTGATCTATATCATTCACTTCAAATTATAAACCCCGGGTGGCTGCAGAGATAAATGTTGTGGTGTGTTGAGTGAGTGGCTGACCTATTTAGTCACATGCACACTCTAAATCTCTATCTCTTTCTCACACATACCCACACACTCAATACACATACGTACACACAGACACACACGCACACACATACACCCACACCCCCGCACTCTTTCAATTGATCCTGTCTTTTTCCGTTTATTTGTTTTTGTTTTGATTATATTTTTATATACATATTTACGCGTTTATAATGTAAGGAAAGAGCGGAGCCTTCAACTACAGACATTTTCTATGCCTAAATGGAGACTCCTCGACATGTACAGTACGCAAAAGAGAAGTATCCATGTCGTCGGGAATAGTTGAAGATTTCTTAGAAACCAATGGCGGCTTTCAAATGAAATTTTATTAAATCATCGAACTGTTTATTCTCTATAAATTGTATTTTATTTTATTCATAAAAACCTATCGGTTTCTAAGTAAACTTCAACTGTTTCC
This sequence comes from Charanyca ferruginea, assembly GCA_947361185.1. NCBI lineage: Eukaryota > Metazoa > Arthropoda > Insecta > Lepidoptera > Noctuidae > Charanyca > Charanyca ferruginea. The sequence continues at coordinate 27,990,615 of OX376061.1, read as the reverse complement.
GGCGACATGGATACTTATCTCCTTTGGTGACCGTACCTAATGTAAGCCAAATATGTTATGAATTTTTTTTTTTTTTTCATCAATTTCTTACCAAGACCTCTTCGTGCCTCGAAAATCACGTAAAGTCGTTGGCCCCGGCTGTCGTTCATAGATCTTTTAAATCATTATGGATGGAGAAGTCTGACAACTAGTCTTACTAAGGAGTATCGTGTTACCTAGTAATTAAGTTGTGTAGGTTAGATAGGCAGTCGCTCCGTGTAAAGCGCTTATATTCAGCAGTATCCGTAAGACTGTAAGTCAACCTAAACCTAATTGAGAATAGGCTGATCAGATGCCGAATCAAAACACTCTATCCCCATTCCAACATCGGACGAGCAGAGACACGGCGAAGCGTAACGCTACATAGTTAAAGTTCTCGAACCAAGCGCTTTGTTTCCACATTTACTGTGTGAATTCCAGACTGTGGGGTTCTGTGTACCCTGATAAGTGTAATCCTGGTATCTTCAAGGCACGAATGAACCGGTTCATCCTAGGCAAGCGTGCTCCACCTTAGGCCGCATCATCACTTAAGATCAGGTAAGTTGCGGCGAAATGCAAGCCGATTAGAATATATTGCATTTTGGGGAGCGTACGACGGAATTGCATAACTTAATTCCGCCGAGCTCATTCTATCATCGGACCACAATACGTACGGCGATGCGCCACCGGTAGGTATATGGTGGACATCCCACCCACACGCACAAAACGTTTTGGGAACACATTCATTGTGCGTACTGCTAAGGAGTGGAATTCCCTGCCTGAGTCTGTGTTTCTTGATAGCTACAACCTGGGAGTCTTTAAGTCAAGAGTGAATAGGTTACTTCTAGGCAAGCGTGCAACATCTTAGACCGCATCATCGCTTCCCATCAGGTGAGATAGTGGTCAAACGTTTACCTATCAATTGATAAAAAAAAATGTAAATAAATAATAATAATAATAATAATAATAATTCTTTAATTCAGATCATTGATCCATATAGTGTTAGTTACATCTTAACCTAATGTTAGTAAAAAAAAATAATTTAACAGCACAACTAAATTTAACTTAATTGGGGACATGTACATCTGCGCGCACATGTCTCCCCGCCCAGTGCTTTATAAATGGCCCGTCAATTTTGTCCGCCAGTGTAGCTAGAATATTGTTGGGACTACCCCTGAATCGCCGCAGCATAGATGCACATCGCTTGCGTATGACTGCATAAAAGTCGTCTATTCGCGCCTCAGCAAACATTCCCGATGCACTGCAAATTATGCAAATTATGTATTAAATACAAATTTAAATTTCATTAAAACCATGACGTAGTTTTTATAGGAATAGTCCGTGTAATGAACTTTTACATGTTAAAATAGAAACTGTTTTGTTTGTACTGTAAAGCCAAACTAATTTGTTTTTGAATGTAACTTTTATATTTTAGCCACGTCGCCGAGAGCTCGGAGTTTATCAACAACTTTCACATGTAAATTTTTTGTGCAGTTCAGATGCAGCGAAAATGTGGTAATTAAAACAAAAGTTGAATATGTTTGAATGTAGGTTCAAAAGGCGCTTCATTATTATTTTTAAGTAGCACTTTCCCTGGGACCACGTTCACGTGTCTTTCATACGGTACCATAACATTTTTGATAATAACATATAGCCTTTACCACTCACTGATAACGTAGCCTTCAATTGTCGAAAGAATTTCCAAAATCGGTTCTGTAGTTCCGGAAGTTAGTGCGTTCAAACAAACAACTCGTCAGCTTTGGCTCGGCTGCTCTCTCGAAAAAATCTTGAAAGAAGCATGCAGATGGAGCAACTTTTCGTCGGCATTTACAGAAATATTACATCTGAAAAAAATTGTATGTAATCTACATGTTATGATACGTAATTTGGTTTAGCCACAATTTTTCTATCGGTATCACATAATAAGATAAAAAAATGACAAATCACCTCCAAATCATTGAGATGAAACCATTTTACTCCTTAATTTCTTATCAAATGAGTATAAAAAATATATACTGCTTTGCAATACAAAGGAAAATGATTTGGTTTTGTTACCTACTTTTTGCAAATATGTATTATTTTGATACATTAAATTAAAAATGCGTCCGATTAAAGACTGCGTCTACATCACCCCCGCACTCGTCCACAAATTCAGTACGGGCCAAATGCTCAAGGTTATTGGCATGTATACTCGTACAAGCCTTAACATCTGGTGTTTTTTTTATTTATATATACTTCATGCACAAAGGTACAAAGGCGGACTTAATACCTTATGCATTCTCTACCAGTCAACCAAGGGTGATGAAGAGATAACATGGCAGGTGCATATGAAAAAAAAAATTGTTAAAAAGAGATAAACATACGAATATATGAGTATAAACTACACATGAATGGCCAAGTTCAAGATGTCCCTAAGTCCTTTTTCTTAGGTTACAGAAATGGAGCCAGTAAAGTTTCAATTGAATGGCCAAGTTCAAGATGTCCCTAAGTCCACTTAGGGATTTTATGCACTATTAACACAGCTGGTTAAGCTGGTCATTATCGATGGTTTTATCTATTTAAGACATTATTTGTGAGTGTGTTTTTTTCTGCTCACATAATAAGGCTATTATGTGAGCAGAAAAAAACTGGACTTAGGCAAGTCCAGTGATTCCAGTTAAAAAATCCCTAAGTTTCAAAAGTCCCTTAGTCCATGACTTTTTACTGTAATGTCACTAAGTAGACAGAAAAGATCATTTTTCTAAATAAATTACTGATTTTTTTTTTCTAATTTTGTTTTTTAATGTTCATTTTTTTTAAATAACTTTTTAGTGTTTTTAATAAGTTCTACTTGTGTTTTCGTTATGAACGAAGATAAATTTGCAACGGTTAAACTTACAACAACAACAACTTACTGTAAAAATTAATAGAGCAGTCGTTTTAGTTTTTTAATTAATAATTTTAGTTTGTAAAGGAGAACAGTGGAAAGGTAATATACTGTAATGCTGTCGATTTAATAATATTTTATTTTCGATTAAAACAATATTTTGTATAATATTCTTTTTTTGTTAATAATGCCCCCTAAGTCCAATATATTATCTATTAAAATCCCTAAGTCCAGTCAAAAGTCCCTAAGTCCAGCTTAAAAATCCCTAAGTCCATGGTCTGAAGGACTTAGGCTAAACCATTTAAATCGATTTACTCTATTATTTCTCATTGAATTTAAATCCTACATCGTTCATATGAAAGAGATATAAAAGTTATATTTGTTTACCAATATTCGCGATAAATAGTATCTTGGTGTCGTTTCAGAGTCAAATTGAAATATGTAATTAAATTAAATTAAAATCATAAAATTAAATTAAAATCATAAACACATTAGACAACACCGTTGGTGCAGTGCTTGACCTATTGACTGCTACGCTGCGTGTCGTGGTTTCGATTTCCGCACGGAACAAATATTTGTATGGCCTACATATAGTTGTTTTGGGTCTGGCTGTTTGTGTATGTGATTTTGTAATTATGTTTGTAAACACACATACATGAGGTATTATTAGTGTGGGTCTTCGACGATCTACTTTATAAAAAAAATATTACATTTCTCTCCCAGAAAGCTACATTACGTTTTATAGAATTCTTGATTTCGACGCGGACAAAGTTACGTGCAGAAGGTATTTTTCAATAAACAATGAACATAGAAAGTAAGCTAGAAATACTTGCTAAGTGAATGTGACTTTTATTCACAACACTTTGTATTTCTCGTTCGTATTTGCGAAGAAATTGTATTGCGTGCGTGAGGATTATAGCATTGCGCGAAGGATCGTTCGCTGCCTCTGTAGGGAGGCTTATACTGAACAGCTTATCCGGCGTATATCCTTGTCACTCCAACACGGTGGATTAGTTAGAGCCGATGGCTGCGTGTCAGTTTTAAACCATGACTGAACCTAAATTAAGTATTATGTGGAAATGGAAACTATTCACCACACAGTAAGCTTATAAAAGAAGATAAGTCTATCAAAATGGGTAGGTCAATATTGGAATGCTTCAACAGGTCCACAAACTTCAAAAGTCTCATCTCGTCTTAGCGTCTTTTTACTATTGTTAGGCATACGTTTGACCACTATCTCACCAGATGGGAAGCGATGATGCGGTCTAAGATGGAGCACGCTTGCCTAAACGTAATCTATTCACTCTTGATTTAAAAGACTCCCAGGGTGTAGCTATTAGGAAACACAGACTCGGGCAGGGAATTCCACTCCTTAGAAGTAGGTGCACACAATGAATGTGTTACCAAAACGTTTTGTGCGTGTGGGTGGGATGTCCACCATGTACCGGCGGCGCTTCGCCGTACGTCTTGTGGTCCGATGATGGAACGGGCTCGGTGGAATTAAATTATGCAATTTCGTCGCACCCTCCCCAAAATGCAACCGATAGAAAACCGACAAGCCGTCGATGCTCAAGACTTTGGAGTTTCGACTCGACGAGCCTATCATTGCCGATGATCCTCTTTGCTCAATTCTCAATTGACTCCAGGGCATCAAGCTGGTCTCTGGCAGATCTGTCCCAAAGATGAAAGCAGAAAATGTAGGTACCTAAATGAGAGGTATTTTTGACCGATCAAGACTGAGAATTAGATTGTGAACGTACTTAAAAACACAGACACGAGTTGGCCCTTTGCTCATCATCATCATCAGCCGGAAGACGTCCACTGTTGGACAAAGGCCTCCCCAAGGTTGGGTTGCCATAATCCCCACGCTTGGCAGGCGTCTTGGGGATCGCAGTGAAGTTGTTAAGTGCACGTAAGCCGCTGCTACCCGACTTCCTTTGCTTAGTAAAAGGTTGGTATTAATATTAATGAGATAATGAATACATTTGTGTCAATTGGGAACCAGTTATTATCAAGACAATTCTATTTTTGTAACTTATTAAGTATACTTAAAACCTGATTTGACGACACGGTTGGTGCAGTGGCTGAGCGATTGGCTGCAGTGCTGCGTGTCGCGGGTTCGATTCCCGCACAGTACAAATATTTGTATGGCCTACATGTAGTGGTTCCGGGTCTGGCTGTTTGTGTATGTGAGTTTGTATGTTTGTAAATGCACCCATGATACAAAAGAAATAAAACGTGGGGGCAACGTATTTTTTTTTTTTTTTGGTACAAGTCCGCCACACTATTCCCTAACCACTGTAACTCCTGTAAGCCAGAATCAACAGTGGCGACCACCAGAAAAGCGCCAGAGCAATGAAGCTTGACGAGTCCCAGAGAAACGATTCAACTGTCTTGGATCCCGCAACGAAATTAATCAGAAAAGAACAGCGGAGGAGTAAGAAAAACATATTTTCCACTTCCCTCCAAATCAAGCAGGAGACAGAACAGAACTAGGCCAATAGGCACAAAGGGACGTTTACAACTGGTAGAAACCCAGTTGCTAAGCACCACGGATTATAATTGACATAATTAATGGGTCCTAAAAAGTGAGCTGTTACATTAAATTTGATTCCAATAATAGGTAAGGCAAAATCGCTATTATATCGCGGGGCAACGTATATAAAAAAGCAATTTTCCTGGGTTCTGATGACTCAAAACATAGGAACTGATAGTCAGAGGTAATTCAAACCTGCTGCCCCCCCCCTGCCCTGCTACAGCCTTTGTTAGTGACTTAGCATATAAGTTTTTTTTCTTTGTATTTATCTGAATAATAATACATTTCGAAATTTCATTACAATACAAATGAGTTTCCATTCAGGAAACATTTCAGACTTTGCACAGCCATTAAAAATCTTAACTACACTCTAACACTCGTATTCCGGTCTACACAAATCAAATACTCGATTGAATGGCATATCCTCAATAACTCACGCTAGAACAAACTTCCCATCCAAAACAAGAATGTTATCTAACATACAAAAATTGCATTTTCAATTCGCAATCATACACATTGATCAAATAAACAGCATAAATCAGCATCGGCATTTGAACTTCTGGCGTGACGCCAGCTGTTCATTCATACTGTAGCTTTGTACAGAGTAATGTTAAAACAGATAAATATCCTATCATTGTGAATAAATAGCTGCTGGATGGTGTTGTTGTGGTAATGCTATTTTTGTTAAGGATGAATTCCACCAAACGGATGCGACGACAGCAGATCGCGTCCAGCAAGATGACGAGGCATACGATCGGCTCCGTACCGTCGCTTGTGAACGTATTCGTTTTTGCGCCTTTCATTTTTTAGTGAAAAACCGAAAGCGCGGCTTGGTAATTTAAACAATAAATAAATATGTGAGGACATTTCACACACGGCCATCTGACCCCAAACTACATATTAGGCAGACCCTGTACTATCGGTCAGACCGCTGATATACTTACATAAATACATCAATAGATACGTATATAGATAAACAACAACCAGACACAAGGCAAACACAAGTGCTCATCATATAAGTTTGCACGCGGCGGCATTGGAACTCGCAACCCTTTGCGTCGGAGACAGATACACTACCACCAGTAGGCTACAGAGCAGTCAAATATAATTATGTAGACTATAAATGTTGTATACACGATTAAATATCGTTTCATCATTTCAGCCGAAAGACGTCCACTGCTGGACATAGGCCTCCTCAAGGGAGTATGGCTGTTACAGAGGCACAGAGAACGCTGCTGCCCATTCTCTGGTAAGTCCCTTAGTCGCCTCTTACGACACCACGGGAATATATGGGATGGTTCTATTCTTTACGTCCGACACCACACGGACCGTTACCGGACAAAATATCCTTTAAAGATTGTAAAATTCGTTCCGATCCGATGCGATGCGAGCCGTTCAGTGGACATTATGCTTTAATACATGTGCTACTAGTGAATGAAAGGGGAATTATGACGGTATGGTACGCGTAGCCAATGATTGATTTCGTTTCATTCAAAAATATTCTTATGTGTTTCCGCCATAGATATCCGAGTTTCCGCTGTCACTACAAATGTTTATAAAGTAATACATTTTACCCGACTCGAATCCGACTCGGCTGGGCAGCGTTCGGGAAGTTGCGTGGTATCTTCTCAGCCAACTTACCGCAGTGTCTCAAGACGAAAGTCTATGACCAGTGTGTGTTACCAGTGATTACATACGGGACCGAAACGTGGTCGCTCACAATGGGCCTCATCAGAAGGCTTAAAGTCACCCAAAGGGCAATGGAGAGGGCTATGCTCGGAGTTTCCTTGCGTGATAAAATCAGAAATCAGGATATCCGCAAGGTTACCGACGTAGCCCGAAGAATTGCCAAACTTAAGTGGCAGTGGGCAGGGCACATTGCTCGCAGAACAGATGGCCGATGGGGCCAAAAAGTTCTTGAGTGGCGACCGCGAACCGGAAGAAATTGCGTTGGAAGGCCTTCCACTAGGTGGACCGATGACCTGGTAAAGGTTGCGGGGATCCGCTGGATGCGCGTCGCACGGGACCGGTCAATGTGGCGCCACTTGGGGGAGGCCTATGTCCAGCAGTGGACGTCTTTGCCGCGATTTTGTCTGCATAGACTTTTTAATAATGACAAAGTCCTAAATAATTATCGGTAGCACCAAAACGGGGTAAAAAAATGTTATGCCTAAGGCTACAAAAAAAAATGCAAATTTAGGTGCTTTTCAGATTTCTAAATCTGTTCATCCGATTAATAGTAACCAACATCCATCCATCTTTACAAACTTTCGCGTTTATAATAATAATAACAAGTCGAAGCATTTATTTAAATTAAGCCATTTACAAGACACTTTTGAATTTCAAAGTCAAAATCAAAGCATTTATTTCAATTAAACCATTTACAGGCACTTTTGAATTGTCACGGAGTCGGTCAGTTAGTCAGAGAGTTGAAGCTAGTTGCTCGTTCCTAAACGTAGGTAGGTCTCTATAATAATAATAAATTCATTTATTTCGGATCCAGTCCATATCCATACATGTCATGTTAAGTTCAAAAGTATTAAAATTGAGAATTAATTACAATATTACAATAACAATAATTACAATAACACAACAATCATTAAATAAAACATTTAAAACATTATAACTTACAAAATAACATTAAAATAAAGAGATTGAATACACTAAATAAAAAACTTATCTTAATCTAAATTTAGGTTTGGTTTGGGTTTGGTTTGGTTTGGTTTTGGTTTTGGGTTTTGGTTCTATGGAGAAGATCGAGCAAGAAACTCCACGGACACTCTTTTAAATCAAGTTTTTTACAAAGTCTGGTTACATGATTCTTGTTGCTTCTATATGTGAAAACTATGAAGGTAATCTAACAATACAAAACACAAAAAAGAAGCAAGATAAAGTCCATGGCAGATAAGAGCTGACCAATCTCTACTGACAGCGCCCGTTCACGAACATGACACGTGAATCAGCACCATTCAGCTCAACCATTTTGAAGGGAGCCGAATGATCCAACACACGCGCCACCATCAGCGAGAAATTTGAGCGAGCATGACAATACTCCCAACCGCCATGTTAATTTTTGTCAAACATATAGGTATTAATATTAATTAATTAATATACTTAGTAAATGGCTCCATGGTATTCAATTATCAAGGGGTCGGTTAGCTAGTCAGAAAGTTGAATCTAGTTGGTCTTTCCAAAATGTAGCGTAGGTCTCTATGAAGGTGAACGAGGAAGAAGCTCCACGGGCACTCTATCAAATCAAGTTTTTACAAAAATCTGGTTAGATTATTCGTCTTGCTTCTATTAAAAAAATGTAGGTGAAGAGCAATACGAAACATAAAAGACTGGCTAAGTACGAGTCGGACTCGCGCACGCAGGGGTTCGTACCATAATCTATACAATATCAAGCAAAAAAAACAGCAAAAAATCACGTTTGTTGCATGGGAGCCCCACTTAAATATTTATTTTATTTTGTTTTTAGTATTTGTTGTTATAGTAGCAACAGATATACATAATTTTGACAGACACGAAGTCTTAGCAATAGGGTCCCGTTTTTAACCGACTTCAAAAAGGAGGAGGTTATCAATTCAGATGCTTATATATATATTTTTATGTATGTTCGGGCATACCTCTGTCATATAAAGACGGATTTGTAATTTTTTTTTTTGAAAGGGCTTTGTTCGGGAATGGTCCCATATAAATTTTACCAAAATTAATTCAGCCCTTTTTGAGAAAATCATTACCCTTTGGGTACGGAACCCTAAAAAAGAATCAAGATAAAAGCCATGGCAGTTTAGAATACTAAACATCTACTATGATACCTAAGAATCATTACAATTTTTTTCATAATCATCTGCTTACTATTTTCCCAACAATCTTGGGGAGCTTAACTGGATACACAGCTGAATACCGGTGTCTTACATGAAGCGAGTGCCTATTCTGAGCTTCACAACCTAGATACTGATTATCACGATACCCCTTGGAAAGACTGGTTGACAGACTTTTTGTTTTCTAACTACCGATAACGACTGCCAAAGATCTACGAATGACAGCCGGGACCAACGGCTTTACATGCTTTCTTCGTTCTTTCTTTTTGGATGGTCACCCATCCATAGACTGACCGCGGCAAGCGCAGCTTAACCTTTGACCGATCGATCTGTACGGCATTTACTTAGCCACGATCCCCTCAACATTACAAATTCTTTGCAAATTTTTCAAGTCAAAAATTATAATGTAATCTTCCTGAATGCAAAAAAGTCTATCGTATAATGCATTCAAAACCTTATAAATAACATTCAGACGCGTAGACATTATCATTTCTGTCGATCACTTCTTCAACCCTAATTCGAGGGAAAGGTCACATCTTAACAAGTTCATAAAACGTCATACGACTTATTTAGAAAACAGGTTTTATTGACAAACATACGAGCAATTAAGTTGAAACGATAAAGCCTCGAATTGTGTCTCAAGTACACCCATAAACTTTGCAAGACATCACTTTGTTCGAAACCATTCCATTGCATCATTCATGAAATTAAACAATTCAATCTAATGTTAACCTTAATTGTAGAAGCGTACGGTGGATAATCAATCTTAGCTTTCATGTTTAATATTATTTGCAATGATTCAACTTCCACATTTACAAGTATCGTTACAATGACATGATGTGTTTATTCTTACATTTGAAACAGAACCCTATATCTTCAAGACAAGTCATATTTCAAAGTCAAAATCAAAGTCAAAGTCAAATAATTTATTTCAATTAGACCATTAAAAGGCACTTTTGAATGTCATATTACAAAATTTTAATCTAGTTGCCCATTCCAAATGGCAGTTTCGTATGAAGATGAATGGGCAAGAAACTCCAAACTTACTCTTAAAAAATCAATATTTGCATTCACAAGAGTTATATAATTATACGTGAATACGATGTACCATGTATAACAAAGTATTACATCTTAAGAAATTACAGCTAAGTAATGTACATAGATACATAGTGTTCACATATTTAAAATTTTTGAAACAGTAGACGACAATTTCTTATATTACAACAAACAATGAATTTATTTAGTAATTTATAGTTATGCAAATAAAGAATTATTATTATTTTTATAATCAGTATGTGAGCCAGAGTAATATAGTTAGTAAGTACCGTCAACAGCAAAAGTAGATGATCAAAATCAGAAATTCAATACTAATTTACTAACACTAATTTATATAATTTATTACTAGTTTATTTATTAAAAGTATGTGATTGTCACACACATACTTTTGAATCACTTCGACGCCACACAGTTCTGATGCGAACTCCGTTCACTAGTATTGAATTTCTGATTTTGATCATCTACTTTTGCTGTTGACTGTACAATAAAGAATAAAAAATATATTATGCATATATTTTGAATTAGCAATTAGTTTGTTTTTGTCTAGACTGTAGATTGTCCTATGGAGCCGGACCAGCATGTTTCCAAGCATTCTCTTGGATATAATTCTCTGACTTATATTATGCTCATTATTTCATTGATGTGTTGGGGCTATCGAATAATCTATATTATGTTGTATTGTAAAAGTACTTATAAATCATCACATTATTTATTTATTTTACTACTAGCTGATGTCCGCGACTTCGTCCGCGTAATTGTCGGTTGTCAGCAGAGATTTAATTATTTTTGCATGGATTTGAGGGGTTTTAATATTTTTGTACGGAACCCTATTTTTTTTCTATAATAAAAGTAGCCTAAGTTACTCCTTATAACATCAGCTATCTGTCAGTGAAAGGTCCATCAAAATCGGTTCAGCCGTTTCAGAGCCGGAACAAACAGACAGAAAGACAGACAGACAAAAATTTTTAAAATAGTTTTTTTGGGATAAACTCAAACTCAAACTCAAAATCATTTATTTCAAATAAACCATTTACAGGTACTTTTGAATTGTCAGAGTCAGTCAGTCAGAAAGTTGAAGCTAGTTGCTCGTTCCAAACAGAAGGTTTCTATGGAGAAGAACGAGCAAGAAACTCCATGAACAACACTCTTTTAAAATCAATAATATGTTACAAATTTCGGTTACATCATTCATATTGAATCTAGGGTACAATGTGAGAACAATGTAACAAGTCGTGTACGTTAAAAGAGGTTTAGATAAAAATATAATCATAATAAACAATTCAAAATAAAATTAGAATAACCGAGGCAGCTAAGGGATGACCAGTCCCAACTAACGGCGCCCGTTCACGAACATGACGCACGGATCGGCATCATTCGACTCAACCATTTTGAAGGGAACCGAATGATCCAACACGCGCGCCACCGTCAGCGAGACATTCCAGTGAGCATGACATACTCCCAACCGCCAGGGCACATTCAAGTCAATGAAAGACATACCTCGTAAATGGTAGCTTTAAATAACATAGTGCTCACATGTATGTGCTATGAAAAATTTATATAATACTAACACATTGAGTTTATACAATGCAAAGATAATGTAGATCTATATCTTCAGCAGCTCCAAAAATAATTAAAAATGCTAATCAATGAATCTATGAACCCTTATGGCTGTGGAGCTAGACCAGCATCCAGCCAAGCATTTTTATCAGTGATGTATTCACCCAATGAATAATATGCTCGGCTGCATAGTGTGCGTTTTATATAAGACTTAAATTTTGTCTCATTTAGTTGAACAATGAAACAAATATGATAGGTACCATACTTACTTTCACATGCATTTAGTATAAAGCTATTATTTGGACATTACAAACAGACACTTTATAGCTTATTTTATTTATTTGTATAGATTTATGTACACACAGTAGACAACACAGGAAAAAGAAACATTATAAAATATGAGTACAAATACAAGAACAAATATGAGTAATTAGTCCAAGTGTGGGCAATTCCTCTTACTGTTTTGTTGTTGTTTGATCTTTGATGTTGATGTCTGAAGTTTGTGTGTTTTTCGATGTTTGTGTGTTTGTGTTTGTGTGTTTTTCGATGTTTGTGTGTTTGTGTTTGTGTGTTTTTGATGTTTGTGTTTGATGTTTGATGTTTGTTTATCTTTCACGCCTAAAAGGCTAAATAGAATTACCTAGCTAAAATTTGGCACACATAAAGATGTTGATCTAGTTAAACACATAGGATCATTTATATGAGCTCAACTGTCCAATTAGCAGACACAATAGTTTAACAATCTCAATATGACTGATGACTCCAAGAGTCATGTCAACAGTCAAGCTGATATCTCATTTTTGTGTTCGAGATGAAGTCGCGGGCAGAACCTAGTCAAATTATAATATAATGTTTGGAACTGAGAAGTGAAAAATAACTTTTTTACAAAAATAGACCACCGCCTTCAAAAACTAAAAGTAGGTTATTTTTGTTCTGTTTGTTTTTTCGTATTGCCACCGATTGCCGAAACTGACCATCTGAAGGCGGTTGTCTTTTTTTTAAAAAGGTTTTTTTTTCTCTTTTTAGTACCCATCAGTTATCATCCAAATCCATTAAGGAACAGCAACACTAAATAAAGATTTTTCATAGTCGATCTATTACCGGAAACAATCGTGAAATAAACAAACAAAAAAACCACTTCAGTTGAGAACATCCTCCACATTTTGAAGTGGGTTTAAAAATAAACAAATAGTTTGTCGCAATGTCAGCGTAGCACGTCGTAGCGATGTCGTAGACTTTCGTAGCCTTGCTACGCAATTTGCATACTTTTCCCGTTGCGGCGTAGCACCCTCATTACAGACGACAAAATATTCAAAGGAAAGTTTCATTGAAATGCTGAATTGACTAATCTGGTTATAAAGTACTGCGATTTTATTTTTAATATTATTATTTTTTAAATGCAATTAGTCTTTGCATTAAAGCAAGCAAGGCTGCTACTATAAACTAAAGCTTATGATTATATTTAACACTAATAAAATTAGACCTCGACCGTATCATCTCTTTGCAACTACCACTAAAATTAGTATTAAGAAAATAACAATAATAATTAGGGCCAGTCGTTACTTTTTATGAAATATTTTAAAATGTTAATTTTAATAGTATCTTTGACAAGATGATGAACGCGACTTTACCCGCGTGATAGTCGGTTATCACAGGGGTATTAACTAAATTCCTTTTCAACACACTTGCTCATAAAATGGCTCTAATTTCACCGCAATTAGGCACATAATGACACCTGTAATCAAACTGTGACTTTTTCATTGCTATTATACACGAGTGAGTTATAGGGTTTTATTTTTGATTTTATTGGTTGAGTTGCTTTGTTCTTAAAAAAAGTTTCGATACAAAAAAGATCGTGTTCAATAGTTCAAATAAATTAATGTACCTATTGCATGCTCATTTCATGCAACTTCGTATTTAAATAGATAATTTCACTTATACGTTTTTAATAAATAAAACTTTCACTTTTGTTTTTTCTGTAATAAAGAAAACTTTGAATTCCCCATTTTATACGTGGCTAGAACGCTATCCGCGAAAAGACAAAAAAAAAGAAACCTCATTCTTTTAGTCTATGGTCGATCGCCATTGTTTGATGCGTGCGCATAGGAAAACTGATTAATTTTTCCCGCCATTGCGAAACAAATTTCACAACTCGTTTTCACTGTTGAAAATGATTTTTAAGTATTATTTTCTTCACAAGTGTGTTGAAAAACGTCGTATGATACACGTGTGTATTGATGATTACCGTCCTCGGCTCTCTTAAGACCCTCACCTAACGGCTCGGGTCTCAATGGCGCCTCAGCGGTAATCACCAACATTACACACTTGTACCATAATGTACTATTATCCAAATTAATCCTAAGTTACTCCTCATAACAACAGCTGATCTGCCTGTGAATGTCCCGTCAAAACACACACACTGTAATTATATTATAAATATTATAAGAAGTGCACTATCGCATTAGGTATAAACCTGTAAGGATAGATGTAACATGGGAAAATAAATAAATAAAATCGGTCCAGCAGTTTCAGAGATAAGCAGGAACAAGCAGACAGACAGACAGACAAATTATTATTTGAATAAAACAAACGATTTGTCTAAATATTAATTTATTACATTACAAACAAATTAATAAAACGATTCATTTGTTTCATATCATATAATTTATAACTGTACATTCTACAATTTAATTACCGGCGGTTTTTCATTTGATAATTGATAATGAATCAAAATTCAATAAAAATAGTGTTGAAAGTCGCTTGATTGCCTGATTGCGTGGAAGATAATAAATGCCGCGATCTATATCTTGATACAATTTTCAACTCTATATGGGATACTTTTAATTCATTATCAATTAACACATAGACACTACTGGAGCACTTAAATTGCTACTCAAGGTCATAATTATTTACTAGTTAAATGTTTATAATTTAGTCGCAATTTTATCTCAGCGACAACCTTTAGAGGACTACATTCAAGATAAGAATGCTCGGAAATATGCTGGTCTAGCTCTATAGGACAATCGAGTCTAGACGAAATCGAACCCATTGCTAGTTTAAAATGCCTAATTTCATACTTACGTCTAAATATATACATATTTATATTTGACCTTTTTTATACACTGCTCAGGCTCACATACTGATTCATTGTTTGTTAATATATAAGGAGTGGTCGTCTACTGTTTCAACATTTGTAATATGTGAACACTATGTATCTATGTACATAACTTAGCTGTCATTCCTTAATCTGTGATACTTTGTACACACTTTAAAATAGTGTTAAGATAAGATAAGATAAGATAGTATTTATTTTGTCAAACATGAGTAGAGTATGAAAGGTCTTATAACATAGAGGTGGCTACATGTTTTGCCATCTATGGCGTACAAAATTCATTATTCATTTTCATTTCGTTTCATTAGACTAATAACAAAAAAAAAATAGAAATATGACGAAAAATCCAAATTACAATGTCAAAATTTAAGTTTAATTCAAAATTGCATACAGAAACAAAGCTATTCAATACACACTTTCAGCACTCTATACAAGCAAATTATCATTTAAAAATTCATCTACGCTGTAATAGCACTTCTCTAGTAATAACCCCTGAAGGGACTTTTTAAATTTCTTTAGAGGCATACATTTAATAATATTAGGTATTTTGTTATAAATATTTGGAGCAATACCAAAGAAACTCTTTTTCAATAAAGCAGTTTTACACATATTTTAATGCAAGGTACATCGTATTCACGTATAATTATATAATTCAAATGTATAATGTAAATGCAAATATTGTTGACATCGTTTTTAAAAGAGTAAGAACGGAGTTCCTTGCCCATTCTTCTCCATACAAAACTACTTTTAGGAATGGGCTAGATTCAATTTCTTTCGTTCAAAAGTGCCTTTTAATGGTCTCATTGAAATAAATGATTTGACTTGACTAACATCCCTTACCTCAATGATGGATGAACTAGAATATTTTTTTTTGTCATTTGACGTTCTAAAGTGCCTTATAATGGTCTAATTGAAATAAATGATTTGACTTTGACTTTGATCCAAAGTCAAAATTTTGTAAATAACTCTTATAGTAAATGGAAGCCATTAAAAAAAATGGTCACAATCCGAATAATGGTTTCGGTGAAATGCGTGGACAAGCAAACATTTATTTATTTAAAGTTAATTAACACGGTACAGTACCACTTACATTTATTAACATAGAAACACTCAATTTAATAAGACTATACAATGCAACCCCCCCCTTGGGGAGGCCTATGTCCAGCAGTGGACGTCTTTCGGCTGAAATGATAATACAATGCAGACCAATTGCGTCTTGAACAATTATTCGCTACTAATCAACATGGAACAGTGGACACTCTGGCATACTGTTTCTCACAGAACATCAGACATACGTGTTTAACTTTACTCCATTACATACATACAAAAGTCAACCAACATAATACAAAAGTCAAAAAGTCAAACATACATACAAACATCACCACCACCCTTGGTTGACTGGTAGAGAATGCCTAAGACATTAAGTCCGCCTTTGTACGTTTGTGCATGAAGTATAAATAAATAAATAAATAAACATCAGCCGTGAAACGTCCACTGTTGAAAATAGGCCTCTAATATAGAACGCCTCAAGGAGCGGCAACCTACCGCTTGCATCCACCGGTTACCTGCGACCTTGACGCAACATCATTATCATCAAAGACGTCCACTGCTGGACATAGGCCTCCCCCAAAAGGGGGGGTTTTGCCGTAATCGCCACCCTTGGCAGGCGGGTTGGCGATCGCAGTATCGTTGTTACAAAGGCACAGAGACCGCTGCTGCCCATTCTCTGGTGAGTCCCTTAGTCGCTTCTTACGACACCCACGGGAAGATATGAGATGGTGCTATTCTTTACGTCCGACACCATACAGACGCAAACATACATAGAAACGTATACAATAATAATAATATGTGGGGACATTTTCACACACGGCCATCTGACCCCAAACTAGGGAGACCCTGTACTATGGGTGTCAGACAGCTGATATACATACACAAATACATTTTTTTTTGTAAATACATACATATATAGATAAACAACACCCAGACACAAAGCAAACACAAGTGCTCATCACACAAATGTTTACCCTGGGCGGGAATCGAACCCGCAACACGCTGCGCAGCAGTCGATCGCTCAGCCACTGCGCCAACCGTGTCGTCCACAATACATAACAAACACATGTATATCTACATCTATCAAATTTCGTATATTAGTTAGGAATCCCCAGTAGATTTTCAGTCTATCATACGTGAATATATATAGCAGTTCCAATAATATTACAAACATTATTATGTACAGTCAGGAGCAAAAACATGTTAACAGCCTTTGTTCTCATTCTGAACTGATTTTCTCCTAAACTATTGTTATGGGGTTACGAATAGTGTATTTTTGATCCTAAACTACTATAAAATAGGTTTTATCTATAAGTCAAAATAGTTATTTTACGAGAAAATTGCTTTTGAATTTTTTAATGTGTATACATATTTATGCTCGTGACTATACGTGTCGGATTGATAACCTCCTTTATGTTAAATTCAGGTAAAAATATAGGAAAATAAAGGCATTTTGAAATAGACTCACAAACGCAATTGCGGCTGGTCGCAATGCGGCGTGCCATTGCGGGAGGCCACACTTCAATATTTATATAAAAAAAAGTTTTTTCAAAAAAAAGAAAACCTCCTTCAAAAACTAAAAAGTGATAAATAACTTTAGCACATTACTTTACTTTCGGAAGTCGGTGGCGGTGGCTTTGTGTTTGTTGTGTGATGAAAGTAATGTGTGTTCTGTGCTAAAGTTATTTATCACTTTTTAGTTTTTGAAGGCGGTATTCTTTTTTTTTGAAAAACTATTTTATTTTTCGCTTTTTAGTGTTGCCCTAACATCCAAATCCATTAAGAAACGGCGACACACTTAAAAGAGATTGTAAGTCCTCCAAAGATTGAAGAAACTAAAACGTCGTCTAAGTAATTTTTTTGGGATTTTGTTGATTTCTCAAAAAGGGCTGTATCAATTTTGATAAAATTTATTTGGGACCATTTCGAAATAAATCCCTTTCGAACAAAACAAGAATTTTGCAAATCCGTATATATATGACAGAGATATGCCCGAACATACATAAAAAAAAAATATAAACATTCGAATTGATAACCTCCTCCTTTTTGAAGTCGGTTAAAAATCTTGATATCAACGCACTGACTATGGCCAACCATCAACTGCTCCAGTTGTCTTGGAGCTGTAGCGGGCCGCACATCTATTGTTATGAATTTGTAATTGCCGTCACATAAAGCCATCAATATTATGCAAAAGAAATGCTTGTAATTGACGATGACATGCTGCGAACCGCGATAGAACCGTGACGATACGGTTAGCCGGAATAGGGCGTGCCGTAAGAGCGTTTTAAGCGGGGAATTCACTACCAGACATGCCCGCAGGCATCCGCGAGTAGTCTGTCCGGGCATGTCTGGCGCTGCAATACACTACACGGACTCGTCAGTGTGTTGTCCGTGTCGCAACCGGCTACACGGTTCAGTTGTTACGATGTCAACGAGACAAAGAAAAATCATAATTGCTGGTACCGCAATAATACTCTTAGATGAAAAGAAAAATCTTCCCAGAATAATTTAATATCATTAAAACTATACTACCCCCTTGGGGGAGGCCTATGTCCAGCAGTGGACGTCTTTTCGGCTAAAATGATGATGATGATGAAAACTATATTTTCCTAATACCTACTCCACAGTTCGATACATAAATCATTAAAAAAAACTTCTGTACTGGTTGCTGTCGCTCTCAGGTCTGAGAGCAGGCGGCCTGCAATAAGCATTCACGTACGGACATGTGTGTACGGACATGTGCCCGCGCAGACAAAATGAGATCGCGCGGACAAGCAACGGGCAAGGCTGCCAGACCGTCGCCTTAGAGTGAAAACCTCCGGAATGCATTTTTGCTCAAATTTATTTTATTGCGTTTCTAGGAAGAAAACCTCGCTACGCACATCCTGATCTGACTCATTTGATCATTCGATACTCATAGCGCCATCTATGACAGTAAATGAGAATCTCGAAAATACTCGCATCTGTCAGTTTGGCGTGAATACTTTGCAACGAACGTGTCGTCCCTCATTCGAAAATTGATCGAACCATTCTGGATATAAAAGCGGGTTGAATCTTGATATTAATTAATAACAAAACTTAAAAGACGCCGTGCAAAAATTTTAACAGTACGCAGTTTTTCTTCCTCCTGTAAAGTTACCTCTTTTACACTTACGAGGTTTTCACTCTAAGGCGTCGAGACTGACTTTGACGGTCCTACACTAGCAAACATTGCACAGACCTATAGTAGCGAGGTCCGGCGTGCAAATCTGCAAACTTGCCTGCGGGCATGTCCGTCTAGTGAATTCCTCGCTTTAGGCCTAAGATTATAATGTAAACGTTTCTAAAAGTTATCAGACTTGCCCCCTTACGCGACCTTTAATTGATACAATATTGATTTCAATACTTTACAAGTCAATTTTGAAATACCGAGTTGAAAGTCTTAACTATTAATCAAGTTATAGATCTATTAATTTATTCAAATCAGTCTAGGTAGGGTTACATTGGTTTAACTCAAACAAACCGATTATTATGAAGGTCCTAATATTAAGCCTGAAGGGAAAGGCTAAGGGTCAGTGACTGACGTCACTTTAGGAATGTGAATTAATCACAGATTCATGGTTGATCAAAGAGAATTATTTGCATTCAGTTGGTCTACAACACCGGTGGGCATACTTACAACTTTGGCGGTCTACGATATTAAAATTGTACGACAAACGATCGACTCTCAAGCAGAAACAAGACATTTATATTAAAAAAAAGCTTTCGCAGATTCGCACAAATACGTCAACCCAAACAAAGCAGTTAACTCTACTGGGCGATATTTTTGACATTTTACTTGGCTTAAAAAAACTAACATTTGGTACCTATCGCTCTGACATAGAGATGTATGTCTGAAATGATCTGTATCATCTCGTATTCAAGAGATGGCAAGTCCATGTCAAAAGTAAGTATTCAGTATTTTAGAAGCAGTTATTTCAACATTCTGACAAGACAGCGGATAAACAATCAATTCTCGTCAATTTTCAGAAAAACGTCTTTCTAACTTGCTGAGAATATTTACAACCGCTTTGCATTTCTGGAAGTATGCTCGCGATCGACCCTAAAACCGCTTGCGATCGACCGGTCGATCGCGATCGACTGTTTGCCCACCCCTGGTCTACAATGTTACATTGTAACCTATGTTTACACTGTGAAAGGGTCATTGACGCGAAGCTATTGATCATCATCAACATCTGCCTAGCCTTTTCAACCGACTTCAAAAAAGAAGGAAGTTTCAATACGACTGTATTTTGTTTTTTTTTTGTTATTTGTTATGCGATTTCTCCGGAAAATGTGAATCGATTTTGAAAATGATTTATCTTATGAATAGGGTATGCCTCAGGGGTGGTCCCATAATATACAAATTTTATCTAAAATGATTCACACACCACTTTTTTATAAATCAATTAAACCAAAAAAAATCTACATAGACGACGTTTTAATAGTTTCTTCTTCAAGAAAATCTTTGGAGTATTTCTGTTTTAACTGTGTTGCCGGTTCTTAATGGATTTGGATGATACGAAGGTAGGTACTAAAAAGTGATAAAAAAAAAGCTTTTTCCCACGGATATCAATGCTTTTTCCCAACTATATTCCAGGTCGGCTTCCAGTCTAATAGAATGCAGATTAATGCCAGTGTTTTACATGGAGTGACTGACTATCTGACATCCACGACCCAGTTAGGTAACATAATAATCCTTGGTAAGACTGATTGTCAGAGTTTCTGACTTCTGACTGCTCATAATGACTGTCAAAGATCTACGAATGATAGCCGAGACCAATTGCTTTACGTGCTTAATGAAACACGAAGGGGTCTCCGTATAATATGGTAATGGTCATTCATTCACGGACATCGTCGGTCGATCCTGTGGACTAATTCACGTAACTAAAGAAGTACTGTTGCAGTGCGATTCAAAGATATATATGTGGGGACATTTTCACACACGGCCATTTAACCCCAAACTAGGGAGACCCTGTACTATGGGTGTCAGACACCTGATATACATTAACAATTTTTTTTTTTTTTTGTAAATACATACATATATAGATAAACAACACCCAGACACAAGGCAAACACAAGTGCTCATCACACAAATGTTTACCCTGGGCGGGAATCGAACCCGCAACACGCTGCGCAGCAGTCGATCGCTCAGCCACTGCGCCAACCGTGTCGTCAAGTTTGCAGTTAAGTTTCGATCAAAACTACGTTTTTTGTATTCCCTAGCGCTGACAGACACGCTCGCGTCAAGTTCGCGTCACGCGAGCGCAATAACGGCATTCTACTGTTGCGCGTCTTTGCTGCTAGCTTCGAAACGCAACATGATCGGTATTCTCCTATTCGTTTAACGTCTCAAAATGACCGTTAAAAAACAGTAAAATCTGTACTGGGATATTATTTTAATAACGTCATATTCAGATTGTATTCAATTATTTAGTGAGTAATTTTTTTTCTCTCATGTGGCTACACCATACGTAAGTTTGGTAGAGTTTGGTTGTCGTACAACTGACGTGCAGTTCACGCGCAGCTTACGCGCAGTTCAAAGATTACAAGAATACCGTTTATCATTCAAACTTGAACTTAACTGCAACTGCACTACAACTCGCGCCACCGCGAACCGAAATATTATAATATTTCGGTCACGGTGGATGTGGTGGTGTGGGGTGGAAGAAGAAAACATGTTGAGCTGACCCCAAGTGACATGGGATAAGGGTAGGAAGAAGAGAAGGGGGTGGATGTGGTGGCCTATCATCAAAACCGCCAATGATTATTATCGCTTACTAGGTACTTCACCGTTAAATGAACAGAGTAGATGAAATAAACTTAATAACCATAAACTTAATAAACAACCTTTATGCCTATACCTACTCGTACCTACACAAGTTGACTAACAACTTTACGTATAAAATAATTAATATTCTACAACAGTGAAGGTGGAAAATTTGTCCTAAATAAACCAACCTTGAGTAAGTTAACTTTGTCTTTGACTTAATTCTACTGTTTCACAAGTTACAGGAGTTATGACGTTCATTTACATAGATTTACATTTACCACTGTGTAGTAACTAAATCACGGTTAGTAGGAAATCTCGTCTTGGTAAAACAAAGGGTTTAAACATCTATCTTTAAATCGTCGATTCCTGGGTCTTTAACCAGTGCCTCCACCCGTAATGACTCAACCGAAACGTAGACACCCACCGTGGGCCTAACCCACAAATCCAAGGTTGCTCAGCGTGCTATGGAGAGAGCGATGCTTGGGATTTCTCAGGCGGATAGAATTCGCAATGAAGTCATTCGCCAGAGTAAAGTTACCGATATTGTGCTTAGAATCAGCTCGCTGATGTGAAAGTGAGCCGGTCATGTCTGCAGACGGACAGACGGTAGATGGAGCAGACAAGTCTTACAGTGGAGACCGCATTTGAGCAAGCGCAGTGTGGGACGCCCTGTGGTACGATGGACCGACGATTTGAAGAAGGTAGATGGCAGCGGATGGATGCGGGCTGCCCAAGACCGGGTTGGTTGGCGATCTCTGGGGGAGGCCTACGTTCAGCAGTGGACGGCAATAGCCTGATATGATAATTTTACTATAAAAATCAAAGGCTTGCACTTCTTCCTAATAATTTTATTAAGCTATTGCATAGCTTTTATCGCGGGCTTTGAGCGCGGCGACCGAACCAAGAAATTCCGTAACGAAAAAAAACCTGACACCCCCCACTCCGCCTACCATGTAGCTCGGCCGAGCGTTCGCTAGACTTTGACTTTAGACTTTGACTTTGACTTTTGACTTTGACTATAATTGCATAAGTTGATAAAAAATGCTATGCAATAGCTTTACCGCAGCAGTCCCCGAGTGCCACACGTATTTTTATTATTATTTTTTTTATATTTTTTTTTCTTTTTTTTTTTTTTTTAGTTGGTTATCAGTATATTTTGCATTTTATTTTTATAAATGAGAGGCTTACACTTCTTCCTAATATTTTTTTTATTTTTTTTTATTAGTTATCAGTATTTTTTGCAATACAAACCCGCTCTAGTTTCCTTTCATATAATATTTTCTCCGGCAATGAGCAAGTTTAATGATGTTTGTAATAATTATTAATGCATTTGTCTTTATAGATCAAAATTAATAAATCACTGAACTATTTCTTGCAATCCATCATTCAATGACTGAGAAATATATTTTTGAAGTTTACGTATGAAGGAACGTCTCACGCTAAAGGGCCGCCGTAACTTCAACGACCCCCAACTTTTTAATTATAAGATATATTTTAACGATTCTTTTACTTTTCTGTCTCATTTTACTTAATTTTTAGAAATTACGTTTAAGAAAATTAAAACTTCTCCATTCAATTTTATTGCTTTCGAACTCAATAAAAAGCGATAGCCAAAAACTGAAAAAGCCAACCCAGTAAATAATATCTATCTTTTCTATTAATCCTATAAAAGTAACCGCAGTGTCCCGAAAGAAAAAAAAAAAGGTTTTATTGGTAAAAGCTTTCAATTCAACCCAAAACGTCCTCGACCGAATAAAGGCCACCCAATAAATATGATGAAAGACGGATACTTTATTGTATCTACATTGACAGAAAGTACCTAAGTACCTACGTCATGGAGTAACATTAAAATAAAATAAAAAATACTTATGGTAAAATCCACTATTACAACTTTCAGCAGTCACGCTTGCACTACTAGACCAGTTTGGAGAATAATGATGACAAAAAATTCAAAACCTATTTTATTAAGTCGTGATCACGCCTATGACTACTGTCAAAGTCAACGTCTAATCATTGTTTTTTTTTTTCAATTAGACCTATTATCATCGATATATTAGGTCCTTACATATGAAATTGCCGATACTTAATACTGGCAACTTTGAAATCAAATACATATTTTGTGTTTGATTAGGAATTCCAAATTCAAAATTATTTCAAAATAAAGACTAAAGAATATTGTTTTAAAATTCGTGTTTCATTTGTTTTATCGTCATTTGTTTGGGCTTGAAAATTGCTATTGCAACAACAATGGAGAAATTAAAAATTCGCGATATTTACGAATATGAGTTCCACCGTGGCACCAGTGCAGCAGAAACGGCTCGAAGGATTAACGACGTGTACGGGCCAAGCACCGCTAACGAACGAACGGTGCGTTTTTGGTTTCAACGTTTCCGTTCTGGAAATTTTGATTTACAAAATGAGCCTCGTGGAGTACCGGATACTCAAGTGAATAATGAAGAATTAAAGGCGATAGTTGAAGCGGATCCATCTCAAACCACTTCTGAATTAGCAGCAGCCTTTGGAGTAAGTGACAAAACAATCATTATCCATTTGCGTCAAATTGGAAAAGTAAAAAAGCTCGAAAAGTGGGTACCGTACGAATTGACTGAAACACACCAACAAACACGCGTCGGTTGCTGCGCTTCCTTGCTCAATCGTCACAATAATCAGGGAATTTTAAATCGTATTGTCACTTGTGATGAGAAGTGGATCGTGTACGATAATCGCAAGCGATCATCACAATGGCTTAACCCTGGAAAACCGGCAAAACCTTGCCTCAAGCGAAAACTGACCAAAAAGAAGATTCTAGTTAGTGTTTGGTGGTCCTGTGCTGGTGTCATCCACTACAGCTTCATGAGATCAGGCCAAACGATTACTGCAGACATGTATTGTCAACAGTTGCAAACAATGATGGAAAAGCTCACCATTAAACAACCGAGATTGGTAAATTGCTCTAGCCCATTGCTCCTTCAGGATAACGCTCGACCACATACTGCACATCAGACGGTCGCCAAGATAGAGGAGCTGCGATTGGAAACTCTGCGTCACCCACCATACTCTCCAGATCTGTCCCAAACGATTACCATTTATTCCGAAATTTGGACAACTTTTTACAAGGAAAAAAAATCAATTCTGATGAGGCAGTTTAAACAGCCTTCAAGCAGTTCATCGATTCTCGCTCCCAGGGTTTTTTTACCAAAGGGATCAATGAGCTCCCGATAAAATGGCGAAAGTGTATCGATAACAATGGTGCATACTTCGATTGACTAAATATATAATTTCTTTTAAAAATGTTATTTTTAATTTTTTGATACCGAGCGGCAATTTCATATGTAAAGACCTAATATATGTACTAAGATATACTTCTATGACCATTATATTCAACGTTATAAAAGAAAAATTGAATCTAGTCGCCCCATCCAAAAGGTACTTTCGTATGAAGAAGAATAGGCAAAAAACTCCATAATTACTCTTTTAAAATTATTGATAACATTTGCTGGGCATAGGTTCTCCCAAAGGGGGCCGCCCCTTTGGGAGAACCTATGTACCTATCAGTCCAAGAACCTATCAATCATAATCGCCATGATGGTCGATGCATGTCGGCGATCGCAGTAGGTTTTATGGTTATGGTACTCAGAAGGACGCTGCTGCCCATCCTCTGATCAGTATCCCTCTGTTGCCTTCTATGACAAGTTCTATGATAAGTCCACGGGAGGAAAGCCGCGGGTACGGCTAGTATTAAAATAATGATACAAGCGCACACTAAAAACAATTTTTTGTAGACATTTGCTATGATTACCATTATCGGGAGCTTGTTCGATTTTCAAATGATGATCATTCAAAATCGAACAATTGTCTGACATTTAACGGTTTACCTGCTTAAAATGTAAAACGCATGTATGTGATATGGTGCTGCTCAGTCCATCGATAGGCGGGTTGAAGAAATTGCTATCGACTTGCGAGGCCTATGCGGAGGAGCATGGCTTAATATACAACTCAAAAAAGAGTGAGCTTCTTGTATTTAAAGCACCTAAGCAGCAGCCACACCGTGTTCCGCCCATAAGTCTCAATGGCGTGGCACTAAAGGTTGTCAGTAACTTTAGGTACCTCGGCCACATTGTCACGAACAACCTAAGGGACGACGTAGATATAGAAAGGGAACGCAGGGCGTTGTCTGTGAGGAGCAATATGCTTGCCCGCAGGTTCGCTCGTTGTACTACAGACGTCAAAATAACTCTTTTTAAGGCGTTCTGTCAATCGTTTTACACGAGCGGCCTGTGGGTGTCATATACGCGCCGAGCCTACAATGCCCTGCGTGTACAATTTAATAATGCATTCGGGATGCTGTTGGGACTCCCATGGCGCTGTAGCGCGTCGGGGATGTTCGCGGAGGCTCGCACAGATGGTTTTCATGTCATCATTCGGAAGAAAGCGGCCTTCTTACTGCGGCGCCTGCATGGTAGTGGCAACAGCATTCTGAAAATGATTGCTGCCAGACCGGACTGCCCTTTCCAGAGTCACTGGGTGGGGACAGTCTTAGGTCTGAAATAAAAATGAATTACGAAAACTAACAATACTAACATATTTATCTAAGTAATATTGTTACTAACACCAAAATACTAATACTGTAGTCTGAAATAAAGGTTATTATTATTATTACTAAAACCATTTGCCACTAACGCCAATACTCATCTGTCTAGCCTTTTCCCAATGATTCGAGGTCGGCAGCTAATGAAACCGCATGCAGCTGAATATCAGTGTTTTATATGGAGTGACTGTCTATCAGACCTCCACAACCCAGTTACTGGGTAACATGATGCCCCTTGAGACTGTTTGGACTACCTATATCGACTGTCAAAGATCTACTAATTACAACCGGGTAGGACCAACGGTTTTACATACTTTCCGAGGCACGAAGAGGTCTCGGTATGGAATGAATAGTCACCCATCCACGGACCGACCGCGGCAAGCGTAGCTTAACCGTCACGACCGGTCAATCCGTACAGCCATTACTTAGCCACGAGCTCCTGTAGCGCCTATACAATATATTTTAATTTTAGAAATTATAGTTGAGTTTGTATTCGTTCGGACTAAACTTTGGAACTACTGCTCTGATTCTGTAAATTCTTTCGCTAATAGGAAGCTACCTTATTACTGAGTGCTATGGGTTTTTTTTATTATCAAATGGGATCCGTAAAGAAATTCAGGCGGACAAAGTCGTAAAGAACAAAAATTACTTAGTAAAAATGATTACACTTAATTAATTATAAATAAAAATATGTAATTCATTTCCTATACGTAATAAATTTTACAATTATTCTACATTGAATTTTATAATTCTTTTTTTTTCTACTATTTGAGCAAAGTAAATAAAATATAAAAAAATTATACAATTCTTTCGATTCGTCTTCTAGAAAATTTCAACCATTTCTGCAAAAGTGGGTCAGCTAATTGGTGTAACTGTACTAGTTTAAATATAAACACAAATTCTAAAACAAAGGTTAGTAATAATCTCATACTTACAAAAAACTAATTATGTAGACAGATACGTACTTTTACAAATAAAACTACTATCATACAATAGTTACCTACGTAAGTAGCAAAGGATATTTATAGAAAAATATTAAATAAAATATAGGTACAAGTAAACAAAACAAGAACAAAAAATCAATGAATTATTCTAAAAATATAACCGTCAAAAGCATTGCAACTTTGAATCTGTTATAAAACTCCAATACATTGTTTTCCAACTCAATTATTTTAGACCCGAGAGATGCAGGTCTTGGCGAAAAGTTGGGCAAAGTTAAAATATATAAACGTTGAAACTAAAAAGTCAGCCTGTGCTCTATTGCAGTGTTTCAGCCACAATACGAAATGTGAACTCAGCATGCTTTAGCGTTATTCATAGTCTTTACTCTAGTTTTCGCAGAGTAAGTATGTGATGGGTTTAACGTTCACTATGGGACCAGTCCTGCAATCGAGAAAAACACATTTATGATCGCATCGACGAAAGGTATGGATATAAATCAGCTGATTACGTTTAATGTGTTGAATTTTGCAAAGTTGTTTACAATGATAAGAATAATTACCTTTTCAGGCCAGGATTTTAATTCTCAAGGCAGATTATGCAACTGCCTAGAAGCCCATCGATCCGAGAAAAAGAAATTAGAAAATGTTAAAAACGAAAACGTAATGTAGAAAGAAAATTATGTGAGTATAAATATAATTAATTCTGGTAGAAAATATGTATTTTAGGAAGTTAGAAAAGGGTAAAGGGGCCCTAGGATTGCATTGCCTAAGGGCCCCGTTACGGTTAATCCGGCCCTGCCCATTTTCAAGTTTCTGGCAAATAGAGGTACGCTGGCTTTTACCCGCGTGAATATCGGTTATCGTGGATGTAGACGAAGCCACAGAATAAAAAGATATAGCTTAAAAATATGTATTACGAATTTTCATTAAAATCGGTTTCGCAGTTTAGCCGGGATAGCGTAACTTACAAAAAATCCCAACCCGCCATCCAAATCCAAAAATCCCAACATCCCAACTTATAATATTATAAGTATGGGATCATGTGGTTGTTATTGGTCACTTAGACAGTTTTGTTCAGTTGTCCTTTTATGTATGGGTTACCTATCATAAGGTCGAAAAATATTTGACCGAATTTCATTTCACCTAAAACTTTTCAACTTTTCTCGTTTCGTATTTTTTTACTACATCGATGTCACGTTTGCCACTGTATCAGTTGACCTATTATCAATTTGCTTTTTTTCGTTGCTCCGACATTTCATTTGGTCGAAAAAGTTTTTACCGAAGTTACACTTAGCCGAAATAACATTTGTTCGAACATTCGTTATACCACTGTTTTAATTACCATATTTCACCAAAAGCCTAGAAGTAAATATATCTGATATTGAGTTAATGATAACCGGTACTCCACCGGAAAAAAAAATACGTGGATAAAGAAACGAAAAATCAAAAACTTTTGGAAATTAAAGACAATTTGAGTGAAATTAAATATTTGAAAGAGCTTTCAAAACTAATGTATTTATTACAGTGGCGTCATAGAGAGCTAATTTCAGATTAGTTTCCTACTATTTTGTATCATTAATTATTTAAACGTAATGGCACTTAATAAAACAGGTAGTTCCGGTAAGAAGCTTGCAAACAAAGATTCTTGCTTCAAGCATGCAGCATGCAAGCAGTCATGCAGCATGCAAGCAGGCATGCAGCATGCTAGCAGGCGTAAACAAGCATGAAACATGCAAGCACGCATGCAACATGCACAAGCATTGTTTCTGTCACGGCTCCGGCGCTGCGGGGTCTGGGCGGCCGGCCCCACGCGAGGTTATCGTCGCAGATGGTTTTAACGCTTACCACCGCAGCTTCGGCTAGCCGCGGCGGCGAGCCTTCAAACCGCCTGCTCCTCAGCTCGCGGGCCGCCCCACCCCTCCGCGCCTACGCGTCCTTAAATTACACTCTAGGGGTAAGGCAGACAAGACTGCGTGAAGTCGGTTTTGCAGCGATTCGTTTCTGTCACTAAATTTTGTAACGTTTTGACTTTTTATGACACTATTTTAATTTAATGTTGAAAATGCTACCAAGTAACCGGCTATATATTTGTGATCAAATAATATTCCAAAATGTGGTTTTGACGGGGTGAAAATATGGCAAATAAATCATTTGGCAAATGAAAATAGTTCAAAAGAGACTTCGGCCAATAGGAAAAAGTTATTTTGTAAATCGGAGAAACATAGTTCGGTAAAATAATAGCTATGACACACGATACTTCAATGATCTAAAAATATGTCAAATAATGCATATAGCAAAAAAGACGCTGGTCAATAGTTTTCGGTAAAATGAAATTCGAACAAAAATAATTCGGGAAAGTGATCGGTTCCCATCAAAATGTGGCAGAAATGGTTGGGCCTATTTTAGAAGCTTGGTTTGTATACAGCTGTAATGCTATCAAAGTCCCTTTCCCCCCCCCTCCCTTCCCCCCCCCCCCTTCCCTTTCCCTTTTTTTTGTGTGTTTCGTCCTGTGCGGGGCAATAAATGCTTTTCCTTTCTTTCTTTCTTTTATTCTTTCAAGACACAGAGGGCCCTACAAAAGATCCTTGCAAGGCTCATAACGGCTATTATTTATTCATTTATTTATACTTCACGTACAAAGGTACAAAAGCGGATATAATGCCTTAGGCATTCTCTACCAGTCAACCAAGGGTGGAGAAGAGATAACAATTACGTCAATCTCTGTTTCTAACAATACCACTTCCGTTTATTTCAGCAGTATTTTCTGTTTATGTCTGCACTATGAATGCGGTTTAGCACAGTTTAGCTCAGTAAGCAGGCACTCATTACAGCCAAGCAAACAAAACTGAGCGACCTCATTCTAAGTTTCCAAATAAACACACACGTATTCGCCTACTTATTATGTATTGTGGTGAGAATACATGAACCCAGTAAGAGCCTAAGGAATTTCTACATGTTCGGTTTGCAAACATCAAATGCCAATATTCCTAGTATTGAAATCCGTAACCTTTTCCATTAAGTACATGATTAATAAGAGGAGCTCGTGGCTCAGTTAAAGCAGCACAGATCGATCGTACACGGTTAAGCTGCGCTTGCCGCGGTCAGCCTGTGGATGGGTGACCATCCATTTCATACCGGATCCTCTACCGGCCTCAGAATGCACGTAAAGCTGTCATTCGTAGATCTTTGACAGTCGTTATGGGTAGTCAGAAGCCAGAGAGTAACAATCAGTCTTACCAAGGAGTATCGTGTTACCCAGTAACTGGGTTGTGGAGGTCAGATAGGCAGTCGCTCCATGTAAATCACTGGATGCAGCCAGCCTCAACTTAGTTGGGAAAAGGCTAGGTAGATAAGGTACAAAATAAAATTGATACTTGAATAAATCTTGGCTAAACTGCCTATCGATATTATTTAATAACAGTTAATTGCCAATTTAGAGTAACTTGCAAATACGAATAGTTCTTGAACTTCTTGATTGTATTTTCGATACCTAACGATCTACCCTCTAAGAAGGTTGAAAGGAAAAAAATTATGCTATTTCATGAAATCTTTCTACGATTTAGTTTTTCGGTTGATATCAGGCGTAGGACTAACGACTTTACCTACGTGTTTTCCGAGGCACGGGGGTGTCACTCTCTCCATCAACTTATAATCGCAGAGTTGGTACTGAGAAATTATTAATTTTAAAACTCAAACTCACTATCACTACTAGACTTGGAATCAATCCGCATGCCTACCAGACACGGTTGTAACAACAAAGCCAACGACGACACGGTTGGCGCAGTGGCTGAGCGATCGACTACTGCGCAGCGTGTTGCGGGTTCGATTCCCGCCCAGGGTAAATATGTGTGTGATGAGCACTTGTGTTTGCCTAGTGTCTGGGTGTTGTTTATCTATATATGTATGTATTTAAAATATATTTGTGTATGTATATCAGCTGTTTGACACCCATAGTACAGGGTCTCCCTAGTTTGGGTCAGATGGCCGTGTGTGAAATGTCCCCACATATTATTATTATTATTATGTACATTTTTAAATATTAATAAAAAAATAACATTTAAAAATATAAAAATAGTAGCCCACCGGTATCGGGAACAGGGTCCAAGCTACCGGCGCTCAGGGCTCCAGAGAGAGGAACCTCCTAACAATGCGGGCCGTGTCCAGAAGTACTGCCTTCTGAATCAAGCCCTTGATCCAGCCGCCTAACGAGAGCCACCTTAGATGTTGGTAGAGGCTCTTTATTATTATTATTATTATTAACGGGACAGTATCCTTGATTAAATAACTATTATCCTAAAACAAAACAGTAGAAGGTAGGTATAGTACTTAAGTATTAAGTACCTACCACATTTAAGACATCTTATAGATATTTGCGTAGGTACTATAATATCCCAACCTGATGAGCCCTTACGGTACAACAAGACAGTTGAATCGTTTCTATGGGACTCGTCGAGCTTCATTGCTCTGGCGCTTTTCTAGTGGTCGCCACTGTTGATTCTGGCTTACCGAAGTTACAGTGGTTTGGGAATAGTGTGGCGGGCTTGTTCCATGTAAAAAGAAGCCCTTATGGTACCGGTTCGATGTATATATTTCTCGTGGTGTGTTCTATTAGCCGCCGGAGGTTCTTGGAATTAAACACAGCAAAAGCAATTTAGCACTTCTATATTATCGAAAGAGAACGTCGACCACTGACGGCGCTAGGTCAAACAATGCCTTGTTAAAAAAATATAAGGCTTCTAAATACGAAAAGCTTCTAGAACGAATCCAGAGTGTTTAGACAAAACATTTAGTCAATGCTTTCGACCACTTCTTACACCACCACCACTACTTACAGTACCTACATCCTGACATTCAGCCCTGCAATCATATTCAGGCTGTATTTCATTTTCCCCTCTAACTCACATTTGGGGTGCAAAATTATTGCCAAAATATTTTTCGTGATACAATTCTTAGAAAGAATTATGTGGGTTTGTATGTATGGGGTGTTTCCTAAGTGGTGGGTTAAATCAGAGGAAGGATTTGCTAACAACTACAGCTTCTTCCCGCGACTTCGCCCGCGTAGAAGTCAATAAAACATATATTATATTTTTCTATCCTTACCTATAAAAAGTACATCCTGGCACTCGATAATAGTAAACCTTTGAATGAAAGATTTTGTTGGAAATCATTTCAGTATTTAGTGAGGTTACCTGCTACTAACAAACCAACAATTCTACCTCTTAAAACATAGATTTACGAGAACATTTAGATTAGATAAATAGGTACGACGGGTAAGACAAATCAGTCTATTAGCGAGAGAAATAACGCAGTGTCTTAAGATACGATAAACAATTTAGTTACCCTTTGTAGATACTAAACATGAAATGTCCCTACATATTATTTATTATTATTATGTATTCCTCATTAGGGTACACAGCCAACAGAAACAGTTTATTTACCTAATTTAAATAATCCCTACTTTATATTAAAAAGAAACCGTCGACGGGCGAGTGACATAATGTAAAACATCGAAACTATAAAATTATATTTTTTGTAGTATAGAAAATCCATACAAACATTATAAATGCCAAAGTAACTCTGTTACGCTTTCACGATGAAACGGCTAAACCGATTTTGATGATATTTGGTATGATAATAGCAGGAACCCCTGGGGAAGGACATAGGCTACTTTTTGATCCGCGACTTTGTCTGCATCCACGGTAACCGACATTCACGCAGACGAAGTCGCGGGCAAAAGCTAGTATAGGTATGCATACAAAAAGAAGAAGATGATGATGAAGATGAGGTTGAAGATGTCAGATTTTCTCAAATAAAATGTTGTCAGACCAACTCATTAGATGTTTCACATCAAAAAGTTCTCGTAATATGAAGATATTTATTATGTCTGAAATCGCCAATACATTTTGAGCAACTGTGCTGATCAATGCTCGTTCCTTCTCTGTATGAGAAGAGGCCTGCAGTGGGACTATAATAAATAAAAAATAAAATAAAAATGCCCTTTATTTCATGCATATAGGTAAGTAAATTTTTTCATTATAATAAATAGTATATAATTAATTTAACTGACAATTTAGTGATGGATATACAACGTATGTAAACAAACTTTGGTTTACTTAGACTATAATATTTTTTTGTCTTGTTATGTAAAAAATTTGTACGCCTCGCCAGGTAAAACATGTACGGACTTCTTATACCTTTTTTCTAAGATCTTGCATGCTTTAATTTGTATGTAAACGCATGTTATGACAAATAAATTATCTTTATCTTTATCAAAGCTTTTTAGATTACAATTTTTGTATAAAAATAAAGAATATTAGTACTAATTTTTGATTTGAATAAATTTGTACACCATGGTTACAAATTTATTCATTTTTTTATATGCAAATAAATATTGTACTACTATAATACTAATGTACTAATCTTTACGATAATAATAATACCAGCCATTATTATTATCGTAAAGATTAGTCAAACGACTAATGTTGTGACGAGGTAGACTGCATTTGGAGCGCCATACCTGCATAGCGCCAACACATACAAGTAATATGCAGGAGGATTGCAACAAGACTGCCTCATGCCTTAAATGTATATTGAATCAAGCTAGTTATATTTTATTTTCTCTTTTACGAAAACAAACCACCACCCAGTGTGAATGCGATGTTCCTGACCTGACGACAGAACCCTAATTATTTTGTTAATACAAAATAGCCTGTAACATCAGAGATATTTAATAGATTCCTATTAGTTAAATAATTATCAGAATCATCCTAACCACAAAATAGGAAAAACCAGTGGAAGAGCCCTCGCAACTGACCCACGCGTTTCACATTAAGGCGAAATGGGTCCCAAAGAAGATGTTTTGACGCATTTTGCCTTCACGCAGAATCAATTTTTATTCTCTAAAACTACAATTTTTCCTTATTCTTTTTCGTGATCATAAATATTAAAGATTTTCTTTAGTAAATTATGAGGGCCAAAACACGATTGACACAATTTGCCTCGATACAAAAAAGTCGCAAAGTTTTCTCAAAATCAGCATATTATATACATCCATTATGAGAAAAACCAGTTTTATTCGATTGTAATTTGAGCAATTTCAATAAAATTTTGTCAACACGTTTACCATTAAATACATTATTGGATTAAGGGTTTATTTTAATAAAACAGAGCAAATAGAATTTAAAATAGAATTATTTATAAAAAAAGCGTGCAATATTACGCGCGGTCCGGCCATTCCACCTCCCCGAGCACCCCGTTAGTCGTCCACGATACCATTTCGCCTTAAGTGAAAAAATATGTAAAATTTTAGCTACCTTCGTCACTTGTAATAAGTCTTAATTTTGTATGATAACAAATTCATCTTTGACGAAAAGGTTATTTGATATTTATACAAAGTTAAGACTTATTACTTAAGGCTGCTCTCTCGAAAAAAGCTTGAAAGAAGCATGCAGATGAAGCAACTTTTCGTCGGCATTTACGGAGAAAGTACATCTGAAAATAATTGTTAGTAGGTAATCTACATGATATGATACGTAATTTGGTTTAGTTAAAAATTTTCTATCGGTATCACGTAATAAGAAAAAAAAAATTTCAAATCACCTCCAAATCATTGAGATGAAACTATTTTACTCCTTAATTTATTATCAAAAGAGTATAAAAAAAATATCTACTGCTTTGCAATACAAAGGAAAATGATTTGGTTTTGTTTCTTTTTACAAATATGTATTATATTTATTACAACAAATTAAAAATGCGTCCGATTAAAGACTGCGTCTACATCACCCCGGCACTCGTCCACAAATTCAGTGCGGGCCAAATGCTCAAGGTTATTGGCATGTATACAAGCCTTAAGGAGGTTAGGTCGTCAGCTATACCCTAGATGTGCTTACACAAACAAAATCCAAATTACTTCACAAACGAAAAAATAAATTGTGAGTTTATAAACTTGACTAACCTTATCAGTAATTTAATAAATTAAAATATACCTACAAGAAGTTTCTCAAGTCTTGCTAAACTGTAAACTTAATTACTAATTAACTGAAGTTTAATTAACAGTGAAGTTTGTGTAGGTAAATTTTGAGCTAAAAATATAAATTTTACTAGCTTTTGCCCGCGATTTCGACTGTGGAATTCACTGCCCGCCTCTCTATTCCCCGATACATATAATCTGGGTATCTTCAAGGCACGAGTGAACCGGTTTATTCTAGGCAAGCGTGCTCCACCTTAGGCCGCATCATCACTTAAGATCAGGTGAGTTGCGGTCAAACACAAGGCTATAACAATATAAAAAAAAAAAAAAAACGTCAATGTTGGTTATCGCGAATGCAGACGAAGTCGCGGATTAAAAAGTAGCCTATCTTGGGGTTCAGGCTATCTTCAAACCGATTTTCCTTTTTAATGTAATTACGACACGGTTGGTGCAGTGGCTGAGCGATCGACTGCTGCGCAACGTGTTGCGGGTTCGATTCCCGCCCAGGGTAAACATTTGTTTGATGAGCACTTGTGTTTGCCTTGTGTCTGGGTGTTGTTTATATATGTATGTATTTACAAACAAAAATGTATTTGTGTATGTATATCAGCTGTCTGATACCCATAGTACAGGGTCTCCCTAGTTTGGGGTCAGATGGCCGTGTGTGAAAATGTCCCCACATATTATTATTATTATTAATTATTGCAATCTATCAATCTTGCAGATATTCAGCAATATGTGTGAGATTTTATTTAATTAAAGGGAATGTTTGAAACATACCAGGATGCGTTCGTTATTATTCTTACTATCTTTGACTGAAATCTCTGTAATATTTCAAAGTTTGATCATATCGAA
Source organism: Charanyca ferruginea (assembly GCA_947361185.1). NCBI lineage: Eukaryota > Metazoa > Arthropoda > Insecta > Lepidoptera > Noctuidae > Charanyca > Charanyca ferruginea. The sequence goes on along the minus strand of OX376061.1, from coordinate 27,954,452 downwards.
TTTCATCACAATCGGTTCAGTTATTTCGTCTTGAAAACGTATCAGACAGAGTTACTTTACAATATTATTTCCTTACCACACTTACACCGGTGATACCGGGAGCGTACAGTCAACAGCAAAAAAAGATGATCAAAATCAAAAATTCAATACTAGCACTAATATACTAACACTAATTTATATAATTTATTACTAGTTTATTTATTGAAAGTATGTGTTTGTCACACACATACTTTTGAATAAATTCGACGCCACACAGTTTCTGACGCAAACTCCGTTCATTAGTATTGAATTTCTGATTTTGATCATCTACTTTTGCTGTCGACTGTACGAGCTTTCCAACTACCTACTAACTACTAACACAACGTAAATTCGATCGATTTCTAAATAAGAATTTAAAACCCGCTTCGCTCATTATATTTATTTAGTTCAAAAGCTTAATCAAACTCATGTGGCCGGTCACTTCTGTCACAGGAACGATGACCGATCATCATATCAACCACGCCCTCTGTTGAGCATGGAGCAGAGTTATCCTGGTGGTGGATGCGGACCGCAGAGGACAGGAAAAAATTGCGCGCCATGAAGGTTTATGTCCAATAGCACAGAATACTTAATAGTACTACGTACAGAAGGGACACTCCCTTCCCCGCGCTATATCAGATACCGCACCTCACCCCGCACTTGGAGGTGCTAATCGCCGACTCTTTAGCCAGGGCGCTCAAAATCGTAAGAACTGCAGCGCTGTAGGTACTGCTGACACAAACACACAATTTTGCGATTTATTTTGTTTTAAGTTTTATTTATTAGTTTTAATCTTGATGATTCATTTATTTTCCAAGTTTTCGTCGTTTTATAATAATACAATTAAAACTTCCGTAATAATAACATACCAACATTACCAGCTATTAATATTGCTCTCTCTCTTCATTGTCTTAGTTATGTACTTATGTCTCTTTCTTTCACGTTCTATTCATTCTTGGAATTGAAAAGTAGTACCTTACGCACTAACTTTGTCGCGTCGCCCCATTGCGTTGCCGCGTAATGGTGCGGGGCGATCGTGAATTCCATATTTTGTAATTAGGTACCTTAATTTACCATTATTGATGAATAAATAAACCTCTTTACATTATAAATATTGTAATATTACTTTTATGTCATTACAAATCCGAGTATTCAAAATCAAATATCATTTATTTTATAAGAAATAAATAATTGAACGCTCGGACAAGATCACTTCATAATAATGCTCGAAACGTTCGGGTAGTGCCGTCGTCGTTCGGTTCGCCCGACGCAAAGCGCTGCACTTTTCGCGCCATTTTGTACGCTAGCAGGACATCCAACTGATTCAACCCTACTAAAATTCACGCACACATTTGCACAGTGTACAGTCGAACAAGCTAATTGGTTTACAGGCAAAAATATTCATCTTTCTACTCCACTCACAATTTATTTATTTATTTTATTTTTTTTATATTTAGTGCGTAGGTACCAGGGATACCTACGTGCTCGAAATAAGAAAATGGAATAAAAAAAAATATTGTGAGTGTAGTAGAAATATGAATATTTTTGCCTGTAAACCAATTAGCTTGTTCGACTGTACAGACGTCATTTGGTTTTGTAATAGTAATAGGTAATTATTTTGGAAGTTTTGTATGAAGTGTCCGAGGTGTGCCTTTAGTAAGCTGAAGTAACGATGATGACGATGATGGTGATTTATATTAATGAGTGATGCTAATATCGCTTGTCGTACGAGACCAAAATGGCTTTGTGCATATTAATAATAGGCTGGTTACGTCTGTCGCAGAAACGATGGCCGATGGAGCAAACTTGTCCTGGAAAACGCGAGACTACGAGGGCTATTTTCATGTCATTCGTGACGAATTGAAACCTCCTTTTCTTGAAGTCGGTTGAAAATAGACCCTTAAATATCATAGATAAAAATCAAGTATCAGACTGTAAGTAAGGTTATGTTTTTTGCTGTTGATATTTAGTGTCTGGCAGTACATAGTGTCGACAGAGTGTCTGGCAGTATTTAAATTGTTTACCTACCAAAATCCCTACAACATATTATGTAAAAATCAGACATAAGTGAGTACCTGCAATTTTTACATATCTGTATCACCTGGTACCTAAGAATTGGCCGTCGGCCTAAGCTAGCAGGCATATGTTCATTGTACATACTAATACTGCATTATTGTATTTATTTTGTCCATCAGAAAATAAGTAAGGTCTGGGGGGCCCTGGGATCTTACTCTATTTTAAGAGCTATCAAACTGCGATTCGGTACGGCAATAGACTACTGTGACGTCTCTTATTTGCCAACTCCATTGACTAACTATTTATTAATTTCCAAGTAATTAAAATTCTAATTAAGTTAGTTGAAAATTAATATGAGATTTCAGTGTTAAAATAAAGTGTTTTTTAGAGAAACAGTGTCTAGGAATTATTGGCCCATAATGCCACCGCAGCGGCACTATCACCACGGTTGTCAACAGCCACGCAGTGGTGCTGCAGTCTGTGGTCTCCTGACGTCACCTCCAGAAGTTTTTCTTATTTGTAAGAGTATTTATACACCTAAACTAGCGACCCGCCCCGGCACCGCACGGATCCAATATAGATCAACTATACCTACATATAAACCTTCCTCTGGAATCACTCTAAGGCGCTGGACACATAGAAAAGACGTAAGACAAGGACGGGGCGCGGACATATGTCTCATCTGCTTCCCTTTCTTACAAAATGCATAGAAGCGTCGCGACGCAACGCATATAGAAAAGAGAGGTGACGCAGATAGTTGTGTGTGACACAACGACGCGCGCACCACGCGATTCCCGGCACTCGCGCCCCACCACGCCCGCTCCTCGTCCGCTCGCGCCCGTGCCCCGTCCGTGCCCCGTCCTTTCTATATGTTTTTCCAATAGGGCGCAGACGAGTAAACGTCGTGGCCGCACCCTGTCTTTTCTATATGCGTTGCGTCGCGACGCTTCTATACATTTTGTATAAAAGGGACGCGGAAGAGACATATGTCCGCGCCCCGTTCTCGTCTTACGTCTTTACTGTGTATCCAGCGCCTGACAATCATAATAATCATAAAATCCGTTGCGTAGTTTAAAAGATCACAGATGGGCAGGCGGCGGGAAGCGACTTAGAAGCGAAGTAGAGAAGATAAACACAGACATTATATAAAAATAAAATATTTATTCATCATTCAATCACATTATGGTCTAATATTATAACAATCAATATTTTAGCACAACGATATACAAAAACACACACATACTATCACACATACTGACACTCATACACTAATAATATTATGTTCTATAAATACACATAATTGTTCAGCTTTTACGGCCGAAAACTATAGCTAGTAGCCCCGCATGTCCGTCCGTTCATTGACGGTTTACATTTTTCTATATTACACTAGAGTTTGGCTTTTGCAAATCAAGTTAAACAAAGAAGTGATAACGCGTCAATAGAGGAAAGCTAGTACCTACAGCTTTGAGCAATTTCTATTTGCAAATAGATTAAAACATCGTTTTTTTATTAATGTTATAATTATTAAAATTGCGTACAAAACCATAGTAAAAACTAAAAAGAACATACATGATTTAATAGGATAACAGAAAAGTAAAAGATAATCTTAATTCAGCAGCATTTTTATTTTACAGTTGAAAAACTATTTCCGAAGAGCAATTCTTTTAATTAATAATGTTCCTAATCTAGTCACAATAACACCCCAGTAATCAATGATCAACTTGACAAAAAGGTAGATAAATTACATGTATTATTGATAGATTGTGACCAAGATTTTGAAAGTGATCGTTTAAAAAATTACGTGTTTTCCCTCTCTGAACTGGTTCCAGGCGTGACTTTTAGTATAAGAGTTAACTGGCTCTCGAAGGAAATGGTTTCATAGATAAAAAGTTACAGTTACAGATAGTGTTACTAAAGTTAAATATAAGTATATATTTTCTTTCTTTTTCTAAAATTAGTTTTTGTACTATAAACTCCGCTATTCCATTCAGTATCATTTGCTATCTAACAGTTTGACTAATTCATTTTGTTACTTCGATTTTACGTAAATTTGATTATTATTGAACTGACTTTTTATTTGGGCCAATGCTCTTTAAACAATCAAGTTTAGAGTCGATGTTGGCTTCGCAATAATATTCACTTCAATAATAATAAATAACTTTGTCTCAAATATTACGAAGGCAGATTCAAGAAAATAGGTCAGTATAAAATTATAAAAAATGGTAAATAAAGAACATGTTAATAAATTAAACGATAATAACGACAAAAGGGATTAAACAAAAGTAGGTACCTATCCTTCTGAATCGTCATTGGACATAAGTCCTTCGTAACACATGTTTGACATTGTTAATTTACCTTCTTTCCTATCTATAGTCATTAGAAGTTACATTGTTACGTGACCGTTTTAATTTTAATGTTAATTAAAATTACAATGTCGTTAGACATTCGTGAAACTAATTGGATTCATTGTCAATTTAAAACGCAAAAGATATATATTACAAAGGGAGATGTACTATTCCAAATTCAGGCCTTATCTCAAAACAAAGTTGTCATGTTACATGAAGCCTGCTAAAAAAACACATGATGGAATTATTAAATTAAAATTCAAGTTAATTAAATACAAAAATGTATCCTAATGATCTCCGTCAGAGTAAACTAACCAATTAGTTTCAAAACGTGTCTTTCTCAAGTCAAGTTGTTTTAACATTTTGAAACTGCAGAGGTTAGAATCGCAAAACTCTAGGCTCAGTGGTGGGAATATATCGTTTTTCATTATAAAGCCGTGTATCATTTCTTTCCCAATAAGTCGTCTAACAAGTCTTGATTGGTCATATTCGCATCACCGAGTAAATTGGATCTAGAAGATTCTTTAGAACCTCGTCTACCAGAGATTATCCGTTTTTTGCCCCCAGCGTCTAAATTGGGCAATAATTGGTCCGTCAACATTTTAAAGTTATTATTTAACTCATTAAAAGCTGATTCAGGGATTTCCCCATTGGCATTTACTAGTTCATTAATTTTGTCAACAGCTTCTAGTTGTTGCACTAATTTATCACTTTCTAAACTCGATTGGTTGAAACATTTCATGTGTTTATCAATCACTTCGGTGCTTTTCTCTATATCTTGAATTATAGCTTTGCAATACTTGTCTATGGGTTTGCTAGATATTTTGCGTTCTAATGTACTAGTTTCACGTTTCATTGAAGTTTCTCCATGGTGTATTGCCACTGTTGTGAAAGAATCTTCCACTGACGCCTCTTCATAAAACGACACATTCGAGTTTCTTCTACCTCTAGACTTAGGACGCTCCAGCTCTGCGGACTCCTCTTGTTCTTCTTCGATAGAGTTTTCTGTTGATATTTTTCTTCTTAACGCACTCGATTTCCGAGAAGACGCAGCTTCTTCATTCTTTATTTTATTCATAAGATCTGTTTTCATAGCTTCCATTTTCGCATGCAATTCATCGGGAGAAGATTTGCAATTAAAATCATCATCATATAATGTAAGGTCTGCCATTCCATCTTGCACTGTTTTGGCTAACTCTGTGATCTCATCGGAGGCTTTGGAGTTCTTTCTTGTTCCAGGGGTGGGAGTGGATCTAGAGAGAGTGGAGTTAGATCTACTTCTAGCGTAGCGTGAGCGTGGTTCAGCGGAAGATGAAGACTCTTCGTCATGAGATAAGGCACTGCTAAGACTGCGAGAATTCTCACACAATTTGGCCATCATGACTTGCTCCACCTGAACATTTCAATAGATACTTGAAATATTGATACAACAAAAGAAACTGTAGATACCCATAGCTCTAGATGAAAATTACTCTCTACTTCACTAATTTTAAGTCTATTCTCATTCATTATAATAGACTTATAATAGAAATACATTTGGCAAAGGAGCTTATAATACAACAATCCAGGCACAGTAGCAGAAGGCATAATAAATATATTATGTCATGTTGAGTTTTAACAATGGTGTCTTCGGAACAAAGGAATTCTCCGGGGAAATAAACGTGAGCAAACATTTAGCTACGCAGACCAAATTTGTCAACGTAATCCTAATACAAACACTAAAATCTGAGTCTAAAAAGCTTTATTTCAGCTTTTTGCTATCCAGACATACCTACTCGTGTTTGTCATGCAAAAGCCTCAGATCCAGAGTGAGTATTTTATTTCAAGTTTCTTCTTAAATTAGCGATCCGAACTAACTGCATAAGGGCGAATTCGTATACAATTTTGTTATTATCTTCGTCCTATGTATTTATGGAGATACGCCTAGTTTCACATTTATGATTTTGAAACTTAACTACCACTAAAGAGGCTGCTTGATTACAATTTCATACAAAATCAAATTTTTGGATAGTCACAAAGACGGCAAAATATTTTTTCTTAGGGCTTACAGAGACGACAGATTTTATGTGCCCATCAAGTTGGCGACTACAGGACTTGATATCAGCAGTCCGTGTGTGTCATGACAGACGTTTTGCGACCTAGTTTTTTGATTCCCAAACAGGATAAAAAAAGTAATAAATGTAATGAACAATCACATAAAAAATTCAAACTTCATACATAGATTGTTATAGAGACCTCAGAGACTTCGTAGCAGACTTTATCGCACAAAGAGTCTGTCATCTGCGTAATGGTAGGGGAGCCCAAGAGGCTAAATTCGGATTTACTCGAGCGTCATGAAAACTTATTGGATTGTGAAGGTTAGATGCTAAAAAGAAAAAAGGTTAAGAGATGTATGCACTTTCACTGGTGGGGGAAGCGTGTACACGTACAGGTTTTCAAAAATGTAAAAAAAAACCGTCACGTGGAAATACTCGAGCGAGTCAGATATTAATAGTGTATGCGCCCCGCGTGTTTCTGGTAACGGAAAAATGTTAATTTGCCAGTTTGCATGGTGGGGGTGGCCGTACGAAGGAGTAGACAAAAAGAAAAAAATAAATTTTGTCGAGCGCGTCAGATATTGAGAAGGGATGTTAAGTGAAGCCTCAAGTACCTCCTATTCAAAAGACTGACGATTTGGACCGCCCAAAGGCCATGGTCGATTATTGAAAAACCAAAAAAAAAACTCGAAACCTCGAAATACTCGAGCGCGACAGATTTTTATACAGACGCTTCATCTTGATGTCCTTGTCGTACTGTTATTATAATCTGACAATTACGACGATTAGCAAAAAAATATTCATATCTTTTTGTTCATTTTTGAATGTAATAATTAATTTTACATTCAATTGCATGCTGCATACTTGCTGCATGCTTGCTGCATGCTTCCTTGCGTGCTTGCAGCTGCATACATGGCGTATGCTTGTTTACGTGTTTGCATGCTTGCTAAAAATATGTTTTAATATCATTATGTGTAAATAAATGTATGCTGTAGAATGTTATGCTTAATCATGATTACGATTAGAGAAACTATGCTTGAAAAAATTATGCGTAAGCTATTTTTTCATTAAATGAAACGTGAGAACCCGAACCCGACAACACAGTGAGTTAATCCGTTGTTCTTAATCTATAATATGCGTAAGCTGTTATGCGTAATTAATGTTATGCGAAAAACTAATTAGGAAAAACAGTATGCTAAGTTATATTAGGTTTTAAAGTTTTATCCAAATGGATTGAAAACCAAAAAGTTCTATCCTGTATTTAGAAAATAAAATAGTGTACCAAGAAAAAAAAACGAAACAAATTTTTCAATCATCATCGTCAGTGGAATCGTCTTCATATTGGAAGTTCGGATCGACTTAGTCGTTATGTTATCTTTTCTTCATCTTTCTTTTTTGGAAATGACATCTCACAAGTCCACCCAGACTTTCCTGTGTTGCCAAATGGATTAAAGGCCTCCGGCCAGGGCAATAAGAACTTACATGCACCACACTTTATTGATGATTTTAGCTACTTCGGCTTGTGCAAATTGGCAGATTATGTTATTTCCGTGACACGTAACTAGTTTTCTTCGAAATAAAAAAAAAAAATACCGCGCTCGAGAATGTCCACGTGACGATTTTTTTTTGCAACTTTGCGACTCTCTCTCATTTCTTTATGTCACGCTCAAATTGTCAGATTATTGAAATGCACACTTTTCTACATGTAATTAAGTTACCTTGCCTTAATCTGACACGCTCGAGTTTTTCCAATGATCGATTTTTTTTACTAATCTGATCGGCTGTCCTAGACATTCGACGCTACATAAAAGACTCAGGTATGGTGGGAGCACTTCACAAGATGCAAGGCTGCCCCCCTTATGTTATGCTGACGCGCTCGAGTAAATCCCAAAATCCCCACTGGGGCTCCCCTACTTTATGCCCTTTGTGTCATTCACAAATAAATGTCTGTGTCTACCACAAAGCGACTGACATCCTTTTTATGAGCTGTCAATATTTGCTTCTGTGACGTCACTAACCGTGTTATCAAAGTTAAAATCAAGTGTTTTTTTTTTTATTTGCGTCTTGGAATTTTTGTGCAATAATGTGTGAACCTTAGCCGCTCAACCATGGAATATACTGAATCAGCGTTGTTGCTATTGTTTAACTATTGTGTCTGCTAACTGCACAGTTAAGCTACTGATGGAATAAAGTAGACTTCAAACTTACAATGTGTCTATCATCCCTGCCCCTGGTAATACTGGCGTCAGTCTCAGACCTGGTCCTGTTGGACTGTTTCAATGTTAAGTTGATGTTGCTGCCAGACGCTGTCTTCACTGGCGACTTCCCCCGACTCGCTGCCGTGCTGAGCATCTTTTCCTTCATCTAAAACATACAGGTATTGGTCTTGTAGATCTGAGAAGGTGAATTCAAATTCATTTATTGTTTGTCACAGGTGGAGAAGGAGCTCTTATCATAATAATATACATATAGTTCGCTGTAACATACCCATAGGGTGTACAATATTTAAGAATAATATAGAATGTATCCATTAATATTTATTATTATTCATGCATAAATACTTCATAATTAATTAATTATTACTCATGTGAAAATACATTATCATTCATTACTATTATTAAACATGTCAAAATATATTATCATTTATTAATATGTCAATCTTTAGTCTCATGTGTATCATCATCATTTCGGTCATGCAATTTATAAATATTAAATAAGTAAAAACAAAAGAAACAAAAAAATGAAGGTAATTTGATTTGTACATTAGGTACAGATAGATTTGGGCTTGTATTTGCTATTATATACAGTTTAAATTCGTGTGTTCGACGATTTTTTTATTTCGACGACTGCCGCTCCACTGCCACAGATACGTTAACTATTTCATCATCATCATCATGTCAACCTTTACATGCCCACTGGGGGGTTCAGCCGTAATCACCATGCTTGACCGATGCATGTTTGTGATCGCAGTAGGTGTTATGGTACTCAGAAGGACGCTGCTGCCCATCCTCTGGTCAATATCCCTCTGTCGCTTTCTACGACACCCACGGGTAGAAATGGAGTAGTGCTATTCGCGGCAGGCACCATACGGGGCGCGCAAATTAACTATTTATATATAGGGTAACTGGTAATTAGTGACTGATACTAACCACATTTTGTACACATTATTAGGACTATTTTTTTTCTACTAGAACACAAGGGTTTTGTAAAGTAAACATTGCAACTTTGACTTTCAATATCTCACAACCAGTGCATTCCCAGAAGAAAATAACCAGGTATGTCCTAGAAGAAAATAATGATCCTAGCGATTGGTACAATATCTGATTTATATAATTATACTTTATGCACAAAGCTTTATATGCCTTAGGTATTTTCTACCAGTAAACCAAGGGTGGTAATGAGATAACATGGCGTGGTAACAAGGTGCATAGTATTTTTCTTTAAATCGGTCACTTTTTACCAGTCATGTTATTAAGGAATCTTTAAAGCAGTATGGTACAGTTAACTAAATTTATGGACAGTTTACAATCTCGCGAGATAAATTATGAACTTACGGTTTTCACAATCATACGGTGACATATTATATATTATACATAACTCGCTATATTTCCCAAAAAGGTCATAAGTCTCATAAGGACCACCGACTGAACATAAATTCAGCCAGCTTCGGGAAATTTCCAAATAGTAATAAAAAGAAACAATCTGTCTGTGTCTATTCTTTAGAATTTTAGATCATGGCCCGACTGGCTGGGTCCAATCACTATTGCGACTATAAGGCCACCGTGGCATTAATAATTTATTTTTAGATTTAAATGTCAAATTTAGATTACTTACATTGAAATGGATTCCTATTTTTGAAATTACATTCCTTTGTATCTATATTTTTACAACCTTTCAGACAACAATTAATTAATCTAAATACTTAAATTGAACATTTAGATGGCGAATACAAAGAACAGAAAGCCTTTCTAGTATTCTCGTCTAATAAAAGAATGCTTAAACCGAATACTTTTGAGTGAACAACGGATTTAGAACAACAATAAACAATGAAAGCCGGGATGCTGATTCGGAAAATTTTAATTTGTCTTAGTGAATACTTCAGAAACAGAGTTTTCAATGGTATTATTTTATTATAATTCATACTAATATTATTATAAATGCGAAACTGAGTTTGTTTGTCTCGCTTTCACGGCTTATTTACTCAACTGATTTTGATGAAATTTGGTACAGACTGCCTCTGCTCTCTGCCTGCAGACGCCTGAATCCGAGGAAAGAATATACGCCACTTTTTATACCGCGATTTCTTATGCTTCCTCAATAACCGCCAATCACGCGGACGAAGTCGCGGGTAAAAGATAGTGAGGAAATAAAAGATAGTTAGGTGCTGTAAGAGCTCGTTCTCACTATGTAGGGTGTCGGATCCGTTTTTTATTTATGTATTGCATTCCATAGTGTTTCTGAGATCAAGTATATAAAAATGAATCCCTATTTCCCTTGGTCACGGCATCACGCGTGAACGGCTGGACCAATTTCGCTAATTATTTTTTTGTGTTTGTTATTGTAAGGAGAAAAGAATACGAAAGAAAAAAACTAAGAAAGTTGCGCGGAACATTTAAAAAAAAACAAAAAAAAAACTTTGAAAACGTATTTATTTCTACACCAAAAAATTATACATAGATGACGTATGTTTCTTCAATTTTTGGAGGATTGGCGCAATTAGTGTAGGTAGGATATGTAGGGTAGGTAGGGTAGGTAGGGTAGTTAGGGTATGTAGTGTAGGTAGGGTAGGTTGGTATTTACGATGCTGCAGACAGATCATTATCATCTGCCAAGCCTTTTTCCCAATTATGCAGCTGAATAACAGTGTTTTACATGGAGCGACTGCCTATCGAACCTCCACGACCAGTTACTGGGTAACATAATACCCTTTGGTAAGACTGGTAGTCAGACCTTCTGGCTTCTGACTACCCTTAACTACCCTTAACGACTAACAAAGATCTACGAATAATAGCCGGAACCAACGGCTTTATCCCGCAGACAGATACACACGTTATATCAACTTATAACTAATGACTGTATCTAGGCGAAATATTGTTATCAATCATTTTATAAGAGTAAGTATGGAGTTTCTTGCCCATTCTTCTCCATACGAAACTACCCTTTGGAAGGGGCGACTAGTTCCAATTTCTTTTATGACGTTCAAAAGTGCCTTTCAATGGTCTCATTGAAATAAATGATTTGACTTGACTAACATCGATCCCTTACCTCAATGATGGTAGTCAGCTTATCAGCATTGTGAATAGCTAGATCCAGATCATGTCTTGTATCTTTGTGTTTGTTGATCTCCATCTGCAGTTGATGTTTGAAGTTCTTCGCTTCAAGGGCTAAGCGACGTTGGAGCATTGTTATCGTCTCGTTCTGTTGCTGTACTTTAGCAGATAGATCTGTCACTTGAGCTTGGAGTTTCTCGCGTTCGAGAAGGTTTCTGCAATGTTACAAAGAAATTATGGTGACGGGGTGAAGAAGTAGAAGGTGCAAGTACAGACGCCAGAACTTCAAGCTATACCAAACGGTGAAATTTTCTCAATTAAACATGAACCTTATTCTTTTGTAATTAAGTTGAAAAAATATCAAAGAAATTTGACAGATTCGAGTCGCTTGATGTGCTGGCCTCTGTATAATGCAGGATTAGGTAAATGACACCATCATCATCATGTCAACCTTTAGAGGCCCACTGCTGGGCATAGGTCTACCCCAAGGGGTGTAATCGCCATGCGTAGCCGATGTCTGTTGGTGATCGCAGTATGTGTTATGGTATTTAGAAGGACGCTGCTGCCCATCCTCTGGTACACACCATTAAACCGTAATTCCAAGACAGAACTTTAACTTCTACTGCTTGTATCTGCATCACCTAAAGGTTGACTGGTAGAAAATGCCTATGGCATTAAGTCCGCCTCTGTACTTTGTGCTTGAAGTGTTAATAAATAAATAAACTTTTATAAAAAAAAACCCTCATTCAGACTTGAAAAGAAATATAAATATAGATTAATAAAAATAGATTTTTGTTGTTTGGAAATCAATAAACAGTGAGTAAATTGAGTTGGCAAATGACTAATTACAAGTGACGTCATAAGTTTACATTGCCATTTTGGAGGGTAGGAGGTAAGAAGAGGAAAGTGTCCGTTCAAATGTGTTAAAAGGGTGGCGCTACATCGCGACCCGGTAAAATTTGTGCCTACGCTAGCGCCATTTTGGCGGGATTTGGAACTGTTATTTACTGCTTCTTCTTCTTTCCGTATCTTTGGTTTATCCGACTTCAATAAAAGAAGGAGGTTCTCAATTCGACACGTATATTATTTATTATGTTTGACCAAGCATATCTTTCTTCAGTGTGGTTCGATTTCGATGATTTTTTTAATTGATAGTGTACACCTCAAAGTTAGTATATAAATTTTATAAAAATATTCCCCCCATAAAGGTGAAAAAATAAGGGATGAGTAAAATTTTTTGTGTCACCGTTTCGTAATTAATTTGTATGTTAAGAAGTAGGCACTAAAAAGCGAAAAAAAAAATATTTACAAAAAATTAATTGCTGGGTACTTTTTCAACTCGACTGACCCTACCCTCCATAACTGCAACTGTGTTAGATCCTCACCTATCTCTGCTGAGCTCCAACAGATGCTGGTGCTCGTCTCTGAGCTGCTGCAGCTGCATGTCTCTTTCCTTCAGCTTCATTGTCGCCTCCTTGCATTGTTGCTTCAGTTGCTTGAACCTGGACTGCTGTATCCTCATCTCTTCGCTGTGAGAGTTCAGAACTTGGGGCAGTTCTGCGTTCGAGTTCTCGTACCTGATTGTGATTTTTCAATATTTTTTAATTGACATCAATCAGAATGATAACCTAACTTATGCTACGTGAAAAATGAAATTGAACTTTATCTACTCCACCTGTAAGTTATGTACCTACATTCCATGCAAATAAACGATATTAATTTAGATACGTAATTCGCTTCTTACCTCTGCAATGCTATTTCTTGTTTCTTCTGAATGGCACGTAGTACTTTGTTCTCGTTACTTAACTCCTGAAAGATTCGTGTCAAGTTTACCAAAAAGTTTCACAATTTCATGTTGTTATATTGCACGTAGGCAGGTATGTGTAAAGCCTGCAAAACTGTTCGCATTGAACAAAGTCATGACTTTCAAGAGCCGTAGGTCTGAAACTGCGTTAAGCGTCGCGTGTCTACGCGCGTGTGCTCTGTCGCGGGCGCCCGTATTTGTAGATCAAAAATCTTAACACCAAATCAGTATCAGTCATATCACCAAAGGAAATGTTATTGCCAACCTTTCCATTGGTGATACGACTGCTAACGATTTCAACATTTCCATTGGTGGTCAGAGGCGGGCACCGTAGAGAGGGTGCGGGGCCCGTCTCCCCGCGACGTAGCAGTTTTGTATGTTTGTAGGTACCTACTCTACGCTGACACCCACAGATTATATTAGGTACCTACCTAACTATAATAGACTTGTGAAATATTTTGAACTCCCTACCTAACACCAAAAACACAAACATAACACTTTGGTGTTAATTCAAAGTATTTCTTGCAAAATTCTACTAATACAAATCTTCAGAATAAACAATAAGTCTTACTGGCTATAGGCTTTCTCGGTCGAAAAACCATGGGAAATTATATTGGTACGCAGTTCCTTAACGCCACTTGCATTGGTTTATTATTTTGCAAAAAATATTAATTTAAAAAAATAGTGGTGTAATAATTTTTTCAGTGTCCATTCCATAGGGGCAGCGCTAAACTTAAATCCGATACAGATCTTGCAAGAAGTTAACAATTAGATACATTAATTTTTCGTTCGCGAAGACTAGGAATTGGTACCTGCAAATGATAATGCGCATCAGACAGCTGATTCTGCAGCTGCTTCACCCGATGCGTCTTGGCGGACAACACCCGCTGCGTCACGTACTGATCTCCTCTCCTGTTCAGTGACGTCGAAGACGTGTCCATTGTCAATGGATTCAGTCGCTTGCGCTTGTTCAAGAGGTTCAGACGAGAGTTACTGCTGTATACACTCTCGAGAGATTCTTTTCTGGAATGTAGGAATTTGAAATATTATATTTATACACTGGTCCGGGCTCCATAGGACAATCGACAGTCTAGACAAAATAAAACTGATTGCTAATTAAAACTACTTAATTTATACTTAGTTATATAACTGTAAACTGTAAATGCAAAACATTGTACACATTTATTTTTAAAAGAGTAAGTATGGAGTTTCTTGCCCATTCTTCTCCATAAGAAACTACCTTTTGGAATGGGCAACTAGAATCAACTTTATATTTTTTTATTATGACGTTAAAAAGTGCCTTTTTAATGGTCTAATTGAAATAAATGATTTGACTTTGACTTTGACATTCGAACTGTTAGGGGTTGGTGTGTATGCTGCAGTGGCGAAGACTCCAAATAACTCGGTTCCTATCAGATCAACGACAACAACACAGCCTTTAAAAAGACACAATCAGCAGAGTCTACGATTTCCAACAAAAATACATACATAGAGTCACACTGCAGGTATTTTAAATACACTGACTAAAACGCTTATAATTTTAATAACACAATTCGGCTTCCCTCATTCTCGTTCGCCACTGGTATTTTTTGGAAGGGACAAGCCCTCGATACTCTTGTTAAACCACTGTGCAACTCGTGAAAGCCAGAATCAACAGCGGCGAACACTAGAAAAGTGCCAAGGCAATGAAGCTCGGAGAGTCTCAGTGAAACGTTATAACTGTCTTGGATTGCGATTGCGATTGCTCAATTTTGTCTGCATCCGCGATAACCGACATTTACGCGAACGAAGTCGCAGGCAAAAGCTCGTTACAAATAAAGAATATACTTTAATGATTTAATTACAAATGTATAGTTTTCAGACTTTTCCCTGTACCTACTATAGTATAAGACGATATTACTTGCCAAACTTCATAGTTCTAGGTCAATGGAAAGTACCTATTTTGATTCCCTTGAGTGTACCGGCCGTATTTTTTTTTTCGCAAACTTAGAAGTTTGATATTTTCACAGCTTTATGGGACTGTAGACCTATATGGTTTCAACTGGATACCCCCACGCGTTCCCGAGATCAAGGGTCTAGACGGACAGACGGACAGGCAGACAGACAGACAGATAACACAGTAATCCCATAAGAATTCCGTTTTTTCCTTTTGAGATACGGAACCCTAAAAATAAATAACTCAATGATGTGCGTAGTAGGTATTCAGGCAGAACATTGTCACAAGGCGAGGCAACAAGCTTGATAGAACGCCACTGGTAAGTATGCAGGTATCACTAAATCTTAGCGGATATAACTTCAAATTCCTTGGATGTTTGGATGGCGTAGCGCTAACAAGTATAGTTCCACCAATGTTCCAAGACGTTGGCACCTCACCTCATATTATGTCTCAAAATTTGTCACGAATTCTCGATGTCGTCTACTAAGCAGTGCGTAGTACATATATATCGATGATAGTTGCACCCTAACCTACATACTTGGTACTGGATACGGCCACCATGAAGTTTTACTTAGGTAGTCTACATGAGAACCTTTGTGATGGGCGGAAGCTAACACACTGTCGAGCAAAACCGAGGTATTGTTCAACGAAAACCAATATACAATACTAAAATAAAGGATTCGACACACAGAAAGCTAGTAAGTAGGTAGGTATAGACTAGCAGAACAGCTGTGCTGAAGAACCTAAAGGTGAGTGAGAGCTACGTCACACACGGTAGTTGTTGCAATCGCAAACCGCAGTAGAGCTTTTTGTATAGCGACGCCTTAACTAAACCGATTCGCAATGAATAAAGCTTTTATTGTATGCATTCAAGGACAGCTATAATAAAAACGACAAGTCGACAATTGCCTATGACGCACAGACTTATTTTGCATAGAATAAGTGTATACCTACCTCAAGGAACCTTGTTATTTTTGGAGTAGGAACAATACACTGGCTGCCACCGAAGTGGACACTTCGACGTGAAAACTACAAAAAAGAAGACAATACAGCATTGAAACTTTTCCCGCGCTACTTTACATCCTGAATTTCACCATACCGTGATTACCTACTGTAGTCGAATCATAACACAAACCTCACCTTGAGACATTTCCACGAACTCTTTGAAAAAAGAAAACATACAATAATAATTATAAAATCTACAGTACCTTAGGTCGCTAGGTCGTTTATCTTCCGGGATCAGACTCAGCACTGACATCCTTTGTTTCACATTCAAAGCACCATTTTTGTACAAAATACGGACGCTCGTAAGCGAACACTTATTTATTATAGAAAATAATCCAATCGGCCAACAATCGACAGCTGGATGTTGTTACTTTCGTTGCTATGGCAACCGATAACATGTCAATCGATAGATTCGAAATTCGTATTCGTACTGGCATGTTGCGACATGGGATTTCTATTATCTGTTATAGATTTGTGCCGCGTCGATGACTCGTATGTGTGTCAAATGAGGTGGAAACTAGTATTGTTTTCTGTGATGCTATAGCCTAACCAAATTGTGATCCCTGATTGGTCGTTGTCGCTGGCAGTGAGTAAAGGTAACTGCACTGAATCACTGAAGTTAAATCCAAAGCATTTTATTTCAATTAAACCATTTACAGGCACTTTTGAATTGTCAGTTAGTCAGAAAGTTGAAGCTAGTTACTCGTTCCAAAACGTAGGTAGGTCTCTATGGAGAAGAACGAGCACGAAACTCCACGGACACTCTTTTAAATCAAGTTTTTACAGAATACTGGTTACATTATTCTTGTTGCTAAAACTTCTCGTAGCACGGATTTTGAATAAAATCAAAGTTATATTCATGACAAACGCTGCTACTCTTGCCGCGGCTTGCCCGTGGATGGTTGACCATCCAATTCATGCCTAGATCCCTCCGTGCCAGAAAGCACGTAGGTAAAGCTGTCAGTCTCGGTTGTCATTCGTATCATTCTATGGTTATGGGCGGTCAGAAGCCAGAAAGTCTGACAACCAGTCTTACCAAGAGGTATCATTTTCCCGGTAACTAGGTTCTGAAGGTCAGACAGGCAATCGCTCCATGTCATCATCATCATCATTTCAGCTGAAAGAAGTCCACTGCTGGACATAGGCCTCCCCCAAGTGTCGCCACATTGACCGGTCCCGTGCGACTCGCATCCAGCGGATCCCTACAACCTTTACCACGTCATCGGTCCACCTAGTGGGAGCTCCATGCTCCATGCTATGCAGCTGCATTCGATTAGACTGAAAGCCGACCCCAACATAGTTGGAAAAAGGCATCTTCCACGATGACCCGACAAAACTTAATTAAGACCTTGGAAAAACAGAACCAAGCACAGGTTTGTTTTGTTCAATGACTACTTAGGTCACTATCCCACTGGCGAGCCACGAGCGTTGGCGTTCCTCCAACGTATGCGCAGCGTCAACGTTGCATACACGCGACGTTAAGGCAATACAAGGTATACGTGGCAAGCGTTAACGTTGCGCACCGGCTGAACGCAACGTTAACGACGCAGACAGAGAACAGAACAGGACAGCGTGATTGTACCTGTTGCTAAAAAACGCAACGTTAATGTCATGTTGACGCGACGTTAACGTTGCGAAATTGCAGAACGAACGCACGAGACTCGGGTCATCAACGTCGCGTGTGCACAGCGTTGTCGCTACGCAGACTTTGGAGAAACACCCACGCACGTAAAACGCCAGTGGGATAGCGGCCTTAAAAAGCATTTTATTGTAAACGAAATGATCTATTCACAATTTATTACAGTTTACTGTCTCGCAATGTAAACTGACGGTATTTGCAATTGACACATAAACTCTAGCCGGTTTCTTTGTTTACTGAAATTACTTTCCATTATGAAAATTAAAAAAAAATATTAATTGGTCTACGTTCTGCAGTGGACATCAACTGACTGAGAAAGAAGGAAGGGAGGATGGATATTGATACCACCGACTAATATTAAGAGAGCTTACATTCGACTAGTGGCGCCCAACAGGGCCCAGGAGAGTGAATTTAAATTGATTAATAGTTCACTGAACACAATAATGTAATGTATTCATTAAACGAAACGTGAGTATTGTTACACATTATAGACTGAGAAACGGATTTACTCACTATAAATGTGGCCGGGTTCGTCAGACTAGTTTCGATAACATACGGCCACTTTTCTCAAGGAAGTCCACAGGATGATACACCGCCCGTCGCTACATTCATAGTGAGTTAATTCGTTTCTCAGTCTATAATGCAAATTAATAAAATAAAACACAATTAGGTAACTAAAATAATATACTTATTTCAAAAGTTACTTACAATCAGTTTATTTACAAAAACATTTCACAATATTTCAACATTTCTTCATCTAAGGGCAGATTTTTTTGATCAGTCATAAATTTATTTTCTATACAAAAACTGTTAAACTGCCATATTCATTCCTACGACAGAGTTAACTGACGGTGAAAAAATCGGGCCTTATAGCCTTGCATAGTGCCAGTTTACTTGAGAAAGAAGCCTGAATGTCGCAAAAATGGCCTAATTCATATTTGGACTCTCAGACACTTTCACCAAATTTGTATGACTTATATTTGGATGATTCTAGATAAAATAGACGTCTGACCATTTGTGTTTGGTTATTAAATATTGAAAAAATTCGCCATTAGTTGCATAATTCACTCGAACAATTTTATACCAATCGACAAACATTATCGACAAGGTAGGGATTTCCAATTGAGAAAATATCACCAAATGAACGATCTTTGTGACCACCGGGTCGCAAATAATCTGCCTTGGAGTTTGTCGACGAGCAATAGAACGCAAAATTCTGGGTGTACAAAGACAGGACTGAATCTAGAACACCACGCTGCGTTCCATAGCGGGGATAACTTTGGCAAACAGGCTTAAATGGGATTGGGCTGGTCACGTCAGCCACATGCAGTGACCTGGGTGAGTCTCCACGCAATGGGTGCTTGGACGGCGTCGCCGAAGACGGTCCAGAAAGAGGTGGCGAGATGATTTGGAAGCGTACTAGAAAGGCTGCTTCAAGGTACGGCAGGAAAAAATCTTCCTGGAAGGTTTTTGCCCAGCAGTGGACATAGGCGACATTTTTCTACTTTGTTTACCATCACTAACATTTCTTGTCAAATTACTGAATATTGGTTATTCCAATTTATGTTTAACTATTTTAAAACAAAAGGTAGTTAATGCTTTTTGAAACAATAACATCAGTAGATATATTATTACATAACATTATGAACATAAGGCCACTTTTGGACTAATATGCACGTGTGCACTTTATTCTAAGGCTTTGCCCTGGTACTTTAGTGCTATATGTGTCAAACATATGCCTATAACACACAGGAAAGTTAAACCCGTACACAATAACATACATTGCATGGCCACCTCAAGTTGTGTATTGGCCTTAATAAATAGTCAACAAGATATTTACAACGTATAATATCTATATGCAGATAAGGCGTACCGCGTTTTACATGCGATTTTAGAATTTCGAGGCGCCTTTTTTTATAATGGGACAAGCCCGCCACTTTATTCCCAAACCAACTCCTGTAAGCCGGAATCAACAGTGGCGACTACAAGAAAATCGCCGGAGCAATGAAGCTCGACGAGTCCCGGAAAAACAATTTAACTGTCAGAAAATAATCAGAAAACAACAGCGGAGTAGTAGCAAATACATATTTTCCCCTTCCCTCCATTTCTAGCGGGGGACAGAACAGAACTAGGCCAATAGGCACAAAGGGATGTTTACAACTAGGAGAAGCCTAGTTGCCAAGCACCACGGACTACAATTACTTAAGCAGTCCTAAAATGTGAGCTGTTTTAGTTTCCAATATAGGGTATAGCAAAATCGAGGCGCTTTGTTAGATCCTGTAATTCTTTTTACAAAAGCATGACTTCGTACTAACGATAAAGAATCATGGGCAATTTGTTCGGTCCTGTGTATAAGAATCAAAGATATACTACGCAAAAGGTCTAATTTAAAGTTCCTATTTTTTTGTATGGTAACATCGAAGATAGCGGAAATGTGAGATATATGCTTTCTAAGTACCTTAGAATTTCAACATCACTCAAAGGTCCCGAAGAAACGAGATATATTCTCCTAGGTACTCTAAAGTACATGATTTTTTATCGAACACTAGTTCTCGCCCACGGCTTAACTCACGTGCATCCAAACGTAAGGGGAAACAAGTCGTGAATATTACGTCTTTACAATCTTCCAAATAGTAGTCTAAGTTTTAAAGCAATCCAGTGGTAAACTGTGGAATAAAACAGACATAATACAACATTGCTCATCCCCCAAAGCAAATAGCGTGATAATGTATAGCCTATAGGCTGACCAGACCCTGAGGGCCAGTAGATAATATTGATACAATTTTTTACAGAATCAATCCGGTAGTAATTTCGTGATGCTTCAACATACATTAGTATGTTACGATTTTATGTATGTATAGATTTGTTTCATGCGGATCGCACATATAATACATACAAAAATATCGCTTTTCTGGTACCTTACACATAATGTTTCTTAGACAAAAATGAAGCTAAAATAGGCTTTTCATGTGGTATAAGTTTGGTTTTGTATATTTAAACAGAGCAGCGTTCACACAAATAATGCTCATGATCCTTTTGGTATTGATTTAGTACTATTTCTATAAATCAAATTGTGCTAAATTTGAATAGAAATCATTTGTAAAATTTTCATGTTTACTATAGATAAAAATTTTTGGCGTTTGCGTAAAAAAGGTAGAATATGGTAGAAGCAAACAATAACAGTACCATCTCACAGATTCGGCGAAGTTGTCATACATTTAAAACATTGCGGACTCACTATATCACTGGCCATACTACTGGTGGTATAGTGGGTCTAAAACTATACCATTCACCTAACCAAATTTAATGAATTCACCAATAATAGATAGTAATAATAATTAAATAAAATAAAAATAAAATAGAGGGGATCTGGCGCTCGGCGGCCGCTACCGCGGCACCGCTCGCTAGCTTTAACGGTCACAGTTCTTACCTAACCCAAACGATTTTCTCAGTAGTATAGTTTCAGACCCGCCATACCACCAGTGGTATCCGGGGTCCGCACACCATTTAAAATATTGTTTCAAACAGTCTATACAAATGAATACGCAGATTTTCGTGTCGTCCTAGTATAGAGTATCACTGTGTTCTTCACAAAGGTCTGGTATAGCGATCTAACTGTGTGGGCCCGACGTGGGTACACTGCTGCCCACCTGCCCTACGGCGACCGGCTTCCGGTCGCTCTCCTTCTGCTTGTCCCACAGCCTGCGGTACAGACTGGTCTCGTTGGCGATGAGCTGGTCGTGGGTGCCTCTCTCGCTGATGGCTCCTCGCTCCAGCACCAGGATCTCGTCGGCGTCGGCCACGGTGGAGAGGCGGTGCGCGATACAGATGGACGTGCGACCTACGGTGGCCGCCTTCAGGGCTTGCAGGATCGCCTGGCGACAGGGGAAGTGTACTGGTGAAGTGAGGTGGATAGAGAATATTTTGAAAAGGATTTTCACATTGATCACCAGACAATTTCTGGCCCGGTCGGTCCAACGTCAAAGCGAGCGTGATGGCAATGTTTTTTGTTTCTATCAACGCCATTGCGCCGGTAGAAACAAAAAACATTTTCGAAAACCAACGAGTGAGTGAAAACGCGATAACATCGCACGTAAATTGGCGCGCGAAGATTTCATAAAAAGTGTTCCAGGAAATACGTGTTTTTGAAAAAGCCTTTCAAGTTTTTGGTAATAATGTTTGTAATTTAGAATCTCCATTACTTGTGCAAGGTTTTCTATGCAGCTGTTTTTTTTTACTTTTCATTGTATGAGTGCTGAGGAGATTAAAATTGTGCAAAAATAAAAAAATTTCAGACGTATTTACTGAATTTATTTACCAAAACAGTTGTTACCACATACATTGTTTACAACACAAACACCCGAATGTACTCGAATCTTTTCAATCTCGTTCTCTCAAATCAAACATGTCACAAAATGTAACGCGACAAAGGACCGAATATTTGGCCTCGAAGCCTGCCGAATATCCGACAAAGTACTCTCACTGAATTTACATCAAGATGAAAAAAAATACGTTTCAAATAAAAAACGCCCTCGTTTGTAACGACTATTTGGCATACGTACGTATTCAGTGATGGAGTCGAGGCTGGAGGTGGCCTCGTCAAAGATGATGACGGGAGAGTCCTTCAGGATGGCGCGGGCGATGGATAATATGTCATACGTACGTATTCAGTGATGGAGTCGAGGCTGGAGGTGGCCTCGTCAAAGATGATGACGGGAGAGTCCTTCAGGATGGCGCGGGCGATGGCTACTCGTTGCTTCTCTCCGCCCGACAGCTTCAGACCACGCTCGCCCACTTGCGTGTCGTAGCCCTGTAATGGGGAAGAGGAGTTAGGAGAGATATTCTGTTCCTATATTATCTCACACCTGCACACCGCATATGGCAGAATATGTTGAGACCTATTTACTTTTTAAGACCACATTTTCAATGTACACACATATTCTGACAAATAATTGATTATGATTAACATTTAACTGAAATGTGAACTACTTTATGCTTAAACATACACGACTTATGAATTACCTAGTAATCATTATTAGAGAAAAATCGATGAAAGATATCTCATGGAATGGGTCCAAGCATTTAGTAGTAGTTCCACCTTAATTAGGTTATATGTCATATACGGGTGCCGCGAAAAAAAATTATTAAATATGTTTTTATATCTCTTTCTAACGCTTTTTTAATTAATGTCGGTAATCGGCCCTGCAGTTGACTCACTTATTTACTTTTTTTTATCATTTGATAGGCATACGTTTGACCACTATCTCACCTGATGGTAAGCGATGATGCGGTCTAAGATAGAGCACGCTTGCCTAGAAGTAACCTATTCACTCATAACTTAAAGACTCCCAGGTTGTAGCTATCAGGAAACACAGACTCAGGCAGGGAATTCCACTCCTTAGCAGTACGCACAATGAATGTGTTCCCAAAACGTTTCGTGCGTGTGGGTGGGATGTCCACCATGTACCGGTGGCGCATCGCCGTACGTCTAGTGGTCCGATGATGGAACGGGCTCGGCGGAATTAAATTATGCAATTCCGTCGCACACTCCCCAAAATGCAACTGATAGAAAACCGACAGGCCAGCAACTCGGCGTCGATGCTCAAGACTTTGGAGCTTTGACTCGACGAGCCTATCATTGCCAATGATCCTCTTGGCTCGTTTCTCAATTGACTCTAGGGCATCAAGCTGGTATCTGGCAGATCCGTCCCAAAGATGAGAGCAGTACTCCATACACGATCGAACTTGCGCTTGATAAAGTTTAAGCAGCTGTTCCGGCGTGAAGTACCGTCTCACCTTTGCTAGGATCTCCAACTTTTTGGCTATTTACTATCTTTTTCTAACGCTTTAGCGGATAGTGGACATATTGTGTCAACGTGACATTTTCAATTTATCTGACATTGGTGAAGGAAAATATCGTGAGGAAACCTTGACTTATAAGTAACATAAATCTATAATCGCCGATCCACCTTGAACCTGGTGATCAATGCTCGTCTCATATAAAAAAGACACGCGGCGTAGTCACCGACACATGCTTTTGTCAGCGATTTCGCTCGCGTGTTTTTCTTTACGGATCCCTCATTTTATTTATAGTAAAATATAATAGCCTATCTTGCCGCTATATGGTTGAAGTTCCACGGTCTCGAACCAAGCGCTTTGACTCCACATTTATTGTGCGAATTGCCAGACAGTGGAATTCGCTGCCCGCCTCTCTGTTCCCTGATAAGTATAATCTGGGTACTTTCAAGGCACGAGTAAACCGGTTCATCCTAGGCAAGCGTGTTCCAACTTAGGCCGCATTATCACTTAAGATCAGGTGAATTGCGGTCAAACGCAAGCCTATTTAATAAAAAAAAAAAAAAAAAATCTACCCGTAGTTTTAAAACTTCATTGTTTGAAAAAGGTGTAATGTGCATGGCACCAGGGGGCCAAGTCTGCTATTTTTATAATTTCGTCATTCCAACACGATCCCATTGTCATTTTGCTAAAAGTTCGTAATTTGCTAAATTCATAATGGTCGATGGTCGGTCGAATTAAAAGCAACGACTGCACAATGACGTTCTAATGGTAGGTCACTGATCAAAGGAACTGTCAACATTTTAACAGATTACCGCCTAAGTCAGTCATACAGCAGGGCTATTCTGTAACAATCTCGCTCGGTGAACACCTAGGTGAAGTGAGCATTCATCCGTCCCGATGCTAGGGATTGACAAAGCAGACGGACAGATGACAGATCACTTCACCTAGGTGTTCACCGAGGGAGATTGTTACAGAATAGACATTCAGTTGTCATTTTGTACGAGATTACCATTCTATATCATTTCTTTCAATGGCGTGTCAGTGGTTGACCATTGGAAAGTCATAATGACGCCATTATATTAGTAGATTACCAAACTTGTCAAAATCAACAATTATGATATCAATGATAGACCATTCTGACACTATTGTAATAGCAGACTTGAGGCCCTGGGCCTCAAGTCTGCTATTGGACTTAGGCGGTAATCTGCTAAAATTTTGACAGTTACTTTGATCAGTGACCTACCATTACAACGTCATTGTGCGACCAATGATCGACCATTATGAATTTAGCAGATTACGAACTTTTAGCAAAATGACAATGGGATCGTGTTGGAATGACGAAATTATACAAATAGCAGACTTGGCCCCCTGTAGTTTATAACAAGATTCCAGATAATAATTATTAACGAGCAACCTACAAGACTCATACTCGAGGTCATACTCGAGGGGAAAAACGCCACAGGCATGGTGCAGAGGTGTGGTGGTACTCTTCTTCAAAAAGGGCGACAATGCTCGGTTGAAGAACTATAGGCCCATCTCACTTCTGAGCCATGTCTACAAGTTGTTTTCAAGAGTCATCACGAATCGTCTCGCGCGCAGGTTTGACGACTTCCAGCCTCCCGAACAAGCCGGTTTCCGAAAAGGCTTTAGCACCGTAGACCACATACATACGCTGCGGCAGGTTATACAGAAGACCGAAGAGTATAACCTGCCTCTCTGTTTAGCGTTTGTGGACTACGAGAAAGCATTTGATTCGATCGAGACTTGGGCTGTACTGCAGTATCTCCAACGGTGCCAAATCGACTATCGGTATATCGAGGTGTTGAAGTGTCTATACAGAAACGCCACCATGTCAGTCCGGCTTCAGGACCAGACCTCGGAACCTATCCTTCTGCAGCGAGGTGTGAGACAGGGAGACGTCATATCTCCGAAACTGTTCACCGCTGCATTGGAGGATGTCTTCAAGTTTCTGGACTGGAGCGGGCTAGGCATCAACGTCAATGGCGAGTACATCTCTCACCTTCGGTTTGCCGACGATATAGTGGTCATGGCTGAGACCATGGAGGACCTCAGTACAATGCTCGGTGACCTCAGTAGAGCTTCCGAAAGAGTGGGCCTTAAAATGAACATGGACAAAACCAAGGTCATGTTGAATGCCCATGTAACACCCACTCCTATCAAGATCGGAGACTCTATACTCGAAGTTGTAGACGATTATGTCTACCTGGGACAAACGGTCCAGTTAGGTAGGTCTAACTTCGAGAAAGAGGTCAATCGTCGAATTTGACTCGGCTGGGCAGCGTTCGGGAAGTTGCGTGGTGTCTTCTCGTCCAACTTGCCGCAGTGTCTCAAGACGAAAGTCTATGACCAGTGTGTGTTGCCAGTGATTACATACGGGACCGAAACGTGGTCGCTCACAATGGGCCTCATCAGAAGGCTTAAAGTCACCCAAAGGGCAATGGAGAGGGCTATGCTCGGAGTTTCCTTGCGTAATAAAATCAGAAATGAGGATATCCGCAAGAGAACCAAGGTTACCGACGTAGCCCGAAGAATTGCCAAACTTAAGTGGCAGTGGGCAGGGCACATTGCTCGCAGAACAGACGGCCGATGGGGCCGAAAAGTTCTAGAGTGGCGACCGCGAACCGGAAGACGTTGCGTTGGAAGGCCTCCCACTAGGTGGACCGATGACCTGGTAAAGGTTGCGGGGATCCGCTGGATGCGAGTCGCACGGGACCGGTCAATGTGGCGCCACGCGGGGGAGGCCTATGTCCAGCAGTGGACGTCTTTCGGCTGAAATGATGATGATGATGATGATGAACCTATAAGACTGTTTAACAAACAACTCACATATTTATTCTAAATCAGATTTTTTTTGCACAAAAACCATCGATCACTAATATAAGAACTAGATACACAATCAGCGACAAAAAGTGGCCTCACCAAATGAGCACTCAATTGAACATTTGTTTAATTGTGCAAATGTTTAATTGGGCAGCATTCGAACGCTCAGAAAGGATGAAGTTTCATATTTTCGGTGGGTATTAATACTATCAATATAGTGTTGTTGTCATTGTACTGTAAAAACTGATAATTAGTCAAGAAATAATCTTAAAAACATTTTTTAAATTATATCGTAATAACCAGCAGGAGTTATTAAGCGTCTCAATTGTAAAGACTCCGTAAACGTATTCATCATACGCGCAATCATGCCTACTTAAATTGTTCGGTTCATGTGCGTTGACTCTGTTCCATTTGGAGACGCTGTTGTTTCTACTTTAATTTTTTTTTATTAATAAAGCATGATGGTTTGTTTTGTTCAATAAGACTTTTTTACGGTTTCTTTAGATATTATAGTCGTATTTTACAGATTTCATCAAACCTTTTAATCTTATTTTTGTTTACTTAGTGTATGTAAGAAAATCCAAAAAATGAGATTAATTCTGTGTTTTTTAGCTTTTCTCGAGATCCAGTGAGATGTGGAGAATGGATAATTATGAATTCTTGCTCGTCAAAGATCCGAAAAATTAGAAAGAAGAAAAAAAAAACGTTTCCTTCTTGGAAACGAAAAATAAGTTCATCGTCAACATTAAGTTAAAAAAAAATATTTTCATAAGTTAAAGAGTAAATAATTATGACTGTTTATATTAATTTCATTACTAAATGTCGTGCCCTATCCGAAAACATATTAACATTTAAGAAAATTATAATCATTACACATAATATACCTCATAGAATAAAATAGAATAAAAATGCTATTATGTACTATTCTGTATATTACATTAAGTTTATAAAACAGACCAATAATAGCAGTAGTAGTATGACGGGCTGGTGTCCGCAACTCCACGTCTCAGCGCGTATTTTGCGTACAGGACCATTAATAGTACAGTGTAAATTAAAATATTGGACAGTTCGACTCCACACTCATTTCTTGTTCTAGCGGCGAGCCTCAGTCATAAAATGTAATTGCTTTTTTTTGGTACTTTGTAATTCTGACTGTAAAACATGCGTGTAAGGTTGAATTTGTTTTGATGTATGTTGACCGGTGGGCTTCGGTCCCAAAAAATGTTGCTATTTGTAAATAGGTTTGCGAATACAACTTTAACTATGGCTGTTAAGGTTTAATTTACATTAATGGATATTTACTTCTATTAGAATTACCTAAACACAATCGGCGACAGTTTGAAGTGAACTTTTGTATGGGATTGTGTAACTAGTTCTTCATTAGTGATCGATGACAAAAACTAATCTTTCAGAATCGTTGGTCCGAGTAAGTTTGCAATTCCATTATTTTATTCCGGCATATCAATTATTATCAATCAATCAATTCATTTATTACAATACAAACGCTCTCATACAAACGCTACGCGATTATGGCGTTATAACAAATTATTTTCCAAATATTTTTAACACACAGGTATCTTGTGGTTTAAATCTAGGTATGTATGAACCCAAAAGTAAATTTTTTTGAGAAACAAATTCAGTAAACACGTCCGAAAATCAGCTTTTTTGCACAATTTTATCTGAACTTTGGCCGGTCATAATGCACTCGTACATTAAAAAAGTAAAAAAACAGCTTCATAGAAACCTTGCACATGTAATGGTGATTCTAAATTACAATAATTTTTACCAAAACCTTGTAAGGCTTTTTCAAATACACTTAATAAAAATAAAATAAATAAATAAAAAGGTTTATTGCAAAAACATGTACAACTTTTACAGTAAATCTTACATAGGGACCTCCTTTTAAGTAAAACATATACCTGTGCTAGGAGGCCCCGCTCTTCTATGACAGTTGTTAATAGGTAGGGTAAAAGTGATGTACAGAAAGAAAATAAAATTTTAACAAGATGAGGCTCAAACAAAAATAAAATAAGAGACAAAAA
This sequence comes from Charanyca ferruginea, assembly GCA_947361185.1. NCBI lineage: Eukaryota > Metazoa > Arthropoda > Insecta > Lepidoptera > Noctuidae > Charanyca > Charanyca ferruginea. The sequence continues at coordinate 27,925,701 of OX376061.1, read as the reverse complement.
AAAAAAAAAACAAATTAAATGAAAAACTTAGATATATCCTAAAATAGTGTGTGTGAGTGAGTGTGTGTGTATGTGTGTGTGAGTGTGTGTGTGTGTGAGTGTGTGTGTGTGTGTGTGTGTGTGTGTGTGTGTGTGAGTGTGTGTGTGTGTGCGCGTATGTGTATCTTTACAAATCATATTGACGATGCTTGCAGCAATAATTCAATGTCATCATAGGTTTTATGTTTTAGCCATTGAACTATTGTCTTTTTGCAGTCTTTAATAGTCATGGGATAAATGTTAATTATTTTATTAAACACACACTTATGTCCTGGAACAAGTTTTGTGAAATTTCCGCGCACCAATTTTCCTGTGATGTTATCGCGTTCTCACTCACTCGTTTGTTTCCGAGCTTTGCGTTGGTTGAAACAAAAAAAAATTCAATCACGCTCGCGTTGAAGTTCGTTCGATGGGGATGGGCGCTCTTAAGACCTTATTGCCCTACATTCAGTAAAAAAAAGAAATCTATTTATTTATTTGCATTTCTCTATTTCTATTTACGTTTTTTTATTTCTATATTTCTACTTCTCTATTACAATTTCTCTACAAACTCCGTCCATGTTTGTAACTCATATTCTGAACAAATCTATACTAATATTATAAAGCTGAAGAGCTTGTTTGTTTGTTTGGTTGAACGCGCTAATCTCAGGATCTACTGGTTCGAATTGAAAAATTATTTTTGTTTTGGATAGTCCATTTATCGAGGAAGGCTATAGGCCCATGCGAAGCCGGGTCGGGTTGCTAGTTGAATAATAAAATAAAATAATAAATAGTACCTTAGGCCACGACTGCACATAGTCGTGTAGCTCAGCCATCTTGCTGGCATCGTACACCTTGTCCGGCGGCTGGCTGAGGTCCCCGTAGTGCAAGTTGTGGAATATTGTGTCGTGGAACAGAACGCAGTCCTGGAAACAAAGGTGAAAGGTTAAGTCAGGAGAAATGAAACCGCCGAGGTCGACGGGACCCACCTACGTTATTGGCGGGTCATAGCCTGGTACCCCCGCCCATAGGTCAGTCGAGGAACATCGTGGTGGCTTTAGCCGGTACGAATCCGGCACACCCCCCCCGTCTTCCCCGGACGGGGGATAGTCCATGAGGATTTCCCCACGATAAAAAAAAAGGAGAAATGAAACACTAACTTTTGATGTAGCATAATCATGTCTATATTTGCGCTATTTAAGTGGTCGTTTTTGGTCTCACAAGTTGTGGCTAAATAAAACACTTAGGAAATATTATATTGACCAATCACATTGCTTAGTCCAACACCAACACCATCCTGAGCGTATTTGCGAACCGGTTTGATTGTCAGTACATCAACCATTGTTACATGGTTAATGTAATGACAAACAAACAAATGACTCAGAGGCAGGCGTATTTTTAGTCGGGTTAATTTAATTTTATTTTATTATTATTATTTTAATTTCATGATTTAAATTTGATTTTATGATTTTAATTTAATTTTATGATTTTAATTTAATATTTATGATTTGAATTTGATTTTAATGATTGAATTTTAACGATGATAATAATTTTAAATTTTATTTATGTTATTTTATTTATTATTTTTATTGTAATGAAATTTTATTTGAAGTTGTATTTTATGACCTGGAAGTGGTTGAAATAAATGATTTTGAATTTAATACTAAGTTTTAAATATTACAATAAAATAATGTAGGTATTTGTTTCGTGTTTGCTGTGAGCGGCGCAGCCGAAAATGTCCTGAGGTATCAATATTTGTACGATTTAGTTCAGCGGCGCGCGCCGAACATAATTATGTGAATGTTGGTATGCAGCTACAGGTGTAACAACATGTTTATTTTTATATCGTGCGTCTTGTTTGTAATATTCGACCGACCCTCGTGGGGTGTCATCATCTGCTCAGCCTTTTCCCAACTACATTGGGGTCAGCTTCCAGTCTAACCGGATGACTCTGAATACCAGTGTTTTACATGGAGCGACTGCCTATCGGACCTCCACAACACAGTTACTGGGTAACACGATATCCCTTGGTAAGACTGGTTGTCAGACTTTCTGGCTTCTGACTACCCATAACGACTGCCAAAGATCAACAAATGACAGCCGGGACCAACGGCTTTACGTGCTTTCCGAGGCACGGAGGGAACTCGGTATGAAAGGAATGGACACCCATCTACAGACTGACCGCGGCTAGCGTAGCTTAACCTTCGACCGATCAATCTGTACGGCTTTAACTTAGCGACGAGTTCGTCGTGGGGTGTACGGGCTAGAATAGCACCCCCCCATTTCATCCCGGGGGTGTCGTAGAAGGTGACTAAGGAAAAATTTGCAAGTCAGGCAGCAGCGGCTTCCGTTTACTCAACGACTTCACTGCCTGCCAAGCCCCCACGCTTTATTATGGCAAACCCCTTTATTATTATAAATGTCCCCACCACAGATATAGATAGACCTAAATAACGCAAGATTAACTACTAAATCATAAGTAAAAAAATAAAGTAAACGTTTCCTTCCATCGGTAAGTCATTTTGTGATTAATATTATGCGTAATTAATTTAAAAAACAATTATTTTTAATCTAATACCCTCAGTAATACCTGGTAATACCAAATTTAGGGAAAACAAAACATTCGTATTACATTGTGACGTCCAAAAAATGGCACGCTTGGTTTTCATACAGATCGTGATACTTGCGTTGTCTATCTATATCTGTGGTCCCTACATATTATTACCCATTTCATCCCGAGTTCCCTCCGTGCTTTTGAAAGCATGTAAAGCTGTCGGTCCCGGCTGTCATTAGTAGATCTTTGGCAGTCGTTAAGGGTAGTCAAAGGTCAGAAAGTCTGACAACCAGTCTTACCAAGGGGTATCGTGTTAACCAGTAACTGGGTTGTGGAGGTTCGATAGGCAGTCGCTCCATGTAAAACACTGGTATTTAGCTGCATCCGGTTAGACTGGAAGCCAACCAAAACTTAGATGGGAAACGGCTAGGCAGATGATGAATTGAGTTGGTGGTGAGCTCGGCAAAAAAGTGTCTAACAATGAATTTCTTTCAAACTTAGATTCAGTGGACTATTTTCACAATAGTATTTGAACATCTTGGCTCTCTTACGAAACAACCTGTTTCAAATATTTTAGTTTAGTTTAAAAATTGTTAAGTGATGATTTACCTACATATTTGATTATTTTGGCAATAGTTAGCAGTTGCATATTGTGTTCCACAGCACTTTTATAATACACTAGTTCTAGACGTGAAGACTTGTAATTGGCTGTCAAATAGTCATACTGTTTTTTATAATCATTGTATTTAGCTGTAAGTCTTCCAAAATAAAAAAATGACTAGCTACAAGTGGCGTCATAAGTGTAAATTACCATACAAAATCTATGAGGAAATAGCGTTTTGACAACCTCATAAAATGGAAGTCAACTAAAGCCCGGCACCCATTAGCGGCATCGGCACGCATCGGCACTTCTAGGCAAGCGAAAATATAACTTAAAAGTATGGAAATAAAGTTAAAATTTCAATGTTAACCGTCGTAAGATACCGCGGTATTTATTTATTTATTTACTTAAAAGTTCGCCCACAGCACATATATACCCATACACAAAATACATTCTAGGGTTACATTCTAATATATATGCCAATTACAGGCAAACACAACATTGACCAAAGAGACGACAGATTTCCGCTTAGTTGCTAACTTAGTTTAGAATTACAATTAATTTAAAATACTTAATAGAGAATGAATGAGAAAGGTGTGCTTAGGCATGCCTTGTATTCACATTTAAACTTTATTTCCATACCCATAAGTTATATTTTTATTTGTCGCCTAGAGGTGCCGATGCGTGCTGATGGTGTCAACTTCCCATTTGCGTACTCAATACACTATTTCCTGTAGTTGAAAACAACCATTTCTTTGAACAGACCTGTGGTACAATGGCGATAGCTTTCCTCAAGCTGATGAGGTCGACGTCCTTGATGTTCTGTCCCGCCACCTTGATGGTGCCTGACTGCGGTTCGTAGAACCGGAATAATAGTCGCACCATTGTGGATTTGCTGTGAACAATAATCATTTTTACTGTTATGTCAATGTCTAATCATTAATTTTCAATTAGACCATTAGTGGCGACTTTGAACGTAATTTATTTATTTTAGGCTTTTCAACAATGAGTACACTCCGTTACTTTATAATTGGTACATTGCAAACTTCTCTCTGGAATGGAACCAAAGGACATGTCTCATATTGGGCCCAGTCTATGTACACATGACCATTGATCATAGAAAGAGAACTTTCAGCTGTCAGTGTTACAACAGTGTCACTTTCGTCCGTATGTTCTGTGCTTTCGTCTCGTTTTGTTTCTAGTTTTTGGAGTTCTTTTTACAACCTTCCATTCGTTTTTTTGAATTCAACACCGTTTCTTTCCCATATGTTTATCTGGTTGTCCACAAATCGACGTACAAAATCAGGATTATAAATGTGAAACGTAACTATTCAATCAAAATGACAGCTTACCGCCACGACTGTTTTTTTGTTGTGTGTTGCAATTTCAAGTGCCATTTCTTGTGTCTTACCTGCTCAAAAAGCCATTTTAAAGTAATTGGACAGTTGAGAACTATTTAAAATGTGTTTCTCTATTTGTAAGTATGGTGTACAAGGACTGGGCCCAGGCTCCATACATTTTGAAACAACTCCTTTGAGGTAGTTATACGCTACCAATTAAAAAAAAACATCGAAATCAGTAATGTGTGCTCAAACATTTTAAAAAATGTCCATAAAATGATAACTACTGGGTCAAACTGACGACACGGTTGGCGCAGTGGCTGAGCGATCGACTGCTGCGCAGCGTGTTGCGGGTTCGATTCCCGCCCAGGGTAAACATTTGTGTGATGAGCACTTGTGTTTGCCTTGTGTCTGGTAGTTGTTTATCCATATATGTATGTATTTACAAAAAAAAAAATGTATTTGTGTATGTATATCAGCTGTCTGACACCCATAGTACAGGGTCTCCCTAGTTTGGAGTCAGATGGTCCTGTGTGAAAATGTCCCCACATATTATTATTATTATTATTATAACTGTGTTGTCGTTTCTTAGTGGATTTGGATGATAAGAAGGTACTAAACTATGTCAACTATTTATGGGACCAAATGGCAACTATTCCGCATTAAACTAAAAAGAATCACGTAAATCGGATCATAAATCTCAGCGTAATCGGTGTACATACATTTAAAAAAAGCAATCGAATTGAGAACCTCCTTTTTGAAGTCAGTTAAAAATTTAATAACATAGGTAAATTTATAAGATAATGATGATAATAATATTTATTGGTTAATATAAAAATGCAACAGTTAGAACAGAAATAAATTAAGTAAAACAAAGTAGTAAAAGATGAGCAACTGTGCTTGAGTTATGCTGAGCCTGTATTTCAGGTCACTGGCGCCAATTCCCTTGTTCAAAAACTAAACTAAAATTAGACAATTGGCATCTCTTACTGCCAGGCAGCTGAAGAAAACGACGGCGACAGACAAGAACTAAGTTAGAGATGTCAAATTAGTTTTTCCCTTGAACTTCGCAGTGTTTTTAATCAATACGTTCTGAAATGACAACTATAAATTGTATGAACATTGTAGATCAGCTTAAATTGACAGCTCTTATTAATATATCTGACTTTTTCTGGTTTTATTGGAGAGAAAGAGATACAAATACCTTAAAATAAGCTTAGCTCGTGAACAACAGAATTGCCACCAATGTTTAATCATTAATTTTAATTAGACCATTAAAGCAGGAAAACTTTTTATAAACAATACTTTATACAAAACACTTTTACATTTCGATTCCCGCCCAGGGTAAACATTTGTGTGATGAGCACTTGTGTTTGCCTTGTGTCTGGGTGTTGTTTATCTATATATGTATGAATTAAAAATAAAAAAATGTATTTGTGTATGTATATCAGCTGTCTGACACCCATAGTACAGGGTCTCCCTAGTTTGGGGTCAGATGGCCGTGTGTGAAAATGTCCCCCCACATATTTTTAAAACACAAAAAACTACTAAGTAATTTTATGAATAAAAACTCAAGTGTAGGTAGTTGCACACAATTTATTAAATAGTTTATAATATTTACAATCTTTGCGACTAGTCGCTGTCGCTCCCAAGAAATGAATGTCCCATCCAATGCTTTACTGCCTAAGGCTAACTTGGTCAATCCCCACTTTCGTATCAAACCATAAAATACTCCCGTGCTGCGCGCGCCATCTGAATTGGCGCGCTCCGCGTTAGTTAAATTCAAAACTATAAACCAATCAGAAGCCAGCACGGAAATATGTATTCTCAATTTAACAACTATTTTCTTATGAAACATTAATTAAAATCATGACAGTAATAAATAATTTTAGTTTCGGAAGTCAATGGCCTTGTTGTACCCAAAGGGTAAAAACGGAACCCTATTACTAAGACTTCGCTGTCTGTCCGTCCGTCTGTCCGTCACCAGGCTGTATCTCAAGAACCGCGATAGCTAGACAGTTGAAATTTTTACAAATTATGTATTTCTGTTGCCACTATAACAACAAATACTAAAAATAAAATGAAATAAATATTTTAGGGGGACTCCCATACAACTAACGTGATTTTTTGCTCAATGTCTAATGTTGTAGATAATGGTACGGAACACTTCAACAAAAAAAAAATTTGGCCAAGTGCGAGTTGGACTCGCGCCCGACTCGCACTTGGCCATTTTTTTTTGTTGGTTGTTTTTTATTGTCACACTTGACGCCGATTTTTCACTTAGTAGTTTTTGACAGCGGTTGTCTATTCTGTGTGATCACTTCTATTATTATAAAGCTTCGTCCTTACCCACTGCCCGAACCGCCCACGATTCCAATCTTCTTGCCGGCCGGTATACTGAAAGACAGGTTGTTGAAGATCGGCTTCCCGTTGACGTACTTAAAGTTTACGTTTTCAAATTCGATGGTCGCCGACTTCGCGTCGCATATTAGAGCAGGGGCTTTCGGCATCTCCTGTAAATCGGAGAATATAGGTTTATGATTACGTCAAAAATCAAAACATTTATTTGCTTATGTGCGGTTATCACGGGTCTTCCAATAGGGACTTCCGAACTTTGACAGTTGATAGCGGCCATATTGTTGAAGCTACATCTGTCAAATTGGCTGTCATTTATTTAGTCTGTTTTGCCAAATCACCATGGACGGTTATAGCGTTTAACAACAAGCGCCAATAATAAAATTGACAAAATTGGTGTTACGGTTTAAGGGGCTATTAACGACTTTTACAGATTTTAAACTGACAATCACGTCAAAATGCGTAGCGTAAATGTTTTGAAAAAAAATATATGTTAAACTAGAACATTCTCTTAATCATTTAGTATGCGAATATTTTTGATTATATTCATATTAAATAGTTTAATTAACTCGTGAAGTTGTGTCTGACGCGGACAAAACATTGACAATCACACAAAATCTACCAGGTATAATTAAACGAAACTTACACTATCTTACAGACAATTTTATTATATAACTTTTAACATACGCCTTTTTTTAAAGTTAAAGAATAGTATCTTTTATTTAATTTTTTCGACTAAACTGTGAGAGTTTTGGACGCAGCGCATACGATTCTCTGGTCGCTCAAGGCCGCCGGCGTATATCGTCGCCTTAATTGTTCGGGAAACGTATAGCGCGCTTCGCTCAAAAATCAACTTCAGCGATGAGGTCCATTTCTGGATGAAGGGGTAAGTCAACAAACAAAATAGGGTATTACACCCATTCTTGAAAAGTGTCTCAATGAAATTCTGTAGTGCTAATAAGCCACCAAAAAAAACAAAATTTTTATTCAATCGATAAGTGCCTAAATGCATCTAAATTTTAAATTTTCAAATTTCGCGCGTAGTTTGACGAAAACGCCTCTTACTGGACGCCATATTGCTCAGCGTAAATGACGTCAGTTCGTTTTGTATCAAATGCGCTCATAATTGTATATAATTTAAAAATAATTAAAAGCATATTTTGTAATAGGTGTAATAATGAAAAAAATACCTACGTTAGTTACGAAAATAATAAAAGTACAAAGCCTTTATTACGCCAATCGGTTGACTGACAGTTGTCAATTTTTTGTTTACACAGCCGTACGGCGTAATAACATGGCCGCTACTATTTCATGGTGTTTTATAACAGATTAAAAATACTGAAAACTTTGAATTGAATTTAAAAATTGGTTTTGTTATTTTATGGACTAAAACTTACATTTTCCGACTGCTTTATGCCTAAACTGTCTCAATAACATATTTATAGTTTTTTTCTCGTATAGAGTAAAATACCCTATTGAGAAAAGGCGAGGCAGATGATGAGCTCCGTACCTTGACCCTGGACTGCACGGTCATGAGGGTGAACATGGTCTGCATGTCGATGAGAGCCTGGCGCACCTCCCGGTACACGGAGCCCAGGAAGCCCAGCGGGATGGACAGCTGGAACAGAAGCCCGTTCACCATCACCAGGTCGCCCACTGTCATTTGACCTGGAATGAACAAAGGAGGTATGAAGGCATAGTCCATTTTTTTTTTACTAAAAACAGAACCAGTTTTTACGAAATAAAACTAAAACAAATCTATATTTTTAGGGTTCGGTACCCAAAGGGTAAAAACGAGACCCTATTACTAAGACTTCGCTGTCTATCCGTCTGTTGTCTGTCACCAGGATGTATCTTAAGAACCGCGATAGCTAGACAGTTGAAATTTTCACAAATTATGTATTTCTGTTGCCACTATAACAACAAACACTAAAAACAAAATAAAATAAATATTTAAGAGGGGCTCCCATACAACAAACGCGACTTTTTTGCCCTTTTTTGCTCGATGCCTAATTTTGTATAGATAATGGTACGGAACTCTTCGTGCGCGAGTCCGACTCGCACTTGGCCAGTTTTTTACTAGAAACAAAACCATTATCCATATCCAACATCTTCATCATTTTTATCATTATACTGAAATCTGTTGCTAAGAGCTTCGCCACTCCGATTATTCAGCAGATTGTGCGGAGGTTGATTTTTACTACCACTAGGTAATATAACTTACAAACTAACAAACAAATTTTACTTCTTTATAATCTATATAATAAAAATTTATTTGTTACATTTACACACACAAGTATGGCTCGCCCGCTTTCGTGAGATGAAACATCTATATTAACACTATGGATTTTTGTGTCCGAAATAATATTATTATTATTCACATTTATTTATTTTTATCTTTACTAAAAACAAAACCATTTTTAGGGTTCCGTACCTCAAAAGGAAAAAATGGAACCCTTATAGGATCACTTTGTTGTCCGTCTGTCTGTCTGTCTGTCCGTCAAGACCACGAAGTTAGTATAATAGAGGAGATGCCCATAGCACCGGTGCACCGTGGCACGCACTGGTGCAATGACGTCATCAAAGTGGGCGTGGCTTCTGTCATTAGATCTATAGCCGTCTTGTGCACCAGACATTTCGGACATTCCAGTTTTAATCATTTTTATATTAAACTCTATTTATAAAACATTAAACATGAAATGTTGTGCTTAATTGCTAAACCTACACCAATAAACGTTATGATGCCACATAAGGCCTCTTATCGCACCGGTAGGCATTTTTTTGCGCAATTCATTAGCAAAGATCTAGAAAAAACCGTCATTGTCATAGATATTCTACTACGCGAAACAAGAGAGCGCCACCTTTTCGGTAAAAAAAACTGTGTGAAAATATAATTATTAATAGGTTTAAAACTATTATGTATGTTTGTAAACACATTTTAGATTATCTTGATCCTTTTTTGTCGACTAAAAGTATCGTATTTGTTGATTTAAGTTAAAATTTTCCATTTCTAGTTCCGTATGCCACTAGTGTGAGGTAGTGAAACCAAAAAACCAGGGTTATAACTTTATAATTTAACTAGCTGACCCGACAGACGTTGCCCTGTCCCGATCTACCTACTTACCTGCCTATTTACCTACACCTACCCTACACCTACCCTACACCTACCCTACACCTACCCTACACCTACCCTACACCTACCCTACACCTACCCTACACCTACCCTACACCTACCCTACACCTACCCTACACCTACCCTACACCTACCCTACACCTACCCTACACCTACCCTACCCTAACCCTTAACATTTGGATGGGGGATGAAAAAGGGGTGAAAAAAGGGGATGATAAATAGATGTTGGCCTATTCTCAGACCTACCCAATATGCACAAAAAATTTCATCAGAATCGGTCAAGCCATTTCGGAGGAGTACGGGAACGAAAACTGTGACACGAGAATTTTATATATTAGAAGAAGATTTTCCCTATTTTTTCTTTCAATGATGATTTCCGGCGCGATTTCGTTTTAGGAAAAAGACGTTTTGCTTTACATAATTCATTTTATATTACAATAAATTGATTGATCCACCACTGAATAGTGCGCTCGCCAGTTGCACGCTCATATAACATGAAAGCTTGTAATATATTCGGCGTTTAATCAAAATTAGACGCCGAAGCGCCGCCGATAGCACTACTTACGTATAATTTACTTCACCATGTTACATTGTTAATTATCAAGATATATTTTTTTCAGAACAAAACTATATTTAATTCTAAATCCCCAAATAAAAATAAAAATCGTCGTAATCCATAATTATTTTGTCTAGTGTGTGTTATGTTATTTTTCCCCTTAAAAATAGGAAAATCCCTAAAATTGCAACATTGCTGAATTGACAAGCAAAATAATGGCAGGGCCGCACTTAGAATTCAATAATTTAATAACGGCGGCGACGATTATTAAGGTGGCACATATACATGTATATAATATAGTTTGATTACATAAAAAATAATATAATTATTAGAATTAAAAACTTGTTGTATTTTATTCATTTTTCTTTGCATAAGTTCATTTTAATATTTATGTGTGTATGTACTTAAGTAGCCAGTATGTATGTAACTAGATTCGCTGTGTTATTATACAGCACCTTAATTGCGTAATACTCGGGACACACCCTCCCTTTTATTTTCACAACCCATGTTTATAAGAAAAATCCTTGCAAAAAATAAAAAGGTACTAAGTTCGTCCCTGTGTTGCGAATACATCTAGCATGATATAGCTACACTACGTAGAAAATGACAGCTTTTAGCTTTTGCTATTCATCGCTAGGAAAAAAGGCGGGGCTTGACTAGATGTGGGCAGGGCTAGACCTGAAGTGGGCAGGGTTTAGTTAGGGTATCTCGGGAACGCGCAGAGATATCGAGTTGAATTTAACACCATACACTTAGGTATAGGATACGGCCGTTATGTCGCAAAAAACGTACAATTCTACACTCTCAAGGGAATCAAAATTTATAGGGTACTTTCCGTTGACCTAGAACTGTGAAATTTGGCTAGTAATATCTTCTTACACTATAAATACAGGGAAAAGTCTGAAAACTATAAATTTGTTATTTAATCTTAAAAAATATACTCTTTATTTACAACGAGCTTTTGTCCGCGATTTGGTCCGTGTGAATGTCGGTTATCGCAGATGTAGACGAAGTCCTGGATTAAAAAGTACCCTATGTGCTTTCCCAGGGTTCAAGCTATTTTTTCATGCTAAATTTCATCAACATCGGTTCAGCCGTTTCATCGTGGAAGCGTAACAGGCAGAGTTACTTTCTCATTTATACTAATATTACTAATATTATAAATGAGAAAGTAACTCTGTGCTCCGTACAAATTTGTAGGTACTATCACGGACTTTCCCGCCTGCTCAGTTAAAAAAAATCCCTTGGCGCCTGCGAAGTCAACGGGGCGGGGTAGAGAGCGCTTCCATCTTTTGAGTGCAAGCAAAAATGAACTTAGTGGTGGTCAGGCGGCTGTGACCACGATAGTACATATCCATTATGTACCTACAAATTTCTACGGAGCCCTCGGTGAGCGAGTCCGACTCGCACTTGTCCGGTTTTTTTATAAAATATTTCAAGGTGCCTGAGGAAAATTGGTCCAGTAAATACCAGGTTTCATTAGAAATTTTTGTTTACATCGGTTACCTTTAGCGATCAGATTAGCGGCCATGATCATGATGATGCTGAGTCCTCCGCTGAAGATGGCGTGCTGTCCGAAGTTGAGCAAGGCCAAGCTCGACGCCGTCTTCAGAGACGCGTCCTCGTACTTCTTCAGGCTCATGTCGTACTTCTCAAGCTCGTACTTCTCGTTGTTGAAATACTGGAAAAAAAAAAAAATATTAGAGTAGATCATCAATTTAAAATGTCGTGATGGCAATGAAGATCTGTGTCGTTTGAGAATCCACCTGTGGAGGTTCTCTTTGCAGCGGCAGACTCAGGTGGTGGTCTTTTTAAAGTTTTTAACAGACTTCAAAAAAGAAGGAGGTTATCAATTCGACTGTATTTTTTATTCAACCCAGTAGGGTTGAAGAATTCACGCACACATTTGCATGTGTACAAACATCGTTTGGTTTTGTAGTAGTAATAGGTAATTATTTTGTCAATGTTGTATGAAGTGTCCGAGGTGTGCCTATGCCCAGCAGTGGGCGTCTAAAGGATGACATGATGATGATATATATGATGATGAATAGAGTATACTAACCTTAACAGTTTCATAGTTGATGAGCGAGTCGATGGCTTTGTTTCCCGCATCGTTCTCCGCCTTGTTCATGTACACGCGGAACTTGGTCCGCCACTGTGTGATGGCCAGCGTGAAGGCCGCGTACACTCCCACGCAGGCCCAAGCCAGACCTAAACAATCATTCAATAAATAACCGTTCCTAACACGTCTGACGTCGTGCGTAAAAAATTCATCAGTGGATGGTTTGAGACAGAAGCTTTAATCTAATTCGAGCTTATGCTCGCGAGGGAAGTCAATATCCGTTCTTAGCTGCGATTAGGAGCTGTAGATTTTGCGAATTGAGAGTAATCAATAAACTTCGAACTATAATAAACTGGTTTCTCCCCAGAAAGAAAAGAAAGAAAAACCTTTTATTCACAAGAAAGTGACGCACACACTATACACATATATATAGGGTGACTGGTAATTAGTGTACGATACTTAAACACGTGATTGTGTTCATGATAACAAACAACTTTCCAGAAGAAAAAATGTTTTTTGTACTGGTTCACTTTTATCACAATAACACAACAGCCGTATGAAATTTACGCGCGCGCACGCCTGTGACCTAAAGTGAACCAGTACAAAAAAAAAATTTTCTTCGGGAAAGTTATTTGTTATCATGAACACAATCACGTGTTTAAGTATCGTACACTAATTACCAGTCACCCTATATAAACATTTTTGTACAGACAGCGTCATTAACTGGTTACCCCTCACGCATTAAAACTTCATCGAAAAGGGAGTATCCAATTGATGACGCTGTCCATACAAAGCATACAACTAAAACAAGAGGATTATAAAAAAAAATCAAAGGAGTTGTTTCAAAATGAATGGAGCCTGGGCCCAGTACTTAAAAATAGGGATACACATTATAGATAGGTCTCAACAGCTGCCCAATTACTTTAAAATGGCTTTGTGTGCAGGTAAAACACAAGAAATTGCACTTGAAATTGCAACACTCAACACAGAGCAGTCATGGCGGTAAGCTGTCACTTTGATTGATTAATGACGTTTGACATGTATAATTCTGATTTTCGGCGTCGATTTGTGGATAGCCAGGTAAACAGATAGGAAAGAAACGGTGTTAGATTCAAAAAATTAAAGCGAAGTTGTAAAAAAGAACTCCAGAAACTGAAAACAAAACGAGACGAAAGCACAGAACATACGAACGAGACAGTAAAGTGACACTGTTGTGACAGCTGACAGTTCTCTTTCTATGATCAATGGTCGATCTATGGTTTATAGAATAACCAAATCTGAACGACACCATGTTGAAAATCCATAAAAATCATTGTTAAATATTAATTTACTACCACAACAATATACATTTAAATGAATTATATGATTTTTTCCCGGATTCTACGGATTTTTCTCTTTTTTTTTTTGAAGTGGTGTACATAGACTGGGCCCAATCCGGCTTGAGAAAGCGTGGTGATTATGCTAGTGCCTTCTCCGTATGAGAATCTCAGTAGGAGATGCTTTGCCCTGCAGATGGTCAATAAAAGGCCGGTATTATATTATGATTGTTCTGATAAAGCTAAAAAAACTCACCAGTAAAAGCCAGTCCTCCTTTGAGCCCCAGTATGGTGGACACAAGCGCCAGCTCGAAGATCGTGGGCACGATGTTGAACACCATCGCTGACAGTACGAAGTTAATGGCGCGGGAGCCGCGGTCTATTGTCTGTGGATATTAAGATTACATTTACTACGATCTGCGAAATACGAGTGATACGTATCCTACGACGCGATATCAGTTCTCCGCCAGACGAAGAGGATTATTGTGAGGTCGTAAATTTTCATACAAAAAGCAGTAACGTTTTACCCCCCGTAAACTCAGTACAATTTCCATATGTTTTGGAATTGTGAAAAGCTAGGTCTATACATTTGATTTTAAAGAAATATGCTATACGATAGAAGTAATTATCATCTAAATATGTACATTTTTGACTTCTCAAATACCTAGAGCGTTTTTATTTTTTTAAATTAAACTATTTTTAATTACTTAAAAAGCAAAACGTACAGACCTAGTGTTTGTACTGAATCTGAAGATCAAAGTGTCTCATTTCGGGAAGGCTTAGGGGGGGGGGGGGGACGTTACCGCCCAAAACCATATTTCAAAAAGGAAATGTAGGTAATTGCCTCCTACATTTGCAACTCTCACTATCGCACGATACGGGTCGGGGGCACTCCCGCCAACCTTCCCATGATCCTTCCTACATTCATTACACGGGACGAAACGTGGCACCCTTGGCTATCTTAAGGGGCTATTAAACGACTTTTACAGATTTTAAACTGACAATCACGTCAAAATGTGCAGTGTAAATGATTTGAACAAAATATATGTTAAACTAGAACATTCTCTTAATCACTTAGTAAGTGAATATTTTTAATTATATTCATATTATATAGTTTAATTAATACGTGAAGTTGTGTCTGACGCGGACAAAACATTGACAATCACACAAAATCTACCAGGTATTAAACGAAACTTACACCATCTTACAGACAATTTTATTATCTATCTTTTATTATACGCCTTTTTTTAATTTTGAAAGAATACTACTTTTATTTAATTTTTTCGACTAAACTTTGAGAGTTCTGGACGCAAAACTGATGCAGAACGGACGCAAGTCTGCGTCCAAAACTTTCAAAATTTAGTCGAAAAAATTAAATAAAAGTAGTATTCTTTCAAAATTAAAAAAAAAGGCGTATACTAAAAGATAGGTAATAAAATTGTCTGTAAGATAGTGTAAGTTTCGGATAATTATACCTGGTAGATTTTGTGTGATTGTCAATGTTTTGTCCGCGTCAGACACAACTTCACGAGTTAATTAAACTATTTAATATGAACTTAATCAAAAATATTCACTTTCTATAGGATTAAGATAATGTTCTAGTTTAACATATATTTTTTATAAATCATTTACACTGCACATTTTGACGTGATTGTCAGTTTAAAATCTGTAAAAGTCGTTTAATAGCCCCTTAAGGCTTGTATACATGCCAATAACCTTGAGCATTTGGCCCGCACTGAATTTGTGGACGAGTGCGGGGGTGATGTAGACGCAGGCTTAAATCGGACGCATTTTTAATTAATTGTAATAAAAATAATACATATTTGTTAAAAGTAACAAAACCAAATCATTTTCCTTTGTATTGCAAAGCAGTAGATATTTTTTTTATACTCTATTGATAAAAAATTAAGGAGTAAAATGGTTTCATCTCAATGATTTGGAGGTGTTTTGACATTTTTTTTTTATTATGTGATACCGATAGAAAAATTGTGGCTAAACCAAATTACGTATCATATCATATAGATTACTAACTATTTTTTTCAGATGTAGTTTATCTTTAAATGCCGACGAAAAGTTGCTTCATCGGGCCAAATGCTCAAGGTTATTGGCGGGTATACAAGCCTTAAGTAAGCCCGCAGGCAGGCGGCAGGGCCATATTGTATTTGTATTGTTCACCCGGAGCGAGGCAGAAAGAGCGGTATGAAATAGAATTTTTTTTGGAATACCTATTCGCGCCGCGTATTGGCACCTCACAAAACTCTTAATATGTCACGGGGAAATAGTACAATTAGGGACTTGATCAGTGATAGATGTTAAGGTGAAAGTGCTAGGGCAGTTCGAGTAATGTAAATTATTTTTACGTTTTTTGCAATTATCAGCCAAGCATAGTAGTATGGTAATAAAAAAAAATATTCGCGGGAATGACAAATACGCACTCACAGAATTATAATAAATAAAATTATCAACATAACTATCAGCACAGATAAACCCTGAGAGGTTTCCGTTGTATGGCAATAATACCATCTGTAATATAGATTAAGTATTTTGGAAATAAATAAATAATAATAATCCAAGCTACAAAAGCTCATAAATGTGCCTATTTAAAGAAAATATAACGTTTACTAGTTTTTCATTGTTTTAGTAATAGGGTCCCGTTTGAGTAAGGAATGAGTGCGTTTGAGTGAGGGTGATCATTTACCAAAAAATTTGACGTGCAATTTTTTCTTACCAATAAATGTGGTCATCTTGTTTATCTTGAACTCAAATGAACTACAACGATTTATGAAGATTCATCGGTTTTAGGAGTTAATCGATAAACCCAAAGTAGATAGGTAAGTACGGTATCAGATATCTCGCACAAGTGGTTCCATTTTATCACAAACATAATAAACGGATACAGTACCCAATTTGTTATTGTGCGTTTCTTCGATAACCAACTAACCAAACATTGCACGTTCTTGCAAACCGTTTTACAATAGCCAAGTGAAAGCATAACGAAGTATGCACAATAATTTGACGGCCGAAAGCAAGTTGCAACATTAATGGCTGAAGTTTTTATTGCAAATGTACCAATTTTGGGTTTTACGGGCCAATAGGTCGTAGACCAGGAAAGATATAGCGGGACGACTTGGACGGCTTTTATTAGAATTGGCAAGGTATGGCAAAAAGTCGAGACCGATAGAAGGAATAGAGGGAGGCAAGACGACTGTGGTCAGACGCTCTCTTTCTAAATACACACATTCTTATGTGTGTATTTAGAAAGAGAGCGTCTCGGTGTTTATTCAGTCGACCAACCAATCATAACAACCCATTGATGGATCATTTTTTTTGGGCTGGCAACACTGCCCCAGTGACATGTCAAAATTTTAATCCGTATTTAAAAATTAGTTTTAATTATTAATTAAGTATTTAATAAGGTGTAATAATACATGTATAAGTAAATAAGTGCATAGTAATCCAGGATTATTGTTTTTCCTGCAAAGTAACAAAGTAAACCCTGTTTTGGTTATTCACCGTTACCGGTAACCTATAACGGAACAGCTGATGTCAACCTGCAGATTCAAACGGGGAGTATTGTTTATTTTTATTTTATTTTATCGTCGCCTGATATTGACACTCAAGAGTCTCATATTTTCTATCACGCTCTTTTTGAGACCTAGCATCATTTTTTCTGGTAGATTTCGTACTTTGCAATAGGTCCTTGTCACTTTGTTCTCATACAAAAGACAAAACTTAGGTTCGAAATAGAGTTAATCTTATAGTATATTAGAATCCATAACAATAATAACGTGTATTTCTCTTTATGTGCATTGTAGTCTTGATTTAAATCTGCAACTTCAAGCTTAGGACCCTACCCACATACAGGGAAAAATAAAATCATTAAGTATAAGACAATTTTGAATTAATTTAGCTTTGCAATTAATGTGATTACAGCCTACCTCATTTCTTCTCCTCAAGCACTAGATTTTCCATCTGTTCTTTCATTTCTACCATTCCTATTTTGTTTATTCAATTAGTTCTCACCGTTTCTTCAATTCTAATTTCAGTACTAATCCTGAAACCATGCCTGTGATGACCCGTAAGGCTACTGCTCAGGATTTGGAGCTCAAATTGAGAACGGCCCTACAAGAACTAAAGGCCTCGAACATCCAATGTCAACAATTATTACTGGAGAGAGAGGAATCCGAAGAGGAAGTTAAGAAAATTGGTAGACCTTCATCAGCAATACCTGGATGTTGTTGATGAACGGGATAAACTACGGGTGGTCACAAATGGTTTCAACAGCTGTAGCAACCTATACGAGGAGGCCTTGTGTAAAGTTAGGGATTTAGAGGAGGAATTAATTCATGCAAATGTATTCAAAATTACAGAAGGATAAAGAATGTACTCAGGTTATGGAAACTAATCATTTATATAATGAATTGTTGAAAAGTAACTGTAACACAAATTCGTTAATAACAATTGACCTTACTGAAGATTCTATAATGAAACACAATAATAGTAATTATAAAATGAGTCACAATAAAATAAAAAAATATTTCAAATTGAATAAAATTATTAATAAATGTAATAAATATAAGAAACAACAGAAACACTATTCCAGTAATATAAAACTAAGGAGAGAACGTGTGTTTCTAATAAATAAATTAGATAATTTCCAAATAAAGTTAGAAGACAGTGCTAACATTTATCGGGTTGACACTCAACGGCTTCAGTCAGAAATTCAGGTACTTGAAGAGTCACTACATGCGCTTTATACCAAGTATGTGCATTCTCAAAAGCAAATAAAAGAACATATCCTTGCCACAAATGAGTTAGTAGATATGTGTAACTCCAATGCAGACAGAGTAGACCCACTGCCTCTCAGCACCTCTCCAGATACCTTCCAAATGGAACCAAGCTGTGAGGTTGTTCAACCTGATGCTACAGAAGTCCTGTCCCAATCTGAAAGAGCTAGGGAGTGTATGCTAAAAAAAAATGTAACAACAGATATTGTACAGGGTTCACCTTCTGTTGTACAGTCACAGTCAGACAACAGTTTTCTCAGTTGCAATAATGTTTCTAATAAAGATTGTTATTGTCCTATTTTGTTTTCAGATAGTTTAGGGAGAGGGTTAGGTAGATTATTAAATAACAACCTGAGTGATTATGCGCTTTTCCGTACTTTGAGCACCTATCAAATAGGACAAATAATAACATACATAAGCTTAATAATCATATGCATTTATTAACTAGTCACTATAGTGACAAGCTTATGTTTTTTGACACCAACAGTTTCGTTGAAAAATTGAAATCGACTAGAGATACAGCGTATCTGCCCATTAGGTTTAGACGTCAGATAGCATGGGTATTAGCTTTTAATATTAACTCAGACATAATTAGTATGTCGAAGTGTTCTATAACTAGCACCATGGTTAGTAATAATACTAATGTTAAGGTGGTAAGCTCAAGTAGTTTAAACTAGTAAGTAAGACAACAGAAGGTACCAGTATCAATATAGTTCAACTTAGTAATAACAAGGTATCTTCTAGCAATCATGCAGAGAATTAAAAAAAAAGGGCTAAGCAACATTCCTTGAAATTATTTCATCAAAATATTCAAGGTTTTTCTTCCAAGCAATTGGAAATTGAATTGTTTTTAGAAAAGACAATGTTTGACATTATTTGTTTTACTGAACATTGGTTGAAACCTTATGAAATGTTAATTAATTATGAAAATTATACTGTGGGCAGTTGTTTTAATCGGAAATCTATGCTGCGTGGTGGTTCACTAATTATAATAAAAAATAATATTAAATTTAAGTCTCGCAGAGACATTGTTGCACTATCAGTTGAACATATTATTGAACTGTCCTGTGTTGAGCTAGATAAGCATGTCATAGTGTGCGTTTACAGACCCCCGAATCATCATAACTACTCTTTATTTGAGTCTATAATGGAGGATGTTTTGACTAAGCTTGTAACGGGTAATAAATCAATAATAATTTGCGGAGACTTTAATATTAATATTTTAGAAAATAATTCAAGTAGCAGTAGATTTATAAGTCTCTTTAAATCCTTCAATTTGTCAAATGTGTTTTTAGAACCAACACGAATAACTACGACCACTGCTACGTGTATCGATAATGTTTTTTGTAGCTGCGACTATTTAGATAAAGCTATTGTAAATTATCTTCCTTCTGATCACAGCGGTCAAACCGTTGCTTTTGAGTCCAACACACCCTTGCAAAAAATACAGATTCAGTCAAGACCAATAACATCTGGTAATTTAGATAAATTTAAAAAGACTTTAATAAGTAAGTTACCCGTTCAGGACCTTAGTATGAATAATGGTAATATTTTATATAAAGAATTCTTCTCAGTTGTGCAAACTGAGTTTCAGAATATTTTTAAGAAAAAAACTAAAACAATTTGCCCTAAGTTTTTATTCAGTGACTGGGCAACTAAAGGCATCAGGAAAAGTAGGGAAAGACTTTTTGAGCTGTATGGCCTTAAGCCTTATATTAACACTGACACTTTTAATAAGTATGTTACTATTTATTCTAAAACTTTTAAAAATGCTTGTAAGGCAGCTAAAGCGTTATACATTAGCAACAAAGTAAAATCGGCTGATGATAAAATTAAGACTGTTTGGAAAGTTATTAATAATGAAACAAATAGGAACAAAAGACATAATACTGACTACACTCTGGAGACTTCCAGTGGTCTCATAAGTACTAATATAGAAGTTGCGCAGGAATTTGCAACATTCTTTACCAATGTTCCTATTAAAACTACTGAAACTTTAGATTCCTCGCCGTCACTTGCTTTTAATTTATTAAGTTCGAATGTTCCAGCCTGCCCCACGGAATTTAAATTTAAACATATAAACCCTGCAATCGTTATAAAGACTTTTAAACAACTCAAGATCAAGGCTACTGAAGATTTATGGGGGATGTCTACTAATGTTTGTAAATCGGTTATTGAGACAGTGGCACCCTATTTAGCTTTCATTTTTAATATGTGTGTAGACCAAGGGGTTTTCCCGGATTGAATGAAGTACAGCAAGATTATACCACTTTTTAAATCCGGCGATTGCAAGGACACGAATAATTATAGACCCGTTTCAGTTTTGCCGGTTTTCAGCAAAGTGTTTGAAAAAGTAATGCTTAACCAAATGCTCAGTCATTTTAATTGTAACAACATCTTACATGACCAACAGTATGGTTTCACCAGAGGGCGTTGTACTACTGACGCCGGTGTCACCTTAATTAAGCATATCTTTAAAGCATGGGAGGATTCGCAAGATGCTATTGGCATTTTTTGCGACCTCTCCAAAGCATTTGATTGTGTAAATCACGAAACACTGCTCTTAAAGCTTGAGCATTACGGACTGGGTAAACAAGCGCTTAGCTTAGTAAAATCATATTTAAGTGATAGACTGCAGCAAGTTCAAATAAATGGTGTTAATTCATCAGGCTTAAAAGTAAAAATGGGGGTACCGCAGGGCTCCATATTGGGTCCGTTCCTCTTTTTAGTTTATATAAACGATTTACCTCATTTACTGAAAAATCAACCACAAATGGTGTTATTTGCTGATGATACTTCATTGATTTTTAGAGTAAATAGACGGGCACAGCACCTTGACGACGTAAATGACGCCATGCTTAAGATTCATAATTGGTTTACTGTAAATAATTTGGTATTAAATGAGAAGAAAACTAAATGCATAAGATTCGCTTTGCCGAATGTTAAGAGTAATGAATGTAACGTTGTATTGAATAAGGACATACTTGAATTCGTCGAAAGGACTGTTTTCCTAGGGATTACGCTTGATTCCAAGCTACAGTGGGGTCCTCACTTAACATCTCTTGCAGGGCGGTTAAGTTCGGCCGCTTACGCTGTCAGAAAGATCCGGCATTTGACAGACGTGGATACCGCTAGGCTAGTATATTTTAGCTATTTTCATAGTATAATGTCTTACGGTATTTTGCTATGGGGACGGGCTGCAGATATGGATTCTATTTTTATACTGCAAAAGCGGGCTGTCAGAGCAATCTATAATCTCCGCAAACGCGAATCTCTAAGAGAATTGTTTAAACAGATTAACATCATGACGGTACCTTCTCAATATATATATGAAAACATTATGCATGTTCGAAAAAATCTTCATCTTTTTAATAAAATAGGTGACAGACATAATGTTTATACTAGAAATAGGAACAAATTAGATCAGCCAAGCTTCAGATTGTCAAAAGTACATACTTCTTTTATGGGGTACTGTGTAAAATGCTATAATAAAATACCACTTGATATTCTACAATTGAATGAAAAACAATTTAAAACATGTATTAAACGCACACTATGTAGACAAGCATATTATAAGTTAGAAGATTACATCAATGATAAAGATGCTTGGCTGAATGCTGGTCCTGCTCCACAGCCAGTTTAGGGAATTTCCAAATTGGAAGAAAAGGATGTTTCCTACCCCTTTTTCTATTGACATGAGTAACGAGTATCGTTATTATTATATATAGATATTTTTAAATTATTAACTTATCACACTTCATATGATAAAATAATATACATTGGAAACCTTAATTTTGTATAATTTAGCAGCATTATTTCAATTTTGTAAATGTGAATACCATGGAGCCATGTATATTAATACCTTTATGTTTGACAAAAATTAACATGGCGGTTGGGAGTATTGTCATGCTCGCTCAAATGTCTCGCTAATGGTGGCGCGTGTGTTGGATCATTCGGCTCCCTTCAAAATGGTTGAGCTAAATGGTGCTGATTCACGCGTCATGTTCGTGAACGGGCGCTGTCAGTGGAGATTGGTCAGCTCTTATCTGCCATGGATTAGATGCCACTTTATCTTGCTTCTTTTTTGTGTTTTGTATTGTTAGATTACTTTCATCGTTTTCACATATAGAAGCAACAAGAATGTAACCAAACTTTGTAAAAACTTGATTTAAAAGAGTGTCCGTGGAGTTTCTTGCTCGTTCTTCTCCATAGAGACCTACCTACGTTTTGGAACGAGCAACTAGCTTCAACTATCTGACTAACTGATCGACTCCTTGACAATTCAAAAGTGCCTGTAAATGGTTTAATTGAAATAAATGCTTTGACTTTGACTTTGACTTTGACATAGAACAAAGTTTTAGAACCAATTTGTTCTTGCTATATGCCCAAGGTATAAAAGAGCGATTTGTGCTCATATTGATGCACCAAGTTATGAGAAATATGGAGACCCAATTGAATTACAATTAAATAGTCCCCACAAGATGTCATGCAGATCCATATGGTACGATAGTAGGTATGAAAGCGAACGAGAAAGCTATATGTTCTCTATATCTTATGTATGCATTCAGAAAGAGTGTACGACCACAGTCTTCTTCACTTAGGTATTTAGAGTGTTGCCTTCACTTTTATCTATAAGCTTTTTGCATTAGGCGTGCTTGTAGGATTATGATGACAATAAAAATAAATGATAATACCATTTGTTTTCAGATATCAAAGGCCTATAGCAAAATACCTTAACATAAGTATATATATAACAATATAACAATTTTAGTATTACTTAGTTGCACTAAGTCTTTGCACGTTCCGGTGGCACTTGACCGCGAAAGCGACGAAATACCACATATTGAGGCCAAAAGCTTTCTTCCAACACCTGATGCAGGTAGCATGTTGGTATGCGCACCACAAACGCTGTCATCCAACACCTGATGCAGGTAGCATGTTGGTATGCGCACCACAAACGCTGTCATCCAACACCTGATGCAGGTAGCATGTTGGTATGCGCACCACAAACGCTGTCATCCAACACCTGATGCAGGTAGCATGTTGGTATGCGCACCACAAACGCTGTCATCCAACACCTGATGCAGGTAGCATGTTGGTATGCGCACCACAAACGCTGTCATCCAACACCTGATGCAGGTAGCATGTTGGTATGCGCACCACAAACGCTGTCATCCAACACCTGATGCAGGTAGCATGTTGGTATGCGCACCACAAACGCTGTCATCCAACACCTGATGCAGGTAGCATGTTGGTATGCGCACCACAAACGCTGTCATCCAACACCTGATGCAGGTAGCATGTTGGTATGCGCACCACAAACGCTGTCATCCAACACCTGATGCAGGTAGCATGTTGGTATGCGCACCACAAACGCTGTCATCCAACACCTGATGCAGGTAGCATGTTGGTATGCGCACCACAAACGCTGTCATCCAACACCTGATGCAGGTAGCATGTTGGTATGCGCACCACAAACGCTGTCATCCAACACCTGATGCAGGTAGCATGTCGGTATGCGCACCACAAATGCCTTAAAGTTGACGTTGCGACGCGACTCCAGCAACTGCACTCTACTCGTGTACTTCAATGCCAATGGCAATGCCTTCAATACTTATTAAAGTACTAAAGTTTCACTTAGGTCCACGCAAACGAAGTCACAGTTACAACTAGTTCTCTATCAAAAGAAAATCTGTAACCCGTGTTAAGGACAATACCCCGGCCAGTTCCAAGCCACTTACTTTCGACAAAGCTCCAGTTTGTCTCCCGAGATGGAAGCTCAAGTCCAGGTTATGCAGATGTATGAACACGTTGCAGGCTAGCTTCCTGATGGAGTGCTGAGCTACTTTAGCGAACACCGCGTTTCTCAGCTCGTTGAAACCAGCTGCGGTGGCTCGAGCAATACCGTCTAAAATGAAAGAGAATTATAAAGTCAAATCATTAATTTCAATTAGACCATTAAAAGGCACTTTTGAACGTCAAATATAAAAAAATATAAAGTTGATTCTAGTTGCCCATTCCAAAAGGTAGTTTCGTATGGAGAAGAATGGGCAAGAAACTCCATACTTACACTTTTAAAAATAAATGTGTACAATATTTTGCATTTACAGTTTACAGTATACTGTAAATACAATAATAATATAATATATTAATAATATGTGGGGAAATTTCACACATGGCCACCAGCTGACCCCAAACTAGGGTGACCCTGTACTATGGGTGTCAGACAGCTGATATACATACACAAATGAATTTTAAATACATACATGTCGCAGCAAGCGATAATTTAACGATAAAAAGGATTCAATTTGATTATTAAAGTACAGAAGAAATGAGACGCTGTGACGTCAGCTACCAGTTGCAATGGCGCCATGTGGACAGAGTTGTATTGTACGATCACATTTAATAAAGTAAGGTAGTTAGTACTGCACTGAATATTGTTATTCTACAATGAACCCGATACCACCGAACCCAAACGACGTCGGCGCCGCCGCTCGGCCATCGCGGCCGCCGGCATACATATATAGATAAACAACACCCAGACACAAGGCAAACACAAGTGCTCATCACACAAATATTTACCCTGGGCGGGAATCGAACCCGCAACACGCTACGCAGCAGTCAATCGTTCAGACACTGCGCCAACCGTGTCCGTCATACTTGAAAGTTAGGTCTTTTTCTCTGTCACCCACCATATTTGCCAGATCTTATTCTAACAGATATTTGTTTCTTTTTTAAATGTCGTAATGACCCACTAGTTTAGCTTCATGCCAATCATGCACAAGGTTCTAGGTTGTACTCATCATCATCATCATGTTAACCTTTACACTCCCACTGCTGGGCATAGATCTCCCCCCAAGGTGAAGTTCAGCCGTCATCGCCATACTTGGCCGATGCATGTTGGCGATCGCAGTAGGTGTTATGGTACTCAGAAGGACGCTGCTGCCCATCCTCTCACTATCCCTCTGTCGCCTTCTACGACACCCACGAGTAGAAATGGGGTGGTGACATTCGCGGCCGACCAGCATCACATGGCTGGCCAGGCACTAGCAAGTACCAATGTTACTCCTTCAATTTCATATGAACTGTATAAGTTCTCTTGGACATCATTGTCAATGGTGAAAGAAAAGTGAGAAATCAAGAATATGTCTGAAATCGGTTAATTGCTTGTACGTCCTATCTAAGGTTAACAGTGAACCACATTTCTGGTGACTGAAGATATTTTTTTGAGATTATGGCTGTAGGGTAATTTTTAATGTTAAGCAGCTTGCCGCTTGAAGCTTGCTTTTTGGGAATTTAGAACGCTATAAAAGTTTGAATAGCCGAAGTAAATAAAAGTTTATAAGTAATCATTCTTCTTTGCATGGTGATCAATGTTCTTGCCTTCTCTGTATGAGAAGAGGCCTTTGCCCTGCATTGGGAGAGTAATAGGCTGGTATTATTTTTTAATGGTGAATTAACCAGCGTGCAACACAATATAAGGACCTGATCTTAGACATACTAAAATGGGAACAATAATCTATA
The DNA here is from genome assembly GCA_947361185.1 of Charanyca ferruginea. Taxonomy (NCBI): domain Eukaryota; kingdom Metazoa; phylum Arthropoda; class Insecta; order Lepidoptera; family Noctuidae; genus Charanyca; species Charanyca ferruginea. The sequence goes on along the minus strand of OX376061.1, from coordinate 27,899,455 downwards.
CTCACATCCGAGTAGTAAGGAGAATGCAGTAGTTCCAAGCGCTTGTGGAACAGTGGCCATCCCAAGCAAGGCATCATTCATAGCCACACCATTGATCTCGTCGACGGCGTACTTGAATAAGAACGGCACTGACACGTTCACCATTTTGGCGCCAAATAGTAGGGAGAGGGATAACAACACGCGGTTTCTAATCATCGCATTATCCTGGAAGGGAATGAAATGAAAAGTATTAATACTCAATTCTTTATTGCATGGAGCGCAGACTTATTTTTATGTTTTTTATGATGTTGCGTTTATTTTAAAATTTTCATTTAATTTAATTTATTTCAATTTTAATCTTGAATCTTTCCATTATTTTTACAGCTTGTTAACGGTATGATTTATTTTGTGTAGAGCTTGAATTATCAAATATTTAATTGGTGCATATATCCAGGGAAGAGCTCTGATGTCTGAAATACAGATTTATATCTGGTTCATAAAAAGAGTACAAAAGTTAATTGTATAATCATATTTTAAGTGTGTAAAATGGTTTTGGAAACAATAAATTATTATTATTAGATGGTAAACATTTGCCAAAAGAAACAATCGTGGTCCCTGTCGGGCACAGCAGAAGATAATATGTGGAGAGGAGGAGTTATTTAAATATCTTAAAACTTTGAAAATGGAAAGTTTGCATGTTCAAGCTGAAACTGTTTTAACTTTCTTCTCTTCTACTTTTAATAAATACTAGCACTTCTTACTGATACTTAACTTTTTTGATAATAAAATATAGTATTTAGCACTCAGGGACAACATAGCTTCCCGGAGATTAAAACCCCTACATACAAACAAATTTTCATCATCTGCTGGAAGACTTCCATTGTTGAACAAAGGCCGCCCCATAAAGGGGGGGGGGGGGGTTTGCCATAATCCCCACGCTTGGCAGACGTCTTGGGGATCGCAGTAGTTATTGAGTACACGGAAGCTTCTGCTGCCTGACTTCTGGAGTTTCCCTTACTGGCGACTACGACACCCTCGGGATGAAATGGGGGGGTGCTATTCTAGCCTAGATACCCCACAGGCAAACAAATTTTACTTGTCAATAATATTAGTATAGATTTTTATTTTTCGTCAAATGACAATGTATTTCTTTTTTATCTTGCAAATATGTTTTATCTTTTACCATAAAAATTGTGACCTTTACAATAAACCAAAAATGTGTTTATCTGTTTATCAATTCATGTAAGATTTATGAGTATTTAAAGTAACATGTAATGAAGACCATTAGGTAACTAATGTATGAATAAACACATTCTTATCAGTGTACTACTTAACTGCCTTTTCCTAACTATGTTGGGGTGACAGCTGAAAACCAGTGTTTTACATGGAGCAACTGCCTTTCTAACCTCCACAACCTAGTTACTGGGTAAAACAATACCAGTTGGTAAGACTGGTTATTCATCTGACTACCTGTAACAGCTGGAAAGATCTACGAATGACAGCCGGCACCCAACGACTTTACGTGCTTTCCGAAGCACTGAGGTATCTTAGTATATGGATGGTCACCCTTCCACAGATCGACCGCGGCAAGCGTAGCTTAACCTTGACCGATCGATCTGAACGGCTTTTATTTAGCCAAGAGGCCCTCTTATGACTAAACTGTTAAAATTTATTCTTTATTTTGTGAAATGACAATATTGTTCTTGTATTAATATTCAAGGTCACAGTACATGTATTGCCAGCCATCTGTAGTATATTAAATAGATAATCTTACCTTAGGCCACACATATTCCAGCATCCCGCGTATCATATCCATTCCTGTCACCGGCTTTGCATCCGGCAAGTCTATATCTTCACGAGACAAAACAGATGCACCTGGGTGAAAGCAGTCTCTTTTTTGGATACCTAAGGAGGGGAGAATAAAATAAGGATATTTTAAGGATATACGTAAGGTTATACGTAACGGGATAGGTCACAAGCGGGTAGGACACGTGCAGGATGAAAAGGACATAAAAGGTAAACAAAGAGCTGCGTTCCAACCAAGTATTAGTAACAAAAATAAAAACAAAACAAGTTTCAGTGTTTTGAAAAGCTGAAATAAACATGTTTGTGCAAGCTCTACATACTACGAAGTAAAAAGGTAATATGTATTAAGTTTCATTGCACATCCTAATTTACAAAACAAAACAAAATCGCTTAGTGAATACAGCAATGTGAATTGTTATGTACATACATAGAAACACAGTGAGAAAAAGTACAATGTATGATTCAATTAGAGAAAACATCACAAGGGTTCTACTTCAGTAAATACAACCAGTTATGCTAAACAATGATATTAAAAGAAGGTATTTTAGATAACTATTCCTACTTAAGCAGGTTGAAAACTAGTTTTGAACAGCACTCAGAAACGAATTTGTTATCTGTGACTTTTCACTTAGCAAAATTGATAAAGAGATCTTGTAATTATCACCATGCGTGCATCACAGTAATAATCATAAAAAACTTTATTTTGTATGTATTTCTTTTCGAATACTGCGGCCCATATCTTCCCGTGGGTGTCGTAAAAGGCGACAGAGAATGGGCAGCAGCGTTCTCTGTGCCTTTGTAACAACCATACTGCGATCGCCAATCCGCCTGCCAAGCGTGGCGATTATGGCAAAACCCCCCTATGGGGAGGCCTATGTCCAGCAGTGGACGTCTTTGGGCTGAAATGATGATGATGATGACTGCGGCCCGTCTCGAGAGAGACTAGTCAGAATTACAAACATAGATGCACACACTGTTCCGTCTCTTTCAAGCTGATACATGTAGCAATTTGACTCAACCAGGAAAAGATCATCTTTACTTTCTGAAGTGTGTCAGACTCAAACTTCGTACTGCTACTGAGAAATTCCTAATGGAAAAGCCAATAACACTTTTCCCAACCCGGGAATCTAACCCAGAACCCCACTCTCAGCAGTCACGACTGTGACCACAAGAGCTATGCCTGGCAATAGTCTCAAATGAAACACCCTGCTGGACATAGCTTTACTAAGTATCACAATAACTGGACAAACATTAAAAACTAAGTAATTAAGTGTACAATATAAAATGGAACATCTGTATGACTAAAGGATTCTAGACTTGGCCAACAATATCAGACAGAAGCAACATGAAGATTTCCATACAGATAGGATTTAACATATTTATCAAAATGTCAACCTTATGTCACCCACTGCTTGGCAAAGGTCAAAGTTAGCTGCAAACGCCATGCTTAGCCAATGCATGTTGGTGATCGCAGTAGGTATTATGGTACTCAGAAGGACGCTGCTGCCCAGCCTATGGTCTATATCCTTGTGTCGCTTTCTACGACACCCACGGGTACAAATGGGGTGGTGCTATTCGCGGCCCGCACTGCGGCATGGCCTTTAACATATTGCTACAATATTATATTCAAGAGAAAGAAGAACGCCAGTAACATCAAGGCACTGCTTCCTAGTGAAGTTTGGGTGGATCAAATGATTTATTTCCTACCTGTATGCAGAATACACACTGAACAGTGGATTTGTGGACATCAGCCTGTTCTACTATCATCATCATCATTTCAGCCGAAAGACGTCCACTGCTGGACAAAGGCCTCCCCAAGGGGGGGGGGGGGGGGTTTGCCATAATCGCCATGCAGGCAGGTTGGCGATCGCAGTATGGTGGTTACAAAGGCACAGAGAACGCTGCTGCCCATTCTCTGGTAAGTCTCTTAGTCGCCTCTTACGACACCCACGGGAAGATATGGGATGGTGCTATTCTTTACGTCCAACTCCACACGGACAATATGGTATACTATACTACAACTATATTGATGTATGTGAATTTTTATAATAGGTAGTTACTTTTTATTGATAATCTTGACAACATAGAGTTCTAGGAATGTGAGTGCTTTAGTTATGTTGGGTTCTTGAATTTTTAACATGATTAAATAGTGACAAATTCCTTGTAAAATATTGTTCAAATACTTAATTTTATAATACCTTCAACTCTATTAGGTTTCACTATCAGTACAATAATTGTCTATCAATGTAGGTAGTAAATATAACTATTTTTATGCTTATCATTCAAGTGTGCTTACTCAGTCTGGTGATTAAATTAGCAGCCCAAACAAGGTCATTAATAAATTTGAATATTATGTAACTGGCTCATCACTTCCTTAAACTTCCACATGTGAATACAGGAATTACATTCGAATTTTCCATTAATAAATTGTTTCATAATAACTCAATTGTTTGATTTTGCTTACCAACAGGTATTTTTCCCGTTTTCGGTTTGTTTGCCAACACAGCCGCCAACACATTTTGAGCTGTGTCTGCACCCGAAGGAGGGCTCGGACTTGATGATGCATAGTACTACAATGAAAAGAGAATACTATTAACACTATTTCATAAAGTAAAACCTTTTAGAGCGAATTAACTAAACAACAAATTTAGGTAACCTAATGAAAATGTATCGTTAGACGCAATATTACCCTGTAATGGCTCGCAGCTGTACACTGTCGACATAGTAACTTGAGCTGTGGTTTATTTACGATATTTGATTTGGAATAAGATAAAGATTTCGCGAATTTAATGTGATTTCGAATTAATTTGCTCAAGTGCACGTTTGACAGCAGTGTAGCCGCCATGGTGGTAAACTGACAACTACTGACAATAATGACAATGACAATATGACTATTGACTGCAGACCTGCAGACCGACTGTAACGACAGAGAAGGCACATTGTTCTTTGTCTATGGACTGTAAAGACAGCCAAGTAAAACTTACGATTTCTGACAAGCACCTAAAGACAAAGAACTGACGAATAATACTTAATGTTGCCACCTCTAAATCAATTTAAAAGAACGAAAACAGCGTTACAGCTGTAAAAAACAATAAAATGTTTGACGTCACACAGAAAACAATAGCAAGTACTTTAAAGTTAAAGATAAATGCCACCCATCAATGATGTTCTAATAAACAGATATGTTATACACTCACAAAACAAACGAAAAAAGTGTTCCGCGCAGCAGCGGCTGCACACATTTACACTTTTCATTCATTTTACAATTCACTACAAGTCAAAATGTTGAAAAGGGATGGCTTGAAAAAACCAACAAGAAAAAAAGAGACAGTTAGTGTTGTCAATTGCGCGTGAATGTATACGGGCATTATCCTGGCGACCAATCACTGCATCTTGGCATCACAGACTAGCAAAATTTAACGAGACAGAAGGTACAAACCGCGAGTACATTTATACACGCGGTTTGTACCTATAACAACTAATAAACAGAACAATATATAATTATAATAATATACAGAGTAGAAAATATTTATTTTGTAATAAAATTAATTTCTTTGTTTACGAACAAATGCGATCCATTCTTGAAGCCAGATCTCATTGGATAACCTTAACGAAGAAAGGATAATAAATATCTGTTGTCATATTGTTTAATTTCTAATTAGGTATATAAATGATTGACTAAAACAAAATTATTAAATATTACAAGGTTAGGAAAAAGAAAAACAGAACTGTGGGTAAACAATGACTTTACTGCCTACGATATCGCATCTGTACTTTTATTCTATGTCCGGAGTGAACGCGTCCTTGTCTTACTCACGTGAAACAATGTACTTCCATTTCTTTCTTTTTTCTAACCTCCAAATATAAGAATATTAGGAAAATAATTGAAATATGTAAACAAATCGATGTATATTGCGTAGTTACATGTGGTATGAGATCCCTTGTGCTTTATTAAATTGGGTATCATAATTGGTACACTTTCTAAATACACAAAATAGCATTTTTTTATTTTTTTAGCTGCTTTAACAAAGCGTACCATTCGTCGCCATGCGTGACGCAGACTAAAGGCAATACGTCCCAATTAGAACGTTTTTGAATCTTCAAAATTGGGCGCTCATAACATATCTGTTTAATATAATATCATTGCCACCCAAGGGCGTCGCCAGGGGGGGGCAGGTAGGGGCAGCTGCCCCCCCCTAGAGATCCAAAAAAATTTTTTTTTTAACAGACCTAAACATAAATAAGGAGGTTTTCGATTAAAAGCTCTTGACTGTACAATTAATAAAATCGAATTGCCAGAATAAAGCTTCATGTGTTTGGAACTGCGGTACTTCGGTTAAAATTTAGAATCTGGAAGTAGGGGTTGCCTAAAAGGCGTCGACTGTCTAGCGACTGCAATGGTTACGAAAATTGGCACAAAGACGGTCGACGTCAGGGCGACGGCGCTGTGCGGGGCTCTTTCTTTTTTTTTTTATTGAATTGTTAAAATTTTCCATACAACAGTATTTCACCCTATTTACCCCTTAGGGAATATCCAAATAAAATATGTATTTTGTATATTTAACTGTATAGCTGAATACCAATTGTCATGTTGCTATCATAACAAAATACATTTTCATCCTCTATTTCACACCTTTAGAGGTGGTTTCCAAAATTCTGAAACATAATATTTTTTATGTCTAACCGCAAATTATCCAACTACCAATTTTCATGTTTCTAAGGGGCCATCCATACAGTACGTCACACGTTAAGGGGGAGGGAAGGGGTCGACGAAATGTGACATTGTGCTAAGTCCTAAGTTTCGTGACGTCACATATCTAAATCAGATGCATGTAGGTAAGTGTTAAAATGCCAAATTGAACTATTAACGAAAAACTTAAAAATATTTCCAACTCTATCTGTATGGGCATAACGTTTAAATTGTTGGTGAATTGACACTCTCTCTACTAGCGTCACACGCCAGTCACAAACTGGTACATTCTGTACTGCTACGAAAAGAACTACTGGAAAGCCTGGAAGCCTGTTCAATATCCAGTCTAGTATCTGTCGGCACAATACTAAGTTGTGGCGACAGATACTAGACTGGATATTGAACAAGCTTAATTTGGTATTAAAAATGATGTGTCTTGGTAAGCAAATAATGTGCGTGAATAACAATATTTGTTAAAATTAGTCAAATGGGCAGTTGTCCCGTGTTGTGGTGTGCGACGATCTAGCTTTTGCCGACTATTATGAGAGTGGTTTTTAGTTAAACATACTTCTAAAGGGCATGTGATCATAAAAAAAGATGAATCCGAAGGTAAATTTGCTCCACTGTTAAGTACTTCAGCTATCTTTGGATCTTCGATATCCTTGTTTAACCGATCGTGTGGCATCTGTGGTTTATATTTTGTATCATACAAGGCCACTAACCATCACAAGCAGTGACACAAGAGGCAACAAGAAGTTTTTCCCATCGCAAAGATTCGAGAAGAATTTTTTTGTTTGTACGATGACGATGATGCTATATGATGTGACAGATCGAATGTTCCTGTCATTTAACAACCCAAATAACCCCTTATTAAAAAAATATTTGGAGGAATGGGTTCAAAGACCATGGACTCAAGATGATTGTGTTTGTAACTTCCATTGGTATAATTAATAGTTTATTGTTTTGTTATTTTTTTCTAATGTTTGACGACGTTGATAATACAAAAAAATATTTAAATGGAAATAAAACTAATTTCGGAACTGCTGTTTTAATAGGGTATTTTACTCTATACAAGAAAAAAATTATAAATATGTTATTGAGACAGTTTAGGCATAAAGCAGTCGGAAAATGTAAGTTTTAGTTCATAAAATAATAAAACAAATTTTTAAATTAAATTCAAAGTTTTCAGTATTTTTAATCTGTTATAAAACACCGTGAAATAGTAGCGGCCATGTTATTACGCCGTACGGCTGTGTAAACAAAAAATTGTCAACTGTCAGTCATTCGATTGGCGTAATAAATTCTTTGTACTTTTATTATTTTCGTAACCAACGTAATTTTTTCATTATTACACCTATTACAAAATATACTTTTAATTATTTTTAAATGTTATACAATTATCATATTTAATATGAGCTCATTTGATGCAAAACGAACTGACGTCATTTACGCTGAGCAATATGGCGTTCAGTAAGAGGCGTTTTCGTCAAACTACGCGCGAAATTTGAAAATTCAAAATTTAGATGCATTTTTATGGCACTTATCGATTGAATAAAATTTTCGTGTTTTTTTTGGTGGCATATTAGCAGTACAGAATTTCATTGGACACTTTTCAAAAATGGTTGTAATACCCTATTTAATAATTTCTAGATGTAAAACTGCAAAATATGTGACGTCACACTAGGGAGCGGGGGGGGGGGCGCACAAATGTGACATGGACGGGGGAGGGGTCATAAAATCATGAAATTAGTGTGACGTACTTTATGGATGACCCCTAACATTATAAATAACGGATTTCCCATATAAACTTTTATCCCCCGTTTTACCACCCTAGCTAGGGGTGTAATTCCCAAAAAAGCTGAAACTAGTTTATTTTTATTTTGTCCAAAGACCCTATACTTATACCAATTTTCATGTCACGGTTAGACATAAAAAAAGTGTACCTAAGTATCAGTATTTATGGAAACATCAGCTCTAAGGCGGTATTTTTAAAGTTAGAAACATGACAATTGTTATTCAGCTTTACGGTTACCTATACAAAATACATGTTTCAGTGTTTTTTGGATATTGCCTTATGGGGTGAAAAGGATGAAACACTTGTTTTGAAACTCGAAACTGGTAAAGCTACAGTTAAACTACATTGTTTTTTTAAATAGCACTGATGAAAAATTTTATTGGTTTCAACTTGAAACTTGGCAAAAATGTTAACTTATTTAAAAAATTTAATTGACGTTAATAATTTTTTTTACTTACCCCTCAAAGGGGGCTTAGCGGGGTGTTGCGTTTGTGGGATGTACGAAACCTACGCAGACGAAGTCGCGGGAAAAGTGCTAGTCCTTCATATATCAACTTGCCCCCCCCTGGGCCATCGGCTAGCGACGCCCTTGAATGCCACCCATAGTATTATATATTGAACCAAAAAATATTAAAAATAACAATCTTAGTGGAACAAAGATCATTGTGAAATTATTATCAACACTACTCAGCATTAAATTATTATCAGCATGTCTATTCTATACAATCTCCCTCAGTGAACACCTTGGTGAAGTGAGCTGTCATCTGTCCCAATACTAGGGATTTACAAAGCACTACAATCGGATGACAGCTCACTTTACATAGGTGTTCACCGAGGGAGCTTTTATCAGAATAGCACTGCGACTCAGATAATTATTATCCGATTCGTAGTCAGATGTACCTAATTTTAAGACAACCCAGAATATCATCCCGGTATTTCAAATAAAATAAATCTACAATATTAAGTACACTTACCTATGTAATGTTTACTATTTTTATGTAGATAAACTATTTTGACATTACTCTCAGGCAATATGAGAGACTCTATGATGATGTTTTGGGGTATGTATTCAAACGTTCGCATGCCTTTACAGCCATTTCGATTACAAATGACCAAAATTGAATAGTGTTCCTTTACGTAAATTGACCTACATTTCAATCCTAATGTCAAATTTAAAAAAAGTTAATTGTATTAAAATGCACCTACCGACCTTATATCGGAATGGCGGCTCACTTTAAAATGGTGTTTGCTACGCATACAGACACGTACATTTATACTTATTATAGTACATTAACGTACATTTATAAAGTTTATTTCTGATTTATTTGGAACTCATACACCCGCCATTATGACGGATACCACAATTTTTAGGGTTCCGTAGCCAAATGGCAAAAAACGGAACCCTTATAGATTCGTCATGTATGTCTGTCTGTCCGTTCGTATGTCACAGTCAAGTTTTTTCCGAAACTATAAGAACTATACTGTTGAAACTTAGTAAGTAGATGTATTCTGTGAACCGCATTCAGATTTTTACACAAAAATAGAAAAAAAACTTAGAACTGAAACTCAATTTTTTTGTCATCAAACCCATTTGTGTGGGGTATCTATGGATAGGTAGGTCTTTAAAAATGATATTGAGGTTTCTAACATCATTTTTTTCTAAACTGAATAACTTGCGCGAGAGACACTTCCAAAGTGGTAAAATGTGCCCCCCCCCCCCCCCCCCTGTAACTTCTAAAATAAGAGAATGATAAAAAAACTTCGAGATATAGTAAGAAGTTTTTTTTGAATACGTCATAAATCGTAAACCACAATTTACTATTAAAACATCGATCAAAGTTACAACGAACTACAAGAAGTTTTATATTACGTTACTTGCTGCTACGGAACCCTTCATGGGCGAGTCTGACTCACACTTAGCCGCTTTTTTATAAAAATGAATAGTTTAAATCACACTGACCGCATTTTGTCGTTGAACGCAACCGTGTGGGTGATAAATAAATAAATAAATAAATATCTTGGGACAACTCACACACGGTCATCTGGTCCCAAGCTAAGCAGAGCTTGTGTTATGGTAACCAGACAACTGATATACATACTTATATAATTTATAAATACATACATATTATAGATATCGACTACACAGCAACCACAGTGCAACCACCAGCGACATCGCGAGCTAGCGGTCGGCTACATCGAAAACACAACGGTGCCCGGTGCGTCGACGCAACGACATCCATGCCCGCCCCCTCCCCTCTCATTCATTCTGTGTTGTACCTATAGTGGAGACGTGTGGTTCTGCATAAACAAAATGTATCCGGTATCGAGACTTTTGACACAAAGGAGGTCCGAGTCGAATTGTCCGTCTGACTCTGCACACGACACAACCACATCGCAACCACTGGCGACAACGCAACCACATCCACATTTTGTCGGTACCACAACGCAACTGCAAAAAGCCGCAGCGTCACAATTCACACGTAACCACTGCTTGACCACCTTTTGTCGCTGCGATGTGGTGTGGTTGTGGTACGTGTGAAACAAGCCTTAGAGTATATAAGTTATTACTGCAGTAAAACGCGTCACCATACCTTCCTGCCCGATCGAACTTATTTTTAATTTATTGAATTTAGGTCCTAATTTTCGATTGTCACATATTGTTAAAAAAAAAGAAAATGTCCAACTCTAGGGTTTATTTCTGTATCGTGGGCATTCGTGGGTGCGCTTATAATAAAGTCACTAACAGTTACACTAACAATCAGACTCGGAACAATTATCTTATCTATCGGTCTTACCTGTAAAAACAAAACAAATCAATAAATAAATCTGTAGTGCATGCAAATATTGGTTCCGTGCGTGAATGGAACGCTCACTCAACGCCAACCGTGTCGTTCTTTTTATGAAAAGAAAATTCTATAATTTAATGGTTTACAATATATTTTTTTGATTAAGCACCTACCTACTGTCAATATTTATCATAGCGATGTTATTTTACAATAGTGTGAATACTTTTTGCCCAACGGTTCATGAAGACAAATAGGGGAGACACGGTATAAAAGTAACACGGGATGAACGTAACAAATGCGTTTCTGAACAAATTATATTAGTTGCACTGATGACTGCTTCCACGATAATTATGTGCCATTTTCAACTCCCCATCACCTCACGTAGCACTCACGGCGCTGTGCTGTCAGGTTGTGAATGTAGCGAGTCAGTGCCGCGAAAATACCTCCAAAGTAAGTCTGGACCGTTTTCTTCAACTACCTATGTTTGTTTTTCTTATGGTAAGTTTAAACTCATGTGTCAAGTGTCAGCCACGTAATATAACTATTCGTCTTTCTATTTCCAACATCTCTTTCTAACGGTTTTTTAAATTTATAGGCAAGTATTTGTCAAATTCGTAGTAAAAAAAAGTAGATGAAAGTAACAACTTGTTACTTTTATCCCGATTATGATATTTATATAGCTAAGCATATGTATTGTGTTTTTTAATATTTGACAGATTTATTTTCTTAATGCAGAATGCCTAATATACATAAATAAACGAACGACCAGTAAATGTATAGTTACTGAAGAAATAATGGATTTGCTACTTCTACTGGAAGAAGTAGGTACTTCTCAGAAAAGTATAATTTCGAGACGCTGACAATTCTTATCAGCTGTGTCATGTACCTAACTTTAAATAGAAAGATTAGTATAAATGCAAAAGAATAAAATGCTTGAAGACATCGACATCGTCTGATAATTTACACATCCCATCATCTGCCTTTCCAGCTATAAATTGTGCAGGACGTCTCGTCTATGAAGTTCAGCCCTTATCTAAGGCACAGGAAAGACAATGAAAAGGGAAGGACAGGCAGAAAACCAGCAATAATGACTAATACTCCATACCACAAGAACAAAGAAAGCTTAGAGTCAAAGAAGTTAAGAAACACATTTTGCAAACTGCTAAAAAGACAAAACAGGCAACGACTTCAATTGTTAAGAAAACTATAGAAGATTGTTATGTTTCCTAGATTATGTTTAATTTTTTTCATAATTGTGCCACATATGTAAAACCTGATTTTGATATGAAAATGTTGATTATGACAGTAACATTGCTTTCATTTACAATGTTATAACCATCCCCTTACGCTGTTACAACCAACCCTGTTGGGATAGTTGTAACAAATTTCACTTTGTTTATTTTGTCGTTTTTCTCAAAATCTGTAATAACTGTTGCAATTAAACTGGTGTTAAATGATAGCTGAAAGACCAATCCATCGTGTGTACTGGTTAGAATTTTGATATTTAAAAAGCTCTGTGAGATATTACGAGAGAACTGGAAATTGTTACGTTCATCCCTGGTCTCCCCTACTATGCACATAAAGCCCGTCACAGACGTAGCTATAAAATATATTAATATAATTCATAGCAAGGCATATTACGATATTTTTCTTCAGAGATCTTTGAGTGACCACAGACGCAGCTATAATATATTGCCTTACTATAGCTACCGTGTGTGATGGCTAGCTATAATATACAATAGGTTGGGGAAAAAGTCTTTTCGCATTATAGTATGTATGAACTTGTAATAAAATCTCTTTGGCTATACTATTTGTATCTGGCTGGTTTTGGTATCATTGAAAGTTGAAATTTTAAAGAACATAATTCCAAATTCAAATTAGGAAAATGTGTGATTTGTATTTGTTTTTCGTACTGTCAAGATGAGTGAATCTAATGAAGAAAAACGATACATTTTAAAATTTTACTACAAAAAAGGTAAAAATGCAACGCAAGCCGCGAAAAAAATTTGCGATGTTTATGGACCTAGTGCAGTGTCTGTGAGAGTAGCACAAATTTGGTTTAAGCGTTTTCAATCCGGAAATTTTGATGTCAAAGATGCACGTCGCTCTGTTCGCCCTATTACGGATAAAATGGATGCCACTTTTGAAAAAGTGGAGCAAGATCGGCATATCAGTAGTTACGACGTAGCTGAAGAACTGGGAATTGACCACAAAACAGTTTTGGCGCATTTGACAAAAACTGGGTACACAAAAAAGCTCGATATTTGGGTACCTCACGAGCTCACTGAAATGAAAAACGTAATGAAACCGAACCATTTTTGAAGAAGCTGATAACTGGTGATGAAAAGTGGATCACGTTCGACAAGAATGTGCGAAAAAGGTCGTGGTCAAAGGCCGGTCAGGCTTCACAGACTGTGGCGAAACCCGGGTTAACTCGCAACAAGGTGATGCTGTGTGTGTAGTGGGATTGGAAGGGCATTATTCATTATGAGCTGCTACCACCAGGCAGGACCATCGATTCTAAACTCTACTGCGAACAACTGATGAGATTAAAGCAACAAGTTGAGAGAAAGCGGCCGGAATTAATCAACAGAAGGGGTGTGGTTTTTCATCATGGTAACGCTAGACCTCACCATCTTTAGCCACTCAGCAAAAATTAATAGAGTTTGGCTGGGAGGTGTTAACGCATCCGCCGTATAGTCCTGACCTTGCACCTTCAGATTTCCACCTGTTTCGGTTTCTTCAGAATTCTTTGGGCAGTGTCAGGTTAACATCACGAGAGGACTGCCAAAACCACTTGCCGCGGTATTTTGATCAGAAGTCCCAAAATTTCTTTAGCAATGGGATCATGTCCCTATCTACAAGATGATCGAACAAAATGGTACCTACATACTTTAGTTAAATGTAAATAAACCATTTTTGAAAAATGTTCGTAGCTATAATATTAGATTGGGGAAAAAGTTTCTTCGCATTTTTTAAGAAAATTCAAAACATTTACGACCTTTTTTAGACGTAGCTATAATAATATTACAGCTATGTCTGTGACGGGCTTAACGCGGTTAAAGCAAGCTGCGAATGAGAAGAATGTGTACTGCGAGCTGTGTGAGTGTAACGGTCATTGTAGACTGGAAGTACTGGATCAGACTGGATGGACTGAAGAACATAAGAATTCTGAGGGGGACGGCGCGAACGCAGTCCCCACTACCAAAAATAACGCATCCGAGTTATCCACATTAGGGATAATCGCAGGGGTCAACCCAACCGCAGTGCAATGGGAAGGCCTCGCCCTGGGGGAACCGCCTTCTTGATCACGGTGTCCCCTATGCCAGGTAAGTATGAATTCGGTACAGTACGGCGCGAGGGTCATTCGACGGCGGAGAATCTTAACACCGCGATTCAGAAACGTGACGTCACTACACAGTGATATCTGGTGGCGACTGGCGAGTCATGTGAAACTGTCTATGTGGTGACATCTGACGATTTGGCGTCACAACTCAAACGAGTGGATGTAGGTACCTATTCTGTTATCATTCTCCAAAACCTCCAAAATCTACAGGGAATTGAACCCATGCCAAACAGGCCAATGTAGCAGTCAATGCGCTCAGCGCTACCCGTGTCATTAGCTAAGGTAGTATTTATCTGAAGAATAAAACCTTAGGTAGGGTAGTTTGTCATTTTATTATTTAGTCTTCAGTTAGAAGTTATTAGACAGTCCAGACACGATATACTTATTTACGAGTAAAAAGACAGCATAAAGCGCCTTAGATACATTTTTTCATTTCATTTTTTTTTTATTTTTTTTTTGGAACGAAGTTCCTTATCGCGCGTTGTGAAAGGGGGCTAGACGGAAAAAATTCTTACGAAAAGTTGTCACGACACTTTTTGCTATACTTCACAAACGCAGACAATTCGAACAGAAAAATTGAATCGGTGGAACTGTCAAATAGAGTTCATTATTAGTTGAATGGCGGCTTTTCTATGAAAATATTGGAGCGAATTAAAACCTTATTTTTACATATTAACCGTGAAATTCGGTTGCACATAGCTCCTATTGTCCGGTCGGGCACCTGCCTATACGTTTCTCAGAATAATTTTATCATACCTAGTTTGGTAAAATTTCAATTTTTAACCGTTTACGTTTACAAAATAAAGTCCGAATTCGCTTTTCGTAGAATATGTTTATGTATTTAAAGGCGGCGCGGCGAACTCTTTGAACTAGGTACCTACGGCGATATGTTTAGTACCTAAGTTTATTCGCTCAAATAGTGGCGGTACCTACCTCAATGACATCGGAATTATCATTGCGTGATAATTCCGATGATAACGACCTACGAGATAAGTCCACCTTTCACTGTGAGACTGTGTGGATTGTGAAAACGAGTGTAAATTTTAAGTCGATAATTAAGCCATAGAATACGTAGGTTAGGTAGGTAGGTAGTTACTGTACCTACTTCTATGTTTTGTTTAGTAGGTACCTATTGAAAGTTTGGGTTTGGTAATCATGAGCTTTCTATCGGTCGCGGTCGTCAGTAGGTAACCACTGCACCTTATCGCTCGGTCACAGAGTAGGTAGGTACTTACTTTTCTCTAGGTTTTACTAGCGACAATAATATTTTTTTTGATTTGATTAAAATGTTTTGGTTTAAATTAAGCCAGTGGGAGCTTAGGTGGGTACCTAGGTAGGTAGTGGTACTTACTTTTATCATTGGCGAATTATTTGTAGTTGTAAGTAGGTAAGTGAGTAGGTACTCTTTTGCTAGAAAAAGAAAGGCAGGCAGGCGTAGGTACCTATAGGTGCTATAGGTAACCTATTTAAATAAATTAGAGCTATTCACAAACACAGTTTTAATCAACTTTGGCTTAATTAAAAAACTTACCTATTAGGTATAAAATTTACACTTCCCTGTATCGAAGCAACTGCTCAATATGGAGTCCATTTCGCTCGATACATAAACGGACACGTTTAATTAAATTGTCTTTTAATTACATTATATTTGTTAATAATAAAAAAAAAATATTATAACTTAAAAAAAAATATTACAATTCCTTCACTAATTAATCGAAAGGAACTTCGTTCCATCCGGGTCCCTTGACACCTCTCAAGTTTTTTTACATTTTTTTTTTTTCATTTTTTTTTTTCATTTTTTTTTTTTTCATTTTTTTCGTTGTTCGTTAAAGGTGGCCGTATGCCATCGAAACTAGTCGAACGAACCTGGCAACACAGTGAGTTAATCAGTTTTTCTCAATCTATAATGTCTTAGATACATTATTAGGCAGTAGCTATAACTACACAAAACGCGGTTAGCTAAACAATAAAAATGAAGATAAAAATATTTTCCTTTATCCGCACATACATACCATTATCTAAGAGTTTCTCCCGCTATCATAATATTTACAAAGGCACCACACAGGATCGATATCGGAAGACGAGTCAAGCGTGAGTGTTTTACGGTAAAAATGGTTCTAAAGAAATTTGTTAAATGTGCGCCCCTGGGCTTTAATTAGAAATCACTGATTAATTAAATATTTTTAATTATTATTACTTTGAAAAATGTAAAAATAAAATATGTTTTTTTTTTCGAAAAATGTATCTACTACCTTATTACTTTTTTAAATTAAGTATTTCTCTTACAAAAGATAAAAAAAGTATTTTCGATAACGCGAATAAAGTTAATTCTCATCCTCCAAATTTTGCTGCATCTGAAAATTTACCTCCTTGGGGCTAACCCCTAGTGTACCTAAATTTAGATTTAGGTACACTAGGGGTTAGCCCCAAGTAGGTACATTTTTAGTAGCTCAGTTACAGCATTAGTGCTGTAACTGAGCTACTACATTTTTATTTTACTATTTTATTAATATTGGGTAATGTAACAGATATAATAAAACCGTGTGTATACCTAATCTAAGAAATTAATTTATCTCTTTTATGTGTTGGTTAGCATAAGTATGATGGCAACACAGTAAACTTGATCTAAAAAAAAAACAAATAGCTATGTTATAAACCGACTTCAAAAAAGGAGGACGCTCTCAATTCGACTGTATGTTTTTTTTTTCATTTTGTATGTTTGTTACGCGATTTCTCAAATGTATATCGATTTTGAAAATTCTGTTCTTAATGGATAGGGTATGCCTTAGGGATGGTTGGTTTCATATAAATTTTATCGAAACTGATACAGCGCTTCTTGAAAAATCAACAAAAAAAAAGTTAGTAGGATTCTTCAATCTTTGGAGGACTTTCAATCTGTTTGAACAGTGGCCGTTTCTTAGTGAATTTGGATAAAGGAGGTATTAAAAAGCGGAAAATAAACACAACAGAACGACTCTAGTTTCGGAAGACGGCGGCTTTGTTCTGTTTCTTGTGAATTGCCACCGACTTCAGAAACTAAAGTCATATGTGTTCTGTGCTAAAGTCATTTAGGTATCACTTTTTAGTTTTTGAAGGCGGTAGTCTTTTTAACCGACTTAAAAAAAAAGGAGGTTCTCAGTTCGACCCGTATGTTTGTATGTATGTATGTTTGTCCGCGATTATCTCCCGTTTGGCTGAACCGATTTTGATGCGGTTTTCAGAAAAGTGTTTGTTACATTCTGGAGAAGGTGCTAGTATACAACTATTTATTCAGCGCTTAAAAAAAAAACAAAAACCGAGAAGCAGTTTTCGTTTCTTCCACATTTCCATCTTTGGAGGACTTTTAATCTCTGTTTTAACTGTGTTGCCGTTCTTTAATGGATTTAGGTGATAAGGAGACACTAAAAAGTGGAAAATAAAAACTTTTTTTGGGTGGCTTTTTTCTGTTTGTTGTTTTGTATTGCCACCGACTTCCAAAACTAAAGTCATGTGTGTTCTGTGCTAAAGTTATTTATCTCTTTTTAGTTTTTTTTTGAAGGCTCTTTTTTTTTCAAAAAAGTTTTTTAATAAAAAAGGTTTTCATTTATTTCTACGCGTGTCTAAGTAAAAGCCGTACGGATATCGGTTATGTTTTAACTACGCTTTTCGCGGTCTATTCGTGGATGGGTAGCCATGTATTTCATTCTAAGACACATCCGTGCCTCGGAAAGCCGTTGGCCAGAAAGTCTGACAAACAGCCTTACCAAGGGGTATCGTGTTACCTAGTAACTGGGTTGTAGAGGTCTGATAGGCAGACGTTCCCTGTAAAACACTGGTATCCAGCTGCATCCGTTTAGACTGGAAGACGACCCCAACATAATTTGGAAAAGGCTAGGCAGATAATGATGATAATTATTTTTATTTTATTTTTATTCAAGAGGTACAACATACAGCAACAATATAAAAAATAGGAACAATAAGAAAACAAAACGAAAAGACTATATTGCAGCCCACAACGCTGTACACAGATAAACAAAAGAATAGGAACAATAAAGTGAAAAAATAATCGCAAAGGTTACAAATACGACTAACTTACTATACTTCCGAGTGTGAGATTTTTATATATTTAATATTTAAGTATGTATATCGTACAACTTTCTTGTGCCCGTGCTCGCGTTTTTTGTCACCTACGGGTGGCAAAAAAAAACGTGTTAACTATCTAAGGGTGTTAGTACACCAATGGATCGATCATCAATCGATGCCATCGATCGATCGACGTTGATCGATTGGTGTGATAGGTTTGGCTGATCGACGGATACCGTTCGACTAACTAATCGATCGATTGCCGGTCGATGGCATCGGTCGACGTTGATCGATTGACCCCGGCTATAATCCATCACTTATAATATTCAAGCAGCTCGATCCACGTCGAATAATCCATTGAACCATCGATCGATGCCGTCGATCGACGATTAATCGATTGGTCTGGTAGTAACTATCGATCGACGTCGACTCCATTCTACCATGGATCGACGATTAATCGATTGGTCTGGTAGAAACTATCGATCGACGTCGACTCCATTCTACCATCAATCGATGTCGTCGATCGACGATCTATCGATTGGTCTGGTAACACTCTAAGATTTACCAAAGCGTTTTTCTTAAATACTAAGTTTTATTATTTAATAAATGTTCCAAAACCATTGTCCTTTTAAAACCATTGTAAATTTCATTTGCAAAAATAAAACGTTTTAAGTGTGGGCCGAAAATTGCCCCCACACGATCACTTACGTTTCACGAAAAGGCGTGACTTCTCTAGGGTTAAAATAATAAGAAGGAACCGTTTCAAAAAACCTGTAGTACTTAACACGTTGAGCGCCATGTCGGTCACCAGTGACCGACGCTAGTGGAGGTTTTACCTTCAACATTTTTGGCCCGGCAGTCAATGTTTTAAGCAGTGAGTTTTCATAATATAAAAAAGTAAACCTGTAATTTCTCCCACAGACTGAACCCCAAAACACTAATGGTCCGCTACGTTGTCGACTCGATAAAATATCTATATGCAATAGTCTTCCGCATCCGCGTAATACCCTTTGATCGTTAGCGTTATATTTAGATGGTGTCCTAGATTTTTGAGACATGTTATATTAGTCAGGCTATCGCCAGGTTACTGTGCTGATCTAAGCGTGGCGTCTAAATTCTGTTAATGGAAGAGCTTCTTGGAAGCGTTTATGAATGGCCTTTGCTGTACCTGCGTTTCATTCCTAGATCATGGGTAGACCATTAATGCCTACAATAAGCTCGATGCCAGTTCTTGCATGGCATTAATTGCAGAATATTTTTGCCCATATTTTGTTAGTGATAAAAGTAAAATTTAAATAAATAACTGAACACTCATTAATAATAAAATGATTTAAATAATAATAGTAATAGTAATATAATAAAACAGTAAAAAGACTGTGTCTGTACATTGAATATATTAAAAAAATAATAATTGAGGGGGATTTAGAAACAGTAATAGAGCACGAATCAAAAAAAAAAAATCTGTCTGTTTGTCTGTTTGTCTGTGTGTCTGTTTGTTTGTACACGCTAATCTTCGGAACTGCTGGACGGATTTGAATGATTTTTTGTTGTTGTATAGGTATTAAGTCTGGGCAACATATAGGCTATAATTTATCTTGGAAACTTGAACACCTGATGCAGAACCGCAACAGACCAGCTAAACTATAAGAGAAGAAGGTAAGTATGTTCCTTTAATCAAAAATATTAAAAATATGTTACTAAACCAGGAGCTACCAGGTATTTTTAGAAGAAAAGAGTAGATTCCAAAACCGATGCACCTACCTACATAATCTCATCTCTGTCTCCCGTTTATCCCTTGTCAGCTATAGAGACATCTAGCTACTTATCGCTACCTACCTAACTACCGTTTATTTAATAACCGTGGAGCTACAATACAAAGGATTGCCTGATGAGAATCAGGCAATTTCAGGATTGCATCTAAATGTTGTTGTAAACAGACTGAATCATATACAACAAAATCCCAACTGTAAACACCGATGTATTATGTAAAATAATCCTTCCGTAAATTCAAGTAAAGTGAGCTGAAGTGGCAGCGGGCGTTACGTTTGACGCAGGACCGATTGCCGGTGGAGCAGATTTGTCCTGGAGTGGAGACCGCGAATCGGTAGGCGCAGCGTAGGATGCCTTCCAGCCCGATGGACGATGACCTGAAGAAGGTAGCCGGTGGTGGCTGGATGGGGAAAGACTGGGAAAAATGGCACGCGATGGAGGAGGCATATCAGTAGAAGTCTAGTAAGCTGAAGTGATGATGATAAGTGATAAGCTTGAGGTGAACTGTGAATCCCTAGCATGATGGAATAACACCTCTTATCATGCCTACTTTGTCTCAATTCACCAAAGGAGATTTGTTAGAATATCACGGCTATTAACGACTTTTACACATTTTAAACTGACAATCACGTATAAATGTGTCGTGTAAATAATTTGAAAAAAATATATGTTCAACTAAAACATTCTCTATATTACACAATATTTTTGATTATATTCATATTAAATAGTTTAATTAACTCGTGAAGTTGTGTCTGACGCGGACAAAACATTGACAATCACACAAAAGCTGCCAAATATAATTAAACGAAACTTACACTATCTTACAGACAATTTTATTATCTATCTTTTACCATACGCCTTTATTTAAGTTAAAGAATACTATCTTTTATTTATTTAATTTTTTCGACTAAACTTTGAGAGTTTTGGACGCAGCGCATACGATTCTCTGGTCGCTCAAAGTCGCCGGGGTATATCGTCGCCTTAACTATTACCCAATCCACATACACCCGCTAAAAAAGCTACAGCAACAAGCAATCAATACAGAACCCCACACCGACAACAAACAAAAGAAGGCTTATAAAACGTCATATTTTGACAACAAAGCACCGTACAGGTGTATAGATGTTCTATTTCTGGCGTACCTACTACCTCGGGATAGAAAATCGGGTCAGCCGTTAACGATGTACTGGTTTGTAGTGGTTCCCTAACTCTATTTTGGTGTTTTATGTCTTCAAGTTTTTGTTATGGTAGATTATGAGTGTAATTTATTTATTTAAAAACATAAGTTGACAGTGCTTGCGATCAAATTGCTCACATTTTAATTATCTTATGACTAACCTTAAACTAACTTATAATAGGTACTACTTAAGAATAAATATAACATTTACACACGACATAGTACGGTTTATCCTCAGATTATCAAATAAAAGGCAGACAGACAGTGTGGAACACTGCGAGTGAAGCCACAATAGCAAATACAAATTCAATAACGAATACTTACCTACAATTTCGTGATTGTATTCGCTTTTGAATTTTCATTTGTATTAGTAACTACTTGATTTTTAACAATGCTTTGCAATTGTAGGTATTGGTTTTTGAATTTGTATTTGCTTTTGTGGCTTCACTCGCAGTGTTCCGGCCTATCTGCCATTTGTTTCATAATCTGAAGGTTTATGGTGGAAGATATCCAGATCTATGTGCTGGGTGAGCAAAGAGTTTGCAGTGTGACAGCTCGGGCTGTAGGTGCAGGCTCAGCTCGACGAGGATAGGATAGGAGTCTGACAATAAGGGCACCTAATGCTGCATTTGAACACTTGCAATGATAGCGTTCTGACTCTGGAAGGTGGTAGACCAATCGCTAATGTACCAAAATATATTGAGCAGTTAAATTATTATCATAGTTGTCAGGAGAAGTTCGTCCCTAAATAAAAGCCTTATAGATCGGTTGGTTAAGGTTAAGCTATGTTTGCCGCGATCGGTCTGTGGATGGGCGTCCATGCATTTCATAGGTACCGACTTTCCTCCGTGCCTTGGAAAGTTGCCGTTGGATCCGACTGTCATTCGTTGATCTTTGGCAGTCATTATGAGTAGAAGCTAGAAAGTCTGACAACCAGTCTTACCAAGGGTTATAATGTTACCCAGTAACTGGGTTGTGGAGGTCAGGAAACCGACCCCAACATAGGTACGTGGGAAAAAGGCTTGACAGATGATGCTGTCATAGTTGTCAGATTTAGAGGAAATTTTGCTGCCTTTATATCCTTCATGCTTCTTTATTTACTTAGTATCTATGTAGCTAAGTGTAGGTAAAAGTGGGGGTGACAAAATCGTTCCTAGGAATAATGAAGTTAGTATCTATCTACCTATATCTACCTAATCTTTAACTCCTCATCATCATCATCATGATATCAGCCTATTGCCGTCTACTGCTGAACTTAGGCCTCCCCCAGAGATCGCCAAAGATCCCGGTATTTATCCCTTGGTTGAGCTAAACTCCTATATCGAACAAGAACAATAAAACAATTGTAAGGTAATAAATTCGATAATAAATCTGCGGTAGATACAGTCAACCAGTTTCATGGTACCTAACAATTTAACACCGACAGCAGTGTCTTTATAACGTACGAGTAAGATTGATTATAGTGTTACCACTGAAATGACTGTACCTAGTTTAATAGCAGTAATAAATGTTCAGAATCGTATCAATAGCATCTAAATCTACATGACTTCATTCATCTAATCCTTCATAGAAATGGGATCGGTTTATTATTATCTAGGTACTGTTTTTAAGGGTAGATACTGTAAAGACTTAAAATGGTAGCATGCATGCTGGTCGAACTCAAATGTTTCATCTAAACTCTGGACTCGAAGAAGCTTTTCGAATGTAAACACGTTAGTCTTATTTTTAAGGTTCCGTACCTCAAAAGGAAAAAGCGGAACCCCTATAGGATCACTTTGTTGTCCGTCTGTCTGTCTGTCTGTCCGTCTATCTGTCAAGACCCTTTATCTCGGGAACGCGTGGAGGTTTCGAGTTGAAATTAAAACCATATACTGCCGATAGAATTGATTTGTTTTCTTGCTCTCTGAATGAATTCACAAAGACTACAAGACTATGTAGTCTTTGTGAATTCATGTACTGTGCTATACGTAATAAGATTTAATTACTTAAGTACCACGCTATCGCATTGGGTAAAGGTAGTCACGCAAAGGTAGACCTGTAAAGGTAGTCGTGCTTGTGATAAAATAAATAAATATACCTACTCAAGTCTACAGTCCCTTGAAGTTGTGACAAAATCTAACTTTTAAGTAAACGTGAAAAAAGATACGGCCGTTTAGGCCGCAAAAAACGTATAAGGTCACCTGGGGCGAATGCAACTACAAAAAATAATTTTGAAACTTTGCTTCCCTCCACCATGAGCTACTTAAATAATAGGGATATTCTAATAAACGTACTTCATTGCACAGCTTTCGATGAACAGTTTCGACATAAATTAAGTTACAAATAAGGTATGGTTTTTCATTAATTTGCATTATTGTTGAATAAGACCAGTAAAAGTTACATTCACCCCACTTTGGGGTAAATGTGACTATTCGTCATAACTCTGTTGTTATCTGTTTCTAAATGTTGAGATCAAGAGTACATGTAGATGCACACAGAATTATCTGTAAAAGCTATCTATAGTCGCTGAAATAGAGTTCAGTTTCAAGCAAATTTACTTTTCTTTTTTTATGGGGTAAATGCGACTGTCTTCCATACTGACTAGTGTTGTGATGTAGTACCTACTAGTTATCGATAAATATTTGTGAAGACATTCGATAATTAAAAATAATGAAAGGTTTAAATATAGGTTTCTTAGTGCAAAAACGCTAAATCGATCTAAGTGTTCATTAAGAGTAAGATCAAAAAAGTATATTATACTCAGCTAGAGTAATTCAATTTTAATAATGGAATTTAGGACATAAAATAAAAGCAAGAAAAGATTTCTACTTATGTAAAATGCTTTCACAAATATACGATAAGTACTTAAGCATTGATGACTAATTTAATAATAAGGATTTAGGTAAAAAAAGCGATTTCTGTCTGTATTTTAAAAGTTTATTTAAAAATTACTACTTACTTATAAAAGTTAAAAAAAAAACTTAGGATAATTCTCAGTCAAAAACAAATAATTCCGTATTAATCGGAATAAAAAAAACATAAACAAAAACAGTCTAAACAGAACTTTGTACTTAGCAAAAAACAACTTTAAAACATTTTTCCTTAAGATATCACTAATTAATTAACATTACTCATTTTCAATCACTACTCTCAATTTTTACGAGAATCTTAATAAAAATATTTATTTTCAAAAAGTTTGTAATTTATCTATGAATACGTTCATATTTAACGGTAAAGTAAGTCATTTTATATAATATAACTCTCATTTTCAATCGGTACTCTCAACAAAACGTTTGTAATTTTTCTATCAGACTAATAGAATACTATCATATTTAACGGTAAAATAACAGTCTAAACATAACTTTGGTAATTTGTACTTACAAAATATGACTTTTTTTACTTAATCACTAGTGACTTAATTAAATAATTTGCTTTGCAATAAATTACTAATAGCACTTTAGTGAGATATTATTAAATTAGTTACGAAAATAAATTCAAGTCTTTTTTTTCAGTCAAAACAACAGTCTAACATTGATCTGATCCCAGACCACCTGGGTCTGAGGTTAAATCATTAATAGCATATAGCATAATTATATCTACTATAATAAAATTATTTCTCAATCACGTTAATGTTTTCCGAAAACTTATAAAGCTCTCCCACGCAATCAGGTTGAGGAAGCACGGTGATAATATCGGTGAAATCAATTATTGATACGTCATTTTTAATAAGTTTAAACGTATTTTTTTGTTTATAGGACTTCAGACCTTTCACAACAGCTTTTTCTCCAGTAATATCTTCTATCAAGCAAACATACTTATAGGTTTTCTTTCCCAAAGCAGAGCTGAATTTTGCTAATATGAAGTCACCTTCTTTTGGCACGAATACAAACTCCTGTTTTGAAGTGGATGCTACGCTTTCCAACATATTATAAATTACGCACTGGCTTTCTTCTTGAACATAACTTCCTCTTTTGCTACTTTTATTCTTTTTTTCTGTTAGACATGTTTTCTTTTGGGTTTGTTTTGTCTTAGATTGCTCTTGAGTTTGTTTAGATATTTGGCATATTTCAATATTTTTATTTCTTGTTTCTCGCTTTGGGGTTTCAAAAGTTGTAACATTGGATGAATTTTCTTCAAGGTATATAAAATCATTATCTGAGTTATTTTCCAGCAAACTTTTGTAAAAAGTTTCTGGGTCTTCGTCCTCTGACGAATCGTTACTTTGAAACGAACCACTGGTATTACTATCTGATTCATATTTAGTTTTCTTTTTCTTAGTCAAATTCTTCTTCTTTAATTTTCTCTTTTGTCTGGCTTGTTTCTCTTCTGTTTTCCTTTGTTTCTCTTCTGCTTTCCTTTGTTTCTCTTCTTGTTCTTTTTCCATTCTGTCAATTACTTCCTTGTAAGTCAAAATTTCGGCGCCTCTAGTAACACGCTTCTTTTTGGTTTTTGGGGGATCACTGCGACCTATTTTATTCAATAAAAGTTCTTTAAATGATACGTTCATAACATTTGTTTTAGCTTCATTTTCAAGTTTGAATTCAACATATAATTTATCTAAGTTTACCGGCTTTTGCGAGTGTTGTAGGTCTTGGTTAATTTCTATTTTTGTGGATTCATTATGGTTTCCTAAGATAATTGAATGCTGCTTTTTTTCATATGTTTTTAGTTTTTCTTGCGTTATCTTTTTCAGTTCTCTGTTTTCTTTATTATAACTTGTAGCTGCAGGTTTAATTAGCACGTTTTCTAGAATTATTATTTTTGAAGATATATTACTCTTAGTACCAGCAGGTGCAGCTTTCCGAACTTGTTCAAAGGAATCTTGTTTTAGTGTGGTAGAAACATGTCCTGGCTTCTGTTTTTCGTAGACTGTTGGCTCGTTTTTTCCTTGTTTCTTTGTATTCTCATATTTTTCTTTGACTGATATACTTGTTTTGTTTCCAATAATATCTTGTTCGAAAATCGTTGATCCCGCTATTTCTACTTGAATCTGGTTTTCTTTACTATTGGCATTTACTGAATTATCGTATTCTGTCACCATTTCTTTTTGTTTGTCTGTTACTTTAACTTTTGTACAGTTCTTGTGAGTCTTAGTATCTGCCAGATAATTTCCGATCATGTTAAAATTTTGAAGTGTCAAACTTAAAAGGGTTGGTACGTTAAAATAAACTTGATTTTGAACAATCTGATGCGTGCAATCATTTAGGTATTTATCAGAGTTTAGTAAGATGGTTTCTTCTTCGGGCAAGGTAAATAAGTTTACATATTCAACTTCGTTATCTTCAAAATTGTACGTAAGTGCTTGTTCTTTTTCCCATCGCGCTAATGCCAAAGGATCGAATATGTTTTGAGATATTGCCTGCCGGTTAAACGGATATATACCAGTTTTTTTAAAGTCATTTTGCAGTATAACTGGATTTAGATTGCTCCATATTTCGGTCAGAATTCTGCCGAACTCATTTTTTGGTAGCTTAGCACCAATATGTAGCCTTTGCCATTTAACAAGAGCCTCGTCCCACCTATCTTTCATGGGTTTCATACCACTGCAATCTAGTGGTTGAAGAGTGTCGGATGAGTGTGGTGGTAATTTCAATATAGTAATGTTTTCGGATTGAGCCAACTTAATAACATTTAAGTCTACATGAGTGGAGTGCCCATCATAGATTAATAAAACGGGCCTGTCATTTCCAATTGCGGGCAAAAATACGCTTTTAATGTATTTTTCAAAAATGGATGTTTCCATCCAACCCTTGCGACTGACAGTGTAAGCTGTTTTGACATATGGATCTTTGTAACACCACTCACTCCATAAATGCTTGCCCTGGAAAACAATAAGTGGTGGGACTTTATCGCCAACTGCATTTGCAGCCAACAACACAGTCGTATTTTCTCTTCCCGGGGAACTAGTAGTCCTGGTACAGCGGAACCCTTTTTGTCCAATGACTCGGGTTTTAGACGGATCATTGGAAAAACTAGTTTCGTCGAGGTTATATATCCTTTGGGGTTTATCAGTGATGTCAAGATCTTTCAAAACACTTTCTAATAAATCAAAATATTCATACACTGTAAACGGATTACATGCCCGTTTACGAGCAATTTCTACAGACTGCGGTTTTTTTAGCGATAAACCGTTTCTCTTGCGAAAACCACGAAGCCAATCATCACCAGGGATATTTTCTCTGAATGACGTAACTATACCATTCCTTTTAATATATTCTGACACTAATGCCTTGACTTCTTTTGACGTCAATGGAAATCCGTTTTTTTCCATTATGTGCAAATAGGAAGATATTTCTTGCTCAAATGATCTGGACAATACAGTATTTTTTCCAGGATTTGCCTGTTTTTGCCCGCGCGTAGCGTATACATGTGATATTATTGTTGAACGAGGAATATTAAAGCGTTCCGCGGCAGCATAACTTGTTAACTGTTTTTGCTTTACTAGTCGTACAGCTTCATGAAGTGTTTCAAGACAATAAGTTTTCTCCTTTTTTCTTTTATAGTTTCGGACCATCTGATAACAAAATTTAGATTTTGTATTAAGGACGCGTTTACAAAATAGACAACACAAAATCGCAAAACTACATTGACACAGTCTATACACATACAAATACGCAAGAATACTGCGGAAATAATGAGTAACTAAACTGATTTAGATACTTAAGAATTTTGAGTATTTTTTCTGAAATATTCAAAATTCTTAAGTATCTCTCAGATTTTTTATGAAATAAATCTAGACAGTGACCGAATAAAATAACCCTTAATACCACCCATTAAGGTTCAAGTGTTACAGCAAAATTTGTAAAAAATTTGACGGAACGTTTTCTTTCTTTCTAAAACTATTTATAATATTTTCATAAATATTTTATCCACCATTTTGAGATGACTATATGTGCTCCCCTTGGGAATTTTTGGGAAACAAAATGATGTACATAATAGTATAAAAAATGTACCTAAACTCAGCCTTGAATCGTCAATTTTGTGTCAAGAGGCTTTCGAAAATCGCTTTTACATTATTGAAAAACAAACATTTCAATGTTAAATATCCACGGTATGGAGATAAAGAAGTAATCTATGCGTTGCAAGCATTAGTTGCGTTTGATTTGGTTTAATTTATCCAAAATATCTCCCGAAAAAACAGCTTATTTTGACAGATTTGTAAACACGTCCTTAACTTGGTACATTTTTTATTTAAGCTATCTATTTCATTTTGTTAAAACTACGCAAAATCTAAAACACTTCATATTAATTGCAGCTAAACATTTATGCTAATACGTGAAATTCACTTATCGAAATAGGTATCGACACGGAACGTCACTAGTAATTTGCAGTTTTCGTACAAAAAGCATGGGGCGATTGTAACTGCAAAAATAGTTGCAATAACCCCCGTGCATTAAAAGTTGAGGTTAATGTAACTATATCAATAAAATGTTAATTATAACACCTAGAGTTTAACCAAATATACCAAATACACTTACGTTTTATCTTGTTTTTAGGATGTACTTCTATTTCTCCTTGCAACGACTTGAAATATTTTTAATATCACATAACGTAACACAGGACGCGGCAACAAGTTGCTCCAAAATGGCGGCTAACAGAAAATGATCTGTTAGTACTACAGTATGTGAACTAGTGATGCCATCTGTACTTTATTTGAAAAAACTATGATTCCTCTTTACTCCAATAGATAGAGCTATTTACAAAAATGATTAGATTGTGAGAAAATTGAATT
Source organism: Charanyca ferruginea (assembly GCA_947361185.1). Lineage (NCBI taxonomy): Eukaryota > Metazoa > Arthropoda > Insecta > Lepidoptera > Noctuidae > Charanyca > Charanyca ferruginea. Next base: position 27,870,333 of record OX376061.1, on the reverse strand, counting down.
AGTTGCTTTAGCCCCATAGTTGCTTTCGCCCCGGGTGACCTTATTTCAACACTCTCAAGGAATCAAAATTTATAGCGTATTTCCCGTTGACCTAGAACTATGAAATTTGACAAGTAATATCGTCTTATATTTACTACGAATACAGGGAAAAGTCTGAAAACTATACATTTGTAATTTAATCATAAAAAATATAGCCTTTATTTAAAGTAGGTACGTAATCAATCATCGAGGTATATAGTCATAATTGTACTGGTGACCAAATCACGGAATTTGAAAGGAACCCTCGGTGGGCGAGTCCAACTCGTACTTGTCCGGTGTTTTATATCAAGGCATTGATTAGCCTAGCGCCGTCAGAGGCCGACGTGTTCTTTCGATAATACAAAAGTGCTCTATTGTTTTGCCATATTTAATTTAAAGTAAGTAAGTACACAGGCCAGCAAATGAAGCTACAACAATCTTTTAAACTTCTTTGATAGATTTTTAACTTTATTACAATAGATTATGTTTCATATTCAATTGGGATTTTGACAGTTTGGTCTGCCTCGATGTGCTGGCGTCTTTACATCGATCCAGTACATAAGAGCTCAGCACGATCTGAACTCGTACAGTACTATGGGTGGTCCCAAACCTGACAATAATATGATTACTTCGATGGCCCCTGCTTATTCCTACTTGACTATGAATATAGAAAACATATCCGTGAGTACTTAAAACTGAATACGGTCTAGTTTATTTCCTCTCAAACTTCTGAACTAGGAAAATCATCTACTTATACCACTTCAGGGTCAAATTCCAATTGTTGCTAAAACGAATCCCAAAATAAACACTCAGAATCATTGACAAAAGTGCTCAAGCAACTTGCCCTTAAAATATTTGTGAGTGAGGTATGTGGCCCAGATATCGGGCGGTACAATTTCACTGCGCCCTCTCTTTTAATCAAAATAATTAACTACACATATGATTTATTGCCTTAGTGTGGGGAGGGGGCATGTCTACCCGCCACTTTTTACCTTGCCGATAATGTACAGGTGAGTTCGAAAGCGTTTGCAAATTCGTAATCAAGAACTGTTTTTTTTTTTGTTATTTAAGGTCAAAGAGAAGAAGAGAATCAAAGACGGGCTAAGAATTGGGCCCTGTGGTAATCCCTTAATGAAGGCAAGTTCTAGAAACTGTTTTCCTGTGAATCTATTTTTACATCGGGCCACAGAACATTCATAATTCAATCGTGATCCACCATGACGTTGATTTTGATGACTTTGTCTAAAAATCCCTTACTCGGACAGTCATTAACAATATTAAACCCTTTACTTTAAACCTTTCCATGCAACAGTACATGTGTTTGGGAGAAAAAAAAGTGCCGAATGCCACCAACATCGCAGTACTGTTACGGTGATAAGTCTGTGTAATTTTTTTATCTGCTTCGGTATAATTTAGCTTTGCCGTTATTCTTGAAGAGAACTGTCTCAGGCAGTCGTTTTTACATTTGGGCCGGTAGATAGAGTAATTGAACTTGTTTGGGTATTTAAACTTTGGGAGATGTCCTTAGAAGTTATTAAAGGATTTCTGTGCAATACCTAGTTCTTGTTGCGACTTAAAATAGTAGGGTAGGTACTCCACTATTTTTGCATAACCACATAATTCATCGTAGGGATGTTAAATTACCGGAATTCCACAGTATAGAGCGACTAGTCCTAGACTATCTTGCTTCTATCTAGAAGAAAGTAGTCTTTTGTTCAAGAAGTGACCGTTTCTTTATTAATAATGTAGGACTAACCAGAAATCCCAAAAATGTGGCAAAGGATTTATAACTGCAAAGTCTAAATAATTAAAGGAGATTCCTGTGAGGATAACATCATGCTGCATTACAAGCTAAACAAATTATCTACTTACATAGGTAGTCCAGTCAGGTGGAGTGTGAAAGACAATATCTACTTAAGTCAATATTGAGCTCAACGAATGTTGGGCGAAAAATATTAAATGTCAAACCTTCGTTACTTTGAACCTTATTATGAGGTATTATCAACACCCGTGAGGTTAAGAAAATTATTTTGAGGTTTGAAGAACAGAGTTCAAAGTTCCTCATTCTCCATAAAAAGGAAGGATCCTCCTATCAGACGAGCGTTGTGTCTGGCGGCCTACTGCACGACAATTGTAGTCGGGATTTTGTATCTAAACTAAAGTTGTGGAGAACTCTGCTTGCGCGATCTAGGAAACGTCGCTTGTAGTACGTATCATGTGCGATAGATGTCGCTACAATAATATTTATTATAACTTTGTTTCGTAGTTTTTTTTTTGCAAAATTTATAATTAGGAATGCTGCCTCAACAAAGTGGATTTGGCTAAAACCAGAGAAGCAATTCTTGTATACTATCAATAATATTTTTTTGTAATATAATATGTCTCCAAAACTGGTGGGAGGAAGCAAAGAATCGGGAAAGATGGAAGGCATGGAGGGAGGCCTTTGCCCAGGAGTGGGACAGAACAGGCTAACAAAAAAAAAAAAAAAAAATATAATATGTCGCACTAATTTTGACTGTTAAGTACAAACACTCGCACAGGACTTACATGCACATACACAGAACACCCTCAAAACAAACAACAACATAGCGACATAATTCAGGTCCAAACCATAGAAATGAAAGAATTCTCTTAGAAAATCCAACTCTGCGACATTAACGTCAAAATCATCACACTGCGTCTTCGAAGTTGGTAAATAAATAAATAAACATACACAAGTGATTACCGACGACCGCCGGGGAGTTGCAAAAAGTCGAAAAAAATACAAAAAAAGTCCGCGAAAGCCGTACAACTCAATTTTGGAGGCACAACGCGATGGAAATAAAGATGAAAAAAAAGTCGTTCGGTCTTTATTAGTGTGCTGGGAAACGGTATCAGAGATGTTAAGTTTGGGGACTTCGTTATATTGATTAATAACATTTTTTGCCACAATCATCGGTGTATTGGACTGAATGGGTACCTGGTGTCTACTCGAAAGATTAAGCAGATATCACGCAGAAATGATCATTGAAGACATTACATTAACCATAGATTACCTTTCATTCATACCGACCATTTTCAAGAGACTTTTTCTCAACTACTGCCAAAGTATTACTTATTTCTTTATAATATAGTGTCAGTTCTCCCGAGCGAGCCGGAAAGCTATCAAATGGCATCTGCAACATTTCTAGCATTAATAACTACATTATACTTGGGCTTCCAAATTAACAATGATTTATTTATTAATTTATTTATACTTCATGCACAAAAGTACAAAGGCGGACTTAATGCCTTAGGCATTCTCTTCCAGTCAACCAAGGGTGGTGAAGAGATAACATGGCAGGTGCATATGAAAAATATTAAAAAAGTTAAACAGATATAAACGATGGTGATGAATGATGGCAGATGTGTTCTCGAGATAAAAAGGAGAATTGGGATGGCAAAAGATGCTACGTCCCGACAAAAAAACATTTGAAAAAAAAGAGGAATTGATATCAAAACTAAAATCATATTGATACAAGCTCTGGTTTTCTCTATCTTCCTGTATGGAGTAGAAACGTGGACAATCTTGGACTGAGAAAGGAAAAGGATTGATGCGTTCGAGATGTGGTGTTGGAGACGAATGCTGAGAATATCTTGGACGGCGAAACGTATCAATCCATCGATCTTGACCCAGCTCCGAATAAAAACTAGCTTGTCCACCTTATGCCAACAACGTATTCTTTCGTACTTCGGCCACACAGTGCACAGAGGTGGCGAAAGTTTGAAAAAACTTATTGTGTTTGGGAATACCGGAGGCAAATGATCGCGCGGTCTTTCACCAACAAGATGGACTGATCAAATTAAAGACTCGTCATCCAAATTCTACACGGTTTTGAGAGAAGCGATGGACAGAAACCGCTGGAGGCAGATCATCCGCTCCAGATGCAATTCAAATGCTGACCACGATCCTCAGACATGAGAGACCGACCAGAGAGAGAGAGTCAGTTCTCCCGTATCCATAAGTATACGTTCCCGCCGACCTTTCCATTATTAACTCTTATCCATTTCGCACACGAACAAAGGCCCTGCGCAAAAGCCCTGCGTTCATATTACAGTGGTCGCGAGCCGCGTGCGCAGCGGTGGTCCTCCCCCCACCTCTCGCGTCGCACCTAACGAGACCCACTGCGCAACTCCGATTAATTTGCAGGACTTGTCTCGCCCGATTAAGGAGCATACTGGGCCTCAAGTCTGCTATTACAATAGTGTCAGAATGGTCTATCATTGATTTTGATAATGACGCCGTTATATTATTAGTAGATTACCAAACTTGTCAAAATCAACAATTTTATTATGAAATCTATGATACCATTCTGACACTATTGTAATAGCAGACTTGAGGCCCTGGTCTTTCTATGCTTGGTCACGTGGTGCTGACACAACTCAACTTTGAAAGTTATTTGAGGAGAACCTAAATCATTATAATGAAAAGCTCAGATTATTAAACAAAAGGCAGTTAGAAAAATTCAATAACGAATACCTACAATTTCGGGATTGTATTCGCTTCTGAATTTTTATTTGTATTAGTATTTGTTTTTTTTAACAATGCTTCGCTTCGTGCTGTACTGAGCCGAGTGAGCCGAGTATCAGTACAGCGCGAAGCGAATTGTAGGTATTCGTTTTTGAATTTGTATTTGCTTTGGTGGCTTCACTCTCAGTTTTTCGCACGGTCTATCTGCCTTTTGTTTCTTAATCTGGGATGAAAAGGATATTGTTTTATTCAGCTGTGCGTACAAGACTGGTGACAAGAAAGAGAGAAAGAATAAAAAAGAAGAAAGTTAGCAGCTTCATTCGTCTTGGCAAAATAACTAAGCTAAGTAAAAAGTTATTAAGTACTTACTACGATCAGTACTTTGTTGTCCCATTACATTATGTATTTTTTTCTTACCTCAGGATTTTGAGAACGTTATGTACAAACAATTTGGAAGGCCTGGCAATTTAATTAATACAGTTTATATAAGGTCTAAATGCCCAAATTAGGTACAAACATAATCTTCTCTATCCTTGCATTCTCACCAGTAGGTAATGTAGGTATCAGTCGAAAGACACCCATTAAACATAGTCCAAAATCTAAAGAACGCTACAACCTACAACAGTCTGTTCTACCCTCAAAAACAAAAAATAAAAACTACCGGTCGGCTTTCGCTACGATTCCCACATTACGTTGCAGTCAATTCGTGACTTCCGACAAACGGAGTAACGCCCAAAAAAATGATCATCAATGACAGCCCATACAAACGTGTTCCCGTCGGGGTTTTAATGCAAAAGGTATTATTCGACGTGGGGTGGTTCCCGGTAGTGGGTCCAATTTTATTTTTTAATCCCTTCAGAGTGGGTAGAGACACGTTTTGGGATGCGACTGGCACGCACGTAGATTCTTAACTCCCTTTATAGCACCTTAATTATTTTTAAACGATCATGCGGCATTTGAAATTGAGTGAGTTTGGCATTGGTGTTAGTTGAATTATTATCTCCTTGTGGATATTTATTGCACGCGTATTAATGTTCAATTAGGAGACATCCGTCATCACTGTTACGCACTTCACTTGTTAGTTGCATTCATTTGTTTATTTATGTCATTTCTGAGATAAATTCAATAGTACTTAAATAGAAGAAGAAGAAAATATTTCAACCGGGTTCCCTATGTGGTACCGAAAGATGATGATTCGATTTTTATTATATCGAACATGTTTTGTCGATCATTCAGTTGTACGACGTTTTATGCCATCGATGCTTTATTGGTGCGATGTAACGTTTGTGCGAAAAACCCTACAGCGATTGTTAGTTCGGTAGTTCGATACAATATGAAACATCTACTGCTGTCAGTGGCTTTTAATTATTAATCTTATTTTGCATTATAGACGTTAAGTATTTATATAATGATTTTATTTAAAAAATATATAATTCAAGTTTATTATTTACATCAAGATACATTGATGAATAATATTTAAATATATTTAAATAATCCTAATCTACGTAGATGAGGATTATTTTAGGAGGATTAGGATACCTAAGTAACTTAGATTAATTAAAAACTAAATATAATTATAATTGCATTACTATATATAATTCAGATTCGTGCAAAAATAAAAAAAAAATCGTGTGATAATGCATTTGGTGCAGTCGTTCGGAAGTTATGCGCTTACATACATTTCGGCGATTCATTTTTAAATATATTTAGTTTATAATTAATCTAAGTTACTTAGGTATCCAAATCCTCCTAAAATAATCCTCATCTACGTAGATTAGGATTATTTGAATATATTTAAATAGGTTAGATTCAGAATTCGGCGGCGTTTGTTCTGTTTGTTGTTTTATATTGTCACCGACTTCGGAAACAGAATCTTTTAGTATCTACTTCTTATCATCCAAATCCATTTAGAAAAGATAACATTAAATAACCATGACATAATCAGCCACTGTATTTCATCTTCCGCGCGAGAACCCTTTGCTATTATTGTGCTGTTTGTCGATGAAGAGTTCCATGGGGTATCTCCGAAATTCATAATTAGTTGATCACGGATATCTAACTGACCAGCCATTATCGGTGGTCTTCAGTACAATCACCAAATGACCATCCAGACTGTTAGTTGTTCAGAAGTTCTATTGTGTACCTCCAAACATCTACGTCAAATCTTCACAACATTTCTATGGTACTATCATTGAGGCAAAAATTAGAATTGATCCACATTTGCCGGAGATACAGGAGAACAGTGCGAATGAGGACTTCCTCCTTTTATTGAACAGTTGCTAAATGATGGTGCTGAACCATTGTGAACTGCCCAAGCACCTGATAGTACAAATTATAACACCTTAGTACACTAAACAAAAAATTTCAAAGTAATGACAACCTAAAAAGAATTGTAAAGCGCATTACCAATATCCGTGGAACATCTAGGTGCGTATCACAGATAATAAAACGACACACAATACATACGAACTGCGTCCCAGTAGAGGCTGTGCCGCGTCCCAACTCCATTCGATGCAAATTCTCACATCGGCCGTTTTATGGTACGGTTCAAGGTATAGAAGTAAGAGTTGCAGGGATTAATAAATGTTGACAGGGAGATAAATTGTTACTAATTTAGAAACAAATATTTGAATGGCCTATACAATAAGTTCTGATTCTGGATGTTTTAACCATGACAACGTATGAGATTGGTGTCTGAAATATGCTGAGGATTTTGTTGTTATTCGAGCTAACTGATGGACGTTATGCAACTTCCCAAGATCTGCTCGAATATTTAAATAATTGCTAGAAATCTAATTGTCATTCTATAATGAATGATTTACGGACCTATCTGTTGGAGTGATAGAATTAATTATTACATCAAGTTTAGAGAAAATTATTTACTAGTTTTCAAAATGTCACTGCTGCTTCATCAGATTTCTGTAGGCAAGTCTTTTTTTATTAAATCTCCAAAGGTATGTCAGTATCAATGTCATCAAGCCTACAACTGCAGGAATATTCTAACCGTGACAAATCCATACTAATCATCTACAAGCACCATCTAGCTCGTAACTTGCACCAAGCTCTCAGGTATGCAAAGAATGCAATATTCGCTTCTACGGTGTAAGGGCCGACTTTAAATAGCGTCGCGGACGAGTGAAGGATTATGGTATCGTACAGTTCCACGTACGTTGTGTGTGAACAGATTTAAAACGCTGTAATTATGTCGATAATACCGACGTGTATGTGTCCACATATTTGTACTGTTCGATCATTGGGTTGGAGTCGCTAGTTGTTAGTAATGGTTGAAGATTGTTGGGTGTATTGGAATTACTGTATTCTGTGCCATGGTTCATCACTCATCACTTCATCATTTTAGCTTACTTTTGATCCACGGTTGGACTGTATCATGGTTACGACGTTGTAAATGTCGAGGGACGACATGAAACACTTTTGTGTCGAAAAAATATCAAGACAAATAAAAATCGTCTTATACAATCATGCATAGTAATTTAAAACATTACTCACTTCATGGTAACTTCAGCAAAATTCATTGAAACTGATCTGTTGTTTTTATTTCTATAGGCAGATTTTTACAGAATTTATTTTAATTCTTACAGAAAGTAGCGACGCTCGCTAATTACAATTATATTAATAAAAATAAACATTACGTATTCCAAAAGTTCGATCTGGCTCAATGGTGTGTATTTACTTAACAGCATTGAAGAAATTGAATAAATTCAGAGCAGTGACAGTCAGTTAACTGCTCTAGTTATTAGCTCCAATTATGATAAAATATAATTAAGATGTCATTGTTAACACGCCTGCAACTACTTTAGTGCAAAGCCGTTTACTACCTACCATATTTGGATTTCATATCTAAAACAAGAATGATCGAAGAAAAATCGCCTTTATGCTCCAAATATAGATTATTGTTTGTCATTGTCAATTCTTTATAAGCGTTAATTATAACAAATTATGCCATAATTATAGTATTCACGCAAAAAGACATGCTTTTAAATTTTTATGCTTCCTATTCATTAGTTACGACGATCTTTGTTCCAACTTCAGCCTATAAATTGTGCTATAATCTCTTAATGATCTCCCCATAGTATGCGACAGTCTGTTTATAAGCAAAAACAGCTCAAAGACATAAATAAAGTATGCAAAGTGGCGGGAAGCATCGACCGATGGATTAATCTTACAGAATCTGCGAGTTCCCACGGTCGCCGCCGAGGCTTGGAGGGCGCTGATGACTTTCGATTCGATTGCGAATGCGTTATGTGAAAGGTCTTTGTCTAATAAGGATTCGCTGGCTCTGAAAAAACAAAATCAAATGCATTTTTTTTTCAAAATTCATATCTGTAAGTATATTTTGAAAAGTTGCGTTTAAGTTAAGTGCGTAGTCACCTAAGTATTTTTAACTGTCTCCAAAGTAATTACCAAAAACGTCTATGTAAAATACCAATTTCAAATAAGGACTCAGAAAAAATATGAAGTTTGAAATTTATCTTTATAGTGTTCTACGGTTCACCTACATTATTTGGTTGGTAGTTGTAGCAAGAGCCACTTTATTTGGGTGTCACCGTCACTGTCACCGTAATTCAAAGTTTTTTACAGGGATAAAAGTTTTAATAAAATTGTATTTAGATAAGTAGGAGCTACTTAAATACCTGTAGCAAACAGTTCCAATTTTTTTTCGAACCGGCGAAGTTAGCTATAACCTCCACGGCTAGGTACTTCAATGTATTACGTTCGCCTCTACAAATGTACAGTAAAATATTCGCTATCGAACAGCGCAAACGCACCCGGTAGCCCGCCAATAAGCATACGCACACAAGTGTAAATTGCTTGGTCGACCGACACCGGACAATGGCGTTGGGTGGTCGGGCGCTGGTCGTTTCCAGCTTTGCCCAATTTGAGCGTTTCACCGCCACATACGCGTATATAGATGTGGGAAAGTTTAGGTTTTATATTTAAAGGGAAATACGGTTGATACTTGTATGGAGGTTGCGAATAGTAATGAAGGGGTGAAAGACGGTGACGCCACGAGTCGTGGGAACTTGGGTTCTGAGTCCAGAACTGTATGTAGTTGTTAGAATTTGAGAAGTAAAGTTAAGTCGACTTTGATTGTACTTTTTCTACTCATTCTTTTTTATATTTTCAAGTTGCTAGCGCTTTCTTACAAGTTAATGACAAAATCATTAAAGCGCCGATTCCCTTGTTCACAAATTAAACTAAAATTAGACAATTCGCATCTCTTACTACCAGACAGCTAAAGAAAAGGACGGCAACAGATATGAACTAAGTTAGAGTTGTCAAATTAGTTTTTTATTGAACTTCGCCGTGTTGTAATCAATACATTCTGACATGACAACCATAATTGTTGTATGAACATTTTAGATTACTTAAATTTAATTAAATTGACAGCTCATATTCCTAACTGCCTCTTTTTTGTTTTATTGGAGAGAAAGAGATATAAATAGCTTAAAATAAGTTTACCTCGTGCACAACAGAATTGGAACCATTGTCTTCAACGAAATACTATTTGTATCTAATTTATATTTTAAATCGAAAGAACTGCCTAACTAGAACGTTTTAAACAAATTGATATGACGAATTTATCGACCAGCTAAAAGTATTAATCATCAAACGGCTAACTTACAATGTAAACCATAAAACCGGCGCATTGAGTTGTCAAAACTAATTTGATGAAACATTTTAACGATAGTATCGTAAAACTTGCCACACAGGCAAATCGTTAATGCCGATAGTAAACTGGCTGCCAATATTATGGGCAATGCGCAGGGGTATAAAGTTGCTGTTTAAATTCTCTATAATGTGGGTTATAACGATGTGGATGATAGCTCGGCTGCAAGAGCCTATATTATCCTCCCATGTGGTTATTCCTTTATCGGTAATTATTAGATTATGTATTTCCAGTTTTCATTATTTATTTATACTTCATGCACAGAGAATGCCTAAGGCGTTTAACGCCTTAGGCATTCTCTATCAGTCAACCGAGAGTGGTGAAGAGATACACTCGGCGTCACAAAAATCGCACCTTTTCGAAAATAAGTATAAAACATGTCCCGCCAGTAACGAATACATTAAACCCAATTAATATTGGTATCAATTAAAAGTATGTTTAACGACCTTTAAATTAACAACAGTTAGAATTCCTAAACACAACAGATCTCATTAGCACGTAACGTTAAAAAAAATGTTGTCAAAATACGCATTACAACGGCCACTAATTGCACCTCCCTACAAGGGTATAAAACGGGCGACCCGGGTTAAATGTGGGTCATTCGCTATTCAACCTTTGAAGTGAACCCACGTGAACAGCTACAGCAAGAAAAATACCCCAGAAGATGGATACCACTGCAGATGAAGCCGCTCAAGTCATTGCACTACTGCAATCAGGGATGCGGCAATGTGATGTTGCTCGGCAACTGAACTTGAGTCGTTTTGCCGTTCGACGAGTGTTCCAACGTTTCCAAGAGACTGGTGGCTATATCCGAAGACGTGGATCTGGAAGACAACGGTGCACATCCGAAAGAGACGATCGCTTCATTGTTTCGACGTCTTTACGTAATCGGTTCTCCAATGCTGTTGAGCTGCAACAACAACTGCGATCAGCTCGCAGAACTTCTGTAAGCGTCTCCACGATTAGAAGAAGAATGCGGGAGAAGAAAATTGCAGCTCATAGGGCTGCTACAGGGCCCAAATTGACTGCACAGCATAGGAGAGACCGGTTGCAATTTGCCCGTGACCATGTGGATTGGACAATAGACCAATGGAGGGCTGTGCTCTTCTCGGATGAGACGAGGGTGTGTCTTTTCTGCAACGACAGGCGTCGAAGAGTGTATAGGAGGCAAGGGGAACGATTCGCACAAGCCTGTATTCAAGAGACAGTGGAATACGGGGGTGGCTCGTGCATGTTCTGGGGCGGCATGTCAATCGACGGTAAAACGAACCTTGTGTGTGTTTCTCGGACTGGAAGTGCTCGCGGGCAAGGGTCGCTGACTGCTGCTCGGTACATAACAGAGATCTTAGAGGAGCAGGTTGTCCCTTATGCGGGTTTTGTTGGCAGTGGGTTCACGTTAATGCACGATAACGCCCGTTGTCACACCGCTTTAATTGTAAGAGACTACCTGCAAGAAGTTGGCATCCCTGTTATGCGCTGGCCGGCGCGAAGTCCAGACCTGAACCCTATTGAGCACCTTTGGGATGAACTGAAACGGCGAGTACGGGCACGAAATCCTGCCCCTACCACTCTCCAAGACCTTCAAGATGCCGTCGTTGCAGAATGGGACAACATTCCACAAGAGACTGTTGTCACATTAATAAGGTCCATGAGAGAACGCATGGAAGCAGTCATCAGGGCTAGGGGGGGTAACACTAGGTTTTAAGTTAGTTTTAAGGACTTTGTTGTAATTTTTGCTGATAAAATAAAATTTAACTTTTTAATCATTTGCATTAGCTTGCTTTTTTTTATTCCCTGGTAAACAAAAAACCAAATCCATTGATTTATTCTGAAATTTAAATAAATTGCCTTTCCAATTATACCTTATAGTCATATGTATACCATTGATTAATAGGGTTAAAATGACTTTGAAGGGAATTCTTAAAGAGGTGCGATTTTTGTGACGCCGAGTGTAGATTACCGGTGCATAAGTAGGTGGCAGATTCATTAATTTCAGTATCCAGTTTTGGTTAAATAAAATAATTTTACAGTTGATTCGTTTAAGAGAAGGAGGATTAGAGGCCGGGAAAACATATCCATGATCTTTATTTGGAACCTAGAAACAATCTCGACAGATAAATACTGTAAAGGTTGTATGCCAGACCTAGTCGAAAACATTTTACTAAATGTTTATTTCGAACACTTTGAATTACTCTAGAAGTAAGTAATTTGGAGATAGAAGCGTTATGCTTATTTGTACCTATGAAGGCAGATGTTTGTTGTGTTTGTGTGTGAACACAAAACTTTTTTGCGATTTCCCTCTTTTAATTATAACAACTCTTGGGACACCTCACACATCAACACACGTTAAATTGTACTATTTGTACCATGCAGCCGCTATAGACAGTACTACACAACACACACACACACTACATTGATGGCATAAGACTTACAATTTCTACACACTTTTTAAACTGAACAGCAATACAATGAAACATCCATTGGAACGACAAACCGCTTCTAGTCATTAGCATCTTTGTCCAAAAAGATAGTAAAGCCGGTCGCGTCGCCGCGGCGCCAGGTTGCTAGGCAACCGTTGGCGCCACAGAGGCTGGCATGCTGTCTGTACCTACATGCAACCCTCGCTACAAATGAACTAGATACTATAATAACTGTTCATAAATAAATAAAATAAAATATCTTTGTCTCACAAATATTATAAATAATAAAATATCTTTTAGTACAGTTTTACATATGTGGAAATATTAGTCACGTGAGTGATTACTGTAGGTATTACCTACACGTAATTTATACCTACGTGTAATTTAAGCGATTCGGTAATTTATGGTCGAGAGAAGGGTGAAAAGGCCAGTTGGCTGATTATGAAAATGTTTGTGAAAGTTGCAAAGTTCATCATTACCGCGTTAACAAGTTTTGGCCGATATTTGTCTGAACTTTTGAACTCTAAATAAAGCTACCTACCGTTGAAGAAGACCTAGGGCTTGAAGAAGAAGAAAGTGCACTGCACCATATTTGAATTGTCATTACCACTTCAGCCGAAAGACGTCCGGAAAGACTTCTGGACATAGGCCTCCCCCAAGAAATGGGGGGTTTTGCCATAATCGCCACGCTTGGCAGGCGGATTGGTGATCGCAGTATGGTTGTTACAAAGGCACAGAGAACGCTGCTGCCCATTCTCTGGTGAGTCCCTTAGTCGCCTCTTACGACACCCACTGGAAGATATGGGATGGTGCTATTCTTTACGTCCGACACCATACGGACTATTTGAATTGTAGCCTACGCAAAGTGTCCATTATGTAAGCTGCCTAGCCTTGCCCCAACTATGTTGGAGTCGGCTTCCAGTCTAACCAGATGTAGCTGAACACCAACATGTAGCGACTGCTGATCTGACATCCACAACTCAGTTGCTAGGTAATCGATACCCGTTGGTAAGACGGGTTGTCAGAATTTCAAGCTTCTACCTACCACAAAATACGACGCAGCCACAAAATATAGAGGGTACAGAAGGACCGCTCCCGCCATCTTCAGAAATAATTACCTAAACTTGCCAGACTCACTAGGGCTGCTACTGTATTGACTCTGTAGGTTTTAATTGTGACAATATGAAATTGAAATTGAAAAAAAATTGAAATTGAAATTTATTCATTTAGACAACACGTGACAGTCGAGTCTGAAGTCTGCTTGAAACTGCTTGAGAATGCCTATAAACGTCAATGTGTGCGTGGTAAAAATGGCGGTTTGTTCTGAGCGGTCTCTCTCGCGACGCAGCCTTACCTATTTTGTGACGCAGCCTTACGTACTTTCTGCTTCTACTACCTATAACGACTGTCAAAGATCTACGAATGACAGCCGGTACCAACGGTTTTACGTGCTTTGCAAGTCACGGAGGGGGCTTTTACTTAACCTCGAGCTCCTCATTTATAGCGCCGACAATATGTGTTCCTACCTCTCACAACATTTGGCAACAAGACGATTAGTGCTGGTTATAGTAATTTAGTTACAAAGCGGTAATAATCCGTGGGTACCTACTTAATTTATTAAATTAGTGTGAAACTATTACCGCGGTAGATATCATTTACTATGACGTCAACTATGATATCATAGCATTATTATTTTATACCAATATGTATGTAGTTAAAATACAGAAATCTAGACCAATATGCCCCGTTTACTATATGATTCTGAGCGAATAGTAGAGCACTCTTTCTGTTAAAGCACCCGCGATACAGAAAAAAATACTAGAGTAGGTCAAAGATTTCTAAAAAGAAAGAAAAATGGTGTGGAAATGGAACTATTATTAACATTTATTTATTATTAGGTATCATTATTCATTTAGACGAAGCTAATGCCAATAGTTTCGACCAGCATGGCAAATGCATGCAACCTTTACAGTTCGTTGCAAAATATCTGCATCTAACCAACTGCAAAAACTTCATCTAGCCCAAAATAACAATAGAAACAACTCAATACTAAACTCCAAAAGCCATAAAAAGCTTCAATCAAGTTCCACTTTCACATGCGATCTTGATTCACGTCACGGTGAATGCGTTCTACGCGTTGGATGTTATCGCCAGTAATTAGTTCGTCTGGGGGCGAGTGCTGCGAAGCGTGGAGAGGTCGCAACGGTGTGACCGGAGGTGAAGACTTAGAGTGAATGTGGCAAGTAGGATTGGTTGGGAGTTATTGGACTGGATCTGTGGTTGTAAGGTTATTTGGATTGCTCGTTCTAGGTTTGCGTATAACCGGGGCCGAGTTATCCTTAAGAGGAAATACCACGGGCTAGAGAATTGAAAATTAGGTATTTGTAAAATCTATTGCTGTCGCGCGATGCCCGAACACGAACCGCAGAGCGCGATAGAGACAACTGCAGCTTTGACCGAAAATACCTATTAAAAGTACATAAAATCAATGATTCGTAGTCCTCTGATTTCTTCTCCAAAACTTAACCGATTTAACTGCTTTTTTCATTAAAAAATAAAGAAAGGCTTTTGCCGTGTTCCTATGTTTTCTATTTTTTATATAATCAAGTCAAATTTGTTTTCTGAATGTTTGAACACAGCGGAAAATTATGGCAATTTTTTAGATTTTTGAATATTCATATCTCTTTTAATAATAAATTTATGAGAGAAAGAAAAACATAGGGACATGCCAATAGTAGCCATGGATATTAAAAAAAAAAAAAATTGATGTACTGGCATTATCCAGGGAGGAAACAGGGGACTAAGTTTGTATGGAAAAACGGCCCTTGTGTTTCCTCTTAAGGCACATAAGGCAACTGCCTAGGGGCCGCTCACAGGCCAAGGATATAATATAAGTATATAATAGTAGATTATGCACCAAGGGGATAAAGTAGTGTCGTATGTAGCGGGCGACGAATTCAATAGAATCCCGAGCAAAACGAAGGATTCTAGCGTTAACTCCCGAGCGGAGCCAGGGAGTTTAGAGTTAACTCCCGAGCAAAACCAGGGAGTTAAGACAAGAATCCAGAGTACTGCGTGGGATTCAAGCTCGCCCAAGACGAAGCCACCTTTATCCCCGAGGAGAATGCTCTACTTTTCACACCATCTACAAGACAATAAAAACAATAGTACTAGAATTAAGAGTAGATTGTTGGTAATGCCAATGGCTTCGGATTTAATGTACTCCGGAGTCAAATCACTATCGTAACTCGAAATTTTTGTGAGAATTTGCAGATTTAATTTGTTGTGTAAAAGAAAGCAAAGTAATTTTCAGTATAATTTTTAATTTGTGTTCTATTTATCTTTTAATTATATTCTACTAGTGGTGGCCAGTTCGATTTTCGAAGAATTTATTTTTAGTGCAGATCGTAATGGTGGATGTTCGTATGCGATTTCTACTTTATGTTCCAAATTCAAATCACATTAATGACCAGCGGGTTGTAATTAAACTCAGTACAATATTATTGCTCTGCTAGACCTCCGGTCTTAAATGACTTACTTTAGGTTAGGTTTGCATGACATATAATTTGACATTGTCGAGCAGGTGGTGTGAAATAGAAGATTGTTATACAAGGAGCTAAAATGACCCATTATATACGAGGTAGTTTTACTCCCGAGCTTTAGTGAGGGAGTAAATAGAAACCGAGTTTTAATGGGTTTTAGCGCCGTGTGTTACACTATACTTTTCACTACGATTGCGAGAAAATAAAACAATCCAATACAATATGAAATAATTAATTACGGTCACTACCAATTCAATTTGCAATTAGAGAAAAATTATAAAGATTTCGCGCCAATGTCTTTTTTTTGTTTCTTCTGTAGCCGCAACACATTGCATGCATTCGTCCAGAGATCACCGATTTTAGTTCCATTTTCAAAATTAAAATGAGGTTTTTTTTATGAAACAGTAATACTAATAAGTCGAGTCTTTATTCATGATTATTCTACTTATGACTAAAGACTTTTTCGTTTTTGTAGGCTCATTGTCATATTTGACACACAAAAATAAAAAAAAATAAACTTTTTCCCCTAGAGGATGAAATGCTATTTTATCCCCGCTCTGGTATGCTACAATGACGGCCTTTTTGAGCAAGAGAAGTGAAAAAGTATTTTTGTCGATTCTTTTTTTATTTATATAGACAGAAGATTTCACGCAAAATCGGAATACCTACGAAAAAGAAACAATTGAATGTTGGATTGAACTGTATATATATTTTTCTAAATCTATTAATGATGCCCTTTGTTATTTAACTCACTGTTTAACAAGGCCTTAAGACTACTGTTGGTCAGGCCGATGTAAAATTACCATTTTCAAGGTCATTTACTGTCTTATTCAGCGAACACCCGTAAAGGTACCTACTATATGTTTTCAGTGAAAGCTCCCCACCCCAATTGTTCCATTGTGCGAGGTATCTTTATTGCAAATCTACCCCAGGCTTGTCCACCAGACCGCGGCGCCGCATCACAAGATACCACCGATATTTATAATCGTTCTATAATTGCCGTGTTTGTTTATTAACTTAATGAAATATCGTAGTAGACTTGCAATGACTTGCATGCGAATATTAAAAACTTTAATATGCTTTGAAACTAGTTGATGCCCGCGATGTCGTCTGAGTGATTGTTGGTTTTCAGCGGGGTTTTAATTATTTTTGAGCCGAACCCTAATTTTTTTCTAAAATTAAAATAACCTACGTTACTCCTTATAACATCATCTATCTGCCAGTGAAAATCGGTCTAGCCGTTTTACAGATTAGCCGGAAGAAACAGACAGACAGACAAAAATGTTATTCCGGATCGGATTTCGGAGTGTGCTTTGGAATTGCACAATTTAATTCCCCCATCACCGTTCCATCATCGGACGAGCAGAGATACGGCGAAGCGTCACCGCTATATGGTTGAAGTTCCACGGTCTCGAACCAATCGCTTTGACTCCACATTTATTGTGCGAACTGCCAGACTGAGGAATTCCCTGCCCGCCTCTCTGTTCCCTGATAAGTATAATCTGGGTATCTTTAAGGCACGAGTGAACCGGTTCATCCTAGGCAAACGTGTTCCAACTTAGGCCGCATCATCACTTACGATCAGGTGAATTGCGATCAAACACAAGCCTATTTAATAGTAAAAAAAAAAGTTATAAATTTATTTTTTGATAAGATGAAATGGTACCACACGGTACTTCCGTATGGTACCATTTCATATGCATTTAGTAAAAAACTGTTATTTTGACCTTACAAACAGACACTTCAATTTTATTTATTTGTATGTATGTTTGTGGTACAGATGCGCAAAGATAAAATCATCTCCGATACCGCTAGTTGACTGAGTAATCTTTTCACTCCGTTACACCGATTATTGGCAAAACGGGTGTTAAAATCCGAGATAAGAGAAACGATACGAGAAAACTTTTTTACTAAAAAGGCAAAAACTAAAATTAAAAAATAACTTTAATTTCGGATGTCGGTGGCCATACAAATCAACAAACAGAACCAATGCTTCTTTTTCTTCGACTTCCTTGTTTTTTGCTTTTTAGCGCCTACTTCTAATAATCCAAATTAATTAAGAAACGGCAAAACCAAAAAAATTTAGTCATCCTTTAATCTTCCACCCTTACATGTAAAATATTTTAGAATACTTAGAGTTATACAGCTCTCTATTAAAAAAAAAACTTCGAAATCGGACTACACTGGAAAAACTAACGCGTGGTCAAACATAAAAAAAAAATACGTGTCTAATTGAAACTTTCTTTTTTTAGAAGATAGCAGCAAATATGTATAAATACAAACCACTTTAATCTGGAGTCAGGCCCCAAAATCACCTTTTTCACACACTTTGATCGTGTTGTTGCTTGACTGTTGACATGACTCTTGGAGCCATGTTGCTATTGTTTAACTATTGTGTCTGCTTATTGGACAGTTAAGCTCGTACCTAATGAATTTTCGTAGCAAACAGCTGATTTTACTGGGTAAACTACATAAATGTGAAAATCTTTATTCCGAAAGTCAGAAATACGAATTTCAAAATGCCGATTTTCATAATTCCGAATGGTTCAAAATTCCTAATATAACTACTCCGATTTATCATACATCTTATTTTTATAATTCTAAAATTTCAAAATTCCGAACGTTTATAATTACTATTCTCAAAATACCGAGTTTCACAAGATCGAATAACAAAAAGTCCGCAGTGGCTGAGCGATTGGCTACTGCGCTACGTGGCGCGGGTTCGATTTCCGCACGTGAACAAATATTTGTATGGCCTGTAGGTATTTGTACCGGGTCTGGCTATTTGTGTTTGTAACTTTATATGTTTGTAATCGCACCCACTATACAGGATAAATTCCTAGTGTGTGTGAGGCAACGATTTATAAAAAATAAAATGAAAAAATGACTTAAACTAAACTCTTAGAGCTCTGCCTCACCAAGACGCCATGGCGACGTCGCCGGCTACGTATCCAAGCTCACTTGGCGACGGTTTGGCGACGTCGTCAAGTTGGAAGCGTGGCCACGAGCTACAGCTCCCTACGTGGCGTCTGGATACTCTGGCGGCCTGGCGACGTTGCCACTATAATGTACACGAGTAAACTAAACCTCGCTCACTCAGTCGCCAGTCAGTCGCCATTTTGGACGCTCGATCGGAATATAGTAGTTGATATTGTTGTAAATAATGAGTAATGTGTTATGTGTAATATGTAATAATATATATTAATAATGATAAAAAAAATCAGGATATTTTCGTAAATCTCCATATAGTTTAAAAAAAATACCACTTTGGCTTAGTTCTATCTGATATAAAAGGATGAACCCCATCCTTTTTTCATTTTCCATTTTTCTGCGACGTAGATAACAAAGAAGTGCGATTTATTCTACATCCATTCCTGACGGTCGTAAACGAACAGACTGTCGACTTGTCGAGACGCCATGGCTACTCGACTTGGCGACGTTCGGATGCCAGAAGTAGCCAGGCCTGCGCCGCTGGCGACGTCGCCATGGCGTCCTAAAGAGGCAGAGCTCTTAGCTATTACCTGAAATACTGGTTTTGTTTTTATTAGCTTTATCTTTATCCCTTACATGTACTTCTTATCTATTGTTTTGTGTTGTGTATTTATTTATTTAAATAAGATACTATAAATTAGTGCATTGTATTATACCGGTCTTAATCAACTTTTGTCGGTTACCGTGCAGATCATATAATTGATTTTCTACTTAATATGACAAAAATAGGTGTCGATAAAAAAAAATAAAACGAACTGATCTTTTGAATAAATACCCTATTTAAGAGCGCCCAACCCGTCATATTTCCCATACAAACGCTCGTACGCGATTACGGCGTTATAACAAATTATTTTCCAAATATTTTTAACATACAGGTATCTTGTGGTTTAAATGTAGGTTTGTATGAAGCCAAAAATAAACTTTTTTGAGAAACAAATTCAGTAAACACGTCTGAAAATCAGCTTTCTTGCACAATTTTAACTGAACTTTGGCCGTTCATAATGCACTCACACATTGAAAAAGTAAAATAGCTTCATAGAAACCTTGCACATGTAATGGATATTCTAAATTGCAAACATTTTTACCAAAAACTTGTAAGGCTTCTTCAAAAACACGTATGTCCTAGAACAAGTTTTGTGAAATTTCCGCGCGCCCATTTTGCTGTGATGTTATCGCGTTCTCACGTTCTCTCGCTCGTTCTCTTGCTCGTTCTTCTCCATAGAAACCTACTGTTTGGAACGAGCAACTAGCTTCAACTTTCTGACTGACTGACTCTGACAATTCAAAAGTACCTGTAAATGGTTTAATTGAAATAAATGATTTTGAGTTTGAGTTTGAGTTTCACTCACTCGTTTGTTTTCGAGCTTTGCGTTGGTTGAAACAAAAAAAATTCAGTGTGTACTTATGTACGCGCGTGAGAAGTTATACTTCTTCGAGTCACAAAATAGCAACGAAGGCAGTAAGTAGTTCAGCATGTACGTCAGAGATGGCGTTGTTTACAATTACTCCCGTGAGAATTTTGTGTGACGCTGTGCGCGCGCATCGTAAAATTTCGCTCTCATCATTTTTTCATAACGCGCCTAAAGAAGTATAACTTCAAAAAATTCAATCACGCTCGCGTTGAAGTTCGTTCGATAGGGAAGGGCGCTCTTAAGAGTTCAATACAAATGAGTCAGAATTGGCGGCATCGATCCAACTCCCACGCATTCCCATCGCATTTTGCAAATTTTTTTTTTTATCCATTCTATATGCATTTCGTTCTTTGATCCAGGCTTTGTTGTTTAAGGCGACGATCTCTCTTTCCATTAACAAATACTTACATTGGTTTCTACCAATGGCTGTATATTTTTTATTTTAACGTGGTCGTTTGCATTTGTGATTAATTTGAGATTTAGATTAAACATTTCATTCTAGGAATTTATTATTCATTTAACTTTTTTAATTTCAAAAAAATCAAAATTTGAAGAAGCTTTTAACTATAAAAACATTTATGAGAAGTGTATCTTCTCTCGGATATCTATGATCTTCCCCTTAACAGCTACTGATGCATGCATGCAAAAAGTAAAAATAGTAAGATTTATTGCTTAATAATAAGACCTAGTTTTAACTTTAGTAACCCAGTTTCCAAATAGTATGCCAGGAATTCGCCCATATTTTAGAACCTTTCGATAATGTGCAATACATTCCGAACCTTAAAAAATAACTTCGATTTTAATTGCTTGCATGCAATCTCGTAAGATTTTAAATGAAATAAGTCTCACGAATCGATCGGACAAGGTTAAGCTACGCATGCTGCGGTCGGTCTGTGGATGGGTGACCATTTTTTTCATACCGGGTCTCGGTATAACAAGAAGATAGGCCAACGACTTTTCGTGTTTTTTGAGGCACAGAGGTCTGTACCTCGAAAAACACGAAAAGCCGTTGCTCCCGGCTGTCATTCGTAGATCTTTGACAGTCGTTATGGGTAGTCAGACGTCTGGCAACCAGTCTTACCAAGGGGTGTCGTGTTACCCAGCAACTGAGTTGTGGAGATTGTTTGTTTTTCTATGACAGTTAATATCTAAAATAATATTTCACGGTATGTTTGTCTGTGTGTGTTCCTCCGTGCCTCGGAAAGCACGTAAAGCCGTTGGTCCCGGCTGTCATTTGTAGATCTTTGGCAGTCGTTATGGTATCGTGTTACCCAGTAACTGGGTTGTGGAGGTTCGATAGGCAGTCGCTCCGTGTGAAACACTGGTATTCAGCTGCATCCGGTTAGACAGTCGCGATGTTAATTGTTATGTAAAGGGTGAGTCCCTTTACATAACAATTAACATCGCGACTGTGCGCAACACAGCCAACTTTAATCCGAAGGAATGAACTTGCGAGCAAGAGGTGACCTACCTTGAGGTGAGTACCTTAACTACCTTTTGTTACATTGACATAACTCAAAAAGTTGTCAACAATCATAAGCACTATACACCCTAGACTAAAAACCAGCACTTTAGACTGTAAATAATTGATTGAGAGCAGAACTATAGCAGTGCTTAGATAAATCCATTCTGTGCGCATACCAACCATGCGTTCCACATCTACGAAGGCATTATATGCTTGCTTGCTTGCTTGTAAGGTGCTTACTAAAAAGTCAAATGGTTTAGATTGCTTGGACCGTAATAATTACGTTGTTACGTTGATTTGTTTCTTTTGGGTTCTCAAACAGCTTTGTTTGTACGAGTAGGGGGGTAGGGCGCGTATTCGATTTAGCGCAACTCAAAATCTAAACGATTGCTAGAACGGCGTAGCAGCATTGACACACACTAGTACAATACAATGGTCTGTTTGTGTGCATCAGAAAAAAAAATATGCACGAAATAAGCACGAATCATTGAAATTGATCGGCAATCTACAGCGCGCGATGTTTTACAGTGCTTTTTAAAATAATTGTCTAAAATAAATGAGCTCGTATAACGGACTGAAAAATACTCTGTATATTAAGCATAACATTTACTTTCATCAAATAAATATATCAGTTATGTTTTTATTCAAATACTATTGAAAAAAAATTGTCAAAGTGAACCGATTTTCTACTTTTTCAACATTGTTTTTTAATACATAATAGTAATATTTTCGCTATTTTGGCTCTGTTACTGTCTTTATGACTGTATTTACTGTTGGAAAAACGCATAAAACCAAATATTTTGGCATATTGTAATGGTTGTATTCGTCCTGAAAGTTAACTCTGACGTCTATTTTCGTAAAACGATATGAAAGAATAGTCTTCGCTTTAAAAAACCATAATTAAAATCTATACTTTTACTCTGTAGCTGTCTAAATCAAGACTTAATCTTTCTAAAACTGTAAATTGTCTTTAAATAATCTGCTCACATAATTACGATATTGCTCTGGGCAAAACGCAAAAACATGAAGTTCTCGTCACGAATCGAATACGCGCTCTTGAACATTTGACAGTCGTTATGGGTTGTCAGAAGCCAGAAAGTCTGACAACCAGTCTTACCAAGGGGTGTCGTGTTACGCAGTAACTGGGTTGTGGGAATCGGTCAGGCAGGCGCTCCATGTGAAACACTGGTATTCAGTTGTATCCGGTGAGATTGGAAGCTAACTCCACCATAGGTAGTTGGGAAAAGGCTAGGCAGGTGAGTCTAGGATTAGTCTTTAGCTTGTATTTGGACGGTTGATTCAGCCAACCGCGTTTTTTTTGGTGGTTCTCACACGTCGTTCTAGCGGAGATTTTACTTTGATCATTCCTTATAGAAATGAATGGTTTTTTAAGATTTTAGAACAATAAAAGTCTCAAATTCTCGAGTCTAATCTAAAGTGAGGTTGGTGCAGTGGTTGAGCGATTGACTACTGCGCTGAGTGTGTCGCGGGTTCGATTCCCGCACGGAACAAATATTTGTATGGCCTACAAATATTTTTTCCGGGTTTGGCCGCTTGTGTATGTAAGTTTATGTGTTTGTATATGCACCAACGACACAGAAGTAATTTCTAGTGTGGAGCAAAGTGTAAAAAAAGAAACACAACAAAAAAAAATTGGTTGTCTGTAAAGTCGGTTTACTGACGATAGTTGAACGTGACAACGCGAAAGAATCATTACCTTTATCGCTGTAATTATCGTTGCTATAAACAATTGACACCACAATCACCTATCACTTGGAACGCCTCAGAGCGAGGTAACGCCGCAGAGCGAGGTACCGCCGCATGACGTCATGTAACGCCGTAACGCCGCATGACGTCATGTTATTTCGTGCGTGCAGCCGGCTCTATCGAATTATAAGACGTTGTCACGTCAAAAAACATTTTAGTACCTACCTAAATACTCTACTAAAACTAAATTCGTGTAAACAAGCCTTTAGTCCATTGCGAATCCAATAGAAACCTATAACCCACACAGTGGGAATTTAAATTCTTAATTTGTTAAAAGCAAAAAACTTCTAGGTAATCCGTTGCCACCAAAGTTGAGAAGTTCTATATTTTTTTGGAATTCTTCACTTAGCTCGCTAAAGATATGTTCTGTTACAAAGAAGTATTTTAATTAGTCCCTAGTGTCAGAATGATGTGGGTTTAGCAAAATATGTTTTTTTTTGTTATTTGTATTTTTTGATTGCATTGGTGATTCATTTGTTTTTTTGATGGTTGGCGCAGTGGCTGAGCGATCGACTGCTGCGCAGCGTGTTGCGGGTTCGATTCCCGCTCCGGGTAAACATTTGTGTTTGCCTTGTGTCTGGGTGTTGTTTATCTATTTAATAATGTATGTATTTAAAAAAAAGACGTATTTGTGTATGTATATCAGCTGTCTGACACCCATAGTACAGGGTCTCCCTAGTTTGGGGTCAGATGGCCGTGTGTGAAAATGTCCCCACATATTATTATTATTTATTATTATTGTATGCGAGTGTCTAAAATGGCCCATGAAATACGAGATTCCACTAAAATGCCCAAAGAATTGGTCAGAAGGACATTGGCATACTTTAATAAACTAAAAGACTGTATCTTTTAGTGCGATTTAACGAAATAACCCCTTATTTTAAACACTTAATAACATTATGTCAAGTTATTTGGGGCGAAATTTAACATTGCACATTAAATCGATACGAAATTCGAGTATCGATAAGTTTACACGATATCGATTTTAACAATTTTAAATGTCGATTCGAATCGCTGCGCGATTATAATCTAAAGTAATGATGACCTCCCAAAATTTTAGGAGGTTGCACACTACAAGCTTTGCTTTTGTATACTATTTTACGAATTTGGTGCAGAAATCATCAACCATATTATCTCTTTACCACCCTTAGTTGACTGGTAGAGAATACCTAAGGCCTTTGTGCAAGAAGTATAAAAAATAAAACTAAATAAATAAATCGAGACTTAATAAAGTGCAGGCTGTCGTTAAAAGTCAATAAGCCTTGACAAATCGATTATTGAGTGCAGTTTATGCTTATTGAGTGGACATACTGTCCAAAAATACAGTCGCATAGACTTGGATAGAAAGTGAAAACGGTATCCAATACTCGATATTCTGAGAAAAATATGGGGAATATTCCTCCTCCTCCTTGTGTCGTTTCCCCAATGCTGGGGTTCGTGAACCATCAGGGTACCATCTTTCTACGGACAATGTTGCGCCATCTGGATGGATGTAACTCTCTTTTTTGAACAATAAACTTTTTATTATTATTATTATTATTATTTATCTGACGACATGGTTGGCGCAGTGGCTGAGCGATCGACTGCTGCGCAGCGTGTTGCGGGTTCGATTCCCGCCCAGGGTAAATATTTGTGTGATGAGCACTTGTGTTTGCCTTGTGTCTGGGTGTTGCTTATCTATATATGTATGTATTTAAAAAAAAATGTATTTGTGTATGTATATAAGCTGTCTGACACCCACAGTACAGGGTCTCCCTAGTTTGGGGTCAGATGGCCGTGTGTGAAAATGTCCCCACATATTATTATTATTATTCTCATTTATTTATCTTAAATACACATAATTTACACTTTTAAATATTAATAAAAAAAATAAAACATTTAAAAATATAAAAAATAGTAGCCCACCGGTATCGGGAACAGGATCCAAGCTACCGGCGGTCAGGGCTCCAGAGAGAGACACCTCCTAACAATGCGGGCCGTGTCCAGAAGTACTGCCTTCTGAATCAAGCCCTTGATCCAGCCGCCTAACGAGAGCCTCCTTAGATGTTGGTCGAGGCTCTTGGCAATTAAGCCATTGGCTGTAACAACTATCGGCACAATGATCGCTGAGTCCACATCCCACATGTCGAGAACCTCCAACCTGATTATTATTATTATTATCTGTTCTGTCTTTCACTAACGTGATCCGCTTCAGCAATATTTAGGTGGTGAGGACAATTACTGCAATGTTAAATGCTTGATTAAAGTCATTATAACTATTTAACCCCCAATTCTATCCGTGGGTGTCGTAGAAGGCGACAGAGGCGATATTGACCAGAGGATGGGCAGAAGCGCCCTACACACCTACTGCGATCGCCAACATGCATCGGCCAAGCATGGTGATTACGGAACACCCCTTTGGGGGAGACCTGTACTAAGCAGTGGACGTCTAAAGGTTGATGATGATGATGATGAACTATTTAATATCTTTTTAATTAAATCTATGGATTTAATTGCTAACATCGTAGCTATAAATCGTACCGCATCGCTTTTAGTTCACTCATTCCGAACAAGTATAGCCCGCGGCAGCAGTACCACTGTCCGCTGAATTTATGAAAATAACGTCTGATATTATGAGTACGCGAGTACATTCCACCCCTCATCATTCAATATACAGGTGTATTTAAAGACAGAGGAATGCGTAGAGACGAACTTAAGAGCGTGTATTCGATTCGTGACGAAAACTTCTTGACTTCGCATTTTGCCCAGAGCATCTTTAAATAATCTGCTCACATCATTACGATATGTAGATTATTTAAAGACAATTACAGTTTTAAAAAGATTAAGTCTTAATTTAGGAAACTACAGAGTACAAGTATATTTTTTAATTATGGTTTTTTAAAGCGAAGACAATCCTTTCATAGCGTTTTACGAAAATAGACGTCAGAGTTAACTTTCAGGACGAATACAGCCATTACAGTATGCCAAAATATTTTGTTTTATGCGTTTATACAACAGGATATACAGTCTTAACGTCTACTACAGAGCCAAAATTACGAAAATATTTCTATTATGTATTAAAAAACAATGTTGAAAAAGTACAAAATCGGTTCACTTTGACAATTTTTTTTCACCAGTATTTGAATAAAAACTTAACTGATATATTTATTTTATGAAAACAAAGGTTATGCTTAATATACAGAATATTTTTCAGTCCGTCATACAAACTCATTTATTTCAGATAAGTAATTATTTTAAAAAGCAATGTAAAACATCGCGCGCTGTCGTTTGCCGATCAATTTCAATGATTCGTGCTTATTTTTTTTTCTGATGCACAC
Source organism: Charanyca ferruginea (assembly GCA_947361185.1). Classification (NCBI taxonomy): domain Eukaryota; kingdom Metazoa; phylum Arthropoda; class Insecta; order Lepidoptera; family Noctuidae; genus Charanyca; species Charanyca ferruginea. Next base: position 27,843,223 of record OX376061.1, on the reverse strand, counting down.
TAACAGACCGTTTTATTGTACTAGTGTGTGTCAATGCTGCTACGCTGTTCTAGCAATTGTTTAGATTTTGAGTTACGCTAAATCGAATACGCGAATCTCATCTATCAATCATCATATCAATCTCACCTACCAAATATACACAATAAACACTTATGTTTATTGTGTATATTTGGTAGGTCTGAGATTAGGCGTAGGCTATTATTTTTTATTTTTTAATTTTCATGACAAAACAACGTTTGCCGGATCAGCTAGTAAAACCATAATTTTATAAAAATTCTTGTTGGGCACAGTTGGGAAATATAACTTAGCTTTGGAAGTCACTATGAAATTTTATTTTCAGTGAAATTATGTCTAATTTGACAGGATAGCATTTAGGATGGTTCGACAATCTGAGGTTTAACTAATCAGTGAACTATGATATAGAAAATAGGTTTTGGTATTAGGTACATACTCACTTATGTCATATATTCGAAATTTTATTTTTCTTTTTTCTCGCGGTGGAAGCCTCATGGACTTCTTCCATCGTGGGGGTGACGGAGGGGCCTGTACATAGGGTCTGAGGAAGCAGAGATCCCCTGACCCCCCCCCTGACCTTTGATGCCATTTGAGCTCCCCTGCCTTTTTCTTGGAATTGTACATAATATTATTATTTAGATTTTTAAGATTTGTTAAATATGATTTGTAAAAAGACCTTTGAAATTGAAACAAATATGATTTATGAAAATATTTTTATTTCTAATACAACAATAATCCGCGACTTTAACGTCAATGTACAGGTGTGTTTAGACCGTTTGAAACAGTGGAATACATAGAGAAGACTGCAATACTTTAAAAATAATCTATTCATTCATAAAAACAAATAAATAAGAAATATCCGATTTTTATGTGATTCAATATAGTTTTTATATTTTGCATGAAAAGTTTACAAATGTCAAAGAATATTTATTGCCTTTGGCGGTAGTCCGATCAAATTAACTGAGACCTTTATTTAACGTACCTACAGGTGTGTGGCGATTGTTTGAGGACAGCGCTAACCATGGAGACTCTTTGCAACTTTTGTGTAATTTGTAGAAGCATGATTTTCTTTAAAGCTTTCGATATTAATACCTCAAGCTTTCCACTTGCTTATTAGAAGAAGCTTCGCGAATATTATATTTCCTTTCACTTTGTTCTGTTAGAATTTTCTGAAGCAAGCCTTTATAATTGTCACCACTAATCAGTTGACATAATTATATAGATTTTGTATGGTAATGTATACTTATAGGTACTTGTAGAATAATTGTAGGTAGTAGGTGACAATTCAATTGACAAAGTATTTATTGATTTTACAACAACTAAAAATCTTATTTGACAGTAAATTAAAAATTTATCAGTCTTCAGGTCAAAAGGTTTTCAGTCTAGTGATTTTTTTAAAGAAGTTCTGTCTTGGAATTACTATTGATCAATGGTGTCATCTTCCCAATTACCTATCTTAAAAATAGAGACCTTCTTATAAAATTTGATTATAGAAAAAATCGTCACTATCGAACTGAACTAGTTAAGTGAAACCCATAGATCTTAAGAACATATATTAGCTATATATATTCTTGCAAATAAATATTTCATTCATTCAGTTACAAGCAAATATTTAAAAAAGTGACAGTCAAACAAACAGAAAAATCTTTAGCCCAAAGGAGTCTCCACATCTCTCGTATGGTGGTATCTAATTAAGTCGGCGGGCGAGCGCGACACGCGACCGACCGCAGATGCGCCGCCGCCGCCCGCCTGTAGACGCCCTTACGGTGTTTATTTTTTAATTAAACGCCAGTCTGGAACGACAGACGATTTTTTTAAGACGATATTTCTATATGTGGAGTTGTAAATGGTATTAACTGAGCGTTCTCGTTACGTAATGGGATAGCAAGATCACACACTACGTTCTTGGTTAAGCTTATTTTAATAATCGAGACTAAACTTCCGTTCTATTGAATCTTTAACTATGTTTTATTTAGTCCTAAGTGCAGACGCAGCAGATTTACAGGGGCCTTTACGGAAAGTGCTCAAAAGTGTACACAGAAATAGATCGCTGCAAACACAACCTTGCAAAATGTGTTATTAAAGATCCCACCAACACCCATTGTTAGTAATCGGCTCCTGACCAGAAAATGGCCCACTAACTACAGTGCTCAAAGTGTCCCTACATAGCACTTAAGATGACATTAAAAGTGCCACTAAAGCCCGTCACAGACGTAGCTATAATATATATTAATTATAATTCATATCAAGGCATATTACGATATATTTTCTATAGTAATCATCGATTGACCACAGACGCAGCTATAATATATATAACTTTATTACGTCACCAAAATATGTGGACAGATATAGCTAGGCATATTATAAAGGTACTTAAAAAATGGGCAACAAACAACGACCGCAGACTTAATATATTATATTATAACTTCCGTGTGTGGTAGCTGGCTATAATATACATAATATACAGCATAGTAACTATATTAATATATATTCCATATCTTCCCGTGGGTGTCGTAAGAGGCGACTAAGGGACTTACCAGAGAATGGGCAGCAGCTTTCTCTGTGCCTTTGTAACAACCATACTGCGATCGCCAACCCGCCTGCCAACCGTGTTGATTATGGCAAATCCCCCTTTTGGGGAGGAATATGTCCAGCAGTGGACGTCTTTTGGCTGAAATGATGATATTAATATATATTATAGCTACGTATGTGACAGGCTTAATGCTGCGATAAATATGACTACGTACCTACTGGGTTCAAGAAGAAGTAGTCTTTAGTAACAATTGTACAAACCAAAAGAGACATCGACTTGATGTTAGAAACTGTAATTTCGGCCGAAAATTCTCATACAATGGTGTTCACGGAACAGATACAGAAATTAAATTATTTTTTAGTTACCGTACCTATTTATTTATTAAAAAGAAAATGTTGTTTCGAACGACAAACAGCACGAAATTCTACAGAAACTTTTGAAGTCTAAAATCTTGATAATTAATGAGCCTTTTTAAATTAAACTTGATACATAAGGAGTCAGGAGAGGAGCTCGTGGCTAAGTTAAAGCCGTACAGATCGATTGGTCAAAGGTTAAGCTATGCTAGCCGCGGTCGGTCTGTGGATGGGTGACCATCCCTTTCATTTCGAGTTCCCTCCGTGACTCGGAAAGCACGTAAAGCCGTTGGTCCCGGCTGTCATTTGTAGATCTTTGGCTGTCGTTATGGGTAGTCAGAAGCCAGAAAGTCTGACAACCAGTCTTACCAAGGGGTATCGTGTTACCCAGTAACTGGGTTGTGGAGGTTCGATAGGCAGTCGCTCCATGTAAAACACTGGTATTCAGCTGCATCCGGTTAGACTGGAAGTCGACCCCAATATAGTTGGGAAAAGGCTAGGCATATGATGACATAAGGAGTCAGTTAAGAATATTTAAAAAAAAAGTTGAGTAACTAATAATAAATGAGTTTTTAGGAGTCGTTGAGATAATAAGGTTAATTATGTTTATTTTTTGCTAACAAAGCTCAGAAGCCATAACAAGAACTAATCACGAATAGTAAGTAATACTTAGGAAATGAGATTATCAGTTCAACTCGTCCAAATACTGTAATACCCTGATATGGCTAACAAATGTAGTGAAAATAGACGTCACTAAGTCACGTGGTAAAGGTGAGAGCACTGCCCCTACTACTGTAAGACGTGAGTGCACTCGATGGCAAGACATCTATGATTTGGTGACGAGAAAGGTTGTTGAGGAATTCTTTCACTAATTATCATCATTTCAACCTTTAGACGCCGACTGCTGGGCATGGATCTCCCCCAAGGGGTGGGGTTTAGGCCCGTAATCGCCATGCTTGGCCGATGCATGTTGGCGATCGCAGTAGGTGTTATGGTACTCAGTAGGACGCTGCTGCCCTTCCTCTGGTCAATATCCCTCTATCACCTTCAACGACACCCACGGGTAGAAATGGGGTGGTGCTTTTCGCGACCACCACACAATTCTTTCACTAAAATGTCGAAATCGGAAAAAAACTATTACAGGTTTTATTTCTAACTAGCTTCTTCTCGCGATTTCGACTACATGGAAGTCAATTGTACCAGCTAGCACATCAATCTGTCAAATTTCTTTGATAGATTTTCAAATTTATTACAAAAAATTAAGGTCCAAATTCAATTGGGAAAATTTTACAGTTTGGTATGGCTTGATGTGCTGGCGTCTATACCATAAAACATATCTTATGGAACTCGGCAATAGTCTACCTTTCAATTTGTGAAATCATTTTTGTAATCGGATCAGGTATAAACTCTTAGAAACAATGAAGCAAAACCTCTTTACCACAATATTGTAAAACGGAGCCATTGGATGGCAATGCTTATCATTAATATCATTATATTAAGGCTCTAGACAGACGGACCGCATTTCAACTGCAATCCAACCGCAAATTGCAGTTCAGATGCAGTTTGAGTGCAGTTGACACGACTGCAATAGAATTGCAAACCAAACGCCACACCAACACACAACTGGACTGCAATTGGACTGCAATCGAACTACACGTTTGGTTTGCAGTGTCAACTGCATCCGAAGAGCAATTTGCGGTTGGATTGCAGTTGAAATGCGGTCCGTCTCTCTAGAGCCTAAGATAAAAACCAGCTCTTGGATTACGGAAAGTGCCAACCAACCTTTAAGACATATTCTAAAACAGGAAATGAGCACTCGGACCCGAAATTCAACCCCAAACGGCTCAAAAATAAAGTAATCAACAAGGTGACTATACTTGTAAAGATTGCATTGTTTATGTCGATTTTCACGATACTCATAGTCAGTTAAACGTTTCCAATTCACTATTTGAAACTCCACGACTTGCAATCGACTTGAATCGTTCCTATAGTAATGCTAACACCCGTAGCATGCGAGTTATATTTACTCCGGGGCGCGAGAGAAATAAACCACGCGCGACCTACCGAATGGATACTTTGGCGGCCGCAGTTCGTGCGCCGCTCACGAACTGCTACTGGTGATACTAATCATTATGTTTCTATGCTGGATTATCTAGGACTACCTTATGAATCATGTAGTGATGATTTTCGAAATTGCAGAAGAACTTCGGATATGTAAGTGGGTATTATAATCTGTAATGGTATTGTGTTAAAATGGAATTTATGTAAAGTAAGTATGAGGTGAGCAGAAATCCCTTGCACTGTGTGTTCAGAATCAGAATCAGAATCAGAATAATTTATTTGTATAACATAGGTAATTACATTAAATAGATCTTATAAATAGTAGGTACATAGTGCGCTATGTTTTGCCAAATGACGCGCGCTTGCGCTTTGTTTTGTTTTGTGTTGTGGTTGACCAAGACGCTTTACCAAGTTCTAGGAATTAAGGAAAAGGCTTTTACTGTTAAGTGGTATAAAAGCTAGACTTGAAGCTGTACTGTGTGGAACGACGGTAGATGGAGCAGACACGCTTTAGAGTGGTGACCGCGTTTAGGCAAACGAAGTGTGGGACGCCCAGCGGTAAGATAGACCGATGATCTGAAGAAGGTGGCTGGCATCGCATGGTTGCGAACTGCCCAGACCGAGTTGGTTGGAGATATCTAGGGGAGGCCTACGATCAGCAGTGAACGGTAATAGGCTGATATGATGACGATGTGATTAATTTAGGTCCTTTTTCCCCGAACACGGGATTCGAACCAAGGATGTTAATTCGATCTCAGTCTCAATAATAATAATAATATGTGGGGACATTTCACACACGGCCATCTGACCCCAAACTAGGGAGACCCTGTACTATGGGTGTCAGAGAGCTGATATACATACTCAAATATATTTTAAATACATACATATATAGATAAACAACACCCAGACACAAGGCAAACACAAGTGCTCATCACACAAATATTTACCCTGGGCGGGAATCGAACCAATGTATCAAAAATACCTCTAATTTACACTTTTTGACATTGATCGTCGCAGATGAGATTGTGACTACATTTTGAATGTTTAAATGACTAGAATTGGCTGTCAGCGTGACAGTTTACAGTTCACTTTTCCTAAATTCAAAGACAGAAAGTGTGTGAGAATAGACTGTAAAATTCGAGCATGTGCGGTAAGTGTTGATCAAAATCCATGTCTTATCGTGTAGTAGGTACTAGTTTTATTTTAATTAAAGTTTTATTGTAAGCGGTAATTTATGCTAACATATATTATATAGTAAGCACTTCTTGGCTTGAAGCGCAGGTTCAACCTAGTTCAGGCAAATATGCAACCGGGATCTATTTTAAATTGCAAGATATCTATTGTGAATGTGGCTTTGTATTATATAAACGATTATTATTATTTATTATTGTCTACTTAAGACGGCCTTAAGGTCTGGTAGTGGTGTTATTATACGGCCTGGTATCACTTGCTAAGCTAATGATGGTGTAAATCAAAGCAATACTTTTGCAATATGTCACAATACACCTAAAACATTTCTTCAGTATGTCTATTCTGGTACAATCTCGCTCGGTGAACACCTAGGTGAAGTGCGCTTTTATTTGTCCCGATGCTAGGGATTTACAAAGCAGTACAATCGGATGACAGCTCACTTCACATAGATGTTCACTGAGGGACATTGTAACAGAATAGCACTGCAGTATGTCTATTCTGTTACAAACTTCCTCGGTGAACACCTAGGTGAAGTGAGATGTCATCCCTCCGTCTGCTTTGTCGATCCCTAGCATCGGGACGGATGACAGCTCACTTCACCTAGGTGTTCACAAGAGGGAGATTGTATCAGAATAGACATACAGTTCAGTCATTTCAGTAGACACTGTGAGCACTATGACGTATCCACGGCATTAGCTTGTGTGAAGAGACAGGATTTGAATTAAAAGAGAACACTTAGCTCTAAACTCTAAGCGGCTAAAATAATTTTCGACTTTATTATTTAAACATTTAATTTACTTTTAGAAAAGACCTTTTTTTTACATTTCGAGTAGGTTGCATTTTGCATACAAACTTTGCAGTATCCCACGGATATAGTTAGGATTGCAATCCTAAAAGGCACAACGGATCCTTAATAATAACACATTTTTACAGTTTCTCACAAATGGTAATTTTACATAATTCAGTTTTTCTTGGTTTTCCATGTAACATTCCTTGTCGCTTCGTAAGTTTACGAGTACCTATCTTCATTGTATGCCTTACTGGAATTTAATTCAAACATAAATTACGTATTCCCACAATAAAAGCAGTACCTTTAGCAACAGTTACGAAGCTCTTAAATCAAATGAGGAGCGGTGGTCATCAGCAATTTGGTTATCAGTAGAGGGCCGATAAATAAATATTTATGTGGCAACATTATGCGGGCGAAATTATGACAATTTAAACAATTATACGCTTAACGAGAAACGAACGCCACTGAGGGTGGCCTGCCGAGACGTAGGGGCATGGAAGGGGCTCTACTTCACTACATATTGGTGTCAATTCCGTTAGGCCCGAGCTAAACTTATTTTAAGATGTATATCTCTTTCCCTCCTATTAAACTAGAAAGAGACAGATATTAATAAGAGCTGTCAAATTAAGCCGATCTAAAATGTTCATAAAATTAAAGTTGTCATGTACCTACGTATTGATTAAAAACACGGCGAAATTCAAGAGAAAAATAATTTGACATCTCTGACTTAGTTCTTATCTGTCGCTGTCCTTTTCTTAAGCTGCTTGGCAGTAAGAGATGCCAATTGTCCAATTTTAGTTTAGTTTGTGAACTAGGGAATCGGCGCCAATCAAAGTCCTAAACCTGTGTCTGTCTGTTTGCGATAAACTTAAAAACAACTGAACCTATTTTCATGCGGTTTTTAACAATAGACAATAATTTATGAGGAAGGTTTAAGTGTATCATTTGTAAAGGTTTTATGTAAGTTGGTTGAAATATGACGATAATAATCGAGTGAAGCCGGGGCGGCTCGCTAGTTTTATTTATAAGTAAACAGTTTGTTTTTTTATGTGGTCTGTATTATTTTTAATCAACTAACTATTCCCCGCGACATCGTCCATGTGCATAAATATGTTGTTATCAAAGTCGCGGATTAAAAAGTAGTCTATTTCTTTTCTTGCTGTTGGTTCTGCTTAGTCTGCACCAAATTTCATCAAAAGCTGTTCAGAAGTTTAGCCGTGTAAACGTTACAGACAAACAAACTGACATGCATGTATAATATTAGCATTATCATCAGCCTGATGATGTCCACTGTTGAACAAAGGCCTCCCCCATAAATGGGGGGCTTTGCCATAATCCCCATGCTTGGCAGGCGTCTTGGGGATCGCAGTGAGGTCGTTGAGTACACGGAAGCGGCTGCTGCCTAACTTCCGGATTTTCCCTTTGTTGCCTTCGACGACACCCTCGGGATGAAATCAGGGGGGTGCTATCCTAGCCCGTACACCCCACGGGCCGTAATATTAGCATGGATTATCTTGTTATATTCAAGATTTTGATATGAATCGAATTTTATATATATTTTTATTGCTCTGTTGACGTTGCCTAATACTATATAGGGTGACTGGTAATTAGTGTAAGATACTTTAACACGTGATTGTGTTCATGATAACAAACAACTTTCCCAAAGAAAAAATGATTTTTGTACTGGTTCACTTTAGGTCACAGGTGTGCGCGCGCGTGAATTTCATACGGCTGTTGTGTTATTGTGATAAAAGTGAACCAGTACAAAAAACTTTTTTCTTCGGGAAAGTTGTTTGTTATCATGAACACAATCACGTGTTTAATTATCGTACACTAATTACCAGTCACCCTATATATTTCTCCTGTATCGTAGGTGTCTTTACAAATATAAACTCACATTCACAAACAACCTAAAAATTACCACCTATTGTGATTATTTTGATAATAAAAACCAATTAATGTTTTATATTTTAAGGACCATCATCAAAAGCAGAGATACAATCTAAAATATTCTAGAAAACGTATAGAAATGGGAGTAATAACAAAAAACTTCCTTTTAAATAAAATTCATTAAAATTACTCGGACTATTTCGAAGATATTTCTTAATTAACTCGCATATACAGACATTAATTTTGTTATTTTAATTAAAAAATACACATTCTTTTGGTGTAGGTTAAATACCTAGAATGTCAAGGTTTTAATTGTTGTGCTAAAATGTGTGGGATTCATTAAAATTATAATTTCTTAGGTTTTTTTAGAGGAGTCTACGATCCTTTACAATAATACAAAAAATGACTACAAAAATCTATACAATCTATACATACAAACAAATAAAATTGAAGTGTCTGTTTGTAATGTCAAAGTAACAGCTTTTTACTACATGCATATTATGAAAGTATTATACGGTATTTTTATTAAAAAACTGGTTTTTAAATGTTTGTCTGCCTGTCTGTCTGTTTGTTCCGGATAAGCTCTGAAACAGCTGCACCGATTTTGACGGGACTTTCACTGGCAGATCGCAAATGTTATAAGGAGTAATTTTTGAAATCGGACCAGTAATTTTTGAGTTTATTCGTTACATATAAAAATACAAATCTTTCCTCTTATTATAGTATAGAAAAAAGGAGCCCGCGAAAAAAAAATTAAAACCTCGCTGAGAACCGCTGAAGTCGCGATTCAAAATTGCCTGTAAATGGTTTAATTGAAATAAATGCTTTGACTTTGACTTTAGTGTTAACACTACAAAATAAGTAAGGGTTTGGTTCTGTTTGTTGTTTTTAAAGGCATTTGTCTTTTTGTAAAAATGTTTATTTTTCGCTTTTAAATGCCGAGTTCTAACGGTAACACCAAACAAATTAAGTCATCCCTTAATTATCCGTCCTTTCAGGAGAAATATTTTTATAAAATTTAGAACTTTTTGGAACCAACTTTGAGGTAGATACACTATCCAATAAAAAAAGAATCATCAAAATCGGACTACGCTGAAAAAAGTTATTCGTGGTCAAACATCAAAAATAATATACGTTTTGAATTGAGAACCTCCTTTTTTTGAAGGCGGTAAAAAAATTAGGACCCTTTAGAAAAGTCACGCGAGCAAAGTCGGGGGCAAAGCCTATTACAATATAAAACGAGACAAATGGACATGCAGACATCACAAAGCGCCTCATTATTTTATCAAGTAGAGCAACATTTCATCCGTTCTCGCCCACCAAATGTTAGCGTTTCGCGCGGGCACCAACATTATAATTTATTTTGTCATTTTTGCATTAAGATGACTTACTACCGCGGGCAGGCTGTAATGAAGACATCACGAAATTCGACCATCTGGACCATTTTACGCAAACTTGCAACTTTTTTTGAAGTTTGTTGTATAAAATGGACTAAGTCGTTTTTATACGGGAGTTTGGTAAGTTAAAGTTTTCTTACGCTTTTTGGTGAAAATAAATACCTAAGGATATGAGTTTAACAGCAAAGTTTTGCATCTTTTCTTGCGTGCCCCTATACTCTATTTACTGTATTGTATAAACTGTATTAGACAGAGCTTGAAAAAGATGATTTATGATGCACACTTTTCTAACAAAGTAGAGGAGCTCGTGGCTAAGTTAAAACCGTACAGATCGATCGGTCAAAGGTTAAGCTACGCTAGCTGCGGTCGATCTGTGGATGGATGACCATCTCTTTCATACCGAGTTCTCTCCGTGCCTTGGAAAGCAAGTAAAGCCGTTGGTCCCGGCTGTCATTTGTAGATCAGAAGAAAGAAACTCTGACAATCAGTCTTACCAAGGGATATCGTGTTACGCAGTAAATGGGCTGTGGAGGTCTGATAAGCAGACGCTCCATGTAAAACACGGGTATTCAGCTGCATCTGGTTAGGTTGGAAGCCGACCCCGACTTTTCTAACAAAAGCACAATAAACATGTTAAGTACAGTTACAATAGACGCCGAATTAATTGTAATCTATTTCTATAGCAGCTGTCTCACTTAATTATTACCATTTTAATCATTTGTCTAATGAAATTATTTGGTTTACATGTAGTTGTATTATTTCGTTCCAATTAAAAAATACAGTGTCAATGATAAAAGCCTAAAAGAAGCAGGGATGAACATTTTCAAATTCTACCAAATTGAAAATATTAACTCATCTTTAGAAAACTTTTATTTTGTTTATATTATTATACGTCCATATGTACGTCTTAGAGCTATTAAATGAAATGTATGTTAAAACAATTTTAATTGCAATTGTTTTTTTACTTATTATTCAAACATTTTTTTTTTCATTAGAATAGACATACAGTATGTCTATTCTGTTACAATCTCCCTCGGTGAACACCTAGGTGAAGTGACCTGTCATCCATCCGTTTGCTTTGTCAATCTCTAGCATCAAGACAGATGACAGCTCACTTCACCTAGGCGTTCACCGACGGAGATTGTAACAGAATAGCACTGCCGCTAGCCTCTTTTTTCTAATGCTATTATAAATGGAGTATAGGTATATGTAATATTAACATAGTTTAACGGAAACAATAATAATACAATTATGACAAAATGTTCAATACATAAACTTTTACATGTGAAGAGGAGGAATGAAACGCAAGTGACCAAAAGAGCTATGAATATAGATAAATGGAGAAGAAGAGGAAGGCCAAAGAAAAGAAGGATGGGTTCAGTGAAGAATGATATGAAAGAGAAGGTAGTCAGTAATATCATGACGGTTGACTAAACAGAATGGAAAAAGAAAATATGTAGCGCCGACTCCAAGTAACATTGAACGAGACAGGAAGATGATGTTAAACATTTACATACACAAACGTGACAAAAGTAAGATGTTGAATACAGTCGGACTCGCCCACCGAGGGTTCCGGACATATCAGTAGGTACATATCCATACTTCTATACTAATCCATACCTACTATCCATACTTTGATCATCTTAATATTATAAATGTGTTTTTTGCAACTTTATGTTGCAAAAAACACATTTATAATATTAATATCGGCTGTATCTTTTTTTCACGTTAACATAGAGGGTTGATTTTTACAGCATCAAGATACTGTAGACTTGAGTATATGGTTTTAATTTCAACTCGATGCCTCCACGCGTTACCGGGATAAAGGGTCTTGACAGACAGACAGACAGACAGACGGACAATAAAGTGATCCTATAAGGGTTCCGTTTTTTCCTTTTGAGGTACGGAACCCTAAAATAGAAGGACTCCACGCCATGCATATCAAAAGTGAAGCACCTATAGTACGCCGGACCGAGACGAATACATAGATCGGTACGGTCGGTAGTCGGTACTTTCGGCGCTGAATCCTTTTTTTTCTAGTCCGTGACTATGATGTAAATGTGTGCGTGAGGCGTGTTTGCACAAACGGTCTGGCTTACTTAGGGTGCTTCACTTTCGATATGCGTGGCGCGGAGTCCTTCTTTCTTTTCTAGCCCGTGACCTCATTATCATCATGTCAGCCTATTGTCGTCCACTGCTGAACGTAGGCCTCCCCCAGAGATCGCCAACCAACCCGGTCTTGGGAAACCCCTATCCATCCGCTGCCATCCACCTTCTTTAAATCGTCGGCCCATCGTCGAGCGTCCCACACTACGCTTGCCCAAACGTGGTCTTCCACTCTAGAGCGTGTCTGCTCCATCTACCGTCTGTCCGTCTGCAGACGTGGCCGGCCCACTTCCACTTTAGCGTGCCCTTTATTATAACACCTAATCAATACAAAAAAGTAAAGAAAACAGTTTTGTCAAACTATTGTTTTTAGCGTTCCCACACACAATAGTAATTACAAACACGTGTTTTCAAACAATACCCGCTTATAACACCTTTACTGCTTTATTTTATTGTTTTGTAGAACATTTCTTTAAAACAATATTGGGATTTTTGTTTGAAAGGTAAAATTCTCACCTGTTTGTGATTAGTATAGCCGTAGTACTATTAAGTATTCTGTGGTATAGCTTAAGGTAAAACGATTTGTTAAGTGCAACGGTGCAACACATGTTTTGGATTTGGCAAGGGTATTTTTTCTTTCCCTAATTTTGTTAGAAAGGAATGGAAATATGTCTCTGTGTTTTTCTGGGATTTGCTTTCGCTTATTTGTGTCAACAGAAGGATACTGGTAAAAAATATTGTGAAAATCATTGAATAGAAAGATGTGAATTAAAGTATTTTAAGTGCAATCATGATTTTTTGTTCTTTTTTCACTTTCTCGTTATTATTTTCGGATTAATTTTGTTGAGACAGTTGCCGAGCTTCATTGCTTTGACGGCCACTGTTGATTCTGACTTTCGGGAGTTTCAGTGGTAGGGAATAGTGTGGTGGACTTGACCCAGAAAAGAAGTACCGACCATTAGATGACAGTTGCCAGCATCATCTGCCCAGCCTTTTCCCAATTATGTTGGGTCGGCTTCCAGTCTAACCAGATGTAGCTGAATACCAGTGTTTTACATGGAGCGACTGCCTATCGGACCTCTACGACCTAGTTACACGATACGTCATGGTAAGACTGGTTGTCAGACTTTCTGGCTTTAGCCACACAGACCTAAATTTTCTTTGGCTGCAACAAGTTGCGCTATGTCAGGATATTTCTATTTGGTAGCCACTGTAGATTCGACTCGACTCAGAACAGAAATTGCAGTTGCTGAAAACAAGAATAGGTACATAACTTAAGGAGCCATCCCCTTAAAAAAAATAAAAACTGTAGCAGATTACGACAGGTACAGGCAAAATATTGTACCTGTATAGTAACGCTACAATATATTTAATGATATGAAAAACAAGAAACGAAAATACTGTAAATAAGACACAAAATATCATTTATTTAATATTGACCAGCATGGAAGCTATTAGCCAATATTAGCAGTAATTCATCTACAAACGAAGGCCGCCCTCACACCGTAACGCACGTGCTTCGCTCAATGGTACACGACAAAAGGTAAGTTCCGGCCACCGGGGCCACCCGTTTTTGTGTACGGTGTAAAAAACATGAGTCCATTTTGAAATATGGGTTCTGTGACTATTTGTATTATTAAAAGTAGTGGACCGTTCTAGTCTAGTGGTACATTTTAGTGTTTTAGTCAGTACTAATACCTAAAGGTTTACTTAACGTCAACTGTTTTGTAGAGGCGCTGTTTCAATCTTCATACTAATTTACTGTGACATTACATTTTGTAGACATTGTTTTTGGACGGACCAATATTATTATGCAATAGCTTATTGTAAGTACTCTGTGTTCACAAAATAAAAATAATACTAACCTATTGAATAATAATATAATATATCCTAATATATCACGGATAAACCCGCGATGGTTTATGTGATATATTTGTGTAAGTGATATTTGTATTTGTTATGTTTTAAATAAAAACAAAAAAAAAAAAAAATTACTGTCCCACACAGGCAAAGGTCTATTTTTTTCATATAGAGAAGTCATGAGGATTATCCAAGGCGAATTGGCGATTTCCGACTTATTTTAATACTTAACATACAATTACAGGTTCCTTCACAAAATTAATTTATTTCTGTTTATCATGAAAATACTTTATCGTAAAAAAAAAAACAGAAAACATAATCGTAACATTCTTTAAGTTTTAAAATTCACATTATTTTTTAGTTTAATCATGTTGGTTTCTTTGCATCTCTATAACCTATGTTTAATTTTTCATACTAAAACACAAAACATTAAACCGTACAGTGTTTAGAAGACCCACCTGCGGATCCCCAAAACCATCGGTCATTCATAACCATTATGAATGAGTCCATCTACCTGAGACTGCGATCGGGACATAGTGTTCACACTATTTACTTTTTTTTACCGGATGTGAGGCAATTGGTCTCAAACCGTTAGGTCTCAATCATTCATTCATTCATCCTGTGGGAAACGAGGATTCTGATTCCAGGTATTAAGAATGTGATTGGATGTGAGTCAGGGTTTTTATCAGCTGTGTTTGAGATGATCATGGTTTTTTAACCAGTGCGTCCTACCCGTATTTACTTACGGAGCCGAAACGTGGATACTCACCGTAGGGCTGGTCCACAAATTCAAGGTTGCTCAGCGGGCTATGGAAAAACCAATGCCAAAAATTTCTCGGGTGGATAAAATTCGCAATGATTCACCAGAGCACTAAAGCCACCGACATTTATTTATTTATTTATCTATGCATGGAAGACTTACAGCTACAAAATCTTAACAACAAAAAGGAAACAATAGTCGACAGAAAGCCAATTACAAGTCTTCGCGTTTAGAAACGTTATAGAATTTGGAACGTTAAACAACGTTATACATTAGAATACGAAATCCTTACTTATAATTTCTAAATAACTTTTCTGTTCTGTCTGTTGTAAATCAAGGGCAGTCAAAGTACACTCATGCATAACCGCGCATACATATTATGTACATAATCCCACAAAAACAGTTGCGCGCAACCGTACTTCCACTCATCACACACACAACACACACACACACACACACACGCACTCACACAAACAGACACAATATAATTATATTAATTAACACCCGTACTTGTCATTCATTAATAAATTGTACTCACTCGCCGCGGGAGGAAGACCTGTAGTCCTGAAATACAGGGTTGCCCTAGTTTAGGCTCCAGTCCACTCCATTTATTTTAATAATGCCTGTACTGTTTCAATTAGTGTGGAAAATAAACGATATTTTACTTACTTTTACATTGTGCGTAGAATCGACACGCTGAAGTATAAGTGAGCCGGCTATGTCTGACGACGGAGAGATGGTAGATGGAGCAGACTACGGTATGATGCACCGACGATTTGAAGAAAGGGGCTGACAGCGGATGGTTGTGGGCTGTCCAAGACCGAGTTGGTTGGCAAGCTCTGAGGGAGGCCTATGGTCAGCAGTGGAAGGCTGATTATGACGATGATGGTTTTTTAACAGATAAACAAAAAGTTGTGGTTGGCCTCCTTATAGACGACTAGCTTTTTCCCGCGACTTCGTCCGCGTGAATATCGGTTATAGCTAATGCAGCCGAATAAAAAGTAGCCTATGTTCTTCCCCGGGGTTAAAGCTATATTTATAAATATATATCTATAAAATTACACATACATAATTATATTATGGAAAAGAGGTTTATGGTGTGTTGGTTGTTCTTTTACTAAATCCAAAGCAGAACTCCAGACCAGTCCTAGCAAATGATGTCCTAGAAAAATGATTTAAGTATTTTGAATCCTAGACTCGATGGACCAATAAGACGAGGAGGAATTTTCTATTTCATCTCATTAGTGTTACTCTATTTCTTAAGAAATTAAAAAACAATCCTAAAAAACGTAGTGTAGAGTTTCTCTCAAAGTTCTATTAATTAAAAATCCTTAAAATAATTTACAAAAAGCATGGTAAGCAGAGCATGTATAATATTTTCTCAGTTCTTTTACCGTTTTAAACTGCATTCTAATCCTAAAATGCAATTAAATTAAAACAAATGACTAACAATTAAATAAGTATCATGTGGGACATTAATATTTTGAACGAAGAGCGCAAGGTCGCGAGTCTACGCTTGAGGTCAAAGCTACGGCGTCTACGCGCTACAGCGTCTCCGTAGACGCTGCTACGAAGCGAAAGTCGTTAGTTGAAAATCTCTGCTACAGTAGGTAACCACTTGTCACTAGACAACAGCTCGTACTACAAAGCGCTATGTAAATTTTCACACAAAAGAAAATCGTTGTAGCAGCGTAGCAACCTTACGCTATGCATCGTGTAGAATTAACTACATCACTAAGAAAAAGATTGAATTAAATCGCTTATAAAAACCGATTAAAAAGTGCTGTCAAAGTTCAAACTTTCACTCAACTTGAATCAATCGCACCCCAATCAAACAATCGACATGGTACCCACTAATTACATATAACAAGCGCAAATTAATCATCAGACGAGATAAATTAGCGACGCGTGCTCGCTCGGTACCGCGACTATTTCGGTGTGGGCGGGGAATGATTCAGTTGGGGCCAGTCGCGCGCCGACCGCTCACGGGGGAACATAGGCGCACCGCGAACGAGCAGGGAGTCACCGAGCGCTGTTGCGATGGCGCGATGAAGACAGAAAGGCGCGCGGCGTTGTGGGCTCTGCTGTCCCTGTGCTGTGCCGCCGTCGCCGCGCCGCGCCGCCTCTACTGCGACCGCGCCGACGTCGCTTGGCGGGCCTACCGCGCGCCGGCCGCCTTTGAGGCGCGCGTCCAGTCGCTCGCCAAAGACGCCGCCACCGTCCAGATCAAGCGCGTCTTCCGCCACCAGGGACACTGGCCCCACGAGAACGCCGTCATCCGACTGAAGCTGCCGCCCGAGCACCTCGATTGCTCAGGACGTTTCGAAGTGCCACTGAAAAATAGACGGAACTATATCGTGTTCGCCGAGAGGCGCGGCCACTCCGCCGTCGCCCTCGGCCCGCCTATCAAGAGGACCAGCAAGTTGGTTAAGAGGATTCGTGCTGTCTACAAGCCGGGTTACAGTGAGTGAACAGTGTTTTATTAGGACGTGGTGTGATGCGAGCCGCGCGGTCGCATGGAACTTGAAGACGCGTACCTAAGGTATCAAAAAATTACAATTCTTAAATCAATTTTGAACAAACGTTCTATCAAATTCCATGTGATCATGCATGCTATAATAAGTCGTATCCATTCGCGAATATATCATTAGCCGCACATAGAACTTTATACGTATAATACTGGCAACAAATATGCGATGACAGCAGGTGTATCGTAGGAACAAGTAGCCATTATGAGTCCATTTTAGGCTGAGCAGTGAATAGTGGTCGGCAAACGTGGTCGGCTGCAAAACATACTAAGCGCATGCCACTTACTCGTACAAAGCCGGACCTCATTTATGCACCCTTCATAAACGGTCAGGTGGATAGGAAACCGATAACACAAGCTAAAATTAAACGTTACTTACAACACTTTGAATAGAACTACAGAAATATTATGAAACAAAATCTTCTCCAGTTCCATAAAGTTGCTTTTCTTGTCAAATCCTTGACACATTTTGTTTATGAAAAACAAGAAAAAAATGAGATGAGTTTCAAAAAAATTACGAAATAGATTGCAATTAATTTTTAAAAGTAGAACACTAAACAAAGAAACAACGTAGGCAGATGGGTCGATAAAAATATAGGAAAAGCACTTTAAAAAGTCTTTATAGACACGATTGCGAAAAAAGAAATATCACAATTGAATCATTTCGGTTCTTAGGACCAATCTGAATTGCACTCTGTTGCTATGATAAGTAACATAGGTACACACTATACTTAGGTCTAAGTACAATTTTTCTCTCAAATGCACTTTTCTTCGTCTTACCAGATGCGACTACATATCAATCGCATTAAATATTGGCACCTCACTAACGAAATGAATTGTAATAATTGGAAATGATGAGCTAATTGACCTGAAACAGTTTCTACAAATAACATGCGATTACGATCGTGCACAAAGCCGGACCACGTGGATTTGAGCGATACAAAATTTTTGAACAGTTCTCACGAGATAATCTTTATTGCTAACTTGTCTAACATGTAATTTAGTCAGTATCACTAAAAAAGCTTGAGGTAATTGAAATAATGAACAAGAAAACGAAAACAATGCAAGAAAGAAAAAATAATTTGAATAAACTTTCTTTTTAAAC
This sequence comes from Charanyca ferruginea, assembly GCA_947361185.1. Taxonomy (NCBI): domain Eukaryota; kingdom Metazoa; phylum Arthropoda; class Insecta; order Lepidoptera; family Noctuidae; genus Charanyca; species Charanyca ferruginea. The sequence goes on along the minus strand of OX376061.1, from coordinate 27,824,635 downwards.
TCGATCAGAAATTCCAACACGGGCACAAGTACATTCGATTAGGTAAACCATTAAAGGAAAAAGGCTAAAGGCTAATCAAATTATTGTAACTATTTAGTTTTATTAGCGGTCAGGCAATCATGTGATTAGGGAAACAATGCAAAAGAAAAAAAAGCTAATGAATAAAGTCACACCATGTATTTCTGTCATAACCTTACGTAACACACACACAAACAAACAACAACAAACAAAGATTGATAAAAATGTCCTGCAATTATAACAGATCCACATTTTTATAAAAAAAGATAACATTTTTTTTATTAGAATAAAAAAATTACGACTGCGAAAAAAGTGAACTTTAAAAACCACGCTAATAGCGATTTAAATATTCGGGGCCCATTATTGGGAAGATTTGAGTCGGTCCCGATTGTTTAACGATATTGGCGTGGTTTTTATAGGTATAGTTATTCAACATTACTAAGTTCCCTTTCCTTGCAGTCGGGTAAAAAGACTATCAGTCTTAGAACCACGATGTATTTTTGATAACAATTCTGTCCACGCTACAAAACTAAAAGGAGCATAAAAATATAAATCCAATAATGATAAACTGATGATCCGTTGCGCATGCGACTCAATGGGTGACGTCATTGCACGCTCTAGTTCGGACTTGTCGCTGCCAGTTGCGATCTCTCACGTGGACTTCTGGCTACTGGTTTATCGTCAAAATTATAAATTTACGCATCGTTTCGAAGTTGTAAAAGGCAGAATTCTGGAGGACCCCGTAACGAAAGAAATTGTCTCTCTTACTGCACCCGTAGATTTCTACGGGTGCAGTAAGAGAGACAATTTCTTTTCATTTCAAAATGCTTGCAAAAAGAAATGATCATGATATTAATCAAAATCCTCTTATCTAAGTCATGGCTTTAAATGACCTTAGAAATGATAGATTTGCATGTCTCACTAACTAAAAGAAACGACGCTGTAAAATGTTATTTCACCTTTAAGAATCAATCACTGATCGCAATCACATTATTTATTTTGTGAATCGTTACGATATTCTCCAGAAAGCATTTCATTTGGTTTTTCCTATTCATTATGTCTATTTTCCACCAGACTAAGATCCGTACTCTTTGGTTTATAAATTCTCCTAATTCATGTATCATCCTCTTTCATGATTAATCATAATTCAATATAATTTGAATCCCACGCCTTCACAATAAACTTCGAGTACTTCATAGCTTGAGAATTTGCACCTGTCATGTCAGGCATGAAATAATGCTATTTTAGCTTTTTGTCTCAGGGTACTGACACAATACTTTGTTATACGCATGATATAATACCAATGACATTTTCTGCTTGAGTTATGTCAAGTGTAGATAAAACCAAAGAAATAATAAGATTTTTCTCATCATCCATCTGAATTTGTTAAGTGACTTACTATTGGTAACTTATGGGAAAAAGATAATGCTGTCCATGTTCTAATCACTGATGTCGGTTTATGTGAACAGCTTTGTGTGAGCATAGCACCACATAGACCACTATTAATTGCTGGTCCTTTTATCCGAACTACCAAAACTATTTTTTATTCAGTCTCTATTAGTTTCCAATCGAATCAATTTTGAATAAACACCAGTCTATATTATAACAACGCAATTAAAATTATCATCAAAATCTTCACCAATCCACGTAAAACGTGGCTACTGTTTACTTCGTCGGACCGATGTTTAGCCAAAATGTTTACCTTTCGAGATCCTTCGTTTTTTCCTTTGTTAATGTCGGTACTCGGGTACGATTGTAAATCTTCACAGCAACTGTTGTGTGTCTACTCGTCTCAATGGCGTCTGGTTTGCGTGAATCTTTCACAGTAGTAGTCAAAACAAGGAAGCGAGTCTGATCTTGCTTGAGGAGTTGCTTTTGCCTTCCGAAAATTACTTGAATAGTGAGTGATAAAATTTTAAATTAAAATTTCTACGACAATTGAACGCTAAAACTCCTAGCTGTAAGTCCTATGGCTGTTAACACGCCGTTCCGCCCTGCCACACCTCCATTACCGCGTCGCACTTCGCTGGCTTTACTGTCCTATTATATATTAACATACGTAACATTATTATATTTTACGATGCCCGCTATCTTTATAAGACTGTACTCGTTAGTATCATCGTGGGGTTATTGAGTAGTTGGTTGCTGCTGATGGCATGTATCAAGTAGTTTGTTTGTGGATTCCCTGATTTAGTATCATATAATATAATGCTGAATTTCATTGCGGGATCCAAGTCAGTTGTAATGTTTCTCCGGGACTCGTCGAGCTTCATTCCCTCGACGCTTTTCTAATGGTCGCCACTGTTGATTCTGCCTTTCAGGAGTTGTAGTGGTTTGGAAAGAGTGTAACGGGATTGTCACATGAAAAAATGCTGGATATTGGTCATTCATCCATTCTAATATTATAAATGCGAAAGTAACTCTGTCTGTTACGCTTTCACGATGAAACGGCTGAACCGATTTTGATGAAATTTGGTTTGAAGATAGCTTGAACCCCGGGGAAGGACACAGGCTACTTCTTAATCCGCAACTTCGTCTGCATCCACAGTAATCGGCATTCACGCGGACGAAGTCGCGGGCAAAAGCTAGTCATGATCATATTATCAGCAGCGTTATCAGAAGGGTGATGTAGGTGTTACATAGTAAATGATCAGCGGTTCAAATACTTCGTGAGTCTACAGATACATAATGTATCTAGAATTACTTCAGTAATCATTGTTGAGACTAATAGGAACAATAGTTCAGAAAATTGTCATGGAAAATCAAAAAATGAATTATTTCATTGTCCGATGATTTTATTATTTTTCACTTACACGCTTAAGAGTTATTACATGAATTATTATGCAATTAAGCATAAGTGTAAAGTAAAACAAAATCGCACCGTACGTTTAATTTTAACCATTACGGAAATTGAAGTAAAAACTATGTTTTGAGTAATTAATTTTAATTTGTAGCTTTGTCTGCAAAGATTTTATAGCTTTTAGATGATGTCATTACGAGAAATACTTATACTATTTAAGTAATGATATGACTTAAATGTGTCTCTATTTATTTATTTATTATTCACATAGCTCTTTGACACTTTATCTTAAAATATAAAATAGTCTTACAGCCAATTACGGATTCACAAACATAATCAAAAACATTTCTCATACACATAACTGTTATCTTTGAAATATTATTTTATAAAAATTAAGGTGTGCGTGTGCGGAGTTCTAAAATAGTTTCGCCGAATATCATTTATAATTCATTGCAAATACTCATTTTAGAAACATTTAGCTGGTATAAATAAAACAATATTATGATAAATTATAAGTCAAAAAGTTACATTTAACAGCGCTGTCCTTTAGGGGTATTACACCTGTTAACCCTTCTAACCGAGCTAAATACGTGTCCTAGTACAAGGAGTAGGTTCACCATAAAATGTAACTTGCTAGGATGATTTCTGAAATACTAAAAGATGTACATGTAGTAGGTTTTTAAATTAAAATTCTAATGTGATCCTGGTACGTAGGTAGGTAATTAGATTCATCATCAAGAAAGTTGGCATAAAAACCTACGCGTAATAAACTTATTAGTCATACAAATCAGATTATTCCAGTACAACGAAACTATATTTAAGTTTTTAGTGTGTCTAAAACAAAAATAGCTTCAATAAAAACGTTTATGAAAATTATTACTGTACTGAACTAAAAATGTTTCATTAGCTTTAAAATTAAAGGTGGATTCTATTTCTAATGTTAGACTGTTTAAATTAAATTCTAGATTTATCTTCACAGTTATAGTTGGCCTAACTAAACTCGCATTTTAAATCACACAGCTAACAAAAAACCTAAATCTAAAAAGGCAAACTATTTAGAACTACATAAAGTCAATGTACATCAGACTTGATTTCTTCTATATTTTCGTATAATATGTCAGACGAAAATATCACTAACTAGCACTTTGCTCGTGACTTCGTCTGCGTGAATTTTCTCAAAGATTCCTAAGTTTCTAGGGATCCAATATAGCCTAAAGCACTCAGGGATAATGTAGCTTCCTATTTGTGAAAGAATTATTGAAATCGGACTAGTAGTTGTCGAGTTAGATCGTAACAAACAAATAGATCTTTCCTCCTTATAATATTAAAAAATACTGTAATACTTAGATAAAATCGACCTTAAACATGTTAAATTCTGCTTGTATGAGAGTTTCTATGGTTGTAAACGCACCCACGATGTAGAAGAAATTAAAAGTGTTACGTTTTTTAGAGTAAGTACTTAAAGGACATAGTGTTTACCAAAATTCCCAATAAAAACTGAAATCGCCATAGCAACAATAGCGTGGCAGCAATATCGCGATCCATGGGGCCCGCGACACGATGGTCGGAGTTCGACAATGGTGTCGATCGATCTATGGGCTCGGTGGCCTCGCAATTAACGCGTATATCCGCACCCGCCCTCCTGGCCTAGGGTTGCCATGAATTATGGGTTTGATTTATTTAGATTTTGTTATTAACTTGACAAACTAAAGCATTTTTAATTCTGTCACAACTCTCCCGATTTAAAGATACTTTCCAAGTTATGTAATAAATTAATAAGTTCTTTTAATATCTACCGATACAATGGTTTTAGAATTAACATAGCAAAGGTTGAGAAAACAAAAAATAAAAGAATAGAAAAGAATAGTCGTGTTTATTCATGATGTAATATGAGGAACCTTTACAAGAAAGGTAGAACCGATAGAAAGAAAAAAAGAAAGACAAATCGTAACGTGTCAAACATAGTGTTAGTTACCAAAAACCTGAAATTCTACATGCGAGAAATTTCTTCCACCATGAGGATATACAAAAAAAAACTATACGAATAATTTGCCTCCCTTTTCCCAATACAAATAATTAATCGAACTGTGTTTAGGTACTCTTCGGGACTTATCCCACCTACCTCTCAAACCTGGCGTCCCTACTGTCCGGTTACATTAATTGTGTGTCATTGGAAGCTAAACCCGCGTAATGAACAGCTGTAATGAAAATGCATCAGATACGATAAGGTCGAAGAGACCACTTCTAAATATAATATAAAGGTAATGACGTCTAATCGTAACGTCGGTATTGAAAAGGTCGGTTGGTTAGTGCGTTGGCTTCTGCACTTAAGAGGAAACACAAGGGCCGTTTTTCCATACTAACTTAGTCCCCTGTTTCCTCCCTGGATAATGCTAGTAGCTCATTTTTTTTTTTTAAATATCCATGGCTACTATTGGCATGTCCCTATGTTTTCCTTTTTCTCATAAATTTATTATTAAAAGAGATATGAATATTCAAAAACCTAAAAAATTGGCTTGATTTTCCGCTATGTTCAAACATTCAGAAAACAAATTTGACTTGATTATATAAAAAATAGAAAACATAGGAACACGGCAAAAACCTTTCTTTATTTTATAATGAAAAAAGCAGTTAAATCGGTTAGGTTTTGGAAAAGAAATCAGGGGACTACGAATCATTGATTTTGTGTACTTTTAATAGGTATTTTCGGTCAAAGCTGCAGTTGTCTCTATCGCGCTCTGCGGTTCGTGTTCGGGCATCGCGCGACAGCAATAGATTTTACAAATACCTAATTTTCAATTCTCTAGCCCGTGGTATTTCTTCTTAAGTGAGAAAATGTTCATACTTTCCGTTCGTACTAATCATCATGGCCGTCGATTGGTCAGAGTTAAGTTACGCTGGCCGCGGTCTGTTTCTGGATGGGTGACCATAGATTTCATACCGAGACCCTTCCGTGCTCTGGACAACACATCAAACCGTTGGTCCTAACTGTCATTCGACAGTCGTTATGGATAGTCCGAAGCTAGAAAATCTGAGAACCAGTCTCACCAAGGGTCTCGTGTTACCCAGTAAAGTCGCTCCATGTAAAACATTGGCGAAAGGCTAGGCAGATGATGATGACTTTAATAATCAATGTAACTTTTTAACAAGATTAATGTAACCAGTATATTGTAAAAACTTGATTTAAAAGAGTGTCCGTGGAATTTCTTGCTCGTTCTTCTCCATAGAGACCTACCTACGTTTTAGAACGAGCAACTAGCTTCAACTTTCTGACTAACTGATCGACTCCTTGACCATTCAAAAGTGCCTGTAAATAATATAATATAATAATAATATGTGGGGACATTTCACACACGGCCATCTGACCCCAAACTAGGGAGATCCTGTACTATGGGTGTCAGACAGCTGATATATATACACAAATACATTTTTTTTAAATACATACATATATAGATAAACAACACCCAGACACAAGGCAAACACAAGTGCTCATCACACAAATATTTACCCTGAGCGGGAATCAGCTCAGCCACTGCGCCAACCGTGTCATCGTCAATGGTTTAATTGAAATAAATGCTTTGACTTTGACTTTTCTTTTTGGTTTGAGTGAACATTTTGCTCAAAAATTAAATAATAAAGAAAACTAACTTTTGCTTCAAAAAGGATCTTTCATCAATCCTCCCATTAACATGGATATCCATTATAAAGCTTGGAAATTAAAAGTAATGTCATAAGTTTCAGTTTTGACATTAATTGTTGAATTTCTTTTAAGCGCCATCATTAAAAATAACACGAAATAAATAACAATGCTCCATAATTTTTAATTGAAGACGCTCTGTTGTAGCCGTTGCGTTTTAAATTAATAAAATTACTTGTATGTACATAATTGTCCGAGTATTTTCATTAGGTTTAACTAACCCAACTAATGTTTGAAGGAATATTAAATTGTTTAAGGCGCCTTCACAAAGGTGTGTTGGTAATAACAAGTCAGTTTTAGCGTCCATAACGAATAGAGCGGGGTTGTCGGCCCTAGGATTTAGCATAGTCGAAATCAATTTGTCTCAGCCGCCTGTTACGACTTGGTCAAGCAGGTAATGTACGTACTTAGTACCTAGACAGACTGACGTTTAACACAAAATATAAAGGTTACAGAAGGACCGCTCCCGCCATCTTCATAAATAACTACCTAAAATTGCCAGGCTCAGTACGAGTGCTACTGTATTGACTCTGTAGGTTTTATTTGTGACACTGGTTGGAACTCTTTGCAATTTTTTTAAAACAAAATTTTCCTGTTCATGAAATGTCAATTACATCATTTATTCATTTTACAACACGTGACAGTCGAGATTGAAGTCTGCTTGAAACTGACTGAGAATGCCTGTAAACGTAATGTAAATGTGTGCGTGCGAAAAATGGCGGTCTGTTCTGAGTGGTCTCTCTGCTCAGGCGCCTTACGTACTTTGTGCTTTTAATTTAATAGCCATCTTTCAGGAAGCGAAAGTGACTCGTATTTGAACAAATTAGAAAAATATATTTCTGTGCATTACAAAAATGCTCTTAAACAAAATCAAAGACGTATGGAACAGTTTTTTTTTTAATATTTCTGATTTGGTTCCTTAGTTAAAGTTATTTGTAATCACAAGTATGTACCTGCCGTCATTCCTGAAAAATGGCCAGTTAATTGTAAGTCGGCCTGTATGTCCTTAATAGTCCTGACTTTTAAGTCTCTTAAAGAAATATTTTTATCCCAAGAGGGGCTCGTGCCTCAATAAAAGTCTTACGAATCGATCGGTCATGGTTAAGCTACGCTTGCCGCGGTTGGTCCGTAGATGGGTAACCATCCAATTCATATCGAGACCCCTCCGAGCATTGGAATCGACGTAAAGCCGTTGGTCCCCGCTGTCATTCCTAGATCTTTGACAGTCTTTTGGGTAGTGAGAAGTCAGAAATTCCAAACCAATAACTTAGATGTGGAGGTCAGATAGGCAATCGCTCCATGTATACACAACAGACTCCAACATCTTTGGGAAAAGGCAGGCAGATTATGATACAAGAATGAGTTTATTGCTTATTGATATCACGTGTCCTCAAATATCAAAAGCTACAAATAAACCATCCGAGGATATGTGGTAACCTTCATCTGTAACATATTCAATACCTGGATCACCACCATTACATACGTTCATCGGCAAAAAATGTTATTTGTTTATTCACGCAAATCTTACCTACCACAACCATTACAGATCTGCGATCCAATGCTATAGTAGCAATTCCAAATCCTTTAATCTATATCGTATAAAATAGCATACTATAGGTATCCTAAATCTTAACCTACATCTAAATAACATATTATATACAATGAAGCTTTTGCGAGTTAACTCAAGTTGCACCACAACACATCAACCCTCTCGTGAACCTCGTTCACCACACGCATGGCTCTAGTAAGAGGAGTCCTCGCCAGTAGGTTGGTTGGCTGGTTATGCGTTTTAATTCCAACAGCTATGTTATTCTGTAAGAACTCACTCCAGTTCTCACTTCTGATTCCGCGGTGAAAACTGTTTTAGGTAGTCTGTAATTCGATAAAAACTACGCTAGTGCCACTAAGTGACAACATAAGTGAAGCGAACTATTATTTCGTTACTATTTAAGCGAATACCAAATAGTTTTCAATTCAGTTAAGTGAAATCGGAAATGAGATTGTATTCGAAATCGCGAGTGAATTCCTACAGAATCGTACTGCTGCATTTATGCATCTTATTACTTTTCGTTAACGTATCCTCAACCACTGTTATTTTTAAAATGCAATCACGTTTTATATCCTACACACGAGATGAAAAGAGAACATATATTCATTCGTTTTACTATCAAACCGTGGAGCGACCAGACCCATATATCCAAATTGTGGAATTTTTATATGTCACATAACGTCGTCTAGGTATTTCGTCGGTTCCAATTAGACGGCGCGACGTCTGTGCGGTTCTGACGCTTACGCTTCGTTTGTTCCGTAACTTTTTTATTATTTACGTCACTGCTTTAGTGTTGCGAATACGATAACTGTTGGTATGATGCTACTTTTTAACCGACTTCAAAAAAAAGGACGTTCTCAGTTCGGCCCGTATGTTTGTATGTATGTTTGTCCGCGATTATCTCCCGTTTGGCTGAACCGATTTTGATGCAGTTTTCAGAAAAGTGTTTGTTACATTCTGGAGAAGGTTTTAGTATATAACAAACAGAAATTTATTCAGCGCTTTTTGAAAAAAACAGCAAAATATGAGAAGACATTTTCGTTTCTTCCATCTTTCCATCTTTGGAGGACTTTCAATCTCTGTTTTAACTGTGTTGCAGTTCCTTAATGGATTTGATTGATATTGCCACCGACTTCCGAAACTAAAGTCATGTGTGTTCTGTGCTAAAGTTATTTACCTATCACTTTTTAGTTTTTTTTTGAAAAAAGATTTTTTCATTAAACGAAACGTGAGTATTGTGACACATTATAGATTGAGAAAAACGGATTAACGCAACGGGCGGTGAAAAGGTGGCCGTATGCCATCGAAACTAGTCGGACGAACCCGACAACACAGTGAGTTAATCCGTTTTTCTCAATCTATAATGATGCTACTTTTAGCATGTTTCAATCTAGACATTTGGCGATAGAGAGCTAGGCCGAAACAAGTGTCACTACACTTTATAGCTATAGTATTTTCAGTCACGCTTGTTCAGCAATGCCATGCAGTTTGTTATTCAATTCATAACATATAGCGAAAGGATCTTCGTTCTAACCGGGTGTCCCACCACGACACCTCTTGTCTCAATTTTTATTATTGATGTTCATCTCATTCCTCACCGTCATAATCATTCTGCTCTTCAATCAATTTATGTATTTCAATTAGCCATATACACCATTTTCCTACTGTAATAATAGTTTTCACACGGAGGAGCGTGGCTAAGTTAAAGCCGTACAGATCGATCGGTCAAAGGTTAAGCTACGCTAAACGCTGTCGGTCTGTGGATGGGTGACCATCCCTTTCACACCGAGTTCCCTCCGTGCCTCGGAAAGCACGTAAAGCCGTTGGTCCTGGCAGTAATTTGTAGATCTTTGGCAGTCGTTATGGGTATAGTCAGAAGCCAGAAAGTCTGACAACCAGTCTTATCAAGGGGTATCGTGTTACCCAGTAACTGGGTTGTGATAGGCAGTCGCTCCATGTAAAACACTGGTACTCAGCTGCATCCGGTTAGACTGGATGCCGACCCCAATATACTTGGGAAAAGGCTAGACAGATGATGAACAATAGTTTTCATACAATCTTCAAATGTTGTTAATCACATGCAGCTAAATATTACGCTTGTGTTAACTGTATTAGGCAAAGGACCAACATTGTTATTGCGAGTGGCGTTTCTTAGGACCAAATTTTTATTATTTATAGTTTGAGCATTGGTGGTAAATAATAAAATATTATGGGTTTGAGATTTTCAACGTTGCATGTTAACGTTCTGATTTGTGTTCTGACTAACAGCTATAAAAAAAGTCAGACAAATTAAAGGCAGATGCTTGGGTCGTATTAGTGCGACCCTTTACTAATGAAGATCAGCCATACTACAAAATTACCTGATCATCTTCAGTGCAGTGGCGTGCCTAGGGGGTGAAGACTAAGGCAAGCCCAACAGATTTTGTACAGTCAACAGCAATACTTTTGCTGTTGACTGTACAAAATCTGTTGGGCTTGGGATGATCAAATTCAGAAATTCAATACGAATGAACGGAGTTCAGAACTGTGTGGCGTCGAAGTGATTCAAAAGTATGTGTGTGACCATCACATACTTTTAATAAATAAACTAGTAATAAATTATATAAATTAGTGTTAGTAAATTAGTATTGAATTTCTGATTTTGATCATTTACTTTTGCTGTTGACTGTAAGATAAAGAAAAAGACAGCACGATGCTGAGGTATTGATTAGCTCATCTTATGATCTTATTAATGCAAGCCCGGGTTTCCGGCTCCCCCCCCACCCCCACCCCACCCCACCCCGGCCACCACTGCCGGCCACTGCTTCAGTGCAATTTTACCAGCCTGACCCCAAAAATGTAGCCAAAATCGCTAGTGGGTCACTAGTTTTCTTACATACTCGTCGATGCTTAGTTAAACAAACTGGACATTCGACAATTGTCCTGGGAGACGTTTTTCCGTCCAATTTAACCATTAACTCCAATTGACAGGTTCAACAGTGCTATTTATTATCTATGTCTCTATTCTGTCTACAAAAAAGTTTGATAATGATCTGACTCCGTTCTTGCGTAATTGTTAGAAGGCTTAAGGACCGTAATAGCTAGATACTGTTTTGATATCTATTGGTCTTATTAGATGAAAGCTAGATGCCAATGAATGTTTTCGCGTATGTTGGATCATTGGTCATTTCTATAAAATATTTTATAATAGTAATATACTTAGTATCATTCTTAGAGTTGTTTCTAACAACTCAAGATTCATATCGTAAAACATGAAAGCTTTCTTTCAGCGTTTTATTGTGATTTGAAAAAAAAGAGATTACCTTTTTTAAAAACAATCTAAATATGACTTCATGATTATTTTTATGTATTTTTCATTTTTTATTAGAAAGTTGTATCGAAGGACCAAACCTTATTTTCATTATACCTCGTATTCAATATGCAATGCTGGTAGATACGAGGTATGAGGAAAATTATGTTTGCTTACTGCATTTTCCTTTCAATCCAAGCTAAAAAATCTTTATTTAAATCAAAACAGTTCACGAAGCGATCATTTGATAACGCTTGCAGGCCGCATAATAATCGTTATCAACAAATATGGCAACATTGCCAGGCCCACTTTTTGCTGAACGCGTCTGCCACACATACTGGCGCGGTCGAGGCCCGTTACTGTTCGCCATTTTATTACTATAGGCTTCTTACTCCGGATTCACTTATATACAGATAGGTCACTACCATTACAGAAGATACTTTTTAGAAGTTAACAAATTTGGAAAGATGCTGAAGAAGCCTAAGTTACCTAATTTTAAGATAAAAGGAAATTTCTCGAAATATACTAGCGTCTATTCCTAAAATAATTTTACTATTAGGTATTTATATCTAGGTGATCACAATATTGTATTTACAGTAGGTTTTAACACTATTAAGGAATTTATGAATTCTAGAACAAATATAAAAATTGCATGACATAACAATTTACTTTGACATTTTTATTTTAAGATATTGACATTTGTAGTTTAATTTAATTTGAAAATGAAGATTTAGACAATTTGTAATTAAATTATTTTTCTTTGACATGTGTTATGAAGACAATTTTTCATCTAGTACCTTTTTTTGAAATTGGAATTTAATTATTTTGTTTATATAAGAATCATTATTATTATCATCTCAAAATTTGCATGCCGAATTTAGTAGGCGCTAAATGAAGAGCTATTGTGTACATATGTTTATAAAATCTGTAACATACCATATTTTAGGCAAATAAATGAATCTATCTATCTATCTATGTAACTATATAGAAATCTTGCAGCTGTCTTAAATTCACATTTCGAATAAAATGATCTTGAAATAGTTATGTATTTGATTGTTTTACAATCGGTATCTGTATTCCCTAGTTCCTATAGTGAGCCGCACTTCCAGGTCTGTTTCAAGTACCTACCATGACCGAATCGACCAAAGCGCAGCTATTGTCCTGCAAAGCAGTTAACACCATTTATAGAACGATGTTATCAAAGTTATTGTTGGCAACACCATAAAAGTTATCGAAAGACAACGAAATTATGTATAGATAGAAAATATTGCAGGAATGCTCTTTTAAAAATCCATTTTATGTTTGCTACACTAGGCATCTTTATGTCTAGGGGACTTTGCAGTCACTACAGTGGGCTCTGATCTTGAATGTACACAAAGTGTCGAAGCAAAAATTTTAATTGATTACAATTTCATTTTATTGATTGACGCTCTAGCATAAGGGTTTGATATGACAGATCTAATGAGTGCGGAATTCTTTTCGGCGTGATGATGACTAATACGTACCACAAAAGAATCTATCTAGACGATTTATGTTATTTCTGGATTAAAAGCTTTCCAATCAACTATTTTATGAGTGGAATATCACTCACCAAAAATAACTTGCACGCTTTTGAATTAACGATGAGGTGGTTCATCTCATTGCTTTAGTATCTAGCAAGCTTTGTCTGTAAAAGAAAATTGTTGAAAGTAATTTCTAAACCATATTCATTATTTTGAAAGGGCAATTTCAATTTCGCTTAAAAATTACAATCGGCTTTATTTCCATCTTTATTACCAAATCAACTCAGAAGAAACAAAACATGATATAATGATCACATACCTTTGAAAAAGCCAAAAAGTATGACTTACATCCGAATCACATTCACACTGCATCAGATATAAAACCCAAAGTTTTTCTAGTCGAAAAACTCTTGACTTTAACACTTTAATCCTTAATCTACATCTTATAAAATAACATACTATAGGTATCCTAAATCTTAACCTACATCTTAATAACATATTATATACAATGAAGCTTTTGCGAGTTAACTCAAGTTGCACCACAACACATTAACCCTCTCGTGAACCTCGTTCACCACACGCATGGCTCTAGTAAGAGGAGTCCTCGCCAGTAGGTTGGTTGGCTGGTTATGCGTTTTAATTCCAACAGCTATGTTATTCTGTAAGAACTCACTCCAGTTCTCACTTCTGATTCCGCGGTGAAAACTGTTTTAGGTAGTCTGTAATTCGATAAAAACTACGCTAGTGCCACTAAGTGACAACATAAGTGAAGCGAACTATTATTTCGTTACTATTTAAGCGAATACCAAATAGTTTTCGATTCAGGTAAGTGAAATCGGAAATGAGATTGTATTCGAAATCGCGAGTGAATTCCTACAGAATCGTACTGCTGCATTTATGCATCTTATTACTTTTCGTCAACGTATCCTCAACCACTGTTATTTTTAAAATGCAATCACGTTTTATATCCTACACACGAGATGAAAAGAGAACATATATTCATTCGTTTTACTATCAAACCGTGGAGCGACCAGACCCATATATACAAATTGTGGAATTTTTATATGTCACATAACGTCGTCTAGGTATTTCGTCGGTTCCAATTAGACGGCGCGACGTCTGTGCGGTTCTGACGCTTACGCTTCGTTTGTTCCGTAACTTTTTTATTATTTACGTCACTGCTTTAGTGTTGCGAATACGATAACTGTTGGTATGATGCTACTTTTTAACCGACTTCAAAAAAAAGGACGTTCTCAGTTCGGCCCGTATGTTTGTATGTATGTTTGTCCGCGATTATCTCCCGTTTGGCTGATCCGATTTTGATGCAGTTTTCAGAAAAGTGTTTGTTACATTCTGGAGAAGGTTTTGGTATACAACAAACAGAAATTTATTCAGCGCTTTTTGAACAAAACAACAAAAAATGAGAAGACGTTTTCGTTTCTTCCATCTTTCCATCTTTGGAGGACTTTCAATCTCTGTTTTAACTGTGTTGCCGTTCCTTAATGGATTTGAATGATAGGGAGGTACTAAAAAGTAAAAAATAAAAACTTTTTTGAGAAAAGAGTACCGCCTTCCGACTTTTTTCATTAAACGAAACGTGAGTATTGTAACACATTATAGATTGAGAAAAACGGATTAACGCAACGGGCGGTGTGTCATCCTGTAGAACTCCTTGAGAAAGGTGGCCGTATGCCATCGAAACTTGTCGGACGAACCCGACAACACAGTGAGTTAAACCGTTTTTCGTTATCTATAATGGTGCTACTTTCGCATGTTTCAATGTAGACATTTGGCGATAGAGAGCTAGGCCCAAACAATCATGCTTGTTCAGCAATGCAATGCAGTTTGTTATTCAATACCTAACATTTAGCGATAGGATCTTCGTACCAACTGGGTGTCCCAAGACACCTCTTTTCTCAATTTTTATTATTGATGTTCATCTCATTCCTCACCGTCATAATCATTCTGCTCTTCAATCAATTTATGTATTTCAATTAGCCAAATATACCATTTTCCTACCGTAATAATAGTTTTCATACGGAGGAGCGTGGCTAAGTTAAAGCCGTACAGATCGATCGGTCAAAGGTTAAGCTACGCTAAACGCTGTCGGTCTGTGGATGGGTGACCATCCCTTTCATACCGAGTTCCCTCCGTGCCTCGGAAAGCACGTAAAGCCGTTGGTCCCGGCAGTCATTTGTAGATCTGTGGCAGTCGTTATGGGTATAGTCAGAAGCCAGAAAGTCTGACAACCAGTCTTATCAAGGGGTATCGTGCTACCCAGTAACTGGGTTGTGGAGGTCCGATAGGTAGTCGCTCCATGTAAAACACTGGTACTCAGCTGCATCCGGTTAGACTGGATGCCGACCCCAATATACTTGGGAAAAGGCTAGCCAGATGATGAGTAATAGTTTTCATACAATCTTCAAATGTTGTTAATCACATGCAGCAAAATATTACGCTTGTGTTAACTGTATTAGGCAAAGGACCAACATTGTTATTGCGAGTGGCGTTTCTTAGGACCAAATTTTTATTATTTATAGTTTGAGCATAAATAATAAAATATTATGGGTTTGAGATTTTCAACGTTGCATGTTAACGTTCTGATTTGTGTTCTGACTAACAGCTATAAAGAAAGTCAGACAAATTAAAGGCAGATGCTTGGGTCATATTAGTGCGACCCTTTACTCATGAAGATCAGCCATACTACGAAATTACCTGATCATCTTCAGTGCAGTGGCGTGCCTAGGGGGTGAAGACTAAGGCAAGCCCAACAGATTTTCTACAGTCAACAGCAAAAGTAGATGATCAAATTCAGAAATTCAATACGAATGAACGGAGTTCAGAACTGTGTGGCGTCGAAGCGATTCAAAAGTATGTGTGTGACCATCACATACTTTTAATAAATAAACTAGTAATAAATTATATAAATTAGTGTTAGTAAATTAGTATTGAATTTCTGATTTTGATCATCTACTTTTGCTGTTGACTGTAAGATAAAGAAAAAGACAGCACGATGCTGAGGTATTGATTAGCTTATCTTATGATCTTATTAATGCAAGCCCGGCTTTTCGGCTTGTATGAAGATCCCGCTACTGCTTCAGTTCAATTTTACCAGCCTGACCCCAAAAATGCAGCCAAAGTCGCTAGTGGGTCACTAGTTTTCTTACATACTCGTCGATGCTTAGTTAAACAAACTGGACATTCGACAATTGTCCTGGGAGACGTTTTTCCGTCCAATTTAACCATTAACTCCAATTGACAGGTTCAACAGTGCTATTTATTATCTATGTCTCTATTCTGTCTACAAAAAAGTTTGATAATGATCTGACTCCGTTCTTGCGTAATTGTTAGAAGGCTTAAGGACCGTAATAGCTAGATACTGTTTGATATCTATTGGTCTTATTAGATGAAAGCTAGATGCCAATGAATGTTTTCGCGTATGTTGGATCATTGGTCATTTCTATAAAATATTTTATAATAGTAATATACTTAGTATCATTCTTAGAGTTGTTTCTAACAACTCAAGATTCATATCGTAAAACATGAAAGCTTTCTTTCAGCGTTTTATTGTGATTTGAAAAAACAGCGATTACCTTTTTTAAAAACAATCTAAATATGACTTCATGATTATTTTTATGCATTTTTCATTTTTTATTAGAAAGTTGTATCGAAGGACCAAACCTTATTTTCATTATACCTCGTATTCAATATGCAATGCTGGTAGATACGAGGTATGAGGAAAATGATGTTTGCTTACTGCATTTTCCTTTCAATCCAAGCTAAAAAATCTTCATTTAAATCAAAACAGTTCACGAAGCGATCATTTGATAACGCTTGCAGGCCGCATAATAATCGTTATCAACAAATATGGCAACATTGCCAGGCCCACTTTTTGCTGAACGCGTCTGCCACACATACTGGCTCGGTCGAGGGCCGTTACTGTTCGCCATTTTATTACTATAGGCTGCTTACTCCGGATTCACTTATATACAGATAGGTCAATACCATTACAGAAGATACTTTTTAGAAGTTGACATTTTTGGAAAGATGCTGAAGAAGCCTAAGTTACCTAATTTTAAGATAAAAGGAAATTCTTCGAAATATACCAGCGTCTATTCCTAAAATAATTTTACTATTAGGTACTTATATCTAAGTGATCACAATATTGTATTTACAATAGGTTTTAACACTATTAAGGAATTTATGAATTCTAGAACAAATATAAAAGTTGCATGACATAACAATTTACTTTGACATTTTTATTTTAAGATAGTGACATTTGTAGTTTAATTTAATTTGAAAGTGGAGATTTAGACAATTTGTAATTCAATTATTTTTCTTTGACATTTGTAATTTGTTGAAGACAATTTTTCATCTAGTTCCTTTTTTTTAAATTGGGTTTTAATTATTTTGTTTATATTAGAATCATTATTATTATCATCTCAAAATTTGCATGCCGAATTTAGTAGGCGGAAAATGAAGAGCTATTGTATACATATGTTTATAAAATCTGTAACATACCATATTTTAGGCAAATAAAAGAATCTATCTATCTATCTATGTAACTATATAGAAATCTTGCAGCTGTCTTAAATTCACATTTCGAATAAAATGATCTTGAAATAGTTATGTATTTGATTGTTTTACAATCGGTATCTGTATTCCCTAGTTCCTATAGTGAGCCGCACTTCCAGGTCTGTTTCAAGTACCTACCATGACCGAATCGACCAAAGCGCAGCTATTGTCCTGCAAAGCAGTTAACACCATTTATAGAACGATGTTATCAAAGTTATTGTTGGCAACACCATAAAAGTTATCGAAAGACAACGAAATTATGTATAGATAGAAAATATTGCAGGAATGCTCTTTTAAAAATCCATTTTATGTTTGCTACACTAGGCATCTTTATGTCTAGGGGACTTTGCAGTCACTACAGTGGGCTCTGATCTTGAATGTACACAAAGTGTCGAAGCAAAAATTTTAATTGATTACAATTTCATTTTATTGATTGACGCTCTAGCATAAGGGTTTGATATGACAGATCTAATGAGTGCGGAATTCTTTTCGGCGTGATGATGACTAATACGTACCACAAAAGAATCTATCTAGACGATTTATGTTATTTCTGGATTAAAAGCTTTCCAATCAACTATTTTATGAGTGGAATATCACTCACCAAAAATAACTTGCACGCTTTTGAATTAACGATGAGGTGGTTCATCTCATTGCTTTAGTATCTAGCAAGCTTTGTCTGTAAAAGAAAATTGTTGAAAGTAATTTCTAAACCATATTCATTATTTTGAAAGGGCAATTTTAATTTCGGTTAAAAATTACAATCAGCTTTGTTTCCATCTTTATTACCAAATCAACTCAGAAGAGACAAAACATGATATAATGATCACATATGACCTTTGAATAAGCCAAAAAGTATGACTTACATCCGAATCACATTCACACTGCATCAGATATAAAACCCAAAGTTTTTCTAGTCGAAAAACTCTTGACTTTAACACTTTAAAATAGATCTTCCTTAAATAAATAACACGCGATTAACGAGGTCAATAGGATTGTGCGAAGCTACTGAAGTATATATCGGACTCACCTTTAATTTACTAAAACAGACAAATATACGTTTATGTTCTTATTCTTTCGGAGTGTGCAGATGGTAAAGATTAATGAGACAACGATTAGGACAGAGACCAGGGGTGTGATTCTGTAAGACCTCATTCTAAACTTCGAATCTGAATCCGCTGTGAGTTTCTTGATTGGCATTCTAAAAACTCAGTTGATAATTCGAATTTACACTAGCGCCACCCTTGCGAGCGTGTAAGCGAGTTGAACTAAATTGACAGGGAGATTTTGACAAATAAAGTATGAGATGACGTAAGTAGTGGCATTCTGTAAGGTAATATCCCCGTCACTTCGACGCTCAGTTCGCACTCGAACCCGATTCAAAGTGTCAAATATGTGAAGGTAATTTTGAAACTTATGCGAAGTGAGAGTGAATAGCGATGTGAGATGCGAGTTGTTGTTTAAATTTTACAGAATCGACCTACTGATTCCTCCAGAGACTTCAGTATCAGTGAAATTCAATGTCGAATTAGGTCAAATTGGAGATCGGCTCAAAGGACCACCGCCTACGCATGAAGACTTGTGTGCAGATAAACGTCAAGAACTTTTAAAATATGTCTCACAGCCGAACTTTTGATTTCCGAGATGCAAAATGTCGGTCATTGATACAAAATGCATTTCTTTTAAAATTTTCTTAAATAACAATCTATCACCTTTTAATTTCATTGAAACAGCTTCAAACCTACTCGTTCAAACTTTTTTCTTTATTGTTGTCGAAAAGGAAGCGAGCCGTTGAGTGATATGCGACATGTGACGGCACATTGAAAGCTAAAGGACATAAATACTAGGAAAGATCACAGTATAAAATAAACTTTATGATTGAGAAGACAGGGTCGGTATTGCAACGAATGTGGAAGCCAGAGCACGGTCTCTGAACTCCTAAAATAATATTCACTTCGGACCACTCACATGTTACGCAACTCACGTTATAATTAAAGCTAGGACGAAGTTTTAAGGCAAAGTTAACGCGAATCGATCGTTTGATCATCAAACTGAGGTGAGTTTTAAATAGTTTTTTAAACTAGGATTTTGTATTACGCGTCCGCATTTCAATATGAAGAAGAATATGCTGCCAGTAGCATTTTATTATGTGTTTTAAATATCCTTCTACAGAAGCATTTCCTTGGCCAGTTTTAGCAAACAAGCAAGCTTAGTTTTTATCTGAGTAACAAGTACTATCAAAGGACAATGCCAGAAACTCTATAGAACTTTGCCCCACTCAATAAAAGTCATGTGCAATATGTAGCATCTTACTGTTTATTTATTGCTGATAACTACACATTAGTATTAGTGACTGTAGAACTTGCGGTTTCCGTTTAAATCTAAAAACAATAATGACATTGATTATAGGTTAAATTGTATTTTAGGTAAAATGAGTTTGTATTTTGTGGGTAAAAACAATTTAGTATAGAAAGGTTCTATATTCATTACAATTATTTTCATTAATTTACTTTTTCTGTGCATGGGTGGGGCAGGATCTGGCATTGTCATTTGCCAAATTTTACTAACTTTTTAGTAACGTTTACAGCCAATCACATCTAATAAATAAAAATACCAACACATAAAACAAACTGCGTCTATATATGGCTCCTAAGCCATGTATTCCCTCTTACTTACATCTAAGGTGAAGACATTAATTTTCGAATCGTTAGAAAAACCCTGATGATCCCTTTAAGGAGTGGCGCCTACCTGATCTGACGATCAGAACGACGTCAGCCGCCTGTTTATATATTATTGAATATGGATATTTGCGGAAACTAATTGCGTTTACAATACTGAATTGGGAACAAAAGAATTTATATAGGTTTTTTCTTGAGAAAATTTTTATTAGTCAATGTTGTGACGACGGTTGAAATTCTAAGGTCCACACTAACGCTTTTCTCTTGAAATATTTTTCCGAAGAAAATTCTATCTTCATCTACCTACACTATAATATTATAAAGAGGAAAGATTTGTATTTTTGTTGGTTTGTAAAACTGCTGGTCCGATTACATAAAAAAAACACCATTACTGCTACATTATCCCTGAGTAACATACATATTTAGCAATTTAAAAAAATTTGGATCCTTGAGAAAAGTCACGAGTCACGGGCAAAGTGCTAGTAGCAAATAAAGCTACTGTATATTTAAATATTTAAAAGTGATCCAAGTTTTTATTGCCAGGTGTAAGAAAATTACTGTTTTTACGCTTCATGTGATATGATAATAGTAGGTAGGTTCTTTTTCCACAAATGTAATATAATATAGTGTTAAAAGAGCTTCGCAATGTATCAAGTCAAATCAAATCATTTTTTACGTTAGGTATAAACAGATGTTTTGGATACATGTATAGTACTCGGTATCATTACCTAATATGGTGTGCAAATATTTATCATATTGTTAGTTTAATTAAATAAAAAAATAAATAATTCAAAGATAAAATAATATGAAATAACATAAATTCAGCGAATATATATAACAAAGGTTTAAAAACAAATTGATACATGTCATAAACTTAACAAACAAATAAAGTAAATTAAAATAATGGTTAAAATTTAAACAAAATAAATCAGATGTCAAATTAAATTATTATAGCATGTCACACTATTTGTATTGCCATATTATTCAATGTCAATAAATTACTCTAACAACATATTTTTGTCCTAAAAATACTCCTTGATATATTATTTCTATAATATTCTATCCAGTTAAAATTCAAGGGCTAATACAGGGGGACATTAGTGACCACCCGCGCACTATAATGAGAACTGCGCACCTGTACGCATGCGTAATGGACTTCGGTAAACATCGGGTACACTCGTGTTTAGTTATTATGTCATTTATTATAGCGATGCATCGGCGCAGTGTTTTAAGATTGGGGTGAACTGAGTGCTAAGCGGACATAATACAGGAGGCCAAGTCTGCTACTTTTATAATTTCGTCATTCCAACACGATCCCATTGTCATTTTGCTAAAAGTTCGTAATCTGCTAAATTCATAATGGTCGATCATTGGTCGGTCGAATTAAAAGCAATGACCGCACAATGACGCTCTAATGGTAGGTCACTGATCAAAGGAACTGTCAATATTTTAGCAGATTACCGCTAAGTCAGTCATTCATTTGTCATTTTGTTCCAACATTCTATATAATCATTTCCTTCAATGACGTGTCAGTGGTTGACCAATGGAAAGTCATAATGACGCCATTATATTAGTAGATTACCAAACTTGTCAAAATCAACAATTACGAAATCAATG
Organism: Charanyca ferruginea; assembly: GCA_947361185.1. Lineage (NCBI taxonomy): Eukaryota > Metazoa > Arthropoda > Insecta > Lepidoptera > Noctuidae > Charanyca > Charanyca ferruginea. The sequence continues at coordinate 27,802,913 of OX376061.1, read as the reverse complement.
ATAGACCATTCTGATACTATTGTATTATCAGACTTGAGGCCCTGATCTGTATTGATTATTAAACTGCATTTGAGAGGTATGTGCCTATGTTTTATGTCAATATCTCAGCGGATAGGAATCGAAGTCATAACCGCTCTTATGCTAGTTAGATCAACTAAAAGGCCGTCGTCAAATTAAAAAACAAATAAACCATAATTTTGTATTTTAAATTTTGTTTAAATATTGATCCCTGGGTCCAAGCAAAAGTCCTATAAAGGCCAAAAATTGTATCATATCTACATATCCACCACCACCACTTCAGCTAAAAGACGTCCACTGCTGGACATAACCTCCCCAAAATCGCCACGATTGGCAGGCGGGTTGGCGATCGCAGTATGGTTGTTAGAAAGGCACAGAGAACGTTGCTGCCCATTCTCTGGTGAGTCCCTTAGTCGCCTCTTACGACACCCACGGGAAGATATGGGATGGTGCCATTCTTTACGTCCGACACCATACGGACGTATATATATCTACATAATTATACCCAATTTAAATGGCAATCCTTCATCAACATCAACAACCATCTCCAAAGCACTTGCAAACGTCATAAATCAACCAACAAATCGTAAGATAACCATCAACCAATAAAGCATTTTCCAAATGAACCGCCGACAATAAATCGGGTGCACTTTTCCCTCCATGATGAAGTGGGACGATCTTATGCTCGACATATTACGTAACCGCTGCTGACCGGGTTGCAGCTCGTTTCGGTAAAATTTACCACGTGCAAATGTCGAGGGCGAGTCGGTGTGGTACAAGGACGGAGCAGAAGCGAGAACCTTGCGTCATCATTTTGTAAGTTAATCGGCTAGATTTAGGTTAAAAAATGTATGTCTCTCGTAGGTAGTCAATACTCTAAAAAAAAGATTACTTACTAATTTTTAGCCCGCGAATTTGTTCGCCAGGATATCGGTTATCGCGGATTAAAAAGCTACCTACGTTCTTCCTCAGGGTTCATGCTATCTCCAAACAAAAATAAATCAAAATCGGTTCAGCTGTTTTGTCGTGAAACCATAACAGACAGAGTTACTTTCGCAATTATAATCGTAGTAACTCTGTCTGTTACGCTTTCACAACAAAACGGTTGAACCGATTTTGATGAAATTTGGTATGAAAATAGCTTGAACCCTAGGGAAGGACATACGCTACTTTTTTCTTTTACGAAGTCGCGGGCCAAAGCTAGTATTAAATAAGTATGAATTGGCAGTGTGTTAGTCCTTTACCGACATTTTTGAAGAACTCTTATTAGTTAAAAAAAAACTTGGAATACCTTATTTTTATACGACACGGTTGGCGCAGTGGCTGAGCGATCGACTGTTGCGCAGCGTGTTGTGGGTTCGATTCCCGCCCAGTGTAAATATTTGTGTGATGAGCACTTGTGTTTGCCTTGTGTCTGGGTGTTGTTTATCTATATATGTATATATTTAAAAATGTATTTGTGTATGTATATCAGCTGTCTGACACCCATAGTACAGGGTCTACCTAGTTTGGGGTCAGATGGCCGTGTGTGAAATGTCCCCACATATTATTATTATTATGATTATTATTTGGTCCTGGCGGACTTTCTCCAAGATCAAAGGACCAACGTGCCTGGAACCAAAAGTGTAAATACCCAATTTAAATTTATTTGTGGCAATAACCCAACGACCGTTAGTATGCTTAGTTAGGTATAGATTAATCTATACTAATATTATAAAGCTGAAGAGTTTGTTTGTTTGTTTGTTTGGTTGAACGCGCTAATCTCAGAATCTACTGGTTTAAATTGAAAAATTATTTTTGTAATGGATAGTCCATTTATCGAGGAAGGCTATAGGCCAATGCGAAGTCGGGTCGGGTCGCTAGTCTATTCATAACTTCTTGTAAAGTGTTATTAAATCTATAACAAACTCATATCAAGAGGGGCGGCGTCCCTTTTATTTAAAATCTAAACTTGACCTTGACCTTGATTACTAAACATATTTTTAAGTTCTTAATAAATCATTACTAATATACAATTTCATTGAAGTAAATTCGTGAAATTAATATCGCAGGTATGGCACTAATCTGTGTGCCCATTGCAACACAAAATCCCACGATAACCGCTGTCAGTAAATAACTTAAATTAAAATTAAAGTGGGCGATTCATATGACATTTAGAATTAATTGCAGGGCGCGCCGAACGGGTGAAAATGTCGACCGAAATAATAAAATGTCGACGAAAGTGCAATCTCTTTGTAATTAGGTGGTTACTGACGTCGAAAATAGATGTGACACTTGCTAAGATACTCATCGATGTGTATTTTAATATTGACGTTAAATAAAACACGCACCGGCGTCGACCGCATTGTCACTTATCGTCAGTTGAGACAGTGTTGTCAAATGCTTAGGCCTTATTTCCTACCTCAAAAAACAGGGTTTCTTCCATACCTTGGAAAGCACGTTAAGCCGTTGGTCTCGGGTGGCAACGTAGATCTTTGACAGTCGTTATGGGTAGTCAGAAGCTAGAAAGTGTGACTACCAGTCTTACCAATGGATATCGTGTTACCCAGTAACTCGGGTGTGGAGATCAGATAGGCTGTCGCTCCTTGTAAAACACTGGTGCTGTACTGTATCCGGCTAAAATGGACCCCAAAACAGTTAAGAGAAGACTAGGCAGATGATAAGCACTCAAGAGTAAAACCCGTCACAGGCGTAGCTATAATATATATTCATATAATTCATAGCAAGGCATATTACGATATATTTTCTATAGTAATCTTTGAGTGACCACAGACACAGCTATAATATATACCTTTATTACGTCACCAAAATATGTGGACAGATATAGCAAGGCATATTAATACCTATATATTTCAAAAATGTGAAACAAACAACGATCGCAGACGTAATAAGGGCGAAAATATATTATAGCTACCGTGTGTGGTGGCTACCTATAATATATATTATAGCTACGTATATTAATATACATTATAGCTACGTATGTGACGGGCTATAGCATCCTATTGGGGAAAGATTTTTTTTACTTTCTTTACTAATTCTTAACTTAAGATACCTAACTCAATTAAGGATATTAGCCCGAACAAACAAACTTAACTTTAATTTAAATATCAGTGACAATTAACGTATTAATATTATTTAAAGATTGTAGCATACATAATTTCCTACGTACTCCATTGCAATTCTATCAAAAGTAGGTTTATTACTATGTCATTTATGAACTATCAATCAATATTTAGAACGTGGCTAACATCGTAACATATTTATATTAATTGATTTATTATTGATTGTATTCATTAGTAATATACCTACGATATATTAATTCGAATACCACTGTAAACCAAAGTGAATACATGGCATAATTAGCTTTCGCTAAACATGAAAGCGATTACTTTTAAGACTTCCAGATTTTGCACGCTCAGTAATAAACTGACCGATTATGGTTTGAGCTCGGATTACAAAACCAAAATCTGAGTGTTTAGGTCCAAAACTAGACCAAAAACCGTACACTTTTAAGATGAAACGGCTGAACCAATTTTGTTGAAATTTGCTATAAAATATTGCTATAAAATTTTAATCCGCGACTTCGTCTGCATCCGCTATCCAAAAACTGTTATTTTTTAGTTAGGTCAGCAATGATTAAGCACGCGATTTGTCTCAGCATCAGTGTTTAAAATTATCCTTCGTTAAGTGTCCTCAGTTCCTAATACCTAACACTAAATAATTCCTTCAAGCCATTCGTCTTAACCGTAATCGTAACTAACCGGTTTCTGATTACATACTTAAATATGATACATATTTAATGACTCCATTAAAATGTCCTGCTATCAACACATCTCATGCAACTAGGCTACTTGATATCAGACGGACCTTTAAACACATAACATGAATAATTTGTAGTATTAATAGTAACTAGTAATAGACAACGTTTAAATTGAACTGCAGTTTAATACTATGATGTCACCTAAATGGAGAATTCTACAATCTCTATGACGTTTAGTAGTTGATATTATGGACACGCTATTGTATTTACGTTTGTACCGCGATCTTGATCTTTTGAAATCTAATCACACCGTTAGAAAAAGCGCAATCTCTTGTGTCCTAGCTTCCAATCAAATCGGCCTATCGCACGCGTATTGTCGGACCACAACAACAGTGGATGGGTCACCATCACACATCCATTTCGTAAACAAGACCCCTCCGTGTCTCGGAAAGCACGTAGATAAAGCCTTTGGTACCGGCAGTCATTCCTAGATCTTTGACAGTCGTTAATGCTAGTCAGAACCCAGAAAGTCTGGTAACCAGTTTTACCAAAGAGTACTTATCGTGTTGCCGGTCCGTGGAGTTTCTTGCTCGTTCTTCTCCATAGAGACCTACCCTACGTTTTGGAACGAGTAACTAGCTTCATTTTTCTTGACAATTCAAAAGTGCCTGTAAATGGTTTAATTGAAATAAATGGTTTGGCTTTGCCCAGTTACTGGGTTGTGGAGATCAGACAGACAGTAACACAGGTATTGAGCTGCATCCGGTTAGACTGGAAGCCGAACCCACATAGTTGAGAAAAAAGTCTAGGTTGATGATTTGAACATTTAAATGTGATATAAGTTGCTGTGCTCTAGGGTTTTGGTTTCAAAGTTATACTACTAATTTAAAAACTTTTCACAACCTAAATACATTCAATCTATACTATAATAATATTATAAAGCTGAAAAGTTTGTTTGTTTGGTTGAACGCGTTAATCTCAGGATCTACTGGTACGAATTGAAAAAATATTTTTATGTTGGATAGGCTCTTGGTCGAGGAAGGCTATAGGCCCATGCGAAGCTGGGTCGGGTCGCTAGTAAATAAATAAAAGAAACATTCCCTTCGAAATGTTTCTATAAAGTTTTAGATCGAGTTTCGATATCACTCCTTCAACTGGACTCTTTATATCATCATGTCCGTAAATCGAATAGTATTAGAAGTAGTGTACACGGTAGCTATAGCAGGTTTAGTAGTACCTAGTAGTAAGGCAAGTGCTCATTGCTAACGCGCGTCACATAGTCTGACCAGCACCTAATATGTATAGCCGACCTCGGTCGTGCTTAGCAGTGGTGCAAGGTGAAAGGGGTTGGCGACTTTTTTCTCCTATGATCATTTAGATATTCAAAAATAAACTTGTATTTTTTTTATATTGACTGAAGCCGTCAAATATTAAAAACGATATGATATAATTTGAATTAGCAACTTTCTATTACTTAATACGTTGAATGCCATGAAGGTCACCGGTGACTGACGCGACGCTAGTGGAGGTTATACCTTACATTTTTGGACCGGCAGTCAACGTATTAAAGGAGCATGTTTGATAAAACTCATCATACAATGAATAGAATAAGCAGTAAGAGAAGAAAGATAAATATTTAATTGTAAAAGTCTAGTACCTACAGTAGTTGTTTTGCAAAATAGGCAAGTGTAAGTATTTGTTGCTGCATCCTAATCATACAGGACAATTAGGAAACGAGACGGTAACAAGTGACAGGAAATAAAAATGCAAAACACATGCACAAACATCCGGATTAAAAACAAATGCAAACATGTTTGTAATCCATTAACTTTACGTAAGACAATTAAAATGGTTTCCTGCAAATAATTCGTGATTTTTAAGACGCGAATTGACGCGATGAGTATTTTTATGATGGAATTGTAGTTCTGGGGCACTGTTTCTAATAGTGTATTAGAATATTAAAACGTTACCAAACGTGTTTTTAACATCGCAATAATATTGGTGTTTCAACCAAAGCCTATGATTCCCGAGCACCTACAGAGCACACTTATTAATATGTATCGTAATTTCATTCACGGCACGTAGTGCAGAAGGCAATTCATAATTTGTTTCACATCTACGAGTAAATAGGTAAACAAAACCCGCTGTCGCTCATAATTGGGACCACGACCACCCGTCCTAATCAATCTAACGTTTATAGAGTTACAAGCTGACATTAACACATTAATCTTTTATATAAATAAGTACCGTTTATTTGTCATTGCTGTCTGATCTTACCGGCAAATTGCCGGTTTATTTATTTAACACTGATTGACAGCTTTATTTTTATTGGGATAGTATAGATACATGGTGGATATATGACCATTCATTTTATAACAACACCCCTTCGTGCATTGAAAAGCACGTAAACCCGTCGGTCCCGGCTGCCATTTGTAGATCTTAGACAGTTGTTCTGGGTAGTCAGAAGCCAGAAAGTCTGACAACCAGTCTCACCAAGAGGTATCGTATTGCTGAGTATTTGGATTGTGGAGGTCAGATCTAATAGGCAATCGATTCAAGTAAACCACTGCTACTCAACTGCCGACCCTAAAATAGTTGGGAAATGGCTAGGCAGATGATGAGGTTCATAAGCAAATGTATGAACTACTGTTGGCAACACAGCATTTAGTTTATGATTTATCTGCCATTACTGTCAATGTTACTAACGTCATTACTGTCATTGTACAAGAAAGCAATAAATGTAACACATGCATTTGCATCCAGTCCGCACTTTTCATTTCATTTATAATAGTTTACCTATTCAAGTTTCTCAAAAATTACTTGTTGCAGTCATGAATAAATGCTGGTCTAAAAAAAGTTCTTATACTTTGAGTGTGTGCATCAAAGCGGATATGACGTTCCAAGGTACAACAGACAAAAGGCTAGCTATTTTCCATGTCAATGTTGTATTTTTAAGGAAAACATCATTGTTAGGTACTATTTGATCATCAGTACAATAATTCAAACCATCCGGTCAAACCATTATGTGTTCTTTTCAAAGCTACATAACAGTTTTTGCGTTATGCATTGCATCTACGTTGTAAGGTCACCTACCGTCTGCTGTCAAGTTCGGTTCCATTTTCCAAAAAAAACCGGACAAGTGCGAGTCGGACAAGCCCACCGAGGGTTCCGTACATATTTGTAGGTACATATCCATACTTCTATACTAATCCATACCTACTATTCATACTTGAATCATAAATAAATAAAAAAATAATAAATAAATAATAATAATAAATAAATGCGTTTTTTGCGACATAAACGGCCGTATCTTTTTTTCTCGTTAACATAGACATAGAGGGTTGATGTTTTTACAGCATCAAGGGACCGTAGACTTTAGTATACGGTTTTAATTTCAACTCGATACCTCCACGCGTTCCCGAGATAATGGGTCTTGACAGACAGACAGACGGACAACAAAGTGATCCTATAAGGGTTCCGTTTTTTCCTTTTGAGGTACGGAACCCTAAAAACGAATTGGTTTGCATACCATTGGTTCTAGGTAATGTTTAACTTCTGCTTTAGTGTTTTGGTGATATAGTTTCAGATTTGGGGAACACGAATCTCGGTGGTATCCAGTATCTGTCTGTACAGCCTCGTTCTTACAATGACAGGCTATCGGATTCCACAATCCTTTACAACAAACTGAAGTGTTAGTAGTCAAACAGACAGCCTGTGATAGTGGAAACACTGCCTTAGATTGGTACCTAGTTACCTACGTAATACGTGGGTGGTTTTCTATATGTGTTGGCTACGATCTGCCTAGGGATCAACGAAGTTTCAACACTCAATAACTCCAGTAACAATATTACATCGGGATTTGTTTGCGCAGTTCATCGAATGTAACCCATTTCCACAGAGACATGATACAATAAGCAGATAGTACTCGCATAGTTTGCATTTCTTGATTCTAAAACCAAAACAGTGATATTGTTTTATCTTCTTCTTTCTTTATTATTTTTTCTTCTTCTTCTTCTTGTTTGACTGCTCTGATTTTTTTCTTGGTATTGTTTTATCTTCAAACTCTTTTGGTAACTGAAATTGTAATTTCTATGTTACCTCTAGTAGTGAGAGTTTGTCATCTACTGAGTCTGTTTCACCTAGCAGTTGGATCAAGTTCATGTAATCAACAGTGGTCGGTGGCAATTCAGAAATGGCCTTCTTCATTGAATGATTTGTACTTGAAATTCTTAAACCTACTGTAAACAACATTGAATTTGAAGTTTATGGTTATTCTTTCTAAGCCGACCCCAATATACTTGGGAAAAGGCTAGGCAGATGAGGCAGATGGTTATTCTTAACTGCAGCATCTCATTTGCACACATCAAAATATTTTCCTGTGTAAGAGGGAGCATAGTTTGCATTCCTTGATTCTTAAACCAAAACAGAGATAGTTTTAATTAATATTTTGGTTTTGGTAACTGAAATTGCAATTTGTTTGTGATATGAGAAGATACGTTGTGTAGCAGTGAGAGTTTGACATCTACAAAGTCCATATAACAAGTGTTTCATATAACAGTTGGATTTCATTCATGTAATAATCAATAGTGAACTGTGACAATTCTGAGATGGTCTTCTTCATTGAATTATTGGTACTTGAAATTCATAAACCCGTGACTGTTTATCAACAATAAAGTCTAGATACTGTAAGCAACATTGAATTGGAAGTTTATGGTTGTTCCCTAGAACCTGAAAAGGCTACAGTAGTCCTTTGACTGTAGCATCACATTTGCACAGTTCAGAATATTTTTCTATGTAAGATGGAGCGAATACGAGTACACTATATTTTTTGTGTCTTGAGATATTCTCGGCCAATTTACGATAATCGCCATGGTGATAATTTTCAATTAGCAAAACATTCTTAAATTCATTCTGGGACAGTTTCCAAGGGTCGTCGTTGCAGATGAGAAATCGATAAATTAATACAAAACACTTCTTGGTACCGTGGGTGGCGCTATATATTTTGGCATCTATTCCCCGTGTATCATAGCATATGAGTCACTTACTCGTATATTTATGATGTAAATGAATATACGTATTTCTTAGAAACTCAGCTTTAGACTGCGTTTAGGAAACCGGGGAACTAGGTCTTCGTGGATCTTGCAAGGTGCTATAGAATAAGCTTAGTGATAACTTACTCATTGGCTGCTGACAGAAAAGCTAGTGAAAATCAGTACCTACTTTGTATTATAGGTAAAGTCTCTTCGATACAGCAGATAATGTTGACCGCTGCCGGACCAGTAAAGTGAATTCTCACGGGAATACTTATAGTATCCTAAACCCACATCTGCATCGATTTGACTCCTAAATTCTGCTATTTACAAAATGACAAGTAGTCACCACCGCAAATATTCCAGTAATTTCTCAACTTCATTTCTCGACTTCCTGACATCTAGACTTCACAAAACCATAGACTAAACAGCCGGCCCTACTCTGTCTGGGCTCACGTAAACAGTTAAAGGGAATTCTTCAAACCTACCTAACGTTTGTAAACGGCCTATGCCTTGTTCATTTATCTTTGTAACTGCTTCCACCAAAAAAGTTTGCCTAAGTCTGTATTATTAAATATGTGGTGTGAAGTGTTGGACCTTTTTTGTGCTGTATCCTAATCAAAGTTTATTAAATTGTTTTCGATATGCATAGAAAACTGTATATATTATGTAGATTAATTGTTTAGGTTTATTTTAAGGCGATTAAAAGTAGATCATGCTTCTGTACTTCGGTTTCCTTAGTTTCTTCACTAACTTGGATGCTGTTTTAACCGATTGTTTTCTGACAAAATCTATCCACAAATGGGTTTATAGTTTGCTGTAGAACAGATTTACCAATGCTGCTATTACCCTAATTTAAATAACCGAATCTGCATCCACCAAACCAACCGCATGCGGTATTCAAAATCATTCCGTATACACACATAGTTATCCCATAAATTTTCAGTGGAAAGTGACGGACCAAAACATAGCGATGTTCACTGTTCACGTGTTTAGTTTCTGAACTAAACTTATAATAATTGATACGGTTCGTGATGTTCTGGGAAACTTGGCTCGTTGGCGCCAATATTCTGACTAGTGAAGTAAACAATGAATGAACTGAAGATTCGGCGCAGATAAAAGGTGGGTTCGATAGTTTGAGGTGAAGTGTTTAAAGATAAATGGAAATTGTTAGTCATTAGATCTCTTTTTATATTGAAGGGAATTATTTAAAGTATAAACGAACTGTGGATATAATGTCTATTTTGGTACAATTTCCCTCGGTGAACACCTTGGGATTTGCAAAGCACAAAAAATTGGTTGACAGCTCACTTCACCTAAGTGTTTACCGAGGGAGATTGTAACAGAACAGCACTGCTGATGGTAACAATTTTAAGGAATTTCTAATATATTGTTTTTTTCATCTACTTTTTATCGCTCAAATAACTTCTATGAGGTTAAAAAGCAAAGTGAGAGGACGAAGGATTCCGTACGACCGTAGAATATTTAACACTACGTAAAAAACAGACGTTTCTTGAGGCTGCCTTGAGACTCCCTTTCTTTTTTGTACTTTGTTTTATTGTTTGTTTCTATAAGGGCCATAGTAATACAATTTTCTATGAAAATTTCAAGTGTTTATCTATGACGATTCTGAAGATATACTCTGTTAGGTACTCAAACTCAAAAACGAACAAAACAAAGCATATCGTCCCAACTTCTAATAGTCCCTACTTTCCTTTCTAAACAAAACAAAGTCAAAGCATTTATTTTAAACCATTACAGGCACTATTGAATTTCTGATTTTTTTATTATTTTTTTTTGAAAAATGGAGCTCGTTCCAAAATGCTGCGTAGGTCTCCATGGAGAAGAACGAGCAAGAAACTCCACGGACACTCTTTTAAATCAAGTTTTTACAAAATACTGATTACATTATTCACGTTGCTTCTATAAGTGAAAACAATGCAAGTAAATACCAATTCAATGCATTAAAAAAAAGAATCAAGATAAAAAGATAAAAGCCATGGCAGTTAAGAGTTGACCAATCTCTACTGACAACGCCCGTTCATTGGATCAGCACCATTCAGTTCAACTATTTTGAAGGGAGCCGCATGATCCAACACACGCGCCACCATCAGCGAGATATTTGAGTGAGCATGACAAATCTTTAGTAGGTAACTTCCCTAGTTCCTATTATAATTGGAATCAAATATAACTGCTCACATTTTAGGACCCATTAGAGAAAAAAAATTGTAATCCATTCCCCAGTTGTCAACATCCCTTTGTGCCATTTGGCAGAGTTCTGTTCTGAATCCTGCTTGATATGGAGGAACGTGGAAAATATGTTTTTCTTTCTCTTTCGCTGTTCTTTTCTGATTAGTTATATTCTGATACAAGACAGATTGTAACGTTTCGTCGCGGGATACAAGACAGTTGTAACGTATCTCCGGGGCATGTCGAGCTTTATTGCCTCGTCGCTTTTCTGTTGATTCTGGTTTTCAAGAGTTGCAGTGGTTTAGGATTTATTCGCAATAACAAAAACAAATTCTTCATTAATGGCCATACCCATATCTTACATATTATGTAAAAATACATCAATTTAATGTAACTCCCTGTTATTAAATAATATTTTATTAATAGTAATAAATTTCGAAGGGTGGCGAGTGACACTTACGTGCCCAAAGTACTTATGCCATTTACCGTCATGGTCATAAAAATGTTTTGATTTATGGTCTAATTACTTACTTATATTATGTTTATAAATATCACTCGTAAACTTCTTATTGCAATCAATCGTGAGATGAAGTTTACAATGTAATCATTCATCAGCCGGAAGACGTCCGCTGTTGAACAAAGGCCTCCCCCATAGAACCTTTACGATGTCATTGGTCCATCTGGTGGGAGGCCTACCAACGCTGCGTCTTCCGGTTCGTGGTCGCCATTCGAGAACATTTCTTCCCCATCGGTTATCGGTTCGATGATGTAATCATTACATCATCTAAATATATGCCAAAGGTTCGATAGTAACGTTTTCTTGGAGGGAAGATAAAGTTTGATTCTAGGCTTTCGATATCCTCCTTGCGTCGTTTCCGTGCAGCTGGGGGTCGTAAACCTTCAGGGAATCACCTTTCCGCAGACAATGTGCACCATCTGCTTCGACTTTCAGCGACGTGAACCGCTTCGGTGTTCATCATGTTGAGTGTGGTGCTGATGGACAGTCCTGCTTATTAGGCTCCTTCCTCTAGGTCTCTTGACTTTCATTTTGCTGGTAACTATTCGCTTCTGGTGGTTATGACCATAATTACATCCCAGAAAAATCCCGTATAATAGATTGTTTCCAAACTTCTAGTCTCATTGAAAGTGAACCGTGCTAAAATTTTTCACCTAAATCCAAAAGTAAGCCGTACAATTAAATACAGAAAACTCTGTATTTTCACGTTTTGTGTTTAACCTAAAAACTACTAAAACACATGGCTATCAGTTCATACCTATTGCACCGTTTTGAATTAAGCCTAAATTCTTAATTTATGCATACATTTTAAAATACTCCTAAATACCCAGTTTTAACGGTCTTTATGCCAAGAAATATATACTCTCTACGCGAGCCTTTTTCAGTTCGATACCTAACAAGTGCCAAACAGGACTACGGCCTATTATTAATAGCCTCCGCTGTCCGTTCGTCTGTATGTCAGCGGACTGTATCTTATGAACCATAATAGGTAGACATTTGAAATTTTCATGGAGTATACGTATTTGAATGGCGACAAATAACAACAAATAAAATAAAGTTAAAAATTAAAAAGGTTTTATCATGTAGGACACATGTTTTTCCGGCGTTTTTTGCTCGACCTTTAGGTGTACAGACACAAGCATAAATATGTATACAGATTGTAGAAGTCAAAAGCAATTTTCTCGTGAAATAACTATTTCAACTTATAGATAATAGTAGATTGTTATACAAAGAGCTAAAATGACCCATTATATACGAGGTAGTTTTACTCCCGAGCTTTAGTGAGGGAGTAAATAGAAACCGAGTTTTAATGGGTTTTAGCGCCGTGTGTTACACTATACTTTTCACTACGATTGCGAGAAAATACAATATGAAATATTTTTTTTGTTTTTTCTGTAGCCGCAACACATTGCATGTGTTTGTTCTTCATTGTCCCTCTCACCGCACTGACTTCATTCACCGGTCATTCTTTGTGCAATCCATTTCTCTGTGGAATGCGCTTCCCCAGGAAATCAGGATGGCAACCAATCGCTTAACGTTCAAAATTAAAGTTCGAGAGTACATTCACAAGAAGTTGCCAGTTTCATCACAACGGTCATGTTTTCTCCATTGTTTGTCTTTTCTTTTTCTTTTTTTAATATCCGTGTAAATATCTATTTACAGTAGTATATATGTAGTCTGATGGTATATTTATATAGTATTTATATTATATATTTATAGTATTTTATTTTTATATCCTTGTAGTTTAGCTTAGTCTTGATTTAATTATTTTTTTCTTTACACCTACCACTGCGTGTCTCTGCATCACCCAAAGGTTGACTGGTAGAAAATGCCTATGGCATTAAGTCCGCCTCTGTACATTGTGCTTAAAGTGTTAATATAAATAAATAAATTGCATGCATTCTACCAGAGATAGCTGATTTTAGTTCCATTTTCAAAATGAGGTTCTTTTTTTATGAAACAGTAATAAGTCGAGTCTTTATTCATGATTATTCTACTTATGACTAAAAACTTTTTCGTTTTTGTAGGCTCATTGTCATTATTTGACACACAAAAATTAAAAAAAAAAACTTTTGCCCCTACAGAAATGCTATTTTATCCCCGCTCTGTTATGCTACAATGACGGCCTTTTTGAGCAAGAGAAGTGAAAAACCTATTTTACGGTAGTTTGGGATCAAAAACACTATTCGTAACCCCATAACATTTCAGTCAATAGTTTAGGAGAAAATCAGCTTAGAATTTAGAATGAGACCAACTGTTTGCATGTTTTTGCTCGTGACTGTATATATGGGCCGGATTTTCAAGCCTTCTGAAGCACTTGCAACAAAGAAAGTTCAAAAATGGTCCCTTTTCTATAAAGCCTTGTTCGCACGTGGAGCACGGCACGCTCTTTCAGAACTTCTCGTAAAGAAGAATCGCGTAAACTGTTTACATAACCGATGTTCCTCGTATCCTGTGTGACGTAACATGACAGAACAATATTTTATAGATTCGTTACCTTGATCGTGGTTGAATAGAAACACATCGAGCTTAAGATTTAGTATTCGCGGAATCCAACACGCCACAATACGTTGACCCGACTGTTTACATTAGATCAGAACCATTTTTATAGAACACCGTAGATACTCGTATAAAACGGAGTTTACTTGTCTAGACTAGGTATATTATATTTAGGTGAACTGGTTTTGCGTAATAACTGCGCGGGGTGTTTGTGGGTGTAATATAGGGCTAGGTAATAGCTGTTTAATCCTTGTTATTACGTATCTTACCTCTCTTGCGATTGATACACGGAACTTTTTTTTGGGCCAATGGCAAAAAATAAATAAAAAATAAAGCAAAATTCTACACATAGCCGCAAAAAAATGCATCAAAGTCAAAACATTTATTTCAATTAAATCACGTATAGGCACATTTGAATTAAAAATTCCAATTATTTAGTCAGTCAGGTCTCTACAAAAAAGAAGGAGCAAGAAACTCCACGGACTCTCTTTAAGGAAGTTAGGAGGGAAATTGATAAAAATATCGTTTAGGGCACGCGTCACGGTCGTGGGGTATTTAAAGAAGGACATTTAAAACTTGTTTTCGTAAAAAAAAACGTATAAATATTGGAACTATGACTACTACAACGTCAGATCATAATCTGAGATAACAAAATCAATCAACATTACGGATTCCTAATTTTTTTATTGTAAAATTTAACCAAAAGCACTTAGAGCTTCAGCTACTACAGAGCTTCTTATTAGCGAAAGAATTTACAGAATCGAACCAGTAAGTACCTAGTTCTGGAGATTATCCTGAACGCAAAAAAACATCAACTTTAATTTATAATATGTAGTGCCTCAGATTATAAATGTTTTATAATCTGAGTGTAGTGCTTCGTAATCGAAGTCCATTTGTATTAATTCCTCTTTGTTACCATTGTTATACTTAAATCTGGAAGCAAGCGATCAAGGTTCGAAAACAATAAGTTTCAATTAATGTTTATAATTATTTATCAACTTTTAACCACAAACTGCGGTTAGTATTCATTGTTATGCCGTCTAAAAATACAAATTAAGTTAAGAATAATTGATTAAACAAATGAATAATGTTGAATAATAGTTCGGTTCTTCTAACTACCCACATATCGTGGGAACCAAACCAAAACTGTTTGAAAAATGTGATAGAACAAATTGCAACAATCAACAATCCAGTCGCATATTACCACCTGTATATAGACAACGAACTATTACGCACAACACATTACCTTCTTATATTAAAGTCATTTATAAGGACATTTATTTTTCATAGAACCGTGAAACAAAGGAAATAAATCATTCGACTAATTGTCTATTTATGTTTATTATAAAGACGTTTGCGAAGTATTTGCAGATGATGTAATATTTGAAGAGGTGACAGACTGCAGACAGGTGTCAGAATGTAACTAATCAATCTTCGTCAACTTCAATCCAGTGGGGATTAGAGAAACAATAGAAGCAATTCGTGTGTAGGTAGTTTATTAGGGTTCGTGCCCACTCCACCCGCTTAGACTCGACCCGAAGAATAATACCAGGGCCTCAAGTCTGCTATTACAATAGTGTCAGAATGGTCTATCATTGATTTCATAATAGGGTATTTTACTCTATACGAGAAAAAATCTATAAATATGTTACTGAGACAGTTTAGGCATTAAGCAGTCGGAAAATGTAAGTTTTAGTCCATAAAATAACAAAACATTTTTTTAAATTCAATTCAAAGTTTTCAGTATTTTTAATCTGTTATAAAACACCGTGAAATAGTAGCGGCCATGTTATTACGCCATACGGCTGTGTAAACAAAAAATTGTCAACTGTCAGTCAACCGATTGGCGTAATATATTATAGGCTTTGTACTTTTATTATTTTCGTAACCAACGTATTTTTTTCATTATTACACCTATTACAAAATATGCTTTTAATTATTTTTAAATGATATACAATTATCATATTTAATATGAACTCACTTGATACAAAACGAACTGACGTCATTTACGCTGAGCAATATGGCGTCCAGTAAAAGGCGTTTTCGTCAAACTACTAATTTTTATGGCACTTATCGATTGAATAAAAATTTTGTGTTTTTTTTGGTGGCATATTAGCACTACAGAATTTCATTGAGACACTTTTCAAAAATGGGTGTAATACCCTATTGTGGATTTTGACAAGTTTGGTAATCTACTAATATAATAGCGACATTATGACTCCATTGGTCAACCACTGACACGCCATTGAAAGAAATGATGTAGAATGGTAATCTCGTACAAAATGACTAATGAATTACTGACTTAGGCGGTAATCTGCTACAATTTTGTCAGTTCCTTTGACCAGTGACCTACCATTAGAACGTCATTGTGCTGTCATTGCTTTTAATTCGACCGAGCAATGATCGACCATTATGAATTTAGCAGATTACGAACTTTTTGCAAAATGACAATGGGATAGTGTTGGAATGACGAAATTATAAAAATAGCAGACTTGGCCCCCTGAATAAAAACGTCGATGTACAATCAGACTAATAAGTGTCGATTTAAAACTTGTACCACAGAGAGTGTCAAATTTAAATAATGTTTGGATAAATAAATCAATAATTAAACAAGTAAGTACTTAATCATTGACTACTTGGATATTTTTTTAATATTCTTATAGACTTGCGTTTGACCGCAACTCTCAACTCACTCTCTCTCAACTGAACTAAGTGATGGTTCGGCGTAAGGTAGCGCAAGCTTGCCTAGGAAATTAAATTATGTATCATAAAAAAATATTAAATGTTCTTAATATAATGTTTATTTAGAGCTAGGCTTTATTTAGAATTAAAATATTACTTTGCCTAACTGTACAAATGGCACTGAATTGGTAGTAAAACATCTAGTATTCTTTGGGTCGAGTCTAAGCGGGTGGAGTGGGCACGGACCCGTTTATTACGTTTAATTCTTATTGGTGACGTAAATGATGATATGTTCCAGTGGCACCCGCCTTCTCATGCAAGAGGTTGCGAGTTAGAAATCGGGCAAAAGTACCAATGTAACATCATCTGGTTAGCCTTTTCCCAAGTATATTGGGGTCGGCTTCCAGTCTAACCGGATGCAGCTGAATACCAGTGTTTTACATGGAGCGACTACCTATCGGACCTCCACAACCCAGTTACCGAGTAACTCGATATCCCTTGGTAAGACTGGTTGTCTGACTTTCTGGCTTCTGACTACCCATAACGACTGCCAAAGATCTACAAATGGCAGCCGGGACCAACGGCTTTACGTGCTTTCCGAGGCACGGAGGGAACTCGGTATGAAAGGGATGGTCACCCATCCACAGAACGACCGCGGCTAGCGTAGCTTAACCTTTGACAGATCGATCTGTACGGATTTAGCCACGAGCTCCTCCAAGTATCAATGTAACATTTTCAATAACAAATTCATTTGTACTTTTTAAAGTCTTAGATATCACTGACATGGGTGAAGGAAAACATCGTGATAAAACCTGAACTTGTATAATTAATAAAAGTCTGAAACCACCAGTCCGCCCTGAGCAAGCGAGGTGATCATTGTTTCATGCCTTCTCATTATGAGAAGAGGCTTTAGCTCCGCAGTGGGACAATAATAGACTGGTATTATTAAATGATGATTATGAAACATGTCAATGTTTAAAAAAATTGTTTGTCTGTAAAATCGGTTTACGGACGATAGTTTCACGTGATAACGTTATAAAGAAACATAATGACTAACATATTTAACATAAGCAAATAATGGCTTCCGTCGAGGTGGGCGGAGCTTATTGCTTGGGCCTATCGTGCCTCTCTATCGCTTGTTGCACGCTCAGGCTCAGGCGGAACGTGACACTTTTTCGTGCGTGCAGTCGGTGTTCATCGATTTATAAGACGTTATCACGTCAAAAATATTTTGTTGGAAAACGCTGAACAAAAACCCGCACAACACAACAGTGTTAATACAATTGGATTGGATACAAGGGGCTCGTGGCTAAGTCAAAGTCGTACAGATCGATCGGTCATGGTGGTGGATCCCTCCGTACCTCGGAAAGCATGAAAAGCCCTTGCTTCAAACTGTCATTCGTAGATCTTCAATAGTCGTTATGGGTAGTCAGAAGCCAGAAATTCTGATAACCAGTCTTACCACGGGTATTTCTTTATCTAAAAACTGGGATGTGGGTGTCGTGGGTGTCAGATAGGCAGTTGCTCCATGTAAAAAACTGGTATTCAACTGCATCTGTTTAGACTGTAAGAAGACCCCCAACATATTTGGGAAAAGACTAGACAATTTGTTTGTGGACTGTATTCTTGTTTTAAAAGAACTGCTAATACCGCTATAAAAATGATAGCGATGACACAGATAAAGCTAAAACCAACTGCGACAACAGAACAGCAATTTCTCACTGATAACGATCATATTCAAATCAAAGAGATAAATGATCTAAAATCACGTTAACAAGATAATGCGGGGTAATTTTGATGTGTGATGTATTACACGCCTCGTGAAGTGGGTGAAGGTTACGATGCAAAAGGTTAAAGGCTCGATATCCAAGATCACTCACTTATGAGTAATATACAAGTTGTAGATGCTATGGAGAATTTTAACAATGACTTTTACAGATACCCATTATTTTTATAATAAATTTAATAGTAACCTTCCTGAATAACTCTTCTTTCTGTTCAGTAGTTTATGAATTAGGCTCAACAAACACAAAATCAGAGCGGCGGGGAACGTAATGAAATCCATACTTCCATATCCATACTTCCATACTAATTACAAATTTACTAATCCATACTAATATTATAAATGCGAAAGTAACTTTATCTGTTACGCTTTCCCGACGAAACGGCTGAACCGCTTTTGATAAAATTTGGTGTGAAAATAGCTTGAATCCTGAAGAAGGACATAGGGTACTTTTCAATCTGCGACTTCGTCTGCATCCGCGATAACCGACAATCACGCGGATGAAGTCGCGGACGAAAGCTAGTTTAAAAAAAAAAACAGAAAAAATACCTTTAGAAATGTCAGTTAATGTACACTAGCTTCTGCCCGCGACTTCGTTCGCTTGGAAGTTAAGTATACCATAAAACATAGCCTGTGCCACTCAGGTGCTATAGTCTAGCTTTCTATCATTGAAATCTTATTTTTAATTGGACCACTCTTTTCAGAGATCACCTCTTCATCGTCATCATCTTCCTGCCCTTGTCCCATGTTACTTGATGTCGGCGCAACACGTTTTCTTGTTTCTATTCCATCCTGCCAAATGTCATGATATCACTGACTTCTGTATCATTCTTCTTACAACTCATCCATCCATATTTTCTTTGGCCTTCCTCTTCCTACCCATTCATCTAGATCACCTCTTATCAACAAATAATTATGTACAATTTTATCTCTTTGTAATATCAATTTAGGTTTCATAGAAAATGACACACCATTGGTTAATAGAGAAAGATGAAAGCCACGTCACTCTATTTCAAAAACTTTCTAGTAAAATTGATAATTTTTGTTCAGCAGATATACGACCCAATTATAAAAATTGCGAAAGAAAGAATCAGATTTATAACTTCCGCTGAAAATATCAGGTCAACGTTCTTCCAGCAATATTGTTGTATAACTTAGGTTTTATCTTGATATAAATTTCATCTGGTCGAAGAAAATTATTTTCCAAACGTATTTTAACCTTCACCTCTTCAAAAAAAATAAATACCCAACGGTAAGGGAACAAAAAACATTTTTCTAAACGAAAAGAGAAGCAATGATTTGTAAAATAAAAACATGTTTTGATATTATAAAATGAATTGAAGTAAACAGTAAAATAAAATGTTTTTCGTTGCTACTCCTGTAGTAAATTCACAGAAAATCGGAAAATTCTCTGAACAAAAACGACAGATGTATCATGCAGTATAGAAACTGACTTCCAATGTAATGCGCGTGTGTCCAACTGAAAGTGAGTCGAGTCCAGACAATTTTTTATTTAGTACTGGAGACATGCCAGAGCAGTTTACCATTAAAAATGAAGATTTAATGCACTATAACTTGGAAATGCATAATGAAATGTCCGCCCCAACAATAAAACGTAACGCTACACAATTTTCCTGTCTGTGATATAACTGGATATGTTAGTATTGCACAACTAAATTTTAGTACCAACTTAACAATTGTTTACGAATTCTAAAATGAAACTAAAAGTATTTAAGTACTTACAATATTTTTGCACACAAACATAAATGAGGTTCTTTGATCCTAAAAGAATACGCACACGCATCGATCACACGAACAGATATTTCCTTTGCAATGCACCACATGTTATTTGCTTTTCCCTATCGTTTACAAGACGTTTCTAATGATCATTTATGAACATTTTTGTGACTATCAAATTCAACATAGGCACCCAACTCAAAACAATTGGAAAATGCTACCAGACGGTTTCACATGGTATTGTATTAAGTAAACAACGTTGTTATTTTATTTCTTTAAATTGCACCTCTCGCTAAGAAATCACTAGAAGTGGCTACCGCCAGAAAGTACTCTGATCAATGACATTAGTCACGCTTCTGCCAAAGCAAATGAAAAACTAAAACATTGGCAAGTGCAAATTCAACAATAGATGAGTTACTCAGCCTCGCGAATGACTTGTTAGACTTATTATTAGATCCAGTCAGTAGTAGCTTTAGATGCGTTCGTGTATTTTTAGCTAAGAATGTTAGTTTAGACGATCGCTATAGCGCTTAACACGATGGAGTCGGTAGTAGCATGTAGTGATACGGATGAAGAAACGGCATTGATTCTTGCTCTACAGTCCGGCGTGCATCTGTGGTCAACCTCCAACATTCTGGCTAACAAATAACAAACCAAACTAACGATTTCAGATTCTATTAGCAAACAAGACACTTTTGAATTGAAAATGCTGTTGCTGGGGTTCAACTTGGGGCTGGTTTATTAAGTATTGACGATGATACATGATTCGACTATAAACTAGATAAACCTTGTTAAGATGACGTCGTGTCTTCTTCGTTCAACATTGTACCACTTTTTAGTAACGATCAAATAATGCTTTAAACATATACCGGAGATACTATTTTTACTGTTACAAGACACTCAATCAAAGGCCTAATATTGTTTTCTTTCATATAGAAACATGCGTGCCGGCGTTTTATTTAGTCTGACACCTACACTCAGGTACTCACGAGATCGTTAGGCTAAGATGTTCCTTGAAATATTTCTTTTGTAGAAATGTACTGCTTCAACTCCTCGTCAATCTGAAGAAAATTATGCCCTCTATTTAATCATTATCTTCTTGTTAACGTATTCGTGTGATTTTGATAAGACAACATTAGTTAGCACTTACAAAAGTTTTGTTCTTGTCCGCTTAATGAAAAGCTTGAAAATGAAATTCTGATGTTTATAATAAAAACACCTGGCGATAACTATCCACGTGATGTTTCAGAGCGAATGTTACGTCACAGAGCTATCGATCGTTAAAATAAGTATAGCAGATGTTCTTCTGTTTGTACAGATGTCTTCTACGTGATGTCGGTGCAACTTCATTCGATACAATCCCCATGAACACTAACCTGTAGGCGATCCATTCTCCTCATGTTAATCTTAGTAAGTTATCTACACAATTTTCTATAGCATTCACATTCATTTCTGGATTCCATATCTTCAAAATCATTAATGTTTCAATCAACTGTACAGCTTTCCCATAAAATGAATCACAAGTACCCATCAGCTCGCTCACATTTACGTCAAAGTTCATGTGGTCCGAAGCAGTCAAAAGTCAATTTGAACTGCCAAACCTACTGTTTCTGTTTTATTTACTTATCTCAGTAGGTAAACGGGAGATGATACTTTTCGTTTCATAATTTGTACTGCCATTGAATACTGACCTTAAGAAGAAATTGTTCGAACAATAACATTTGATAGAGATTTAGAACTTCAAATATCAAGACGAAGCGACTAAAGGTTTTCGAGTTTACCAATTTCGTCAAGATTTTCTGTATGAATGATACTGGTAAAAGGAAAGGATCATTCAGAAATCATTGTTGTAAAGCATTAAACGTTGTCACATAATAGATCTTTATCATACAAAATACTGTTTAACTTCTAAGACGGATTGTGGGAACAATGTAGCCACGAATCTCAGATAATACTCGTACATAATTATACATACATGTGCTAGAACACTTTGGAAGCGCATGCTAACACCCGCCCACCTCCCTGAGTTATGTGCTGCCGACGGATCAAAGAGCCGGAGCGATGTGCGTAAGGCGCGTAACTGAACATTCCTAACCTCATGAAAACCACGTGCTTGTATGTCGATAAACTCTTCGCATTGTAGTATAATCATCGTTAGCTGAACCTTATTCAATTTTATTAAGGTCAGTTTTCAGGAGTATTTTAGTTTTAATTAAATTTTTTTCTGCGTCTGTTTTTCTTTTCATATTTCTGTCATCTTTCCAGCTACAGTGCAAACTCCATGTAACGTCACTCGATTTAACGACAAACTCCCTAAAGCGTCGAAATCACTTGGCTTTGGTTGGTTTAGTTTGTCTTCCATACAATGATACACTTTATATAACATTACACCCACTCGTAATAAAGACAACAATTTAATAAAAAGTACCTTTTAAGTTGCTAAAATTAGTAAAAACTGCGCAGCTGTTTACGATCTTTTGCCGAACTTTCTAAGAAATTCGTTCTTTTGTTTACAAATTGGGATTGCTTGCATGTGTAGACTGTTGTTGACCATGATTAATAAGCAGAAGTCATGGATTATCTATACGTTATCATATTCTTAGTTGATACTACTTAGTTACTACTAACACTAGTCTGAAATAAACTATTTCTTTTTTTAATTCTGATTTTTCTTCTCTCTATTTAACAACAACTCTCTATAACGACTTAAAATGCACAGTCTCTTCAGTGTCGTTTTAAAGAGTTTACACTGTATTTTAGCCGGATATGATGGGGTTGTAAGGGTTTCATTTTCTCTCTCTTTCTCTATGTATACTGTTCCTATTATAAAGATGTTATCTCTTTTCTTCCATTGATGGAAAGCTACACTATTGCTAAGAGTCATATTAGGATATGTTTATCATTTATTTGACTTGAGTGGTTTTTATTTAACTAGCTTTTACACACGACTTTGTCTGCTTGAAATGTTTAATGTCAACAACGAATCCTGCGTGACAACGTGTCTGCCTATAAATTACCAATCTGCCAAATGACAATGCCAGATCCCGCCCCACCCATGTACAGAAAAAGTAACCCATGAACAGAAAAGGAAATTAATGAAAATAATTGTAATGAATAAATAACATTTCAATAGTAAATTGTTTTTCTATAGAACTTGCGGATTACGAAATACCTACCCACAAAATACAAACTCATTTTACCTAAAATACAATTCAACCTATAATCAATGTCATCATTGTTTTTAGATTTAAACGGAAACCGCAAATTCTACAGTCACTAAGACTAATGTTTAGTTATCAGCAATAAATAAACAGTAAGATGCTACATATTGCACATGACTTTTGTTGAGTGGGGCAAAGTTCTATAGAGTTTCTGGCACTGTCCTTTCAGCTTTATATGTCAAGTAGCTAGCTGAATTCCCCCTTAGGGGAGATCTATGCCTTGCAGTGGGCCTCTAAAAGTTGATATGATGATGATGATGACGATGATGTCAAGTAGTTCCGAGATTTCATGTCTTGTCAGTGAGTGAATTTTCACTTTTCAAATATACGTAGCTGTTGTAATATAACATATACCTACATAATATAATTTGATAATCTTCGTGAAATATGAAATTGTAAGGCTTTAATTGGTAAATGCATCATGGCGAAGGAATATAATTACATAGTTTAAGGAACAATTGCATGTAACAGTACTACATAATTATCATCATCCAAATTTCTTACATAAAAAATTGTGATATTCTTGTGAATAAGTCAAGAGCAAAAAGCTCCAGTTCTATACTTAGGTATTTTAATACAGATTTCCTCGGAAACTTAAGTTTTTTCATCAAAATGTCTAGTCTTAGATTTTGTTGAAACAAAAACTGTTAACTATGCTATAATTAGTGGAAGTTGGGATATATTTTAAATAACTGCGAATTTTTCAAAATTAATATAATCAAGAGAATTTAATTTAAATTTATCAAACTGTAATAGATGGTCATACGGTGCTAACAATAAGCTTTCCTACAGATCCATTTATTTATTCAATAATCTTGTCCAATACGTTACGTCATCATCATCATCATCATTATGGCAACCTTTAGACGCCCACTATTGGGCATAGGTCTCCTCCAGACCTCCACTAGTGTCGGTCCCGCGCCGCGTTACTGAGTGATACGAAATAAATACTCTGTAAACTGTATTTCTTTATTCTTTCCTTTCTCTCATCTGCTTTATACTCCTGTTTTATTCATGATTTGCATCACAAAAATAATGACTATTTCTAAAGCTAAAGAATATTTACATCTCTTTAAATTATCGCATTCGCCTCTAACTTGCACAGGTACCAATAGCAAAAAAGTGCTGCCACGCTCCGCTGCATCGACTATCGATTTCGTTCACACCAATGACGTTAATTATGTTTCTAAGAATAAAAAATCAGACACTAGTAGAGAAACAATAGAAACATTTGTATTTCGTATTTGTTTTAGCAAGTGAAAAATGGGTTTGACTAATTTAGAAGTATTCATTTCAGTCTAAGACAAACTTATCAATACAGACAAGGCAATTTGTGGTAGTTTTATGTAAATTGGCATTTAGAACCTTGATAACAAAACTAAAATTAGCACCTACATCATTTAATTACGAACTAAAGCTGTTTATGATGTTTATTAATCGCCAATCGTAAATACAATGATTAGAATCTCATTACGGCTATGAAATACATTGTATTATAGGTCAGATAACTTGATCATTCTAGTAAGTAGTAGTAAATAGTATCAAATGTTTATATATTTCAATAATTATCATAACAACTGTAACAGTTTATTTAATATGAGATACGAAGTGCTCACATTTATATATGTATTTGCCTCTAGGGTGCTGGCGACATTACATGGTGTATGCTTATTCAATATGGTATTAGTGTGCCTGACCCAAAAACTACGTACGACTGAGGGTAAAACCAACCCAAACTCTGAACAATGCGTCCTTGGAAACTGTAAATGCAAAAATTATTCAACAATATCAACCACATGTACATACATCTTAAATATAATCTCAATTTTTAATTTTGTAATTACTTCTTCTTTTCGAATCGATGGTTTTCCTTTTTGTTAGACTACTTGGGCGCAGTAGGGCGTCATATTTATCGCAGTATTAGTGGCGTTTTGTATATCTAAGGTTGCACTGCACCTTAGAAGATATATATCCTCTAAGGTGCAGGTGTAGGGGCACTTTGGGCACTGCATTAAGTGGGCCATTGTCTGGTTAGGATCACTGCACTCATACTGGGTGTCAATGGGACATAATCCAAACTAATTGTAATTACTAAGTTGCAAAGTTACACCACTGCTACTTATAGTCTATCGAGGTGACTATTTCATACAAGAGGAAAAAAGACTGCACCCGCTTCTTCCACGAGCTTTGCAGCACAATCACAGGCCGAATGAATTATATATATTTATATTTGAGTACAGAGCGTAATGTGTGTTCTTTGCTAAAGTTATTTATCAGTTTTTTAATTTTTGAAGGTTCACTTTTTTAAGTCTTTTCGAATCGATCGAATCGATGGTTTTCCTTTTTGTTAGACTACTTGGGCGCAGTAGGGCGCCATATTTATCGCAGCATTAGTGGCATTTGAATATCTAGGGGTAGGGGCACTTTGGGCACTGCATTAAGTGGGCCATTGTCTGGTTAGGATCACCGCACTCACACTGGGTGTCAGTGGGACATAATCCAAACGAATTGTATGCAAAGTTAAACCACTGCAACGTATAGTCTATCGAAGTGACTATTATAAACAAGAGGAAAATACCAATCCATCACCTAGCAATTAGTCCGTCTACAGATCCACCTACACGTTAAAACCTCGTCAAAATCCCAACAACATGGACTCGTCTGGTGATATAACATTGTTGTGACGTGTTTTTTTCAGCGGAAGCGACCGTGAGTAGCGGCTGACTACCGAGCCAGTCGGTCGGCACTAATTACTGCGCCTGCGCCGCCCCGTGGTGGCGCTACGCTAATGATTATGATTTTAATTGACTAACCACTAGTTGTGAATTGCTGAACTTGAATGCAGTGATTTTTGTTTTAATAATGCTGTGGGTTTACGCTAAATGGAAATAATAAATTGTTCATTCATTTTGTTAATGCTGGCGATTTTCTACGAAATACTACACTTATGACCATCATTCTAGGTTTTTGCTGTAGGAGAATTATTGTTTCACAAGACGTTGATAAGTAGTAGGTACATAAATAAATGTTAGGTACTTTGTTTTTAGAATTTAGGCGTTAAGGATAAGACAATTTTAAATGCAAAGCAAAAATAATAGACTATAGTAAATCAGAAATGATGGATGTATAGAGAGAAATGTAGGCAGGTCACGGACTAGAAAAAGAAGAAGGACTCCACGCCACGCATACCGAAAGTGAGGCACCCTAAGTAAGCCAGACCGCTTGTACAAAAATGCTCGAAAGTACCGACCGTACCGATCTATGTGTGCGTCGGTGCGGCGTACTTAAGAGCGCCCAACCCGTCATATTTCCCATACAAACGCTCGTACGCGATTACGGCGTTATAACAAATTATTTTCGAAATATTTTTAACACACAGGTAGCTTGTGGTTTAAATCTAGGTTTGTATGAAGGAAAAATAAACTTTTTTGAGAAACAAATTCAGTAAACACGTCCGAAAATCTGTTTTTTTTGCACAATTTTATCGAAACTTTGGCCGTTCATAATGCACTCATACATTGAAAAAAAGCTTTTTACAAAAAAGACAACCGCCTTCAAAAAGTGAAAAATAACTTTAGCACAGAACACACATTGACTTTAGTTTCGAAATTCAGTGGCTTTGTTCTGTTTGTTGTTTTGTATTGCCACCGACTTCCGAAACTAAAGTCAATGTGTGTTCTGTGCTAAAGTTATTTTTCACTTTTTGAAGGCGGTTGTCTTTTTTGTAAAAAGCTTTTTATTTTCCGCTTTTTAGTACCTCCTTCTCATTCTAATCTATTAAGAAGAGATTGAAAGTTAACTACTACAAAGATTGATGAAACTAAAACGTCGTCTATGTAAAATTTTTGGGTATTTGATGATTTTTCAAAAAGTGCTGAATCAATTTCGACCATATGGGACCACCCCTGAAGCGTACCGTATCTATAAAAAAAAGAATTTTCAAAATCGGTTTACGTTTGCCTGAGAAATCGCGTAACAAATCGCGCACATACTTAATGCAAATTTAAGACTTATACGGTTTTCTCATGGATGCCATGGTCAGAACTGGACCAAATTAAAATGGGACCACACGGGAAGCACTGGCTTCCAAATAAAAAAAGAATCATCAAAATCGGTTCACCCAGTCCCGAGAAACCAAGTAACAAACATAAAAAAAAAAGTACAGACGAATTGATAACCTCCTCCTTTTTTGAAGTCGGTTGAAAAGTAAAAAAAAACATCGTCATAGAAACCTTGCACATGTAATGGACATTCTAAATTACATACATTTTTACCAAAAACTTGTAAGGCTTTTTTAAAAACACGTATGTCCTAGAACAAGTTTTGTGAAAATTCCGCGCGCCAATTTTCCTGTGATGATATCGCGTTCTCACTCACTCGTTTGTTTTCGAGCTTTGCGTTGGTTGAAACAAAAAAATTTTTCAGTCACGCTCGCGTTGAAGTTCGTTCGATGGGGAAGGGCGCTCTTAAGGTGATTCACTTTCAATATGCGTGGCGCGGAGTCCTTATTTTTTTTCTAGTCCGTGAGGCAAGTATAGAATTTTCTTTAATATCGATTCTTGTAATCAGCGACATTGTGGAAAATCATTTCAAGCCAGCAAGTGACCTCACGGCAAATTCCTAGTTAAAAAAAAAAAAAAAAGCCTTTTATTTCACACCCAATAATTAAGTAATACATTTTACAAATTTAATCTTTTTTTTTATATTATAATTAATCAATATACTTAAAAGTGGAAATGAAAATCATCATGCATTGTATTTTGAATATTATTATTATACATTTTAAATATTTTTGAATTGGTTTATTTATAAATTATTGTTATTGAATTATTATTATTAAATTATTTCTTTTTAAAATAGCGTGATCCCCTCTATTTGAGGGTAAAGGCCTCCAAAGAAATTCCTAATTACAGCTTATTTATTATTTTTTGTCGACTTTTTGCAGCTAGCAACACAAACAGTGTCAGACTGATAATTAATATTAATGGCTAGCAAAGCTTTGTTTAGAAAAACATCACTAATGGTTCATGCTAATTAATAGTTTCTTTTTTTACAATCACGAAGTTTGTGAATGTTTGTAAGCACTTGATGGTAAGGACAGCGAAACGGTAAGTAATTGTTTTGATTCGTGGATTGATATATTGACATAATATACGCATACTTGAAAGGGGTAAATGTCCGAATATGATAAACAAATAGAGGAATTATAAAAAGAAACTCATTAAAACTTAGTCATAGGCGCTACTGTTGTTTTTAAACAACAACTTTTTTTCTATTATTGGATGTCTACACAAAACGAGGAGTATACTTACATTAAAACGACTACTAAGTACTTAAGTACCTAGTAGTTGTTTTTATTTACAATTTTCAGCTCAGTATCTGATTTGATGGTATTTAAAAGCTTAGAGTAAAAAATGCTAAAGTCCTATATTATATACCTACACATCAAAAAAATCCAAAAATAAAAAATTGAAACAAATAGGTAACTAAATACATAAAAAAAAAACAAATACATAAATAAAATATTAAATGATAATAGATAATAAAATCAGCAACGAAAAATAAAATCTATTAAGAAACAAACATCAGTATTGGTGTAAGTACTTACGCTGTTCTGCACTGCATTATGTAGTACTATTAAGTATTCTGCACTGCATGCCACATCTAGTAACAATCTTTACCTCTATCCGTGTTCACTTGGTTGGTGATAGAGGTTTTTGTGTCCTACATATTTTTTATTTTTTCTTTCTTAACAAGTAACTTTTAACGCTGTCTCTGTACGTTTATATTTATTTAATTGTTAAACCTAGTTTCTCAGTACGTGAATTATTGTTAATTCTTATGAGAAAATAAAGTTCTTAAACCATAGAGTACGCGTCAATAATAAATATTTTTTTCGCAAATTATATTAATTACAAATCATTAACATAAATCTCAAAGTTCAAAATATACTTAATCCGTTAACGCCATGTTTTCAATAAAAAGCTACATGTTTTCATTGAATAGACAGATACCTTAGAACATTTGAATTTCGCGATGCATATAGTGCATAATTAGTGAATAAACATAATGGCCATTTTCCGACACTTACCAAAATAAAGATAATTTTTCAGTACCCAAATGAAGCATACTTCAACTCCAAATATCAACTGATCATTCTAATTCCAAACTAAATCACTACTTATATATCGACAGCAGATTTCAACGCAGCACTCGAGATCGCACCAAATAACAATATTATCGAATATCATTTGTCGATAGCGCGCATCACTAAACTGCTAATAACAGTTGAGCAGCCGACACAGACGTACTTGAGAAATGAATCATACAACTCGTGAAGTGGTTGAGCGATGGATATAGGGATATCCCTAGAATAGAATTGTATTTAAATAAACTAGAGCATGATAAATTATGTACCTAAACTAGCAACCCGACCCGGCTTCGCATGGGCCTATAGCCTTCCTCGATAAATGGACTATCCAACACAAAAATAATGTTTCAATTTGAACCAGTAGATCCTGAGATTAGCACGTTCAACTAAACAGACAAACAAACAAACTCTTCAGCTTTATAATATTAGTATAGATTTGTAAAATAGAACTGATTTTAAAAGAGTGTTCATGGAGTTTCTTGCTCGTTCTTCTCCATAGAAACCTACTGTTTGGAACGAGCAACTGGCTTCAACTTTCTGACTGACTGACTCTGACAATTAAAAAGTTCCTGTAAATGGTTTAATTGAAATAAATGATTTTGAGTGATAAATGATGAGTTTGATTGAAAGTCCGGTTAAACAGCCGGTCAACCTAGGAGGTTGTCTCCTAGGTTGACCTGCGAGATGCCATTCCGAAAAAAAGATAAATTATATAAAAATGAGGGAGTAGAACAGAATACATGTTATTTTTTTTTTTATACGAGTAGGCTTGCGTTTGGCCGCAACTGACCTGTAGGTTGATTCTGTAAAATTCAAACAACTACTCGCATATCACATCTCTATTCACTCTTGCTTCGCATAAGGTTCAAACTGACCTTGATATATTTCACACTTTGAATCGGGTTCGAGTGCGAAGTGAGCGTCGAAGTGACAGGGAAATTACATTACAGAATGCCACTTCTTACGTCATCTCATACTTTATCTGTCAAAATCTCCCTGACAATTTAGTTCAACTCGCTGACACGCTCGCAAGCGTGGCGTTAGTGTAAATTCGAATTATCAACCGAGTTTTTAGAATGCAAATCAAGAAACTCACAGCGGCTTCAGATTGGAAGTTTAGAGTGAGGTCTTACAGAATCACACCCCTGATCTTAACTGATGATGCGGCCTAAGGTAGAGCACGCTTAAACCGATAAACCGGTTCACTTGTGCCTTAAAGATACCCACTGGGTAATATGTATCAGGAAATAGAAAGGCGGGCAGTGAATTCCACAGTCTGTCAGTTCGCACAATAAATGTGGAAGTAAACCGCTTGGTTCGCTTTGTGGAGCAGGATATCATCACCAGCAGTGCTATTCTATTACAATCTCCCTCGGTGAACACCTAGGTGAAGAGAGCTGTCATCCGTCGCGAAGTTAGGGATTGACAAAGCAGACGGACGGATGACATCTCACTTCACCTTGGTGTTCACTGAGGGAGATTGTAACAGAATAGACATGCTGCTCAGCCTTTATCTAGCTATGTTGGGGTCGGCTTGGAGTCTTACCAGATTCAACTGAATAGCAGTGTTTTACATGAAGCGACTGCCTATCTCACTTCCACAACCCAGTTACTGGGTAACACGATACGCCTTGGTAAGACTGGTTGTCAGACTTTCTGGCTTACAACTAGTCGTGCCAAAGATCTACGAACGACAGTCGGGACCAACGGCTTTGTGTACTTTTCGATACACGGAGGGGTTTTGGTATGAAATGAACGGTCACTCATCTACGGGCAGACCGCGGCAAGCGTAGCTTAACCAAGACCGATCGATCCGTATCTAATCGTAATCCACACTAAAAATATAAAGAGGTAAAACTGTTTGTTTGTTTGTAAGAAGTAACTCTCTGGAAGTACTGATCCAATTTCGAAAAATTACGCTACAATATTGCCAAGTGAATCATGTGAAAGTAACAAGTTTGGTATGAAGATAGCTTGTACCCTGGGGAAGGACATAGGCTACTTTATAATCCGTGACTTCGTCTGCATCCCCGATATCCGACATTCAAGCGGACGAAGTCGCGGGCAAAAGCTAGTAGGATATATTTTATGGGATTCCAGACTTGGATGCGAACGAAGTTGTTTACAGGAACTAGTAAAGTTAACCTCTCGATTGTCGATGATACCGCATAGATGCATAAGCAGTGGAGATTGAGCTTCAACATTTTTGGCTCGAAAGTCGTTGAATTAACTGCTAAAAATAATATTGATTACTGTTGCCTTTTTGTATTTACCAAATCGCGAATGTCTTTCTAGGTTCCTTCAGTTCTTACGTTCTGTTCCATACAGAAGTAAATATTACGATTATTATCTAATTTGGCTTGTTGCCTATCACAAGATCTGACATTGCTACTGTAATACGGTATAGTACAACGTGTATGATCTACAGATTCTTGAGTAGACGAATATTCAAGAAAAATATCCCTATTGGAACTAACTTTTCACGACATACCTTGGTAACCGATAAAAGATCCTGGGTACAAAGATTACCGTGATTTAGATTGTCCGTGTGGTGTCAGACGTAAAGAATGGCACCATCCTATATCTTCCCGTGGGTGTCGTAAGAGGCGACTAAGGGACTCACCAGAGAATGGGCAGCAGCGTTCTCTGTGCCTTTGTAACAACCATACTGCGATCGCCAACCCGTCTGCCAAGCGTGGCGATTATGGCAAAACCCCCCCCCCCATTTTGTGTCCTACTCCACTATGTCCAGCACTGGACGTCTTTCGGCTAAAATGATGATGATGATGACAAAGATTACAGTAGCCTTGTATTGCAGGAATAACATTTCTCAAGGACATAACAATGATTACGTACTTAAGGCCCAGTTGGTCCTGTCGGGGTTAACTGTCAAACTTTGATAGATTTTTCAACTTTATTACAAAATAAAGAGTGGAGAAGGTTCGAATCTCAATCAATCTCAATCTCTCGAGTTCAATTATTTGAATTCCATTAATTTAATGACTTAAATTGGGAAAATTTTGACCGTTTGGTATGGCTTGATGTGTTGGCTTCTGTACCTAATCTGTCTTTTCACACCTCTTAATACGCAATCTGTTCGAACACACATGACTTCAAAATCCGTTTTCAATCAAGCCCCAAATGGAATCCCCGAACGTATCCGGAACTGAAACACATTGTTATGTTATTCAGAGGAGTATCATATCTTTCATAACAGTTTTACACGTGGGAAACAAAGTGAGTCCACGAAGATATTATACACAAGACTTTATGA
The DNA here is from genome assembly GCA_947361185.1 of Charanyca ferruginea. Lineage (NCBI taxonomy): Eukaryota > Metazoa > Arthropoda > Insecta > Lepidoptera > Noctuidae > Charanyca > Charanyca ferruginea. Next base: position 27,770,051 of record OX376061.1, on the reverse strand, counting down.
CCTGATCAGTTTGCAATATTTGTTTGTCTTAGTAATGAAAAATTGTGATCATTTCCAGGTTTTACGAGACTACTAATTAGTAATCTATATTAATATAAAAGCTCTACGGATCGATTGGTCAAGGTTAAGCTACGCTTGCCGCAGGCGGTCAGTGGATGGAGACCACCCAATTCATACCGAGTTCCCTCCATGCTTCGGAAAGCACGAAAAGCATTTGGTTCCGGCTGTCATTCATAGATCTTTGGCAGTCGTTATGGGTTTTTTTTATGGGACATGCCCGCCACACTATTCTCAAACCACTGCAACTACTGAAAGCCAGAATCAGCAGTGGCGACCACTAGAAAAGCATCGAGGCAATGAAGCACGGCGACTGCCGGAGAAACATTACAACTGTCTTGGATCCCGCAACGAAATTAATCAGAAAAGAACAGCGGAGGAGTAAAAAAAACATATTTTCCACTTCCCTCCAAATCAAGCCGGAGACAGAACAGGAGTAGGCCAATAGGAGACCAAAGGGATATTTACAACTGGGGAAGGCTCAGTTGCGAAGTCGTTATGGGTAGTCAGAAGGGGTATCGTGTTACTCAGTAACTAGGTTGTGGACGTCAGATTGGTAGTCGCTCCATATAGAACACTGGTATTTAGCTGCATCCGATTAGATTCGAAGCCGACCCCAACATAGTTGGGAAGAGGCTGGGCAGATGATTGGTAACCACTTTTTTTAATAGTATAATATTTTGAGCAGCACCACTACATACACACTTACAAGACTTCATTATATTACCCATCATTTAACGAGATATTAGGCGGGGTACAGAGTATAGTCATCAATAAGATCTCTAAATCGCTTACTACCTATAAACACTTTATCAAATATAATCTGATTGATCACAACATAAAATTGTTATGAGCTATCAAACATCTCAAGTGCATACTTAAATGTAATATTTCTATATATTGTAAGGGTGGTCATAAATTAGGTAATAACTTCTTTATATGCCTGGAGTGTCTGATCAAAAATGTTGGGATGTAAAACTGTGTTTTGTGTGAGATGGAAAGGTTGGAAGATGTTTTATTGGGAGGTAATTGACTCGTTAGAGTAATGATGCTGGCTTTGGAAACTTGATGTTAGACGTTATTGCAATGAGGTACTGGAAACTTGGTAGCTTTTAAATTTAATTTACCACTTAGCTCAGGCTTTTGAAAATTATTCCATAATATGCTTTCTTTTGATTGTGCTCTTAAATACGTTACATAACACGCGAGCCATGGAGAGAGCTATTCTCGGAGTTTCTTTGTGAGATAGAATCTGGGACGAGGAAATTTGCCGAAGAACTAAGATCACCGACATAGCTCTCAGAATATGCAAGTTGAAGTGGCAATGGACATACCACATCGCTCAAAGAACCGATAACCGATGGGAAAGAAAGATTCTCGATTGGCGACCACGAACCGGAAGACGCAACGTTGGTTGGCCTCCCACCTGATGGACCGACGACATCGTCAAGGTCGCGGGTAACCGGTGGATGCAAGCGGCAAGTTGCCGCGAGTTTTGGCGTTCTATGAATCCTCCAGTATGGTTCTGGCCTATGATCAACAGTGGACGTCTTTCGGCTGACGATGATGATTAATAAACTAGCGACCCGGCCCGACTTCGCACGGCTATTATTTATATTAACATATTATACACTAAAATCTGCCTCATGAATCACTCTGTCTATTGGTGGAAACCGCATGAAAATCTGATCAGAAGTTTTGGAGTTTGTCGCGAAAGTGATAGTGAAGATGTAGTTTAGTTTGTTGTTTGTGTTTGTGGTTGTTGTTGTGTTTGTTAAGTCTGAAATCGGCAATCCGTCATGAGCTGGCATTGTGATCAATGCTGGTGTCTTCTCAGTATTCCTCATCATCATCATAATCATCATGCCAACCTTTAGATGCCTACTGCTGAGTATAGATCTTCCCCAAGAAGGGGTTCAGCCGTAATAGCCATGTTTGGTCGATGCATGTTGGCGATCGCAGTAGGTGTTATGGTAATCTGGCGGGGGCGCGGTGCATGCGCGAGCGAATCCCGTACCCCCGCCCATAGGTCAGTCGAGGAACTCCGTGGTGATTTTAGCTGGTAGGAGTCCGGCACCCCCCCACCTCCGTCTTCCCCGGACGAGGGAATATCCATGAGGATTTCCCCACGTAAAAAAAAAATAATATCAGAAGAATGCTGCTGCCCGTCCTCTGGTCAATATTCCTCTGTCGCTGTCTACGACACCCACGGGTAGAGAATGGGGTGGTGCTATTCGCCCCCGGGCACCGCACAGCTTACATCAGTATTAGAACAGGCTTTTGCACTGCAGTGGGGCAGGCTGCAATTATTATTTTTTACTTATAATACTTTTAGATCCTGAATTTGTGAACTGTAAGAATCTATGTATTTCTCCTATAAGTAATAGTTGTAGATATAGAGCAGTGTTGGTAATCTACACAAATAAATAAAATTTAAGTGTCTGTTTTCTATTTGTCATTTCTAAATAACAGAGTTTTACTAAATGCATACGAAAGTATATACGGTACTCAAAACAAAAAATAATATTTTTTTTTTTTTCTGGCAATCTGTCTGTCTCCGGCTTATCTCTGAAAAAGCTGGACCGATTTAGACGGAACTTTCACTGACAGATAGCTGATGCTATAAGGAGTAATTTAGGCTACTTTTATTTTAAAAATAAATTAGGGTTCTTAAGAAGTCGCGGGTAATGAGCTAGTTAATTATTACATATAAGTAAAACAAAAAACATACAGAAACGAAGGTGATATAAGAAATTATCTAAACGATCCCACACTACATTCCCAGACCAACCCCAAATCACCCTCAACACCAAAGTCTACAAAGAGAGCATTGATTAATGAACCACAAACAAATGAGACAGATCAAAGGACACTCCCATCGCGTAAAGTCGTTACCACCACGTAAAGATTTACACAATTGGGTAACAACAAACAAAAATACTTCCCCGATCGGTGTAAACGTGTTTATCATCGGTGAGGTCGGTTTATGTTAGGCATTAAAGTCACGGCATGCGGCAGTTCGCTGAACTTTGTGGGAAAATTATCTGTACCTACTCTTTGATATTTTATTTAGGCATATTTTTGTAATTTTTACAATAACAATATTAATTTTTTTTTTTTTTAATTACAAGGCGTAATAAGTACATTTTGCTTATAAATGTAAATTATATTTCTAAGACTTCCGTACGATAACTAAATAATTCTGTGTGTCAGGCGAGAAGAGCTAAAATAATGTTTTAAAATTAATAAATAATCAGAATATCAAGTCAAAAGAAAGTTGACAATTGACGAACAGAATAGTTTCTAAATTAACAGTTTCTAAAGTAATAGTTTTTAATTACTATTTAGTTCTAATTTAATAAATACGTATAGTGAAAAGTTAATTGTTGAAGTAATTATATATTTATAAACATCGGGGCTGTATTTTAATAAAAGATTTGGCTTAGGTTTTACGTAACACATTTGCTTTTTGTTAATTTACTTAGATACTGGTGACGATTCCCTTGTTCACAAACTAAATTAAAATTAGGCATTTGGCATCTCTTACTACCAGGCAGCTGAAGAAAAGGACGGCGACAGACAAGGACTAAGTTAGAGATGTCAAATTAGTTTTTCCCTTGAACTTCGCAGTGTTTTTAATCAATACGTTCAGAAATGACAACTATAATTGTATGAACATTTTAGATCAACTTAAATTGACAGCTCTTAATAATATATGTCTCTTTCTTCTTTTTTTGGAGAGAAAGAGATATAAATAACTTAAATTTAATTTAGATCGTGTACAACAGAATTGGCGCCACTGCTTCGTTTTATAGGGTTCCCGCTTTTGATCTATTTAAGCGGCATCAAAGTTTTATTAAACTATCCTCAATACAAGCGGTCAAAGGTCAATCACAACTTTATTAAACAACTAGCTAATGCCCGCGATTTCGTCTGTGTGAAAGTCGGATAACAGCGTGGCTTTACATTTTTTAGCGCGAATCCCTTATGACTTACATCAGTTATCTGTCAGTGGTAGTCTCGTCAAAATCAGACCAGCCCTTTCGGAGATTAGTCGGAACAAACACACAGACAATTTTAGTTAAATTCTTTTTATGGATAATTACTGTAGTAAGAATCTGTTATTTTGACATTACAAACAGACACTTCAATTTTATTTATTTGTATAGATTACAAAAAGGCACTTCAGGTAAAACTGAAGTGCCTTTAAGAAAAAGTGCGTGAAGAAATAGGAGGAAGATTGTCACAGAATAGACATACAGTATTTGTCTATTCTGTGTCAATCTCCCTCGGTGAACACCTAGGTGAAGTGATCCGTCCGTCTGTCGTCCGTCCGTCTGCTTTGTCAATCCCTAGCATCGGGACAGATGACAGCTCACTTCACCTAGGTGTTCACCAACAGAGATTGTAAAAGAAAAGCACTGCTGTGCAGATTTGATATAATATTGTTTTTGGAAGAAAACAATAGAATGAAACGTGAAAATGCCGCCTGAAAATGAACTCTCAAAATAATCATACATTTTCAATACAAATAACTGAGTTGTTGTTTACACGAATACCCGTAAATACTTCAGTTTTTCAGTTACACTACGACTATTACATAAATATGTCTGGCGCTGAATATCTCTTCATATTTATAACTGTAAACGTCGGATATAATAAATAAACATTTGAATAGGTAGGTTCTGAAATTATTTTATGAAGTTCTTCGTTTTGCTTGTAGGTATTGTTTTTAGTAGTAGGTATGTCTCATAGTGATATCTCGGAAACTAAAGGACAAACGGGACAAATACTTACTCAGCTTGTTTGTTTTTCAGTTTCCTTTTATTATTTAGCTAGCATAAGACCCCGACAAAATGTTGGTTTTGCAATTCTTTTTCTACAATTATTGTAGTCTATATTAGGTTCACCTTATAATATCAGTTATTTGGCATTAAAATACTTGTCAAAATCGGGCCAGCGGTTTCGGAGATTAGCCGGAACAAACAGACAGACAGGCAGACAATTTTTTTTTTGTATAAGTAGGTACCGAGTAAACATAAAGTATAATTTCAAAAAAATGTTTTTCGACATTAAAAACAGATACTTTAATTTTATTTATTTGATTCATTAAAAGCAGACACTTTGATTTTATTTATTTGTACAGAAAATGAACTAAAATCACAAATAGAGTTTAAAATTGAGTGCAACATTTTCAGAACACTTTCAGGCAATTACGCAATTTAAAACTTTAATTCATTCAGCATGTTATGAATGTTCCGTATATATACGTTTAGATTTTTTTTTTAAACTACGCAGTGTATTTTCATCAATGTATAGAGTGATTCAAGGAGGTTTATACGTATAATTATACGTACCTACTACATTGCACCCGTGCAAAGCCGGGGCGAATCGCAATTATACAAAAAAATAGTTTTTATTATTACCTATAGCTGAAACTGCCCAACTTAAGGTAATTAGTATAAGATAGTTTTAAACTAAACATCTATAACTATTCGTATGTTCTACTTTCAGTGTAAATAAAGAACTATTCTATTCTTCCAATTCTACTGAATCTAAACATTCTGTTATATACCCATCAATGAGAAATGGTATTTAATTATCTTCTTTATTAAGAGATATGAAGCATTGTAATGTAAAAAGTCCATACATGTGCTAAATTTCCGGAACACGATAAAGATTGTAAACAAAAGCGAAGAATGCATATCGAGTGTCCACTAATGGAGACACAGTGTGACTGCACCGTGGCAGTAAGACAATGCAGCATTCAACCTTGTTCAATAGGTTACGTATCATAATTGTTCAACTACTTTTGATGTAACTACGGTTGATTAACATATGTTTATAACTCATATTGGTCGACTGAACTGACATAATATTGATTAAACTAAAATTAATTGCACTAACGAACGATTAATCTGAAAATGAAATACCTAATAGACGACTGGACTGTGTATTAATGTAGTGTATTAATACTAAGTGTATTAATACTGCGTATACACTTTTTGTTTAAACTGAGCAGATTGTTATTAATATTGTAATTATGGCTGAAAACGTTGGGAAAAAATTGAAAACGCAAAGTCAAAAATTATTGAAAAAATAATGTCATTAAGGCATTTGGTCTGTTATCAAATGATTTATTACAGCAAACAATCTTTAGACAATAAACAGTTACTGAAAATGGAAACGATTAGGTTAGGTTAGAACTGTGACCACACAACGCGGAAATGAAATAGAGGAAATCTGGCGCTCGGCGGCCGCTGCCGTGAAAAATATGTGAAACAATCTTTGGTATTTTAAACTGTAGGTCTTTAGACCATAGTTATATCGAAAATAGTCAAAACCACTTTAGTTATTATGATACGTAACCTTTCAATAAACGAGCGTTTGGGTATTTGTCAAACTAGAAAAGCGGGTTAGACTGAGGCACTGAGGAATTTGGGTAGACCGAGGTAGATTTTATGTCAAATGTACTTAAATAAATGCTACATTTTGAAACCCTGTCACCCACGTATTTAAGTTGGAAATTAAATAAGCGCAATATGATTGATGATCTGTGTCCTTGAATCAAGAGTTTTGATTCCACACTGATAGAACTGCCCGACTGTGGAATTCACTGCCCGCTTCTCTATTCCCCAATAAGTATAATCTGGGTATTATCAAGGTACGAGTGAACCGGGTTCATGCCTGCATGCTCCATCTTAGACCGCATCATCACTTAAGATCAGGTGAGTTGTGGTGAAACGCAAGCCTATTTTTAGATATATGAAAAAAAAAATTATATAAAAGGAAAATGCTGACACATTTAAAAACCCAAAAAAATAACTTTAACCTACTGTTAACTCAACACTGTGACGAGGTATCATATTAACAAGATAAATGGTTTGAATGACACACAATGATTTCCTGTCTGTCGGTAGTCTAGACATTAAACATACATACTTACAGCCATTTACACATAGTACATAATGTATACCGGTATATGTATTGTATGACGGTAAGTATCCGTGAAATTAAATTACAAATAGAAGCCGTGTATTATGACATACTAGCTTATGGCCGCGACTTCGTCCGCCTGGAAGGCAAGTCTTAGTAAAACATAACTTATAGCACTCATCGGCCCACGTCATGTTCGTGAACGGGCTCAGTCAGCTGAGACTGATCTCTTAGCTGATAACTTTTATATTTTTTTTAAATCGTTTCAAATTGCCAACACTGTTTCTGTACCCACCTTCACTGTTTTCATACAACATGATTTTGTTTCTTGATTGAAAAAAGTATTCGTGGAGTTTCTTGTTAGTTTTTGTACAAAAAGCTTTACCGAAGTTTTGGAACGAGCAACTAGCTTCAACTTTTCTGACTATCTGATCGACCACCTGATACTTCAAAGTTCTTGGTTTAATTAAAATAAATGCTTTGAGTTCGACTTTGACTCGGCATTGAATACTTTAAGAGACTATAATAGTTACCTCATACAAACAAAAACAAAACATTAAAAATTTTCAACAAAACATTAAAAACATTAAATTTTTACGACATTTTCATACAGAACTTACTACTACTAAAAGGTTTCTCTTAGTAGACACTATAGAATAGATGTCGTATAACGATGAAAACTCAATGCTTTTAGCTACAAGCCGTGAAAAATCTGACCTTTCTATAACTATCAATCCGTTTTCAATTAAATTTTAGAGGCCATTGAGTCAGGTTTTGTCCAGCAAAAGAGAAAGGTATAATAATTATTCTTACTATAATTTTCTTATAGCCTACACTTTTCCACTGCTAGTCAAATACCCCAAGTCCTTTCAGGAACTGCAATGCTGTAAGAACTCACATCAGTACACACTTCTGATTCCGCGGTAACAACTGTATTAGGTATTCTGTCACTCGATGAAAACTAGAAAACATAGATGAAGCCTCAGATTTTGAATCAAAAGGCAGATAGACCGGTCGGAACACTGAGAGTGAAGCCAAAAAAGCAAATACAAATTCAAAAGCGAATTTCGCTGAAATTTGAATTTGTAAGTATTTGTATTTTTATTTGATTATTTTTAACGATGCGGCGTTTCGTGCTATACGGACTCGTGTCAGTACAGAACGAAGCGCGTTGAAGGTTTTGAAGGCGTTGAAGGCACGAGCCCGTTTCGTTCTGAAATAATGAGCTTTTGAATTTGTATTTGCTTTTTTGGCTTCACTCTCAGTGTTCCGCGCGGTCTATCTGCCTTTTGTTTCATACTCTGAGGGTGAAGCGAACTATTTTTACGTAACTATTCGAAATCGGATAATATTTATATGATTCGAATTCGCGAGTAGTTTCTTACAGAATTGCACTGCTAAACTTTACCCGCGCAACCTCAAACCAGCCCCCGTGGTTCATGTGGATCATCATAATCAGTGGCGTGCCTTCCATTAAAGCCCAAAAGCCAGGCTTGCAATAATTAATACGAGACAAAAAAAAAAAAACACAGAAAGCGTAAAAATTCAACATCTCTAAGTAGGTATTGAGCCATTATCTCATCGGAAAGATATGGAATGGTGCTATTCTTTACGTCCGACACCACACGGACAATGAGATCATCTCACCTAGAATATTAAATGTAACAAAATGTGTCTCAATTGTGTAAAAAAAATAACCTTAAAAATACCTGAAACAAACAAGTTTGTTGGCAAAACGATACAATTCAACCTTGACCTATCTAACGACTAATTACTACTGGCAATGTTACCCAAATATACTGTATAACATTCAATGGAATACGTGGAAGCAATTTGTTTGTGCTCGGTGTATCGTGTTACGTGGAACGTGTCTTGGTCTCGCTTTAACACCTTTGGGTAGAAGGAGACGCGTAGATGTTTGATCGTTAGTTTTAAACGTTACAGGTGATGGTTTTGTTCGTGGATTCGCCTGGGTGTCTAAAGTCTAAATCGTCAATGGATGAAAGTAAGGGATGTTAAAAATAGAGTAGTAAATGATAGAGACAATAGGTTAGTTAAGATATGATAATACTAGCTTTTGTGCGCGACTTCGTCCGCGTGGATTACTTACGGATCCCTAAAGAATCATGGCGAGATTCATACATTCATTTGTATGAAAAAAAAATAATTTTGAGGGTTTAAAATATTTTCCAATGTGAAGAATACATTACCAGGAGTAGATTGATATACCTACTTAGCATATTTTTAAACACCTGCATAATTAAAATATTACGAAATGAAAATAACACTTTTTCGTTTCATCTCGATGCCCATTTTGTGTTTATAAAAAAAAAGAAAGTGACAAGCGACGTTAACGGATCTATAACATGGGCAGACAAGTGATGTGACAAGTGTGTGGAAAAAAATTATCATTATTTGTGATATTATTTCCCATAAAACGGTGCAATTTTAGTGTAAGAACTGCTAAACGGCGGCTGTCAGTGTCACTGTTACTGTCAGTCACCGTTTCGTTCTGAAATAATGAGCTTTTCGTTAAACTATTAAATTTTTTTGCGGGGTTTTAAAAATATTGTAAATGCCCGAAGATACTCTTTAGGTACCCAAGAATATAAGAATTAGAATTTCAACTTCTCTAAACATCTTTTTTTTTTGTACAAATCCTGCCATCATTCTTTTTGACAGTAAAATATAGCCTATAGTACTAAGCTATAACGTAGCTTCCTATTGCTGAAAAAAATATTGAAAACGGATGAGTATTTTTGAAGATTACCTGCTACATTCAAACTTAAACACTTCTTTATTATGTAGATGTAAACAAAAATCCGGAGTCGGGCAGCAGCGGATTACGAGTACTCAACAATTTCACTGCGATCCCCAAGACGCCTGCCAAGCGTGGGGATTATGCCCGCCTCCCCCCTTTATAGAGGTGGCCTTTGTTCAAGAGTCGACGTCTTACGGCTGACGATGACGATGATGAAACAAAGTAGACATTAAGAGGTAAAATTCTACATCTTTACCTAGACATTAAAATTGATCTACAGACAGCACATTAAAATACAGTGGCAGTGCTACTAAATATATGGTGCTGAATTTATTTTCTCCAGCTGGCTATGCAGTGTGTATATGCACCTTACCTACGGTTTGTCTATCAAAAATCAAGGCAAAAATCAAAGTAATGTGATACATTTTCAAGCGCGTTTAAGGTGAAAGCACCAGTGTAGCCACAGCTTAAGGGGGATGCGCCAAGGTACTGCAAAAACGGGGTGAAAAGAGATGAAGAGTGAATCGGGACTAAAAGGGATTTTAACAGTGAAATAATATAGTTTGTTGACAAAAATTACTCAAATGAAAGACTCAATAATCTATATTTTTTTCTTGTGTCCTTGTTGGCTTCACGCTATATTATTTCAACCTTAAAATCTTCTTTCAAGTTTTTCACCCCGTTTTACCGGTACCTTGGCGCATCCCCCTTAAGCTGTGGCTTAGTTGTTCAAGATTCAGTCGGTCAATCACAACAGCTTACGCGCTTTCGGTCCCTTTTCAGTCGAAAAACAGAGGGATTGTTAGTTTGATTGGCTGTGTTAGTTGTAGAAAGACTGCATTACTTATACGTTTTCGAGCATGTGAAACTTTTTGATGAGTAAAAGCACTCGGTACATTAGCTGAGACTTCGAGTGTCAGACGCGTACGCCGTAAACGTCAGATGACGTCATCGTAAGACTTGTTGTTCATGTATGCGTGAGACTGGTACTAATACCTACCTACGAGCTCACATGCTTACATATCAATTCTCGTGAGCACTCATTTGTTTCCTTTTTTACTAACCAAAGAATATTGTCTTCGAACCAACAAAAATATAAAACTGAAACAAAATACACACCATGAAACCAAGTTCAATAGAACCATCTGCGGTCATGTGAGATCTTGCAATTAAACAAAAATCTTCCTAGAATAATTTAGAAAGATAAAACAACTATAAAAAAATAAATAATAATTTGTATGTGTACGTTTATGTGGTGCGGGTCGTGGGAATATAGAGCCATTGGCACAATGGCGGCAAGAACTGCTTTGCACCGGTTAGTGCTAATTAACTCAGTTCGTACGATGAGGTCGATTTACACGTTGATGTTGGATTTGAATGCGTTTTACTGATATACAGTATACATATTCTGCCAGATATTCACAGGATTAAATTTAAGACGATTGTGAGGCTGTTTTCACAAAAAACACGTTTTACCCCCCCGTAAAATTTGTCAAAATTTTCATAATTCTTGGAAATGTTGTAGATATAATGAAAAACTTTTATTTTAAAGAAATATTGCGTATGATAGAAGTAACTGTCATCTAAAAACTTCCACGAGATTTTTTTATTTTTTGAATTAAACTAGGTATACTGAATTACTACGACTACGATTAATTCAAAAAGCGCTGGGTCTATTTCGGTATATATGGGACCACACGGGAAGCACCAGCTTTCAAATAAAAAAAGAATAATCAAAATTGGTTCACCCAGTCGAAAGTTCTGAGGTATCAACATAAAAAAGTCGTTTTTTTTTAAGGCGGTTGTAAAATAAACATACTTCCTAACATTTTCACTATTATGTTGGGGGTGGCTTCCAGTCTAACCAAATGCATAATTACTGCACGATATGCCTCGTAAGGCTGGTTGTCAGACTTTCTAGCTTCTGACTACCTACAACGACTGCCAAAGATCTACGAATGACAGCCGGGACCAACGGCTTTACGTGCTTTCCGAGGCACAGAGGGTCCCCTTTATAAAATGTATGGACACCCATCCACGGTCCGACCGCGGTAAGTCTGTGTAGCTTTTACTTAGCTACGAGTTCCGTTTGTTCCTGTCATTCGAGAAACCAGGGGTTAAATTACTATTATGATTCAGAACCATAACTGAATAGGTTCCCTATCCATTTGCATAAAATTTTAAGACCTAATATAACTTAGCATACATTTTTTTCTCCTAATTATATTTTGGCATAACATTATTTACACATAACAGCTTATACGCATATATTTTTTAGGCATAATTTCTCTAATCATAATAATAATTAAGCTTAACATTCTAAAGCATACATTTATTTACATAATGATATTAACACATATTTTTACCATGCATGCAGCATACTGCAAGCATACTGCAAGCAGCAAGCATGCAGCAAGCATACAGCAAGCATGCAGCATGCAACATGCAGTAGGCAAGGTTTCTGTCACAGCTTCGGCGCTGCGGGGCTCCGGCGGTCCCACGCGAGCTGATCGTCGCAGATGTGTTTTACGCTCACCACCGCACCTTCGGCTTGCTCGGCATAGCCGGCCAGCCTCAACCACGGCGGCGAGCGTTAAAACTACATGCTTCTCAGCTCGCGGGCCGCCTCGCCCCTCCACGCCTACGCGGGCTTAGATTACACTCTAGGGGTGTGGCAGAGAACACTGCGTGGAGTCGGTTTTGCAGCGATTCGTTTCTGCCAGTGACTTTAGTAGCACAACATATTATTATTGTTTTTTTTAAGACAATACTTTAGCGTGGCACAATAGATTTACACAGTAACATTCTGCGAAATAAATGTATGCCAAAACAAAATAGCCTTCAAGATAATTATGCCAACATACACGGTATGCCAAAAAAACGAATATGGCGAAGAATTATTATAGCTAAACTAATTATGCCAAAACAGTTATGCCAAAGTATATTAGGAAAAAGAACATTATACGAAAAGAAGGGATCCCACTTGAATATTCTAGTTGAACGATCTACCCATTTGTTGCTACTATGAGTCCTCTACCATGGGTCTCTTGATATGCAAATAGCAATCATTATAAATATATGGTAGTTAAATATAGGGCAGGGGAACGATGACCTTTCGGAAGACATAATAACCCAAGAGAACCTACCAAACAAAACAATGTACGAAGTTGTCTAAATCAAGATCAGAACTGTCTAAACCCTCCTCAAATTAGAAGCAATCAAAAATCAATAGAAAACAAACGATGAAAACCAAAATGATTAAGTACAAAAATGATTTTAGACATATTACTGTGACATTCTATGATATAGAGCCTGAAATTAAACACAAAAACATTAAATAATAAAAGCACTCCATATTTGATTGACTCTTACATATTAGCCAGTACCTCACTTTTCCCTTTTACCGATCTAACGAGATCTCCGGCTAAACTAAACAAAGATAAATGTATGATTAGCGTAAAAGTGAATCGTTTACGTTAGTTGGAAGCGCAGGCGCCGGGGGGCGGGGCCACACCTGCGCCACCTGGCGGCGAGCTGCCCTACTTGTATACGTAGTACGGCGGCGTATTTGTTGGGTTCGCTTTACCTATGGATTTAGACAACAAAAATCTCTACTGAAGATTTGTTCTACTGTTCTTCTTCTTCTTTTCGAATCGATGGTTTTTTAGGGGTCCGTACCCAAAGAGTAAATACGGGACCCTATTACTAAGACTCCACTGTCCGTCTGTCTGTCTGGCTGTCCGTCACCAGGCTGTATCTCATGAACCGTGATAGTTAAACAGTTGAAATTTTTACAGATGATGTATTTCTGTTGCTGATAAATAAAATAAATAAATTCTTTATTTCACCAAAAAGCCATCACATTCAGTACTTATCAACCTAGGAACATTATATAAGGCTTATTACTAGGTTACAATAAATTTAATACCCTGACTCCTAAACTAGGTGTATGTGCCTGTGACTTAGGAGTCAGTGATTCTTCGTAAACAAACAAAGCCATAATTATATTAGCTCGGACGTTTTAGTAATAAGAAATGGTGGCGAACATAAAAATAAAAACAGACTCTAAATTAGAGAAGAAAAGTAAAATAATAATAAAACAAATGATGTGGTGTAAAAATTTAGGGTGTAAGTGTGTGTGTAGTGAGTCAGTGTGTGTGTAGGGAGTTAGTGTGAGGTATGTGTATATGTGGTGAGTAAGTGTAAGGTGTGTGTGCGTGTAGTCTTAAGTCATGACTCATAAGCCATTTTTTTTTCATGACTGATAAAACAACAAATCCTAAAAACAGAATGGACTCCCATACAACAAACGTGGTATATTGCCGTTTTTTTATGCTCGGTGTCTAATGTTGAATAGATAATGGTACGAAACCCTTCGTGCGCGAGTCCGACTAATACTTGGACAGTTTCTTTTTTGTTAGACTGTTTGGACCCAGTAGGTCATTCAAGCTACATTTATCGCAGCATTAGTGGCGTCCTCTATGGTGCAGGTGTAGAGGTACTTTGGGCACTGTAGTAAGTAGGCCATTGTCTGTTCAGGACCACCGCACTCACACTGGGTTCAGTGGCAGTGGCGTGCCTTCCATTAAAGCCCAAAAGCCAAGCTTCATTTATTGCACAATGATTCAAGACAGAAAAAAACATAAAACAGCTCAAAAATATGTCTAAGTAGGTAGGTATTGAATCATTATCTCATCTATCGGGCTTGCCCTAACTTTAACTTCTAGGCACGCCACTGATCGGTGGGATCTATCATCCCCTAGTTTGCGAGGATATGTTTGCAACGGCCTACTTGGAAGCACAGTCTATTGAGCGCTTTCCGTATACATGCCACTGCAACAGGTGTTCCTGAGGTTGAACGAAGTTTGGGTGGTGTTCTCCCACAACTTACGTCTCATCGTACGTGGTCGGTCCTGGATGGCCTGTGTGCTGCGCAAAATACTCTTCCGACTCTCAATTCTCACCGGAGCAGTTGGTCTACTGTTAAAATTAAACACATCAGTAAAACAAAAACAAAAGCCTAACCAAATAGAAACAAACCCCAACGGTCATAACAACATAATTATGACGTCATCGCGGCATCGTTGACGCGATCTCATTACATTTCGCGAGTCGCATGCGCAGCTGCTTCAACATCTGCCCTGTGCACGCGACTACTTTTGTTGGGAGGTAGTGTGTCTGTCTGTTAATGGATCAGAAAGTCGGTACGTGTTTGATGAAGTTAAGTTAATTTGAACCTTATCAGTTAATACAAATTGTAAGCTATAGTTTGAACAAAAATATTGTGAACAACGATTTTAGTTTAATGTTCCTGTTCCATGCAATAGCACCATCCCATTTCTACCCGTAGGTGTCGTAGAAGTCGAAAAAGGGATATTGACCATAGGATGGGCAGCAGCGTCCTTCTGAATATTATAACTCCTACTGCGATCGCCAACATGCATTGGCCCAGCATGGCGATTACGGCTGAACCCCACCCTCCAACCTTAGGGGAGACCTATTCTCAGCAGTGGGCGTCTAAAGGTCGACATGATGATGACGATGATGATGATGATACAGTTTTTATGGTAGTCGCCTAGCGCTAGTTCGTCGTGGAAATCTTTAATACAAGTCATTAGTTGAACAAAACGCATCACCTAAAATACACCTTTTAATCCATACTTAATATCATAAATGCGAAAGTAACCCTGTCTGTTACGCTTTCACGATGAAACGACTGAACCGATTTTGATGAAATTTTGGTATGAAAATGTCTTGAGCCCCGGGGAAGGACATAGGCTACTTTTTAACCAGCAACTTCGTCTGCAACCACGATAACCGACCTCCACGAGGACGAAGTCGCGGGCTAAAGCTAGTTAGGTACCCATATAACAAACTGTGGTCCAAGGCCAAGACCAAAAATTACTTAACTGTTCTTCTAACAACTAAACAAAACTGCATTTGTTTGCGTATTCTTCTCTTTTCTCCACCTTGTTCTGCGTTTCTACCTCTTTCATCATTATCATTAGGTATATCAGCCTATTACCGTCCATTGCTGAATGTAGGCCTCCATCAAAGATTGCCGACCAATCTACAATACCAACCTCATCATCATCACCCGGAAGATGTTCACTGTTGAAGTAAGGCCTCCCACAAAGGATAGGATTTTCATAAACCTTACGCTTGGCAGGCGTCTTGGGGATCGTAGTGAAGTTGTTAAGTATAAACTGTCCAACTTCCGAATTTTCCCTTTGTCGCCTTCTACGACACCCTTGGGATGAAATAGGTGGGTGCTCTTCTAGCACGAACACCCCACGGGCGAATACCTGCCTACTTCTACCTATCTACCCCTTTCGTGGGTCTTTATTTCGCACCACTACAATTTCAAACGTTCAAGTATTTTACCGCGCATACCGTCGTGTATAATTAAACTTATTTTGTTTTCAAACATTTTTAAATAGCAGCTAATTTAGGTTGCGTTAATACGAATATACAACATTAAACTTTTATAAAACAAACAACTCTTCATCATTTTATTAAAAGAACGTTTGACGTAAGTAACATTACTGTAAATGTATAGTTACACTCACACGTGAAAACACAATGTTCGCGATTGTATCTATGTACAAGCGCCTTCTTTAATGATTACTCCATTTCACGAGGAATATCTAAATATCGAAGGTATCTTGCTAGCTAATAATCAAAACCTAATAAGAGAACTTCGAAAAACTTAAAATCGACACATATAAGAATGAGAATTATTATAAATATTTATTAAGCCAAGACTTAACCTAATTTACAGGGCAAACAAACAAGGAAGTTATTGTATAAAGTGGCAAGATAATAGAGAAAGTGCTAGTGGGCTTAAACTAGGAAAAACTCCTGTGCTATAAGCACCAGTTTTATTCATCACCTGTTTACGATAATGGCCATTTTACAATTGAACAATAGTATATTATGTTAAAGAGTAACTAGGTTAATAACAATAATTGCCCCTATCATATATCACGCATGTGACAAAGACAATAGATAGCATATATGCTTCATGGTTCGTTTTTTATTTAGTGTTACACTAGTAAAAAAATGTTTTATTGTAATTGGAGTTGCTATATAGTAACTAAAGCATCTATGAAAAAATTTATAATGAAAATTCTATTGTACAACATTACATACGTACTAACAAGAATGATACAAACGGTGGTCATTAAAAGCAAACGAGTGTTTTAATCATCTTGGATTTTCAAAAGTTTATTTCCAAAAGTTTGTGTGTACGATCTTCAGATTTCATTTGATTGTAAACCCTTCAGTGTGGGCAAGCTCGTCTTCACTATTAATGATGGGCTTACTCACTCTCAGCCCTTACGTACTAAGCGAGTCTTTATTTGATATTTTAGTTCCGCATTTAACAGCCACACGATTTGCAATCCTACGTTGAAGCTTGAGTAGACAGAGTTCATGGCAGGACAGTTTCTGCGTTTCGTCTGTCTCTGAAAGGACATCAAACCCAGACTCCGGACCACATATTAGCACGGCACTAGCAAGCACTTCGGCGTGAGGTATTAGCAGTTAAATCCCGGCATAGTATAGCGCGTTAAGTCGTGTCAATAAACTTGGCTGGGCGGGCGTGGACCGAAATAGCGCGGCCGAGACGGCGCGTCGGTACGATACCGTCCGCAAGGAAAACTGTGAAAACTTTAGGAAACGTCGCGTGACCAGGTGTTTTATTTTTCCTTATGAGGTTAAGCCATTTTGTCTTTTTAAGGAGAGGAGTAGAATGTGAGGAAACTAGAAGAATTACAATTCTTCAATTAGGTACTATTCTCTTATAAAGCGAAGTTGATTTTGGATAGGAAAAGAGCAAAGAAATGAGAGTCTGTTGAAAAAAGTAGCCAAGAATTTTAGAAATACCCGTAAACCAAGACAATTCAATCAACAATTTATTTCAGAGTGCTAAATGACAATATTACTACCTAATGCATTACATTGTCCAACAACATAAATTTCTATTACTGTACAACATCTAGAAAACATACGTGAAATTGTAAAATGCCGCTCTTCATCAGTCATTCTTCTAGATTTCTCTGCTAACTCTACGGAAGGAACTTCTTTCTTTTCCCTATAGTGCACATTCAAATTGAGACATTACGTGCTTCCATACAAACGTTCGGTTAGTGGGTGTCCTCTTACACCAAGTTTTCATAAGTATACCCTCCATTACGTATCACTGAAATCATAATATTTGTACTTGAGTGTGATTGCGTGTAAGCGCCACTTTTAGTTTGTAAGTTCTTTGAACTAGCACTTAGCAAGTATAGATTTAGAATAAAATATGAGGAATAGAATGTCATTCCTGTGATGGAAATAGAATCTTACGAATATAGGAATGTTAAGTATCCGAAGAAACAGTAATAACCAATTACGACTTCGGCATAGTTAGATACTGTATTCAATGGTCTTCGGGGTGTCCCCCATATATACTAGCATTCACAGGTCGAAATGTTTAACTGGTAATTGTTTCAGTCATGCAGAACACCTGTTTGCTGAAACGATGTCATCAAGTTGAAGCAAAAATAAAGAAAGAAAACACAGCAAATTTATCTTGTTTTGATTACACCGAATGGGTTGTTAGTATTCTTACATCATCAATTTACAAATGTAAAAAGAAATATTTCATCTGAATATGACATCATTTAGGCTTCTTAATTATGTGTATACGTGATATATTTGGCAACTTAATAACTCAACGTATACGTCATTGATTTCCCAGAAAATCCGCCATCTTCTCTGAATAAATTGAAAAATCCGGGTCACATTGTAGGTACAGTGAGGGAAATAACTTTTACGCGTTAAAAATGTCACATTCGACGATTGCATGAAGTGACATAAGCCTTTTACCACCTGTCAACACATTTTTTGCAAATAAATGTTTTTGTTTAAAGAATCAGGAGTTACTGATGTCGTTGTACCGAATGAACTAATAAACGAATTCGAAAATATGGCGAGTGATATATCACACGTTAAAATTATGACGTTTGGCATGTAAAAAAAATTATATAAACGAAATTATGATCATTACAGAAAAATATGAATTGATACAAAAGTAAAAGAAAATATTTTCAGTATTTTATTAGTTCCTATTATACTATTTTCTATTGCACATTAATTTAGAAGCATGGTATGACACTATAAATTATAACGCTGGCATTCTCACTTTGAGTCGAAACGGTATTTTGCAACCAAAATACTTGACGCGACGAAAAAAGTCACTTGGTCTAAATATAATACGTCTGGACGTGCGAGCGAGCGTTTAACGGAATATGAACTGCAGCGGAATAGTTTATGAATGAAAATGTATTGTTGTTATGTAAGTTTTTTCTCTGAGTGTACCAATGTGGAACTTTTCAGGATGACATATCTGAGAATATTAAAAATGATATATTTTTGAAAATGTTTGATACTCTTGAAGAAACTGTTAATACAGCAGTACTTTAACTAGTTCTAGGAGATACGGAAATAGCAAATGGAAAGACACTTGACTTATCATATTTGGATGGAGAAAATAGTCAAGCACATCAACAACGTAAACTTAAAAAAGAACATCACTGGAGATATAAAGTACGATACCATCAGCATTAGACATGGCTAAATGGATGCTAGTATCATTTTACTAAAACATCACCATGAATTATATACCATGATTATTTATTTCGTAGTCTAGGTTGGCATTCTGAGTCAGTTTTCCGCAAAACAGAATGGAGACCGGTGATTACTCACAGACAAAATACAGTCTGGTTAGATTCAAACGTATGATCCTATTTGTTTTTAGGTTTTCTTTGATTTATTGTCATCTGCTTTACTTTAGTCATATCTATCTTAAATTACTGGATCATTCTGGATATAGGTACGGTCAACGGTGCCTACTTTATGTGGTGACGTGTCTCTTATAGATTAGTTAATAACTTCTTGCTCATTTATAACAACTTCTGTGATATACTTAATGTTAAATACTAACTCATCATTGCAATTTTATTCCATTGAAGCCTGGTAAAGTATATTTCAGAAGATGCTATAAATCCACAATAATATTGCGCCTTTAGTTCTTTAATCATTTGCTTTACGGGAAAGTCGCATTTAGCTATTCTTAAACAGTCCTCATAGCAACGCCGTCATGCATTTTGTTTTATTTTTAAAGTTTGTGTGAAACTATTTTTTACTACTACTATTTTTGCGTAAGCTAGCAGGGCGTGAGTCAGAAGTAAACACGACACATTTTCATATTCTCGTAGGTACATATTTCATATCAAATATACTTAAATGTACAAGTAAATTATAATAATGGCCACCTGTTTCGATGATGGGGAGATAAAATATTGAACGCCCAACTTGAAAATAGCATTATGTGTATCTTTCTATCTACATCTTAGTTTATCGTCCGATCAATGTCATACCAATATGATTGTTAGTTTTATGTTCATCCCTTTAACTTTAGGGAGTAAAATAAAGTTCTCACCTGTTACTACAAACGTGTTATGGCAAATGACAAGTGTAGCGGTATCATAGTCAGCACCATGGGCAGGTGCAATCGTATTTTATTCATTAGCAGGACCGATAAAACTAGATACTGACTTTAGTAATTTAATTGTGTTTTATTATATTGTTAGTTTTTATTGTACAGATGTCTGTAGTGCATTGTGCACTGTTCTTTGTTTTAAGAATAATATAGTTTATTTTTTTTACTTTTAGAATTCAGTTTGTTCCATACCTATTTGCGAAATAATTGTTCAGTAACATTTCTTTACATAGAATGGCGGTGAATATTATTCATACTAGCTTCTGCCCGCGGCTTCGCCCGCGTAAAAATAACGATTATCCCAAGGGAACACATTACCGGGATAAAAAGTATCCTATGTGTTAATCCAGGAAATGGTCTACCTATGTGCCAATTTTCATTCAAATCTGTTCAGCGGTTTTGCGCGTGATTGAGTAACAAACATCCAAACATCTTCACAAACTTTCACATTTATAATATTATAGTAGAATTAGATGGGAGTAAGATAATAATAAAAAAATATCGTAAGCAAATAAATATTTTACTACGTCTTAAAAACGTGCGGTTTCGCATTCGCTAAAGATAATGTCCTAACCCAGATTTTCACGATATCAAGTACCTACATAAAAACATTTACAAAATTAAATGTTAAGAAATTCATAGCAACAGAACACATCACACATATCACTACTATAAAACAAAGTCAACCGCCGCATCTATCTGTCGGTCTGTTCACGATAACCTCAAAAACTACTAAACAGATTTTCATGCGGTTTTCACCAGTAGACAGAGTGATTCATGAGGAACGTTTAGGTGTATGATTTGTTAAATTTTTGTATAAATTGGTTGAAATATGACGATAAATACACGTGCAAAGACGGGGCGGGTCGCTAGTATATTAACTATTGCTGTTATAAACAGACGAGGTACAAAATTTTTCATTTCTATTACTACCCACATACATCCATCAACTTTTCAAATAGTTTTTTCTCTTAAAAAAACGTTTTGCGTATCTTAAGGTTCTTAATTTATGAGAGCTGTAATGTACTTTCAATTTTTTATACATTTCAACACTAGAAAGCTCAGTAAATGGCTGAAAGCTTAGTAAATGGCTGATTTGTATTAGATTTAATGCCAACAGTTTTACACGTGTACTAACTTATAGCCAATTTGACGTACTTACTCACGCTAAAATGATCAAGTCGTATTTGAATGTAGGGTAGCTACAAAGTCAAATATCCTCTTTATTTTTATTGTAGCGTGATTTGTATTTATTAAGCATATTAAAATTAAGTGTACGCAGTGTGTCTATGATTTTTACACAAAATCATTTTGTTATTATAGAATTGTTTTTTTTTAATCTTTTTCTTACATAATTTCTGCTGGTAATACCTATAGAACTGCCATCAGTCCATTAATTTTGGCTTGTTTATTTTATATTCGATACCTAACCTAGCTAATAGATCATAGAAAATTCTACTAATAGCAACATGACAAAAGCGATACTACTACCCCAAAATGATTTGCAAACACATAAATAAGAATAAGAATCCATCGGCAAGAAATACGTTAAAGATTTGAAGTTCGATAAAAAAAAACCTAATCGTATATTATTTAAAGGAAATGTGAGTAATATATTTACGTGGGCTATAAAGGCTGGGCAACACCGCTTGGATGAATCAATCCTCGTAATAATAGAAAAAAAAATATTATCACATAAAATCATTGGCAGCGTGTGCCGTGAGTTGATATTAAAATACAAGAGAACGCTGCGTTTGAGTCGTACGAGAATCGGGAGATTTGATTTTAGTACTGAAGTGTACTTTTTGTTAAGATCATTTTGATAGAAAACTAAAAACACAGAGAGAGAACTTACAGAATAACAAGAGACTTACAGAGTAACAGTGAGGTGAAGCCAAAAAAGCAAATACAAATTCAAAAGCGAATCCTTACAATCTCGTGATTGTATTCGCTTTTGAATTTGTTTTGTATTTTTATTTGTTTTTGCTAACGTTGCGGAGTTTCGTGCTATACTGACTCGTGCCAGTACAGCACGAAGCGCGTTGTAGGTATTCGCTTTTGAATTTGTATTTGCTTTTTTGGCTTCACTCTCAGTGTTCCGCGCGGTCTATCTGCCTTTTATTTCATAACTAGCGACCCAACCCGGTTTCGCATGGGCCTATAGCCTTCCTCGGTATGGACTATCCAACACAAAAATATTTTTTCAATTCGAACAAGTCGATCCTGAGATTAGCGCGTTCAACCAAACAAACAAACGAACTCTTCAGCTGTACAATATTAGTATAGATCTGAGGCTAAAACTGGTACAATAATGAAATAATAAATAAGATAATGATAAACATGGAACTCACCATTGTCCACGAATAATTAAATAACTTTTAATGCGGCAAATCAAAGCAGACATGTAGGTAATAGATATCAAAAAGTGGTGCCGAGTTTGCGGTCACATAGTGCAGTCAAGCGTTATTGTTTAATAGTGTTTCTATAGTCGTTTAATTTTTTTTAGATAAGGAGGAGTAATAAAAATAAATGTTCTTATGTGTTTTTCACCAAAAAATAGTTTAGTAACTATTTGAGTGCCTACTTACAAATCTTTTGAAATATTTTTCTATCATACTATTCATCACGCAAAGCTCTAGTGTGGAACTTTCACTTATATTCTACTAGCTTTTGCCCGCGACTTCGTCCGCGTGAATGTCGGTTATCGCGGATGCAGACGAAGTCGCGAAATAAAAAGTAGCCTATGTCCTTCCCCAGGGTTCAAGCTATTTTCATACCAAATTTCATCAAAATCGGTACAGCCGTTTCGTCGTGAAAGCGTAACAGACAGAGTTACTTTCGCATTTATAATATTAAGTATGGATTTATCTAATAAAAACACGTGAATTTAATGATAATTTATACCACTAATGGCCCGCGTCTAAAAACAGAACGTGCCAAACCTAAGAATCGTAAATTTTAGAATTGCAATGTTTTATTTACAACACGATGATTCTGGCGCCGACTTTTTGACAGTCGGCCTCTTTGCCGATTTCAAACTGTCAGAATCTAATTACCAAACTTACGTTTTCACTTTGCTGTCAACATCATCTGTATTTTTAAAACCATAAAGCTCATTTTAGTTTACGTTTCTGCGTTTGATTTTGTAAAGAATATTATGGTTTTTGCTGCCCATTCTTTGTAGTAGCGTCAGTCGATTTTTTTTATACCAAAATAGGGTGTTGGGGTCAGTGAAAAGACGGCGCCACGGCTCTTTAAGATTGATTACCTGTTTCGGTTCGACTCCTGGGTTGAATATATTGAAAACTAATTAGAATTTCGATTGTTATGTCTCAACTTTATAGGTTAGGGCGCTATAGCGCTTTGGTGGACTGCGTTTAGGAGATTTTTTAGCCTGCTAATCCTCGATTTTTTTAAAAGTAGGTAGGAGGTACCTTTTGTATTACCAACGTAAGTAAAATAGATGGTAAATTTTTGCTACTAAACATTTTAGAATTCAGTGATCGTATTAAAATAGTAACATTAATAAAATAATCTATATTTTTGTATAATATTAAGATGCTGACCAATTTTTTTTTTGTTTGAACGCGGTTTTCACAGGAACCACTAATCCGATTTCGTAAATTCTTACGCTTATAAGAAACAACGATATTCTTGAGTGCTATATGCCTTTATTTGATTACTAGATGACTCGGCAAACGTCGTTATGTCATTTAAATAAAAATTATAGCCCACGACCTATTCTCAAACCTACCAAATGTCAAAAAAAATAATATAAATAATAAATGTCTAATGTACTACGTACGTAGTACATTAATGTACATTAATGTCAATAAAAACACATACACACAAAAAAAAAACATAAAGGGTGAGTTCGATAACAAACACGAGATTTTTATATATATTGTATATTGGATATTATAAAGCTGAAGAGTTTGTTTGTTTGTTTGGTTGAACGCGCTAATCTCAGAATCTACTGGTTCGAATGGAAAAAATATTTTTGTGTTGGATAGTCCATTTATCGAGGAAGGCTATAGGCCCATGCGAAGCCGGGTCGGGTCGCTAGTTTTTATATATTGGATAAAATAAAATTTTATAATCTAATAAATTATGCAGACTAATACGCAGGCAAAGGCTTTTTTAAATTAAACAAGCAAATTGTTCTAAAAACATAAAAATATGATAAAACCAAATAGCTATTCATCAATCTAGCTTTCCCAAAACTTTCATGAGCAAACAATTTAAAGCTTTAATAAATTAACAAACAAATGTCGCAACTTTTGAAACTGACAAAAACAGAAAACAAACAACAGTGTTCGCCATTTACGAACAACTCCGCGTACGCAACTACGACGCAACCCGTTCCTTGTGCGGCGCCTTAGCGGCTCAACAAAGACTCTTCGGTATTTATGTAAATGGCTGAATTCCGAAAATACCAGCAACCATCGGCCAAAAACAATGCGAGTGTGCAAAAAACTGTAGGAGGGGAAAGTTTGCTTTTTCGGGTTGTGAAGGTTTCACACTTGGTCTCTGTTGTCATCTTAAGTAGGTACTTGGTTAAGTTAACGCACTTTTTTATCTTTTCCTTACGTTGGTAGCTGTAGATTTAGCGTTAGCATTAAGGGATTGCTGGACCTCTTACCTGCAACGCATCAACACATGCACAAGTCAGTAAAATCTTGATTAAAAAGACTGTCCGTGGAGTTTCTTGCTCGTTCTTCTCCATAGAGACTTATCCTGGGTTTTAGAATGAGCAACTAGCTTCAACTTTCTAACTAAGAAACTGACTATTTGACAATTTTTAGGGTTCCGTACCTCAAAAGAAAAAAACGGAACCCTTATAGGATCACTTTGTTGTCCATCTGTCTGTCTGTCTGTCAAGAATTTTTATCTCGGGAACGCGTGGAGGTATCGAGTTGAAATTAGAACTATATACTCAAATCTACGGTCCCTTGATGCTATAAAAAAATCAACCCTCTATGTTAACGTGAAAAAAGATACGGCCGTTTATGTCGCAAAAAACGCATTTATAATAGATTAAAGTATGGATAGTAGGTATGGATTAGTATAGAAGTATGGATATGTACCTACTAATATGTACGGAACCCTCGGTGGGCGAGTCCGACTCGCACTTGTCCGGTTTTTTTTTAATTTAAATAGGTAAATACTTTGACTTTGGCTTTGAGCCTATCATAAAATTGACGGTAAACTTAAAGCAGAGGAACTCTTTGTTCTTCATTAAAATAATTCATATAAAATATATTTTAGCCCTTATGCACAAAAAAGTTCACTCCCAACTTTTAGTTTCGCGAATTTGTGTGCAGGCGCCTCCGGCAAGGACTAACGGAATTCTTTTTGCTGAACTAACAGTATCTCAATTTTATCCATTGCCTTTTCTCCGTTTTATTTTGTCTGATGTTCGGTCCCTGGGTTTGATTTAGGGATTCGGCGATAAAGATAAACGATATAATTGTGTTCCTTTGTATTCTTTTTTCGACGCATTTAGTGTCAATAATTGGATGAGAAGTCGGTGTCTCTATAAAGATAACGATTTGATTTACTTATTACAATATATTTATTGAAGCGAGTGCTAATATATTGTGATGTAAAGTTTAAGTCATGTTAACTAAATTCGTCCGATTTAGTCAAATTAAACAAAGAAGACGTTTAGCAGCTACAATCAAATTGTTAGTTTGTAACTGGAGAAACATAAAAAACATAGAAAGATCGAAACCGTTTTTCAATCGACTTCAAATAGCAGCTGTTTTTTTTCGATATCTCCGGAAAATGTACATCGATTTTGTAAATTCTTTATTTGATGGATAGTGTATACATTAGGGGTGCTCCCACATAAATTTTATCGAAATTGATTTAGCACTTTATGAAAAAATCAACAAATACCCAAAAATGTTACATAGACGACGTTTTAGTCTCTTCAATCTTTGGGGTAGTTACTTTCAATCTCTGTTTTAACAGTGTTGCCGTTTCTTTATGGATTTGAATGAGACGTAGGTACTGAAAAGCGGGAAATAAAAAGTTTTTTTTTTTCAAAAAAGTTAGTTAGTTAGTTTCGGAAGTCGGTGCCAATACAAAACAACAAACAGAACAACCACTGGCCACCGACTTCCGAAACTAAAGTCATGTGTGTTCTGTGGTAAAGTTATTTTTCACTTTTCAGTTTTTACAGGCGGTTGGTCTTTTTTGTAAAAAAGCTTTTAGATAAAAATAAATTTATCTCATTTGAGGAGCTTGTGGGTAAGTAAGAGCCGTACGGATCGATTGGTCACGATGGTTAACCAAAGCTTGCCGCGGTCGCTCCTAGGATGGGTGACCATCCATTTCTTACCGAAACTCCTCCGTGTCTCAGAAAGCACGTAAAGCCGTTGGTCTTGGCTGTCATTCGTAGAGATTTAACAGTCGATATGGATAGTCAGAAGTTAGAAAATCTGACAACCAGTCTTACCAAAGGGTAACGTTATCGCTAACCCCAACACAGTTGGAGAAAAAGCTAGGCAAATAGATGATCACATTAAATATT
Source organism: Charanyca ferruginea (assembly GCA_947361185.1). Lineage (NCBI taxonomy): Eukaryota > Metazoa > Arthropoda > Insecta > Lepidoptera > Noctuidae > Charanyca > Charanyca ferruginea. The sequence goes on along the minus strand of OX376061.1, from coordinate 27,743,210 downwards.
TTGAAATAGAAGTAAACGAAGAAAATGGACAAACTAAAACTATACTAGACCGTAAAACTGAAGAAGTCGCATTAGTTTTTGTGTCAGGAACTCAGGACTAGGAGACAATACAGCAGAGTGTCAAGGTTCCCCGCCCACTTGGTGTCGTCGTCCATCCAGTATTGAGGCCAAGCCACACTATTTTGAATGAGAGATTTAAATAAAACGTGTCATGTCTTCACCACTTTCCGCTGTTTCACAATAGCTCCAGCTTTATTATGTTTATCGAAGGTATTCGTAAGTGTTTTGTCCACTTTCATTGCATTTTGGTTAGTGTTTCGGAGTTTGATGTGTTTATCGCTAAAACATTTTAATTTTCTTTTGTTTGTGTTGCGCTTTTTTAATAGTTCAGGAAACAAGTAATTTGGCAGTCCTAAAATACAGTATTAGAGCAAGTGCGAGTACACAAGTCTACGGAAAACTTGATTTAGACGAGATGTCACAGCTCAATGTAGGTAGTACTTTGGCATTATTCGCCATTCGGTAGGTACCTATTAATGAGTTCTATACTATGAACATATTGAACATTGTCTGAAAACAACATTAGGTAGGTAACATGTCCGTGAACGGGCGCTGTCAGCTGAGACTGATCATCTTTTAGCTGCGATGGCTTATATATTGCCTTTTTGAATTGTTTTATATTGCAACCACCTTAAATGTAATCTTAATTGTTATCACACATCACCTATTAATTAAGTTTTTAATAAAATCCTAAAAAAAACAGGATTTTGTAAAAACTTGATTGAAAAGGGTATCCTTAGAGTTTCTTGCTCGTTCTTCTCCATAGAGACCTACTACGTTTTGGAACGAGCAACTGACTTATAATTTTCTGACTAATTAATCGACTGAAACTTTCTTAATTCAAAATTGCCTGTAAATGGCTTGACTTTGACTTTAAAGATCATCTTTTCCTCTGAGAGATCGTCAGCGCTGCTGGCCTTTCTTGTGGAACTGGGGTTAATGCAATGATCTTATATCCCACCCGTACGTGCAGAGACGTGGAGTTGCGGACACCAGCCCGATATACAATACAAAATCGTCCTAGTGATCACAACGACAATGTAAATCAAATCTGATCTTGCGATTTGGAACGGGCTCTAGCTTCTACTTTTTTGACTGAGCACCTCCTCGACAATTCAAAAGTACCTGCAAATGGTTTAGTTAAAACGAATGCTTGGACTTAAAATTGCAAACGGCATGTTTAAGAGGATAATCTTGGCAGTATACTGAAAACTGACTACCCGTAAGCAGAACTAGGTATTAGTTAATCTGTGCCGCATTCTTAATATCATCATTTCAACCGAAAGACGTCCACTGCTGGACATCGGCCTCCCCAAGGGGGGTTTTTGCCATAATCGCTACGCTTGGCAGGCGGGTTGGCGATCGCAGTATGGTTGTTACAAAGGCACAGAGAACGCTGCTGCCCATTCTCTGGTAAGTCCCTTAGTCGCCTCTTACGACACCCACGGGAAGATATGGGATGGTGCTATTCTTTACGTCCGAAACCACACGGACACACGGACTTCTTAATATATCAACATTTTAATCGACTTTTATTACTTATTGAACAAACTAAATTACGTTTTGCATGGAGCGCGCTGTCGAAGCAGTTCTTTTAAAAAACCGCTTGTTAAGTTATTGACACTGTCTTTATCTTAGCTCCCACAAACCAAACAAAATCGCGCACAATAATTTTCAGTGATTCCTGGAACTTAGGAAATTGCTGGCACCTTTCTCTTTTCAATAATATCACTTTATTGCCAAGGTTTCAAATTGTGTCTGCGATTGACAGAAATAGACATTTTTATTTGATTTCGTCTGTTTCCCTAGTGGCTTCCGGCTGAATTTGTTGCCAAGTCTTTTTCTCAATTAGAAAAAACAATTACTGCAATAAAATATCATGAATTGAATGACTAATAAGACATATTTAATTGGCAGACGACAATATGTGATGGTGATGATAATGATGATGAATGCTTCCTTGATGATCAATATAAAAAGGGGGCAATACTAACATTATTTCGAATGGTCCTAACTAACAGCTGTTAATAAGCCAAGACTAGAGCATCTCATTTATTTCAATGATATGATAGAAAAATAGGGAAACAGTAGCAAGACGAAAAATTGACCTGAAATAACAATTACAAAATCTGTGCAATATAAAAACTATAACAAATAAACATATGTGAAAATCATTAAGCATTACAGTATTTCTTACTAAAACCGTATGACCATTTACCGTTCGTCAACAAAAAAGGCGAAATTCCATTATCTTCAGTAATTTGCTAATTCACTTTACTCATGGAAAGTTCAAAAAATCGGCCTCACAGACAGTTTCGTCGTGCCGGCATCTCCCACGGCCGAATCGATAGCAATCGCCTTAATTACCGACCGATTAAGGCCGATTATGGCTTCCCCAGTAAAAAGTTCACGAAACTGTTTAATTAGACCTCTCCGATGTCCTAAAATGCATTCGAATAAGAAACTTTGTTAGGATTAAAAGGTTGTGACTGCTTTTCTAAGTAATTCTTTAAAGGTGAAAAGGAGTTACAGTATACGTTTTTCTTATCCTTGGCTTGTTTTAAACAACTGGCTAACTTTTAATAATAATACAAATAATATGTGGGGACATTTCACATACGGCCATCTGACCCCAAACTAGGGAGACGCTGTAAAGTATATCAGATGTAAGACAGCTGATATACTTTTGTTTATCATTCGTAGATTTATATTCAGTCGAACGCCGATGCTGACCTTACACAACGCGTTAACAATTAAACTCATTTCGTTTAACAATCTCTATTTGTACGCAATAAAGTTAGAGCAACTACTTCTCGAGTTGGTTGCATCCTATGAAGCATTATGAGATCGTCGAAGAAATGAAACATGCCTGTATCACGCATATAGCGAATTATCTTGGACAAATCAGTTGTGCATATCCCTGACTATTTATGCACAATTCTGATTTGTAAGCCATCCACGTTGCTATTGATCATTAAGTGGCGCCGAGGCAAATAGGGTTGAAACTTCGAAGAAATACTACTTAACTTCATTTGAATCATCAAGCGGAGAGACAAGCTTTCTTAATAGTAACGAGTGCATAAATTCCTGTCTCAATATTTGTGACGTCACTCAAATCAAATAACTTAATAATCAGGTCTACATTTCCAATACAACACGCGAGCTTCAAGCTAGCTCCACATAGCCTCGTCATTTGCATCACTATGCCAACACACCTCTAATTACAGTAATAGCTGCCATGTTCACCTTTTAACCTACTTGTTGCCGTCTCTGGATTCCGATGCATTGTCACCAACTCTCATTTGTATTCTGTTCGACCTTTCATCACAGACCGCTGTGGTTTCAAGTGTTTCTATCGTCTCTCCTTTTTCATTTTTAACTTATTCTGTATCATCGTCCTTTTCTTTATAATAATATGCCCAATCCATGTAAAGAACAAATACAGTGGGTTCAGTATTGTAATCAAATTTTGTTTAAACATCACCATGCAAAGGTTTTCCGTAACAATTGTTCATTATTTGTATTGGGAACGTTTGGCTTTTTGATTAATACCGACCACTTATAATGTTTGCCGGCATGGTTATTAGAGTTTCTATACAATATGTATATTATTTATTTATTCAATTGGTTGGTCTACATTTGTATTAAAATGTATATCATCAAATTTCTGGTATATTTTGATAGGCTAAGTTGCTATTCTGTCCAAACTTATATATTCAGCTTCATTTACCCAATGGTTTTGGAAAAATACTGCTTTTATCATTTTTGAAATGCGTTTGTAAGCAATATTGGAGCCAGTTGCTTAATTCATGATATATTTTGACAATGTAAGCATATTATTAATTTCCTTAAAAGCATTCTATACTTTTATCATGAAAAACATCGCCAATTGGTTTACAAACGGATCTCACCGTCGTCCCAGCAATAATCGCTGTCATTACACCAGAAACAATCGCTTCTCACAGTTTATGTATCACTGCATGTTTGTGAAGCATTTAATTCGTGTAAATTAGGACACGTTGTAAAACTAAAACATGTTATTTATATCTTGGGCGAAGCTTCCAAAATTTCAATAGGTGTTTACCGCAAGTACATGTATACCTAATTCAATCGATTGATACAAAAGTACCTAATCGTTATTCTAGTAATCTACATAAAGTACCTAAACCATAGTTCTTTTTCGTACAGCCACAATCTGTTGAAATGATTCCAAAGAAGAAATTGTTAGGATTAAATTAATTTAGAGTAGACTATATTTTACTCACTATATTCTTGCAGTATAAACCCAGGTGCATAATACATTCTTTATAAGGGTCCTGTCTCTAAAGCCTGTCTACAGATTTAGCTAATCTTTAACAATCATTACCATATCAGACAAATCATGTGGTCCTGAATTAATTCCAGACTACCTACTACATCAAAATCAATCGGTCATTAGCCGGAGAAAGGCAGGTGTCTCATGATATCATCAAGATTGGCTTCATCCCGTCCTCTGCATAGCAACCTAACATGACCTCTAAGCAAGAGTCATCGAACCTTAAAATATTTCCTAAAACGGTTAACGTCCCGAATGGGTTGCCAATTACTAGGGTGCGAATGGACTGTGCTTTGGAAACCCCATAAGTTTGGACGAAAACGGCTGGAAATAGATATCTTATTTAGAAAAATTAAGATTTAAAAATCCTTGGTCTATTATTTTTTATGAAAATTGGATTTGGCTGAAGTTGTAATGGTATTATTTTAAATCAATAACATGACTGAAATGTTTTTGATTAATGATAGCTGAAGTGTATAAAAGGGTTACCTATCTATTTTAATAAAGTATTGATAAGGGGTAATGCCTCATGTATATCCAGTTGAAAAAATCCTGGATAATCCTAAACACTTGGTAGCACTACACACAAATATCACGCGATCACAATAAATTGCTGGAATCCACGAAAATTATACAAAAATTCGCTACCACGCGTGCCCTATAAATATTTAAATTATTAACTGCCTAAAGCTGGTATTGTTCGTGAATTTAAAGCATTCCGATGGCCGATGATGATTTCTTACGAAAATACGGTTATAATGGTTATAATTTGTTAAATGTGAGCTTAAATTTTACTTTCAAGAGAATGCTAAGAGTAAGAATAAATCAGAGTCGCATTTTGTTATTAAATGACATTTAGGTTCGTGATGTTATCTACTATTAAATGGTATTAATCGATCGATAATATTACCAATTCTTCAATCATGTCAACCTTTAGACGCCAACTGCTGTGCATAGGTCTCCCCCAAGGGGGGTTCAGCCATAATTGCCATGTTACGCCGATGCATGTTGGCGATCGCAGTAGGTGTTATGATACTCAGAAGAACGTCGCTGCTGCCCATCCTTTGGACAATATACCCCTGTCGCCTTCTATGACGCCCATGGGTAGAAATGGGGTGGTGCGATTCGGGGCCGGCACCACACGGCACACATTCTTCAATCGGCTCCTCATTAGTGAGCTTCGTGGTTACTGGACCCCTTTAAGAGGAAAATTTGCGTCTATCGACTCCAGTCTAAAGTTACCTTCACCACTGGCTGAAAGTTGCTTTAATCTTACTAATAGGTATCGCTAAACATCTCAAATGGCATCTTTACAAAAATAAGGAAAAACGCAAGTAAAAATGAAATAAATAAAAAACAACAATAAATGGATACTTTTACTGTCCTCGGCCGGAATGGGATATGGACTCGCTTATCGTAACTCCGAACCATGTGGGGATGAACAAAAGATTGTATTTATTTGCCGACTGCAGTCTGTGCGCGCCGTTCTAGTGCGATGTTAAGAGGGACTTTTTATTTGTGGACTGCTTTAGTAAAGTTTGAGTTATAGAAAAGTAGAAGGTCTTTAGCTGTCTTTGTTTGTATTATCTTCGTTTGCTTTAGGTGATAATCCATCAAATTTATATGCTTATTGATGACTTCGAGCGAAATTTAGTTCAAACTTTTCCTTGTAAACGAGAAGATGACAGCATTTTGTTCAAGCATACAAATCTTCTGAGGCTTTCAAATCAAGAAAATATTTATACAGGTTTAAAAAGCAATTCAAGAAATATATCCACATACTGCAACTTAAGTATTCGATGCCGCAGGTTCATAAGAAAAGAGATACCAGTCGTCTGTACGAACATGCACTTGGTAAAATCCATCGGCATAATATACAATCGTACAAAGGACGCACTCTAAAGGACCGCGCGTCGCGTCGTCTGCGCAAGCAGTCGTCATTTAAAAACAATTCTGCGGGGTTGCCTCTCCAGTGTAACTGTATATGGAGTTGCTACGCCAAACTGGGCGCTAACGAAAAAACCAGGCGCTAAGTCAAAAGGAAACCCGATTGTGGTAAAAAACGAAGTCATCGCCGCCGTAGCGTAGTAGAATGCCTCCCCTCTCCGCGCGTCGCGCATGCGTACTACGTGCTTTTTTCGCCCGCGCCGGCGCAGCGTAAACAAACCGATCGCAACTGCGTTTGTCGTGCGGTTTGTAGTTTTTGTGAAAATGTTTAGGATTAGTAATTAAGTGGCTTTCTTTTCTAAAAGATTTGCATTTGATATAGGGATGCATTGAATCTTAATCACGTTCATCTTGTTAATATAGAATAGAAACATTTGTTTAAAATAGTTGTCACCACGGCTTGATGAAAAATGCTATGAATAGGTTAGGATTCAGAGATTATCAGTCTAAAAGTCAATTAGTAATGTGCCACTTTGAAAAGTCCTACTTATATTTCACGTCAGTGTCGAGTGTCGCAAGCGCAATGCTTGTCTACGTAGATTCGGGGAATAAGTGCCAATTAGTTTTTGAATGGTTTTTGACAAATGACGAAGCAGGACGTTACACAAAAAGGAGAAATATCGTAAGCATAATATAAAATAAATGATGTAACTGAGATTGTCGATGAAGATGATGATGTCGTGATAGTTAAGGTTGTGGAGAAGCCCGTCACTCATGCACGAGGTTGTGCGTTCGCGACCGGCCACAAGCAAGTACCAATGTAACTTTTTCAATTTCATATGTACGTGTACTTTCTAAGTTAGGACATCACTGACATCGGTAAACGAAAAAATCGTGAGGAAACTTGGACTTATAAGAAACATAAATCTAAAATCGTCGATCCGCTTCGAGCAAACGTGGTGACCATGGTCGTGCCTCGTCTGTATGAGAAGAGGCCTTTGCTCTGTTATGGGAGAATAATAGGCTGGTATTATAATTGAGACTAGACATTAATGAAAGCTACAGGATAAAAATATTTTCCCTCATGGACTGCCACAAGGCACAATGTTAGGACATCCAGTGACAACATACTGTCAATTTTCAACAAAACTTAAGCCGGTCACATACGTAGCTATAATATATATTAATATATTTAGCTACCATGTGTGGTGGCTAGCTATAATATAATATACATTATAGCTAGCCACCACACATGGTAGCTATAATTTAATAATATATTTTCGCCTTTATGACGTCTGCGATCGTTGTTTGGTTCACATTTTTGAAATTTATATTAATATGCTTTGCTATATCTGTCCACATATTTTGGTGACGTAATAAAGATATATATTATAGCTGCATCTGGGGTCACTCAAAGATTACTCTAGAAAATATATCGCAATATGCCTTGCTATGAATTATATTATAGCCAGGTACGTCTGTGGCGGACTTTAGAAGAATCTGGCATTTTAAGAACGAAGTAGCTACCTAAATTGCTGTGTCATATTGTATACCATTTCAATCGAGTTGTAAAATTACGTGTTCATCCTCAATTATCTGCCCTTTCACTAATAAATGCCAACGGCCATCCAAGTCAGTGGTCGCATAATTAATAGGGCTGCAAATTTGCCAACTTTTTAAACACTTTTTAAAGACTTGTTGATTTTTTTTTTGTATCGTGGGTGTGAAAGCTCATTGACCTTTATAAGAGAAAAGATTTCAGAAAACACATCTTAATCCTTGTAATGACAGAGATAAATAAATGGTTGTATCAACCCTCATTGTAGTTTAGGAGTCAAACATTGATGCCAATTTTTCTACTGTATTCTTTTTTTTGCCTGACTGTGTCAAATCAAAACAGATCAGTTTATTTGCTGTATATATTGGTACGGTATCGGTCTTAACAATAGTTAACCTCTCGAATGTCCATGATACCGCAGAGGTGCATAAGCAGCGGCGGTTTGACCCTTAACATTTTGCGTCCGATAGTCATTGATAGATCCATACCTAGTCATAATTGTTGTAACATGTCAAAACTCGTGAAGTTATGGTTTTTTCATAGTTTCTGATCTCTTTCGAGTTCTACTTTTAAGTTTCTTTGTACATTAATACATTTTGTCATAACGGAAAGTACCTGGTTTCAGGTTTAAGGCCTTTCGAAAGAGATGTATTTATTAAGAAGGTATCTACTAAAAAGTTATGGATATCATGCAGAGGAAGATACACATACAGCATACTTATTTGCCTAATATTATATTTACTTTTCCTTATTGGTAATACAGATTATCCACAAATGATTATAAGATAAACACACTGGTAGGTAAAAACAGAAATCTCAAAAAAAATCCCAAGAATATCTGGCTCATTCAAACCGTGAAAAATTAGGTACAGCATGGATTTCAGGGAAAACCTGTGACTCAGAGAAACGTATTTTATTGTTAAGATCGTTACGTTTAAATTTACGCACACGACTTACGGCGCTCGTGTCATTTCGGAACTACCTCCGATAGTGGGTGAACTATTTTAAAATGTAAAAAATTGGAACGCCACTTGGTCATCAATCGGTCACTGTAATTACGAGTGTTCGGAAGAGTGAACACGTTTATTTGTTGTTGGGAAATCTTCAAACGTGTCTTTTGTAAAGTAACCCAGAAGTTGTAACCTAATTATTTTGATAGCTTCTTTGAGTAAAAGATAGATTTAATTTAAACTAATGCTTCTCACCTACTTTCAGATTCTGCCAACATTCAATGATAATATTTAAAGATACTTTTCATCACTCCACAATAAATCACCTCAGCAACACATGCACAAGTTCAAGTGCATCACAAGTACTCAGGAGCCAATATTTAGCTTTTCAGGAGAACATAAATCTATCGACCAATATCCTTCAAATACGTCCGTCTTAAATATTAATGAAAGCAATATATCAGAAGAAAAGTATAATAAAAATAGTAGACATAATAACCACCTGAATTTTAATGCCCATCCTTCATTTAAAGCTAAATATAAGTGTAATGAAAAACCAAGCCGCTCCATGATTGAATGATGTTTTTTATTATGGAATTATTACTGAAGCACTTAAATTTTTACGACGAGTCTCCCGATCGACCACCGACGCATTTAATATGAAGACATAACCTGGATCTATCAAAATATATAGACTATAGGCGGTCCAAAGTATGGAAAGGGCAAATGCATCAATATTGGTCCAATTGCAATAAAGTATCGTAGGAACAGAATAAGGGGGAACTTAGGTAAATAGTGCAGCATGGCGGTAAATGAAATGGTTGCTAGTGATAAGAAATTGCATGTATCTTCTTGGATAGAAAAAGCGAAAGGTCACTCACTCACTCATCACGAAATATCAAAAACTGCTTGACGTATAAAGATGAAATTTGGCACAGAGGTAGGTTATAGTTTGTAGACGTCTGCTAAGAACGGATTTTGCGACAGAGCTGGTTAAAGGAGGTCTTATAGCTCTCGCAAGTTTGTATAGAAGTCCTTAATTTTTGGTGCTACAAACTTGAAATTTGGCAGGGAGGTAATTAATAGGGTACAAAAAGCCAAGGATTTCATATAAACTTGCGATAGCTTTTACCCCGGAAACGAAGTCGCGGGCAGTAGCTAGTCTTGGGTATAGATAGATAGATAGATAGATAAATCATTTATTTAGAGCACCCAAAAGACATATTATCACAACACAAAAAAAAACAAATCAAATAAGGGTTAAACAAGGTGCGGTGTGCGTCTCAAATGTTGGTTGCATCAAATGGGAGTTCAGCTCAGCATGTGTCAGACAAATAAACCTGACGCTGATATTCTGCTGAATCCCTGTAGTGACATACGGACGTCGAGCAGATATGATAAACTGATGTTGACGGGTGTTGTGGCGATAGTACTAATACTTATACTGTTGTTGTAGCAAAGTTTGAGGCAAAGTTCTGTCGATGTACCCACAATTACAATTATGATATATTCTACAATACAGTTTTGTATTGGAAAACATTCTTGCTCGTTATATTCTACAATATAGTTTTGTATTGGAAAACATTCTTGCTCGTTGAGAGATCATACTTATGATACGAACGAATATTCGTTCGTTCTTCTCTTTACGAGAAGAGGCCTTTGTCCAGCAGTGGGACAATTATAGGCTGGTATTATTATTCGTGTGACAATCTTATCTGTTTAAGAACATGTGTTTATATTATTATCTTAATTGGGAAGATCGGGTTTGAGGGTTCCCATTATTGATAATTCTCAAATTTTTTTTTTTTTTTTTTTTTTTTTTTCTCCTTCCTATTTGTGTTTTTTTTAAATCAATTAAGTGTTTTTGAATTTATTCATTACAAACAAACAGACAAAAATCGAATCTTTTCTCTTTAGACGATTTAATAGAACTGATTTAGCTGTAAGCAGTTTAACAAATTGAAATCTAGCACAAATTACAGAGCTATAATTTAAATTTTTATTGTATAATACTTGTCTGTTCTTATAAATATCAGTCATCTTAACCTGTAAAGTATAACAATAAACTAGTCTAAAACTGTGAATTAGCAATAAAGGGAGCCCTCACACCCGATAATCTCGATGAAGATATAAACACATGTTTTTATGGCGATTGTAACGCAATTTCTCGAGGGAACACACACGATGCCACCACGGTAGGTGGAGATTGGTTCGGATCCCCAGTAAAACATAAATTGCTGTCGATATTATAGTATGAGGGAGAAAAAATTAACTGCAAGCAGCATTACGGAGATCGTTTGTATTGATGTTTTTAACCCCCGACGAAAAAGAGGGGTGTTATAAGTTTGACGTGTCTGTGTGTCTGTGTGTCTGTGTGTCTGTGTGTCTGTCTGTGGCACTGTAGCTCTTTAACGGGTGAACCGATTTGAATGCGGTTTTTTTTATTTGAAAGTAGATTCTCTAGCGATGGTTCTTAGACATGTTTCATCAAAATCGGTTCAGCAGTTTAAAAGATATCAGCTCTTTTGTTTGCTGCGGTAGGGATCTTAGACGCATACCGGATGTTTACTTTGCTTTCAAACATATTATTATAGGTGACCACACTGACCACACAAAACCAAACTAAATTATATTTAAAAAATTTAAAATAAAAATTAAATTAAAAATTTAAAAGAACCCCCAACGCAAAACATAAAAGCGATTATGTAAAAAGTAAAAAATAATACTTTTGTTGAGCCATCAAATGTTTGTTCGTTGAAATGGCGCTATAATGTCGCGGCGGGGTACCGCTAAGTTTAAAGCAATAACTAAATATCTAAAATAGCGAACTGATGGTAACTAGATTTGCAACAAGATTAACAACTAGATTAGCAACAAAAATTTGATAATATCGAAGCAAATTGGTCGGAAATGCTGGTAAATTAATAGACAGTGAATGAAATTGAGGGACTGACTTACTTAAGCGGTACCCCGCCGCGACATTATAGCGCCATTTCAACGAACAAACATTTGATGGCTCAACAAAAGTATTATTTTTTACTTTTTACATAATCGCTTTTATGTTTTGCGTTGGGGGTTCTTTTAAATTTTTAATTTTGAGGCAATTGGTTTTGATGTTGAACATAAAGATATTATTTTCAAGTTAGTGAAAGATGTAATGATGGATGTAAATAGAAAATTTACGGAAATAAAGTTTACTGTGAGATGTGGGCAAATCAACAAGCTTAGATTAAATCAACAGAAAAATAAAACAGAAACTGTATCGCTCTCTGTGTGTAGTAGTTGGTAATAATATAAATATCTCGTAACAATTCATAAATGCTTGAGACTAAATTGTTACCCCTTCGTCGTGATCGTCAACTTTTAGATGCCCAGTGCTGGGTATGGTCTCCCTCAAGGAGAGGTTTAGCCGTAATCGCCATGCTTTGCCGATGCATGTTGGCGATCGCAGTAGGTGTTATGGTACCTACCTATTCAGAAGGACGCTGCTGCCCATCCTCTGGTCAATATCCCTCTGTCGCCTTCTACCACACCCATGGGTAGAAATGGGGTGGTGCTAATCGCGGCCGGCACCACACGGCAGAATTTGTTACCCCATACGCATCGAAATCATTAGAAAACTGGTGGGCAGGTCTTATCACAGTTAAAGGTAGTTAAGATCTCATGTTATTATACTCACGTACAAAAAATTAACAGAATTGGCATGCGGTGCCAATAGATGATTCAGTGTTGCCGAAATACATTAATTGCAATTAAATAAGACTTCATCGAATCTACATCAATATATAGTAAATAAATTATCATCAACAAAGATATACCTAAACACTCAAGCTAAGCTGCATCTATTGTGGCTGCAGAGTTAAAAATAAAAAGCAGTTTATTTTGAAACTGTCGGCCCGTCTGCCCTGTCTTTAATTACCACTGGATATTTATATCGTCCAAGCACACTAACGCTCCTTATTTTCATTGCTGGGTAAACAATTTATTTTATAGTTTCTTTTGATTTGGATAACATATCAATCTGTGATTAATTTTCAGCTGTTACTTTGTGTGTTGCCTTATTTTGATGTTCGGTTGTTGATAAACCTAAGAGCGGCTAGCGCCATCTGTTTTTGAACAGCAGACGCTGCTGCGAAAAACTTTTGTAAAGTATTTATTTCGTTTCCGTTTTTAACTTAATTTGTGAGACTGGTAACCTATCAAAAATTTAAGTCCATAAATGTTTTCCAACCTAGAAAACGCTTAGTGGTCCGTTAAATAAGTGAATAGTTTTATGGTAGAAATAAATATCTGCGTAGGGATATGTTGGTCTTTACTATGTTAATTAATTAACAAATAAAAAAAAAGAAATAATAATATGTGGGGACATTTCACACAATTATAATAATATGGTAATTCCGACGCTTTACACGCAAATCACCTTTTTTTCCTTTTATACTATAGGTGTACTTATTGTAAAATTTCACAAACTCCACTAAGTACTTCGAGATACCATTTTCATTAATTGATGCATTGAACAAGTACCTACTGCTGATTTAGTATAATTAAACGAAACAATTCCCGAGTCCACGACCTTTGAAAAGTCAACACTTCGGAGAATTCATGACAAGCTTAACGGGCTTCAGAGTCTTAATCAAGTAAATTTTCTTATCCTGCCAAATACCTTTCAGCTTAGCAATACCAATTACCAGTACCAAAGTCGTAACAGGTAATGAATCTCCGACCTTCGGCTCTTCACATTATTGGACAATTGTTTGTCATTCGGTCGTCTCGACGACACTGTTCTGAGTCACTTGGCTAACAGCCAGTTCACCTCACCTGTGATGTTCCAATTCAGTTTCCGTTCAGGATGTGGTCCCTAGCTCCCAGACTATTTATATTAGGTGACGATGTATTTGATTAGCCTCGGTCTACGCTCGTAGACTGATTTTTTAGTAGGTGTGTTGTTGAAAGTGATGTAATCGACACCTGATGTGACAAAACAATTTTCTTGAGATGCTTTTAAGGGTTTTTTGGAGATGACCCTAAAAACTATACCCTCTTCTCTATATCTGCGCGATACACACATGCTGATAAACAACAAAAATAGGTAAAATATAGAATCTAGGCAAATCTGCCCATATGCCTGAAGCAATAATATCCTGTCTACGCACCAAAAAGTAGGCATCTGATTAATAATGACGTGTTATATGATGCCTCTTCAAAAGAAGTGCCTATTTACCTTGGCAGCTCTAAGCATTTTCGTCTTGACGTATTTGGCTACTTTCGTCAATAGAACTGGCGTAAAAATCCCATTCATGAGACGAAAACTGCTGGTTAAAGACCTGTGACGTTAGACCGACAGCGTGGGTGGTAGGATTGGCATGAATGTCAATGATCCTCCATTCATATGGTTTTATGGCATTCCATTCAAGCGTGACGGACGTTAGTGAAAGACCACGTTACGCCTACATTGTATTGGCGAAACACGTTAAGAATTTGGATTGGACGAGACGGAATAGTAGAACAATGCGAGATCTCTTAATTAACTAGAAATCAAATTAAGTACCAATTGGTAAGGGCCAAGTCTAGGCAATCATAGGATCCAAAACTGGGCCAAAGTGCACAATTACATACTAGTTGGCAAGAACCCGAGAAAGAGCGTATAATAACGACAATACTGCAAGTAAATATATAACACAGAAAAAAGTTCAATTGACCATCGGATAACTGCTAAAGAAAATCATGAACGAATCTAATACAAAATATTTTCAGCAACTTGCATGAAGAAGTGGAACGTATTCGCCCCTAAGACGACCGACTGACCGAAGTATTTACTCCCATCGAGCTAAACAACTATAAGTTGTACAAAATTCCTATCACGAGGTTTCTAATGTGTTCTTCGAAATACCAAACCATTCAAAACGATTTTGATTAAACAGCGATCAGAGAATACTATAAATCTGCGTACTCAGTTCTGAATGAACTAGTGAGTGGGTGTGAGGTTGAATGGGCAACGTCATCATGATGAGCTCATAGAACGTGGAATGGGGTGTCAAATGATGTAGGCTGCAATCATTTATGGGACGTAAGTGGGTTATAAGATGTAGGATTTCAGGTCAATAAAAACGTACCTACCTATCACAATCAGAATCTGTAATAGCTAGCAAGAGAGTTAGCTGTGTCTATTAGACTTTCTTTTTAAAAAATTGTGTTTTTTTTTTGCTAAGAAGCATGACAGCTTGTATTGTCTTGGTAGGGGAATAATGTGCTGTTGATGAAACACTCTAAAGCTCGGTAGGGTAAACACTATCAATAAATTAGACATTTTCTAAATCTTTTTTATCTCTCTCTATATTTTGTTTATTACAACCTAGACTGAATCTAATTGTAGTTCTGTAGGAACACACGTTTGCAGCTGTTACAAAACTCCACGTAACACGGCGCTCTGCCAAACTTTGTTAACGTTTGGGCAAAATTTACAATTTCGTGTCTTATAAAGTTTTCATCGGGCGGGGCGCCTGGAAGTCAAATCCCTATAAAAATATATGTCCAACATAAAAAATGTTCAAGCTTTCGCAATCCTATCTATTCCGACCAGACATTAAAGATGACACATCCTAAAGAAATAGTTAATGATTTACTACTAACGCTTTCGTTTTTTTCACTTTACACACTGAAACACAGCCAATTTTTTTCCCGTCGCTCGTGGATGGGATGTTGTCCAAACGAGTGAGTCCCGTTTAGATAATACGAGTTTATTTCGGTTCTTACATATGTTACTCGTCACACAAAATAATAAGGCCATTGGCCTAATGACAGCAGCTTATTTTTAGTTCGGGACTTTTGAAGGCGACTTGTTAAGTGTTTGGGTAGAGATAGGGATTTTTCCAATTTCCTCTGAATGTTCTGCTACAATCTACATTCGCATGTTGTCGTTGAATGTGGGATACTGGAACTCGACTACTGGGAATTGGATTAACGACTGACACTATAAAAATTGAATTGGCCATCTAAATTACTTAGTCACAGATTTTCAGGAATACCGCTAAAATCGACCTGGAAACGTTACTTATTAAAATTTTATTTAAGAGTCCTAGATTTTTAACTTTCATTCTATCATGTCTTTGCATGTTTTTCAAATCTTGACTAATATTCCAACCTTGTACCCAGGTAGCCCAGCGCGTGTGGAACCAATGCAGTCGGTGCGGACTACACGAGGTAACCGGGTGCGACTGGAGTGCAAAGCAAGCGCACGGCCGCCCCCTCGCATCACATGGTATAAGGACGGGAAGCCCGTCGCCGATATCGCGTTAAGAAGATTCCGGGTGCAGAATTTTAGGTGAGATTCAATCTTCATGTTAAAGTTTTCTAAGCTCATTTGCATAGTCAAAGTACTGATCTGAAAGAATTTGTTCATAATCAAAATTCGGAGCGGTAACTTTTAGGGCGCTACCCCGACCAAAATCTTCGTTATTCAGGGGCTATTAACTCATTAATTAAGAGAAACAAACTACATCTAAAAGCATATTATTAATGTTCAGTATCCTAACATCACATTCCACGTTCTTATTTTTTTTTATGTACCCTATATACACCTAAATCTCTCTGTAAAAAAATGACTATAATAATTGAAAACATGTACTATCGTGGTCACACCCGCCTGACCACCACTAAGTTCATTTTTGCTTGCACTCAAAAGATGGAAGCGCTCTCTACCTCGCCCCGTTGACTTCGCAGGCGCCAAGGGAATTTTTTTTTAACTGAGCAGGCGGGAAAGTCCGCGATAGTACCTTTTGCTAAAGTTAACGTGCTATTAATTTGAAGATGACACTAATAGATAGGTAACTTGAAAATCTTTATAATTCACGTTTTATTTTATTTCAAACGATCGTTTCTCTTTTTTCATAACAAAAAAACCCCAAAAATTGTGCGAATTTCGATTCTGCGGCAAAGAGGAAATGTATGGTCAAGGTGATTTGGTCAGGGAAGCACCTTATGTTGTATTTAGGAACTAAAGCATCAGCCTGCACGCATGTAGGTACTTTTCCGTCGCCTTAGTGTATTTCGAAAATGATCAAGTCAGGAATTCGAATTGAGTTATTTGTATTACCATAACATATTTATGTAGCAAAGCGACATTTACAGACACATGCGCTAATACGAGGAGTATTGCCACAGCCATAATGATGCACATTAATAATAAATAAACGGATATTAAATCTTAGAGTATTCATCTTCCAAGCAGCTACCATAATGACCCAGTTGACTTCAAGCAATGTTGATCTTGATCCAAAATGAGAGCATGTTTGTCTACTATAGACGTACCTACTTCTGCTAAATAGTAACAATGTTGTCTGTAAACAAATGAAGCATGTATTCATATGGTGCTAACATTAAATGCAACGATTACTACTGTACACTAATCGCAACTGCAGACAGCTGTCATTGACCGACCTGGAAGTGCATCCTCAAATACTTATGCTGCTGAATTAAGCAAAAATAAACCTTAAGTGGAAGTTACAGAAGACTTCACAATACCTTATGGGGTCAAAATGGATGTATAGAGTAATTATTATGATTGAGCGTCGTGGACAATTTCATGGGTCGTTGGACGTTTTGATGATGATTTAGATATTTTGCACAAGACGACTGTTTGCCAAATGAGTGTTACATCGCTTTGGTGTTAGTTTGTGATTGTTAATATGGTTTTAAATTGAAGACGTACAACTGCAAATGTTTCATCCTTCATACATCTGACCATCGTTATGCGTACGGTATTTCGTCCTAATAAAAAATATACCATTAATCTTTGTGGATATCATATGATTGAACTTCTGTAAAATCGGTTGTTATTCTATGATCTCTTATGATGATTGTTTTTCACCCTTTTAATACCCTTTGCAATTGCAACACATTTCAGGAGGCGCTCGGTATTAGTGATAAGGCACGCGCGCAGTGAAGACTCCGCGGCGTACGAATGCAGGGCACAAGGTGCAGTGGGCCCACC
The DNA here is from genome assembly GCA_947361185.1 of Charanyca ferruginea. Lineage (NCBI taxonomy): Eukaryota > Metazoa > Arthropoda > Insecta > Lepidoptera > Noctuidae > Charanyca > Charanyca ferruginea. Next base: position 27,725,451 of record OX376061.1, on the reverse strand, counting down.
GGCCATAGCCAGCGCCAACGTCAGCGTTCTACCTCCAGTCACAGCGGCGCCTGATGATTCGAGTGAGTATCTGCTTTTTTACTCCTTTTAAATATTTTTGTCTCCGTGACAATGTGTCACGTGAACTTGAAATTGCAGCTGATAAAAGATTTTTGGGGAGGTTGATTTTCCTTATGACAAAGGTATCCCACAAGGTTCGATACTTGGACCTTGGATAGTCTTAAACATTTTTAGGGATTATCAATTTGTTACGTTTTGGACTTAGTTTGGGCAGAGGTAAGTAGGTAAATACCAAATGATACCTATCTGCAACCAGTAATTTAAGAAGTTATCACTCAAGCTCGACAGATTTAAGAATGAAAACCCTATTTACTATTACCAATACCTATTTAGAGGACTTTTCTCATAGTGTGTCTTTTGTTTTTTTTTATCGTCTCGCGTAATTGATAGCAAATTAGCAAGCCAGGATTTTCGGCTTTAATGGAAGGCACGCCACTGGTTATCAGGTTTTAAGATTCAAATAACTTCGATCAAAATGAAGTATGAACCATCATCTTGATTCAACAGTATCGATACCTACGTAAACAAAGGAACACAAAGCATGTCATATTGTTTACCGATACTCATACCGTTTGTTGTACTGGGAACACTTGGGAAACTTACTGCTTCTTCCGCGAATATCGCTCAAACAATGTCTGTATACAGGCCAATAGGGTGATCAGTTACATTGTATAATGAGTTTGTTGTATCATTCGTTTTTGTATCGGTGTTCTGTTATAGGGATGAAACGAACGATTACTGTGAGATACATCAACCAATTAATGATTGATTACCTACCACCGTTAAATGTTTCTTCTCTTCTCCACAGCGAATCTGGGCTCGCCATGTCCGATGCCCGATCCGTCGTCCTACTGCCTCAATGGAGGTACCTGTTTGTTCTTCGAAATCGTTCAGGAGCAAGCTTGCAAGTGAGAATCAGTTTTACTTAATTAAATCTTGGTCATCATTGGTTTATCAACCAACATTGACATTTTGTTCATAATTGATTTGATTGTTGAGCAAGTTATTAAGTATGAGGACCGTTTGCATATTAGGTTTAGCCTCAAGAAACGAAAGTGCTTTGCCACATATACCTATTATTCGATCTTTTTTTGTCAGCTTTAATTGAAACTTTAATATTGACATATTTCTTTCTTAACAGATGTCCGGAAGGATTCAACGGGCAGCGTTGCGAGAACAAGGATATATCGAACAGAAGCAGTATGTCCCATTCCTACACATGTAAACTGGGCCTCTCGATCACGTACTACTGTTAGCCAGCAAAGCGCAGGCGCATAACCCACCTCGTTCCAATTTTAAATTTAAAATTTTTAGCTCGCGACTTTCCGACGCACTCGGCTGGACAGTGAAAACTTTTACGTTTTACGAGACAGATATCTGCATCTATTTGTAGATTTACAATAATATTTCTTAAAATTATCAATGTAAAATACGTTTTTATTTGTTTTATAATTTATACTAATGGTATAGCACTTTTATTTGGTATGTTACAATTTGTTTTATGATTACAGTTTTAATGGTTTTCACAGCCCTAAAGCCCAGTGATTCCATCGCGAACATTTGTAGGAAAAATACGAGAATATATTGCAAATACGATCTGTCACAAATGTTGCGACAGAGTATTTAAACGCTGAATACTTAGGATTTTTAGTAGCCAGCCGTGCGTATGGCATTTGTAAATAGTAAAAAAACATGTTTTTTATGAACCTCGAGTCTGAAAATTAATTTGAAGATTCTTACTTTTTTTTACTCGTTAATATATATCGCTTCTATGTAGGAATATTATCATTTGAAATCGGTATCATTTTAACTTCACGGAGCTTTAAATTATTATTAAATTATTTATAACTAATAGCCCAGTGAGATTATAAACTTTTAAGTATATTTCCATTTAACAGTTCCGGCAATTATATTTAACTATAATTATAATGAACTGATTTTTCTTAACATTTCGCGAGTTTTATTGAATTTTCTTTGGTGATAACCGAATTAAGTCTATTGTAAGACTAAACATTTATGTATTATTGCAAAAAAGCGCTATTTCTTTAATTTTCACTAAGAGCGATTACTTTTGCAATCCATTTTTTTTTCTTCTATTATTGAAGATGTAAATATTTTAAACATTATTTGTAATATTTGCAATTTATTATTGTTAATAACTGTAAGGTTTGATAACTAGTAGTATGTAATATTATGATAAAGAGACTTGCAACTTATGTACATATCTATTAGGGTAAGGGATTTTTTTTACAAAAACACAATTCTGAAAATAGTAACTGTGTGCTTGCTATGCGTTCGACTCGAGTTTATCCATTAATTACGTAACCCTCAATAACAACAAGAAAATAAAATAAAGAAAACTTTTTTTGATATTTTTAACAATATAAATAATTGCCTTTTGATTTAAAAAATGTTACGTTTTGAGAATAACTAATTAATTATGTATATAAAGCGTAGCAAGTACAGCCAAAAACGTAGTTAAAAAATGCAATTCCCATATTTTCACCGGTCCGTTACATCACCTAGTCACTATACCAGTTTTAACTATAGCTAGGTAGTAATAAATAAATTAATTTATATATAATTTACGAGTGTGTCTAATTGGACGTATGGTTGTGGATATAGCGATAACATTTCTTTTTATTTCTGTTTTTTTTTAACTCGCTATATGGGACCGAAACTTGCACAATAGTTTTACAGTTCTTGTTAATTTCTTTTTTTTTCATATTTTGTATAAAGTTTTTATGAATTTAAGTTTACTATTTATATTATGTAATTAAAGTAGAAAACTGACTATTTATTTTTAATAAAACTTTGAGGATTTTAGGGCATTTATAAATACGTCAAAAATGAAATGGCGTCGTTCGAAGAAATTCTGGACTCAACAGTAAATAGTTACTACTTTACCTTAATAAAAGTCAAGTACTTAAAAGCTTTTCAATTGAATAAATACTACTTGGTAATACCAGCCAATATTTTCTTTCGAGTAACGTCATTCCATTTTTAAACTTGAGTTTTGTATTCTCACAACAAATATTAAGGCGCGAACATCATGTTAAGTCAATGTAATGGATATACCAAAACCACAATAAAAGAATGAGTGTTGGAATTAACAGAAAAGCGAAAATGTTATTTTTTATTTTTCATTTGCATTTTCCTTTAATCCTTTAAAAACGCGACGGAATGAACATGGGGATTAGAACAATCTGAAATGGTATGTAAGTATAATCGAAATTTATTTTATGTCGTGCACTACTCGTAACTATTCGCACTCATCTTCGATGAATGAAAAAATGTAACCTTTTATAATTTTCAATATATTTTTTATTTGTTACATTTTTCCATTTTACTATCCTCACGACCTACTAATGCTTTTTATGTACGTGGGTATACTAATCAACTGGGGTAAAGCATGCAGAACGCATATTTCTTCTTTAAACTTACTATTTGTTGTGAGATAACAATAACTTCTAGGTATAACATTGCATGATAAAAACGGTATTTTTAAATACTTTTTACGATCTTAACAATCTTTTTTTTTCTGTCACAGGTAAAGGCGAACCACTGTGGTGAATAGAGGTGAACGCAACGATAACGTGACGAAACCGTGTAATAACGTAACGAATCGGTTCAATAACGTAACGAAACGGTACAATAACGTAACAAAACGGTACGGTAACGAAACGTATACGACTGAAGCGAAATGGTATTTTGGCATTTTTATATAAAATATTAATAAGAAAAAGCATTCCTGCATTTTAATGTTATCCGATGTAGGTAATTCTTTGCGATTTGTTAATATTTTTTTGCCTATATAAATATTATGACGGATAGCAACTAAAGACACAATATCAAACTGCCTATTTATTTGTCGAATTTAATCATTAAAATAAATATAAGAAGGACCTACTGGTATCTTAGTGCAAGCCGATAAAAGGAAAGGATTTTCAAAGTTTCTGAAAAAAACATTTCAAGGTTTTCATCTTTACGTCATTACGTAAAGATGAAAACCTTATAGTAAATGAAATAATTTTAAAATTAAATCGAATTCGTCAGTATTAATATATCTCATTAAATATAGTAATACTGACGAATTCGATTTAATTTTCTACACTTCATAAAGAGATAATGTTTGTAAGATTGGATGTAGGAGATAATCTCTGAAAATGGTAGTCTGATTTCAAAAATTCTATGACTGATAGTAAGCTACATTATTGCCAAGGGTATGGATATTTGATGGTATATCTTCCAAGCGGACAAAATTGCGGCCAGGAGCTAGTGTTCAATAAAATGCTCCATTATTTAATATAACGGTGTTGCTTGCCGCTTGTAATGACGACGTGTTGCCCATAGGGCATTTGGGCTTGCAACATTGTATTAGATACCTACTTACGGCTTGCATATCAAGAAATAGACACACATATTTTAAGTAAACATCCAGTAAACCTACCTATACCTTATGTGCTTTAGATAAGCTGCCTTTTGTACTGTAATCTGTACGATATCTAAATTTAAGTATATTGTGGTGCTTAAGAAAATGTGAGTTTTACAAAATTAATTTCAACCGATGTTCTTAATATACGAACGGTATCTGATCTACACTTAGATCATTTAGGGATTGTCTTCGTTTCAGTTTCTAAATACCTGTTGCTTTAGAAAAAAACGCACAAAACGTTTGTTTCAATACACATTTTTTCAAATCCAAAATTTTGGAAATTAATTTAGCGATTTATAATATTTAATTTATATGTAATGTGTGTTTGTCTCTTTTGTCAAATTTTACAAAAAAGACAACCTCGTTCAAAAGACATGAGACATCCCTTAATTTTCCACCCGAAAGCGAAACATTTTCATAAAGTTATAAGCGACAAACTTTGAGGTTCACTACACTATCCATTTAAAAAAGAATCACCGAAATCGGACTACACTGAAGAAAGTTACGCATGGCCTAACATAAAAATTATACGAGTCGCATTGAAAACTTCTCCCTTGAAGTCGGTTAGATAAATTCAAGAATGAGTAGAGACATTTTTCGAAAAAAATGTTTTTAGAATACAGCGATTTAAAGTTTTCTACAAAAAAATTGAAAAAAAAACACCCGATATTTGTAAGGTGCACCTATACCTATGCACTAACCATTGTGCCTTGCTTACACAGGGTTATTTAAAAAACACTGATAACCTCGCAGGACTCTATTACTGACATCATGACATGATTTTAAAATAGTGTTGTTCATGGAGTTTCTTGCTCGTTCTTCTCCATAGAAACCTACTGTACTCTGACAATTCAAAAGTACCTGTAAATGGTTTATTTGAAATACTTAAATGATATTGAGTTTGAGTTTGATCATGTAACCAACGTTTGTTCGTACAAAACTGAAAACGCGACAAAAACGATCAGCTGATCAGCACCTACATAACTTCGAGTTAAGTGAACATAACATGACGTATGGAACTGAAATTTTGTTTCGCGTATTCGTAACTATCATGTCAAGTAGCGACATCTATGAGGGAATATAAAGACAACAGGTGGTATGAAACATAAAGCATAAGACTGATAGCAACTGAGTGACAATAATTAAATAGATACTGGTGCCAATTCTATTATTTACGACCTAAACTTACTTTTAACCGACTTAAAAAAAAAGGAGGTTCTCTCTTCGACCCGTATGTTTGTATGTACGTACGTTTGTCCGCGATTATCTCCCGTTTGGTTGAACCGATTTTGATGCGGTTTTCAGAAAAGTGTTTGTTACATTCTGGAGAAGGTTTTAGTATACAACAAATAGATTTTTATTCAGCGCTTTTTGAAAAAATCAACAAATACAAAAAAAAAAATACATAGTCGTCTATGTATTTTTTTTTTTTGTATTTGTTGATTTTTTCGTTTCGTTTTCGTTTCTTCCATCTTTGGAGGCCTTTCAAACTCTGTTTTAACTGTTTTGCAGTTTCTTAATGAATTTGGATGACAAGGTGGCACTAAAAAGTTGAGAGTAAAAACTTTTTACAAAAAAGAGAACCGCCTTCAAAAACTAAAACGTGATAAATAACTTTAGCACAGAACACACATTACTTTAGTTTCGGAAGTCGGTGGCTTTGTTCTGTTTGTTGTTTTGTATTGCCTCCTTTTTTTTGAAGTCGGTTAAAAATAGACTATTGATCTGAATAAAATTAATGTTTCTCAATGAATTGTTTTTGCTGACGGTTTGTGATTTCTTTAACTATTTTTTTTAATCGATTAAAAATGTAACGTCACGTAAGATTTTTGCGTTATACTCCCTTCATACGCCTTTCTCTTTCTCTCAGTGTTTCTTTGTATGAGCAGAACCAGACTGCCGCAGCGTAGTGAAAATTTGCACTTTGCCCAATTTTCAGTGGCAAAAATACAGTTTTTAGGCGATAATTCAAAATTTTTGTTCAGCTTCCATTTTATATATAATTTATACGCACATCGCGCGCTCTCTTTCTTATCAAAGCGCGTGCGAGTAAAAAAAAAATGCGTAAGAAAATTGGTCCCTGACGGCAAATGTTTTTTTTTTAACTGGGTTTAAAATATAACAGTGATTATGTGCAGCTATAGGTCAATGTAATTTGTTTTTTTTTTTAGGTTTTATGCTATCATTTGGAAACATTTTTTAAGCGAATTTCGTAATATAAATGTTAACCTTACCTACTTAAACAGTTAACCTTTTGACCACACGTCGAGTTTACTACCTAATGAGTGGAGGGCTATCGCGTATGAATTCGCCGCTAGAGGCGCTAGTGTTACACTAGCGCCTCTAGCGGCGAATTCATACCATCTCCCTACACCTCTCGCTACACTAGTAGTGTAGCGTGAGGTCTCTGAGGCGAAACGTCAAATGTCACTGTTTGTGGGTGGGCTACGCGGGTTTATGAGTAGGTAACGTTGTGAATATTTTGCAATACCTGAAATTTATTATGGCTAATACGAGTTACGCATCAATGTATGCCAGTGCTTTGAGACAGTTAAATTATATCTTTCGGAAACTTAAGTCCTCCTTTTTTACCGAATAAAATGGGACTGCGAAATACTACGGCATGCTCGATATTTTTACAGTACGATTTTAAGGTATTAAATATGATTTCTCGCGTTTTCACGATATATTTTCACGCTCGTAATAACAAACTTTGGGACCTTAATCGACAGTGGCGCCAACTGGTGAGCGTAAAAACGGTAGCCCTCATTATGACAATATTACCTATGTTATTAGAGAAGATATACTATTTTCAATTTAACGAATAAATCCAGTGAAGTAGGCGAAAGTTTTTGTTCTGGACATAAAACTTTTTGTCAATCTCTCTGTATGTGTGTATACCGGAAAATATCGACAAATACCAACCTGCTCTAGATTTTGCACCCAATAACAAGCCTAATTATTTTGTATAATCCGACTATTATAGTTCGATTCAAACTTAATGAGGCTGCGAAGCGCGTTTCTGGCTGCGCAGTAGGTACCCCGCCCCTCACTATATTATATATATTACTTATTATATTTTCACTGCGCAGCCATTCAGCTAGTGTTCAGAGCCGTCATTAAGTTTGAATGGAACTTTAAGTTCAACCTACACAATATTTTGTTCAAATTGTATTTCGACTTTAGAGTCTGTTGTGACAATATTATCTAATAAGCCAATTTTAATATAAATGTTAAGTTATATTAACAGTCATGTACAGTATTATTTGCTGATTAGGTGTTATTTATTGTAGCTAATAACTGCTATGTTTAAGTGCTTTGTTATAATAAACGAAATGTGAATATTGCATGAAGTTTTCTTTTACTATTTCCCGCCCGCGATTTCGTTTCCGATGATTTTCTTGTGATTTGGGCCAGGAACATGCGCGGACGATATGCTGAACAACCCACCATCGGATCCATGGTTTAGGAACGCGTAGAGGGCAAACAAAAAATCAATAATTTTTAACCGACTTTAAAAAGGAGGAGGTTATCAATTCGGATGTTTTTGTTTAAACGTCGGTGTTTGTTGATAGGTACTGTAAGAGATCCTTATGGAGGATTCTTACTGGTACCGGGATATACGTGATTGTAATAGGTTTATTCTATAAATAAAAGCACTGAAACTCGGTACTGGTTTATATTATCAGATACTTGTAGTGTGCCCGTGACAAGATCAGGCTAGGAAGTTCTAATGTCAAATGTAAAACAATACAAGTCTAGGTACTATTCAAACTTATTCTAGAAGTTTGCTGAGTGTTCCGTCATAGAGTATAATATCTACTGGCTATTATCTCAGAAACACATCAGATCTCCACAGTACTTACATCCTTAAGAGTCAGTGTAGTCAAGATTTTAAACAATTTATACTATGGGACCAAACTTGAGATCGCGAAAAAAATATGAGCTAATCCATAGGTACATTATGTCGAGTTCTCCATCATCATCATGTCTAACTTCGACGCCCACTGCTGGGCATAGGTCTCCTCCAAGGGGGCGTTCAGCCGTAATCGCCGTGCTTGGCCGATGCAAGTTGGCGATCGCAGTAGGTGTTACGGTACTCAAAAGGACGTTGCTGCCCATCCTCTGGTCAATATCCGTCTCTACGACACCCACGAGTAGAAATGGGGTGGTGCTATTCGCGGTCGGCTCGGCAGAGTCATCAACTGCTAACCCCCTATGCGAAGAAATTTCAACGCGCGGGGGGTTAGCAGTTGATGACGCTGTCTGTACGTGTATGACGAGTTATGCGAATTTAAATGTATAAATGGGCTGATTATTTTTTAACGTTGTATAGTTAGATGTAAGTGTACACCTACCTTATAAGGAGTTGACTGCAACGCTCCAAGTGTACAGGATGAAATTGAATTGAAATTGAAAAATAAATAATAGTTTAAAAAAACAAAAAACACGCTTTTTATAGAAAACCAAACTAAAAAATAGAAAATAAATTTAAATTAAGAAAAGTGTTAAAAATTTCAATAAATTATATAAATTAATAGGTAATAGTGTGAATAAAAAAAATATTATTTTATTTTAAAAAAAGCGTGGGGTGCATGGTGTCAATAGTTATAAATATTTTATTGACAGATAGATATGAGTAGAGTGATTATCATTTTGATAATATCTTAAAAAGCACCCCATGCTTTTTTTAAAATATATTTTTTTTTTATTCACACTATTATTAATTCATATTTATTGAAATTTTTAACACTTTTCTTAATTTAAATTTATTTTCTATTTTTTAGTTTGGTTTTCTATAAAAAGCGTGCTTTTAGTTTTTTTTAACTATTATTATTTTTTACTTTTTAGTTTGAAAAATGGAATAATTTTATCAAATTAGTGTATTGTCATCGGTCCTCAATAAATCTACAAAGTTTGAACGAAATCTGGCCGTTTAAAGTGGGTCAAAATCGCGCCCAAAGAAGTTACAAGGTTACAAACAAACATACAAACATACAGGTGAAGCTAATAAAAAGCGTGTAAAAAAGAAACAGCTGTTCCATACATTTTGGCCGACTACCTATTGCACTGTTTTTTTTTCGCACTGTTTGAGTTGGCTCCATAATGAAAGTTGTTCAGGTTCGTGGTCTGAGTCACTTCCTAAAAATTTGCTAATGAATTCAATTTCATCCTGTATCTTATACACTCGGCGTCACAAAAATCGCACCTTTTCGAAAATAAGTTTAAAACATGTCCCGCCAGTAACGAATACATTAAACCCAATTAATATTGGTATCAATTAAAAGTATGTTTAACGACCTTTAAATTAACAAGTTAGAATTCCTAAACACAACAGATCTCATTAGCACGTAACGTTAAAAAAAATGTTGTCAAAATACGCATTACAACGGCCACTAATTGCACCTCCCTACAAGGGTATAAAACGGGCGACCCGGGTTAAATGTGGGGCCAGTCCGATAACCATGTTCGGTAAGCCTATCCCTTGGGAGAAGCAAGCCAAATACCTAGGTGTGATTCTGGACCACCATCTTACTTTCGGAGAGCACATAAAGACGGTGCGTTCGCGCGCCGCTTTCGCTCTCGGTAGGCTCTACTTCATGTTGAATGCACGCAGCATATTGTCACTCAAGTGCAAATTGCGCATTTACACGGCGTGCATTCGTCCCATCATGACGTACGCCTGTGCTGTATTCGCACACGCGAAACCATACCGTCTCCATAGGATGCAGACCCTCCAAAACCGTTTCTTGCGAAGAATCACAGGAGCCCCTTTTTACCTTCGCAACGAGAACCTCCATCTCGATCTAAAAATACCTACCATCCAGCAGTTCATGAAAGGCTCCGCCAAGCGCTTCTTCGACACTGCTGAGAAGCACTCTAACCCGTTAATCGTATCGGCCGCCCGGTACACTCCCTCCCGTATTAGTAAGACTCGACGACCGAGACATACTCTGACCGACCCTGACGATGCTATTACTCTCCTCCAGGAGAGCAATAAGGCCACCAGTACAGTTAAGAAACACAGACACAGACCGCCGTCATTCCGTCCTCGCCGCCGAGGCCCGCCGCGACGACCCCGTACGTCCCCTCCCCGACCCTTGCTCGTGCCAGCCCGCGCCGCTGAGCCTGTAGTTTTAAATTCGTCCCTAAATAATGGAAATCCGATCCAGCCTGTCCCTTTGCTGTCCTCTCCCAGCGACGCCCTAAGCCGAGGCTCGTACCCCACAGGGGGTGCCCTTAGCGTGTAGTCGCTTAGTTTGTAAGCTTTTATGCCCTGGCTGGAGGCCCTAAAAATAATATTTTTTAAGGCACCACAGGAAAGTCCGGTTAAGCAGCCGACAACCTCCTAGGTTGACCTGCGAGATGCCAATCCGAAAAAAAAAAAAAAAAAAAAAAAATGTGGGTCATTCGCTATTCAACCTTTGAAGTGAACACACGTGAACAGCTACAGCAAGAAAAATACCCCAGAAGATGGATACCACTGCAGATGAAGCCGCTCAAGTCATTGCACTACTGCAATCAGGGATGCGGCAATGTGATGTTGCTCGGCAACTGAACTTGAGTCGTTTTGCCGTTCGACGAGTGTTCCAACGTTTCCAAGAGACTGGTGGCTATATCCGAAGACGTGGATCTGGAAGACAACGGTGCACATCCGAAAGAGACGATCGCTTCATTGTTTCGACGTCTTTACGTAATCGGTTCTCCAATGCTGTTGAGCTGCAACAACAACTGCGATCAGCTCGCAGAACTTCTGTAAGCGTCTCCACGATTAGAAGAAGAATGCGGGAGAAGAAAATTGCAGCTCATAGGGCTGCTACAGGGCCCAAATTGACTGCACAGCATAGGAGAGACCGGTTGCAATTTGCCCGTGACCATGTGGATTGGACAATAGACCAATGGAGGGCTGTGCTCTTCTCGGATGAGACGAGGGTGTGTCTTTTCTGCAACGACAGGCGTCGAAGAGTGTATAGGAGGCAAGGGGAACGATTCGCACAAGCCTGTATTCAAGAGACAGTGGAATACGGGGGTGGCTCGTGCATGTTCTGGGGCGGCATGTCAATCGACGGTAAAACGAACCTTGTGTGTGTTTCTCGGACTGGAAGTGCTCGCGGGCAAGGGTCGCTGACTGCTGCTCGGTACATAACAGAGATCTTAGAGGAGCAGGTTGTCCCTTATGCGGGTTTTGTTGGCAGTGGGTTCACGTTAATGCACGATAACGCCCGTTGTCACACCGCTTTAATTGTAAGAGACTACCTGCAAGAAGTTGGCATCCCTGTTATGCGCTGGCCGGCGCGAAGTCCAGACCTGAACCCTATTGAGCACCTTTGGGATGAACTGAAACGGCGAGTACGGGCACGAAATCCGGGCAGGATTTCGTGCCCGTACTCGCCTACCACTCTCCAAGACCTTCAAGATGCCGTCGTTGCAGAATGGGACAACATTCCACAAGAGACTGTTGTCACATTAATAAGGTCCATGAGAGAACGCATGGAAGCAGTCATCAGGGCTAGGGGGGGTAACACTAGGTTTTAAGTTAGTTTTAAGGACTTTGTTGTAATTTTTGCTGATAAAATAAAATTTAACTTTTTAATCATTTGCATTAGCTTGCTTTTTTTTATTCCCTGGTAAACAAAAAACCAAATCCATTGATTTATTCTGAAATTTAAATAAATTGCCTTTCCAATTATATCTTATAGTCATATGTATACCATTGATTAATAGGGTTAAAATGACTTTGAAGGGAATTCTTAAAGAGGTGCGATTTTTGTGACGCCGAGTGTATATAAAATTCTCGTGTCACAATGTTCGTTCCCGTACTCCTCCGAAACGGCTTGACCGATTCTGATGGAATTTTGTGTGCATATTGGGTAGGACTGAGAATCGGCCAAAATCTATTTTTTGTGTGATGAGCACTTGTGTTTGCCTTGTGTCTGGGTGTTGTTTATCTATACGTATGTATTTAAATGTATTTGTGTATGTATATCAGCTGTCTGACACCCATAGTACAGGGTCTCTCTAGTTTGGGGTCAGATGGCCATGTGTGAAATGTCCCTACATATTATTATTTTAAACTTTAGTATTCCACCATACAGATGGTACCTACAAAAAGGCGACGGGGCTTAAGGGTACGAAAGTACAACCAAGTAACCAAATAATGGTCTGTCTGGAGGCCTTAAATTTTCCTTAATGCACCACAAGAAAGTTCAGTTAAGCGACCAACAACCTCTTAAGGCCCTATACACTCTACCGGCGGGTTTTTGCCGCACGGGTAAGCCGCCGACAAAATTAGGCCGCCAGTGGATAATGCCGGCGGCCGTACAGCATTATTCCAGTTCTAACAGCCGGGTAGAAAGCTTGCGGCGTACACTTTGTGTTCCTTTGTGAACAGACGCCGGCCCCCCTCGCAACCCGCCGGCATAACTCGGCGGTCATACCGGCGACTAGTTTGCCCGGCGATATCGGCGGCTCAGTTACCCGCCGGGTTTGTTAACGGCATAACTGCCGGTACTGTGTGTAGGAGCCTATAAGAGCGAATATTCGATTCGTGACGAAAACTTCATATTTTTGCGTTTTGCCCAGAGCAATTTCGTAATTATGTGAGCAGATTATTTAAAAAAAATAAACAGTTTTAGAAAGATTAAGTCTTGATTTAGACAGCTACAGAGTAAAAGTATAATTTTTAATTATGGTTTTTTAAAGCGAAGACAATCCTTTCATAGCGTTTTACGAAAATAGACGTCAGAGTTAACTTTCAGGATGAATACAACCATTACAGTATGCCAAAATAATATGTTTTATGCTTTTTTCCAACAGGATATACAGTCCTAAAGTCTACTACAGAGCCAAAATTACGAAAATATTACTATTATGTATTAAAAAACAATGTTGAAAAAGTACAAAATCGGTTCCCTTTGTTAATTTTTTTTCACCGGTATTTAATCGCATAGACGGGAAACTGGATAAACACCAGCCACCAGAACAAGCCGGATTTCGCCCCAGTTTTTTCAACATCCGACCACCTTCAAACATTAAACCAGATCATAGAAAAAACCACAGAGTTCAATAAACCATTACATCTAGCCTTTGTAGATTATACGAAAGCCTTTGATAGCATTAAACACTCAGAAATATTCAAATCCTTAGAAAACCAAGAACTTGAAAAACAATACATAGACCTATTACAGATCATATACAACAATAGCTCCGCAAACATAAAGTTAAATACTGCTGGACCTTCATTTAGAGTTAAAAAGGGTGTCAAGCAGGGTGACCCGCTCTCTCCTAAATTGTTCACAAGCACTCTCGAAGAGGTATTTAAGTCACTGGCAGCCTCATGGAAGACCAAGGGCATTGAAGTCGGCACGAAGAGGTTAACATACCTCCGGTTTGCCGACGACATAGTTCTTTTTGCCCCCACAGCTCTGGAACTCCAGACCATGCTTCAAGAACTGAGCACGGCTAGCTTCGGGGTGGGACTTGCGATAAATCGGTCTAAAACACAGCTAATGACTAATAGCACTAAGCGTAGGGTCGAGGTAGACGGGCAGGAAATACAATATGTCGATGAGTATATTTACTTGGGCCAGTTAGTTTCTTTTGAAAACAGGCAGGAGAGGGAAATCGACCGTAGAATCGAAAACGCCTGGAAAAGCTACTGGTCCATGACGACGCTAATGAAGGGTGATCTATCGATCTCCCTGAAGCGAAAACTTATCGATATGTGTAACTTGCCCGTCCTAACCTACGGTGCTCAGACCTGGTCGCTTACAGAGTCACAAAAGTTCCGCCTCGGAGTTTGCCAAAGAGCAATGGAGCGCAGCATTCTGGGTGTAAAACGACAGGATAGAATCAGGAACACCACGCTGCGTTCTAAAACGGGTATATTAGACGTAGGCAAAAAGGCTGCCAGGCTTAAGTGGGATTGGGCGGGTCACGTCAGCCGCATGCATACTAACCGCTGGGCGAAAGTCTCCACACAATGGGTGCCTGAAGATGGACGGCGTCGCCGAGGACGGCCCAGAATGAGATGGCGAGATGACCTAGACGCATACCACGAGGGCTGGTTCGAGGTGGCGCTGGATAAAAGATCCTGGAAGGACTTGGGGGAGGCCTTTGCCCAGCAGTGGGACAGCACAGGCTAAATAAAAAAAAAAAAAAATTAAATAAAAACATAACTGATATACCCATTTATTTTATGAAAATAAAGGTTATGTTTAATTTTCAGAATATTTTTCAGATACGAACTCATTTATTTTAGACAATTATTTTAAGAAGCACTGTAAAACATCGTTCGCCGATCAATTTCAATGATTCGTGCTTATTTCGTGCGTATTTTTTTTTCTGATGCACACAAACAGACCATTGTGTTGTACTAGTGTGTGTCAATGCTGCTACGCCGTTCTAGCAATCGTTTAGATTTTGAGTTGCGCTAAATCGAATACGCGCCCTTAAGGGGCTATTAAAAGACTTTTACAGATTTTAAACTGACAATCACGTCAAAATGTGCAGTGTAAATGATTTGAAAAAAATATATGTTAGACTAGAACATTCTCTTAATCACTTAGAAAGTGAATATTTTTAATTATATTCATATTATATAGTTTAATTAATACGTGAAGTTGTGTCTGACGCGGACAAAACATTGACAATCACACAAAATCTACCAGGTATAATTAAACGAAACTTACACCATCTTACAGACAATTTTATTATCTATCTTTTAAAATACGCCTTTTTTTACAAAATTAAAAAAAAAGGCGTATACTAAAAGATAGATAATAAAATTGTCTGTAAGTTTCGGATAATTATACCTGGTAGATTTTGTGTGATTGTCAATGTTTTGTCCGCGTCAGACACAACTTCACGAGTTAATTAAACTATTTAATATGAACTTAATCAAAAATATTCACTTTCTATATGATTAAGAGAATGTTCTAGTTTAACATATATTTTTTTCAAATCATTTACACTGCACATTTTGACGTGATTGTCAGTTTAAAATCTGTAAAAGTCGTTTAATAGGTGAACATGCTAAGTACATGCTAATTTACCGAAAAAAAAGGAAACAAAACAATTATTATCAGTCTAATTTTATATTAAAAACCACTTAACTACAATTAAAAAAAGAAAACTACAATGCAGTAATGAAATTTACACAAGCTTAAAACCTTACTTTTCTACAACTAATTATAACTTACGGTTTTAATGAGAATGGATATTCTAATCCAAGGCGGACCCAAAGAGAATTATGTCTTTGGACATCGTGCAATAGAGCCAAAGTAGACTAGCTACTTTTAACTGCAGTGGTCTGTGATTAACCGATTTTTTACGATTCTTGTTTCCGAACTTCTGGTCGTGGTGGCGAATAAATATATTGCACACATACATTTCACATGGTGTATGTGGGCAAATATTCGTCTTACTTGTATAATACAAAATCGACTTTATTTCAATAAACATAGGGTATGTACATTTTGTATTATCCAAATAAGGCGAATATATTCACAAATACGCCAGAAATAAAGGATGTAGGCATGAACTACTTGCAAAATAATGAATATTTTTCTGTGGATACATTTTCCAAAAACGAAATTTGAGCGAGTTATAACGATTCTAAAAATTACACGATTCGCGTGTCATGCGCCACATAGAAACAATCATTCATTTTTGTTTCAATTCATTCGTGCCATACGTAACGAATCGGTTATCAAGTTTTACAAAAGCTTGCTGCAGCGCAAAATCATTAGCAGTCGCAATAAGAACTAGTCTGCTTTGACCCTAGCAGTAAATCAAATACTTTTTAACAATATTAACTTCATCATAATTTTTACCTAATGGCACATTCAGTGAGGACCGAGGTCAGGTATAAAAAAATATGAAATTAAGTTACAAATTGAATCTATTTACATTTAAAAAAAATTCATGCCATGCTTGGATAAAAAAAACAGGAATGTATGAGCTGCTCTTTGACCTGACTACAGGACATTCAATTTACAATAGTAAAAAACTTGTTGTGGCAACATGATTTTAATGTGTTGCTGGCAATATGTTTTTAATGTGTTGCTGGCAACATGTTTTTAATATATTGCTGGCAACATTGAATGCAGTATGTGTATAATTTAATAGCATCATTTTAATTTTGTGAATGTGACTATCATAGAGCTTTTTATTATGTAATTAATTAAGTTATTATTTATTTGACATAAAAAAGAATAATGGTTGAGAGTATTGTCATGCTCACTCAAATATCTCACTGATGGTGGTGCGCGTCTTGGATCATTCAGTTCCCTTCAAAATAGTTAAACTAAGTGGTATTGATCTACGCGTCATGTTCGTGAATGGGCTGTCAGATGAGATTGGTCATCTCTTAAGTTCCATGGCTTACATCCTTATTTCTGGATTACTTTATATTGCTCTTTCATTATTTTCACATGTAGAAGCAATATGAATAATGTGATGAGGATTTTGTAAATGTATACTTGATTGAAAAGAGTATCCAAGAAGTTTCTTTCTCGTTCATCTTCATAGAGACCTACCTCTGTTTTAAGACAAGCAACTAGTCTAACTACTTTGACTAACTGACCAACACCATGACAATTTAAGTAAATGTGTGATGTTTGAAATAAATGCTTTGACTTGACCACAGAACAGATAAAAGAGGTCTATCTCTCTCTATCTTTGACGACACGGTTGGCGCAGTGGCTGAGCGATCGACTGCTGCGCAGCGTGTTGCGGTTTCGATTCCCGCCCAGGGTAAACATTGGTGTGATGAGCACTTCTGTTTGCCTTGTGTCTAGGTGTTGTTTATCTATATATATATGTATTTACAAAAAAAAAATGTATTTGTGTATATCAGCTGTCTGACACCCATAGTACAGGGTCTCCCTAGTTTGGGGTCAGATGGCCGTGTGTGAAAATGTCCCCACATATTATTATTATTATCTGTTCTGTGGACTTGACTAACATATTCAAATAATATCAACAGCATCATCCCAGCTACAAAAAACGATTCAACTGAAGTTTCTCATGCAATCAGGCCATATAAATGTTTAAAATGAAACATTATACAAATTAAAAACTAAAAAACAAAGTATTAAACAAAAACTTTGGTTAAATAACTTCCAAAAATTAAATTTAATACTGTAAGTACCACATGGTCAATAAATTCAAGCAGCATAGTAAAATTTTGTTAAAAACACTTGGGTAAAAATGCTAAAAATATTACTTAGTTAAAATTTTATACATTAATCTACAAGCTTATAACTAACAACGGTTTCCATTTTATGAAGACTAGTCGAAAATGTTTTTAGTTGTACATTTTGTGCGTTAGCTATGGCTATGGGTTCTGCTTCTGCCCATTTCTCCGGTACATCACAATCCGTTTTGGCATGAACTAGTACGTCAAATGAACACCTACAATCTAGGAACGGTAAGTATGATATCGTAGCTGCTACCTGCAACATAACATCTCTTATTTCCTGTTGGATTTTCTTCAGGTCTTTACTGCCTACGGTTTCATTTTTTTCTTTAGATAATGCTGCATCCCCATCTTCGTACTGAACGTTGAAGTCCCAGCATTCTAGAACTTCTTTGTTGGCTACATTGAGGATAATGAGGGATAGCTTGCTTACTTTCTTGTTGACTATCCATTCTGTAAAATATACAAATTAAAATAAGTACCAACTAGGGGGTGTACTATACGCAAAATACGCGCTGAGACGTGGAGTTGGTGGACACCAGCCCGTCACCTTTCTACTACTACTCATAATTTGCTTAGCCTTTTCCCAAATGTATTGGGGTCGGCTTCCAGTCTAACTGGGTGCAGCTGAATACTAGTGTTTTATATGGAGCGACTACCTATCGGACCTCCACAACCCAGTTACTTACAAATTTCTCACGTCAACACTTTTTGTTTCTCGGTAGTTACCTTTACAATAAAATAAACAAAATTTTATCGATCTACCCCCTTTCTAGACGATCTTGTAAAATTAAACTCTTTAACTGGTTGAAAAAGCTGGATTACGATAGCACCGAACAACTATTTCTCATCCCTTCCTGATCGCTTTACTCTGGCGGAACCAGTGCGCACACGAACAACACACATATACACACACACACACACACACACACATATATATATATACACTCACTACACACAACATCATGAACTCACTCCCGCTGACATACCTTACACTCCCAAACTACACACACCACACACACAATGCCACTTTACACTCACACATCACACACACCACACTCAATGCCACACTCCACACCTTTATGCATGACCAATTAATTAATGTTTAAGTATTTAAACCCATTTATCTTTGGTTTTTTTTTTTTTTTTTTTGCTTCTCTTCCATAGAAGTGTAAAAATTACTTGTTGCTTGTTTTACCTTAGACTTTTTGCAATGTAACATTACTTCACTTTATCACTGGGGTGGGAGCCTGGTGATCTGTAACACAGGGTTTCCCTAGTACGGACTCCAGTCTCTCGCAAAGGTGCTTTTGTTTGCACTATCATACTGTATAGTTCTAAGGTATCATTAACCTAACCTTTGTGGAGAGAGAAATAATACTGGGTATACTTTTAGTAATTAAGAGCTTTTGCCTGTGACTGTGTCCTCATGAAAATGTTTATAAATTATAGCCTGTAACCTTCCTATAATTACCGGCACATAAGTTGGCCACAGATTTTGTAGTGATTTCATACATTTTTACATGCGCGAACTTCCCCCACTACAAAATCTCTGGCTCTGGCACTACAAAAACTTACGTGCCGGATACTGTACATAATTCCTCTTTCTATTGCTGATAACCATAATATGTAAATTCACATTTTTAAGCCCAGCAGGGGACTGTAATGGGGGGGATCGTCCGTGTGAATGTCGGTGAGGGTGGATTAAAAAATACAGTTAACTGTTTGACTGTATATTTTGTTTGAGAGGATTTTAATGTTGAAATAATATAGTTTATTGACATAAATGACTCTAATGAATGACTTAATAATCAATATCACCCTGTGATGAGTTGGGACAAAACTTTAAAGTTTTTAACATTGAAATATTATAGCTTGTTACCAAAAAGGATGCTAGGAAAGATTTTGATTATTAAGTCATTCATTAGAGTCATTTATGTCAATAAACTATGTTATTTCAACATTAAAATCCTCTTTAAAGTTTCGTCCCGAATCACCCCTGCATTATTACCCCATTTGACGGTAGCTTGTCTTTCCCTAGGGTTCAAGCTATCTTCATACTAAATTTCATCAAAATCGGTTCAGCAGTTTCATCGTGAAAGTGTAACAGACAGAGTTACTTTCGCATATATAATATTAGTATGGAAGTATGGATTATTGGTTAATACATGGAATAGACTGAGCAATGTCATAACGTCTGTATTATTAATTAATCAGATAAAATTAGCAGTTGAATATATGGATGGATTTCAATAAAAGTAACAGAATGTTTTAATGTGTTCAACATAGAGCTTACTGAATAAACTTTCATTATTATTAAGGGAAAGAGATTTCCCAATTCTTGAGTGCATATTATTTGAGCAGAATTTACGCGGTGGTGGCGGCGTTGGAAGTTTATTTTCAAATCAATCTTTAGCCGTAACTTATACTCATCTACATAGATACCTAATTTACAAGATTGTACCTTACCTTCACTTTGTTTAAGAAGATCAGTAAGAAAGCTCTTGATCTGTGCGTCTTCTGATATCAACAGTGTAATGCCGTATTGTTGTTCAGCCTTGAAAGTCTCCGGTGGATATAAACCTCTTTGGAACAACACTGAATTTATGGCGAATTCTGCAAAAAGTTTTATCAATCTATAAACTTTGTGTTTACGGTGACATACTGGCAGATGTGTACGTTAAAAAAATATGAAAATGGATCTTAAATCAATTGTTTTTATTTCGTTTGATATTTTGAACTTACTGAGATATTCACAAATTATTTGTGCCGATCCTCGGAGTGTTATGCAGTTTTTGGTAAGTTGTTGAGACATCGTGGGATAAATAAACAATTTGTTACACTAACAGGTGTAATCAGTGAACTTTAAGCAAACTGAAACGAGTTGATTTGATTATATTTATAAAAGTAAGTTAGTCTAAAAAAACACAACTTGAAAGAAAACGAAACCGTTTGACTGTTGAATTTAAATCCATCATCAATGACATTTTAATTTTTTTTTAACAATCTAAAACTTGAATACAAGCGTGAAGCAGGGTTTTTGAACGCAATGTTGATTCCAAAAATTAATGTTATTATTAATTGGTATGTACAGTAGATTTTAATGCTGATAAATAATGATAGAGTATATTTTAAGTTATTTGAAAAGAATTGATACCTTTAAAAATTATGAATAAAAAATATTAACTGGTATGTTAGAAACGCATTTCTTTTTCCTGTGCTGTTATTTCTGAACGTTAAATCTTTTATTGATTCTACGTTTCGTTAGTTCCTATTTTACAAACAGACAACAGTAGTAATCAAGAAGCTCATAAAACATAAAATAAATCAAGTTTGTAATAAATCAAAATAATGTATGTCATATACAAAAAGCTTATAGGTAAAGATTTTAATCTACAGCTTCATGGTCATATATCTGTATTAAAATAATTATTTGTTGACATTTACAATCGATTTTTTTGATTGATTCAATGACAGTTGGAATGATGCCATGGCAATAGAGAAACATCAAAACGTGTTCTAGAAACGTCAATTGTCATTGTCACCATTTGTCACGCGCGCGGCCGCGCGCCGAAGGCGAATGCGATTTGTTAATTTATTGTTTGCGAACGAACGGAACGCGATCTACCTATTGCGTGTGCGCGAGTGTCATGACAACAAACAGTTTCGATTTATCAAGTACGAAGAGTTAAATAATTAATTGGTTGGTTGAAACAGGAGTATCATTAAATCGCAATGTGTCTCATACGTTGAAGGCAGCTATGGGCCGAACTCGGCGAAAAAGAAACATAAGAAAAGCGCGCGACTTTTGCGCTTGTGATGATAAGGAAGAAATAATCCAATTGAACTCTTGGCTTTCTGAAAATGGCATGGGTCGTAACGATAAGCTGTTCCTAGCCTTATTTGACGATACAGGCCGAGGAGTCTTGACGAAGAAGAGGATACAAAATGGAGAGGAACTTATGAATTTACCCCTCAACTTAACAATCAATGTTACAACAATTTTGATGGACAAATTATTTTATAGAATATTTTTAGAAAATTCCACACGTTGTTTAGTAGAATATAAGCAATCTGTTTCATTTCAGTCTTTATTGGCGTTTTATGTCGCATTTTTAAAATTCCAAAGTGGCAAAACAAAGTGGCATATTTACCTACAAAGTTTGCCAAGAGAGTACTCTGTTCCTTACTTTTTGCCAAATGAAGTGAAACAACTTATTGATAGTGACATCCTGTCTGTGATCTCAAAGCAAAAAGATATCATTGATTCCTCCTATAATATTTTTGAAAATATTTTATTGACTAATATTAGTAATGATAATACAATCAACAATTTTAGAAAATCATTTTCCTTGGCTGCATATGAATGGGCCTACTTCACAGTAAACACAAGATGTGTGTTTATGGATCTGACTAAAGTGATTGATTTGAAAAATACTGAGAATTCCATTATAACCCTTATAAATGATAATACTAAAATATCATTATGTCCGTATCTAGATATGATTAACCACAGTCCGAATGCAAGAAATGAGACCAAGTTACTGGTTAGCAAAAATGTAGAAAATGTTAATATAAATAGTTTAAGTGAAGACTTATTTTCAGATGTACAATTTTCAATATACACCAAAAATGATTTTGATCCTTATACACAAGTTTTCATATGTTATGGAGACAGTCATAATTTGAAACTGATCACGGAATATGGTTTTTTCTTACCAGCCAATGACTTGGATTATGTGTTGTTTACCTTTGAAGAAGTTAATTCTTTTTTAAGAACAAAATCAGTCAAATTATCCCAAGATCAGATTTCTTTTATAAATAATCATGGATTAAATAAAGACTTGTATATTGATTGTAAAGGTTTAAGTTATAATTTTTATGGTCTATTATTAGTTGTGAAGTATTATTATGATCAAAGTACAGATGTGAGTAGATTGATATACTCGGCTGCCATCTGTTCTCATGATAAAAATCTCAATATTATGATTGCACCAATGGTGAGAGACAAGTTGGAAATTGTAAAAGAGTCATTAAATAAACTTAGTAATGTTAATAAATGTGTTATTTTAAATAACTGTGTAGAACTGATGTGTCAATATATTAGAATATTAGAGAAGTTTATTAAATGTTAGATGCGTAGTAACTGGTTTTATTTTATTCTTTTGAATAGGCATGTGATAATTAATACAAAACCTTGAGGAAAAGAGTAATTACATCTTGAACAGAAAACGTAAAGTCATTTTAATATCTGTTGACAGCGCCATCTATCAGTATATACAGTAATTATTTGTACATGGACCCGCTTTGCATATTGCACCACAAATTAATCAGGACGAAGTTTTTTGCAGAATGTAGATGGCAGTGTTACCTACTGAGTATTTTAACCACAGTTAGATATTATAACATACGACAGATGGAGCTAGCTGTCTTTCATGTCAGTCGCAAGCTTTTAAAACTTGCGACTGACATGTTCGAGAGATAAGAGTAGATTGTTGGTAATACCAATGGCTTCGGATATAATGTAGGTAGGTACTCCGGAGTCAAATCACTATCGTCACTCGACATTTTTGTAAGAATTTGCTGATATGTAATTTGTTGTATAACAAAGCAAAGCAATTTTCAGTATTCGCGCCTCAGATTATGAAACAAAAGGCAGATAGACAGCGCGGAACACTGAGAGTAAAACCAAAAAAGCAAATACAAATTCAAAAGCGAATACCTACAACGCGCTTCGTGCTGTACGAGTCAGTATAGCACGAAACGCCGCATCGTGAAAAATAACAAATAAAAATACAAGTTCAAAAGCGAATACAATCACGAGATTGTTGGTAAGTATTCGCTTTCGAATTTGTATTTGCTTTTTTGGTTTCACTCTCAGTGTTCCGACCGGTCTATCTGCCTTTTGTTTAATAATATGAGATTCGCGCCTCTTTTCAATTTGTGTCCTATTTTATTTAATATATTTATATTCTAGGTACCTACTAGTGGTGGCCAGTTTGATTTTCGAACAATTTATTTTTTATTGCAGATCTTTTAGATTATGATACAAAATGCAGATAGATCGCGCGGAACACTGAGAGTGAAGCCAAAAAAGCAAATACAAATTGAAAAGCGAATCCCTACAATCTCGTGATTGTATTCGCTTTTGAATATGTGTTTGTATTTTCATTTGTTTTTTTTAACGATGTAGCGTTTCGTGCTATACTGACTCGTGTCAGTACGTTGTAGTACGAAGCGCGTTGTAGGTAGGTATTCGCTTTTGAATTTATATTTGCTTTTTTGGCTTCACTCTCAGTGTTCCGCGCGGTCTATCTGCCTTTTGTTTCATAATCTGAGTCAGATCTTAATGGTGAATGTTCGTATGTGATTTCTACTTTATGTTCCAAAATTCAAATCACATTAATGACCAGCGGGTCATAATGAAATTCAGTATTTACAATATTATTGCTCTGCTAGACCAAAGTAAGTCTTAAATGACTTACTTTAGGTTTGCATGACATATAATTTGACATTGTCGAGCAGGTGGTGTGAAAAAATATTTTTTCATCCCACCATCTCGGAAAGAGTATTTTTAATCTTCAATATCTGAGTGGAAAAGCCGTTTTTATACTCTAGAGGATAAAGTAAATTTATCTTCAATATCTGAGTGGAAAAGCCGTTTTTATTCTCTAGAGGATAAAGTAAATTGAATTTAGAACATCGTGTGCACTAAGTTTGTGAATTAAAAAAAAACATTAAACCTATTTACTGCTACCTCTATGGTGCCGAATATATCATACAACTTTTTTTTAATTTGTTAAAAACTCAGACTTTGTAAACGTTTTTTTTTTGCATTTAGTCATTTCCTCGCTGAGGTGGAATGAAAAGTTACGTGTTGCACTCGAGTGCAAAGATTTTTCACCTCGTGCTCTTTTGATTCCCTCGCTAACGCTCAGGATTCTAATTTTGAATCACTCGCTGCGCTCGTGATTCAATTTTAGAATCCTTCGCTTGCTCGGTCTTCGATTATTCCCGATGTCCACCACTTGTCTGGCCACCACTGGGGGACAGCGAGACAACTTTAAAACATTATTCTCGTTGTCCACCACTGGGGGACAGCGTCACAACTTTGTAAATTATTTCCATTCGCCACCACTGGTGGACAGCGACACGGATTTTTTAACATTCCCTATGGCCGCCGTTGGGGGACAATGGCACAACTCTTTTGATCCGATTCCCACTCGCCATCAATTTAAATTGTTTAATCTAGAGACCGGTAAAGGATAGCTTAATATACTTACGGATTCGATTTTTAGCAGGGCTAAGGGTAAGACTAATTTAAATATTTATAAATTATATGGTAGGTAAATAATAGTCATATTCTTGAATCAACTTTTATTAAATGTTTCACTCAAGTATTAAAAAATGATCCTAGTACTTAGTATTATATAATATAGCTTTGATTGCTAATTTTTTATTGAAGTGGGTAATTAACCGACTTAATTTCCACAGCTGGTTGACAGGCTACAATTTTTAAAATCGACTAGAACATTACAATCATAATCACAGTTTTATTATCCTATTCCTCGACGGAGGAATAAAAATTAAATATTATAAATTAATCAACAGTTTTAAAAGTCACATATGTAGTTAAACAAAAATACAATAATAATTTATCACAATATCTAAAAATTGGCCTACAGATATTTGGCCGTTTACAAGTTCCATTTGGGTTTCTTGAATAAACTGATCGCTGTAAACATACTTTTTTTTTCGTTTGTTGGACGGTTCTTTTTTTTGACTTATTTGCATTTTCCGTCGAGGAATAGGATAATAAAACTGTGATTATGATTGTAATGTTCTAGTCGATTTTAAAAATTGTAGCCTGTCAACCAGCTGTGGAAATTAAGTCGGTTAATTACCCACTTCAATAAAAAATTAGCAATCAAAGCTATATTATATAATACTAAGTACTAGGATCATTTTTTAATACTTGAGTGAAACATTTAATAAAAGTTGATTCAAGAATATGACTATTATTTACCTACCATATAATTTATAAATATTTAAATTAGTCTTACCCTTAGCCCTGCTAAAAATCGAATCCGTAAGTATATTAAGCTATCCTTTACCGGTCTCTAGATTAAACAATTTAAATTGATGGCCAGTGGGAATCGGATCAAAAGAGTTGTGCCATTGTCCCTCAACGGCGGCCATAGGGAATGTTAAAAAATCCGTGTCGCTGTCCACCAGTGGTGGCGAATGGAAATAATTTACAAAGTTGTGACACTGTCCCCCAGTGGTGGACAACGAGAATAATGTTTTAAAGTTGTCTCGCTGTCCCCCAGTGGTGGCCAGACAAGTGGTGGACATCGGGAATAATCGATCAAAATTGAACACGCGGTTAAAAAGCAACTTTGCACTCTTGTATAACAAATAACTATTTCACTTCTCTTGCTCAAAAAGGCCGTCATTGTAGCTTATCAGAGCGGGGATAAAATAGCATTTCATCCTCTAGGGGAAAAAGATTTTTTTTTTTAATTTTTGTGTGTCAACTACGACAATGAGCCTACAAAATCGAAAAAGTCTTTAGTCATAAGTAGAATAATCATGAATAAAGACTCGACTTATTACTGTTTCATAAAAAATAACCTCATTTTAATTTTGAAAATGGAACTAAAATCGGCTTATAATGCATGCAATGTGTTGCGGCTACAGAAGAAACAAAAAAAAATATTTTATATTGTATTGGATTGTTTTATTTTCTCGCAATCGTAGTGAAAAGTATAGTGTAACACACGGCGCTAAAACCCATTAAAACTCGGTTTCTATTTACTCCCTCGCTAAAGCTCGGGAGTAAAACTACTTCGTATATCATTATACTTATACGAGGTAGTTTTACTACACTAGTTTATACAAGGAGCTAAAATGACCCATTGGTCATTTTACCTCCTTGTATAACAATCTACTATTTTCCTAGTGCCGTGGTGATATTTGGTTAGAATAAATAGGTACCTATTTGTTTATTTAAGAAAATAGACCGTCTGTCTGGTAGAATCTCCAAGAAATATAAACCTTTCGAATGTCTTATGTTACACAGTCCGACATAAGCAGCGGAGGTTTGACCTTCAACACTTTCGCCCGACAGTCGTTGAGTTAATTCCTCTTTCAACGACTGAAATATTTCTTCAGCCAGAAGAAATAATAGGAATAAGGTACCTACCTAAAGTACCATTTTCTTCCTAACTAATTAATCGATTTAAAAAAAGTAGGTTCTCTGTTTGACCTGTAGGTATGCATGCAGGTACTCATGTATGTTCTTGATTTTCTCAACTACCGATGCAAATTGGATGTGTGTGTGGTTGTTCGTTACTCGACTGTATTATTTTCTGGGAAGGTTTTAATGCATAAAACGTTCCCCTAGAAATCTCCGAGATAAGACAAAACAAAAACAGGAGTAAATCGGTGAAATTTCCACTAGGTAAGAAAGAAAGAAAGAAAGAAAAAGTATTTATTCGCCCGCCAGGACAAAAACACACAAAAATAACATAATTAAAAAGAAACAAAAATTGGTCCTGTACGAGGTCAAAAGGCTCCCATCTCAGCATGGTGCTGTAACATTAAAAAAACGTCACAGCGCTGATATTCTGATAGGGCCCAAATGAAGTGAAGTGAGTGAGTGAGTGGTTGACCAAAATTTTCCCTTTTTTTGTGTTAAGTACCTACCGTTTCTTAATGGATTTGGATAACAAAAAAAAATTACAACAAAATATCTCCTCCCATTTAAAATTAAGGCAAACTTGTTTACCTAACCCCACAGAACAACACGAGGTCATAATCGTTTACTGGCGAACAAAAACAAGCGCCACAAATAATGTGAATAACAACAGTTTCTGCGCCAATAAGTTGTCAAACAAAACACATAGGTTTGTTCAGAATATTCACGCTTTGAGAATTTGATTCGGTGATCTTTAGAGGCGGGGGGCTCGATGCGGATACGGGACGTAATATCTTGGTATTATAGGTAACTACCTGATTGTAGGAAGATATCCATCTACTTACATTATTCTAGAAGTAGCTGCTTCAAAGCTGGTTATATTGAGCAAGGTTGGTAAGTAGGTACCTAGGTATGTACCTAGGAATGTCATCATGGCAACCTCTAGACGTCAACTGCTGGGCCTAGGTCTCTCCCAAGGGGGGGTTCAGCCGTAATCGCCATGCTTGGCCGATGCATGTTGGCGATCGCAGTAGGTGTTACGTTATTTAGAAGGACGCTGCTGCCCATCCTCTGGTCACTATCCCTCAGTCGCCTTCTACGACACCCACGGGTAGAAATGGGGTGGTGCTACTCGCGGCAGGCACCACACGGCTCCCCTAGGAATGTAACTCAACTCATTTATTTACTTTGATGATAACTGCATCCTCAGTCTATCTAACCTCTTTAAATATTTACTGGATAGGTCACATCTATCTACCAATCAACCGAGTTCGAGGGTTTTTATGAGAAATGTCTAAATGGGATGCTATTCTAAGTAGAATGATGTTTTTAGTTGAGGACGATAAGTACGGTAGGTACTTATCTACTTATTAGTTAGGTTTTTCGAGCTAATGCAAATAGGTTTCTGAAGCGGTTTCCGTTTATGTCTTTTGACTTTGCTTAGATAGGTACCTAAGCAAGTAACTAACAAGGGTTACAGAACAACATGGATCAGAATTCAAAATCTTAAGTTAAATTGAAACTACAAATAGGTAGGTACTAACTCCCCAAGTAACTATGATTCCTGCAACGTTTTTCGATACAGGTACCATGGAAAATTAGACGCGTTAAAGTGTTTAAAACAGTTATGTTGGGTATAAATTCTAAGTAGGTAAATAAAATATATGAATTGAATAAATGAGTAAAAAACTTGAGAGGTGTCAAGGGACACCCGGATGGAACGAAGTTCCTTTCGATTAATTAGTGAAGGAATTTTATTACAATTTTATTACAATTCCTTCACTAATTAATGTGATGCGTTAAAGTGAATTTAAGTGGCTTTAAGCCAGGGCAAAAAAAAAGTGAGGAATGAAAAGTTATTATGGCTGCTTACATTGTAAGTAAGTAATTTTAAAGATTAACATTTTCTAACATGTTAGTACAATGCGTAGTTATTTAGATAGAAAGACCAATAAATTATTTCTGCGCCATCTATTGGCCGTTCGTAATTCGATCTCGAAGAGCACAGTTGCGCCAATAACGTTAATAGATGGCTCTTAAATCAAATGAATGACGAAATGTCAAATGTCGTGACAACTTTTCGTAAGAATTTTTTCCGTCTAGCCCCCTTTCACAACGCGCGATAAGGAACTTCGTTCCAAAAATATCATGAGGTTCTTTCATTTCTACAGTTGATTGTACTTAAATTACTTGACCAATAGCGTATTTGGCAAATTTTATAATTAGACAAACAGACGATTTGACGAACTACAGCTTTGACAAATATTAAAGGACATGTTATGAAATGGGCTTAAAATAATTTTTTTTTCGAACAGCTATCATGTGTAGTTTTTCTGATAGGGAAAATTATTCAAGATGGCCTAACAAAAACAAAAAAAAAATTAAAAGCACCATTATTGAATAAATAAATATTTTAAATCCAGATTTTTTTTGTATCGTAATATTATTTTTGTACATTGAAACAAAGAAAAAAGGGTTAAATATCATTTTTTAAAGTACATTAAACACCTTATTGTTATTTAAAATATTTTTAAACGACGAATTATCTCCATGATTTGTATGCATGGCATTGATTCCGCAATCTATGAAAATATTAACTGTGTTGAGTCAACACACAACACAGATGTCATGTCGGTCCCTAGTCTCATTGTTAGAATCGCTATTTTTCCGTTTGCTTATGAATATTTAGGTTTAATATTTGTAATTTCTACTTGATATTAGTAAAATCATCATCTGAGGTGTGTATTGGTTAGGATATGTAAGGAATTTATATAAACTTATATTGTCACATATCGGATATCTTCCGTGATTGTTCATTGTTTTGAGCTCCCGATATTTCGACGCTGGCAAGCGCCATGATCGCGTATCACGGAAGATATCCCGTGTGACAATATAAGTTTAGTTTTAAACCATGAAAGCTTATAACAGTGTATGAATTTATTTGTATCAAATATCCTTATTTTCTCCTACGATTTGGGACTTTATGACTTTATCATCATGAATTCAATAAATTGCAAAATGATTACCTACTGATGGTTTTACGTCTCCTCCAAGGCAGGCCAGTAAACCAAACAGTCCAGATACAGACAGACTTAAATGGATTGGACCTGTTCACCTTTTGTAAATGGTCGCTTCAGCAGGTCAGAATCGGTGAACATTTTTGTGTATTAGGTAGAGAAATAAAAGTAATGCATTTACTTATATTTGACTGTATTTATTCTACCTCTTCATTTTCAACATCATCCCTTATAATTATATTATCAAGATACTGTGCAGGAAATAATCCAAATTAAAAGCCAGGTCAAATAAAGATAACTTAAAGAATACAAGAAACTTGAACATAAATAACACAACAAAAACAAAAAAAATCAAATCACTTGTGTCCGTTCCGTTGTTGTAACGCAAACCACAGACGCATACGCAGAGTATATTAATAATAGGGCGCGCATAGGTACGCAATTATAATTGAATTTGACACTTGATTGACGTTTACACTTTTCATAATGACAATAATGACATCCAACCGAAAAGTGTTGCCAAAATCAATAATTACCGTGGGTTGCAATTTATTTTTTAAATTACAATTTATTAAAAATATAATCACTTAGGAAGGGTGATTTAAAAAAAAATAAAAAATTTACATAAAATCGTCTTAATTTATGTACAGTACGCAAAGGAGATAAGTATCCATGTCGTCGGGAATAGTTGAAGATTTCTTAGAAACCAATGGGGGCTTTCAAATGAAATTTTATTAAATCATTGAACTGTTTATTCTCTATAAATTGTATTTTATTTTATTCATAAAAACCTATCGGTTTCTAAGTAAACTTCAACTGTTTCCGGCGACATGGATACTTATCTCCTTTGGTGACTGTACTTTCATAAAAATATAATCTCATCCCTGTTCACAGCAGCTCCGAATTAAAGCCCAGCCTCCATACAAAAACCTAACATGTCCTTTGACGAATTGCTGATTTGACGAATATCGGACTTGACCAATGTCGTTCAACCCGTTATTTGTAAACGGGGAAGATCCGTGCTGTTTAGTAAACCATTAGATCGCCTTACTGGTTAACTGTTTCCTCGGCAAGATGAGCATTAGAAGAATAAGGAATTAACTGTCATGTCCAAAAGTATAGGTAGGTAAGTGCAGAAAGTCGTAGAGTATAAAATGCTGAAAATTTTAGACTCGTCCGAATTCAAAGCTGCGAATAGTGTTGCGAATGGCGTCGATGTTTTTATTATTAAAGTTTAGTTAAAGTACTTATTGCCAAGTTTAAAGTCAGTGCTGTAGACGATTTTAAAGTTTAAAATTGTGTGCATGTCTTTCGCTATTTACACTTAGCAGGCTCATGGCAGGTTAACCAGTTAAGACTAGCTTTAAATTGAAAACCTTGTAAGAGAGTAGGTAAGGTACCTACAGGTCACACCTACCTAACCTCAACCTATCTAACTTACCTAGTTACTAGGTACTTAAGTATTTATTTGTTGTTTCATCCAGTGGTCCTTTGTCCCACACCGTTCTAATTAAGCATTGCTGATGATTTGTTTTTATTTTCTTTGTAAATGGCCCTAATCATACGTCCAAACTTATTCTACAATTAAAAACGCTGTTTCATCGACAAGTTCCAACAATCTCTCTAGTGCTATAGTTGGCGAGGATCGGTTTACGACGGTCCCAATCAAGAGGCGACGCTGCGACTAACTGCCGCTCTCTCGGGAACCTTTGACGCCCAGTTGCACCAAATATAGTCGAGAGTTTGAATCTTAGTTAAAAGTTCTTCGTTTATGCTTTTTCGTTGCTTGTTGCTAGGGTCCACATTCCCACGACAAGCATTTGCTTCTACACCCATGATATTATAACCAGTCAGTTGATTGTTTTCAGTAGGTAGACCATTTTAAAGATTGTGGTGTCTGCAATGAAACACGATTTCACTTAATGACTGATAAGATTTAAAAAGGTTCTCTTTATTGACTCTGTAAGTGAACAGAAACGTCTACCTCCTTAAATCCTCAAAAAATCTTACAAATTCGTTTTCAAACCTTTAAATCTCTAATTAACAAACGCCCCATGGTGCAAACCCCTGGCAAAATTCCGTCAACCAATATTGGTTAATAAAACCATGATCATCAAAACTTGGCGCCGATTCCAACACCATAATGTAAACTGTTCCTGCAGACATACACCATCAATTTTCGACCACAGTGTTCCTCTCTTCTATAAAATCGTACGTAAAAATAACACAGAGTAAGACACAGTGCTATGTTTTGGAAAACATTTCAGGGGATAAATAATAAGGAACGGAATGTCTGTATACTAGTTGTAAAGTTAATTTTTGTTATCTGTTTATTGTTGAGACTTATTGTATCGTTTTGTTTAACTAGTTTTTGTTTGGGGACGAAAACATAATATTTTAGTGTTTGTGCTGAAAAAACGTAGACTGTCGCTTGTTTTATCTATAGTACAGGCTGTAAACATTTTTATCATGATTTGGTAGAAACGGTTTCAGACAATTTATCTTTGCCTCTTGTCTACCTAATAACTAGAGTACCTAGACCTTATATTATTTATGATTGCCGTTTGTACTAAGTTTTAGACAAAATCCATGTCGATGGCACCTTACAATGTATATAAAACTAATAACCCTACCACATTAAAAATGTTGCCAATTTCTTTCTGTTATTATTTTCTGTAAAAGAAAGTTGAATAACATTATCTATGACTAATATTAATGAAGAAAATAAACCTACTTATGATATAAGGCTTATTTGCGGTCGTATTCTGCAATAATTCATCGATTGTTTTCGTCGCATACTCAATAAGGCATAACGTAAGCTTTGCTTGCAGAATAGCCCCGACATAATTTATAATCGTCGTAAGTAATACATTATTGCTTTCGCCTACTAGAAATAAGATAGGATAGTTATAAAAAACACGACATTTGTAGCTTTCTATAAAGAATACGGTTTTCATGGACTTTTGAAACTAGAGAACGTCTATTATAGGTACCTACTTAGGAACTTTATTTTATTCTTTTTGTTGAAATACTAGCTATTTTTCAATATTTTGCGCTTTGACTTATTGGTTATTACTATTATTAAACAATTTCGGTAATGCTTAAAGATACGCTTATAAATATTTTTGTAAAAAATGGTCCTTTGATCCGCGATTGCTATTCACTAATTAAATCGCGACATGCCTCTAAGTTCTTTATATTTTGTGCAATTCTTGAGTCAAAATAACCAAGAAACTCTACCAAAAGCTGTTTACGAATAAAATACCTACCCCTTATCATAACACCATCAATCATGATCGGACTTTTCTTATTACTTCGTCGACTTTTTCCTCTATTAAAGAAAAACTGTGAGTCCATAGATTTTATCTGTCAATGGCGAAAACACTGTATCTACTGATTGACCATATAAAAAACCGGATGATTTATCATTTTTATTGCGACAAAAACATGTTTATGAGCATCTTAAGAGGGGTAGAGGGCGACAGGGCGCGTATTCTGGGTGGTGGATTGAATTTGGTGCCAATTTTTGATCCTTTAGAAATGGTTTTGAATTTTCGGGATTAATCTTTTCATGGTCAATAATTTGCGTCGAAAGCAATCTAGGCATAGGGGGGTCGTGTAGGTATAGGTAAGTACTTACCAAAAAAAATATCTACCTACACATTTGTTAATAATGCAAATGTTAATTCATAAAACTGCAAGGGAATGAACAACTTGGTCTTTAATAGTTGTATTTATGAAAAAAAAAAACTCACTAATGGCCAAATACTTAAACACTACTCAATTTTAAGATGCCGTTAAGTCTTGTACTGCCACACATCTCGTACGTCACATTGACATAAACTGATAGAGACAGCACGAGATTTAGCGACATCTTTACCTTAAGATGTCGCTAAGGGCCTAAGCACACCATGTTTTTTAAACGCACTGCCGAAGCTCATTCATGAAACGCGCGTCGACGGTGCGTTTCAGGAATGAGCTTCGCGGCGCGTCTTTGAGTAGTTTGCCACTAGACAGAATGAGACACTACTTTAAAGATAATATACATTCAAGGTATTGCTGTGTCGACCGTATCTATATGAATACCTAGGTATTTATTGATTGTATAGATATACAAATCTAATATAGCCCGTTGCACTCCTAAGCCGTAGAAAAGTACAGTCATCTACTTACCCTAAACATGTATTTTACAAAATCGTAAATTAATCACAACTGCGGGAAAAATTTTATCGAAAAAAATAAACTTCACACAGAAAAAGTTGTCGGTTTTTACTCGCGCCACCCGAATTGGCCCCCAACCAGCGAAACAAAATAATCATTGGCTAGTTATAATGTCCCCGCGGGACAGTTCTCTAACTATAAACGCGATATTGCCTCGACTCGGATGGGGTGACAAACTTTGATCGCTTTTTGCTTATTATTTTTTCGTCACTATTTATGTTTCATTCTTTGGTTTTCGTTTGGGGATTGATTTTGTAGATTTTGTAGGGATATCTAACTTCTTGAATAAACTTTTTGTAATTTATGGCGTTTTTACGGAAGTGCCTATGTTGACTGTTGTATTGGGCCCCATATAGAAAAAAATCGGTATTTCAAAAATTACCTCACTTAATTTTGTATGATTAAATAATCTATACATATAATAAAACAGTAAAAAAACTGTGTCTGTACATTGAATATATTAAAAAAATAATAATTGCGGGGGGTTTAGAAACAGTAATAGAGCACGAATCAAAAAAAAAATCTGTCTGTTTGTTTGTACACGCTAATCTTCGGAACTGCTGGACGGATTTGAATAATTTTTTTGTTGTTGTATAGGTATAAAGTCTGGGCAACATATAGGCTATAATTTATCTTGGAAACTTGAACACCTGATGCAGAACCGCAACAGACCAGCTAAACTATAAGAGATACAAAAATGGTACCGTAACAAAAATTGTTCCACGTGATGAGCATTTTCTGCTGAGAGAATAAATTTGAATATCTGGAACACCTGATGTGGAACTCCAAGAGCCCAGCTACACCATAACACATATTAATGACGTCTTAGCAGAAGTTGTTCGGTCTGATGGGCATTTCCTGTTGATTTAATAAAAATTGAAGATCAGAAACATCTGATGTGGAAATCAAAGTTGTAATTTTTAAAATTTCACTGTATATTTATCACTAATTTCACTGTATATTATAATAAGATAAGAGTATATCCACGCGATGAAGGCGGTAACAGTTTAGGACTGATTTTTGATGACGATGGTATATCATTGAAAATTTGACCCTACTGGCCAAACCTCCCATTTATTTTTTAATTTTATCGAATAAAATATGCCTTTGGGCTTATTTTATTTGAGTGTTTAATTTCCTTTTCCATTTATCTTCGTGACACGGTAGCCAACCCGGTAACGCAGGAGAGCAGTCACTTAGATTTTAATTGATCAGGTATCTTTACAATAAAACTATAACCATGCCTAGAAAGAGGTCAAATCTTTCCCAATGTTCCAAAGGAGCTAAAAGATTTAGGATCATAAGTTCCCAAGAATCTACCGAAGAGCGTCAGGAGAGACTAGCTCCGTGGAAACCTCTTCAAATCGCGAAGCAAGCCTGCGTTCTCAGCGTATTTACGCATCGACTTCTAGGTCTCTAGAGACAAGTGGGAAGCGTGATGCACAATTGACCGCTGATCGTGAACGTCACGCATTGTCTCGCGAATCGGAAATGTTTACCGATACAGAATCACGCTTGAGTTCTCAGCATATTCGCACATCTACTAACAGGTCTTTTGAAACGAGTGATGAATGTGATGCGCGACTAACTGCTGATCGAGATTATCATACATTGTCCCGAACACGCACACAACAAAATATTCATAATCAGTTCGAAAGTCAGATAGAAAGAATTGCTGGAGTACGGCATGAAGAGACAGAAGAAGAGTGCAACGATCGTTTGAATTCTGATCGACTTTGACATGCTCTGAACAGAATGTCGATGTCATCTGAAGAATCGGATGTGTCTCAAGATATAGCCGTAGGGCATGGCGACCTTCCTTGGGTTGATAAGGAACGGAGTGCATTTACGTATACTCCTATGATTGACTACGCCACATATTCCGCCATCGGAAGTATGATTCAAAATTGTACTTTTTGAACGTCTCGAATCGTCTCGGGCATCCCGTTGTTTTCCCGTCCCCGGGCTCTTAGAATTCGACATCAGACGTTTCAGATCTTCGATTTTGCCGACCCCGTTGTCGCTGGCATAAGCAACAGGATCCGCGTACGAAGTCGCGGGCAGAAGCTAGTAATAAATAAAATTTATTTCTCTCTCCACAAAGGTTAGGTTATTGATATATAATGCAAACAACAGCACCTTTGTGAGAGACTGGAGTCCGTACTAGGGAAACCCTGTGTTACAGGTCTCCAGGCTCCCACCCCAGTGATTAAGTGAAGTAATGTTACATTGCAAAAAGTTTAAGGTTAAACAAGCAACAAGTAATTTTTTGACTTCTATGGAAGAGAAGCAAAAAAAAAAAAAAAACAAAGATAAATGGGTTTAAATACTTTAATATTAATTTAATTGGTCATGCATAAAGGTATGGAGTGTGGCTTTGAGTGTGGTGTGTGTGGTTTCGGAGCATAAGGTGTGTCAGCGGGACTGAGTTCATGATGTTGTGTGTAGTGAGTGTGTATGTGTGTGTGTGTGTGTGTGTGTGTGTGTGTGTTGTTCGTGTGCGCACTATGTATGATTGTGTATGATTGGTAGCTATCCATACTAATATTATAATGCGAAAGTGAGTTTGTCTGTTACGCTTTCATGGCTAAACTACTGAGCCAATTTTGATGAAACAATAGATTGTATTTATATTCAATTTATCTTCAACAAAAAATATCTCGACGGGGAAAATGCAACTGTGAGGATTTTATGCCTAACAGTAGCGAAAAGTGCATCTAAGTGCAGACTAAGCTTGAATCCCAAGAATGGAATAGGTACCAACATGCAAAAGCTACTACAATATAAAAATATTAAATATTTAAACATCACTTCAGCCGAAAGACGTCCACTGCTGGACATAGGCCTCCCCCAAAGGGGGGGGCTTTGCCATAATCGCCACGTTTGGCAAGTGGGTTGGCGATCGCAGTATGGTTGTTACAAAGGCACAGAGAACGCTGCTGCCCATTCTCTGGTGAGTCCCTTAGTTGCCTTTTACGACACCCACGGGAAGATATGGGATTGTGACATTCTTTACGTCCAACACCATACGAACTATTGAATTGGTGTCTGTTTTACGAAACCAAATTAGGTATTTATAATTAAGAACACAAAACATTAAACAATAATAGCAATATAATTTTCTATAGAGGATGTAGGTAGTATTTTCCCTATAGTTTCTGGGCAACTTTTCAAAACAGTTACATTTCCTTTTTTTTATTGCGTTATTATTTGAATTCAAAAGAGTAGATATTAAATTTTATGTTCCCTCCAAATCAACGCAAAATGGTTTCAATTAACCAACAAGCTAGATAACTAAGAAATTCTGTACGGCTCTAAAAAATGCGAATGTTACACCACTCATAAAAATTTAACTCTTGGCACTAAAAGTTACACAGGTATTTAATTTTATTTAAGTTTATCATCACCTCTTTGAACAGTTCATGTGCTGGTAAAGAGGGGGATTATAAAACATTATACTGGGTATTTTTAAGGGAGAAAATAATTTCATGGATAGTCAAAGCTATAGCAGGTCAGTATTACGACAGATCATCATCAGATCATGGCAAAATTTGTATAAAAAAATAAAGATGTTTAGAGAAGTTGAAATTCTAATTCTTATACTCTTGGGTACCTAAAGAGTGTCTTCAGGCATTTACAATATTGTTTAAACCCCGGAATATAAAAGATGACGACAATGTTAAAAGTGAATAGTTTAACGAAAAGCCCATTATTTCAGAACGAAACGACGTCTGAAAGTATCAGTGACACTGACAGCCGCCGTTTCGCAGTTCTTACACTGAAATTGCATTGTTTTATGGGAAATAATGTCACAAATAATGATTAATCATTGTACTTTTTCAACTCTACCGTTGTATACAATGAGTCACATTACTTGTCTACCAATTTGATGGATCTGTTAATGTCACTTTTTTTATAAACACAAAATGTGCAACGAGATGAAACGAAAAAGTGTTATTTTCATTTCGAAATATTTAAATTATGCGGGGATTTAAAAATATGGTAAGTATATCAAATTAGGTACTTCTGGTAATTATTCTGCACATTGGAAAATATTTTAAACCCTCTAAATGTTTTTTTTTTCATACAAATCAATGTATGCATCTCGCCATGATTCTTTTCGCAGTTAAGATAATCCGCAATTTAAAGTTTTCATGACGCTTTTTAATTCACCATGCATTCTCTGAGTTTCAATATGTACATGATTTAAGGGATTTCTTCCTTCGAGACTGCTATGAAATCTGTCAATTTACAATCAAGAATCACGATCGGAAATTGTTTGAATGGTGTCCTTTGCCTCTCCTTAATCTTAGCATTTTCTAAAACCGCTGGCTTCAAGACCTCTTCAGTAAGTACACAGAGCGCTGTAACCACCAAAATCTCTGTTCCGCGCAATTAATTTATATAAAACGATAAGGTTTAAAGGCGAGGAATATGCAAGGCGCGAGCCCGATCCGCGTTACGTGATCTAGATAACGCTGGAGTACGCTTCTTGCGTTCTAGGGTTGGGCGCACTAGCTTTTGTTTAGGCTATGTTGTTAAGTCTTGAGCATCGACGCCGAGTTGCTGGCCTGTCGGTTTTCTATCGGTTGCATTTTGGGGAGTGTGCGACGAAATTGCATAATTTAATTCCGCCGAGCGCGTTCCATCATCGGACCACGAGACGTACGGCGATGCGCCACCGGCACACGGTGGACCTCCCACCCACACGCACGAAACGTTTTGGGAATACATTCATTGTGCGTACTGCTAAGGAGTGGAATTCCCTGCCTGAGTCTGTGTTTCCTGATAGCTACAACCTGGGAGTCTTGGCAAGAGTGAATA
This sequence comes from Charanyca ferruginea, assembly GCA_947361185.1. Classification (NCBI taxonomy): domain Eukaryota; kingdom Metazoa; phylum Arthropoda; class Insecta; order Lepidoptera; family Noctuidae; genus Charanyca; species Charanyca ferruginea. The sequence continues at coordinate 27,686,494 of OX376061.1, read as the reverse complement.
GGTTACTTCTAGGCAAGCGTGCTCCATCTTAGACCGCATCATCGCTTCCCATCAGGTGAGATAGTGGTGGTGGTGGTGGTGGTAGTGGTGGTCAAACGTATGCCAATCAATAGATAAAAAAAAAAAAAAGAAAAGGCTAAGCATTATTCACAACTAAGGGCGGATTGCTTCAACTAACCATTACTGACCGGTAATAGTCAAAAATGGCGCTAACTATCGTCAAATAAAAAAAATGGGTTGTTTCACAAAATCTTACGTCATAAAGTTACTATAACCATAACCGACCAGTCATCGTAATTTTGAGTTGTCTAACAGCTACTTCAAATATCAAAATATTATGAAATCGTTTTTTGAATAACTTTAACTGACGGATTTTTATTTATAAACAACCCGTTACATTTAACGTACATTAAATTGTTTCATGACATACTAGTTAGAATGACGATAGGGAGTATAAGACTGGTTAGTTATGGTAATAGTAACTTTTTGACGTATGCTTTTGTGAAACAACCCATTTCTTTGATTTGACGATAGTTAGCGCCATTTTTGACTATTACCGGTCAGTAATTTTGGGTAGGAAAACCTAGATACATCGTGCATCTAAAAATGTTTAAGTCCAATTCACATCATACCAAACAATTTACATTTGACAATTGTACTCTTAAAATTTTACAAGTATGAGTAACAGATTATAAAGTTTCTCATACTTCATAGAAAAGTTATTTCAGAGTAGAAACATCACATGAAAGACAATGTGTTTCGCATGCTTGAGTGGAGGATTCCAAAAGGCTCCGTAATGTAACAGAGGTTTAAATCCAAAAATAATATTATAACCTACCTAAACCATCTTTACTCAGAGCCAACCCTAAAGAACAGCGCGTTCTCCGCGAATCTTGCTAATAAAATATTAAATGCTCACTTAAACATCTATATTGCTGCGAGTAATGACTGGCAACACCTTCTGAATACGAGAGAGGATTGAGGTACCCACGCAGCGATGTAAAATATCACGCTCGCAGATAAGAAGGAATTTTTAAGGAAGGAGAGGACTAGAATGGTAGATCTGGTTGGTTGGTTTTCTCTAGCAACTTGTAATTAACTGATATAATTATTAGGAGTTAAGATGCGTAATATCACCACACCATTTCTACCCGTGGGTGTCGTAGAAGGCGACAGAGGAATATATACCAGAGGATGGGCAGCAGCGTCCTTCTGAGTACGATAACAATTACTGCGATCGCCAACATGCATCGGCCAAGCATGGCGATTACGGCTGAACGCCGTTTGGGGGAGATGTAGCTCAGCAGTGGGCGTCCAAAGGTTAACTGATGATGATGAAGATGCGCATTGGGGGGGCTGGTTAGGACTGAAAAGACTCGGGGAAGGCCTTTGCCCAGATGCGGGTCACAGGCTAGTTAAAAATAAATATAGGTAGGTACTCTATTTTTTCCCCTGTTACTGCGGGGACAGGACAGGGACGTCACTTCTTAATAATAATCAATCATTAATTTTAATCGACCAACATAAATTGGAAAGCTGTCAGTCAAAAATATGACAAATCAAGAAAAATTTTATGTTGTTGACCTGTAACAAGTTATGTTGGTCAATTTATGATCATTATTATTAAGTGACGTCTCTGACTCGCGGTCAGTTTTCTGGACCGCGAATTTGACTTTCGAGTTCCGTACATTCAGGACTTTTCTTTTCAACCAACTTCAAAAAAAGGAGGTTCTCAGTTCGACCCGTCTGTTTGTATGTATGTATGTAGGTATGTTTGTCCGCGATTATCTCCCGTTTGGCTTAACCGATTTTGATGCGGTTTTCAGAAAAGTGTTTGTTACATTCTGGAGAAGATTTTAGTATACAACAAACAGACATTTAACCAGCACTTTTTGTAAAAAGCACCAAAAATCGAGAAGACGTTTTCGTTTCGTCCATTTTTCCATCTTTGGTGGACTTTCAATCTCTGTTTTAACTGTGTTGCTATTCCTTAATGGATTTAGGTGATAAAGAGGCAATAAAAAGCGGAAAATAAAAACTTTTTAAAAAAAAGAGAACCGCCTTCAGAAAATACTAAAAAGTGATAAATAACTTTGGCACAGAACACACATGACTTAAGTGTCAGAAGTCGGTGGCTGTGTTCTGCTTGTTGTTTTGTATTGCCACTTTTTTGATTTTTTTTTTAAGGCGGTTCTCTTTTTTTCAAAAAGTTTTTTCTTCATCCATACTTCGTAAGTTTCGTTATTCAACGTTATTTAAATACGTGTAGCTAGATACTACAATACATAATAAATAATACCAGAAAGATTCAGAACGTCTTTGCTCCCTCCAAAAATATTTTACCAACCTCACATGAAAATAAACAAATTTCCGCATTACGCAAATATCTGTCAAATCTACATACGTAACATGTAAACTCCGCAAAATCTGATACACGCCAAACATACCTATTGTTTATCACGAAAAAGTGCGCCAGAAAACAAACGTCCAATAACATTATTACAGTCAATAAATCTGGTTGATAGTAGAAACGGAATCAGATTCGCGGTGTCGGCCCGTATCTGTTGAAGTTTCACGATAAATACCGAGCGAATCTGCATAACTCCCATGTGAGTGGCGGCGGTGGGGCGCGGACTGTGATGTGTGATGAAGCTGGGCTGTTGATACGGTATTTTACCACAAGAACTCAGGAATTGAAGGGTCTTTTTTAAAGTCTTTTGTTGTGTAATTTTTTTTTGTTGTTGTGTCAATTTCCGTAATTAATATCGTATAAAATATAGATATTTGGCAATCGTTATGGGTAGTCTGAAGCCAGAAAGTCTGACAGCCAGTCTTTCCAAGGTTACCTAGTAACTGGGTTGTGGAGGGCCGATAGGCTGTCGCTTTATGTAAAATACTGGTATTCATCTGCATTCGGTTGACTGTAAAAAGCTAGGCAGATGATGGATATAGTTTAAAATAATTTATTTGCAATCTCTTCACAGTAACTATCAATAACAAAAATGTATGTGTTTTTTTAAAGATTGATACTGACATTGAACTGCTAACGTTTTGGAAATCCGATAATCGCTCTTTGAAGTAAAATATTGCTACGTAAACCATTACACATAAAGTAAAACAAAAGAACATTGCAGGTTTATTCGGCAGAGTGCCATGTTTCAGTAATTTGAGGATACTTCATAACTTTACTACTATTTTTATCAACTTATTTCGATTAGAATCCAGATACAGAGCACCCCCATTCTCTGTTAAACCTGATGAAAGAAGCAGATATATACGTAATTTGCAACAGTAAAACGAGCAAAAATATGCATCAACAAAGGAGTGGTTATTTGATTGACTTAAATTTTTAAACTTAATGTCATTTAGTTTTACACCTCCAAATACTGTGAACTTCCGTCAATATTAATTTAAATGGATAGAGAGGGAGAGGAAGGCCAAAGTCAGTGAAAGCATAACGTTGGACAGGACGAAATAGAAGAAGAAAACATGTTGCGCCGACGCCAAGTAACATGGGGTAAGGGCAGGAAGAAGAAGAAGAAATACTTCCGTAAACAGACTCAGATTTTTTTTAAATCTAAGAAGATTGCAGTCGGTTCACATTGGGTCACTACTTTTGCATCACCTTGTATAATCTTCAATGAACATAATATTGTATTCGAACTCGAGTAGATATCCATTTAGGTACCATATCCACAACCGCGGCGTTCCTACTTCCAGTCACATCCAGTCGGGTGAACATAAGACATTGTGTGCGGTACCACACTTCCTGCGTTATACTCGCTAGAACAACTGTTTGTTTGTGCGGAGCTCATATAACATATATTATTATGCATATTCCTCGCTGTCTTAATTTATAGGTATCTAGGGTGAACAAGACTGAAACTGTGTGGGTGGTAGGTAGGTACCTGTTTGTTGTTTTTCCAGCCCAATTTTCTCTAAGTATCACCATGCTATTTTTAGTGTGTGTGTATGGAAAATGACTATACAAACCTACTACCCTTCTGACTGAAGTAAATACATAGTTGAATGATATAAACGTACGCTGAAAGTAAGCGAGATTCTTGGAGATTCCCTATTTTAGATGGCTGATCCAAACCCCGAAACTAGGCCTGGACATGTATTATAGGGGCCAGCATTCAGCCATATACTATCATAGGTTATTGTTGCAAATATCTAGGAGGATATTTAAAGAGAGATTTTGATTATAGTCAAAAAAACAAGACTTTAACAAAAATGTCTCGTAATTTCCCAATAGTTTTGGACATCGATTGTCACTGGGATGAGGTTACGACTAGATTTGAAACGGTTTTAATTCAACATCATCTTGCGACAAAGGATCCATGACGTGCAGAGTACGCATTCAACGGCATTCTGAAGTTCATTAATAGTTAAAAGCCATGTTGCGCCATTATGCCCGATGTAGATACTGTGTATTACCAACAGCACATGGATAAAGACCCAAAATATTTTTTTTATGTTACGAGAATTGGACTTCTGCTCATCCTCAAACTTTCAAGAAACTCCCAATGTCAAAAATCTTCAAACTCTAGAACCACAAGACACAACAATCCTATTTGCCTAACAAGAACTATACAATATCCTAAGGAAGGTAAGATTGTGCATAAATTGAATTCAGAGTGACCCCTGTCCATTGTACCCTAGTCCTTTGGGGATAACTTTTTTTACACTTATTGACATCATTTTCATTTTGTTTGACTTGATTTAAAAGATAAAGTTTGTTATTTGCATTTTTTTTAACTGAAACTCTTTGGCGCAGCAAGCACACGAAAAATGTTTTTTGTTTTTGTATTTTTAATCGATGAAGGCACTACAACTAAAATTTTACATTTTGTACCTGAAAAATAACCCAGTATTAAAACAACTACAACAACAAAACTACACAACACTACAACAAAAAATTGACATTTTGTACCTGAAAAATAACCCAGTATTGATCTCAGCCCACTGTTTTTATCTAACCCTGTCCCCTGTGTTCTTATGTCACAACTTTTATTTATCCTAATTAAATTTTACTAGAGTTCCGGCTATTATTCGAAGATTTTTGACAGTCGTTATGGGTAGTCAGAAGCCAGAAAATGACTGGGTCGTGGTGGTCAGTCGCTCTATGTAAAATACTGTTGTTCAGGTGCATTCGGTTTAACTGGAAGCCGACTCCAACATATTTGGGAAAAGGCTAGGCAGGCTAGGGAAATAATGAGACGTACGAGAAAATACGCGTACTTTATGACTAGAAGATGTTTTTTGTCCATGTGAACATCACCGATAATCATACCATCATTTTGTAACTAAAAATACGAATCCATTTTCTCTTTCCGTCCACCACAGAACTATATTCCAAAGTATATTAACTTATACAGTAGCAGGGCCATCAGTCGACCGCTCACTCAATATGGCCGCTCCACCGCTGCCAATATGTAAGTTACATATTTTACGCCAGACCTCTTCCTATTTTTTATCTTGCACACCGGGTTTACAAAGAGTTATGGTGACTGGAAAGGCTTGTGACAATTATGTTGTAGTTTTGACCAAGGGATTCAAACCTATAAGAGAGCACAGTGATGTATTTATACTCATAAATTAGTAACAAACTTACTTGCTTCAGTTGACTGTCATCAACGTTTAGATTATAATCGCCACTGCTTGCAATTTATTAAGATTGATGTTCTCAGGTTCTTCGAGCGACATGGCCTGTCCATTGCCATCTCAAGATGCATATTCTGTGAGCTATGTTGGTGACATTAGTTCTTCGGCGAATTTCCTCGTCGTTTGAAGAAGCAATAACCGATGGGGAAGAAAAGTTCTCGAAAGACGACCACAAACCGGAAGACGCAGCATTGGTAAGCCTCCCACCAGATGGACCGACGATATCGTCAAGGTCGCGGGTAAACGGTAAATGCAAGCGGCAGGTTGCCGCTCGTTGTGGCGTTCTATAGGGGAGGCCTATGTTCAACAGTGAACGTCTAGCGTATGATGTTCTCAGGATAAGAGACAGGAGGCATGGCGAGACGAGGTCAAGTTTGCCACACTATTCTCAACCATTGCAACTATGACTTCGTTCGGTTCACTGCTTATCTCAGGGCGGTCGTAACAGAGAGTTCGGTGAGGGCGGTTACTTGGACTTTCTGTTACGACCGCCCTGAGAGAAGCAGAGAACCTAACGAAGTGGAAAAGCGTCATATTAAAAGTCACGAAAGCCTTTCAAGGTCACGACCTTCAGTAATGAAGAATACGACTAAGAAGAAGAAGAGCAACTCCTGAAAGCCAAAATCTATAGTGGTGATCACCACAAAAGCGCCAAAGAAATAAAACTCGACAAGTCCCGAAGAAATAATTCAACTGTTATGGATCCGGCATCGAAATTGTTCTCAGCCCGTAAAGTAAAACTGTTTGGTATCTAACTAGCTGATAATTAGTGTAATTTCGGGGGCCTTCGTAAAGCTCTAACATGTTTTAAGGATCCTCCTAGCGATTCTATTCTTCCTATATCCATGTGATGTTTCCTAGTTACCACAGAGCCGTGGGCGGTGAGGTAATGGGAAGGCGGAGTCGGGGCGTAAAACTATACTACGGACATCTCATTTCTAGCGACTTGAATATGATAATAACATATTTCAGGACCCTGTTCTGGAAGAACAACCTGGTAGAGAAAAAATAGGATAATGTTGGCAGATACCGATGTCTTGTAGCCTCTAAGCTAGACTTAGAAGGTTTTTCATGTAAGGTATTTAATTAAACAAATTAAATGAAAGCTTGTTAAAATTATACCAGTACGGTCAGCAACAAAAGTGGATTAATATTTTGGATTTTGGAAAAATAATAATTATTCAGCACAATATTAAAGGAAATACGGAAAAGACCACAATAAAATAAACTCTTGGGTTATTTTGTATCTATTTCGATAATACGCAAATGTAACAGTATTAATTAATAATAATTAGATTATAATTAATAATCTACGTTTGTTTCTGATCGTACCTAAGTACATTAGCATCTCAAGATATCGTTTAGGTACTAATTTCGGTACTAAAATCAAACATAGGTAGTACAATACGTAGCTAGATCACAAGTAGCTTTCTATGAAATATATTTTGTAATTACAGAAGTTACTTTTTGCAAAGAAAAACACACTTACATTACCTCTTTAAAATACATACCTATTAGTAAAGAAGTATTGAAAAAGCCTGCCATTAAGGCAGACCCCCCTCCCCCCTTAGAAGAGGCTATTTCATTTTATTGTACAACTTACAGTGGACGTGTACCGGTTGATGATGGTGAAAGAAGTATAGATAAGCAGGAAGGTATTATTGTGTCATTTAATGACTACGACCATACATTATTCAAACGCAAAAGAAGAGACGAGAGCGCGCTGGTGTGTATTTCTTACGATTTTTCTCTCACCGTAATAATAAAAGTCATTATATACTGAAAGGATTAACTTAGATATCTGCGCTATTGTTTTATCAAACTTAAGTAACTATATATTTTAAAGGAGGCACGCTTAGCACTTTTTCTTGCGATTCTTCTCTCACCGTAAACATAATTGTCATTGTAAGTATGCTGAAATAATTAACAAAGTTATCTGCGGTATTATTTTATAAAACCATTACGTAACTAAAATACCCCAAAATCTACAGCTATTTCAATAAAAAAACACCAACACAGTACCCTACAGAAAATTCCTTACTCAATTTTTCCTTTTCTATTTCTTACCAAACAAAGTTTCCACATAAAAATTAAAACAAACAGTTATTATAAGGCAATAAACATGTCGTGGCCGTTGAAACGAAGTCGGTATTAAATCACATAAACAAGTGGGTATCTACGAGTCGTTACATTTACATACGGGGCCCGGGATGTGCGGGGCCCGCTCCGGAACCGGGGCCGCGGGGGCGGCACGGAAGTGGAATCGGCACGTGCTTTATAGATGTGTGGCACAGGTACTCTTGTTTATTGCGAATTTTGAGCCTTATATACTGTTTGGTAGGTAAATAGGTACTTTTTGTGTGTTGGGGAGAATTTTCTTTGGTATCTTTTTTTTACCAGCAGCAGTTTTGTTTAGAGAAAGATCGTCGTATCGTATTTTTTTGATTAAAGTGGAGATATTTTGCTTAAAAATACTAACAAGTACCTACCGAGTGGGCTTATTTTGGAAAGTAATTGAAAAAACTTAAAATTAAAAGTGTATTGTCACCGACTTCCGAAACTAAAGTCATGTGTGTTCCGTGCTAAAGTTATTTACCACTTTTTAGTCTTTGAGGGTTGTCTTTTTTGTAAAAAAAGTTTTTATTTTCCGCTTTTTAGTATCTCTTTATCATCGAAATCCATTAAGAAACGGCAACACAGTTAAAACAGAGATTGAAAGTCCTCCAAAAATCGAAGAAACTAAAACGTCGTCTTTGTATAATTTTTGGTTTTTGTTGACTTTTTCATAAACCGCTAAATCAGAGTCGATAAAATTTAAATGGGACCACCCCTAAAACATAAGTAGGTACACTATCCATAAAAAAAACAAAATCGGTTTGCTTTTGCAGAAGAAATCGCGTAACAAACATACAAAAGAAAACAGCATATAGTCGAATTGACAACCTTCTTCTTTATTGAAGTCGGTTGAAGAAAGAAGGAGCTTATAAGTAGCTAAACAGGCAACTTCGAAAAATGAAATACATTTTGACGCGTTAGTTCGTTTTGTTTTAAACAAAACCAAATTATCATTCAAAATCCACAGCAAGAAAATTCTCTTCCAGTTTCCTTGGTAGTAGAAATGCGTCTTTCATTTCTATCTCTCCATTCAATTACTTAGCTATAAGGAATGCGTTATTCCTCGGACTCGGCCATATTTATGTACATTATGTACACATACGAGCATACGGAGAGGCTTTTACGTGGGATTGTTCTCGCATATTGTTGCCAAAGAATACAACGATGTACGAAAACTCTAAAATAATAATTATGCTGCCTGTGTGTAATTTGATAACCCTGCAAACCTATGGAAATGTATTTTTAAATGTCTACATCGATATATTTAATAATGATGATTATTATAATGATATTAAATAAGTTACCTACTTAATGAATTCTGTTATCAATAGAAAAATTTACCACTTCGTTGATCCACCCCCAAATCTGGAAATCTTATCCATGCAAACCCCTAATACTGAAATAAAATCTTACTTTTGGGCCGAAGAACAATAAGATTCAGCAACCCCCAACAGACCAGCAACACGATGAGTTAATCCGTTGTTTCTCAATCTATAATGAATAAAATTCAGCATAATTTTCCTAAAACGCCCAGTCAATAATAAAAATAAAAACGTCGAACTATTTAAATAAATGCTAAATACTTTACTATTGAGCAATAACGATTCAATATAGGTTCCAAACTCATAGGTAATACATTTTAAATTATACAGCATTGATTCATTAGGGTGCTTAGAAAAAAAGGGAGAAATTTTGACGTGTGCGTTACATTTTTGCAGAAATAACCGCAATTACTTTCTGTAATTTCTAACATTACTTTGACAAAACTAATGAAGCGCTGAAAACTAGAGAAGGCCATTTATCTCAACCTATTTCTATTTTATCAACTTTTTTCACATAACCGACCATTGTCACCTCTTCCAAAGCCTACATCACAGTTTCGGCGTATTGTCGCCTACCATACTTTATAGCGAAAACTCTTAAAGTTATTGCCAATGTTTCGGTGGCGCTACCGACAAACTGTTCGCCATTACTGTTGGGTGATAAAACTGCTGTATCATTGTGTTATTTTGTTTTTATTTCTGATTTAGATGCTGTGAGTTGGGCAAGATTGTTGAGTTCGTGGATGGTGGAAAAATAACCCTTTCAAAACCAGAATCACGATATGTCCGTATAAGTGACGTCAAATAAAGGAGGAGATTTGCAATTTGACACACATATCTCTTATATATAAAAATCTTCTGTGCGTGTGTATGAAAGTGAACTTCTCCTAAACGGCTGTACCAATTTTAATTAATTTTTTTGTGTGTGTTCGAGTAGATTCGAGAATGGTTTAGATTCACAATTGGACAACGTCTGCGGACCCGCTAGTAAATATATACAAATTCAAGGTAGCTCAGTGTGCTATGGAGAGAGCGATGCTCGGGGTTTCTGTGGTGGATAGAATTCTTAATGAAGTCATTCGCCAGAGAACTAAAGTCACCGACATTACGCGTCGAATCAGCATGCTGAAGTGGAAGTGAGCCGGCCACGTCTACAGACGGACAGACGGTAGATGGAGCAGTCACGCTCTAGAGTGGAGACCGCGTTTGGGCAAGCGTAGTGTGGGACGCACTGCGGTATGATGAACCGATTATTTGAAGAAGGCGGCTGGCAGCGGATGGATGCGTGCTGCCCAAGACAGTTGGTTGCCGATGTCTGGGGTAGGCCTACGTTCAGCAGTGGAAGGCAATAGGCTGATATATAAATATACAAACTGATGTAATAATAATAATAATAATAATACTGCTGGCAACTCTAGACGTCACACTTAATTTTTTTACAATTTTCGTTTTAAATTAATAAAATTATACAAATTACATGAAAATCATTGGAAAAATATCACCCAAGTACTTGTTTTGGCCACTTATTCAATCTTCTTTAAATAAAAATCAAAGACATAGCGGCAATAGATCAAAAAACAATCCTGAAAAATATAATATCATCATGACATCTGTCATAGAAACATTCACACAACAAAACACGAAACGAACAATAGAAGCGAAAATCAGCCAAATGTAAATATAATGTGACGAAGAAAATGTTGACGCGAGCAGCAGCACGCAGAGCACGCCCACCACCTCCGGACCCGTTGCTCAGCTCCGCCTCGCCGCCGCCGGAACCCAGTCCCACCGTGAGTGCTGTGATACCGGCCTCGGCAGTTGCGTCGAGCTCGAGCGACGAGTATTTCTCTCCGCCTACGACGCCACCACCAGCTCGTCGACGGGGAGGACGCCGGCCGCCGGATGGTTTAGGACCGCGAGGCCCACCGGCCTCTGATAGGGTCCCAGCTCCCGGCGGAAGTGTGCAGCGCATGAGATGGACACAAGCCATCAATGAAAATGTCATGCGCGCATACTATGGGGCTACAGAGGGGGGAAGTAATCTGACCGCGTACCGTGTTCGGATGCTCTCTCTGTTTCAGGTGCTTGAGCCAGCTGTCAACGTTTCGGCACAACGATTATCGGATCAGGTGCGGGTCATCCAGCGCAATCGTATGTTGGATGACATTGTACTTGATCGCCTCCGAATTGAAATGCAGAGAAACCATGTTACTGCTCCCCTGCCGCAGATTGTGGAAGTGGCACAACCACAGCCGACCGCAACACGTAGCCATATTACTGATGGGAGTGATGACATGGTTACACAAGTAAGTACCCAGTGCAATGATGAATTGAGGAGCGCTTTGGAGGGTGCGATTCGAGAATATCGATTCATTCCGCCTGAGCTTAGACCACGTTTACCTCGTTTGCCCATGCATAAAAAAAATAGGGTGCTGGTGTGTGCTCTGGATTCGCAATTATCAAATTATTTTGATGGTTGCGAAGACCTCACTGATGCGCATTCGATTTTGTACTGCGCAGCTGTTGCGGCATGTCGTGTGACTCGCGTAAAATTTCCTAGTGATGATAGAGCTACACGACCAAAACCTGCCGTACCGGCGTGGCAGTGCAGAATTGAGCGGCGTATTAGTGAGGCCAGAGTGCTCATCGGCAAACTTATTTGCTTTAGGGGGGGCCATACTCGCCCTAGAGTGATGCGCTTTGTGAGGCGGGCATTCTCGGGGACTGATATCAGTCCTCGAGACTATATGCCCTGGGTCACAGAGCGCATCGACTTCCTGAAGCAGAAGGTGTATGCATGGGCAAACCGTATTCGAAGGTATAAGCGGCGGGTGGAACGATACACTCAGAATCGCACATTCCAGAGCGATGAAAGGTGGGTTTATAGGACTTGGGAGCGACCGATTCAAAGTGTCACTGATACGCACCTGCCGGATGATGACGCCATGTGTTTGTTCTGGCGCAACATCTGGTCGGTGCCTGTCAGTCACACTGAGGGTGATTGGACTCTGGAAGTCGAACGAGCGTGCGACCCGATACCAGAAATGGGGGCAATCATTATCAGCCCCCATGATGTAGCTCGTGCAGTCCGTCCATTGCCTAATTGGAAGTCTCCAGGGCCGGACGGGCTGCACAACTTCTGGATAAAATGGTTTAGAAGGTCGCACGTTTGTTTAGCGTCTCTGTTCCAGTCAGCCTTGGAATCAGGATCGTTGCCCCAGTTCTTGACGACAGGAATAACCCACCTGCTCCATAAATCAGGTAGTACTGCGGAGCCTAAAAATTATAGACCGATCACATGTTTGCCGACGGTCTATAAAGTTTTTACATCTATTTTGAGAGCGAAAATTAACCAACACATAGACAGTAACGGTATCATGTCTCCCTCTCAAAATGGATGTAGGAATGGGTCCCGCGGTACTAAGGAGCTGCTCCTGATTGACATGGCCATCAGTCAACAGGTTCGCCGATCCCGAAAAAATCTGTCGACATGTTGGATAGATTACAAGAAGGCCTATGACTCTGTGCCGCATACATGGCTCATGAGGGTGCTAGAGTTGTACAAGATAGATACCACTCTGCGCACCTTCCTGATGTCGTGTATGGGGCAGTGGAGGACGGTCCTTCGCTATCCAGGATGTCGACATATCCAGAGGAATAGTGAACCGATAAGGATTGAGCGGGGTATATTTCAGGGTGACAGTTTGAGTCCACTTTGGTTCTGCTTAGCCTTGAATCCTCTAAGCACACTGCTGGAGAATTCAAGTCTAGGCTATAGATTGAAGAGAGGAGGTCAGGTAATATCTCACCTCCTTTACATGGATGACCTAAAACTCTTTGCCACCAACAGTTCACAGCTGATGGAGCTACTGAAAGTAACAGAAACTTTCAGTAGCGCCATCAGGATGGAATTTGGCGTGGACAAATGTGCGGTCATGCATGTCAAGCGAGGGGAGATTGTGGAATCTGAGGGAGTTCAGCTTTCGGATTCCATAAACCTTAGATCCCTCTCTTCAATTGAGACCTACAAATATTTGGGTATGGCGGAAGCGTTGGGCATCAATGCTGCTGACATGAAGCAATCGTTGAAGGAGCGCTTCTTTGGCCGCCTGAAGAAAGTATTAAATAGTCTTTTGTCAGGCGGAAACAAGGTGCGCGCCTTCAACGGATGGGTCATGCCAGTCCTGATGTACTCTTTCGGCATACTCAAATGGACTCAAACGGAACTCGATGCCCTGGATAGGAGAGTCCGTACATTGTTGACAGCGTATCGGATGCATCACCCACGGTCATCGGTAATGAGACTGTATATCCCGCGGAAGTGCGGAGGTCGTGGCTTCTTAAATGCTAAGACTCTGCACAACCGTGAGATATACAGTCTCAGGGAATATTTCCTAGGAGCCGACGTGGGGATGCACCGAGATGTAGTTGCAGTGGACAAAGGCCTCACCCCGCTCTCCTTGGCTAAAGAGAACTGGTGCAAGCCTGTAGTGCTTGAGACTAATGATCGCGAGGAGGTTTGGAAGAGTAAGGAGCTTCACGGACGCTTTTTCCGGGCCCTACACGGGCCCGATGTGGATTTCTTAGCGTCCGTATCCTGGCTACGATTCGGTGATCTATTTGGAGAAACCGAAGGTTTTGTGTGTGCAATTATGGACGAAGTTATTTTGACGAATAATTACCGGAGATTTATTATGAAGGATGGCACGGTTGACATTTGTCGGGCATGTCACCGGCCGGGTGAATCAATCCGTCATATTATCTCTGGATGTTCTCGTCTTGCTAACGAAGAGTACTTGCACAGGCACAACCTTGTGGCCAGGATTATCCATCAGCAACTTGCTCTGAATTACAACCTCGTGGAATTAGAAGTTCCATACTACAGGTATGTGCCCGATCCAGTTCTTGAAAATGGCAATGTCACATTGTACTGGGATCGATCCATCATCACTGACAGGACTATTGTAGCCAATAAGCCTGATATAGTGGTGGTGGATCGATTGGAGAGGCGCGCAATGATTATTGACATAGCTGTTCCTCATGACGAGAACCTCATGAAGGCCGAGAAAGACAAGCAGATAAAGTATCTTGACTTGGCCCATGAGGTTGTCGACATGTGGAATGTGGACTCAGCGATCATTGTGCCGATAATTGTTACAGCCAATGGCTTAATTGCCAAGAGCCTCGACCAACATCTAAGGAGGCTCTCGTTAGACGGCTGGATCAAGGGCTTGATTCAGAAGGCAGTACTTCTGGACACGGCCCGCATTGTCAGGAGGTTTCTCTCTCTGGAGCCCTGACCGCCGGTAGCTTGGACCCTGTTCCCGATACCGGTGAGGTACTATTTTTTTATATTTTTAAATGTTTTTGTTTTTATATGAATATTTAAAAATGTAATTTAATATGTATATAAAATAAATGAATGTGAATAATAATAATATAATAATATGTGGGGACATTTCACACACGGCCATCTGACCCCAAACTAGGGAGACCCTGTACTATGGGTGTCAGACAGCTGATATACATACACGAATACATTTTAAATACATATATATATAGATAAACAACACCCAGACACAAGGCAAACACAAATGCTCATCACACAAATATTTACCCTGGGCGGGAATCGAACCCGCAACACGCTGCGCAGCAGTCAATCGCTCAGCCACTGCGCCAACCGTGTCGTCAGATGTCCGCGGTTTTGCCCGCGTGGATGTCGGTTATCGCAATCAAAAGTAATCATGAAATTTTGGTCCCGTTCCCGCAACCTATGGGAACCTATTCCAGGGATAAAAAGTAGCCTATGTCTTATTCCAGGCTAAAATCTATCCCTGCATCAAATTTCAGGCAGCTCCGTTCATCGGTTAGAGCCTCTTTTCGTTGAAAGCTCCCAGACGGTTTATATTTTTCCGACACAACCAACAAATAACAATATATTTTAGCCAATGCATACAAATGCTTGACAAATTATATACTAAAACCTTCCTCGAGAACCACTTTATCCATTGGTGAAAACAGCATGAAAATCGGTGTTGTGAAAATAATAATAATAATAATATGTGAGGACATTTCACACACGGCCATCTGACCCCAAACTAGGGAGACCCTGTACTATGGGTGTCAGACAGCTGATATACATACACAAATACATTTTTTTTTTTGTAAATACATACATATTTAGATAAACAACACCCAGACACAAGGCAAACACAAGTGCTCATCACACAAATGTTTACCCTGGGCGGGAATCGAACCCGCAACACGCTGCGCAGCAGTCGATCGCTCAGCCACTGCGCCAACCGTGTCGTCGTAAAATCCAACGCTGAAAACCAGCGCCGTGGTTCGTGCCTTGCTGCGCGGGCCAAGGCATTTATGCTGAGCGTTAGCCGTTTCGCGCGGTGGTGACGCGTGGTTCCGACTAGGGATATATTTGTATTTTTGTTTTTTAAATTTTAATTGTTTAGTTTTAAGCTTGTATTAAGTGCGTCACTTCCGTGTGAATAAATGGATTTTCTTTCTTTCTTTCTTTCTTTCGGTGCAGGAGTTTTAGAATTAATCGCGAACAGACGGACAGACGCAGCGGAGGACTTTGTTTTATATTATTTTAGTGTTGATCAATTTCGATGATTATTTTTTTTAATGAATAGTTAAAGTACCTACCTCAAAGTTAATCCCATATAATTCATAACAAAATTCCACCCCTCAGGGTGGAAAAATTAGTGTAACCGTTTCTTCATAATTTTTATTATAAGAAATAGGCAATCAAAAGCGAAAATAATATTTTTTTGCAAAAAGTCTTTAGCTAATTTGTGGTTAATGTTAGCGATAAGTTAAAAAAAACTTCAGATTTTCCGATGCGTATTTTTCTGCTATTGGCGACTTATTTGTCACTTAATGTGTAGCTGGACTCGTGAATACAGAGAAATATTTTCATTGGATACCCCCTTTGGTTACCCTTCATTATAAGCATTCAGTGCCCAATGCTGTAAGTACTTTTTTTATGAGCTTCATTATTAGAACAGGGTATATACACCCTGTTCTGCATTGCCATTTCAATTTCAGAACTGTAAACCAAACATTTTTATCGGCTAAAAATCTACCAACCAATCATAACCTGCTCACAACAATTTTTCATACAACTAAACTGATCCAAACTAAACAGATAATCCGTTTATTCGTATATTATATAGGGTGTTAATATTTTAAAGTGTCGTGTCGTGTAGTCTCTGCTCGACACGGGCCGCATATTTCATCTACCCGTCGCCGCCCGCCGGACGGCGGATTCTGCTATAATATTGTTGTATTCGGATTATTGTGCTGGTTTTCCGAATTTCTGAAAAGGAAAATATTGTGCATTTAATAGATGGACAAAATTAAGTACGAGGAGTTTATAAATACAATAAAAATAGCCTTCTCTTGTGTGGTGCCGGCCGCGTATAATATATAATATGTGGGGACATTTTCACACACGGCCATCTGACCCCAAACTAGGGAGACCCTGTATTATGGGTGTCAGACAGCTGATATACATACACAAATACTTTTTTTTTTTAAATACATACATATATAGATATATATATATATATAGATAAACAACACCCAGACACGTATAGCACCACCTCATTTCTACCCGTGGGTGTTGTAGAAAGCGACAGGGGGATATTGACCAGAAGATGGGCAGCATCGTCTTTCTGAGTAAAATTACACCTACTGCGATCGCCAACATGCATCGGCCAAGCATGGCGATTACAGCTCCCCCTTGGGGGAGCCTATGCCCAGCAGTGGGCGTCTAAAGGTTGACATGATGAGTCTTCTACATTTTTTTCTACGATTTTCTGTATTTTTAATGAATGATTTGTTTTCTATTCTGTTCTATCCAAGAACAGAATGATTTTTGCTTACAGATTTAAACGTGAATTAAAAAAATTATAAAAGTAACAGTTACTTAGTGGTAAAAATGCCAATATAGGTACGCGATAACGTGCCATATAATTGATTGTACATATCATTCTCTTAAAAATCATAGCAAATGAGATTGACTGTCCTGATATTTTGCATAAACTGCATTTCAATGTCCCCCAGAGATCAATAAGATTTAACCCACATTACCATACCCTCCTCTTCTTCTAATTATAGGCGTAATTCTTACCTAGTGCGAGCGAGCAAAGACCTTAACACTCATTGTGTAAGCACTTCTCATTTGACGTGTTTACCACCAAAAGCTTTTCAGTGCGGAATCAGTTAAACCTTGACTTTTTCAAAAATGAATAGTTTTACTGTTGTCCATTAGTGTTAGTGATTTAATAATCCTTTAACTCTTTAAATTTTCTGATTGTTGTGCGTGTTTCCCGTGATCCTTAAGATCTCTATAAATTAATATATTTTTAGCCGTGAGAACCTATAATTGGCTTTATGTAACTTACTCAACTTCTGTATTCCAATCTTTGTATAGCTGTTGTTTTCCATGAGAATAAATAAATAAATAAGGGAACATTTTAAGCGATATCGTAAGGGAACATTTTAAGCGATATCGTTTCGACATCACCAACCATCTCTGCAATACCCCTGCTCGTCCGTCCGGCAGTTACCATCATTTTGATTGAAATTTACTGCATCGCAGTGGGGCAGAGGGCGTCGTAATAACGTTACTGCAATAAGCTACTTCGTGATTAAATGGAGCTATTGTAGTCAACGTATTGTGTAGTGTAGACGGTGATTTACATCTTCGAGAAGAAAAGGTGCGTTAGGTCCTTGGTTGACATGAGTAAGGAGTGTATTTGGATGATGTGTGTGTTAGCCTGGGTTACGACAGCCTTCCCCCGGTTGGTGGAACACCGCGGTGGTTTTAGCCGGTAAGAGTACGGCATGCACCTCCGTTATCCCAACGATGGATGAAGTCGATGAGAATTTCCACCGCGCACAAAAAAAACAGCTCAAAGGTTACAACAGGTCTGTTGCCTATAGACCTATTCATAATAGGGTATTTTACCAAAAAAATCGAATTAGTCCGTCAGTTAGATTATCGAAAAATTTTAATACGTATTTTTGGTTTATCAAATCAATTAAAACTGACGAAGATAAAACGCATCAACGATCATGAGTATGTGACGTCACTTCGCCAGTAAAAGTGTACTGACATAGTGATGTCACACGAGTTTTCGACGCACTGTATCGTCTTCATTATTTGTTTACGTTAAAAAAGAAAAAATACGTGTCCAATATTTTTTGGAAATCTATCTGACTGACTAATTATATTTTATTTTTGGTAAAATACTGTATTAAAGGAATACGATAAGGACCAAATTCAATTCAACAGAGGCTTTATTCGGAAGACGATCTACAATCTCTACATAGTATATAAAACAAAGGACCGTCGCTTCCCGATGTCTGTCCCTCTGTGTGCTTAGTTTTTTGAAACTACGCAACGGTTTTTTATACAATTTTAATAATAGATAGAATGATTTAAGAGGAAGGTTTACACGTATAGTGTGTTATTATTTGGTATTAATTTGTTGAAATTGTTAGAGTAAATACTCTTCCTAATCAATTTGACACCTTGTACCTAAAGAAGAAAAGTTTAGTGTGTGTCATGTTGATGTTCCTTTTGACATGTAAAGAGGAACATCAACATGACACACACTAAACTTTTCTTCTTTAGGTACAAGGTGTCAAATTGATTAGGAAGAGTATTTACTCTAACACCTTCTCTCAATGGGAACACCTTGTAATTGTCCAAGCTTCACCAACCTTGGCCTAGCCATCGGTTTAGTTAGTAGATCTGCCAGCTGAAGCTCACTGCAAATTCTATTTATCAGTAGCTCTCCATTTGTGACAAGTTCTCTCACAAAGAAGTGCCTTGTCCTAATATGTTTAGTTCTGCGATGGAACTCGGGGTTTTCTGCCAGTCTTACAGCTGCTTCGTTGTCTACGTTTAGCACAGGTAAATCGTCCAAATTTGTTATACCCCGTAGAAGGCGAGCAAGCCAAATACCCTCTCTTGCTGCCTCGCTGGCTGCAACAATTTCAGCTTCTGTTGTTGAAATAGCTACGGATTGCTGTCTCTGGCTTAGCCACGATACAGCACCTCCAGCATACAGACATAAAACTCCCGTCGTTGACCTTCCTGTAGCTACATCGCCACCATGGTCCGCATCACTGTAGCACTCCAAAATTCCTTTTTTGTCACTTCTTTTATATATGATGCTCATATCTGGTGTGTATTGCAAATACCTAAGTATGCGCTTCAATCGCACGCAATCAGCTTGAGTTGGATTCTCTAAGCTTCTTGATACTACACTTACTGCATACGCGATATCAGGTCGGGTACCGACCATCAGATATGCAAGTGCTCCGACTACTTGTCGGTAGTTTCTCAGGAAGTAATCGTCATTGTTTTCAGCTTTCTCAGATACAACACTTTCCTTCACAACCGGCGTACTTACAGGTCTGCAATCCTGCATTCCAAATCTCCTTAAGATTTTCTGCACATAAGAGGTCTGATGTACTCTTATGTCGCCTTCTCTGACATTAATCTCCAAACCCAAATAATAGGAGATTGGTTTGGTTGTTATGTCAAACCTTCCTTTTAATTCATTGATGAACTCATCAATAAGTTCTTGACTTGTCCCAGCCAAGAGCCCATCATCCACATACAAGGCTATTATAAGCTTTCCCTTAGACTTCTCTCTAGTGAACAGACATGGGTCTGCTTCACTTACCTTAAAGCCTATATTCTTGTAGAAATCCAAAATGCATTTGTTCCAGCAACGAGGAGCTTGCTTTAAGCCGTATAGACTTTTCTTTAAAAGACATACTCGATCTGTTCCGTCATCATAGCCCTCTGGTTGTCTTAAATAAATTTCTTCATCAGATAAAGACCCATACAAGAAAGCTGTTGATACATCAAACTGACTCAACTTCATGCCTTCACTGGCTGCTACACTGAGTACAGCTCGAACCGTTGTCATTCTGGCTACAGGGCTAAAGGTTTGATCATAGTCCTGTCCTTTCTTCTGGCGAAAGCCTTTTGCCACTAGACGAGCCTTAAACTTGTCTACTGTACCATCAGGGTTTAACTTCACCTTATAGACCCATTTACAGGGAATGGCTTTGCGATGTTTGGGCAATTTCTCAAGAACCCACGTTCCATTTTCTTCTAGAGATTTTATGTCCTTGTTCATAGCTTTGCACCACAAATCCTTATCAGGGCAAGAAACTGCGTCCTTATAAGTCACTGGTTCTGTGTGACTGTCAACGCTTGTATCGACATGAGTCACATAATCGTTGAATTTTACCGGGCGTTTGAGGAGTGATCGATCTCTGAGTTGCATGGTACTTCTTGCCAACTCTTCTACAACGTCACTCTCATTTTCCTCATTCTCCCCCCCTAATTCAACAGATTCTTGGTCGGACACGTCTAGCCGCGCATCCTCAAACTCGGCATCATCACTACTACTTACAACAGGAGTATTTATAACACCTTGGCTTCTGTCTAAAGGTGACTCCTCGTGTATTTCAGTGACAGGCGTATGTGACTCATTATCTGTCTTTTTCACATACAAAGGTACTTCTAGTTCTTGTACCTCTTTTATTGTGCCTTCATCTTCTAAACTAGAGTCCAATGGTCTTTCATCAAAAGTGATATCTCTGGACCTCATTAAAGAATTTGATTCTTTATGCCAAAGCCTATACCCATCATCGTTATCATAGCCTATCAATATGCACTTATTTGCCTTCTTCTGCATCTTTTTCCTTCTCTGTTTAGAAACATGCACGTAGCAAGTTGAACTTATTATCCTTAAATGCTTAATTTGTGGTTTCTTCCCAAACCACAACTCAAACGGCGATTTGTGGTCAACAGTAGTTGGTCCCGTTCTATTTAAAATATAAGTAGCTGTATTTACCAACTCTGCCCACAAAACTTGAGGAAGCTCCTGAGCATGCATCATTGCTCTGGCCATCTCCACAATGGTCCGATTATCCCTCTCACTACACCCATTTTGCTCAGGTGTATAAGGCATAATTAACCGCTGTTGAGTACCATATTTCTTCAACTCTTTTCTGACTTTCTCGTTATCAAACTCGCCTCCGTTATCACTTAAAATCTCTTTGATGGTATGTCCAGCCGATTTCGCTTCAGCTAACATTTGACTCATCTTCTCAGGGACTTCTGATTTCCGTTTCATGCAATAGACGTAACGATACCGAGTGTATTCATCTTTAAAGAGTACGAAATACTTGAACTTAGAACAAGACGGAGGAAACGGACCACATACGTCCGAATGAATGCGTTCTCCTGGACTGGTTGCTTTTTCACGTACACCAAATTTCCTTCTGTGAATTTTTCCGAAAATGCATCCCTCGCATAAACTTCCACCATCTTTGGTTTTGAGATTCAATTCTTTCTCAATAATTCTCCTAACATGGCGTTTATCTTGGTGTCCCATGCGCTCATGGTAAAGCTGTAATGTGTCTACTTTGTTTACAGTATCCAGCTCCAGTGTATTTAGTACACTACCTTTAGGTTGGACTGGCTTACAATTCAGCTTAAATAAACCACCATGTTTTTGTCTGCTTCCAGTCACTGCCAGTTTGCCCTTGATTTTCA
Organism: Charanyca ferruginea; assembly: GCA_947361185.1. NCBI lineage: Eukaryota > Metazoa > Arthropoda > Insecta > Lepidoptera > Noctuidae > Charanyca > Charanyca ferruginea. Next base: position 27,664,780 of record OX376061.1, on the reverse strand, counting down.
TTAAACAAGTAGTGACGCGTGACTCAAACAAACTGTTTGGATTCAAATCCTGCGCTGCCAGCACTGAAAAGAGGTTCTTTGTAACTGTAGGAACATACCACACATCCTTCATTACAAACTTTCTCTTCTTTGCTTTCATCAAAATAGTTCCTTTTCCTAAGGCTTCAATTCTTTTACCGTCCGCGGTTGTCACTGTATGCGGTTCTGAAAAGCGTTCAAAGTCTTGAAACAAATCGCTTCTCATCGTAACATGGTGTGTGGCCCCATTGTCCACGTACCACTCATCACAATCTGTGCAATCTGTCGCATTCAAGAGCACCACCATAATATTAGTGCTTGCTCTAGTTTCTAAACGGTTTTCCTTGTTTGGACAATCCTTCATAAAATGTCCAACTTCCTTGCATATGTGACATTTGAAAGCAAAAGAAGCTTTCCCTTTCTTGACTTTCCTTTTTTCAGTGCCTTTTACAAACAGCATACTGCCAGACCTTGCCTCGGATCCACTATCCTTAGCTGTCAAAGCCTTTTCATGAGCACAGAGCTGACTTGTCAAGTTGTCCACTGTTCTGTCTTTCTTTGACATGAGCACCCAGCTTGACTTGAAGGAAAAATATTCTTCTGACAATGTTCCCAAAATCTTGCAAATCAGAAGTACCTCGGGCAATTCTATTCCTTCGTCCGTCTTCATGATCTCTACATTGACTTTATGCCATAAATTCTTCACTTTAGATAGGTGAGTCGCCATATCAATGCCAGTTTCCAACTTGTATTGGAAAAATTCCATACAGACACTATATAACTGGTCCTCATTTACACCATCGTATAGTCTATGAAGTTCATCCCATACTTCTTTAGGATTCGTAAACCTGAGCACCTTGTCAAGAGCTTCATCCGTAATATTATTTGTTATCAACAAAAGAGCAGTACTTTCCAACTTCAGGTACTCTCCCAAGTTTTTATTATACACAGCCAATACCTCTACAGCAGCAGCATCACCAGTGCCACCACTCACCACAGGCTTCTCAGGCTTTCGTGTCTTGCCTTGTACAATATCCATGAGACCGTCCATGCCTCGCAGCAGCGCCGACATGCGGTACTTCCATGATACCCAGTTATTGCTATCAAGTTTAGATATCTGAATTTTACTAAGCTCCATGTCGTGTGATCTGGGCCCATAACCAATTGAAACAGAAATACAAAACTGATATTTAACCGTAGCCTTTTGTTATAAAATATTGTTTGTGTTACCAAGATTAAACTTGTACGGTTAAATATCAGTTTTGTATTTCTGTTTCAATTGAAATATGATAATAGTTATTCAAGATGTCGGAATAAATCAAACCGATTAAGAGCTTTTATCGAAAATCCTGTCTTATTGGTTTGAAATTAATCACATTGCACTCGTGCGAAGCCGGGGCGGGTCGCTAGTAGAATAATATTTCAAGATTTTTGTTCCTCAACCTACAATATATTGGTACAGTCACCAAAAGAGATAAGTATCCATGTACCAATGGAGGCTTTCAAATGAAATTTAATTAATAATAATAATATAATATAATGTGTGGGGACATTTTCACACACGGCCATCTGACCCCAAACTAGGGAGACCCTACAGGGTCTCCCTAGTTGAAGAAAAAAATGAATTGTAAATACATACATATATAGATAAATCATTGGACTTTTTATTATCTATTAATTGTACTTTATTTTATTCATAAATACCCATTGGTTTCTATGTAAACTTCAACTATTCCCGACGACATGGATAGTTATCTGTTTTGGTGACTGCACATCATATCAGCCTAAGGACGGCATTAGGCTGATATGATGTGCAGTCACCAGTCTGCTGAACGTAGGCCTCCCAGAGATCGCCAACCAACCCGGTCTTGGGGAGCAGCATCCATCCGCTGCCAGCCATCTTCTTCAAATCGTCGGTCCATCGTGCCGCAGGGCGTCCCACACTACGCTTGCCCAACAACTTCATCATGCTGCCACCTAAAATAGTTCCGTCGGACAAAAACTTTTTCAACTCATTTTTGTTCGCTTACTCCTTTTCATGAGTTGATCAATATTTTATCCTGTTGACATTTTCCACTTCGTCCCAAAGCATTAGCAATTCAAAATGCAGCTTTTCCATCCAATTCAATATGGCACAAGAAAATATAATCCCAAAAATGGTTCAGCCTGAAAAGTCTGTCTTCAAAGCAGATATAACTTTTGGCAAGCTTTCCACAATACGTATGCGTCAGGACATGTGAGGAAATATTAAAAATGGCTGGCGACCCGACAAATATAATTAAATTGGACAACGGAACGCAGTGGACCTGTCAGACCGTTTGATGAGCTGGGAAGGATATGGTGTGGATGTGGTATGTGAAATATCAAAAACGCTGGAAGTCACGTCTCTGGAAGCTGATAGAGCCAGGCACAACAAGGTAAAAGCAAAGTAGGCAAAGTACAAAGCAAAGTACAAGTGCAAAGTAGGTGAATACCTACGTTGTTGTGCCTGGCTCTATCTTCGTCACTTATAGTTAACAAACTGGATTTTCTTTTGCTTAGGACCTCAGTCTTTAAAAAAAACCTTAAAGCTCTTATTTTGATAACTACTACTTCATCTTCTTATTATTCTTAAGGTTCCTGAGTGACAACCACGAACCGGACGCAGCGTTGGAAGGTCTCTCACCAGATTGACCGACGATATTGTCAAGGTCGCGGGTAACCAGTGGATGGAAGCGGTTGATTGCCGCTGGTTGTGACGTTCTATGGGGGAGGCATTTGTTCAACAGTGGACTTAACTTCGCTTTCTTCTTCAGTTTGCTAGTCTATCTTGCTAAATGTTTATAGTACTGGGTTTTGTGACTCAGTGTCTTCATTAAATGCTCACCTGTCGTTTACCAAATTAATATTATTAATAAATATTATTTTATTGATTGTTAGGTTTTACCAGCGACTTCGTTTGCGTGAATGTCAGTTATCACGGATGCCGACATAGTCGCGGATTAAAAAGTAGCCTTTGTCTTTCTGCAGTATTCAAGCTATCTTCACACTTAAGTTCATCGAAATCAGTTCAGCCGTTTCGTCGTGAAACATACCAGACAGAGTTAACTGTCGCATTTATAATGTTAATAATATGGAAGTATGGATATGGATTTGACGACCGAAACAAAAAGTATGACCACCACAAGAACCTTTCTATCCTTTTCAACGAAATCTTGATTCATTCTTTACTCCACGTTAACCATTTACTAGATTGCACTGTGACGTAAGAGCCATCACATATGCGGCCGACAAAGTTGTCGTCACAATATGAACACAGCGATACGTCAGCTCCTACATCATCGATCATGCTGTGATATTACAATATTTTGAAGAAAATATTGGAAATGTCACTTTGTTTTTCGAGATATTCTTGTTTTTTTTAGATATTCGAGGTCACTCTTGGTATGTATGGTCTGCCAAGTGTTGTTTAGTTCCTTCTTTCAGTTCGATGCTATTGTTCGGTTTATGCATAACACCACTTATGCTGTTAAAGACTTATTTTTTTAATATAACAGTGGTTACATTTTTTCATAGACTCCAGACATAAGAACTAGCTGGACCCGTGGCTCCGCAGACACCTGTGACATAAGGAAATAAGTATCTATTGAATTCTATATCATCATATTTCTCCAAACTGGTCTAGTGGTTGCAAGCGTGGCTGCAGAAAGTTGTATGAGTGGGCACTTCGCTTTTATTAAGATATTGATAGTAATTTTTATGGGTACTATCAACATCTTAATCAAAGTGAAGTCTAAATGAACAGCTAAATTAAAGAACTGAATTACTAACAATAGGTTGATAATTTAATACTAACATAGAAATTGTTTATTGATATTTTCTCCTTTTTGTAATCTGCAATGAAATATATTAAGGCTTTTTTATTTATATTTTCATTTATAATCAACACCAGAAAAGTTCCTGAAATTTCTGTGACCGAATGAATGAATGGACACTGGACAGTAGTAGATAATGGTAATGCTTACGGGCAATCTGCGCCGAGTGGTGGTAATGAATTGGCTGTGCTATGATTGATGCGCTACTATCGTCATTCGCTAATGGTAAGACGCACTGGGTGTGGGAAACGCAGCGGATTTAAGCCATACGCAACGATTTCAATCACCCCATTGGGTCTAATGGTCAATGGTCACGTACCTACTGTTTCGTTTTCCCATGAAAACGTCAATTTTATTTGTCAAGTTGCTAAAGCTACAACTAGGCATTTGTAAAATGAAAGCATACTAACGGTCACACGTTGATTTTAACAAGCTTTAGGTTTCGTTACTAAATGCCAATGCCATACTAAAAGCCATTTATAATCTACGTCGCCGTCGCCGCGATTCTCTTAGGGAACTATTTAAAAATATTAATATAATCACAGTGCCTTGCCAATTTATCTATGATAGTATTATGTACGTCAGAAAAAATCTACATTTATTTAATAAAGTTAGTGATAGACATAATATTAATACTAGAAACAAAGACAAAATAGCTCAACCATATTTTAGATTGTCTAAAGTTCAAAAATCTTTTATGGGGTTCTGTGTTAAGTGTTATAACAAAATTCCTAGTGATATATTGCAACTAAATGAAAGAAAATTTAAAACATATATTAAAAGTATACTCTGTAAACAAGCATATTACAGTTTAGAGGATTATATCCATGATAAGAATGCTTGGAAACATGCTGGTCCGGGCTCCATAGGACAATCTACAGTCTAGACAAAATCAAACTGATTGCTAATTAAAACTACTTAATTTATACTTAGTATATACATTATATTTAATTCTTGCTTTGGTTCACACACTGGTTCATAGTTTGTTGAAATGTATGGAGTGGTTGTCTACTTTTACAATAATGGTAAATAATAATATGTGAACACTATGTATCTATGTATACAACTTAGCTGTCATTCTTTATCTTGTAATACTTTGTACATACTTCAATTTAGTGATTTTATGCAAGGTCCATCGTATTCACGTATAGTTTTAAAACTGTAAACTGTAAATGCAAAATATTGTACACATTTATTTTTAAAAGAGTAAGTATGGAGTTTCTTGCCCATTCTTCTCCATACGAAACTACCTTTTGGAATGGGCAACTAGAATCAACTTTATATTTTTTTATTATGACGTTCAAAAGTGCCTTTTTAATGGTCTAATTGAAATAAATGATTTGATTTTGACTTTGAATGAAAATGAAAATGATGATGATGAAATGGTAGAATACATTTGTGAGAGTCATTATATTGTACTCACGTTTCGTTTAATGGAAAAATTATATTGTTTGTAACCGTTGCGTTTATTTGAGACAGTGTGTAAAAATATGTAGGGTGTTCTCCGCATTTCATTACACAACAAAATATGATTCAGTGTTGCCCCCTGATTCGGAGAAGACGTTTAGCCCAGTGACACTACGTTTCATATTTTGATTGGTAATGATTGATAGTTTGTGGAGGTAACGAGAAATGTTGTAGTTACCATAGATGCCAAGTACACAATGATGCATGGAAGTATTCATACAAATTCAGCCTATATGTTCATGAACATATAGGCAGAGTTTGTTCTCAATTACTTTGGGTGATGTCAATAATAACAAAATTATTGTTTGGGGCATTTCACACACGGCCATCTGACCACAAACTAGGCAGATGATGATGATGATGATGACGGATGATGTAATGTAAATGTAATCTTCTGACCGGATTTCGGTCACGGCGGCCAACCTCAATGGAGATCAGCCAAGTACGCAGAAGATATTATAGTGCACAAGTGTGTGCGCAAACACAGATGCACTCCCTCTTCCCTCACTCTCATAGTCCGGTGGGACGACAATCCGACACGACCGGAGAGAGATCAGGCGCAGGACCAACGGCTTTACGTGCTTTCCGAGGCACGGGGGTGTTACACCGCCAACTTCCACACTCCGGGCTGTTAAACTGAGAAATTCTTAATAGAAAAACCCAATAACACTTTGCCCGACCTAGGAATCGAACCCAGGACCCCACGCTCAGCAGTCGCGCTAGACCAACGGGGCAGTCAGGTGATATAAATGGTGCAAATGATTACTAAAATCCAGACTTTTTGAAGTAAAACTTCTTTACGCAGGCTTGACTTGGGGAGTAAGCTGGTGAATGCGTGACGAGAGCGTTAGAAAAATAGTGATCGGTCGAGGCGAACGGAAGTTGAGAGGGAGATATAAGTTAGTGAAGATAGAAAGAGAGAGAGTTTCGTTTCGTATATTACTGTAGGGGCATGAGAGAGAGATGCTAGCATACATTTTCTTTCTCTCATAGCCAGATGGAGCTAAAGAAGTTTTACTTCAGTCGTGTGGTCTAAAGCACTTTTATCTCGAGCTCCGCTTATCGAACAAATCGTGCGAAAACAAAAGCAAAGCCTCAACCCATTCAAGCTTATTTTCATGCAAATGTAACCACAATAAAATCAAGCTAAAGCCATGTAAAACTGTTTAATTGGCAAACCCTTCCGTTAATGGTCTGAAACGGAAAGTTAGGGCGGCGCCCAACCGGCGGGCGGGATGACATGATGGTTATAGGCGTTTTATTGTACGAGTACACAGACTATGTAGGGTATTGAAACAATGTGTACCTATGGTGTACATAGCAATTGACGACACGGTTGGCGCAGTGGCTGAGTGATCGACTGCTGCGCAGCGTTTTGCGGGTTCGATTCCCGCTCAGGGTAAATATTTGTGTGATGAGCACTTGTGTTTGCCTTGTGTCTGGGTGTCGTTTATCTATATATGTATGTATTTACAAAAAAAAAAATGTATTTGTGTAGCTGTCTGACACCCATAGTACAGGGTCTCCCTAGTTTGGGGTCAGATGGCCGTGTGTGAAAATGTCCCCACATATTATTATTATTATTATAATTACCTGACCCACTTTTGCATAAATAGTTGAGATTTTTTAGAATACGAACCGATAGAATTTTTCTTTTAATTCTTTTATATTTTTCTGCCATTTGAGCAAAGTAAATAAAATATTAAAGAATTATACAATACTACCGAATCGTATTCTAAAAAATCTCAACTATTTATGCAAAGATGGGTCAGCTAAATGCTATAGCTGTCTTACATAGAAAAACCTTTTTATCAAATATGAAGAAGTTTCATTCAATTGATTGTCATTTTCATTTGACAACATTGGTCTAACTTACCAATTAAGGGATAGTAATTTGAATACCGGAAAAAAAACTTCTGACACTATTAACAAATTTTCTTAGGTTCACCTGTGACTATGTAAAAAATTTTAGAAGTCGGGTTTAACTAACTTTTAAAAGTCGTACCGATTTGAAACAATGCAAATGTATGTAATTACCATGACAATACAATAATACGGTACCGGGTAAACGTGTTCCAAAATTTATTTGTAAAAATTCCAACAGGCTCAGTTAGAATTATTACTAATAAATTTTGAAATTGCCAAAGGTACATTATGTATCTTTTAAAGTAAGATTAAAAAAATGGTTTAAAGTCGTGTTTTTTACACTATTCACTTTTTCGGGCCGCTTCTACAAAGCGTAGCAGGTACACATTTTTCGGGCCGCCTCTACGAAAGCGTAGCCGGGGCTACGTAGCGCGTAGCCCGAGGCTCTACGAGATTGGAATATGCAAATACCAGATCCGTTTTAACTTAGACAACTGTTGTGATGTTATTTAACCTGTTATACAGTGTAATGGAAGTGTTCTACTGGTAGACTGTGTATTTTTGTTTAGGGTTTTTTATAAGGAAAATGTTTTAAAGAAAATTATGTTCGAGGGTTACAAATTACTGAATGAAATTGTATTGTGGATTGTGATAGGTAGACAATCATCTATATACCCTTTTTATTATACGCTTTTTATTAGCTTCACCTGTATGTTTGTATGTTTGTTTGTAACCGACTTCTTTGGGCGCGATTTTGACCCACTTTAAACGGCCAGATTTCGTTCAAACTTTGTAGATTTATCGAGGACCGATGACAATACACTAATTTGATAAAATTATAAAAAAAAAAAAACAAAAAAAAAAACAAGTCGTTCAAAATTAGTTGCCGTTAAAACAGCTATTATATACTAGGAAGGTACTGCACAAGCGCCCCTTGTAGAATAAATGTACATAATATTTATAGATATAGATATAACCAAACTAAAAAGTAAAAAATAAATAATAGTTTAAAAAAACTAAAAACACGCTTTTTATAGAAAACCAAACTAAAAAATAGAAAATAAATTTTAATAAATTATTTTATTTTAAAAGCGTGGTGTGCATGGTGTCAATAGTTATAAATATTTTATACAGATATGAATAGAGTGATTATCATTTTGACAATATCTTAAAAAGCACCCCACGCTTTTTTTTAAATAAAATAATTTATTAAAATTTATTTTCTATTTTTTAGTTTGGTTTTCTATAAAAAGCGTGTTATTCGTTTTTTTAAACTATTATTGTAGTGTCAAAATCTAGATTTATTTTTAAGAATACATTATTTTAGATAAAAATTGCAAAGTAATAAACAAACTGCCAAGCCTATTCCCAACTATGTTGAGGTCAGCTTGCAGTCTCACTAGAAGCAGCCGAATACCAATGCTTTACATGGAGTGACTGCCTATCTGACCTTATTGCAGTACCGTGAGTAGGTAACAAGATACCCCTTGGTAAGACTTGTTGTCTTACTTTCGGGCTTCTGACTCTCTCTCTTCTGACATCTGGGACTGTCGGTTCCACATATTTTCCAGAGCACAGAAAATTGCGATGTAATAAATTAGTTCAATAAAACGTTATTGTTGTGTAAGATTTTTCATCATCTGCCTAGCCTTTTCCCAAGTATATTGGGGTCGGCTTCCAGTCTAACCGGATGCAGCTGAATACCATCGTTTTACATAGAGCGACTGCCTATCGGACCTCCACAACCCAGTATTACTGGGTAACACGATACCCCTTGGTAAGACTGGTTGTCAGACTTTCTGGCTTCTGACTACCCATAACGACTGCCAAATGACAGCCGGGACTAAGATTTTTAAATCTTCAAAATCATTACAATTACATAATAATATAATTATTATAATATGATTATAATTAAATAAGAACAAAATACATATATTTTAGATATAAATGTCTTTGGTACTTAATAGGTAACTACTTAAAAAAAAGTGTCGATATCAATTGGAGTATAAATCAGTTAAAGAAGATTGTGTTGGAAGATGACGGTGTAACGCGGTTTGAGCGGGTACGCTACCGTTTAGCGCCCGCCGCAACCAATACCTGCAGGGCTGGCACGTAGACAGATTTGTAGAAATTACTTCCTTATAGATGATGAGTAGATGACTCTTCTGTTAAATTGTCTGAATTTTAACAAAACAAATAAGGATATTTTTTTTGTTATTTATTTTTCCTGATTTAAAATCAGGAAAAATAAATGTGTGTTAAAAAAAATATCCTAATTTGTTTTGTTATTTATTAGTTTATCTACAACTGTTATACGTACCAATACCTATGATTAAAAATATAAGTCACAAAGATTTAGACGAAGTATAAAAAATTATACGGTAAACATAAATGGCTTAGATAACATTAAATTAAAAAAGTTTTTTCAAAAAAAAAAAGAAAACCGCCTTCAAAAACAAAAAAGTGATAAGTAACTTTAGCACAGAACACACATTACTTTACTTTCGGATGTCGGTGGCAATACAAAACAACAAACACAAAGCCACCGCCACCGACTTCCGAAAGTAAAGTAATGTGTGTTCTGTGCTAAAGTTATTTATCACTATTTAGTTTTTGAAGGCGGTTTTCTTTTTTTTTGAAAATACTTTTTATTTTTCGCTTTTTAGTGTTGCCCTAACATCCAAATCCATTAAGAAACGGCGACACACTTAAAAGAGATTGTAAGTCCTCCAAAGATTGAAGAAACTAAAACGTCATCTAAGTAATTTATTTGGGAATTTGTTGATTTTCTCAAAAAGGGCTGTATCAATTTTGATAAAATTTATATGGGACCATTTCGGAATAAACTCCTTATGAACAAAAAAAGAATTTTGTAAATCCGTCTATATATGACAGAGTTATGACCGAACATACATAAAAAAAAAATACATAAACATTCGAATTGATAACCAGTCCTTTTTGAAGTCGGTTAAAAAGACAAAAATATAAAAGAGATAACATGAAGTAATTTTTTTTAAGATCTACATTTAAATAACTTGTTATCTGCTTGCTTTGGTGAACGCATATGAGACCAAAGAGATTTAAAGATACCTACTACAGAAAAACTATCAAAGAATGATAATAAGAATCACAATAAAACTGTGATAATATATTTTTTTCAATTCCTTTTCCTTGTAAATGTTCGAAAGTTTATTAAAATAAATAATTTAACTCTGGCTAGACACACTTACTGGTAGTAAGTGGAAAGTGGTGGATTATGATTTTGTTCGATTTGTCCTAATCGTAAGTACTTTTAAAAGGTTTGAATGAGACAATTTATATTTCAATCTTTCAGTCTATACATTTCTTTTTTTTCTAGCCTTTACTGTCCCATTTCTGGGCAAAATAATAATAATATCAGTAAATCATATATTTCGAGTATCATAGACCCATTATATATATTTTCGGACATATTTATAAAACTACTTAAAAAATAGCCCCCCCCCCCCTCTCTTTTTTAATATTCTATACATAACAACAGATACCCGTAGAAGCAGTGTAACACAGTAATCAGTCTCATTTTTCCCACACCAAAAAAAAAAAAAACTTAAATCGTCTATTTTTGCCCGCCAACCCTAACACTCCCCAGTTATAGCCTAAAGGGTTTCTCTCCCCGTCAAATAGTCGTTTAAAAACAACGCTATTAAACAAACCGCACGCTGATGCGTTTTGCGAAACTCATAAATATTAAACAGACTACGTTCTACAGTGTTGATGGTGTCCTGGTACTTGGATAATTTACACATTTTTGTTCTACAGTGTTGATGGTGTCCTGGTACTTGGATAATTTACACATTTTTGTTAAAAAACTTACTATCGAAGTCAAAGTTGATATGTCATGCTCATTCAAATATCTCGCTGATGGTGACGCGTGTGTTGCATCATGCGGCTCCCTTCAAAATGGTTGAGCTGAATGGTGCTGATACACGCGTCATGTTCGCGAACGGGCGCTGTCAGTAGAGATTGGTCAACACTTAACTGCCAGGGCTTTTATCTTTTTATCTCGATTCTTCTTTTTAATGCATTGTATTGGTATTTACCTGTATTGTTTTCATATATAATAATAATAATATAATAATATGTGGGGACATTTTCACACACGGCCATCTGACCCCAAACTAGGGAGACCCTGTACTATGGGTGTCAGACAGCTGATATACATACACAAATACATTTTTTTTTGTAAATACATACATATATAGATAAACAACAAACACATGAACATGAATAATGTAATCAGTATTTTGTAAAAACTTGAGTTAAAAGAGTGTCCGTGGAGTTTCTTGCTCGTTCTTCTCCATAGAGACCTACCCTACGTTTTGGAACGAGCAACTAGCTTCATTTTCCTGACTAACTAACTGATTCTTTGATCATTCAAAAGTGCCTGTAAATGGTTTACTTGAAATAAATGCTTTGACTTTGACTTTTGACTTTGATAGAAAGTCGAAATGATATTTCCAAAACCGACTAAACAGTATCTTTTTGTTTTGAAAAGAGAAAATGATTTTTGAATGGCTGCACCTGACATGAACCTGTCGTATAAATCATAAATCGTTACGTATCATTTATTTCAGTTTTTTTGGAACTTTAATATTTGTTTTGCTCAGTTGAGTTAAATGGCATAACAGTTCGAAAAAAAAAATGATTCTGTATCCAGGGGTGTGATTCTGTAAGACCTCATTCTAAACTTCGAATCTGAATCCGCTGTGAGTTTCTTGATTGGCATTCTAAAAACTCGGTTGATAATTCGAATTTACTCTAGCGCCACCATTGCGAGCGTGTCAGTTAGTTAAACTAAACTGACAGAAAGATTTTGTCACATAAAGTATGAGATGACGCAAGAAGTGGCGTTCTGTAAGGTAATTTCCCCGTCACTTCGACGCACTCGAACCCAATAAATACAAAGTGTCAAATATATCGAGGTCATTTTGAACCTTATGCGAAGTGAGAGTGAATAGCGATGTGAGATGCGAGTTGTTGTTTGAATTTTACAGAATCGACCAACAGATCAAAACTAAAATATTTGCTAAGTACTCGTAACTAACAGCTGGTTTAATGTTTTCGATCTTTTCAAAAGTCCACTGGTTCACAAAGACTTGACGTTGGTTTTTTAAAATAAACATAGGATACAAATATGGTTGAATCCATATCCCGCCACAATATCTCTCATTACACATTTGTTAAAATTAAATAGATCTTTGTGACTACTACAGATCTAAAGCGTAAAGTAATTCCTCTTTTGTCATTTTCATCATCAGAAGTTCTGTAAGAGTAAGTATGGAGTTTGTGGCTCATTCTTTTTCATACAAAACTACCTTTTGGAATGGGCAACAAGAATTATTTTTTCTCATACGACGTTTAAAAGTGCCTTATAATGGTCTAATTGAAATAAATAATTTGTATTTGACTTTGACTAAACATTTTGGTGAAGTGAGCTGTTAATCACTAGCATTAGGTGAGATGGTAGCTCACCTAACTAGGTATATAATAGCACTGCAGTTTAAACTCACATTATTTCCCAAAAACAACCTATCCAGAATCCTCCTAATCACACGCACATTAGAATAAAAGAACTGGAATCGTTCCGTGCCATTTGTTTCAGCGCATCATTACGATATCTGGTTTAACACGTCGACACACTCGCACCAATGTTAGGTGCGGCACTGTTGTGTGATGATTAGCAGGTGAGCTTGTTAAGGGGGTGTTAGTTTTTTTTTAGTAATGTTTAACGCTTTTTATTGTAAGGTATCTTGTGTGCTGATCATCCTATGACTGCCCACGCAGGTTCTAAGTTATTATGCTATACGAGTAATAATAAGAAAAAGAATACGAGAATGTTATTGTCTCACATGTACAGACAGCGTCATCAACTGCTTACCCACTATGCAAAGAAATTTCAACGCGCGGGGGGTTAGCAGTTGATGACGCTGTCTGTACAAGGGTTAATATTTTCATTCACCAATGTTTTTGATGTCAAAGATAAACTTAGAAACTCAGATTGTAAAACAATATACAATCATGAGATTGTGGGTATTCGCTTTTGAATTTGTATTTGCTTTTTTGGCTTCACTCTTAGTGCTCCGCGCGGTCTATCTGCCATTTGTTTCATAATCTGAGCTTAGAATTTAGATCATTAATAGAAAGAGTCACATTAGTCGTTGGTCACATTTTCCGGACCCAAGAACCCACAAAATCCACGCCATTTGTTTTGGTTTCTTAATACTTAACTAGCTTCATAGAATCCTTTGATTTAGTCGCTATTAAAAACCATTGAGAGCAGACGTATTTGTCATTTCGAACAAGATTTCCATACACACAAATGACAATGCCAGATCCTGCCCCACCCATTTACAGAAAATGTAAATTAATAAAATGATTGTAATGATTAAAGAACCTTATTATAATAAATAGTTTTTCCTTAGAACTTGCCGGCGTTCTTGGCTTGTTTCAACGAGACAATAAAAAAAAAAGAAATAAATGCTTTGCTTTGCTTTGACAGGCTCGAGTGTGAAGTTGTGTGGAGTTCATTAGCAAAATGCTTCCTTTGTGTGTTTTATTTGTTTTTTTTTTAGAACCTAATTGATAATGTAGACTAAAAGGAAAAGTACTACATTATTATTATTATTAATTGCGGATTACAAAACAATGCTAAAAGGAATTCAAATACAGTTATTTGATTTAAACAGAAATGGCAAGTTCTGCAGTCATTAGGGCTAATGTTTAGTTATCAGTAATTAATAAGCAGTGAGATGCTACATATTGCAAGCTTGTACATGACTTTTATTGAGTGGGGCAAAGTTCTATAGAGTTTCTGGCATTATCCTTTGAACCTAAAACCAGTCATCATCATCTCAACCATTAGAAGCCACTGCTGGGCATAGGGTCTCCCCCCAAGGGAGGGTTCAGCCGTAATCACCATGCTTGGCCGATCCATGTTGGCGATCGCAGTAGGTGTTATGATACTCAGAAGGACGCTGCTGCCCATCCTCTGGCCAATATCCCTCTGTCACTTTCTGCGACACCCACTGGTAGAAATGGGGTGGTGCTATTCGCGGCCAGTCAACAATAACAGAGAAGAGCATCTCTGAATCTGACATCTGGTGTGTGCTAGTGATCCAATGACTGCCTTCGCGGGTTTCATGGATTAGTGTTAGATAATTGTTGCTTTGGGTAAAATTAGAGCCTAAGAAATCATTTTAAATTATAGAAAATAACCACCAGCTAAAATGGTCCTAAGCGGATAAAAGGACAAAGTTGTATTATGACCAAAAGAATATCTGTTTAATCTATTTCTCTTTCGACTAGTTTTTAAAATGGTTTTATAAAAACCCTTTTTAAAAACTAAAACCAACCGCCCCTTAACATCAGTTTTTAGGATTCGAATTTTGAAACGTTTCCCTCGCCAAAGTTCGGCGGCATTCGGCGACAGTCGTAACTCGCGTGCCCACTGATTCGTTGCGCGTTCGATAAGATAATGGCCGAAGTGCCGCCTACCGCGATAGTTCGTTCAGATTTAAGTACATAATGTTTCGCCGCTTCCTTTGTGGATTTGTTGATCCTTATTTTGGTGGTTAAGGAAGTTGATGTTTTGTTGTGGAAAACCAAAGTACCTACTTATAGTGTTTTGTTTTTCTTTCTCAATAAATGAGCATTATTAATAATTAAGGTTTCTTTTATAAAAAACTGTAATTGTTTTCTTTATACATGTAGTATATCGTCGAAAATGTAACTTTGGAAATTGAACCGTATTCAATTGGAAACCACCTGGCTATATTTCATGGCACTGGAAATCATTCGTAATGCTTTAAACTGAATGTTTTTTTTTTTAAAGCGATAAGTCTACCAGGCTCTAGAACAAACAATCCATAGTCAAGAGTCCTTCTGACAATAGATACACAGCAGAGAGGCATCTACCTATTTACCATGATCTTCTCTTCTTCGTATCCCCATGACTGAGTTGTGATCACATGAGGTCGTTGTATTGCTCCACCATCGCTATCCATGCTAGCCGGTTTTCAGCCATGCGGACAGATGTTTGGAAATTCCCTTTGCAAATTTTCCATGATAAGACCTACAAAAAAATCAAGTTACAAAAATGAAAATTGATATTTTTTAGCATAGAAGTTACCTATGTTTTTGATCGAAAAGCATTCTAGAGCACGCTTTCAAAAACAATCACATTTCAAAACTACGAACAACTTCGTAACCGAAAATTTAAGGGGAAGCCGTACCCAAAAACATTTAAAGTGCGTTCACACTCCACCGGCATAAGTCATTAACTCTCTCAGCAGTTATTAGAGTCGGAAAGTTCCCGGTTTTGTTCACGAATGATGTTTTTATCTAGTTACAATTTTGTTCGTGATTTGTGGGGACCGAGACTCTGTTCGAAAAGTTTCAGTTCAGTGTTGATTAACTTTCGGACGATTTAGTACGATTTTTAATTATTATCGGCCGGGCAATGTTTGAGGTTGCAGTAGGAAAGACGTTTGTTATTTTCATATTAAAAATAATTAACATTTATTCAATATTTTTCCATAGTCGTTTCTCTCATTTGTCGAAGTAATTGTATTGATTTTAGATATGTAGTACATATCAATTTGAAATCGATTCCTTTGCTGGTCAGTAATGACTGACCAGCAAAAGAAGGAATCGATTTCAAATAACACATTCCGCAAATTGCATTAGTTTCATGTAAATAATTTAGTTACCGGTAAAATGCTGTAACATTAACTAAATTGTAAAATGTTAAATTATTGCCGCCGAGAAATGTTTTTGCCGTTTATGGTATTACTAAATGCTTGCATTTAGTAATACCATAAACGGCCATAATGACTTGTCATTATAGATTGAGAAAAACATATTAACTCACTGTGTTGCCGGGTTCGTCCGACTAGTTTCGATGGCATATATTATGGCCATGATAAAAGCAAGTCGGCTAAGTGTCTATATGACCAAAAAGCATTTTTCACCGGCAACAATTTGACATTTTACAATTTAGGCAATGTTGAGCATGACGGCAATGTTACAGCATTTTACAGTATGAAGATATTTTATATTTGTTCGTTTTTGTAAATATAAATTTATTCAACTTGGTTTGCATTGTCATCAGTATGTCTATTCTGTCAAAAACTCTCTCGGTGAACACCTAGGTGAAGTGAGCTGTCATCTATCCCGATGTTAGGGATTGACAAGGCAGACGGATGGATGACAGCCCACTTCACCTAGGTGTTCACCGTGGGAGATTGTACCAGAATAGACATACAGATTGTTATTTGTTTTAAAAGATTAATTTGACACTGGCGCCGATTCCCTAGTTCACAAATTAAACTAAAATAAAACAATTGACATCGCTTACTACCAGGCAGTAAGTGATGCCAATAGTCTAATGTTTGTGTAAGACGACCCAACATAGTTGGGAATAAGCTAGGCAGATTAGATTAGGATACGTGTACTAAATTAACTTAACTCAAACCTGTCACAAGATAAATGGGTCATAACATAACAATTAAAACGACAAAACAATACCTACAAAATTGATACCCAAACATAATTCTAATCTAATATCCCTTCATAATGGCAATGCAAACAAAAGGCGGTGCCGTATCAACAATTAGTCGTTACATCGGCCGCCGGTCCGGAACGCGTAATGATCGGAACGGTTCTACGCGCCATTCTAATTCCGATCACCGGACGCGTGCCGGAACGGACCGGGGTAATCACGACCGGGGATTAGGTAGCTTCACTTTTGCAGTAGTATTCTGAAACATCTTCCTAGTTAGTTTAGGTGAAGTGTGACAGCATTAGGTGAGCTGCCAAAGAACTTTAAGCCCACTTTTCACTCAGATCTTTACAGAATTCCATTTTTGAAAAGATTCCAGAAATCGCAGAATTCAGTAGCCTTACAAAGTAGCATCTAGCTCGTCATGTTGTAGGTTTGAGGAAGTTTGTACAAAACTGACAAGGAAGGCTTCGCACAAACTGCCTGATGCAACTTTAGGAGCTCAGAGGAAACTTGGTGCAAAGACACACTTAAAAGGCAGGGCTCAGTCAGGAGACCTTATCTAGCACGTAGATATTATCTAAGAAGATAAATGCATGAGCCTACATGTCTGTGTCTATTTTCATTTAGATTGAGGCTTTTCCAAAACGTAATTTACAGAGCAGGAACTACCTTTAGCCTATAATTTTATCCAAGTGCATTTTGGTCATTGCTGATGTGGAAGACGCTGATTAAAAAGTAGCCTATTATGAATAAAACTTTACCGATGACCTGGTAAAGGTTGCGGGGATCCGCTGGATGCGAGTCGCACGGGACCGGTCAATGTGGCGCCACTTAGGGGAGGCCTATGTCCAGCAGTGGACGTCTTTCGGCTGAAATGATGATGATGATGAATAAAACCATTACTTCAGATCCATAATAATGACAACAACAATAAGTAGGCTAGAAAGTAGGCAAGTAGGTTACAAAAGGACAATGCCAGAAACTCTATAGAACTTTGCCCCACTCAATAAAAGTCATGTGCAATATGTAGCATCTTACTGTTTATTTATTGCTGATAACTAAACATTAGTCTCAGTGACTGTAGAACTTGCGGTTTCCGTTTAAACCTAAAAACAATAATGACATTGATTTTAGGTTAAATTGTATTTTAGGTAAAATGAGCTTGTATTTTGTGGGTAGGTATTTTGTAATCCGCAAGTTCTAAAGAAAAACAATTTAGTATAGAAGAGTTCTATATTCATTACAATTATTTTCATTAATTTACTTTTTCTGTACATGTGTTACTTTTTCTGTACATGGGTGGGGCAGGATCTGGCATTGTCATTTGAGCACAAATGAACGGTTCAGGATATTTGTGTCTTGTTTATCCACAATGACCTGTAGGAGGCTGTTAGTGCTACCCCGGACTCTGCCTATATCCTTTCTTGAGGTTCAAGTTATCATCAAAATCAGCTTGGTAGTTTAACTGTTAAAGGGCCATCATCTGCCTAGCCTTTTCCCAACTATATTGGGGTTGGCTTCCAGTCTAACCGGATGCAGCTGAATACCAGTGTTTTACATGGAGCGACTGCCTATCGGACCTCCACAACCCAGTTACTGAGTAACACGATACCCCTTGGTAAGACTGGTTGTCAGACTTTCTAGCTTCTGACTACCCATAACGACTGCCAAAGATCTACAAATGACAGCTGGGACCAACGGCTTTACGTGCTTTCCGAGGCACGGAGGGAACTCGGTATGAAAGGGATGGTCATCCATCCACAGACCGACCGCGGCTAGCGTAGCTTAACCTTCGACCGATCGATCTGTACGGCTTTAATTTAGCCACGAATCCGTTTTAACTGATAAAGGGTAATAAACAAATTTACTTTCGCATTAATAATATTATAAAATGGATTTTACTAAACTAAGTAAACATTTCGTTATCCTAGAAATCGAACCAGGATCGTATCGATGACAAAATCACGGGTTATTTCTTGCGTGGGTAATATCCGCAGGTTGATTTCAACGAGCGACGCATCGTTCGCTTTGTATCACACACAACCATTGTTTTACTGAAATATTGGTAGGGTCAGGGGTATGTAACATTTATTTGGAACTTTTAAATTTTATTTTCATTGGCAACTACGGTTGTTTTAATATTTGTTGGTTTGATTAATTAGGTCACTACATTTCTAATTATTACTGGAAATTATCTGTAGGTAGCAGTGACTGTTCAGTACGTACAGTTGAGTGTAATGTACTTCTGAAAAATGTGGATCAAGCTTAATTCAAATACGACTTAATCAAAGAATATATTATAAACAACATGTTTATAGAAGAATTAGTAAATCAACACAAAGTATCATAATGATAAATCCATTTATTTTAGGAAAAGTAATGGATATCATAACAACGTATTATAAAATCATAAATACACTAACAATTAAATTTAAATCGATTATATTATAATAAAATAAAATACTGCACGATTTTTACTCCCACTGATCACAGTGTTAACTATTGACTTTGCTGTTTCTGAATTCCAATCCGTAAATCAATGACTGATCGTTTATTTTACATTGTAACCTGCTTTTTAATCCCGAATCAGCATAAACAATTTAAAACACCAATTTTACAATCCCACCACTCATCTACGCACCCCTGCTTGTCATTAATTCACTGAATTGAGTATTGTTTCCTGCGGGACCATCGTCAACGATGCCTCTCTCAATTTGTGCTTTAAACCTGTATCTATCTCTCTCTTACACCGCATGCCAGAACAGGACGGCACTCGTCAATTGCTAACCCGTCACCGTAGCGATTCGGTCGTTTCCGTCAGGGAGGACTGTCCGGTGACAACTGAAAAAAGCTTTCAGCAATGTATTACACCTTTTTGTATACGAATCATGATGGGGTTTTGTTAATTTTACAGGGTTTATTGGTTATGATTCTTTTGTATTCAGGTGTATTATGGAGTGATAAGAGAATAATGAGTACCAATCTACTGGCGAGGACTCCTCTCACTAGAGCCATGCGTGTGGTGAACGAGGTTCACGAGAGGGTTGATGTGTTGTGGTGTAATTTGAGTGAACTCGCAAAATCTACATTATATGTAATATGCTGTTTAAATGTAGAATAAGATTTAGAATACAGTATGTAATTTTATTGAATATAGATTTAGCATCTGAGGCCACTCTATCGCATTGAATTGATCTGTAATGATAGATGTAGGTAAGATTTGAATAAATAAATAAATAATTATTTTACGATGTATATCAATGAAGGAGTTCGTGGCTGAGTGAAAGCCGTACAGATTGATGGCTCCTGCGTTAAGCTACGATTGCCGCGGTCAGTACGAAGATGTTTGGCCATACATTTTATATCGAAAACCCTCCGCGCCTCTCGGAAAGCACGTAAAGCCGTTGGTCCCGGCTGTCATTCGTAGATCTTTGACAGTCGTTATGGGTAATCAGAAGCTAGAAAGTCTGACAGCTAGTCTTATCAAGACTTATCGTGTTACCCAGTAATTGGGCTGTAGAGGTCAAATAGATAGTTGCTCCATGCTGGTATTCAGCTGCACGCGTTGCATGACCACACTATGTCTACGGAAGAATAGACATACTGACAGCAAGAATAGACAAGTCAGTACAGTTTGTCTATTCTTCCGTAGACAAAGCGTGGTCATGCTACGCGTGCTGCATCCAGTTAGATTGGTCGTCGACCCCAACATGGTTGGGTTTGGTAGATGATGATGATGTTCTATTATATCAATAATAATATAATATAATAATAATATGTGAGGACATTTTCACACACGGCCATCTGACCCCAAACTAGGGAGACCCTGTACTATGGGTGTCAGACAGCTGATATACATACACAAATACATTTTTTTAATGTAATATTTCATCAATGCATAATATTTATATTCAAACCTGTTTCTTGTTGGTTTGTTATCAATGTTTCTTGTTATACCTAGAGCAATCGTCTTACCTTGGCAAGGATTAGACAAAGATAGTTTTCTCTTTGTCTTGCTATTGGTAAATCGAATCTATTTCATCATCAGCCTAAAGATGTCCACTGTTGGAAAAAGGCCTCCCTCAAGGGGGTGTTTGCCATAATCCCCACGCTTGTCAGGCGTCTTGGGGATCGCAGTGAGGTTGTCAAGTACAAGGAAGCCGCTGCGGCTCGATTTCCGGATTTTCCCTTAGTCGCCTTGTACGATACCCTCGGGACGAAATGGGGGGGGGGGGGAGGTGCAATTCTAGCAAGGACACCCCACGGGCATCTAATCTATTTACCAACACACATTGCAAGAAATATCTTACATTTCAATACTGCTACAAATGTAACAAACTCCACTCCGGCTTATCGCCAATACTACAAAAACGTAAGCAATACTTAAACAAAACACATTTAAAATCAACTCGAACAAAGACACTCCCTCTAGCATATCGGCATTTTATTTCATACCAGCAATATTTGCATGGCGGCTGTCAATATTTTACGTCGCTATCGTGACGGCCCGCTGGTTTTATGGCCATACAACACTTTCAATGTACAGTACTTGTTTTTACTCCGGTTTTTATGTAGACTTTGTACATAACTAGGTTTTGCCTGTGAGTTCGTCCGCGAAGGAAAGTCAACGTCAAATAATGTACTTCAATTAGACCAGTAAAAGGCACTTTTGAACGTCATATAAGGAAATATGAATCTAATTGTTCCTTCCAATATGTAGTTGCGTATGAAGAAGAAACTATATACAATACTCTTTAAAAAAAATTGGTTGTCTGTAAAGTCGGTTTACTGACGATAGTTGAACGTGACAACGGCGTTACGGCGTTACCTCAGAGCGAGGTAACGCCGTAACGCCGTAACGCCGCATGAGTCATGTTTTTTCGTGCGTGCAGCCGGCTTTATCGAATTATAAGACACGTTAAAAGATTACAAAATTTTGTATAGTGCATCTGAATTTAGGTAGGTACTTCATAAAATCCAGGCTTGCAGGCAATGATATATTATACACTTAGATGCGTTACCCACGCTCAATAATGGCAATATTAAAACAAGGCAATTGCCGGGGTTTCACTTAGTCACGTACCATCCAGTGTTGCGGCTATACGTCAGTATCACTCGTAATTCACACATTTTATTATTTTATTTCATTTATTTTAATGCTAACACGGCTATAATGAGCCAATTACGCTAACATAACAGATAAAAGAAGTATAATGAGTACAAAAATAATGCAAAAACAAAAAACAAATATATATACATAACTGACGTAACAAAATATGTATGTTTATCTTCTTCTAACAGGTATACGCTGTATGCTTCTGTCCTTTTCTTCGCACTGTATAATTGTATTTGCCTACTGGTATGTAGATGTAAAAGTTTGCGCCATTTTAAAGTGCACTAATGTTCGTGTATGACGCGTCTATTTATAATACGTCATTGCTTGCAGAAACATTATTTTTTAGGTGATTTAAACGGTTCAAATATATTTATTTATTTATTAATTTATACTTCATGCACAAAGGTACATATATATATTTAAATAAGGAAAAGGTAGCAAACTTACATAGTTGCCAATATGGACTGTGATGTTGCCTATGTAAATCTTAAAACCTTTTGCAGCCTAACAGATTTCGTTGACGGGTTAAAACAATTTAATGTAGTTACACCAGCGTGGTTTTTTGTCAAGAGCAATTCTGATTGGTACACTTCCTAACTAGATGATAATATTAAGTCCTCATTGGTGCCGCGATTCCCTTGTGCAAAAACTAAATTAAAATTAGGCATTTAGTATCTCTTACTACTAGGCAGCTAAAGAAAGGAACGGCGACAGACAAGGACTAAGTTAGAGATGAGAAATTAGTTTTTCCCTTGAATTTCGCAGTGTTTTTAATTAATACGTTCTGAAATGACAACTATAATCGTACAAACATTTTAGATCAACTTAAATTGACAGATCTTATTAGGATATGCCTCTTTCTTGTTTTATTGGAGAGAAAGAGATATAAAGAACAACTGAATTTGCACCAATTGGCTGAAAAACTTTTTAAAAATAGATAAAAAGAAAAATAAGCTCTAAAGAGAAACAAACAACTTAATTGCGAAGAACACTCTGTTTGTACCCAAGTTTCCTTCCTCAGTAACAGTAATGTATAAAAAACTAGGCAATTATGTCCCGAAGGCGATATATTAGCTATCATGGGTCTTCTATCAAACACACAATCAAGTTGAGCACATTCTCAGTAATCTATAAATCATGGATCAGACGACATCGCGAACGTTTGACAACTAGTAATCATATTTTTATTTAAGGCTACGACATTTGGAAACGTCATGTAAGAATTTTAGAACATCTTGAAACCAATAAAAAAATGTGTAATAATTACAAAATTAAATAATTCAAATGATTTAATTTGTGAACACAGGTGATTACAGGTGTTTTCAATGTCAATTGTACAGTCCATGTCCCGTCGATAGGCATACAAAATCAGGTCAAGTACAGAAAAAAAAAACATAATCAAATAGGGAAAATGTCACAAGAGAATAAAATAAAATACAGAATGTCAGTAGATTGCATCATAAAATAAATTAAATGATAATAACAATTTCAAGATAATAAAAATTATAAAAATTGGTCATCCAGATACTTTAGATAGATTCCAATTTACCATGCATGTACTTTTTTTTGTAATCAAGCAGAACACTTGTAGTTAAGAAAAAGTTGAAAGGATCGATCGGTCAGCTACGCCTGTCGCGGTCGTTCTGTGAATGTCGTTCATAGATCTTTGACAGTCGTTCTAGGTAGCCAGAAAGTCTGACAGCCAGTGTTGCCAAGGAGTGTCGTGCCCATATAAAAAACCGGACAAGTGCGAGTCGAACTCGCCCACCGAGGGTTCCGTACATACATATTTGTAGGTACATATCCATACTTCTATACTAATCCATACCCTACTATCCATACTTTAATCTACTTAATATTATAAATGAGTTTTTTGCGACATAAACGGCCGTATCTTTTTTTCACGATAACATAGAGAGTTGATTTTTTTACAGCATCAGGGACCGTAGACTTGAGTATATGATTTAATTTCGATACCTCCACACGTTCCGTCTTGTCAGACAGACAGACAGACAAACGGACAACAAAGTGATCCTATAAGGGTTCCGTTTTTTCCTTTTGAGGTACGGAACCCTAAAAATGGAATTCAGCTGCATCTGGTTAGACTGGAAACGACCCTTAAAAGATAGGAAAAGTTTAGGCAGATGATGTAACATAACCTAGCCAAATTACCCAAATTGACAATCTACAACAACGCTAATAGAATACTAATCAAATGTATGGGTAAGACGTCATTTCAACAATAAGTCTCTTCATCGAATAATTTAAAAAAAAAAACAAAAAAGACGTTAATTATTGTAGATAGTGATACGATACGAAACGATTGTAACTTGGTTAGGCCTACAGTCGTGTCTTTGTAAAATGCTGAGGAAAAAAACGAGGTTAGGTACTTTTCAAAGGTCAAATTATAAAAGATAAAATGCAGATTATCTACATCACGAATAATATTTAAAAAAATGTATCTTTTTAACTAGATATATTTTAAATATTATACTATGTAACAACGAAACAATATCATGTGGCGCACGCGGCGCGCGGCCGTCCCGCTCCGCGGCGCTAGACGTCACCGAGGAGGCGGAGCCTGCTCCCCACGACGCGCCCCGCCACATCGGCCGCTATAAAAGACCATTACCGCCGTGCGCTCGGGCAGTATCCGCTGCGCTCTCGGTCTGCTTCAACCTCTCTGGTTGGACAGCTCTGAGAACCAGTACCTACTACGCTAGCGCACGCACGGGGTCCCGCTCCCTGTACTGTACTAGATCATAAGTAATTCTATTTGTTCACAATAATAAACGACTACGTTAATTGGAACATAGTGTTTGTTTAATCAAACCTGTTGCAATCTGGCGCACAACGCGAAGCCGAATCCAGGCAACAAGATTGAATCCTTGCGTCGTCTTCCACATCGAAACATCAAGATGCCCATGTCAGACGAGCAATTCCAGCAGCTCCTGGGAACAATCCTGGCCAATAAACAGGGAACATTCGCATCCTGCACCTTCACATACGACGGGAAAAAGAACACGGATGCAGTGGAAGCCTTCTTAGCCGCAGCTACCGTTTATAAGTCAACGGAGAAGATAAGTGACTCAGACGCACTGCAGAGTCTCCCACTATTACTTCGAGACGAAGCAGCAGTGTGGTGGCAGGGGGTGAAAACCGGAGTGACACGGTGGGAAGATTTCGGCAATAAGCTACGCCATACGTTTGCCCCTAAGAAACCAGCATTCATGGTGTACCACCAGATTACGCATGAAGTTCAGGAGGCGAACATCACGACGGAGGCATTTATTGCCAAGAAAAGGTCCTTATTTTCATTGGTTCCTCCTCCAGCACACACTGAAACACAGCAAATAGATCTGATCTTCGCGCTCATCCGCTTGGAAATAAGAAACCGTATGCCGCGAGATACAGTGCCTACATTCGAGAAGCTGCTGGAGACGGCACGAGGAATTGAAGAGACCTTGCAGGAGTACGCAGCTAGTTCGCAGACAGGCGAAACCAGCGAAATCAGGACTCAGGGGAAAAAAGGAAAACTGAGGTGCACTTTCTGCAAAAACCCGGGGCATACAGCGGATGTGTGTCGCAAGAAGAAACGGGCTGAAGGCACTCTTCCTAGCACGGTGAAAAGTGTGCCAGAGATTCAGACGCCTCCCTCTCAGCCGAAGTTCTCCTGCTATGGGTGTGGAACCCCCGGAGTTTATCGAAGCAATTGTACCACGTGCAGGAATAACTCGTCACTGATTAAGAAGGAAGATGTTAGTTTCTGCGCGCTTAACGCTTCTGAAGTTACACGCTCACGGCCTGTCGTGTTCCTGGAAATTGAAGGTATCATGGGTACGGCATATATGGACACATGTGCAAAGAGGAGTGTCGCGTCGTACACTCTTTATCAGTCCCTGCTGAAGTGTGGATGCCAATTCAAAGAGCAAATGGTGGACCTAACATTGGCCGATGGCATAATAAGAACACAGATGGTGCTAGTGTGCAAAGCCGTGGTGGACTTGAACGGTCGGAAAGTATGTACAGAATTTATCGTACTGAAAGAAGCAAGAGAGAACCGTACACTACTAGGTGTCGATTACTTACAAGATGCGGGTGTGGTGATTAGCATGCCTCAATATACGTGGAACTTCATTGATGAACCTGAGTTGCATTACGAGCTTTACCCGGAAGAGTTCGTCATTTTCAATTCCACTACAGTCAAGGAATTGACTGAGATGCCAAGCCCAGTCAGCGCGATGCCCGTGACAGACAGTGAGGACGCCACTAGCGTGAGCACCGCCATACCTACGCCTCCATCGACCCCTCCTCCGACGATGCTACCCATTTGTGAAGCAGCAACTCCAACAGAAAATCAACGCGCGAATACAGATTATAAACTGGCACCGATAGACCTGACTACCACACCTCCAAGCAAGAAGAGGCCTCGGCTATTCGATGGGTACTCCCCAAGCTTCACGGATTACATGTTGCGAGATGCTCAAATAAATGTCCACCGAGAAAACGTCGAACTATCTCCACAGAGTGCTAGCCTCTTTGATGCGAATAATTGGGACGTTCGTATAGACTCGATCGATGTGGTGGAACATGTAACAACGGACCAGAAAAAGCTAGTAGATGAGCTGCTGGAGAAGAACAACGACGTCTTCAATATGAAGCGTGAACCTACGAAGCTGATCGAACATGCGATCATGACACTGGATGACAAACCAATCTCGGTCCCTCCATACCGATTATCACCACCCCGAAAAGAAGCTCTGCATCAGGAGATCAAAGCAATGCTAGCGGATGGCATCATCCAACCATCTGCGTCACCATGGGCAGCACCTGTAGTGCTAGTACCGAAAGCCAACGGGAGCACACGGGTCTGTATAGACTACCGCCGACTCAATGCGATAACGATACCCGACCCCTATCCCATGCCAAGGATTGATGATCTCCTTCACGAAGCGAAGCCCACGCCTTTCATGTCTCTGCTAGATTTGAAAGCTGGTTACTGGCAGATAGGCGTTCGTAAAGAAGACCAGGACAAGACGGCGTTCATCACCCCTTTTGGCATATTCAAGTTTACCCGCATGCCATTTGGTTTAAGGAACGCTCCAGCTACATTTCAGCGGCTTATTGACCGCCTGCGAGTGGGTATGCCTGACGTGAAGCTGTTGGCATACTTGGATGACCTGGCCATATTTTCGCAAACGTTTGAATGTCACCTGGAAGACTTGCAGAAGGTGTTCCATAAACTTAAAGAATTTGGCCTTACCGCGAATCGAGCAAAGTGCCATTTTTGCTGTCCTACCATTAAATACTTGGGACACTATATCACGCCGAAAGGTCTGCAAGTGGACCCAGAAAAGACTGCTGCTATCACAAAGCTTCCCACGCCCTCCAACCAGAAACATTTAGTAAGTTTTCTGCAGACGTGCTCGTGGTACAGGAGATTTATAAAAGACTTCGCGAAGATTGCAGAACCCCTGACCCGCTTAACAAAGAAGAATGTTAATTGGGAGTGGACAAAGAATCAACAAAACGCCTACAATGAGTTGAAGTATCGCCTAACCTCCGCCCCAATTTTGAGACAAGCTGATGAAACCAAACCCTATGTCATAAAGAGCGACGCAAGCTCTTATGCAATAGAAGCAGTTTTGGTCCAGGGGGAGAGCGAAGACGAACATCCTGTTGAGTTCGCTAGTCGTCTTCTGACATCAGCTGAACGGAATTATACCACCACCGAAAGAGAGGCGCTTGCCGTGGTCTGGGCGGTATCAAAATTTCGTGGATATATCGAAGGGCTTCCTGTCACCGTAATCACGGACCATCAAGCCTTGAAATGGCTCATGTCATTGAAAACGCCTACTGGCAGGCTGGCTAGGTGGGCCCTACAGCTGCAGGCTTTCGACATTACCATCAAATATGCTCCTGGTAAAACGAATGTTGTCGCTGATTTCCTCTCCAGACCACCGTGTAATGATGAGACAGTGCGATCCTGCGGTATCTGTACAGTAACCATCGACATGCCCCTACGGAGTCCAGCTGAAATTAGAGCTGAGCAGTTAAAGGATGGAAGACTACAACAGATTGTTAAGGACCTAGAGGGTTTGGAAAACGACGAAAAAGCGGTATACTGGAGCAACAAAGGTTATTTGCTGAATAATGGGCTACTCTACCGGCACAGTCCTCATTCCGATTCCGAGGAGGCACAATTAGTAGTACCCGAACACGAATGGGCCAATGTATTGTCAACATACCATGACGACCCCTTAGCCGGACATTACGGTTCAGAATTACATGTAAAAACTTAGATAAATTTAATAGTTCATTGGAAAGTAAACTAAGTGTTCATTGCTTTAATAATATAGATGACCCAAATGAGTTCTACGCTGAGTTTTTTTCACTAATAAACACGCAATTTAATGACACATTTCCACTAAAGACTAAAAGTATTTGCACAAAGTTCTTATTTAGCGATTGGGCGACTCCAGGTATTCGTAAAAGCAGGGAAAAACTTTTTGAACTTTATGGTCTAAAGCAACATGTAATGAATACAAGCTTTCATCAGTATGTTGCGAAATATTCAAAACTTTTTAAAAGTGTCTGCAAAATAGCCAAATCCCTTTATATTAGAAATAAAAAAAAAGTAGCTGATGACAAAATAAAAACTACTTGGCAAATAATAAATAATGAAACAGGTAGGAAAAAACAGCGTAATACTGAATTTAATTTAGAGACTGCACATGGCCCCATAAATTCAGATATAGAAGTAGCTCAGGAATTTGAAGCATTTTTTGGAAATATTCCCATTAAAACTACTGAAGCTTTAAATTCCTCTCCCGCGCTCTCTGCTGCCTTACTTAGGAAGAATGTTAAGGCATGCCGTTCGGAGTTTAGGTTTGAACATACAAACCCCCAGGCTGTTATAAGAGCCTTTAAAGATCTTAAAATTAAATCAACAGAAGATCTCTGGGGAATGTCTGTAAAAGTCTGTAAATCTATTATCGAAACGATTGCACCCTATTTAGCTCTTATATTTAACACCAGTGTAGACCAAGGAGTCTTTCCGGATCTGATGAAACACAGTAAAGTAGTACCGTTGTTCAAATCCGGTGATAGTAAAGACCCCAACAATTATAGGCCTGTGTCGATTCTGCCAGTTCTCAGCAAGGTGTTTGAAAAGTTAATGCTCAATCAATTGTTGCGTCACTTTAATAAAAATTCCATCTTTCATGAACAACAGTATGGTTTCACCAAAGGGCGTTGTACAACTGACGCCGGTGTCACCCTAATAAAGAACATTTTTAGCGCCTGGGAGGAATCACAAGATGCCATTGGAATCTTTTGCGACCTCTCAAAGGCGTTCGATTGCGTTGACCATGAGACACTTTTGCTGAAACTGGAGCACTACGGGGTTAGTAAAACATCTCTTAATTTACTAAGGTCATACCTGAGGGATAGACGGGTAAAAGTACAGGTTAACGGCGTGAACTCATTGGGGTCTGAAACGACTATGGGCGTTCCTCAAGGTTCAATATTGGGTCCATTTCTATTCTTAGTTTATATAAATGATTTACCCCAATTGTTTCAAAATCAACCAAAAATGGTGTTATTTGCCGATGACACATCATTGATTTTTAAAATAAACAGACGGTCACAAAATCTAGACGACGTAAATGACGCTATTCTTCAGGTTCAAAATTGGTTTACGGTAAACAATTTGGTACTTAATGAAAAAAAAACCAAATGTATTCGATTCATTTTACCAAATGTTAGGAATAGTAAATGTGACATCATACTTAATGGAGAGAAACTGAAATTTACTAGTCAAACGGTTTTCCTAGGAATCACGCTAGACGAGAAATTACAATGGGGACCCCATATAACATCTATTGCGGGGCGACTAAGCTCCGCGGCTTATGCTGTTAGAAAGATAAGACAGTTAACAGATGTAGAAACTGCGCGTTTGGTCTATTTTGGCTACTTTCACAGCATTATGTCGTATGGTATTTTACTGTGGGGTCGGGCTGCTGACATTGAATCCGTTTTTATTTTACAAAAAAGAGCTGTCAGAGCCATTTATAATCTACGTCGCCGCGAATCTCTTAGGGAACTATTTAAAAATATTAATATAATGACAGTGCCTTGCCAATTTATTTATGAAAATATTATGTATGTAAGAAAAAACTTACATATGTTTAATAAAGTAAGTGATAGACATGACTTTAATACTAGAAACAAGGACAAAATAGCTCAACCATATTTTAGATTGTCTAAAGTCCATACATCTTTTATGGGGTACTGTGTTAAGTGCTACAACAAAATTCCTAGTGATATATTACAACTAAGTGAAACAAAATTTAAATCATATATTAAAAGTACACTCTGTAAAAAAGCTTATTATAATCTAGAGGACTATATTCAAGATAAGAATGCTTGGAAACATGCTGGTCTAGCTCCATAGGACGATCGACAGTCTAGACAAAATCGAACCGATTGCTAATTTAAAATACCTAATTTCATACTTAGTATAAATATGTACATATATATATTTGACTCTTTTTTTATACACTGCTCAGGCTCACATACTGATTCATTGTTTGTTAAAATATAAGGAGTGGTCGTCTACTGTTTCAACATTAATTGTAATATGTAATATGTGAACACTGTGTATCTATGTACATATAACTTAGTCTGTCATTCCTTAATCTATGATACTTTGTACACACTTTCAAATACCTAGTGTTTTTATGCAAGGTACATCGTATTCACGTATAATTATATAATTCCTGTAAATGCAAATATTGTTAACATCGTTTTTAAAAGAGTAAGTATGGAGTTTCTTGCCCATTCTTCTCCATACAAAACTACCTTTTGGAATGGGCACCTAGAATCAATTTTTTTTTTCTCATTTGACGTTCAAAAGTGCCTTGTAATGGTCTAATTGAAATAAATGATTTGACTTTGACTTTGACTTTGAGAGAAAACGTACCACCGGATCTCAGAGAGGTATTATTGGACTGGCATGAGGAAGTATATTGAAAGCTACACAAAGAATTGCCTGGAGTGTCAGCGTTACAAATCATCCAATCGGAAACCCGCAGGATTGCTCCAAACAACTATAATGAATCAAAGATTTGAGGCCATATCTTTTGATTTGTTTGGCCCACTACCAACCTCCCCAGACGGCAAAACTTGGATTCTCATTGTGGAAGATGTGGCAACACGTTGGGTGGAACTCTTCGCCTTACAACAGGCTACCGCAGAAAATTGTGCCATGACTCTGATTAACGAAGTGTTCCTTCGCTTCGGTCTACCTCGCCGTATGACAAGTGACAATGGACCTCAATTCGTCAGTGCCGTCATGCAACAAGTCGCTTTTACACTGAACATTAAGCATGCCTTCACCCCTGTGTACCACCCAGAGACGAATCCGGTAGAGAGGAAGAACAGGGACTTGAAACCCCAATTAGCTATCCTGGTCAAGGACAAGCACAGAGAATGGCCGGAGCACCTCCCGAGTATTAGGTTCGCGATGAATACCGCGAGCAGCCTATCAACTGGATTCACGCCGGCATTCTTAACCTTTGGTAGGGAACTGAGAACACCAGATGACACTTCTCATGATTTCAGGAAGATTTTGCAATCAGAGAATTTACATTATCAAGAAGCGGCATGGTCCATCGTTCTACGAAATTGCAGACCCACACAAGCCAGATGTTGTGGTTGGCGTTTATCACTCTTCGGCTTTGAAGCCCTATGTCACAACATCACCCACGTTACCAGCTCCTGTACAACCCTTGAGGAAAAGAGGGCGACCGCGAAAGCAAAACCTGGAGCGTGGTAGTGACGAAGGACAAGCGAAGAAACGCGGAAGACCTAAGAACAAACCTTCAACTGCTGGATCTTCGTCGGGACGACTTCAGATCCAGAGGGGGAGACTGTAACAACGAAACAATATCATGTGGCGCACGCGGCGCGCGGCCGTCCCGCTCCGCGGCGCTAGACGTCACCGAGGAGGCGGAGCCTGCTCCCCACGACGCGCCCCGCCACATCGGCCGCTATAAAAGACCATTACCGCCGTGCGCTCGGGCAGTATCCGCTGCGCTCTCGGTCTGCTTCAACCTCTCTGGTTGGACAGCTCTGAGAACCAGTACCTACTACGCTAGCGCACGCACGGGGTCCCGCTCCCTGTACTGTACTAGATCATAAGTAATTCTATTTGTTCACAATAATAAACGACTACGTTAATTGGAACATAGTGTTTGTTTAATCAAACCTGTTGCAACTATTTAATATGAACTAATATTCAATATTTACACGTACTATCGTGGTCACACCCGCCTGAACACCACTAAGTTCATTTTTGCTTGCACTCAAAAGATGGAAGCGCTCTCTACCCCGCCCCGTTGACTTCGCAGGCGCCAAAGGATTTTTTTTTAACTGAGCAGGCGGGAAAGTCTCCGATAGTACAATTAAAAAAAGAAAAACCTATAACTATTAAACCAAAAATAAACTAATATAATAAGGCATCAAAAAATTCCTCCACATCGCCGTCATCTGGGAATGTGCCCAAGAGACTGACTGCATTGCCCCGTTGGATGGCAATGCTTAACCTCTGCCCAAAGTAAAAACC
Organism: Charanyca ferruginea; assembly: GCA_947361185.1. NCBI lineage: Eukaryota > Metazoa > Arthropoda > Insecta > Lepidoptera > Noctuidae > Charanyca > Charanyca ferruginea. The sequence goes on along the minus strand of OX376061.1, from coordinate 27,632,291 downwards.
AGCTCTTGGATCACGAGAAGTGTCAACTAACCTTTTGGAAATTTCCTTAAAAAGGAGATGAACACTCGGATCCCACGACCCGAGGGTTTCAACCCCCAACGGTTTGAATATAAAGTTATCACCAAGGTGACTATACTTTAAATATTTGGTTTTACTAACATTATAATAAGTTATCAACTAACAATATTGTACTTACTCCTAGTTTCAAATATACCATTCCGATATTCGTTCCAAGGAACGCTTAATTATGTATGTAACCAGTGTTTCTTATTCAAGTGGATAATTGTATTCTGTTTTGAGAAGTAAACGTCATAAACCATAAATCTGCATTTAGATAATATTTAACTATTATTATTTTAAATCTGTGCCTGAAAATCAATGGTTACTTTTTGAGACATTGTATAGATATCACCGCCTTAACCCCACGTATAAGCACACCACGCCGCTCCATACATCAAGCTAATGTGATATCCGATTTACGATCCCAAATCGAACCTTAATGGATCACACTAGATTCAATTTTATAGGTGCCATCGAATTTGTAGCTCATTCATACTGGGGACTATTTGGAAGATTGTTCAATTTAAAGTGGCACTTTCTTTGAAAATAAATTAAGTTTTCTTTCAGTAGCTACCTACAGGAAAGAAGTTGAAAATTTATTTGTTCAACATAATCATCAGCCTTTTCTCAACTTCGTTGGGGTTAGCTTCCAGTCTAACCAGATTCACCTGAACACCAGTGTTTTACATAGAGCGACTACTTATCTAACCTCCACAACCAAGTTATAAGGTAACACGACACCCCTTGGTAAGACTGGTTGTCAGACTTTCTGGCTTCTGACTACGCATATCGACTGCCACGAGATCCACGAATGACAGTCGGGACCAACGGCTTTACGTGCTTTCCGAGGCACGGGGGGAACTGGGTATGAAATGGATGGTCACCCATTCATTGACGACCGCAGCAAGCTCAGCTTAACCTTGACTAATCAATCCGTAGGGCGTTTACTTAGCCACGAGCACCCCTACTAGTTCATTGCTTCTAAGGACAGGAAAAAGATGGACTAGCTGTCAAGCGAAGAGATGTGTTACCATCACGGCATGCACAAGAGCGTGAAGATTGGTACACACATAGCGAAATTCCTATTCAGAATTACGTGAAGTCGGGTTGTTGGTGGTTGATAATGATGATGAATATGAATAGGAGATTTTTCTGTATACTTTATCGTACAGATACAAGGTATATTAAACTAAATGCAAGATACAGTCTTCTTAGACTTTGTCATCCAATGCTGGTGTTGGTATCCTGCATTGCATACTATTTGCCTCTTTCCTGGGCCTTCTCCATCCAACCTCGTCCAACAATCTTGATAATGTTGTCGGTCCACCTCGTTGGCTGTCTGCCCACACTTATTGGACCAGATCTAGGCAAAATACAGCACATGTATTGCTTTTGATATTATTATATTCGGATTACTCAACATCTTAAATAACTTGATAGACATCGTATCGAATGCACCAGTAATCCGGCTTTATCAAATAAAAAAATGATACTGTTTTCCGCCTTCGAATCCCAAACGCATCTTGAGATAATCGCTACGGATGGAAAAACTAGGCACAGACCACTTACATAATTATAAATTCTACATCGCTATTAAATCGATGCTGTACAGTAGCGGTATGAAAAGGTTCGTCAGTTTTCAAATTGATTCATTTAACGTTCCGCGAGCACTTGTTACCATTTCGAACTGAGTCACAAAAACGACTGTTTCACAGAAAATTATGTTTAACTGTTTGGCAATAAGGTTTAAAATTACTTAGATCAAAATTGTTTGACTTTTTATCTTCTTTAAGAAAATTATTTAGAAATGTAAATCCTTTTTATTGGTTTAATGTTTATGGTAAGCGTAGTGCGTATATCCTCTTTGTTTCTGTTAAATGAAACTATTACTAATCTCAGTGTCTGTCATTGTCAACATTGCAACTTTCTTTTTCACGTTTCGTATTTTATAAATGTAGGAGAAAAAGCAGCAATTATTGCCGAACATGAAGCTGGCTACAATGTCAGTGAGAAATATCGCGTACGTCTCAATGTAACCAGGGAAAGTGTAAGAATTTGGATCAGGGGACATGGTGAAGTTTTAAATCATCGTCACAAAAGTTCTGGTTGCCATCCTATCCTTAATGCGTCATAATAAGTCGACATGGGACGGCAATATGTAGAAAACGGCTTTGTGTTACACAATTATTTCGCTCAAGTGTGTGTGTGTGTAAAGTTTGTCCTAGAGTATTAAGAAACGCATTACACTCAATGGGTTCAGGACGAATCTCTGTCAATTTTGGGGGGTGATTCTCAGTGGAAGGAGTGGGTGAGCTCGTTCTTCTTCCATCAAGGTCAATGCAACCCAGTTTTATCAACTCTGGAAGACAAAATGCTACCAAGTGTCATACCGAATATCCAGCTGATGATTTACCTCAGGTCACCTACGTTCAGAACAATGCTCGTACGCACATTGCTCGTATTGTGAATGAATGGTTCAATCGAAATGGTACAGAGATGGGAATATAGAAACGAAAGAACAAGAAAGCTGTAGAAGACCACTGCCAATCATTTGGGAAGATAATAAAAGAGAGACGGACTGCTTTCTCCGTATGGATTCTATGAGAAATAGGTTATAATGATTGATGCTAATGGTGGTTATATTTCTTATAATAAAATAATGTAATTATATTATTCTTACTATTCTTTCATTTTTGGTTAAGAATAAGGTTAGTCCTATCAATAATGCGGTTGACCCGACAATATTATTAATATTTCTGTCAATAAAACTTGGTAATGGGACAAAATAGGGTACAAATAAAGATTACAGTACACATATTAACGGTTAAGCAGTCGACAACCTCCTTGGTCTATCTGCGACATGCCATTCCGAAAAAAAGAAAACTAATAACGTATTTACAAATATATAAAAAAATTGTTGATTTTGGTAGTTGTCATTTGTGTAAAATTGACAGGATGGAGTCGGTAAAACAGTAAGCAAAATCTTTTTTCGATAATAAACGTAGCAAAACGAAACATTTATTAAAATGTTGGCAGTACGGTTTCTTCAGTCGTGCAAGCAAAATTCGACTTTAAGGTGACGAACCTTTTCATACCGCGACTGTACATAGCGATAGGAGCTATGCAGAATCGTGCATACAAGGGCGAAGGTATATCACCAATGACAGTATCGCGGTTTTTTTGACCGACTCCAAAAAGGTTATCATTTCGGAGAGTGTGCTTTGGAATTGCACAATTTAATTCCCTCATCCCCATTCCGTCATCGGACTAGCAGAGATACGGTGAAGCGTCAACGCTATATGGTTGAAGTTCCACGGTCTCGAACCAAGCGCTTTGAGTCAACATTTATTGTGCGAACAGCCAGACTGTGACATTCGCTGCCCGCCTCTCTGTTCCCTGATAAGAATAATCTGGGTATCTTCAAGGCACGAGTGAACCGGTTCATCCTAGGCAAGCGTGTTCCAACTTAGGCCGCATTATCATTTAAGATCAGGTGAATTGCGGCCAAACGCAAGCCATTTAATAATAATAAAAAAAGAACAATTCGAATGTTTATAGGTATATTTTTTTAGTTATGTTCGGACATAACTCTGTCAAATTGGAAATTGGAATAGCAAAATTATTTTTTAGCGATTGTATTGCTGTTGAATCGCAAAAAAAGTCATCGTGGGCGATCTTGTCTCTTTAGTTAGTACCAAACAGATACTTTCATTAGGTACAGGTACTTACGTCACTCTATCAAAGTTATCACTGAATGTTTGTAAAATATACCTCCTACCTCCACAAATATTCATAAATTATTTACCATACACCACACAAGAGTTATAGTTACCTAAGCACCAAAGGTACAGCAAGACAAAATATAATGAATTCAGTGAATATTGTCGCGAGAGCCCGCTTATTACTTTCGACTTACTTTCAGATGGGTTCCGCTTACAACCTCACTTTATTTATTCCTAATTTAATTAATTTATTTATTTTACTATTTATGTACACATAGTAGACAACACAGGAAAAGAACATTATAAAATATGAGTACATAGGTACTGCTTATTTCTTAAGAAATTTCTGCCAGCAGACCTGCAAAAGGAGAAATGAAAAAAGAAACATAGATAGTGTGTGAGAAAAGGAAGAGAATAAAGTATTTATGTGCCTTATTTAACTAACCTATAATATTATATATAAATACACATATAAGTAAATATTAATATATACTTATATAAATACATAATGCTAAGATATATAGACTAATAAAAATATATATGTAAATAATAAATCATATTGAGAGGAAAGGTAATGCTATTAATGATTATATTTTTTTTTTAATGATTTATAATTTTTATTTCCATTTTAGTATTTATATCATCATCATCAACTTCAAGCATATTATTGTCAGTGTTCACCATAGATATCCGAGGTATTCACATTTACGGATCTAAACGTTATCAATCATTGTGAGTAGTTCTTTGCTTCTAACTAGGTTTTGCCCTCGACTGAGTACGTGCAATTTCTTTTTTCAGGTCCCTTATTTTTTTTTTGCAAATAAAATTAACCAGTAGCTCTTACCAAGGTTACCAGCCCAAAGAATTGCCAAACTTAAGTGGCAGTGGGCAGGGCACATTGCTCGCAGAACAGATGGCCGATGGGGCCGAAAAGTTCTAGAGTGGCGACCGCGAACCGGAACACGTTGGGTTGGAAGGTCTCCCACTAGGTGGACCGATGACCTGGTAAAGGTTGCGGGGATCCGCTGGATGCGAGTCGCACGGGACCGGTCAATGTGGCGACACTTGGGGAGGCCTATGTCCAGCAGTGGACGTCTTTCGGCTGAAATGATGATGATGATGAGTAGCTCTTAGGGATAACGTAGCTTTGTATTATAGCGTAAGAGTTTACAGAATCGGATCGGATCGAAATCTGGCTAATCTCCTGAACTACTAGTTCCAGGAGATCAGCCAGAACGAACAATAACTTAATAAATCATGGCAGGATTTGAACAAAAAAAATAAAGATGTTTATAGAAGTTGAAGAAGGAGCTCGTGGCTAAGTTAAAGCCGAACAGATCGAACGGTCAAAGGTTAAGCTACGCTAGCCGCGGTCGGTCTGTGGATGGGTGACCATCCCTTTGATACCAAGTTCCCTCCGTGCCTCCGAAAGCACGTAAGCCTAGCCCGGCTGTTATTTGTAGATCTTTGGCAGTCGTTAAGGGTAGTCAGAAGCCAGAAAGTCTGACAACCAGTCTTACCAAAGGGTATCGTGTTAACCAGTAACTGGATTGTGGAGGTCCGATAGGCAGTCGCTCCATGTAAAACACTGGTATTCAGCTGCATCCGGTTAGACTGGAAGCCGACCCCAATATAGTTGGGAAAAGGCTAGGCAGATTAGATTAGGATACGTGTACTAAATTAACTTAACTCAAACCTGATGATGATGATAGAAGTTGAAGACGAGCTCAGTAGTATGCATGTAGGTTGGCATATTGATAGAGTCACTGTCAACAATATAAGTTATGCCGACGACATGGTGCTGCTGAGCCCGTCAATTGGGGCCCTTCGTCAGCTACTGAGAGTTTGTGAGCGGTATGCTGAGAGTCATGGTCTCAGGTATAATGCTGCCAAGAGCGAGTTTATGTTTTTTGGTCTTGGTGATAAAACCCCTCATGAACCACCACCTATTTTATTGAACGGTTCTCCTCTCACTAGAGTGAAGAAGTTTAAATATCTAGGGAACATTGTCACCGATGATCTAAGGGACAACGAGGACATTGAACGTGAACGCAGAGCGCCGGCGGTCCGGAGTAATATGTTGGCTCGCAGGTTTGCTCGTTGCTCAGCTGAAGTCAAGGTAGCGCCCTTCAAAGCATATTGCCAATTCTTCTACACGAGCAGCCTGTGGATCAATTATACTCAAAAGGCATCAGCGCTCTGCGAGTATAATACAATAACGTCTTCAGGATGTTGTTGCGGCTGCCGAAGATGTTTGCCGAAGCGCATACGGATGACTTTTACGCAATATGACGCAAGCGTGTGTAGTCGCTGCTCGGCAGAGTACGCGGCCGCAGCAACCTCATACTGAAGATAGTTGCTAGTAAATACCAGTGTCCGATGCACTCGCTCCCCACTTAGTAACAATAGGAGTTTATAAACTATGTTAATTAAAATGTGAATTAAAATTTAGAAATGGGTATTGTGGTTGGGACGGTGAAATAAATGAATGTATTCATTGTTATTTATAATTTTAATTCTGTTACAATTCTAAATTTTAATTCTGTACCTACTAACATAGTTTATAAACTCCTATTGTTACTAACCAATATGGATCATGATATCTGAATTTTAAATAAATTATTATTATTATTATTATAATGTTCATCAATAAATTGCCTATTCATTAGTGTTAGCAGACAATAGACGAGAGAGACGAGAAGATGCATGTTTTCAATAATTATTTCTTATTTGTATGGTTTCGTTGTGAGGAGATTAATTAAATATTGTATTTAAAAAAAAAAACATGATCCATCCATGATCATTTTGGAGTCAAGAAAAATATTTTTTTTAGATATAGAGTATATAGGTGCGAAAAACTACACAAAAACGGCTAGCGCGGCGTTTTGCTCAGGGACGCGCCTTAAGGAAAATAGTACTTAGTTAGTTTTTTTGATTAATAGGTAAAGGTTTTTTTTATTATACGTGTAAATATTGTACATAAAATTGACTTGAATAATAATTTTTTTTTTAAATATTTGACACTGATTGTCACTGAGATGATTACTAATAAATTTTAAACATTTTGTAAGTATTTTTATTAACAAAAGTTGACCTAGTGTTTAAAAGTGCGGCCACTTAAGGAATTTGAAGTTGTACCTATAATCAGTTTTAAAGATTCATGATATCACTATGAATATGATTGTGCTTTTCAACATGTTTTTTCTATGTCACTTAAAACGATATTTTCATCAAACTGAGTACCAAGCGAACCCCACCAACAACAGCTCTGCGCGACGGCATATATCCATATTAATTTAAACCATATTTCACTGTATTTAATTCATATGCTAAATAGATGCGGTGTTTTGTCAACCGTTCGCTATTTCGCGACCAACTTTATTGTTTTGGTGTTTCGGGAACCATTATTTATAAATTGCCAGTAAATGTGGGGTTATTGTGCGCTAATTTTGTAATGATGCAGGTTAGTATGTGATGTATGAATTCATAATATATCATCAGCTGTTATAAATAAATATCCATGCTGTATTATTAAAGACCCGAAGGATTCGATATTTATATTTCAGGATTGATCTTATACTAAACTAGCGACCCGCTCCGGCTTCGCACATTAAGCATAGCCATCTAAATAGCTCCCAGTCGCCAATATTTTTTCTGCCATCTTCACCACCATCGTCATATTTCAACCAATTTACACAAAACCCTAACAAAATATACACTTAAACCTTTCTCATTAACCTCTCTGTATATTGGTGAAAACCGCATGAAAATCCGTTCAGTAGTTTTTGAGTTTATCGAGATCAGATACACAGACAGACAGGGGACTTTGTTTTATACTACACTAGCGACCCGACCCGGCTTCGCATGGGCCTGCAGCCTTCCTCGATAAATGGACTAACCAACACAAAAAGATTTTTTCAATTCGAACCAGTAGATCCTGAGATTAGCGCGTTCAACCAAACAAACAAACAAACTCTTTATCTTTATAATATTAGTATAGATAGTATGGATATTAGTATAGATATGTAGTGATAGTGAAATTGTTCGTACTCATGACTACTACTACCCCCTTAAAGATGGCCAGAGAATTAAAAATCAGCTCGTATTTTTTTTCTTTACCTTAGGCAGTCCCACTGCTGGGCAAAGACTTCTTCAACTTCTACCAGTTTCTTTTGTCCCGCGCTACCTCGAATCAGACCTCGTGGTACACCTCTGTAGGTGTGTCATCTCACCACTTCTTTCAGGGCCATCCTTTTATTATATCCTGGTATTATAATATCCTACCCTTATTCAATTTAAGAAGATAATTGAAATAGTTTCTGCAATCAAAATTTTATATTATCAGGTCAGCGAAACAATACAGATGAAATTCGTGTCTAAATCAAGTTTTACCACAGAATCAGTAAGCTGTTTAATCATGACTGATACATATTCGATGTTCTTTTATTATTTGAGTAATAGTATGTTAAACAAAATAATATTACTCTGTAACTATTTTAAGGTATTATAAGATATATTCTGCTTTCCATATTCCAAGATGTAGTCCCAACAAAATGTAAATAGGGTGTTATAAATCAGGTTTATTTTGAACAGTATCCTCTCCGAGCCAACCATCTGCTAATTCAGTGAAAACAGTCGCTGCTTTATATTCTAATTTATTTGTATTTTAATATCCATTACTATATTAAATAATATCTTGCAAAATACCATAGCTATTCAAGTTATTTTTCACCGACCAAAGAAGATTCGGTTTCTGCAAAAAAACATTGCATTTGAATAAAAAATCAAGTTAGTTACTCTTGCGTAAATACTACACCTGAACCTGCTGCACGTGCTTATATAAGTATGTTGTTTTTCTTGTTTTACATGATAAACTTCTCAGATTTCAAATGTTACTCTAATAATTAAAAAACCTCTTTTATATCTCAATTCTCACGATAAATTGGTAACTTATAAAAACTGTTGTTGTCAACCAATCCTATAGCTAACAAGAGATTAGACACTGGATAGAAAATTTACCGAATTTATCGAAAATTAATCGGAGCTGTAATCATGGCTTTCACTTTACGAAAACATTTGCCTGCGTGCTAGGGCGTCGTCAAAAGGGGGGCAGGGAGGGACAATGCCCCCTGCCTAGAGTTTCCTAAAGCTTTATGTGCCTTTGAGTGTATTAAAAATTCATACATCCTCCACATATCGACTTGCCCCCGCCTAGACCATTAGCTGGCGCGACGCTCTTGCCTGCGTGCACGCGTGTCTTATAATCTAGAATAACGTTTTATGTGGAGGCAACACTCTAAATACCTAAGTGAAGCCAACTGTGGGCAGACGCTCTCTTTCTGAATGCATACAATATTCAAAAAAATATGCATTCGAATATCAAAAGCCCCAACCAAATCAAGTCAGTAGATTTAAAGAAAATCACGAACATCATTCGGAAACAAATAGTATTTAATTAAAATAAATGCTTTGACTTCAAATTTGAATAACCTAACTAAACTAGATTAGTTACTGTTACTGGGCCTAAATAAGTACTTAAAAATGTAACGTCGATACGAAAAGAGCAGAAAGAAGAACTGCGGGTATTATATACAGTTTTAATAAGCAAATAGTATCAAAACAAATAAAACCCTGAATAAAGGGCTATGTACAATGAAGTACAACGGAAGGTCCCAAATATTTAACCACTATTGTTAGTTTGTACGTCACGACGGATGGGGAAGTGCGTTAGTTCCTCTTATTTACGATACCCTTTGTCTTGTGTGGTATGGGAAAGGTACGGAGACAGTTAAGGTGAACGTTGGGTGTTTTAGGGTGCAAGATTTGGGTGAAAAAATTGTTTGTCATCGTGTAGAGAGTGGTGGTAATAGTTCCTTCAGTGGTATTCGGTAAAACTTTCCTTCGTTGAATTTAGGTTGACGTGAATACACTAAGGGAGATTTTTACAGAATAGTACCTACTGATGGAATGTTAACATGGGTTAGTTAGTTTTATTTATTTTTATTAATTTGTATTTGGAAAACTTACAGCTACTTACAAAAATGAGATAAAAGTAGTGACAAAGACAAGGCCAATTAATACGTTAACTGCCGGGTCAAAAACGTTAAAGGTAAAACCTCCACTAGCGTCGGACACACGGTGTCCCCCATGGCGCTTAAAGTGTTAAAAGCTAGTTAGGTAGTTCTGACAGAACTAACTTCAATTGGCGAAGAGATAATCTCTTCCATCTCTACTCTTCCGTCTCCTTTTCTGTCCATTTTCAGTAACAGTAGTACACATAGCAGCTTGAAATCTCACCTCAACCACACTTCACCGAGGGAGATTTTAACAGAATTAAAGTCAAACCATATTTATTTTAATTTAACCATTTACAGCCAAGCTTAAGTGGGACCGAGCTTGCTACATCTGCCTCATGTTAAACGAATCATGGGCTGAAACAATGTGGGTTTCGGAAAATATCCAGCCATATCGTGACAGATGCAGGCGTAGGTGGCGGGATGAACTTGACGATTACAGGCCTTTGCTGTAAAGTGTGACAGTACAGGCTAAAAACAAATAATTAAACCCTGTATAGGCCTTTGAATTGTCAAGAAGGCACTTTCAATAGCTTTTCTTGTTTGGAAGAGGATTAACATGAATATATATTATTAAATATATCTCACTAACATTAAATAACTACTGTCTTCTCAATATTTCAAGCTGCACATATATTACAATATTACCCTAACAATATAATGGCAACAGTATCTTGGGTCCGGTGAGCGTGTCCAATGTTTTCCGTCTGTTCTTGCGTTGTTGCCCACCCTATGTCTGCGTAGGAAGTATTCATTGCCATTGTTCCTCTTAGTTATGATAGCCTGGTACTATTCCGTTGAATAATTAGAGGATATATTTTAAAATTTAAATGTTTTAGAGAATAACAATCCGAAATCTTTGGAAGGAGTTACATTTTCGTATTCGGCTTAAAAGGAATAAAATATCCCTTGACGATATTATCAGTATAATCTTCGTCAAATATACATGCGTAGAAGACAAAGGTTACAGAAGGTGCGGGGGATCATTCGATTCAAAATTTGAATTTCAGTAGCAAGGTATTTTTGATATCATCGAAATGGATCTAAAGACCAAGTTGTGAGAACGTTGGTGAAAAAGGATCTTTAATTAAGTGTCTTTTACTTCCTTTCTTCCTTAGACTTAGCAACAGGAAAAGGTAAAGGCAATGAAATCTTTCATAACAATTACTCGTTCTCCTCACAACACAATCTCCAATGAAGAGACACATTCATCTAAACAATCACTAAACGCCAACACTTAATTCAATAACAGAGATTCCTATCAAGCACGCCCGGTTATCTCTTCACCCCACGCACCAATTTACATACAAATACATACAAATCGGGTACGGAACCATAATCGGTTCCGGGTCACGTGGCGTCCGTGGTGAATCGGTTAAAGAGACCATTCGTTCACGGTTAATAAAGTCACAATCTTCTCACAATACAAAACAGGCTGCCTGCCGCCTTTCCCTTGCTTCAAAAAAAAAATATTCGCGAGGGTAGAACAGATTCGAAATTAGAATTTGATTATCGAAGTGTGCCGACTATTTATCATTTGTAATGACGCGTTCGTAGCGTGAGGACGTGCTCGCTAATATTGTAATCTTGTAAATGCGTTCAGCAAAATACATATTTATTATTTTTCGTATTCTGTGTAGCTATTTGAGTGGAAAATATTGCTTTTACATTGATTATGCATGACGGTCTAATGTTTTGAACGATTCGTGTGGATGTCTAGTCATTTATATCCATCTGTTAGTGGTTTTAGGTTATATTTAGACAAATACTTAGTTGATCGATACGAGTTTGACCGACGACCGAAAGGTCGGGAGTTCAGTCACATTGAACTATCACTCTGAACTAGTTCACAACAGAAACAAATAACTTGCTTACCTGGAAAACTAATAGTATTTCAAGTTTATTGAACTTCTTAAAAATAAAGAAAAATTATACTATTGACTAGTAGCATCTTAATAAGAATACATAGCTCAAGGCATTTACGGTACATGGCCAATTAGTTCTTATCATGAGTGCTAATTCGCCATGTACAAATACAACTTATACTATCTAAAATTCTTGGTCTTTCGAGCCGGTTTTAGATAAACTACTTGTAAATCTAGTAGAATCATCATCAAGGAACGTAAAAACATATTATTTACTGTTCAAGTAAGAGATTCTATAAAATCCGCAGTCGACATTCAATAAACTCGTGAACTGTTCGGGTCATAAGGACCAAGTCCATTCTAAGCTGCATATCTTAGAGTGAGGGCACCGCGTATTCAAATGTAGCTGTGTGTTATGCGACCCATCCGTCTTACTGCTGGCGTCTGCTAACACCGTGTCTACAGAGTGTTTAAAAATTTAGATAAAGCTGCTTATTTATTAATTTCGAAAAGCATTTCAAATGTTCAAAAAAAATTGCGATTGCTTTTGATGTATGAAAATTTGCCTAAGTTTTAAATCGCGCTGATTTAAAACTTAGGCATACTTTCCAGCTCCTTCGTCTGATAAGCAGTTTCTTGCCTGAATTATCTGAAGTATCTATACCTATTTTTCTATATTTTATTATTTCAAAATAAACGTTTAACTCGACTCGAAAAACAACACGCTATACAATCCTGTTAAGGGGCGCCGGTCTCTGTCCCCAGTATGAATATTTTCTATTGAATTACTCACGCTTCGGCAGACCACCAAAAATATTGTCCTCTTCGCACTTATGCGGACACCAAGAACTTTCCACATTTACAACACACAGATGTACTTACTAGTGCATGTTTGTTTCAAGTTTTCAGGTTTTGAAATTCGTGTTACGCGGACGTTGATCGAAATAAAAACCGAGTTACGGTTTTAGTTTTTGCAGGGATATGTTTTTGTGTCACGGTGAAGTTTGGTGGTAATAGGTAGCCGGAAAGTAATACTTCGTGATCGTCACGTTAGACTGTTTCAGGTTTAACATTTTCTAGAGCAAGCACCCTTTGGTTTGATAAGTTATGATTAAAAACATTGGCAATAACAAAAGGCTCTGGCGGAATGCTTGTCTCTATTTTCATGGATTATGGGTAATCCTTTAGTGTGAATTGTAACGTGTGTTACAAGTGAATGGCAATGTCTGATTCTCTTGCTCCATCCCATTTTTCTAGTACGGGGTGGTGTGCTTGTGCTGCCGCTGCAGATGCAGAGAAGATGTATAGTAACCTTTCTGTTGTTTGAGGTAGAAACTTGCAGTTCGTGGTGTCCAAGTACCACAACAGTTGTTCAGACCCAAAGGCTAGCTTACCTTGACCAGAGGCTAACCATCCAATGTGGCAATTTCAAGTCTCTTTGGCATATTATCAGTCGACAGCGATACGTAGGACTTTTTGATGTAATTTTTTTTTGTGTCTGTTTAATATTACAAAGTGTCCATTAATTACAACCCACTGTGGCAATCCAATGTTTTTCCTAAAGATGACATACCAACATTTTTAAAGTCTATTCACAAAGCAAGCTATCTTACAGACCTTTGAGAACACAATACTATAATTCGTTTCTCCATGCCCTACGATTACCAAAATCTGGTCCTAATTTCCCATAGCGATTCGCCACGGCCGTCCCGCCAACGTACCGGACTAACCTACATTGGTGCTAACGTTCACGACACATGGGAATCGCACTGTTCGCAAGGAATTCGTCATGGGTCCTTAGTTCCGCCACAACACTATTGAAGGGATGTGACTTTTGTATGGAGTTATTGGGTGAATTGATGTGATGATGAATTTGATTATTAATAATGGTATATATATGTCATGTTGAGCTTTGAATCGGGTTATTTGGGAATGGTTGGATGATGGGGTGTAATTTGTATGTCATCCATTGTTTGAAAGCTGAATATTATCTAATTTTTTTTGTAGATAGTTGTAATTTCAAATATATTTTTTTGAATCCTACTGCAGTTTTGCAGTACTTGAACATTGTAAAGTATAAAACAAGTGTAATACTAAAACCTCGACTTTTCCATTTTTTTATATTCGTAACAGTTCTTGACTGAACATAATAAAAGTGAAACTTAGCATTCGTGATCGAAAGAAATTAAATGTCGTTTCTATGGTTATTTTTGTTTTCCAGGTGCAGTTCGAAAAGCAACACCTGGTAGAAACTGCAGCGTCATCCATCTATGTAACTTTTTATTACGGCAAAACCAACACAAGTTGTAGAAAAATACTACTTCTATCTCTGTTACTCTTGCACATGATTAATGATACCCTTTAAGGCTTCACTTCTACTTACCCTTAACAGAAATAGAATCATAAAGATAACCAAATAGAACATTATTTTAAATCAAATCAACCAAAACAGGGGTACAATGACGTCTATATCTGTCGCCCTACGCATAAATTCGTTACGCTTTTCCCTGTTAGCGAGTCTAATGCTTGCAGGGAAGCTATGCATCATCAGATATGTTTCATATCGAAGGGTGCATGGAGGATAGTAATTGTTATAATTGTGAAAGCTATAAAGAAAATTGGGTCTGGTAATAACTAGAGGTTTGATTATTCCCATAAGTCTATTTATAGTTGGAGAGTAATTATTATTATAAAATAGCCGGAACTTTTTATTGTCAATGTAATGCGTTTATGGTAAACTGTTTTCAAATGGCTAAAGATAAAAGATAAAGATGCATTTATTTGTTTAAACATGCGTGATATATACTATACATAGAAATGGACTTAAGGATGTAAAATGGGAGTATTTAATAAGTTGAATCAGAAGAGAGGTGTGTGTGTACTACCTGAAATAGTGACCCTATGACTGAAAACATAATAAGAATAAAACAAAAAAAATGAAAGGATTCAAAAATAAAATAAAGGTAGACTTTTAAATCTCTGTAATTAATGATCAGCTACTATAACTAATATTTACAAAATAAATACTTAACAACTAATATTGCACAATAGATTAGGTGATAACAACAATAAACATTATCGAAACAATGGAACAGACTCAAACGTGACACATTCCCCTATTTATAGTCATACTAATTTTAAATACAATTTGTCCGAACAATACGCCGAAACACGAAAAATAATTTATGCTAAGCCTTCGGCAGAAGAAGGAATTTTATCCCAAAAATTGAACACTAACTTTATAATACATTCAATTTTGTTGGACTCACTTCTCTTTACGCAGTTTCAAAGACATTAATTTACATTTAACAGTTTTCGACTCATGTGTTTTGGCACTTAGTTCATAAAGATTATTTTATTTATGTACCAGAGAACTACTGTTGTGCGAATAAAATTGTTTGCTCTTCTTATGCCCAGCTGGCACCTCGTCTAAGTCACCTTCTTTATCCTGATGTGCTGTCATGTGTCTGGTCAGATGGTGCCTTTCCCGAAAACTCTCGTTGCAAACAGGACATTTCAATTTATCTTCCCGTTTTCTTCTGTGCGGGTCAATCGCCGACTCGCTTTTGTGATGAGTTCGCATGTGATATACCAGGTCAGAAGTCATCCGAAAACTGATGCTGCACTTTGCGCAAACATTTTGCGACGGTAAGGAAAATGCGGCCAAAGTCGGAGGCAACAATGTACTAAGTATGGCCGCCGCGGGATTAGCTATCAGAGGATTCTCTCTTGGTGGTACAGGAAACTTCATAAAATCTGAATTAGGAGACTGGAAGTTCTGAACCCCAAATGGGTATGATGACCCTGCTTGAAGATACGGTATCTCTGGTCTAAACGGTAGAAAGTTTAATTTATTTGGCGACATTTGCGGTGTTTTTGCATCATGTTTATCTTGGTAGTCCATATTTTTATTAAATCCTGCAGATCGCTGGTTCATCGCAGAGTCTGGATAGTTTGGTGACGATGATGGCACGTTCTGGCCTTTAAAGAAGTGGGTGCCATTTATCAGATGAGCTGGTGTGAGAAGATTATTAAAACCTGGTGTCTTATTGAAGGAACTGGATGGTGGACTGGCAGCAGAAAGGGGCGGGCTGACAGAGTTCTGATACAATAAATTATCAGGACTGACCGAAGGATTAGGTGATCTCATTGAATAGTTTGAAACTTTAGTAAACGCACTTTTTGGCGACATATCTGTCTTATCCGAATACCTCTCGTACCTTGCTCTTGATTGCATGCTGATTAAAGTTGGATCATCAAATATTTTGTTTTTATATTCAGGTAAAAACTTTGGTTGACGCGCTGCACTTTCATTGGAATTTGGCCGACTCCTTGATCGCTCCGAAGTATCTGAGTCACTACAATACATAGATTTACCTGGGTACTCATCTGTCCCGACGTCAATATTAATATCAGACCCGAAGCTCGGCGATATGTTGTTGTTGGCGCCAATTCGGTCATCGTCGTGGTCTTTTAAGTCCATCGTGTTATCACTGGAGTAATCACTGTGCTTGTAAATTTCAGGCATCCTCTTAGGTACCTGCTCCCATTCTTCATTATGAAAAAGCTGCTTTGAAACTCTTAGCTGCCTTTCTGGTGGTTTTGGTCGTACCTTTTCATCCGGCATCATCAGGAACGCCACATCAAATGATCTTTTCGAAGCTTTTCCGGGGTTCAAGACAGTTGACTGCATCTCAGGTTTTATTTGTGAAGTTCTAGCACTTTCAATATTCAAATTAGTTTCTTTAGAATCAGGAGACGGCTCTTTATAATTTTGATAGCTATTTTGAACGTCCATTGTCATCGTTTAGTCATTTACTTAACTGCACACGAACTCGAAACTTTTTACACTTATATCGCGGCGATACAGAGAAGACGCGTGCGTACTACCCGACGGCTACAATACGAATGTGAGTAACATAAGGGTGGGAAATATATAAGTGGGGTTTTGAACTACCCTTAACAGAACGTTTGAAGTTGTGAAGGCGTGGCAAGACGAACCAATGAGCGCCGACCGGGAGGCGTGAAAGGAATCGACCAGCCAATGAGACAGCTTTACGACGATAGAGAGCAGGAGAGCTCAATCACCAGGTCAAGATAATAATAACTGCTGTGAATTGAGAGCGCATTGAGTTGTGGTAGGGTCAGCTTGACAATAGCGGCGCGATATTGAAAACTGTGTTTTATTTTGCTATTCACTGTGTACGGTCAGCAAAATTATTGCCTTTATCTTCTTACGATAGCTTTTGAAAACTTTATTCTTTGTTTCGTAGAAATAGCAAATGGTCGACACGTCAACGAATAAAACCAAGGTTATTGATTTATGCAAAAAGTGTTAAAAAATAAATAGATTTTTATGGTCTATTTGTTTAAGACGTTGAAACATGTAGTTCTCATAAAATACCACTAACAAACAAAAAATAGGTAAACTAAGTTCATCAATAAAAAAAGTTTTCCCAACCATTATCTTCTATTTATCTCAACCAAACATGGCACTGGAGAAACTGAAACGATTATGATTGTAATAAATATGTTTTATATGTCGCATAAAAAATGATACTTCATATAGTCGGCCTAACCCCCGACTGTATAGATGAGATTGCGAATAATGCTATTAACACAGACGCTTCTCCTCAAATTGATATCATACTCGAAGATGCTACAGACGAAATTGAGCCCAAAGCAGAAAGTTATAAAATCGTAAGTCCTATAACTATGATCGAAGCTAATACTGTAAGAATTGCCAAAGTAAAATCGGTCATAAAAATAAGAATACAGGGCATAAAATCGATTGATGGGTCGTATATAGGAAAGTTAAAAGAAGACCCAAATGAGTTCTGTTCGGTAGTGGGTAACGATAATAAGATGGGCGCAGACGTTAAAGGAAAACCATTTGTCAGATTTTAGCCATTTTTTTGGCCATTCGTTGGCTCTCAATGAAAATCTGTTCCATTTATTTTGCTCGGCGCGTTAATGAGAAAATTTTAAGAAATATTGTAAAGATTAGTTATTAACTGTCGTAGAATTTTGTAATATTTGTTATTATTTATTTGTTAAACTTATGGTAGTCTGGTTTATTTATAAAATAACCTTCAATGAATATGTCCAGTGATTAAAAAGTAATTCTATTTTTATTAATTTTCTTCATTCTGTTTTTAGAGACTGAAAATAAATTAAGTCACTTACTTTCTCATGCATGAGTACTAAAATAGAATTTATTATTTACCTACTTATTTAAACTTTATGCGTCAAAAAGCTACAAAAGCGTACTTAAATGCGTAAATATGTTATTTTTGAGCAATTATATTGTTACTCGGTGCCTGAGTACGTAGTATCTTATGCTTGTACTCGCAAAAATATAAAATATCACAACGTGTTCAGATATCAATATTTTTATGATTAATTATAACATTTTCTTATAAGAATCTTTACAATAAAGCTTTTTCTTCACCCATTGTACACAGATTGTATAAAAATGATAAGAAGCAAGTAAAAAATGTGTTTGCGATGGACGGAGAGAGAATCAGCCAGGCTTGCGAGTCATTTGTCTTCGCTGCCACAATAAAAGTGATTCGTAAGCTAAAAACGAGTATCTTTTTTTGGAAAATAATATGTTTTTCCCTTAATATACTTTTGATGCTACTGAAGTTTATACAGCTGTGAAATATATTCCGTGTTCTTTTGGATATTATTATACTTTTGCTGGAAATTAATATAGATAGAAAGTATAGATACAGAGTCAATATATGAGGTGTTTAAGGCGCTATCCAGATCAAAAATGCGTTTTTCTTCGATATTCAGGGGTTTTTAACTCATTAACTATGAGAAAAAAACTACATCTAAAATCATACTATTAATGTTCAATATCCTATCATCACATTCCACGTTCTTATTTTTTTTTATGTACCCTAAATACACCTAAATCTCCCTGTAAAAAAATGACTAAAATAATTGAAAACATGTATTTTTTGCTAAAGTTGACGTGCTATTGATTTGAGGATTACGCTAATGGATAGGTAACTTAAAAATCTTTATAATTCATATATTTCATTTCAAAAGATCGTATCTCTTTTTTATAACAATAAAACCTAAAAAATTGTGCGAATTTCGATTCTGCGGCAAAGAGGAAATGTATGATCAAGGTTATTTGGTCAGGGAAGCGCCTTAAGGTTTGACGTCGTACAATTCCCAAACCATCCAGTGAACTAGTTGCTCAACAGTGTTTGTATTGTCCTCAGCTAAAGATGGACTTAGCTATTTTTTATAAGACTACTTAACATTTTGACGTGACAACGTCTTATAATTCGATAGAGCCGGCTGCACGCACGAAAAAACATGACGTCATGCGGCGTTACGGCGTTACATGACGTCATGCGGCGTTACCTCGCTCTGCGGCGTTACCTCGCTCTGAGGCGTTCCAAGTGAAAAGTGAATGTGGTGTCAATTGTTTATAGCAACGATAATTACAGCGATAAAGGTAGTGATTCTTTCGCGTTGTCACGTTCAACTATCGTCAGTAAACCGACTTTACAGACAACCAATTTTTTAGATAATGTTAGGTTTATCAGATAGATAAATGTGCAGTCTCCCTAGCATTTTCCCAATTATTTTGGGTCGGCTTCCAGTTTAACCGAATGCAGCTGAATACCAGTGTTTTACATGGAGCGACTGCCTATCTGACCTCCACAACCCAGCTACTGGATAACACCATCCACTTGGTAAGACTGGTTGTCAGATTTTCTGGTTTCTGAGTACCTTTAACGACTGTCAAAGATCTACAAATGATAGCCGGGACCAACAGCTTTACGTGCTTTCCATGGCACTATGAAATGGATGATCACCCATCCACGAATCAACCGCGGCAAGCGAAGGCTAACTATGATGACCGATCTATCCGTATGGCTTTTACTTAGCCACAAGCTCCTGCTTGATCAGATAAATGGTCAGCAGTATTGTAAAATGCATTAACTACACTCTTTCCACTGGTTTAACCGTTTTTAGATAGCTGGAACTCATCATCATCTGCCTAGCCTTTTCCCAACTGTGTTGGGGTTGGCTTTCAGTCTAATCGGATGCAGCAACCACCACAACCCAGTTACTAGGTAACACGATACCCCTTGGTAAGACTGGTTGTCAGACTTTCTGGCTTCCGATTGCCCATAACGACTGCCGAAGTTGTACAAATGACAGCCGGGACCAACGGCTTTACGTGCTTTCCGAGGCACGGAGGAAACTCTGTATGGAAGGGATGGTCACCCATCCACAGACCGACCGCGGCCAGCGTAGCTTAACCTTTGACCGATCGATCTGTACGGCTTTAACTTAGCCACGATTTTTGACAGCTGGAGCTAGTGAACAATATTTATGTTTTTTTGTAAAAACTGGTACGCATACTGTATATCTGTCTGTAAGAGGTCATAAATAAGATAATCCAACAAGATAAAGCAGTTTATATATTTATTTTATAACGCATTTTAAAGTTAACTTTAAGGTAATCGGGAATAATTACGTTCTAAGGCAGCTGTCAAAAAACTAGTAACCCAATAGACAGGGTATAAAAGGAGTGCACGTTCAAACATTCTTATAAAAAGACTATCGAATCTCTGTCATCTAATTTCAATAAAGATTTTCAAATCCTTACTCACATAACGCTAACCTTTTTCCTATGTAGGTAAGGAAAGAAAGAAAGAAAAAGAATTTATTCGCACCCCAGGACAAAAACACACACAAAAATAACATTAAAAAAGAAAAAAACACGAAAACGAAAATTGGTTCTGTATGAGGCCAAAAGGCTCCTATCTCAGCATGGTGCTGTAACATTAAAAAAAACGTCACAGCGCTGATATTCTGATAGGGCCCAAAGTGATGGTCAGATACGGATAATTAAAAAGAAATAAAACAAAGTGTAAACGATGAAACAAATATAAATATATATATAAATAAGTAAAAATCATGTAGCAACAAAGATTTGTACAGACGCCAGCACATCAAGCCATACATAACTGTCAAACTTTACCAATTAAATAAAAAAAAAAAAAAATTTTTTACAGATTGTAGTATCTTGATGTGCTGGCCTCTGTACAAGACATCCACGGACGGACGTTCCCGACCAATCTTCTGTAGACATTTGTCGATGTTTACTTTTAATAAGATGTCAATGACGAGTCAGCCTGTTACAGAGATTGATGAAACAATGGCTCCGGGGAAAACGACTTGTACTGTTTGTGAGAAGCTGTAAGTTTCTCAAGCTTCCACTTTGATCTTGTGTACAGAAAAGGTATTGTATGGAGATTATGTAAGAGTAGGTTATTAAACTGACTTCAAAAAAAGGAGGAAGTTCTCAATTCGTCACGTGTTTTTTTATGTTAGACCACGCGTAAATTTTTATAGTGTAGTCCTATTTAGATGATTCGTGTTTTTTTTTTTAATGGATAAAGTGTATACCTCAAAGTTGATCCTATACACATTTTATGAAAATATTTTGCCTCTGCAGCTTGAAAATTAAGGGAAGACTTAATTTTTTGATATTACCATTTCTTAATTAATTTGGATATTATCTACGAAGTAGGTATTTTAAAAGCGATTTTTTTTCCATAAAGGCTACAAGTTTTTTGTAATTTATCTTATTTCCATTTTCGTTCACGACAAGCAACTTGGCTGATGATGAACTACGGTAAGTAATAAATGGATTCTTATATTATACCTACAGCTGAAGACTGTTTGAACTTATGAATCTCTGAAACAACTGGGTCCTATTTTGGAAATTCTCGCTAATATGAAGTAACCCTGAGTGCTAAAACTTTTTATAAAATAAAGCGGCCAAGTGCGAGTCGGACTCGCCCATGAAGGGTTCCGTAGCAGCAAGTAACACAATATACAAGTTTTTTATTTTTATATTTGAGTTGATTAAATGAAAGGTAAATTACGGTTTACGATGGACGACGTATTAAAAAAAAACTACTTACCAGATCTCGTTCAAACCAATCATATGTTTTTTTTTAGTTTTATCATTCTCTTATTTTAGAAGTTACAGGGGGGGGGGGGACACATTTTACCACTTTGGAAGTGTCTGTTTAGAAAAAAATTATATTAGAAACCTCCATATCATGTTTGTGGACCTATCCATAGATCATAGATACCCCACACGTATTGGGTTTGATGAACAAAAATTTTGAGTTTCAGGTCTAAGTATGGGGAACCCCCATTTATTGTCCTTTTTCTATTTTTGTGTAAAAATCATAATGCGGTTCACAGAATACATCTACTTACGAAGTTTCAGTAGTATAGTTCTTATAGTTTGGCAAAAAATAGGCTTACAACTTTACAAAAGATAGGCTTAAACATAGGCATACGGACGGACAGACAGACAGACAGACATGACGAATCCATAAGGGTTCCGTTTTTTGCCATTTGGCTACGGAACCCTAAAAATAAGTGTTATCAGACCAATCGATCGATCGATGGTAGAATGGATTAGTCGACGTCGATCGATAGTTTCTACCAGACCAATCGATCAACCGTCGATCGGCGGCAACGATCGATGGTAGAATGGATTAGTCGACGTCGATCGAACTGCTTGATTATTATTAGTAATGGATTATAGCCGGAGTTAATCGATCAACGTGGACCGATGCCATCGACTGGCAATCGATCGATTAGTTAGTCAAACGGTATCCGTCGATCAGCCAAAGCTACCACACCAATCGATCGACGTCGATCGACGTCGATCGATGTCGACCGATGATCGATCGATTGGTGTAGTAACACCCTAAAACTAAAATTGAAAACTGTGACATTTTTTAGCCCCAACATAAAACGATACTGTAAATCAATACAACGTCAAATACCAATAAATTGAGCCTAAATCGCTTATCAATTCTTTGATAAGTAATTGTTGGCACACGCCACGGATATTCTCGCACGTGTCATGAGCTTCTGAGGGTAAACAGTGGCCCTGGATGTGTCGATGTATCGTTTTTGCACCAACATAATCTTATTTTATGATAAATAACAGATTAGGAGATTATTTATTTGGAATATTGAATTAATGAGTGGTGGGGTCGAAAGGGTGACACTAAATATAAAAATACTATTATTAATGGCTAGATATTTTTTTAGTTTTGCTAAGAAACTTTGGCTTCAGAACTACGTCACTATTTCATTGTTTGTTGATCATATACGAAGTGATCATCTATAGTTTCAATATTTGTAAATATGTGTGTGTGTGTGTGTGTTTTTGGGTGTGTGTATGGACATAATTCTGCTGTTTGTATTTACTTACATACATAGGTACGTATACGTAGATATTCTTATATAGTAGGTTTTATGCAAGATACAGCGTATTCGCGTATACTTACACAATTTCTTCAAATGATTGTAAACAATTACTTTAAAAGTGTAAGTTGGAGTTTCATGCTCATTCTTTTCCATACGAAACTATCTTTTGGAATGGGCGGCTAGATTCATATTTTTCTTATATGACGTTCCAAACGCCTTTTATTGCAATAAATATTTGACTTTGAATTAGAACAGGCCCTAAATATAAGACGGTTTTAAGGTGAACATACCGAAGCATTGATTCCAGAGAAGAAACTGTAAGACTAACATTGAATATTTTTAGAACACAATAGTAACAATGTAACAATAGAATATTCTGTTACATTTAAGGGTGCGTATTCGATTTAGCGCAACTCAAAATCTAAATGATTGCTAGAATGGCGTAGCAGCATTGACACACACTAGTACAACACAATGGTCGGTTTGTAAACATAATATTTAGGCGTACTGTAATGGACTTCAGAAAATAGACGTCAGAGTTAACTTTCAGGACGAATTGTGTTCGTCCTGAAAGTTAACTCTGACGTCTATTTTCGTAAAACGCTATGAAAGGATTGTCTTCGCTTTAAAAAACCATAATTAAAAATTATACTTTTACTCTGTAGCTGTCTAAATCAAGACTTAATCTTTCTTAAAACTGTAATTGTCTTTAAATAATCTGCTCATATCATTATTGCTCTGGGCAAAACGCAAAAACATGAAGTTTTCGACACGAATCGAATACACGCTCTTATGTGCCCATGCAACTAAATCGTGCGTGTCACAATAATGCGAAAGAATTATGTAAAATAATAACAATCTTCATCAGTTGTAATAAGTCAACATTTTGTAAGAACAACAAATTAAATTTTGACGGAAAGCTCATTCAATCTCAAAACCCATAATTGTGACTTACGTGGGATAGCACTTGCACTTGTTTTTTTTTCTATTATAAATAATAACACCAGCCTATAATTGTCCCACTGCAGGGCACAGGCCTCTTCTGATACAGAGAAGGTACGAGCATTGATCACCACGTGCGCTCAAGGCAGATTGGCGATTTCAGACTTATATCAATTATAAGTCCAGGTTTCCGCTCGATGTTTTTCCTTCACCGATGCCAATGACGTCTAAGATAAATTTATAAAGTACATATGAATTGAAAAAGTCACATTGGTACTTGCCCGGTTTCGAACCCACAACCTCATGCATGAGAGGCGGGCGCCTTAACCATTGGGCCATCACGACATATAATTTGTTCTATTCCGTGCATTTAATTATATTCATTGGATTTACGGAACAGATTAATTTATCTGTTCCATGATTGGATTCAAAAAGCTTATTCAGATATTGCAGCAAGCAACACGCTAACAAATCAGAAGCAAACCACGAAACATCCTAACCCGTTGAGAAAAATCTTCGCCAAATTACATCCATGTAGTGACGGATGATATCGGAGCAAAGTTCACATGTGCAAGTTTGATTACGATGGGTCGTCGGACATGTCCCGACAGATTAGCTGCTACTGCTAATGTTGTTCCGATTGGACGATCGGTCTGTGACGCGTCCCTTAGGAACGGAGTCGATTGTATCCAGACAATGATGAAGTGGGTGTGAATGTGGAAGTATTGGCTTTGTTTCAATTTGTTTTGTTGGATTCCATTTGGTTTCTTTTGGGGAGTAGGAAAATAAGATTCGGTACGTAGTACCGTTTTACAGTACAGTGTACCACGTTGGGTTCACAGTAATTGCTAACTATTGTGTGTGCTTTGTGGAAGGCTAAATAAAAGCCGTACCTACAGATCGGTTATACTACGTCTGCGGCGTTCAGTCTGTGGATGAATGACTTTCCTCAATCATGGAAGGGTTTAAGTTTAGAGTTATTTAAAAAAAAACTAAGTTCCTTTTTTGTGCATAAAGCCTATTACAATATTTCAGAGTTTCTTGCAGAAAAAGCGAATGCATTTGTTTGATTTTTCATTATTTTGAAATGTAAATATGCCTGAATGAAATGTGTTTGTAATCATTGTTTGTTGCTGGTCTTGTACCTTTCGCATGCCTAATGGTAAAATGTGGCTGAACTGTATAATTGTATCTAACATCATGTACCTGTACCCATATTTGCGAAATAAAATATCTTATATTATCTTATCTTATGCATTTCATACTGAGACACCTCCCGGTTGTCTTTCGTAGATCTCTGATAGTCAGAAGTCTAACAACCAGTCTTACCAACGGTATTGTGTTATCCCGTAAATGTTTGTGGGGGTCAGATTGACAGTCACTCCGTGTAAAACACTGATATTCAACTGCCTTGGTTATACTGGTATAACCGACGCAGTTGAATATCAGTGTTTTACATAGATCAGCTTCCAGAAGCTGACCCCAACATGGTTAGACAGACATGGTAAGTCTTGGCAGATGATGATGCGTTGCAGACTGCGAAAGTGTAAAAAACAAACTATGGCGTTTGTACAAATTCTTTTATCAAAGAAATAATTCCAAAAGCACGTCTTTAAGTAGGGAACGATACTGCAAAATAGCTAAAAAAAATATTACAAAACAATGGAACTAAAATATTTTTTTGTTACATTTTTGTTACACGTCATAACAATACATTGCGTGCTATCCACAAAACAAACAACGACCTTGCAAATCAAAACAACACCTGTACTGCTTAATAAAATATGCTCAGTTTAATCCCCATAATACAGAACGCTTCTAATACCAACCTACCATATGGTGTCCTGATCACCAACAATATAGCCCTGCTACGTAATCATCCCTTTTGTACTCTCAATGGCCTTTGGATCATTCACCCTATTAATTGTGAAATTTCTTTTATTTGTTACTACCAAAGCAATCCAAACCTTATTTTTAGGTTTACTAGGAGAATATTCGCATAAAGTGCATTTGTTGACAAGCTCGTTTATAGTAGTTTTGTCGCGTTTAAAACTTGCGCTCAATACTTTTGTATATCGGTCTGGCTTTGCTTTTGTTATTTTGAATTTTATATTTATAAAGTTTGAGTTGATATTAGGGTAACGTATTTCATTAATCAAATTGCCATTAGTTTCAAAACTATTTTCAACTTTATCACCCATGAACAAAGTTCAAGTTTGCGTTTTATGGTCTACGAAACCAAACGTATGAGTGAACGCAGAGCATCAAAGTGGGATTTCGAATTTATGAATTTTTGAACCATATGGTGTAAAAGCCGACTTGGACAATACGCCCCCATGGTGGTACCCCATTACCATATGGGACACGTTAAATACGTATTTTAAGAGTTTCGTATTGCGTTGAACTTAAAAGCTTAGCGATCGATAAATATGAGTATATGATGGATGGTTGCAGAAGAATTGTTTTTTGTAGGGTCTAATAATATGTTGATTGCTGTAATGGATAATATTGCGAAGTACCATTCAGGTTTATTTTTACGGATTTATTGTACCTACCTATCACTGGGTAGGCAATAATATGACTTATCTTCCATTTCATTACTCGTATTAGAAGAAACTGTTAAGATTTTTTTTATTGCTGTGGATAAGTTCAATCTAAAAATGTCAATAAAAGCGACAAATTCTGCTATCCATCAATTACACCAGCATGTATTTGTAAAATCATGTATCCACTTGTCGTGTAGCAGCGTGATGGTGCGCTTGCGCAAATAAACAACATTTTGGACAATGTGTCACCATAATGCATATTGTATACGCTAACAATAGTGAACCAGTGAGTGAATGATTTTGATACTTGGTGTTAGGGATTTGTTTAGATTAATATTGAATATAACTAGTGAAGATTACTAGTGCATTCTTATCAATGACAGTTTTATGTGTAGAGCTTGAAAGGGTAAGGAAAAACCTACATCCACATTGCAAGAATTTTATAAGTATTTCAAGAGCCGTTGAAACAAAGATTCG
Organism: Charanyca ferruginea; assembly: GCA_947361185.1. Classification (NCBI taxonomy): domain Eukaryota; kingdom Metazoa; phylum Arthropoda; class Insecta; order Lepidoptera; family Noctuidae; genus Charanyca; species Charanyca ferruginea. The sequence goes on along the minus strand of OX376061.1, from coordinate 27,605,328 downwards.
AACGAGCAAAGACAAAATTTTCAAAATCTGAAGATTGGACAGAAGAACTAATGGACGTGACATTTGACGCATTAATTACCATATTGAAGGGAAACAAATTGGACCCCGAAATATTTGCAACATTGACATATAAACACTTTATGGGAAAAACTGGTAAGAAGAATAATTTATTTTTCATCGTTCCACCTTCGACGGGCAAAACGATGATTATGACTTCGTTAATTGAATGTCAATTTTTTACTGATATAATAAACTGTATTAGCGTATAATATGGTATGTTATTATTTGTAGATATTCAAGTGACACGGGCTCCTTTCCTGCTAAAACTACAAACTCATAATACTATTTTTTTTAAAGCAAGTATCAAAACTATTCATTTAACGCTTCCATACCTTCGTTACGATCACACAACATATGCGCTGGTGTACTGCCATTTGATCACAATAAGTATAATGGTCACAGAGCATCCCCTAGGGCAGTTATCATTGCAATCGGAGCTCGGCTTTGAAGTAGTGCAGATGAATGCTTTTAGGTTTGGTTGTAATTGTTTTGAGTTTTGTGGAAAAGCATAATATAATACTTTAAAGACAGTTTCGAAAAAATGGTAACAAAGAATGTGGTTGGGTAGGTTCCCTAATAGTAGATAGGTAGCAAGAAGTATGTTAAAGGTACCAAATATACAAAATTTATTTGGGATAGGTGCCACAGATATACTTCGTAATATTTAAAAATTTTGTCTTCTTTACTTTACTCATCTATTGTGTGATCTATGGAAACTGTTACTACTCCGTAGACAATGCTGTACTAGCTGAAGTAACGCTATTTTTTAATAAATAAAGTTTTTGCTATTTCTATACTAAAACCAGTAATTTTACATTTAATAGCATCAAATTTATTTTAAAAACAAAGGAAAAATCGTGTCGTTCCTGTATTTTTATGAAACCGCAAATTCAAGTCATTGCCATTTATTTATGTTTAATAAGTTTTTTTTTGTAACATAATATTACTGTTAGACCCTGCACTTGTGGACAATTATTTTAAACCCAAGAAAATATCTGTATAGAGGGTGAGTGAGGAACATACCTACTAAGAATAAATCCCCTACCAGCACATCACTAGACACTTCGAAAGCTCCACAATAACATTGTACAACAATTCGCAACCGCATCAATATTTTTTAGGGTCTCTCGTGAAGGGCTGCTACTCAATACGAAGAGCATTTACACGCCATATGTACCTTTGGGTTTAAAGGCTCTAGGGACAACGCCCTACGCTAATGAAAATGGAGTAGAGCTTTTAATATTGTCAAATGATAGTGGATGCTATTGCTTTTGTAGTTTCTACTTTGAGGTTTATTCCATATGTTTCTAATTCCATTCACTATCCAAGCTCTATGCTAGTCTTTCACTATCACACAATATTATTTTGGACCAATGAAAGATAGAGCTTTTTAACCAAATTGCATTCCTTACACATGGCATGCGTTTAAGATATATATCTGAAGACAGTTTGTAAATTATCGATGAGCTAGCAATCTTAATAATTATTACAACTTTGGCGACATTCACGGTTATGAAGGTCACCAAAGTTCTCTGATCAATTTTGTGAAGTATTCTTTAGTAAGACATAGTTATTGTTGGTACTGAACAATTTACATTCGTTGCTTTACAATATGTCTGTCACGAAAACTGTCAATTTGGAGGTAATTATCTTCAAATCCCCAAATTTAGACAGCAAAACAGACCCTCAGCATTCCAAAAACATAAAATCGATATCAAAAAACTTCAAAATACTCGACTCATTCGTTCATAGTCGTTTAGTATGGGCTCCACCCTACATCGCAAGCGCATCTACCGCCATATGTCGCGAAAAATTCAGCTGTAATTGCATTAAGTTACCCCAAGTCGAGTACTCGGCTTTTAATTATGACGACCCACTTAGGCATATGTGGTGTTTAGGGATAGTTGCTTGTGTGTCATGCTGGTTATGGGGATCAGTTGAATTCTTAGTTAAAGGTGCATGGGCAAGTATTTTGCCTTGAAGAAATCGAACTCTTACAAGAGCCTGCATGAGACCTGGCAGGAAGTTGACATCAATCTTTTCAATACCGCGGTCCGTAAACTGAAAGGCACTCTGTATCGTAGCTTTTTCGATGTCCTGTCGTAGTTTTTTTTTTAGTATGAGTTAGGGACAGTGCTAGTTGAGGTATAATATTGCGGCGGGGGTTGGAGGGAGTTGCTACGAAAAGTCCTTCACAAAGAGTTCAAAGAGCGCTACTTGCTGTCTTCAATATTGCTACACAGATATAAGTGAAAACTTAATATAATTGGCCTTAATTTATTTATTTTGTATCCACATAAATTCTCCGTTAATAGCAGATAGTTTTCGAAATAAAATAAAATAAATAATTGTTTTAAGAAATGGCGACATGAAAAATTTAAATCATAACTTGATAATCAATTTGATTTGCAAAAATAAATGTAACTACTTTTGCCCGCGACTTCGATCGTGTGTATTTTCTTAAGATGCCAAAGTTTTTTAATAACATAATAGAAGATAGCGCCCACGGATAACTTAGCTTCCTATTGGTGAAATAATAAGAAATAGTATAAGTAGTTTCGGAGATTACATGCTACAAACTTACAAATGACAATGCCAGATCCTGCCCCACCCTTGTACAGAAAAGCTAATTAATGAAAATAATTGTAATGAATATAGAACCTTTCTATAGTAAATTGTTTTTCTTTAGAACTTGCGGATTACGAAATACCTACCTACAAAATACAAACTCGTTTTACCTAAAATACAATTTAACCTATAATCAATGTCATTATTGTTTTTAGATTTAAACGGAAACCGCAAGTTCTACAGTCACTAAGACTAATGTTACTAACTAAATGTTAATGGACTAATAAACAGTAAGATGCTACATATTGCACATGACTTTTATTGAGTGGGGCAAAGTTCTATAGAGTTTCTGGCATTGTCCTTTACCTCTTCGGCCCACAAGTTTTTGAGTTTATTCGTTACGAACATAAAATAATACAAATATTTCCTCTTTATAATATTAGTGTAGGTGTAGATGTAGATAATAATAATAGATTCCTAATACTTAGGAAACAAACACAACCATTGATTCGAAAAGAAGAAGAAGAAGAATACTTAGGAGTACATATTCATAACTGGTTTAAGGATGCTACTGTTAACTACACGCTTAATAACCTTCTAACGAATTTACAAAATAAGTAGAACAATCTTAATTCAATTTAAATTGAATAGAATCAAGAAAAGACTTATAACTACAAAAAATCTTTCTCCAAAAACAAAAGAACTCCATAAAAATCCACGAACAAAAAAAAGGTTCTAAAAATGTTACCTTTTAAAACCAAAGCAAACAAAATCCAGAGTCTAGATGCAAATTGAGGACAATATGAGCGTGAAATATGGGTTCAAGAAATCCTGAAGCTGAAAAAAAGGGAAACAAATGAAGAGAAAAAGTTCCCAGGGAAAAAATACAATGCCTTTCGAACACAGGGCAGGAAACACCGCGTGAATAAGTGCCCCCCATTGTACAGGAAAGGAGGGGAGTCGAGGTTTCTTTTGTTGATAATTTGTAATTAGAATGTTTACCTGCTTTGAGTGTTCGTTGAGAGGTTGGAGTAAATGAAGATGAAGGGAAACTGATATTCAAATACGTGACTAAATTTATTTTTGTAGTGTTATTTATACAGATAAAGATTTCACTTCACTTTGTGTTTTCAATTTGTTTCTTTGAACGCGTTATTTTTCGGTACGATTGGTTCGATTCTGAAAATTCTCTCGTTAATAAAGCCTTTTGCTAGCGCAATCGAGTTGGGTCAGTATTAGGCAGGTTGCGTGGGGGCATGAATGGCATCCTGAAAATATTAGTAAATAATTTCAAAAATCCATTTGTTACACCGGCCTGGCCGTATAGTGTCGGTCGCGAATAGCACCACCCCATTTCTACCTGTGGGTGTCGTAGAAGACGACAGAGGGATATTGACCTGAGGATGGGCAGCGTCCTTCTGAGTACCATAACACCTACTGCGATCGCCAACATGCATCGGCCGAGCATGGCGATTACGGCTGAATCCCTTGGGGGCGACCTATGCCCAGCAGTGGGCGTCTAAAGATTGACATGATGATGATTTGTCACACACTATACCCTGTTCACAATAAGATTAGACATTTACTCAAACCTTTTTTACAGTCCGTTCAACCGATTTTGACTTATATTGCGTTGGTAGCATGACAAATGGCAACTGCAGTAAACAGTTGTTATTGTAACCACTTTTTTGCCTCTATTGTCATCCTTAAGCCTACGGAATAGAAGTCAAAATCGGTTGAAGGGACTGTAAAAAAGGTTTGTGTTTATGTCTAATCTTATTGTGAACAGAGTATAGGTATATTTACTAGGTGCCTAAAACCAGCAAAGTATGCAAATTAAAAAGTACTGTTCTATTATCATAATTTATAAGTTTTTTAAAAAGTACTGTTGTATTATCATAATTTATAAGTTTTTCTTTATCCTACTATCCGAAATAAACACTAAATAAAAATAATAGGAAGCTACATTATACCAAAGGACAATATTTAGGCTACCTTTTATAACAAAAAAAAATGTAATTAAGGACCCGTAAAAAAAACCATGCGGTTGTAGCTGCAAGCTAAGGCTAATTCAGTATAAAAAAAGATAAAGACGCTAGACAAAGTGAAGCAGTAGTTTTCACTCAGGTATCATATTATATCTATACTAATATTATAAAGCTGAAGAGTTTGTTTGTTTGTTTGGTTGGTTGAACGCGCTAATCTCAGGATCTACTGGACCGAATTGAAAAAATATTTTTGTGTTGGATAGTCCATTTATCGAGGAAGGCTATAGGCCCATGCGAAGCCGGGCCGGGTTCCTAGTTTTATTATAAAATCCATCGTCTCCTATGGTAACTATTTATGAAAGAGCCAAAACACGGATCTGTTAAAAATCTAATATATAAAATTCTCGTGTCACAGTTTTCGTTCCCGTACTCCTCCGAAACGGCTTGACCGATTCTGATGAAATTTTGTGTGCATATTGGGTAGGTCTGAGAATCGACCAACATCTATTTTTCATCCCATTTTTCACCCCCTTTTCATCCCCAGTAGGTAGATCGGGACAGGACAACGTCTGTCGGGTCAGCTAGTACCTATATAAATTTTTCTAATTCATATCACGATTTTTTCTTTCACATTATCGATCAACTTATCTAACCCTCTTTTTATCTAGAATACAAATGCTTTTTTAGAAATAACCGTAAACATTACCAAAATTGAATTAGGTACCTACTTAGCCCCATATCTATGACAGCTTAGAACTGCCAAAACACGTAATATTTTTCACAAATAACGCGAAAAAAATCCATACGAGCGATAAAAATGTGGCCGGTAACACTCAAATGAATGGTAGCTCATTACGTATTCAGAATCCTCGGCTTGCCCGTCTGTCTGCTATGATTTATGAACTATTTTTTGTTGATTTTCTCCCCCCTCTCTAGCCAAGATTCTGAACTCTGCCAAGTAATGTGAGAGCATATTGATAGAACTGAGTTAATTAATTCTGCAGTTTTTGGCGCCAAGTTTTTTGGTTATTGCCAAGTTTGTGTTGAATGATGTTCATTGGTGTGAAGCGGTTGTTGTTTATATGTCCAATAATATAGTTTTGTTTAAGTTGTAATTTTTCCAACAAAAATTAACAAGAAAAGAAATTAACGCCGATCCTTGTTCACAAACTAAACTAAAATTTAACAATTGGTATCTCTTGGATAAGATGGCGACAGATATTAAATTAGGTCTTTCTTGAACTTCGCCGTGTTTTTTTTTTAATCAATGATACGTTCTGACAAGACTTAAATTGACAGCTCTTATTAATATCCATGACTTTCTTGTTTTATTGTAGAGTAAGAGATAAGTAAATAGCTTAAAATTGGCTTGTACACAACAGAATTGACACTATTGTAATGTCCGCTTAGCACATCAGGGTCATAAGCATGATTTGACGTGTATCAAATACATTAAAGCCACACTGATTTGGCTCACATTTCACTCAACCCATCCATATCCTTTAGACACAGTTTCGTATTTATCAAGCACGGTGTCATCCGTGTTAACCATTAACACAAAGGCTCTCAATGTTAAATGTCTCAATTTAATGTAACAACCGCGTCGCCCTTTCTGTGCGGTCGTTATGACCCACAGTCGGTTTTGTAGGGTTAATTCGATGGAAAGATTCTCGCTAACCGCGCAGTTGTAAACGGGTTGTCTTTGTTTAATAATATTAATGGTGGTTGAAAATGTTGGGACATATCGTCTGTGATAGATACTGTGTGTACAATAGTCCTGTATTGTTTAAAGCAAGGCAGATTTTATTTAAATTCGTGCAGATTTTGGAATAAAAGGGACTGAAGTAGGCAATGACAAAGCAGAAAAAGCACAGAGTACATGATTCACGTGAAATCAAGTATGAGACTCTGCAGTGGTATTCTTTAAAATCTTTTTAGGTGATTTTAGGTGTGGTGAGTTGTCATGGTCTACTCTACAAAGATTTCCCTCGGAATGACAACCTGCTGGACTCAAGCTTTCTTCGCCTAAAATGAAGACAAAGTATACGCTAAAAAGTTTATATAGGTAAACCGCATTTAAAATCTTGACTACTGTAAAATTCCTTTTGGCTACATAAAACTCCTCGTTTTGAAGTCATTGCTTCATAATAACGATAAAGATAACGAATTAAAAACTAAACACACTTATGACCTTCTAAATCACGATTCAAGTTTTTTATGAAAAAAAAAAATCTTAATGGTGAACAGGTCAGTAAAAAAGGCTGGTCAATTCTTGGGCCAATTGCCATTACAACATGGCAATGCTGCCAGTCTTTTGGGCACTTGTCCCGTTGATATGGGGACGAGATTTATGAGCTTGCCCCTTTTTTAACATAACAATTTTATTAGGATTTAAGTCGTACAACAATTATAATTATACAAGCAATAGCAGTAAAATAGTTTATTCATGGCCATCAGCCATGTGGACTTTAACATGGCTGATGACTGACGCATCACATAAATAACGCTATAACAGCTTCGTATTCACATTCAGTTGACACATCAGCATTCTGTCTCCAATGAACTGAGAGCTCATGAATCATGGCTGAGTTACTTCATAAGGTGTCTGGATGAACATTTATAACTTCAAAATATTTAAATGATTTAAAGTCTTTAATATGAATAGGAATGCTCCTTTTTCTAAATCTCTCGATATAAACAAAGGTCCAATTTTTTTGTTTTATGCATTCACGAATACATCTGTGTTCCATTATTTGCTTATTTTCTACAATTCTTTATTTAGGATGAACCGCAGCATTACAGACTTTAAAAAAATCAAATTCACAATCAAAGCAATTATGTATTTCAATAAAGCCATTTCTAAATAATTTTGAATTGAAAGAAGTAAAAATGTTTACTTGGCATAGTCAGCGTCTAGTCTACACAAAAGAAAAAATCAAAAAGAATTGAAAATACAAAAAAAATGTCAAAAGAATTATCAAGGAGTCAGTCAGTTGAACCTAGTTGATTATTCCAAAACGTAAGCAGAGAGTGAGCAAGAAACTCCACTTTTCAACCAAGTTGTGTCAACATTCTCCATTCGTTATATTGTCTTGCACGCCGAAGCTTTTATGTCCACCTCTCAGATTTTGTAACAAAAGGCAGATAGACCACGCGGAACACTGAGAGTGAAGCCAAAAAAGCAAATACAAATTCAAAAGCGAATACCTACAATCTCGTGATTGTATTCGCTTTTGAATTTGTATTTGTATTTTTATTTGTTTCTTGTAACGATGTGGCGTTTCGTGCTATACTAACTCGTGTCAGTACAGCACGAAGCGCGTTGTAGGTATTCGTTTTTTAATTTGTATTTGCTTTTTTGGCTTCACTCTCAGTGTTCCGCGCGGTCTATCTGCCTTTTGTTTCATAATCTGAGGTCCACCTACATATTTTACTCCCAAATCTTCACTGACATATACAAACGTTCAACCCTTCACACGTTAACCAGTCGCCTCCGCCAGTAACTCAGCACAACGTGGCAATCCTGCTGTCCTCCACTAATTAAAGGAAATGGCCTAGAAACAAGATTGCGATATTGTTCTCTCTAAATCTCTACTCGTCCCTATCTTGTGCACAGAATCCTGTATCTACCCGTCTCGTTCTCTCTAAACGGTGCGTAGAATGTCACTCATTATGCTAAGTATCTTCCCCTCTTTGTTCGTTGAGATTGGCGATAAAGCTTTAGGTTTTTTCTTCTTTTTTTTAACTTGACAGTTGGTATATGGAAGCAGATTAAGATAATTCGGTCGAGGTGTTTTTATAATGCTTAATTTTATTGTTTCACTGATTCCCTTTTGGCGGGATTTTATTTTTCTTTTCTGTGTAAGAAAATGTGTTAGAATTTTATTTTTGAAAATATAAAGATAGTTAGATTGTTTCGAAAAGTTGATCTACAGAAAATCATCGTGATCGTCATTATTCATTGGGTTTTTATCCACCTTCATCATTCTAATCTCACATAATTTATAATTAATGTACCAAAAATAATTTACGAACATTTTGAATTAGCAGTTACATTTAACTTTTGCAATTAGCAATCAGAATTCCCTTTTCAATTAAAACAGCTAAATTCGAACACGAACAAAAATAAAGCAACAGATTCTGAATCACAGCCGCATATTGAAAAACGAGCGATTTTTTAATAAATCGTCTCGAACATTCTCCATTACGAGCAGAAATACCTTATTTCATTACGCCAACCGTTCCATTAGTAAGATACGCCAAATTCTATTAAACTCTTTTTTGTAAAAACAGCGCTTGAAGCGGATTCGTCGCTCGAAAATGTTTTTAACTCTCAACCTTTGGACGTAGCCCGCTACGAGTTTCGAAACAACAAATACGAACGTAGCAACTGGTTTTACTTCCATTGCTCGCAAAGTACGAGACTCCTTTCAATTTCTTTGATGTAAACTTTAAATGGAAATGTAAATAAGCAATTCCATCTATTAATTTGTAATTACTAGCTTGGTTGATCTGTTGTCGCTTACACCGCTTGATTTTTGAAACACAAAGGGTTTACACCCTACGTTTCTAAATTTTAATTTATGTTTTGTTAGATTTGATCGCATTTAGCGCTGGTCCAAATGAACCGATAGGCACTTTTTTTAAATATGATTTATTCGAGCTAAGGGTTTTTTTTGCATGATTTGTTTCGGAACAAATAGATTTTTATTCAAGTGTTTAACTAATGACCGCAGTCATTCATTTAACGTCATTTATGAATGTTTATAGTAAGACTAGTGAAAAATTACAAATAAGTTCAACCTAGGTCATTGTCATTGTAAAGCCATAGGTATACCACATATTCTACGATAGTAACTGAGAACGAAACGTAAATTCGATCGAAATGGAAATATTTGCTCCGCACATATTATTTATTAAGGTTGAAGGATGGAAGGAAGTTAAAGAATACAAGAGTACTTTTACGTACTCATGCTATGCCCACTGTGTGCTTTCACTTCACTATAATAATGTATCTTACCAAAGAATTAGTAAATCTCTAGAAACAAAAGAGCAGTGGTGTCTGAGGTTCTAAACAAACTACCATCATCATCATGTCAACCTTTAGACGCCTACTGCTGGGCCTCCCCAAAGGATGGTTCAACCGTAATCGCCATGCTTGGCCGATGCATGATGGCGATCGCAGTAGGTGTTATGGTACTCAGAAGGACGCGGCTGCCCATTCTCTGATCAATATTCCTCTGTTTTCTACGACACCCACGGGCAGAAATGAGGTTGTGCTATTCGCAGCCAGCTCCACACGGCTAGTTAACAAGCCATAGTGAACATAAAGGTCATGATGAATAACATCAGAAGGACCAGGTATTTTTCGAAAATTGCTGCACTAAGAAGCGCACTTTGAAAGAAATAAGAGAACTAGTGTTATTATATGAAAAATTCAATAAAATGAAATGAGGTTAAGGTGAGTTATCAAAGGAATAAAAAAATAATTACAAAATAGTCCGGTTGAAAAATTACACGCTATTTCAAATTATATTTTTGTTGTATATGTTTTTAGCACTTGTAGGAAAATAGTATTTGATTGATTAATTATTAATATTGTACTAATATTAATTTTATTGAATAAAACGATCACTGTATTGAATGACAGCTGTCAGGACTTTGAAGTTTGATTGCGTTCCATTTTAACAGCACTAACCAAATATGTTTTAGTCTAGTGAATTACTTTCGAATTTTGAAATTGAAGATGTCGAATACTGTAGGTACTTTTCCATTTATTTATTTAGATTGCATGCACAAAGGTACCAAGGCGGATGGGCGCGCGTAAGCTATTCACTCGTAACAAAATCCAAGACACTCCATCCAATCCAATCAGGAAATCCATTGCGAGTACATCACACTCCTCAATATTTCCCTCACTTCCGAACAGTTGTTCCACACATTCGTATAATACCACCATTAAACCACGCTCCGTTGGACAACGAACTCGATACTTACAAATTCAATAACGATTTTAATTCGATTTCATATCGATATGAGAACATTTGCGCGATCGAGTCGTAATGAATAGTGGTTTCAATTGGTTTTGATTTTTGGTATGTGTACTTAATGTGTTTTCAGAATTGAATTTTTATTTTAATACCTAGTAGAGTTTGAATGTATGGGGTGAGCAAAGTTAACGTATCAGTATTCCCTTTGTATTTTTAAGGTAAAAGGATTATTTTCCGTGGCCCTTTTTCTTTTTAATCCTTCTAGTCACCTTCCTAGTCTTATTTAATTAGTATTCGGCACTGCAAGTGCACCTACCTAAATACCTTACACTCCTTGACTGATGATTACCTGTATTATTCCTGATTTGATTCGTTGAAGTATTTAACATATAACACACATTTTTAGGACCATTTCAGCTCCCAAATGCTCTTATTCAAATATGCAGCATCAAAGATTTGAAATAATTTACCCCCACCCTTCCGAAACATCAAACAGCTAACAAATGTTAAACAAAAATGCAAATTATTAGTTTTCGACTACCAAAAACATTGCGTCAAACTATTATAAAAGTTGCCCACGACGACGTTTGACGTTTTATAATGGTTTAATCGGTTTAATTCTTGACTGAATCGCCAGTCGTAACCACAGTATTTATATTCATATTTCTACCAACAAAATAAGCTAAATGCCAAAACTGATAAGTAATGTATGATCACTTCATTTCATTTTTTTTTTAGTTAAATACATTTTTAATAATTATTTCATTTTGTTGCAAAAATTTTGTGTAAACAGGAGTCAAGGGTTTAAGCTGAAAACCAACGCTTAGCAACCCTTTAGGGGGAACCTAAGCATAATGCTGACGCTTGAACCTTTTGCTTCCGGTATTATATAGTTCTGTGTATGTACTACTACTAGCTGTAATACTGGAGACAATAAACGTTTATTCTATTCTATTCTTATTGGAGATCTTCAGTGATATTATATTATATTCCTAACTGTAGTTAATATTATTGTCTACAAGTGCTTTCAAAATAATTACCTTTTCATCTAATCTTCAGTAGAAACAGATTAACACTATGTTTAATTAAGACTAGGATTATACAGGGAGTGTTCGACCGTCAGGTGTGGGTCGACATGTGGCTCCCACCGGCTGAGTTTACATAAACCGGTGTATCTCTGTTCTCTCTTGTTATATACAGGTTGATTGGATTGGTAGAAATAGAATAATGCTTGCAAAAATAACTGGTTGGGCAAGCCAAGTCTTCCAGCCCAATAGAAGTTTCCACCATAGACTGACTAAAACAGTTAAGCACGAGTATCTTGGCAAGTTTTGATAACGGTAATTAGCAGGTGTTATATATAATCTCATCCAAAGCAGTTCTTGTTATTTATTGTTAATCTATTATTGTTGAAAATCAGTATATCATTACTAGCTAATAAACTAACACAGCGGGTTGCCCGGTTTAGTGATCAGAGAGTTTTGTGACACACAAGCCTCTTTAAGCGGTTTCCATTGCATTCTTTGGTTTTCCTTCAAACCTCCTCTCTCATATTCCTAATATCATCTGTCCACGTTTTTGTATTTCTGCCTCATTTCCTTTTACCATAGCATGGTTGCCATTCTGTACTGACTTTTATCCATTTTATCTTACTGTCTCATGTCCAAGTGTCCTGGCTAACTCCTTTTAAACTGCCTTACTTTTTTATTATATATCTTCCACCTTGGTCATGGATCTTATTTCTTCTGCTTTTCTGCTATCTAAAGGAGTACTGATTCGTAAATCTATTTAGGGCATCATTATAGTCCAGCAGTATTCATCCGGCAGAGTTCATCTACTTTATATTTGTAATGAACCAACATATCTAATTTTCTCTAACATTTCGTACTTAAACACATACTCGGATGATGACGAAGTTGCGCCCAAGTCAAAGCTAAATGCAATTCTTAGCTACCTTCGGTTACCTATAATCTACCAATTTGTCAAATTTTAGCTTTATTCATCAAGTAATTTTTGAGTTTTCTTGTTTAGTGGTAAGACAGACTAATATCTAATTGTGTGCCAAGTTTCAGCGGTTTAATTTCATCCGTTTAACCGTGAAAGAGTAATAAACATTCATCCATCCATCCTCAGAAACTTTTGTGAGTAGGAAGATTGAGACCACGCTGTACGCCTGCATACATATGCGAAGGAACCGCTCAGACTGTGAGCTGTGAGCCGTCTACACGATATTGTAATTCAATCTAAGATTAACGTGTTGAATATTGAACTATTGCGCACTGTGTATAATCGGTATACTTCATCTTAGGATTTCACGCGGACGAGTGCTAGGCAAGTGACTGAAAAGATGGACTTCATTGTTATTTAAGTCAAAGTCGAAGTCAAAGCATTTCTTTTAATTAAACCATTTAATAGGGGGACGCCTTAGCCCAAGAGTGGGACAGTAACGGCTAACAGAAAAGAAAAACCATATACAGGCACTTTTGAATTGTCAAGAAGAAAAACATACCCAATTTGTGGATGGAAGTTTAAGATAACTGCTGATGTTTATTTATTTATTAACACTTCAAGCACAAAGTACAGAAGCGGACTTAATGCTATGGCATTAAGTCCGCCTATGGGCATTTTCTACCAGTCAACCCAACAACAACAGCTAATACCCAACAACAGTCAATATTTAGTCCATTACGTCCACGTACCCTTGTGCCTATGTACCCCATGTACTCTTATGGGTTGTTTTTGAAGAGAGAGAGAGAGTGATGTTATCTATCAGACCTACGTGGTCTGATAGATAATATCTCTCTCTCTCTCTTCAAAAAGCAAAGGTTATATAATCTACTAATTCGTCCTGCATAAGTCAGTTGACGACCAGTTAATCATCATCTGATTAGCCTTTTCCCAAAAACCAGATCACGTCGAGACTAATACTAAAATGTCATAATGCACTAGAACGTATTACGGTACAACACCACAATACGGTGACAATGGATCAAGGGGCACAGTGGATTACTAGGCAACGATGCGGCTGACAAACTCGCCAGGAGGGGCTCCAGCTCAAAAGCCTTCGGACCCGAACCCATTGTGCCCATTCCGTTTAATCAGCTAAGAAGTTGGGTAAAAGACTACACACAAACACGAGCAGAGGAATGGTGGACCTCGACACCAGGATGCAGGCAGTCCAAGGAGGCTATGCCATCCCTGGATACGAAGCTGACCAAGCGCCTTCTGCACCTGGACAGGGATAGCTTGCGACTGGTGTCGGGGACCATCACCGGACACTGCTCACTGAACAAACACTTTCACACCTTAGGTATCACTGATAGTCCTCTGTGCAGAGCCTGCATGAAGGCGAATGAAACGGTGGCACATGCACTCCTTGAGTGCACTGGCGTCACTCAGATCCGCAGGGAAACCCTTGGAACACCAAACTCCCCTGCGGACGCCCTGAGAAGACTGGGAAGATTGATCTGCTTCTGGAGGGAGGTGGGCTGGTTGGAGTAATCGGCCGCCTTGGCTCACGTACAATGGTCCATATTTAGGGACTAAGTGTGGAAACCAAACCCACTAACATAGAACATGGATAGATAGCCTTTACCCAACTAAGTTGGGATCGGTTTCCAGACTAACCGGATGCAGCTGAATATCAGTATTTTACATGGAGCGACTGCCTGTCTGAACAGCATAGCCCAGTCGCTGGGTATACCCCTTGGTAAGACTGGTTGTCAGATTTTCTGCCCTGTGACTACCCATGACGCCAAAGGGGTCTCGGTATGAAATGGATGGTCACCCACCCACGGGTCGACAGCGGCAAGCGTAGCTTTATCATGACTGATCGATGCCTATGGCTTTTATTTAGCCATGAGCCACCCAGGACCAGTAAATACTCTTAACAAAAAAACCCAGAATTTATTTCAATTCAAAAATTCTCTCTTTGTTACTCCCCAAATAATTAAATAATAACTCCGCAAAAGAATATCCGCACATGTCCGTTGGCCGCAATAAATTATCCGCGCGGCGCTAATCCGAAGTTTTGCCGCGGTCCGGCACTATCTGTTTGCCGCACGCCACAACCTTCCGCACTTCGAGCAGAATACGCACGGCTATGTACCGAGCACAAAATAAGAGTTATAACATTGAATTTAAGTATTATTTGTGCAAAAATACTGTCTACCTGATTGATGCCATGCTTTTAAAAAGTGATTCAATGAAATTTTACTAAATTATGGAGCAGCCAAACAGAATAATAAAGACCAGCCTTTATTATTCTGTTTGGCTGCTCCATAATTTAGTGAAATTTCATTGCATCACTTTTGTTGATCGGATGTTTAAGATGATTAGCTATGCGACTGAGTTCGTAGTATACAGTGATGACTTTTGGAACTGTACTTAAAGAACAGATGACTGAAAAATAATAATAAAATTGCGTATACTTAGTTAAGATTATCATTTTTCACAAACGGAGTAAAAATGAAGTAACACACAGATAATATGAAACAAGAAATGAAACTAAACTTGATCGATTTTGTAAGTTAGTCTGCTGACGGTACTGTCCGTCGGCACGACTATTAATCATGGTTTATCGAGTGCTAATCCAGGTTTAAACAGATAACTATTCAGTCGGGCCATTGTCACGCTGAATGCACGGTTAGGGTTGTCCGAAAGTTATAATGTTATTGTGGTAACAATTGTAACTGCCTTGTTAATTGATAAATGGCAGAATATTTTTTTGCTCCTTTGGTCCTTTAATGATAAGTAATACTTAATTATTACATTAAAAATTTAAATATAAATAGTAAAACAATTAATAATAATAATGATAGAAAGAGAAAAGGTAACTTCTAGTAAAATGCGAATGACAAACTAAAAACCTTAAAACATCAAAATCTTGTAAATTTACTAGAACATAAACATAATGACGATTACAATTATTCATTTGCTGACTAACCCCCAGCCCTAAATACGTCTTCATTGCCTTAACAAAGCGATTGTTTAGCGCCCTTCGTTTTAATTTAGTATACGCGTTAACAGCGGTGCATTCGGTACTATTTTAATTCGTGGTTTTTTGTTTAGAATACGATAACTTTTATAGTGATTCATCTGCGCAATATTGTAAATAACGATTATAGTAAAATACAAAATTACGTAACAAGAATAATAAAAAGACAGTTCGATAACATTATGTTTAAATTAAAATAGAAATAATCAAAAATATGTTAAATATGCACCTACAAACTACAACTTTCCTACGAAGAACACAATTCAAATTTTAACATAATATTATAAAGATGAAAGATTGGTTTGTTTGTTACAATTTAACACAAAAACACACACATAGAGAGATTAACTTGATAATATATAGCATTATTAAAAAATTAGGGGTCCTTAAGAAAATTCACGCGGACGAAGTCGCCATTGAAGTGCAAGTTAATTATAAGTTCCTCTCATCTAAAGCACATACCATAACTAGAGAGATAACATCGGGGTCCTCAAATCGTCCGTCCCTCGAGCTGCTTTTGTTTATTCAGCTAATAATGTATGACATCATATTGTGTGGGACAACCCTGATGTTTCAGGTGCATCAAGTTGCCACTTAGTATTTTATGATCCTATGAATTTTGCTATGTTTAGAACTTACTTACTAGTGTGGTATTAAAAAGACGCAATGATTCCTAGATTTCTCAATATAAGTAGTGCAAGTGACGCTGTATCTACTTAAAACACTGTAAGTTTTCACTGTAATTCAGTTTCTTCAAATAGTTGCATTGGCATTAAATTGTCAGTTGAATATCTAGCCAAAATTAAAAACGGACGTAAGGACCAAAAATCGCCATGTTTATTCAACTAAGACATTTCAACTTTCTCTATAGCACAATTTATTTTAAATATACTTGAAAAGCCCTCAATAAACATACCGACCACATTTCCTCTAAGCTTCTTACCGTCCGCCATCTTATTCGGGTGACGACGACAAAATGGCGACGGTCTCGGCGCGCCGTTCAATTTGAATATAGAACAGCGTATGTCGCGCGCGCTCTGCGACACTAACTCATCGGATTGAGTGTGATGGCGTGGCAATCGTAAAAATATATTCGTTCTTTTTGAACATGGAACGAATGGAAACGCTCTATTTAATTTTGAACTTTTTCTTTCGACTGGTAAGTCTAATTTAATTATTACCTAATTAGTTTCTGCGATGACGGTACTGAATTGTCTAGGTGGCACATCAGTCCATCACTGATCTAATACAATTTAAGCTGGTAATTTGAATTGATTTGTTTCGGTTGGTCTTACACCTGAATATTAATGATAAGATGTCGGTTTCTCTGTTTATAATTAAGTGAATATTAGTTGACTGATTGCTTTTCACTCTTTACAGATTTGAAATCATAATTAAGACTGTCTCTTCTTAAGAATGGAGAAGAGGAGAAGAAAGTCCAGATTTTTCATGTCTTAACGCATCGCACTAGACCTGGACCTGGACTTCAAATTAATTTAAATCTGAAATCGCCAATCCACCTTGAGCTCATGTGGTGATCAATGCTCGTGTCTACTCTGTATGAAAAGAGGCCTTTGCCTTGTAGAGGGACAGTAATAGGCTGCTATTATTATTATTTAACACATCGCAATAGAAAGAACTTACAAAGACATAAAAAAATGAAAATCTAACCGATTCTACGCTTCTGTTCCAGGGTTCGTAAGGCAAGCGCTAAGAATATGTCGGTCAAACCACGGCCGCTGAAGATAGCGAGAAAATCCGACACCCTCGAATGTTCACTGCCATAAAATATATACCTTATTAATAACTACTGTGCTGGGAGCTGTTTTGATGCTGCCTTTATATACTGGATGGGATGTACCTTGTGTTTATATTGCGGGATAAACTTTGGCTAGAATATGAAGTGTAGAGACTGTTGTTTACTCTTATGATTAATGTTTTGACTCCCAATTTTGTCATTCTAATGACTTGAGAAACCATTGAGCCATTGAGTAACCATTGAGTTCACTTTCATGTACGTCAAATAACTAACCGATTTGCTTTCAAATTATATGAAATAGTTTTCAAAATTCCAATAAGAGCTAAATCTACAGAAACTGTCGATACTATTTTGGTTATTGTTGCTGTTTGATCTGGATCTTCTTTTCATGTTGCAATTATTGCAAATGCAATAGTATACACTCCAGCTCTTATTACCAAATTAATTTTCTTTTGAACTTATCATCAACGTTCGATTTGGGCCGTTCAGACTAAGTACCCGTATCTTTGACCCTACTCTACCCGTACCTTACCTTACTTTTACCTTTCATTGTATTCCTCTTTACCTACATCGCTTTCACATATAGAAGCAACAAGAATAACGTAACCAGACTTCGTGGAGTTTCTTGCTCGTTCTCTTCCATAGAGACCTAGACTTTTATTTATTTATTTATTTATTTATCTATGCATGGAAGACTTACAGCTACAAAAACTTAACAACAAAAAAGGAAACAATAGTTGACAGAAAGCCAATTACAAGTCTTCGCGTTTAGAACCGTTATAGAATTTGGAATGTGAGCAAACCAGCAAAACTATTTTGTTTGAAATTAATGACCGAAAAACAAAAAAAAAACATTAGAAAGAAGAACATAAAGCAATATATAGTTATCTACTTAAAAAATGTAAGGCTTAAGCACCTTCTGGCTGCAGGCACACTAGTCGTAAATAGATCCAAATCATGTTGCTTACATATTTTATTGCAATTCTTGCTTGCACGCACAATATAGCTGCTCTGCCTATACACATCTATCTAATTTCTTCTTAACTAACTGAATTCTTGACAATTTAAAAGTACTTGTAAGTGATTTAATTGAAATACATAAATGCTTTGATCTTGACATTCTTCTTCTGATTTTTTTTTTAAATTAGCCTATTCTGTCTCACTCCTGGGCAAAGACCTCCCTTCACTCATTCCATCTTTTGCGGTTCCGTGCTTCATCTTTCCAGTTTTAGAGGAACCCGTACTTTCATTTGCTTGATTTTGTCTCCATTTGAAAGTACAGTTTCTCTGTTACTTATTGCCACTTTTTCTCGAAGCTCCTGTTATCATAGCGCCCACTCAGTGTCATAAAACACCGCACTAGCAGCAGGCGGTTGTTATTAAGTAGATATATTTTATGATTCGTCCATTTTCTCTATGTTAAAGGATTTTTTGATATTGAGTCTATTCGTGTTAAGGTATGGCAGGCTGTAAGCTTGGCACAAAGGATGTACCTACCTGCTAAGATACAGTCTTCAAGGGATGTTAATATTTTAGATTCCGGTAACGTCCCCTTTAGTTTCCGTTACATTTTTTGTATAATAATAAAAATTATATAGACAGCAAGGGCAATTAAAAATAAGTCAGATGTCAGTGATCTCCGAGATAAACTTAGAAAGTACTGAAATTGAAAAGTGGATAGTTCGTATATTTATGAAAACAAAAAAAAATAGTTATTAAAATTTTAATAATTTCATTGCGTTCATCCCGCAAATAAACCCACTCCTATAAATAATTCCCACAAACAAAGTTCTTAAACAATACCTCTTTTGTTCTATATTAATACCGAAATCGTGTCGTCTTGCAACGAAAACCTCTCGACCAATATTTTAAGAGTTCTTCAAAAGCCATTTTTCCAATAACCACTTACACACCCCATGCTAGAATATAATTGACCTTTATAAACCAGAATACAGCCCTTAAATCTATATAAATAGAGTTGAAAATAGATTTGATAAAGGGTAAAAAATATGGTTAAGTTTTCAACCCATGCAACGCGATAGGTGCTTGACTTGAATTGATCAAAATAAATGAATAAAAATGTTCTATAATTGTAAGAGATAACGGCTCAGTGGTTTCAGGAGAGTACGTATTGTTTTTTTATTAATTTTTCCGACATTTGTCCTGCTGAAGAGCGGTGGTCATTGTCGGGTTTTTTCCTGTGAGAATATTGGGTTTGAGTGCGTTTTGTATTGAGAGCAGAAGTTTTAGCCAGTTTGTGCGAAAAAATGTCATGCACTTTCATTGAATGCTTTTCATTTTATTACTTATCGATTTAATTTGTTTATTCTTACTCAAAGAATGAAAAGGGTGCACTATTTTATTTACTCGGTCAAGAAAAGATTTATCCGTAATAGCTAGAACGGTTTTATTCGATGGACACGTCTCGGGTACCTACCTGAGACGTGTCCGTCGCATAAAACCGTTCGTACGCACGTTCGTAGGCACCTGCTTATAAAGAAGAATATCTATGTGAAGAATATATAATGGTCACCTAACAGTTTCTTTAAAAAACAGTTTTAGTTTCTTTTTTTTTATAAGCCCAAGTAACCAAAAATACAACATGTTTTCTTTCACCCCTACACAAAAACCCGCCTAAATAGGGCACGATAGTAGTCCAATCAAAAAATCAATCTTCGCCCACATTCGCCGGTAAAAAGGTTCCATACCCAATATTTTCTGTTATCGCACGACAGTTGAGCCCTGCGAGCACTAAAAACTCAATACAGTATTGCTTTCACAGCGAAGTAGCTGTGTTGGACTTAATGAGGACATGAGGAGAAGATTTTTCTAGTTTTGTTTCCACAACATGAATCCCACAATTACGACGAAGTTGTATTGGGGAAATGATATAGAGCCCATATAATTATGTAAATAATTCCTTTAAATAAAACCCTAATTGAGCTCAACTTTCCAATAAGCAGACAAAAGGTAAACAATGATGACATGACTCCAATAGACATGTCAACAGTCAAGGGAACACCTACAGAAAAACAACATCAGAGAACTAAATAAAATAGTTTTCCTTTACTTTATACACTAATCTTACTAGTTGTAAAATTGTTGTAAAGTTTGTGAGGATGAATTAATGTGTGTTACTCTTTCACGTTTAAACGGACGAACAGAATCAGCAGAAACTTGGCATACAACATAGATATTGATCTAATTTAATAAATACAATTTTTACTCCGTGAAGAATGTATAATGGTTATTCATCCTACACTCACACAGAATTAGCAGTTACATGACATTGGTTTTATTTAATGTGGTGCAACAACAATGGGTTATAACTTCTATCAATGTTTAGATAGCGTTGAAGCTGGGGGCCAAGTCTGCTATTTTAATAATTTCGTCATTCCAACACAATACCATTGTCATTTTGCTAAAAGTTCGTAATCTGCTAAATTCATAATGGTCGGTCAATTGTCTCGTAATAGAATTGTGTTATAATGACATTGTCGTATTGCCATTATTATGAAACCCGTTATTGAACATTTATTTATACCAGATTTCATTTATAGATATTTTTACATATTATTTATAAGTGTTATAAGCAATCTGAAGTAGTAAGAAATTCGTAAACTAAGTCAGTCATTAATTTGTCATTATGTACGAGATTACCATTCTATATCATTTCTTCAATGGAGTGTCAGTGGTTGACCATTGGAAAGTCATAATGACGCCATTATATTAGTAGATTACCAAACTTGTCAAAATCAACAATTATGACATCAATGATAGACCATTCTGACACTATTGTAATAGCAGACTTGAGGCCCTGGTCGCTCGTTTCAAACAGTAGGTTCATATGGAGAAGAACGAGCAAGAAACTCCATGGACACTCTTGAAAAATCTAAATATGTTCTCTATGTGAAAGTAACATCCACACTATTCTATCCCCTGCTAGGTCAGCGCTACAAGGCGAGTCGTGGACACATAACGAGTTTAACAGAATATGATTTTCCCACTCCGAGGCGAATGAGAGACGTTTTAGCGTCACTTTTTATCAACCCTCATGGGATTGGGCTGCAGACTGCTGAGAAATATGCAGCCTTTATAAATTGTACGGCAAAATTAGGGGATGAATCTTTTTTGTCGAATATGGTGTAAAAGTTCATGTATGTAGAGGTTTTAAGCTCTACACAGTGTCTTTTTAATTAGTTATGAAAGTTGTTTGTTTTTTAATAGAATTTTATGCCTACTTATTAACGTACAAGGACGTTTAAACTATAATTTCAATCTTCAAAGATGATGCCAATCTTCAGCGGTCTACCTGCTATCTGGCGCCACATACCCTGTCACCTGCACATGTGAGGACCAAATGACTGTGTCAGCAGATGGCGTTGCTCGTGGCTGAATACTGAACCAAACAAGGAATTTGACAAACACATGCGAAAGTCTGTCTGTTACGTTTTGATGACGAAATGGCTGACCTGATTTTGATGAAATTTGGAATAAAGATGGATTGAACCCTGGGGAAGGACATAGACTACTTTTTATTCCGCGACTTCACCTGCATTTACGATAACTGACTGAAAGCCAGTAAAATTATAAATACGAAAGTATCTCTGTCTGTTACGATTTCACGACGAAAGGGCTAAACCAATTTTGATGAAATTTGGTATGAAGATAGCTTGAACCCTAGGGAAGAAGCTACTTTTTTCGGAACTTCATCTGCATCCACGATCACCAACGTTCACGCGGACGAAATCGCGAGCAAAAGCTAGTTATCCTTATTTACCAATGATACGCTAATAATAAGAAGATAGTACTCTCCTACCTCTCCTCCTAAATAAATAAACATGTAACCATCCTTACATGTTTATTTATTAAACTATATGCACATAAAAAAACACTGTACAAAGGCGGACTTAATGCCTTAGGCATTTTCTACCAGTCTACCTTAGGGTGATGCTGAGACAAAACATAACTTATTTACAATAATAAAATAATAAATACTTAAAGGTATACATACATATAAACAAAATATAAAGAGTAGAGAGCTATAAATACATAGATAGAGAAATACAACAAATTAAGTGTGGAACGAAAGAATTCGCGAGCTTTTACTTAGAACGTGAACCGACTGGTGGCCGTCCTGATATTCTGAAGAAGCGCATTCCAAAGGAAAACCACCTGGACAGGAAAAGAAGATTTAAGGGCGCGTATTCGATTTAGCGCAACTCAAAATCTAAACGATTGCTAGAACGGCGTAGCAGTATTGACACACACTAGTATAATACAATGGTCTGTTTGTGTGCATGAGAAAAAAAAATATGCACGAAAAAAGCACGAATCATTGAAATTGATCGGCAAACGACAGCGCGCGATGTTTTACAGTGCTCTTTAAAATAATTGTCTAAAATAAATGAGCTCGTATAACGGACTGAAAAATATTCTGTACATTAAGCATAACATTTACTTTCATAAAATAAATATATCAGTTATGTTTTTATTCAAATACTGGTGAAAAAAAATTGTCAAAGTGAACCGATTTTCTACTTTTTCAACATTGTTTTTTAATACATAATAGTAATATTTTCGTAATTTTGGCTCTGTAGCTGTCTTTTTGACTGTATATTCTGTTGGAAAAACGCATAAAACAAAATATTTTGGCATATTGTAATGGTTGTATCGTCCTGAAAGTTAACTCTGACGTCTATTTTCGTAAAACGATATGAAAGAATTGTCTTCGCTTCAAAAACCATAATTAAAAATTATACTTTTAATATGTGGGGACATTTTCACACACGGTATCTGACCCCAAACTAGGGAGACCCTGTACTATGGGTGTCAGACAGCTGATATACATACACAAATACATTTTTTTTTGTAAATACATACATATTATTATATAGATAAATACTTTTACTCTGTAGCTGCCTTAATCAAGACTTAATCTTTTCGAAAATTGTAATTGTCTTTAAATAATCTGCTCACATCATTACGATATTGCTCTGGGCAAAACGCGAAAACAAGAAGTTTTCGTCACGAATCGAATACACGCTCATAAGAAGTGCATGTTATTGAAACTGTATCAGTTGTCTCATCTTTTAAGAAGAATTTAACGTGTACATATTTTTTTTTGAGTGTTGCTCGTGGCTAAGTTAAAGCCATACAGATCGATCGGTCAAAGGTAAAGCTACGCTAGCCACGGTCGGTCTGTGGATAGGTGACCATCCCTTTCATACCGAGTTTCCTCCGTGCCTCGGAAAGCACGTAAAGCTGTTGGTTCTGTCTGTCATTTGTAGATCTTTGGCAGTCGTTATGGGTAGTCAGAAGTCAGAAAGTCTGACAACCAGTCTTACCAAGGGGTATCGTGTTACCCAGTAACTGGGTTGTGGAGGTCTGATAGGCAGTCGCTTCATTTAAAACACTCTGTATCCGGTTAGACTGGAAGCCGACCCCAATATAGTTGGGGAAAGGCTAGGCAGTTCACATGTATTTTACTTACTTTTAAACTCCAAGAGTTCTTACATCAGTTTGCGTGTACCCGTGTACCTACTTAAACAACATGATTTCATGGCAGATACCTGGAGGGCAATTCTACAAACTTTTCAGAACGTTCGCATTTTATTTTCAATTTGAAACTATATAAAGTACTACGCTAATTTGTCTACATTTTTAGACATTAAGGCGGTACCCTGAGCAAATAACCTTGAGCATTCGTTCCCTTTGCGCCGCGCAAGAGATACAGTAGCGAAATACGCTCAGATTTTAGAATTAAATCTTTATAAAATCACAATTGGGATTTTGAAAAAAAAAAACTACCAAAATGTTCATTAATAAATTACCTATCCATTAGTGTTAGTAAAAAATTGAATTAATGGTTACTTGCCGAGAAGATGCATGTTTTCAATAATTATTTCTCATTTCTGTGGTTTAGTTGTGAGATTAGTTAAATACTATACTTCGTAAACAAAAATCAGATCTACCATTTTGGAGTCAAGATTATGTAGAAATTTAATCTATATTTTATTTGTTGATATTTCTTTTGGATAAAGAGTATTTGGGTCCGAAAAGCTGAACAATAAACGGCTAGCGCTGCGTTTTGCACAGGGACGCGCCTTAATAGTCGCTGAGATGAGATCGGGACTAGATTTTGGACGTGTTTGTTTACTAAAATCGACTACATTAATTCTAGTTCGGAGCCTTCTTCATTACGGATTCCCTACTCCATATTTACTTTACACCCTTAAACATCCATAAGACTACAAAACAACATTTACCCAAAAAGCACCTGCCCAAAAAAATCTACTTAATAAATCCCGTAGCACACTTAACGCGATGATCGCTCCACAAATGCCACAATATCATAACACGGAGATTTTCTCCTAAGCCGCGTTAATTTGCCGGCTCTCCCCGCGTCCGAGCGAACGTCAAATACAATTTTACGGTGCGGTGGACACTGAGCCGATTGTGAGAGACAAGAGACAAGCCTGCTGGAGGGTACGGATGATGGGGTGATGGATGTGGTACTTACATAAATAAAAAATGGTTCGGTTGACGATTGACACTTAAAAAAATAACGTGGGCATTATTAAAAATCTTTTTTCATTCAACGTAATGATCGGAACCAAACGAGTGAGTGAGATCGCGATAATATCACAGGAAAATTGACCCGCGTAGATTTCACAGAACTTGTTCCAGGAAATACGAGGTTTTGAAAAAGCCGAATAAGTTTTTGGTGAAATGTTTGTAATTTAGAATCTCCATTATATGCAAGGTTTCTATGAAAATATCTTCTTTAGCTTTTTCAATGAATGCGTACATTATGAATGGCCAAAATTCAGATAAAATTGGTACAAAAAAAGCGATTCTCCGATGTGTTTACTGAATTTATTTCATAAAACTTTTATTTTTTATTACATAAAAATCTAGAAACAAACCACAAGATACCTGTGTGTTCGAAATATCTGAATGAATATTTATAAAGTCATAATGACGAACAAGTGTTTGTATGGGAATTATTCACAGCGGTCAAACCATTGCTTTTGAGTCCAACACACCCTTGCAAAAAATACAGATACAGTCAAGACCAATAACATCTAGTAATTTAGATAAATTTAATAAGACTTTAATTAGTAAGTTACCCGTTCAGGAACTTAATATGAATAATGGTAATATTTTGTATAAAGATTTTTTTTCAGTTGTGCAAACAGAGTTTGATAATATTTTTAAGAAAAAAATTAAAACTATTTGCCCTAAGTTTTTATTTAGTGACTGGGCAACTAAAGGTATCAGAAAAAGTAGAGAAAGGCTTTTTGAGTTGTATGGCCTTAAGCCTTATATTAACACCGAAACATTTAATAAGTATGTTTCGACTTATTCTAAAACTTTTAAAATTGCTTGTAAAGCAGCTAAAGCCTTATACATTAGCAATAAAGTTAAATCAGCTGATGATAAAATTAAGACTGTTTGGAAAATAATTAATAATGAAACAAACAGGAACAAAAAACATAATACTGATTACACTCTGGAGACTTCCCGTGGTCTCTTAAGTACTAATAAAGAAGTTGCTCAGGAATTTGCAACATTCTTTACCGATATTCCTATTAAAACTACTGAAACTTTAGATTCTTCGCCCTCACTTGCTTTAAACTTACTAAGTTCGAATGTTTCAGCATGTCCCACGGAATTTAAATTTAAACATATAAACCCTGCAATCGTTATTAAAGCTTTTAAACAACTCAAGATTAAGGGTACTGAAGATTTATGGGGGATGTCTACTAATGTTTGTAAATCAATTATTGAGACAGTGGCGCCCTATTTAGCTTTCATTTTTAATTTGTGTGTAGACCAAGGGGTTTTCCCGGATCTAATGAAGTTCAGCAAAGTTATACCACTTTTTAAATCCGGCGACTGCAAAGACTCTAATAATTACAGACCCGTTTCGGTTTTGCCGGTTTTTAGCAAAGTGTTTGAAAAAGTAATGCTTGATCAAATGCTCAGTCATTTTAACTGTCACAAAATTTTACATGATCAGCAGTATGGTTTCACCAAAGGACGTTGCACTACTGACGCCGGTGTCACCTTAATCAAGCATATATTTAAGGCTTGGGAGGATTCTCAAGATGCTATTGGTATCTTTTGCGACCTCTCCAAAGCATTTGATTGCGTGAATCACGAAACACTACTCTTAAAGCTTGAGCATTACGGACTGGGTAAACTAGCGCTTAGCTTAGTAAAATCATATTTGACTGATAGACTGCAACAAGTTCAAGTAAACGGTGTAAATTCATCGGGCTTAAAAGTAAAAATGGGGGTACCGCAGGGCTCAATATTGGGTCCGTTCCTCTTTTTAGTTTATATAAACGATTTACCTTATTTGTTGAAAAATCAACCACAAATGGTGTTATTTGCTGATGATACTTCCTTGATATTTAGAGTTAATAGACGGGCACAGCACCATGACGACGTAAATGACGCTATGCTTAAGGTTCATAATTGGTTTACTGTAAATAATTTAGTATTAAATGAGAAGAAAACTAAATGCATAAGATTCGCTTTACCGAATGTTAAAAGTAGTGAATGTAACGTTGTATTGAATAAGGATATACTTGAATTCGTCGAAAAGACTGTTTTCCTAGGGATTACGCTTGACTCAAAGCTGCAATGGGGTCCTCACTTAACATCTCTTGCAGGGCGGTTGAGTTCGGCCGCTTACGCTGTCAGAAAAATCCGGCATTTGACAGACGTGGATACCGCTAGGCTAGTATATTTTAGTTATTTTCATAGCATCATGTCCTACGGTATCTTGCTTTGGGGGCGGGCTGCAGATATTGATTCTATTTTTATTCTGCAAAAGCGGGCTGTCAGAGCCATCTCTAATCTCAGCAGTCGCGAGTCTCTAAGAGAATTGTTTAAACAGATTAACATCTTGACGGTACCTTGTCAATACATATATGAAAACATTATGCATGTTCGAAAAAACCTTCATCTTTTTAATAAAATAAGTGACAGACATTGTGTTTATACTAGAAATAGGAACAAATTAGATCAGCCAAGATTCAGATTGTCAAAAGTTCATACTTCTTTTATGGGGTACTGTGTAAAATTTTATAATAAAATACCTCTTGATATTCTTCAACTAAATGAAAGACAATTTAAAACATGTATTAAACGCACACTGTGTAGACAAGCATATTATAAATTAGAAGACTACATCAATGATAAAAATGCTTGGCTAAATGCTGGTCCTGCTCCACAGGCAGTTTAGGGAATTTCCTAATTGGAGGAATGTTGTTTCCTACCCCTTTTTTTTATTGACATGAGTAACGAGTATCGTTATTATTATACACAAATATATATTTTAATTACTTTTTCGACATTTTAGAAACATTGTAAACCTTAGTTTTGTATAATTTAGCAGCATTATTTCAATTTTGTAAATGTGAGTACCATGGAGCCATATTTTAAGTAAATTATTATGTGTTTGACTTAAATGAGCATGGCGGTTGAGAGAATTGTCATGCTCACTCAAATGTCTCGCTGGTGGTGGCGCGTGTGTTGGGTCATTCGGCTCCCTCTAAAATGGTTGAGCTGAATGGTGCTGATTCACGCGTCATGTTCGTGAACGGGCGCTGTCAGTAGAGATTGGTCAACTCTTAACTGCCATGGTTTTTATCTTGATTATTTTTTTTATTTTGTATTTCTAGATTACCTTCATTGTTTTCACATATAGAAGCAACAAGAATAATGTAAGCAGTATTTTGTAAAAACCTGATTTTAAAAGAGTGTCCGTGGAGTTTCTTGCTCGTTCTTCTCCATAGAGACCTACCTACGTTTTGGAACGAGCAACTAGCTTCAACTTTCTGTCTAACTGACCGACTCCTTGACAATTCAAAAGTGCCTGTAAATGGTTTAATTGAAATAAATGCTTTGACTTTGACTTTGACTTTGATTCGAAATTCAAATCATTTATTTTAGACTATGATTGGTCGGCCATAAAAATTAAATGCCAAACTACTAACTAATAGAGACAGACGTCATTGGACAGACATAGTATTTTCAAATGAGATATATAAATGGTGTAAGGTAAAATATGTATGCTGAATTTGAACAACATGCCATTAGTGCAGTTGGCAACGATTTCCAACGTATAAATGTGTCTAGTTTCGCCATCAAACCTGTAAGAAAAACCTTGAAAGGATTTTTAGCTCTGCGAGGTGTATATCAGGCTGGTCATTAACTAGTTACTCTGTTGTATCGTCACTCAAGAAGACTGTGTTTTATTGTATGTTGACGATAGTAAAAACAGTTTTGGCCCGTAAACAAAAAAGTTCCTAACGTATTTTTTTATATATTGTTACTTATTGTAGGTGTAGGGTAGGTAGGTAGGTTGGTAGGTTGGTAGGTAGGTAGGTAGTGTAGGGTAGGTAGGTACGTAGTTTGTTAGTGTAGATTGTAATTTAGGGATAGGACAACGTCTGTCGGGTCAGCTTGTTACTTGTTAATTCTCCTGATCTTAAGTGATGATGCGGCCTAAGGTAGAGCACGGTTGCCTTGCACGCACACACACAGGGAACCACTCGAAAAAGACAGAAAGAGACCGCGCACAGTGCGCGTATATATGCCTGCTCATATAAAGATAAACTGAAAGTCAGAGAAAGGTACAAACAAAATCTTTATGGCCATTTTACATAGGATTAGATTATTTGAAATCCCTGACCCCTGAGCTAGTGTTAAACTAAATTACAGAGGCCAGTTCCTTTAGGTATTATAACAAGAAATTGAAACTTATCAAAATTACTCGTATGCAAACAAAAACGAAGGCAAAGTAAAATAATAATAATGACGCGCAAATAGGGACCATGTGTGTGTGTAGTGTAGAGTAGATGTGTATGTGTGATGAATGGGTGAATAACGGGCAGAAAGGGGGTACAACGCAAAAATTTTACGTGACGTACTTACATTTTCTACCGAATCACATCAACCGCATGCCGCGTCCAAAAATGCTACCACAAACACCGCATCTAAATCTTCTCAGATCTTGCCACATAATGCTTGTGGTCACGTATTGGTTAAAGGGTAGGGCGGGGTTGTTCGCGGATTATATCCGTAGCTCACAGCTCTAACGCGATGCTATATTAGTTAGCTGCTACAGGATTACTGCCTTACGGAGCTTAGTTTTCAAATCTATTTTGGGCACATAGGTCAGTTAGATTTTGGGGACAGTTTCAGAGTATCAAAAAGGATATACTGATATATGGAGTAAAATAAATGTTTGTTCAGTTTGAAATCTTGACAGTTCTATAAATGCAGAAGGTATTTCTAATTATATTCACATTTGGCCGCATTGATATTGGTTGGGTTCACCTGGTCTGATTGACTTAGTTAGGTGAAAGCGATGGTATTGTTTATATTAGGTATGCTAACTCAAAACTAGAATCCTACTAATAATGTTGAAAAAAATACATTATTTACAACAAAGTGTACATTTGTCAATAGTACGAATATTTACCATTTAAATATATTGCGACTAAAGGACTTACCAGAGAATGGGCAGTAGCGTTCTCTGTGCCTTTGTAACAACCATACTGCGATCGCCAACCCACCTGCTAAGCGTGGCCATTATGGCAAAACCCCCCCTTGGGGAGGCCTATGTCCAGCAGTGGACGTCTTTAGGCTGGTATTAATGAATGATGAATGAATATATTGCTTAAAAGTAAACTAAAACAAATATTTATGTAACCTGTGCAAGTTGTGATGGATTGGAATTACAATGTTTGGTATTACCGCCCGATTTTTTTCTAATTGGTTTATTGCGGCTATGGTATCACTGCGGTTAGAGATCGCCACCAAACCCTGCAGCTGTGATTAACTGCAGGATCTGCTTTGGGGCAATCTCCATTATTTCATCCGGAACCGATGCTCGAACTTTAAAACAACATTTCAATTATTTTGGGACAGTGAAATAAAGATGTACAGCTCACTATGAAGCAGCTTGTCTGGGAAAGTGCTACTGTAATACCTATTTCTGCCGCAAACCAGTGTTGCTGTTTCAGTTGAAGGTAAGAAGGAAAGAAGAAATTTGTTACTAGTAACAAAGTTGAAATGTCAGATTTGACCTTGAAATTGTAAATGTCTACAGGCAGCGATGATCGCTTTAGGTGGTCCGCCGGTTTGTTTGTCAACAATGCAGAAAATAAAAGTTTGACGTACATAATTGGGTATTACTGCAATACTACATTCAGTGTGAATCTTTGTATGTTTATAAAAATACCTTATTTTATTCCATTACAAACATGTGCAATATTTAACGATTACAAATCTCAATAAAAACATGCCACATTATAATCAACAGTTGTCTCAATACATTCGTACACCTGCGACCACAAAAAAAGGTCATATTCAATTAAATAGTGCTTTATCAAAATGAACATCACTCGCCAAAAAATGAAACGTTCATTGAAAATCATTGCAGCGTAAAAACACATCAGCTTACTGAACGAACGAAAATAATTAAATTATTTTATTTTATTTATTACTGCTACCGAAAAACCGATAAAACATAATCAGATCAAGGTTTTAATTCGATGAGAAAAAACAAATTAATAAAGTTTGTGTGTAGTCTGTGGGAATTCTGACAGTTGTGTGCGAGCGAGATGCAAGATAAAATAAGTTGGGATGACACAAGTGGCGAGGATTATGAAGGCTTATAAATGTGTTTTTTTAATGAAACGAGAGGAGTTTGCTCTAGTTTGAGGAAAAGGGCTGAAACTGGTTACTTTTAAAAATGTAAAATTTTTTAGAAATCATTGAATTATAAATACTACATCTTCATCATCTGCTTAGTTTTTTTTTTCTTAATTTTTTTGAGGTCAGCTCCCAGTCTAAGCAGATAGAGCAGAATACCAGTGTCTGGCCTTCACAACCCAATCACTGGATAACACGAAACCACTTGTTAAGACAGGTTGTCAGACTTTTTGGCTTCAGACTATCCAAAATGACTGCCTGACTGATTGTCTAGGATTGACAACCGGGACCGGGGTTTTAAATGCTTTTCGAGGAAAATATTTAATAAATGAATTAATAAGTATTATTCAAAGATAGAGAACTGCTACTGTAATTATTTATTCTAGCATTTCATCCGTCTGACATTATTTCAACTGTTTTTCCTTAAGATGTAAGGTTATATCAAATAGACGACGGAAAAATCACAATAAGCTGCTTATCGTGATCGTCTTCAAACCAGCCACTTATCAATCTCACTCACACATTCAACCTGATCACTTAAACCTTTCTCTAGGCTAGCAGACCATTCAACGTGCTATCGATCTCCAATCAGTTGTGAGCCGAAAAAGCGGTTTATCACTTGGCAACTAAACCCGCTTGATCGAGTTAAGCTCCAAGATTCGAACAATTGGCGAAGCGTCGTTGTCGTCCCGCATTCGTTTGCAGCACGTGACGCGGGTGCTAAACAGAATGTACGAAGTATACAAAGTTGGCGGTTGGGAGATGTTTAGGGCGTAAGAGACGGGGACGATGCGACTTTTAATAGGCACAATGCTCCAACGGAAGAAGAGCATTCTGAAAAATTACATAAAGTTGACCATGATGTAGACCCATTCCATGTTGATGTTTCTGGAGATGATGTAGCAATAAATAATAATCTAGCGAAAACGTAAGGTAAAAATCGCAACGGGGAAGTGTAAGATTCACCAAAGACTAAGGTGTTAGAGTAAGATTTTCAAGAGCAAATAAGAGCTGTCATAACATGCTCATTCACTTCTAAGGAGCATTAGTTCGTTTGTCGATGCACCCAGAAACTTCCCTTTGTCAATCCAAAAAAAACAAAACCGGACGAGTGCGAGCGTGACTCGCTTACCGAAGGTTCCGTGCAAATTTGTAGGTACATATCCATACTAATATTATAAATGAGAAAGTATCTGTCTGTTGCGCTTCCACGATGAAACGGCTGAACCGATTTTGATGAAATTTGGTATGAAAATGGCTTGAACCTTGGGAAAGCACATAGATAGGGTACTTTTTAATTCGGGACTTTATCGGCACCTGCGATACCCGACAGTCACACGGACCAAATCGCGGACAAAAGCTCGTTATAAATAAATAATATATTTTCTACGATTTAATTACAAATGTACAGTTTTCAGACTTTTCTTTGTATTTATAGAATAAGACGATATTATTTGCCAAATTTCATAGTTGTCTAGGTCAACGGAAAGTGCCCTATAAATTTTAATTCCTTTGAGAGTGTCGAAATATACGTTTTTTGCAACATCAACGGCCGTACCTTTTTTTCACGTTAACTTAGAAGTTTGATTTTCTCACAGCATCAAGGGACTGTAGACATAAGTATATGGTTTTAATTTCAACTCGATACCTCTACGCGTTCCCGAGATAAAGGATCTTGAAAGACAGACGGACAACAAAGTGATCCTACAAGGGTTTCTTTTCTTTCCTTTTGAGGTACGAAACCCTAAAAATCAAATAATTTCTTGTATTTTCCTGCGTAGAATGTAAAAGTCCCAAACACTCGAGCGGCTCACTACAAACTCGTGGAGTGTCTCTAACAACCGGCCGCGGACCCGCAAATACGGATTTACTTAAGTTTGTCCATTTTATCCACTTTGTTCGCTAAACTATTATGATAATCGGCTCCAGTGGCTAGCAGTTTGGTTATTATTTTCGGCGTATTTATGGAAGAGAATACCATGACAGTTTAGAGTTAGGTTATGGTGGATTTTCATATGATCGTGATTTTTCTGAGTAGAAAAGGTTGATATTATAGTTTTCTATACTGACTCGTGTCAGTACAGCACCGAAGCACGTTGTAGGTATTCGCTTTTGAATTTGTATTTCCTTTTTTGGCTTCACTCTCAGTGTTCCGCGCGGTCTATCTGCCTTTTGTTTCATAATCTGAGCTTCCCGATATATTATAGTACTGTGCACAATAACAGGCGGGTCGGATGAGTTTTATAATACGTATCTAATTATATTGGTTCCAAACAGAATTCAAGGTTTTGACAACGCAAATTCGTTACGTTCACTACAAATTTTTCATGTAAATGTGAAATATTCCAACAAAGTCAAAGCTTTCCGTAAAATAAGTAAACCTTTGATATTTTTATTGATTGCTCCACCTTTAGAGGCTCATTATACTTCGAAATTCAGCGGAAAGGCGAGTCAACCCGTCAAATTTGAATTTCCGTACCGCAAATTAAGAGAAGGATAGGTGATGTTCTTTCAAGGGGAGTAAGCGAAATAGAAAATGTTATTCGGAATAAAAATGTGACTGACGAATTCAGCTACTTACATATTTTTGCGCCATCAAAAGGAGTCGATGGTTCTCGAATAATTTTGAATTGAGAATACGCTTTGGCGCCAAACGCCTTTTGTGCAATCAATATTCAATGTTGGCAACACTGCTCTTCCAAGTTTGAATTTGAAATCAATCATTTGAATTTTCAAGCGAAGACGTTTCGTGTGAAAATTGGTTGGCAATGTAAACAGGGTCAAAGGTTTTAGTAAAAACTAATATTTAATAAGATGCTAAGAGGGATATCTACATAATTACCAATGGGTATAATATATTTTGATCAGAGAAAAAATACCTTTATATAAGTCTGTAATGTAATAGGGTATTTTACTCTATACGAGAAAAAATCTATAAATATGTCATTGAGACAGTTTAGGCATAAAGCAGTCGGAAAATGTAAGCTTTAGTTCATAAAAAAACAAAACAATTTTTTAAATTCAATTCAATGTTTTCAGTATTATTAATCTGTTATAAAACACCATGAAATAGAAGCGGCCATGGTATTACGCCGTACGGCTGTGTAAACAAAAAATTGACAACTGTCAGTCAACCGATTGGCGTAATAAAGGCTTTGTACTTTTATTATTTTCGTAACCATCGTAATTTATTAATGATGTCAGTTCGTTTTGTATCAAATGAGCTCATATTAAATATGAAAATTGTAAATTTAATTATTTTTAAATGACACCTATTACAAAATATATTATGCTTTTAATTATTTTTAAATGATATACAATTATCATATTTAATATGAGCTCACTTGATACAAAACGAACTGACGTCATTTACGCTGAGCAATATGGCGTCCAGTAAGAGGAGTTTTAATCACAATAGACCAACTCTGGTCGCAGTGATATCACAGCCGCAAAAAGCAAATAAAAAAAAAGAGGAGTTTTCGTCAAACTACGCGCGAAATTTGAAAATTTAAAATTTAAATGCATTTTTGTGACACTTATCGATTGAATAAAAATTCTGTTTTTTGTTTTGGTGGCATATTAGCTCTACAGAATTTCATTGAGCACCTTTTCAAAAATGGGTGTATTACCCTATTGCTACTTGTGGTTATTTTTTTAAGAGTGCATTCTATATAACATAATAATATAATTCATTCAGTAATAATAATACACGTTTATTCAGAATA
Organism: Charanyca ferruginea; assembly: GCA_947361185.1. Lineage (NCBI taxonomy): Eukaryota > Metazoa > Arthropoda > Insecta > Lepidoptera > Noctuidae > Charanyca > Charanyca ferruginea. The sequence continues at coordinate 27,570,505 of OX376061.1, read as the reverse complement.
ACATAATTGTATACAAATCAAAATAATAAAATTATTTACAATTCTAGGAAAAAGACAGGGAGCTCAAAGGGCATCAAAAAACTCGTCCACATCGCTGTCAACGGGACACGTGCCCAACAGGCTGGCAGCATTGCCACAAATAATAATAATTAAGTATTATGTCAACTCTATCAACACTTTTGCTGCAACTTTTTTTTTAGTGAAAAGCTTTGCTGTCGGTCTTTCTCATATGAGTGTCTAACGTGCTCTTGTTCATGTATTTCTCATCATTATCATCATCATCATCAGGCGCAAGACCCACTGTTGAACTAAGGCCTCCCACATAAGAGGGCTTTTGCCATAATCCCTACGCTTAGCAGGCGTCTTGGGGATCGCAGTGAAATTATTAAGTACACGGAAGTCGCTGCTGTCCGACTCCCGGATTTTCCCTTAGCCGGCTTCTACGACACCCTCGGGATGAAATGGGTGGGTGCTATTCTAGCCCGGACACCCCACGGGGTCATATTTTCATGTATTTCTACATTTACAATAAGATAAAGTAAAAAGAACATATTTTATAATATGCTAATACACCCAGAGCTAGTCAAATCATGAAGCTCTAGGATTTTAGAAATTGTATTGATATTTAGCATTGGAATGGCTTCAAACTGATTATTGTTAAATTATTTCAATCATCGGATTATCTACCAAATTAATTAAATAGACAAGTCGAACACTTGATTCTGTGTCATAGAAAAGTTCCTCCATATCCGTCCTCACCTCTTATGACCTTGCCATCGTTTAGTTCGTGTGTGGGGGGTTAATAAATGTAGGGACTTAGGGTCTACCATAATACAGTTTATACTAGTACGGGAGACAGAGTGACATTAGTTCCGTATAAACTAACAACCAATATTATGTATTCCATAAATTCGACTTAACTTAATTTAGTTCACTTAATTAATTAATTAATGTTAATTAATTAATGTTAATTAATTAATGTCAATTAATTAATGTTAATTAATTAATGTTAAATACTTAACTTAATTTAGACTTAGCTTATATTAGGATGGGCAGCAGCGTCCTTTTGAGTACTCTAACACCTCCTGCGATCGCCAACATGCATCGGCTAAGCATGACGATCACGGCTGAACCTCTTCTTGGGAGAGACCTATGCCCAGCAGTGGGCGTCTAAAGGTTGACATGACGATGACATTCTTTCATAAAACTTTAATAGAAAAAGTTAGATTCATTAATAGGCAAATAAAAGAAAGCTTTTATTTGCCCATAGTACAGGGTCTCCCTAGTTTGGGGTCAGATGGCCGTGTGTGAAATGTCCCCACATATTATCATTTTTTTTTTTTATCATGAACTCGCTAACATTAAAAATGAGACAATTTTCAAATTAGAAACACGACTGTCTTTTTGGTTTAATTGTATACGATAAGTATTAGGTACCAAGTATTATTAAGTATCACCCATTTATATAAATAGAGCCTTCTTCCTTATTGGTACCTGGCTGGAGGCCCTAAAATAAGGCACCACAAGTAAGTCCGGTTAATCAGCCGACAACCTTCTAGGTTGACCTGCGAGATGCCATTTCGAAAGAAGAAAATGTCGGTACGCTTGGCATAGAGGCCGTGGTCATCATTTTGCAATAAGAGTAAGAAAAAACCTTAAAGTAACACAAATATTATATGCGAAACGAGTAGGTACAGAGCACATCAAGCTACTACAATCTGTCAAAATTATTTGATAGATTTTCAACTTTATTATAAAAGCATAAGGTTCAAATTTAATTGGGAAAATTTGACAGTTAGGTATGGCTTGATGTGCTGTCGTCTGTACTTTGCGTGGGGGTACGATGCGATAATATCGAAAGCCAAATAATCGAATATCAATTTATCGACCGCTATAAATCGAACGCTTAATTACTCGAACGTTCATAATATCGAATGGTTAATAAATCGAACATTCAATTTATCGTTCACTGAATAGATGTGCCCTGGGCCCTCTGAGCTTCAACTGTCATACTTATAACAACAAAATTTCATTCAACTTCCCAATACACTGCCATCTATTCTCACAGAACCACAGCTAGCTCTTAGGTTGGTACTAAGTATGAACAAAGACCTAAAATAGTGCGGTCCACCCTTTTGAAACAGCCCCTCGTAACTCGTAGTACGTTCACCCCAAAAACAGTAGATAGCGTTGTTCACAAAAATTACCAAAGCGACATCTATCGAGTTCTTGCTGAACTACATTACTGAAACTGTGAATAGCGCCATCTAGTGATGATATTAGAAAATACAAACGTTGTACTGTTCTGAACTTTTCATTGGAGCTTTCTGTACTGAGATACAAAAAGCTTTCTTTGTGGGGTTCAGAGCTCTGAGATTTTGTAGATGCTTCAACATAGATGGCGCAGTGAGTCTTGATGTAAGGTTGCTTAATTTAGAATAGCTTTTGGTCGTTGTGAATTAGTCCCATTTAGAAGTTAAATGTGTCATGGTCCCAGTATTTAAACGATAGTGTCGGTTTCTAAATGTTTTTATGTAATGTTAACTATTTTTGGATTTTGCATAAAAATTCAAATCAAATGTCCACAAAAGAATACAGACAAGATAAAATTTTCAAATCATAAACAAGTGTGTTTTATTTATTGATTATGAATTTCGTTATTGGATTAACTAATTCAGTAGTAATGCGATTATTGTATTAAGAAGTAGGTAACTTGTTATCTATAAGTTAAATCTTTAAGTATCTGTGGTATGTTACGAAATTGATGCTTACATATTAGGTAATAAGATCGTGTCTGTTGCGTCCGTTACTTGCGACATACTAAGACCTAATTTTACTCCAATTAACAACCTTCTCACGCTAATTTTTCTCTCAACACATTAAAAAACTTCTGTTTGCTATTCAATTGTTTCAATTTCTAGTCTGATTAGAACAAAAAATTAAAGGAGGAAACGTAATTAATATTAATTGGTACGCATCCTATGGTCCCGTATGGCCCATACAATGTATCACCATGATGTATGGGGTAGCTTCATTCTTCAGTAACCCGCGGGCTGCCGCGACGCGCGCACGTTCATTTCGACTCGTTCGTTTTACAAAACAAAAACATCGCGATAAACATTGAATGAAGTTTAAGTGAATTTTTGATTAGTGATGATTTTGAAAAGGACTTTGAGGATTTGGTTCGTTGTTGTCGTGTGTTGTAGAAGTGTCATGAATGGAGGTGAGATCTTGTCATTCATAAATATTTATCAGATTATATAAATGTGTTTGATATAGGTACTGGTCATTTTGTTTTTAAGGGGAGCTTTTTGTATCAACCCTTTGACCGTTTATAACGTCATACGTGAGGGGGTGATTATAGAATCGCAGCTGTTTAAATACAATAGTCTGTAAATTACCTCTTTAACGATGTTTTATTTAATAAAAAACCGTGAAAAACTTAGAAAGCACTCTTTTGGCGCTTAAAACACTTTAGAATAAATGCTCTACACGTCTAAGTACCAACTCTCAAGTATGAGTTCGGTCCGTAGAAGGGTGACCATCCAGCTCATACTGAAATCTCTCCTTGGAAAGTACAAAAAGCTGTTGGTCCCGGCTGTCATTCGTAGATCTTTGACAGTCGTTTTGGGTAGTCAGAAGCCAGTCTAACAATCAGTCTTACCAGGATGTATCGTGTTTCCTAGTAACAGGGTTGTGGAGATCAAACAGGTACTTACTCGTTAGGACCCAGTCTGAACATAGTTGGAAAAAGGGTACGCAAATGATAACATCTAAGTACCAAAAGCCTCGTATTATTACGCTTTTCGCACCAGAATAATCATTCATTAGTACAAATCTGATTGGTTATTAAGGACTCTATTGCTTCAAATGCTATAGATAAAGTAGCAACTTTTCTACTGTGATCTATTTATAAGATGAAGAGCTCTATTAAAACACGAACATATCTAATCATCCATGAACGGACGTCTAAGTGTAGCTAACACAAGCTATTGAGAACAGTAGCCATAAGATTATGACCACTAATTGAATCGATTACCACTTGAACTCATCCAATTACAACGTGAAGGATGTATGCTTCAATTATAACTGTAATGACGAGGCAGAGATCGTTTACGAATACATCCTTTGTGTAATTCGTAGTTTTTATTTTAAAGTATCTATGGTAACCATACTAATTTTTGAAATACTAGACAATAACAAACTGATTGCTAATTAAACTACTTATTATATACATTATATTTAATTCTTGCTATGGTTCACACACTAGTTCATAGTTTGTTGAAATGTAATGTGAGTGGTTGTCTACTTTTTCAATATTTGTAAATAATGTTATGTGAACACTATGTATCTATGTATACAACTTAACTGTCATTCTTTATCTTATAAAACTTTGTACATACTTCAACATAGTGTTGCCACCGACTTCCGAAATTAAAGTCATGTGTGTTCTGTGCTAAAGTTATTTATCACTTTATAGTTTTTGAAAAAACTTGAAGACTTTTGTTTGTAAAAAAAGCTTTTTAATCGAATTGAGTCGAATTGAGAACCTTCTTCTTTTTTGAAGTCCGTTGAAAAAAAAAAACCATTAGAGATAATTTAGAGATACAGCCCGCAGATCCAAAAGCTGAATACGATACTTGTCATAGTTACAACGAATCTCTGGGAGATAAAGGCCTGATCCCCTCGTTGACAAGATTTGTAATTTGAGTAGGCTATTGTGAAGATTGCAGCTGCCCATCCACCTGCATGATACTCTTATTTCATGAATAGAGTGGTGTACACTATAGTACTTATCTTGTTCTCGTTGTTCAATTTGAAGTTCCTCTGACAGCTTTTTAAGATTTTAGTTTCAAAGTTTACAGTCGCTATTAGAACTATAAAGTCAATTAAATTTTGGGAGTGAAGGTAAATTTCACCAAACTTTTATACCTGGAATAAGTTTTTATTCGTAGAATAAAGTAGGAGTTAGACAGTTTCTGTATTAATTAACTGTCAAAAATTCGTGGGTTAAGATTTATAATTGATATAAAAGTTTACAATTGGTGCCGTGTGGTGCCGGCCGCGAATAACACCACCCCTTTTCTACTCGTGGGTGTCGTAGAAGACGACAGAGGGAAATTGATCAGAGGATGGGCAGCAGCGTTCTTCTGAGTTCCATAACACCTACTGCGGTCGCCAACATGCATCGGCCAAGCAGGACGACTACGACTGAACCCCCGCTCGGCTCCCCGAGCGGGGGTTCAACATCATCATCATGTCAACCTTTAGACGCCTGCGCGAACATAGGGAGACCTATGTTCGCGCAGGCGTCTAAAGGTTGGCATGATGATGATGTTGATGATTAAAGTTTGGCAATATTCATCCTCAATAGCATAGTATTACTACATAAAATATAGAAATATTTATATAATAGCGCTAGTATTGCGAAGACTTGCCAGCTTGAGCTCGGACTTTATTCCCACACAGTACAAAATAAATCCTGTTGATCTGCAGTGACATCTCTATGTAAGACAGCGTATAGAAATAGAATATCTGAGTATATGATACATACTATATTAAGTTCGCGATTACTGTCGCTGTGGCCAAAATCAACTACATAGATGGTATTGTAAAGGTTGCACGCATTTAGCATGCTGTTACCCTTAACTACATGGCATCGTCAGAACATTTTGGAACCTTTTAGAAATGAGGCGGTGAGCGGCTAGAGTGGCCTATCTTTTCTAGACACAATTTATAATGTTTTGTGTCTGGAAAAATGGGCCACTCTGGCGATTACCGCCTCAAATGTAAGCGTAATTCGAATAGATTAGAACATAGCTGTTATTATATGACATATGAACTGACGTATTTGCCTCTTTCAGAGACAGACGTAGTATTATTAGTTTGTCTTATTATAGTGAATATTACAAGTTCATCATCATCATCATCATCAGCCAAAAGACGTCCACTGTTGAATATAGGCCTCCCCCATATAACGTCACAACGAGCCGCAAACTGCCGGTTGCATCCACCGGACAAGTTATTCAACGTTTAATTTATAATAGATATATCCCGTATACACTAGAACCTCTCATAGTATTATCATCACACACTAAGATCTTAATATTAAACAGCTTCACACATACTACAAGCATACACATCAAAGGGATCCTAATCGTAAATGAACTCAATCCAATGTGTCAACGACAAGAGCTCTTCGATTGATTACATTCACAGTACGTCGTTACCGATATGAATGAAAATATGGAATGTATCTCCTGCTTATTATTCCGCGCAAGTGTTTGTTCCGAGAGGAACGGGTTACTACGCGAGTAAACGATGGGTTGACATCCTGTCAGTATCAGCTCTAGTACTTAAATATGTTATGCATGGTATGTTACGGGTGATATGATTGGCGAGGAGAGTGGCGTAACAAGAATGTTATGGGCCGGACAAGTTACGTTTTATACTTTTATGTTCCTAGAAGACATGCTGTGCATAAGCGTTTGATACAGACAAGGCACCAGCATTAATCACCAGGATTGGCGATTTCAGATTTATGTTAAACTAGCTTTTGCCCACAACTTTGTCGGCGTAAATGTCGGTTATCGCGGATTAAAAAGTAGCCTACGTTCTTCCTCAGGGTTCAAGAATTTTTATAGGCACCAAATTTCATCAACATCTGTTCAGCCATTTCGTCTTGAAAACGTAACAGACCAACAAACAGACCTCACGATGTTTCCTAACTCTTAAGTTAAATGCTTGTGCTAGAGTCGGTTTACTGCTATAGTGCAATACCTGACAACTTCTTGCAATAATTTAGACTCCTTTCCTACCTTTCTTTTTTGTCTTCAGTGGCTCTTTAGCGTCAACCACACCGCCTTGGAACGGAACGGAAGAAAAGCTTTGCTGCACATGAATTCGTAGAATATTGTAGAATTCGATTCTCTGGACAGTTCGTTGGAAGACGAGCAATTAAATTTTCTTTTCCCTGCCCGTATCCCATGTTACTTGGGGTCGGCGCAACATGTTTTCTTCTTCCATTCCGTCCTGTCCAACGTCATGCTTTCTCTGACTCCCTTTTCATTCATATCATTCTTCACACAATCCACCCATCTTTTCTTTGGCCTTCCTCTCCCTCTCCATCCATTCAAATTAATATTCATAGCTCTTTTGGTCACATGAGTTTCGTCTCTTCTCTTCACATGCCCATACCAAGACAAACGATTCCGTTTCAACTTTTCTGTCACTGGCGCCACTTTCAAACTTCCTCTAATATATTAATTTCTCACCTTATCCATTCTAGTAACTCCACACATCCATCTCAACATTCTCATCTCCGTGCAATCTTTTTTCATCCATCTTCTTCACGACCCAACATTCCGATCCATACAGTACGACAGGTCTTATGGACTTGTAGATTTTCCCCTTTATCTTGAGGGGCATCCGTGGGTCACAAGTTGTTCCAGTGGCCTGTCGCCATTTCATCCATCCTGCTTTGATCCGGTGCGTTACGTCTCAGTCGAGCGATTAAATAATAATAATAAATAATAATAATAATATTTATTCACAAGCAAGATTACAAACTGAATTTAGGTAAACAATACTTTGAGCATTACATAAATAATGAACGATGGTACCTGTACTAATGTAAACATTGTATCACAAGTACCAGCGCCTTCCACAAAAGTAGCACAATTTGATGCATTTAACTATAAATAACAGGATACTGTGACAGGAGTAGTACAATAATCACTTCTTTTAGGGCAAAATAAAAGTTAAAAGAAATCAAAATTTAACATGCAAAAGGTCCTGAGACCTATAACTTGTTTGTGGGTGTGTGACGTGTTTGAGCCTTGAGGACTGTGTGGTATGTGGAGATGTGTGTGGGGCTGTGTGGTGTGTGGAGGTGTGTGTGGGGCTGTGTGCAGGTGTGAGTATGGGGCTGTCAAAACATCTCTGTTTACCAACATTTTTGTCAAAATTTTCGCTATAACAAGATTGCGACTAGATTTTGCGTGTTTTTAATTAGTAGAATTAGCTTTCATTTCTTTTTTATTTCTTAACTAAACAAAGTACAGAAACTTAATTTTGCAATGTGCACCAAATTAAATTCCGACGAATTCTGCGGTGGTGTGAATTGAGCCTTACGTTACATAAACTTGGGTTGTTTTTATAAAATTCAGTCTCTTATTGGTAGTTCAAAACTTCTTCTATTTCTTCCATAGTGTGCGTGTTGCGGGTTCGATTCCCGCCCAGGGTAAACATTTAGTGTGATGAGCACTTGTGTTTGCCTTGTGTCTGGGTGTAGTTTATCTATATATGTATGTTTTTAAAAATTAAAAAGAATGTATTTGTGTATGTATATCAGCTGTCTGACACCCATAGTACAGGGTCTCCCAAGTTTATGGTCAGATGGCCGTGTGTGTCCCCACAAATTATTATTATAGTCGAATGGAATATATTGTATGAGCTGTCCTTTGATCTCAATCCAAAGGGAAGCCTGATTTCACAGTATGAAGCTATTAGTGTGATAGATGCTGCTTATCCACTTCATATAATCCCTCAGTCACCACTTATGACGCCCTAGGTGGCGTTAAACCAAAGAGCGTACACAGGTTGAGGGGAAACCTTATGAAGGGTCACACTATTTGGATGAATAAATAGGTATATATATATCGAGTACGATTTCTTATTTCAAGGCCTTGTCCAAATACAAACTATATGGTGAAATCGAAACTTTACATGATGGAAACTTCTTGATGCTTTGAACAATAGCACAGTATTGCCTATAGTGAGTCGATCATTATTAATATTAACCTAAATTGGTGGAGTTTATCGAAAGCTCATGACAATTTCATTACATCTATGACTCTCTTTTGCCCTCAAAAGTCATAAGTAGTAATATTTTATTAACACCATCTAATTTGCCAAAGGTTATAAAACATTCTGACGTAATATCCTGTTTTCATAATCCATCACGGTTTAAAAGGAAGTTACGCAACAAGACGTACATGGAGTTAACATCCTAAATTTATTAAAACCAATTACAAGACGAGTTTCTTCCTCTGATTAACTGCAGTGGTGAAACGTTCTTGTCACTTTGGCGTTTGTATCAATGTGGACTTTATTAGTGTTGTGGTTATTGGTAACGTACTTTTATAACGTCCGTGTGGTGTCGGACGTAACCATCCTAATCTTCCCGTGGGTGTCGTAAGAGGCGACTACGGGACTTACCAGAGAATGGGCAGCAGCGTTCTCTGTGCCTTTGTACCAACCATACTGCGATCGCCAATCCGCCTGCCAAGCGTGGCGATTATGGCAAAAGCCCCCCTTGGGGAGGCCTATGTCCAGCAGTCGTCTAGACGTCTTTGGGCTGAAATTATGACTATTATAAATGCGGAGTATAAAACACGCATTACATAGCTGATAACTACGCGTCTTGCCTGTCAAACCAAGTAACATTAAGAACAAATTAATTCTGGGAAACGACTTTTACTGCCTGCCGCCTGGTAGGCAAAACGACCTAGCCCATCATTAGATGTTTAGTGTGTGTACTCTTTTTGTTTTTGCTTTGCGTCCACGTGTGGAGTAGTCGATAACTACTTGGATATTACAATACTGTTTCCACGAGAGCACTGCCGACAAACTGTGTAGCAGTTTGGCAGAAGACATGTGTATTTTGCTGTATAACTTTTCTTGAAAAAATTAAAAAGAAATACCGTTGGTGTGAAAAATCACTGTTCATGGTAGGGTCCAATGTTACGCATTGCAGTGCATGCAAAACATTGTACTTACGGGTACATGTAACAGTGTAGGGACGTAGGGTATTCAAAGTTTGATTAGAGCATTTAAAACTTGTTGTCGTTAAAACATGTTGGGACTTGGGGTTTCTAGGTTCGATCCAGAGCCAAATAATGGTCAGGAACTTTCGGCTTCATTAAGTTTCTTTTTGCATCCGTTATATTACTTATTAGACATTTCACGCGACTTCGTCCGCGTGAATTTTCCCTAGGATCTCTAATATTTGATAATGCAATATAGCCTATAGCACTCAGGGATAAAGTAACTTCCTGTTGGTGAAGATTTTTGAAATCAGATGAACTCAATCACAACAACTTACTTACAAACTAACAAATAAATGTTACCTCATTTATTTGTTAGTTTGTAAGTTGGTATAATATTAGTAGATTATAGAGTAGATTATAAGATTACTATAGTTTACAAGTTGCATTATCGCATCCTACTTTATTTACGAAAGTTTTCAATCAAAATAGGGTAGTTTACTCTATACGAGAAAAGATCTATAAATATGTTATTGAGACAGTTTAGGCATAAAGCAGTCGGAAAACATAAAAAAAAAATGTGCTTTTTTTTTGGTGGCATATTAGCACTACAAAATTTTAATGAGACACTTTTCAAAAATGGGTGTAATACCCTATTGCTAGCAAAATTATTCTATGTTTTTTTACTTAAGTAACACACAATACCAAGAATATTTCGCGATACATCAGTAGTTTTAGATACTACACAGCATATAAGTCCAAGTATCCATTATACAAGTTTTTAATTAAACCCGTAAGAACAGAGATCAGATTTAAAAGGAAGGATATATTTAATGTTCTTCCGATGCCAAGTTATCTTCTTGCTATAGATATGTGGCATGGTTTTACTAAAGTCATATTTTAGATGAACTTTATCGCTTCTGAACCATAAAGCTCTTCTCATAAAACTCCTGAAATCATAACTTATTTAATGGCTTTGTTTACCTCGTAAAGTACATCTTGAAACAGGTTGACATCACTCTACTAAAGTACCAATTACACTAACTTTTTAATAGTCGTCAACTTGTTTATTGGTTTATCATAAAATTACATTGTATAAGTGCTTCAATTACTATCTAAAAATAAGTCTTAAGACGAGCTGAACAACTGCTGCAACCAGTCACAGTTTTCAATTACAGGGTTGAGACACGCAACCGCGATTATTTTCATTACCTCATTTTAAAATCGTAAGTGGTTCGAAATTGTTATGGTAATCGGGATATTTTAAGTTGACGACATTGTGGGAGGGTCGACCTTCGAGTGCGTTCAGTTGGTGTATGACTCAAAGACCATTTGCTTGTATTTACTAGTAAAAAGGCTGCAAGTCTCAAGGAAACATACAGTACGGCCGACGTATCTTGGCGATTCTGAAGTTAGCTGTTTGGCAGCGCAATGGATTTTTTCTATCTAATCGGCTTACTTCAGCACCGCCAAGATACATTGGCCGTACTGTACATAGTTAGGTACCATCTTTCCATTTGCGACAAAACTTTTTATAACAGTTATCCTTTCGTAATCTTAGATACATTAAAGTCATTTACGTCTTTTTAATGTTATCAACTCTTCAAGATACACCTTATCAAAAACAGAAACAGTTTCACACAACGCTGAGTCACTATCTGCATAATCATTCAGATTCGTGGTTCGTTTCGATGCGTCCTCGGTTGCGCGGTTCAAATCACTTTAGTCGTACACTTCAGTCACCGTTCTGCCACAATGTGCGCACACCCTAACACTGTTTGTGGCAAGTCTGTGTACGATTATAACGCGTCGTTGATTTCTGTGTGTAACCGACCGTTTGGGATTGACAGGTGGTTAAGGAGATTGGGTCGGTTAGCGATAGCCGTTAGTGGTGATGGTGAATTTGGTGATGTTGTTCAAGTGTTGAAATATTAAAAATCTTATTATTGTTTGATTGTAGGGATATTAATAGTAAACAATAGTATTTAAAGTAATAAAATTTAGTAAACCAAAATGTTAATGTAACTATTGAGAATACTAGTACAATAGAATGAATTATACTAAACTATAAATAACTGTGCCGTGTGGTGCCAGCTGCGAATAGCACCACCCCATTTCTACTCGTGGGTGTCGTAGAAGGCGACAGAGGGATATTGACCAGAAGATGGGCAGCAGCGTCTTCCTGAGTAAAATAACACCTACTGCGATCGCCAACATGCATCGGCCAAGCATGGCGATTACGGATAAACCCTCCTTGGGGGAGACCTATGCCCAGCAATGGGCTTCTAAAGGTTGACATAATGATGATGATGACGATAAATAACTATTAGTTAATTTTGGTTACTGGAGATCAATAAACTGCTAGTGATCATTTAATAAGTTTCTATATAAAAAATCATCATTCATAAAAAACCATTCAATATCAAAACGGTATTTTATTAATACATTTTCCCTTTAATATTATGTCTTTGACTTCATGAATCATCTATGGGCATCCTTGATTACGCCAATATCTAGTCTATTTTCATAGCACAGATATGCACGCTTAAATATTTATGATCTTAGTTAAAACATGCAGTAGTACCGACTGAGCTTACTCGCTGTTATCTTAACTATTTATCAACGAAAAGACGGCTACCTGATGCGAGCTAAATGCTCTTTTTGAAATACCGTCAGTAATCTTAAATGTTGTAGTATGTTTTACAGATTCTGCCTCGAAGAATATCTAAAAGTTAATGTTTAGAATTTGGTCATTATTTCGAGTGCTATTACCATCAATATATTTCATGATATGGCGTTTGAAAGAGCGGTGCGTGATTATGGTAGTATAGGAAACATCTTTGAATTTTAATGTAACTGTATTAAAATGGGGTACACTACATAAATACGAAAAACTTTATTCCGAAAGTCAGAAATAGGAATTTCAAAATACCGATTTTAATAATTCCGAATAGTTCAAAATTCCTAATATGGCAACTCCGATTTATCATTCATCCTATTTTTATAATACTAAAATTTCAAAATTCCGAACGTTTATAATTACTATTCTCAAAATACCGAGTTTCAAAAGATCGAATAACAAAAAGTCCGACATAATGAAAATTCCGAACATCAAAAATACGAATTCCAATTATTAAAATTCCGATTATCTTTATCGTTATCGTGCAATCGTTTATCGTGCAAGCAAGCATGCATCATGCAAGTAAGCATGCAGCGTGCAAGCAAGCATGCAGCATGCAAGCAAGCAAGCATGCATCATGCAAGCGAGCATGCAAGCGAACATGCAACATGCAGCAGGCATTTTTTCTGTCACGGCTACGGCGTTGCGGGGCTCCGGCGGTACCACGTGAGCTTATCGTCGCAGATGGTATTCACGCTCACCACCGCAGCTTCGGCTTACTGGCCGGCTTTGCCGGCCAGCCTCAGCCGCGGCGGCGGGCGTTAAAACCACCTGCTCCTCAGCTTGCTGGCCGCCTCGCCCCTCCGCGCCTACGCGAATTTAAATTACACTCTAGGGTTAGGGCAGACAAGACTACGTGGAGTCGGTTTCACAGCAATTCGTTTCTGTCATTAACTTTTGTAGCACAACATATTGACTTTTTAAGATTATTTTTGTTATTGTCTTTCTTTTTATACCTATATATTTTTGTTGAAATAAATTCCATAGAAAAATACACCGAATAAACAATATTTGTTAAAAAGTAATTCTACTGTTTGATAAGTTTGTTAAACAAAAAAATTTGATTAAAAATTCTTTGAATTGTGTAATATGTTTCATTCAAGTAAATAGTCTTTGAAACAATAATAGTCGAAATAAAAATACAAGAACCAAATATTATATGAAACATTTTCTGGGAAACGAAATTCTATGAAATTTCTGTCTGCGAAACAAGGGGACACCATTTTGAATATATATGCGTAGCTGAATTGAACCAGAATCCTAATTTTAACAGTTTAATCGAAAAATTTAAATTCGGTATTTCGTTTTTCGGACCGAGAACTCATCGAGCATTTGATTCTTCGAACATATGAAAATCGGAAAACAAACAAATCGGATTTACGACATTCGGTAAAATAACTTTCGTGATTTTAAATAATAGAGATTATAATTTTTAGGTATTATGAAATTCGGACTTATGAAAATCGGAATATCGAAATTCGGAATAAAATATTTCGGAATATTTGGGTGTTCCCATTAAAATGAACTGTATAAACTACACTGAAATAATAGTAACAACAATCCATGAATAATTACATACTAACTTTGTGTTTTGTTTCAGACCCAGAAAAAACAACAAAAGAAATGAGACCTGAATATATACATCCAGATGGCCTGTTGAACTTCGATCCATATCTCTCTGACTTTAAAACAGAAGCTGAAGAAGAAGATGACTATATTCCATTACCAGAAAACGATGAAACAATAGATGGACTACCAATATTCCAATTAGAACCTAAAAATTCTTACGTTCTAAGGAATAGACCAGCAAACTTACTTTGTCGGGCAGCGAATGCTCTCCAAGTTTATTTCAAGTGTAATGATATACGGTCTGATAAAACTGTTCAGTTAGAACACGTGGATCCTCACAGCGGTGTGAGAGTTGTTGAAGCAGAACTCAATGTTACTAGAAATGAACTAGATGATGGAGTTAATACCAAGTATAGCTGCGAATGTTACGCGTGGAACAGTAAAGGCAGGATAAGAAGTCAGGGTGTTTTGATTGAATTTGCTTGTAAGTACATGGTGGATAATTTAATTTACAATATTTACACACTAATGAGTTAAAAGAACAGAGGAGAGGCCTTTTCCCTGCTGTGGGAAGATCCAGGCTGAAAATAATAAAAAATAATAATAATGAAATGCGTAACAAGGTACAGAACTTAACAATAATCCATACTTCATACTTAATATTATAAATGCGAAAGTAACTCTGTCTCTTATGTTTTCACAATGAAACGGCTGAACTGATTTTAATCAAATTTGGTATGAACATAGCTTGGATCCTAAGGAAGGACATAGGCTACGTTTTAATCCGTGACTTTGGCTGCCTTCGCAATAACCGATATTCACGCGGACGTAGTCGCAGCCAAAAGTTAGTAAAAAATAAAAATATACACACGCAGTGAGGTAATCCATTTTTCTTAATCTATAATAATAGATTGAGAAAAATTGATTAACATTTATACACAAAAGGGGGTTGCTCATAGGACACCAACATATACAGATGTCTGTACATGGTTCAAGTTACTTATCCTATCTATTGTTGCAATTACTGTTGTTTTTCACAACCTTTACTGCATTCTCCACTAAAATCAATATTCTTTAAAACGTCAGAAATCAGATTTCTGCAATTATTGCATGATTTGTCAGTATTTATCTACACACAGGTAAATTAATTATACTGCATTTTTTTTTGTGAAAACAAGCGTAGGTATATCACTTAAAATCTATGCTCCTAACATAGTTAGGTTTGTAACCTAACCCGCTCGTATGCACCATTCCCAATGTCGTTTGGCGAACTCTCCCACCAAGAAGTGTTTTTCTTAGCCAACTGGGTCTACGTGCCAAGTTAGCTGTAAACTTTGGAACTGAACTTTAGTGCATTGTTTTCCAAGTTAAACTCTGGGGGACACAAAGTTAAAAACTAAAAAGTGCCATTTGGAATTTAAAATTCTACGTAGCCGTTAGACCCAAATGGAAAGCAAGCATAAATCAAACGCAAGCTTATAATTACACAGTAAGTATTTAAAAAATGGGGTAGGCAATAATTAATTTTTAGCAAAAAGATAATTAATGATATTTATAGCTTGGTAACCTATTATCTAGCTTAGAATTGGTACCTTCTGCTAAATAAGCGATAAAATCTACGTTCATCGTACTATAGCGAGTTTAGAATTTTATACAGTCTAATTTAGCCTTTAGGGATACCATTTTTACAGCACATAAAACGTTATCAGCAAAATATTGTATCTCCCAGGGTGCGATGAATTTGGGAGCACACAAAATTATAATTGATCACAGTTGTCATAAACAAATTTTGTTTAAATAATATAATTGATATAATTGATCACAGATTGATTGATTGTTAAAATAATATAATTGATCACAGTTATCATAAACAAATTTTGTTTATTTTTTAATTAAAAATAAACATTTAATGTTTTTTGTTTCTTCTTTACAAATACTCACCGTTAACCAGAGCATGCCCTTTCTCATAAATATTCCCCATCCAACAGGTAAAATTAAAAACTTTACGATCGTCATAAGTAGAACTAAGAGCCGTGCCGCATTCAGTTTTGTTTTCATTAATATATTTTGTTTCCAAAAGTTAATAGTTTCCGCTGCTTAACGATGTTCTCGTTAAACTTATTAACATTCGAACGTTTCTATTATTTAGTAAACGATACGCCTGGAGCAGTTTTAAGATCAACATTTTTTTTAATTATGCTAATGAGAAGGTTTATCAATTTTATAGAAATGTTCGGGTATTGAAAGTTATGACATAATCATAGTGCCAGAGGCAGAGTTATACCCATTGGTCTAACTGTAAAGCATGCTGGTCCGTTAATAGGAATCTGACAGATATTGTTAAATATAATAGAATAAATAATTAATTATTTTAAACGAAGTAAACATTGGCTGACGCAAAATTGAATCTTGAATATATTAGGTCCTTACATATGAAATTGCCGATACTTAATACTGGCAACTTTGAAATCAAATATTTTGTGTTTGATTAGGAATTCCAAATTCAAAATTATTTCAAAATAAAGCCTAAAGAATATTGTTTTAAAATTCGTGTTTCATTTGTTTTATCGTCATTTGTTTGGGCTTGAAAATTGCTATTGCAACAACAATGGAGAAATTAAAAATTCGCGATATTTACGAATATGAGTTCTACCGTGGCACCAGTGCAGCAGAAACGGCTCGAAGGATTAACGACGTGTACGGGCCAAGCACCGCTATCGAACGAATGGTGCGTTTTTGGTTTCAACGTTTCCGTTCTGGAAATTTTGATTTACAAAATGAGCCTCGTGGACGACCGGATACTCAAGTGAATAATGAAGAATTAAAGGCGATAGTTGAAGCGGATCCATCTCAAACCACTTCTGAATTAGCAGCAGCCTTTGGAGTAAGTGACAAAACAATCACTATCCATTTGCGTCAAATTGGAAAAGTAAAAAAGCTCGAAAAGTGGGTACCGTACGAATTGACTGAAACACACCAACAAACACGCGTCGGTTGCTGCGCTTCCTTGCTCAATCGTCACAATAATCAGGGAATTTTAAATCGTATTGTCACTTGTGATGAGAAGTGGATCGTGTACGATAATCGCAAGCAATCATCACAATGGCTTAACCCTGGAAAACTGGCAAAACCTTGCCCCAAGCGAAAACTGACCAAAAAGAAGATTCTAGTTAGTGTTTGGTGGTCCTGTGCTGGTGTCATCCACTACAGCTTCATGAGATCAGGCCAAACGATTACTGCAGACATGTATTGTCAACAGTTGCAAACAATGATGGAAAAGCTCACCATTAAACAACCGAGATTGGTCAATTGCTCTAGCCCATTGCTCCTTCAGGATAACGCTCGACCACATACTGCACATCAGACGGTCGCCAAGTTAGAGGAGCTGCGACTGGAAACTCTGCGTCACCCACCATACTCTCCAGATCTTGCCCCAAACGATTACCATTTATTCCGAAATTTGGACAACTTTTTACAAGGAAAAAAAAATCAATTCTGATGAGGCAGTTTAAACAGCCTTCAAGCAGTTCATCGATTCTCGCTCCCAGGATTTTTTTACCAAAGGGATCAATGAGCTCCCGATAAAATGGCGAAAGTGTATCGATAACAATGGTACATACTTCGATTGACTAAATATATAATTTCTTTTAAAATTTTATTTTTAATTTTTTGATACCGAGCGGCAATTTCATATGTAAAGACCTAATAGGTCGGTCCGTGGATGGGAGACCATTCATTGCATACCGAGACCCATCCGTGTCTCGGAAAGCACGTAAAACCTTTAGTCCCAGCTGTCATTCATAGGTCTTTGACAGTCGTTATGGGTAGTAAGAAGCCAGAAAGTCTAACAACCAGTCTTACTAACGGGTGTTACCCAGTAACTGGAATCACATGCTAACACTAGACCAGCAAAACGACTTTATGTCAATACATACTACATCAAAGCCAAAGAACGAGTTATACGCAGCTGTGAGACTAATTTAATTTAATTTACCCTTCTTAGCCTTTTAAACAGTGAACTGAATTGCAAGTAGTCGCACGGGTTATTTCAAAGAAGACTCACATAACAGTATCGTGTTAGGTTTACAGGACAGGTTACGTCGCTTACTAGTACTTAAACTTGTTTTTGTCGCTTGGAGCTTGTGTTTATGTCTAACATTTTAGCACTACGTCTATTATAGACGATCTGTGTGCTAGCCGTGTTTATTACCCTGTCTTAGCTTGATGGAACTGTTATTGCGCTTATTTATATCAGTGCTTCATATTAGACATGACTGGCATGAGTTTGATCTATACCTTATAATTATAAAGCAACAGTTTTTCTTTAATATAAAATTGCACCTTATTCAACGAAATTATAAAACGAAGTTCATTCATGATAACTCCTTAATTAAATCTCTATGGTACTTAAAAAATAAAACAAAGAACAAACAAACGTAACACAAAACTCCGAGACGTAACGCATAAATTGTAACAATAAGGAGAAAGACGAAAATAAAGTGGAGTGCAGACAATTAAGGGACACGCCTATTGTCTAGAAATAAACACCCCACGCCACGACGCGACACGCCATGTTAACGAAAGAAATAATCACGAAATGACACTTCGGAAAGCTGAAATATTTTAACGACTTTATTACTTTTCAATGGAATTGAAGATGTGTAGGTTTGGACGCGTCTAAAGAAAGTAGGAGGCAGGGGAGAAAATAGAATGCTAGATATGGCAATAGAAATGAAGGTAAAGTTGAAGGAATAAAATAATATAACTGTTAGTTCTGCTGATGGAATGTGTCCGGAACAGGCCCGAAAGGGAGTCATTTTTGAGAGAATTAGATTTAAATAAGTTTGACGTGGGATTAATCCAATCAATTTTATCTCGAACCCACTTCAGAAGGTGCCAAAAAATTATGCCGTTTAATAACAGTCCTTGACCTATGACTCCCATATTTATCACCAAGTGTCTTACATAATTATTGTTCAACTGATTAGTATAGTTAAATATTTAAAGTGTTAAGTTTATATAATTTTAAGAGGCACGATGGGGTTGG
This sequence comes from Charanyca ferruginea, assembly GCA_947361185.1. NCBI lineage: Eukaryota > Metazoa > Arthropoda > Insecta > Lepidoptera > Noctuidae > Charanyca > Charanyca ferruginea. Next base: position 27,551,442 of record OX376061.1, on the reverse strand, counting down.
CATATATGTTTAGACAAAAACCCCAAAAAAAAATTAAGAGAAAAAAAAAAAACTGTTAGCTCTCAACGTTTGGAAATGAAAGAATTTTATTGCACAAATACCTACATAGAAGGAAGTGGAAACTTTAAACGAAGAGTGATAAGAAACGTCTTGAAAAAAGTGAAACTTCGATAAATAGTGACTCAAACTCAGTAAATGTACGCTTACTCTTAATTTCCAGACTGTTATATTATATCTTATCTTTTAATGATACAGCTCCAAGTTTGGTGTCCAAAATTTTTTACGACTATTTTTATTTTCATCCCTCGTTTTTTAAGAGGGTGAGTAACGGAACCATTATATGGAGGAAACATTATTTCCGCTCGTTAACTCGAGCACTTTGCACTTTGATGAATGCTCACTAGCTTTCTATTTGTGATACGAGGGTGGATCTACGTTTGTTCTAGTGAAAGTCTCGAACGAAAGTGGTTCGTCAGTTTTCTATTTGCTAATGATTTCACTTGACATAGAACTCCATGAAATACGAGATCTTGTAGTTTTCATGCTTGTGTTAGTTGTTAAGTGATCGATGATTTTCGTTGTGAAAGCGAATCAGTTTATCTTTTCCTGTATTAGAATTTGTACTGAATACAGTTTTACACACATTATAGATCTTCAAATTATCACACAGATGATTGGTTTTGAAGCCAGCCACATTATGAAAAGTAATACAATGTTTTATAAAATGAACTATTGTCCTACAGATATAAAAAAGCAATTCCTGCAGCACCCTCTATCATCTACGATTGAAGCTGGTAGAGGAGTGACCTTCAGATGTGTGCCCCCACCAGCTGCACCTTCACCAACCATAAAATGGACGAGAAATGGAGTTACGATTGAACCTACGGATGAAACTCTTGTTTTGCCAAAAGTTAGTTTACAGGTAAGGACTACGTTTTAGAGTGTTTACTGCAGGCTAAGACTAAACTATTATTGTTATAATTAACCTAACCCGGATTTCAGGCACAAAACATTTTATTCTTTGTAAATCAGTTCTTCCTCTTAGTGTTTTCATGATTACTATTTTATATTGTTGCGGCATCGAATCTGGCCATTTACACTGCGCTGTCAAAGGCAGGCATTTAATCTGTGGGGTCGAGTCTAATAGGTAAACAGTACTTAGACACTCAGATGAAGATTTTTTTATATCTTAGAATAAAAAAAAACAAATCTTGCGTTTGACCGCAACTCACCTGGGCCTCAAGTCTGCTATTACAATAGTGTCAGAGTGGTATATCATTGATTTCATAATTGTTTATTTTGACAAGTTTGGTAATCTGTTAATATAATGGCGTCATTATGACTTTCCAATGGTCAACCACTGACACGCCATTGAAAGAAATGATATTATACAATGGTAATCTCGTACAAAATGACAACTGAATGACTGACTTATGCGGTAATCTGCTAACATTTTGACAGTTCCTTTTATCAGTGACCTACCATTAGAACGTCATTGTGCAGTCATTGCTTTTAATTGGACCGACCAATGATTGACCATTATGAATTTAGCAGATTACGAACTATTAGCAAAATGACAATGGGATCGTGTTGGAATGACGAAATTATAAAAATACAGACTTGGCCCCCTGATCTTAAGTGATGATGCGGCCTAAGGTGGAGCACGATTACCTAGAATGAAGATTCCTTCATACATCCAGCAATCTTTGTAACGCTGTGTCTGTAATGCTAACTTGATTAGGCCATACAACTCTGTGATTTACCGACTGCTGGTCGAAAAATGTGAAGGTCATCCCTCTGCTACTTATACACCTATGCGGTACATCTGACATTCGAAAGTTGTTTATTTAGTAGTAGAAGTTTAAAATAATCTGAAGCAACAAATTGATCTAAGTTATGATTGTCTAGGACATGGCGAACTACACTTGTGTAGCAGAAAACATCGCAGGCCGGCGGGAGTCCGACGTCGCTGTTTTGTCTGTGTACGGTATGTTGATATAACTTTTATATTATTAGCTATTATATTATTAATGTCGGAGCCATTGTGGTCTTCTAACTTGTGTAATGCATTTTGTTATTAAACTGTAAAGAGCGCCCATCCCCATCGAACGAACTTCAACGCGAGCGTGATTGTCTCAATCACGCTCGCGATAACAACACAGGAAAATCAGCGCGCGAAAATTTCACAAAACTTGTTCCAAGGCTTCATACGTGTTTTTGAAAAAGCCTTACCAGTTTTTGATAAAAATGTTTATAATGTAGAATCACCATTACATGTGCAAGGTTTGTATGAAGCTCTTTTTTTTTATTACAAGCTTTTATTTAACTTCACTTTTGTATGTATGTTTACAAACCTTGCAAGGAAAATTTGAACCACTTCCAATAGACCGATTGAGCTGAAACTTGGTATACCTACGTAACTTGGATGACAATACAATAATATGGTACCATGGAACTGGTCTGATGATGAGGTTGGACGGTGACCATAGAAACTTCGGTTCTTGTGGATCGATTGAGCTGAAATTTGGTATGTCTTCGTAACTTCGGTAACAATACAAAAATAGGGTATCATGGAGCTGATCTGACGAAGAGTTGGAAGATGCCCATAGGAACTCCGATTCCTGTGTGATCAGCGATTAGTGTCATCAGTAGAAGTATGATACATAAACATATATTATCTATAACCAGTATATTAATATTCTTACGCGATCTAAAAGCTTGTCTATATGTAAAATATATGTTTATGTATCATACTTCTACTGATGACACTAATTGTATCGAACAGTTAAACTGAACATTTTTGTAGGTTGTTACTTATAAAGTTTAATAAACTACGAATTTTATGTATGTCTTAGTTTATTTTATTTTATTTTTCGTGCATAATAAAAGCTTGTTTTTAAAATATTTTTTACCGTTAATTTACTTTTTCAATGTATGAGTGCATTATGAACGGCCAAACTTCAGATAAAATTGTGCAAAATAGCTGATTTTCGGACGAGTTTACTGAATTTGTTTCTCAAAAAAGTTTATTTTTGGCTTCATACAAACCTAGATTTAAGCCACAAGATACCTGTGTGTTAAAGATATTTTTAAAATAATTTGTTAGAACGCCGTAATCGCGTACGAGCGTTTGTATGGGAAATATGACGGGATGGGCGCTCTTAAGTTGAAGTATCCATGTTGGCAAGGAAGTGGTTTTTGTCTTATGTTATCTGATATTATTTTGAAGATCAGTGTTCTTCTCTTGGTTTTGAAGGTGGTTTGAAACCAAAATGTTTATAGCCAATATGCATACATTTAAAGTATTTCGTTATTTGAAATTACTTTTACACAATATCGATTATAATTATTATCTCCACGATCGAGGGGTTAACGTCCACAATCGATTTGATTTGTACTGATAATTAAATGAAATAAAAAAAAACTTTTTTACAAAACAGACAACCGCCTTTAAAATCTAAAAAGTGATAAATAACTTTAGCACAGAACACACATATGACTTTAGTTTCGGAAGTCGATGGCAATACAAAACATCAAACAGAACAGACTTTAGTTCCGAAACTAAAGTCATGTGTGTTCTGTGCTAAAGTTATTTATCACTTTTTAGATTTTGAACGCGGTTGTCTTTTTTGTAAAAAAGTTTTTAATTTTAGCTTTTTAGTACCTCTTTATCATCCAAATCCATTAAGAAACGGCAACACAGTCATAATAGAGATTGAAAGTACAAAGTTGGAGAAGATTAAAACATCATCCACGTATATTTTTTTGCTTTCTGTCGATTTTTTCAAAAAGTGCTGAGTAGATTTCGATAAAATTTATATGGAACCACTCCTGAGGCATACCCTATCTATCAAAAAGAATTTTCAAAATCGCTTTACGTTTGCCGGAAAAATCGCGTATCAAATATACAAAGAAAAAAACACAACAATTGAAAACCTCCTTCTTTTTGAAGTCGGTTGAAAATGGTCGTGATGGCCCAGTTGTCGGGTTCGCCACCGGGCACGAGAAAGTACCAATGTGACTTTTTCAATTTAATATGTACACACAGCTCCAGAGAAATCTCACCCGGAGCGGGTGAGAAATCTCAGCCGGAGAGGGTGAGATTTCTCTGGAGCTGAGTGTACTGTCTAAGATTATTTTGGACACCACTGACTTCGGTGAAGGAAAACATCGTGGGCAAACCTGAACTTGAATGAATATAAGTATGAAATCGCCAATACACCTTGAGTAAGGGTGGCGATTAATGCTCGCGCCTTCTCTTTATGAGAAGAGGCCTTTGCCCTGCAGTGGGACAAATTATAGGCTGCTATTATGTTATTACAACAAAGAAAATTCGACTTTCATGTGCATGTTGCAAAAAATATCATGAACACTTATCATACAAAAATTTAAAAATAGGTATATACTTAAGAAGGAACTGAAAGCATTGCTAAACAAAATGAATTACCAAGAAACTGAACATCTCTTAAGTGTTCCAGAATAATACTTTGTGTAATAGTCCTAATCCCAAAATACCTATCACACACACACATACTGTCATCATACCATCACACATCTAACACATACACACCGACTTACATATACACTCTACACTTTACCGTTCACATATCTATCTACATACCTTGGCAATTTTACTTTTTTCTCTTATATTTTTGTATAAATTAGTATTAAGTTCTCAATTTTTCTTTTTTGTCATTTGAGTGTCCAAACTAAACGGGTTCCCCAGATGTAACGCGAGGGCTAACTGTTACTTATAGCACAGGTTCTACCTAGTTTAAGTGACAGTGATCACATAATTGTAACTATTATTGAAGCAATAAATGATTATTATTATTATTCACATTCATTTATTTTATATACATATTAAATTACATTTTTAAATATTCATATAAAAACAAAAACATTTAAAAATATAAAAAAATAGTACCTCACCGGTATCGGGAACAGGGTCCAAGCTACCGGCGGTCAGGGCTCCAGAGAGAGAAACCTCCTGACAATGCGGGCCGTGTCCAGAAGTACTGCCTTCTGAATCAAGCCCTTGATCCAGCCATCTAACGAGAGCCTCCTTAGATGTTGGTCGAGGCTCTTGGCAATTAAGCCATTGGCTGTAACAATTATCGGCACAATGATCGCTGAGTCCACATTCCACATGTCGACAACCTCATGGGCCAAGTCAAGATACTTTATCTGCTTGTCTTTCTCAGCCTTCATGAGGTTCTCGTCATGAGGAACAGCTATGTCAATAATCATTGCGCGCCTCTCCAATCGATCCACCACCACTATATCAGGCTTATTGGCTACAATAGTCCTGTCAGTGATGATGGATCGATCCCAGTACAATGTGACATTACCATTTTCAAGAACTGGATCGGGCACATACCTGTAGTATGGAACTTCTGATTCCACGAGGTTGTAATTCAAATTCAATAATTCATTAATTCAAATGCCTGTGCAAATACTCTTCGTTAGCAAGACGAGAACATCCAGAGATAATATGACGGATTGATTCACCCGGCCGGTGACATGCCCGACAAATGTCAACCGTGCCATCCTTCACAATAAATCTCCGGTAATTATTCGTCAAAATAACTTCGTCCATAATTGCACACACAAAACCTTCGGTTTCTCCAAATAGATCACCGAATCGTAGCCAGGATACGGACGCTAAGAAATCCACATCGGGCCCGTGTAGGGCCCGGAAAAAGCGTCCGTGAAGCTCCTTACTCTTCCAAACCTCCTCGCGATCATTAGTCTCAAGCACTACAGGCTTGCACCAGTTCTCTTTAGCCAAGGAGAGCGGGGTGAGGCCTTTGTCCACTGCAACTACATCTCGGTGCATCCCCACGTCGGCTCCTAGGAAATATTCCCTGAGACTGTATATCTCACGGTTGTGCAGTCTTAGCATTTAAGAAGCCACGACCTCCGCACTTCCGCGGGATATACAGTCTCATTACCGATGACCGTGGGTGATGCATCCGATACGCTGTCAACAATGTACGGACTCTCCTATCCAGGGCATCGAGTTCCGTTTGAGTCCATTTGAGTATGCCGAAAGAGTACATCATGACCGGCATGACCCACCCGTTGAAGGCGCGCACCTTATTTCCGCCTGACAAAAGACTATTTAATACTTTCTTCAGGCGGCCAAAGAAGCGCTCCTTCAACGATTGCTTCATGTCAGCAGCATTGATGCCCAATGCTTCCGCCATACCCAAATATTTGTAGGTCTCAATTGAAGAGAGGGATCTAAGGTTTATGGAATCCGAAAGCTGAACTCCCTCAGATTCCACAATCTCCCCTCGCTTGACATGCATGACCGCACATTTGTCCACGCCAAATTCCATCCTGATGGCGCTACTGAAGGTTTCTGTTACTTTCAGTAGCTCCATCAGCTGTGAACTGTTGGTAGCAAAGAGTTTTAGGTCATCCATGTAAAGGAGGTGAGATATTACCTGACCTCCTCTCTTCAATCTATAGCCTAGACTTGAATTCTCCAGCAGTGTGCTTAGAGGATTCAAGGCTAAGCAGAACCAAAGTGGACTCAAACTGTCGCCCTGAAATATACCCCGCTCAATCCTTATCGGTTCACTATTCCTCTGGATATGTCGACATCCTGGATAGCGAAGGACCGTCCTCCACTGCCCCATACACGACATCAGGAAGGTGCGCAGAGTGGTATCTATCTTATACAACTCTAGCACCCTCATGAGCCATGTATGTGGCACAGAGTCATAGGCCTTCTTGTAATCTATCCAACATGTCGACAGATTCTTTCGGGATCGGCGAACCTGTTGACTGATGGCCATGTCAATCAGGAGCAGCTCCTTAGTACCGCGGGACCCATTCCTACATCCATTTTGAGAGGGAGACATGATACCGTTACTGTCTATGTGTTGGTTAATTTTCGCTCTCAAAATAGATGTAAAAACTTTATAGACCGTCGGCAAACATGGGATCGGTCTATAATTTTTAGGCTCCGCAGTACTACCTGATTTATGGAGCAGGTGGGTTATTCCTGTCGTCAAGAACTGGGGCAACGATCCTGATTCCAAGGCTGACTGGAACAGAGACGCTAAACAAACGTGCGACCTTCTAAACCATTTTATCCAGAAGTTGTGCAGCCCGTCCGGCCCTGGAGACTTCCAATTAGGCAATGGACGGACTGCACGAGCTACATCATGGGGGCTGATAATGATTGCCCCCATTTCTGGTATCGGGTCGCACGCTCGTTCGACTTCCAGAGTCCAATCACCCTCAGTGTGACCGACAGGCACCGACCAGATGTTGCGCCAGAACAAACACATGGCGTCATCATCCGGCAGGCGCGTATCAGTCACACTTTGAATCGGTCGCTCCCAAGTCCTATAAACCCACCTTTCATCGCTCTGGAATGTGCGATTCTGAGTATATCGTTCCACCCGCCGCTTATACCTTCGAATACGGTTTGCCCATGCATACACCTTCTGCTTCAGGAAGTCGATGCGCTCTGTGACCCAGGGCATATAGTCTCGAGGACTGATATCAGTCCCCGAGAATGCCCGCCTCACAAAGCGCATCACTCTAGGGCGAGTATTGCCCTCCCTAAAGCAAATAAGTTTGCCGATGAGCACTCTGGCCTCACTAATACGCCGCTCAATTCTGCACTGCCACGCCGGTACGGCAGGTTTTGGTCGTGTAGCTCTATCATCACTAGGAAATTTGACGTGAGCCACACGACATGCCGCAACAGCTGCGCAGTACAAAATCGAATGCGCATCAGTGAGGTCTTCGCAACCATCAAAATAATTTGATAATTGCGAATCCAGAGCACACACCAGCACCCTATTTTTTTTATGCATGGGCAAACGAGGTAAACGTGGTCTAAGCTCTGGCGGATTGAATCGATATTCTCGAATCGCACCCTCCAAAGCGCTCCTCAATTCATCATTGCACTGGGTACTTACTTGTGTAACCATGTCATCACTCCCATCAGTAGCATGGCTACGTGTTGCGGTCGGCTGTGGTTGTGCCACTTCCACAATCTGCGGCAGGGGAGCAGTAACATGGTTTCTCTGCATTTCAATTCGGAGGCGATCAAGTACAATGTCATCCAACATACGATTGCGCTGGATGACCCGCACCTGATCCGATAATCGTTGTGCCGAAACGTTGACAGCTGGCTCAAGCACCTGAAACAGAGAGAGCATCCGAACACGGTACGCGGTCAGATTACTTCCCCCCTCTGTAGCCCCATAGTATGCGCGCATGACATTTTCATTGATGGCTTGTGTCCATCTCATGCGCTGCACACTTCCGCCGGGAGCTGGGACCCTATCAGAGGCCGGTGGGCCTCGCGGTCCTAAACCATCCGGCGGCCGGCGTCCTCCCCGTCGACGAGCAGGTGGTGGCGTCGTAGGCGGAGAGAAATACTCGTCGCTCGAGCTCGACGCAACTACCGAGGCCGGTATCACAACACTCACGGTGGGACTGGGTTCCGGCGGCGGCGAGGCGGAGCTGAGCGACGGGTCCGGAGGTGGTGGGCGTGCTCTGCGTGCTGCTGCTCGCGTCAACATTTTCTTCGTCACATTATATTTACAGTTGTCTGATTTTCGCTTCTATTGTTCGTTTCGTAGTCAATGTTTCTATGACAGATGTCATAATGATATTGTATTTTTCAGGATTGTTTTTTGATCTATTGCCGCTATGTCTTTGATTTTTATTAAAAGAAGATTGAATTAGTGGCCAAAACAAGTACTTGGATGATATTTTTCCAATGATTTTCATGTAATTTGTATAATTTTATTAATTTAAAACGAAAATTGTAAAAAATTTAAATGTGACGTCTAGAGTTGCCAGCAGTTATTATTATACAGTTATTGTTATTATTATTATTATTATTATTATACAGTAAATGGCGGCTGGTCAGAATGGTCAGGCTGGATGCCATGTCGGTGCGGGTCTGCCACAAGCGGCCGTCGGCGCTCGCGCAGCTGTACCGAACCGCCCCCAGCCAATGGTGGAGCGCCGTGCAGGGGACACGCTTCACAGAGTGACGAGGATTGTGTTACTTGTCAGAATAGTAAGTTACGAAGAAATATGGGTGCTATTATTATCAAATATATGTAGATAATTTAGTCGGTGATAGGAGAATGATTGGCATAAATAAAGTTAAATTCAGCTAGACAAACAGTTAACACGATGAATTCCATGGCGGACAACGTGTTTTCAACGTTTTTGGCTCGGCAGTTAATGATCTAGTTATAGTCACGCTGATCTATTTATTACATTGTACTTCAAATAAAATCAATAGCTATAAATTTCTTATTTAGGTGGTTCCTGGTCATTGTGGAGCTCATGGTCTACCTGCAGTGAAGACTGCGTGAGGATAAGAAGAAGGGAATGTTCTGGCAATAACTGCCAAGGATCGACACTTCAGCATGCTGCCTGTGTTGATGGCCTGTGCACGGGTGGCATAAGTAAGAAAAAACCAATGCTCATAAACATTACATCTTAGTTCTGAATTTTTTGTCTTATTTATTTATTTACTATTCACAAAATCTACAGCTCTTTGAAAGTTTATCTTCTCTACTATGTGTAAAACCAACCTTCTCGTCGCTCTGTCTTCTTCTGTCTCTCTGTCCGCTTATATATTTTAAACAACGCAAGGGATTCTAATGCGGTTTTTATCAATAGCATTTTTTATTATTATTATCAATTGATAGGCATACGTTTGACCACTATCTCACCTGATGGGAAGCGATGACGCGGTCACAGATGGAACACGCTTGCCTAGAAGTAACCTATTTACTCTTGACCTAAAAACTGCCAGGTTGTTGCTATCAGGAAACTCAAACACTATCAGATATAATTTTTAATTAAAGAGGAAAGTTTATACGTACAGTTTGATCCGTCATCTACATTGCACCCATGCGAGCCGGGGTAGTCGCTAGTAATATACATATACTAGTCTTACACTTAACCTTCCTCTGCCTTTAATTAATCATAATTATATTTATTGATCTATCACTGAAGTTAGTCGATTGGTGATCTTTAAGATTTCAGTCTACTTTATCATTGCATGTCACTTACTTCGTTGTCTTCTCGTAGATGATCATAAGATTCTTCGTCATTTGCTCAGGGTTCTACACAAACAACACGACTTTATACGTCGGTATCGGCATCACGGTTGCCATGCTGATAGCTGGCGCCGCCATCTTGTACGTGTGGTGCAAGTACAAAAGCAGACCCGGGTACTCTGCTGGGAGAATAGGTATGACATCGCCAGAATTCTTATTCTTTATAATATTGACTTCAATGGAACTCTTTTCGAATGTAGCTGTTCCTCAAACAATGCAACCGCCACTTTCATGTGATCTATAGACCTAATGCGGCTTATAATTTATATATATTTTATTTTTAATAAAGACAATTATTTTCTTTAAAATATCAGAATCCTTCCATAAACTTTTTTCATGCATAATTGTTCTATACACAATGTATCGATGTCTCATAAATGCCAGGAGTCCTGCAATTCCTTTTCAGAGTAAAAGTATGGAGTACCAATGCTTCATCGTATTTGGTGAACCTCCAAATTTTTTAAATGTGTGAGAAAAAAGCATATTATTATATTATATGTGTTTACCCTTAAGAAATTCATACAACACTTAGGTATACCAAAGACACATTCAGGCAGGGACAAGACTACCGCGGGGCCCGATCTGACGAGGACCTGCAATGAGTACTGGATGCAGGGGCCTGACAACCACTACGACATGCCTCATGTTAGAGACAGGTTAGTTATGGATACTATTATATTTATACGCAATTGACTTCATTACTTCATGTATACGATATTTATCAAAATTATATTCTTAGATAATTTTATCCCAACCTGTGAGTCCCCACGATGGACTGTCAAATTAATCTTAATTCAAACAGAATTTATTTCGTAATAAAAGCTAAGACAATTCCAAACCAGCCAGTCTCTACAATATCTAGTTATTATCTGTTTTCATATCAGTTGTAGTTTCACGATTCTTATGAAAAGATTTTCTTATCTTAATGCTTAAGACGGAAAGTTACGCTAAACTGTCAAGTAGGTCTGATTGTGAAAACCTTCTCTGTAGCATCATTTGCTTTCTTATTCACTATCTCTTCTTCAGAGCTGAGTGATGAATATTTTACCGAAGCAAATAAATAATGATGTCGGTATACCAACGATCGTTCTATAAATTCCTCAAACCTTCACATTAGTTTCCCTATCTGGATTTCTGACTAGGTCATAAAAAGCAATATCTTCCCCTAAACGTCCGAATTCAAATAATATTGAACAATCTATTTTTATAGTACCGTATTTTTCTAATACTTTTCTTTGAATAGTACCTAAAGGGCTCAAGTCCTGCTCACCGTAAAAGAAAAAGGTCGTAACATAAAAAGTGATGTTATGAGATATTGTTGTTTGTATAGTAATAACTTTTCACATCCATTTGGTTTATGCGCCATTATTCTTCCACCCCTAGCTATTCATCCCCATTTGGGAACCGGAGTAGACATCAGTCGTCAGTCGGAAGTAACCATTACGAGATGAAGCCTTACAGCCCTTCCGGTGATTCGGCGTCCAGTTGTTATACCAATTGTGAGTATTTTTATTGAAATAAATAAAAGAAATGAAGGCAATATCAATATTTGAAGCTAAAATGGAATCGGTATAGGAAAAAAACCAATTCGTTTAAGACGTATTTACCGTCTGCAGATTTATCTAATAATCTTAATACGTCACCACAGTAAACGTATTTCGGTATCCATTTTTTATTAAAAGCATATCTAATATTTACCTGCATCTTCGAAAGCTATGAGTTGAAACTTGATATTCCTTAATCACAGCTGCACATTTTGACGTCACTCAAATATTGGATCCCTTTTTTAAAAGTCACTAGACCATATAAAAAAGCTTTGGCTTTACTTATTTAAGAAGTCAGCAGATCATAGAGAAAATAAACATTAGTTTTTTACAAAGACACGAGTATATGGTAATCAATTTGGGAATGCTTGGTTTTAGATTACATGGATTGGAAAACCATCTCAATATTATCATTAGATAAAATCTAGATTTTTTTTAGAAAAAACGCTTACTCTTCTTTTCATTACAGCCCGAACAATGACATCCAGGTCAAGTGAATGTTCCTCCGCACTTGCCGAGCTGGTCACAGCATCACCAACATCAATGTCCAAAGTCGATGTAGCGGTAACGTTACCCACAGGACACTTGGATACCAGCTATAGAGATAAAATTTGTCTGACTATTGTCAAGTAATTTCTTTTTGTTTTTAGAAGGAACTGATGGGATAATTTTGTACAAGAGAATGTGTTTTTGGATCTTTTGTAATCATCGTATAAAAGACGACGAAATCGAATGCTAAAATGTGTTCATGTAATGATTTTCATTGCTAATTTAGTTTCATCTACTGCAGTATTGATTTCTTCACATCCATCAATTATTCAGCCTTTGCTGTTACTGCCATTACTGTGTCTGCTTTTCGAATTTCAAGTGGGATCATTTATTGAATATCCACTTTATGGTAAAGTGCAATCATTTATGCTAATAACATATTTATTCATGCGCCATTAGAAATGTGAACATTAACACTACTGTCGCTAAAGGGAACTTTCCTTATGATGATTTTAAATGGCGTGAGCTTCAGGTCAGCTTTACAACAGACCGGCTGAACAGAACCACGTTTATAAAATACCTGATCTTTAATTACGTGCAACTTTATAATTATTACCATACCTACTTTGTACACTGTGCAAATGTTAATGAGTACCTATTTGACATGCATTTATGTAAGAATGTCTTTCCTATTAGTTCCAAAGGACGTGCCTAGAACCATTTCAGTTTCAACGAAAAGGGTTCTATTATCAAACCTGTTTTATGTATTATGTATGTCTTTTTTCGTGGATATTATTAGCATTTTATTTTTTCGATTTTGTGGTGATTCTAAATTAAAATTTTATTAATTAGCTAATAAATTGGTACGGGTTTAAAAAAAATAGTCCTTGGATTTTGTAAAATTGATCATCGAAAGTTAAATGGCCTAATTTTAACATACATCGAAGAGTTTTGCGTAAAGAAGCTTGAAATTTGATACAAAAGCGTCAATGAATATAGAAACTGGAATTGTTTTGAAATGAGGCAAACATTATTAGAAGCTTTCGTAGTCCTGTATAAAAATAATGTTTTTCTTTTAAAGACTGACAGAATCAGTGAATCAACTGCCAATTTGATATGCATTTATGAATATTGTTTTTTTTATATTATAAGCTTTGTATATTATACCTAGAAGTAATAAATGAAAATATTACTATTTAGCTACATCAGGTTAGGTTGAAAACTGAAGGCCATTATTCTCGTAATTAAAAGTTATAGATCAAAATCTAGTTGCAATTTTGTCTCAGCGACAATTGATATTATTTTTTTTTCAAAAACGTGTGAAATTTTAAAATATTTTTGCTACGTTGAGACAAAAATCTGGATTTTTAAAATACGGGAATTTTTGATCATTGCAAATTATAGAAAACAAAAATAATTATAAAAATCTGGATAAATCACGTTAACTTTATTTCCAAACAACAAATACCTATGCATTATTATTAAACGGTGTGCTGAAGGAGCTATCCTAGTCTGCAGTGCCTAAATATAGGAAGGCTGTTCTACGTTACAATGCAAATATTGAAGTGATATTCGACGACACAATTGGCATAGTGGCTGGGTGATGGCAGCTGCGCCTCGTGTCGTGGGTTCGATTCCCGCTCGGAACAAATATTTGTATAACCTACAGGTTCCGGGTCTAGATGTTTGCGAATGTGAGTTTGTATGTTTGTAAATGCACTCACATTACAGTAGAAATACTTAGTGTGGGGCAACGTTTAGAAAAAAAACTCTACTTGTAATATTTTCATTTTATACATCAAGGTTTTTAGTTAAGTATGTTGATACTAACCGAATGTAAATTTTGTATTTAAATCTGTGATATTAAATAAATTAATTTGTAACATTTATATTGTTTTTCATTTTTACCAGTTCTTTTTCGTGACAGTAGAGCAAATAAGCCGATGGCCTACCTGATGATAAAATGGTCACCGTTGCCTATTATAGATATCTGAAATACCAGGGACCCTAGCTAAATTACCCAAATTGACAATCTACAATAGATAACGCTAATAAAAAACTAATCAATGTATGGGAATGACGTCATCTCTACGATAAGTCACGTGATCGAGAGTAAAAATGGATTACGACGAGGCGTTAAATATTGTAGAAAGAGATACGTTACGTCAAATATTGTAAATAGAGAGGCCTTTTCAGATGGGTTACCACCCTAGAAACAAAATTAAAATGTATCATGCACCTGCCACTCTAGCACTCATACCCAGTTTCAGGAAGTTACTCAATAAAGCTTTCGAATTCTTTGTAATTGTTTTAGAAAAAAATTAACCATATTGTCTCAAAAAAGAAAACACATAGGTATGCGTATATTCATAACATAACTGGAATGTTTTGTATGAACCAGATTTTATTAAAATGTCATAGAGGACCTCACCTACCTACACCAATCATCTACCTGCCCTTATCTCATTTTACTTGGGACCGGCGCAACCAATGATATAATACACTTAGATGCGTTACCCGCGCTCAATAATGGCAATATTAAAGCAAGGCAATTGCCGGGGTTTCACTTAGTCACGTACCACCCAGTGTCGCGGATACGCGGATACGCGGTACGTCAGATATGTGTGAATTACGAGCGATACGCGGCTATACGTCAGTATCGCTCGTAATTCACACATATCTGACGTAACAAAATTTGTATGTGTATCTTTTTCTAACAGGTGTACGCTGTCGCTGTCGCTTATGTCCTTTTCTTTGCACTGTATAACTGGTATGTAGATATAAAGTTTTGCGTCGTTTTAAAGAGCACTAATGTTCGTGTATGACGCGTCTATTTATAATACGTCATTGGGCGCAACACGATTTATTCCATTCCGTCCGTCAACTGTCATATGTTTCTTCACACACTCCATTCATCTTTTCTTCGACCTTCTTGTTCCTCTCCATCCACGCACATTTATGTTCATAACTCTTTTGGTCACATGAGTCTCATCGCTCCTCTCCACATACCAAGCCAAAGGATCCCTTTCAACTTTTCTGTCACTGGCGCAACTTTCGAACTTCCTCTACTATACAAATTTCTGACCTAATCCATTCTGGTTACTCCACACATACCTACACATCAATTCGTACCAATAACGGTAACGATACTGTTTTGAACTGTCATTTACATAAACGACACACCGATTTTGGCACCAATCCTATCTACCTGTATCTTCCCAAGAGTATCCAATTTCAAATGACAAACGCAAGATTCCCCTTATCTCACAGTAACAGTACATTCAACTTATAATATTGATCTTTACCCCTTACTTTAACACGTGGCTTTCTATGCTTGCCATTAACCCCACTACAAAATAGAAGAACAGAAGATCAACTTAGTACAATGAGCGAAAACAGGTGCACGCACACATACACGCTTATGCAGATCAGAAAGTCAGTTACCGTAATTAAAAACGTTCTACATCTCGGCAGGGGCTCGTGGCTAAGTAGAAGCCATACGGATCGATCGGCTAAGGTTAAGTAAAAAATGTAATCTTCTGACCGAATTTCGGTCACGGCGGTCAATCTCAATGGAGATCAGCCAAGTACGCAGAAGATAATAATATTATAGTGCACATGTGTGTGCGCAAACACAGGTGCACTAAGCTCCCTCTTCCCTCAATCTCACAGTCCGATGGAACGGCAATCCGACACGACCGAGAAGGGATCAGGCGCAGGACCAACGGTTTTACGTGCTTTCCGAGACACGGGGGTGTTACACCGCCAACTTCCAAACTCCGGGCTGTAAGTGAGAAATTCTTAATAGAAAAACCCAATAACACTATGCCGGACCTGGGAATCGAACCCAGGACCTCACGCTCAGGTTATGGTTAAGTTACGCTTGCGGCGGTCAGTCAGTGGATAGGTGACAATCCATTTCATACCGCGACCTTTCCGTGCCTCGAAAATCACGTCAAGGTGTTGGTCCCGGCTGTCATTAGTAGATCTTTAACAGTGGTTAAGGGTCATAAGTCAGAAATTCTGACAACCAGTCTTACTAAGGGGTATCATGTTACCCAGTAACTGGGATGTGGAGGTCAGGTAGGCAGTCGCTCTATGTAAAACACTGGTATTCAGTTGCATTATTTTGGTTAGAGTGGAAGCTAACCCCAACATTGTTGGGAAAAGAAAACCCAAACTTTTAGGAACCTTCGCGTTCTAATCTGTCTCTAACTCTGTCAGAAATTCTTCTACTTACCAAATGTTTTTGACTAGATTCGATATTGAGTATCGCTGAGATGAGATTGCAAGTATAATTTGAAACGTTTTTATTTGTAGCCCTAAAACCGAAAGCTTGAGACCGTTCCTGAGGTAGTTGCGCGGTGCGGGAGGGGTGACAGTTGTCACAAGTTGTAGTATCAGTAAGCTCTTGCATCACGTCACCACACCCCACATCCGTCCCGCACCGCACAGTTACCTCAAAAACGGTCTCAGTTAAGCTGTCAGGATTTAGTAGAATTTGGCTTCTCATATGTGACAATCAATGTCAAAACTGTGTGAAAAAGTAATTTTTGGCAGAATGACACTAATATAAGAATGCGAAAGTTCTTAAAAAATCGAAAATGCCGTGAAATCAGCCTTGAGTGCTCCTGTACACGCTGTACGTGAAACGTGTCTGTGTGTCTTTGCGTTTTCGTTGTATGGTAAAAAGTGCTGCTAGACTTGAGTTTTCACTTGTAACAGAACATCGAGCATTCGCCGTTTTTATAATTGTCTAACAGAACAACAAACAGAGCCAAGCATAAAACCAAACATCGCTTCGGACATTTTCACGATCATTCTATCAAACGCTAAAGTAAATGCTCGCCAAAAATTTTATTCTTCACGAAGATGTCAGACTCATTTTATTAATAAAAAAAATAGTCTAACATCTTCTTGAAACTAGCAACGGTCGCCAGTCAATATTAATCATGTGGAGTCATGATAAGTATTGACTGGCACTGCGACTTCACTAGCGAGTACTGATAGCAACAGGCATGCAGGAGGTGTCGACGGAAAAGGACGGCGCTGGAACACTAACAAAATTGCTCGCCTCAGCAAAAAGTTCAAAGCAAAACTGTAATTTTGCTAGAATTACAATGCTCCTGTCTATTTGAACATTCGCTAGAATGCTCATTACAAGTGAATGCTCAAGTCTCTCAGCGGCTTTAACCTTCTGTCTATCTGTCTACTTTGTGACACCACTTTGATCACAACCATTCAACCATCGACACACTAAGTACATACAGTAGCCAGCCTTAATGGTTGGTTATTAATTGTATGTATCTAATTACTGTGATGGTTACTTAGCGGGATAGTATGGTCAATGTATGAGCTTGGGTGTGTGTAAAAATCACTACAGAAGTGGTTTTTATAACCAAGTTCAAAAAGGAGGCGGTTATCAGATTCAACTGTATGTTTGCCACGCAATATATACACTTGCATAGGAAGTTGGCAGACGTGTCCCACAATTGATTTGTTGTGTTTCTCCATCAGTGTATTTTCAGCTCCCTCTACACTTTTTTAATATATATATTTTGTTTGTATGTATGTATATACGTATGTTTATTATTACATTTCATTCTTAAAACAATCTGTTCCTTTACACCTACCATGTTTCGTCTCTGCATCACCCTAAGGTAGACTGGTAGAAAATGCCCAAGGCATTAAGTCCGCCTTTGTACAGTGTTTGTTACATTTTGTGCATAAAGTTTTAATTAATGAATAAATAAATAATATCTCCGGCAATTGTGTATCGTTTTCAAAACTTTTTTTTTAATGGATACAGTTATTCTTATGTCCATTTGAATTTCATGAAAATATTTCACCCATATTAGTAGAAAAATAGAGAATGATTTAATTTTATTCATTTTCAATTACTTATTTTTAAAATTATGCATCGACGTCGTTTTTTTTTAATGGTACCGTTTTATAATGGATTTGGATGACAACAAAAAGTGAGTAGTACTAGAAAGTAGTAAATCACGAAAAATTAAAAAATAAACTTTTTAACAAAAAAGAGAACTTGCCTTTAAAAACTAAAAAGTGATAAAAATCTTTAGCATAGAAAATTTAGGACTTTAGTTTCGAAAGTCGGTGGCAATACAAAACAACAAACAGAACAAAAGCCGTACAAACCGCTGTAGCATTTGAAGACTTTAGTCATGAAATCAAATAATTACTATAATTTATTAGGTATTTTTTATGAACTTTCTGTAATGCCTGGATAGTTAATTCGTCTGTAACACGATTGTATGTATGTTTGTAACGTCAATAACCCAACACATTAACAGTATCCAATCGCCCAATAAAAATTAAGCACTTAAAACAATTTTTAAAACCCTTTTAAAAGATAGATAAGAGCTATTAATAAAATAGAGAAGCATTTCATTGTGTACGACACACAGTCGTCTATTGGCCTAATTAAAACGGCCATCTTAGAAAAATCCTTTATCCATATCTCAAATACTGCGTAGGAAACATTCGTTTCGTAGAGTCTGATGTCAGAGGGTATAAAGTTGACTTTCCTTTTTTGGTTGGTTTTCTTTCTTTCTTTTTTTCTTTGATAATTATTTTGGAAAGGCCGACCCCAACATAGTTTGGAAAAAGGTTAGGCAAATGATGATGATGAAAATTACTCATAGATAGAGCGGTGAAAACTCCTAAAAGACCTAAGGAGTCTTATGTCCAGCAGTGGATGTCTTTGGGCAAAGTGACAATGTTTAGGTATTAATGTTAATGTGATTGAAAGCCGGTCTGACTGACCTGGGGGCCAAGTCTGCTATTTTAATAATTTCGTCATTCCAACACGATCCTATTGTCATTTTGCTAAAAGTTCGTAATCTGCTAAATTCCTAATGGTCGATCATTGGTCCATTGAATTAAAAGCAATGACTGCACAATGACGTTCTAATGGTAAGTCACTGATCAAAGGAACTGTCAGAATTTTAGCAGATTACCGCCTAAGTCTGTCTTTCAGTTGTCATTTTGTACGAGATTACCATTCTATATCATTTCTTTTAATGGCGTGTCAGTGGTTGACCATTAGAAAGTCATAATGACGCCATTATATTAGTAGATTACCAAACTTGTCAAAATCAACAATTATAAAATCAATTATAGACCATTCTGACACTATTGTAATAGCAGACTTGAAGCCCTGGATCCATAACCTACAAATTGTTTATTTTGACGTGATAACGTCTTATAAATCGATGAACAGCGGCTGCACGCACGAGAAAGTGTCACGTTCCGCCTAAGCATGAGCGTGTTAACAAAACAACTAGAAACACAGATTTTAGATTTTGTGTGGAGTACCTAGTCATTAATATTTTTAGTTAACATTTTTTCTTATTTGTTTATAGACAAGTACCTACCTATTATTTATATTCAAGTATATTTTACTATGGAACCTTGTGGCCTAAAGTAAATAAAAAAAAAATTACAGACAATGGCAGTTGCCCCTCTAAAGTCGTGTCGTAATCGTCACGCGAGTACAAAACGGTAGCCCTCTCAAGTAACAAATCAAAGCTATTTTTGTATGAGCCCATTAGTCAAATTGTATGACTAAAACAAGTTCAAAGTTCCTTTAACTGCACACATTTGTCACTTAAAACTCACTAACTGGGACACTTTAAGTTCTTTAGTGTTATAAACGGAGTTACAGATTTTTCACTTTTTGGACACTCTGTATTTATTGCATGTTTCAAAAAATTTAATTGTTTCGTTTCCGAAGAATTTTGGCAGTGTTGTTTTGGGATTAGTGTGAATTTATTTTAGTACTTTTACTGGAACTTTTTAGCTAGAAAAAGTAATATAATATAATATAATAAAATATGTGGGGACATTTCACACACGGCCATCTGACCCCAAACTAGGGAGACCCTGTGTATGGGTGTCAGACAGCTGATATACATACACAAATACATTTTTTTTTGTAAATACATACATATATAGATAAACAACACCCAGATACAAGGCAAACACAAGTGCTCATCACACAAATATTTACCCTGGGCGGGAATCGAACCCGCAACACGCTGCGCCGCAGTCGATCGCTCAGCCACTGCGCCAACCGTGTCGTCAAAAAAAAAGTACTCTTGAAACTCTACAAAGCTTTTCCTGGTACTGTAGAGAGGTGTTATATTAAAGAAGCTCTATGTAGTAAAACCACAGCTATTTGGTCTATGGTTAGAATACTCTGGATACTTCTAGAAAGATAGGTAATATTTGCATGATTTAGAATATAGTTTTTATACTATGACAGGAGACGGTCAGATCACCAGCCGTCAGGCACGGTCATGTAATTCCTCTAAACGTATGTATTATTGTAATATAATCTTCTAACAGTTCTCCTACGTATCTTTTAACGTAGGTAGTAATTCCCCGACCTCACAGTACCTACCAATATTTTATAGTTAAAAAATCAACCAAAAATATTCTAATGCGAAAGTGAGTTGGATTATTACGCTTTCACGGTTAATCTTCCGAACCGATATTGATGAAATTTGGTTAGTTTGACTCACAAGAAAGGACATAGGATAACCGATTTTTACGAGGACAAAGACGCGGTCAAAAGCTTTCTTATAAATATGGCATTAGATGTTAATCTGTAGAGTTATGCATCTACATTTCTATGTATCCCGTTTCGATAATGAGTCATAATATATCCTACGTAAATCAGCAAACAAATAAAATCTTATCTTTATCCAAAAGCAATTTTGCAACATCTGAATCAAGACAAAGAAATAGCCTTGTTATTAGGAGCACATAACATAACAGAGGTTAGTCATAACGTTCTCAGAACTATGATTCTAAGGAAGAATGAGTAACGCAAACAAAAATATAATTCAGATTGGCGTGACTAAGAATTTTCCGGGACATTGTCCACAGTTCATGAAGCAATGTTATGCTATAATAGTTCTATATTTCCTCTTTGTCCTTACTGGATGAGTTTTCCAAGAACTGGAGAAAAGGTAATAGGTTCTATTGACCAATAATTCTAAGGGCTTGTGCCGACTGACGGCACAGCTGCAGAACAAGGGATTTTTATGTGACGAAATCAATATACCTTAACGTCATGATATTATAGTTGAAATTTCAATCATGCTCTGACACGAATTTTATACGATATAAAATTCGATTTTGTAGGTAAAACGATTATTATTGAAAGGGTCAGAGAATCAGCATTGCCATACAACGTGGCAATGCTGCCAGCCTGTAGGAGACGTGTCCCGTTGACAGCGATGTAGACGAGTTTTATGCCCCTTGAGGTCCTCTGCCTTTTTCTTGGAATTGTACATAATATTATTATTATTATTTTATTATTATTAATTTCTTAAACAATTTTTACATTGTATTGAAACTATGAGCACTACACACAATCTAAAATAAATTGATGCTAAACATATAGAAAATTAGATATTAATCCTTATTAGGTCCCTACCATTACCTAACTCCTGAAAACATTATCCTTATTAAAAATCGACACAATTTTACACAAAACCAATTAACAGATTCGAAAATTTATGCAGCACTTATTTAAAATGAATACATTAATGAAATTAAATCAAATCAATACAATTCAGATTTCGGTATTATATGTGTCTAAAATCATAACAAAAATTAGTCCAACAAATTTTGATAATTAGATTTAGATATTAATTAATAGAATTTGAATTTCACCCATACTAAATTCAAAAAGTTAAATAAAGTCAATAAAAATAGTGTCAATAATGTAGTCATATTAAAATGTATGTCAAAGAGAGAAAATAAAATCCATGCAGTACATATAATAAGTACACATAATATTATTATTTAAATTTTTGACGATCTTAAGTTTGAAAAACTCATATTACCAAGACATTAGATTGATATTTCAACTATAACTTCATGACTTTAAGGTGTAATATACTCCGTTAGTTAAAAATGCCTTGTCGTGCCGTGTCGCCAGTCTGCGCAGGCCCTAAGACACAACTCCTCTAAAATAACACTTTATTTGAATTTTAAAACAGGTCAGTGAAAAATTACGTTTTCAATGAATCGATGTAGACCGGCACAACAAGCAATCATGCATAAATAACATAATTCTCTTACTGATTAGTGATTTCCATTAGAAACTTCCACAGATCCCTTTTTCTCTTCTCGAAGTAAATTGTGTTCGTAGTGATATTGAATTGTCAAATGCGTTTATTTATTTATTTGCTCTCATGCACACCACACCTTTTACACTATATTAAATTGTCGGTTTGTGCACATGAACCCTGTTAGGGCACTGCGAATCACAATGTTGGTTTGCTGTTGAGTTTATGAGCATTAAATCTTACATGCTGCGTCATAATTTTATATTGCCTATATAACTTTGTTTATAAATCATCATCATCTGCCTAGCCTTTTCCCAACCATATTGGGGTCAGCAGTGCAATTCTGTAAGAAATCACCCGCGAATTCGAATCGTACCTCATTTCCGATTTCACTTACCTGAAGTGAAAAGTACTTGGTATTCGCTAAAATAGTAACGTAATAATAGTTCACCTATGTGGTTACTCAGTGGCGCTAGTGTAGTTTTCATCGAGTTACAGAATACTTAAGAGCGCGTATTCGATTCGTGACGAAAACTTCATTATTTTGCGTTTTGCCCAGAGCAATATCGTAATGATGTGAGCAGATTATACAACCATTACAATATGCCAAAATATTTGGTTTTATGCGTTTTTTCAACAGTATACACAGTCATAAAGATAGCTACAGAGCCAAAATTACGAAAATATTACTATTATGTATTAAAAAACAATGTTGAAAAACTAGAAAATCGGTTCACTTTGTCAATTTTTTTTGACCAGTATTTGAATAAAAACATAAAAAGCACTGTAAAACATCGCGCGCTGTCGTTTGCCGATCAATTTCAATGATTCGTGCTTATTTCGAGCACATTTTTTTTTCTGATGCACACAAGCAGACCATTGTATTGTACTAGTGTGTGTCAATGCTGCTACGCCGTTCTAGCAATCGTTTAGATTTTGAGTTGCGCTAAATCGAATACGCGCCCTTAAAACAGTTTTCACCGCGGAATCAGAAGTGAGAACTGGAGTGATAAGACTGGTTATCAGACTTTCGGGCTTCTGACAACCTATAACGACTGTCGAAGATTTACGAATAACAACTGGGACCAGCTTTTACGTGACCTTGGCAAGCGTAGCTTAAATGACCCATCGATCCTTAAAAACATACAAATCCATTAAAATCCACTTAACCACCAAAGTACAAATTTTAGTTACACTAACATGCATGAAAACAGCACTATCCCCAACCCTACCTATCCATACACTGCCGAGACAGCCGCACTGATTGCTCACAACTACCCGCATATTCATTAAGTTAATTGTTCTGACTGTAATCAGTTCCTGGAAACTATTTCCATTACCTACCTACCGTACTAAATAACACTTTCCATGCATTGCTGGTAATAGACATATTTAGAGTTGCTCGTTTGTCGATGCAGATATTGAAACCGTATATGACGGTACCTGTAAGTCGATTCTGTTAAATTCAAACAACAACTCGCATCACATAACGCTATTCACTCTCACTTTGCTTAAGGTTCAAAATGACCTTGATATATTTGACACTTTGAATCGGGTTCGAGTGCGAAGTAAACGTCGAAGTGACGGGGAAATTACCTTACAGAATGCCACTTCTTACGTCATCTCATACTTTATTTGTCAAAATTTCCCTGTCAATTTAGTTCAACTCGCTGACACGCTCGCAAGGGTGGCGCTAGTCATTTATCAACCGAGTTTTTAGAATGCCAATCAAGAAACTCACAGCGGATTCAGATTCGAAGTTTAGAATGAGGTCTTACAGAATCACACCTCTGTACCTAATACGTCGTATATTATTTTTAAAGGCTTCCCCACACAGGTGCGTTATAACCGCCGATAATATCGCATGCGTTTTTGCGATATTTGTTTTCAGTATATTTTGTACTAGGACGGCTATGAAGTTACACACTGCTGCGATAATAACCACAAAATAGAAGTACGAGGAATCGGGACGCATTATCTGTGTGGGGAGCCTTAACTTCAATCGGAGTTACTTCTGCCAAAATGAACCAACTTTCGTCAAAATTTCTCTTATTTTTATGACTAACTAGCTGATGCCCGCGACATTTTTCGTTGAACCCTAATTTTAAAATTAAAGAAGCCAAAGTTACCAGTTATCTATCAGTAAACCGTATGGCGCCGATCGCGAGTAGCCCCACCCTATTTCTACCCGTGGGTGTCATAGAGACTAACTTGAGATTGACCAAATAATGGGCAGCAGGGTCCTTCTGAGTACCATAACACCTACTGCGATCGCCAACATGTATCTACCAAGCATGGCGATTACCGCTGAACCTTCTGGGAGGCTCAGCAGTGGGCGTCTGGAAGGTTGACATGATGATTGCTGGATAGCTATGTAATACATTATCCATCATAAAGTTTGACGTAATTCATTTGATTGTTGCGAGATTGTGACAACTAAGGGCGGGTTGTTTCAAACAGTCGGTTAACGTTACATACGGACGGTTAAAAAGTTACTATGACTGATGATGTTTAACGTACGTTAAATGTAACGGGTTGTTTCATGACATAAAAATCCGTCAGTTAATGTTATTCAAAAAGAGATTCCATAATATTTTGATGTTTGAAGTAGCTGTTTGACAACACAAAATTACGATGACTGGTCGGTTATGGCAATAGTAACTTTTTGACGCATGATTTTGTGAAACAACCTATTTTTTTTTTTGACTATTACCGCTCAGTAATGGTTAGTTGAAGCAACCCGCCCTATGGTATATCCATACTTTATCCAAACTAATATTATAAATGCGAAAGTAACTCTGCCTGTTACGCTTTCACGATGAAACGACTGAACCGATTTTCAAGAAAATTTGATATGAATATAGCTTAAACTCTGGGGAAAGACATAGGCTACTTTTTAATCCGCAACTTCGTCTGCATCTGCGATAACCAACATTTACGCAGACGAAGCTAGTTACTAAATAATCGTAATTTTTTAATGCCTGTTCTATGGGAACAATTATCATGATCATATAGGTACATCAAAAATCTTTAAAGTTGACTACATAAATCAATAAACAAGTCAATCCCTCTCAATACGCTTCTCAAACTTGGAATCCAAAGTACAATATTTATATTAATCGCCTTGAAAGTATACAAAAACTATTTTTAAGGTACACTCAATATCGTTCAAATACATATCTTCCTAACTATACTAGTCGGTGTAAGAAATTTCATATTCGTCCCTTAAAATTGCAGATCTTTCTTTCCTATTTAGTATAATGAACCATCTCAGGCTGGTGGCCAAGATTGGAATTTGTGTACCGTCTTTGTTTCTTCGGAGACCTCATATTTTTGTGAAAACTAACTATAGGCAAAATGCAAATATTTTAAGAGCATGTCGAATTTTCAACAGGGTGTGCCGGGATATTGAGCTTGATTTATTCACAAATAGTGTCCAGAAATGAAAACAAAAATTAAGTAACTGCTTCTTTGGATTGTAACTGTGTGATTTTATTGTCGAATGAATTCTTGTTTATTCTCTTCAGTTGTTTCCACGTTTAACTCTCACGCTGTTTGTACCGCTTTGGTAATGTGTATAACATTGAGATTATATAAGTGGAAACTTGTAATTGGCTTTTCTCTATGTATTACTCTTACTACTCGAATGTACTAGCTGTAAGTTTTCTTTAAATTAATAAAATAAAATAAAAATAAAATATTTGATCCCCTACACTACCCATATCATCGTCTTCTCACCTATGTCTCATGCTCAGACTATTTTTTATTGGTCTGAGGTCCTATATTACTTGAGATTGGCATCATGTTTTGTTCTTCCATTCAATCCTGTCAACTGTCATGCTTTCACTGACTTCCTTTTCATTCATATCTTCACACAATCAATCCATCTTTTCATTTCCCTGCCTTTCCCTCTCCATCCGTTCACATTATTTTATATTCACTTTTGGTCACACGCGTTTCATCCCTACACTAGCCACATCCACATGCTAATTACTCAACCAATGTGCCAATCATGGATTAATAATTATCCTTTCAATACTTCCAATGGATGTGTTCATTAATTTCAAGCCGCGAAATAGTTTTCCCACTGAAATTCACTTTAGTGCTAGTTGCCTAATTAGTACCAAGCTTACTTACCCAATTGATAACGCCATCTCGGTAACACAAGAATCTTTACGAGGAATACTCAGAAATGATGCTCCATTCACAAATATGTACCGACGCATTTCTCCTTGCAAGCTTCCTGATAAATGCCTTTGCGTTTCACACTATTATGAATCCTATGTCCTTAACCTCAGGGGCGATTTTAACTTGGATGACTTTATCTGTTATTTGGTAGTATAAGCTACAGAATGCGCCGGAGATGTTCGATTGCAACGGACTCGACGTGCCGACTGCGAGTTTGGGACTGAGAGCCGGTAAAATGCTGCTGTGTGTTAAGATTTTAATATTGAAAATGTAGTATCAAAGGGAGAAGCTCGTGACTAAATAAAAGCTATACGGATCGATCGGTCATGGCCAAGCTACGCTGGTCGCGGTTTGACCGTGGATGGGTGTTCATTTTAAACCGAGACCCCACCGTGCCTCAAGAAGCACGGCTGTCTTTCGTAGACAAGAAACCAGATAGTCTCAACCTAAAGTCTAAAGTCAACCAGTCTTAACAATATCGTGTTAGACGGACAGGCAGTTGCTTCATGTAAAACACTGGTATTCAGCTGCTGCACCCCGAGATACTTGGGAAAAGACTTGGCAGAAGAAGAGAATATCAAATATACTAGAAAAAAAACTCCAATAAAGATCTAGGCATAGAATACCACACTAACCGCAGACTAGTGGAGTCCTAGTATATAATATGAATACTAATATGAATACCTAGGACAATAAATTTTATTATGAGTCAAGCAAAAACGGAAGTCTTCCGGCTATTGACCACCCAGTGGCGTCATTTTATTAGATCGCATGTCGGTCTGACGCGCACGTCGTCGGAAATCGTATTTGTTGACGACACACGTGGAATTTATAAGACATAGCGCACTTCGATCAAGATGTTATACTTGTAGGTACTTATTTACTCATTTTATTTTGACAGGCCTGTTGGCGACATGGTCGCAAGCGCGACTGCTGAGCGCTATTCGGTTTTTCTTTCAAGAAGTCTCGGCGAACAACTAAAGCCGTTGGTCCTGTGCTTAATTTCGCCTCGATCGTGCAGTATTAACGTCCCATGGGACAATAAGAGTGAGAAAAGTTGTGCTTCTGTTTTGTGTATCCACTTGTGCTCTGTAACAACACTCAACTAACACTGCCATTGCTAAACTTATTGAAAATGGAACTATTTGTGGCTACCACGCCGTTACAAAAATTAAAATAATATTTTAGACTGGATTTAATATTTTTTTTTATCTATTGACAAGCTTACGTTTGACCACTTTTATCTGACCTGTTTTCTTTTATTAAATAAAAATATAGCATTGTACAAGACAACATTCTAATTAATGTAAAGGAGCCATTATAGATTTAAGATCATAGCCATGTGAACCTACATTCCTTTTTATTTTTTTTTTAAACGTTACCCCACACTAATATTTACTTCTGTGTCGTGGGTGCGTTTACAAACATATAAACTGATATACACAAACAGCCAGACCCGGAACAACTTCTGTAGGCCATACAAATATTTGTTCCGTGCGGGAATCGAACCGCGACACACAGCGCAGCAGTCGATCGCTCAACCACTGCGCCAACCGTGTCGTGTTGTCTTCAATTTGAATTTGACATTCCCAAAGATTATAATGTACTCGCTATACGTAATACGATTCAATTTAGTACCACGCTATCGCCTTGTGTTGTAACCTGTTCAGTTAGTGGTGTTTGTGATAAAACAAAGAAATGATGCTGTCTTCGTACCTACTCTTCCATTTATTCAACTTTCAGCGTCATTTTAGCTGCCCGTGTATATGTCGTGGTATCGTCAGACATGCACGTCGGATGTGTCTACGACAAGTGCGCGACATTCGGTATGTGCGCGACTGTCGCACCGCAGCCATAAGATACAATACAAGATTCATTGTGATACCTAATTATATATTTCTCGTGTGACGATAAAATAACATTGTTTGAGAGTCATACGTTGAGTTGCACGAAACCAACATTGGGATAGTAGATAGATACTAAATTCATGCCATCCCTTATATTTTGTATCAAAACGAAAGTGATAGCATCAATTTAAAGTCCCCATTAAACTAATGTTAGTTTTGTGCAACGCACAGTTAAGGTAAAGGAATCTTCTCTTTATAAATTCATCATGATCTTCCTACCTTTATCCCATGTTACTAGAGTTTAGTGGACCACATTTTCTACATCCTAGCAACAGTCATGATATCACTGATCCCTTTTCTTTCCTAACGCTCCTCACACAATTCATCGATCTTTTCTTCGGCTTTCCTCTTCCTCACCACCCATCCACACTTATAATCGTAACTCTTTTGGACACATGCGTTTCATCCCTCCTCTGCACATGTCAGTACCAAGTCAAACGATTCCCTTTCAACTTTTCTGTCTCTAGCGCAACTTTCAAACTACCTGCTACCTACTTATAAATTCTGGTGTTCCCCACATGCATCTCAACATTCTGTTTTAAAATTAATCTGGGAATTTGTAAGTAATTTATTTAATTTTATTTATATTCGTCCTTGTGGTGTCGGACGTAAAGAATAGCACCATCCCATATCTTCCCGTGGGTGTCATAAGAGGCGACTAAGAGACTTACCAGAGAATGGGCAGCAGCGTTCTCTGTGCTTTTGTAACAACCATACTGCTATCGCCAATCCGTTTGCCAAGTGTGGCGATTATGGCAAAACCCCCTCTTGGGGAGGCCTACGTCCAGCAGTGGACGTCTTTCGGCTGAAATGATGAATGATGATGATTTATTTTATTTTATTCGGAAAACTTACAGCTATTAACAGAGAATATATAGACACAACAAATAAAATTAAGGCCAATTACAAGTTTTCACATACCTATAGTAACTATGCAAGTGGCAATATTATTGACAGTAAGTAAGGCTTTAAGTAAGCCCACGTCAGACAATCGGTGACCGATGTTTTATCGGAGAGAAATGGAACATAAATTAACTCCAATATACCAACGCAGAATATCCCACAAAAAGTCGGTCTCAGGAAACTATGAAATAATCGACCGATCCGATAATCGGTCCTACAACAAGTCTGACGTAGGCGAACACCCTAAAGGAAATATATCTTTATAAACCTATACAGCACAAGTAGAAAAAATAAAACTAAAACTATGACAACACATCGAGAAAGTTTTCCCAAAGATTCCCTTTCAATTTACGGACCCCAGTATTGAAAAGATCGATGTTAACTTCCTGCCAGGTCTCATTATAGGTACGGCACGCTCTTATCAAGTATGAGTTTTGTCTATAAGAGGTTCTTACCGCCGGCGTGTGCAATAGGTGAGATCTACGAAGAGATACACAAGGTACATGCAATCCTATTTTGTTCACCAACTCGGGAATGTCGGCCGATCCGTTCATCACTTTAAACAAGAATGCTAAATCTGCAATTTTTCTGCGTTGATAAAGAGGAAGAATATGTTGTTTTTTACAACGTGTGACATAATTAGGCAGATACAGTTTTGAGCGAAATTGAATGTACCTCAAGAACTTTTTCTGAATGCTCTCTAAACGGTTGATGTAGATGTTGTAGTTGGGATTCCAAACCTGAAATATTTTAATAATCACTATCCAAATGGCGTGATGGTCTAATGGTTAAAGCGCCCGCCTCTTATGCATGAGGTTATGGTTTCGAAACCGGGCAAATACCAATGTGACTTTTTCAATTCATATGTACTTTATAAAGGACAAGGCCAGAAACTCTATAGAACTTTGCCCCACTCAATAAAAATCATGTGCAATATGTAGCATCTTACTGTTTATTTATTGCTGAATTACACATTAGTCTTAGTGACTGTAGAACTTGCGGTTTCCGTTTAAAACTAAAAACAATAATGACATTGATTATAGGTTAAATTGTATTTTAGGTAAAATGAGTTTGTATTTTGTGGGTAGGTATTTCGTAATCCGCAAGTTCTAAAGAAAAACAATTTAGTATAGAAAGGTTCTATATTCATTACAATTATTTCATTACTTTAGTTTTTCTGTACATGTGTTACTTTTTCTGTACATGGGTGGGGCAGGATCTGGCATTGTCATTTGTTTCGGACCTCATTGACATCGGTGAAGGAAAACATCGTAAGGAAACCTGGACTTATAATTGATATAAGTCTGAAATCATCAATCCGCCTTGAGCGCACGTGGTGATCAATGCTCGTGCTTTCTCTGCATGAGAAGAGGCCATTGCCCTGCAGTGGGACAATATTACAGGCTGGTATTGCAGGTACTGGCCCTTTTCCAGATGAAGAGGGATTTTGAACAAGTCATTAGGCTAGAAGCTATATTAGCTTAATTTTCAATGCAATAACTAAACGCTCAAGAATATGGTTGTTCTGTTTGCCCTTAGTCATCCCACGCCATTAAGAGTAGTATCTATATGCATAGTCTTTGTAAGACATTAGGTACAGGCAATCAAAGAAAAATCACTTTTATCTTTCTTTGTTTTCCCATTCTTAGAAGAAAATTGGTAATCATAGCGTGGGATGTGGTTAATAGCTTGCCATTATCGGATGAGTCACGGACTTTCATAGCGTAGAAACATTCAGAATATTTGTGTTTCTATGTCAGAACGTTGCTTTTGCTATATTCATGAGTCATTTGTGTCTTCATCAGTGACTTTATTGAGAACTAGCTTTTGCCCGCGACTTCGTCCGCGTGAATGTCGGTTATCGCAGACGCAGGCGAATTTGCGGATTATAAAGTAACCTATGTCCTTCCCCGGGGTTAAATCTATGTTCATGCCAAATTTCATCAAAATCGGTTCAGCTGTTTCATCGTGAAAGCGTAACAGACAGAGTTACTTTCGCATTTATAATAATAATAAAGTATAGATTGTATGGATTAGCTTACTCCAGCGAATTCGTTCTCGTGAAGGTCCATTATTAGGGGAAGCAGATATAGCCGCGGAGAGCTCACCTGTCCAATTAGCAGACACAATAGTTAAACAATGACATAATGACTCCAAGAGGCATGACTACAGTCCAGGGGCTAAAAAGTAGCCTATGTCCATCCTTTGTTGGGGTTCAAGCTTAGTCTGTACACACCAAAAATGATTCAGCAGTTTAGCAGTAGTGACCGTGTAACAAACAGACAAAAAAATTAACAAGCTCCTTTTCGCGTTAATAGTATTAGTAAGTATGAATATGGATTTTAGACAAATTTTGTATAGGTATACGTAGATGAGGTTCTTAGCTGATAATTCAGGACAAAGAATCATGGCAGGATTTGTACAAAAAAATAATAAGATGTTTAGAGAAGTTAGTTCTTATGTTCTTGGGTACCTAAAGAGTATCTTTAGGCATTTAGAATATTTTTAAAACCCCGCAAAAAAATGGTAGCAGTTTAACAAAAAGCTCATTATCAGCTCAACGGACTAATTAGCAGACACAATAGTAATGCAATTTACGACGACCGTCAGGAGGCTTTTGTACGGATGAAGGGATTTCAGAACGAAACGGTGAGTGACTGTAACAATGACACTGATAGCCGCCGTTTCGCAGTTCTTACATTGAAATTGCATCGTTTTATGGAAAATAATATCACAAATAATGATTATTTTTTTCCACACACTTGTCACAGAACAAGTCTGCCAATTTTATAGATCCGTTAACGTCGCTTGTCACTTTCTTTTTTTTATAAACACAAAATAGGCATCGAGATGAAACGAAAAAGTGTTATTTTCATTTCGTAATATTTTAATTATGCGGGGGTTTAAAAATATGGTAAGTATCAATCTACTCCTGGTAATATATTCTTCACATTGGAAAATATTTTAAGCCCTCTAAAATATTTTTTTTTTTCATACAAATGAATGTATGAATCTCGCCATGATTCTTTCATATAGAAATGCAGTATCTACCTAGTGCTTTATCTGATCTATACGAAAAAGAAACAAAGAGATCATCGTATGATATTTCTTGCCCATTCTTCTTCATTTAAAACTACTTTTTAAACGGGGCAAACATTTTCATGTATTTTTTTTTACAAATGCTAATAAGCTTAAATAAGCTTTCTTAATGGTCTAATTGAAATTAAAATATAAGTTTAATTTTGACATTGATCTAAAAATAAATATAGGCGTGGACTTGCTGACACCAACCCGTTATACCATTACCATGCCATAACATGCTTTTTAATAATGATGGGTATGTGAACTTGAACACGTTGCAAAAGAAGCAAAACCCTTTGCATCATTATTCATTCTCTTTATAGTACGAATGCTTTGGAGATACAGAAGCATACAATATGGTTATTGCCACGTAAGGAATGAGATGGATCCAATATCACTGCCCATTTCTGAGATTATCCAATATCCAGTAACCTCTTCAGTGAGATAAGCAGCTAATATAGGGTTTATGATCTCCAAGTCAAACGCAGCTCTCAATTACAGCCCCGGCATAGCAAACAGTGGCAAATGACGTCATCGCACTGCAGACACAATGTTTGTTGGACTCTTGTGGATCCATGGTGCTAGTACAGTTTTAGGCGAAAATTGTACTGCTGGCCAGTAATGAGCTTGTAATTCTGCCAAAGACGGACAAAGGATTTGTTTCATACAGGTATTTGGGAAACTACATATATGTCGCAGCAAGCGATAATTTAACGATAAAGAGGATTCAATTTTTATATTGTAGTACCTACCTACAGAAGAAATGGTAAACGCCGTGACGTCAGTTATCAGTTAAAATGGCCGCACGTGGACAGAGTCGTGTTGGAGAGTGGAGACCATGGCAAGCTCACTTTTGCTCGAGGCACAAAGCAGGACACTCATCTAGTACGAAACTGTCGGTTTACCTATTTGAATTGTATTGTACGACCACATTTAATAAAGTAATGTTAATTTGTACTGCATTGAATATTGTTATTCTACAATGAACCCGATACCACTGAACCTAAAAAATGTCGGCGTTTCCGCTCAGCCATGGCTGACGCCGACATATATATACTACAGGACCCTAAATAAACCCCTATTGCCCTCGTCTGGTAGCTTTTGGGACTGACTATAATAATCTAAGGTAATCTACATGATCCATTGAATCATCATCATCACCTTTTCCCAACTGTGTTGGAATCGGCTTCCAGTTTAACCGGATCAATCGGACCTCCACAACTCAGTTACTGGGTAACACGATACCCCTTGGTAAGACTGGTTGTCAGACTTTCTGGCTTCTGACTACTCGTAATGACTGCCAAAGATCTACGAATGACAGCCGGGACCAACAGCTATTTGTGCTTTCCGAACTCGGTATGAAATGGATCCATCCACAGACCGACCGCGCCAAGCGCAGCTTAACCTTTGACCAATCGATCTGTCCGGTTTTTACTTAGCCACGAGCTCCCGACGCACACAAACATGAAGATGATCCATTGAACATTATGATCAGATTTAAACAAAAATCTATGTTTCTAAATAAAACATCAGTTTTCCGAAACCTACAACAATGTACGGCCACCGCATTCGATGCCGATGCGCGCAATGACGCCTAATTAACTGCCGGTCATTACCCGCTATTGATATGACGTATTACCGTATGGGAGCGACGCCGAATTCAAATGATGAAGTGTTATTTTGCGCGCTCGATTGGCGTTGAATGCACCGTCCGTAACTAGTGTTTGTTATGTATCGTACGGTTCAGTTGGTCGTATGGTGTTTGGTTTCAATGAGGAGGGTTAGAAATGAGATAGGTAGGTAAATGATAAATGAGTTTAGTTCTGCCTAAGCGCACCAACCCATATCTAATTTTCTCCCATACTTTGAAGTATGATTAGTATGATTTAAGTATGATTTCACATATTATTCAACACTGATTAATTTGAAATCTATTCTAAGTGTAAGTTTGGGATATAGGTACATGGAACCGTTATTTATAATCATCGTCTTTCTGCCCTTATCCTATGTTACCTGGGTTCGGCGCAACACAAGTAGTTTGACTTTGACTTTGACTTTAAATACGATTATCGATTGATTCATTGATTAATAAAAATATTTCACACAGAAATCAAGACATAGGTACAAAATGGTCAAAGTAAAGCCGTGGTTGCATGCCTGTGTCCCATATGGGTGCGATGAACATGAATATATTATAATGGCATGCAACCACGGCTTTACCTTGATCATTTTGTACCTATGATTTCTGTGTGAAATATTTTCTTGTTTCGTACTTTTTAGATCACTTTTTGTTGTGGTCGGGTTTTAGCTTTTAAACTTTATTTTTTTATTTAAACCATTTTGGAGTTTAAATACCAGTAGTAGATAGTTTTTTTTTAATGATTTGTGACAAGTCACAGCTAAGTATTATTATATGTGTAACGTTGTGTTGCGCCCGCGTCGTCGCGTCAAAGTTAGTTCGTGCGGACCCGCACATATAAGGTCACTTCGCTCGCTCTCGGTCGCCGCCGGCGGCGCTCGCTCGTGTGGCCAGTCGGCTCCCGCTACCCACCGCGCACGCTGCGATCGTGCGACGGACGCTGTACTTTGTGATTCCTGATTGTTTCTGTGTGATTATTGCATTGACTACAATATATACTGTTTTACCGATCCGTGCGTTAGTTAATTGTGACATTCCCTGTGAAAAATCCCTTATAAATTGCGCCCAACTCGTGGCACGTGCTCCGTACGGCAAATACCTAGTATACCTACGATACGGGAAAATAACCGTCGCGAGTGCGAAAAATCCACGCGAACCTGTGTACCTACTGGACCATATTGTCGTTATTACCGTTTACGTTCATCACCGAGTGTTAGCGAGAGAAAATGCCGCCAAAAACACGCCGCGCGCACGCAAACGAGGAGGAAAACGATAGTTCCAGTAGCGAGGAGGAAAGTCACGCGGTAGCTAACCCCGTGAGCGTGAACACCACGGCAACAGCTACACCTATCCCGACAACGGCATGTGGTAACATGATTTCCATGTCCGAGGAGCAGCTCACACGATTATTATCCAACGTCATGAGAAGCGTCGTGACGTCGACGCCGACGTCAACGAGTGGCGACCCTATGGGACCGACTCAACACGCCGCTGCACACACTGGACCGACCGTGCATGGCATGCACGGCATGCACAGCAATTTTACCCGGTGCACGGCCCGCTTCGACGGAGCCGCCCGCAGTACCGAAGCCCTAGAAGCATTTGTCGAGAGCGTGCTCATCTACAAAGAGTGCGCAAATGTATCCGACGAACATGCCCTTCGAGGTCTACCTATGTTGCTGACCGGAGACGCCGCAGTGTGGTGGCAAGGAGTGAAATCTACCGTGGAGACCTGGGACGACGCGATACGCCGCCTTCGATTCATGTACGGCGCCCCACGCCCCGCCCACCGGATCTTTCGAGAAATATTTGCGCGCGAACAAAGTGATAGTGATAGTGTCGATTCCTTTATTTCGCGAGTGCGGGCAGAAATGTCGCGTATACCATATAAGCTACCAGATGTTATGCAAGTAGATATAGTTTACGGCCTTTTACATCGTAAGTTTCGTAAAAGAGTGTCACGCGATAGTGTAGGTAGTGTCGACTGTCTACTCGAGCGAGCAAGGTATGTTGAGGAGACGCTAGGCGAGGTAAGTAAATCACTTGTTCCGACTCATAACGCGAGTATTCCGTCTAACAATAGTAATAATACCGCGAGTATCTCGTCCAACAATAGTAATAATACCGCGAGTACTGCGAAATCTCGAAATGTAAACATTAACCCTCCGACGACGACGGGTAATCAAAGTAACCCTTCGCGCG
Organism: Charanyca ferruginea; assembly: GCA_947361185.1. Taxonomy (NCBI): domain Eukaryota; kingdom Metazoa; phylum Arthropoda; class Insecta; order Lepidoptera; family Noctuidae; genus Charanyca; species Charanyca ferruginea. The sequence goes on along the minus strand of OX376061.1, from coordinate 27,515,271 downwards.
CTATGTCCGACTCTAGTTCGAATATTTGCAACGATACGAATTCGAATACGAAACGTGTTCGGCCGCGCTGCGCTTTCTGTAAACGGTTTGGTCATTCGACAGATGAGTGTAAAATAAAAATAAAATCGGGTGACACAGATAATAATGCACCGTTGTCTTGTTACGGCTGTGGTCGACAAGGGGTTATACGATCGAAGTGTCCGACGTGTAAAGGCACGTCCTCCGCCGATAAGGTGAGTTTCCAAAGTGCTATCACCCAGGAGCCTGACCTGTCACACCCTACGGTCAAGATAGAAGTTGCGTCTTTAGTAGGTGTTGCAGTGCTGGATACAGGTGCTACTGAAAGTCTCGCTAGTCGCGGGCTGTATAGCATATTATTAGGCAGTGGGACAACTTTCATGAAAACACGTCGTAACCTCGGCCTCGCCGATGGAACGCAGCAGGTACGTGAATTATTATCATGTGACACGAACGTAACCATTCAGGGACGCGTTATCCCCACCACTTTCCTAGTGATACCAGAAGCGGATAATAGGACGCTTCTAGGACAGGATTTTATCGCTCGAGCAGGTATATTAGTGGACCTCCAACATAATTGTTGGCATTTTAGTAATTTCCCTATGGAGAAGTTTACGTTTGTGCAGTCTTTTAGCCTTACATCTACCAGCGATGCAGAGCTGATGCAGGTTGATACCACCGGCTTGGCGCTGAGAGAGGATGAAGGGACGAAGCTGTCACCTCCTCAAAAGACGCAACTCAATCAACTCATTGCGAAGAGAGTTGAGCGCTTCGCCACCGAAGGACCTCCTACAACTTACGCCACTCATCACATTCGGGTTGACGAGAAGCAGGAACCGACCGCTTCACCACCCTATAGGATGTCGCAAGGTAAGAGAGAGTTGTTGGACGGTGAGCTTGAGAAGCTGCTGCGCGCAGATGTAATAGAGGAGTGCGAGTCGCCGTGGGCTGCCAACGTCGTATTAGCCGCGAAGAAGGATGGCGGTGTCCGCCTGTGTGTAGACTACCGCAAGCTCAACGCCGTGACTGAGCCGGATAGGTACCCGCTCCCACGCATGGAAGACGTGCTTCATGCAGCAAAGACGACCAGCTACATGACGACATTAGATCTCCACTCTGGTTATTTTCAGGTGTGTGTCGCAGAAGAGGACCGCGACAAAACTGCATTCGTTACACCCTCCGGCACCTATAGGTTTAAGAGGATGCCGATGGGTCTTCGCAACTCTGGCGCCACGTTTCAGAGATTGATAGATCGTTTCAAGTCAAACTTGTGCGTGCCTATTCGAGGGCACAAGGTAAGTGACTCTGATATCCCACCAGACACCCAAGGAAGTAGGCCTGTGACTATTCTTGGATATCTTGACGATCTCATCATCTTGTCACCGAGTTTCGAAGGCCATATTGAAGATCTTGAAGCAGTTTTCAATAGACTCGAGAAGTTCGACCTTCGAGTCAATCGAAAGAAAAGTTGCTTCGCTCGTGACTCTGTGAAATTCCTTAGTCACTTAATTGTTCCTGGAGGTCTGCAAGTAGACCCAGGGAAAACCTCGGCTATTGCTGACATGCCTGCCCCGAAAAACGAGAGGCAGCTCAAAGGTTTTCTGGCCACATCAAGCTGGTTTCGACGGTTTGTACCGAACTACGCCGCAATCGCCAAGCCTTTGACTGACCTGCTCAAGAAGAACAGCAGTTGGAGATGGCATGATGAGCAGCAGGCCGCTTTCGAGCGCATCAAGGAGCTCCTGATCACCGCTCCCATTCTTCGCCAGGCTGACGAGTCCAAGCCTTTCTCCCTCCGGACAGATAGTAGTGGCTATTGTCTCGGTGCAGTTTTAATGCAGGGGGAGGGCCCCGACGAAAGACCTATTGAGTATGCCAGTCGCCTACTCTCGCCAGCTGAGCGCAACTACACTACTACCGAGCGCGAAGCCCTTGCCGTCGTCTGGGCGGTCACAAAATTCAGGGGTTACGTGGAAGGCTCGGAAGTAGTGGTTAAGTCCGACCACCAGCCGCTACGTTGGCTGATGAGCCTTAAGTCTCCCAGTGGTCGTCTTGCCAGATGGGCATTGACCCTTCAGGCCTATAACCTGCAAATACAGTACACTCCTGGAAAGGTGAATGTGATTGCCGATGCACTAAGCCGCCCAGCTTGTTGCGAGGTATGCTTAGTGAGCGTAGATATGCCACATAGGACACCTGAGGATGTGCGCTCTAACCAACTCAACGACCCAGAGTTGAAGAGTATCGTCGAAGACCTAGAGAATACCGACGATCCCTTCAGGGGGAGAGGGTGGTCAGAGAGAGGATACCTGATGTCTGATGGTGTGTTGTACAGGTGCGCACCCGAATCCGAAGACGCCGATTCTGCTTGCCTCGTGGTCCCTAAACACGAGAGAGAAAATATCCTTGTAGAGTTCCACGACGCTCCCACAGCAGGCCACTTTGGTGCTCAACGTACCTTACAACGCATCAGAGTACGATACTTTTGGCCAGGTATGAGATCTTTTGTCACAGACTATATCAAACGCTGCGTAGCTTGCCAGCGATACAGGATAGACAACAGGAAGCCTGCAGGACTACTCCAGACTCCTGCACCCACCCGGCGATTTGAAGTGGTATCGGTCGACTTGTTCGGGCCCTTACCAAAGACTTCAAAGGGTAACCGTTGGATTTTAATCCTAGAGGACACGTGCTCCCATTGGGTTGAGCTATTTGCGTTGGAGAAGGCCACCAGCGTGGAATGCGCTGAGATTTTAATATCCGAGGTCTTCCTGAGGTATGGGGTCCCGCGCAGGATGATCAGCGACAACGGAGTTCAGTTTGTTGCTGAGGTGATGCAACAGGCCTGTCATGTGATGGGTATCAAACAGTCTTTGACGCCATTGTATCACCCAGAAGCGAACCCCGTTGAGCGGAAAAATCGCGACCTTAAACCACAGCTAGCGATATTAGTAGGAAAGGATCACGCATCTTGGGATATTCACCTCGCGGCCATAAGGTTTGCGATGAACTCCGCTGTCACAGCGAGTACTGGATTTACACCAGCTTTCCTAACCTTCGGGAGAGAGCTACGCGCGCCTTCGGACGTCTTGGCAGACATGAAGACCATTGTGGATAGCGATAATTTCGTCCACAATATCACACCTTACCTTCGTAAGTTATCGACGGTGCTGCTTGACGCCCGAGATGTCCACGAACGGAACCAGTCTCTGCAGAAGAAGTACGCAGATGAAGGCAGACGCGCGCCTCCAGAATACAAGGTAGGTGATCTCGTTTTGTTGAAAACGCAAGGGATGAATGACGTCGGCCCCGGACAGTCTGCGAAATTTATACCTAGGAGGGATGGTCCCTATCGCATCCGCGAAGTAGTAAGTCCTACTACTTACATAGTGGAAGGAGTTACTAGAGGTGAGCACGTAGGACGTTACCACGTCTCTGATTTGACTCCATTCATTGGTGAGGTTGAGGCTCCGGTTAGAGAGAAGCGCAGACGCGGTCGGCCGCGTAGATTTGATTGCTAGCCCGAACGCGAGGGCGCTATGTTCGAACTAGAGGGGGAGTGTGTAACGTTGTGTTGCGCCCGCGTCGTCGCGTCAAAGTTAGTTCGTGCGGACCCGCACGTATAAGGTCACTTCGCTCGCTCTCGGTCGCCGCCGGCGGCGCTCGCTCGTGTGGCCAGTCGGCTCCCGCTACCCACCGCGCACGCTGCGATCGTGCGACGGACGCTGTACTTTGTGATTCCTGATTGTTTCTGTGTGATTATTGCATTGACTACAATATATACTGTTTTACCGATCCGTGCGTTAGTTAATTGTGACATTCCCTGTGAAAAATCCCTTATATATGTATTTAAAAGGTACTAGTGAACCCCTTTTCCAATGATACTGTAGTGACCATAAACCCACTACGCATTCCGCTCCGCTTATGATTATTAGACCGCGTCCGATATGTGACGTCAAATCGCGTGATCCTTTGTCTCGACGCGCAAGCTCCGCCTTCGTTCAAGAATGTTCCAGAGAAACCGACATCGGCGGTGCGGACGACGGCCGGCAGTCTTCCGTTTGCTTTTGACTCGCGCTCGCGCATTATTGTTTAGCTTATATCCAGTCTTGCTCGCTTTAGTTTTTAGCCACAAGTACTTACTGTAATTTCTTCTTACTCTTATTGCAAAGTAATAATAAACTAGTGCAACGTAGTTAAATAAAATCGCTTCATTTTTGTTTCCGTCTTTCTAAATAGTGCACCATAAAATCACCCTTATATCAATCACCATAACGCTCATTATAGCTTGCCTCGCTCGAACACCTAATCCTACAGTCCCAGGTGAAATTCCGGGATAGTTGCAGCTGCCACTTGCATACTCCACAGTGGTGACCCCGACGAAGGAAAAGAGGTTTTTTTTAAGAAAATGGAAGGGTATGTTTTTGGCTTAGCTGGCAGCGGTGCAGAAGAAGCCCCGGCACAAGGAAGCGTGGATCCAACTGCTACACGCTCGGGTACTTCTGGACAGAAACAAGGTAACCCAAGTGATACTAATACTTTGTCAGGCGATGGCCCAAACATAAGCGGAAGCGGGTTAGGAAGTGAGGTTTATAGAGTCGGTGTACGAGTACCTCCTTTCTGGCCTGAGGAACCAGAAACGTGGTTCGCACAAATGGAAAGCCAATTCGTTTTAGCAAATATTACTAGCGACAGTACTAAGTTTCATTACATAGCCGGTCAGTTAGATATGGAGCATGTGAAAATAGTAAAGGATATCCTGATTAGGCCCCCCGCCACAGGCAGATATGATAAATTAAAGAGCGAGTTAATTAAACGTATATCATTCTCTCGCGAGAAGAAAACTTTACAGTTAATACAGCATGAGGAGTTAGGCGACAGAAAACCCTCACAGTTTTTAAGGCACTTGCGAGGTTTAGCAGAAGTAGAAGTACCCGACGGTTTTATTCGGACCATTTGGGCGAGTAGATTACCAACTAACGTGCAATCTATAGTTGCTTCACAGCCGAAGATGAACCTGGAGGAGCTGGCGGACCTCGCAGACCGGGTCAACGATATCGCGCAGCCAGCACCTTACGTGGCCAGCACGTCAGCCCCAGCAGCGTGTATACCGGTCCCCGCAACCGTTAGCGCGTTAGAGGGCATGGTCGCAGAGTTGACAAAGCAGGTAGAAGCACTATCAAAGGTACAAAATAGTTATAGAAACACCTATAGGGACGAAACACGCCGGTCTCGCTCAAGATCACGCAACAGGTCCCGGTCACGAGAACGTCCAGCAAACCACCCACACTGTTGGTATCATTTTAATTTTGGAAACAGAGCAAGGAAATGTGAACAGCCATGCAATTACCAGACGGGAAACTCCACGAGCAACCGCTAGTGGCCGCAAGCGGTTGTCAACAAAGCGCAGGCCGCCTATTTGTCACGGACAGCAACACCAAGCAGCAATTTCTGGTCGACACAGGCTCAGACGTATGTGTCTATCCACGCTCGGCCACCAGAACTGCAGCAACAGAGAGGACAAAGTACCAGTTATATGCGGCCAACGGCTCGGTAATAAACACATACGGGTACGTCACTCTCATTTTAAATATAGGTCTGCGTCGAGCATTCGAATGGCGGTTCATCATAGCAGACGTGTCGAAACCCATAATAGGAGTGGACCTTCTAATACATTACAATTTATTAGTTGACTGTCACAATAAGCGACTTGTCGATGGCGTAACGACGATGGCCGTCCCAGCACTGCAACTGAGCAGTCCAGAAGCAATCGCGTCAGTCCGCACCTTAGGCAATTTCGAAAGTACACCATACTGCAACCTACTAAAACAATTCCCAAACCTCACTCGACCGGTAGGTAAGCCCGAAGCTCCTAAACACAATACAGCGCATCACATCAGAACAACACCTGGACCACCAGTTTACGGGCACCCACGCCGTCTGGACCCAGAAAGGTTAGCAATAGCAAAAAAGGAATTCGACGACATGCTCCGCAGCGGCACGGCAAGGAGGTCTGAGAGTCCGTGGTCATCACCATTACATTTAACGCGCAAGAAAGACGACGGTTGGAGACCCTGCGGAGACTATAGAGCACTTAACGCACGCACGATACCCGACCGGTACCCTGTCCGCCACATTCAGGACTTCGCCCATCAGCTGTCAGGTAAAAAGGTCTTCAGTACAATAGATCTAATTAAAGCATACAACCAAATACCGATTGCCAATGAAGATATACCTAAGACCGCGATCACAACGCCATTCGGAATGTTCGAATTTCCATACATGACTTTTGGCCTTAGAAACGCAGCACAAACGTTTCAACGTTTCATGGACGAAGTCCTCAGGGAATTAGACTTTTGTTATGGATACATCGACGACATTTTGGTGCACTCAAAGACACCAGAGCAACATGAGCAGCACCTTAAGACGCTTTTTCAACGCCTACAAGACTACGGACTCCTTATCAACGCATCCAAGTGCGTCTTTGGACAGTCAAAGGTAACGTTTTTAGGCTACAACGTCTCAGAAGCAGGTGTAAGTCCAATGGAAGCCAAGGTCCAAGCGATCAACGATTATCCACCACCCACAACATTGAAAGAGCTCAGGCGATTTCTGGGAATGGCCAACTTTTACCGACGCTTTGTCCCGCGGGCAGCAGAATTACAGGCACCCCTAAACGAGCTGTTAGCAGGACCAAAGAAAAAAGGTACACAAAACATAACACTGACGACAGAACAGCTAGCAGCATTCCAGGGATGTAAAGCTGGGCTGGCTCAAGCAGCACTCTTAGCCCATCCAGACGTCAACGCGGAATTAGCTATCCACTCCGATGCCTCTGACAAAGCCATCGGAGCGGTTCTGCAGCAACGGCAAGGTGACGTATGGCAACCACTGGCATACTTTTCAAGGAAGCTAAGCTCTCCACAAACAAAGTACAGCCCGTATGATCGGGAGCTACTTGCCATTTACAAAGCTGTTCGCTATTTCAGACACATGGTAGAAGCACGAATATTTACAATATACACAGACCACAAGCCACTAACGTTCGCTTTCAGTACAAGAAGAGATAACTGTACCCCACGGCAGTTCAGGTATTTAGACTATATCAGTCAATTTTGTGTGGACATCAAGTACATTCCAGGGAAGGACAACGTCGTAGCGGACTCATTATCGCGCGTAGAAGAGCTGTCATTAAATAGCGTGGATTACCAGGCGCTGGCTCAAGACCAGGCAACGGATGAGGAGCTGCAAGGTCTATTACAGAATGGAACGTCGTTGAAGCTAGAAAAGATCAACGACCCACACTCCAAGACGACGGTGTACTGCGACACTACCACGGTGAAACCAAGACCGTTCCTGACATCAAAATACCGTCGACAAGCATTTGAGACCCTGCACAACCTTAGTCACCCAGGCGCAAAGGCTTCAGTACGATTAATCACGCAGCGATTTGTTTGGCCAGGCATAAAAAAGGACTGCCAACGGTGGGTGCAAGAATGTCTACAGTGTCAGCGCGCCAAAATACATCGACATACTAAGGCACCACTTCAAACATATAGCTTACCATCTGCTCGATTTCGGCATGTCCACATGGACATTGTCGGCCCTTTACCGCTTTCCTCTGGTTACAGGTACTGCCTCACAGCCATTGACCGCTTCACACGTTGGCCTGAGGCATACCCACTCCAAGACATCACGGCGGAGGCATGTGCTACCGCCTTCGTGTCTGGCTGGGTAGCCAGGTTCGGCTGCCCCGAGATCATCACGACCGACCGAGGGCGGCAATTTGAGTCGTCGCTATTCAAAGCGATGACGGCGCTCATTGGCGCCACGCACCACACCACGACGGCTTATCATCCTGAGGCCAATGGCCTTGTTGAAAGGCTTCACCGGCAACTTAAGGCTGCCATCACCTGTCACACCAACACGCGATGGACGGAGGTGCTGCCTCTGGTTCTTCTGGGCATCCGCAGCGCGTGGAAAGAAGATCTCCAGACCTCAGCGGCAGAGCTAGTCTATGGCGAGCCACTATGCTTGCCTGGACAGTTCTTCTCCACCACTCCACCAGTACCCGTAGACTATGAAAATTTCAACAGTAGGCTCCGCGAACACATCACAAAACTCACACCTCACCCAACTACTTGGCACACCACTCGCACGTTCTATATACCAAAAGATCTCGCCACATGCACGCACGTGTTTCTGCGACAGGGGCCCGCACACAGACCTCTGCAAGCTTCGTATTCAGGCCCATACAAGGTCATACGGCGAGGGTCGAAGTCTTATGACATAGACGTGCAAGGCAAAACAGCCACAGTATCGATAAATCGATTAAAACCAGCGTACATGGCCCGAAATGAAACACCAGCACCAACCGCCGACCACATACCAACGTCAACCGCGGACAACACACCAGCGTCAGCCGCGGACAACACACCAGCGTCAGACGCGGACAGCACACCTGCGTCAGACGCGGACAACACACCAGCGTCAGCCGCGGACAACACACCAGCGCCAACAGCAGAGGGGGGCGCAGACCAGACTCCAGCCAAGAAGACGAGGACGGGACGAGTGGTACGGTTTCCGGACTACTATCGATCGTGACAGTTACGATCTCAGCGGGGGAGTACTGTAGTGACCATAAACCCACTACGCATTCCGCTCCGCTTATGATTATTAGACCGCGTCCGATATGTGACGTCAAATCGCGTGATCCTTTGTCTCGACGCGCAAGCTCCGCCTTCGTTCAAGAATGTTCCAGAGAAACCGACATCGGCGGTGCGGACGACGGCCGGCAGTCTTCCGTTTGCTTTTGACTCGCGCTCGCGCATTATTGTTTAGCTTATATCCAGTCTTGCTCGCTTTAGTTTTTAGCCACAAGTACTTACTGTAATTTCTTCTTACTCTTATTGCAAAGTAATAATAAACTAGTGCAACGTAGTTAAATAAAATCGCTTCATTTTTGTTTCCGTCTTTCTAAATAGTGCACCATAAAATCACCCTTATATCAATCACCATAACGCTCATTATAGCTTGCCTCGCTCGAACACCTAATCCTACAGTCCCAGGTGAAATTCCGGGATAGTTGCAGCTGCCACTTGCATACTCCACAATACCAAACACGGTATGCGTATCTTATTTGTTTTTATCTTTCCTTTTTTTAAATAATTTGTGATAAGTCACTAAATATTATATATTTGAAAGGTACTAGTGAAGCCCTTTCCAATGATACCAAACACGGTATGCTTGTCTTCATTATTTTTTTTAATCTTGGTTTTTTTGTCCGCCAGAGGGCGCCACATTGGATTCGGTGACACGTCATATAGCCCATAACCAGCGGATGATTAAGACGCTTCTAACGATACCTCATTTGTTCAGTTCTGATAAGTAGTTTAGGAGCTATGAGCGAACAGATGAACATACATACATAGCCTGTCAAAATCATAACCCTCCTTTGGCTTTGCCGTAGTCGGGTAAAAATTCACTACTTACGAGTATAAATAGCTTTACTTTCAGTAAGCTATAAGGAGTAAAACGCTTTTGAGTCGGCCAGCATTTACGTATAGCTTTAAAGACGATTTCGTCGCAGCTAAAGTAACTGAGGACGGCAGTTTGATTATCATTTTTAAGGCCTATAATGTGTGTGTGCTTTACAGATTTTGAGAATCGATGCGGCACTGCCACTATCGTATTGGCTTGCCTATTGTGAATAATGTTAAAACAAGTAGATACTATATTGTGTACTACGTTTTGGAACGAGCAACTAGCTTCAACTTTCTGACTAACTAACTGACTCTTTGACTATTCAAAAGTGCCTGCAAATGGTTTAATTGAAATAAATGCTTTGACTTTGACTTTCACTTGACTAGCTGATGCCCGCGACTTCGTTCGCTTGAAGGTTTTCATGGTTTAAACTACAAAAATGTCGATTTTCCATACAAATTTTCATCCCCTATTTAACTGAAGGGGTTGAATTCCTATAATGTGTGTGTGCTTTACAGATTTTGAGAATCGATGCGGCACTGCCACTATCGTATTTGCTTGCCTATTGTGAATAATGTTAAAACAAGTAGATACTATATTGTGTACTACGTTTTGGAACGAGCAACTAGCTTCAACTTTCTGACTAACTAACTGACTCTTTGACTATTCAAAAGTGCCTGCAAATGGTTTAATTGAAATAAATGCTTTGACTTTGACTTTCACTTGACTAGCTGATGCCCGCGACTTCGTTCGCTTGAAGGTTTTCATGGTTTAAACTACAAAAATGTCGATTTTCCATACAAATTTTCATCCCCTATTTAACTGAAGGGGTTGAATTTCGAAAAACTCTTAGTTATTCTTTGTCTACATTATAAAGAGAAAATCTTTGTGCAAAATTTCAGGTTTCTAGGCCCAAGGATTTGGGCTGGCCGTTGATGAGACAGTTAGTCAGTCAGGACTTTTCTTTTTATTTATATAGAATAACTACTCCAAAATGTACAAAAGCAATCTCTCAATACAATACAAACTAGTACATCTCCCCAAACATTAGTCCAACACACAAGACACAACGCCCGAACAATTCTAATATTGAATCAGTAATCGTACCGATTGAATCGAATACCATGGTCGACTCCAATTCCCTAGTGCATTGCGGAGGAATATCTAATCGATTATGGAATTGTTTCCGACTAGAACTGTTTCGAGATGTTCCGAATATTGGATGGGTTTATAGAGGGTAGATAGGGGTTATATAGGAATAGTTGAGAATAACTGAGGGTAGTTTGATTAGATGGATAGATTGTGTGAACATTTTCATACCGAGACACCTGTGCCTCGGAAAACATTTACTGCCGTTGGTAAGTCGTTACAGGTAGATAGTCAGAAGCCCGCAAGACTGACACTGGTTGTCAGTCTCTTTCCAAAGGGTATCGTGTTACCCAGTGACTGTGCTGTGGAAGTCTTTGAGGCCCCTTATCATCATCCAGTCACAGAACGGAAGGGAAGAAGACGTGTTGCGCTGACTCTAAGTAACATGGTGGAAGGGGAGGAAGGTACAAGAATAGTTGAGGGTGATGGAAATCAGGGGGCCAAGTCTGCTATTTTTATAATTTCGTCATTCCAACACGATCCCATTGTGATTTTGCTAAAAGTTCGTAATCTGCTAAATTCATAATGGTCGATCATTGATCGGTCGAATTAAAAGCAATGACTGGACTGCACAATGACGTTCTAATAGTAGGTCACTGATCAAAAGAACTGTCAAAATTTTACAGTCATTCAATTGTCATTTTGTACGAGATTACCATTCTATACCTATCATGTCTTTCAATGGCGTGTTAGTTGACCAGTGGTAAGTCATAATGACGCCACTATATTAGTAGATTACCAAACTTGTCAAAATCAACAATTATGAAATCAATGATATACTATTCTGATACTATTGTAATAGCAGACTTGAGGCCCAGGTACATGTTTGTAGAAGATTTGATTATAATTTGGTTTGGTAAAGGAAGATTTAAATGTGCTTTTTTAGCGTTTAGAAAAAAACGAATCCCTTATAAGATCAATTGATTCTAAGAAAAAAAATGTTTTTATTTATTTGTTTATCACAATGACCATCATTATTATAAAGGGGTTTCAACCGTAATCGCCATGCTTGGTCGCAGCATGTTGGCGATCGCAGTAGGTGTTATGGTATTCAGAAGAACGCTGCTGCCCATCCTCTGGTCAATATCTTTCTGTCGCCTTCTACGACACCCACGGGTAGCCGGCACTACACGGTGACAAGAAACACGTACAATATTTTCGTCTCACTTTTGTGTTTATTCAAAAGAGGTCTAGAAAAAAGTTAATGGGCCCTTTTCGACGATAAGGAGTAAAATAACAGCCTATAATTCAGCATAGAAATGGCTAGTCACCAGTCCTAAGTCGCGACAAGTCATGTAAATTTTACTCAGCTTGAAACCAAAAACAGCCCTTTCAAATATTAATATCTAAGCCATATCAACAGACAACTGCACAAACGAAGATATTCGCGAAACGTCTCATAAAGACATCATAAAGTGTTTAATTTACGAGAACATTTAGTTAAGTTCGGATGAAGCTCGTCCTACTGACGTTTATGCGCTCATAAACCGTTTATGGTGGTCACTAGACTGTGTTATGTTATGCTTGCGCGTTTATTTACTGGATGTGTTTTAATTAAAATAAAATAAATCGTTAGTTAATGAAGCTGTCGTGTCATTGATGTTCTAGCCTTTTACCCAACTATGTCTTGATGGCTCACTTATGTTAAGGCCCGGCTGGCGCCCATTGTCGACTTCGGCATGCATCGGTATTTTTAGGCAACGAATACAAATATAACTTAATGGTTTAGAAATAAAGTTGTAATTTCAATACACAGTATGCCTAAGCATACCGCAGTATTGTTTTTGTACTTACGACGGTTAACATTAGAATTTTAACTTTATTTCCATACATTTAAGATATATTTTTATTCGTCGCCTAAAATTACCGATGCATGCCGATGTCGACAATGGGCAATGGGTCTAAGGGGCCTCTCCGCCTCTCGAAGTCACCAACCAACCAACCAAACCAACCAACCCCCCCCCCCCAAACCAATCCCCCCAACCAACCAAACAACCAGCCAATTACCAAACCTACCAACCAACCCCCTCCCAAACACCCCTACCAATTTTCCCAGTTCATTTATTTATTAATACTACTACTACTTTTTTTTTGTACTTTCTAAGTTCGTCTTGGACATAACTGACATCGGTGAAGGAAATCATCTTGGGGAAACCTGGACGAAGTAATATTGGTAAACCTGAAATCACCAATCCCCCCTGAACAAGCGTGGTGATTAATGCATGTGCCTTCTCTTTATGAGAAGCAGTGGGACAGTAACAGACTGGCATTTATGTAAGAGTCGGCTTCCAGTCTTAATGGATACAGACAAGTACAAGTATTTTACATGACCTACACAACCCAGTGACTGAGTCCCAACCCAATATACTTCATGGTAAGACTGGTTGTCAGACACATAGAACAATTCCTTTGCATCTTATCCATGTGATTGTTGCGAAAGCGAAACTTGTACTATCGACTTAAAATGCTACATATACCACTACCTCAAGTAATACAATTTATAACCACACTCCGTCTCCCCCCAAGCAACACGTTACCCTTCCTACATCGACTTTTAATTACCCCAATTTCCCTCAAAGGCAATCAAAGTTAACACGCCCATAATAATAACATCTTCATTACAGGCCTATAGCAAGAACAGCATCCCGATTCCGTAACACACTCTTAATCGCAATCACTTTCATTTTGACAATACAACAAAATTCATTGCGCTTTTGCTTAAAAACATCATTTGCTCGTCAACTGAAATAACGCAATGAATTTTGTTGAAATGTCAAAGTCATTATTATTGTGAGTTTGTTACGTAATAAGGCTGCAAGCTTACCCCTCAAATTCAGTCCCTTTAATCAATCCTTAGACGTGAATAAGGGTGATCACCAGCCCCTTAAAAACTTTAGAACTGCTATTATGGTGCAGCGGTTTGCTATTGAAAGCACTAATTTTGTGATTTTCAAAATTGCTAGGGGACGCTTTGTATACTGTGATTATGTCGCTTGTTTCTTGTGGTTTTGAAAAGGAAATCTGAATGTTTTTGTCGACATTTCTTTGCTTATGCAGCAAAAAATAATAATACCGGTCTATTTTTGTCCAATTTCAGGCAGATCAAAGTCGTAAAAGGCAAAATTCCTGCTCATAATTGCTGCATGTTTACTACACTACTATTATAAATCTAAAGGTGTGTGAGGGTGGATAGACGGATGTTTGCAACTCTTTCAGTCTCTAAACAGAATTAGAGAATCATATACAGATACTAATCTAGCTTAGCTTGTATTACCGTGTTATTTAAGATTTCGAATATTTAAAAGTCTTTGCAGATAACATAGTGGGCTCCAACTTAAAAAAAACTTCTACTTAACTCGGTTTCTCCATACTGTTTAATTCTGGATAAACTCCAAACTAATTTACACTTCTATATACAAGGAGTTAGGTTACCCCGCTAGGGAAATATGGTAAAGATACTAACACACTAAACTTGCGAAGTTCGTGATAACAGTTTGAAAGTAGGTTGATAGTACACTACTCATCAGATGAGTAGTGCTGGCTACGGGTGTACTACTTAAACGGTTTATAGGTGTCGTAAATGGCGACTGAGATCATGATAATAATTCATATTAAATACACTGCACGTAAAGCCTTAATTGAACAATTTGCATGTGGATTTTATGTTGGGCTGTGAAGAAGACGGATGATAAAATATTGCATGTAGTGAAGTTGATAATGTTGATGGAAGTGTCGAGTGACCAGAATGGATAAGGTAGAAATGAGTAAATTAGGGGACGTTTTAAAGTGACGCCAGTGACTGAAATGTTGAAAGGAAATCGTTTGTTTTGGTATGGTCATGTGAAGACGAGAGATGTAACGCATATGACCAAAAGAGTAATGAATAAAAACGTGAATGAATGAAGAGAAAGAAGAAGGCCAAAGAACAGATGGATGGATAGTGAAGAATGATAATGAAGGAGAAGGGAATCAGTGATTTAAGATGGATGATAGGACGGAATGGAAGAAGAAAACGTGTTACGCTGACCCCAAGTAACATAATACAATGGCAAAAAATTATACAAGTTGGTTATGTGACTGCCTAGCTATATAATATCATAGATTGATTAACTGATATTGTAATCGATGTTTATAATAAGGGCAACATAATAAACTATTACAAAATTATTCATAAGAATATCTATTCTCTAGAATGTCGTGATGGATGGTAAGGTTGAGGCGCTCGCCTCTCATGCACGAGGTTGCGGGTTTGATAACGGGCAAGTACCAATGTAACTTTTTCAATTCGTATGTTCTTTCTAAGTTTATTTAGGACATCACTGAACATCGTAAAGAAATCTTTAAAAAATATTGTAAGGGTGTTACTGCACCAATCAATCGTTCGTCGATCGATGCCATCGAACGACGTTGATTGATTGGTATATTAGTATATTGATATAGCTTTAGCTGATCGACGGATACCGTTCGACTAATCGATCGATTGACGGTCGATGGCATCCGTCGACGTTGATTGATTAACCCCGGTTACAATCCATCAGTTTCTTTCGAAATGTATTTACAAGAGGACGCACTGGCCAGTTCGATGTTGCTCGTGGAGACGCAAACGCAGAAGACACATAAACACAATCAGGCTAGGTAGTTAGCGCGCGGGGCGCGGGTAGGCAGCAGGATGATGAAGGGCAGCAGACGGCGCGCGGCGCGACTAGTCAAGCAACTCGATCGACGTCGACTAATACATTCTACCATCGATTGATACGATCGATCGATTGGTCTGATAACACCCTAAGTCTGAAATCGCCAATCTGCCTAGAGTAAGATTGGTGATCAATGCTCGTTCCTTTTCTATATGAGAAGTGGCTTTTGCCGGTATTATTTCTCATCATTACAATAAAACGAAAGGGTCAACGTTTCGCGCTCCCTTAAAACTTGCAAAGAATTAAAGCTAAATGAAGACTTCTCCAATTAATAATACTCTCAAAAATGAACAAGGTAAACCACCTCGCGACTAGCTTCCCCCGAATCGATTAAAAAATAAACAGCCAAACCTGAATCCAATCAAAACGAACAAATAAATAAATGAAAAAACACTTACAGAAAAAAGGGAATCAGAATGTTTAGCAACAGGAAATCTTGGTGCTTAACTTAAATCACATTAAGTCGACAAGGCTTTTTAACCTTCCCTCGTCGCGGGGGTAAATAACACCGCGACGGCCGACGGAGCCGTGGTCGCCAATAAAACACTAATTTTTCCCTGTTAGGTTAGCTATACAGAAAACGCGTTGAAGCAGATACCTATAGCTTCCATTTTGACATTAAAACGGTATGGACGTTAATAAATATACATTTTGAACACATATCAAAGTTCAAAGTATAACATCTACTGTGGCCGGTCAAACCTAGTTTTTTTTATTAAATTTAAATGTATTTCTTAAATAAGAACAATATTATTTTCTTTAAAAATATCAGACGTATTTAATAAACCATCCTTATTCTTCCAAAATAGCTTTCACATCTGTCAAGCCTTTCCCCGCAACGACTCAAGTTTTTATCATCCTCATCAGAGTTAAAGTATGCAGTGTTTTAAATTGCGTGAAAAGAAAGTATGTATTTGTTTACCCCTAAGAAATTCATACAACACTTACAAAACACGAGGACCGAAGGGCTTGATCTGACGAGGATCTAAAACGGTACAAAACATTTTTACCCGAACGAACAAGCATGAAGTACACTTCCGATAATCAATACTATGTAGCTATGATTGGTATTATGTAGCTTTATTTTATTTACGGAACAAACCAGACTCTACAACATCCCCAAAATTATTTTCTAGGTATTCATCGCTTGCCTTGCACTGGACAAAATCCCGCCTCTTCGTAGATTGGACGAAACAGGAAATTAACTTTCGCCCTCTCGCGTGACAAGTTTATTAAGAACAATTTCTCTGTTTATTCTTTTTACTTTTTTTTTGTTTCATTAAACACGGAGACGGCGCCGGTTTGGGAGGTACTTGCATTTTTTAATTAACTAATTTTCCCTTAAAATGTTTACGGGTATTTTTGATCCAGGTGGAAGTAAACGGGTTAGGTTGTAAAGTTACCGTGATATCTTTATGTTGAATCTTATTTTGGATGTTGTAAATTTAAAATTAGAAAGAATATGGCAATCGGAGCCATTTCAAATGGAGTCAAGGCTGTTTTTTTTTTAATAATTTCAGAATAAAGTCAACGTAAATAAAGATATAATGTATTTGCTTGGTCAATATCATCCTCAGTCGAAAGACGTCCACCGTTGAACATAGACCTCCCCCATGGAACGTCATAACAAGCGGCAACCTGCCGCTTGCAACCACCGGTTACCCGCGACCTTGACAATGTCGTCGGTCCATCGTGGTGGGAGACCTACCAACGCTGCGTCTTCCGGCAGCTGTGGTTACGGCGGGGTGCTTGGTACTTGCTAGTTATTGGAATACAAATAAAAATCAATCTCATTATTTAATTTTCTTTCAGCTAGTAACAATTGAATTAGACACAAAATAACAATTAATTAATTAAAGCCCAACAGGTTTAGGATCAACAACAGTCTACCAGTAAATAAAAACAGATTATTTGCTATCGGGTAGCTACCTACTCTACGTGTATTTAAGGTGTTCTAAATACAAAACAAAGTTCTATTATTTTCTCGAGCCAATCAAAAATACCTACTTATCCTATTTGTTGTATTGAAATAAAGAAGCTTACGAAATAAAAGCATTCTCGTGGCTAATAGTCGTACAGATCAATTGTTCAAGATAACCTACCCCATCTTTGACAAGCCCGCCACAATATTCGTCTATTCCCAAACCACTGCAAGTCCTATGTGCCAGAATCAACAGTGGCGACCACCAGAAAAGCGCCAAGCCTGAGTCCTGGAGAAACGATTCAACTGCCTTGGATCCCGCAACGAAATTAATCAGAAAAGTACAGATGAGTAAGAATAAAAAGCTCTTTAACAAAAAACATAACCGCCTTCAGAATCTAAAAAGTGATAAATAACTTTAGCACATAAGACTTTAGACTTTAGTTTCGCAAGTCGGTGGCAATACAAACATCAAACAGAACAAAGCCACCGACTTCCGAAACTTTTTATTTTTCGCTTTTTAGTACTTCCTCATCATCCAAATCCATTACGGGGTTATTTTACGACTTTTACAGATTTTAAACTGACAATCACGTCAAAATGTGCAGTGTAAATGATTTGAAAAAATTACATGTTAAACTAGAGCATTCTCTTAATCATTTAGTATTTTATCTGTATGTTTATCTATATGTCGGAGACAGTCGATCCTCGGATTCGACTCAGTAAAGAGTTCCTGCTCCCGACAATACTGTCGGTTTACCTGGTACAGCGCTGCTGTATATTCACATCGCTGTATAGGCTTGCTGCTAGCGAGCGATACACTTTGTATTTGGGTGACTTATGCTACTGTACGAACTATAAACCTTAAGGGTTTGTTCGTTTATCATTGGGTGGCTTGGCCATTGTACGAACTGTGGGACCTTAATGGTCTGTTCGATTAACTGTATTGTTGCTGTACCTTTGACTTACTTTATTCCTGTTACTGATTACCATTTGTATTGTGTTTTCTTTACTAATAGTGTGTAATTGTTTTTACAGGTCTTGTTTATCCCTAATGGGATAATGGGAACGCCTATAGTCCTGACGATGTACTATACCGCTCGGCACTCCTCCTCGATCGCTCACTGACGATCCGACATAAATATATATGTATGTATTTACAAATAAAAAATGTATTTGTGTATGTATATCAACTGTCTGACACCCATAGTACAGGGTCTCCTTAGTTTGGGGTCAGATGGCCGTGTGTGAAAATGTCCCCACATATTATTATTATTATTTGAATATTTTTTATTATATTCATATTAAATAGTTTCATTAATTTGCGCGTATATCGGCGATAAAAGTGACGTGTAACGACAGGACGATATTAGTGTTCTCGGTGTACATGCCAACGGACTCAGCCGACAGCCTTGCCGAGTTTACGGAATGTTTGGGTGAGATGGCAGCGATAGTTGAAGAGTATAGTGTGGACTCTGTCTATATGTTGGGCGACTATAATGCGTAGCCCGGCGAGCGGGTTCGCGTGGAACTGTTTGACTTTTGTGTTGAACAGAAGTGGCGCTGTGCCAATGTTGACATATTAGGACGTTCCTCGGACTCATATACATACGTAAGTGATAGTCATGGATCTCATAGTTGGTTAGATCACTGTGTGGTATCTGAAGCGGCATGGAAAACAGTTGTCGACGCGAAATATTCCATTACAAATAATGCGCTACTTGAACTTACTTAAAACTAAGACCAACATTTATGTAGGCATTCGAAATAAGATTGTGTGGGGTGAGAGGGATCTAAAACAAACTGACTTATATAAGAATTTATGTACGACGAGATTAAGAGAACTTGATTTTCCTTCTGAATTTAGAAATTGTAGTGGCAAATTGTGTACACAGTTAGAACATAGATGTATTATTGATAAAATGTATAGGTAATGACATTGTTGACATATTAAGTGATGCGTCATGTAGTAGTTACTCGGGGCCGGAACAAAGCAAAAAAAAAAACCAGTAATAGGGTGGAACAAACATGTTCAACAGGCGCACCTGGAGGCTCGACTTGCATTTCAGAATTGGGTACTATGTGGTGAACCAAAAGTGGGTACTGTGTATACTACCACGCGAGAGAAAAAACGAGTCTTTAAAAGTAAATTAAAGTGGTGTCAGGAAAACAGGGAGCAAATTAAAATGAATATAATAGCAGCCTGTCACGACAAGAAAGATTTTGGTAAGTTTTGGAAGCACACTAACCAACTGAATGGCAGGTCGAGCCTTCTTGCGGTTGTCGAGGGTGTTAGTGAGCCTGCATCCATTGCAAACTTGTTCAGAAATCACTTTGCTGTGAAGTCCCCTCTAGGTGCAATGGGAGAGGCCGTGGCGGGTAGGGAGCCAGCAATAGGATCACTGGTAAGGGTTTCGGCTAAAGAAATAGCGGCAGTGTTGAGACGTTTGAAGCGTGGAAAATCACCTGGGCACGATTCTCTGAGCATCGAGCATTTACAAAATGCGGGAGTGCATATGCCCAGAGTACTGGCTTTGTTTTTAATTTGTGCTTCTAACACGCGTACCTACCGCACGATCTAATGAAGACCTTGGTTGTGCCCATCATAAAAAACAAAACCGGGGACGCTTCGGACATAAACAACTATAGGCACATATCGTTGGCCACGGTAATTGCAAAAGTGTTGAACAGTGTGCTGGACAAACAGCTAAATAAACATCTGTCGCTACACGACGCTCAGTTTGGCTTTAGGACGGGTCTGTCAACTGAACACGCTGTTCTTTATCTCAAGCACACTGTTAGATACTATACGGACAGGAAAACCCCTGTGTATGCATGTTTTCTTGACCTATCAAAAGCCTTCGATCTGGTGTCCTATGGTGTTCTGTGGAGGAAGTTGCATGAGGAGACAACGCTCCCCGATGAGTTGGTTGCGTTATTTAAATATTGGTATGGCCATCAAACCAATATGCTGAGGTGGGCAGGCTCGCTATCCGAACCGTACGTGCTGGAGTGTGGGGTCAGGCAGGAAGGTCTGACTTCACCGAAACTCTTCTGTCTGTATGTGGATCGGCTGGTTCGTGAGCTCAGCAGTACTATGGTAGGATGTTCAATTGACGGAACACTTGTTAATAACATAAGTTACACCGACGACATGGTACTGCTGGCCCCATCAATCAGTGCCCTTCGGACACTGTTGTTGGTTTGTGAGCGATTTGCGGAGGCCCAGGGTCTTACATATAATGCAAAAAAGAGCGAATGTCTGCTGTTCAAGGCTGGCACTAAGACCTATACTGTACCACCTATCACACTCGCGGGGACTGCTTTAGAGTGGGTCACATCTTTCAAATATCTGGGGCACTGGGTCACTGCTACACAGACCGATAACATTGACATGGAAAGGGAACGTAGGGCACTGTCAGTCAGGAGTAATATGTTGACCCGTAGGTTTGCAAAGTGTTCAAGAGATGTAAAGGGGACACTGTTTAGGGCATACTGCCAATCTTTTTATACTGGCAGCCTATGGGTCGACTACACGCAGAGGGCTTACAGCGCCTTGCGAGTAGGTACAATATAATAACGCATGCAGGGCATTAGTGGGGCTGCCGCGACACTGCAGCACATCAGGGATGTTCGCTGAGGCACGTATAGATGACTTCTATGCTATTGTTTGAAAGCGTATCGCATCCCTGTTGTGGCGGGTGCGTGGCAGCGCCAACAGCCTCCTGATGACCGTAGCAGATAGAACTGACGGTCTTATATGGAAGCACTGGACGAGGACGCTAGTGTTGCCTTCAAACCGTGCCCAGAAGTAGTGTGTGTATTAGGATTGTGTGTGTCGTATTATTATTGTGAACCCTAGACATGTTTATTGAAGTTATTAATTGACAGAAGTATATGTACTAACACTAGTTTGTAAGTTGTCTATGTCATTACTAACAATAATGGATTGTACTGATCTGACAAATAAATGATAATAAAATTAACTCGTGAAGTTGTCTGACGCGGACAAAACATAGACAATCACACAAAATCTACCAGGTATAATTAAACGAAACTTACACCATCTTACAGACAATTTTATTATCTATCTTTTAGTATACGCCTTTTTTTAAGTTATAGAATACTACTGTTATTTAATTATAAATATTAACGCACATCCACACCTTATCAGTAAGCTCACCAATAAACTCACGCATTTGTAATGGTACCCTACTTATATAGCAGTGACACACAAATGTCCTAAGATGTACAAATATATTATCATGTAATAGCTTAATCCATATCCCCTGAGATACAGGCTCACGCCTAGTTCAGGGGGTTTGGTCAATACTCTGTGCATTTTTATATTTATATACCACCACAGAAATTAGAAATATTATTATTCATGTACAGTACGCAAAAGAGATAAGTATCCATGTCGTCGGGAACAGTTGAAGATTTCTTAGAAACCAATGGGGGCTTACAAATGAAATTTTATTAAATCATTGAACTGTTTATTCTCTATAAATTGTATTTTATTTTATTCATAAAAGCCTATCGGTTTCTAAGTAAACTTCAACTGTTTC
This sequence comes from Charanyca ferruginea, assembly GCA_947361185.1. Taxonomy (NCBI): domain Eukaryota; kingdom Metazoa; phylum Arthropoda; class Insecta; order Lepidoptera; family Noctuidae; genus Charanyca; species Charanyca ferruginea. Next base: position 27,493,438 of record OX376061.1, on the reverse strand, counting down.
CGGCGACATGGATACTTATCTCCTTTGGTGACCGTACCTCTAGTGTAATTTTTCATGGTGACAAATAAACTTTTTTTTTTTTTCGACTAAACTTGTAGGGTTTTGGACGCAGCGCATACGATTCTCTGCGTCCAAAACTCTCAAAGTTTAGTCGCTCTAATTAAATAACAGTATTATTCTTTAACTTAAAAAAAAGACGTATATTAAAAGATAGATAATAAAATTGTCTGTAAGATGGTGTAAGTTTCGTTTAAATTTTGTATGAAAAAAGCTTGAAACCCGGGAAAGCACATAGGGTACTTTTTAATTCGGGACGTGGCGTCGTCTGCATCCGCGACATTTACACGGACCAATCACAGATAAAGGCTCGTTATAAATAAATAATATATTTTTTTATGATTTAATTACAAATGTATAGTTTTCAGACTTTTCTCTGTATTTATAGCATAAGACAATAATATTACTTGCCAAATTTCATAGTTCTAGGTCAACGGACAGTACCCTATAAATTTTGATTCCCTTGAAATGAACATTTAGTTGTAGAAATGTACATTTTTTGCGACATAATCGGCTGTATATCTTTTTTCACGTTAACTTAGAAGTATGATTTTTAATAAGTAAGTAAGTATAATATGGATTTAATTTCAACTCGATACCTCAACGCGTTCCCGAGATAAATGGTCTTGACAGACAGACGGACAGACAGACAGACGGACAACAAAGTGATCCTATAAGGGTTCCGATTTTCCTTTTGAGGTACGGAACCCTAATGAAGTAATGATCATGCCTACGGAACACTATATCTGTTCCGTGATCATGCCAGTAAGAGGTAAGACATAAAAGAAGAAAACAAAAACATCGATTAAATATAGATTTTATTTATGAAGAGGGTGAAAAACTTACAACCGTGCTTAAAACATTTGAAATAACCAACAAATCCTAATAAAATGTCTTTCGGCATAAAATAATAACCGCTATAAAAAGACAACCTAATAAAACTAAAGTTACATGTTCTGCATCATAGCAATTTTTTTTCTGAACCATATCTATGAACCTTCTGGAAAAATTGAAAGTCATACTCTAACTTAAAAAGTATATATATACTCTTACTAAAAAAAAAGTCATAGAAGTTTAAATGTTATAAAAGCATGGCTTTCAAAAAAAATGTTTCGGCTTGTTTTTACCTACGATTGTTTTCACATATAGACGCAACAAGAATAACGTATCCAGGATTTTGTAAAAACTTGATTAAAACAAGTGCCGTGGAGTTTCTTGCTCGTTGTTCTCCATAGAGACTTACGTTTTGAATCGAGCAACTAGCTTCAACTTTCTGACTAACTGACTCTTTTTAAATGGTTCAAATTGAAATAAATGCTTTGACTTTGAATTGAACTTTTAATTAACATGTAATAGTAGGTACAGGGGTACTGTTACATGGGCATGCACGCGTAATTACAATATTGCGTTTATCATGCGTCAAAAATCACTGTTCATGATATAAACAGTGATTTTTCGCACCAAAGTAAAAGTCCCTTTACTGTAATGTCATTTGCTCAATGTTTCCTAGTATTAAACATTATGTGTGCATTAACAGCTTTGTGATATATTTTTTTTACACCCCGAATATTATTTATTTATATATTATTTAATATACTTGATTAAATTGGATTAATCTTTTCATGACACAACTAAACTTCTTCAGTAATCTCTTTCCATGGAGCCAGGTTCAACTTTCCAATTTTGGATGAACTGCATTTTGTCATTGGATTGTCGTACCTAAATACAAATTTCGACAATATTTTGAATCAGTATTACACACAGGTTTATTGAAAAGCATGTTTAATAAAAGCAAGTTTTAGATCGGTAATAACTCGACCAAACAAAAGCATCAGTAGGTGTAGTGCATACTTATGACGTATACAGGGAAATTGAAAAAATACCCAAAACCTCTTAATCTGGACTTCGTATCATCACCCTGAATAACATTTGTTCTACGACTTTGACCTCAACTAAATAACGTAGCCAAAAACAATTTATTTGAAGTCTGCAAAATGTACGTATACTACGCGCGCGCGCACCCATATGATAGCGAATATGATGTAGGTAGTAGGTAGGCTAATGTACAGGCACAGCTGATTGCAGGCGTTTCATCGACCGTGTCAGAAAAAAATATTATGCATAATTTCAAGTGTGTTTATATTTTTTGTATGGAAAAAAAATGTTTCGAATTTTGAAAAGTCGTGGATCAAATGTTGTTCAGGGTGATGATACGAAGCCAGGATTAAGTGTTTTTGGATATTTTTTCAATTACCCCAGTATAAGAGGCATAATTATCCCAAGACAATACCATTGACTGAGTGGGCAGGTATATTGTTCGACAAAATAAGAATATTGACACTGGCAAGTCAGATGGTAATGCAATAAGTGGCAAAGATGCAAATGACTTAATGTTATTGGCTCCCAAAAAACTTAAAATATTGAAATATACATTGTTATCAAATTATTTATTTCTAGTTTGTCTGTAACTTACTCAGATGCTCTAGTGCGGAAGGCATTCAGTTGTATCTCTGTCACAGAGTCACCAACTGTACATAACATGCCCGCTAATGTAGCATTCCGTATCGCTTTTAGTTGTTCTGTAAATAAATGAAACCACAATGTTAAGAATGAAAACTGGATTTCTGTTGTTGCCAAAATAATTAGTCTTGTGTATGTATTTATTTATTTATTATTCACAAAATCCACTGCTCTTTGACAATTTATCTTAAAATATAAACCGGTTTTACAGCCAATTACGGATTTACAATTTAATAGCTATTAAATATATGCAGCAGAAACAGACATACATAATGCAGAAATTAACTGCTAGCGCCACTAAGCATTGCTTTACAGTGTAGGTGAGTGTGTGAGGAGTTGCAGGTGGGTGTGTGCGTGTATGCTTTGGTGTGTGTGAGGATCGTGTGTATACCCATTTATACCTACTATGCAATTAAAATTATTTTGTTTGGTTTTGTTTAGATTTACTAGTCAGTTCGTCATTAACAGACGTTATATAGGTTAATACTACAAAAAAATATTAACAATCTTAATGGAGACTAGTCAACGTGTACGCTGGAAATATTAAAGTGCACAAGTGAGCTTGTCTTGATCTCATAGTTTAATATGGGGATATCACACTAAACTAACTTCCACAGTCGGGCGGCTACTGAGAAATTCCTAATAGAAAAGCCCAATCATCATCATCATCATCATGTCAACCTTTAGACGAACACTGCTGGGCATAGATCTCCCCTAAGGGAGTACAGCCGTAATCGCCATACTTGGCCGACGCATGTTGGTGATCGCAGTAGGTGTTGCGGTACTCAGAAGGACGCTGCTGCCCATCCTATGGTCAGTCACCCTCTATTTTCTTCTACGACACCCACGGGTAGAAATGGAGCACAATAAGACCCATTAAAATTCAGATCGGAAAAGGAAGACTGGGTTATATTGTGTAATTTCGAGATTTACTTGTGTCAATTCTAACAAGCCCAAAAAGGACTAGAAAACGTTGTTCCGTTATAGAGTTGGAGTGCCTACACTCAGTGATGATCATTAGACCTTAAAAATCAATCACGGTCAAAGTCCATCTCAAGAAAATTGTAAAAAGTTCAAACACGACTAGGATACGTTCATCCGTTATAGAGTTCCAGTGCGTATAAGTTCGATAGTACCACATTCGTTGTATTGTCATGGGTTTTACATACATTTGCAAACTTTTAATTTGATACGACAGTTAGGAGTTGGTTAAATTCGATTTGCCAGATTTTCTAACATAGTTCCTACAGAGGAAGCTATTACACACTTGTGTTGATAAATCAAAATTATTTGCTGTCAAACATCGGTAAACACTTCAAACAACGACTAACCTTCAGTGAATGCATGCGGTCTACTTGGGCTTTCATACCAATGAAAATTAGAGACAATGGTACGTTTTAATTGTTCAATCATCAGGCAGTACACAGTTTCAGGAACCCTTCCACCTTTCACATGATTCTCTGCCCATATCGCTCCCATCAAGTCTACGTCTTCTAGACATTTGTAGTTTTGCATCAAGCGATATAAACGCTGGAAGTAAATAGATACTGTAAAAACTTCGACGACCAGAAAATCCACGAAAGATCGAGATTATTGGCGTATATCATTGCAGGAGAAGAAGAAAATTCTCAAAGTTTTGAGCATGAGGATTATCCAGTTCAGGAAAAACGATTTTGCCTCCACAGAGTATGTTACATGAAAAACATGTACAGCTTACCGTTTGCTCATTGCACATGACACACAGCAGTCGTAACAATTTCTGAATATAACGATTATGTTGGGCAGAATCGAATGATATTGAATGACTAAGAAAATTAAACGAATTTACCTCATGGACGATGGAAAAAATACTATAAGAACATAGGTGTTACCTCTACACTGAAGGAATCTTTTAAGTCAGAAAAGCTTTTGTACGACCGTTTCGTGCAAAATTCTTTGTACTTTATGTAAGGTTGGAAACCAAGGAGCCTTCCTTTGAATAAGTCGATCGCTGCCAAATCTGTAGTTAAAAGTATGCTACCCAGTGCTCTCTCAGCCATCTGAAAGAATATTACATAAAAAACGCAGTATTTTAATCGCTCTACATCGTCATGCTGTAACATTCAACATTTAACATTCCTAGTACATCATCGCGAAGTATGGCAAGGGTGTTAATCTTGTGTGCAACGTTGGAAATTTGCCATCCGGTCTTGTAAAATTTATAAACAAGAGTGTTTAAATCTAACTCTGCGGCTAGCTTAGCAAGTAAGTATTTAAAGATAAAATGATCTTCTAAAATAACTAATAACTAAGGAAAATTTGGACCAGAAAGACCCGCGGTAGAACATTGTGGGTGTACAAGAAAAAGAAAAAGCAAATATCGTTCTTTGCGGCTGGCAGTAGGTTTTAGAAAATGAACTAAGCTCTTACAATATACAGGGTAATTAAAAAAATCCTGACTTCGTATCATCACCCTGAACAACATTTGTTCTACGACTTTTGAAAATTCGAAACATTTTTTTTCTATCCAAAAAATGTAAATACACTTTAAATTTTACATAATTATATCTCTTGCACTGGATAATAGACAAAGTTGAGCAAATCAGCTGTGCCCATACATTAGCCTACCTACTACCTACATTATATAAGCATTATTAAGCATATTGTCAGACTATGTATGTACACGTGTAGCCTCTGGACAAGCTGTACGCAGAAAGCCATCAATGCTCTTCGAGTTCAATATAACAATGCATTCAGGATGCTGCTGGGGCTGCCGCGCTTTTGCAGTGCTTCGGGAATGTTTGCTGACGCACTGACGCCTTCCTGGCGATCAGATGTAAGCGCGCCGCGTCGCTGCTGCAGAGGGTCCGCGGTAGCTCGAACAGTCTCCTGAATGTCATTGCGGGGAAATTTGATTGCCCGATTATGTATTCCATGTCGAAGCTGCATGTTCTACTAACATAGTTTTTAAGTTCATGCTTTTACTAACAATTTATGGATCAATGATATCTGAATTAAAGTGATTATTATTATTATTATATTCGCTATCATATGGGTGTGCGCGCGCGTAGTATACGTAAATTTTATAGACAAATAAACGAAAACAAATGGTTTTTGGCTACGTTATTTAGTTGAGGTCAAAGTCGTAGAACAAATGTTATTCAGGGTGATGATACGAAGTTCATATTAAGAGGTTTTGGATATTTTTTTAATTTCCCTGTATAAGACGTAAGTTATGTCTTCCTTTGCCTTGTAACCTATCTGACGATTGCAAGAACTACGTAGACAATGGGTACTTACATCATAATCAATAATATGGTCAAATCCGCCTCCCGCCTGTCTGAAACTGCCTTGAATAATTGACAACAAGTTGTCGTCTATAGCTAAATAACCTGTTCGAGCAGTAACGTTGACCAAAGGATATGATCTAAGGAAATTTCCATCTTTGTCGTACAATCTGAAATCAGATCAATATAAATAAAGTAATTATGATATTTTAATTTATAAGTCAATAGTTTTCAAATGGTCGGTGATTTTAGTACAACATTATCTTTCATCACTCTAACAAGTTAACATTTAAAAGTAAACAAATTAAAATTCCAGTAAAAAATTAAATTATACAAACTTCATGTCAGTCTCCTGTATAGTGTGGAACCATCTATTCGCATAAACGTATTCATCTGACATTTGTGGTGCAATATTTTCATCATACAAGTCCCTGAATCCTCCATCGGAGGATATGATGCCGTCTCTGATCAGGTTTGATCTGCCTGAGTTAATTCAAATAATGATTTGTATTTAGAAAAGATCACTTCATCCACACACACACAGCTATTTACGTGTATTATCACTTGCAATGGTACACACATAAATACACAGGTGGACATGGCATTGACATAATATTATAATTTAAAATGTGACTTTTACCTAATAAAAGCGGCAGCAGATCATAAAAAAATATCTGAAGGTATATGGCAATGTTAATATCCCGGGCAGTGAAGAAAAGACGTTCATCATTCCAGGAGGGGTTGAGTTTGAACAACTCCTCAGCTATTACATTATGTTGTCTATAGAACAGTATGCCCAAAACATTCGGCCCGACGACGATGTTGGAATCTACAAAAGTGAATCATAGTGAATTATTGATATGTAAGTCGATATTATTTACTTATTTAATAACAACTAAAGGAACTTACGATACTTGTTGCATCTCGTTTCCCTAGGAGATTGATTCAACATGCAGAAAGTTTTATCGGAAGTTGACAGTGGAAATAACAAACCGTTCTCTTCTTCTATTTGTAGCAACCCATTCTTGTATTTCCTTTGTTGGTCAATGAAACCCGGTTCCGTATTGTAAGTAGTAGATAAATCGAACATTGGAGTCTGAAATCCTATCTAATAGAGGAGAAAACAAAACGATTACTTATCAAGCGTAGCTTCTACATAAAATATTTTGTTTTTAAGATCACCTAACAAAACAAATATGTCAGGACTGTAAAGGTCATTGATAGAACGGATGCTTACCCTGGCATACTCAGTGCCATTATCAAGGCATCCGATTGACTGGTAGCTCTGAGGTCTGGTGAGGTTCATACAGTTGATACCAGAATATCTGTGCACAGGATCGTCCATGGGGATCTTGACCGGTGTACACCTGTCGTCAGTTTTTCCTTCTGGCGTACAGCAAGTGGTTATTCTGAGTATAAAATTGGCTGAAAATTATAAAGAGAAAAAAAAACATGTTAAATAAATATTTTATTTTATGCTGTCGGAATCCATGGTAAACCTGACACGATGAGTATGTTTGAGTTTAAAAAAAAAAACACAAATAAACGAGGAATTTAGATGTGACCTGTAACATAAAATGGCTGGGAATGGTAAATATTTTTATATTGTTAAATTAAAGAATTTCTAAAGTATCCATTAAACTAAACACGGTAGTGCTAATCTGAGAAATAATAAAAAAGAACCGGCCTAGTGAAAGTCAGGTTATCGCAATCAGGGTTCCGAAGGAAGCAGCAACACTTTTCTTTTTTTTTTGTTTTTCTTTAAAAAAACGTTGTCCCACACTAGGAATTACTCCAGTGACGTGGGTGCGTTTACAAACAAATATAAACTCACATACACAAATAGCCAGACCCGGAACAACTATCTGTAGGCCATCCAAATATTTGTTCCGTGCGGGAATCGAACCCGCGACACGCAGCGCAGCAGTCGATCGCTCAGCCACTGCGCCAACCGTGTCGTCATTGAGCAGGCAATGATCGTTGTCATACTCAGGCCGATCATACACGGGCACCTTCTGTGTACATAATACATATAACCGCTCAAGCAGTTGCGACTGCTCCATCGCAACACAGCACAGCACCGCATCGGCAGCACAGTGAAATTACTTTGAGCAGTTAAGCAGTTGTTACGCACACACTGCGCACTCTTCACCCTGTGACTGATCTTGCAGTTGAAACCGACGAATGCAGCAATGGCAGTTTTAAGCAATGTCAAACTGGTCGAACTGACCGTATAGGGCAGAAGGCAGTGTATATCTTTTCTTTAGGAAGGATAGGTACTTGGTGATATGCACTTTTCAAGTCAATTTGACTGAAGAAGTTGTACTTAGAGACTGCGGTGACGATAGAATCTATACTTGGAAGGGGATATGCATCTAAGTCTGTGAATTTATTTATCGTTTGAGAATAATCAATCACTAGACGTTTGCGGTGATGTCCGCCTCCAGCGACCAAAACTTGTGCTCTCCATGGGGATATGCTCGGCTCAATGACTTTGTCTTTGAGGAGATTTGAAATTTCGTTAGATATGAATGATTGATCTTCTTCTGCAGTTTATTTCACAAATCGTAATACAGTAAGGGTTACGGTATTACGATTTGTGAAATAAACTTGCGCTACCTTCTGAAAATCTTTCAATGATCGAATATCGTTGTAGCTTCAACTTATTGGATTGAATAAACCACTAAATTGCACCGTGTAAATAGGGCTTTATACTGTTTTTGTCGTGCTACACTACTGATGCGTACGTTATAATCGGATACACAATAGCTGTATATCCGCAGTGTGTTTTTGGGGGGTGTGTATACGGCGAAGCGTCACCGCTATATGGTTGAAGTTCCACGGTCTCGAACCAAGCGCTTTGACTCCACATTTATTGTGCGAACTGCTAGACTGTGGAATTCCCTGCCCGCCTCTCTGTTCCCTGATAAGTATAATCTGGGTATCTTTAAGGCACGAGTGAACCGGTTCATCTTAGGCAAACGTGTTCCAACTTAGGCCGCATTATCACTTACGATCAGGTGAATTGTGGTCAAACGCAAGCCTATTTAATAGTAAAAAAATAATAATAATAATAACAAAAGTTCTAAAGATCATATGATCTAATTTCATTTAACATACTTTTTTTTAATATAACGATGAAATGATATAATGAATTAATGATATAATTTCATTTTACCTAATTTTATATGGTATAATTAACATTTTCTATAATGCACATTTGAACTAATATTCATATATTCAGTTACTATAATATTCACAATCTACATATATGTAACGTTTAATATAATTTAGAAACTTCTACTTTGTTTTGTATATTTTTGCAATAACTGATTAGATTTCGAACGCCTGTCATTTTCATTAGCCGTGCTGGTGGCGGAATAAATAAATAAGCATTAGGTACCTGCGTCAGATACTGACTGTCTGTTTGGGTCTGGTCTGGTACTGTCTACTGTGATAGAAACATTTGGGTTAGGTTAGGTTAAAGCAGTGACCAATAACGTGCGAAGGCGAGCGTGCCGCGGCAGCGGCCGCCGAGCGCCAGATCCCCTCTAGTGTTGGTGAATCATTTGGGTTAGACGAGGTTATAACATAATGATGTTTTCTGATATTTACGTATTCATTACAGGATTGTGGCCGAAAATTAGTAAATATGAAAATTATGTCAACTGAACGTTATATAAAAAGAGCATTATACAAATTGAAAATTATATGAAATGAACGTTATACTAAATGTTATTAGAGCAAAAGAAGTTTATATGAAAAATAACATTAGGTCACATGAAATTAGGTTATTTGTTTTTATTGCATGTGAAAATTATATCACGTAAACGTTATTTCAAGTGATATTATATTATCTGTTATTATGCCTTATATTACACACCCGTTTTTGGGATCGATACCCCAGTTGGTAGTAACTGTACCAACTGGGGTACTGTAACATCATTCGTCCACTAATACCAATTGCCATCTTGACTTTTTTTTAACACATTGTCCACGTATGGGTTCCACGTCAGTTTTTGCTCGATGGTTACGACCAAATATTTAACCTCCGTGGAAAAAGCGATTAATTTCCTATTCAGCTTTGGCATCACCAGTTTGTCCAAACGTCGTTTTTTCCGTAAAAGGTACAATAGCAGTTTTGTCAGCATTAACAGAGAGGCCACTCCTGTAACACCAGTCACGACGACTGAGTCTAAGACCTTTTTGCATTCTTCTGCCAATTTGTGCAGAACTTCGTTCATTGCAAGGGTCCATAGTAGTGGTGACAGGACTCCACCTTGTAGGCACCCCTTTACTATGGATACTTGGATTGTAGTTTAATGAAGGGATATTTTACCTCCTCTTCTGCTGGTGGGCATGAATTCTACCCACCTTACTATTGTCGGGTCGTCATTTTTATTTTTTTATGACTAGCTGCAGTGGAGTTGATAAGTTGTCAAAAGCACCTTCCGTATCTAGGAATGCACAAAGCGCTACTTCCTTGTCTTCTGTAGCTTTTTAGGGTTCCGTACCTCAAAAGGAAAAAACGGAACCCTTATAGGATCACTTTGTTGTCCGTCTGTCTGTCTGTCTGTCTATCTGTCAAGACCCTTTATCTCGGGAACGAATAGAGGTATCGAGTTGAAAATAACCATATACTTAAGTTTACAGTCCCTTGAAGCTGTGAAAACATCAAACTTCTAAGTCAACGTGAAAAAAAGATACGGCCGTTTATGTCGCAAAAAACGTACATTTCGACACTCAAGGGAATCAGAATTTATAGGGTACTTTCCGTTGACCTAGAACGATGAAATTTGGCAAGTAATTTCGTCTTATACTATTAATATAGGAAAAAGTCAGAAAACTATACATTTGTAATTAAAACTTAAAAAATATGTTCTTTATTTATAACGAGCTTTGGTCCGCGGTTTGGTCCGTCGGGTGTGAATGTCAGTTATCGCGGATGCAGACGAAGTCCCGGATTAAAAAGTAAATGTGCTTTCCCCTATCTGCTTTCCCAGGGTTCAAGCTATTTTCGTACCAAATTTCATCAAAATCGGTACAGCCGTTTCATCGTAGAAGCGTAACAGACAGAGTTACTTTCTCATTTATAATATTAGTATGGAAGTATGGATATATAGGTACCTACAAAATTGTACGAAACCCTCGGTGAGCGAGTCCGACTCGCACTTGTCCGGTTTTTTCACTAAGGGCAGTCTCCGTTGATTTGCCCTTACAGTACGCGTGTTCAGAAATGAAGAGAGACTTATTGGTCTGAAGATATTTGGCTGGCTAGTCGTTCTTGTTAGCTTTAGGTATTATTATTTTTATCTTTAGGATTTATACTCACAACTGTCATGCAAGGAGTTAATGTCACCAAGAGTGAACAAAAGGTAATATGAAACCAATTGAGTGAGCCTCAGTTCTGATACTTTCCCAGAACATAAGAGTTCAGTTCGTAATCTTCTTGGTAACTCTAGGTCACCGCCATCCGCAGCTTTTCTAGGTTCATAATCTGAGAAGAATAGAAAATATACTATTAGGTAATGAGAAGTACTGGAATTTATAAAACAAATAAAAAAATGTAGGTAACAGGACTTACTTGGTTCAAAGTTAGCTGGAAATAGCCTAACAGTAGGAGTGCGGTGTGTACCTCTGCTGGGATACTTAAGATTGTAGCATGAACCGTCAACACGTTGCCATTCTTCTGGGTCACAGGGCTTTACATCAATTGTACAGATCCTAGCAACATAAAGTTAAGTTGTTAAAAAGTGTTTATCATTTGGAATAAATGACAAGTAAAGATTACAGTATTTTTGAAAACGACTAAAGTGACGTTTGAAAATTCCATATTACAATTTGCTTGAACTTTTAAAGTAAACGCGTATATTACAGCGTCAATGGAAAAATTATCTGCCCTATAGTATTCAGTTAATTACATTTTTTTTATAAACATTCACACTGCAGGTAATCCTAAAAACGCCCATAATTAATTAATTATAATCTATATTATTGGTGCAGTATCTACTAGAGCTATCTTGAAAACCATCAACCTAATATTATTTAAAAAATAATTAAAAACTAAAAAAGAAGTTTTTTCAAATGAAACTAAACACGATATTTAAAACATTCAAAAGTTTTGTATCTAAGGATCAAACAAAAAGACACATTACTTTTGATCTTTAAATTGCGATGTGTGCATTGTTAAAATCTAACATTGTGCCAGAATTCTAATTCCTACGATGCATTGTCTTGAGAAAAACGTCTTTGTCATAGACGGACCGCTTGGTGTGCTTCCATTTTTTCCTATTGAGGTTCGGGATCTTAAGAGAGAGTCTCCCTTAGAGGGGCATGTGGCTTAACATACTACTGTCTGTCTGTGAACGGGTGACCATTCAATTCAAACTGAGCCCTACGTGCCTCAGAAAGTAGGTCAAGCCGTTGGTCGCCCTTACCCCTTACCCCTTAGAAGTCAGAAAGTCTCCTGTCTCTCCAAGGTGTGTCGTGTTACCCAGTAACCGGTTTGTCGGCGTCAGTCAAGCAGTGGCTCTATGTAAAGCACGGGTATGAAGCTACATCTGGTTAGACTGAAAACCTACTCAAACATAGTCGGGAAAAGGCTAGGCAGCATAGTCGGGAAAAGGCTAGGCAGCATAGTCGGGAAAAGGGAAAAGGCTAGGCAGCATAGTAGGGAAAAGGGAAAAGGCTAGGCAGCATAGTCGGGAAAAGGGAAAAGGCTAGGCAGCATAGTAGGGAAAAGGGAAAAGGCTAGGCAGCATAGTCGGGAAAAGGGAAAAGGCTAGGCAGCATAGTCGGGAAAAGGGAAAAGGCTAGGCAGCATAGTCGGGAAAAGGGAAAAGGCTAGGCAGCATAGTCGGGAAAAGGGAAAAGGCTAGGCAGCATAGTCGGGAAAAGGGAAAAGGCTAGGCAGCATAGTCGGGAAAAGGGAAAAGGCTAGGCAGCATAGTCGGGAAAAGGGAAAAGGCTAGGCAGCATAGTCGGGAAAAGGGAAAAGGCTAGGCAGCATAGTCGGGAAAAGGGAAAAGGCTAGGCAGCATAGTCGGGAAAAGGGAAAAGGCTAGGCAGCATAGTCGGGAAAAGGGAAAAGGCTAGGCAGCATAGTCGGGAAAAGGGAAAAGGCTAGGCAGCATAGTCGGGAAAAGGGAAAAGGCTAGGCAGCATAGTCGGGAAAAGGGAAAAGGCTAGGCAGCATAGTCGGGAAAAGGCTAGGCAGCATAGTCGGGAAAAGGCTAGGCAGCATAGTCGGGAAAAGGCTAGGCAGCATAGTCGGGAAAAGGCTAGGCAGCATAGTCGGGAAAAGGCTAGGCAGCATAGTAGGGAAAAGAGAAAAGGCTAGGCAGCATAGTCGGGAAAAGGCTAGGCAGCATAGTCGGGAAAAGGGAAAAGGCTAGGCAGCATAGTCGGGAAAAGGGAAAAGGCTAGGCAGCATAGTCGGGAAAAGGGAAAAGGCTAGGCAGCATAGTCGGGAAAAGGCTAGGCAGCATAGTCGGGAAAAGGCTAGGCAGCATAGTCGGGAAAAGGCTAGGCAGCATAGTCGGGAAAAGGGAAAAGGCTAGGCAGCATAGTAGGGAAAAGGGAAAAGGCTAGGCAGCATAGTCGGGAAAAGGCTAGGCAGCATAGTCGGGAAAAGGCTAGGCAGCATAGTCGGGAAAAGGCTAGGCAGCATAGTCGGGAAAAGGCTAGGCAGCATAGTCGGGAAAAGGGAAAAGGCTAGGCAGCATAGTCAGGAAAAGGCTAGGCAGCATAGTCGGGAAAAGGCTAGGCAGCATAGTCGGGAAAAGGGAAAAGGCTAGGCAGCATAGTCGGGAAAAGGCTAGGCAGCATAGTCGGGAAAAGGCTAGGCAGCATAGTCGGGAAAAGGCTAGGCAGCATAGTCGGGAAAAGGCTAGGCAGCATAGTCGGGAAAAGGCTAGGCAGCATAGTCGGGAAAAGGCTAGGCAGCATAGTCGGGAAAAGGCTAGGCAGCATAGTCGGGAAAAGGCTAGGCAGCATAGTCGGGAAAAGGCTAGGCAGCATAGTCGGGAAAAGGCTAGGCAGCATAGTCGGGAAAAGGGAAAAGGCTAGGCAGCATAGTAGGGAAAAGGGAAAAGGCTAGGCAGCATAGTCGGGAAAAGGCTAGGCAGCATAGTCGGGAAAAGGCTAGGCAGCATAGTCGGGAAAAGGCTAGGCAGCATAGTCGGGAAAAGGCTAGGCAGCATAGTCGGGAAAAGGCTAGGCAGCATAGTCGGGAAAAGGCTAGGCAGCATAGTCGGGAAAAGGCTAGGCAGCATAGTCGGGAAAAGGCTAGGCAGCATAGTCGGGAAAAGGCTAGGCAGCATAGTCGGGAAAAGGCTAGGCAGCATAGTCGGGAAAAGGCTAGGCAGCATAGTCGGGAAAAGGCTAGGCAGCATAGTCGGGAAAAGGGAAAAGGCTAGGCAGCATAGTAGGGAAAAGGGAAAAGGCTAGGCAGCATAGTCGGGAAAAGGCTAGGCAGCATAGTCGGGAAAAGGCTAGGCAGCATAGTCGGGAAAAGGCTAGGCAGCATAGTCGGGAAAAGGGAAAAGGCTAGGCAGCATAGTAGGGAAAAGGGAAAAGGCTAGGCAGCATAGTCGGGAAAAGGCTAGGCAGCATAGTCGGGAAAAGGCTAGGCAGCATAGTCGGGAAAAGGCTAGGCAGCATAGTCGGGAAAAGGCTAGGCAGCATAGTCGGGAAAAGGCTAGGCAGCATAGTCGGGAAAAGGCTAGGCAGCATAGTCGGGAAAAGGCTAGGCAGCATAGTCAGGAAAAGGCTAGGCAGGTGATGGAGTTCGGTATCCTAATAACTTCAATACGATAAATATTCTAAACACTCACCCTGTATTATTCCTCTGCTCATAAATCTCCAGCTGAGTTTTGTTCACAGGTTTGCCAGAAAAGGTATCATAAAGGACGGCATTCAAGCCTCCGATACACAGACTGACATAGATCAGGATTAGCCGTTTAACCATCTTCCTCGCTTCATGCACACTAAATTAGAATTGGCATTGTGGGTCTGTAAATATAAAATGTAAGCAATTATTTACATGAGTCTTTAGGGTCTATCTATAGAGGTCAATGGCCACATCACTCCAATTTTAATTATTTCTAGAATAAGAACACTATTCGTGTTATAATAATTATATTGTCTAGCTCTATTACAGATAAATTTACATCTAGTACCTACCGGTGCAGATAAACGTAAATAAAATGATAAAAAAGTACTTGAATTTAAATGTTTACTACTACCTTCTTCCAGCGAATTCGTCTGTGTAATTTCTGAGTTAAGCTAAAGTCCTAAATTATCTCTGGGGAACACAAAAACTACTATGTGTTATTTTACATTTTTATCTATATGAGTGTCATTATCATCATCGGTCAACTAAGCGCGAAAGAATGATAAATATTCATCCCTCATCATCTGCCTAGCCTTTTCCCAACTATATTGGGGTCGGCTTCCAGTCTAACCGGATGCAGCTGAATACCAGTGTTTTACATGGAGCGACTGCCTATCGGACCTCCACAACCCAGTTACTGGGGAACACCCCCCCCCCCCACCCCTTGGTAAGACTGGTTGTCAGACTTCCTGGCTTCGGACTATACCCATAACGACTGCCAAAGATCTACAAATGACAGCCAGGACCAACGGCATTACAGGCTTTTCGAGGCACGGAGGGAACTCGGTATGAAAGATGGTCACCCATCCACAGACCGGCTGCAGTTAGCGTAGCTTAACCTTTGACCGATCGATCTGTACGGGTTTAACTTAGCCACGAGCTCCTCCCTCCTTTCACGTTTAAAATGTTCTCATAACTGATTTCTTTTTATTATTCTCTCAACTAGATTTCAGTCATTATCATCAGCTGGAAGACGTCCACTGTTGAACAAAGGCCTCACATATAATGCCCTAGGCTCCCCTCCGGGGTTGCCATGATTCCCACGCTTTGCAGGAGTCTTGGAGATCGCTGTGAGGTTGTTACACGGAAGCCTGCTGAACGACTTCCGGATCTTCCCATTCGCCTTCTACATCACCCTCGAAATGATATGGGTGGTTGTTATCCTGGCCCAGACACCGCACGGGAAGGGATAGACTACGGTGGATTATGCACAAGATATTGTGCAGACATTGTGCGCATTACGCACTATATATAGTGCACAAGTGTATGCGCAAACACAGGTGTATTTCCTCTTCCCTCATTCTGGAATGGAACTGGAATTCGACACGACCAGGGAGAAATTACGGCACGGAGGTCACACCCACAGATATCCCAAGATAGACCTAGATAACGCAAGTATCACGATCTGTATGAAAACCAAGCGTGCCATTTTTTGGACGTCACAATGTAATACGAATGTTTTGTTTTTCCTAAATTTGGTATTCCCAGGTATTACTGAGGGTATTAGATTAAAAATAATTGTTTTTTAAATTAATTACGCATAATATTAATACATGGCAAGCGACATCGCGGCAGGCCCAGGCGGAGATGGCGGGATGATCTAGACTCCTTCGAAAAAGACTGGCCCCAATTAGCCCTTAACAGAGAGAGTTGGAAGGAGAGTGGAGAGGCCTTTGCCCAGCAGTGGGAAAATCCAGGCTGAAATATATATGTATAATATTAATCCCAAAATGACTTACCGATGGAAGGAAACGTTTACTTTATTTTTTTACTTACGATTTTTTATCGAAAGTTAGGCACGAAAATAGGCACGAAGTAGTTGCTCTTGCGCTATCTAGGTCTATCTATATCTGTGGACACACCACTAACTTACAAACTTCAGGCGGCTACTGAGAAAATCTTACTACATATTTAGTCTTTAATTTATAGTCGTCACCTGCCTAGTCTCTTCCCAACTACATTGAGGGTAGCTTCCAGGTCAGTTCACCAGTGCATTACATGGACCGACTGCCTGTCTGACCCTCGCAACCCACTTACTGGGTATCACGATACCTCTAGTTGAGCAGACTGGCAATATGAATATTAACAATACTAGCTGACTAAATACACGTTGTCCTGTCCCTATCTATCTACCCTACCAAACTTCCTACCTGCCTACGCTACCCTACCTACCTACGCTACCCTACCTTCTTACGCTACCCTACCTACTACTTACCTACCTACCTACCTTCCTACCGTACCTTATCTACTACCTACCTACCTACCTACCCTACCCTACCGTACCCCACCATCCCACCCTACCCTACCCTACCTACCTTACCCCTACCCTACCTACCTACCCTACCCTACCTAAAATTTTCTTTTACACCTTCTCCTGCCAAATATCCAATTTGGCCTAGCCGTTCAAAAGTTATGCGCTTACATACAAACGTATGTAAGCGCATAACTTTTTATATATAGAGATATTTTCTTTTTTGTTTTGAGTTAGATTCGTTTCTTGCTCATGTTTTTTTCCATGTATTTGGGATTATTGCGACACCGTTAATTTATTTTTTGTTATACCTATAATACCTACGTTCCCTTCCTTTGTAATCTTCAAAAACTTGTTTTTTCGTTTTTGGCACATTTTAGTTTTGCGTGCGAAATTGTGTAATTTTCCTTTACAATGCTCTTTTCAATTAAACATCTGAATTAAGTAATAAATTACACTTGTGTTGATATTTATTGAGTCAACAAATTCTCTCGACTGCGCTTGATAATAATGGAGACTAACAACTTATATTATTAGATTTATAAGTTGTTAGTCTATTATATGAGATTATAGTGTGCAAGTATGTGAATAAAAATTGTGCTAGCTCAAACATGTGTATAGATACATAATTAAAATAATACATGCATGCAAGATCTTAAATAAGAGTGGGTCATGACATGTCTGACATTTCTAATGGCGTGCAAAAATATCCTAAGTAGGGTACAACTATTATTTATTCAATGATTTTTAAATTTTACACTTATACAAAAAATATCAGTCACAGTTGAACAAATTTCTTATATTATATCATTTACATTATCCCATTATTTAATACTAGCTTCTACCCGCGACTTCGTTCGCGTGGAAGTCGTAAACAATTACTGCTAGAGTACTTAATAGGAATTATATATTTCACTGACAGACAGTGCACAGCTTGGTCTAGAACCAAGAAATTTGGCTTAGGAAAAATGTTAGAAAATGTAAAGCAATTAGATATAAGTTTTTTCTCATATAAGTGAATGTATTTCTTTTTGAGAAACAAAGTTCTTAAACCTTAAAATTTCGAGGTTAAATAGGCAAAGAAAGTTTGTCTTTTACGCTAATCGGAAATTCAGTGGTGCACACAGGTTATGTACAAAAAAATAATGCGTGTGATAGCGACTTTTCTGCGATACATGATGAAAAAAAAATGTGATCTTATTGATCCGTTTTTACATTTTAAGATAAGTACAGAATACGATTGCACGATTTCAAAACGATTTGTTCGTTGTTGTTCTTTTAAATATAATGTATGCAAATATACTTTTAAATAAACACACGTTCACAACATACTAATGTTGAAATCCCAAACCCAAAAATGTTTGAAAAGAAGAAAAACATTAAGGAAGTAGTTATATATTTATAAAACCTCTCTGTAAACTACGTATGTAGTTTTACCGTCAGTCAAAACGTACAGTGAGTCAGGACTGGTGACGCGGGAGCAAGTGACCAACGTCAGTTGACCGTGGGATAAGCACCTGGTTCAGAGATCGACACCCGCAGCCTTCAGAGTCTTGTCTGTCTGTCATGGCAAAGCACACGCTCACAGGGAACAGCACGCGCTTGAATTGGAAGGGGTCATCATCATCATCATCGTGGAAGTGGTAATTGTGAGGAATTAGTGGTATACGTGGCATAAAAACTGTATCGCCAACGCCACAACCTGTTACAATTTTACCTTCGATTATAGAGAGATTTCTCTCTAGAGAGACGACTTTGAACCGGATCCCGATACACAATTTTGGCAGAGTTACATTCCACCGAAGCATAATAGGTACACAGACCTTTAGCTGGATGACGTGCACTGGAAGTCCACTTGCCTTAAGCGTTAAGAAATTCTACCGGAAAATGTGTGTCGTCATCTTGCTCGACTACAGTGTTCATTTAGGTGTATATTATACTACATTCCCCTCAATTTGCGAGAGAATGTTGCAGCTTGATCATTTTTGGGTGTTAAAATAACCCGTTCACATACCCAAGAATATACTTGGTGTGGTATTTGACTGATGTCCCTTACACCAGTTGAATCAGTTCTTCTAATGCGTTTACTACTCTACCAAGAGTCTCTGTTAGATCCACCTGCCCTGTCTACCTCTGGTAGAGTGCCTTAGACTACTTTTAAAAGTATATTGGAGAATTCTTGAACACGGAATTCCCGCCAAGCTGAGCGCGCATATTGATGCTCAAGCGCAATTTACGTACCTACTTGTGACCATAGAATTGATCGATTTAACGATGCATTTACCTCGTCAACCCTATTGTTCCTAGCGCTACCACAGGTAGCATCTGCTGGAAATCGCCACTAAACAGAACTGTGATTCTACCCATCATATATTATAGTGGTTTCTGCGGATGTCTTGCAGGGTTTTGTCTACCGCCTCCACTTCTTTCATGTTAGCCATCGTACATTTATCCCATACAGTCAAAGAGCCTGAGGACGTATCTCTTGTCACTGTTCCGTGATTAAATGTGGCGTGCGCTGTTTTGCCACCAGGAAGCAGTGTGGTAGCGATTCCGGAAGACGCTACTGCAAGTGCAATTTTACCTTGCCTTGACTTCAGCAAAAATACCAGATGATGCCAATATTTCTCCCATAAAAGTACTGGGTTTGCAATTCCATAAAACAATAAAACAGCAAATAATGAATGCCTCAGACAATTGGGAATTTTCTTAAATTTTTGAAAGAGTGTCTCAACGCCACACTATTTTAACAAATATTATATTATAATCCTTCAATTTAATGTATTAAAAAATACATGTAATTCTTATGCAGTATATTTTAATGTTGTTGGACGTAGGCCTGACCCAGAGATCGCCAACCAACCCAGTCTTGGGCGCCCCGAATCCATCCGCTGCCAGCCACCTTCTTCAAATCGTCGGTCCATAGTGCTGCAGGGCGTCCCACACTACGCTTGCCCATACGTAGTCGGCAGTGGACGGCAATAGGCTGATATGATGATGATGCTATTTTAATATTTGTTTCATTCTTTAGCAATCCCGCGGTAAAATGTTCAAAATCATAGTGCAAAAATACTTATTTATTCCAAAAAAAGTAATAATTCACGACGTATGTTGGTAATTTATTTTACTAAATTTATAGGAATACTTTTACAAAATTCTATTTAGTAGATAGATTAAACGTGGTGCTGGAACAAACATATAGACATACAGGGAAAAAAACACTATTTCCACTAATAGCACTGTTTTGACTCCTCTACCCTTGTCTTATAATGTAGGTATATTCTGCAATAATATTTAAAAAAGGAAAATTAATTAAGTAAATCAACGTTAAGCTAAAAGTATGCAAAGTTCTCTTTTCTTATTATTAGGAAATCTTCAGGTCTTAAAAAATGAATTTGAAAAAACACAAAAGTAATGGTGTTGCTGGGGATCGAACTGACATTCAGTGGTTTATTACACGGCTGTTGAACAGATCGGCCATTAACTTCGAAGCTGTTCTAGTTTGGCATAATTGACTGCTCAACTCCTTGAAGGTATAATAGCGTGATGATAATAATTTACAATGTTAAATTTGCAGCTACCTACAATAGCCCATCATTTTCTATAGTTTTTAACTAATGTTGTAGTCCGTATTAAAGTGAAAAAAAAATACGAACAAAATGCAACATTGCTCATCCCCCAAAGGAAATAGCTTGATAATTTATAACCTATGTACTAATTAGACCTATGTGGAATATTGATACAAAATTTTAACAGAATCTATCCGGTAGAACTGGTGTGATACTACAACAAACAAACAGACAAACAGACAAAAATTCTAAAAACTATATTTTCGGCATCAGAATCGTTCCCCGACCTCGCAGCAGTTATTTTTTTTCAAAATTATTCAATGTACAGTTTTGACTTCGCTACGATTTTATTATATGTATGTATAGACTCTTTCCCATATCTTAAGCGTAAGTGAGGTCAGTTTCATGTCTCTGTAGTTTCACATTGTGCCACATCACCCTTGTTCTTATAAAAAGGTGGTAAAAGGAGTGGCTATGCGCTTTGTGTGCATGATGATCAGCTTAGTCAGCCAAGCTACGGCTATCGGGCCAAGGGTTTTTCAAAGGTCTACAGGGATCACATTAGGCCTAATAGCTTTTCTGTTTTTCATTAATTAAGACAGCGTTTTTAACCTCTCTAATATCTAACTCGAATATGGATCCATACGTGGGTTCGCAGGCCTCATCCGATCCTCATTTGAAACATTTACTTAATACTTACTTACATATACAACCACGGTATACCGAAATAATTAAAAATGCAATCCTTTATTAGCGCATTCCAACGTAAACAACCAATTAAAGTAAGTGTTCAAGTCAATCATACCGTGATATTTTTTTAACTATTTGTCCAAATTACTTACTGTAAAAGACAAAGTTCATCTACATTGAATACATACAATACATCTATATAAATAGTCTCATATGTGTATTATAAAAAAAGTATTTAATTTTAATGTATTTATGGCTCATGATTAGGGATATAATGGCTTCCACATAAAATGTTAATATAATTATGCTGTCGCGGACTTTTATTTAGAACTTTTTAAGACAAACAATCCGATACATTATCTTCGTGTAACTCCAACGGTATAGGCAGCGCACGCCAAGATAACTCTCCGATTTACTTGATATTATAAATGGTGGCCTATGTGTCATTCTGATGTGTAAACTATAATTCTGTAAAGTTTTATCAAAATCCGTTAAGCCGTTTCTGCGTGAAAGTGGAACAAACATCCATCCATCCTCACAAACTTTCGCATTTATAATATTAGTAGGAAGTAGGATTTGTTCATTTTTTCTTTCTTCATTTGGGGTGTAAATCTTGCACATCAGAGGTGCCTTTTTTCATAGCCCAGTGTCAATCTTTGCCTTTTTTCTTTGTTGGTTTACTGTTTATAATAAGTGGAAGATCAGGGCGATCCTTGGCTCTTAGGCGATTAGCTGACTGTTGGGCTTTAATACTACTAAAGTCAATATTTATATATTGTCAATTCATATAAAGCCATATACACTCGGCGTCACAAAAATCGCACCTCTTTAAGAATTCCCTTCAAAGTCATTTTAACCCTATTAATCAATGGTATACATATGACTATAAGGTATAATTGGAAAGGCAATTTATTTAAATTTCAGAATAAATCAATGGATTTGGTTTTTTGTTTACCAGGGAATAAAAAAAAGCAAGCTAATGCAAATGATTAAAAAGTTAAATTTTATTTTATCAGCAAAAATTACAACAAAGTCCTTAAAACTAACTTAAAACCTAGTGTTACCCCCCCTAGCCCTGATGACTGCTTCCATGCTTTCTCTCATGGACCTTATTAATGTGACAACAGTCTCTTGTGGAATGTTGTCCCATTCTGCAACAACGGCATCTTGAAGATCTTGGAGAGTGGTAGGGGCAGGATTTCGTGCCCGTACTCGCCGTTTCAGTTCATCCCAAAGGTGCTCAATAGGGTTCAGGTCTGGACTTCGCGCCGGCCAGCGCATAACAGGAATGCCAACTTCTTGCAGGTAGTCTCTTACAATTAAAGCGGTGTGACAACGGGCGTTATCGTGCATTAACGTGAACCCACTGCCAACAAAACCCGCATAAGGGACAACCTGCTCCTCTAAGATCTCTGTTATGTACCGAGCAGCAGTCAGCGACCCTCGCCCGCGAGCACTTTCAGTCCGAGAAACACACACAAGGTTCGTTTTACCGTCGATTGACATGCCGCCCCAGAACATGCACGAGCCACCCCCGTATTCCACTGTCTCTTGAATACAGGCTTGTGCGAATCGTTCCCCTTGCCTCCTATACACTCTTCGACGCCTGTCGTTGCAGAAAAGACACACCCTCGTCTCATCCGAGAAGAGCACAGCCCTCCATTGGTCTATTGTCCAATCCACATGGTCACGGGCAAATTGCAACCGGTCTCTCCTATGCTGTGCAGTCAATTTGGGCCCTGTAGCAGCCCTATGAGCTGCAATTTTCTTCTCCCGCATTCTTCTTCTAATCGTGGAGACGCTTACAGAAGTTCTGCGAGCTGATCGCAGTTGTTGTTGCAGCTCAACAGCATTGGAGAACCGATTACGTAAAGACGTCGAAACAATGAAGCGATCGTCTCTTTCGGATGTGCACCGTTGTCTTCCAGATCCACGTCTTCGGATATAGCCACCAGTCTCTTGGAAACGTTGGAACACTCGTCGAACGGCAAAACGACTCAAGTTCAGTTGCCGAGCAACATCACATTGCCGCATCCCTGATTGCAGTAGTGCAATGACTTGAGCGGCTTCATCTGCAGTGGTATCCATCTTCTGGGGTATTTTTCTTGCTGTAGCTGTTCACGTGTGTTCACTTCAAAGGTTGAATAGCGAATGACCCACATTTAACCCGGGTCGCCCGTTTTATACCCTTGTAGGGAGGTGCAATTAGTGGCCGTTGTAATGCGTATTTTGACAACATTTTTTTTAACGTTACGTGCTAATGAGATCTGTTGTGTTTAGGAATTCTAACTGTTGTTAATTTAAAGGTCGTTAAACATACTTTTAATTGATACCAATATTAATTGGGTTTAATGTATTCGTTACTGGCGGGACATGTTTTAAACTTATTTTCGAAAAGGTGCGATTTTTGTGACGCCGAGTGTATAACACACTCATTTATATCATACTTTCTGGGATGTCCCTCAGGGAAATTGCCAGTTTGTAAAAATATTAGGAGTTTTATAATTCAGTGAAGCAAAACTCAGACAGATCGTTGATCCCGGCTGTTATTCATAATTCTTTATCAGTCGCTATGGGTAGTCAGAAGCTAGAAAGTCTGACAACAAGTCTTACCAAGGGGTATCGTGTTACCCAGTACCTGGGCTCTGGAGATCAGATAGACAGTAGCACCATGTAAAACACTGGTAGTATACGGATAAACTAGAACCCGGCCTCGATATACAAGATGATTTTTTATGCACGCACCAAATTTCTCAGGGTGATAGTACCCATGAAATTGAATAACTTTCTCCAAAACACATGGGTCGAAATATTAAAAAAAAATCGGACTTCCCATACAAAATCAATAGTCAGCTGATCGATTTTGTATGGGAAGTCCGATTTTTTTTTTAATATTTCGACCCATGTTTTTTGGAGAAAGTTATTCAATTTCATGGGTACTATCACCCTGAGAAATTTGGTGCGTGCATAAAAAATCATCTTGTATATTTGGGAAAATGCATTCGGGCTATAAACTACTGGGAAAATTCTTCTCGGGCTTCTGACTACCCATACCATTCAAAGATCTACTAATGACAGTCGGGGCAAACGGCTTTACGTGCTTTCCGAGGCACGGAGGGGTCGCGATATGAGATGGAAGGCCATTCATCCACGGACCGACCGCGTCAAGGGAATTTATTTAATTGTTCATTACTCTTCTGTTAAATATTGTTTAACTGAAAAGTAATGAACAGTGAATACATTTTTCACCTAGCGCCCATGTAACTGTAGCGAAACGGCCTAGCCACATACATATTTTGACTAAGGTGAAGAGTTTGTGAAGTAAGGCTAATAAAGTAGAGATTATACGTAGAGATCTGATAACTTTTGACAGTGCAAGCCATTTGCTCTCGTCTTGGCAACATTTGACATGAAAATGTTTTGGTGGAATTTCACTTATTTTTGTAAGTTGCCTAAGACAATATATTTTTTTATTTTGTTCATTTTGTCTAGTTTGAGAATTTTTTTGTTGCATGTCTACTAATACTAGCTTACATACCAAATTTCAGCTTTCTAGGACTTCAGGAAGTACCCCAGAATTTTGATGACCATCAGTAAGTAAGTCAGTGACGAAATCGGGTTTTTTTGGATATCAATAGATTCTAAATAATTGATTCTATATAATTGAAACTTCCTATATTTAATAAGTCAACTATTTACATCATATCCCGAGAATTTTATTTATCTGGCATAATCCAAACCCAAGTTATGCGGGTTCAAAAAAACGACGAAGCACTTCGAGAAAAAGTAGGTAGTGCCCTACAAGCGCTTCGCTTGGCTCGTCTTGGCCTTGGATAAGTCAGCCTTAGTACTTAGCCTTAGTACTTAATAAATAAATAAAGTCCCACAAGTTTCAGTTACCCATTAGTATGCTTACCCACTCTAAAATACAGAGCATGAACCTAAAACCTAATATCACCTACTCAAAATTTAAAACGCCTAGGCTGCAGTTTTCCCGTAGATCTAAGAAGGAGACGTTAAACTGATTTACGACGCGGAAGCGAGACCGATTCTCACAATTCTACAGAAAGACGTCAAAGATTAGGTCTTGATTGAAGATGCGATGGTGATGTGAAAATTGAGATGACTATAAGTAACTACTGAATATATGAACTAAGTAGGTTCAAACTTAGCAGAGACTAATATTTTTTTAAAGATATTCATGACTCAATACCCAATTATCATTAAATTGATTTTAGATAAGTATAAATAAGCTTAGGTGGTAAGTGATTAGTTAGGATCATTATGGACCCTGCCGGTCAGCAATATGGTAGAAGAGAGGAAGATTTGATAAAAAAAAAACGCAGGAACTAATTTGTAACTTAAAAAATAATCAATTCATTTATAAATTCCTAGTTATAATATAATTGATAATTTAATATGATGTAAATGATAATATATATATAAATATTATATTATAACATTAATATAATATAAAAGATAAATATTAGTTTAAAGAATTATTGTTAATCTGATTTTTAAAAATGTTTTTGTAAATAAATATTTTTTTTTCTAGACTTGTAGACTGTAGTTTTTGCCTTTAGGTTGGTAGATTCTGTCTACAGCAGATTCTAGTCTACTTGTTTCACTAATGCAAGTTATTGGACCGTAGTTATTGTTATTTTGGAATTTTTTATAACAACACATCTCGATTTGGAAATATGATAAACTTAAATTAATCATCTGACTAAGGAAATAGTGTTGTTTGTGGTTTTGATGAGGTACTAAATTAAAGACTGCCCGAAATCAGTAAACTGACGAAAATCTTAAACATAATACGAAGAGGACCTTCGTCATAGGACGAAGGGTTCCTACAATACTTAACACTAAATAGTTTAGTAAAAAAAAGCAAGCTTCTTATATTTTATTTTATTTAATTATTAGGCTCACCAACAATTGAATACACTGATACAAAGATATGACATACATCCAATATAATTATAGACTAGTATATCAATTTCTTAAATGAAAACACATCACGCATTTCTCATTTGTCGATTAGTATTGATCGCCTACTTAAAATTAGATAAGTTCTGTTCTTATACTCACCGAATATAAGCATGTTTTCGACCAAATTCTAGATTGAAAACGAAATCAAGCTAGAATTAAAATCGCATCAAATCAGATTCAAATATGTCGGATCAGTCAGGATTTAGTCCGTTAGATTCAGTCATCATGTGGGCAGAATATGGGTTTCGTGCAATGAAAACTCACTGGGTATAGGGTACAATACACGGCATTTATTAAAACCACAATTTAGCAGAAACTTGATTTAAAAAAAACACGGTCTTAAATGAAATAAAATAGACATAGTACTTAACACTTTAACACAACGAATCGAAAGTACAGTTTCGAGGCGTATTAGCTCCGATGCGATCAGACACTGGATTCTGAATGTCTTTCTCGCTGTGGACTAAAAACATCACGACTCTGAGAAGCGCGCCAAAATGGTGGTAGTTGATCACGTGTTCTCGATAATGGCGCGCTTGCGATTCGTCGTTTCACGTTCATACTATTGACCGGATACGACAAATATATGGGGGAACAGGATTATTTTTTTTATTATTTGATGCTATAGCAGCCATAGTAATACACACTATGTAAAAATTTCAAATGTCTACCAATTAAACTTTAAAATATCTAGGCTGTGACAGACAAACGGACAGACAATAGCCTTTAGTACTAGGGTCCAGTTGGCAACCTTTGGGAACGGATTCCTAAAAACCTCAATGAAATCATTTTTCCCCGATTAAACTCAGCACGTGCATTGTTCCAATACCTTTTCAGTTTTCTACTTATTCACTACGAACAAGCATTTCTACCTACTTGCTCATCTACTTATTATTAACTTCTTCGTACAAATTGCTTTCTACTAGGAATGGGAAAGCTCAGAATTGACGATATTCAGAAGTGGGTTCAAATTGCACACACAGAAACAATGTTGCATTGTACAGGTAGTTGTGTGTTTTTATTTTATGGCTTCAACTATGGGTTTTTGTACACATAGGATGTATTGAGGGACTTTGTAACTAAATCGTAGCATTTCTAGTAACTATCCAGCAATTCAAACTTATGCTTGGTTATAAATCATTTAGTTAGTCTTAAATATTCAAAATCTTAACACTTACTTCTATTAAAAAAACATTTGACATGAGTTGGTTCAATCTGGCAGAACCATATCCAAATACATACCAACAAACAAATTAATTGTCTACAAAAATTCTTGGCCCAGTAACCAGTTTCCAGATTTTTCCGGCTGCCCCACTGAGCGAGACAAAGTGGTGCCATCTGTCCTTATTACGGAAACTTACCGATATTAATTCTGGTATTACACCGACTTTGTTTTATTGTGAACATGCGTCAAAAAGTAGACGTAATTTGTTGTTTTAGCAAAATAAATAAGAAATGCCTACCAAATTAAGGGTTTTGAGTAAAAGGTCAAGTTTTTCCTTGGTATTTTTTTATATTACTCCACCCTATGATTCTCTCTTGTATCGTGGATGCATTTACAAACATTATAAACTCATATACACAAACAGCCAAACACTTATTATTTCCCTTATTCATTTCCTTTTTAGGGTTCCGCAGCCAAATCGCAAAAAACGGAACCCTTATGGATGCGTCATGTCTGTCTGTCTGTCTGTCTGTCCGTCCGTATGTTACAGCCACTTTTTTCCGAAACTATAAGAATTATACCATTGAAACTTGGTAAGTAGATTCTGTGAACCGCATTAATATTTTCACACAAAAGTAGAAAAAAAATTGGGGGTTCCCCATACATTACAACTGACACTCAATTTTTTTTTTCATCAAACCCATACGTGTGGGTATCTATGGATAGGTCATTAAAAATGATATTGAGGTTTCAAATATCATTTTTTTCTAAACTGAATAGTTTGCGCGAGAGACACTTCCAAAGTGGTAAAACGAGTGTCCCCCCTCTGTAACTTCTAAAATAAGAATGGAATCGCAACTGGGCACGAACCAATGTGACTTTTCAATGTCACACATGTACGCTAAGTTTATCTTGGATATCACTAAAATCTGTGAATGGAAAAGGTCGTGAGAAAACCTGGACATATCCATACTAATATTATAAATGCGACAGTAATAGGGTATTACACCCATTTTTGAAAAGTGTCTCAATGAAATTCTGTAGTGCTAATATGCCACCAAAAAAAAACACAAAATTTTTATTCAATCGATAAGTGCCATAAAAATGCATCAAAATTTTAAATTTTCAAATTTCGCGCGTAGTTTGGCGAAAACGCCTCTTACTGGACTCCATATTGCTCAGCGAAAATGACGTCAGTTCGTTTTGTATCAAATGCGCTCATATTAAATATGTTAATTGCATATAATTTAAAAATAATTAAAAGCATCTTTTGTAATAGGTGTAATAATGAAAAAATTACGTAGGTTACGAAAATAATAAAAGTACAAAGCCTATATTACGCCAATCGGTTGACTGACAGTTGACAATTTTTTGTTTACACAGCCGTATGGCGTAATAACATGGCCGCTACTATTTCATGGTGTTTTATAACAGATTAAAAATACTGAAAACTTTGAATTGAATTTAAAAATTTGTTTTGTTATTTTATTAACTAAAACTTACATTTTCCGACTGCTTTATGCCTAAACTGTTTTAATAACATATTTATCGATTTTTTCTCGTATAGAGTAAAATACCCTATTCTGTCTGTTACGCTTTCACGAAGAATCGGCTGAACTGATAATGAAAATCGTATGAAGGTAGCTTGAACTCAATAGTCATCATCATCTTGGAAGAACATAGGCTGTGTGGCTATCTCCTAACAATACGCGCCGTGTCCAGGAGTACCGCTTTCTGTATCAAACCCTTGATCCAGCTGCCCAACGAGAGCCTCAGATGTTGGTCGAGGCTCTTTGAAATTATTCCATTAGCCGTAACGACTATCGGCACAATGACTGCTGTATTCACATCCCACATGTCGATAACCTCGCGAGCCAAGTCAAGATACTTGATTTGTTTGTCTTTCTCAGTTCTCACGAGGTTCTCGTCATGCGGAACCGCTATGTCAACAATCATTGCGCGACGCTCTAATCGATCTATCACCACTATGTCAGGCTAATTTGCAACAATAGTCCTGTCAGTGATGATAGATCGATCCCAATACAACGTGATATTGCCATTTTCAAGAACTGGGTCGGGCACATACCAGCTTTAGTACGGTACTTCCCACTCCACAAGCCTGCATTTAAGAGCAAGTTGCTGGTGGATAATCCGAGCTACAAGGTTGTGTCTATGCAAGTAGTCTCCGTTAGCCAGACGAGATCACCCAGAGATAATGTGTCGGATTGATTCTCTCGGTCGGTGGCATGCCCGACAAATGTCAACCGTGCCGTCCATCACAATATACCTCCAGTAATTGTTCGTCATCATAACTTCGTCCATAATTGCACAGACAAAACCTTCGGTTTCCCCAAAGAGGTCACCGAAACGCAGCTAGGATACGGATGCCAAGAAGTCTACATCAGGCCCATGTAGGGCCTGAAAGAAGCGCCCGTAAAGCTCCTTACTCTGCCATACATCCCTGCGGTCATTAGTATCTAGTACTAAAGGTTTGCACCAGTTCTTGTTCGCTAAGGAGAGCGCGGCGGGTGAGGCCCTTGTCCACCGAGATCACATCTCGTTGCATCCCCATGTCGGTTTCAAGGAAATACTCCCTGAGTCTGCATACCTCACGGTTGTGCAGGATCTTAGCATTTAGAAAGCCTCGACCTCCGCACTTCCGTGGGATATACAGTCTCATTACCGATGACCGTGAGTGATGATGATGATGATCAGTCCCCGAGAATGCCCGCCTCACAAAGCGCATCACTCTAGGGCGCGTATTGCCCTCCCTGAAGCAGATAAGTTTGCCGATGAGTGCTCTAGCCTCACCAATACGTCGCTCAATCCTGCACTGCCATGCTGGTACAGCTGGTTTTGGTCGTGCAGCTCCGGCACTGTTGGGAAAGTTGACATGAGCTACACGACATACTGCTACAGTCGTGCAGTACAAGATCGAGTAGGTATCAGCGAGTTCTTCGCTACTGTCAAAACAGTTTGTCAGCTGCGAATCTAAAGATCACACCAGCGCCCTATGTTTCTTGTGCATGGGCAAACGAGGTAATCGCGGTCTTAGTTCAGGCGGTGTACAACGATATTCACGGAACGCATCCTCCAAAGCACTCTTCAATTGAAGATAGCACTGGGTACTCACGGATATAACTTTCCCATTATCCTCTTCACCAGCGTCGTCAGGTCACGGTGAAGCACTGGGTAAATCTTGAGATTGTACCGCGACCGCAACCAGTGGCAAAGCAGAAGTGACGTGGCTACTCCGTGATTCAAGGCGTAGTCGATCAAGCACAGCGTCGTCAAACATATGATTACGCTGGATGACCCGCACCTGATCCGATAATCGCTGCGCCGACACATTGACACTTTGACAGCTGGCTCAAGCACCTGAAACAGAGGTAGCATCCGACCACGGTACGCAGTCAAGTCATCAAGTTACTTCCCCCCTCTGTAGCCCCATAGTATGAGCGCATGACTCTTTCATTAATAGACTGCGTCCATCTCATGCGCTGCACACTTCCACCGGGAGCGGGGACCCTATCAGAGACCGGTGGGTCTCGAGGTCTCAAGCTGTCCGACGGCCGGCGTCGTCCCCGCCGACGAACAGGTGGTGGTGTCGTCGGCGGAGAGAAATACTCGTCGCTCGAGCTCGACGCAACTGTCGAGGCCAGTGTCACAGCACTCACGATGGGGCTGGGTTCCGGCGGCGGCAAGGCGAAGCTGAGCGACGGGTCCGGAGATGTTGGGCGTGCTCGGCGTGCTGAAGATCTCAATATCATTTTGTCGTCGTCGTTTTCCGGTCCATTTGGTCCGACACGATTGGCGCAGTGGCTGAGCGATCGACTGCTGCGCAGCGTGTTGCGGGTTCGATTCCCGCCCAGGGTAAACATTTGTGTAATGAGCACTTGTGTTTGCCTTGTGTCTGGGTGTTGTTTATCTATATATGTATGTATTTACAAAAAAAAAATGTATTTGTGTATGTATATCAGCTGTATGACACCCATAGTACAGGGTCTCCCTAGTTTGGGGTCAGATGGCCGTATGTGAAAATGTCCCCACATATTATATTTATTATTATATTATATTATTTATTTATTCTATATTATGTAATATTCTTCTTTTTATTCGTAGGTAATCATAGAAATATAGTGCGTAGTACATATATATCGATGTAGGTAATTGACTTTATTTTCGGTTTTGTTATGACATATATGTCAATTTTATTTCACTGGATTATTTTTTACTATTATTTTGGAAAAGGTTGCAATACGGTATATTTAATTCTTGATTATACGGGTGAAATTATTATATTGTATAGCAAAATGAATACGATATGTCCAAAAACTGTAAAAATTGTAAAAATAAATCAATAAAATTAGGAGACGACGTATGATGACATTCAGAGTTGCCAGGATATATTATTATTACTTCACCAAAATTCACCGAGAGCAACTTTTTACAAAATAGCCCTGGATGTGCAGTATTCTGTTTTTTTCTTGACAGTAGATGCGTTTGCCCTTCTATTTGAAACAATTTTGCGCAGTGGAAATCTTCATGGACTTCCTCTATCGTGGGGTGACGGAGGGGCGGTGTTCTACCTGCCTATGGCCGAGGTTGCCGGTTTCGCTTAAGCATTCACTGCTCCCAAAGTTTAAAGGAACCTAACCAAACCGAACTTCGGGGTGCCCCTGACGCCGGTGTGTGGCTGCACCTATTTCTAGCCGCTGTGATGAAGGCTAAACCTAGTCCTAACCGAAGATAAGTAGGATACATCTAAATTTATCCGCATGTGGGCACGCGAAAAGCGACGCACTTAATATATAACAGTATTAACTTATAACTAAATATGTGACAATTTTGTGTAACTAAAACTAGGTGTAGTCACACTTCGGCTATTAGCCGTTATATATACACTGTTTAAACAACTCATTTCCCCAAGGTACGTGTGTCGCCTGTGACGTTACACTCATCATCATCTTCCAGCCCTTGTTTCATGTCACTAATTAAGATCGACGCAACATGACTCCCTTCTGAGTCGATCTTAATTAGTGAGAAAGAAAAAATAGATGAATGAAGACTGATATCAGTCTTCACACAATCCATCCATTTTTTCTTTCGCCTTCCTCTCCTTTTTATCCATCCACACATCACTGTATATTCATGATTCTTTTGGTCACATGTTATTGATTAAAATAATTAAGTTGATAATCTGTCAAGTTCTACCGTAAGCAAAGTTGGTAAACTTTCAAAAATGAAATGAAATGAAATGAAATTGTTTATTTGCCAGAATATAGGTATACAATGAGGTGGTAAAATTAATCTAGACTCACTCTATATTCGACTTATCAGTCATGCAAATATTTTAAATAGGTTAGGTATAACAGTTACAACAATGTCAAATACATAATATCTTAATCATAATTTACATTCTCAATTTGATGTAGGTACATATTAAATTATTACATAACGTTAGGAAATTTATCAGATTTTTGGATTATCACAGTCAAGACAGTCAATCAATTTAATAGCTCATAGGCAATGTCAATTATATAAATGTATTCGGCATTAGCATACTTCGCTCGCTTAAACTTGAAGTGGCTACAGCACTATTGATCGATTAAGACGCTTTAGCAGAGGGGTACTGTTTCAAGATCTCCAGGGATTTATGCTTAGTCAGCTAGTTAAGTGGAGGTTTATGATTTCCGAGTAAATGCACTTGGAAGCTTTGAGATAGTTCCTGTACAACATTTTTCATGCATACTGTTTGATCACTTTAAGGATTTAAAGTTTACATTGAGCTTGGCGAATTATAACGAGGAAATCATTAAACATGATTAACCTTTCGAATGTCTTATGTTACACGGTCCGACATAAGCAGCGGAGGTTTGACATTCAACACTTTCGCCCGACAGTCGTTGAGTTAAAAGTGAAGTGTGCGTGTGTGAGTGAGAGAGAGTGAGTGAGTGTGAACGTGAAAGTGTGTGACTATTTATGTGGGTGTGAAGCGACAAAGGGATATTGACCAGAGGATGGGCAGCAACGTCCTTCTGAGTACCATAACAACTGCGATCGCCAACACGCATCGGCCAAGCAAGGCGATTACGACTGAACCCCCCCTTGGGGGAAATCTATGCCCGGCAGTGTGGGCGTCTAAAGACTGACGTGATAATGATGAACTACAAAATGGTACCAATGTATTGAAACCTAATTTGAAGTCGGATAAAAAGATAAACAGAAAAAAAATATTCATGCTTTATATGATTTTTCTAACCGTGTTCCCTAGTTCAGTTCCTCTATGACGTTATAGTTAACTTCAATAAAATCATATTTTAAACCTTGACAACTCCCTACTGGCTGTATCAAGAGTCAAGACCCTTATAACACCATCATTAATATTGAAAAGGCAATTAAATTAAATATTTGGTCAGTATAAGCATAGCCTTTTAGCGTACAGTTCGTCAGCTACTCGTCGACAATATCACTGTTTACCTATCCTATAGAATGCAATGAACACGGTGAGTGTGGACTTGAGACAATATCAGCCTAGTCTACCGTTTTCTCAACTATGTTGAGGTCAGCTTCCAGTCTACCCGGATTCAAAGTCAAAGTCAAAGCATTTATTTCAATTAAACCATTTGCAGGCACTTTTGAATTGACAAAGTGTCAGTTAGTTAGTCAGAAAGTTGAAGCTAGTTGCTCGATCCAAAACGTAGAGTAGGTCTCTATGGAGAAGATTTAGCAAGAAACTTCACGGACACTCTTTTCAATCAAGCTTTTACAAAATCCTGGTTACATTATTCTTGTTGCCTCTATATGTGAAAACAATGTAAGTGAAGAGAAATCCAAAACATTAATTAAAAATAAATTAATATAAAAGCCATGGCAGTTAAGAGATGACCAATCTCAACTGACAGCGCCCGTTCACGAACATGACGTTGATGTAGCTGAATACCTGTGTTTAACATGGAGTGACTGCTTGTCTCACTTCCACAACCTAGTTGCTATTGCTACTGAGTTACTGGGTGGGTTAGGGTCGGTAGTTGAGTTGGGTTGGTAGGGTAGAGTTCACCACTGCGGAGATTGCCTGGAGGACACGGCGCAGCACACGCTGGCAGAGTGCCCAGCTTGGGCAGGGCAGCGCCGTGAACTCTCCGCAGCAGTAGGTGACCTCTCGCTCCCGAACATCGTCCTTTCGATGGTCCAGAGCGAGAGTGCGTGGAAGGCTGTTGCCTCTTTTTGCGAGCATGTCATGCACGCAAAATGGGCGGCAGAGAGGGTGAGGGAAGCAACTGCCTCGCTTCCCTCTAGGAGAAGACGCACCGGGCGCCGGAGGGCGCTTAATGACCTCCAGCCTCCATGAGTTGCCGGCCTGCGGGTGGTCGACTTAGGGGCAATCCACCACCCGACCAGAAGCAGGCCCGTGTAGGCGGCGCGCCGTGTTCCGCGCGCGCCACACTAAAGGATTCGGCGGCAATTAGACCGCCGAGGTCGACGGGACCCGCCTACGTTATTGGCGGGTCATAGCCTGGTGGGGGCGCGGTGCATGCGCGAGCGAATTCCGTACCCCCGCCCATAGGTCAGTCGAGAAACACCGTGGTGGTTTTAGCCGGTACGAGTCCGGCACACACATATAGTCCATGAGGATTTCCCCACGATAAAAAAAAAAAAAAAAAAAAAGGGTAGAGTTGTGCCACAACACGAATTTCCAGTCATTCGTGGTGTGAGTTCCAACTCATTATATTGAGAACTTCTTCAAGGAAGACTATTGACCGAAGGGTGTCTTGTATCGGCGTTTCCGCAGAAGGCTATGCGACAACACGCAGCGCAACACGACGCCGTCTCTTCGTGTACAATAGTTTATAAATGTTTTTGTGGTCTTCATAAAATGTATGATAGTCTGTCAGGTATATATGGTATAGGTCATTTGTCACCCGAAATAAAAGATATGTCCCTCCTGCTTCCTCCTCCTCCTTACTGGTTGTCAGACTTTCTAACTTCTGACTACCCAGAACGACTGTCAAAGATCTCCGAATAGCAGCTGAAACCAATGGCTTTACGTGCTTTTCGAGGTACAGAAGGGTCTTTGTTTGAAATGGATGCTCACTTATCCACAGACCGACCTCGGCAAGCGTAACTTAAACTTGACCGTCAATCCTTACGACTTTTACTAAGCCAAGAGCTCTTACTGACTGGACTTAACAAAACAACAGAAGGAAAATTGATTTACATACTTCCAAATGTTATTTTTGGTCTCAATTGGCTAACATTGTAACTTCAGGTAAGGCTGCATATCTGGTTAGTATTGGTCAGGCTGTATGTTCGTGGTTCAATTATACATTTACAATTATATGTCATTGCATATCTTTCAATGACATATAATTGTTGGGGGATGGTATGTGTAAGAAAAAGTAAAAGTGCTAATATGAATACGACAAACATAACACTATCAAAATGTACAGATGCCAGCACATCTAGTTACAACAATCAGTCCAATTTCTTTGATATATTTTCAACTTTATTACAAAAGAATAAGTTTCATATTAAATTGGGATAATTTTACAGTTTGGCGTCTGTACTAATGGAACAGCCACGGATAGGAACAGCAGATTCTTTCGTATTCTAGGGTTGCTCGCGTATTTAATGATGATCGTATTCATTAGTATTTACAATCCTAAAAATAAAAATAAAATATTAAAATTCATTCTTTATATTATTCATCTTTTTTTTAATAACCCTCTGCCTTCTGCTTTTACCAAAATCTGTTACCTAAAATAATTTTAAAGCCAAAACAAAAGCTCGAAAATAAGTTTTGTATAATTTCTTTACTCACTTTTAAACGTCAGGTGGTAGCATCAGTAATCTAACCCTCAGCTTGCTATAGCTGGGGTAAATTGGTAAATTACCCGCAGCTCCCCGCTGTTTACCTTGCGATCCCCTTGCCCTTTTTGAAGCTACCTTGCATTTTAGTTCAAACAGTATTGATTGACGGCATTAAACTTTGATGAGTGTATATTGTTATGAATCGATTTTTCGAGTAGCAGTGAGGGGGTTTGAGTGCCGTTGTGTTTGGTAAGCTAGGTTCGCTGTCAATTCGTTGTAAGTTTTGCCGAAGTTAGCTTATGGTATTTTTTATTTATTTACGTGACTCCATTGAACTTGTAGGTGTTATGAATTAGCTTCTTATTATTAAACCGTTCTTATGTTGTTAAATGTTGCTGTTTTGTGTTCTGCAATTTTAATATATATTTTTTTTATAATATAAAACTGATTCAAGTTTTATATATTATGTTTATTATCAAGAAATGTAAAACAAGAAGCAAAGCTCACAATAATTAGCAAATTGGCAATCACCCACAGCAATAATGTCTCTAATGCGAAATGAATAATTATTTATTCAACACAGTACATTTATTTTAACAGGTAAGACAAAATGTAACAAAAGTAGTCATAAATTGCTAATTGTCCAGTCCCAAGCAACGGGTCTGGGTAGAGGGCAGCACAGTTGACAAAACATACTAAGTGTCACCCTCTGGAATTCCACCAAAGAGAAAGAAAATATATCCAAACGCAGAGAGACATTTTTAAGTATTTTTACTGCATGAAACACTGGTGTAAACTTGCATAAGTTTGTACGGGCTGCCGGAACTTTACAAAGTCCTTCCCTTGGTCCGAAACGTAGCCTCCTGTTTACAACTAGCAATGACAACGACTCCAATACCTATTTATGGATTATTCAGCATACCACGAAAAACCATAAAAACATTACACACACACACAACACAACCACACTTGTGTACTATAATATCTCCGAGTACTGGGTTATCCGCCATTGTGATCGAAATTCGGTCGCAAGTATTTATTTATATGTCAACAGAAACGTTATCAGCATTGTAAAGGAAAACAATACAATTTTGCATGTAAAACTAAAATGGTGCCAAAAACGAAAAAAACCGGACCAGTGCCAGTCGGACTAGCTCACCGAGGATTCCGCACAAATTTGTTGGTACATAATACATATCCATACTTCCCTACTATAATAATGAGAAAGTAACTTACTCTGTCTGTTACGATTTTGATGAAATATGGTATGAAAATAGCTTGAATCCTGGAAATGCACATAGGGTACTTTTTAATCCGGGACTTTGTCTGCATCCGCGATAACCGACATTCACACGAACCAAATCGCGTATAAAAGCAAGTTATAAATAAATAATTAGGTATACTTTTTATGGTTTAATTACAAATGTATAGTTTTTGGACTTTTCCCTGTGTTTATAGTATAGGACGAAATTACTTTAGGTTCTAGGTCAACGGAAAGTACCCTACAAATTTTGATTCCCTTGAGAGTGTCCAAATGTACGTTTTTTGCGACTTAAACGGCCGTATTTTTTTTTCACGTTAACTTAGACGTTTGAGTTTTTTTCACAGCTTCAAGGGACCGTGGAGCTAAGTATTATGGTTTTAATTTAATTTCGATACCTCTGCGCGTTCCCGAGATAAAGGGTCTTGACAGACAGACGTACAGACAGACAGACAGACGGACAACAAAGTGATCCTATAAGGGTTCCGTTTTTTCCTTTTTAGGTACGGAACCCTAAATCCAGTTTTTGATGATTATAAAAGCGAACAAATTATAAATTATAACTTGAATAAAAAGAAACTAGCTGTGTCGCGATAACTCCAAAAACAAAAAAAAACCGGAGCATGACACGATTCTGACTCAAAACAGAAAAATAACAATATATTATTATTTATATTCACAATGCCCGTTTCACCAAGGAGTATCGTGTCACTCAGTAACTGAATTGCGAAGGTCATAGAGACAGTCACTCTATGTAAAGTACTTAGCTGTATCAGCTTAGACGGGTAACCAAGTTCAGCATAGTTGGGAAAGGGCTAGGCAGATGATGATTCTTAATTAATGACTAACCAAATATAGTATTTCTACTATCGTACTACCATTATGAACGCGATTGGCTCCTCCGTTTGTCTCGTAGTCACAACCACGGCTGCCGAACATGTGGTCCTGGACACGAGTCCAAGAAAAGCAAAGCCGTTAAGCCGGTGGTCCTGCGCTAAATCTCTCAGTTGTCGTGT
Organism: Charanyca ferruginea; assembly: GCA_947361185.1. Lineage (NCBI taxonomy): Eukaryota > Metazoa > Arthropoda > Insecta > Lepidoptera > Noctuidae > Charanyca > Charanyca ferruginea. Next base: position 27,454,950 of record OX376061.1, on the reverse strand, counting down.
GGGATTCCCGGCCCATCAGACTATTCTGTTTATTGTTTATTAAAACGGTAACACCAATTACATTAATTAACACAGTTACGGTTTACAAGAAAAAAAATAATTACTTAAGATATAATGGAGGACGCCCTAGCATACCTTCTCTCACAAAACATCAGGCACACACGCATAATTCCACTCCATTCATCGGCAAACAGATCACATTCAGGATTGATGGTCAGGAGAGCGTTAAGCATTCTTAAAGTACGACACACTGGGGACTCAGCTCTGGGGGTCTAAAATGGCCACTTTGGGTGAAACATCTGTAATATGAATCATTTGACAGATCGTAGCAGAACATTAGCAGCTTCTGCTAAAAGTCGTGAAATGATTGTTTTTTTTTCATGTATATATTTACATATTTATATAGTAAACCTTTGTTATTAAAAAAATCATGTTACCAAACAAACAATATTATTTATGCTTCTGTGCAATAATTCAAGATGGGCGAAATTATTTTATGGACGACGACTTTCTTTACTTCTCGATGTATATATGTTTCATATTGGGTGTGGGTGTTGTTTATCTATATATGTATGTATTTACAAAAAAAAATGTATTTGTGTATGTATATCAGCTGTCTGACACCCATAGTACAGGGTCTCCCTAGTTTGGGGTCAGATGGCCGTGTGTGAAAACGTCCCCACATATTATTATTATTATTATATTAGATTTGACAGCTTTGATGAAAATTCGTAAAATGGTCCAATAAGGAGAATTGCTTAAATGTCAAATAGATGAAATTTTAGAAGTTACTCGGGAAGCAAAATCTATAGTTCATTTTCGCATTTTATTGATTGATATTGATTGTTGTGAGTTATTCCGTGTGAAAATTGTAGTCAATTGATTTAAAACATTGTAGTAACGTACACTAATGGCAGACTTGGGTTTGTACGAGATTTTTTTGGGACACGGTTATCTGGAGGAAGCTCTTTCCTACAGACAAATCACGGCTACAGTGAGAAACATGGAATTATGCTACGAAATGATGGAATTATGGATCAAAATTTCGTTGCACTCTAATAAAAAATATAAATCTTTATATTTGAACATTTTTGTGTATATTTGGTAGCCCTGAGAATAGGTCGAAGGCTATTTTATTTTATTTATATGGTAAAACAAAGTTTGCCGGGTCAGCTAGTATAACTATATATTGTTTGTATGTTGACGTGTTTTTTTAGTACATAATGTTAGGAAAGCACTTCCAGTACAATTTTATGAAGTCTTCCCTTCCAGATTTATTTAAGATCTGTGTATGTCGTTGCTATGTTACTGTTGTTTCTATACGTTCATGAATCATTAAAAAATCGACCATTTTACGACTTTTTGCAGAAGCTGCTACGATCTGTCAAATGCTTCAAATTACAGATGTTTCACCAAAAGTAGTATTTTTAAACCATGTGTTAGCGCGCTAAAACCCTTTGATGTACCGCCATCCGCGCGATAACGAACACGTAGCCCGAATGTTCGTAACGATAGCCGATAAATGGGCGGTCACATCAGCGTGTATCGTGTCATGGCGCAAAGTAATCTATATACAGAATGGGGACCACATATAGGCAATAAATTATATGACATACTTGTTATCGCCTTTTCTGACGATATACAAAAAATGAACGAAATCGGTCCTGTAATTATGTCAAAAAGTAAAGTTTTAATTTTGAACAAATTTAAACACTCTGTAGAATTGGATCACTAGGTCAATGACTCAATGAACTTGAATCCTTTTAACACTGAAAAGCGACGTTGCCACGAAGTGCAAAACTACAAACTATCACGACTCTGTTATGTACCTATTCTAGTTACTTGCCTAAATGTGAAATTCGCTCCGGGGTCAAGGCACGTTGTCTTTAAACAGAGTGTTTACTTTAACTGAATTTATTTTCATATTTATTTTGTTTAAAAATGTAAGTTTTTTAATTTTCGGTTTTTAATTAAATATTTAATTTTGCTATACTTCTGTGGACTAGTACTACTTGAGGTTTCATTTATTGCATATAAGTGAGTTCCATATTGTATATATACATATAGTAAAACAGTAACAAAACTGTGTCTGTACATTGAATATATTAAAAAAATTATAATTGAGGGGGGTTTAGGAACAGTAATAGAGCACGAATGCAAAAACAAAATCTGTCTGTTTGTCTGTTTGTTTGTACACGCTAATCTTCGGGACTACTGGGCGGATTTGAATGATTTTTCTTTTGTTGTATACGTATTAAGTCTGGGCAACATATAGGCTATAATTTATCTTGGAAACTTGAACACCTCATGCAGAACCGCCACAGACCAGCTAAACTATAAGAGATACAAAAATGGTACCATAGCAAAAATTGTTCCACGTGATGAGCATTTTCTGCTGAGAGAATAAATTTGAAGATCTGGAACACCTGATGTGGAACTCCAAGAGCCCAGCTACACCATGACACATATAGGAATGACGTCTTAGCAAAAGTTGTTCGGTCCGATGGGCATTTTCTGTTGACTTATAAAAATCGAAGATCAGAAACATCTGATGTGAAAATTAAAGTTATCACTAATTTCACTGTATCTTATAAAATAACACAAGCTGGGAGTACCTCCACGCGGTGAAGGCGGTAACAGTTTAGGACTGATTTTTGATGACGATGGTATATCATTGAAAATTTTACTCTACTGGCCAAAATTCCCATTTATTTTTTTATTTTGTCGAATAAATATGCCTGGCTTATAATATTTGGGTGTTTAATTTCCTTTTCCGTTTATCTTCGTGACACGGTAGCCTACCCGGTAACGCAGGGGAGCAGTCACTTAGATTTTAATTGATCAGGTATCTTTACAATAAAACTATAACCATGCCTAGAAAGAGGTCAAATCTTTCCCAATGTTCCAAAGGAGCTAAAAAATTGAGCATCATAAGATCCCAAGAATCTACCGAAGAGCGTCAGGAGAGACTTGATGCTGTTCGAGAACATCAGGCTGCTACTCGCTCCGTGGAAACCTCTTCAGATCGCGAAGCACGCCTGCGTTCTCAGCGTATTTACACATCTACATCCAGGTCTCTAAAGACCAGTGAAGAATATGATGCGCGACTGACCGCTGATCGTGAACGTCATACATTGTCTCGCGAGTCGGAGACGTTCACGGATAGAGAATTGCGCTTAAGTTCTCAGCGTATCTACGCATCTGCTTCTAGGTCTCTAGAGACAAGTGCGGAACGTGATGCGCGACTGTCCGCTGATCGTGAGCGACATGCATTGTCTCGCGAATCGGAAACGTTTACCGATACAGAATCACGCTTGAGTTCTCAGCGTATTCGCAAATCTATTAACAGGTCTTTTGAACCGAATGATGACCGTGATGCACGACTAACTGCTGATCGAGATTATCATACACTAGCGACCCGACCCAGCTTCGCATGAGCCTATAGCCTTCCTCGGTAAATGGACTATACAAAAAGATTTTTTTAATTCGAACCAGTAGATCCTGAGATTAGCGCCTTCAACCAAACAAACAAACTCTTCAGCTTTATAATATTAGTATAGATTGTCCCGAACACGCACACAACAAAATATTCATAATCAGTTAGAAAGTGAGAGAGTACGGCATGAAGAGACAGAAGAAGAGAGCAACGAACGTTTGAATTCTGATCGACTTTGACATTCTCTGAACAGAATGTCGATATCATCTGAATCGGACGTGTCTCAAGATATAGCCGTAGGTCATGGCGACCTCCCTTGGGTTGATAAGGAACGGAGTTCATTTACGTTTACTCCTATGTTTGACTACGCCACATATTCCGCCATCGGAGGTATGATTCAAAATTGTACTTTTTAAACGTCTCGAATCATCTCGCGCATCCCGTTGTTTTCCCGTCCCCGGGCTCTTAGAATTCGACATCAGACGTTTCAGATCTACGATTTTGCCGACCCCGCAACAGGCACAGGACCAACAGGATCCGCGTACGAAGTCGCGGGCAGAAGCTAGTTAAAAATAAAACATACATATGAATCATCTATTGTGGTCATTTTGTGATTTATGAAATGAAACATATTATGATCATATTATGAAACACCTATTGTGGCCTTTTTAGGCCCCCTGGAGACAGTTCTAGATGACGGCGGCGCAAACAAATTGTGTCGACGGCTTTGGCGATGTCCGATGTACTTGTCAGGAATAAACAGCCGACAGGAAAGATCGTGAAGTTCGGGACTGTCGATGCGTCCTCTAAAAGCTTTACAGGCGACTGTGAGCTGTTGAAAGCCTCGTCTAACCTCCAACGAGTTGAAGCCCAAAACTCCTAAGAGGTAGTTAGTAGGGTACATGAAAGGAAAATAGTGAAACGTCTTTTTATACAGTACTCTCAGGAAAGTCTTTTGTACCTTTTCTAGTGATAATGTTTGACTCGCTGTGTAGGGATTCCAGATACAGGCACCAGCCTCAAGTTTACTACGAACCAAGGTGGTGTACAGACGTTTAAGTACATTTGGGTTGTGAAAATCACGGGCATTTCTCAAAACAAAACCCAAACGCCTAAAAGATTCCTTGGCAAGAGAGGAGACGTGGTCTCTAAAAGTCAGACCGGTGTCAAAGGTCACGCCCAGGTCCTTTATATTGGTGACACGACTTATCACTTCACTACCCAATCAGTAGGTATATTGGAGTGGTTGATGTTTTTGACTGTACGTCATGACATAACACTTACTTGTGTTAAAAAAGAGTTTATTTAACAAGCTCCACTCATATATGGCATCAATGTCCCTTTGTAGGAGTATGCAATCAAAATCAAAACCAGTTTCATGTCATCAGCGTAGAGCGAGCATTTTGCAAACTTAATCTTATTCATAAGATCATTGATCATGATAAGGAAAAGCAGCACGCCTCTAATTTCATCAAGAGCACGTCATTGTCAACCCTGTCGAACGCTTTGCGGAAATCGAAATAGAGGACATCCACTTCCCCCCTCGGTCCAAAACCCTAGAGATGTAATCGACGTAAGTCATCAGATTCGAGTAGACAGAGCGGCCGCGGCGAAAACCGTGCTGGGCATCTGATAGAAACGCATTTATATGTCTATAGATGTACGTGTGGAGTATATGCTCGAAAACCGTAGCAAGGGTTGGCAGGACAGCAATGGGCCTGTGTTCCTCAACAGACGATCTGTCACTGGTTTTTGGGATGGGAATGACGTGCGAGAATTTTCATTGCTCAGGGTAAATACCGGACTGAAGGGCTAGGTTAAAGATATGGCAGAGTGGAGTTGCCAGGACATCATGGCATCCCTTGAGATTAAAAGCGGGGATGAAGTCAGGGCCGACTGAGCTATGACGTTTAAGTCTGGCAATACTTTTAACTATGTCCTGTGGGGTCAAAAGGGGGATAGGAATATTATTTCCAGAGTAGTGGGTCGGCCGGAGGTTATTAGGGTTTAAATCAGGAGAGTCAGGTAAGAAAACGCTGGAAAAGAACCGAGCAAACGCTTCCGCCGCTTTGATATCCGAGTAAGCTATACCGTTGAGCACTACGTTTGGCTCGAAACCACCCTTACATCTCAGGCTCGAGACATGGTGCCAGAACTATCGTGGATTACTTCCTATGTTATGTCCGACGGTACCACAGTATGATTTATAGGCCTCTTGAGTTCTGATTTTTAAATCCGAGCGTAGAGCACTAAATTGAGCATAAATGAGGTCACAGCGTGAAAGTTTCCATTTGCGATGCAATTTATTTTTACGCTGATTATCGTTGACTATGTCCCTTGTAAACCAAATCGGAAATCGTCGGTTGCCAGAACTCTTTCTCTTTTTTTGGCATACATGAATCAAAGAAAATGGCGTAAAACTGACTCGTAGCTGCTCGTGCATCCCGACAGCAAAGGAGATCCTGCCAAGGGGCGCTACGAATTTGATCATATAAGAGAAAGTAGTCTCCTTTGCTGAAGTTCCAGTCTCTACTTTGGTCAATGTTGCTAGGATATGATGTTTCATTTACCTGATGTTTTGACATTTTAACAGCAATATCCAAGGGAGGATGATACAGGTCGATGGGGACCAGCTCCAAGCCCTCAACGTACTCGCAGTTTACTTCGGTACCCTCTTGAACTAACACAACGTCTAACTTACTCCCGCGCATATTCGTCACTTCATTCATCTCTACCAGATTACAAAAGTTTAAAAAATAACAGAAATAATTGTTAACATTCACTGATGCACTTCTTTAGTTAAACTATGAGAGCGAGTGAAGAGGAAGTGAACCTGATAGAAAGAACGAAAGAGACTAACCGAGGTGGCCAAATTTCAGTTATGAGAACATTGTAAACGCGAAAGGACGGATGGATAGTTGTCATTCTTTCAAGCTTAGATGGCCGAACGAAATAAGCTGAGGCACTCATGTAGGTAAAGATTTAGCTTAACATAAATAATAATTTTTATGTTCCCGTGAAATAATGTAGGACTTAGGTTTAACTAAGAAATAACACAAACGAAGTCGCTGGTAGATGACAGTTAAAAAATAAAATGATAATAAACTGCACGTACCTACCGATGTATATAATTATGTCTGCAAAAAAACTACACCACTTGGGTAGTGTTTTAATTCTAGAAATGATTAAAATTACTGTAATGAGGCAATTGGCCTCCATAGATAGACCTTAAACACTCTCATTAATATAGCTTATATTTAATATTTATAAACCCACAGTGCTTATTCCAACTTAGTCTGCATCAAGCAAGGAAGATGGTTAAACGGCTAATCTTTCTGACTTATGTCAGTCTGTGTATCAGTGGCTTGAATGCCGTCCTTTATGATACCTATTCTGGCAAACCTGTGAACAAAACTCAGCTGGAGATTTATGAGCAGAGGAATAATACAGGGTGAGTCTCTAGAAGCCTCTCTCTAACGATTCCGAATCTCACAAAGCGGTTTTTCGAAGACTTTCCATGCATCGTAGAAATTAGAATTCTGGCACAAGAATTCTGTTAGATTTTACATTGCACATACAATATTATAACGCCAGTCAAGTACCAAAAAATATTTTCTTTTTTTGATTCGAAGAACAACATCTTCTTATATATAAAAATGAATCGCTAAATGTGTTGGTAAGCGCATAACTTGCGAACCGCTTTACCAAATTGGATAATTCTTTTTTTATAATATTCCTTGAAGTACGAAGATGGTTCTTACGGAGAGAAAAAAAAAAAGAAAAAAAAATGAAAACTTTTGTAGGGTAGGTGTAGTGTAGGGTAGGTGTAGGGTAGGTGTAGGGTAGGTGTAGGGTAGGTGTAGGGTAGGTGTAGGGTAGGTGTAGGGTAGGTGTAGGGTAGGTGTAGGGTAGGTGTAGGGTAGGTGTAGGGTAGGTGTAGGGTAGGTGTAGGGTAGGTGTAGGGTAGGTGTAGGGTAGGTGTAGGGTAGGTGTAGGGTAGGTGTAGGGTAGGTGTAGGGTAGGTGTAGGGTAGGTGTAGGGTAGGTGTAGGGTAGGTGTAGGGTAGGTGTAGGGTAGGTGTAGGGTAGGTGTAGGGTAGGTGTAGGGTAGGTGTAGGGTAGGTGTAGGGTAGGTGTAGGGTAGGTGTAGGGTAGGTGTAGGGTAGGTGTAGGGTAGGTGTAGGGTAGGTGTAGGGTAGGTGTAGGGTAGGTGTAGGGTAGGTGTAGGGTAGGTGTAGGGTAGGTGTAGGGTAGGTGTAGGGTAGGTGTAGGGTAGGTGTAGGGTAGGTGTAGGGTAGGTGTAGGGTAGGTGTAGGGTAGGTGTAGGGTAGGTGTAGGGTAGGTGTAGGGTAGGTGTAGGGTAGGTGTAGGGTAGGTGTAGGGTAGGTGTAGGGTAGGTGTAGGGTAGGTGTAGGGTAGGTGTAGGGTAGGTGTAGGGTAGGTGTAGGGTAGGTGTAGGGTAGGTGTAGGGTAGGTGTAGGGTAGGTGTAGGGTAGGTGTAGGGTAGGTGTAGGGTAGGTGTAGGGTAGGTGTAGGGTAGGTGTAGGGGGGGTGCGTGCAGAAAACCTTCTCGTGTGCCTGATTGCTGCTGGTTCTGTTCGAATACGTTCGGGGGAAAGAGCAGTAGTCGGGCCGGTGCACCCTGGGCACGGTCAATGGTCTCTCCGATTCGGGGAGGGTACTGATTACCCTCTCCGAGTTGGAGAGACTATTGACCGTGGCGAATTTCTGCGTGGGGGGGAGCAGTATGCTCCTGGGACGCTTTCGACCAAGCGACGGTCGTCCATTCCCCCCCTTTGCTTACAGAGGGTAGGACGAGTGGACGAAGAGTGGACGGGATGGTCCGGGCGGCGAGGAAGACAACCTCTTTAAAAAATTACCCTAATCTTAAGGTCTAGCGTGCCGAGGGGATGAGTGGCCGGAGGGTGTCCGGTCGCTAGCGCTTGGGGGGGATCAGGGGTTAGGGACCACACCCTTTAAAAGGAAAACAAAAATGAAAAAGCAGACTATCGGAAATATTCCCCAGGCGGGTCCCCTTCGGGGGGAATCCCGCCCCTCTTCTGAGGGCTGCCCTGTCGTATCTGGGGGGGGCAACCATAGTCTTGCAGGCCGGCAGATCACCGCCGACCTGCGTCAACCAGCGCAACTGGATACAACTGACTCCGAAATGGAGAAGCGCGTGACAAGATCACGAGCACGTAAAATCACAACCCAGCGAGAAAAGGTGCTCCACGTGAGCTTAGAGCGCCTGCGCGACGGTAACGCTGCTGCGAAAAGTGCAGCAACGGTGACGGCCTCCGCTATGGACGCACCTTGCGTCCAGGGTAAATTTTGGCAGAACGACGGAAAGGAGAGGAAGCGTCGTCATCATCGAACATCCAGCCCCAGCTCCGCTTCGGGCGTGAGCGACGCTATTGCGGGAAGGGCTCCAGGAAGGGTAAAAGCTAAGAGAAGGAGCGGGGCTGACCGCGGACTGAACCCTGCCTCTGTCTCGGATACGGAGTTAAACCCGTCAGAGCCATCGACCAACCCGATGAGCCTAGACGCAGAACAATTACGAGCCGTTGCCGGGCAGAACATGGCGGACATACTGGAGGTCGCCACAAAGTCTGGCAACCTGAAAGGTACATTTGTTAGGCAGCTAAAAGTCGCAGCTGCTTCACTACAAGACGTGGTGAATGCCCTGGCTGACCGTACCGAGGCAGATGAAGTGCGTCGTGTCAGGGCCGACAATAACCGCCTCAGACGCGAGGTTGAGGTCCTCAGGGCTGAGCTCAGATCACATCGTCGCGAGTTCAGCGAAATGAGGACCTCAATGAAAGCTAACACGGGGGAAAGCTCAGGACCCCCACCCCTGCTCGACAGCAACACCATGGAGGAGTTAAAGCGATCCATCATATGCTCAGTGGGAGATATGGTGAACGCGCGCCTTGAGGGGCTTGAGGAACGCCTCTTGCCTGCCGTCACCCGTCGGCCACTGCTAGCGGCTGATAAGAGGAAGGAGGCAGCCCCAACAGCGCAGACGAGACCTGCGTCGACAGCTGAAACACCGACTGCGAGCACATCACAGTCAGACGTGTCGAGTCCTCCATTGGCAGTGGCGGGCCCTTCATCGGCGGCTAATAATTCCGTGGCCGGGAAAGAAACCTGGGCAGACGTCACCAAAAGGAAGAGGATAAAAAAAAAGAAGGGGAAACAACAGTCACATCCATCGGGGACGGCTGCCCTTGAACCCATTGGCGGGACAAACACGGTGGCTTCCGCTATAGGGAAAACGACCCATCCCAACAAGGGTAAGGGAAAGGACGCTCGACCCACCAAGCCGAAACTGTCACCCCCTCGTACGGCTGCTGTTATAATGAAACTTCAGCCGGAAGCTGTCGAGAAGGGGGTGACCTACAAACAGGTTTTGGAAAAAGCCGAGCAGCACGTAAACCTTGCAGAACTCGGCATATCTAGTATAAGGTTCCGAGAGTCCATCACCGGGGCCAGAATTATGGAGTTGCCAAGCGCACTCGGCCCAGAAAAAGCCGACCAACTGGCTGAGAAGTTACGCGTGGCACTTGACGGGGTGGTTAATGTCATTCGACCCACCAAATGTGCTGACATACGTATCACTGGGTTGAGTGACACCGCCACCAGGGAGAAAGTGGCTGCTGCCGTTGCCCAAGCCGGAGGCTGCCCTGTTGACCAGGTGAAATCTTTAGAGGTGCAACGGGGTCCCCGCGGGATGGGCACCGTGATTGTTCAGTGTCCGATCGCGGTGGCTAAGATTCTGTCCGATGCGGGCAAAGTGATGGTCGGCTGGAGCTCGGCAAATGTTCATGTGCTGGAGCAACGGGCCCTGCGCTGCTATAAGTGCATGGGCATTGGGCACACAAGGCCTAAGTGCCCCTTCGAAGTGAGCCGAGACACTCTCTGTTTCCGGTGCGGCGAGGACGGCCACAAATCCGCTGACTGCACCCGAGCACCGCGCTGTGCAGTATGCGCAGATTCCGGAAAGCCCTCAGGGCACATTATGGGTGGCAGAAAATGTAACCCCCCGCTGAAGAAAGGGGGGGGGACTACCGCAGCTGTGTCTGTCAACGCGGGGGCGCCGGAGGAGGCTAATGTAATGACGGAATGAATCAGTCTCGACATGTTAGCTTCCTCCAGTCGAATCTAAACCACTGCGCCGGGGCTCAGGACCTCCTTCTCCAGTCCATGGTGGAGTTGGACATAGATGTGGCCGTGGCCTGTGAGCCCTACTATGTCCCTTCCCACACAAACTGGATAGGGGACCTGGATGGTGATGTGGCTGTCTTGGCGCAGACTGCGGGGGGTCCTCCACTCTCGATGTTGGAAAGAGGCTCAGGGTACGTGGTGGCAGGACGAGGCGAGCTTGCTATCATAGGTGCGTACTTTTCACCTAACCGCAGCTTAGCGGAGTTCGAGGTGTTTCTCGACTCCATCAGGGCGGCGGTCGGACGATTGGCGTCAAGGCAAATCGTATTCCTTGGCGACCTTAACGCCAAATCTCGGGCCTGGGGTAACCCAGCCACTGATGTCCGCGGCAGAGCCGTCCAGGTGTGGGCCCTCCTCACGGGCCTATCGCTCTTAAACAAGGGGACCACCCACACCTGCGTGCGTCAGCAAGGAGGTTCTGTTGTGGATGTATCGTTTGCCTCTCCCACTATAGCGCGCAGAGTCCATAATTGGCGGGTCATGGAAGATACGGAGACTCTATCGGACCATCTTTATATCTGTTTCGAAGTGTCCTCCATCGAGACGACGACGACCAACGGTTCTAGAGCTCAAAGTCACTTCCCTCGGTGGTCCCTCAGCCGCTTAAATAGGGAATTAGCTGAGGAGGCAGCCATTGTACGACGGTGGATATCGCGAGATGCTCCACCAAACAACAACGTAGATGAGCTAGCCTCTCAAATACGTACTGCTCTTTCTGCGGTGTGCAATGCGGCCATGCCCAGAACCAGACGGAGGCCAAACCGTCGCCAAGTATACTGGTGGACGCCCGCGATAAGGGAATTGCGGGCAGCGTGCAATAGGGCCCGTCGGGCGTTTGTCCGGTGTCGTAGACGCAACGGCCATGACCCAGACCTCGAGGACCAGCTGCGGTCTGCCTATCGTCGCGCAAAAAAGGAGCTGCAGCTGGCAATAAGTCGGGCTAAGAGCGACGCCTGGAAGGAAATCCTCGAGAGTCTGAATCGGGACCCTTGGGGGCGGCCGTACCGTGCGGCGAGGAAAAAGCTCGGTACTCTAGGTGCTCCACTCACCGAGTCTCTGCAGCCAGCATTCCTGCGAAGCATAGTGGAGGAGCTGTTCCCAGACCATCCGGGACACTTACCTCCTACTATGGCCCCTCTCTTCTCAGCTAGGGAGGACATAATTGACGCCCCTCTCGTCACAGAGGCGGAAATGGGTGTGGCATTGCTGCGGCTGCGGGGCAAAAAAACGGCACCGGGGCCCGATGGAATTCCGGGGCGGATTCTTTTGATTGTTTCGGAATACCTGGAAGGCCAGCTTCGGGAACTGTTCGATCGGTGCATTCTTACCGGACAGTTCCCGAAGCTGTGGAAGGAAGGAAAGTTGTGCCTGTTGCAGAAAGCAGGTCGTCCTTCGGGGGACCCCTCCGCATACAGGCCAATCGTGCTGCTTGACGAGGTGGGCAAGGTGTTTGAGAAAATTCTTGCAGACCGTCTCGTCAAGCACTTGGATGAAGTCGGACCTGATCTATCCGACGCACAGTATGGGTTCAGGGCAGGTCGTTCTACCATCGACGCTCTGGCCGCACTAAAGACCCTATCCTCGGCAGCGATCGCGCGAGGGGAGGTCGTCTTGGCGGTTTCACTCGACGTTAAAAACGCCTTCAACACCCTCCCTTTTGAGACCCTAAGAGAGGCGCTCCGGTACCATGAGGTGCCTCTTTATCTCAGGTGGGTGTTGGAATCATACCTCGAGGATAGGGTGATTGTATGGGAAGGCGGAGATGGAGAACTCTGCCGCCGTCGCATGAGTTGCGGTGTTCCACAGGGCTCAGTTATTGGGCCCAACCTGTGGAACGTGGGTTTCGACTGGCTGTTGCGGGGACTTCTCCCACCCAGTGCAGGGGTGATTTGCTATGCGGACGACACCCTCGTCACTGTCAGGGCTGGGTCCTACGAGGAGGCGGTACGGCTTGGTGCGGACGCCACGAATCTCGTGGTGAGTCGCATCCAACAACTAGGGCTGGCGGTCTCCCTCTCTAAAACAGAGGCCGTCCTCTTCCATGGACCTAGAAAGGGGCCCCCTAGAGGCGCAAACATCACCATTCGCGTTCAGGGGGTGCAAATCGATATCAAGGCCCAGATGAAATATTTGGGTCTGGTGTTAGACGAAAAATGGAACTTCGGGGCGCATTTCATCCAACTCGCCCCGAAACTGGTAAATACTGCAGCGGCCCTTGGGAAGTTGCTGCCGAACATTGGTGGCCCCGACTCCACTTGTAGGAAACTGTACTCCGGAGTGATACGGAGCATGGCCATGTACGGGGCCCCTATATGGGTCAGTGCCTTAAACGCTGCGAACAGGACCCTGCTGCAAAGGCCACAGAGAGTCATCGACGTGAGAGCCATCCGGGGCTACCGCACGGTGTCGTGGACGGCGGCCACTCTGCTCGCCGGCGACCCACCGTGGTCGCTTCAAGCCGAAGTTCTGGCAGATGTCTATCGACACCGTGTGGAGCTGAGGGCCAGGGGTGAGCGCCCTAGCTTAGAAGAGGTGCAGCGGATCAGGGCGGTCAGCCACAGAGCTCTCGTCCGCAAATGGGCTAATGAGCTCGAGTCTCCTGTGGCTGGCGAGATGACTGTGGCAGCAATCCGCCCCCACCTAGACCGATGGCTCTCCCGCCGGCATGGGGCCTTGACGTTTCGTCTTGTGCAGGTGCTTAACGGCCATGGCTGTTTCGGTAAGTACCTGCACCAGATAGCCGGAAGAGAACCAACACCTGCCTGTCACGAGTGTGACGCGCCTGTAGACACGGCGCGTCACACCTTAGAAGAGTGCGCGGCCTGGGCGCCACAACGGTACACCCTGGCCGCAATTACAGGATGCGACCTAACGCTGCCCAGCATCATCAACGCCATGCTGGACAGCGAGACATGCTGGGAAGCAATGGTCTCCTTCTGCGAATCCGTCATATCGCTGAAGGAGGCCGCGGAGCGCGTCAGAGAAGAAGACGTCCATGCAGACGCGCTCCGCCGACGGAGGCCGGGGAGAAGAAGGCGGCGCTTTGCGCATCTTCAAACCCGCTATAGTGGCCTGGGTGTCCGGGTCGGGGGACCCGGGCATCCGAAATAGGTCCACTTGCCTGAGAGTGCCCCGTGAACCCCGAGGCACCCTGCACTGGCCGAACACCATTCCGCCGGAGCGCCTCAGTGGAATACTAAAGTGATCCTGGGGCGCTCCCTCCACGGCGATGAGGGTCTCCCCTGTGTTTTTAGTGAGTAGGTCTGGGTCGTCTTCCCAGGAGTCTCACATAACGTCCCGAGCTCCCCCGAGCCCGGGCGTATGCATGAGCATTTTCACAGGGACAAAAAAAAAAAAAAAAAAAAAAAGGGTAGGTGTAGGGTAGGTGTAGGGTAGGTGTAGGGTAGGTGTAGGGTAGGTGTAGGGTAGGTGTAGGGTAGGTGTAGGGTAGGTGTAGGGTAGGTGTAGGGTAGGTGTAGGGTAGGTGTAGGGTAGGTGTAGGGTAGGTGTAGGGTAGGTGTAGGGTAGGTGTAGGGTAGGTGTAGGGTAGGTGTAGGGTAGGTGTAGGGTAGGTGTAGGGTAGGTGTAGGGTAGGTGTAGGGTAGGTGTAGGGTAGGTGTAGGGTAGGTGTAGGGTAGGTGTAGGGTAGGTGTAGGGTAGGTGTAGGGTAGGTGTAGGGTAGGTGTAGGGTAGGTGTAGGGTAGGTGTAGGGTAGGTGTAGGGTAGGTGTAGGGTAGGTGTAGGGTAGGTGTAGGGTAGGTGTAGGGTAGGTGTAGGGTAGGTGTAGGGTAGGTGTAGGGTAGGTGTAGGGTAGGTGTAGGGTAGGTGTAGGGTAGGTGTAGGGTAGGTGTAGGGTAGGTGTAGGGTAGGTGTAGGGTAGGTGTAGGGTAGGTGTAGGGTAGGTGTAGGGTAGGTGTAGGGTAGGTGTAGGGTAGGTGTAGGGTAGGTGTAGGGTAGGTGTAGGGTAGGTGTAGGGTAGGTGTAGGGTAGGTGTAGGGTAGGTGTAGGGTAGGTGTAGGGTAGGTGTAGGGTAGGTGTAGGGTAGGTGTAGGGTAGGTGTAGGGTAGGTGTAGGGTAGGTGTAGGGTAGGTGTAGGGTAGGTGTAGGGTAGGTGTAGGGTAGGTGTAGGGTAGGTGTAGGGTAGGTGTAGGGTAGGTGTAGGGTAGGTGTAGGGTAGGTGTAGGGTAGGTGTAGGGTAGGTGTAGGGTAGGTGTAGGGTAGGCGTAGGGTAGGTGTAGGGTAGGCGTAGGGTAGGTGTAGGGTAGGTGTAGGGTAGGTGTAGGGTAGGCGTAGGGTAGGTGTAGGGTAGGTGTAGGGTAGGTGTAGGGTAGGTGTAGGGTAGGTGTAGGGTAGGTGTAGGGTAGGTGTAGGGTAGGTGTAGGGTAGGTGTAGGGTAGGTGTAGGGTAGGTGTAGGGTAGGTGTAGGGTAGGTGTAGGGTAGGTGTAGGGTAGGTGTAGGGTAGGTGTAGGGTAGGTGTAGGGTAGGTGTAGGGTAGGTGTAGGGTAGGTGTAGGGTAGGTGTAGGGTAGGTGTAGGGTAGGTGTAGGGTAGGTGTAGGGTAGGTGTAGGGTAGGTGTAGGGTAGGTGTAGGGTAGGTGTAGGGTAGGTGTAGGGTAGGTGTAGGGTAGGTGTAGGGTAGGTGTAGGGTAGGTGTAGGGTAGGTGTAGGGTAGGTGTAGGGTAGGTGTAGGGTAGGTGTAGGGTAGGTGTAGGGTAGGTGTAGGGTAGGTGTAGGGTAGGTGTAGGGTAGGTGTAGGGTAGGTGTAGGGTAGGTGTAGGGTAGGTGTAGGGTAGGTGTAGGGTAGGTGTAGGGTAGGTGTAGGGTAGGTGTAGGGTAGGTGTAGGGTAGGTAAATAGGCAGGTAAGTAGATAGATAAGGACAGGACAACGTCTGTCGGGTCAGCTAGTCTTATATATATAAAAATGAATCGCTAAATGTGTTGGTAAGCGCATAACTTGCGAACCGCTTGACCAAATTGGATAATTCTTTTTTTATAATATTCCTTGAAGTACGAAGATGGTTCTTACGGAGAGAAAAAAAAAAAAAAAAAAAAAGTAAGTAGGGTAGGTGTAGGGTAGGTGTAGGGTAGGTGTAGGGTAGGTGTAGGGTAGGTGTAGGGTAGGTGTAGGGTAGGTGTAGGGTAGGTGTAGGGTAGGTGTAGGGTAGGTGTAGGGTAGGTGTAGGGTAGGTGTAGGGTAGGTGTAGGGTAGGTGTAGGGTAGGTGTAGGGTAGGTGTAGGGTAGGTGTAGGGTAGGTGTAGGGTAGGTGTAGGGTAGGTGTAGGGTAGGTGTAGGGTAGGTGTAGGGTAGGTGTAGGGTAGGTGTAGGGTAGGTGTAGGGTAGGTGTAGGGTAGGTGTAGGGTAGGTGTAGGGTAGGTGTAGGGTAGGTGTAGGGTAGGTGTAGGGTAGGTGTAGGGTAGGTGTAGGGTAGGTGTAGGGTAGGTGTAGGGTAGGTGTAGGGTAGGTGTAGGGTAGGTGTAGGGTAGGTGTAGGGTAGGTGTAGGGTAGGTGTAGGGTAGGTGTAGGGTAGGTGTAGGGTAGGTGTAGGGTAGGTGTAGGGTAGGTGTAGGGTAGGTGTAGGGTAGGTGTAGGGTAGGTGTAGGGTAGGTGTAGGGTAGGTAAATAGGCAGGTAAGTAGATAGATAAGGACAGGACAACGTCTGTCGGGTCAGCTAGTTATATATAAAAATGAATCGCTAAAAGTGTTGGTAAGCGCATAACTTGCGAACCGCTTGACCAAATTGGATAATTCTTTTTTTATAATATTCCTTGAAGTACGAAGATGGTTCTTACGAAGAGAAAAAAAAAAAAAAAAAACTTTTGTAGGGTAGGTGTAGGGTAGGTGTAGGGTAGGTGTAGGGTAGGTGTAGGGTAGGTGTAGGGTAGGTGTAGGGTAGGTGTAGGGTAGGTGTAGGGTAGGTGTAGGGTAGGTGTAGGGTAGGTTTAGGGTAGGTGTAGTGTAGGTGTAGGGTAGGTGTAGGGTAGGTGTAGGGTAGGTGTAGGGTAGGTGTAGGGTAGGTGTAGGGTAGGTGTAGAGTAGGTGTAGGGTAGGTGTAGGGTAGGTGTAGGGTAGGTGTAGGGTAGGTGTAGGGTAGGTGTAGGGTAGGTGTAGGGTAGGTGTAGGGTAGGTGTAGGGTAGGTGTAGGGTAGGTGTAGGGTAGGTGTAGGGTAGGTGTAGGGTAGGTGTAGGGTAGGTGTAGGGTAGGTGTAGGGTAGGTGTAGGGTAGGTGTAGGGTAGGTGTAGGGTAGGTGTAGGGTAGGTGTAGGGTAGGTGTAGGGTAGGTGTAGGGTAGGTGTAGGGTAGGTGTAGGGTAGGTGTAGGGTAGGTGTAGGGTAGGTGTAGGGTAGGTGTAGGGTAGGTGTAGGGTAGGTGTAGGGTAGGTGTAGGGTAGGTGTAGGGTAGGTGTAGGGTAGGTGTAGGGTAGGTGTAGGGTAGGTGTAGGGTAGGTGTAGGGTAGGTGTAGGGTAGGTGTAGGGTAGGTGTAGGGTAGGTGTAGGGTAGGTGTAGGGTAGGTGTAGGGTAGGTGTAGGGTAGGTGTAGGGTAGGTGTAGGGTAGGTGTAGGGTAGGTGTAGGGTAGGTTTAGGGTAGGTGTAGTGTAGGTGTAGGGTAGGTGTAGGGTAGGTGTAGGGTAGGTGTAGGGTAGGTGTAGGGTAGGTGTAGGGTAGGTGTAGGGTAGGTGTAGAGTAGGTGTAGGGTAGGTGTAGGGTAGGTGTAGGGTAGGTGTAGGGTAGGTGTAGGGTAGGTGTAGGGTAGGTGTAGGGTAGGTGTAGGGTAGGTGTAGGGTAGGTGTAGGGTAGGTGTAGGGTAGGTGTAGGGTAGGTGTAGGGTAGGTGTAGGGTAGGTGTAGGGTAGGTGTAGGGTAGGTGTAGGGTAGGTGTAGGGTAGGTGTAGGGTAGGTGTAGGGTAGGTGTAGGGTAGGTGTAGGGTAGGTGTAGGGTAGGTGTAGGGTAGGTGTAGGGTAGGTGTAGGGTAGGTGTAGGGTAGGTGTAGGGTAGGTGTAGGGTAGGTGTAGGGTAGGTGTAGGGTAGGTGTAGGGTAGGTGTAGGGTAGGTGTAGGGTAGGTTTAGGGTAGGTGTAGTGTAGGTGTAGGGTAGGTGTAGGGTAGGTGTAGGGTAGGTGTAGGGTAGGTGTAGGGTAGGTGTAGGGTAGGTGTAGGGTAGGTGTAGGGTAGGTGTAGGGTAGGTGTAGGGTAGGTGTAGGGTAGGTGTAGGGTAGGTGTAGGGTAGGTGTAGGGTAGGTGTAGGGTAGGTGTAGGGTAGGTGTAGGGTAGGTGTAGGGTAGGTGTAGGGTAGGTGTAGGGTAGGTGTAGGGTAGGTGTAGGGTAGGTGTAGGGTAGGTGTAGGGTAGGTGTAGGGTAGGTGTAGGGTAGGTGTAGGGTAGGTGTAGGGTAGGTGTAGGGTAGGTGTAGGGTAGGTGTAGGGTAGGTGTAGGGTAGGTGTAGGGTAGGTGTAGGGTAGGTGTAGGGTAGGTGTAGGGTAGGTGTAGGGTAGGGGTAGGGTAGGTGTAGGGTAGGTGTAGGGTAGGTGTAGGGTAGGTGTAGGGTAGGTGTAGGGTAGGTGTAGGGTAGGTGTAGGGTAGGTGTAGGGTAGGTGTAGGGTAGGTGTAGGGTAGGTGTAGGGTAGGTGTAGGGTAGGTGTAGGGTAGGTGTAGAGTAGGTGTAGGGTAGGTGTAGGGTAGGTGTAGGGTAGGTGTAGGGTAGGTGTAGGGTAGGCGTAGGGTAGGCGTAGGGTAGGTGTAGGGTACGTGTAGGGTAGGTGTAGGTAAATAGGCAGGTAAGTAGGTAGATCGGGACAGGACAACGTCTGTCGGGTCAGCTAGTTTTTTTTAAATATCGTATCATTTGAAAATACTTATTTTAGTCTTATACAAAATTTGTTTTCATAATGTTTGGTCAAAATATTTAGTGTAGATATTTTTTCCTTAACATTTGCAAAATGTACCACAACGTCTACTTAAGGAGTGAACGCAGATTTATGTCGCAAATACAATTTGCACGATTAAAAGTTTACATACAGTATTTTCATACGTCGCAATAGACATTTTCGTAAATAGGTACTATGGACCTTTTTACAAAACAGCATTTGTGTTTTGCATTGAAGTACTTCGTCACTGACTCCAAATTCCTGAAACTTTTCAACTACTCATTTAGCTTTTTGTTACTAGGATCTGTACAACTGAAGTAGAACCCTGTGACCCAGAAGAATGGCAACGTGTTGACGGTTCATGCTACAATCTTAAGTATCCCAGCAGAGGTACACACCGCACTCCTACTATAAAGCTATTACCACCTGATTTTGAACCAAGTAAGTACCGTCACCAACATTTTTAACCGACTTCAAAAAGGAGGAGGTTCTCAATTCAATTGTTTTTTTTTTATGTATGTTTTACTCTGAGATTTATGATCCGATTTACGTGATTCTTCTTTAATTTGATGCGGAATAGTTGCCTTTTGGTCCCATAAAAATTTAATATTGTTTGGGCCCAGTAGTTTTCATTTTATGAACATTTTTTTATTTTTTATATAATTATTTTTATGTTTGACCACGCATAACTTTTTTCAATGTAGTCCGATTTCAATGATTCTTTTTTTATTGATAGAGTATGCTTCAAATTTGCTCCCATATAAATTTCAAGAAAATATTCCACCCCTAAGGGTAGAAAATTAAGGGATGACAGTTATTTTTTGGTGTCGCCGTTTCGTAATTCATTTCTATGATGAGAAGTAGGCACTAAAAAGCGAAAAAAAATTTTTTAACAAAAAAGGCAACCGCCTTCAAAAAGTAAAAAATAACTTTCAATTCGCAAGTCGGTGGCAATACAAAACAACAAGCAAAACCAAAGCCGCCGACTTGCGAATTAAAAATTATTTTTTACTTTTTGAAGGCGGTTGTCTTTTTTGTAAAAAGCTTTTTACTTTCCGCTTTTTTTGTAAATTTGTTGTTAACAAACAGCCGTGAGCCGGTGGATGCAAGCAGCGGCAGGTTGCCTCTCGTTGTGGCGTTCTATGGGGGAGGCCTTTGTTCAGCAGAGGACGTCTTCGAGCTGATGATGATGATGAATCAGCCGTGTGCATAAATAAATTCCAGAATTTCTCATTACCTAATAGTAATTATTGTATTTTTAACCGACTTCAAAAAGGAGGAGGTTATCAATTCGGATGTTTGTATTTTTTTTTATGTATGTTCGGGCATTACTCCTTCATATAGACGGATTTGCAAAATTCTGTTTTGTTCGAAAGGGGTTTATTTCGAAATGGTCCTATACAAATTTCATCGAAATTCGTTCAGCGCTTTTTGAAAAATCAACAAAATCCCAAAAAAATCTACATAGACGACGTTTTAGTTTCTTCAATCTTTGGAGTACCTCTGTTTTAACTGTGTCGCCGTTTCTTAATGAATTTGGAAGTTGAGGCGATACTAAAAAGCGGAAAATAAAAACTAAAAAGTGACAAATAACTTTAGCACAGAACACACATTACTTTAGTTTCGGAAATCGGTGGCAATACAAAACAACAAACACAACAAAGCCATCGCCACCGACTTCCGAAACTAAAGTAATGTGTGTTCTGTGCTAAATTTATTTGTCACTTTTTAGTTTTTAATGGCGGTTGTTTTTTTTTTTAAGTTTTTATTTTTTTGTATTCTCTATTCTTCTCAGATTATGAACCAAGAAAAGCTGCGGATGGCGGTGACCTAGAGTTACCAAGAAGATTACGAACTGATCTATTATGTTCTGGTAAAGCATCAGACCCGAGAATCACTCAACTTTCTTCATATTATATATTGGTAACTGTTGGTGACTTTAACTCCTTCCATGACATTTGTAAGTATAATGAATGGGTACCGATTATTTTATTTCCAACTAGTTTCTGACCGCGATTTCATTTTTAATTTTTCAACCGACTTCAAAAAAAGAAGGAGCGTAACTTTTTTCTGTGTAGTCCGATTTCGATGATTCTTTTTTTAATTCATCCTCAAAGGTCAAATATAAATTTTATGAAAAATTTTCACCCCTAGAATAGAAATTTAAGGTATGACTGTAATTTTTTGGTGTCACCGTTTCGTAATTAATTTGAATGATAAGAAGTAGGCACTAAAAAGCGAAAAAAAATAACTTTTTAACAAAAAAGACCACAAGGAGCTCGTGGCTAAGTTAAACCGGACAGATCGATTGGTCATAGGTTAAGCTACGCTAACTGCGGGCGGTCTGTGGATGGGTGACCATCCCTTTCATACCGAGTTCCCTCCGTGCCTCGGAAAGCATGTAAAGCTATTGGTCCCGGCTGTCATTTGTAGATCTTTGGCAGTCGATATGGGTATAGTCAGAATCCAAAAAGTCTGACAACCAGTCTTACCAAGGGGTATCGTGTTACCCAGTTGAGGAGGTCCGATAGGCAGTCGCTCCATGTAAAACACTGGTATTCAGCTGCATCTGGTTAGACTGGAACCCGACCCCAATATACTTGGGAAAAGGGTAGGCAGATGATGATGACAACCACCTTCAAAAAGTAAAAACTGACTTTAAATTCGTAAGTCAGTGGCAATACAAAACCACAAACAAAACTAAAGTTGCCGACTTGCGAATTTTAAGTTATAGGTATTTTACTTTTTGAAGATAGTTGACTTTTTTTGTTATAAAGTTTTGGTTTTCGCTTGTTACAAGTAACCTCGTTTTTACTTTGTAAAATGTATTTACAAATTTATAAATTTCAGTTAATTATGTAACGGATGTAACCACCTGCTGCACGCCAGCAGGAAAAACTGACGACAGGTGTTCACCGCTCAAGGTCCCTGTAGATGATCCTGTGCACAGATTTTCTGGTATCAACTGCATGAACCTCACCAAACCTCAGACCTACCAGTCAGTCGGGTGTCTTAACAATGGCACTGAGTATGCCAGGGTAAGCATCCTTTGTATCACCTTTATAGTACCGATGCCGGTTTAACCTTAGCGTCGCCCCTGGGAACTGCAAAAAAATATGCTCTAGTATCGAAATTTTACATAAAATGGATAGTTTTGATAACCTACAATTTTGTTTTACTTTTTTTTTGCAAATTGCTAATATGTTATTTAGTCTTTTTTCGAATAATGTACAGGGGTACACTACATAAATACGAAAAACTTTATTCCGAAAGTCAGAAAAACAAATTTAAAAATACCGATGTTCATAATATTGTACTTACCAGTGTTCATAATTCCGAATGGTTTAAAATTCCTAATATAACAACTCCGATTTACCATTTATCCTATTTTTATAATTCTAAAATTTCAAAATTCCGAACGTTTATACGTCGTCGAAGTCATCGTCGTCGTCGTCCTCGTTTTTACGTTTTAGTATTCTCAAAATACCGAGTTTCAAAAGATCGAATAACAAAAAGTCCGACATAATGAAAATTCGAAATATCAAAAATACGAATTCTGATTATTAAAATGTTTGAGTAATCGTATATGATTTAAAAACGATTTGTTCTTCGTCGTTTTTTTAATATACTGTATGCAAATATACTTTAATATATAGGTATATACGTAAACAACAAATGTTGATATTCCTAACCTAAAAATGTTTGAAAAGAAGAAAAAACATTAAGGAAGCTTAGCTATATATTTATAAAACCTCTCTTTAAACTACGTTTGTAGTGTTTCCGTTAGTTAAAATGTACTGAGAGTCAGAACTGGTGACGCAAGAGCAAGCGACGTACAGTTGACCGTGGGAAAAGCATGGTTCTGAGATCGACAACCGCAGCATTCAGTGTGGCAAACACCGACCGATCGAGACTTGTTTATAGTCATGCCAAAGCACACGCTCACAGAGAACTGAACACTCTTAAATTGGAAGGGATAATTGTGGGGAATTAGTGATTTATGTGGTATAAACACTCTCGCCAATGCCACAACCTGTCACAATTTCAGCTTCGATGATCTTCTGCAGACAGACGACTTCAAGCCGGTTCCCGTTACACAACTTTAGCAGAGTTTAATTCCAAATAATTTAGGTACACCGACCTTCAGCTGGAAGTCAACTTGCCGTATGCGAATTCAGTGTTCTTTGAGATGTATACTACTTTTCCCCTACTACTACTACTACAACTACCCTTCAATTTGAGAGAAATAAAATGCTTTTATCGATCGCTGCAGCTTGATCATTTTTGGACGTTACAATAGCCTGTTCACACACCCAAATTCTCTTGATGCAGTATTGGACTGATGTCGCCATACACCAGATGAATCAGTTCTTCTATTGTAGATACTACACTACTAAGAGTCTCTGTTATCCACCTGCCCTCTCCCTACTGGTAGAGAGTCTTCACCAACTTTGAAATGAACATCGGAGAATTCTTGCCAAGCTGAGCGCGCACGTTGATGGTCAAGCGCGATTTATTGCGCCATAGAATTGATCGTTTCAACGATGCATTTACCTCGTCAGTCATAGTTCCTCACGTCACCAGAGGCAGCGTCTGCCGGACATCGCCACCGGGAATACCCATCATGTCTGTCAAGCATTGCTCTCTTAATCGATCGAATTAAACACGGCGTCCGCTGTTTTACCCCAAAAAACAGTGTAGCAGCGAAATTTTAACTTGCCTCCTGACCTCTGCAAGAATACCAGTGGTAATCACTGTTTTTCCTGTTCAACTAGAAGCATTATTTGTTCTGCAATTTCTCTGAGGTGAACACGCAGACGTGGTTATTTACGATAGTACTCATAGCACCTGGATCGTAATTGGTTTCGGCGGTGTATTCCCGATTTCCACGATTTTGATGTGCCAGTAACCCAAATTCGACCACTGGAATGCCGCCGATCTAAACGACCACGTTTTGAAGAGAAGTTAGACAATTGTTTAAAATACGTTTATCATTGTTTTCAATGTCACCGTAAGTAGTTGATCTCAAAACTCGCAAGAAGTCTTTGGACAGATGATGCCGATATTTTTCCCACAAAAGTACTGGGTTTGCAATTTCACAAAACAAACAAATAAATATCTGACGAATGGGAATTTCCGAAAATTTTTGAGTGTTTCTCTTAATATTTATTTAGAGTTGAGTTTTCAAACATGACATGTGTCAAAATAAAATGTAATTGAAATCAAAAGCACTAAGGAGTATTTGATATCAACTTCGATGCAAATCACCCTCAAAATAACTTTCTACCCATTTTTAACTCCGTTATGCGGTGAATTTCAATAAAATACGAAACCCATCTTCCATCAGTTCTATTAAAGAATGTTTATGCAAAATTTGAAGTAGATTGGATCAAGGAATCACGTAGTCCCATACAAACTTTGCCACCGTTTTTCACCCCCTTAGGGGTAGAATTTCGGAAAATCCTTCCTTAGTAGATGTCTCCGTCATATGAGGAACACGTGTACGAAATTTCAATGTTCTAGGTTTGGCCTGTGCGTTGATGCATCAGTCAATCACCTTTGCCTTTTATATATATAGATAAAACTTATTAATAAGAATGGGTAACTCAGTACTAAACAAACCCACGCGCGTGCGTGCTACTAACCATGCAGCATGCAAGCAAGCATGCATTTTAAAAAAGAAATATTTAATTCACCACAACAAAAATCTCAATAAAGTCTCTTGACTTCTTGTGTTTTAGATTGGATATCAGACTCCAATGTTCGATTTATCGACTACTTACAACTTTGAACGGGGTTTTATCGACCAACTTAGGACATTTCAGAATGGGTTGCTAAAAATAGAAGAAGAGAATGGTTTGTTATTTCCACCATCAACTCCCGAAACAACTCTCTGCTTTTTGAATCAACCTCCTAGGGAAACGCGATGCAACAAGTATCGTAAGTTTCAAATTTAAATGTTGTTCTACATTTATAACATAATGTCGGTTAAGTCAATTTGATAACATTTTTAATAATTTATGTGTGTATTTTGTAGATTCTAACATCGTCATGGGGCCAGCTCTTCTCATTATTCTGTTCTATAGACAGCATAATGCAATAGCTGAGGAGCTGTTCAAGCTGAACCCCTCCTGGAATGATGAACGTCTTTTCTTCACTGCACGCGATATTAACATTGCCGTATACCATCAGATATTGTTTTATGAGCTGCTGCCGGTTTTGTTGGGTAAGAGTCACATTTTAAATTATAGTATTATGCCCATGACATGTCCACCTATGTATATACCTACATTGCAAGTGCTTATAAACGTAAATGGCTATGTGCGTGTGGATGAAGTGATCTGTTCGAGAAACAAAGCATTTTTTCAATTTTCTCAGGCCGATCAAACCTGATCAGAGATGGCATCATATCCTGCGACGGAGGATTCAGGGATTTGTATGATGAAAATATTCCACCACAAATGTCAGATGAATACGTTTATATGAACAGATGGTTCCATACTGTACAAGAGGCTACCTTGAAGTTTGTATAGTTTAATTTCTAACTAGTTGTGCCCGCGGCTTCGCTCACGCGGACCAAGTGTGATTTAAGGAAATGTGTATTGAATTCTATGTCATCATAATTCTCCAAGTGGCCTAGTGGTTGCAAGCCTGGCTGCTGAAAGTTGTGATAGTGCGTTTTTCAATAGGGAAATTTTCATTAGACGTCCGGAGTCCAAATTTGTGTTTAATTGGTAATAAGTCAGCTCCATACCTTGAACTAAACATCTGGTGGAAAGGTCATATTATTGTCATACACTCTTCCTGTATGATAATAATATGACTTTTGTACTTCGCTCCTAGAAGGTATAACGTGATGGTAATTATTCATAAAGGTAAATCTGCAGCTATCTACCATATTCTATCATTTTGTCCCGTCTTTTTAAAATTCTGTGTTAATCTGTAGAAGAATACGAACATAATGCGACATTGCTCATCCTCCTAAGCAAATAGCGTGAAAGTATGTACTGTAGTATATGAAGGAAATGTTAAGGAATGTTTTAGCAAAATTTGAAGAAATTCTATGCCGTCATTTTTGTGCTAATCGGGCACATACAAAATACGAAAAATAGTCAAAAATTCTAAAAATTATCTTTTTGACATCAGTAACGTTTCTAGAACGCCTTGCAATTTTTTTTTTCAGAAATATTCAATGTACAGTTTTAACGTCTCTACGATTTTATTAAATGTATAGATTAGACTTTTATTTCGTAGATTTTGTATCATGGTTTCGGAAGAAATAGCAAATGTTTACTTGTTAGAGTGAAGAGAGATAATGTTGCACTAACAATTAACTCACCGACTATTTGAAAACTATTGTCTTATATAAATTATAACAGTTAATTTTATTATAATTTATCTGATTTTAGATTGTACGACAAAGACGGATATTTTCTTAGAACATATCCTTTGGTCAACCTTACTGCTCGAACAGGTTATTTTGCTGTAGACGACAACATGATACAAATTATTCAAGGCAGTTTCAGACAGGCGGGAGGCAGTTATGACTATATTACTGATTATGATGTAAGTTCAAGGTACTAGCAAGGAGGCAAATCTTGTATGTGTTACATAATTTTGAAGAAAATTTCATTTACAAATCCCTAACTGCTAAGCCAGCCGCAGAGATTCTTCTTCAACATTGTGTTTTCTAAGTTCAGGGTTCTATTAGGTATGCCTCTCCAACTTATGGTCCCCAAATTCTATCGTTGGTGTTCCTGCTCAAAACTGTCCTTAGAAATTAGTTATTTTAGAAGATTATTTTATTTATAAATGCGGTAGGCATTTAAAAATAAAATAATCTAGTCTACATAGTTCTTGCTAATGGAGGCAAATCTTGTATGTCTTACATAATTTTGAAGAAAATTTCATTTACAAATCCCTAACTGCTAAGCCAGCCGCGGAGATTCTTCTTCAACATTGTGTTTTCTAAGTTCAGGGTTCTATTAGGTATGCCTCTCCAACTTATGCTCCCCGGATTCTATCCGTTTAACCGGGACGGAAACAAAAAGCCACTTGTAAAATTGAAACCTTATCTGTGATCGAACCTTATGGTTCGCGAAATTCCTTCCTTCCGAAGTTGGTGTTTCTGCTCAAAACTGTCCTCAGAAATTAGTTATTTTAGAAGATTATTTTATTTTTAAATGCCTACCTCGTAGGAAAGCTGCAGAGATAGATTTAAAACACTCTTTTTTTGTAGATTATACTGGACGGGATGGAAAAACTTTCCAGCGTTGCACACAAGTTTAACAAACGTGCCATACTTCGTGACGATGTACTAGGAATGTTACAGCATGACGATGAAGTGCAATTCAAATATTACGTTTTTTATTAATCATGTTTCAGATGGCTGAGAGAGGACTGGGCGGCATACTTTTATCTTTAGATTTGTCAGCGATCGACTTATTTAAAGGAAGGCTCTCTGGTTTCCAACCTTACAAAAAATACAAAGAATTTTGCACAAAACAGTCGTACAAGAGTTTTTCTGACTTAAAAGATTCTTTTAGTTTAGAGGTAACACCTATGTTTTTGTATCTATGAAACGAATGTATTTGTAAAAACGATTATGTCGCAATACAAAACGTCTTCGTTATTATAGAAGACTACGTGACAAAAATAAGCTGGAGCTCGAGATTTCACGTGGTTAAACAGCATTAATGAATAAAAGTAATTTCTGCATGCCACAAAAATATTCAACAAGCTGCCGGAAACTTTAAAATCGCTTAATCTGGACAAATTCAAAAGTACACTATTTAAAATAATTTTAATAAATAACTGTTACTACTCGTTAAAGGACTATTTCGATGACAATTCTATAATTCCTCCTACAGATAATAAACATTGAGACATTTTTGAATTTATTTGAATATATGTAAGTACATACCTAATTATACTGACATTCTAAATATTTGATTGATTTACTACTTACTTGATTTGACATTCTAGCATTTATCTGAAATTTAATTAATTGACATTGTTTAATTATTATTTCTTTTTTCGAATTTAGCATTCAATAATTGATTAGTTACTTTTATGCCTCAGAAAACCACCGGACAAACATTAGCTATCTTAAGATTTTATGTTTTACCATTTGACATTTCTGTTTTTAACTAAAATTTAATTCTGTTACTGACATCACAATATTATTTTTTTTAAAACAACATTTGTTCGCCTAATGGCAAAGCATGGAGAAACTATTTAAATATTGTAACATCTCACACACTATGTAACCTATGTTTACAAATAAAAATTCTGATTCTGATTCTGATTCTATAGTGATTTTTCCATAAGCCATTAAGTAAATTCATTTCATTTTCTTAGTCATTCAATATCATTTCATTCTGCAAAATATAATCACAATGATCTGAAATCATCACGACTGCTGTCTCATGTGTGATGAACAGACAGTAAAAAATGATTCTGTGGAGCCAGAATCATTTGTCCTTAACCGGATAGTCACTCATGCTCAAAAATTGAAGAATTTTCTTCTTCTCTATCAGTGTTACACGCCAGTACTCTTGATCTTTTGTTGGTTTTGTGGTTGGCGGAGTTTTCACAGCATCTATTTACTTCCAGCGTTTATACCGCCTGATGCAAAACTACAAATGTCTAGAAGACGTAGACTTAATGGGAGCATTATGGGCAGAAAATTATGTGAAAGGTGGAAGGATTCCCGAAACTATGTACTGCCTGATGATTAAACAATTAAAACGTACCATTGTTTCTAATTTTCATTGGTATGAAAGCCCAAGTAGACCACATGCGTTCACTGAAGGTAAGTCGTTGTTTGAAGTGTTTGATTGTTTGACAGAAAATTAATCTAATTTATCAACACGTTTGTATTAGCATCACCTATATAAGAAAATATTGGAAATAGAATTAAACCAACTTAAAATTGTTGACGTATCGATTTAATACTTCACAAATATTACATACGTTTCTAACGTTTTAAACCCATGACAATACAATGATTTGGCACCATCGAACTTAGCTGATGATGAACTCAGAAGGTACACACACGAACTCCATAACGGAGCAATGTATTCTAGTCGAGTTAGAGCTGGTTAGACTTGTCTTGAGGTGCACATTGTCTGATGATGCCATAAGATAAACACTGGAACTCCATAACGGAACGACGTTTTTTGGGCTTGATAGAATTGACACAAGTAAATCTCGAAATTACACAGTAAAACCAAAGTTCTCTTCTCTTCCTGCTGGATCACAAACAGGGACTATGAACTCTTCAAATGTAGTTGTGGAGGTCACTCCGGATAACACTTTAAACTAAGTTGTGAGACAACAGAAGTTACACCTTCAAATAATCATTTATTATTATTGAATAATAAAAAGGTAACTTCTGGCAACCTAACAAATAAAGGAAAGCAACATACTTTAAAATTATTTAATCAAAATATTCAAGGTTGCTTTTCCAAATTACTTGAAATAGAAATGTTCTTAGAAATAACCAAATATGATATTATTTGTTTAACAGAACATTGGCTAAAAGATAATCAAGTGATGTCTATTAATTATGAAAATTATTGTGTAATTAGCCATTTTAGCCGAAAACATATGATACATGGTGGGTCATTAATATTAATTAAAAATTCTATTAAGTGTAAAGAACGAAAAGACATCGTTGGATTATCAGTAGAACATACTGTTGAATTGTCCTGTGTTGAGCTGGATAAGCATATTATAGTATGTGTATACAGACCCCCCAGTTACCAGAATTTATCTACATTTGATTCTGTAATGGAAGATGTGTTGAAAAAAATTAGTACTAGTAGTAAATCAATCATCATATGTGGTGACTTTAATATTAATTTGTTAGAAAACAACTCCAGTAGTATCAGATTATTGAGTCTTTTTAGGTCATTTAATTTGTCAAATGTTTTTATGGAACCAACCAGAGTGACAGCTTCTTCTGCCACTTGTATTGATAATATATTTTGTAATTGTGATTATTTACATAAAGAAATTATAAATAAGCTACCATCAGATCATAGTGGACAGACAATAACGTTATGCGCCTACATTCCTTTACAAAAAATTCAAATAAGGTTTAGGCCAATTACATGTAAAAACTTAGATAAATTTAATAGTTCATTGGAAAGTAAACTAAGTGTTCATTGCTTTAATAATATAGATGACCCAAATGAGTTCTACGCTGAGGTTTTTTCACTAATAAACACGCAATTTAATGATACATTTCCACTAAAGACTAAAAGTATTTGCACAAAGTTCTTATTTAGCGATTGGGTGACTCCAGGTATTCGTAAAAGCAGGGAAAAACTATTTGAACTTTATGGTCTAAAGCAACATGTAATGAATACAAGCTTTCATCAGTATGTTGCGAAATATTCAAAACTTTTTAAAAGTGTCTGCAAAATAGCCAAATCCCTTTATATTAGAAATAAAATAAAATTAGCTGATGACAAAATAAAAACTACTTGGCAAATAATAAATAATGAAACAGGTAGGAAAAAACAGCGTAATACTGAATTTAATCTAGAGACTGCACATGGCCCCATAAATTCAGATATAGAAGTAGCTCAGGAATTTGAAGCATTTTTTGGAAATATTCCCATTAAAACTACTGAAGCTTTAAATTCCTCTCCCGCGCTCTCTGCTGCCTTACTTAGGAAGAATGTTAAGGCATGCCGTTCGGAGTTTAGGTTTGAACATACAAACCCCCAGGCTGTTATAAAAGCCTTTAAAGATCTTAAAATTAAATCAACAGAAGATCTCTGGGGAATGTCTGTAAAAGTCTGTAAATCTATTATAGAAACGATTGCGCCCTATTTAGCTCTTATATTTAACACCAGTGTAGACCAAGGAGTCTTTCCGGATCTGATGAAACACAGTAAAGTAGTACCGTTGTTCAAATCCGGTGATAGTAAAGACCCCAACAATTATAGGCCTGTGTCGATTCTGCCAGTTCTCAGCAAGGTGTTTGAAAAGTTAATGCTCAATCAAATGTTGCGTCACTTTAATAAAAATTCCATCTTTCATGAACAACAGTATGGTTTCACCAAAGGGCGTTGTACAACTGACGCCGGTGTCACCCTAATAAAGAACATTTTTAGCGCCTGGGAGGAATCACAAGATGCCATTGGAATCTTTTGCGACCTCTCAAAGGCGTTCGATTGCGTTGACCATGAGACACTTTTGCTGAAACTGGAGCACTACGGGGTTAGTAAAACATCTCTTAATTTACTAAGGTCATACCTGAGGGATAAACGGGTAAAAGTACAGGTTAACGGCGTGAACTCATTGGGGTCTGAAACGACTATGGGCGTTCCTCAAGGTTCAATATTGGGTTCATTTCTATTCTTAGTTTATATAAATGATTTACCCCAATTGTTTCAAAATCAACCAAAAATGGTGTTATTTGCCGATGACACATCATTGATTTTTAAAATAAACAGACGGTCACAAAATCTAGACGACGTAAATGACGCTATTCTTCAGGTTCAAAATTGGTTTACGGTAAACAATTTGGTACTTAATGAAAAAAAAACCAAATGTATTCGATTCATTTTACCAAATGTTAGGAATAGTAAATGTGACATCATACTTAATGGAGAGAAACTGGAATTTACTAGTCAAACGGTTTTCCTAGGAATCACGCTAGACGAGAAATTACAATGGGGACCTCATATAACATCTATTGCGGGGCGACTAAGCTCCGCGGCTTATGCTGTTAGAAAGATAAGACAGTTAACAGATGTAGAAACTGCGCGTTTGGTCTATTTTGGCTACTTTCACAGCATTATGTCGTATGGTATTTTACTGTGGGGTCGGGCTGCTGACATTGAATCCGTTTTTATTTTACAAAAAAGAGCTGTCAGAGCCATTTATAATCTACGTCGCCGCGAATCTCTTAGGGAACTATTTAAAAATATTAATATAATGACAGTGCCTTGCCAATTTATTTATGAAAATATTATGTATGTAAGAAAAAACTTACATATGTTTAATAAAGTAAGTGATAGACATGACTTTAATACTAGAAACAAGGACAAAATAGCTCAACCATATTTTAGATTGTCTAAAGTCCATACATCTTTTATGGGGTACTGTGTTAAGTGCTACAACAAAATTCCTAGTGATATATTACAACTAAGTGAAACAAAATTTAAATCATATATTAAAAGTACACTCTGTAAAAAAGCTTATTATAATCTAGAGGACTATATTCAAGATAAGAATGCTTGGAAACATGCTGGTCTAGCTCCATAGGACGATCGACAGTCTAGACAAAATCGAACCGATTGCTAATTTAAAATACCTAATTTCATACTTAGTATAAATATGTACATATATATATTTGACTCTTTTTTTATACATTGCTCAGGCTCACATACTGATTCATTGTTTGTTAAAATATAAGGAGTGGTCGTCTACTGTTTCAACATTAATTGTAATATGTAATATGTGAACACTGTGTATCTATGTACATATAACTTAGTCTGTCATTCCTTAATCTGTGATACTTTGTACACACTTTCAAATACCTAGTGTTTTTATGCAAGGTACATCGTATTCACGTATAATTATATAATTCCTGTAAATGCAAATATTGTTAACATCGTTTTTAAAAGAGTAAGTATGGAGTTTCTTGCCCATTCTTCTCCATACAAAACTACCTTTTGGAATGGGCACCTAGAATCAATTTTTTTTTCTCATTTGACGTTCAAAAGTGCCTTATAATGGTCTAATTGAAATAAATGATTTGACTTTGAAAGTCTTAAAAAATAAATCTGACTTGTCTTTTGATTGGTTTTATTGGGCTTTTAGGTTAATAATTTTTCAGTAGCAGCCCAAGTGTGAAAGTTAATGGTGTGACATCCCCATTCTTGGAAAATCACATTAAAACTTTGGCCCTGCACCGTTTTCCGTTTTCCGTCCCATCGAACTATTGAAGAAATAAAAGACAGAGTGCATCTGTGTTTGCTCACTCACTTGCGCATCTTTAATATCTCCAACGTACATGCCTAGTCTCTATTGAGATTGTTAATCATTTAAGTATTCTTTACATAAGCGTGAATATTTTAATAACAACGGAAATTCAGCCTTCATTCTTAACATTGTGTGTTTTTAATTCTTTACAGAACAACTGAAAGCGATACGAAATGTCACAATAGCGGGCATGTTATGTAAAGTCGGTGACGGAGTGACTAAGATACAACCACGTGCCTTCTACACTATATCATCTAAGTAAGTTATAGAAACACTTGAAATAAATAAATTGTAAACAATGTACATTACAATATTTATAGTCTTTTCGGTAGCCAATAAAATTTAGTCCTTTGCATCTTTGCCACTTATTGCATTACCGTCTGACTAGCCAGTGTCAATACTCATATCTTGTTGAAAGGTGTACCTACCAACTCAGTCACTGGTACTTTTATGAAATCATTACGCCTCTTAGATTCGTCTTGAGCAAGCCTTCTGATGCTTTTGACGGGTCGAATCATCACCGATCTAAATCTGCTGGTAGGTTGTCACCATGGCGCCAAACCTACTTTCCAAAAAACTTGTGTGTATTCCTGACTCAAAATGTTGTCGAAATTTGTATTTACAGGAATCCGTTGACAAAATGTTGTTCACCCAAAATTGGAAAATTGGACCTGGTACCATGGAAAGAAACTAATGATGAAGTTTAGTTGTGTTATGATAAGATTTATGCAATTTAATCAAGTGTATGTAATAATTATATAAATAAATAATATTTCGGGTTAAAAAGATAATATCACATAGCCACTGTTATCTAAACCAAATGACATTGAACAAAACATTTTTGCTGGGTGCAAAAATGTTTTACTTTGGTGTTAAAAACACTGTTTATTGTAACTCATAATAAACGCGTAACATTGTTATTACAGGTAGGTAAATACTGTACTGTACTGAACCGACTTCAAAAAAGGAGGAGGTTATCAATTCGCCTGTATATTTTTTTTTTTTTTTATGTTTGTTACTTGATTTCTTGGGACTAGGTGAATCAAAAGCTAGTGCTTCTCGTGTGGTCCCATTTTAATTTGGTCCAGTTCTGACAAAGGCATCCATGAGAAAACCGTATAAGTCTTAAATTTGCATTAAGTATGTGCGCGATTTGTTACGCGATTTCTTCGGCAAACGTAAATCGATTTTGAAAATTCTTTTTTTTATGGATAGAGTATGCTTCAGGGGTGGTCCCATATAAATTTTATCGAAATGGTTCAGCACTTTTTGAAAAATCAACAAATACCCAAAAATTTTACATACGACGTTTTAGTTTCATCAATCTTTGTAGTAGTTAACTTTCAATCTCTTCTTAATAGATTTGGATGTGAAGGAGGTACTAAAAAGCGGAAAATAAAAAGCTTTTTACAAAAAAGACAACCGCCTTCAAAAAGTGAAAAATAACTTTAGCACAGAACACACATTGACTTTAGTTTCGGAAGTCGGTGGCAATACAAAACAACAAACAGAACAAAGCCTTTTAAAATTTCGAAACTAAAGTCAATGTATGTTCTGTGCTAAAGTTATTTTTCACTTTTTGAAGGCGGTTGTCTTTTTTGTTTTATTAAGTTAAGAGTCTTTTTGCACCCGCTGTTTTCCTACACGTGGAGAATTTATATCAGGATTTGTTAGATTTAGCTGTTGTAAGTACAAGTCTTCCTCTCTTTTAAATAAAATGAGTTTTGTGGAAATTCTTGTTTTTATTTATCTCTAACATCTTACACGCATGATCATGAACTACTTACTTTTAAATTTTGCATCCTGCTTTTATTGGCTCATCTGCCTAGTCTTTTCCCAAGTATGTGAAGGTAGGCTTCCAGTATCATTGGATGCAACTTAATACCAGCGTTTTACATGGAGTACACACATGACTTTAGGATTTGGAAGGCGGTGGGTTTGTTCTGTTTGTTGTCTTTAACTGCCACAATTAAATCAATTTCGATAAAACTTGCATGGGACCACCCCTAAGGCATATCCACAAAATCTTAATATTGCCTTATTATTAAGATTTCTGTGGGCATATCCTATCCATAAGAAAAATAATTTTCAAAATCGATTCACATTTGTCGGAGAAATCTCGTAACAAATAGTATACAAAATAAAACAATATACACGGTTGGCGCAGTGGCTGAGCGATCGACTGCTGCGCAGCGTGTTGCGGGTTCGATTCCCGCCCAGGGTAAACATTTGTGTGATGAGCCCTTGTGTTTGCCTTGTGTCTGGGGTGTTGTTTATCTATATATGTATGTATTTACAAAAAAAAATGTATTTGTGTATGTATATCAGCTGTCTGACACCCATAGTACAGGGTCTCAGACAGCTTGACAGGTTTGGGGTCAGATGGCCGTGTGTGAAAATGTCCCCACATATTATTATTATTATTTATTATTATTCGAATTGAGAACTTCCTTTTTTTTAAAAGTCGGATGAAAATGCAAAGTAGTCTACAACACTAACGGAGTTGATAGAGTGTACAGTACCTAATGATTTTAGTATTTAAAACTAGACTGTAATTGTCGGAGTAATAAAGAATCCTTGAGATTATGATGTTATGAGAATATGATGTTTTTTTTATATTATTATTGGCTTGGTGAGTTGAGTGATGATGCGGCCTAAGGTGGAGCACGCTTGCCTACGATAAACCAGTTCACTCGTGCCTTGAAGATACCCAGATTATATGTATCGGGGAATAGAGAGGCGGGCAGTGAATTCCACAGTCTGGCAGTTCGCACAATAAATGTGGAAACAAAGTGCTTGGTTCGAGACCGTGGAACTTCAACCGTATAGCGGTGACGCTTCACCGTATCCCTGCTCGTCCGGTGATGGAATGTGGATGGGGGAATTAAGTTGTACAATTCCAAAGCACACTCTCCGAAATGTACCCGATAAAAGACCGATAGGCTGGCAACGGCGCGGCGGTGTTCAAGGCTTTAGAGCTTAGCCTTAACCAGGAAGTCGTTGTCTATGAGCCTCTTGGTACGTCTTTCAATAACTTCCAACGCCTCCAGCTGGTACTTGGCAGATCCATCCCAGAGGTGCGAACAGTACTCCATGCACGATGCAAATATGATATTCAGCGACGAAGCGGTCACATCACTTGTCTGCCAATTTGATAGATCCTTTAATGACACTTCTTACTTTCAATTGTTTATAAACACAAAATGAGCAACGAGATGAAACGAAAAATTTTATTTTTTATTTTTAATAACCATTATAATCATTTATTAATTTGCGAATATGGGTACAAAAGAAAAGGTCCACAAACAATAGAGTCCAATAATCATGTTCTACCTTATGGCATGCAAATTTACAAATACACAGGTAGGTATTTACGAAATTAGAATTTAACAATAAAATACATTATTTAAAATTTATAATGGAGTAACATTAAATAAGTGTATCCTTTAAATATTCAGTGACTGAGTAATATTTTGTTTCAATAACAATGTTTTTATATTGTTTTTAAATATATTTGTATCACTTATCTGCAGAAGTGAATTTGGTAAATGGTTATTCATATATTCGTGGAGCCTTACATAATATACTTCTATTTAATAACACTGTTTTGTTGCTTGGTCAACATATATTGAATTTGTGTCTTACTATTTAACTTATTAAAGTAGTTTGTATATTGTTGTATTGTATATTGTGAATTGTTATATTCATTTCGAAATATTTTAATTATGTGGGGGTTTAAAAATATGGTAAGTATATCAATATTTAATTTTATTTTAATTGAAGGAGCACACGTAACTCAAACAATTTGTAACTGCTTCAGGCACTGAATTGCATGTATTGTGTATCCTTTGTCGGAGATCCAAATAAATAAATAAATAAATAAATATTCTCCAGATTGGAAAATATTTTAAACCCTCTAATTAATTTTTTTATTAATAATAATGAATGTATGGATCTCGCCATGAATCTTTCAACAAATGAACATAAACAATATAATCCTTCTTGAATCACTTTATCTATTGATGAAAACCGCAAACCGTAATCTAAGTTTACAGAGGGACTTTTGATAGTTGGAGGTTCTATAGTTTCAAACTACTTTATAATCTTATGTTTTGTTGTGTAAATCATTATACTAAGTCATTCCTTCCAAACAGATAGGTCCAACTTCCCTATTGTGGAACAACTGCATTTCACCAAGGGGTTTCTGTAAAAAAAAAACAAATAATCAATTGTTAGCCTAATGATTGTGACGCCAACAGAACCAATGTGTTTGTTGGTTTAGACTGAAATTTTTTCATCATAATCATCTGCCTAAAAATTTCCCTATGTTGGGATCGGCCTATCTGACCTCCATAACCCGATAACTGGGTAACACGAGACCCATGTTAAGACTGGTTGTCAAATCTTCGGACTTCTGGAATACTCATAACGACTGTCCAAGATCTACGAATGACAGCCGGGACCAACGGTTTTACGTGCTTTTTGAGCCACGGAAGGGTCTCAGTATGAAATGTATGGTCACCCATCCACGGACCGACCGCGGGAAGCAAGCTTAACCATCATGACCGATCGATCCGACAGTACAGTCTTCACCACGAGTTAATCTTTTCCGATATTTCGGACATTTATCATCATCATCAGCATCATCAGCCGGAAGACGTCCACTGTTGAACATAGGCCTCTCCCAAAATAGGTGGGGGGATTGCCATAATCCCCACGCTGGGCAGGCGTCTTGGGGATCGCAGTGAAGTTGTTAATTACACGGAAGCCGCTGCTGTCCAATTTTCGGATTTTCCCTTAGTCGCCTTCTACAACACCCTCGGAATGAAACTGGTGGGTGTTATATTCTAGATCGTCTATCCCACGGGCAATGATATTTCGGACATTCATAAGTATACAATTTACTATTTATTTTTCAAGTTACGAATTACAAGTTATTTTGTTACTTACTTAGACGAGATGGTGTAAAAGGCATGTGGCTGTATCTCCGTCACGTGATCACCGACCAGGCATAGCACCCCTGCTATTGTCACCTTGCGAATTGCTTGCAGTTGTCCTAAAATGAACACAATAAAATATATTTAAAATAAAAACTAAACTAAGATTTTAAAACAGTGTCGCCAGTAACGTTCATTGCTTCAAATTATACTCTCGACAAAATCTAAGGTGTGTTATTATTTTGAAGTGTGTATCTGTGTACAGTAGCCAGCGCATCAAGTTACAACAATCTGTCAAAAATGTTTGATAGATTTTTAACTTTATTACAAAAAAATTCAATTGACTGTTTGGAATGAGTTGATGTGCTGGGGTATGTACAAATCTATTTCTGTCTGTAGCATCGTAGCAGCTCCCAAACGACAAAACCAATTTATATTTAGCTGGTTTTGTTTGAAAGATTCAAAAGAACGATTGATTATATCAAGAGAATTCATAGCTATGATTGAAAAAAAACCTGTTTCGCATTTGAAGATTATTCACTCTTTTCTAGTTTGTGAATGTCTTCATCTTCCACAGGTCTGATCGAATCGATATTTGGTATTCCGTTACTACAATGATATAAAAGAAAGAAATAAAGAAAAGTAGTAATTACTTCTTGACGGAATAGTGCGGTGATCCTGACCAGACAATGGCCCACTTACTAAAGTGCCCAAAGTGCCCCTACACCTGCACCTTAGAGGATATTAAAACGCCACTAATGCTGCGATAGATGTGGCTAGCTACTGGGCCCAAGTAGTCTAACAAACAAAAGGAAAATCATCGATTCGAAAAGAAGAAGAAGACGGAATAGTTGGTTTGTACATAGTACAAAACAAAGTCGCTTTCCGCCATCTGTCCATCTGTGTGCTTAGATCTTATAAACAACGCAACGGATTTTAACGCGGTTTTCAATAAATAGAGTCATTCAAGAGGAAGGTGTGTGGTGTGTGGTGGGTGTAGTTTCATATTGATTTGAATATTAATTTGTAGAAATATGTCAATAATTGTTTAAGATGTCACTTCACAATAACACCGCGTTGCACCAGAGTGAAGCCGGGGCGGGCCGCTACTTAAAATATATAATTAAATATTGACGCGACTAAATTGATCATCATGAGAACTTATAAGCTGATTTTTGACCACCTACCCAAATAAAGACGGCTTCAAATTAGTCGATCGCGCGACAGCAGCGCTGCTCTATATAAATAAGCGCGCTATCAGCGCTATCAGTCGCGCTGCAATCGCGCGACTTGTATTTATATGGATTTTATGGTTTTTTTCTTTTTTTTTTATGGATTTTTTTTTTTTGTTGACTTACGATCAAGTGAATTGCTGTCAGACGCAAGCCTATTTAATAGTAAAAAAAAATAATTTCAAAGCAGCGCTGATGTCGCGCTGTCGACGCGCGACTAATTTGAAGCCAGATTATAAGACTCACCTTCAGTAAACGCATGAGGTCTACTTGGGCTTTCATACCAGTGCTGGACAGAGACAATGGAACGTTTCAATTGTTCTATCATCACGCAGTACATGGTTTCGGGAACCTTTCCACCATCCACGTATTTCTCTGCCCATAACCCAGCCATCAAGTCTATGTCTGCTACACATTTATAGTTTTGCATCAAGCGGTATAAACGCTGGAAATAAACAGATGTTATGAAAATTTCGTCGGGCATTGCATCATTGAGCAAGCCGAAATACGGCAAAGCATCACAGCTATGTGGTTAAAGTTCCACGGTCTCGAACTTGATTTATTGTGCGATCTGAAAGAATGTGGAATTCACTGCCCGCTTTTCTGTTTCCCAATAAGCATAATTTCAACTCACGAGTGAGCCGGATCATCCAAGGCAAGCATGCTCTACTTTAGCCCGCATCATCTCTTAAGATTAGGTTAGTTGTGGCAAAGCACAAGCTTATTAGAGTATTAAACAACAGTAAATCTTCGACAGATCTAGCGTATGTTATTTATGAGGAGAAGAAGAAAATTTTCCAAATTTTGAGCATGAGTGACTCGCTCATGAAGACTTGACTGACAAAAAAATCCACCAAAGACCGCGAGTAGCGTGCGTTACTAATGCAGAAGAAGATAATTTGATGTGAGAATAGGTTTAGAGAATAGGCAGTCCTCTCCACCGCTTGTTCCGTACATAATCCATTTGTTGTTAGATAATTTGGTGGAGGGCAGTGCAATTTTGAACTGAAACATCTTTAGGTCTGGCTAAGCCCTATCTTCTTTATTTATAAACGTTGCTAAAATCCAGGACACACTTTTAAGTTGCAAAAAAAATTATGAAACAGGGCCAAATAGGTAGTGATTGGTAAAAATCTCTTATACTTATATAATATTACTATGGCTACAATTGATGACGGTGGATTATGACGGTGTTACGGAGGATGATGATAACGATGATATTGATCATGATGACGATGTTGATAAGACGTTAATTATTACTTAAATCTTTGATTTCGTTTAATGGTTTAACGTACCTCTAAAGTAAAACTATCACTTAAATCAGAGAAGCTTTTGTATGACTTTTTCGTACAAAATTCTTTGTACTTTATGTAAGCTGGAAAGCCAAATAGTCTCCCTTTTAATAAGTCGCTCGCTCCCACGTCTGCAGCGAATTGTATGCCACCGAAAATTCTATTACCCATCTGCAACAGAAAATATAATAAAATTATTAATTATTTTTAAATTATAGTATGTTCCGATTAATTTAATGTTTGCCATAAATAATTCGTCTTAATAGTTAATTTATTAAAAGTAGGTACATTACAGTATTTCGAAATTAAGTGTTTTTTTTTGTTGTTATTGACGTTTTGCTATACTGTTTTTTTGTTTTTTTTTTTCTTTTTTTATTTAGGGACATTTGTCATCGCAGTGCGTATGTCAGTCCCATCGTACCCTAAATACACATTGGTCATATCTGGGCCATGAACCTAAACAGACTCTTCGCATCATCGCCATTTGGTTGGGACAGGATTTTATGGAATGTGCCTACTTCAAGTCTGTTCAACCTCAAGACCCTAAACAGATCATTTCTCCCAGACTCATATCGAACACAGTCCATCAATAAGTGGTGTAAGTCTTCAACAACTCCACACTCCACACAGTTAGGCGAGTTCGTTTTCCTCATCATGAACGCAAACTTATTGCATGGAATGTGTCCAGATCTGAGTCTATGAGCCGCTACAACTAATTTTCTACTTAAATTACTATTTATGAACCAGGGTACACGAAAAGGCTGACCCTGCATGGTTTTATACCAGATCCCTTTGTCTACTGACCGCTTGTCAAAATATTCCTTCCAATCATCAAAACACTTCTTAAATTTAGGTAAAACTTCTGAATAATCCAAAATTATATTAGTTCTTTTTCCATTTTTAGCTGCATATTTTGCCAGCATGTCAGCCTTTTCATTACCCTGTATTCCAATATGCGACGGAACCCATTGCAATCTCAATGTAATACCTTTATTCATTAACTCATCTATCTTAGATAGAATAACATAAGCTAGCGATACACCTCTATACTGTACTGTGTTCTATACTGTTACATAGATTATAATAATATAGTTAGGAAATGTCAAAAGGTGAATAATCGAAATTGTACATAGACTGACTGCTACCGATCTACCTATAAGTATTGTGAAAGTACTTACATCATGATCCATAATATAGTCAAACCTGCCTCCTGGCTGTCTGAAACTCCCTTGAAGAATTTGCAACAAATTGTCGTCTATGGCTAAAAGCCCTGTTCTAGCAGTAGCGTTGACCATAGGAAATGTTTTAAGGAAACATCCGTCTTTGTCGTAAAACCTGAAATTAAATCAGTTCATCATTGCACATTAATTTACAAAACTAATACTACTGATACTGACTACTGACTAATATTATGCAGACGTAAAGAAAGCCGTACGAATTAATCGGTCATGATAGTTAAGTTAGGTACTCTTGCCGCGGTCGTTCATGGATGGGTGATCATCCGTTTCATACCTTTCCCTCGGAAAGCACGTATAGCCGTGGTCCCGGCTGTCTTTCGTATATCTTTGACAGCCGTTATAGGTAGTCAGAAACTAGAAAATCTGACAATCAGTTTTACCATTGTGTAATCCAGCGATCGACCGATGCCATCGATCGATGTTGATTGATAAGCGTGGTAGCTTTGCCTGATCGACGGATACCGTTCGACTAACCAATCGATCGATTGCCGGTCTATGGCATCAGTCGACGTTGATCGATTAACCCCGGCTATAATCCATCAGTTTATTTCGAAATGTACTTACTAGAGAACGCGTTGGCCAGTTCGATGTTGCTCGTACTATTATAACGGACACACAAACACAGAAGACACATGAACACAAGGGCCAGATAGTTAGCACGTGGGGCCCGGGCGGGCAGCAAGTGATAATGGGGAACGGACGGCGTGCGGCGTGGCTAATCAAGCAGCTCGATCGACGTCAACTAATCGATTCTACCATCGACGGATGCCGTCGATCGACGGTCGATCGATTAATCTGGTAACACCCTAACTGGGATGTGTAGGTCAGATAGACAGTCGCTCCATGTAAAACACTGGTATTCAGCTGCATCCGGTTAGAATGAAAGTCGACTCTAACATGGTTGGGAAAAGGCTAGGCAGGCAGAAGAGGTTATCTTTGGAAGTACTGGCCGGGTCCAAATACAAAAAAGGTTTAACTTACCGAAATAACTAACACTGTTGCAGACTGTCATAGGATATAATTTATGCTGTACTGATTCATCATCATCGTCATCATCGGCCAAAAGACGGCCACTGTTGAACATAGGTCTCCCCCATACCGCTTGCATCCACCGGTTACTCGCGACCTTGACAATGTCGTAGGTCCATCTGGCTGGAGGCCTACCAACGCTGCGTCTTCCGGTTCGTGGTCGCCACTCGAGAACTTTTCTTCCCCACCGGTTATCGATTCTTCGAGCGACTAACTAGTTATAAATAAAACTATACAAACTTCATAGTAGCCTCCTGTATAGTGTGAAACCATCTGTGCACATAAACGTATTCATCTGATATTTGTGGTCGAATATTTTTATCGTACAAGTCCCTGAACCCTCCGTCGCTGGATATGATGCTGTCCCTGATCATGTTTGATCTCCCTGGGAAAATTAAAATAGCATAGGAACTAGTAAGTTATGTTGCATCAGTTGTAATATAGGAAAATTCAGAAATTACTAACAGTTAAACATGTATTCAAAGAACAACACACCATAACTCATAGCTACACCTACTTTACACGCACACCCTCACACACTCTCACTTCTTATGACACTACACATACATTCTTCACTCATCATTGTGGTAATGTACATATTATTGTAAATATTTTGTTTTCTCTCAAAATTTTATTTCAATCTATCAGTTCCACTTAATAAGTGTTGCATACATAATTATGCAACATGTATGTTCATAATATTGACGAAAGTCAATATTATAAATATGGCTTATAACAATGAATTATGTTTTTAATAAATAAGTGTGGAAGACGCTGAC
The DNA here is from genome assembly GCA_947361185.1 of Charanyca ferruginea. Classification (NCBI taxonomy): domain Eukaryota; kingdom Metazoa; phylum Arthropoda; class Insecta; order Lepidoptera; family Noctuidae; genus Charanyca; species Charanyca ferruginea. Next base: position 27,411,917 of record OX376061.1, on the reverse strand, counting down.
GACTGAGGCACAGTTTATGCTAGTGTAGTCGTAAACGAAATCTCTTATAAATATGTATTCATTGCCATGATTTTAAAGACAGAGAAAAAATTGAAATTTTAAGAGTGATTAATAAACGATGAAATTCAATACTATTTTAAGTAAATAATGATGGTATACTACATGATGTACTCGTATAGATACATTATACTATGAAATATTAAACATACCAAATAAAATCGGCAGCAGCTCATAAAGAAATATCTGTAGTGATATGGCAATGTTGATATCCCGGGCAGTGAAGAAAAGACGTTCATCATTCCAGGAGGGGTTTAGCTTGAACAACTCCTCAGCTATCTTATTGTGTTGTCTGTAGAAAAGGATGTTGATGATGTTTGGGCCAATGATGGTGTTTTCATCTGCAAAAATTATATACAATATCTTTATAGTTATAAATTTTCCGAGTGCGCCACTATTGCACGATGTTCATTTGCCCGAAGAATGTTTGCCCGAATAATCGTTTAACCACAAAACATTCGCCCAAATTCTCGCTTGATCGGAAATCTTTCGCCCAAACTAAAGATTGCCTTCTATGGACTTAGCGGAGGACCTTTAGAATTCTTTTTATGTATTCACTTTTTATTTGTAAATTCTGTTCATGATATTTTTATTTCTGTGGCCTAACTTGTAACTGTCAGTCGCGAGTCGGATATATGATCGCGAGCAATTTAATTTATTCATTATCCAGGTGTGACACGTACAGACGGGACGCCAGCACATCAAGCCATACCAAACTATAACATTTTCTTAATGGAATATTATTTTGTATTAAAGTTGAAAATATATCAAAGAAAGACAGATTGTTGTAGCTTGTTATGCTGGCCTTTGTACAAGCTTATAATGATAAGCATGTACGTTGGTGCGTTAGCTAATTAATAATTTTACTTAAAGTCCGTCTCAGTTGATCGATAGTCAAGCCACGAAACCACCATTTTATTTTGCACTTACGATATTTGTGGCATCGCGTTTCCGTTGGAGGTTGGTTCAAAACGCAGAGTATTGAATCGGGATCTGACGGTGGAAATATCAAACCGTTCTCTTTCTCTATTTTTAGCAACCCATTCTTGAATGTCCTCTGTTGGTCGATAAAACCTGGTTCCAAGTTGTAAATGTTGGATAAATCGAAGACGGGAGTCTGAAATACTATCTAAAAAAAACCCAATTCAAAAATTAATTTAAGTTTTGTAATGGTAAGAGATTAGCCTCACACCAAGAGTAACGAGTGCTTACCCTGGCAAACTCAGTGCCATTATCCAGACACCCAAATGTCTGGAAGGTTTGAGGTCTGGTGAGGTTCATGCAGCTGATACCAGAATATCTGTGCACAGGATCGTCTACAGGGACCTTGACAGGTGTACACCTGTAGTCCTGTCTGCCTTCTGGCGTACAGCAGTTGGTTATACTCACTGCATAATTAACTGAAATACCAAACATAAATTCGTCAAAAACGCATGAGTTGGAAACTAAAAACGAATTGGTATCCAAGATACTTACAAACGTCATGGATGGAATTAATATCGCCAGCCATAAAGAATACATAGTATGTAACCAGTTGGGTTACCCTCAAGTCTGATGCTTTGCCAGAACTTAACATGTCAGTTCGTAATCTTCTTGCTAATTCTAAGTCACCGCCATCCGCAGCTTTTCTAGGTTCATAATCTGAGAATTTTTTTTTTTAATTAAACAGCAGTAACTATTTAAAACAAAATAAAAATTGTTAATAAAATACTTTTATAGGTGTGAGGGGTCGTGGGACTTTCTAGACCGGGATCAAGGTCCCGTATTCCATTATTGTTTTTAAAGATGGAATTTGTTCGGTCCCGGTCCCGAAAGACCGACGACCCGGTGTGAGGAACTGGGTGGAAAAGGGAGGATCCTCTAACCAGACGGTGTTGTCTGGTGGGCAACTGCTCGACGGTTGTTGTTATCTTTGGGATTTCTTAAATATTCTAATGTCGCAGAGACCTTTGATTTCCTGATGTTGGAAATGTCAGTGTAGGTCGCATGTGGTGCGATTGATCCATATTCATTATCGTCATCATCATCAGCCTGAAGACGTCCACTGTTAAACATAGGCCTTCCCCATAAGAGATGGGGGGGGGGGGGTTGCCATAATCTCCTCGCTTGGCAGGCGTCTTGGGGATCGCAGTGAAGTTGTTAAGTTCACGGAAGCCGCTGTTGCCCGACTTCCGGATTTTCCCTTAGTCGCCATAATAATTATGCTTGTTATAAATTAAAAATACTTTCGATTATCAAAAAAGAGAAACGAGGGTACTAACTTGGACTAAAGTCAAATGGCAGCAGCCTAACTGTAGGAGTACGGTGAGTTCCTCTGCTTGGGTACTTGAGATTGTTGCATGATCCGTCCCCACGTTGCCATTCTTCTGGGTCACAGGGTTCCACATCAACGGTACAAATTCTAAAAATATAAATGTGACAAATAATTTACATAGTAACAACAGAACTTCATTAAAATCATCATCATTTTCATCATCATTATGTCAACCTTTAGACGCCTACTGCTGGGCTTAGGTCTCCTTCAAGGGGGCACTGAACTCCCCCAGCGGTAATCGCCATGCTTGGCCGAGGCATGTTGGCATTCAAATCATCGTCTTTAAATGAAAAAGGATTTTTGTTTGTAGGCAAGTTCGTAAAGAAATATTACAATGTAATAATAAAACATCTAAAGACTCACTCTGTATTATTTCTCTGCTCATAAATCTCCAGCTGAGTTTCATTCGCAGGTTTTCCAGAAATGCTATCATAAAGGATGGCATTCAGGTCATTGATGCACAGACTAACAAAAGTCAGAAGTATTAGCCGTTTAACCATCTTCCTTGCTTGATGTACACTAAACTAGAATAAGCGACGTGAATATTACAAGCTACGTGAGAAATTAACATACCTACTTGGTTTTTCTAGAATAGAATAGAATAGAATTCTTTATTACTCCGACAATTACAGTCTGGTTTTAAATTATCCAGAAAGTTACTAAAATCATTAGGTGCTATACACTTTATCAACTCCACTAGAGTTGTACACTAGGTACTTTGCATTTTATCAAGACGTGTTGAGTAATTAAGTAACACTTTTTTATTTTATAATTCAATTATTAGATTATTTTGTTTAAGGTCTGACTTGTATATGAGTAAATCTATTAGTGAGTATTAACCGTATTTAAAGTTATATTTTGGTTAAAAAAAAAAACAATAAATATATCTCCGCAATATATCTGTACAAAGTTATTAAAGTGTCTCCCTCCAATAAAGAGCTAAAAATAAACTTATGCAATATTGAGTAACTCCGGCATAATTCTTTTTATACAGTTTGAACATTTGGCGACCTTCAAATAGCTCTTTTATACCACTAAGGTGGAAAACAGGTGTAAGGGTTTTTTTTTTTTTTTTTTCTCTTTATTTATTAGGGACTTGCAACCATTAGCAGGTCAGGTGTAAGGGTTGCTTATGGACGCTTGAAACACCAGAGCACAGTATAAATATTAGTACTACACACCCAACACTGTTCCTAACCTCTTCCCGCTTCGACCGTGCTCTCGAAACTGCTTTTAGTTCAAGCGTCGCGTAGACACACACATGCATACATTGTACATTCTGTTATTTTCGGTAGTAGTACAAGTAATTAAATCGTTTCGTTTGTATGAAGCATCGTAGGTGTGACCAGAGACTCTGCAAAAACCTTTTGACACCCTCTTGAAAACCCTCATGCTATAGTGTTTGACTGGTGGTAATTTCCTGATAATTACAAATAGACCCAACATATTTACTATCGTCTATACTTAAGGGGGCGCCGAGCAAAATAATTCAAAACAGTCGTCACTGTTAAAGTGATATAATCAAAACTTTTACCATAATTGCCATAAAAAATATGTAATGAATACCACAGTGAATGTGTTAACCGATTATCGTTGGTAAAAAATAAGAATACTGTTTAATTTCGCGCTGTTTTGAATCATACGCAACGTATGTATGTATGATTCAAAACAGCGCGTCAATTAAAACAAAAATTAATAATAAAATAACTAAGCGACATTTCGAAAATGTAAAAACTACAAATTGTAGTATAAATGTTAAAAATTAATATGAATTCAAGTTTGTGAAAAAAAAATACAGTTTACTACCAAAACTCAACTAAATACGAGATTTTTTTAAAGATTTTTGTACAACTTTACGTATTTTTGTTTATTAAATTAAACAGTATTCTTATTTTTTGCCAACGATAATCGGTTAACACATTCACTGTGGTATTCATTACATATTTTTTATGGCAATTATGGTAAAAGTATTGATTATATTACTTTAACAGTGACGACTGTTTTGAATTATTTTGCTCGGCGCAGTCTTAATTGGCTATTGGAGTACAAAAAAAGAGTCAAACCTACTTCTAATTTCAGCCAGTAACAATTGATTAAGACAAGTAAAAACAAGCATTTGATAGCGGATAGCTACCTACTCTACGTGTATTTTATGAGACATTTTAAATACAAAACGAAGTTCTTTCTTTCCTGAGACAATCTATAATACCCAGTTATGATAGTTATATATATTAAAATAAAGAAGTTCAGTAAGTATAAGCATTCTCGTGGTTTAATAAAAGCCCTGGATGAGTGACCATCTATTTTATACTATTCATATTTATCATTCATAGATATATGACATGAGCGCCACAATATTCCAAAACCACTGTAACACCTGTAAGCCAGTATCAACAGCGGCAAGTACCAGAATAGCGCCAAGGCAATGAAGCCCGACGAGTCACGGAAGAACGATTCAACTGTCTTGGATCCCGCCACGAAATTAATCAGAAAAGAAAATCGGAAGAAGTAGAAAAAAATCTTATTATTATTCTTCAAATGATCGTCTTTGACAGTAGTTACGGTTAGTCAGAAGTCAGAAATAGGGAGTATGGATTGTGGAGGTCAAACAAGTCAACTCTCTATGTATACGTCATCCATTACGGCACAGGCACAGGATACTTCGTAACCTATCTAGAGGAATTATACTTTACCTACTAACTAGATTAAGAAACATGCCTGTGGCCTGTGCTGTATCCACTTTGTCATAAAATCTGGTCTAAGTTAAACAATAAATCATTATTATCATTATCATGTAAAACACTGGTATTCAGTTCCATCCAATTAGACTGGAAGCCGACGTTCACATAGTTGGGTAAATGCTAGGTAGATAAGTCAATAAAAGCAGGATGCAAAATTTAAAACGAAGTAGTTCATGATCATTAAGATGTTAGAGATAAATAAAAACAAGAATTTCGACAAAACACATTTTATTTATGTAGAGAGAGTAGGACTTGTACTTACAACAGCTAAATACATCCGAAATAATTAACAAATCCAAATATAAATTCTTCACGTGTAGAAAAACAGAAGGTGCAAAAAGACTCTTAACTTAATAAAACAAATGTAGCATAATTTTGTTACCATTGCGACATTTTTTTTTTACATTTAACTTTTAAAAGATTTTTTCACATAAAGCACTTTAAAATGTTATAACTAAACTTTTAACAACCCTACGACCCTTGTACTGTTATATTTACCTTCTTGTAATAACAATGTTCATTATGCGTTACAATAAACAGTGATTTCAACACCAAAGTAAAAGTTGTTTCCCAGCAAAAATATTTTGTTCAATGTTATTTCATTTAAAGAACAGCGGCTTTATGATATATTCTTTTAACCCAAGATATTGTTAATTTATATAATTATTACATACACTTGATTAAATTGCATAAATCTTATCATAACACAACTAAACTTCATCATTATTTTCTTTCCATGGTGCCAGGTCCAATTTTCCAATTTTGGGTGAACAACATTTTGTCAACGGATTCCTGTAAATACAAATTTCGACAGCATTTTGAGTCAGGATTACACACAAGTTTTTTGGAAATCAGGTGTGGCGCCATATTGATAACACTACCAGCAGATTTACATCGGTGATGATTCGACCTGTCAATAGCATCAGAAGGCTACTTAAGACGAATCTAAGAGGCGTAATGATACTATAAAAGTTCCAGTAACTGAGTTGGTAGGTACATCTTTCAACAAAATAAGAGTATTGACACTGGCTACTCAGACTGTAATGCAATAAGTGGCAAAGATGCAAAGGACTAAATGTTATTGGCTACCGAAAAGACTATAAAAAAATATATTTATTTCTAGTGTTTCTATAACTTACTTAGATGATATAGTGTAGAATGCACGCGGCTGTATCTCTGTCACACCGTTACCGACTGTACACAACATGCCCGCCATTTTGACATTTCGTATCGCTTTCAGTTGTTCTGGAAAGAATTAAAATGTTAAGGAATTAAGGCTGAATTTACGTTGTTAATAAAATATTCACACTTGTGTATAGAATACTAAAATGATTAAGAATCTCAATGGAGACTAGACAAGTATGCTGGAGTTACTAAAGATATAGAGGTCAGTGGGCAAACACAGATGCACTCTGTCTTCTATTTCTTTCATAGTTTGATGGGACGGAAAACGGTGCAGAGCCAAAGTTTTAATGTGATATAATCCAAGAATGGGGACGCCACCACCACCAACTGTCACACTTGGGCTGCTACTGAGAAATTCTTAACCTAAGTCAAATAAGAGCACTCAAAAGACAAGTAGGATATTTTTTATAACATTATTGGTTTTACTGTTTCATTTCGAGATTTACTTGTGTCAATTCTATCAAGCCCAAAAAACGTCGCTCCGTTATGGAGTTCCAGTGTTTATCTTATCATCAGATAATGTTCGTCTTCAGACAAGTCTAGCCAGCTCTAACACGACTAGAATACATTGCTCCGTTATGGAATTCGTGTCTACCTTTTGAGTTCATCATCAGCTAAGTTCGATGGTACCACATCATTATATTTTCATGGGTTTTACATACGTTTGTAAGGTTTTAACGATACAAAGACTTTGAAAGTTAGTTAAATTCTATTTCCAATATATTTTTACATAGTTAGCTACAGGTGAAGCTAATACAAGCATGCAAGCGTGTTGATAAATTAAATTAACAACGACTCACCTTCAGTGAACGCATATGGTCTACTTGGGTTTTCATACCAATGTCTATTAGAAGTAATGGAACGTTTTAATTGTTCAATCATCAGGCAGTACATGGTTTCGGGAACCCTTCCACCTTCCACATGATTTTCTGCCCATAGCGCTCCCATCAAGTCTACGTCTTCTAGACATTTGTAGTTTTGCATCAAGCGGTATAAACGCTGGAAGTAAAGAGATGCTGTGAAAACTTCGCGACTAGAAAATCCACGAAAGATCGTCATTGTTGGCATATATCATTAATGCAGGAGAATAAGAAAATTCTCAAACTTTTGAGCATGAGTGATTATTGTTCAGGACGTAATAATTCTGGCTGTACAGATTCATGTGGATTTTTTTACTTTCTGATTTCTGATCATAGTGATTATATTGGGCAGAATGAAATGATATTGAACGAATAAGAGAGAAATGAAATGAATTTACTTCATGGCTTATGATAAAATCACTATAAAAACATTGGTGTTACCTCTAAACTAAAAGAATCTTTTAAGTCAGAAAATTTCTTGTACGACCGTCCCGTGCAAAATTCTTTGTACTTTTTGTAAGGTTGGAAACCAAAGAGTCTTCCTTTAAATAAGTCGATCGCTGCCAAATCTAAAGCTAAAAGTATGCCGCCCAGTCCTCTCTCAGCCATCTGAAACATAATTAAATAAAAAACGTAACATTTGAATTGCACTTCATCGTCATGCTGTAACTTGGGTGGGGGGGTTAAACTTGTGTGCAACGCTGGTTTTTTTTTCCATCCCGTCCTGTATAATCTACAAAAATAGAGTGTTCTAAATCTATTTCTGCAGCATTTTTAGCAGGTAGGAAATGGCATTCAAAGATAATCTTCTAAAATAACTAATAACTAAGCACAGTTTTGAGCAAGAACAGCAACGATAGAATCTGGGGAGCATAAGTTGGAGAGGCATACCTAATGGATCCCTGCACTTAGAAAACACAATGTTGAAGAACAATCTCTGCGGCTGGCTTAGCAGTTAGGGATTTGTAAATGAAAGTTTCTTTTAAATTATGAAAGACATACAATTTGCCTCCTTTTCCCTGTAAACCCCAGTACGATTGCAAGAACTATGTAGACAACGCTTTTTTTTTTTTTTTTTTTTCTTTTTTTTTTTTTTTTCTCTTTATTTAAGGAATTTTTATACATGATAGTATGTAGACAACGCTAGTACCTTGAACTTACATCATAATCAATAACATAGTCAAATCTGCCTCCCGCCTGTCTGAAACTGCCTTGAATAATTTGTATCATGTTGTCGTCTACAGGAAAATAACCAGTTCGAGCAGTAAGGTTGACCAAAGGAAATGTTTTAAGAAAACATCCGTCTTTATCGTACAATCTGAAATCAGATACATTAATAAGCTATTTTATTTTTAGAAGACAATATAGTTTTCAAATAGTTGGTGAATTAATTGTTAGTGCAACATTATCTTTCTTCACTCTAACAAGTAAACATTTGCTATTTCTCCCAAAACCATGCTACAAAACCTACGAAGTAAAAGTCCAATTAGAAATAAAACTGTACAAACTTCAAGGTAGTCTCTTGTGCAGTGTGGAACAATCTGGTTATATAAACGTATTCATCTGACATTTGTGGTGGAATATTTTCATCATACAAATCCTCCCTGAATCCTTCGTCGCAGGATATGATGCCATCTCTGATCAGGTTTGATCGGCCTGAGAAAATTTAAATAATGCTTTGTAGCTCGAACAGATCACTTCATCCACACGCCCATAGCTATTTACAATACTATATTATTAGCACTTGCAATGTAGGTACATACATAGATGGACATGCCATGGACATAAAACTATAATTTTAAATATGACTCTTACCTAAAAACACCGGCAGCAGCTCATAAAACAATATTTGATGGTATATGGCAATGTTAATATCGCGGGCAGTGAAGAAAAGACGTTCATCATTCCAGGAGGGGTTAAGCTCGAACAGCTCTTTAGCTATTGCATTATGCTGTCTATAGAACAGAATGATGAGAAGAGCTGGCCCTAAGACGACGTTAGAATCTACAAAATACACACACACACACACACATAAATTATTAATATTTAATCAAATTGACTTAAGCTCTCTACACACATATCAGGGCTGTGCTCGGGACGGGGAGGGTCCGTGTTCGTGAAAAAATATAGTTGTGAACATTTTATAGGACTCGTTCACAAACGTCCGTGTTCGGGCCGGCGACGGAGATTCAGTGCCCGGGCCGACACCGTAACGTACCCGTACACGTCATGGCGTCGCCCCGAGTCCAGCCGATATTTTCCAAGCACGTTGCGCATGTTTAAAAATAAAATAAAGGCGAGTTTTTGATAGAAGCGGTACGCATGTATGTTATATAGTATACAAGGTGTAACGTCAAATACGCAAAACCTGAAAATAGTTTGATTAGAATAACTAGCAGAATCAATTGAACCACTTTTTAATATAGGTCACATTTATTAAAAAATCTTCATTAAACATGTTGCCCTGTCTATTTATTAATAAGTCAAGCCATCACGCGCGCAAACCTGCCAAAATAGGTAAACAAACACAAATGGTTGTCGTCCAATTTAATTTTTCTCATTCGCGTGATAACAACAGTTCTTATTTCAATGCAAATACGAGTCTTGGTAAAACTAAAACAGCACATAAAACCTTTAATTTTTTTTTATGATTTCTTTTCTCTCAGAATTAGGTAAATTGAATTAAAAATAATTTGGGGTGTCTGAAGTTTTGCGTGTTTAACGTTGCACCTTGTATATATAATAAAATGGTGACTGAGGGGTACACATGGAAAGTTGCGTCCTGTCCTTGGTGCGGTCACGTCCCTAACGTGTGTGAACAAAAAGTCCTCAACGTTGCCCTAACGGGACCCGGGTGAACGGTCTTAGCACGGCCACGGACTCAGCCCTGATATTTGTGGATAGAGCTTTAACCGACGTTATGCTATAAATGTAGAACAACATTTAAATTTGGAACTTACGATACTTGTTGCATCGCGTTTCCCTAGGAGGTTGATTCAAAAAGCAGAGAGTTGTGTTGGGAGTTGATGGTGGAAATAACAAACCATTCTCTTCTTCTATTTTTAGCAACCCATTCTGATATGTCCTAAGTTGGTCGATAAAACCCGGTTCAAAGTTGTAAGTAGTGGATAAATCGAACAATGGAGTCTGATATCCAATCTAAAACACAAGAAATCAAGAGACTTTATTGGGATTTTATTTGTGGTGAGTTAAATATTTCTTTATTCAAATGGTGGAGCAATACACACAATTAGATTTACACTGGGGACACTCAAGGTCCTCAAAATTCGGTGGGTGGGAAAAAATCTCGATCTCGAAATCGAAAATGCGTTTTTTTATGTCCCAAAAAATGCTTAATAGTAAACAAAAATAACCAGTACAGAGGCATCATGCTACAATAATCTTTCAAATTTCTTTAAAAGATTTTCAACTTTATTATAAAAATATAAGAAAAAATTTACAGTTTGCTATGGCTTGATGTGCTGGCGTCTGTACATTATTCGATAATTGAAAAAAGCTTTATACAAAAAAGAGAGAGAGACATCTCATCTATTAAGAAGAGATTGAAAGTTAACTACTACAAAGATTGATGAAACTAAAACGTCGTCTATGTAAAATATTTGGGTATTTGTTGATTTTTCAAAAAGTGCTGAATCAATTTCGATAAAATGTATATGGGACCACCCCTGAAGCATCCCCCCCCCCCCCAAAAAGAGAATTTTCAAAATCGGTTTACGTTTGCAGGAGAAATCACGTAACAAATCGCGCACATACTTAATGCAAATTTAAGACTTATACGGTTTCTCATGGATGCCATTGTCAGAACTGGACCAAATTAAAATGGGACTACACGGGAAGCACTAGCTTTCAAATAAAAAAAGAATCATCAAAATCGGTTCACGCAGTCCAAAAAAATCAGGTAACAAACATAAAAAAAAAAATACTGACGAATTGATAACCTCCTTCTTTTTTGAAGTCGGTTGAAAAGAAATCTAAATTACTTATAAGCAATTTGCAAAAAAATAATAGTTAAATAAAATTGTAAGTTATCAAAACTTTATCCATTTTATGAAAAAATTCGTCATTTTTTACAGTTCCCAGGGGCGACGCTAAGGTTAAACCAACACTATAAAGGTAATTGATACAACGAAGGCTTACCCTGGCATACTCAGTGCCATTGTTAAGACACCCGAGTGACTGGTAGGTCTGAGGTTTGGTGAGGTTCATGCAGTTGATACCAGAAAATCTGTGCACAGGATCATCTACAGGGACCTTGAGCGGTGAACACCTGTCGTCAGTTTTTCCTGCTGGCGTGCAGCAGGTGGTTATATTCGTTACATAATTAACTGAAATTAATAAATTTGTATATATGTAATACATAGTAACGAGGTTACCTGTAAAAGCGAAAAAAAACCTTTTTAACAAAAAAGACAACCGCCTTCAAAAAGTTAAATATAACTTTAAATTTGCAAGTTTTGTTTGTTGTTTTGTATTGACACTGACTTACGAGTTTAAAAAGTATTTTTTTTACTTTTTGAAGGCGGTTGTCTTCTTTGATAAAAAGTTTCTTTTTCTCTTTTTAGTGCCTACTTCTTATCATACAAATTAATTACGAAACGGTGATACCAAAAATTTTCAGTCATCCCTTAAGTTTCTACTCTAGTGGTGAAATATTTTCATGAAATTTAGAAGGATCCAAATTTGAGATATACACTATCAATTAAAAAATGAATCATCGAAATCGGACTACACTGAAAAATGTTACGCGTGGTCAAACATTAAAAAAAATACATAATATTGATATATACGTGTCGATTTGAGAAATGCCTTCGTTTTTTAAAGTCGGTTGAAAAATGGCTGAAAAGTGTAAAAAAAAAATATAATAAAAATACTAGGCCAAGAGAAAGTCGGACCAGCACACTTAGGATTCCGAACTCAGCAGTAGCACTGAGCAGTTTATAGAAAGATCGTTGTTCTGTCGTAATTACTGTATTACGATTTGTTAAATAAACTTGCGCTAGCTTCTGAAGATACATTGTAATAGGTAATCTTTGAAAGTATTGGTTCGATTATAATAATAAATGCAAGTAATACTTGTCTTGATAATTTTACTCACAACTTTAAACAAAGTCGAAACAAAGTTGTCTTTATACACAGAGAACGATTTTGAATTATCAGATCATACTGCACAAATTCATTCATCATCATCATCATTTCAGCCGAAAGACGCCCACTGCTTGGCAGGCGGGTTGGCGATCGCAGTATGGTTGTAACAAAGGCATAGAGAATGTTGCTGCGCATTCTCTGATGAGTCCCTTGGTCGCCTCTTACGACACCCACGGAAAGATGTGGATGATGCTATTATTTCGTCCGACACCATTCGGTCTGCATAACTTATAAATGTGAAAACAAACAAAACTTGCTCGATAAAATCTTGTCACACTAATGCAAAAAGACACTTCCAAGAAAAATCTTGAAACGATCGGAAATCATCTCGTAAGTCTATCATTTTGTGACGTGTTCAATGCAAAAGGTCCAGATGAGTCGTATAATAATGGATATTTTTCAATTCTTACACAATAGTTTTCCTTTTAAAAAAGTCACAATACAATCTGAAAAAAACATTACTTGTGTAGGTATCTAAAGGCATATATGTATTTGTTGCAAAAATAACGGGATTTACTTTGTCAGCTGAAAATAATACCCTCAAAAGAAAATAAGATATTATATATTAATTACCCGCGTAAATTTAAGAAAATTATGAAATTGACTCAGAAATCGCAAAATAGTTACCTACTTAATTAATTCCGTGGACGTAAAGAATAGCACCATCCCACCCCATCCCATCTTCCCGTGGGTGTCGTAAAAATACTACTGTTATTTAATTTATTCGACTAAACTTGAAGAGTTTTGGACGCAGCGCATACGATTCTCGCTAAATTATTAAGAGAATGTTCTAGTTTAACATATATTTTTTTCAAATCATTTACACTGCACATTTTGACGTGATTGTCAGTTTAAAATCTGTACAAGTCGTTTAATAGCCCCTTAAGTAATTAACGCATGTATATTAGCTGGAAAAAATCCAGAAAATCTTAAAATCGTTAAAGTAAAGCCACTTTATAAAAAGAGCGTCAAAGATAATTTTGGAATATTATAATGTAGACAAAAAAATACCTATAAGACGTGACTTATTCACTGATTTATCAAAAGAAATCGTTTGATTATGTAAATCATGACAAACTTTTAAATATAATTTAAACTTTCTGTATACGAGGAAGTGTGCTTAATCTTAAAACTTGCCCAAATGGACGCAAACAATACACAGAAATTTCTAAATTCTATGTAAAAACAAAAAATGAAGAAAAGTAAGCTTCTTGTAGAAGAAATATAAAATTTGGTGTCTCACAGGGCAGTATACTGTATATAAATGATTTGCCAAGCGGAATGCGAAATCCTATGGTCCAGTCTATTTAGTTTATAATTTTCATTCATACCTACATAAAGCAATCAAAATATAGTTTCAAGCAAATAGAATAATTTTATTGTAGTTTAAAATTTTGCATGCCAGAATTTAAATAGAATAAAAAATATTGTAACACCTAATTGTATTAATTAAATATATTCTATTCAAATCTATCTACCCATCTATAAAAAATCTTTCAAAAAACCTACTTTATCGCTTATTGTCATAGTCTATGTTTTATGGTAGGTACTGTGAGGGATTGGAACTAATTATGATAAATTAAAGAAGTTTTAGCATTATTCAGCTATTATTTCGTATAAGCTAACAATAATACAACTAACTGTGACAGCCATCCGTATGTCAGTCCAAGTGTCATCATATAAAATCTATATTCTAAATCATTCCACTATAATCGAATGACACCGATCTTTCTAGAAGTATCCAGAGTGTTCTAACGAAACTCTAAACTGGTGCATAAAACCTCCACAGTACACTGGTCATCCAAGCACACGTAGTCGCGGGCAGAAACAAGTTGGAAATAAAAGAATCGGTACCCATTTATTATACTTACAAATGTCATGGAGGGAGTTAATGTCACCAACAGTTACCAATATATAATAAAAAGCCAGTTGAGTGATTTTCAGGTCTGATGCTTTACCAGAACTTAAGAGATCAGTTCGTAATCTTCTTGGTAACTCTAGGTCACCACCATCTGCAGCTTTTCTAGGTTCATAATCTGAGAAGAATAGAGAATACATAAAAAAATACAAATACTATTAGGTGATGAGAAATTACTATTAGGTGATGAGAAATTCTGGAATTTATTTATGCACACGGCTGGTTGTTAAAAACAAATTTACAAAAATGTAGGTAACGGTTACCTATCATAAGGTCGAAAAATATTTGACCGAATATCATTTCACCTAAAACTTTTCAACTTTTCTCGTTTCGTATTTTTTTACTTTATCGAAGTCACGTCTGCCACTGTATCAGTTGACCTATTTTCAATTTGCTTTTTTTCGTTGCTCCGACGTTTCATTTGGTCGAAAAAGTTTTTACCGAAGTTACACTTAGCTGAAATAACATTTGTTCGAACATTCGTTATACCACTGTTTTAATTACCATATTTCACCAAACGCCTAGAAGTAAATATGTCTGATATTGAGTCAATGATAACCGGTACTCCACCAGAAAAAAAAATACGTCGTTAAAGACACGAAAAATCTAAAACTTGAAAATGAAAATTAAAGACAATTTGAGTGAAATTAAATATTTGAAAGAGCTTTCAAAACTAATGTATTTATTACAGTGGCGTTATAGAGAGCTTATTTCAGATTAGTTTCCTACTATTTTATTTCATTAATTATTAACGTAATGGCACTTAATAAAACCCCAGTCATCCCAGTAATGCAAGCAGGCATGCAGCATGCAAGCAGGCATGCAGCATGCAAGCAGGCATGCAGCCGCAAGCAGGTTTGCAGCATGCAAGCAGGCATGCAGCATGCAAGCAAGCATGCAGCGTGCAAAGAAGCATGAAACATGCAAGCAGGCATGCAACATGCACAAGCATTGTTTTTGTCACGGCTTCGGCGCAGCGGGGTCTGGGCGGCCCCACGCGAGCTTACCCACCCCTCCACGCCTACGCGTTTTTAAATTACACTCTAGGGTTAGGGCAGACAAGACGGCGTGAAGTCGGTTTTGCAGCGATTCGTTTCCGTTAGTAAATTTTGTAACGTTTTGACTTTTTATGACACTATTTTAATTTAATGTTGAAAATGCTACCAAGTAACCGGCTATATATTTGAGATTAAATAATATTCCGAAATGTTGTTTTGACGGGGTGAAAATATGGCAAATAAGTCATTTGGCAAATGAAAATAGTTCAAAAGAGACTTCGGCCAATAGGAAAAAGTTATTTTGTAAATCGGAGAAACATAGTTCGGTAAAATAAAACGTATGACACATGATACTTCGATGATCTAAAAATATGTCAAATAATGCATATAGCAAAAAAGACGTCGGTCAAAATGAAATTCGGACAAAAATTATTCGGAAAAGTGATCGGTTCCCGTAGGTGACGGTACTTACTGGGTTCAAAATCAGCTGGAAATAGCCTAACAGTAGGAGTGCGGTGAGTACCTCTGCTGGGATACTTGAGATTGTAGCATGAACCGTCAATACGTTGCCATTCTTCTGGGTCACAGGGTTCTACTTCAATTGTACAGATCCTAGCAACACAAAGCTAAATGAGTAGTTGAAAAATTTAAGCAATCTTGAGTCAATGACGAGGTACTTCTTCGATCTAAAGATAAATAGTTAAAACCATCGTCTTTAAAAAAAAAACTGTTTTGTAAAAAAGTCCATAAGTACCCATTTACGAAAATGTCTATTGCGACGCATGAGAATACTGTATTACAATTTACACTCCGTATGTAGACGTATACATGTTGTAAATGTTAAGGAAAAAGTATCTGCACTAAATATTTTGACCAAACATTATAAAAACAAATATTGTTTTAGACTAAAAATAGTATTTTCAAATGATACGATATTTAAAACAATAAAAAAATTTGTTCCCAGAATCAAGCAAAAAAAAATCTCATTTTTTGGTCCTTGACAGGCGTTATAATTTTGTAAAGTGCGATATAAAATCTAACAGAATTCTTATGACAGAATTCTTATTTCTACGATGGATAGTCTTCAAAAAACCGCTTTGTGAACGACGGACCGCTTGGTTTGGTTCCATTTTTTCCGTTTGAGATTCGGAATCGTAAAATAAAGGATTTATAGCGGCTTCGCGGCTAAATAAAAATCGTACGCATCGAGAGGTCATGGTTAAGCTACGCATGTAACCGTTTATCTGTGGAGTGTAACCATTGAATTCATACCGAGATGGTTTGAGGTGCTATTCGAGACACGGAGGGGCCGTACTTCGAAAAGCACATCAAACCGATGGTCTCCTTTCATTCGTAGCTCTTTGGCTTTTACCTTGATTATTTTTTATATTTTACATTGCTAGATTACCTTCATTGTTTTCACATATAGAAGCAACAAGAATAATGAAGCAGTATTTTGTAAAAACTTGATTTTAAAAGAGTGTCCGTGGAGTTTCTTGCTCGTTCTTCTCCATAGAGACCTACCCTACGTTTCGGAACGAGCAACTAGCTTCAACTTTCTGACTAACTGACCGACACCTTGACAATTCAAAAGTGCCTGTAAATGGTTTAATTGAAATAAATGCATTGACTTTGACCGCCGTTAAGGGTAATCAAAAGGCAGAAAGTCAAACAAGCAGTCTTATCAAGGGATACACGTGATACACGATACCCAGTACCTGGGTTGTGCAGGATAAGGAGTTGTTCCATGTAAAGCACTGATATTCAGCTGCATCTAGTTAGATTGGAAACCGACTATAACATAGTCAGAAAAAGACTAGGCAGATGTTGGGGTTCGGAATCCGTAAGGCAAGCCCGTCACACCATTCCCAAACCACTGCAACTCATGTAACCCAGAATCAATAGTAGCGACCATCAGAAAAGCGCAGAAGCAATGAAACTCGGCGAGTCCCGGAGAAACGATTCAACTGAATTGGAGAAAAATTCTAGAGACTCACCCTGTATTATTCCTCTGCTCATAAATCTCCAGCTGAGTTTGGTTCACAGGGTTGCCAGAATAGGTATCATAAAGGATGGCATTCAAGCCACCGATACATAGATTGACATAAGTCAGAATGATTAGCCGTTTAACCATCTTCCTTGCTTCATGCAGACTAAGTTGGAATAAGCACTGTGGGTCTATAAATATTAAATGTAAGCTATATCAATAAGAGTGTATAAGGTCTATCTATAGAGGTCAATTGCCTCATTACGGTAATTTTAATCATTTCTAGAATTATAATACTATTCGACTGGTGTAGTTTTTTTTCAGGCAATTATTTACATCGGTAGGTACGTGCAGTGTATTATCATTTTATTTTCAACTAACATCTACCAGTGACTTCGTTTATGTTATTTCTTTGTTAAATCTAAGTCCTAAATTGTCTCACGGGAAGACAATAACGGTCTGAAATTTAATATTTGTGTTAAGCTAAATCTTTATCTATATGAGTGCCTCAGCTTATTTCGTTCGGCCATCTAAGCTTGATAGAATGACAAATATCCATCCGTCCTCTCGCGTTTATAATGTTCTCATAACTGAAATTCGGTCACCTCAGCCAGTTTTAATTCATTAAGATTATTGAGCACAAGAATGTTGACAAACACAGGTTCACTTCCTCTTCCCTCACTCTCATAGTCTGTTGGGCCAGGAATCACACACGACAACTGAGAGATTTAGCGCAGGACCACCGGATTAACGGCTTTGTGTTTCTTGGATTCGTATCCAGGACCACATGCTCGGCAGTCGTGGTTGTGACCACGAGATCAACGGAGCAGTCAATCGCGTTTATAATGGTAGTAGGATAGTAGAAAGACTATATTTGGTTAGTCATTAAATAAGAATCATCATCTTCTAGCCCTTTTCCAACTGTGTTGAAGTTGGTTATCCGTCTAAAGCCATGCAGTTAAACGTGTCTGTCTGATCTTCGCGACTCAGTTACTGGGTAACACAATACCCTTTGGTAAAACGGGAATATAAATAATAATGTAATATTATTATTTTTCTGTTCGTGTCATGCTCCAGTTTTTTTTTTTTTGGTTTTTGGAGTTATCGCGACACAGCTAGGTTTTTATTTATTCGAGATAAAATTTATAGTTTGTTCGTTTCTTTAATCTTTAAAAACTTGTTTAAGTATTCGTTTTTGGCACCATTTTAGTTTTACATGCAAAATTGTATTCTTTTCCTTTACAATGTTTTTATTAAACAACTGATGACATGGTAACAAATTCTCTCGATCGAATTTCAATCACAATGGAGGATAACCCAATACTCAGGAGATATTATATACACAAATAAGGGAGTGCATTCACTTTTCCTTCACTCTCTCTTCTCTCTTCAGTCCAATGGGACGGCAACCTGACACGACCGGAGAAAGATCAGGCGAAGGTCCAAACCTCCAAGAACTTTTGTCCCGCGGAACTTTTGTCCGGACAAAAGTCGGAACGCCGCGGGCGAAGCGCATCTAAAAATATTCTTCGAATATTAAAACGTCTCCTATCGATTTCATTTATTACGAATCCTTCATGATTGGGTGCGTTTCCAAATAGGTGCGCTTCGAGGAATACCCCGTCTCCTAGACTTTTTTGAGCATTATATTTGGCAGAACACACGATTTTACTTTCGGAAGTTGATGGCTTTGTTCCGTTTGTGGTTTTGTATTGCCACCAACATCCGAAATTAAAGTCGTGTATTCTGTGCAAAAGTTATTCTTCACTTTTTACTTTTTGAAGGCCGTTTTAGCTATAATATGGTCATATTATTGTGCAAATAAGCGGATTCGGTTCGGAATTTTTAATACAACGTCATATTAGGTCCTATTGATTCTGTACTATAGTCACCGTAAATGAAAAAAAAACCTGACAAGTACGAGTTGGACTCGCTCTCCGAGGGTTTCGTACACATTTGTAGGTACAGACAGCGTCATCAACTGCTCACCCCCTTTTCGAAGAAATTTCAATGCGTGTGGGTAAGCAGTTGATGACGCTGTCTGTACCTATATACCTATCCATATTTTCATACTAATATTATAAATGAGAAAGTTACTCTGTCTGTTACGCTTCCACGATGAAACGGCTGGACCGATTTTAATGAAATTTGGTACGAAAATAGCTTGAACCCTGGGAAAGCACATAGGGTACTTTTTAATCCGGGACTTCGTCTGCATCAGCGACAACTGACATTCATACAGAACAAATCGTGGACAAAAGCTCGTTATAAATAAAGAACATATTTTTTATGTTTCAAATACAAATGTATAGATTTCTTACTTTTTCCTATATTTTTATTATATAAGACAAAATTACTTGCCAAACATAGTGCTAGTTCGACGGAAAGTACCCTATAAATTTTGATTCCTTTGAGAGTGTCGAAATGTACGTTTTTTGCGGCTGTATCTTTTTCCACGTTTACTTAGAAGTTTGATTTTTTCACAGCTTCAAGGAACCGTGGACTTAAGTACATGGTTTTAATTTCAACTCGATACTTGAGATAAAGGGTCTTGATAGACAGACAGACAAACAGACGGACAGCAAAATGATCCTATAAGGGTTCCGTTTTTTCCTTTTGATGTACGGGACCCTAACAAATGTCGCAATCTCACAACGATCATCATCTGCCTAGCCTATTCCCAATTAGGTATGTTGGGGTCGGCTTCCAGTTTAACGGGATGCAGGTGCAGCTAAATACCAGTGTTTTACATGGCACTACGGCCTATTTGCCCTCCACAACCCTACTACACACAACCCATAACGACTGCCAAAGATCTATGAATGATAGCCGAGACCAACGGCTTTACGTACTTTCCGAGTCGTGGAGGGAACTAGGTATTCAAATATAGCCTACACCAATCAATATCCAGTACCGATATTCCATCCAATTTTTTGGTGACCAAAACCTATTTATTTTACACATTGCCGGTGGACTAGCAGGTATTCTATACAATCCCTAGGAATTGTTTACATTACCTAGGTAAAGTGTAATGCACAATAATATTCATAATATTTCAAATGTCGTATCCGGTCGCTGGAAACGAATCGCAAGCCCGCCATTATCTCAAACACGTAATCTACCATTACTTTTGACGCGCTTCTACAGAGTTGTGATGTTTTCAGCCCACAGTGAGCAGGACATTAAGAATTCAGAGATTCACATGTTTGATCGCATCGGAGATATTAAGACATCCCGAAATTGTACTCGATTCGTTGTGCTTAAATGTAACTATGTCTATTTTAATTTGTGTCTGTGTTTGTTCTAAATCGAGTTTTTGTTAAAAAAAATTAATAAACGCCGTGTATTGTACCCTATACCCAGTGTGTTTGCATTGCACGAAACCCAACTTCTGCCCACATGATGACCGAATCTAACAGAGTAAATCCTGACGATCCGACACATACATTTCTCCTTCATTCATTTCTTTATATACTCCTGATTTAAAGTGGTAACCATAGCTTATGGACGTTTGCACCTTCAGAGACGCTGCAAATACCTTTCGACACCCTTTTTGAAAACCGTCATGTAGTTGGCTGGTGGTAATTTCCTAATAATTACAGATAAAACCCACATCAATACTTTGCTTAATTAGCTATCGGAATACAAAAAAGGCCAGCTATGTCAGCTAGTAACAATACGACAAAAAAAACACAAGCATTTGATAACGTGTAGCTACCTACTCTACGTGTATTTTAGATATTCTAAATACAAAATGAGGTTTTCCTTTATTTTCTTAAGCCAATTAAAAAGAGTATAAATATGTATAATGATCACCAAAAAATACTTTAGGATCTTAAGCTCCCTTACCAAAAAAATATATATACCAAATGTACTAAATGGTCACCAAATCTTAGTGTGCAAAATAACCAAAATCTTTTTGACCCCCCTGGGGCGGATCCGACATGGTTAGGTTAGGTTAGAAACTGTGACCCCCTACGAACGAGGCGAGCGAGCGGATCGAGCGTGCCGCGGCAGCGGCCGCCGAGTGCCAGAATCAAATCGCTTTTTACAGTCAAACTCATACATTTCTACAATACTTTAGGAAACACCATTTTGGTGACCATTTACTATTTTTGATTTTATTTTATTTACTATTATTGGTGATCATTTAGTAGATCTGGAGGTTCGTTAAACATAAGCCAATTAAAAATACCTACTAAGCATATTATTATTTTGAAATAAAGAAGCTTACTAAGTATAAGCAGGAGAGAAGAGCTCGTAGCTAAGTTAGTGCCGTACAGATCGATCGGTCAAAGGTTAAGCTACGCTAGCGGCGGTCGGTCTGTGGATAGTTGACCATCCCTTTCATACCGAGTTTCCTCCGTGCCTTGGAAAGCAGGTACAACCGTTGGTCCCGGCTGTCATTTGTAGATCTTTGGCAGTCGTTATGAGTAGTCAGAAGTCAGAAAGTCTGACAACCAAACAACAAGGGGTATCGTGTTACCTAGTAACTGGGTTATGGAGGTCCGATAAAAGTCGACCAGTCCTCAACCGAGAGTCGGTATCAGGCCTAAGTCGAGCCATCGAGCTGTCGCGTGCCTACTGCTCCCAGGGCGGGTCCTAATAATAGGACCGCCTGGGGACCTCCGTCCCAGAGCTAGGAGTTGACAGCGGCAGTCTATCGGCGGTTCGATCCTGTTTCCCGTTTTTTTTCTACTTACCTTTTTTTAAAAAAACATAGTAGACCTGCTACACTGGTTAGACTAGAAGCCGACCCCAACATAGTTGAGAAAAGGCTAGGCAGATAATGACTGAGTATAGACAGGCTCATGGCTAAATAAAAGCCGTACGGATGGATCGGTCATGATAAGCTACGCTTGCCGCGGTCAGTTCAAGAATGCGTGACCATACATTTCATACTGTGCCCTTTCGTGTTTCAGAAAAGCTCGAAAAGCCGTTGGTCCCGATTGTCATTCGTAGATTTTTGACAGTCTTTAGAGGTTGTCAGAAACCAGACAGTTTGACAACCTGACAACAACTGTAACCAAGGGGTATATTGTTGAAGTCAGATATGCAGTCGCTGAATGAAATTTTTTTTTTTATATTTTCAAATGGAAAACAAAACACAATGGTATTCAGCAACATTCAATTCGTTTGGAAACCGTCCCCATCATAGTTAGGAAAAGGCAAATCAGATGAATCAGTAGAAGCAGGGTCCAAAATTGAAAACGATGTTATTATCATGTCAGTAAGAGGTTAGAGATAAAATAATAAAACAAGAGCTTCGACAAAATACATTTTACTCATTATGAAGTGCGTAGAAGACGTGTACCTACTTACAACAAATATGAAACGTTTATGTTTGTAGTAAACAACAAAGATTTATTTAGAACTGCCAATGATGTGAATCCAAGAAATCGTAGAGATCCAATCAGACTCGTAGTACTAAGTGACATTCCTAGATCAACAAAATATAATACTGTTAGCAATGTGTGTACGTTTTTACAATAATATTATACCCATTAATTTAAAAACACTAACTTCTAAAGCATTTAAAAACAAATTATATAGGGTGACTGGTAATTAGTGTACGATACTTAAACACGTGATTGTGTTCATGATAACAAACAACTTTCCCGAAGAAAAAATATTTTTTGTACCGGTTCACTTTAGGTCACAGGCGTGCGCGCGCGTGAATTTCATACGGCTATTGTGTTATTGTGATAAAAGTGAACCAGTACAAAAAATATGTTTTCTTCGGGAAAGTTGTTTGTTATCATGAACACAATCACGTGTTTAAGTATCGTACACTAATTACCATTCACCCTATATAAATGACTAAATACACAAAAATATTATTCCACAAAATTTCACAAAAAAAATCTATTAAAGAATTTATAGAAACTAACTTTAACAATACTTTGACATTAAGTGATATTACGCATACCTATAAGTTTGCATGTTATATAAGTTTAGCAAAACATGTACTTACGCACTAATTTAAATGTAACAGCTTTAATACCATGTTTTTATGCGAATATATGAATTTGAATTTGAATTTGAACAGTCTTTATTTATGTGCGGAATTAAATCGGGTATAAAAAGACTTAATGAAACGATTGTTACATCTCTTCCCTCCATATCTGGAAACCTTTTGGAGATATTGGAAGTCAAACGAACTGTTTTAAATGGTTTTAATTTTCACAAAAAGCACTTTTAAATGTTATATTTTTTTAATATCCCTACGATTTTGTATGTGCCCTTAAGTACACTGTTAAGCGCCATGCGTTACCATAAAAAAGAGATTTTTCACAACAAAAGTAAAAGATGTTTCCCTGAAATATTTTCTGCTCAATGTTATTTAGTTTGCTGGGCAGCACACGTACCATTAGCGGTTATGTGGTATCTTTTTACACCCCGATAATTAAAAACTTATATATATTTTCACATACATGATTGGGTTTCATTAATCTTATAATATCACAACTAAACTTCTTTCCATGGAGCCAGGTTCAATTTTCCAATTTTGGATGAACAGCATTTTGTCACTGGATTCCTGTAAATACGAATTTCGACAACATTTTGAGTCAGTATTACACACAGGTTTTTGAAAAGCATGTTTGCCACTAATGGTGTCAAAACTACCATCAGTTTTAGATGGGTGAAGATTCGACCTGTCTAAAGCCCAGGCATTCCCGCCCAGGGTAAACATTTGTGTGATGAGCACTTGTGTTTGCCTTGTGTCTGGGTGTTGTTTATCTATATATGTATGTATTTACAAAAAAAAAAAAAAATGTATTTGTGTATGTATATCAGCTGTCTGACACCCATAGTACAGGGTCTCCCTAGTTTGGGGTCAAATGGCCGTGTGTGAAAATGTCCCCACATATTATTATTATTATTATTATTATTAAAAGCATCGGTAGGTGCTTATAACGTATCTAATAAGAAACATAATGGTTCCAAGAAAGTACCATTGGCTGAGTTCGTAGGTACATCGTTCGACCAAAATAAGAGTAATTACACCGCCAAGTCAGATGGTAATGCAACAAGTGGCAAAGATGGGAAAGACTAAATCTTTCTAAAAAACTAGAAATATTGAAATGTACATTGTTTACAAATTAATTATTTCTAGTTTGTCTATAACTTACTTAGACGATATAGTGTAGAAGGCACGTGGTTGTATCTCTGTCACACCGTCACCGACTTTACATAACATGCCCGCTATTGTGACATTTCTTATCGCATTCAGTTGTTCTGTAATTAAAGACACAAAATGTTAGGAATGTGTGCTGGATCTTCATTGTTGTTTAAATAATTACACTTATGTAAATAACAAAAAAAAAAAAAAACTATCTCAATGGCATGAGTGAGAAGAGCTGTCTTCTCTTTCTTTCATAGTTCAATGGGACGGTATACAGCAAATGCAGAGACCAAAGTTTTAATGTGATTTTCCAAGTATGGGCATGTCACACCACCAACGTTCACATTTTAGCTGATACTGAGTAATTCCTAATGGAAAAGCTTAATAAGATCAATTAAAACACAGATCAGAAAATAAATAAGGTGGTATGGTTTTATCGTGTGATTTCGAGATTTACTTGTGTCAATTCTATCAAGCCCAAAAATTACTGAAATACATTGTTCAGTTATAGAGTTCCAGTGTTTATCTTTTGGCAACACCAGACAATGTGCATTTGTGCATTTCAAGACAAATCTGACCAGCTCTAACACGACTAATATACGTTGTTTCGTTACGGAGTTCAAGTTCCATCATCAGTAGGAACCTTCAGATTCCATCATCAGGTAAGTTCGATAGTACCAAATCATTGTATTATCATGGGTTTCCAACTTTACGAACCTATGTAATATTTGTAAAGTTTTAAATCGATACGACAATAATTTATATAGTTAAAGGTGAAGCTAATACAAGCGTGTTGATAAATCAGATTAATTTTCTGTCAACCATCGGAAAACACTTTAAACAACGGCTCACCTTCAGTAAACGCATGTGGTCTACTTGGGCTTTCATACCAGTGTCTGTTAGAGGTAATGAAACGTTTTAATTGGTCAATCATCAGGCAGTACATAGTTTCAGGAATCCGTCCACCTTTCACATGATTCTCAGCAAAAAGCGCTCCCATCAAGTCTACGTCTTCTAGACATTTGTACTTTTGCTGCAAGCGGTATATACGCTGGAAGTAAATACATGTTGTGAAAACTTTGCCAACTGGAAAATTAATGAAATACAGAGATTATTGGCGTATATCATTAAAGCAGGTGAAGATGAAAATTATCAAAGCTTCGAGCATGAGTGACTGAACTGTGTGTAAACTGGATACAGTTCAGGATAAATGATTTTGGCTTTGCAGAGTATGATACATTGAAGTGAGTGAGTGATCTTTTACTATGTGACAATTTCAGATCACAATAATTATGTTGGGAAGAATTAAATGATACTGAATGACTAAGAAAATGAAATAAATTTACTTCATACATTGGTACTTAACCTATGGAAAAATTACTATAAAAAACATAGGTTACCTCTAAACTGAAAGAATCTTTTAAGTCAGAAAAGCTTTTGTACGATCGTTTTGTGCAAAATTCTTTGTACTTTTTGTAAGGTTGAAAACCAAGGAGCCTTCCTTTAAATAAATCGATCGTTCCAAAATCTACAGACAAAAGTATGCCACCCAGCCCTCTATCAGCCATCTGAAACATTATGAAATTATAACGTAGTGTTTTAATTGGTCTATATCCTTATGCTTTAAAATTCCTAGTACATCGTCGCGAAGTATGGTATAGGCGTTAAACTTGTGTGCAAAGTTTGAAAATTTGCCATCCCTTCTCGTAAAATCAACAAAAAAAGAGTGTTTAAATCATCAAATTATTTAATGATGGGAGCTGTAACTAATAGCTAAAGACAGTTTGGAGCAAGAAGACTAGCGATATAACTTTGGGGTTATAAGTTGGAGAAGCATAATAATTATACTTTTTCAACTTATTTACTGGCAAATACATTTGCTAAAGGAAAAGATAACTTTCTTTGCGTCTGGTTTAGCAGGAAGGGATTTGTAAATAAAATAATCTTTTAAATTATATAAGACGTAAACTCCGTCTTCCTTTCCCCTGTAACCTACCGTACGGTTGAAAGAACTACGTAGACAATGCTAGTACTGGGAACTTACATCAGGATCAATTATATAGTCAAATCCGCCTCCTGCCTGTCTGAAACTGCCTTGAATAATTTGCGCCAAGTTGTCGTCTATAGCAAAATAGCCTGTTCGAGCCGTAACGTTGAGCAAAGGAAATGTTCTAAGGAAACATCCATCTTTGTCGTACAATCTGAAATCAGAACAATAAAAATAAATTGCCATGTGGTCGGCGATTTTATAATTGTTAGTGCAACATTATTTTTTTCCACTCTAACAAGTAAACATTTGTTGTTTCTCCAAAAACATGCAATTTCAAATGACCTAATTCTAGTTAGAAATAAAACTATACAAACTTTAAGTTAGGCTCCTGTACAGTATGAAACCATCTGCATCCATAAACGTATTCATCTGACATTTGTGGTTGAATATTTTCATCGTACAAGTCCCTCAACCCTCCGTCGCAGGATATGATGCCGTCTCTGATCAGGTTTGATCTGCCTGAGAAAATTAAAATAAAGCATCAATGAAATAGTTGCAGTTGTCTTTTGTTTACTGTGTATCTTTTTTTTCTCTTTATTTTTTTTAGAGCCATTTAATCTTATTAGACTATGCCAGGCTGACTGTGTATCTAATGATTCACAAAAATCGCAACACGGAATTACAATAAAATAAAAATATTGTTAATAGCTAATATACAATTTTTAAGATAAGATGTAGAACCACGAGGTGGTAGGAATATATGCGTTATGCTATTTTTTTTATGCGAGCAGATTGAGTTATTTAGTAATTAATTTGTCCTTTGAATTAATGCTGTCACTTTCCTTTTGATACAAGATGTAAGGGATGGCACGAATTTAAAGTCTCCGTTAAACTATTGTTGCTCTCATGCAACTCAATGTGAATGCTTTTTCGAAAATCCTATCATTAACACTTGCAATGTATTGGTATATACATAGGTGGACATGCTACGGACGTAATATTATAATTTAAAATATGACTCTTACCTAACAAAACCGGCAGCAGCTCATAAAATAATATTTGATGGTATATGGCAATGTTAATATCGCGTGCAGTGAAGAAAAGACGTTCATCATTCCAGGAGGGGTTCAGCTTGAACAGCTCCTCAGCTATTGCATTATGCTGTCTATAGAAGAGAATGATGAAAACTGTCGGTCCGACAACGATGTTAGAATCTACAAAACACACACACACAAACATTATTCATATGTAATCAAATTGAGTTAGACATTATCGTATTTAAAATTTTGGAACTTACGATACTTGTTGCATCGCGTTTCCCTAGGAGGTTGATTCAAAAAGCAGAGAGTTGTATCGGGAGTTGATGGTGGAAATAACAAACCATTCTCTTCTTCTATTTTTAGCAACCCATTATTGTATGTCCTAAGTTGGTCGATAAAACCCGGTTCATTGTTGTAAGTACTCGATAAATCGAACATTGGAGTCGCAAATCCCATCTTAAACAAAAGAAGACAAGGGGCTTTATATATTGGGATTATTGTTGTGGTGAAACAGGTTAATTCTTTTTTTAAGATTGTGCATCAATAGACAGCGTTGGATTTACACTAGGGACAGTCGGGATTAGTGCCTAGCGTGGCAAAATTCAGAGGTTGAGAAAAAAAACATCTTCGCGTAATCGAAAATGTTCTTTTTTATCTCCCAAAAAAAATTAAATAAGGTAGGTACAGTGGAACAACGTAATTAGTTTACACATTGCACGCACACGCGGTATGAAGAGTTACATACACAAACGTTAAATAAAACGAACGAGTTCTGCTGTTTATTAGTGTGCGTATGACGCGTCACTAAGCAGTAACTATAATATCAATGTATGTATCGTCATCAGTAATCTGTGTAATTAAATAAGTTATAATATTTCGCACCCAATCATTGTAACAGGTTTGGCGCAATGGCTAACGTATCTGGTTAGTTATTAAGAAGTTTTAAGATCAAATCTCGGTTGCAATACATTATTTTTGTTTTGTAAACATAATTTTCGTAAAACTTTCATTACGTAGTTGAATTGCTAACAATTCAATTCCGTTCACAGATGAGTAAAATAACGTTTGAGAAGTGCGCACGGAACTCTCAGCCAATTTATTTTGACCGTTTAGGATATAACTACCCACAATTTTTGTTTATTTTTTTATACTTCTACCTTAGTTTATAAAAAATGAGCATTCTTAGTTGTCAGTCTACGAATATAAATTGCAATCCTAAGTATATAGATGAACACTCATATTTCTGTGCGTTCTTTGTTTCTGATCCAATTGTGCTTCAACTTCTTCCAACCATGCAACAAGACGCAATTCATTGTTTTGCATGAGCAAAACGTTTTCATTGGTGAAATTGCAAGGTGATTATTAATACAGGTGAGTAACAAAGCTACTCGTGACAATGTTTTCATTACGTTAGTAATATTCCAACTCAAATTCTTAACTTATCTCACCTTTGACCTATGACTAAATTAATGTAAAATAATATTTAAATATATCAGAATTTGATTCTGATAAAATTTACTTATGCCAGTCTGTTTTTGTCTAACATAAAACATTTAGTCGAAATAAAGAAAAACTTTTAAATTATGCAATTAAAATAGTCATGAAACACGTTTATTATTTATCTAATAAATAAATAACGGTATTAAGTTTTATTACAATGATGTAATATAAGACAGTCAGTTAATTTATCTATGATTAATTATCCACCAATTCACCATTGTTTATCTGCATTATTTTAAATACTATTTTGTTTTTATTCATTAAGAAGAACCGTGCAGTTATGTGTCCATCGAAGTGCGTATTCTGAAGAAATAGACCATCATCGACGTGGGCCAAAACCGAAGGCGAATTCTTCGGCTCGTTACCACGACATCGTGGCAAGGCTGTTTACGGGACTAATCCGTTTTTATCCACCCGCATAACTGCATCAACACATAATGACATGTGTGCTTATAAACAGTGCGATATCACCTGCTGACCGGCATGAAGCTGGTTTAAGTTGCAGTAAGCCACCACGGAAGATTTTTCTGTCCAACGCTCACCGGCAAAAACAAATTCTATTCGCTAGGTCATATTATTATATTCATTTTAATTGAGAGAACAATGTGTTTATTTTAGTGATGAGAAATGTTTAAAGTCGTTTATGGATGGCGTTAAAATACTGTAAACGAAGCCGAATTACTATTAATATACTTAGGTTTAAAAGCTACTTCATGTTGCCGTGATTCTCTTTACACCTAAGTTATTATGTATAGTCCGTAGTTGACAGTTATTTGCAGTATATATTTTGAAGTGTAAGTGATGTTATTGTTATTCAGTTAGAAGTTAAATTAATTTCTTACTATCTAACATGTTGATCCACTTCACTTTCAATTCTACTTTGTTTAAATTTGTATACATTGAAAAAACAATTACGTCCATTCATATTCAATAAAAAGAAAACTTTGTCTTGTCTTATAAAATCTTAATGAAGTTGCCAATAGTGTTCTAATCATAAAAAAGTTAGGTATCAATAGCGGTATAATAATATTTTTACAATAGTTTGCGTTATATAAATAATTGTATTGGTTACACGTAGTTTTTTATTTGCTAATATTATAACCCATGCCAAATTGAACCCTAAGCCAACTCTTGTAAGAAACATAATAGTCGAAACGAGCTGGCTCATTCACTAATGACCCAATAGCGATAATGAACAATAGGATTCCGCATTCCATCTTTTATTAATTAGTGATCGATGATTCCAACGCCTAGGTTATTTAATAAAATATTTTGATTTATTTTATTGGTTTTATTTAATTACCTTTTTATTTTTTTTGTTTAAGTAATTTTATTTGACACAAAATATTAATGTTTTATAGGACAAAGGAAAAATAAAAACCCAAAACCATAACACCTGCCGGGGTTTGATCTTACGACACGAGGTTTATCTATGCCAAGTGCTTTCACCGACCGGCTACCTGGTCCTTATTTAAAAGATTGAAATATTGGACTTCATTCAATTAAAATTGGTATACGTGGGTATATCATACGCACACAAACAGTTTAACTTTATAACCGACCAACCGACTAGTTCATTTACACACACAGTGACAATATCCCGTATGTGTGGCCTGTAAATCAATTACGTTGGCCGAGTGTACATTACTCAAAAATTGAAAAAAAAAACAAATTACTTTCCAATTTCCAAAAAAATTTGAATATCGAAACTTTCCATTTTAGGAAAAAAATCGATAAGTACTGAAGCGGAATTTTTATAATACCCAGGGGTGACGCTAAGGTTAAACTGGCAAAACAAATGGGGATATAGAGGTCATTGATACAACGGATGCTTACCCTGACAAACTCAGTGCCATTTTCAAGACATCCGAGTGATTGGTAGCTCTGAGGCTTAGTGAGGTTCATGCAGTTGATACCAGAAAATCTATGCACAGGATCGTCTTCAGGGATCTTGACCGGTGAACACCTGTCGTCAGTTCTTCCTTTTGGCGTACAGCAGGTGGTTATATTCGTTATATAATTAACTAAAATTTATAAGGTTTGGTAATATGAAATATACAATAAACAGTTTTTAGTGAAAGAAAAACCTGTTGGATAAAAAAAATATTACAGTCGGAACCGATACTGAACTATTGTCAAACCAGGATACGGTGAGTCAGTTTGGGTTTCAAAAATATAAAATAAACAGTAATAAGTGGTTAAGACATAGATACCCGAGGTTTAGATGAGTGTAAAAAATATTTATACTTCTCAGTAATTTATTTTATCTCCTATGTAAGGAGGTAAAATAAATTGCTGAGAAGTTTAAATATTTTTTTATTGTTATACCTAATAAAGAAAATACTGCCTAAAAGTATCTTTCGGGCAACATAAGGCCAAAGCAGGTAGCGTAATTAGAGCCCCGAATTTAATAAAAGCATCGTGCAGTGAACATACAACGATCAGTGTACATAGAACGATCGTTGTTCTGTCGTTATTACTGTATTATGATTTGTGAAATAAACTTATAGTGTAGCTCCTGAAAGACCTTGCGGACGGTCACCTAACCGCTAGTCAGACCAAATAACTGCCCTCACTGGACTCTCTGTTACGACCGCCCTGAGAGCAGAGAACCGAACGAAGTGGAAAAACGTTATATTTAAAGCCACGAAGGCCTTTCAGGGACACAACCTTCAGTAATGAAGAATACGACTAAGAAGAGAAGAAGACACATTGTGAAAGGTAGTCTTTGGAGGTACCTATTGATCCGATTATAAAAATTACTTCTATGATAGAAAGCTGCTTTATTGCTAAGTGCCAAAGGCTATGTTTTATGGTACACTTTTCTTTCAAGTGGACAAAGTCCCAGGCAGAAGCTAGTTTTAAATAAAAGAATTGGTACCCATTCAACATACTTACAAATGTCATGAAGGGAGTTAACGTCACCAACAGTTAACAAAATAAAATATGAAGCCAATTGAGTTACTTTTAAGTCTGCTGCTTTCCCAGAACATAAGAGTTCAGTTCGTAATCTTCTTGGTAACTCTAGGTCACCGCCATCCGCAGCTTTCCTAGGTTCATAATCTGCGAAGAATAACAAATTTATTTAAAAAGAAAATACAAAACTGCTAGGTACGAACTATTAGGTAATGAGAAATTCTGGAATTGTTTTATGCACAGGGCAATATTATAAATAAAATAAAAAAAAGGTAGATGACGGTACTTACTGGGTTCAAAATCAGCTGGTAATAGCTTTATAGTAGGAGTGCGGTGTGTACCTCTGCTGGGATACTTAAGATTGTAGCATGAACCGTCAACACGTTGCCATTCTTCTGGGTCACAGGGCTTTACATCAATTGTACAGATCCTAGCAACACAAAGCTAAATAAGCGGTTGAAAAGTTTAAGCAATTAGAACTTAATGACGAGGTATTTCAATAAGGTCAAAAGGTAAAAGCACAAAATATAAAAGTTACAGAAGGACCGCTCCCGCCATCTTACAAAATAATTACACACAATTGCCAGACTCACTAGGGCTGCTACAGTATTGACTCTGTAGGTTTTATTTGTGACAATATGAAATTTTATTGACACTGGTTGGAACTCTGCATTTTCTTGATAACAAAATTTTTCTGTTCGTCATTAAATGTCAATTACATAATTTATTCATTTTGACAACACGTGACAGTCGAGACTGAAGTCTGCTTGAAACTGCTTGAGAATGCCTATAAACGTAATATTAATGTGTGCGTGCGAAAAATGGCTATTTGTTCTGAGTGGTCTCTCTGCTCGGGCGCGACGCAGCCATCCTTAAAATTCAAATTCAAATGCAATAATGTCTAGTGTAAATTTAATTATTACAATCTATGTAGGTTAGTTCTAACATGAAACCATGAAAAAAAATGTCTAATAAAAAGTCCTTAGAATATACGAAAATGTCTTTTTTTTTTGGGACAAGCCCGTCACACTATTACCAAACCACTGCAACTTTTCTAAACCAGAATCAACTGTGGCGACCACCAGAAAAGCGCCAAAGTAACGAAGCTCGCGGATGTGTGGTGCCGGTCCCGAAAAGAAAAAAAAAGTATCACCCCATTTCTACCCGTGGGTGTCGTAGAAAGCGACAGTGGGATATTGACCAGAGGATGGGCAGCAGCATTTTTCTGAGTACCATAACACGTAGGGTGATCGCCAACATGCATCGGCCAAGCATGGCAATTACGGCTAAACACCCCCTTGGGTGGTAGCTTAAGGTTGACATGATGATGATGATGATGAATGAAGCTCGACGAGTCCACGATAAACGATTCAATTGTCTTGGATCCCGCAACGAAATTAATCAGAAAAGAACAGCGGAGGAGCATTTTTTTTCCCTCCAAATCAAGCAAGTCATACGAAAATGAATTTTATGATGTATGGAAATATCGTTTTACTATTAATTTGCAAAGTAAACTTGCATTCACTCCTTAAGTAAAAGTGTAAATGACATACCTAGTGTCAAGGAAAAATATACACTTTTCAAAATACGAAATATTTTTTGCATAAAAAAAATATTTCTAATTTTGAAAAGTCGTAGAACAAAAGTTATTCAGGGTGATGATACGAAGTCAGGATTAAGTGGTTTTGGGTATTTTTGCAATTACCCTGTATAATACTCAATAACGTGTTTTTTTTTACAATATTTTGGCAGGCACAAGGGATGCTAGAGAAAGAATGGTGGAGGTTAAATAAGCAGTCGCACGATGTAAAATATTGGTATTGGAATCTTGAAAACTTGTGACCAACTAACAGCTTGGTTTGGCTCCATTTATTTTTCTAAATCTTAGGAGAGGCTTCCTTAAAGAGGCTTGCGGCCAAGTAATGCCGTACGGATTGAGCACTCATAGTTAAGGCGACGATATACGCCGGCGACCTTGAGGGACCAGAGAATCGTATGCGCTGCGTCCAAAACTCTCAAAGTTTAGTCGAAAAAATTAAATAAAAGATAGTATTCTTTAACTTAAAAAGAGGCGTGCACTAAAAGATAGATAGTAAAATTATCTATAAGATAGTAAAAGATTCGTTTAAATATTCCTGGTAGATTTTGTGTGACTATCAATATTTTGTCCGCGTCAGACACAACTTCACAATTAGATTACGATTAAACTATTTAATATGAACTGAATTAAAAATATTCACATACTAAATTATTAAGAGAATGTTCTAGTTTAACATATATTTATTTCAAATCATTTACACTACACATTTTGACGTGATTGTTAGTTTAGAATCTGCAAAAGTCGCTTTTTAGTGCCTTAAGCAACGCTTGCTGTGGTCTGCCTGTCGGATAACACGGAAATCTTGTCAAGCCGTTGAATGAAGTGGGACCACTTCATTCGTAGGTCCTTGAGCGTCGTTGTGGGAAATAAGAAGCCAGAAATTCTGACAACCAGTCTCATCAAGGAGTATCGCTTTACTCAGAAAACTGGGCTATGAAGGTCAGATAGGCAGTCGCTCCATGTAAGCACTGGTATTCAGCTGCATCTGGTTAGACTGGAAACACAGTCTAGTATAGTCGGGAAAAAGCTGGGCAGATTATGTGGTTCGTCAAAACGATAAAGATTCTAGAGACTTACCAAGTATTATTTCTCTGTTCATAAATCTGCAGCTGAGTTTTGTTCACAGGTTTGCCAGAAAAGGCATCATAAAGGATGGCATTCAAACCACCGACACACAGACTGACATAAGTCAGAAGGATTAGCCGTTTAACCATCTTCCTTGCTTGATGCAGACTGAGTTGGAATAAGCACTGTGGGTCTATAAATATAAAATGTAAGGTATTATTAACGTGGGTATTTAGGGTATATCTATAGAGGCCAATTGACTCATTACTGTAATGTTAATCGTTTCTAGAATTAGAACACCACCCATGTTGTCTAGCATTTTGCAGAAAAAATTACATTGGTACCTGCAGTTTATTATCATTTTATTCACCTACTAAGTATAACTACTTTCTACCAGTGACTGCCTCTGCGTAATTTCTGAATTTAAAAGTTCTAAATTATTTCACGGGTACACAAATACGTTATAAAAGTATTATCTTATGTGTTATGAGCTCTGTATAATATTTAAGTCGGTTAAGTTGTAAATGTAATATGTATATCTTTAGGATACCGTACCACAAAAAGAAAAAAACGGAACCCTTATAGGATCACTTTGTTGTCCGTCTGTCTGTCTGTCTGTTAAGACCCTTATCTCGGGAACGTGTGGAGTTACCAAGTTGAAAACCATAATTTACGGTCCCCTGAAGCTGTGAATAAATCAAACTTATAAATTAACGTGAAAAAAATATACAGCCATTTATGCCGCAAAAAACGTATAGTTCGACACTCTCAAAGGAATCATAATTTATTTATAGGGTACTTCCCGTTGACCTAGAATTATGAAATTTGGCTAGATCGTCTTATAGGTACTACAAGTACAGGGAAAAGTCTGAAAACTATACATTGGTATTTAAATCATACAAAAAATTGGTTGTCTGTAAAGTCGGTTTACTGACGATAGTTGAACATGACAACGCGAAAGAATCATTACCTTTATCGCTGTAATTATCGTTGCTATAAACAATTGACACCACATTCACTTTTCACTTGGAACGCCTCAGAGCGAGGTAACGCCGCAGAGCGAGGTAACGCCGCATGACATCATGTAACGCCGTAACGCCGCATGACGTCATGTTTTTTCGTGCGTGCAGCCGGCTCTATCGAATTATAAGACGTTGTCACGTCAAAAATATAGTCTTTTATCAATAATCGAGGTATGCGCGGTCATGATCGTATGAGTGACCAAATCACGGAATTTGAACGGAACCCTCGGTGGGCGAGTCCGACTCGCACTTGTCCCGTTGTTATGTGTTAAGCTAAATCGTTGTCTATATTCGCTCAGCTTATTTCGTTCAGCCATTATTCTAATCGTGAAAGAGTGACCATCCGCCCTTGTGCGTTTATAATTTTAACGGTCAACACGGTCAAAAGTCAACACTCGCTACTAACATTTTACAGGCGATCAAACTAACAAACATGGTATGGTGAAACTAGTTCTAAAGAAAACCAATAAATTTTTGCATGCAAAAGTAAAATGGCACCAAAAACGAAAATACAGGTTTTAAAGATAAAAAAAACGAAAGTAATATAATTATAACTTAAATATAAATAAACTAGCTGCGTTACGATAATTCCAAATACATTGAAAAGAAAACAGAAGCATGACACAATACTTGACTCAAAACAGAAAAATAACAAAATTTATATTCATAATGTCAGTCTTACTAAGGGGTATCGTGTTACCGGTCAACTGCTGTAACATTGCCTACGTGCTCAACATAGCCTACATTCTAAAAAGTTAAATTATTGCCGCTGAGAAATGTTTTTGCTTTGTTTGGTATTACTAAAAGCAAGTCGGCTATCTATATAGCAAAAAAACATTTCCCAGCGGCAATAATTCAACTTTTTTGAATGTAGGCAATGTTGAGCACGTAGGCAATGTTACAGCAGTTGACGGTACCAGTTTCTAGGTTGTAGAGTTTAGACAGTCGCTCCATGTAAAACACTAATATTCAGCTGAATCCGGTAAGACTGGAAGCTGACCCCAATATAGTTGGTTGGTTGTTGGTT
This sequence comes from Charanyca ferruginea, assembly GCA_947361185.1. Taxonomy (NCBI): domain Eukaryota; kingdom Metazoa; phylum Arthropoda; class Insecta; order Lepidoptera; family Noctuidae; genus Charanyca; species Charanyca ferruginea. The sequence continues at coordinate 27,375,405 of OX376061.1, read as the reverse complement.
GGGCTGGTTTGAGGATATACCTAGTATTTAAATAAAATGTCATTTGAACAGCATTTTCGTCACCTTCTGTTTCAAAACTGTTGACTTAAATTGCGTTGTTCTCATTAAATAATGTCTTGTTCACTCTTTTTTGTAAGGGTAGGTACTATCTTTATTATTTAATAAAATTATGGATGGGCATAATGGTAGACTAAGACCTATTTTCACCATACCATCCTAGTTAGTTTAATCGTCTATTAAAGTTAACGGGACATTAAGCGTAGCGAGTCTGTGGATCACTTGTTACTCTTAATGTCCAGTTAATGAAGCGCTAATTCATGTTTATCCACCGCACTCAGAGACGTCACTTAATAATAATGAATCATTAACTTTAATTGATAAACATAACTTGGCTTCTCAGTTTGTCATATTTTTGACTGACAGCGTTCCAATTTAACTTGGTCGATTCAAGTTAATGATTCATTATTATTAAGTGACGTCTCTGAGTGCGACAGTAAATGTCTCATTACATTTAATTGTTGCCGCTCTGGACGTCCGTTAACTTACTAGAACGGACGTTTAGTCAGTTGAATATAGAAAACTTTTATCCTTATAGTAAATAGTACACTTGTTTACTTATCCATCATCATCATTTCAAATGACCATGCCAGATCCTGCCCCACCCATGTACAGAAAAAGTAACACATGTACAGAAAAAGTAAATTGATGAAAATAATTGTAGTGAATATAGAACCTTTCTATACTAAATTGTTTTTCTTTAGAACTTGCGGATTACGAAACACCTACCCACAAAATACAAACTCATTTTACCTAAAATACAATTTAACCTATAATCAATGTCATTATTGTTTTTAGATTTAAACGGAAACCGCAAGTTCTACAGTCACTAAGACTAATGTTTAGTTATCAGCAATAAATAAACAGTAAGATGCTACATATTGCACATGAGTTTTATTGAGTGGGGCAAAATTCTATACAGTTTCTGGCGCTGTCCTTTCTTTTCGTAATATTCCGACAGCCATGCAGATGAAGCCATGGGCAGAGGCTAGTTAAGAATAATATATTATGATCCTTGGCTTTATGAAGTATCTTAATTAGACTTACTAAGAATTAATTAAAACACCGATAACAACATGAATGTTTAATTTTCTTCACTTTACATTTGTTTTCAGTTATTGAAAACGAAAACAAGTAAAACAAATTTAATTAAATACAAACATTTCTTTTTAATTTCAAGTCGGATGCTCATCTCACGTTCAATTCACCTGAATTCACTGCAGGAGAATTTTACAGAATGGCAATGCATATGTTAAAATATACAGATAAAAAGTAAGTAGAATTCTAATAACAAGCACAACTATATGATTTACTCGTTTTAATTACATAAATCTTGTAACAAATATTCATGCTAGCAATCATTACTTTCTTTCCAAGGAGCCAGGTTGATTTTTCCGATTTTGGATGAACTGCATTTTGTCAAGCGATTCCTGTAATTACAACATAATATTGTATAAAATCATCAATGTAATTTTTACAAACTTACCTTTTACTGTGTTTTCATCCGCGCGAGGTTAGAAGACAACAAAAATAACGTTTAAATTATTATAATTATTTATTTTATTATCACCAATTGGAGTATTTAGTGGAATTATGTGGACTAAATTTTCATGGCTCTCAATATACATATAATATACAATAAAAATATATGTCGGAGACGGTTTATTAATCACAATTGTGGGTGTTAACTAAATTTGTTATGATTTGTGTTTCTTATTGTTAATTTATGTGATTTACCATCAATTATTGTCTATTCATTCGAAACATGACTTATTGTGTATGCACACTGATTTTGAGGTTACTTTATTTCGATAATTTATTGTTATCGATGGTTTTATTCAAAACAATTGTTGACACGTTATTTTGAATGTAATACGAATTACTTTATGAAATCACTATTGTTTATTCATGACAATTATTATTGTGTTATTTGATTACTTTATAATGAGATCTTATTAGATTTAGCATATTTTAGTGTTTTGTATCAAGTAAACGCGTGACGCACTTCCGTGCGCCAGTGGACAGACTTGTATGGAGACGTTGCAAGGTGGGGGCATCGTCTTATAAAAGAGCGTGCACTCCGTAAGTATGGCAGTCGATCCTCGGATTCGACTCAGTAAAGAGTTCCTGCTCCCGACAATACTGTCGATTTACCTGGTACAGCGCTGCTTTATATTCACATTGCTGTATAGGCTTGCTGCTAGCGAGCGATACACTTTGGATTTGGGTGGTTTATGCTACTGTACGAACTATAAACCTTAAGGGTTTGTTTGTTTATCATTGGGTGGCTTAGGCTGCTGTACGAACTGTAAACCTTAAGGGTTTTATCGTTTATCATTGGGTGGCTTAGGCTGCTGTACGAACTGTAAACCTTAGAGGGTTTGTTCGGTTATCACGCATAATCATTGGGTGGCTTGGCCACTGTACGAACTGTGGGACCTTAATGGTCTGTTCGATTAACTGTATTGTTGCTGTACCTTTAACTTACTTTATTCTTGTTACTAATTACTATTTGTATTGTGTTTTCTTTGTGTAATGTTTAATTGTTTTTACGGGTCTTGTTTATCCCTAATGGGATAATGGTAACGCCCATACTCCTGACGATGTACTACTATACCGCTCAGCAATCCTCCTCGCTCACTGATGATCCTACATCTATAATAATTATAAACTTATTTATTTTTAGTTTTTCTGTAACTCACTTAGATGATATAGTGTAGAAGGCATGTGGTTGTATCTCTGTCACACTGTCACCGACTGTACATAGCATGCCCGCTATTGTGACCTTTCGTATCGCTTTTAGTTGTTCTGCAAAGAAATAAAAAGATGAAACGACGCTGGACGATGTAGTTAAAACTTTATCCTATGGACACATTATGATAATGACTGTCACTGTTTCTTCAGCATAATATTATAACGTCTCAATTTCAGCATATTTATTCTAATCATCGTCTATCATATCAGCCGCGGTATGTCCACTGCTAGATATAGGCCTCCTCTATAGATTTCCAAAAGTACCGATTGGAAGCGGCTGTATGCAGCACGATCCAGTCCAGTCCTTAACCAGGTTGTCGGTCCACTTTGTGGGTGGACATTCTACGCTGCGCTTGCCGGTGCGTGGTCCTCATTCAAGAACTTAGCAGCTTCATTGGTCATAGTTCTGCTTGTTATGTGCCCTGTCCACTACCACTTCAACTAGCTGATTCGCTGGGCTATGTCGGTAACTTTGATTCATCTATGGATCTCCTCCCTTTGAGACTTTTGTCTCTAGAGAGACTTGTCCCTTTGTGAAATCTCCTTACTCTTTGATCGAATCAAAGCATAGCCCTCTCTATAGCTCGGTGGGCTATATTTATTATACCTATCGTCATACTAATGAGTTGAATAAAAGAAAATGATGTACCGTGCCGACTTTACATAAATAGAAATAAAACTGAAAAAGGTAATAATCTAAGTTTAAGCATTCGATTAAAAAATGACACTCTCGTTTCTCATAATACTCTTGTAGTCCGGGTTTGACATCAAAAATCAGATTAAATTTTTGTCAAACATCGGTAATCACTTCATAAATCAACTTACCCTCAGTAAACGCATGTGGTCTACTTGGGCTTTCAAACCAGTGTCCATTAGAGACAATGGAACGTCTTAATTGTTCAATCATCAGGCAGTACATAGTTTCCGGAACCCTACCACCTTCCACAAGATTCTCTGCCCATAGCGCTCCCATCAATTCTACGTCTTCTACACATTTGTAGTTTTGCATCAAGCGGTATAAGCGCTGAAAGTAAATAGATGTTTTCAAGATTGTTGTTCAAGATTGTTTTCATTATTGTTACAAAAAAAGTTCAGGATAAATTACACTTTCTCTACAGGTTATCACATATAAAAAACATGTAACTGTTTGTTTATTCATCAAACATGACAAAAAGCGGTCGTGACAATTTGTTATCGGAATAATTATGAAAGGCAGATTCAAATGATATTGGACGACTAAGAAAATGAAACGGATTTACTTCGTGCTACAAGAAAAGTCTTTATGCTTTTATAACATTTTGGCAAAAATAAAATGTATATTAATATTATTATGTATTCCGTACCTCTGGACTAAAACAATATTTTAAGTCAGAAAAGCTTTTGTACGACCTTTTAGTGCAAAATTCTTTGTACTTTATGTAAGGTTGGAATCCAAGGAATCTCCCTTTATGCAAATCGCTTGTTGTCAAATCTATAGACAAAAGTACGCCACCCAGGCCTCTATCAGCCACCTGTAACATTAATAAATAACATGAAAAACTATTAAATAAAAAACATAGCATTTTTATCGTCAGGCTGTAACACTGCCGCGATGCTCTGGATGTAAAGCTAAATTGTGTGCAACGCTTGAACACAATACATATTTAGAACTTTGCCATCCCGTCTTGCAAAATTTTGCAAACAAAAGCGTTACAATGTCGGAAGTTATATATCTAACTATGTATATATTAGGTAGAGCATGGTAGATAGAGCAAGATACCTATTCTGGGAAAGAGAAACATAGGAAAACGACCAGCCAGATGGGCCGATGAAAGCAGAGTTCATGCCGGTATAGTTTGAACCAGGATGACCAGTGATAGAACCTTGTGGAAACAAGTTGGAGAGGCACTGCAGTGGGCAAACACATGCTGAAGAAGAAGAAGAAGAAGATATCGATCTCTATGGCTGGCCTGGCAGGTGGGATTTGAAAATACTTTTTTTAAATTATGTAAGGTATTAGCTTTGCTTCCTTTTGCTTGTAACCCCAATACGATTATAAGAGCTATGTAGGTAATATGTTACTTCCGGGTACTTACGTCATAATCAATAATGTAGTCAAGTTTGCCTCCCGGCTGTCTGAAACTGCCTTGAATAATTTGTATTAAGTTATCGTCATTAACTAAATACCCTGTTCGAGCAGTAACGTTGACCATAGGAAATGTTCTAAGGAAATATCCGTCTTTGTCGTACAATCTGAAATGAGATCGGTTAAAATAAAACAAGTCATTAATTTTTTTATAGCAGGCAATAGTTTCCAAATGGTCGATGATTGTATAATTGTTAATACAAAATTATCTTTTTTCACTCTAATAAGTAAATATTGGTTATTTCTCCCAAAAAACTATACAAACTTCATGGTAGTCTCCTGTATGGTGTGGAACCATCTGTTCATATAAACGTATTCATCTGACATTTGTGGTGGAACATTTTCATCATACAAGTCCCTGAATCCTCCGTCGCAGGATATGATGCCGTCTCTGATCAGGTTTGATCTGCCTGAGAAAATTAAAATGATGCGGTGTAGCACCAATATAATATGAAATGTCCGACCTCTTCGATTCACTACTGTTCCGATATATTGATCGACGTAAAGCGTTATTTTGTTGTAACTCGGCATTACAATGAAATAATTTAAAATGTGACTCCTACCTAATAAAATCGGCAGCAGCTCGTAAAATAATATCTGATTGTGTATCGCAATGTTAATATCTCGAGCAGTGAAGAAAAGACGTTCATCATCCCAGGAGGGGTTCAGTTTGAACAGTTCCTCTGCTATTACATTGTGTTGTCTGTATAACATTATGACGAGAAGAGTCGGGCCGATGAGGATGTTGGAGTCTGCAAAAGCACATTAATTATTAACATGAATGTAATGAAGGTGGAAATGCTCGAGGCCGTGCGAATTGGACATGGTTAAGCTACAAAGTCAAAGTCAAAGTCAAATCATTTATTTCAATTAGACCATTATAAGGCACTTTTGAACGTCAAATGAGAAAAAAAAATTGATTCTAGGTGCCCATTCCAAAAGGTAGTTTTGTTTGGAGAAAAATGGGCAAGAAACTCCATACTTACTCTTTTAAAAACGATGTTAACAATATTTGCATTTACAGGAATTATATAATTATACGTGAATACGATGTATCTTGCATAAAAACACTAGGTATTTGAAAGTGTGTACAAAGTATCACAGATTAAGGAATGACAGACTAAGTAATATGTACATAGATACACAGTGTTCACATATTATTACAATTAATGTTGAAACAGTAGACGACCACTCCTTATATTTTAACAAACAATGAATCAGTATGTGAGCCTGAGCAGTGTATAAAAAAAGAGTCAAATATATATATGTACATATTTATACTAAGTATGAAATTAGGTATTTTAAATAAGCAATCGGTTCGATTTTGTCTAGACTGTCGATCGTCCTATGGAGCTAGACCAGCATGTTTCCAAGCATTCTTATCTTGAATATAGTCCTCTAGATTATAATAAGCTTTTTTACAGAGTGTACTTTTAATAAATGATTTAAATTTTGTTTCACTTAGTTGTAATATATCACTAGGAATTTTGTTGTAGCACTTAACACAGCACCCCATAAAAGATGTATGGACTTTAGACAATCTAAAATATGGTTGAGCTATTTTGTCCTTGTTTCTAGTATAAAAGTCATGTCTATCACTTACTTTATTAAACATATGTAAGTTTTTTCTTACATACATAATATTTTCATAAATAAATTGGCAAGGCACTGTCATTATATTAATATTTTTAAATAGTTCCCTAAGAGATTCGCGGCGACGTAGATTATAAATGGCTCTGACAGCTCTTTTTTGTAAAATAAAAACGGATTCAATGTCAGCAGCCCGACCCCACAGTAAAATACCATACGACATAATGCTGTGAAAGTAGCCAAAATAGACCAAACGCGCAGTTTCTACATCTGTTAACTGTCTTATCTTTCTAACAGCATAAGCCGCGGATGAGGTCCCCATTGTAATTTCTCGTCTAGCGTGATTCCTAGGAAAACCGTTTGACTAGTAAATTCCAGTTTCTCTCCATTAAGTATCATGTCACATTTACTATTCATAACATTTGGTAAAATGAATCGAATACATTTGGTTTTTTTTTCATTAAGTACCAAATTGTTTACCGTAAACCAATTTTGAACCTGAAGAATAGCGTCATTTACGTCGTCTAGATTTTGTGACCGTCTGTTTATTTTAAAAATCAATGATGTGTCATCGGCAAATAACACCATTTTTGGTTGATTTTGAAACAATTGGGGTAAATCATTTATATAAACTAAGAATAGAAATGGACCCAATATTGAACCTTGAGGAACGCCCATAGTCGTTTCAGACCCCTACGTTCGACCCCCTCGTAAAGCACGTAAAACCGTTAGTTCTGCCTGTCATTCGTAGTCATTATCTTTGGCAGTCATTATACGAAGCCAGAAAGTGACCAGTACCAAGGGATACCTAGGGTTATTGTGTTATCCAGAATCTGGGTTATGAGACAGTCGCTCCATATGAAATACTGGTATTCACCTGCATGCGTCTGATTAGACTAGAAGCCAACCCCAACATAGTTGGGAAAAGGCGAGGCAAATGATGAAATTGACACTATATTATTTAATAACATTTAAATGAGGAACTTACGAAATTTGTTGCAATGTGTTTCCCTAGGAGCTTGGTTCAAAACGCAGAAGATTGAATCGGGATCTCCCGGTGGCAATAACAAACCGTTCACTTCTTCTATTTTTAGCAACCCGTTCTTAAATGTTCTAAGTTGATCAATATTGCCTGGCGCTGGGTTATAAATATTAGATAAATCGAACATTGGAGTTTGAAATACCATCTAAAACAGAAGAAGACAATAGGTTTTATTAATTTTGAGTTTTTGTCCACAATTCATCTAGCGTTTTCTTTTAAATAGTTGTAGAACAATACAAATGTGTCTGGAATAAGGTCAATGTCACAAGGCATGCTTACCCTGGCGAATTCAGTGCCATTATCCAGACATCCATGTGTCTGGTAGGTCTGAGGTTTGGTATGGTTCATGCAGCTTATGCCAGAAAATCTGTGAACAGGATCGTCTCCTGGGACTTTGATCGGTGCACATCTGTCGTCATTTTTGCCTTCTGGCGTGCAGCATGTCTTTATGTTTATTAAATAATCAACTGAAATTAGAAAAAAATATATATTTGTCGGAGACGGTTTATTAATCACAATTGTGGGTGTTAACTAAATTTGTTATGATTTGTGATATGAATTTTGTGATATAAATTCGAAACATGATTTATTGTGTCTGCACACTGATTTGTGGTTAGGTACTTTATTTCGATAATTATTATCGATGGTTTTATTCAAAACAATTGTTGACACGTTACTTTGATTGTAAAACGTATTACTTTATGAAATTACTATTGTTTATTCATGACAATTATTATTGTGTTATTTGATTACTTTATAATGAGATCTAATTAGATTTATCACATTTTAGTGTTTCGTATCAAGTAAACGCGTGACGCACTTCCGTGGGCCAATGGACTCCGTGTGGAATGGTGGTGGAGTCCGCCTTTGTACGTTTGTGCATGAAGTGTAAATAAATAATTAAATAAATGGACAGATTTGTATGGAGAGGTTGCAAGGTGGGGGGCATTGTCTTATAAAAGAGCGTGCACTCCGTAAGTATAGTAGTCGATCCCCGGATTCGACTCGGTAAAGAATTCCTGCTCCCGACAATACTGTCGGTTTACCTGGTACAGCGCTGCTGTATATTCACATAGCTGTATAGGCTTGCTGCTAGCGAGCGATACACTTTGTATTTGGGTGGCTTATGCTACTGTACGAACTATAAACCTTAAGGGTTGGTTCGGTTATCACGCATAATCATTGGGTGGCTTGGCCACTGTACGAACTGTGGGACCTTAATGGTCTGTTCGATTAACTGTATTGTTGCTGTACCTTTAACTTACTTTATTCTTGTTACTAATTACCATTTGTATTGTTTTCTTTATGTAATGTTTAATTGTTTTTACAGGTCTTGTTTATCCCTAATGGGATAATGGGAACGCCCATACTCCTGACGATGTACTACTATACCGCTCGGCACTCCTCCTCGCTCACTGATGATCCTACATATTTATTATTTTAGCCTGTATTGTCCTGCTGCAAAAGGGCAAAGGCCTTCCTTTTTCCTTTTTAATCTTCTGGGCCAAGTCTGCCGTGTGTAACTCTTTCACTAAATTTAATAAATCGGGGTTCTAAGACTGGTTAACAAATTTGCTCAAAGAAGGTACGCAAGGTATGTACGGAAAGTAATCAATTAAGTTCTCACTCAATTGTCCGGGTAGCTTTTGCGGCCCAAAGTTGACTCGCCAGAAACGTCCGGGCTCCTATATTCGCTGAAAATTTTTGCATTGACTTGTTTACTTTACAGTGTTTTTTACCGTGGTATTTTAGGAAAGCTTTTAAAAGCTTATACTAGATGATTCTGTATTAAATAATTTTAAATAACGCGTCTATCACTTAGGCGCGTTTACGGATTATTTTAACTTGAAGTGTTAAGTTGATGATTTTAATTACTCTTAATTTCTAAATACATATTCCTTACTGTCGCGTCTCAGTTTTTTGATTACCATACAACCAGATACTGACCTGAAAATTACAAAAATCTTAAGAATATTTAACCTTGACCTTACATAAAGCCATCCCTTTTGACCCAGCAACTCAAACTAAAAGACGTAAAGACATTGTTGCTCACTCCCCAGGAGTGCGATCAGTTTTTGCCAGACGCCAATATGTCACACAGTCGGCATACATATACAATAAAATAAACTTCCAACTACAGACATGCCCCTTTTCGACTTTAGTTAAATGGCTAAACACCTTAACTTATGATGCATCTGAAGAAATTCTGGTTAGAATAGGCTAAACATACATACATACATACCCACACACACAAACACACTCTCACATATATACACACACGCACACACACACTGACAGACATACATTCGCCCACAAACAAACACACATTCATGCACGCACACGCGCACTCGCACACACAAATACACCAACCCGTGCAGTTCCACACGTGTACCACATTTTTAATTTTAGTTTATTAATTTCTTTTTATTTTTCTTGTTTTCTTTTGTAAGGGGAGAAGCGAGACAGCCTCAACACAAGTACTTATGTTACTTACTGGAGCTGCCTCAATTTATGCTGTAAATGCAATGTTAATGATAATAAAAAAAACATTTTATTTTTATTATTTATTATTTTGCCTAAGTTGTGTTATTTTGAGGAATTAAAATTACCTAAGTAGAAGCCAGCAAAAAAAAAAGATTGAGATGGCCTTGATTTTATATGTAAAGGATTGGTATCCATTAATTTTACTTACAAATATCTTGGATGGAGTTGATGTCACCAGTACTAAACAACAAGAAGTATGTAACCAGTTGGGTAACTCTCAAGTCTGATGCTTTGCCAGAACTTAAAAGTTCAGTTCGTAATCTTCTTGCTAACTCTAGGTCACCTCCATCAGCAGCTTTTCTAGGTTTATAATCTGAGAATCATCATTTAAATATAATTGAAATAGAAAATACAATCATAAGTTTGTCGCTGTATAATGATGATTTGTTGTGATAATCATCATCATCATCATTTCAGCCCAAAGACGGCCACTGCTGGACATAGGCCTCCCCCAAGTGTCGCCACATGGACCGGTCCCGTGCTATTTGCATCCAGCGGATTCCCGTAACCTTGACCCTGGCTTTGCCGCTTGGTTGGCTTGCCTTGCCTTGGCCTTGTCCGGTTTTGCTTGTCCCCGTAGTGATAATGCTGTTTCTCAAAAATGGTGACTGTACTTACTTGGTTCAAAATCAGCTGGAAACAGCCTAACGGTAGGAGTGCGGTGAGTACCTCTGCTGGGATACTTAAGATTGTAGCATGAACCGTCAATACGTTGCCATTCTTCTGGGTCACAGGGTTCTACTTCAATTGTACAGATCCTAGTAGCACAAAGTTAAATAAGTTGTAGAAAACTTAAAGTAATATGGATGGAGTTAGTGACATGGTATGTGAATAAAATAAAAAATAACAAGAAACGATCCTGATTTTGTAGAGAGGTATAAATAAAACCGACCTAGCAAGTCGTTCTTGCACAATCAGGAATCCGAACCAAACTTCATAATTTACCAATCTAATAAACTGGTCTGTCGTATTAAATTACAGTATTACAACCTGGCTCCTGAAGTATACGTGTAGGTAACTAGCACAGTGTCAAGTGTCAACATCTGACTCTTTTTCCAGTTGTTGGGGTTAGCGTCCAATCTAACCAGGTGCAGCTGAATACTAGTATTTTACATGGAGCGACTACCAATCTCCCACAACCCAGGTACTGGGTAACACATTACCCCTTGGTCAGACTTTCTGACTTCTGACTACCCATCACGACATGTCAAAAAGCCACGAAAGCCTGCTGGAACATGGCTTTACGTGCTTTTAATGGGACGAAGGGGCCTCGGTTTAAAATGGATAGTCACCTATTCACAGATCGACCGCGTCAAGCATATACCCATGACCCACGATCCGAAACCCAAATGACATAGTGTCAAGGAAAAAAATAATCGGCACTGTAGAGTATGAGCTATTTAAGTTGTTGCAATAAACATGCATTTTTATTTCTTTATTTTATTATGTAATTTTTTTATATGGGACAAGCCCGCCACACTATTCCCTAACCACTGTAACTCCTGTAAGCCAGAATCAACAGTGGCGACCACCAGAAAAACGCCAGAGCAATGAAGCTCGACGAGTCCCAGAGAAACGATTCAACTGTCTTGAATCCCGCAACGAAATTAATCAGAAAAGAACAGCGGAGGAGTAAGAAAAACATATTTTCCACTTCCCTCCAAATCAAGCAGGAGACAGAACAGAACTGGGCCAATAGGCACAAAGGGACGTTTACAACTGGGAGAAACCCAGTTGCTAAGCACCACGGATTATAATTGACATAATTAATGGGCCCTAAAAGTATGTATATATATTATTACTAGCTGACCCGACAGACGTTGTCCTGTCCCTATTTACCTACTTACCTGCCTATTTACCTATACCTACCCTACACCTACACTACACCTACCCTACACCTACCATACACCTACCCTACACCTACCCTACACCTACCCTACACCTACCCTACACCTACCCTACACCTACCCTACCCGACACCTACCCTACACCTACCCTACACCTACCCTACACCTACCCTACACCTACCCTACACCTACCCTACACCTACCCTACACCTACCCTACACCTACCCTACACCTACCCTACACCTACCCTACACCTACCCTACACCTACCCTACACCTACCCTACACCTACCCTACACCTACCCTACACCTACCCTACACCTACCCTACACCTACCCTACACCTACCCTATCTTTCGAGTTGGATCAAACTGCACACGGTGTACAAATTTCATTAAAATGGGTTCAGTAGTTTAGGAGTCCATCGCGGACAAACATCGTGACAGGAGATTTATATATATTAGAAGACTAGCTGACCCGACAGACGTTGTCCTGTCCCTATCTACCTACTTACCTGCCTATTTACCTATACCTACCCTACACCTACATCTACCCTACACCTACCCTACACCTACCCTACACCTACCCTACACCTACCCTACACCTACCCTACACCTACCCTACACCTACCCTACACCTACCCTACACCTACCCTACACCTACCCTACACCTACCCTACACCTACCCTACACCTACCCTACACCTACCCTACACCTACCCTACACCTACCCTACACCTACCCTACACCTACCCTACACCTACCCTACACCTACCCTACACCTACCCTACACCTACCCTACACCTACCCTACACCTACCCTACACCTACCCTACACCTACCCTACACCTACCCTACACCTACCCTACACCTACCCTACACCTATCCTACACCTACCCTACACCTACCCTACACCTACCCTACACCTACCCTACACCTACCCTACACCTACCCTACCCTACACCTACCCTACACCTACCCTACACCTACCCTACACCTACCCTACACCTACCCTACACCTACCCTACACCTACCCTACACCTACCCTACACCTACCCTACACCTACCCTACACCTACCCTACACCTACCCTACATCTACCCTACACCTACCCTACACCTACCCTACACCTACCCTACACCTACCCTACATCTACCCTACACCTACCCTACACCTACCCTACACCTACCCTACACCTACCCTACACCTACCCTACACCTACCCTACACCTACCCTACACCTACCCTACACCTACCCTACACCTACCCTACACCTACCCTACACCTACCCTACACCTACCCTACACCTACCCTACACCTACCCTACATCTACCCTACACCTACCCTACACCTACCCTACACCTACCCTACACCTACCCTACACCTACCCTACACCTACCCTACACCTACCCTACACCTACCCTACACCTACCCTACACCTACCCTATCTTTCAAGTTGGATCAAACTGCACACGGTGTACAAATTTCATTAAAATCGCTTCAGTAGTTTAGGAGTCCATCGCGGACAAACATCGTGACAGGAGATTTATATATATTAGATATTAGATTTATATATATCAGATGATAATTATTATGTAATTTAGTAAAGTAAGCAAGCAACAAATAGGAAACTATAATTTGATGTCTTGAAATCTCATTATCTTGAAAAACATTTTTTTTCCTCCACCCGTAATTCGATGATTCTTTTATTTCTTGATTACCCTATGGTGCGAGGTGTTGTTGGATAGGTCTTTTAGAAATATGAAGGATTTGTAGAACAGTTAATTAAAAAATAAAATTATTATAATTTATGATTAATGTATTAAATTAAAATCTAATAATATTACTTTAAATTAAAAAAATAATTAGATTTTGATAAATGTTTTAAATAATATTTATTATTCAATGACGTCGAAAGCGAGAATCGCATCAGTGGCGCCAGTTTATTTATTTATTTATACTTCATGCACAAAGGTACAAAGGCGGACTTAATGCCTTAGGCATTCTCAAGAGATAACATGGCAGGTGCATATGAAAAAAAAAAAAGATATAAACTTACGAATATATAAACTACACATACATAATTTAATATTTGGTATATAACATACCTATATAAAATATATACACTTCTAGACACATCTATTGGCCCACCTTGTATTTTCAGTTTCGTTTGGTCCTAGCTAAAATTTTATATTAGGTCGAGCAAAAAGTTTTTATGCAGTTTTGAACCTGGCACATTCACAATTTCATTCAATAGTCTTTTTTTGAATTTCGAACACAGAATTTAAAGAAACAAAAGACAATTTGGAGCCTGTTTGTTGATATCAAACAATCGAATACTAAGAAAACTTGGTTTTATTGGTTTACTTGGATTTAATTCTTGAAAAAGTGATTGTTTGATCTTAGCATTTGTCTCGAATTTTTCCTGTTTATTATGTCTTTTGTGTGTTCCAGTAGGTAAGTATAATAATGGTGACTTCAATGATACACTGGACTTGATGAAATCTATTATAATTATTTGTTACCAGTTTTATAAAAATAGGTATACAGCCTTGGTGGCAAATCCAACGAAATAAAATAGAATAACGACTGGTTGTGGGCGCGCTCCGTTGCAAAGTAAAGATGGAGGCGGGAAGCGTCGCGTAGTGATGCCCATGCGCTGCTCGGTGGTATAGTGATGTGTATGAGGTTCGGGCGTGGACATCCTCCCGCGCCTTGAAAACTTCTGTTTCAATATCTTCTTAGTCGTTTAATAGTGGGCAGATGCGGTTGACAGCTCTGCGCACGATTCCCTTACTCGTTCTAATGTCGGCCACTCGGCATGCGCCATCCGACCCAGGGAAAACAGCCTCAATCCGTCCCAGAGGCCAATTTAATGGAGGCGTAGTCTCCTGCTTAATAAGAACCAGCTGACCAGGTGACAAGTCCGGGTGGCGCTTCCGCCATTTTGTGCGCTGCTGTAGCTCGCAGACGTACTCGTGGCTCCATCGACGCCAGAAGTGCTGTCTGGCGTGTTCAATCCTAGCGTATCTGTGCAGGCAGCTGGCTTTGGCTTCCTGCAGATCCGGCGCTGGCAGCGATGTCATCGTCCTTCCAATAAGGAAGTGCCCTGGAGTAAGAGGGGACAGATCGTGAGGGTTGGAAGATAGAGGGGAAAGGGGCCGTGAGTTCAGTATAGCTTCTATTTGAGCGATCAGAGTTGTGAGCTCTTCAAAGGTGAAATGGGAATCACCCACGGCCCTTTTTCAAGTGATACTTGGCAGACTTAACAGCTGCCTCATGCAGACCACCAAAGTTTGGAGAGTATGCAGGTAGAAATTTAAATTGTATGCCTTCCTCTACAAAAGGCTCTGACACGAAGTTGGAATTAGATTTAATAAATACTCCTAACTCGCGACTGGCACCGACAAAGTTTGTCCCATTGTCGCACCAGATTTCAAGGGGCTTACCCCGTCTACTTATAAAACGGCGTAAAGCCAGAATAAAAGCCTCAGTGCTGAGACCACTTACTACTTCTAAGTGTACAGCTTTGGTCTTAAAACATACAAAAACACAAAAATAACATTTAACTAGCTTAGAACCGCGGCCTTTTCTATCACTATATAAAAACGGCCCAGCAAAATCAGTGCCAGTGACTTCAAAGGGATAACCGGGCGTTAACCTAGGGGATGGTAAGTTACCCATGATTTGTTTGGCAACTACTCCTCTCATGCGAGTGCACAGAATGCATTTTCTAAAAACTTGCCGAGCTAGAGCTCTGCCCCTTAACGGCCAATACTTTTCGCGAATTAGTGAGAGGAGAAGTTGTGGCCCTGCATGCATATGTATTACGTGGTAGTAGTTGAACAACAAATATGCTAAGTGATGATTAGAATCGATGAGAGCAGGGTGCTTCTTATCATAGTTAAATTGCGAGTTTTCTAATCTGCCCCCGACCCTCACTAATCCATCATCATCTATGAATGGGCTTAAGCTTAAAAGAGGGGCTAGTTTACATTGCCTTTCGAAATTCGGGAAGCTTTCTTGTTGAGAAATATAAACAAACTTCTTCTCTGCCCATGCTAATTCTTCTACAGTTAACAATTGCTTGTTTTGATTTTTAATGTTCTTAATATTATTATAAAAACGAAACACATATGCAACAATGCGTCTCAACTTGCTGAAACTGGAATAATTCTTAGTGTCAATCACAACAATAGGAGATTGTGACGTGTTGACCTTCGTAGTATTTACCCGTACCTCAGGCAAGGTTGCATAAGTAAAATTAGTATTTTGACTTGGCCAATGCTCCTCCCCGTCATGAATGAATGTAGGTCCCTGCCACCACAATGACAATGATGGAACTTCGTGTGGGAAAACACCACGAGAGGCTATATCAGCCGGGTTCTGTGAAGTAGGGACATACATCCACTTACTGTCATGACAGAGTTCATTAACAGCTACTACACGGTTTGCTACAAAAGTTTGCAGTTTATGTGAAGGTGTGCACAACCAACCCAATACGATTTTGGAATCGGACCAAAATGATTTCCTAGAAATTTCACAACGTAGTGATTTACATATTTTGTCACATAAGCGTGCAACTAGAAGTGCACCACAAAGTTCTAATCTGGGTATGGTTGCAGTTTTCAGTGGTGCCACCCTAGCTCTTGCTGACAAAAGACGAACTGTACAGTTGCCTATAGCATCAGTTGACCTCACATAAACACACCCAGAATATGCCTTCATACTGGCATCCGAAAATGAATGTAACTCTATTGTTACAGGATTAGCACAACAAACATTACGAGGTATATCGATAGTCTGTAAGTTATGTACATTATCAATAAATTTTCTCCACAGTTTATTGATATCAGTAGGTATCTCATCATCCCAGCCTAGTTTCAGAGACCATAGCATTTGTAGAATAATTTTGCAGACAATTGTACAACAGTTGAGCAAACCCAAAGGATCAAACAGGCTAGAAGTCAGGGATAGAATGGAACGTTTAGAAAATGGAGTGTCATTGTTACAGTCATACAGTTTAGAAGATACCATTAAAATTTGATCAGTGTTAGGATTCCATTCTATTCCAAGGGCATGGCTTGGGGATGATATAATTTTGAAGTTTTCTTGCTCAGAGTCACTTGCACTTGAAATAGAGGTTAGAAATTGACTGGAATTACTTTTAACTTTCCTTAGGTTAAAACAAGCTGAATCAAGTTTTGCGACAATCCGGTGATATATCTCTGAGAGTGTGGACTCGTCATTACATCCAGTAATAAGGTCATCGACATAGAAATCATGTGACATTATTTCCTTTATTTCCGGGTCATCACACTCCTGACTCAGCTGCATCAAACATCGCGTACTAAGAAAGGGAGCTGACGAGGTACCGTAGGTTACAGTGTTGAGTTGTAAATACCTCAACGACTCCTCTTCATTCTCGCGCCACAGAATCATTTGCAAGTACCTCTGAGATTCTTCAACCAGAATTTGACGGTACATTTTCTCAATATCGCCAGTAACTATGTAAGTGTGTTCACGAAACCTGATCAATATTGAGAAAATATCGTCTTGAACAGTGGGCCCTACCATAAGCAAGTCATTTAAAGAGAGACCTGACTCGGTTTTAGATGAAGCATTAAATACTACACGACATTTGGTTGTCTCACTCTGTTCCTTAAGAACAGGATGATGTGGCAATAGATTTACCATGTCAGGTCGCTCTACTACAGATAAATGACCTAGACTAGCATACTCATTAATGAAGTTTACATACTGTTCCTTTATGTCAGGTTGCCTTTTAAATCTTTTTTCTAGTGAATGAAAACAATGCTTTGCTCTAGCATAAGAGTTACCTAATAGTTCTGGATTATCCCTCAAAGGCAACGTGACACAAAATCTACCATCTTTTAGGCGGCGTGTATGATGCACGTAGTGTTCCTCGCAGGCACGTTCCTCCAACGTGAGCTTTGGTGTGTCTGGCAGCTCTTCCAGCTCCCAGAACTGCTTCAGTTGGTGTTGTATAGCTTGACTGAAATTACAGCGAATTTCCTTATTCGATACATAGTTAGGACACATAATAGGCCCTACTACCAACCAACCAAACTGGGAATTTTGTAGTACAGGTTTGTTAGCATCTCCCAATTTAATCTGGTTAGTAGGACAAATGACATCCCAAAAAATATCAGCTCCCAACAACAGATCTATTTGCGACGGGTTATAGAAAGTAGGATCTGCGAGTGTGATATTTTTGGGTATGTTTAATGTTGATACATCAACCTTAGAAGCAGGTAAACTACCAGTTATCTGTGGAATTACAAATGCTTTAATTTCCTTACTATAGGAATTAGTACGAGATTTAATAGATAGACTACAGCATTCTAGAGCTGCACATGTCATGTTATTGATGCCAGTTACAGATACAGAATTAATAGATTGGCCCTCAATACCTAACTTAGATTTTAGAGGTTCCGATATAAATGATGACTGGCTGCCGCAGTCCAATAGGCATCGGATCTCATGGCTTTGCTTATTGTTATATAATGTAACAATTGCCGTTGATAGTAGCACCTGGTTTTCTAAACAGGTGGATAGTGCGATTGGATTACTTACGCTATTAGTAATGTTAGAACTAGCTTTGCTCTCTACATTATTGGATGTAGACGAGTTAGCTTTGTGTAGTAATGAGTTATGCTTTCTTTTGCAGAATCTACATGGAGAAGAAGGACATTGATACGAAAAATGTCCACTACGTAGACAATTAGCACAAATCTTATGTTTAGAAACTTCTAAATTTCTATCATCAATTGACATACTATTGAATTTCTCACAATAATAGATTAAATGTTCCCCACCACAAATCAAACACGAGCGAAGCTTAGTTTTGTTTTGGTCTTGGTTACATGCAGCAGCGACAAACGTTTTTTGTGACTTCTCATTTGACCGAGATGGTTTACCATTAGACTTCACTGGCTTTTCATTTTTCTCTGTCTGTTTTTCACCGTGGCCTGCACCAACCATTTCCAAAACATCTGCTCTGCTTCTTAGAAACTCATAAAACTTATCTAGGGTGGGTTTTTCTGGCAGACTATTTCTATATTCCTCCCATTTGGTTGAAGTTACAACATCCAATTTTTGGCTAAATAGGAAAATAATCAATGTATCCCAATTGTCAGTTTTCTCATTTAAACTAGATAACGCTCGCAGGTGCTTTGATATGTGATCAATGAGAGCTCTGAGTGAAGTTTCAGATTTTTTCATAGTAGGTACATTCAACAGTGACACTAAATGATTGTGTATTAATTGCCGTGTATTATTGTAACGATCACATATCAATTTCCATGCAACCGCATAATTACTGGATGAAATCTCTAGAGATTCTATAACTGAGGCCGCTTGACCTGTTAAGGACACCTTTAAATATTGAAATTTATTGATTTCATTTAAGCCTGTATTTTTATGGATCAATGAATTGAATGTATCATGGAACTCAAGCCATTGGTTGTAATTTCCATCAAACACAGGCAGCTTTATTATAGGCAATCTAACACTACTGAAATTGTTATCACAACACTGAATTACTGGGTCCTTACCATTTTGGGAATTTAAACTTTCAAAAGTGTCTTGATAATTTTGCGCTTGTTTTTCTATTAATTCTTGCGCTAAACTAATTTGACTGTAGAAAATGCTTTCAGTTGAATCCCTATCAGAATTTGCTTCTTCAACGGAATCACAAATCTCTATTTTAGTTTGTATTGTGTCATAGTCATTGAATAACGATTCAATTTTCTTAAGTCTAAGTTTTAATTCTAAAAATTGTTGTTTTGACAAAACATCTTCATTTTGAAATTCGATTAGATAATTTTTAAAATTTGTCAATCTTCCCTTTATTGATCCCCTTTGACGCCTTAATTCTTTGAACTCCGTGTCAGACATGATGCAGAATGGAAGTATTTATTTGAAATGGCTTACGCTCACCAAGAACAGAAGTTATTAATATGGTTAATAAATACCTGATCTCGACTCAAACCTGATGACCAGACATGAGCCACCTGCAGACCGGCGTCAATTCACTTGATAGTATTGCCCAGTTAGTCCGGTACAATTTTATTGTCACCAACGAGCCACGCCGTGCCCCGGGGGAGAGGCAAGTGCGCGGGCGGGGGGACGAACGGTTCGTGCGGTACAGGCGTCGCTCGCCTCGTGCGCCGGTGGCCCGGTGCGCTCGCTAGGTATATACCTATACCTAGGTATTAGGTCGTTTGCGCTGGAATTGGTTACAAGATGCGGTTTTATTTTTGCAAAGCAAAGCTAGCGTGCGATGTAACACCGAAAACAATGCCCGTTTTATTATGATAATATGATGTATGATTTCTTGGCGGGAATTTAATATGCACGTGCAAAAGGCATCAAGGAATGCAAAGTTTGAATAGCTTTAAATATCAGTAGTAATACGAAGTAGGTACTTCTTACGGATAGGTAATTTATAACTAGAAACAAATAGAACTTAATTAGGTTATATGCAGTCGAAGCCGTTACCGTACCTTGTAGTCGATAGCGGTAGCCTTTCCGAGGCGACTTTAGCGACTCACATATATATTGACCCCACAACAGATCGGTAGCTAGACACCCGCGCAACACAGCCCGTAATAGCAATACACACAATGATCACACAAACAAAAGAAAATACCGGAAAGAGGAATTTACAAGAAGTAGGTATTAAAGTAGGAGATAATTTAAGGAAAGGAACGGGCACACCTTATTGAAGACGTCCGCGTGCTGCCAGGCCCTGGATTCCCTTCAGATTAGCTTCCACTTCGATTGGTTTCTGGAGATTTTCTTATTCTATGCTTCCCGCATAGAATTTACAGTCGTGTCACGGTCGCCATATTGTTTGATCTTAGCATTTGTCTCGAATTTTTCCTGTTTATTATGTCTTTTGTGTGTTCCAGTAGGTAAGTATAATAATGGTGACTTCAATGATACACTGGACTTGATGAAATCTATTATAATTATTTGTTACCAGTTTTATAAAAATAGGTATACAGCCTTGGTGGCAAATCCAACGAAATAAAATAGAATAACGACTGGTTGTGGGCGCGCTCCGTTGCAAAGTAAAGATGGAGGCGGGAAGCGTCGCGTAGTGATGCCCATGCGCTGCTCGGTGGTATAGTGATGTGTATGAGGTTCGGGCGTGGACAGTGATTGATATCTTTGGTTTTGCAACAAACATTACTTATTCTTAACATTAAGGTGAGGTTCTATCAATAATCTATGGATACTTCACCTGAAGTCGCCGCCCAAGCTGTGGCACTTATTCAGGCCGGACACACCCAAAGAAACGTGAGTGCTCAACTTAATTTAAGTCGATCTGCGGTCCGAAATGTTTATCGGAGGTACCTAGAGACTGGCGGCTTTGTTCGTCGCCAAGGAAGGCCACGATCTCGGGAACCAACTGAAAGGCAGGATCGATTCATCGTGACGACCAGCTTGAGAAATCGTCACCTTACCTCCATTGAGATACAAAACCAACTTCGCGACTTCCACGGAGTATCTGTGAGCGCTCGAACTGTTCGGAGAAGGTTAAAAGAACGCGATATGGTACCACACAAGCCAGCTAATGGGCCCAAACTAACGCGAGCCCACCGAACAGCGCGCCTTCATTTCGCACGCAGTCATTTAAATTGGACACAGCAAGATTGGAGCCGTGTACTCTTTTCTGATGAGTCTAAAATTGTGTTACATGGCAATGATGGAAGGAAGAAGGTCTACCGACGTAAGGGAGAGCGTTTCGCACAATGCTGCTTTGAACAGAGGGTTGCTTATGGCGGTGGTTCATGGACTGTCTGGGGCGGTATATCCGCGAGCGGCAAAACTCAACTTGAGGTTGTTGTACAGGACCACGGCTGCCAACATTAAATGCTGAAAGGTACATTCGTGAGTGCTTAGAACCTCACGTGATACCATACGCGGACTATGTGGGCCCAAATTTCCTTTTTAAGCATGATAATGCAAGAGCCCATGCGGCCGGCATCGTCAGGGAATATCTTCGGGATGTGAACATCACAGTTATGGACTGGCCAGCCAGAAGCCCAGACATAAACCCCATTGAGCACATGTGGGACGAGCTAAAAAGACGTGTTAGGGCTCGTCAGCCAGTTGCCCAGACGATGCAGGAGTTGAAAACTGCCATAGAAGAGGAATGGGAGATGATCCCTCAAAATTTCATAGAGCGGTTGATAAACTCTATGCCTAATCGTATGAGAGCTGTGGTAGATGCCCATGGAGGCAACAAGTGTTATTAAATTAAACCTTTATTTGATAAAACATGTTTTTTCTTCAAAAATCAATTGCCTTTAACAAGGCGCATATCCGACTTGTTAGGCGTAGCTCCATGTCGTATGGTATTCTGAATTCAAATTTAAAACAATACGATCGAAAAAGATGGTAAAATGTATCAGGTTTAAAACTGCATCAACAGTTTTTGTTCAATCTAGCAATCATATTTCGGTAGGGGCCATCGAAACCTAAACTCTAAAGTGGGCCAATAGATGTGTCCAGAAGTGTATAAACATATAGCGCGACATTTAAAAAATGTAAAATGTACAAGAACTGCGTAGGTAAGAACGTCATATAAAAACGTCATAACGATAAAGATAGTAGACGAGCGACTTACTCTGTATTATTCCTTTTTTTATAAATCTTCAGCTGAGTTTCATTCACAGGTTTACCAGAAAAGGTATCATAAAGGACGGCATTCAAACCTCCAACACAGAGACTGAATGTCAGTAGGATTTGCCGTTCAACCATCTTCCTTGTATGATACAGACTAAGTTACAAAAAACGCTGTAGGTCTATAAATAAATAAATAACGCATTAGCATCATGACTGTTAAGGGCATATCTATAGAGGTCAATTGACTCGTTCGATTCGATTTTCACGACACGTAATACAATGATGGTCATATTTAGAGGAACGCAAAAAAGGGACAAATATAAAATTAATAAATTACACCAAAATGAAAAAATACCTCGTGGCCCTTATTTTGTTTTGAGTAGTATATTTTACCAAACCTAATTCCACTACGTTTACTTTAATATGGTATCAGATCGTTATTTGAGCGTAATATCGTAGCGAGACTTGCAAATATGAGAGCATAAGTTTAATTATCATTTTCTAAAGGATAAAAGTTTAAAAAAGTTAATCATGTCGTCTTCAAAAATGAAACTCGAAATTGGAGTATTCAATGGAAGCAACTGGCCGACCTGGAAATATAAAGTGTTGTTGCTGGCGAGGAGAACAACAGACACATTAGAAGTGGTGCAAGGTACTCTAGCAAAGACAGCACATCCTGGTGAAGGAGCCAAATCGGAAACTCTTATTTAGTACAAGGTAGAATAATAATAATAATAATAATAATAATAACAGACCGGATATAACCCTTCAGGATAAACTAAATAAAATTACGTACCTAATAGATATTGCAGTTCCCAACACACATAACATACAGAAGACAATAACTGAAAAAATTAGTAAATATGCCGAACTGAAAGAAGAAGTAACAAGAATATGGCGACAAGAAAAAGTTTATGTGATCCCTATAGTCATCTCCACAACAGGCGTTATCCCGAACCATCTTCTCCATAGCTTAAAACTACTAAATCTAAAAGAAACTCTCTATATCGTCCTACAGAAAGCTGCCATATTAAATACATGCCGCATTGTCAGAAAGTTCATGCAATTAGATGAACACGAAATTGGTCCCCAACACAACACGTCATACACACCACACGCTGCATTTACTTGGCTTCGGCCCGTAAATGTAGCTGAATCCAGCCAAAGTGCTGAGAAAAAACAACCTACATACGAAAATAATAATAATAATAATATGTGGGGACATTTTCACACACGGCCATCTGACCCCAAACTAGGGAGACCCTGTACTATGGGTGTCAGACAGCTGATATACATACACAAATACATTTTTTTTTTGTAAATACATACATATATGACAATTATAACAAAATAGAAAGCACTGCACATATATATCGATGGCATTGCATTGTATTGCCGTGTTTGACGACACGGTTGGCGCAGTGGCTGAGCGATCGACTGCTGCGCAGCGTGTTGCGGGTTCGATTCCCGCCCAGGGTAAACATTTGTGTGATGAGCACTTGTGTTTGCCTTGTGTCTGGGTGTTGTTTATCTATATATGTATGTATTTACAATAAAAAAAAATTTATTTGTGTATGTATATCAGCTGTCTGACACCCATAGTACAGGGTCTCCCTAGTTTGGGGTCAGATGGCCGTGTGTGAAAATGTCCCCAAATATTATTATTATTATATTTTATATACTTTATGTATCTCGGGACCCAGAGGTCCCGGGCCTTTGTAAGGCGTACGAGGAGCCGAAGCCAACTCGCAGAGGCCCCTTAGGTAGCTTTATATGAAATAAGACATCAACCGACGATTATTCCTGTATGCACTAAGCAAGTGCACCCAAGGACAACCCCCGGTTGGTGCAGGACTATTACAGGACATGGAAACTAACAGTACTGGACTATGGGTATGGGTTGCTAAAGTGACTTGGTTACCTGGAACAATGAAGTGACTATGGCCCCTGCCGAATCTATGTTTGTATACATGGATAAAATAGCAGGGGGTGACTTGCACACTCACTAAATGGGCCCCCTGAAACAGTCGCTAGCACGAAGTGACGTAGCGACAAGGTATTATTATTGTTATTATTGACCACTAATATGATCGACGAAATGCTGAGCAAAGTAATGCGTTTTACAACTGCGCGTGATGACATGGGGGACGAATTAAACCGTTTTACGAACGAGGATCACAGAATCAAACCTACGATTCGTGTGTATTTGTGTTTCTATACGTACATTTTATTGTACATCGCAATATATGCACTATGCAAACCTAATGCACTGCCTTTACTTTAATAACTACATGTCATGTAAAATCATGGATGGCATAGTGAACTTACTAGGAAGTGGGGTAGTGATCTTACTATGTTGTCACACATGTTGCGCACAGAAGATGCTGCTAAGGCTTTAGTCATCATCATCTACCGAGTATTTTCCCAAATATTATTATTATAACATGTTACCCTAAAGACTGGTTGTCAAACTTGCGGGATTCCTGCTACTCGTAACCAGTTTCTAAGAATTATGAATGACACCCAGTACTAACAGCTAATGTGCTAGGTGACGCACAGGAGGAATTTGTATTTAATGGATGGTCAACCATTCACTTGCAACTTAGCCACTAACTTCTCTAACCTAAGACTTTAGTCGTAGTTAGGTTAGTATTTATTTATTAACATGTATGGCACGGCACGGCAAGGAATATTTGTAAGCGCAAGTACTTAACCTAAGTACATAATAATTATATAGCAAGAAAAGAAGTTATGTAGCGTTTTCTTAATTCAGGAATCAATATTTATAGTTAACCTATGTTATTATTGAATTTCAAATCCTATGTTTATAAAAAACATGTTTTATAACCTCAATTTCAGCACTAAAAAAAATAAGATTTCTCTTAAACTAATGTGAACATTTTAAAATCGATTTCAGCATATGAAATGATAATTCTAGGTCTACAAAACCAATTTTAAACCACCGTGACACGCGAAGTTTTTTAGGGGCCGAAAACTCCTACCGAAACGGGCAATCTCTTTTGAATAAAAACTTTAACTGACTTTAAGGAAAAAAATAAAATTAATCAATAAAACTAACATTGTTGAACAAAACAAAACTTACTGGCTTTGAAAAAAAAAAACAAATTAGAGACAAACATCTTTTTATCGTAATTATAAGGAAAATTGTGTTGTCCTTTCATAGGGGGAATCGAATATTGTTCAAACCTTTGATTATTTTCCTAATGTTTGGTATACTCAGTACTTAGTGTTACCTCCTCTTGCTGTCAAAACTGCCTGCGCCTACTTCTTATTAAATCATTAATAAAACTTTGTGGCATTAGATTCCATTCTTCTAACAATGCGCTTTTGAGGTCCCTTATGTTAGCTGGTACTGGATTTCTTTGTTTAAGTTGCCGTCCGAGTTTATCCCAAACGTGCTCTATAGGGTCAAGATCTGGCGAGTGGGCTGGCCAGTCCAAAATTTCAATTTCAACATCTCTTAAATAATCCAAAACTATCGCTGCTGCCCCACACAGCCGAGCATTATCATGCATTAAAAGAAAATTATCTCCAATGTATAGGGCAAAAGGTATTAGGCGTAAAACAGACGAGCACTTTTCTGTCAATAGAGTCAACTTCAACACTTCCGCTGTAGACAGAAGCAACTGCTACTGTCGACAAAAGCAACTGCTGCAGTATTCGACACGCCGACTGCTGCCTACCATGTCAACGGCTGTCGGCATGGTGTCGACAGCTGTCGACGCTCATACTAAGCTGTCGCCATTGGTCGACGTTTGCTGTCCACGTGTCGACGGCAAACGCCGACCAATAGCGGCAGCTGCAGTTGCCTCTGTCGACAGCTGAAGTTGGCTTTGTCGACAACAAAGTGCTGCTAATCTGTACGAGGTCTAACAATCTGTTCTAATATGTCCGTTACGTACCGTGCTGCAGTGAGGGACCCGTTTTCTACGATGTGTAGCTACCATTAATGACCCTTCACCGTAGGGCTCTCTTCCAACAAAGTTACATTGGGCGTATCTTTCTTCGGGTCGCCTCCATACTTTGACTATTCCATTATCTGGCTGCTTAAGACAAAACCGGGACTCGTCAGTAAACAGTACTTTTCTCCAAGCATCATCATCCCAATTTCGATGTGAGGGAGCAAAATTGGGTCGAGCTACTTGATGACCTGTGGTAAGTAAGGGTCCCCTGGCACACATATGCCCTAATTCCAGCGGCATTAAGTCTTCTTATAGTTTACGAACTTCTTGGAGCTTAGTTCTTACCTCAGAAGAAGTTGAAGTACGATTACTTAGCACACTGCTCACAATAAATCTGTCATCTCTCGCTGTTGTGACTTTTTTGCGACCTTGCCCCTTAAGTCTCGAATACTCTCCAGTCTGCCGTTATCGTTTAACATTGCGGAAAATGACAGACTTGGAAACTCACAATATTTGAGCCACTTCATTGTAAGTCCAATTCAATTAAAGTTATAGCTCTAGACACTTGGGCTACGCTGAGATGCGGCATTACTTCAATTTATCAATTAACCCGGCGTCAATGACGCTGGGTCATATTGACCCGAGGCGATTTTAAACGGACATATTATTGTTTTGCGTCAGTCGTATTGTTTTAAAGTTTGGGTAGCACAGCTGGAGATACAGCCTCTCTCTTCCTGATTGTTGATAAACTCAAGTGCAGCGCCGCATGTGCAGTAAGGTACAAGTGCAGTCAACTCAAAACGGGTCACTATTGCAACGTCATCGCTGGCGTAGTATTTTTGTGACTTACTTTTTTCGTCTATTTTGAGTTTGATGGTAATTTTTTGTCAAAAATGTATTTGAGAAATAACTCAGACAGAATTTGATCAGTGTTAGAAGAGTCAGAGTCCGACAAAGAGGACTCTAATGTTGATTTCTACGTCGACATTGAAAACAGCAGAATTGCAGATTTTGGTGGAGAACCTACCGAAAACCTTCCAATAAGGTTCCATGAACTGCAGGAGAGGTCAGGCCCTTCTAAAAATAATAAGAAAACCTCTCCTACTTGTCATTTCACCAGATCATTTTGATTCTGTATTGCAATAATTGTACTAGTTCCATGAGGAACAAGAAGATTGTTGCTTTATTATTTTTATGTTAAAAAGTTTGTATGATCTCTATTTTAGTACCTACATAAGATTACATATTACCATTATTAATTAGAAAAATCACCCAAAACCAAAAAAATATTCATGTTACGTTTGGTAAGTTGAGTTTGCATGTGTTATTGGGAAAATTAATAGAAGTTTGATTTATAGAATATATTAGTGTTATTTTTATTTTACTTCATAATTATGCATCTTTGCATATGAAGTTTTGATAAACATGCATTAAAGTTCACGAAATTACTTTAATTTCATGAAAAATAAAATCGATAAAGTCGGCGTCATGATGATGGCGTCATCATCCGTGTAACTTTTTTAACGTCATTGGCGTCGGTTTAATGATGTTTATTTAACACGACAACAAAAGGTTTTTGATGAAAACCTAATTAAAAAAAAAATGTGAGCCGTCACGGGACGCTTGGCAGATGTTAAACATCGACATTATTTTGTAAAAGTAATATGCAGAAAATAACAGATTGTGATAGGAACTAAATATGTCATAATGATAAAATAAAATAATACGATTTTTTTTTCCGATAACGATGACTATTTATTGAATAAACATTAATATTCATTAAATACAAAAATTTACGAATTTATTTCAAATTGTGACTACTTAATTCGTTTAATCAGTGACTTCGGTAATCGCACAGTCGATTGCGCAAGGCGACGCGTCGCCACACCGTACACACTACTGCATATAGACTGTATAATATACTACTCAAAACAAAATAAGGGCCACGAGGTATTTTTTCATTTTGGTGTAATTTATTTTTTTATGGTGCTCTTCACAGACGAATGCAAAGTTAAATTTTTTCACGACGATCGGCGTATTAGAGTATGGAGAAGACGCGGCGAGAAATTTTCAGACTGCATCCATGAAGTCGATCGTTTTGGTGGTCCAAATGTAATGATTTGGGGCGGGATAAGCTTACACGGCAAAACTGAGCTCGCTATTTTAAATGAGGGTGCTGTTACTGCTCAGCGGTATATTGAGGAAGTAGTCAGACCACATGTGATCCCATTTGCACAGCGAGCGGGTCCTGGATTCATCTTGATGCAAGACAATGCTCGTGCACACACGGCTCAAGCGACTCGGTTTGTACTGGAAGACTCTCAAATTCAAGTCTTGCCGTGGCCGGCGAACAGTCCGGACTTAAAACCAATAGGGCACATGTGGGATCAGTTGAAACGAAGAGTTAGAGACGGTGATCAGGAAATCCACAACCAACAGCAACTCATCAACGCTGTGAAAAGGACCTGGGAAGAGATTCCAATGGAAAATGTCAGGCATTTGATTGAGAGCATGCACTCCAGGCTTCAGGAGTACGTAGCTAAACGAGGGGGGCATACCCGTTACTAAAAGATGAGCATGGAGTATTTTCTTTTGTTTTCAGTAACTTTACGTTGTTTTTATTTTTAACCTAAAATGTGTTTTCTTTCAAAAGCAAATAAACTTTTTAATCATTATTATTTGAATAAATTTATTGGTCTACATGGTAAAAGCAACATTAGTTTTCGTTATGGAGACAAAAAATATATATTGGTTTTATTATTTTCATGGTACAGACAAAATACCTTGTGGCCCTTATTTTGTTTTGAGTAGTATACATACCATCATATAGCGTGGCGACGCGTCGCTACGGCATGCGTCGCCACGCCAGAAATCGGTTTTACGTGCGGCTATAGATGTTTCACATCAAAAACTTGAATTTGTAAAACACAGCTAACATCAGCCAACTTTCTTACAACACGCATTAATTAAATTGACTCATAGCCGAAAAAAGCAAATGAAACACGGAAATAAAAGACAGTCAAAATGTTTCTTTTTCAAATAATTTGTAGTTGTAAAGATGTCTAGTGCGTTATGAGTTCGAATAAAATATTATTTCACCTATTTTTTTACGTTCCTCTAAATATATCCATCAGTGTAATTGTGGTTATCAACCAAACTTGTTTGGTTATCGAAGCCTGTCGAATACGGTAGGTAATACCAGCATCATGATTATTTTATTTAAATACAGTTTAGTCAAACATTGTCAGATATAAAATTAGCACAACTTGTTACGAGCAAATTTTCTGCCTGTTCGTAAGAAATAGTTTTTAAATATTGAAAAATTATTTTTTTACAGAGAATGTTATTCAACTTATAAATACTTAGTTCTCTATTTAATCTATTGTACAGAAATGGACCTAAGAATTAAAAAAAGCACTGTGGCACTCGGGGACTGCCGCGGTAAAGCTGTATTATACATGTATATGTGTAGTGTGGGACGCTATGCGGCACAATAGACCGAAGATTTAAAGATGGTGGCTGGTAGCGCTTGGTAGCCCAAGACAGGGTTGGTTGGCGATTTCTGGTGGATGCCTATATCCAGCAGTGATTAATAATAGACTGATATTATGATTATGATACAACTGATTTTCTTGCTTGCAACTAATTATTACATTCTTTCCATGGAGCAAGATTCAATTTTCCGATTTTAGACGTGCTGCACTTTGTCAAGGGATTTCTGTAAAAACAACATTTATATTATTTATTAATCTAATAATAGCAAACTAACTTTTGAGATCGCTAATGCAACAAAATGAACATTAAAATTATTACAAGTCAGATGCGAAATAATACGTAGCAAAAATTTAAAAGACTAAATCTTATTCGATGTAAAAAAACGCGTTATAGAAATATTTGATAACATATTTTTTTTTATATTTCATAAGTACACAAAAAATGTAACTTTTAGTTTTTTGTAACTTACTTAGATGATATAGTGTAAAAAGCATGCGGCTGTATCTCTGTCACATCGTCACCGACTGTACATAACATGCCCGCTATTGTAACCTTTCGTATCGCTTTTAGTTGTTCTGCAAATAATTAGAGTAAGGAAACGATATTATGTAAATACATAAAAATCCCACAGGTATGTACCTACGATCTGGTATCCTATAGGTGATTGCGTTCGTCTTGGTGATTGTCACTGTTTATTTAGCATTCAGAGTATAAATAAAAAATACAAAAATCTAAATCTATCAAATCTCTAAACCAAAATCTAAAACCCCCGGGATGTGTGAATGAAAATAACGGACTGTGTCAACCCAAAATGAATCTAAATATAGATAACTATCTACAACTAATTGTAGCTCGCTGTGGTTAGCATTAAACATTAGATCCATTTTTTTCAAACGTCGCGCGTCGGTAAGTACTTCAAAAATGAACTCACCTTTAGTGAACGCATGTGGTCTACTTGGGCTTTCATACCAGTGTATAACAGAAGTAATGATGCGTTTTAATTGTTCAATCATCAAGCAGTACATGGTTTCGGGAACCCTTCCACCTTCCACAATATTCTCTAGCCATAGCGCTCCCATCAAGTCTATGTCTGTTACACATTTGTAGTTTTGCATCAAGCGATATAAACGCTGAAAATAAATATATGAGAATGATCAACATGAAAATTCGCGAGAGACCAAAAGTACTGGCGTATGTTAAAATGATGAGGCGAAGAAGAAAATTCACAGAGCAATCGTGACGTTTTGTGATTAGATATGGAGTGTAAAACACATCACATACAGCCCAACAAACAAACTAATCATTGCTGGAAAAGGACTGCTATTTTGAGCAGAAGGTAAAGCATATAGCCCACAACCACAAAATAATAGCAATTATGCGAAGAACAGTAAGTATGTACTTTCAGCTTCGTAATGTGTCTTTACACCCGCACTACCTGAGACGAATGCAATGATATTGGACAGCTAAGAAAATTTACGATTCGTTAGAAAAAGTGGCGAGTTTTGAAGTGACGATGAATGAGCAGCTGTTTCTTCGCACAAAAACTATGTTTAATGAACATTACCTCTGAACTAAAACTATCCTTTAAGTCAGAAAAGCTTGTGTAGGACCTTTTCGTGCAGTATTCTTTATACTTTACGTATGGTGAAAAACCAAAGAGTCTTCCTTTAAATAAGTCGCTCGCTGCTACATCAGAAGAAAACTGTGTGCCACCCAATGCTCTATTAGCGAACTAGAAGAAAAAAGGATATTTAAAATATATGCATGGGTCAGTAAATGTCATTTTTATATACACACATGCATCAACATTGTCTAGAGATATGTAAAAAAATCTCATAGAAATCATGTCATAAAAAAAATATTCAAGACTTGTATATGATAGAAAGTGGCTGGCTAGCACTGTTTTTACTTTTTCTGATCACATATACGACTTTCGTAAATTTGTTAAATTGTGCAACCGCGGCGGCGATGAAAATGAAAATGGTGACGCAAAATAACAAATTTTTGAAAATGCTACAGATAGCGAAAATGATAATTGATTCAGGTTTAGTATGTTCCTCATAACATTTTCCAGCTACAGATCCGATGAAGCCGAACTATAATTATAAAGTACTGTGTAAAATGCTATAATAAAATACTAATCGATATTCTACAATTAAATGAAAGACAAAACACTATTAAAACATGTATTAAACGCATACTATGTAAACAAGCATATTATAAGTTAGAAGATTACATCAATGATAAAAATGCTTGGCTTAATGCTGGTCCTGCTCCACAGCCAGTTTAGGGAATTTCCTAATTGTAAGAAGATGATGTTTCCTACCCCTTTTTTATTGACATGAGTAACGAGTATCGTTATTTATTTATATTTTCTCAACACCAAATAGAAAGGTAGCCTGAAAATCCTACATTGGAAACCTTAATTTTGTATAATTTAGCAGCATTATTTCAATTTTGTGAATGTGAATACCATGCTATTTATAAAGTAGGTAAATTATATGTATGTGTTTGACATAAATTAACATGGCGGTTGAGAGCATTGTCATGCTCACTCAAATATCTCGCTGATGGTGGCGCGTGGGTTGGATCATGCGGCTCCCTACAAAATGGTTGAGCTGAATGGTGCTGATCCACGCGTCATGTTTGTGAACGGGCGCTGTCAGTAGAGATTGGTCAACTCTTAACTGCCATGGCTTTTATCTTTTCATCTTGTTTTTTTTTTTAATGCATTGTATTGGTCTTTACCTGCATTGTTTTCACATATAGAAGCAACGTGAATAATGTAATCAGTATTTTGTAAAAACTTCATTTAAAAGAGTGTCCGTGGAGTTTCTTGCTCGTTCTTCTCCACAGAGACCTACGCTACGTTTCGAAATGAGCAACTAGCTTCATTTTTCTGACTAACTGACTCTTTGACAATTCGAAAGTAAAAATTGAAATAAATGCTTTGACTTTGAATTTTCAAAAATAAATCTCTCGCTGTCTGTATCATTTTCAAATATCCCTAAAGTTCTTCAAATATTCTTTTACAATGTTGAGCAGTGTATATTATGGGGTTTTAGCACGAGTACTCATCTATGAAAACACGAACTGAAAAGTATTAAGCAGACCAATTATTGCAATCTAAACCTATTCGTGCTGTCGTAAACTTATACCACGTAAGTGATTTTTATTATTAATTAACTAGCTGACAGATGTTGTCTTGTCAATTGATTTTTTAATTTTCTCACCGTATAAACCTTCCCTGGACTTCCACAAATATTTTAAGACCAAAATTAGCCAAATCGGTCTGGCCGTTCTCGAGTTTTAGCGAGACTAACGAACAACGATTCATTTTTATTATATAGATAGATTTAAACTATATGAACATAGGTACAAAGGCGGACTTACTGCCTTAGATATTCAATGCAGGCAGGTGCATCGTAATTAAAAGATTTAAAACTTTAAAAATATATAAACGTACAAAAGATCAAAAATAAGTACATTTGAAAATGTGTAAGTTTACATAACAAGCACAGAAAACTTACATCATCATCAATAATATAATCAATTTTGGCGCCGGGTTGTCTGAAACTGCCTTGAGTGATTTGCACCATGTTGTCGTCTACAGTTAAAAGCCCTGTATGGGTAGTAGCATTAAGCATAGGATACGTTTTAGTGAAATATCCATCTTTGTCGTACCATCTAAAATCAGATCAATACATTATTATATTACAAACCATATTAATATGCGAAAACGAAAGTAACTCTACTAAATGTATGTGTTTTATGCTTTCACAGCTAAATAAAAATGTGTAAAAACTTCCCAATATATTTAAAACAATACAAACTTCATGTTCGTCTCCTGTAAAATGTGTAACCATCTGTGTACATAAATGTATTCATCTGTGATTTGTAGTGTAATATTTTCATCATACAAGTCCCTGAACCCTCCGTCGCAGGATATAATGCCTTCCCTGATCAGGTTTGACCTGCCTGAGAACCATAAAGATATATTGAAAGTAATGTAACAATGTGAAATCGGAAATAATGTGAAGCTTATAATAGGTAACTTTGCAGCTAGCTATACTGGTAATGGTAGTAATATAAATAAATAAATAAATAAATAAATAAATAAATAAATAAATAAATAAATAAATAAATAAATAAATAAATAAATAAATATCTTGGGACAACTCACACACGGTCATCTGGTCCCAAGCTAAGCAGAGCTTGTGTTATGGTAACCAGACAACTGATATACATACTTATGTAATTTATAAATACATACATATTATAGATAAACACCCAGACACAGAACAAACAATCATGCTCATCACACAAAGTTTGTCCTGGGTGGGAATCGAACCCACGACCTCCGGCTTAGCAGTCAGGGTCAGTGCAGTCAACAGCAAAAGTAGATGATCAAAATCAGAAATTCAATACTAATTTACGAACACTAATTTATATAATTTATTACTTGTTTATTTATTAAAAGGATGTGATTGTCACACACATACGTTTGAATCACTTCGACGCCACACAGTTCTGACGCGAACTCCGTTCATTAGTATTGAATTTCTGATTTTGATCATCTACTTTTGTTGTTGATTGTACTGGTCCACGCGTCAGGTACCTGAACGGACGCTAGCAGTTGGGACGGGTCATTTCTTAATAGGTATATATTATTATAACTGTCATCACATTTTGGAGCAACAAAAATAATGTAGCCAGCAATTTATAAAAACTTGTTTGTGAACAATGTTGAAGAAGTTTCTTGCTCACTCCGTATCGGAATGGGTACCTAGCCCAACTTTTCTGACTAACTGACCAACTTCTTGAACATTTAAAAGTGCCTGCAACTGGGTTAATTGAAATAAATTCTTTCACTCCGCCTATTCACAACACGATTTTTAAGTAGTAGCATTTTCAATGAACCTACATATGAGGCATGCAGGCTAGTCATGCTATTAATAATAATAATCGTCGGTTGATGTCTTATTTCATATAAAGCTACCTAAGGGGCCTCTGCGAGTTGGCTTCGGCTCCTCGTACGCCTTACATAGGCCCGGGACCTATGGGTCCCGAGATACATAAAGTATATAAAATATAATAATAATAATAATAATGACCAACACATAAGGAGGCTCTCGTTGGGCAGCTGAATCAAGGGCTTGATACAGAAAGCGGTACTCCTGGACACGGCGCGTATAGTCAGGAGATTCCTCTCTCAGGAGCCCTGACCACCGGTAGCTTGGACCCGATGCCTGTTCCCGATACCGGTGGGCTACTATTTTTTTATATTTTTAAATGTTTTTATTTATTTTTTTACTAATATTTAAAAATGTAATTTAATATGTTAACAAAATGAATAAACGAGAATAATAATAATAATATTTGGGGACATTTTCACACACGGCCATCTGACCCCAAACTAGGGAGACCCTGTACTATGGGTGTCAGACAGCTGATATACATACACAAATACTTTTTTTTTTTTGTAATACTTACATATATAGATAAACAACACCCAAACACAAGGCAAACACAAGTGCTCATCACACAAATGTTTACTCTGGGCGGGAATCGAACCCGCAACACGCTGCGCAGCAGTCGATCGCTCGAGCCACCGCGCCAACCGTGTCGTCATTGACACAATATAATAATAATAATAATATGTTGGGACATTTCACACATGGCCATCTGACCCCAAACTAGGGAGACCCTGTACTATGGCTGTCAGACAGCTGATATACATACACAAATACATTTAAATACATACTTATATAGATAAACAACAACCAGACACAATGCAAACACAAATGTTTACCTGGGCGTGATAATGTGACGTACCTAATAAAATCGGAAGCAGTTCATAAAGGAATATCTGCAGTGATATGGCAATGTTAATATCCCGGGCAGTGAAGAAAAGACGTTCATCATTCCAGGAGGGGTTGAGTTTGAACAACTCCTCAGCTATTACATTATGTTGTCTATAGAAGAGAATATTGATAAGGTTGGGACCGATGGCGTTATTTGCTTCTGTAAAAAGATAAACAAACAAAATCAATACACATAATTGCTGCAATCTTTTAGATAAGTTAACGTTATTTAATCTTATATATAAAAATGAATCGCTAAATGTGTTGGTAAGCGCATAACTTGCGAACCGCTTGACCAAATTGGATAATTCTTTTTTTATAATATTCCTTGAAGTACGAAGATGGTTCTTACGGAGAGAAAAAAAAAAAAAAAAAAAAGTAAGTAGGGTAGGTGTAGGGTAGGTGTAGGGTAGGTGTAGGGTAGGTGTAGGGTAGGTGTAGGGTAGGTGTAGGGTAGGTGTAGGGTAGGTGTAGGGTAGGTGTAGGGTAGGTGTAGGGTAGGTGTAGGGTAGGTGTAGGGTAGGTGTAGGGTAGGTGTAGGGTAGGTGTAGGGTAGGTGTAGGGTAGGTGTAGGGTAGGTGTAGGGTAGGTGTAGGGTAGGTGTAGGGTAGGTGTAGGGTAGGTGTAGGGTAGGTGTAGGGTAGGTGTAGGGTAGGTGTAGGGTAGGTGTAGGGTAGGTGTAGGGTAGGTGTAGGGTAGGTGTAGGGTAGGTGTAGGGTAGGTGTAGGGTAGGTGTAGGGTAGGTGTAGGGTAGGTGTAGGGTAGGTGTAGGGTAGGTGTAGGGTAGGTGTAGGGTAGGTGTAGGGTAGGTGTAGGGTAGGTGTAGGGTAGGTGTAGGGTAGGTGTAGGGTAGGTGTAGGGTAGGTGTAGGGTAGGTGTAGGGTAGGTGTAGGGTAGGTGTAGGGTAGGTGTAGGGTAGGTGTAGGGTAGGTGTAGGGTAGGTGTAGGGTAGGTGTAGGGTAGGTGTAGGGTAGGTGTAGGGTAGGTGTAGGGTAGGTGTAGGGTAGGTGTAGGGTAGGTGTAGGGTAGGTGTAGGGTAGGTGTAGGGTAGGTGTAGGGTAGGTGTAGGGTAGGTGTAGGGTAGGTGTAGGGTAGGTGTAGGGTAGGTGTAGGGTAGGTGTAGGGTAGGTGTAGGGTAGGTGTAGGGTAGGTGTAGGGTAGGTGTAGGGTAGGTGTAGGGTAGGTGTAGGGTAGGTGTAGGGTAGGTGTAGGGTAGGTGTAGGGTAGGTGTAGGGTAGGTGTAGGGTAGGTGTAGGGTAGGTGTAGGGTAGGTGTAGGGTAGGTGTAGGGTAGGTGTAGGGTAGGTGTAGGGTAGGTGTAGGGTAGGTGTAGGGTAGGTGTAGGGTAGGTGTAGGGTAGGTGTAGGGTAGGTGTAGGGTAGGTGTAGGGTAGGTGTAGGGTAGGTGTAGGGTAGGTGTAGGGTAGGTGTAGGGTAGGTGTAGGGTAGGTGTAGGGTAGGTGTAGGGTAGGTGTAGGGTAGGTGTAGGGTAGGTGTAGGGTAGGTGTAGGGTAGGTGTAGGGTAGGTGTAGGGTAGGTGTAGGGTAGGTGTAGGGTAGGTGTAGGGTAGGTGTAGGGTAGGTGTAGGGTAGGTGTAGGGTAGGTGTAGGGTAGGTGTAGGGTAGGTGTAGGGTAGGTGTAGGGTAGGTGTAGGGTAGGTGTAGGGTAGGTGTAGGGTAGGTGTAGGGTAGGTGTAGGGTAGGTGTAGGGTAGGTGTAGGGTAGGTGTAGGGTAGGTGTAGGGTAGGTGTAGGGTAGGTGTAGGGTAGGTGTAGGGTAGGTGTAGGGTAGGTGTAGGGTAGGTGTAGGGTAGGTGTAGGGTAGGTGTAGGGTAGGTGTAGGGTAGGTGTAGGGTAGGTGTAGGGTAGGTGTAGGGTAGGTGTAGGGTAGGTGTAGGGTAGGTGTAGGGTAGGTGTAGGGTAGGTGTAGGGTAGGTGTAGGGTAGGTGTAGGGTAGGTGTAGGGTAGGTGTAGGGTAGGTGTAGGGTAGGTGTAGGGTAGGTGTAGGGTAGGTGTAGGGTAGGTGTAGGGTAGGTGTAGGGTAGGTGTAGGGTAGGTGTAGGGTAGGTGTAGGGTAGGTGTAGGGTAGGTGTAGGGTAGGTGTAGGGTAGGTGTAGGGTAGGTGTAGGGTAGGTGTAGGGTAGGTGTAGGGTAGGTGTAGGGTAGGTGTAGGGTAGGTGTAGGGTAGGTGTAGGGTAGGTGTAGGGTAGGTGTAGGGTAGGTGTAGGGTAGGTGTAGGGTAGGTGTAGGGTAGGTGTAGGGTAGGTGTAGGGTAGGTGTAGGGTAGGTGTAGGGTAGGTGTAGGGTAGGTGTAGGGTAGGTGTAGGGTAGGTGTAGGGTAGGTGTAGGGTAGGTGTAGGGTAGGTGTAGGGTAGGTGTAGGGTAGGTGTAGGGTAGGTGTAGGGTAGGTGTAGGGTAGGTGTAGGGTAGGTGTAGGGTAGGTGTAGGGTAGGTGTAGGGTAGGTGTAGGGTAGGTGTAGGGTAGGTGTAGGGTAGGTGTAGGGTAGGTGTAGGGTAGGTGTAGGGTAGGTGTAGGGTAGGTGTAGGGTAGGTGTAGGGTAGGTGTAGGGTAGGTGTAGGGTAGGTGTAGGGTAGGTGTAGGGTAGGTGTAGGGTAGGTGTAGGGTAGGTGTAGGGTAGGTGTAGGGTAGGTGTAGGGTAGGTGTACGGTAGGTGTAGGGTAGGTGTACGGTAGGTGTAGGGTAGGTAAATAGGCAGGTAAGTAGGTAGATAAGGACAGGACAACGTCTGTCGGGTCAGCTAGTTAAATATAAATTACTTTCAATTCAATCTTTACTTACGATACTTGTTGCATCTAGTTTCTCTAGGAGGTTGATTCAAAAAGCAGATGATTGAATCGGGATCTGTCGGTGGAAATAACAAACCGTTCTCTTCTTCTATTATTAGCAACCCGTTCTTGAAGGTCCTTAATTTGTCGGTAGTGCCTGGTTCCAAGTTGTAAGTGTTGGATAAATCAAAGACTGGTGTCTGAAATACTATCTAAAACAGAAGAAGACAAAGGCAATGATTTGTTGGAAGTTTCACCAAATAAATCTGAAAAACGAGTAAAGAAATTAAAGTTCATTGACACAAGTGATGCTTATGCTTACCCTGACAAAGTCAGTACCATTATCGAGGCACCCAAATGTCTGGAAGCTCTGAGGTCTGGTGAGGTTCATGCATCTAACACCAGAAAATCTGTGC
Source organism: Charanyca ferruginea (assembly GCA_947361185.1). NCBI lineage: Eukaryota > Metazoa > Arthropoda > Insecta > Lepidoptera > Noctuidae > Charanyca > Charanyca ferruginea. Next base: position 27,336,313 of record OX376061.1, on the reverse strand, counting down.
ACAGGATCGTCACCTGGGACCTTAACTGGTGTACACCTGTAGTCATTTTTGCCTTCAGGCGTGCAACAAGTGGTTATAATATAATTGTAATTTGCTGAAATTTGAAAAACAAAAAACTTCTTTAAATAAGGAACAAAGGATGTCCACGGGGATTTCCCTAATCCAAAAGATATATTCAGGTTAATAAAAAAAATAATGATACTAAGTTAATTGTTACACCGTGAATGGATTGATATTTGGACCTTCAAACGGATTAACGTAAGTAGCTGAAAGAACAATGACAAAAATCGGCTCGAATAGCGAATAGCGTCCGACAGACTTTTTATACTAACGATAATTTATAATATAAAACAGTAAGAATTATACAGTATAAATAAACTCTGTAGAAGTACACCGTTTAAAAGTAATTTTAAATAGTTATTTAATTTTTCAACACGTTTCCTATCTGCAATTTCAATTAGAAATGTTGCCAATACCAAAATAAAATAACATCGATACGAAATTGTACTTGCAAATCGATTGCATTACTATCATTATGTAACTACTTAAGTGAATTTATTAAATGTATAAGTCGTAACTCGTAATTCTATTATATAATAGGTAATAAATAGTGTTTAATTATATTTTTGAACATATTATATAATAATTTAAAATAATTTAATTCGATTATCGATACTGTTTAGAATAGTAATTATTATAGTGCTACAAAGGGCAACACTTGATCTTGTAGTTGTCATTGATGATTGTAAAAAAGTTTTAACTTTTCTCCTTATAGGCAAAATTCAAAGCAGACATATAAGTCGAAAAATATGATAATGTTTATATCATAATTAATAATGGGAGAGAGGAAATTGAGCAATATTGTTGTAATTGAATAGTTGGGCGAAGAACCGTAGGTTGCTGTGCACATACAATAACAATATTATGGTACGGTTTGGCAAGACATCAAACAAATATAACCCCTCCAGCCCAGTTTTTAGACGATTTATCAATTAAATGTGATAATGTACTGTTTGATGAATAATAAATTGTTAAAAAGTAAACATGTTTTTTTTCATACCTACATCCCAAAATAATGTAAGTAGGTATGTTATAATTATGTATATTTACTATGAAAACATAATATGATTATACGAGGATAATGTGCCAAAAATCATTATATAATTAATCATTAAATAGTTTATTTCATGTTATCTATAGGGACTTGCGATGAATCGGTCTAAAACACAGCTAATGACTAATAGCACTAAGCGTAGGGTCGAGGTAGACGGGCAGGAAATACAATATGTCGATGAGTATATTTACTTGGGCCAGTTAGTTTCTTTCGAAAACAGGCAGGAGAGGGAAATCGACCGTAGAATCGAAAACGCCTGGAAAAGCTACTGGTCCATGAATACGCTAATGAAGGGTGATCTATCGATCTCCCTGAAGCGAAAACTTATCGATATGTGTATCTTGCCCGTCCTAACCTACGGTGCTCAGACCTGGTCGCTTACCGAGTCACAAAAGTTCCGCCTCGGAGTTTGCCAAAGAGCAATGGAGCGCAGCATTCTGGGTGTAAAACGACAGGATACAATCAGGAACACCACGCTGCGTTCTAAAACGGGTATATTAGACGTAGGCAAAAAGGCTGCCAGGCTTAAGTGGGATTGGGCGGGTCACGTCAGCCGCATGCAGAGTGACCACTGGGCGAGAGTCTCCACGCAATGGGTGCCTGAAGATGGACGTCGTCGCCGAGGACGGCCCAGAAAGAGGTGGCGAGATGACCTAGACGCATACCACGAGGGCTGGCTCGAGGTGGCGCTGGATAAAAGATCCTGGAAGGACTTGGGGGAGGCCTTTGCCCAGCAGTGGGACAGCACAGACTAAATAAAAAAAAAAAAAAATTTCATGTTATCCTTAAAATTATAAATATTAAGTGGACAACTTCAAAGAACTATAACTTTTTTTGGTGTACTTCTTATAGAAAACTAATTATGCTATCTAATTCTATAATTATTTTCCTTTTTAATGATATATAGTTCATCTTTGTCGGTTCTGGCCGGGTCTTGAAGGAAACCTTGTCATTGTCCTTTGGCACTCAAATTACTAACGAAGACCTAGCTAGCATTGGATTACCTGTCTATTCTGGTAAAAAATCCCCCTTTTGAATAAAGGTAGAGTAGCCTCAAGGTGTGTCAGTTTCCCACCCGATACAAGGGATTGGGTACTTACTTAATTCAAGTTCGCTTCAGCTTCATTTCATCGAGGAATATACCTACACAATTTTACCACTGGACCCACGATATAATAATCCATGATACTTACAAACGTCATGGACGGAATTGATGTCACCAGTATTAAACAATATATAGTATGAAACCAGTTGGGTAAGTCTCAAGTCGGAAGCTTTTCCAGAACTTAAGAGTTCAGTGCGTAATTTTCTTGGTAACTCCAGGTCACCGCCATCGGCAGCTTTTCTAGGTTCATAATCTAAAAAATATACAAATAATATTGATAATAAAAATACAATATATAATAATATTATACTCGTCGTTATATCATGATTGTATTGTTGTGATAAATGCTAAAGTTCACTTTCGCATATAGCTGTTTTTTTTAAACAAAAAATTTCAAGACAATGTTAGTGAACGTTCTTACTTGGTTCAAAATCAAATGGAAGAACCCTAATAGTAGGAGTGCGGTGAGTTCCTCTGCTGGGATACTTAAGATTATTGCAAGATCCGTCCACACGTTGCCATTCTTCTGGGTCACAGGGTTGTATATCAACGGTACAGATCCTGACAATGCAAAGCCAATTAAATTGTTAAGAAGTTTAAATAATTTGGAGCCAGTGAAGTAGTAGTATTTGTATAAAATGAAAAAGTAACTAGTTAAAACCACTGATTAAAAAAAAAATACTAGAAAAAGGTCACAGTACGAAATTACGTACAAACTGTAGTAGAGATTTAGAGACTCACCCTGTATTATTTCTCTGTGCATAAATCCTCAGCTGAGTTTTGTTCGCAGGTTTGCCAGAAACGCAATCATATAGGATACCATTCGAGCCACCGACACACACACAGACATAAGTCAGGAGGATTAACTGTTTAACCATTTTCCTTGCTTGGTACAGACTAAATTAGAATAAACGCTGTTTTTCTATTAGTAAGAAATGTAAGGTATTATCAACGTGTTTTTGGTTTATCTTTAGAGGCCAATTAATTCATTAGGTACTGTAATTTTAAACGTTTCTAGAATTAGAACACTATCGGTACCTAGTAGTTTTTATCTTCAGAAAAATAATTTCTATGGGTAAGTAATTTTATTTATTTATTTATTATTTATTAAAACTTTATGCACAAAATGTAAAAAACACTGTACAAAGGCGGACTTAATGCCTTGGGCATTTTCTACCAGTCTACCTTAGGGTGATGCAGATACAAAACATGGTAGGTGCAAAGGCGCAGAAATTTTAAAGAATAAAATATAATAATAAATACATATATACATACATACAAACAATATATATATATAAGTATATAAAAGAGTAGAGGGAGCTGAAAATACCTGATGGAGAAACACAACGAATCAACTGTGGGATGAGTCTGCCAACTTCTTATGCAAGTGCTCGCGAGCCTTAACCTTGAATGTAAACCGACTGATTGATGACTAATTTTATTCCAAATATATCTAAACAAGGTAGGTATGTATTTCTAGCCATTCTTATTTCAAAACATGAAATAGTCGTTACTTTGATATTTTGCAACTCAACCATTCACGTTTATACTTAAAACGTACTTCGACACATGCCTGTTTTTCGTAGTATTGTTCGTACTATGACCAGCAATTTATATAAAACTTTGTGGTCACTGGCGATATCTATAAATATTTATTTACTGATTAGTAGGTACATAGTACCTGGTTTTGTCTGATTTGGTCTTACTGACGCTCTTATCACTTTCATGGAGCATATTTCTAACCCATGGCAAGATGCTATTAGCATTTTTTACGACCACTCCTAAGCATTTGATTACGTGAATGGCAGACATAATTTTAATAATCAAAATAGTTTTTATATAATATATTTAATAAACAAATTAGATCAACCAATTTTCTGATTGTCAAAAGTACAGACTTTTTTTATGTAGTACTGTGTAAAATGTTATGATAAAATACCATTCGATCTTGGTGCCGATTCTCTTGTCACAAAATTCTCTAAATTAGACTAAAAATCACTAAAATTTAGTTTATTTCTGTCAAACGACGTTTCCTATTCTGAAATTGACTGAAGTGACACATCTAAACTTTAATATAGTTTGACAGCACTAACGTGGTTTAGTTATTCAATTTAGTGAAAATGGTAATTTAGCTATTCTGAATTTGATGTTTTCACCTAAAATTAGAATTGTCAAACCAAATTAAAACTATTTTTAGTCGCGATTAAAAAGGTGTGGATTAAAAATAGTTGTCATCAACTAAAATTTTATTATGCTTATTTCTCTTCTTGAGAGTTTGGAAAAGCATACTTTATGGTAGAGTATGTGATTGCAGCTGTTGTCGATTTGGCAGAAAGGTAAATACATAATAAAATTATTGTTACTTTTACGAAACGCATTCGAGAAAAAATCAAGGGTTTTTTTTATTATGCTTTGGGTCAGAAGTGAATAAATAGAATCAAGTTCGCTTAAGTACAAATTCTGTGAAATAACTATTTTTTTATTTTAAGGAACTATCAAGAGAGTTCATCTGGTAAGATTACGAGCACAGAGTACTTTGTAATATATACTGAAAATTACGAGACCATTACAACCCTGATGAAATGGCAGAAGAAAAATTTAAAAACAGTTTTAAGCTAGGGAGCTTAAAACTTAGGAGTGGTCGTAAGAGAGTTCATCTGGTAAGATTACGAGCACAGAGTACTTTGTAATATATACTGAAAATTACGAGACCATTACAACCCAGATGAAATGGCAGAAAAATTTAAAAACAGTTTTAAGCTAGGAGGCTAGGGAGGCTAGGGAGATAGGAGCACTTTATTTGGTGGATAATTTACGGAATCCTCAGTTGGATGAAGGATTTCTCCTCAAACATTTTAAGGTTAGAACTGTTTTGCATTTTTTGGGTGCCTACCTTTCTTTGGTGTCCTTTCCTAACCACAAGCCTTACACCCTATGTGTAGAGTGTGTAGTATTTTTTATATATATTTAGAACTACTTTCTACACTAAGGTTAGTAAGAATTACCTACCATTCCTAAGATTTTGAGATTTTTCAGTCAGAATGAGTGGTATCTCACTTTTGTATTTATGGATGAAAGATTACACCTACCTAGTCATTACTTTGTACATACCTGTATAATAATAGATCTTTTATTTATATTCAGATTCTAGCGGCACTCAATTGGTTTGCTCATGGCAGTTACCAAACACCTGTTGGACAAGACAACATACCCGGGCTCAGCCAACCATCAGTTGACAGGTACCTTTCTCTAACAGCAGAAGATATTTTAAAAACATTTCCCCCCCTACATTTGAGATTTCCTTTTCATATGACCCATCAAGAAAAGAAGGGGCCAAGACAGAGTAAGTACAGTTAATATTTCTTAGTTTTAAAAGGTACCTACTAGGTTTCTGAATTGCCTATTATTTAAATCCTGGCTACTCTGTTGACTTTCTGAAAACTGAAAAGAAGATCATAAATAAGGCATAATCATTGGATTAAACCCAAATTTTCCCGGGTCAACCCATGATGCTGCAATTTGGAAGACATTCAAATATTCTAAGCCCTGAGAAACGAGTTTTGTGCATGGGGAAAGATCTCAGTGGCTTCTGGGTAGGTCACTAGTAAACTTTTATGCCTAGTTACATTAGCCAAGTAGGATTTATTATAAAATTTTATTTATTGTAGGAAATAAGAAGAAGGAAGGAAGGAAATAATATTATTACTATTATGTAATTGAAGTTAGCTAAGTAAGAAATCTTAATAATAGTTCTTTTGCAGATGAAGAAGATATCGATGTCTCAGAGGACAAAGAGCAGAATGTGTTTGTAGAGGCTACAAGCACCGATTTCCTGTCCAAAGAAAGGGAAACTCTACAATCACTTGTGAATCATTTTAATTAAATTAAACATTTTACTTATTTACTTTTGAAAATTTAATTTTCTTATCATTTAACCTATCCTTAACCCTAAACAAAATATGTAAATTACAAAATATAGAGTCAGAATCATTTTATTTGCTCTAAATGTAGGTAGGTACAGTATGGGATAGTAACATAAATAAATGAGATCAGCTACATTTTACCTTATGGCATGCAAATCATTACATTAATTAAACAATAATAAATAAAACATGGACATAATAATATAACAATGGACAAAATAATAAGAAATTAACAAAATAAATTAAAACTAAATAGAAATATTGGTTTAGCGTCAATGTCAATAGCGAGCTGAGAAGAGGCTTTGAAACAAGCAGTTAATGAGAATAGCGGGTTTTGATGGACTTGTAAGCTACAAGACGAAGTAATGGAGAAGAAATCAATCAGGTTTTATTCCCATTATCTTCGTTTTGGGTCGTCCAATGTTGTTGTTAATTATGGAATACCAGAAAAGCGAATGACTGTAGCCTAAATGCTCTGGACAATGCTCTCTCGGAGTGACTGGCTATTCTCATAAGTGCTTGTACCAAATTGTGGTGCACTGGCGGGCGGGGAGTCCTCGGCAGTCTTAAATCGGCGGGTAAATCGCCTACTTGACTGCTACTAACAGTGGTGTTGCCAGAGTCCCACTGTCAGTTTCCACAAGCTGCTCTTCGAGTATAGGCTGTAAAGAAGGTGAATTTCGGCTAGACAACGTGGGCAGTAGAGACAAGACAGGTATATCCTGAAATAAAAAAAAAAGGTTAATTCCCTGAGTCTCACGCAAGCGCCCGCTCTCCAATAACAATAGATAATTAATTATCTCATTTATCAGTGCTTGAAAGTTATGGAAACCAGTTTTGGTGTTGGTCTTGGTCTTGGTGTCTTGGTAAAATATAATATGACTTACCATTTCCAAACTGGCAGACCCACTGACATCAAGAATTTTTTCTTAGTATCATCGAGACCTTTCCGTATGGCCCTGATGGAGTCTCAATTTTCTTGCCTTCGTTTTCACTTTTGCCGTCCAAACTGCAAAACTGTTGGAATCAAATTAGCTTATAACACACATCAAAATTATGCAAGTATATAACCAATCCAGTTTAACATTTTATCTGACATAAATAACTTACATGTTGCCACTGCTCTTGCTGCAGCCTAGTTGGTTCAGCTCGCTACCGACGTTGGCCTAAAATTGCAACACTTCCGCATCAGCTTGATTTTCTAAACAAATAAAAAAGATATGACACTTTTAGTAGACAGGCACTGTAGAAGATATAATAATTATATTATTAGGTATAAACACTGCAGGTATACTATGATTGATGCATTCAGGTTGTCCGCGAAATAAAATATTTGTTAGGATGTCTAAGATAGAATTATCAATAAAATAAAAGTTATATTTCTTACCTCTGGCCTAGCAGCTTCTGCTTTCTTTTATTGGCTCGTTTCCGAGAGTTTGACGATGACATGATAGCGCCACGGGATTATGAGAGATTTTAGGTAAAAAATGTAAGGTAAGTTCTTCCTTCTGCCTTTGAAAGTTTTAAGAAAAGTTAAATTAAAACCACAACAAACACACCGTAGTCCGTAACCATAACAAACAAACACAGAACAAACAGAGTATCATATCTGTCACAGATAATGAAAACAAATACAGGTTTTTACATATTTTATTGAAATTCAAAATACTTATAACAAAATAGTTATGCTCCCTGTTTTTAATTTAAATATTTATTATTAAATAATTAAAGGTGTTCATTTTAATGATAAACAATTAAAAGGTAGTATATATTTCACTTAGGTTTTTTTGCGCTTTGGATCATTTTGTTCAATTTCATTCACTCTTTATTGTAATTTCCAACATATCTTCGTCTATGGTCTACTCAACTTAGCGACTGTCAAACTCGATTTTAATCGTGTCAAAGATTGTTTCTAAGTTTAGAGAAACTTGTTTGCAGAATAACAAAAATTCCATCTTTCATGAACAACAATACGGTTTCACCAAAGGGCGTTGTACAACTGACGCCGGTGTCACCCTAATAAAGAACATTTTTAGCGCTTGGGAGGAATCACAAGATGCCATTGGAATCTTTTGCGACCTCTCAAAGGCGTTCGATTGCGTTGACCACGAGACACTATTGCTGAAACTGGAGCACTACGGGATTAGCGGAGTATCTCTTGATTTACTAAGGTCATACCTGAGGGATAGACAGGCAAAAGTTCAGGTTAACGGTGTGAACTCATTGGGGTCTAAAATGACTATGGGCGTTCCTCAAGGCTCAATATTAGGTCCATTTCTATTCTTAGTCTATATAAATGATTTACCCCAATTACTTCAAAACCAACCGAAGAGGGTGTTATTTGCCGATGACACTTCATTGATTTTTAAAGTAGACAGACGGTCACAACATCTTGACGACGTAAATGACGCTATTCTTCAGGTTCAAAATTGGTTTACGGTAAACAATTTGGTACTTAATGAAAAAAAAACCAAATGTATTCGATTCATTTTACCAAATGTTAGGAATAGCAATTGTGACATTATTCTAAATGGAGAGAAACTGGAATTTAATAGTCAAACGGTTTTCCTAGGAATCACGCTAGACGAGAAATTACAATGGGGACCTCACATAACATCTATTGCGGGGCGACTAAGCTCTGCGGCTTATGCTGTTAGAAAGATAAGACAGTTGACAGATGTAGAAACTGCGCGTATGGTCTACTTTAGCTACTTTCACAGCATTATGTCGTATGGTATTTTACTGTGGGGTCGGGCTGCCGACATTGAATCCATTTTTATCTTACAAAAAAGAGCTGTTAGAGCCATTTATAATCTACGTCGCCGCGATTCTCTTAGGGAACTATTTAAAAATATTAGTATAATGACAGTGCCTTGCCAATTTATCTATGAAAATATTATGTACGTAAGAAAAAACCTACATTTATTTAATAAGGTTAGTGATAGACATAATATTAATACACGAAACAAAGACAAAATAGCTCAATCATATTTTAGATTGTCTAAAGTTCATAAATCTTTTATGGGGTTCTGTGTTAAGTGTTATAACAAAATTCCTAGTGATATATTGCAACTAAATGAAAGAAAATTTAAAACATATTATATTAAAAGTACACTCTGTAAACAAGCATATTACAGTTTAGAGGATTATATCCATGATAAGAATGCTTGGAAACATGCTGGTCCGGGCTCCGTAGGACAATCTACAGTCTAGACAAAATCAAACGGATTGCTAATTAAACCTACTTAATTTATACTTAGTAGGTATATACATTATATTTAATTCTTGCTTTGGGTCACACACTGGTTCATAGGTTCATAGTTTGTTGAAATGTATGGAGTGGTTGTCTACTTTTACAATAATTGTAAATAATAATATGTGAACACTATGTATCTATGTATACAACTTAGCTGTCATTCTTTATCTTGTAATACTTTGTACATACTTCAATATAGTGTTTTTATGCAAGGTCCATCGTATTCACGTATAGTTTTAAAACTGTAAATGCAAAATATTGTACACATTTTTTTTAAAAGAGTAAGTATGGAGTTTCTTGCCCATTCTTCTCCATACGAAACTACCTTTTGGAATGGGCAACTAGAATCAACTTTATATTTTTTTTATTATGACGTTCAAAAGTGCCTTTTTAATGGTCTAATTGAAATAAATGATTTGACTTTGACTTTGACTTTGACTTTAACTTTATGGAATCTCTAAACTAAAAATAAGAAATTTTAGTGATAGTTTAGTTTAATTCGGGGTACAAGAGAATCGGCACCATTGTGCAACTAAAAGAAAGACAATTTAAAACCGGCATTAAAATTTGCGTCCCTATTGAATATCTGAATTAGACATTAATGAAAACACCGATAACACTGTAAATAGTTTATTTTTCTTCACGAATCGAAAACATCATATGTGTAATTGGTTCTCTCAATAAATTGTTTATATTTTTAGTTGTAATAGATAATCCCTATCATCAGACAAGTGTTAAAAAAGTTTGAGTTATGTTTAATTTGTTTAAACATAACTCAAACTTTTTTAACACTTGTCTGATGATAGGGATTTACAACTCACAATACATTTAAATTTACCTAGGGAGATTAGGTTGAATGGCACTTCAGATATAAAAAATCTTATTAAAAAGGAGGTAAGTAGAATTCCAATAATAATTAAGATACCCTTATTGGCTCACTAACTGAAGTCACCAACATTGCGTGTAGAATCAGCACGCTGAAGTGGAAGTGAGACCGCAGATGAAGCAGACACCTTTCAAGTGGAGATCGCGTGTGGGCAAGCGTAGCCTGCAGAACGATGTACCGACGATTTGAAGAAGAAGCTGATTGACAGTAGTTGGATTCGGGCTGCCCAAAACCAGGTTGGGTGGCGATATCTGGGGAGGCCTATGTTCAGCAGTGTACGGTAATATGTAGGCTGATATGATATTACTATTAATGATGATAATTGATTGTCTTGCTTACGACTAATTATTACATTCTTTCCATGGAGCAAGATTCAATTTTCCGATTTTGGATGAATTGCACTTTGTCAAGGGATTCCTGTAAAAACAACATGTACGCATACTTAACGTTATTATTACTAACTAAATTTTACCTGCGGCTTTTTCCGAGTGAAGATCATTAACATTACAAAAGTAACGTTTAACACAAATTGGAGAATTAAGACACAAGTCAGATGCAAATATGTAGCAATAATTCAAGGGGTTTTTGCTTTTCAATATTATTAATAATATTCAATCTTTTTTGCTCTCAAAGAACTAGAAATTTTTAATTACGCATATTTAGTTTTTTCGTAACTTACTTAGATGATATAGTGTAGAATGCACGCGGCTGTATCTCTGTCACACCGTCACCGACTGTACATAACATGCCCGCTATTGTGACATTTCGTATCGCTTTTAGTTGTTCTGCAAAGAAATAAGACAACAAAACGTCACAAATAAAATAATGATTTATAATGTTGCCCTATCTTAACCTCATCTACTTCCTGCCCTTGTTTCATGTTATTCAAGTTTACTTCTTTCATTTTATCTTGTTACCCGTCCCACCTTCAGTGAATGCATGTGGACGACTTGGGCTTTCATACCAGTGTCTAACAGAAGTAATGATGCGTTTTAATTGTTCGATCATCAAGCAGTACATAGTTTCGGGAACCCTTCCACCTTCCACAAGATTCTCTAGCCATAACGCTCCCATCAAGTCTATGTCGGTTACACATTTGTAGTTTTGCATCAAGCGATATAAACGCTGAAAGTAAATAGATGATATAAAAAAATTAAATTAAAAATTTAAAAAACCCCCAACGCAAAACATAAAAGCAATTATTTAAAAAGTAAAAAATAATATCTTTGGTTGAGCCATCAAATGTTTGTTCGTTGAAATGGCGCTATAATGTCGCGGCGGGGTACCGCGTAAGTCAAATCTCATTGCAAATCCATGAGTTCGCTATTTTACCTATTTAGGCTATTGCTGACTTATGGCGCCTAATGGCGACTAATGGCGCCATAATTTCGCGGCGGGGTACCCCCGCCGCGAAATTATGGCGCCATTTCAACGAACAAACATTTGATGGCTCAACCAAAGATATTATTTTTTACTTTTTAAATAATTGCTTTTATGTTTTGCGTTGGGGGTTTTTTAAATTTTTAATTTAATTTTTATTTGAAAGTTTTTAAATGTAAATTAGTCTGGTTTTGAGAAGTTGTAAATACATCTAAAGTTGTATTTCGTCACATTGATCTTTTTTGATATTAAAGATATCACCCTGAGAATGTTTTTGGTATATATAATTCAATTTTGAAAAAAGTGTGGATTGGATTCTTTTTGCGTAACTACGTCCAATTGGCACAACCGTACTCTGGCACAATCGTACCCAGTCTACCCTATGTTTAAACAGCCGGCTGTTTAAACAGCAGGGAACCGGTGCTTTGGCCCTTAGAGTTTATAAAATTAATTTTCAAGTTTTTAGTTTTCATTTCGTTAGTTAATTAATATTCCTCATTCCCTTTCAATACAGCATGCATTATTCTACTAGTCAAGCCCTTTCATTTGATATCCATATTGAGGGAGTCGTGAAAAAAAAAATTTAATTCGCCATTTTGTGATGCCGGTCATCTTGGCTTTGAAATTTATCATAGTATAAAGTATTCTACTAGTGAAGCCCTTTCATTTGATACCCATATTGATGGAGTTGTGAAAAAATATGTGATGAGCTATTTTGTAGCGGCGGCCATCTTGGACCGATTTTCATCAAACATAGCTAAGAACACTCTCGACTAATTCACCTTTCAAATAAAAAAAACGCAAACAAAATCGGTTGATCCGTTCGGGAGCTACGATGCCACAGACAGACACACACACACACACACACACACACACACACACAGACACGTCAAACTTATAACACCCCGTCGTTTTTACGTCGGGGGTTAAAAAATAACTGACAAGAAAATCCGTAGGTGACCTATAGTACTAACTGGCGTATGTTAAAACGAAGGAGACTATTTTCGGAGCAGTCATGACGTGTCATGATTACTGTACAGTGTAAGCACGTACAAATTTGACCTCATTGTGTCAGCACTTTACTTGCTACGAGTGGTCTATACTTTAGTACACGAATATCATTCAACTCGCGTGTACTCATTATCATTCAATTAATTTCATCATCAATCAATAAAATGTATAATTGCGTACTCTTGCGTATCACTCAAACTATCATCATTGAAAGGTGTAAAGACCCTACATCTTTTTGGTCCTTCGAGCCGGATTTCCGGTCCGGATTACATAAGGGGGATAAACACACATCTTATTCTATAATCGTTCACTACGTTATACTGGTCATCAGACAAACAAATTATTATTGGAAAAGGACTTTAATTTTTGGATTGAGAAATCTCTATTTATGATAGAACGAAATGTAACGCACGCAACACAGTGCTTGGCGACACATGCAACAGTGCAGGGGTCGTGACGATTTTTGAAGATTTAATATTTAATACAATGACATCATTTGCAAAGGACCTTGATAATTCAAAAGTGCCTGTAAATGGTTTAATTGAAATAAATGCTTTGACTTTCATAATTTTGTAAAACAGCGTAAAATAAAGTTGAAAGTTTGACCTTCAGTATCTCCGGAACGAGGAGGTACCGAGACATGGTCCGAAGCAATATAAGAATCGCAATGATGGGAAAACAGTATAGCAGACGATTCAATGAAATTGATAACTACGAAAACTAACGATTCGTTATAAAAAGTGACGACTCCTACACATTTTTGGTTTTTGTATAATATAGGTTAGCAGCAGCTTTAAAGTAGCAGTAAAAAACTGTGATTTACGAATATTACCTCTGAACTGAAACTATCTTTTAAGTCAGAAAAGCTCTTGTAGGACCTTTTCGTGCAATATTCTTTATACTTTACGTATGGTGGAAAACCAAAGAGTCTTCCTTTAAATAAGTCGCTCGCTCCTACATCTGCAGAAAACTGCGTGTTACCAAAAGCTCTATTAGCCATCTGAAAAAAAAAAATATTTGAAAATATAAATACTCGGCAATCTGAGTATTTATATTATATCCCGAGCATATCCGAGCGATTCCGAGTATTTGTATTTGTTTGCTTTGGATTGTAGTTATAGCAAACGCAATCGTTTGCTATAACTACAATTCAAAGCAATACATGCGTTCATAAATGTCATATGTTAAGGTAATTAGGATCTTACAAATTAATTATGATAATAATAAAACATTCTGTTGTTTTGTCATTTCGTCACTACAGATTTACTGAACTGACCGAAAAACAAAGCGGTGGCATGAGATTGGAATTAGGAATAAAGTTATACTAAGACATAGACTTCGTGACTTCGTGACTGCGTTCACATACCCGTCGTATCGTTGACATTACGGACATTTAATGGATGAAATCGTAAGCAAACACTAGTTTAATATAATAAGATAAAACAATTATTAGTATAATACAATACAATTATTAATATTAGTATTTATACTTGGTTTTCGTAGACAGGTCTTCGAGTTTTAGCCCAAGTACCCATCTACGAAATCACGAACTGATCAACTATTCTGATTGTAACTCCTACCAGTGGCATGGTTGTAAGATGATGAAATCGTAAGTGACCTTATCGTTTGTGACTTTTATTACCGTTTATCATATAAACATTCATAACATAAGCAGTAAGATTCATAACCCTTGCTTTATACTAGTTCAAAAACTAGCACCGAGAACTTACATCATCATCAATAACATAATCAATTTTGGCTCCAGGCTGTCTGAAACTGCCTTGAGTGATTTGCAGCATATTGTCGTCTACAGTGAAAAGCCCTGTATGAAGACTAGCGTTGACCATAGGGTATGTTTTTGTGAAATATCCGTCTTTGTCGTACCATCTGAAATCAGATCAATACGTTATTATATTACAATCCATATTAATACGCGAAAACGAATGCCACTCTGTCTGTGTGTTACCTATACTTTCTTGGCTAAACATAAATATGTAAAAACTTCCCAATATAATTAAAACTATACAAACTTCATGGTGGTCTCCTGTAAATTGTGTAACCATCTGTGTACATAAATGTATTCATCTGAGATTTGTAGTGAAATATTTTCATCATACAAGTCCCTGAACCCTCCGTCGCAGGATATAATGCCTTCCCTGATCAGGTTTGATCTGCCTGAGAACCATAAAGATATATTGAAAGGAATGTAACAATGTGAAGTAAAAAATAATGTAAAGCTTATAATAGGTAACTTTAGAGCTAACTACACACTGTTAACACTTTTAGAAGCCATAAAAATTATGTAACCAGAATCTTGTAAAATCATTGTTTGTAAGCAATGTTCAGAAGTTTCTTGCTCACTCCATATACCTACTACTAGTTAGTCAGGAAAGTTGGGTTACGCACCGGTTTCTATATAAACCAGGAGCTGGTTAACTAACCAGCTCCTTAACAATTTAAAAGTGCCCGGTTAATTGAAATAAATGCTTTGACTTCGCCTATTCACAATGCGATTTTGATTGAGTAGCTTCAATGAACCTACGTATATAGGAGGGATGCTACATATGCTATAGCAATCCAATTTAATAATACGTTCAGGGCGCTGTTGCGGCTTCCACGTTTCTGTAGCGCGTCAGCAATGTTTGCTGATGCACACACAGATGGCTTTGCAGCCTTATGGCGCAAAAAGACCGCGGCATTCATTAGTCGGTTGCGTGGAAGTCGCCACAGTATCATGAGTGCCATTGCTGCTAGGCACGATTGTCTCCTGATATGGATGTTAGTGCAGCGGACTAAGTCCCTGCTTACTATCTTGTACTAGTTTAAGTTTCATATATGGACCGAAGTTATCTGAATAAATAAATTTTATTATTTATTTATTTATAGCCATATTATAATGTGACGTAGGTACCTAATAAAATCGGAAGCAGTTCATAAAGGAATATCTGCAGTGATATGGCAATGTTGATATCCCGGGCAGTGAAAAAAAGACGTTCATCATTCCAGGAGGGGTTCAACTTGAACAACTCCTCAGCTATTACATTATGTTGTCTATAGAAGAGAATATTAATAAGATTCGGACCGACGGCGTTGTTTGCTTCTGTAAAAAGATAAACAAAAACCAAATCAATATCTTCAAAATGTTTATATGAGGAAGTTTCTTTTAATTTAATATCATTTAAATGATTTTGAATTAAATATTTACTTACGATACTTGTTGCATCGCGTTTCTCTAGGTGGTTCATTCAAAAGGCAGACTGTTGAATTGGGATCTGTCGGTGGAAATAACAAACCGTTCTCTTCTTCTATTATTAGCAACCCGTTCTTAAATGTTCTTTGTTCGTCGGTAGTACCTGGTACCAAGTTGTAAGTGTTGGATAAATCAAAGACTGGAGTCTGAAATACTATCTAAAACAGAAGAAATCACTAATTTATTGGAAGTGTCATCAAATAGTTAATCTGTGTTCTTTAATTCGAAATCCTGCATCACAATGTTCCCTATTTACTGAATTAAGGGAACAATTAAGGTAGTGAAACATAGTATTACCTACCTTGGGTACTTTATATGCAAAAGACACAAGGTAAGAAATCGAAGTTCATTAATACAAGTGATGCTTACCCTGACAAAGTCAGCGCCATTATCGAGACACCCATATGTCTGGAAGCTCTGAGGTCTGGTGATGTTCATGCATCTAACACCGGAAAATCTGTGCACGGGATCGTCACCTGGGACCTTAACTGGTGTACACCTGTAGTCATTTTTGCCTTCTGGGGTGCAGCAAGTTGTTATATTCACATTGTAATTTGCTGAAATAAAAAAAAACACACACTTCTATGAATAATAAACGAAGAATGTCCATGAAGATTTGTTTATTTGTAAAATGGGCCTATGCAATTCAATAAAAATAATTTACCTAGTAAATAGTTGCATAGTACTCGCATGTAGGCACTTTAATAAATTAATCAATGCTACAATAGTCGCACAATCTTCAGCAATTCCAAAAATATTTTTATGAATAAAAATTTGCATTAATGTAGCTTATGTACTCCTGTGGTTGTGGACTAAACGGCCTCGCGTGTAAATATCTACCCTGGGAAATTAAGGTAGAGTGAGCTTAAAGTGTGTTGGCTTCCCATCGTATGGTAGGGATTGAGTGCTCACCTCATTCAAGTTCACTTCACCTTTTTACGAGTGAGAATTCAGCAGAATTGCACCAGTGGACTAAAAATGTATGTAACCCACAACATTTACTAGGGTCATGGATGGAATTAATGTCACCAGTATTAAACAATATATAGTATGAAACCAGTTGGGTAAGTCTCAAGTCTGATACTTTCCCAGAACTTAAGAGTTCAGTTCGCAATCTTCTTGGTAACTCTAGGTCACCGCCATCCGCAGCTTTTCTTGGTTGATAATCTGAAAAGTTTACAAGTAGTATAAAAAAAATACCAAACAATATGTAATAATAAGCCGGCTATAATATCATGATTTTAACAGTGTTGACTTTTGGCAAAGAAACGTGGTCCTTAACTGCTGGCCCTACAGATGCTCAGAATAACGCAGCGAGTCATGGAGAGAGCTATGCTCGGAGTTTCTTAGTGCGATAAAATCCGGAACGAGGATATCCATCGAAGAACTAAGGTCACCGACTCGGTACCTCTCAGAATATGCAAGTTTAAGTGGCTTTGGAAACCTGCCCAAAGCCACTTATACAAACCTTTGAACCATCGGCTACCTAACCGACGGAGAAAAAAGGTTCTCAAGTGGCGACCACAACTGAAAGACGCAGCGTTGGTAGGCCTCGTACCAGATTGACCAACTACATCGTTAAGATCGCAAGTAACCGATGGATGCAAGCGGCAGGTTGCCGCTCGTTGTGGCGTTCTATGGTGGAGGCCTTTGTTGAACAGTGGACGTCTTCCGGCTGGTGATGATATCATGATTTGTTGTGACAAATGCTGAAACTCACTTGTGCTTATAATTGTTCCATAAAGCAACTAATTTCAGAACAATGTTAGTGAAGGTTCTTACTTGGTTCAAAATCAAATGGAAGCACCCTAATAGTAGGGGTGCGGTGAGTTCCTCTGCTAGGATACTTGAGATTGTTGCAAGATCCGTCGATTCGTTGCCATTCTTCTGTTTCACAGGGTTTTATATCAACGGTACAGAACCTAGCAACACAAAGTTAAATAGGTGGTTGAAAAATTTAAGCAATTTAAAGTCAGTGATATGGTATGACTTAAAAATGATTCTAAAAAAGGCCACATTACGAAACTACATCCAAACTAGAGATTTGGAGACTCACCCTGTGTTATTTCTCTGTGCATAAATTCTCAGCTGAGTTTCATTCGCAGGTTTGCCAGAAACGCAATCATAAAGGATCGCATTCAAGCCACCGACACACAGACTGACATAAGTCAGAAGGATTAGCCGTTTAACCATCTTCCTTGCTTGATGCAAACTAAGTTAGAATAGACAATGTGGGTCTATAAATGTAAATGTAAGGTATTAAAACGGTGGGTGCTTTTGGTCTATCTTAGGAGGCCAATTGACTGATTACTGTAATTTTAAACATTTGTAAAATTAGAACACTATTTTAGCGTTGTCTATTTTTTTTTTGAGTGCAAAAAAAGTAACTTAGGTAGTTATCTGCAATTTATTATCATTTTATATTCAACTAGCATCTACGTGCGACTTCCTTTACGAAACTACTGAGTTAAACTAAAGTCTTATTTTACACAAAAACGATATAAAAATTGTCCTATGTTTTAAGCTAAATCAATACCTAGATTATGTGTCCATCAGCTCATTTTGTTCAGCCGTTTAAACTTGAAATAGTAACAAACATCCATCCATCCTCACAAACTTTTATATTATAAGGATTAAGGACTTTTATTACTACGTTACGATATGTTTTTTCTTTAATACGTTAACTGCCGGGTCAAAAACGTTAAAGGTAAAACCTCCACTAGCGTCGGACACACGGTGTCCCCCATGGCGCTT
This sequence comes from Charanyca ferruginea, assembly GCA_947361185.1. Classification (NCBI taxonomy): domain Eukaryota; kingdom Metazoa; phylum Arthropoda; class Insecta; order Lepidoptera; family Noctuidae; genus Charanyca; species Charanyca ferruginea. The sequence goes on along the minus strand of OX376061.1, from coordinate 27,317,634 downwards.
AAAGTGTTAAACTATCATCATCATCTGCCTAGCCTTTTCCCAACTATATTGGGGTCGGCTTCCAGTCTAACCGGATGCAGCTGAATACCAGTGTTTTACATGGAGCGACTGCCTATCGAACCTCCACAACCCAGTTACTGGGTAACACGATACCCCTTGGTAAGACTGGTTGTCAGACTTACTGGCTTCTGACTACCCGTAACGACTGCCAAAGATCTACGAATGACAGTCGGGACCAACGGCTTTACGTGTTTTCCGAGGCACGGAGGAAACTCGGTATGAAAGGGATGGTCACCCATCCACAGACCGACTGCGGTTAGCGTAGCTTAACCTTTGACCGATCGATCTGTACGAGCTCCTTTCTTTAAACTATAATTATAATATTATTACTTATTATTTTTCTATTCCGAGCCAGTTGTGCTGTCATGCTCCTCTCTTATTATAACATTTATTTGAAATCGGTGTGACTCAGCTCGTTTACTTTCATACTCATAAAAGTTGGGTAGATACAACCTTTCCAGTCAATTATTTATCAAGAAATGAAATTGTCCTTTCTTTGAATTTTCGCATTATTTTTTTTTAAGCTTACTTCACGACAAAGTCCTTATTTTTGTTATCATTTTGCGTACGATTATAACCAATTTATATACAATTTCTCGGTCACTGGCGTCGCATTTGCATATTTACCTGCTGATTAATAGACGCTACATGCTACCTCGTTTTTGTACAAAAAGGCTTTCGCGATACACTATTTAAATAAATTATAGCTAAGTATATAGTTGGTACGGAGACTATTTAGTTTCAAAATGAAGATAATATAGTTAGCAGTATTAAATTTATTAGAAACCAGCGACCCGACCCGGTTTCACACGGGCATATAGCCTTCCTCGGTAAAAGGACTATCCAACACAATAATATGTTTTCAATTCGAACCAGTAGATCCTGAGTTTAGCGCGTTCAACCAAACAAACAATCAAACAAACTCTTCAGCTTTATAATATTACTATATATGGTTGTTGTTGGCTTTATAAATACAAACATGTTGCCAGACTGTCTGCTTGTATGTCGTTGAGGTTATTATAATCGCAGAGTTAAAACAGAAGAATAAAAATTTAGTTCGTTGAAAAGATGAATAATAGGCGTTCGCGGCAGCCTGCAGGGGATCCTAAAGGGGAATGTTCGTACAATCAATTTTGTCCCTTAACAATTTACAGACAAATCTTAAAGATTTAGGATAGCTCTACGGTTTTCAAGGTTTCGGTTTTTTAATATTTTGAAAAATGCAACCATTTCGCTATACTACCTTATATATAAAAAAATTTGGACACGCTCTATTCTTAACGGGATATTATAAATTGCATATCAAATAAATAATCGCCTATCAATCAATACATACTCATCATTTATATTCTTTTTTACATCAAATAACCTACTTTACTACAAATAAACTAAATGTTTAACAAAACTCAAACTGCAGATAATTCGAAATTATACATCAATATGACAATACTTTTTTCCTCATAATGCAATACAGTTAAATTTATTTTTGTACAAAAATACTACATACATAGCATAAATACTGACTGCACAGCAAATTTTCCATATTTCATAGCAAAATAACTATCCCAGTCGCATATTAACCAGTAAGTACAACAAAACCTGTTCATCATATTTGTCTTAATTTTCAAGAAGCCATGCTCGGCAAATTTCATGATTATTATAACAAAAAAATCCTGTCACATTTCATTATTTCTAAAAGCAGAACAAATTAACTGAAAAATTAGAAACGAATCGCTGCAAAACCGACTTCATCTAGTCTTGTCTGCCCTACGCCTAGAGTGTAATTTAAGAACGCGAAAGCGCGGAGGGGTGGGGCGGCCCGCAAGCTGAGGAGCAGGCGGTTTGAAGGCTCGCCGTTGCGGCTGAGGCTGGCCGGCGGAGCGGCATGTTTCTGTCACGTTGGTTTCGTCGTCTTGCTTTGCAAGACCCGCTTTAATAATTCAATAAATTACAATTTTGTATCTAATTTTATATTTTTTTTGCTGATCTCATTATGTCGTAATTAATAAATAATAAGACGACTGTGACTAATAAAATGCTGTTTTATTTAGAAAAACTGCTGTAAATAATATAAAAATAAAAGCTATATTTAAAAGAAAAAGAGTTAACATGTATAATGTGCATTAACATTATTAGCTGTGCATTGATGAAAAAGCTTTTGCTTTAGGAAAAATCGCTGTAGGCTGCGAAAATAAATTGTAATGTGTTTAGTGATATTTTGAGTTGAATATTTTGCTGTGCAATCAGTAATTCTGATGGGAATTCGGAATCTTAATGCATAGAAAAAGGATATTTTTTGATTTGCGTTTAAATACTACCCATTCTTACCTAATGGATAGCATAGTAAGGTTGCTATGCTGTACTGCAATATCCCAAGATGCTTCAGACTAGGCTGCTGTAAATCATAATTTTTTTTTTGGGACGTTTACGCTTGCGCTGTTACGAATCAGAAATCACAATGTTCTCAGTCTTTTTTTTAACCCCCGACGGAAAAGAGGAATGCCTATTGTTGACCCTTAAAAAAAATAGAGTACTCTATTTATCTGTTCCGTGGGGAGCGCTATGAGTATACAATGTCGCTATTTTAGCTATTTAGTTATTGCTTTATACTTAGCGGTACCCCGCCGCGACATTATAGTGCCATTTCAACGAACAAATATTATCGTGCCATCCATCAATTTCTATAATTAAAAAAATAATATATAGATGTCACTCAATCAAATTTTAAGTGTCAACAATAGGCATTATTTTTGACTTTTTAAATATTCATTTCTTTTGCGTTGTTAATGATATTGTTAACATGCAACACAAATTTTAGCTTGCTATTTGACACCCAGATTGAGACAGAGAGATACAGGTTGCTTTAGCAGAGAAGTTCCATACATTCTATAAATATTTCTGTGTTGTGTAGTTTCCGACTCCTCCCAGACCCTTGCTCGTGCCAGCCCGCGCAGCTGAGCCTGTAGTTTTAAATTCGTCCCTAAATAATGGAAATCCGATCCAGCCCGTCCCTTTGCCGTCCTCTCCCAGCGACGCCCTAAGCCGAGGCTCGTACCCCACAGGGGGTGCCCTTAGCGTGTAGTCGCTTAGTTTGTAAGTTATTTTGCCCTGGCTGGAGGCCCTAAAAATAATATTTTTTAAGGCACCACTGAAAAGTCCGGTTAAGCAGCCGACAACCTCCTAGGTTGACCTGCGAGATGCTAATCCGAAAAAAAAAAAAATAGTTTCCGACTGAATTTGATGTGATGCTTTTCACAATTCAACTAAATATATTTTTTAGAGAACTACTTCTGTATACTATTTGTCCTTTATATTCAAATGTTACTGCCGTAACAATTTATTTATTTTGCGCAAAGATTAATGTACTGTGAAAACATAAATGTATATTGTAAAAACAGTCGGTAACATTGTTTATGAAGATATTAAACAGAATCGAACCCAGATGTAAGCGCCGTGGAACACCTGATGTGATTTTGTGATGAGCAGAGTGAACATTTTTGACGTTAACGTAGAATTCTCGGTTGACCAAGTGGAACTAGAACCAATCAAGCTAGGGTTCGAGAAAACCATACATTGAAAGCTATCCTATCAGTAGTTCGTAAAAAACTCTGTCTAATGCCTCTGTCGAATCCGTATACACAACGTCTACCTGAACATTCTTGTCCATAGACTAGATGATGTCACAATGTATGAGCTATAGTTTCTTACATTGCCACATTATCTATTTGCACGTAGATCGAGATTTAACGAACCCGTGTTGATCTTCACATATTATCATCTGTCCCTTACGCTGCTAGTATTAAGGTTCAATTTGGATTGTGGACTGTATGTTAAAATAAAAATACGTGTCGTCGATTCACAGTTTTAATGCAGACTAATGACATAGGTAGTTGCTAAGCAGAACATACCGCCCACCAAAAATGGCTTGACTCTTTTAACAAAATTGAATGTGTTACCTAAGCAGATAATTTGTTTACTTTGTAAATAGGCTTACATAATCACTCTCAAATAATTAGATTTACACTATTAAAAAATATTTTACTAACATGATTCATTAACAGCCCCCTCCCCTCTTCCCCTTGGACCTCTGAGCAATTCAGACGTGTTTTAAAGTCACCACATTATTATTTTATCCATTTTTTAAATAAATATCTAAAATAATTCCGTTAAAAAAATAGGAGTGCATAACCAAACAAGAGGTTAACACGTCGCCGAGCAATTCGTCGGTCACCCATATGTACGCTGCGCGTGAGTCACATACAATCTTAGTTTTACTACTTAAGGACCCCGCCTTCAAACGTAAATCACTTCACAAACTGCAATTTATTAATGAACGCTGTGGTTACAAGTGACAAGGACGAAAATATTTGCGATAAACAGGCAAACGCAGGTCAAGTTATTATTGATGGAAAGCTGTTTTGAGCCGTACTGTCGATAGTGACCACTTTGTGTTGAGTCGCGTGCCACTCAGCTTATGCTCGGTGAGTCATAGCCTCCTATCAAACGTTGGGCGCCTGGTACTTTGTAATAAGTTATACAAACATAAAATGCCTCTTGAACGCTCGCCTACCCCAACAGCGCAGCCTACAACGCCGCTTTTTAGCACGTCCCCGTTTTTGGCACCCCACAGTTCTTCTGAACCAAACGTCAATTTATATAACATGGACTCACCTACTGATGACCTCTCCGCTGTTATAACCTTCCGTAACGTCAAACGCAAACGCCAAGATGATGACGAGGAAATTACACGGTCCACCTTTATGTCCGATATTAAGGAATTATTTCGTGAACTCAAACAACAGCAGGAGGAGAGGTATGATAAGCTCTGTTCCTTGATAAACCAGGTTCGCGACACTGTCGATAGTATGGCTGCCAACTTCAATGAACTAACATCGCGAGTTGAGTATTTAGAAACCGACCGTACAGAAAACTTGTCCAACATTCACAACCTAGAGGCAAAACTGGATCATTTAGAACAGAGCTCCAGATCAACCTGCCTGGAGATACGCAACGTTCCGGTTTCTAAATCTAAAAGCAAAGACTTCTGTCCTAAAAACTGTTATTGAAACGGGCAATCTCATTAACTCACCAATCCAATCGTACGACATTAAAGATATTTATCGTATTCAAACGAAAGATCCAGCGAACAAAACCATCGTAGTAGACTTTACTACAGTCCTAAGAAACGATGAGTTCTTAGATAAGTTCCGCAAACAAAACAGGGACAGCTACAAGTTAACAACGGAGCACCTGAAAATCAGTGGCCCTGCTAAGCCTATCTTTGTCTCTGGAAACCTAATTTCAAGAAAAAAGAGATTATTTTTCCTGGCCCGTGATGCAGCAAAGCCGAACAACTTCAAATTCTACTGGATGAAACACGGCAGATCTTCGTGCGAGTTAATAACTGCGCCTAAACGTTTACTTACAAAAGTTGACATAACAAAAGTTAAAAATTACATTGTAAAAACAGACCTTTCACAAATACTTTAAATAAATAATCTAAATCTTGCTGCTGAAACCCTTGTATCTGTCCTATCTTCGTCCATTACTCGGCATGCCTCTTCCTCAGTTATATCTAGTAGAAAACGCATCATCAAGCCTTGGATTATACCTGGCCTCCTGAGATGCATCCGTCATAGAGACAAGCTCAATAAAACAGTCAAAAAACACCCAGAAAATGATACTCACAAAATTGTATTTCTTCGTTACCGTAATTATTATAATAATTTACTTAAAAACTTAAATGCGACTATGAGAGATCCGAATTTCAGAAGGCCAAAAATAATCCGAAGGCAACCTGGAAGCTTATTAAACAAATATCCCATATGGACAAGGGTAAATCCTATCCCTCCGAATTGTTAAAGTGTGGCGACAATCCTCTTTATTCTGTCAATATGATTAATCACTACTTTGTTAATGTAGGCTGCAATCTTGCTTCTAAATTCCCTTTATCTTCTCCTTCTGACTCAGTTGACCCTTTCTCCTCACCCTTAGAATCTATGGCTTTGTATGATGTGGATGATGGTGAAATTGAAAGCATCATACTGAACCTCAAAAATAAATGTGCTGTTGGGTGTGACGGAATCTCACCCACAGTCATTAAAGCCACCAAGGACGCTATTATTCCAATACTTGTTCACATATTTAACTTATGCCTATATCGGGGAACTTTTCCTGATGTCTTTAAAACTGCCGTAGTACATCCCATATTCAAAGGTGGAGATAAGTACGTCATTTCTAATTATAGGCCCATATCCGTACTTACAACCCTTTCAAAAATCTTTGAAAAACTCATTAACGCGAGACTGGTAAAATTTCTAACTAAAGGGGATTACCTAGTCTCCATACTGCCCTAGGCCCAAGATTGGACATCAAATATTACTATAAAAATGGAGTGTTCCAAAATCTTAATAGTATTAGACATCTAAAAAATATATTCAAATTAACGCCACTATTTTAGAATCATAACGTTATAAGAAACAAGATTATCTGTTGACACCTAAAACAATATTCTTTTAGGTAAATAATTGTATGATGTAGGCAATAATAGAATCATTTTATGGTTTGAATATTTACTAGTGCCCACTGCTGTATCACGCTTATTTCTTAGGGTTCTAAGGTATGATTTTGAATCTCGGTCAGATTAAAACCACAACTCATACAATGCTCTTCAGTCATTGTATATAACGTTATGGTTCAGTATCTAAAATCGAAAGCAGCCGTGATCCTTGATTCTAGAGTCAAAGTTATCGTCGAACGTGATTACAAAATTATTAAAATAAAACAAAGCCAATGTCGTGCGTAAAAGAAAAACTAAAAAAAACACATTAATATTTCAATTCAGTGTTGTCACAATAACGATAAAATAATAACGTTAATCCGATAATTATGTCGGTAACCTTTTTAAATAACCGATAATTTAATTATTTTTGTTATTCTTTTTTACTTTTTTTATTTTCATCATTTATAATAATAACTTTATTCATACCATACATAATATAGTAACAGGTTCCCTGGCTCCCAAACTAGATTTATTGCCTGTGACTTGGGAGTCAGTGTTCCTCCAGTAATACATATTCACATGTATATTTAGAGAAGTAATGGTTAAAATCATAGTGATGTGCGTGTGTGAGAGAGTGTGTGTGTGTGAGAGTGTTTGTGTGTGTGAGTGTGTGTGTGTATGTGTGTGTGCGTGTGTGTGTGCATGTGTGCGTTAGAGTGGTGACCTAGGGGAATGAGGGTGTACTTACTTGTCTTGCTAAGTTGGGGTAATTAATAGTTTTTCTATTTCGTCATACTTTTGATCCATCAACCAAGCTTTTACTTTATTTTTGCAATGATGTAGGTTAAGTTTGTGCATTTTGACCAGTCTATTTACCCTGTTGTACAGATTTCCACTGAGGTAAAAGTGCTGGTGTCTGGAAAAGGTAGTATGGTGCTGAATTGGTGGGAAAACAATGTCGGCACGACGTTTTTCTGTATTTTGTGTTGGCGTTCTATGTTTCCTAAGAATACACTGAAGCACGAAGAGTCTTCTTACTGACAAATCATTAGTTTTATATATTATATTATTCAATTCTTTTAATGTTTTCTTTTAGTGGGATTTTGATTATAATACCAGTAAAGTCTCGTGGGTATGCCGTTGAGGTTATTATGTTTGTTTAGAAATCGATTCAAATCGATTGATTAATAATATAGTCGTAATATGGTTTTGATGCTGGCAATATTATACCTGCGCCAGTATCAAAAAACTTCTTGTTTTTCCAATATAATTACTTTTTTTAACGAATTGTTGTAAATTGTAGTGGCGGCGCTCATTTGTAAGAAAGTAAATACATATTTTTTTATGGCAAAATTAATGCATGCAGTATTTTTTCTCTAGTCTAATGTTCACCGGAGGGTCTGAAATGGGCAATCTCTTTTAATATCTTGGCCGAAAATCAGTTTGGTTTCAGAGCAGGAAAATCTACCGAAGATGCTACCTTGGAACATACAAATTCTATAATCGAACAACTTAATAATAAACAAAAAGCTATTGGTATCTTCCTCGATTTATCGAAGGCTTGGGGATAGATACAGTATCGTATCTATCCCCAAGCTGATAGACAAGCTGGAACAAATTGGCATACGAGGAAATGCCCTAGAAATCTTTCGCAGCTACTTGACGGGGCGAAAACAAGTTGTCAAAGTCGAAACTTTTGTAAGAACACCGGAAGATTTGACATTTGGTGTGCCCCAAGGTAGCGTCATAGGGCCCACTCTTTTTCTTGTATATGTCAACGAGCTGTGTCAGCTATCACTTCCTAACACACGAATCATCGCTTACGCAGATGCCACAGCTCTTATCATGGTAAGTACTGGCCCGACACTCGTGAAAAGGCGGAGACGGTTCTGGGCTTAGTCATGAAATGGTTAACCTCAAATCTACTTACACTCAACATCGCGAAAACAAAGTTCATCCCCATCACACCAGGAATTCTTACACAACCACCAATATCATTCCAGATCAAGATCCACGTTTGTTCTCATACTGTGGCCACTATATCCTGTAACTGTGCCCAGATAGAACGTTCCAACAACATTAAATATCTTGGAGTCATAGTGGACAATTGTCTAACTTGGACAAAACAGGTTGTCACGATGGTGGTCCGTGTAAGAAGACGTATTTAAAAAAATTATATACGTGTTTAAAAAACTGAGAGCGGTTGCAGGCTCTCCATGCCTAATATTTATTTACTTTGCACTTGTCCAGTCAGTCCTTAGTTACTGCATTATAGTATGGGGAGGTACACACAAGACTACCATTCTACGTTTGGAGAGAGCACAAAGAGCAGTGCTAAAAGTACTGGCGAAGAAACCTTCGACATTCCCAACATCAGAAATTTATTCGCTCTGCAACGTCCTCACTGTAAGACACTTATTTATACATCAAACAATTGTTAAGAAGCACGACCTAACGAAGTATGACAAAAATAATATTCTTTTTTTCTTTTAAAAAAGCGACGTTCCGACTTAAACTGCAAGACAGTTTTCTCCAAATTAGCAGTAGTAAGACGCCACTTTAACTACATAAGCCCTAAACTCTACAATAATATAAACAGAAGCATACAAATGTATGCTTTAACAAGACCTTTACTTAAAAAAAAACTGTCGAAATTCCTAAAATCATTGTCCTACGAAGTTACAGAAAAACTAACACATACATTCCCCACAAACATATACACCCGCCCCCCCTCTTGCACACTCACACCTCAACAACCATTACACACTGACACATAGTAAGTTTAATAACCTTTAATTTTAATTAGTTCTTTTCATTAATTATTAGTCTGGAACAAATGCACCATGTTTTTGACCTGGGCATTGGTAGCAGCGCCGCAGTTTTAACTTTGGTAGCTATCTTCGTTTCATATTGTAAATCTGTGTCCTCAAACTTGTTCCAAATAAACGTTTATTATTTATTATTATTATTACATAACTTTATAACAACATGCTCACAATAGGGTATTACACCCATTTTTGAAAAGTGACTCAATGAAATTCTGTAGTGCTAATATGCCACCAAAAAAAAAAACAGAAAATTTTTATTCAATCGATAAGTGCAATAAAAATGCATTTAAATTTTAAATTTTCAAATTTCGCGCGTAGTTTGTCGAAAACGCCTCTTACTGGACGCCATATTGCTCAGCGTAAATGACGTCAGTTCGTTTTGTATCAAATGAGCTCATATTAAATATGATAATTGTATATCATTTAAAAATAATTAAAAGCATATTTTGTAATTGGTGTAATAATGAAAAAAAATTACGTTGATTACGAAAATAATAAAAGTACAAAGCCTATATTACGCCAATCGGTTGACTGACAGTTGTCAATTTTTTGTTTACACAGCCGTATGGCGTAATAACATGGCCGCTACTATTTCACGGTGTTTTATAACAGATTAAAAATACTGAAAACTTTGAATATAATTTAAAAATTTGTTTTGTTATTTTATGAACTGAAACTTACATTTTTCGACTTCTTTATGCCTAAACTGTGTCAATAACATATTTATAGATTTTTTCTCGTGTAGAGTAAAATACCCTATTAATCAATCATCTTTACTATTCACTGGTAAAAAACATAACTTAGTGATACATCTTTTTGTAACATAGTCTCCATTTTTGACGCTTTAAACCCTTGTAACATTATCTGGTCCAGGGTGCTTTGCCATTATGCGACCAAGCAACCACTTCCCTGGCGGCAGATTGTCCTGTTTATAAAGACAATGTCGTTAGTTTCAAACTCTCTCCTGTGTTTTATCCATTTTGGCTTCTGTTGTTGACCTGTAAATATATTCATTCTGCCATCTTTGCCAGAATTCTCTCAACAGCCTTTGTGTATACTTCCAACGGGACAAATGGTTTAAATTAACGTCTCGCATGTCGGGTGTAGGAGCTATCATAGGGGCTTCTTCTATCATATCATAAAAATGACCAGCTGTCAAGGGATTAATGGTGTCGACATCTTGATCGTCTATGGGCCAAAGGGGGTGCGAGTTTAGGCAGGATTCGATTTCAGATAGAAGGGTTGTCATTTCTTCACAGGTCAAGTTTGTTGTTAAAGATCCTTTTCATGTGGTACTTTAAAGACTTCACACCTGCTTCCCACAGGCCACCAAAATTCGAGCTGTAAGGCGGGATAAAGTGCCATTGCGTGCCGTCTTGCGCGAGAGAATCTGCCACTTGACCTTTGAACTCCAACTTAGCATTGTTCCATGCCTCTACTAAGTCCTTATTAGCTCCGATGAAATTTCTACCGTGGTCGCTCCACAAATGGATACATCTGCCCCTTCTAACGATAAACCTTCTAAAGGCTCCAATAAATGATTCCGAGGTGAGATCACCGACCAATTCAAGGTGTATGGCCTTGGTACTCATGCATATAAATATGAAAATATAAGCTTTCGTGGTTCTGCCTCCCCTTCCTTTCGATATCAGAACTGTATATGGTCCAGCAAAATCTACACCACTGTGTAGGAAAGGGCGAGATGGTGTAACTCTTACAGTAGGAAGATCTCCCATTATTTGGGTGCTGGCTTTGGCTGACACTCTGGCACATACAAAGCATTTGTGTATATGCGATTTCACAGCATTCTTTGATCTTATGATCAAGTATCTCGAACGCAAGTAACGGAGCATCAACTGAACACCTCCATGGAGTGTTCGTTGATGTGCATCGGCGATAACCAGTGTACTAAGAGCGTGTTTACTGTCCAAAATGATAGGATGCTTATTGTCATTACTGAGGCTAGCGTGTCTAAGCCTGTCACCGACTCGTAGTATTTGCTCGTCAATTATGAATGGGTTCAACGATTTTAGATGACTATTCTGTTTCACCTGTTTTGATCTCAAAATTGTTTCTATTTCTTCTATAAAACTTTGTGTCTGTGACTTTCTTATACATATCTTCAATGCATTTTCCAAATCTTCGGTAGTGACATGTTCTGAAACTAATGTTTTCTGTAATTCTCGTAAACTATTAAAATTTTCAAATTTCAGAATAGCGTTGTCTTCTTCTTGTATTGTGTTTAATAAAACTTTAGTTTGTCTTGTCTCTAAATCTGTTTGGCTTATATTTGGTCTTCTAAATTCTATATCCCAGAGAAACTTTGGGCCGTACCACCAGAGTGAGTTCTCTTGCAATTCAGATATTGTTGTGCCACGTGATGCAACGTCTGCTGGATTTTCTTCAGTCTGTACATGATACCACTGACAGCTACTTATATTCTCTAATATAACTACCACACGATTTGCCACAAACGGCTTCCACCGATTGAGCTCGCCAACAAGCCAAGACAGTACTATGGACGAATCGGTCCATGCATAAACTTGTGTGGATGGTACTCTCATAGGAGCTCTCTGAAAATGCGATCCTACCAAAAGGATCAAACAATCGTTATAAATCAGCTAAAATTGTCTTTTTTGTAGTCTCTTTAGAAATAGGTGGTAGTGATAAAGTGTATTGAAATTCATCATCACCTAAATTCCAGGCTATTCCTAAGGCTTTAACAGTTCCTTCCATTTTAATGTCTAAACTTGCCTTTACTGATCTGTCTTTGGGCTCGATGGATTGAAAAAATTCAGCATTATTAGATGTCCACTTTCTTAGTTTAAATTTGCCTTTATTGAGAATCATAATGTACTTCTTGGCTGACCTCAACCTCAAGCTTCTTCAAGCCCAAACAGTGTCGCACCCAGAAATTAGATCGTCGACGTAAAAATCTTCGATCACCCTGCATGCGACCGGGTAACCTTTACCTTCATCATGTGCTAATTGCATAAGAGTTTTTATGGCAAGGTATAGTGCCGCAGCAGTTCCAAAAGTTACTGTTCGGTTCCAAAAGTCTGTAGTCCTTGACCTCACCAAATGTAGAAGTATTCTGTGTCTGTTGCCGTAATACTCTTTAGAAATCAGAACTGTCTTTGGTTACTAAAACCATCCTATACATCATCTCTATGATTGTAGTAGTAATAATAGTAGTAATATCATGCAAGGACTTGATGTGGTTAGCTGTCTGGTTAGGTAATTTCTTTTGATTAAACATGCGCTTGAGTAGTGACGTAACTATTAGACGCTTGTTACTATAACGCTTTTTCAGACTAATGACATAGGTAGTTGCTAAGCAGAACATCATCATGGGCAAAGCAAGGATTTTAAGACTTTGTCAAAGATAGAAAGAATAGAGATAGGTCTGTAGTTATTAATACTGTTCTGTTTGTTAGGTTTAAGCTTTGCGATATAAATGGTGGATAATACAATTTCTCATGGAGGGTGATAATGATGATATAGGACTTAGTGGTGGCGTTTCATACACATTGAAGCTTGGGATATTTGTCAAAATTATATCTAGTACTTTTCCATAGTTATTGCCGGAAACGTTACATTGCTTTAGGCTGCTAACTATAGCAAAATCAGGTAGAAGGTATTATTTATAGCAAGGGCATTATTAGCTGAAAACCAGTGATGTTGATGTTAAAGCTGGGGATAAGGGAAACTGCTCATAGTTCCAATTGTTTAAACACTGCGTGGAAGTTACATTTCAAGTCGATCGATACACTTAGATCATCACAACTGCTATCTCTGCACGATAGTCTTCTAAAAATATTTTTCTTGGATTTACCCCACTACTCTTCTTACTATTACATTCTGAATTTTCTTTATTACTTCTGCACAATATTCCTGTCATCAAAAATTTCACTGCTATGCACACTGCTTTGTCCAGCCTAGTTTCTGTTACGATTATAACATCATGATCCCTAGAGCTAACAGAAGACAAATAATATGTGTTTTGTTGCGTAGCCCCATAACATGCTTATAAAATATAGGTATATTTAACATTTAGAATTGCGTTATTTAAAAACTTTAATTAATTTAATTAAACAATAATATCGATCCAAGGCCAGCTACGGATGTTTTCCAAGATTATGATTTGTCTGTTGATTAAAATACAACCTTCTCACAACCACACATTGATTACCGATTTCTTTGGCTTTAACTATTACAGCAGCGGCAGCGTAAAGATATAATATGTTGGCTGATTATAAGTGTTTCACAATGATAATATTTTTTTGTCGCTAGCTCTTCCAACATGAAAAACAACTTTTCTTGCCTATGGTTTTAGTTGTTATTAATTGTAAAATTTTAATGTCGCCGAGGGCAAAAATCACTTAAGAGCGCCCTTCCCCATCGAACGAACGTCAACGAGAGTGTGATTGAAAAATTTATTGCTTCAACCAACGCAAAGCTCGAAAACAAACGATTGAGCGAGAACGCGATAACATCACAGGAAAATTGGCGCGCGGAAATTTCACAAAAGTTGTTCCAGGACATACGTGTTTTTAAAATAGCCTTACAAGTTTTTGGTAAAATTGTTTGTAATTTAGATCTCCATTACATGTGCAAGGTTTCTATGAAGCTGCTTTTTTTACTTTTTTATTTATGAGTGCATTATGAACGGCCAAAGTTCAGATAAAAATGTGCAAAAAAACGGATTTCTGATTTTCGGACGTGTTTACTGAATTTGTTTCTCAAAAAAGTTTATTTTTGGCTTTATACAAACCTAGTTTTAAACCAGAAGATACATGTTTCGAGATACGTGGGTTAAAAATATTTGGAAAATTATTTGATAGAACGCCGTAATCGCGTACGAGCGTTTGTATGGGAAATATGACGGGTTGGGCGCTCTTAAGAATGATTACCTTACCTGATTGATTGACCTTAACTCATAATCTTAATTAGACTTAATAAGAATTAATGAAAACTCCGATAAAGCTAGGTACACATTTGATTTATCTATGTTTACAAATTACAGTCAATACAACTTATTTTTGTTTTCAGTTGTTGAAATTAATCAAGTACCTAATACAAATTAAACACACACTATTTGAAGCATTTGAAGTGAGCTAGGGAGTTAGGTATTAACAGCATACCTCACTTCCACTTCACCTAAGTTCACCGAGGAAGATGTTTGCAGAAAGCAAAAGAAAAAGAAATAAAAAGTTATTAAAATTAGATTTAAAGTAGATGTGTATTACTTGTTTTAACCATTTCCCTATCCGATAACGACCTACATAACGAAAAGTTAATATGCTTGCTTGCGACTAATTATTACTTTCTTTCCATGGAGCCAGGTTCAATTTTCCAATTTTGGATGAACAGCACTTTGTCAAGGGATTCCTGTAAATAAAAAATGTACACATTACAATGATTATAGTCATTACAACCTAACTTTTATTTGCGGTTTTGCGCGCCTGGGGAGCATCAAAACTATAAAAAGAATGTATAAGTAATCAGACAATGGAGAATTTAGACACAAGTCAGATGGTATACAATACGTGGCAAAAAATTTTATTGACTAAATCATATTCGCTGTCAACGAACCAGGAAAATTTGATAACACATTTATATTTTCGTATTACATAAATCATCATCATCATTTCAACCGAAAGACGTCCACTGCTGGACATAGGCCTCCCCCAAGTGGCGCCACATTGACCGGTCCCGTGCGACTTGCATCCAGCGGATCCCCGCAACCTTTACCAGGTCATCGGTCCACCTAGTGGGAGGCCTTCCAACGCAACGTCTTCCGGTTTGCGGTCGCCACTCTAGAACTTTTCGGCCCTATCGGCCATCTGTTCTGCGAGCAATGTGCCCTGCCCACTGCCACTTAAGTTTGGCAATTCTTCGGGCTACGTCAGTAACCTTGGTTCTCTTGCGGATATCCTCATTAAAGGTTCAATTGAGAGGAATAAATGCTCCAAGGTATTTGCAAGGGATCTGGCTATTGGGCAAAACTAGCTCACGAAACTGAAGACCGACGATGGCAGGATTGTGTCCGCCAAATCGGAGCTTCTAAGGGAGATCGAGGGATTCTATGGGCAGTTGTACACGTCAACCAGTAAACCCGTTGTAGATCTAGCGAACGACCCAAGAGCTAGACTAACCCGACACTATACCGAAGACATCCCGGACGTCAGCCTGTACGAGATTAGGATGACTCTGAAACAGCTTAAAAACAACAAGGCACCGGGTGATGATGGAATTACGGCCGAATTCCTGAAGGCGGGTGGAAAACAGGTACTTAAGGCCCTTCAGAAGCTGTTTGATTCCGTCATACTCGAGGGAAAAACGCCACAGGCATGGTGCAGAGGTGTGGTGGTACTCTTCTTCAAAAAGGGCGACAATGCTCGATTGAAGAACTATAGGCCCATCTCACTTCTCAGCCATGTCTACAAGTTGTTTTTAAGAGTCATCACGAATCGTCTCGCGCGCAGGTTTGACGACTTCCAGCCTCCCGAACAAGCCGGTTTCCGAAAAGGCTTTAGCACCGTAGACCACATACATACGCTGCGGCAGGTTATACAGAAGACCGAAGAGTATAAAATGCCTCTCTGTTTAGCGTTTGTGGACTACGAGAAAGCATTTGATTCGATCGAGACTTGGGCTGTACTGCAGTCTCTCCAACGGTGCCAAATCGACTATCGGTATATCGAGGTGTTGAAGTGTCTATATAGAATCACCACCATGTCAGTCCCATTTCAGGACCAGACCTCGGAACCTATCCTTCTGCAGCGAGGTGTGAGACAGGTAGACGTCATATCTCCGAAACTGTTCACCGCTGCATTGGAGAATGTCTTCAAGTTTCTGGACTGGAGCGGGCTAGGCATCAACAACGTCAATGGCGAGTACATCTCTCAACTTCGGTTTGCCGACGATATAGTGGTCATGCCTGAGACCATGTACCTCAGTACAATGCTCGATGACCTCAGTAGAGCTTCCGAAAGAGTGGGCCTTAAAATGAACATGGACAAAACCAAGGTCATGTTGAATGCCCATGTAACACCCACTCCTATCAAGATCGGAGACTCTACACTCGAAGTTGTAGACGATTATGTCTTCTCGTCCAACTTACCGCAGTGTCTCAAGACGAAAGTCTATGACCAGTGCGTGTTGCCAGTGATTACATACGGGACCGAAACGTGGTCGCTCACAATGGGCCTCATCAGAAGGCTTAAGGTCACCCAAAGGGCAATGGAGAGGGCTATGCTTGGAGTTTCCTTGCGTGGTAAAACAAAAATGAGGATATTACATAAATACGTGGAAAAAAAATAATTATATCTAGTTATTGTGTAACTTACAAGGATGATATAGTGTAGAAGGCATGCGGTTGTATCTCTGTCACTTTGTCAGCGACTGTACATAACATGCCCGCTATTTTGACCTTTCGTATCGCGCTTAGTTGTTCTGCAAATAAATAAAAGAATAGTTACTAATATTCTTCTTCTTCCTTTCTTAGTCGTACACTCCTGATGGAGTGATCGTGGTCATGGATCGTCTGAGAGGTTGGTTGCTGCTTCTCTCTCTGTTCGCGGCACAACAGGCGGTCTTCAATCAGGGGGAACACTTTGTCGTCGATGTAATTAGGTCAGTCCATTTTGTGGGTGGCCGGAGATCGTTAACCTTCTACTTTTTCCTGTAATACTCATAGCTCCAATGAGCTTTAATTGCGTATGGCATGTCCAAACATATTACGAATACGCACTTGCGCTGTCGAGGAAAGTCTTTGTTTGACGCATAGGTCCTTCAGAATGGAAACGACCAGCTCCAACGGCGACGGCACGGCACAAGCAGACGCTTGTGCCGTGCCGTCGCCGTATATAAGAATAGAAGTATCATTCGCATAATACCTCAGGTTCGATATCAGCGGACCTCCAATTGATACACCTTGTTCCAGTTTTCCAAAACTATCCGCAACTAACTAATATTAATTTACCCTATTCCATGGACACAACATTATGATAATGACTATGTCAGTGTTTTTTTTCAAATACGTCTCAATCACGAAGTTAAGATCAAACTCACGAGACAAATGGAAGTAAAAGTGGTACCATGGATAAATAAAACGAAATAAAAGTACAGAGAGGAGGATTAAATTTTTGTTTGTTTTTTTTTGTACCCAGCATGTTGGAATAAAACACCAAAGTATCCAGATCCAGTTTTATCAAACGTCTGAAAACACTTCAAAAATCGACTCACCTTCAGTGAACGCATGTGGTCTATTAGGTCTTTCATACCAGTGTCTATTAGAGACAATGGTACGTTTTAATTGTTCAATCAACAAGCAGTACATGGTTTCGGGAACCCTTCCATCTTCCACAAGATTCTCTAACCATAGCGCTCCCAATAAGTCTATGTCTGATGCAGATTTGTGGGTTTGCATCAAGCGGTATAAACGCTAAAAATAAATAGGTACATGTTGTGATAAAATATCCATGGAATACCGAAAAACTAGTATCTATAAATTTTGTTGTAGTCGAAAAAAAACATTTTTTATTTTGAGTGATACTCGAGTTCAGAACAAGTGACAAAGAATTATAAAAATGGAAAAGAACATAAATCTTGAAGTCATCATAATGTGACGATTCATGATCATAGTAGTATGTTAGATGCATTTAAATCTTATTGGACACTTAGAAAATACTACTGCTAAGCTACTGCTATATACCTCTAAAGTAAAACTATCTTTCAAGTCATCAAAGCTCTTGTATGACCGTTTCGTACAAAATTCTTTGTACTTTATGTATGGTGGAAAACCAAAAAATCTCCCTTTTAATAAGTCACTCGCTCCCACGTCTGAAGCCAATTGTGTGCCCCCCAAAACTCGGTCACCCATCTGGAACAAAACAAAAATGACGTTATGATAATTATATATTTTGATTGCGACTAACTGAATAATAACTGTTACAGTGTCTTTCTTCATGTTTTATCATCATCTGTCTAGCCTTTTCCCAACTATTTTGGAGTCGGCTTCCAGTCTAACCGGATGCAGCTGAATACCAGTATTTTACATAGTGCGACTACCTACCTGAACTCCGCAACCCAGTAACACGTTACCCCTTGCTAAAAGTAGTGGTCAGAGGTCTAGCTTCTGATTACCTATAACGACTGTCAAAGATCTACGAATGACAGCCTGCTGAGCTGAGATTCGTGCTTTACGAGGTACGGAGTCCCGATATGAAATGGATGGTCTTGGATCCATCCACGGACTAATCACAGAAAGCATAGCTTTACCATCATGACTGTTAGATCTTTATGGCTTTTACTTAGTAACGAGCTCCGCTTACTAAAAATATCAAGTCTCAAAAAAGAATACCCTGCGTTTTAAAAGCACTTAGAAGATCTGATTGATATTTTCATCATTTTTTTAACTGATTGGATGTAACGAGAAAATTCTTTAAATCTTTATCGTGCTGTTGATTTTCTGTATTTTAATTTATAAGTTCGTGTTTCATAAACGACTCAAGTAGGTTGATTCTGTAAAATTCAAACAACAACTCGCATCTCACATCGCTATTTACTTTCACTTCGCATAAGGTTCACTATTACCTTGGTATATTTGACACTTTGAATCGGGTTCGAGTGAGAAGTGAGCGTCGAAGGGACGGGGAAATTACCTTACAGAATGCCACTTCTTACGTAATCTCTTATTAAATCTCCCTGTCAATTTAGTTTAACTCGCTAACACACTCGCAAGGGTAGCGCTAGTGTATATTCGAATTATCAACCGAGTTATTACAATATGCCAATCAAGAAACTCACAGCGGATTCAGATTCGAAGTTTAGAATGAGGTCTTACAGAATCGCACCCAAGATCGTTTGACAATAACACCCAGCGCTGACCCAAAAAGTTAGTCGTAGCTTTTGTGCCGAGTACTTACATCATGATCTATAATATAATCAATTCCGCCTGCCGGCTGTCTGAACAAGCTTTGTGTGACGTACACCATGTTGTCGCCTACAGTCAAGAACCCAGTTCGACCAGTAGCGTTAACTAAAGGAAATGTTTTAACGAAACATCCGTCGCTGTCGTAAAACCTGTAATCAGACGTGTTAAAAAAAAAGTCAACCCTTATTGTCCACCCTTACAGGTAGAATATTTTCATGAAATTCATATGGGACCACCCCTGATTTGAGACGTACCCTACCCTCCTCCTTTTTGAAAGTGTACCAAGAGAAGACGGAGACGAAGACGCAAAGTTGGTAGCCCGCCAACCCCCCCAGTGGATGCGAAAAACCCAAGATCAGCTCGTTTGGAAAATCTTAGGAAAACCTATGTCCAACTGTGAGCGACTTCCGAATACTTCCGATTGACATGAAGATGATATTTAAAAATGCAAAAAAAAAGTTAAAAAAATAAGAAATACAAATATACAAACTTCATTCTACCCTCCTGAATAATGTGATAATATCTATGCACATAAACATAGTCATCAGTCATTTGTGGTTGAATGTTTTCATCATACAAGTCCCTGAACCCTTCGTCGCAGGTTATGATGCCGTCCCTGATCAAGTTTGATCTGCCTGAGAATATAACGTAAAATAAAACGTTAACGCAATTAATACAATAAGTTATGCCCAAAAAACATTGCAGTGGACAAGTGAAGCTAGCCTCAGCGCATTGTTAAGACCTCCTGTCAATTTTTTCTTCTACTTTAGAGAATAACGTCGCGATTATACTTAGTGAGTTAAAGTGCTCCACTTGGAGTGATCGCCTGTAATGTAACATTTGAGATTTGATTTTGAGCATAACATTACAGTACTGCCTACTTGACTTCATGAGCAGTTGCCTGTATTGTAACCTTTCATATTCGATTTTGACTGCCTGACTGAATTCTGAATTGCCTGGCTGAATTTTGACGGGCCTGTTGGTCTAGTGGTCACTGACCCTGACTGCTAAGCCGGAGGTCGTGGGTTCGATTCCCACCCAGGACAAACTTTGTGTGATGAGCATGATTGTTTGTTCTGTGTCTGGGTGTTTATCTATAATATGTATGTATTTATAAAAATTATATAAGTATGTATATCAGTTGTCTGGTTACCATAACACAAGCTCTGCTTAGCTTGGGACCAGATGACCGTGTGTGAGTTGTCCCAAGATATTTATTATTATTATTATTATTATTATTATTATTCGTCCCTCACTAATGTAATACTCCAAGCATTTTTTTTAATCTTATCGATATCGGTATCAGGTTCTTAAAAACTGGCATATTCCAAAAAACTCACATATATACAATTTTGCTTAGTCAATTCTCTGCCTTTGTCATCCATCTTATCACAGTTATCTATTGCTTTTATTTATGGTTATACGATACAATTTTACTTTTTTTTCGTAGGCTATGCTATCCCACTGCTGTTCAAAGACTTCCCCCAAGTCCTTCCAGGAAGTTTTGTCCAGCGCCACCTTGAACCAGCCCTTGGGATACGCGTCGAGGTCATCTCGCCACTTCTTTTTGCACCGTATTCGGCGACGCCGCCCATCTTCAGACGCCCATTGCGTGAGAGTTACGCCAAGCGGTCACTCTGCATGCGGCTGACATAACCCGCCCAATCCCACTTGAGCCTGGCAGCCTTTTTGCCAACGTCTGATATGGCCGTTTTGGAACACAGCGTGGTGTTCCTGATTTTTACTTACCCAGTAAAACTGGTAGCAGCTCGTAAAATAATATCTGCATTGATATGGCGATGTTAATATCCCGGGCAGTGAAGAAAAGACGTTCATCATTCCAGGAGGGATTCAGCTTGTACAGCTCTTTAGCTATATAATTATGTTGTCTATAGTACAGGATATTAATAAGATTCGGAGCAATAGCGTTGTTGGGTTCTGTAAAAGTAAAAAAAGTACATAAGTCAAACATACCTATAAAAGACAAAAAAATAAAATTTATTGAATGTATTTTAAAATCAGACTTACGATATCTGTTGCATCGCTTTTCTTCAGGAGGTTGATTCAAAAAGCATAGCTTTGAATTGGGATCTGAAGGTGGAAACAACCAACCGCTTTCTTCTTCTACTTTTACCAACCCTTTATTGAATGTCCTAAGTTGGTCGATATTACCTGGTGCAGGGTTGTACGTATGGGATAAATCGTAGATTGAATTCTGAAAAACTATCTAAAAGAGAAAAGCACGTGAATTTATTCTTTAGAATTCCCATCTAATAAACCAATAAATAAAACACAAAGACCTGCTCCATATTTAACATCAACTATTTAAATTTATCACTTTGATAAGTCACAGGTTTAAAAAAAATTGTTACATTGAGCACTTGTGTTTGCCTTGTGTCTGGGTGTTGTTTATCTTACGTGTATGTATTTAAATGTATTTGCGTATGTATATCAGCAGTCTGACACCAGTCCAGACCAACAGTCAGATGGCCATGTGTAAAATGTTCCCACATATTATTATTTATCATTTTATTGATGTAAGTGATGCTTACCCTGACAAAGTCAGTGCCATTTTCCAGACACCCAAATGTTTGGAAGCTCTGAGGTCTAGTGAGGTTCATGCAATTGATACCTGAAAATCTATGCACGGGATCGTCTATAGGGACCTTGATCGGTGTACACCTGTAATCATTATTGCCTTCTGGCGTGCAGCAGTTTTGTATATTCACTACATAATTTACTAGAATCATAAAAAAAAAGTTTGTTTAAACAATTGTGATACTGACAAATTTTACGATATTAACCTTTCGAGTGTCTTATGTTACATAGTCCGACATAAGCAGCGGAAGTTTGACCTTCAACACTTTCGCCCGACAGTCATTGAGTTAATCATAATAATAACTGTCTCACTGAAGGACAAAGGCCTTTTTTCATACAGAGCACGAGCCTGCAGTGATCACCACGCTTGATCAAGGTGGATTGTCGATTTCAGACTTTTATTTAGTCCAGGTTTTCTCACGATGTTTCCCTTCATTGATGTCAGTGATGTCCAAGATATACTCAAAAGCTACAGACAGCGTCATTAACTAACTGCTTACCCCCCACGCATTGAAACTTCGGAAAGGGGGTTAGCAGTTGATGACGCTGTCTGTACCTAGATACATATGAACACAAATTATCAAACAAAAAGCAGATAGACCACGCGGAACACTGCGAGTGAAGCCACAAAAGCAAATACAAATTCAATAATGAATACCAACAATCTCGTTATTGTATTCGCTTTTGAATTTTTATTGGTTTTTTTTTTTAACAATTGTAGGTATTCGGTTTTGAATTTGTATTTGCTTTTGTGGCTTCACTCGCAGTGTTCCGCACGGTCGATCTGCCTATTGTTTGATAATCTGAGCATATGAAATTCAAAAAATCACATTGGTACTGTTCGTGCCCGGGTGCGAGGTTATCCTCACAAATGTCGATGATACCGCATAGGTTCATAAGCAGTAGACGTTTGACCTTCAACATTTTTGGCCCGACAGTTGAAACCACTGGACCTGAAGATCCAGTGGTTTTCGACACTCTACTCCACGGCGACTACAAAAACCATAATAACCCTTGGCAGATAAGTTCGAGTAATTTTTTTACACGTCCACGCGACACGTATCTTAGAATGTTGACTAATGATTTGGACATCCGTGGTGCTCGTTTGCCTAGAAATACCCTATTTACTTAATTGATACTTAAAAACCAATTCAATAGACATTTAGTACTACTTACACGGGTCATGAATGGAGTTAACATCACCTAAACTAAACAGTATATGGTATGTAACTAGTTGAGTCATCCTCAGTTCTGAAGCTTGGCCTGAACTTAATAGTTCAGTTCGTAATTTTCTTGACAACTCTAGGTCACCACCGTCTGCAGCCTTTCTAGGTTCACTATCTGAAAAGTATAATTATAATAATAAGTGTCTTGACTTGGCCAGCGAGGTTGTCGACATGACGTATGTAGACTCAGCGGTCATTGCGCCGATAGTTAGTACAGTCAATGGCTTACCCGCTGTCCTACGTGAACGACAAACGCGATAATGCGACGCGACGCGTAAATGTCAAATAGTCGTTGTCTGTACTTGTGGCCTACGTAGTCGCCATAATCAATGTGCGACCCAACCCGGCAAGTGCGGATTTGTTTTTTGCGCGACGAGACGCGACACAATAGTTTATTAATAATTTAATATTTACTATTATATGTACCAGTGATTTTTAAGAAAACTCAATAACAACCTCTCCTTAATAGAAATAGGTTTTTGAAAATTGGATATTGATAGGTTGTCGTGAAGCGGCAGATAAATGAAAGAATAGATAAAGGTATAAAGGTACAAGTATATTTAATATAAAACATGATATAAAAATGTAGAACTGTAGGATAATTGATGAAGAATGAAGTACCTATGTCACGAAGGTGTAGGTAGGTGTAGGTAGTATAGTAATGGGTGTAGATGGATTGATGATAGAAGATTCAGGAAGACGAGAGCAGATGCAAACAGGCCAATTAGGAGAGTGAACGTGGGCGTGGGTCGACTGCGTGCCGCGAAGCTCAGGTCGCCGACTTCACGGCGGACCATGCGAAAGGTTGGTAATTGTAGGCTTCCACACTACATTTCTGTAGGTAGCATAGTCCAACCCTTTTCAATAAAGGCGTGATCAGTTATAGTGTGTCGTAAAATACCTTTTCCAGGCTCCAGGTTAGCTGCATAAAAGTATAGTGCGTAGTACATATATATCGATGGTCAGCTGCTTCCGATGCTTGTTTGTTTGTAGACATAATTTACGGCAATATAGATACCTTGGTACTTTGAAAACTTCATAGTGTAATATGTAAATAACTGATAATATTAAAATGAAATACATAAGTCCATGTAAAAATATTTTTTTTCTCCATCAAAAGTCAGGGGAAAAGTCCAGTGCTTTTTCTTACATCAAGTTGACAAGCTTTCTTCTAGTTTGAAAATTGGGATTGAAAGTTTTACTCTATGAGTAAAGTGGCCAGAATTCATATTAGTGTTTTACGAAAAGGTCGTGAAGGGATTAAAACTTCATAGTGTTTAAAAATATATTATGTTGAATGTAAGAAATATGTTAATAATGTAAACATCACAAGGCGCGCGTCGCGTCACATCGTGTCGCGTTCGGTCGCTCACCTAGGACAACGCCTTAATAGCCAAGAACGATGACCAATTACTAAGGTGGTTCTCAATAGATGTCTGGATCAAAGGCTTGATTCAGAAGACCCGCATTTTTAGGTTTCAGTCTTTAGAGCCCTGACCCACTTCCCGATACCGGGTACTGTATTTTGTATATTTTTAATACACATATTGAAAAATGCTATTCATAATTAGGTATTATACACATGAATAACCGGAATATTACTTATTAATTAATGGTAACAGAGTTCCTAAAAACTATACCACCACGCCAAAAGATAATTTTAAGAAGATTTACCTTGCCAGCATGACTTATGAGTTAGGATCTTTTGACTAGCACCACTATTTCGTGTGACAACCAAGGTGCGTCATGTTAGTGGTTACATAAAAAAGGTACAGAAAAATTATTCACAACAATAGAGTTTAGCTAGACAGAAAAAATGTAAGACGAGGACGCGTTGCGGACGTGGCGCACAAAATGTATAGCAACGTTGCGTCGCGCTTTGACTCCACATTTATTGTGCGAACTGCCAGACTTTGGAATTCCCTGCCCGCCTCTCTGTTCCCTGATAAGTATAATCTGGGTATCTTTAAGGCACGAGTGAACCGGTTCATCGTAGGCAAGCGTGTTCCAACTTAGGCCGCATTATCACTTACGATCAGGTGAATTGCGGTCAAACGCAAGCCAATTTAATAGTAAAAAAAAAAAAAAAAATTGAAAAGACTGGTCGCGGACACGACGCTTACTCGTCTGCGTTCTATTGAAAGACATATAAGCAGAGCCCGGTTGCACCCGTACCCTATGAAATCCGATCCAGCCTGTCCCTTTGCTGTCCTCTCCCAGCGACGCCCTAAGCCGAGGCTCGTACCCCAAAGGGGGTGCCCTTAGCGTGTAGTCGCTTAGTTTGTAAGCTATTTTGCCCTGGCTGGAGGCCCTAAAAATAATAATTTTTAAGGCACCACAGGAAAGTCCGGTTAAGCAGCCGACAACCTCCTAGGTTGACCTATCTTGCGACAGGACACGGGTGCGACCGGAGGTGCGGACTGTCACTCTGTGCTCACTGTCGCTGTGCTGTGCCACGTCTTTTCTATATGTTTTGAAAAGTCGCATCCTCGCCGCGTCTGTGCCCAGCCCGCGACACGTCCTCGTTTTACGTCTTCTCTGGTTGACTGACTTATGATGTTGATTGTCACGATTAATGATATGATGATTTTTAAACATTGTTGTGCTGTGTCATTTATAGCTATTTTCGAGAAACATGTCAAAGAAACAAAGGTACTTACTGGGTTCAAAATCTAAAGGAAGCACCCTAATAGTAGGAGTACGGTGAGTACCCCTGCTCGGGAATTTAAGATTGTTGCATGATCCGTCCAAACGTGGCCATTCTTCTGGGTCACAGGGTTTTATATCAACGGTGCAGACCCTAGCAGTACAAAGTTAAATAAGTGGTTAAAAACATTACATAATTTAGAGTCAGTGATGTGGTATGACTTCAAAAATAATTCTAGAAAAGACCACAATATGACAGTACAGACGCCAACACGTCAAGATATCCCAAACTGTTAAATTTTCCCAATTAAAAATTAACCTTATAGTGGTTTTGATATTTGAGTTGATTGAATGAACGGTAAATTGCGGTTTACGATTTATGACATATTATTATTTGGAAGCTAGTGCTTCCCGTGTGGTCCCATTTTAATTTGGTCCAGTTCTTACCATGGCATCCATGAGAAAACCGTATAAGTCTTAAATTTGCATTAAGTACGTGCGCGATTTGTTACGCGATTTCTCAGGCAAACGTAAACCGATTTTGAAAATCCTTTTTTTTATAGATAGGGTATGCTTCAGGGGTGGTCCCATATAAATTTTATCGAAATTGATTCACCACTTTTTGAAAAATCAACAAATACCCAAAAATTTTACATAGTCGACGTTTTAGTTTCATCAATCTTTGTAGTAGTTAACTTTCAATTTCTTCTTAATAGATCTGAATGAGACGGAGGTACTAAAAAGCGGAAAATAAAAAGCTTTTTACAAAAAAGACAACCGCCTTCAAAAAGGCGGTTGTCTTTTTTGTAAAAAGCTTTTTTTGTAGTTTTATCATTCTCTTATTTTAACTTAACTATTCAGTTTAGAAAAAAAATGATAATGTTAAAAACCTCAATATCATTTTTGAAGACCTATCCATAGATACCCCACACGTATGGGTTTGATGGAAAAAAGTTTGTTGAGTTTCAGTTCTAAGTCTAACCCCCAAAATTTATTGTTTTTTTTCTATTTTTGTGTGAAAATCTTAATGCGGTTCACAGACTAACTTACCAAGTTTCAACACTATAGCTCGATTGTTTGATATCAACAAACAGGCTCCAAATTGTCTTTTGTTTCTTTAAATTCTGTGTTCGAAATTCAAAAAAAGACTATTGAATGAAATTGTGAATGTGCCAGGTTCAAAACTGCATAAAAACTTTTTGCTCGACCTAATATAAAATTTTAGCTAGGACCAAACGAAACTAAAAATACAAGGTGGGCCAATAGATGTGTCCAGAAGTGTAGTTTTAGAAAAAAGTGGCTGTGACATACGGACGGACAGACATACAGACATGACGAATCCATAAGGGTTCCGTTTTTTGCCATTTGGCTACAGAACCTTAAAAAGGTGAGTTGCGGCAAAATGCAAGTCTATTGGTGGAAGAAAAAGAAATCCATACTAATACAAAAGATAAGAAAGTGAGTCTGTCTCTTTGTTGTGCTTTCTTTATGATTTTTATGAAAACTTGTGCAAACTAAGCTACATCCCCAAGAAAGGTTATACGCAACCGCGATAAACGACATTCATGTGCACAAAAATGCAGCAGGGTGGATGGTTTTCATGCCAACGGAAACGGTGCGCTCTATTCTCAGTAGATTGCATGCTAGCACCCACAGCATCCTGAGTACATTGTGTGATAGGTGGGACAGCCCCATGCTGGCGCACTGGATACGGCCGCCCATGTAGGTGTCAGTCGTTTCCATTTTGTATAGTCTCGTTTTACTAACATGAGGTTAAGACTTTTACTAACCATATATGGATTTTGTAATCTGAATTAAATAAATTATTATTATTATTAAAATAAATTGGTGTCAGTAACGTAGTACCTATCTTTTTCTCTAAGATCAAAATTTCACAATTCAAAACAAATATAACCACACACGTCTTCAAAAATATTTATTTATACTTCATGCATGCACAAAGGTACAAAGGCGGAATTAATGCCTTAGGCATTCTCTACCAGTCAACCAAGGGTGGTGAATTGTGCTAATTGCTTTTTAAGTTGCTAGTACAAAAGTTCATAGGGCCATAAAGCGAAATATAAGATTTTGTAGACTTACCCTGTATTATTTCTCTGCATATAAATCGCCAGCTGAGTTTCATTCACAGGTTTGCCAGAAACGCAATCATAAAGGATGGCATTTAAACCACCGACACACAGACTGACATAAGTCAGAAGGATTAGGCGTTTCACCATCTTCCTGGCTTCAGGCACACTAAATTCGAACAACCTTGGTCTTATATACGCCAGTATTGACGATCGGCGTATATTGAATTAGAAATCAGGTCAATTGTGTCTTTATCATATTCAAATGTTTTAAATTCTTTCAAATTACGATGCAATTGACACACTTTTTTTTTTGTATTTCTAGTTTGAAGGAAAATTTACTTATATCTTTTTTGTACTACGAGCTAATTATGTATATATACAAAAATTGTATGTAAGTCAGGCTTGTTGTGTCTGTGTTATTTCCAATTGCACACCTTTTAGGTTGATCATAATGGGGGCATGTTCCAGGCATGGGTTAGGCTGGCGAGCGCTGATTTGAAGTTGGTCACAATTGTTTAATAGGTGCACCTCCACCAAATCGGTTAGGGTAGGTAAATACTCCTTAGTCTGGAGTTGCGGAAGAATTTTATGTTCCCGCGACTCCCGGCGTAGGTGTAAGATGGAACACCGGGGTGAATTTTAGTCGGTAAGAGCCTGATAGACCCCTTCGCCAAGGGGCGGAGGAAATCCATGAGGATTTTCCACGCTGGGAACAAAAACAAGATAAGGACTACCGAAGTTGGTTAAAGTACTTTATTTGACTGATAGTTCTATGAAATGTGAGTTTGACCCCATCGAACTGATTTAAAAAAAGATATTTTATTATAATAATTATTTTAATTAAACTTATAATAATAGGAAAAGGGACCCTTATGCAACCGATCACCACAAAGGTTGGAAATAGACTAACTAAAGTACTGATGAGCATTGCTGACTATCAGTTTAAAGTGGCATAGGTGATGAGTAATCATTTAAGGGTTCAGTGTCTGCTTATAACGGAACGCTACATCAAACTACATACACTTGAACCATCTCCAAGGACATGACGATGCTGGGTCTAAAGTCAGCAATGAGAAGCTGCGATCAAGTCCCTATCAGGAGGGCCGTCTCCAAATAAGGGACTTGGGACTGGGGACTTGTCTTATACACCTACGATGGGAGGATATTATACGGTTAGTGAAGTGGCTGACCGATTGGCGGCTGGGCTGCGTATTTCGGGTTCGATTCCCGCACGGGAAAAACATTCCTATGGCCTATAGATAGTTGTTTCGAGTCTGGCTGTTTGTGTATGTGAGTTTATATGTTTGTAAACGCACCCACGATACAGGAGTAATTTCTAGAGCGGAAAAACGTTTTTTTTTAAACGTATCGAAAATTGGTAATGATAAATGAATATTATATTAACATAACAAATTTCGATAAACTATTAGATGACCATAATACCTAACAATGTTTTGTCGTTTTTCGACGGACAAAGTCGCAGGAAAAGCTGGTTAAGAATAATAATGTTGTTAACCTTATTGAATATCTTATTTATTAATTTATTTATCTTAATGAAACACAACGTGAATTGACACTATAAATGTTTTATGGTTGCTATACTAAGCTATGTTAACTGGCTTTTAATTCAAAATGGATAACGACTAAAGAAATAAATAAATTAAATAAATAAATAAATTGATAGTGCATTTATACATTCCATTAGTACCTAGTATAAGCGTTATTATTCCTGTATTATTTATTATTAATCTATCTTAGATTACTGACATAAAGGAAACCATCGTGAGGAAACCTATTATCTATACATATAATAAAACAGTAAAAAAACTGTGTCTGTACATTGAATATATTAAAAAAGTAATAATTGAGGGGGGTTTCGAAACAGTAATAGAGCACGAATCCAAAAAAAAAATTCTGTCTGTTTGTCTGTTTGTTTGTACACGCTAATCTTCGGAACTGCTGGACGGATTTGAATGATTTTTTTTGTTGTATAGGTATTAAGTCTGGGCAACATATAGGCTATAATTTATCTTGGAAACTTGAACTCCTTATGCAGAACCGCAACAGACCAGCTAAACTATAAGAGATACAAAAATGGTACCGTAGCAAAAATTGTTCCACGTGATGAGCATTTTCTGCTAAGAGAATAAATTTGAAGATCTGGAACACCTGATGTGGAACTCCAAGAGCCCAGCTACACCATAACACTTAGAGGAATGACGTCTTAGCAAAAGTTGTTCGGTCTGATGAGCATTTCCTGTTGACTTATAAAAATTGAAGATCAGAAACATCTGATGTGGAAATCAAAGCTATCACTAATTTTACTGTAAAGCTGTCACTTATTTCACTGTATATTATAAAAATAAAATAAGCTGGGAGTACCTCCACGCGGTGAAGGCGGTAACAGTTTAGGACTAATTTTTGATGACGCTGGTATATCATTGAAAATTTGACTCTACTGGTCAAAACTCCCTTTTTTTTATTGGTTAAATATGACTTCCTGCTTATGTTATTTGAGTGTTTAATTTCCTTTATACGGTAGCCTACCCGGTAACGCAGGGGAGCAGTCACTTAGTTTTTAATTGATCAGGTATCTCTTCACAATAAAACTATAACCATGCCTAGAAAGAGGTCAAATCTTTCTCAATGTTCCAAAGGAGCTAAAAGATTGAGGATCATAAGATCCCAAGAATCTACCGAAGAGCGTCAGGAGAGACTTAATGCTGTTCGAGAACATCAGGCTGTAACTCGCTCCGTGGAAACCTCTTCAGATCGCGAAGCATGTCTGCGTTCCCAGCGTATTTGCGCATCTACATTCAGGTCTCTAGAGACAAGTGGGGAACGTGATGCGCGACTGACCTCTGATCGTGAACGTCACGCATTGTCTCGCGAGTCGGAGACGTTCACGGATAGAGAATTGCGCTTAAGTTCCAAGCGTATCTATGCATCGACTTCTAGGTCTTTAGAGACAAGTGGGGAACGTGATGCGCAAACTGACCGCTGATCATGAACGTCACGCATTGTCTCGCGAGTCGGAGACGTTCACGAATAGAGAATCACGCTTGAGTTCTCAGCGTATTCGCACATCTACTAACAGGTCTTTTGAAACGAGTGATGAACGTGATGCACGACTAACTGCTGATCGAGATTATCATACATTGTCCCGAACACGCACACAACAAAATATTCATAATCAGTTAGAAAGTTTCAGATCTTCGATTTTGCCGACCCCGTTGTCGCTGGCATAAGCAACAGGATCCGCGTACGAAGTCGCGGGCAGAAGCTAGTAATTAAATATGCTGGAAATCGCCAATCCACCTTGAGTAATTGTGGCGATCAATGCTCGTGCCGTAGGAGAAAAGGCCTTCGCTCTTTAATATACTTGTCATTAACGAAAATGATTGCCCATAACTTCATTATAATCATCATCATTTCAGCCGAAAGACATCCACTACTGGACATAGGCCTCCCCCAAAGGGAAGATTTTGCCATAATCGCCACACTTGGCAGGCGGGTTTGCGATCGCAGTATGGTTGTTACAAAGGCATAGAGAACGCTGCTGCCCATTCTCTGGTGAGTCCCTTAGTCGCTTCTTACGACACCCACGGGAAGACATTGGATGGTGCTATTCTTTACGTCCGACACCACACGGACCATAACTTAACCTATCAAACATTTTCATAGTTTTTCATGAAATTACATTGATATATGCCACGTTTCTACTAACATTAAGCGACACCTAAATGAAAGCCTATTATAACAATCCCCTTTTATTTAAGTACTAGCTGACCCGATAGACGTTGTCCTGTCCCTCTACCTACTTACCTGCCTATTTACCTACCCTACACCTACCCTACAACTACCCTACACCTACCCTACAACTACCTACACCTACCCTATAATTACCCTACACCTACCTTACACCTACCCTACACCTACCCTATAGCCTACGTTACTCAGCGATAATGTAGCTTTCGATAGGTGGAAGAATTTGAATTGAAATCGGACCAGTACTTTTTGAGTTTATTCGTTACATACAAAAATAAAAATCTTTCCTCTTTATAATATTAGTATAGATATTATTAAGGTTTCGCCTAGTTATAGTAGAAACGGACGTTTAATGTCACTAAGATCTATTAAAGATTTTTTCTTTTCAGTTAGTTTTTCAAACAGTAAATCGTTAGCCGATTTTTTGGACATATTGACTGCTGAGGTCCATTCTTCCAGGGAAGAATCTGCGTCTCAAAATTGTTTACGGTTTATTCAGTAATTGAACGTTTCATGGTTATTGGTTCACCTAGGGCTATGGTTAAGGTGTTATCCGTGGCGTTATTCAATGTTTGTTTATGTTTAACTAAAGTGCATGCCATACTAAAGGCCTTTTTCCTGTCATGCGGATTATCGCCCACGCGCGGATCTGATACGGTGATAGCACGCTCCTAGCCACACGCGGGATAAAAAATTCATTTGCCACTGCAGTGTCGTGCGTGTCGCCAGTGACAAAACTCGTGCGTACTATGACCATGCGTGCGACCCGCGTCACAGTAAAAACAACACTGAAGGCAGAAGAGCCAATCCGCATTCCGCGCGCGTGCTGCCCGCATGATAGGAAAAACATGTATGAAATGATAGGATGCGGGCAGCTTGCATGCGGTCGAGATCCGCGTGCGGGCGAAAACACGCATGAATGGTACAGGAAAAGGGCCCTAAGTGTACCATTTCCTCTGTTACAGTTTTGATTTGCAGTTACTCATATACCTCATTTTGGAGTCTTCATATAACCGGGACCAAAAGATATTACCTAGATAAAAAAAAACTAGTATATCGACAATCCACCTTTTAAATTTATTTATTTAGAGCATGAAATACTTACAGCTAAATACATCTGAAATAACTTTCACTTAGTCTATGGAATTCCAATACAAACTCTTTACGTAATAAAATTATATTAATTTTAAATTGGTGTGTATTGGGGTGTAAGGGGTCCCATCTAACATCTTCTGGGACCCAAGCCAACCTCACCTGCTCGTGGTGCACCCTGCTGAAAAACAAACGAGGTAATGGCGACCCGCCAACCCGCACTGGACCAGCGTGGCGGGCTTATGGTCCAAACCCCCCCAAAATGGATAGAGAAATAATAGACAGGCCCCAAGTGCCCGGCGACTCCAGCGGTTGTGCTGGCGTGGACGGGTGTAGGCATAACCCTGGTGTCAGGGGAGCTAAGAATCTCCGGGTGGGATCAACTTACCGTCAAACGACCACAGCTAGTTACATTAAGGACACCGATATTCTGAACATACTTACATACAATGTCCGGACGCTAATGAAAGATGAGCGCTTAATCGAGCTTGAGAATGCTCTAAAAGACATCAACTGGGACATCTTAGGCCTTTCAGAAGTTAGAAGAGTGGGCGAGCACACGGAAGAAAGAGACGATGCCATTTTTTTTCACTTTGGAGAAACTAATGGACATCACGGAGTGGGGTTCATGGTGGCGAAAAAGTGGAAAGACAATATTATCGAGTTTTTGGGCTATTCTGAACGCGTCGCTGTGCTCAAATTCCAACTAACTCCTACCAAAACTCTAACTCTAATACAAGTTTATGCACCCACATCTGCACATACTGATGAGGATGTAGAAGATTTCTACGATCTAGTTAACAGAGCATGCGATGAAAACAAGGGTACATGGAATATGGTCATTGGCGATTTTAACGCAAAGGTGGGACGAAGACAAGAACTGGACAGTCGAGATACCGTCGGTAACTTTGGAGTAGGGGACCGCAATGAGCGAGGAACTCGTCTTACACAATTTGCCTTTGGACAGAGAATGCACATAACAAATAGCTTCTTTTTCAAAAAACCACAACGACGATGGACTTGGGTCTCACCTAATGGCTATGCACACAATGAAATCGACTACATTTTATCATCTGACCATCATATAATTAAAAACATTGACGTTATCAATAGATTAAAATACAGCTCTGATCACAGACCTATTCGTGCAAAAATTCCGCTCGACTTTAAAATCCATCGAGCTAAAATATTTACAAAACGCATAAGGCTTTCAAAGGAGACACTTGTAAACCACTTCGATCAGTTTAATCTCGAATTAACAAACTATTTTAAAGAACTTCAAATTGATGAAACAGACGCGGAAGATCAATATAATAAAATAGTTACCGGAATAAGCAAAAGCTCTAAATCCATAAAAAATACACCCAGAAATCGAAGTAAACTGACAGTTAATAGTATTCAATTGATAGACAAACGAACAACAAAAGAGATTGGTACCACAGAATATAGGACTTTAGATAAAGAGGTTAAAAGAAGTATTAGGAAAGATCTGAGAAATCTTAATACTCATTTAGTTAAAACAGCTCTGGAAAAACATACATCTTTGAGGGTATTAAAACACGGAGTTACCAAGGGAAAATCATGGATCAATAGTCTAGTAGATGAGGACGGAGTGAAACACTATAGTAGAGATAAAATCATGGAAATAGCAACCAAATTCTACAAAACACTCTACTCAGATCAATCAACACCCACCAATAATATCACAGAATACCATGTCACCGATTCCGTTTCTCCAATAAGCGGCTATGAAGTGCACAGAGCGCTTACTACCATGCGCTACGATAGAAGTCCTGGCGAGGATGGGATCACTACTGAAGCACTTAAAATTGGTTCTAACACCTTGCTGCCTCATCTTACAAACCTATTTAACACCATACTACAGTCAGGAAAAGTTCCAAACACAATGTGCCATTCAAACATAATCCTTCTGCATAAAAAGGGCGATAAAAGCGAAATTTCTAATTATCGTCCAATCAGTTTAACCTCTCACATTTACAAGGCATTTATTAAAGTCATACATAACCGTATAGACGGGAAACTAGATAAACATCAACCACCAGAACAAGCCGGATTTCGCCCTAGTTTCTCTACAACTGACCACCTTCAGACATTGAACCAGATATTGGAGAAATATTCAGAGTTTAATAAACCATTATATCTGGCCTTCGTAGACTATACAAAGGCATTCGACAGTATTAAACATCCCGAAATATTCAGATCATTGGAAAATCAGGAACTTGAAACACAATATGTAGATCTTTTAAAAAACATTTATCACAATAGCTCCGCCAACATAAAACTTAACACAACAGGGTCTTCTTTTAAAATACAAAGAGGTGTTAAACAGGGTGACCCGCTCTCTCCAAAACTCTTTACGAGCACTCTCGAGGAAATATTTAAGACACTGGCAGCCTCATGGAAGTCCAAGGGCATTGAAGTCGGCAATAAGAGGCTGACAAACCTCCGATTTGCCGACGACATAGTCCTTTTTGCGCCCACAGCTCTGGAACTACAGACCATGCTGCAAGACCTAAGCACGGCTAGCCTCAAGGTGGGACTCGCGATGAATCGGTCTAAGACAAAAATTATGACCAACAGTACTAAACGTAGGGTCGAGGTAGATGGGCAGGAAATAAACTATGTCGATGAGTATATTTACTTGGGCCAGCTAGTCTCTTTCGAAAACAGGCAGGAAAAGGAAATCGATCGCCGAATCGAAAACGCCTGGAAAAGCTACTGGTCCATGAAGACGCTAATGAAGGGCGATTTACCAATCTCCCTGAAGCGAAAGCTCATCGATATGTGTATCCTGCCCATTCTAACCTACGGTGCTCAGACCTGGTCGCTCACCGAGTCTCAAAAATCCCGCCTTGGAGTGTGCCAAAGAGCAATGGAGCGCAGCATTTTGGGTGTAAAAAGAACAGACAAAATACGAAACACCACGCTACGCTCTAAAACAGGGATCTCAGACGTGAGGAAAAAGGCTGCCCGGCTCAAATGGGATTGGGCGGGTCACGTCAGCCGCATGCACAGCGACCGCTGGGCAAAGGTCTCCACGCAATGGGTGCCTGAAGATGGTCGGCGTCGCCGAGGCCGGCCCAGGAAGAGGTGGCGAGATGACCTAGACGCGTACTGCGGGGGCTGGGTCGAGGCAGCGCAAGACAAAAATAACTGGAAAGACTCGGGGGAGGCCTTTGCCCAGCAGTGGGACACAACGGGCTACTAAAAAAAAAAAAAAAAAAAAAATTTTAAATATTTTCAAGTGATAATACAAAATAAATAATGTATTAGAATGTATAATTATAAATTATAAAAATTATAACTTTATAGTTCAACTAAACTCCTCGCTTGCATGAATAAGTTTCTTTCCAGGGAGTCAGGTCTAATTTTCCGATTTCGGGTGAACAGCATTTCATCAAGGGGTTGCTGTAACATACAATGTATAGTTTTTACAATATCTCCTAAGTATACATTTTGAATCTATTTTGTATACAGAATAGATACAAAATATATTGACTTCTTCTTATTGCCATGATTTTTATTATGAATTTTAAGAGGCCAATTAACAGGTACAAAAATTTTAAAACAGACGACGGCCCACCAATTTTTCTGTTACTGCGGCCTAGACATCTGCTATAACTAAAGACCTCGATGATGCTTTACCATTCTAAAGACAATGCTGGAAATGTCTCAAGTCCCTGTAGACCGTGGCTGTGTTCCGGTTTGAAGAGTATTGGTGCTGATATAGCACCAATACTCTTCAAACCGGAACACAACCACGGTGCTTTGCTTCTGAAATAGTTATGTTAGTAGCATTTTCTTGAACAAGCTGATGCTGTTGACGCTTCTGGTAATGTGATGTCAGAGCCAGTACCTACTTTTACCCTAAAGTCTGAAGAGTGCTGTATGCAATGATGAGATGATGAATATAGATCCCATGGCTGGAGACTGCATCATGCTAAGTAGCCGGAGTTATTTTCTTGTTTTAATATTTACCTAGGTGATATAGCGTAGAAGGCACGTGGCTGTATCTCTGTCACAAAGTCACCAACTGTACATAATACACCCGCTATTGTGACTTTCCGTATCGCTTGAAGTTGATCTGGAATGAAAATACAACGGAAATAAGCTCAACGAAATATAAAAGTAAAGATACTGAGAGTAACACTACTAGTATCAGACCTAAATCACAGTTTGATGATAGCTATGACACCAGACTTAGCGTCTTCAAAGATGGAAAAGTAAATAATAAGCAAATTCAAAAAGGATTAAAGAAGATAAAAGATGATAATATGACCTTTGTCAATGTCAAACCAACAGGTAGATATAAAAAAGATTACGTGGCTAGTAATACAGAGCAACATCATGCCTAGTCTCATGTTATTTGAAATTGGTGTAACATGTTTCTTCTATTATTCCGTCCTATCGTCCAGCATGCTGTCACTGATTCCCTTTTCTTTCGTATCACACATCTTTTGGTCTTTTACTCCTTCTCCATCTATACACATATATAGGGTGACTGGTAATTAGTGTACGATACTTAAACACGTGATTGTGTTCATGACAACAAATAACTTTGTTATGATTTGTGTTTCTGTGGTCTTACCATCAATTATTGTGTATTAATTCGAAACATGATTTATTATGTGCACACACTGATTTGTGGTTACTTTATTTCGATAATTGTTATCGATGGTTTTACTCAAAACAATTATTGACACGTTACTTTGAATGTAAAACGAATTACTTTATGAAATCACTATTGTTTATTCATGACAATTATATTATTATTGTGTTATTTGATTTACTTTATAATGAAATCTTATTAGGTTTAACACATTTTAGTGATTTTTATCAAGTAAACGCGTGACGCACTTCCGTGCGCCATTGGGCAGACTTGTTAAGGAGAGGTTGCAAGGTGGGGGGCATCGCCTTATAAAAGAGCGTGCACTCCGTAATTATGTCAGTCGATCCTCGGATTCGACTCAGTAAAGAGTTCCTGCTCCCGACAATACTTTCGGTTTACCTGGTACAGCGCTGATGTATATTCACATAGCTGTATAGGCTTGCTGCTAGCGAGCGATACACTTTGTATTTGGGTGGCTTATGCTACTGTATGAACTATAAACCTTACGGGTTTGTTCGTTTATCATTGGGTGGCTTGGCCACTGTACGAACTGTGGGACCTTAATGGCCTGTTCGATTAACTGTATTGTTGCTGTACCTTTGACTTATTTTATTCTTGTTACTGATTACCATTTGTATTGTGTTTTCTTTACTAATGGTGTGTAATTGTTTTTACAGGTCTTGTTCATCCCTAATGGGATAATGGGAATGCCTATAGTCCTGACGATGTACTATACCGCTCGTCACTCCTCCTCGATCGCACCTGACGATCCTACATATGAATAAATCTTTTAGTCACATGCGTGTCACCCCTTCACTTCAGTTCACCAAGACAAACGATTCCTCTTTCCCTTTTAACTTTTCTGCTGCTGACGCTACATTCAAACTTCCTTTATTAGACTCTATTTCTCACCTAATTCATTGTCGTCACTTTACACATTTTTCTTAACATTCTCCTCCTCGCTATAAAGTGTACACTGATATAAATGTTTGAAAAGAAAAAGGAACTCGGGTCTGGTTGATTGTGTATGCAAGTT
The DNA here is from genome assembly GCA_947361185.1 of Charanyca ferruginea. Lineage (NCBI taxonomy): Eukaryota > Metazoa > Arthropoda > Insecta > Lepidoptera > Noctuidae > Charanyca > Charanyca ferruginea. The sequence goes on along the minus strand of OX376061.1, from coordinate 27,279,218 downwards.
TGTACGTTTATAAACGCACCCAAGTTACAGGAGAAATTCCTAGAGTAGCGTAAAGTTTTTGAAAAAAGAAAGAAGAAAATCCATAATAAGACGAGAAAGGGTGAAGGAATAGGCGAAGAAATAAGCAACCACTTACCCTTAGTAAAAGCATGTGGTCTATTAGGCCTTTCATACCAGTGCCTATCAGAGGCAATGGTACGTCTCAACTGTTCTGTCATCAAACAGTACACGGTTTCGGGAACCCTTCCACCACCTATTTGTTTCTCAACCCATAACGCTGCCATCAGTTCAATGTCATTAATATCTCTGTATATTTGTCTTAGACGGTATAAACGCTGAAACGAGAACACATGATATGAATAGGGAAGAAAGTACGTCTTAGGGCGGGTTGTTTCAAACAGTCGGTTAACGTTACATACGGACAGTTAAAAAGTTACTATGACTGATGATGTTTGACGTACGTTAAATGTAACGGGTTGTTTTATGACATAAAAATCCGTAAGTTAAAGTTATTCAAAAAGAGATTCCATAATATTTTGATGTTTGAAGTAGCTGTTTGACAACACAAAATTACGATGACTGGTCGGTTATGGTAATAGTAACTTTTTGACGTATGATTTTTTGAATCAACCCATTTTTTTGATTTGACGATAGTTAGCGCCATTTTTTACTATTACCGGTCAGTAATGGTTAGTTGAAGCAACCCGCCCTAAGTCAAAAATATAACATTTTTTTAATTTAACATAACATTTTATTCGTAATATGGTTTCTCTTTCTATGGCTCTACAGAAGCAAAAGAAGGTCTTGCATTTTTCAAAACTTCAGATTTGGTCCAAAATCCTTTATTATTTAAAGTCATTAGTACCGTTCGTGTTTCCGTTGTGGATTACGGTTCACTTCCGCCCACAGAGAGGAATTTAATACCCCCTGGAGAGATGCTATTGTTTTATTTTCCTTACTTAAAATAATGTTACCTCTGAACTGATACTGTCTTTCAAGTCATCAAAGGTCTTGTATGACATCTTCGTGCAAAATTCTTTATACTTTATGTATGGTTGCAATCCGAAGAACCTTCCTTTGGTTAAATCGCTTGTTGCCACGTCTGACGACAACAGTATGCCTCCTAGTATTCTATCAGCCATCTGAAATTGAACTTAATTCCTATGTACTTATGCATGTAAAGGAATGTTTTATGTTTTGTTGCGTAGATCTTTCAAAATTATTAAAATAAGCGTTATTAATGGATCAAAATCACCAAACCTACGGCGTTTGCTGTTATTTGTTTTTTTCCATAATTTTCTTTTACGTTTTTTTGCTGCATGTTTCAAGTTTTGAAAATAAAGTGTAGTTCTTTTTTTATTTTACTTATCGACTATAATGACACAGTTAATTATCTATGTGTTTGTGTGTCAGTTGGCTTTGACTCATGAATTGGGGAAATTATGAGCTCAGAATTACTCATGAAGTAAATACAAATCAATTAACAAAAATTCTGAATAACTTGTAGCACCAACCTATAACATGAAAGTTCGAAATGATCAGCCGTACACCACGAAATGAAGAAAAATAAGCAAAAAATATAATAAACACTTACATCGTAATCAATAGTGAAGTCATCAAACCTGCCACTCAACTGTCTAAAACTACCTTGAATAATCTGCAGCATATTGTCATCCACGGCTAAAAATCCTGTTCGTGTAGTACCGTTGACATAAGGGAATGTTTTAACGAAATACCCTTTTTTGTCATAAAGTCTGAAATTAAAAAAGTTATAGTGACTTTCACTCCTGGTGAAGTTGAGGTTCCTACAGTCAGTGCATTGCATTACTACCTAAAAGATAGAGGGGTTGGGTTGTACACATGTTTTTGTTTTGTTTTTCTACCACCATACTCACTAGCCAGCTCTTTTACCATTTTCTAAGACGAAGATTTTCTTCTTTACCGACTACAAAAAGAAGGAGGTTCTCAATTCGATTGTGTTTCTTTTATTTTTGTATATTTGTTAGACATAATTATCTTCGGCAATTATGAATCCATTTTAGAAATTCTTTTTTAATGGATCAGGGGTGGTCCCATATTAATGAATTCCATGAAAATATTTTTATTTTATTTACATCTCTAAGGCTGGTAAATTAGGGAAATACTTAATTTTATTGATTTACATCCACTTTATGACGCGAAATTTCCGGCTGTGAATCGATTTCGAAATTTGTTTTTGGTGCTGCCGTTTCTTAATGAATATGAAAGATAACAAGTGGGAACTAAAAGCTAGTTTTTGAAGGCGGTTGTATTCTTTCTAATCAGTGGTTGCATTAAGTTGGTACTCTTTTTAGTAAAAATATTGGGCCCAGGGTCCGAGGGCCCATGTTTAGGAAATAAACATGGGCCCTCGGACCCTGGGCGCGAGCTGGGCCCATTAGCGTTTGCGTTGCTCTAAGGAGCAGCTGTAGGGACATTTTTGGCATTGTAATAATTCGACCATCAACTGGTCAATGCTCCCAGTGCAAGAAGGTAAATATTTAATAAGCAGACATGGAATTATAATTATCATAGCAAAGAAAAACAAACTTTAACGTAGTTTCTTGAATAGTGTGGAACCATCTCTTGACATAAACGTATTCATCTGACATTTTTGGTGGAATATTTTCGTCATACAAGTCCCTGAACCCTCCGTCGCAGGATATGATGCCGTCTCTGATCATATTTTCCCTACCTGAAATAGTTAAATTTATTGAAATCGAGAAATAACAGTTAAAAGGCGTTGTTAAAAAACGTTTAATCATCTCTGAATATTTTTAACTCATTCAATCCTGTCTTCACCAAAATGATAATTTATTAAAATTATGAAATGGTTGCAAGCGGCAAGTGGCTGCTCGTTGGGGCGTTCTTTGGGGGAGGCCTTTTTTCAACAGAGGACTTCTTCCGGCTGATGATGTTGATGATGATGAATAAAATAACTAGGTATGTATTTAATTCAACCAACCGAATACAATTGGCAACAGTTCATACAGGTAAATCTGCAGCGATATAGCGATATTGATATCTCTGGCGGTATAGAACAGACGGTCATCATCCCAATGAGGATTCAGCTGGCAAAGCTGTTCAGCTATCAGATTGTGTTGTAGATAAAAAATTATGTCTATAATATTTGATCCTATTACACCATTTTTGTCTGAAAAATAAAGAAAACGATGAAGTGAGGAAAATAAATCATACCACATTACTTTGTCGAATGTATTTTTTGAAGTAGTACGGACTGCGTCATCAACTGGTTACTGACTTTTCAAAGAAATTTGAATTTGTGAGCTGGTGTAACCTGTTGATGACGCTGTCTGTACATAAAAAGACAGGACATATTTTAGAACACCACGTTGTGTTTCGAAAATCGGGCATAACAGTAGTAGGCAAAAGCTGCCAGGCCCAAATGGCAATGGGATTGTCACATCATCCACATGCACAGCGACCTCTGGGCAAGAGACTGCACGCATTGGGTGGTTAAAAATAGACGGCGTTCCTAAGATCGACCCAGAAAAATGTGACTAGAAGGGCTTGGAGGTATTTGGGGGCAGTGTAAGCTAAAGCTAAAAAAAAACCAACCGAATTGAGAACCTCCTCCTTTTTGAAGTCGGTTAAAAATGAGTAAGCGCCAGCTGAAAACCTCCAAGAACCGCTGCGGCACGGCTCCTGTGGAGCCCAAAACTATACGTGCCGATGCCGAAACACACTGGTGTGCATTTCCCGTCTTCACTACACGACGGTGGAGGACATCGTAGAGTACGTGAGCCGAAGAACCAGTTACACATCGAGAGTGCAACTGGTTGAATATCATCAAAACGTCAACTTCAGGGCGTTCGTGGTGCGGTTGGGTACGTGTTTTCTGTAGCTCGTCATGGTGAAGGACTTTTGGTATAGGTACGGGTCCTTCCGCGGACAAATTCCACACGATCGCACAGTGACAATAGGTAAAGTTACCAACATAGGCATAAGTTATCATAGGTACTAACACATACTGTAATATTATATAGTAATGTATGCTAGTTTTAATGGTACGGCATGGTTGTGATGATGTGTATAGTATGGTATGGTGGTGTGGTGAATGATATTTATATTATTATATTATAAACAAAAGAAATACTAACGGTACTTATGACATCTGGTTTCCAATGGGCGTTGATTCAAAATACAATAGTCGGAATCAGGATCTGTAGGCGGGAATAATAAACCGTTTTCTTCTTCGACTTTTATTAACCCATTGTTGTAAGTCCTGAGTAGTTCAGTAAAACCAGGCACTATGTTGTAAGTGTTGGATAGATCGAAGACCGGTGTTGCGAAGATGTACTGTAAGAACGAAATAAAGTCAAAGTCAATTCATGTATTTCATTAAGATAGGGCACTTTTGAATGTCAAATAGGAAAAAATTGATTCTAGTTGCCCATTCCAAAAAGTAGTTGTATATGGAGAAGAATGGGCAAGAAACTCCATACTTACTCTTAGAACATTGATGAATTACACTTTAGTTCAAGTGAATTATAGTTTAGTACCTACTAGTATTTCCTTATCATTTTCAGAAATGAATGACTTGTAGGATATGTAAACACAATGTATATTATGAACATAACTTATCTGTCATTTCTTAACTTGTAATACTTTGTTCATACTCAAATATAGTGGGTTATATGCAAGGATGCAAGGTTTTCGTTATTCACGTAAAATTACATAGTTACTGTAATTACACAAATTATTGTGATCAATTATTTTAAAAGAAGGTATGGAATTTCTTACCCATTCTTCTCCATACAAAATCTTTTGGAAGGGGCAACTATATTACAATTTTTTTTATGACGTTCCGATGAATACAAGTGGAAAGTGACTTTTAATGGTCTAATTGAAATAAATGATTTGACTTTGACTTTAAAGTCTCACAAGTGATGATCTTTTAAATATTATGACCGACGCAGTTAGACTCTGCAGTGTCAGTCTTGGGACCAATTGCTAACGGATTTACCAATACTTGACCTATTCTCATGTAGTTCATACAGATGGGAGAGAAGATAAAAAAGCAACTACCACATACCCTGGCAAACTCAGTGCCATTATCAAGACACCCATAAGTCTGGAAGCTCTGAGGTCTGGTGAGGTTCATGCAGTTGATACCTGAAAATCTATGCACAGGATCGTCTACAGGAATTTTGATCGGTGTGCACCTGTAATCTTTACTGCCTGCTGGCGTGCAACAGGTGGTTATGTTTCGGGCATAGTTGACTAAAAAAGAAAATACAATAGTTTTTTTATTTAAATAGATTTAGATAAACAAAGGCAAGCAACAGTTACTCTGTTCATGTCAAGTGATTTTTGTTTTTGCATTATGAGCTCAACTGTCCAATCAAACACAATAGTTAAACAATGATGTCCATTATGACTGCAATAGTCATCTCAAAAGTCAAGTGCCTTTTACTTTTTGATGGCTTTTCTTCATCTCAAATTATTTTGTATTCATTGAACACCTAAACTTAAGAATGAACCAGTAATCTGGAATTTCTATTGTCAATCTTGAGTTTACTTGTAATTGGTATATGCATAATAGAATGTTACTGGATATTTATTATGTATGTAACAGAATGGTCTTTATTATCACAGTCTTAGAGTTAAATGTGCTATAAAATAAATTATTTGTACTATTGGTGAACCTGTTGAAGGTGAAACCTCCACTAACATCCAACATACCACCATGGCGTCCAACGTGTTAAGTAAATAAATAATAAGTAGTTTTAAAAATATAATAATGATAGGTACTAACCTATGTCATGGATAGACATGACATCGGCGAGAATAAATAAAATATAAAATGAAAGCAGCTGAGTGACTCTCACGTCTGACGCTTTGCCCATTTGTAGAATCTCAGTACGCAATCTTCTTGCCAATGGAAGCTCACCACCATTTGCTGCCTTTCTGGGAGCATAACCTGAGAATTGTAAAAGTTAGTTTTTGAGACTGGTCATCTCTTAGCTGCCTCGGTTATTTTAAATTTATTTTGAATTGTCTAATTTCATTGCCACTAGGACCTCTTTTAACGTGCACAATTTGTTACATCGTTCTCACATTGTATCTCTAGATTCAACATGAATGATGTAACCTAAATTTGTAATATTCTATTGATTTTAAAAGAGTGTTCATGGAGTTTCTTGCTCGTTCTTCTCCATAGAAACCTACTGTTTGGAACGAGCAACTAGCTGCAACTTTTTGACTGACTGACTCCTTGACAATTCAAAAGTGCTTGTAAATGGTTTATTTGAAATAAATGATTTGAGTTGAGTTTGAGTTTGTTAAAACAAATCCTTACATTGTTTTTTTTTATTATTTTATAATAATAATATTATTTAAACTAAATAGTGTGGCCTAATACAGAAAATATTCACTAAGAACTGAAACACTATAAGAGCTCAACTGTCGATTAGGAAACACAATAGTTAAACAAACACAAGCGACCAATAGGTATTTGGCTTCTGGACAGACGAAGGGGATCAGGATTTGTACAAAAAATATAGATGTTTAGAGAATTTGAAATTCTAATTCTTATACTCTTGGGTACATATCGTATCTTCAGGCATTAACAGTATTTTTAAAGCCCCGCAAAAAAAAATGTGAATAGTTTAACGAAAAGCTCATTTTTTCAGAACGAAAACGGCGACTGACAGTAACAGTGACACTGACAGTCGCCGTTTCGCAAATCTTACACTGAAATTGCATCGTTTTAAGGGAAATAATGTCACAAATGATGATTGTTTTTTTCCACACACTTGTCACATAACTTGTCTGCTAATTTGATAGATCCGTTAACGTCGCTTGTCACTTTCTTTTTTCTTATAAACACAAAATGAGCATCTAGATGAAAATATTTTCATTTCGTAATATTTTAATTTTGTGGGGGTTTAAAAATATGGTAAGTATATCAATCTATCCTGGTATCGTTTTCTTTACATTGGAACATATTTAAATCCTCTAAATTATTTTTTATTTTTCATACAAATTAATGTATGGATCTCGCCATGATTCCTTATACTTCATGGACAAAGGTACAGACGCCAGCACATCAAGCCATACCTAACTGTCAAAATTTCCCAATTAAATATGCACCCTATAATTTTGTAATAAAGTTTAAAATCTATCAAAAAAAATTGACAGATTGTAGTATCTTGATGTGCTAGCCTCTGTACAAAGGCAGACTTAATGCTTTAGGCATTTTCTACCAGTCAACCAAATCTCAGTCACATTATTAATACTCTAAGAATTGGGCAACATAAATGACTCCAAGCTTCTGACTGTCTGGTTATGGGAACTTATATTTCGGGAATTAGTCTTCTTTCATGGAGAAACAAAACATATAAAAGCTATATATTAGTCACCAGTAGAGTTGGAATTTAATATGAATTAAAAGATCGTATTTGGTATACATAATATTATGAACAATTTCAAGATACAGCGAGGGGAGAACTTGAACGGGACACGTGCCGAACAAGCGGGCAGCATTGCCACGCTGTATGGCAATCATAGACATAGGACACTAGACTACTGCTCAGCGTGTCGCTGAAAGGGACAGAAAAGCACAACCAAGAACACTTACGATACAGTGTTTTTTCACCATTTTGCAGGATTAAGTAACGACTTTGTTCAGGCACATGAGCCAAAAACGCGGCACGCAATGAGGGACAGAAAATTTTAAGCTCTGTCTCTTTTCTTTACAGGCATCTTGTATATATATTTCTTTTTCTTGTGTAAGCGAGTTAGAAGATGATCAGCAGTCTATAGTGCCTTCTCTGTCTACGATGGCAATACTGATTCTTTGGATCAAGAATAGACCAGCCTTCGGGTCACATGAAGAGTCGACCAGCCGCTTGGGGATTTCACGAAAAACACTTAGACCCTATGGCCCTATAGTTTGGGCTTGTGTGTAAGCTCCTCTTTTTCTTTCGAAACTGTACAAAGTATTATTATTTTCATTTTTAACCTTTGTATATCTTTAATTCGGTTAAGCTGTTACTAAAGTGCTACTTTGATGTAAAAAAAAACAGAAATTACATTTAATTACCTAGGCCTAGGCCTAGGCCTCCCCAAGGGGGGGTTTTGCCATAATCGCCACGCTTGGCAGGCGGATAGGCGATCGCAGTATGGTTGTTACAAAGGCACAGAACGCTGCTGCCCATTCTCTGGTAAGTCCCTTAGTCGCCTCTTACGACACCCACGGGAAGATATGGGATGGTGCTATTCTTTACGTCCGACACCACACGGACTTAATTACTTACATGAACTAAAATCATACGGAAGCAACCTAAGGGTAGGAGTACTATGTGTTCCTGTGCTGGGGTACTTTAAATTGTTGCATGAACCATCCACACGTTTCCATTCATATGGGTCGCAGGGTTTAATGTCAACGGTACAATACCTAGAATCATTTTCACAAATTAAAGTAGTTATAAATCCGTCTGTATATGTATATGTGTATAACAATAAAACCATTAAATCGATCGTAATAAATTTTGACATTATAAACGTAACTTGAAATCCCTCCTACCGCCCCCCGCCCGGTTCGTTTCATACCGAGTTCCCTCCGTGCCTCGGAAAGCATGTACCAGCCACCCGTTGGTCTCAGCTGTCATTTGTAGATTTTTGCCAGTCGTTACGGGTAGTCAGAAGCCAGAAAGTCAGACAACCAGTCTTACCAAGGGGTATCGTGTTACCCAGTTACTCGGTTGTGGAGGTCAGATAGACAGTCGCTCCATCTAAAACACTGGTATTCAGCTGCATCCGGTTAGACTGGAAGTCGACCCCAATATAATGGTTGGGAAAAGGCAAGGCAGGCAGGCAGAAATGTAGCTTGAAATATGAAAAAGATTTTTATCTACGAGTTCTTATGCATCCACGATAACCCACATTCACGCAGACGAAGTCGCGGTCAAAAGCTAGTTTTACTATATTTATTAGTAATTGTAATCGGTGAATTTGTTCTCTTTTCTTTACATTTCGTCCTACTATAGGTGAAATATATGGATTGTCCCCACTAGTTCTACTAAACAGTTCGACGGTAGAAATAGTGGAACTGTTTATTCCCACTTGTTCTACTAGTTCTTTCACAGTTCTACGCGGTAGAACTAATGGGATATTTGGTTACCACTAGTACTACTTTTTGATTTATTCCCAAATAGCAGAACTAGTGAAACTTTTACTTCCAAGTAGGTCTACTTTAACAAATGACACCATAATTTATCAAATTAGGATCAGTAATTTTTGAAATAGGATCAAACACTAAATAAATATTTAAAACATTGATATGTTGGAACATTTCGACATAAGAGACTCATTCAATATTTATTGCCGCAGAGATGAAAATTAAAAAAAAAAACACTCGTATGTATGTAAAGCTATAGCAAATACTCACTGTGTATTATTTCTTGCTGTATAAATCCTTAACTGAGATTGAGTTACAGGCTTTCCACAAAAGTTATCATAAAGACAAGCATTCAAGCCACTCAGAAAGAAGCCGAAATATGTCACAAATATCAGTATTTTAATCATCTTCGTCGCCTGCTGCTAAAGAAATAAATTAAAGACTATTAACGATAAAATAGGGTATTACACCCATTTTTGAAAAGTGTCTCAATGAAATTCTGTAGGGCTAATATGCCACCAAAAAAAACACAAAATTTTTATTTAATCGATAAGTGCCATAAAAATGCATCTAAATTTTAAATTTTCAAATTTCACGCGTAGTTTGACGAAAACGCCTCTTACTGGACGCCATATTGCTCAGCGTAAATGACGTCAGTTTGTTTTGTATCAAATAAGCTCATGTATCATTTAAAAATAATTAAAAGCATATTTTGTAATAGGCGTAATAATGAAAAAATTACGTTGGTTACGAAAATAATAACAGTACAAAGCCTATATTACGCCAATTGGTTGACTGACAGTTGTCAATTTTTTGTTTACACAGCCGTACGGCGTAATAACATGGTCGCTACTATTTCACGGTGTTTTATAACAGATTAAAAATACTGAAAACTTTAAATTGAATTTAAAAATTTGTTTTGTGATTTTATGAACTAAAACTTACATTTTCCGACTGTTTTATGCCTAAACTGTATCAATAACATATTTATAGTTTTTTTCTCATATAGAGTAAAATACCCTATTATTATCATTTGCATTTTGTGAGTTAGTGATGATAATATTTGCCCGTGGGGTGTACAGGTTAGAATAGCAGCCACCCGTTTCATTCTTTAAGGTGTCGTAGAAGATGACTAAGGGAAAATCCGAAAGTCATGCAGCAGCGGCTTATAGCCTGGGGATTTTGGCCATCCCCTTTGTTCGCAAGATACATAAGGCTTAGACTTAGACATTATAAGCTTTTTGAAAAAGTTTAGTAGAATTACGTTTATTGAATGAGTAGCGTTATGTACTCAAATTCACATAGGTAAGTCTGAAGAGTTAATTGAGAACATTTTTGGAGAAAAAAGGAGTTATAATGATTTAAAGTTTTTAATAGAAATCTTAGAGTACCTAGCTTTTTTCTCTTCAGGTGTAAATAAAAAACGGGAACACTTTTTAAAAAGCTGTTTGCATCCATTTCTAATTTGTGATCATAATTATTTGGCGTATAACCTTCCTTATTCAAAAGATCATCAGTAATGTCACAGCACTGCTGGCATTAATTGTGAATCTAGGGTGAATTGAATGATCTACTTCCCACACGTACCCAAAATTCACTGCTGAACTAAGAGGAGGGCTTAGTTCAGCAGTGGTAGTATTCCGGCAGATAATGATTATGATGATGAATTTTGTGAGACACAAAGACATCTTACAAGGTGAAATGAAGCCATGGTTAAAGTGGCGGCACTCCAGTATATTGCACCAGCATTGTGGCAATGACTGTGGAGTGGTTGATGATGTATTTCATATCCTTATGGAGTGTGTCCGGAATGAAAACAAGAGGATCAATGTTTTTGGGCACTGTAAACTTTTTGATATTAGTTTTTGTAACTCAATTCTCGCTTGTCCAATATCCGAGAATGCTAAACAGTATGTCTATTCTGTTACAATCTCCCTCGGTGAACACCTAGGTGAAGTGAACTGTTACCTGTCCCGATGCTAGGAATTTACAAATCACTACAATCGGATGACAGCTCACTTCACCTAGGTGTCACTGAGGGAAATTGTATCGGAATAGCACTGCAGCTGTATGTATTAGTCTTACGGTAAGGTATTATTTGATTGTTTATGTCACAAATTTGTAAGATTTCTGTACTGGACGATGTGGTCGCTAAGCGACAAAGCCCATTAATCAAATAAAAAAAAATTGTGGCAATGGTTGGGGAAGGTTCGTCATATGATGGTACTACAACTACAACTCAACGTCTTGACACGTATTTAGCATAATTATGTGTGGGAAGTAGATCATTGAATTCACCCTAGCTCCACAATAAATGCCAGCAGTGCTGTGCCTGACAATCTTTTGAATAAGGAAGGTTGTATTAAATGGGCCAAATAATTATAATCACAATAGAAATGGATGCAAACATCTTTTTAAAATTGTTCCCGTTTTTTATTTACACCTGAAGAGAAAAAAGCGACTCTAAGATTTTTATTGAAAACTTTAAATCGTTCTAACTCTTTTTTTCTTCAAAAATGTTCTTAACTAACTCTTTAGACTTACCTATGTGAATTTGAGTACATAACGCTACTCATTCAATAAACGTAATTTTACTATTTTTTTTCAAAAAACTTCTCAACTATTACAATACAATAAGATTAGACATTTACACAAACCTTTTTTACAGTCCCTTCAACCGATTTTGACTTCTATTCCGTAGTGCTATTTGTCATGCCACCAACGCAATATAAGTCAAAATTGGTTGAACGTAGAACTGTAAAAAAAGGTTTGTGTATATTATGTCTAATCTTATTGTGAACGGAGTATAAGTCTAAGCCTTATGTATCTTGCGAACACGTATCAAGTTTTATTTAAAATCGGTTCATGAAAGCCCAACATCTTTACTTTAAAGTTTATATCAGATGCCATACGGCTTAATCACTCTTTAAGTTAAATCTTCAAAGTAAGTGCATACGATTTACCTCGGTCCCGTTGTGCCAGAGAAAAGAGAAGATTCAGAAATCCGCCACCGTATCGGTTACTGTTTCTAAAAACAATACAAAAGCGATTAAACAAATATTTTAATCTTGAACTAATGTCTTCAATTGACACTTACATGACTTTGAGTGTACCGAAACTAATTCGTGATTTTGTAGTTTGTTTTTTTATGTACATACATTGAGCTGCATGACTGTTATAAAAATACATAATAATAAAATTATTATTAGAATGTCGTGCAGAATTATAAATGAATATTCACGATATAATATAGATAACAGTCACGATAATTTTAACGTGTCTTTTAGCATTTTCATAATTTATTTATACATGTATAAGGACACTAGGAAAAGTAAATGAAACACTGATTATAATAATGTTCGTAACGACGAAGCGACACCTACATATAACTACGTCTTCTCTTGTTCTTATCCCAATCCAGCATCACTCAGTTTAAACATGAAAACATAATCAAGAGCTTAGGAGCCAGCTTATATTCCATAATCTGGGAAACCGGAGACTATTGTTTACGGGTAGGACGAAGCAAAAATAAACAAAACGTTATTCAATCTACCCTCCCACTGTAAGCAATCACTTGATGGTAGGGAAGACGACGGAGGTGTGAGCCATGAGATTAGCGTATGAGCGTTTAAGCATCTAGCTCACGACGAATGTTGAATTATACCGGATTACAGGTACGGACAACGTCATCAACTGGTTACCCCCCATCCCTCAGATTATGACTGAAGAGGCAGTTAGACCGTGCGGAACACTGAGAGTGAAGCGAACAAAGCAAATACAAATTCGAAAGCGAATACCTACAACGCGCTTCGTGCTGTACTGACAATAAAATTAAAAATACAAATACAAATTGAAAAACGAATACAATCATGAGATTATAGGTATTCGCTTTTGAATTTGTATTTACTTTTTTGGCTTCACTATCAGTGTTTCGCGCGGTCTATCTGCCTTTTGTTTCATAATCTGAGTTCCATCCGAAGAAATTCTGCATGGGGGGCACGATGGGGGGTAACCAGTTGATGACGCTGTCTGTACCATAGGAATAAATCAAAATAATAATCTTCTGATCGAATTTCGGTCACGGAGACTAATCTCAATGAAAAGACATAAAAAATACGTTGGAGATATTATTGCGCACAAGTGTGTGCTCAAGCACAGATTCTTCCCCACTCTCTTTCCTCACTCTCATAGGTCAATGGGACGGCAATCCTATATGACCCTAACAGATCAAAAATAGAATGCAAATTCCATATTCCAACCACAAAATTCCATATTTCGAACTGCTATTGAGAAATAAAATTACAGAAAAGACAATGGTATACAAGCAACCTGCCAGTTGGGGTCATATTGGCAAGTTATCTTTACAAATACCTATTGAACTCAAACGTCTAATGATCAAGGCTTAACTTAACTCGTACAAACTCAATTCTTAACTGAGGTCTATAACAAAAAAAAACTTGATAATTTTATTTTTAAATAATATTACTAGATACGTACCTGATTAATTTTCTATAAAGGTCCTTCTGGTCAGACTAAATGAAATATTTTATATTGAGAGTAGTAGTAAAACATCTCTGAACTCAGGTGAACTGAGTTTGGGATGACCGACGGAAATTTTTACAGAATAAACTGTTTACTAAACCCAATGATATTCTAATAAACAGATATGTTATACACTCACAAAACCACCGAAAAAAGTGTTCCGCGCAGCGGCGGCAGCGCACATACACACTTTTCATTCATTTTACAATTCACTACAAGTCAAAATGTTGAAAAGGGATGACTTGAAAAAACCAACAAGAAAAAAAGAGACAGTTAGTGTTGTCAATTGCGCGTGAATGTAAACAGACATTATCCTGGCCACCAATCACCGCGTCTTGGCATCATAGACTAACAAATTTAACGAGACAGAAGGTACAAACCGCGAGTACATTTTATACACACGGTTTGTACCTATAACAACTAATTAACAGGACTAAAGGTATAATAGAATATATACAATAATATATAGAGTAGAAAATATTTATTTTGTATTAAAATTCATTTCTTTGTTTACGAACAAATGCGACATTCATTCTTAAGCCAGATCTCATTGGATAACCTTAACGAAGAAAGGATAGTAAATATCTGTTGTCACATTGTTTAATTTCTAATTAAGTATATAAATGAAACAAAATGATTAAATATTACAAGCTTAGAAAAAAGAAAAACAGAACTGTGGGTAAACAATGACTTTACTGCCTACGATGTCGCATCTGTACTTTTATTCTATGTCCGGAGTGAACGCGTCCTTGTCTTACTCACGTCAAAAAATGTATTTCCGTTTCTTTCTTTTTTCTAACCTCCAAATATAAGAATATTAGGAAAATTATTGAAATATATAAATAAATCGATGTATATTGCGTAGTTACATGTGGTACGAGATCCCTTGTGTTTTATTAAATTTGGTATCATAATTGGTACACTTTCTAAATACACAAAATAGCATTTTTTTATTTTTTTAGCTGCTTTAACAAAGCGTATCACTCGTCGCCATGCGTGACGCAGACTAAAGGCAATACGTCCCAATTAGGACGTTTTTGAATCTTCAAAATTGGGCGCTCATAACATATCTGTTTAATATAATATCATTGACTAAACCAGTATCGTATAAGCCCGCTCATTTCAAAGCCCCAGTCTCCCCAACACGCTGCCACATGACGTGACAGGCGGCCGCGACTGACATATCCGAAATCGCTGCGACATTCTTCCTAAACGTCTTCTCAAACAATGCAACGAGGGTCCACTGACATACCACTTCTGATTTACCATCTTACTACACCTTAACGTCCAAACAAGAAAAACTAATTTTGACTGCATCAAGTGCTTGGTTAAGTTTGTGTGATGACCAATTATGTTTACGCTATTCATGTATTTTATTATAGTGATGATAAGGGTGGTATTTGCTTGTTGCGGGATAGTTGTTAAGTTGTGTAGGTATCAGGGGTGTGACGTGGAGTATTTGAGAAAGTTTTCGATTTGCAATGAGGTGATGGATTCGGTTTTAAATGTTTGTTGTTGCGTGAAGTCTTCTTAGGGGAGATAAATCTTAGCTATTTATTTACTTTAGAATAAAAACATATATATCTATTCGATTCTAGCTATGTCTAACTGCAGTTCAGTGCAGTAAGTACTGTATGTTACTGATAGAAATAAAAATAATATACTGACAAGGGCCTAGTATCACGCCATGAGGAACACCACTTTTCAGTAAAGCCTAAAAAACAACTAAAGTAATAAGATAATGGTGCCAATTCTGTTGTTCACGAACTAAATTAATTTTAAGCTATTTATATCTCTTTCTCTCCAATAAAACAAGAAAGAGACAGATATTAGTAAGAGCTGTCAATTTAAGTTGATCTAAAATGTTCATTCTATTATAGTTTTCATTTCAGAACGTATTGATTAAAAACACTAAGAAGTTCAAAGGAAAAACTAGTTTGACATCTCTAACTAAGTCCTTGTTTGTCGCTGTCCTTTTCTTCAGCTGCCTGGTAGTAAGAGATGCCAAATGTTTAATTTTAATTTAGTTTGTGAACAATGGAATCGGCACCATTTTTTATCAAAGAGACTGACAGAAAAATATTTTCATTTGTTTCATAAACGTAGAATCACAACATAGTAACATATTTCTATCCGATGTAAACTTCAAAATATGTATCTCAGCTCCCTTCTAAATTTACTGCACGTTAACCAATACATTACGAGAACGACGTTCCACATTTCCGACTCCATCCATTCTTTTACTGGAAAACAAGTACCAAAAACTGCCGTACATTTAGTAGTAAATGGTAACAGCACGCGATTGCTCCCATATTGAATGCAGCGAAATGCATACAAACACTGTGTTTACTGTCTACCCCCTGATGGATGGTCCGGGTTGCTTTTTGTGGATGCTCTGCTATGAATTTTGAATTTCTATCTCTATTCATAGTGAGACGGGACTTGAGACGGGATTTTGGAGATAAAGACTCTAATATAGACGATTTTTTGGAGAGGGAGAAAATAAGTAAAATTTGCTCTTTGCACTATACTTCGGAACAATAAATTCGGGTCAGTGATGTAAACCTTAATGTTTAGGAAATTAAGAATGAATGATATCTTATTTAAATAAAAAGTATCCTACAGACTATACGAGTTGTAAGAAGATACATTACTTAATAAGCGCATAATAATATTACCCATCCAACTAAGTAACAATGCAAAAATGTATGGCTGGGTAACGATTTTCATTCTTGGTGAGTAAATAATCACTATTTATGGTAACGTGTAATGTAACGCAGGCAAAACGTGCTTAAGGCAGCATAAAATCATACAATAGCCCTTTATTAAGACTTTTGTAGAGATTTAGAGAATTTTCTCTCCCCTTTTTCTTTACTTTGACCTTCAAACCTCTGTAATCAGTAGGTTACATGGGTACATTCTTCTCATCATTGCGATATATTTTTTGTGCCAGCTTATAATTGACTTATTATTTAGGCTTTGTAACGTATATTTTTAACCGACTTCAAAAAAAGGAGGTAACACAAAATTACAAACAGAACAAAAGCAACCGAGTTCCGAAACTAAACTCATATTGCTAAAAGTCCTAAAATTATTATTCATCACTTTTTAACCGACTTTAAAAATGCTTGTGTTGTGATGTCTTTTTATAAAAAAGTTTTTACACCCTTAACATTTAAAGTACTCAAATATAACGAGCAAAAAGCTGGTCTTCTAAGTTATCATTTATTTTACTTTTTTTTATTGACTTAATGGCAGCACAGCGACTAGGGTAGATCTATTTTACTTACTAAGGGCGGGTTGTTTCAAACAGTCAGTTAACGTTACATACGGACGGTTAAAGAGTTACTATGATGTGCGATGTTTAACGTACGCCAAATGTAACGGGTTGTTTCA
Source organism: Charanyca ferruginea (assembly GCA_947361185.1). Taxonomy (NCBI): domain Eukaryota; kingdom Metazoa; phylum Arthropoda; class Insecta; order Lepidoptera; family Noctuidae; genus Charanyca; species Charanyca ferruginea. Next base: position 27,262,117 of record OX376061.1, on the reverse strand, counting down.
TGACATCAAAATCCGTCAGTTAAAGTTATTCAAAAAGAGATTCCATAATATTTTGATGAATTTGAATTGAAGTAGCTGTTTGACAACACAAAATTACGATGACTGGTCGGTTATGGTAATAGTAACTTTTTGACGTATGATTTTGTTAAACAACCCATTTTTTTTGATTTGACGATAGTTAGCGCCATTTTTGACTATTACCGGTCAGTAACGGTTAGTTGAAGACCGACCGACGAAGACGCCCTAAAACACATAAATTGTCTAGACTATCTAACTTTCATAATTCTCAGTTAACAATCAGTAAATTCTATCAAATACCTCGTCAAGCCCAGCGACCAATTGTTCATTTACCACATTTCATAAAAGCACAAACTACATAATTGACATAGCAGCCATGGTACTGATCAGGCCTCCTCACTCAAACACTGACTCAGTCAGTCAATTTGAAGACCGCAAATTGCCGCCTCTTGCTAATTAAGGTTTGCTGTGCACCAGTTTGTAAGTGGCTTTAAAGGGAGCGATTTGGATTGTAAATATTTGGATTGGTTTACTGGCTGGTTTCGTTTAATTAATTAAGTGAGGATTTAGACTTTTGTTACAATTGTAGAGTGTTGTCTTGAACACAAAATAATATTTATTTGATATACAGATGGCGAGCCACTTTGGATGGTTTCCTTATGTATTGGCGGGATGTGGCACAATATCAGGAGATATGAAGGGAATTTGAGGACCTCTTTGCCTAGAAGTGGGATCGCAACGGCTAGTTAAAAAAAAATATACACATATTTTTTAACGTTTTGCGTGGTACGAATTTTTCTGAAGAAATACTTATAAAAAAAACATGAACGAGTTAAATTAATGATTATGTTTAACACCATGAATTTATACTTTCAAAAATCTCTATCGGTAAATTGAGGTGAAGTGAAATTAAAATGAGCTATAAAACTTTGGTACAATAATATCTGCAACACACACAGATTCATTTTAGGATACAATATGGATTACTGATCAATTTCGAATACCGATGCTGTATATGAGATCAAAAGTATTGTAGCGGCATGTATCGCGCTACATGCAAACTAAAACTGACGTTATCTACATCGCTACACCAAAATTCAAAGTCAAAGTCAAATCAATTATTTCAATTAGACCATTAAAAGGCAATTCTCCATGATATTAGATTTTATACAGACACCCGGCTGTTTTTTCTCTGAAGACCTCTGAGAGTAGTGATGTTTCTTACAGAAACAAAATACCTCAACAGAACTCGCTAACGTCAAAGCCACACCCACCACAGTGGAACAATAATTGATAGTTTCCAGTCGCTGGGACATTCCTACTCACACGCGCTGTTATTTAGTACCGACATGTTGACAGTAATAACAGTGGCTGACCTATGTTTATTTACATAAAATTGACACCACACTAGTGTGAAAGGTAGTGCTATTCAGAAATTTTCTATAGGTGTGTTATTACGTATTTGATTGACTGGTAAACAGAACCCGTTAGTGGCTACGACAGGTATAATTTTCTTGTTTGTTATTGTATGGCATTGGAAGAACTCTCTTGACATCCTGGTTGAGGTCAGATAGAAAGATTTCTTGAGAATGTGCGTAGTAAATACCAGAATGTTCAAAGTAATCGATTGTCTGAGAAAATGTTTTAAATAATTTTTCGAAACATAGTAGAGAATCGGTTTGAGACTGACAAGGAGTTTGATTAGCTAGCGGAGATTGTAGTAACTTTTTCACAGGCGAGTAAAAACAGGAAGTTCGAAATTATTCTATCGTATGCAATGTAGAGCCAGAAGAAGCCAATAAATGGTGTTCTAGAGTTATAGTTGAAAGAAATATGCTTTTTTTAATTAAACTAACTGGGTATTCCAGAGCCAATACATAACTCATTGATATCAGAAAAGCTGAATAGCCTCTAACAAAAATATCGTAATCAAAAGCGTCAGGGACGTTTCAGATTAATTATCATAGTTATGTTGTTTGCTACATTAATTGCTTTAAACTGTATGAAATGAACGAGCTTTTGGGGTCGTTTTTGAAACACTGAGTGAATATATAATTATGTATCTTGACTTTTTGTATATCAATGACGTGTCTGTAAATCTTTTGAACCCACATCCAGAATCGCTTAGTATACGTACGTAAATTGTAATCGATACGCACAAAGAGCGACAACAAACAGCAATTTAAATCGCTCATCGGATTGAATCCGAACAAGAGGTCGTGTTGCATCAATTAAAGGATTACCGCCTACTGTTCATTCGCTACTGTTGTTTTGTAAACCGGAATTTACGTCTGTGTTGTTTGTTCTCATTATAGTTTCGTAATGAAATTATCTGCTTAATTCTTACATAATAATGTTACGTCTAGTAGGTAAATAAATGCTTCTTGCATCATTATTTATGTCATGATATTTATTTTCATCGTTACATTTTACACCTATACTACTTTTGTCGATATTTGTATTTTCAATTTTGGTCAAATGATATAAGATCTCAGAATCGGTAGACTTAGGTACAGAGGCCAACAAATCAAGCCACAACAATCTGTCAAAGGACATGTTTCATATTGGGCCCAGTGTATGTACACCACTTCAAAAAAAAAAAGAGAAAAATCCGTAGAATCCGGGAAAAATACAGATAATTCATTTCAATGTATACTGTTGTGGTAGTAAATTGATATTAAAACAATTATTTTTATGGATTTTCAACATGGCGTCACTCATATTTAGCTACTCTATAAACCATAGATCGACCATTGATCGTAGAAAGAGAACTGTCAGCTGTCAGTGTTACAACAGTGACACTTTCGTCCGTATGTTCTGTGCTTTCGTCTCGTTTTGTTTATAGTTTTTGGAGTTCTTTTTAACAACCTTCCATTAGTTTTTCTAATTCAACACCGTTTCTTTCCCATCTGTTTACCTGGTTATCCACAAATCGACGCACAAAATCAGAATTATAAATGACAAACGTCATTAATCAATCAAAATGACAGTTTACCGCCATGACAATTTTTTTGTTGTGTGTTGCAATTTCAAGTGCAATTTCTTGTGTTTTACCTGCTCAAAAAGCCATTTTAAAGTAATTGGACGATTAAGAACTATTTAAAATGTGTTTTCCTATTTGTAAGTATGGTGTACAAAGACTGGGCCCAGGCTCCATACATTTTAAAACAACTCCTTTCTTTGATAGAGTTTCAACTTGATTACAAAAGAATTATATTGATATTCAATTGAGAAAATTCTACTGTTTGGTATGGCTCAATGTGCTGGCGTCTGTACGTCATTTTATAATAGCTGAAAATTTTAGAATAGATTGAGAAACCTATGTATAGTGAAGTTTTTTAAGGAGATAAATGAGTACTTGCTTGCTTCATTAACTTCATCCAAACATTTAAAAGACTGAACTTTGAAGCGTCTGGCGGAACTTATAAGCCACAGAAAGTATCAGGCTGTAACGAACAACTGTTTTTATCGATATCCCGCAAAATATTCAAAGAAACTAGCCGTCGCTCTAAAACGTAAGTGAGTTAGGAATTTTTTTACCTAGTAGATATCTGAAGAAAGGCTTAGCATTAAAGTTAGTCATACCTACTGTGTATTCTCAAAATTTCGGCAATGCTAAATTATTTTACCATTAAAAGAAACGTGAATATTGTTACCCCAGGAACGCGACGGGCGAGTCGTGTCATCATGTGGACCTCCTCTAAAAGGTGACCGTATGCCATCGAAACTAGTCGGTAGAACTCGCCTTCATTCACAGTGAGTAAATCCGTTTTTCTCAGTCAAGATGACACTGGAGTCTTAGCTCAAAAACTTGTGGAACAGAATGAAAGAAGAAAGTCACCATAAGGATTACGTAATAGCATATCCCACATATTTCAGAGACAAACTTTATATATATCAAACCTGATTACTACTCAATCCTTATAAAGGGTGATTTTACCAAAGTCAGATAGTCAGATACTTTTATATAAAGCAAAATAATCGCACCTATTTGAATGAACTTAGCTCTAAATTAAATATTGAGATTGACTACATTAAATACACAAAAGAATTTCTTATGAAAAAGCCTCTGTTGTTCACTGCACATAATCTGGAAAAACGTAATGAATTAACTAACATATTATGCTCGAATCAGAGGACAATTCTGGATTATTTTAAGCCCATGGCATGTGACATGAAGGTTGCAACTAATATCAAAACACAAGTAGAGTCTAGACAGGTTTCTGATTCAGCCTCTGATAATCTTTTTCGTGTATGAACATATTTTCATACTGCACCAAAATATTAATGGACTTGTAAATAAATCGGACTTACTAGGTGTGCACCTTAATAATTTTAAAGATGAAGGTAAATCAGTGGACGTAATATGCATAACAGTAACTAACATGAAAAAGGACGATCATTTACATCTTCACGTACCTAATTATACACTTCACACATATTATTCACGAGAAAATAGGAATGGGGGCTCGTGTATATTAATGCGAAATAGTTTATTGGGACAAAAACTAGATGTAGGAAAATGGTGTAAACCAAACCTTATTGAAGTTTGCGCGGTTGAGTTGCAGAATCACCCCATAATAGTTGTGTGTGTTTACAGACCTCCTAATATGGATAAGGCCTCAGTGAATACATTCCTCTTTGGTTTAGATATGATTCTGAATGAAATCTGTTTTAAACGTAAGAAAAAGATAATTGTATGTGGTGATTTTAATATAGATATTTTGAAGGATTGCTACGCCTCTCGGAATTTTAAAAACCTTTTGCAAAGTTTTAATATGAAAATAGGTGTTCTCACTCCAACACGTCTTTGCAGCGGCACATGCATTGACAATATTATCGACAATATAAGGGGAAGTATATGTGTAACGGTCGAATTGGCATTGTCAGATCACACAGCGCAACTACTACAATGTCCTGTTAAAAAAACTTGCGTACTTCCATTTTGGTACATATTTAGACGTAGCTTCTGTAAAGAAAATATGCAAAAGTTTAAAAGCTGTTTACAAAATTTGACATTTAACGATATTTATTCCTCCATAGAACCTAATGACGCGTTTAATAAGTTCCACGACACATTTAAACCTTTCTATGATATGTGCTTTCCGCTTAAAAAAATAAAACGATATGCGATAAAATCTCCTAAGTGGATTAGTAAAGGTATAAAATTATGCTATAAACGCAAGCGCGAAATGTTGTGGCAGTTTCGAAAAGACCCCGACCCTAATACTAAAACAATTTTCAAAACATATACGAAACGCTTAAAAACTATAATTCGACTAACTAAGAAATCCCAGAATAACAACCACATTAATAATGCGTCTAATAAGTGTAAAGCTACATGGCAAATAATAAATAAATGCAAAAATAATAAGCCGGTCGAAGGAATACCAAGACTTAGAATAAATGACGTAGATATAACTGACCCAAAAAGTATCTCCCAAACTTTTAATGACTATTTTATTGACGAAATTGAACTAGCATCTGACATCAATATTTTTAACCAAAATTTAAAATTCGACATGCATCCTGACTCGTTATTTTTAATACCCACAGTTCCCCTTGACATTGTAAAATTAATAAATTCATTAAATATTTATATTATATATTTATATACATTACAACAAATGTTATTAAATCTGTTGCAACCATTATAGCACCAGTACTTAGTTATATAATAAATATATGTTTAGAATCAGGTGTGTTTCCAGATAGGTTAAAATTAGCTGTTATAAAACCCCTATATAAGAAAGGTAGCAAACTTGATCCAGCCAATTACAGGCCTATTGCCTTACTACCCATATTTTCTAAAATTATAGAAAAAGTGATGTACAATTCATTATACACATTTTTTGAACGTAATAATCTTTTAGCAAATGAACAATTCGGTTTTAGAAAAAATAAGAATATAAATATGGCAATTTTCAATCTCGTTGAAAAAATTATAACTGACATTGATAACAGAAGTCCGGTAGCTGCCTTATTCATGGACATGAGCAAGGCATTTGATTTTGTAGATAGAACAATACTTTTGAAGAAGTTAGAAAGGTATGGAGTTAGAGGCAATACTTTGAACCTTTTGAAATCGTACTTGTCCGACAGAAAACAAGTTACGAAAGTGGATAAAGTCTGCATTAAGTCAAAAACCGAGTGTACGTATGTATCGAGTCAGAGGGCTAACAACTACGGTGTACCCCAAGGAAGTATTGTAGGATCTTTCTTATTCATTATTTACGTTAATGACATGTCCAGAGAAACTCATCACCCGATGGTTTTGTTTGCTGATGATAGCACGGTCGTTTTTACACTTGAGGACACTTGAGGAAGAGTTAAACCACTGTCTCCAAGTATTAATAGAATGGATGGACGCGAATAATTTAAAAATTAGTATTGACAAAACCAAAATAATGACTTTTGAGCAAAGGACAAATCATAAAAAACCTGACATAAAATATGGAGACAAGACGATTTCAGAAACGACAACCACAAGATTCTTAGGGCTTGATCTGGATAGAGACATGTCGTGGAAAACTCATACTGACAGCATATGCAAACGTCTGAGTCAACACTCATATGCTTTACGTAATCTCGCAAAGGAGGTAAACCATAAAGTTCTGGTGACGGCGTATCATGCATATGTTACGTCTGCTTTACGATACGGCATCATTTATTGGGGCAACTCCACGAACATGGAGACAGTATTTAGAGCGCAAAAAAGATGTGTCAGGGCGATATGCGGTTTACAGAGCACGGAAAGCTGCAAACCGTTCTTTATCAATTACCGTATATTAACAGTGCCCTGCCTATACATATATGAGGTTGCTGTATTTGTCAAAACTAACTTCCACCTATTTGAAAAATTACACAGCTCGCGACATAGAAATAAAATAAGCGGTAGGCAACACAAAAAAACAATATTCCGTAAAAATTTCTTAGGAATGGCACCACATATTTACAATAAATTACCTAATGCTTTGTTAAGTATCAAAGATATATATGTATTTAAAAAACAACTGAACAACTTACTGATAAGCAAGACATACTACACATTAAATGAATACCTGTCAGATAGAAATTTGTGTATAAATAATAATACGTAGGTACCTATATTATAGTGAATAATTGAGTCCGATTTATATTATTTTATTTGTTAAATTATGTATTGAGGCAGACTAATTAATCGTTATGACATTACTTATATACTCTGACATTACATACCTAATAATTTGTTTTTTTTTATTTTACATTACTTACTTCTTGATTTTTATTTATGACATTGTATAATTATTAATTTGACAGGGTATATGGTATGATATTAAATTAAAAAAATTGAATAATATTAGATAATCTCATCTCAGTGAATTTAATTATAATTTTGCATGCCTAAATTGGTGCAACACAGTGGACTGCGCATTCAATGAACACCAAGAAATGTATATTTATGTACTGTGTTGAGCAATAAATATTTGAATTTGAATTTGAATTAGATATCTTTTGGTATCCCAAAAGATATCTGACTTTGGTAAAATAAAAAAACTTGGGAAATCTTAATTCTAGGTAAAAAAGTTTGGTCGAATTGGCCCTTAGCCATATTCCAATCATCCAAAATCCCATCGTTCGTTTCAAAACAGCATTACCATGTGATATGTGCGTAGGTATGCGACCAAGCGGAGCGTCGCATCAATTAAAGGATTAACGAGATGGTGTGTTAAATGTATGCAGTTGTTCCGTTCGTTGATTGACCGTTTGTATGGTCCGTCGTTTTAATCTTTTAATTGATTTGATTTACAGATTCTGTGTTGATCTTGTCTACCATAACTTGTATTTAAGTGCTAATAAAACGATCAACATCAAAAACTCTTAGGAGAAATACTGGTAAATTCTACTAATTTTTAGTAACGTTTGCATTCTGATCCTGATTCTGATTCTGACTCTATATATCTACATTTTTGTCAAAATATCGACATTGATTTTTGTTGTGTTTAGATTGCGAATAGATTTTAAGCGTTTTAAATTAGTGGAATTGACCTTCAGAACTTTAATCTACACTCATTTGTATAGGCTTCCAATGCTTATAATAAATTCATCATCATAAATTCTTTATTATTCTTACTTCGGATATCAGGACAAGGATAAGCTAAGATTTTCAGTAAACTACTAATACGTTTCATCATGGTTTTTAACAGTGATCTCTTCTAACGAGATCGTAAAACAACTTTATTTACATTTTGACCACGTATTATTAGATCCATGGCAGATTATAAAATCTTGCTCATACAGTGATCTAAGTAAAATTCCTCGAAAATAATTTACAATATTTACAGCATAGTAAGATCTATTTGTATCCAACATTAAACTCTGTTTTTATTTTTGTTCAGTCTGCAATCATACGAAGATGCCCCGTTGTGACGGGTGACTTGAAATATTTATTGCACACTATAAGATAACGGAAACTGCGGAGAAAATATCAAGCGCAGATATATTAATGTTAAGAAGTTGGTACATTTGTAGTTCTGCTAAAACGTGCCACCCTCTCCCTCCAAAATTAAATTAAATATGTCAGGCTAATTCAAATTGCCAAAAGTAGCAATCATAGTTCAAAATGCATCCAAAACTTATTGATAAAATAGATTTCAAAATAATCAACGTTAATAATATTCAAAAGCATTACAAAGACCTGTAAATAGTTCTGGTAAAACTAAACCCAATTGTGTCACTGACAAGATTTAATTTGTAGAAACTTCAATCATGTGAAATTATAATGAAACTGTAACGTGTGATGTAGGTACTATTAGGAACTTCGGGTGTTGATATCAAAATTAGTCTTTGAAAGCAAAATTCGACTTTGAACTTCTAGCAGGCCTTTAGTTATTTCGGTCACATTTCCATGAAGTCTCTAATTATATCGAAAATGGTACCCCAATTTAATATAGATATTTTTGAACCAAATGAAAGAATTCCTGAGCTAAACCAATCAAATAATAAAGTCATTTTGCTTTAAAAGTGTGACCATTTATCCAATAAACATTCTTCTCCCACAACTTAATTCCTTTCCAGACCTGAACATAAACTTAAAATCTTATGCACTTGTTTTGAAGAGTTAGAAAGTATCCCGTTCACAATAAACTACAGACTGAATGTGTACGATCCCTAACAGCGGTTAAAAGACGAGCACAATTCAATGTGTTGTCTCGACACGCGATTTATTCTCATAACAAGACGCTCTCGTATAAAAATAGTCAACTCCAACACTGCAGCTATGTGATAGTAGTTTCTGGTTAGAGGTTTGTGCTGTGGGTTCTTATTCTGTTCTTTTCTTAACGTGTTTTGGGTTTTAGAAGTTTGTGATCTTCTTTTGTCATTATTTGAAAATATTTATCGTTGAGGTTGGTCTTTGTATAATTAGAGGATGAGCATCCTTCTGAGTACATCGGCCAAGCATGGTGATTACGGCTAACCCCTCCTTGAGGGGGCCTTATGCCCAGCAGTGGGCGTCTAAAGGTTAACATGATGATGATGATGATGATTATTTGAGAATTATAATGGGAATAGAATCCATGGGAAGGGATGGTTTTCTGACTTATACATTTCATTATAAAGAGAATTAAAGAAGGTAAAGTACACGTATCTACTATTTAGTGGTCAGAAATGGAATAAGCAGCAGAATGATAATTCAATACTATCAAGTATACAGATTTGTTTCAATTGAAATGATAGTAAGTTGGTTGTAACAATTTCAACATAGGCTAAACTTTTTCATGAAAATTTTCGTGAATTTAGTAACAAACTAAGTTTGAATTTTTGAACCTCAAAAAAGAACAGTCCACACACGGAGGCAGTCGCAGGCAAACACCGGTGTAATATATAAATGAATAAGAACTATACTCGTGTGAATAGAATAAGAGTGGCCTAAATATTGGGCACGAGAAAATGCCCGGGGATTTTATGCCCAATACGATATCTAAAAATACGAGGTATCTAACAGTAATACATCGATTCCAACTAAATAAAAATTCAATTGCAGAAAAATATTCTTCCCATATTAAAAATATCCTGAGCGAAAATCTTTCAAAGAACACTCAACCTTACAATTCAAGGCACAGAACTGATTTTCGTTCAAAAATATTTGGAAAAAAATCCTGGACAATACCCGTTACCATGGAAACGGCACGAACAGTACGCCAAATTAATCTTGCATCAGTAGAAACTACTATCCCTTTGCTGCAAGTATCAAAATCGTTTGATTCGGCAGTAAAAAGTAAGATTGTTATCAAGTAACAATGTCGAGTGAAGTGGACAATGGAGTAAAACTGTTTGCCTCACTCTTAAGGGCTATTAGAAATGTCTACGAGTTCCGTAAGGGTCTATACGATTTTGTTCTCGCTCTATTGTTGGAGTCCGAGATGTTTGCGCGATGTTTTACGATTGTTTGCTCTGAAAGTTGGGACTTATCTGGTTCAGATCGACGTTGCAACAGTCCAGTGTCCAAGAGAATGGTAGAGTAAATAATGGTAGACTTTGAAAAAAATAACAGCGTGTTTCATGGAAGGTCTGGTTTTTGGCTTCTAACGTATTTTAGAGAAGTACCGTCGAAGGGAATGGCTTTTAAAACAAGACGAGAGTTTAATAATTACCAAAATTTCTAATATTTCCCTGTAAAATTAAACGCAGTCGGTATTTTTTTCATCTATTAGGAATTTAAGCCGTTACGCCATGTTTTGTAAATGGTTTAGCTTTTAGGTTTAGATAATTGGAAGTGGAAAAAATTACGTTCAAATATATCCCTGGATATTAGTCGAAAATACTTTCTACGTCTAAAAATCGTGGGTGTTATTGAAGCAGCCCCATTTTCAAAATCAATAAAACTAACAGGTTATCATTATTTTTTTCCTGAATTATTAATAAATTTTAAGTAAACAGAGTTATTAGTGTTATCATTCAAAAAGTCGTCATTAATATTCAGATTTTTCATTCTAATATTGTAAATGATACGTAGGTTTTTTATTTTAAAACTTATCAATCTTATTCCTTACGTAGTTATCTGAGGAATGGAGCATTATGTGACTGACACCAAATAGTTCCATAAACTCGGTATTTCCTAGCACTCAAAGTATTCATATACATTATGTATATGCGAGTGCGGTACTCTTGACCAGACAATGTCCCATCTACTTTGCACTTTAGAGGACATATTAAAAACGCTACTGATGCCGCAATAAATGTGGCCAACTAAAAACAAAAATTACTTCTAAAGAACTAACTCTAATAGGTATATGAATGACTGGCGTTACCTACCTATCTGGTGGAAATATGTATTTCAAAGCTATCTGGAACTGTTTAGTCTGCAAGTGACTCATAACAAAAGAATTTAGAGACATCAAGATTTCATCAACCATCTTAATGAATGAACAGTTGGCTGGTTTGCTCTCGATAATCCCTTACTCCCCCCTAACTACCATTGCATTAGAACATAACTGGGGAATTGTTTACCGTTCGTCTACAATCACCATAGTAACTCGATTCCCCTAATCGACTCAAATGTCGCCAAGAGAATGGGTACCTAGCAATCAATCAATACTTCAGAACTTAAGAGGAAAAATGAGTGATTTGTCAGTCTTCCTTATTTGGACACATTTATAAAGAAGCGAAGCGAATATAAACTGTAAAGTATAGATTTTATGGTTTGAATTGCATTGTATAGAGTATTTAACATTGAAATACAGTTTTGATGGATAAAGCAGCCAGTCGCTTCAGTTTTCTTCGACTTGATTTACAAATATTAAGCTAAAAACAAATTAATTTTATTATAATCCTATATCATTTGTCAATAATGTATTTTTCTATTCGTTTTTTTTTTTGTTTGTAATCGGATCAAAACTTCCAGAGATTACCTCTTCTAAACGAATAAACAATTTACCTCTTTAGTAGAAAGTAAGTGTAGTAAAATGAAGTAAAAATGTAACCTTACGCCATGAAGAAAGAATTGAATTTTGACTAGCCAGTATCACTTTTATGAAAAGAAAGGAGCATTTTTGTGTACCAAGATTTTATTTTAATGTTGTTAGGGAAATCGGATTATCTCCCAGCAGACGCCCGCAAAATACGCTAAGCATATTAAATAAAGCAACAAGATTGTCAACAACAAGTCTGCAATGGTCACCCCAGAGCAACCCAAGCAAGGAATTCGAAATTTCCAAACTCACTTTTAATTAGCAAAAAAGAAATCGGAGGAAAAGTTTTTAACAAAACTCCCTCCAACGAGAAACTGAATAATACGATTTTAATTGAACTTAATTAAAAAAATTACACAAAAACGTTCCTGAGAAGAATAAAAAAATAATTGGAACAGATTGTCGCGGACTTGTTCAAATTTTATGACTATCAAAGTTTTGATGTTGTGAAAAAAATTAGACTGTAGACTTGTTTGAATTAGGAATGATGTTTATTTGATATTATTGAGGAAAAGTTCTTAATGAAATACCTAGGTATATAAAAATCACAAAAGTCGATGAAATGACAACAATTTAGTTATAATCAACTCTCCAACAGACACTCGTAATAAACACTCGTATTACGTAAAACTATTTTATAATTTGCCAATTGTGTCCAAACCTTACTATCCATCAATACATCCTAAACTTAGGTTAAAATAGATTTAATATGAATTACCGTTAAATATCCAATATCATTTTAATTTATTGGGAAAAGACATTTTTGCAGAACTCAATTTGATTTTTGTGGTAGGTATTTTGAATTTTATTTATATTGTATTCTGATTCTTATCTTAATTTTGATTTTATGATGCGATTTTTATATTCTGGCTTAATTTCAATTTCAATCAAAAACATGCATTTTCTCGGTGAGTATAAAAACTCATAAAATTTTAACTAGGCGTCCAATACCAATCGACAAATAACCTCTAAGAAATTGGTACACTAGTCTTGGATGTATCTCATATCTTTTTATAAGAGTATTCAATAGTTGGTGAACCAAATAAATAAATAAGAACTGACTTCAATAATGTAGCGAAGCATGACGCTCTATTTAGTCTAGTTTCTCTCTCTTTAGTGTGTGGACGAGACGACCTAGAACACTTTTTTAGAAAAAAAAAAACAAACTATTTATTTTCAAATAAAAAAAATAACGCTCAATATTTTTAAGGTAAGATTATGTGCGCTATCAATCAAGATTTAGTATTTAGTTGCTCACACACATGGCAGGTCTTTGTCTGATAGTGGACCCACACGTACGCCGGCTTCCGAGTTTTTATCTGTAAAATAGGTTTTTTTGATATTTTTTATTTGTCAAGGTTCGGACACATACAACTTCTTTATCGATGTATGTACTTATCTGGCTTTTACAAGAATTTATAGAACCATCAAGAATATTCTCGTGCAGTATCTTGCTCGTTCATTTCCATACACGTTTTGGAACGAGCAACTGGCGTCAACTTTCTGACTAATTGACCGACTCCTCGACAGTTCAATATGGTTTAATTGCCCAACAGTGGAACAGCGAATATAATATGTTAAGAAATAACTGTGATGGTTCTGAGGTGAGAAGCTAAATCATTTCTCAAAACTTTATCATAAAACAATAAAATATTCAAGAAATAATATACTTTTTTACGCAATATTACTTTAATGAAACTAGATACGAACATATCAGAATGCAGTAGAGTGTTTTTCAAAGATGGACGTTTGATTTATGTACAAGAAATTCAATCTCATTTTTTATTATTATTCGTCTTTTATTTTAATTTATGACTTAATAGCTTCTGCTCGCGACTTCGTCCGCATGGAATTGAGGTATACCAAAACATATCCAAAACTTGGATATAATCTTATATACCTACAGGATGAAATTGAATTCATTAGCAAAATTTTACATTTTGGCCGAGTACCTATTGCACTTCTGTATGGAACAGCTGTAATTTTTTTCGCGCTGTTTGATTTGGCTCCATAATGAAAGTTGTTCAGGTTCGTGATCTGAGTCACTTCTTAAAAATTTGCTAATGAATTCAATTTCATCCTGTATAACCTCTTTACAATATACTAGCACTCGGCCTGCGCTTTGCTTGTTGTTTTGAATTGAAAGTTATTTTTCAACCGACTTCAAAAAGAAGGAGGTTCTCAATTCGTCTGTACGTTTTTTTTTTTTTTTTTTTTTTGTATATTTGTTACGCGATTTCTCCGGCAAATGTAAAGCGATTTTGAAAATTCTTTTTTTAATGGATAGGGTATGCCTCTATGGTGGTCCCATATAAATTTTATCGAAATTGATCCAGCACTTTTTGAAAAAATTGTCAGAAAGCAAAAAAATATACATGGCTGATGTTGCAATGTGGCAATACAAAACAACAAATAGAACAGCCAAGCCACCGACTTCCAAAACTAAAGTCATGTGTGTTCTGATTTAAAGTTATTTTTCACTTTTTGGATTTTGAAGGCGGTTGTCTTTTTTGTTTTGGACATTTTTTTTCGCTTTTTAGTGCATATCTAGTTCTTATTGACAAATTAATTACGAAATGGTGACACCAAAAAAAAAACAATCATTCCTTAATTTTCTACCGCTTAGGGGTGGAATATTTTCTTGAAATTTAAATGGGACCAAATTTGAGGTATACACTATCAAATAAAAAAAATCATCAAAATCGGATTACATGGCAAGTACTCCGCATCAAACTAAAGAAGAATCACGTAAATCGGATCATAAACCTCACTGTACACGCCCACAAGACACAAGACACACACGACACACCACACAACACACACCACACCACACCACACGCCACCAACACCACACCCCACATAACATCTACTATTTATAATAATTTTCCACTAGAACAATAAAAACAATGTAATTGAATATTGAATTGACTAATTTGCAATTTGATATATTATAATTTAATTTCAAATTTAGTCTATCATTTATTATAATAATTTTCTAAATAAAAAATAAAAGCAATGTAATTGAATATTGTATCGACTAATATATAATATGACATGTACTAATTTAATTTCAATTTTTGACCTAAATCATCATTTATTATAATAATTTTCTATTAGTAATCATAATTTTATAGTGCATGACAACTGTAGTTATATTTAATATGAATTTTGTAGGCCTTAATGGCGGGACATAGCTGAACTGTCTATACCTATACACAACATCCTATGATTCACAATAAATGATTTTGATTTATTTAATTATTGATTTATTGATAACTGACACCGGTGAAGGAAAACGTAAGGAAACCTGGACTTATAATTAATATAAGTCCAATATCGCTAATCCGCCGTGAGCATCTTCTTCTTGCCCATTCTTCTCCATACAAAACTACCAATTGGAATGGGCAACTAGATTCAAATTTTGCAAAATGACGTTCAAAAGTGCCTTTAATGGTCTATTTGAAATAAATGATTTGACTTTGACTTTGACTTTTGAATGTCTATGCTTATGCTTTCTTTGTATGCGAAGAGATATTATTTATTCAAGATAGATTATGTGTTTGGCTTTAGCGCATATTACGTACAAAAACAGAGAAAATAATTTACTACCAGTCTTTGAAGTTATAAACCCAATCGTTTGTCCTAAGTAAATAATATCTTGGAGTTACTCATTAAGACATCCGTATTCTTAGGTAGGTATGTTAAATTGAACTTAAATGTCGCGTACTGTCTGTTGGTTTAAGTTGGTACAGTGCAACACATTAGTCAGAGTAAGCGTAGCATGCTAGTACAGTTGAGATGAAAACACTTTGATGTTGTCATCACAAATGAATTTTACTGTGGTCGGTCAAGATTTTTTTTAGAATGTCGTAAATGTGATTCATTCCGTAAAAAGGAAACAGAGTATGTTTTGAATCTGCCAGAAGCTATATTTTACATTAATTCTATCTCAGATTATGAAACAATAGGCAGATAAACCGTGCGGAACACTGAGAGTGAAGCTACCAAAGCAAATACAAATTCAAAAACGAATACCTACAATTCGCTTTGCGATATGACACGAGTCAGTAGGTACAGCACAATGCGAAGCATTGTTAAAAAACGAATACTTTTTTTTTGTTTTTTTTTATTTAGCCTGTGCTGTCCCACTGCTGGGCAAAGGCCTCCCCCAAGTCCTTCCAGGATCTTTTATCCAGCGCCACCTCGAACCAGCCCTCGTGGTATGCGTCTAGGTCATCTCGCCATCTCTTTCTGGGCCGACCTCGGCGACGCCGTCCGTCTTCAGGCACCCATTGCGTGGAGACTCTCGCCCAGCGGTTAGTCTGCATGCGGCTGACGTGACCCGCCCAATAATACTAATACAAATAAAATTTCAAAAGCGAATACAATCACGAGATCGTAGGTGTTCGTGATTGAATTTGTATTTGCTTTTGTGGCTTCACTCGCAGTGTTCTGCACGGCCTATCTGCCTTTTGTTTGATAATCTGAGGATTCTTTGCTAAAACAGGAAGTAGTTTTAAAAAGTGTAGGTTTGAATGTCGAAGGAGTTCGCGACTAAGTAAAAACCGTAGGATCGATTGGTCATGGCTAGCTTGCCGCGGTTAATTTGTGGATGTGTGACTCCGTGCTTCGGAAAGCAGGTAAAGTCGTTAGTCCCGGCTGTCATTCGTGGATCTTTGACAGTCGTTGTAGGTATTCAGGGCGGGTCACGTGGCACGCTAAACTGACAACATGTGGACGAAAACCGGGACCACAGAAGCAGAGGGAGGCCAAATGCAAGGTGGAAGGACGAGATAGAGGCCGTCGGAACACGCAATTGGTCCAACCTCGCAAGGAATCGCGACGAGTGGCAATCTCTGGAGGAGGCCTTCACCCGAAGAGGGGTCCAGATGGCCTTGGACTAACAATATCCACACCCTTTATTATTCATATATTTGTATGTACTTGCCAATGGAATAATAAAGGCTTTTTATTTTATTTATTTATATAGGTATTCAGAAGCCAGAAAATCTGACAACCAGTTTTACCAAGGAGTATCTCAGTTGTAGAAGTCGGATAGGGAGTCGTACAGTGTAAAACAATGGTATTCAGCTACATCCAGCACACATAATTATCTTTGTCGTGATCGGAAAAGGCTAAAAAATACACTGCCATATTATAAAGTTGAAGAGTATATTTGTTTGTACGCGGTAACCTCCTGAGCCGATTTTAAAAATAATTTTCGATTAGGATGCTACGTTACTCCTGAGTGAGTCCTGAGTTAATTTTATTATTATTATTTTAATTTTAATTTAATTTTATGATTTTAATTTAATTTTATGATTTTAAGTTAATATTTATGATTTGAATTTGATTTTAATTTAATTTTATGATTTTAATTTAATATTTATGATTTGAATTTGATTTTAATGATTTAATTTTAATGATGATAATAATTTTAAATTTTAATTATTGTATTTTATTTATTATTTTTATTGTAATGAAATTTTATTTGAAATTGTAATTTATCACCTGGAAGTGGTTGAAATAAATGATTTTGAATTTGAATTTGAGTGCTATACTCGTATTTTATCAAATTTATTAGGTACTAGCTTTTGCCCGCGACTTCGTCTGCGTGAATGTCGGTTATCGCGGATGCAGACAAAGTCGCTTATTAAAAAGTAAGCCTATGTCCTTCCCCAGGGTTTAAGCTATCTTTATCCCAAATCTCATCAAAATCGGTTTAGCCGTTTCATCGTGAAAGCGTAACAGGCAGAGTTACTTTCGCATTTACAATATTAAGTATGGAAGTATCAATTAGTATAACAAGTATAATTAGTATATAGTATATTATTATATAAGTATATATGGAAGTATGGATCTGTAAGAAAATTACGCGGGCGCGGGTGAATTCAAGTACTGCCATATTTATTCTCCTGATAAAAATATGCTGACTGTTGAATAAATAAATAAATCTTAACCAATTCCGTGTTCACAAGTACACCACGTCATTCACATTTGTCAGTCTGCTGTTATAATTGGCACCAGACAAGCGCCACTCCTGCGCATTCAAACATACCGAGCTTACACGAAGTGGCACGAGTATTTCCGAATGTCAAAGTGACAGGACGAAGCGGAACTTACACTGATTTGTGGATTTTAAGAATAAATGAGGTTTCTTTTGTTTTTAAGACTTATGGCCCACTTGCACCTAAAAGCTAACTCGGACTTATACGCTGACACGAGATTAAATCTATACTAATATTATAAAGCTGAAGAGTTTGTTTGTTTGTTTGTTTGGTTGAACGCGCTAATCTCAGGATCTACTGGTTCGAATTGTAAAATTCTTTTTGTGTTGGATAGTCCATTTATCGAGGAAGGCTATAGGTGCGAAGCCGGGTCGGGTCGCTAGTTAGAAATATGTATGCCATGTAACTAACGCAGAGATAGTAAGATAACCTTTGTTGGTGTAAGCGGGCCTTACTTGTTTTAGGAAAGTTTTAGGGCTAAAAGAACAGCTGTGTAGAATACGTACCAATTGTTCTTGATATTCCATTTCTAATTGTATGAGTGTTCTATCTGCCTGTCCCTTTTTAATGGTGGTACGGTTTTAGTTATATAGTTATAATAATATATTATTTATTTCAAGTAACAAAGACCCATAACACAAATACCTTAAAGACTAACATACATAACTTTATAACAGTACGACGCGATAGTACAGAAACTTATGCCTATGTTCGTAACTTAACTTCAATGACTTACTGCCGCACTCAGCTACGCTTTGCACATGTCAACAACTTTAAAATTTTCTCAATCTGTCATATTTTAGACTGACAGCGTTCCAATTTATGTTGGTCAATACTTGATTGATTATTATTAAGTGACGTCTCTGTGTGTGGCAGTTAGTGTCACTGTTGAATCGTGTGGCACTTTTCACGGAAGCGACGAAACACTATGCCCTGCGGCCAAAAGTCCTCCACCACGACGAGCTGCAGATAACACGTTGGTAACCGCACCACAATCGCCCTAAAGTTGGCGTTGCGATTATGATGATGAGTAAAAGGGAACACTCTCTGTTATTTAACTTACTGTATATATATAATCATTGATAATAATAATTATATATGGGGACATTTTCACACACGACCATCTGACCCCAAACTAGGGAAACCCTGTACTATGGATGTCAGACAGCTGATATACATACACATATACATTTTAAAAACATACATATATAGATAAACAACAACCAGACACAAGGCAAACACAAGTGCTCATCACACAAATGTTTACCATGGGCGGGATTCAAATCCGCAGCACGCTGCGCAGCAGTCAATCGCTCAACCACTGTGCCAACCGTGTCGTCAACCTACAGACCTACAGAAAAAACCAGACACACAAACACACACACACACACACAGTACACACAGTATAAACCTACAGAAAATGTATGTTTAAATAAAAAATACAAGACTTACTATTTATTTTTGGTAACTGTTATTAATTTCATAATTATTTTATTAGATCATCAAACGAGTTAAAAATCAACCCGGTCATGTAAAACTTGAAGTCTCGCATAGACTGATATGATATCACTAATTGTATACTATTAGTATTAATAAAAACACTACGCGTAATACTTCGTAACTCATTAACACGCAACGGTTTCATCATGCCTGGAATAAGTATGACTAATTATTTTGTAAGAAACAAAAGCTGGGTTAAATGAAGATATGTTTTTGTTTTTGTAATGGCGTTCCTGAACTGGGGGTCAAGTCTGCTGTTTTTATAATTTCGTAATTCCAACACGATCCCATTGTCATTTTGCTAAAAGTTCGTAATCAACTAAATTTATAATGGTCGATCATTGGTCGGTCGATTTAAAAGCAATGACTGCACAATGACGTTCTAATGGTAGGTCACTGATCAAAGGAACTGTAAAAATTATAACAGATTACCGCCTAAGTCAGTCATTTAGTCGTCATTCTGTACGAGATTACCATTATATATCATTTCTTTTGCGAGTCAGTGGTTTACCATTGGAAAGTCATAATGATACCATTATATTAGAAGATTACTAAACTTGTCAAAATCAACAATTATGAAATCAAGGATAGACCATTCTGACACTATTGTAATAGCAGACCTGAGGCCCTGGCCTTATTATGTGTGGTTGAAATACACTGCCAGCAATGTATATCTGTTGGGACTCGTCGAGCTTCATTGCCTCGCCGCTTTTCCAGTGGTCGCCACTGTTGATTCTGGCTTTCAAGAGATGTAGTGGTTTGGGAATAGTGTGGCGGGCATGTCCCATAAAAAAAAATGATTTTCTGTCCAGCAATTCTTTAAATGTTGTTGAAATACTGGGCAAGACATTTTCATGATCACCCTACGCGCTACATTAAGTAAAATCAAATCGATCGGTTAAGGTTAAGCTTGCTACGGTCGGCCTGTGGATGAGTGGCCATTTATTAGTCAAATACTGAGTAGACTAGCAATATATAAATATAGGCATGTTATAAAAAAAATATGGAACGAAATAAAAACACAATTTATCGGAGTAGTTCCTATAATCATAATAAAGATTGTGAAATTCGTCAAGTTCTCTCATTTTCTGGTTAACTAGGTGCTTTCCTATTCTTGACAGAATGATATCTTGTGCTAAGAACGCACTTGTTTCCAGGCAATATTGTGCCACTTTTGATAGGGCCATTTTAATAGTTATCTAAATACGGCCATCGCTAACGCCGCTGTGGTCGCAACATGGTCGCAACTAGCTTGATTGAAAAGAGTGTCCGTGGAGTTTCTTGCTCGTTCTTCTCCATAGAGACCTACCCTACGTTTTGGAACAAGCAACTAGCTTCAACTTTCTGACTAACTAACTGACTCTGACAAGTCAAAAGTGCCTGCAAATGGTTTATTGAAATAAATGCTTTGACTTTGACTTTGAGCCGATTTCCAGCCGCACCACGCGCCGCATCGCCAGAGATTGTGGCCAGGCCGTTACGTGCAAGCCGTTGGTCCCCGGCTGTCATTCGTAGATCTTTTACAGTCTTTATGGGTAGTCAGAAGTCTGAGTCTGACAATCAGTCTTACCAAGGGGTATCCTGTTACCCAGTAACTGGGTTGTGGACGTACGGCAATCCGGCACGGCCGGGGAAACATTAGGCGCAGGACCACGGCTTTGTGTTTTCTGAGGCACAGGGGTGTAACCAAGCGGTAGCCGGACTTTGAAAGTTGGTAGGTAGTTGGTAAACTACTACCAACTTTCAAAGTCCGGGCAGCTTATATGAAATTGTTTATACGAAAACCCATTGACACTTTGTCCGACTTGGAAATCAACCCATGGACCCCACAGTCAGCAATTGCGCTTGCGACCCAGAGACCAACACCAATAAGAGGATTATCTATCCTCAGATTATGAAACAAAAGGCAGATAGACCGCGAGGAACACTGAGAGTTGAAGCCAAAAAAGCAAATACAAATTCAAAAGCAAACACCTACAACGCGCTTCGTACTGTACTGACACAAGTCAGTATAGCACGAAACGCCGCATCGTTAAAAACAACAAAGAAAAATACAAATACAAATTCAAAAGCGAATACAATCACGCGATTGTAGGTATTCGCTTTTGAATTAGTGTTTACTTTTTTGGCTTAACTCTCAGGTTTCTATCTGCCTTTTATTTCATAATCTGATCTATGTATCTATCTATACAAATAAAAATGATGTGTTTATTTATAGTAAAAATATCAACTTTTTGCTAAATGCCTTTGAATGTTTACACGGTAATTTAATAACACCTATTTTTAACATTTTTGTCTGTTTATCTGTCTGTCTGTTTGTTCTAGCTAATCTCTGTAACGGCTGGTTCGATTTTGACGGAACTTTCACTGACAGATAGCTGATGTTATCAGGAGTAACACACTTAATTTTAGTCGCATATACTTTTTTTTTTTCTAGCCGTTGCTGTCCCACTCCTGGGCAAAGGCCTCCCCCCATTTCCTCCATTTCTCTCGATATTGTGCCTCATCCTGCCAATTCGCGAGGATGCCATCCAAGGCGTCCCGCCATCTTCTCCTTGGTCTACCGCGACCCCGCCTGACTGTGTCAGGGCTCCAGTCTTGCGATATGCAGGCCCACAGCTTAGCCGGCATCCGGCAGACATGCCCCGCCCAGTCCCATTTCAGTTTAGCGGCTTTTTGACCTTTATATACTTTTATTTTAGAAAAATAATTAGGGTTCGTTCAAAAAAAAAATTGTCTGTCTGTTTGTGCCGGCTTATCTCCGAAACGGCTTGTAGAATTTTGACAGGAGTAACATAGGAATGAAATCCCACAGACAACCGAAATTTATACGGACGAATTCGCAGGCATTAGCTAGTACTAAATAAGTTTTACATAATTATTTTCAATAAACATTTAAAACGTTATACGAGAAAGCTGGGCCTTATTAACCTAACAATATTTCACATGAATCATATTCCAAAACTTTTACTTTCCCTTATAATGAGCGTCAATTTATCATTTGTCTACTAACAAGCCACGTAAGTCCATACTAAACATCCTGTATTACAAAATTTATGATAATTTGACGTCCGAGGGAAGCCGACGATTGCCGACCTTACCCGAACGCAAGTTCGTTACTGCACCCACTAAGTACACTAACAATTGATGTGAACTAGAAATCAATTACTACAACATTAAAACAAAAAGAGGCCAGTAGCAGAAACGTGATATCTCTGAAATTTGATCATTTGGTTTGGAACAAACGGACAAACACGCCCGCATATAACTACACAATCGGCCATTTCCAACCTTGTTCCCTTTCTCATACAGCCTCATATCGTATGTCATATTTTTTTATGGGCACAGAGTTGTAAAGGCCCCTGTTAGCCTTTCCCACGTTGCTTCATTACATCAAACATTCTGCCACGCGTATTATGGTAATAGAAAAAAAAATAACTTGGCTACTTTGCATAATCTGTGAATGACAGCGTGACATTAAGTTGTCTGTTTATTTCGCCAAGATTATGAACTTTGGCCCATAGAAGATTCTACTCTATTGCTACGAAAATAAGGTTAATGTTAATAGAAAGCAAATGTTTGTGAGATGGTAACGGTCAGTGATGTGACAGTGGTGTGAGAAGAACGATTTTGTTTGTTTTCTTTTTTATTAGTGTTTAGAGTCGCCATGTTTTTGTACGTAGTCAAGTACTATTTTTTTTATTGGTTATTATTTTGGCTAGGTCAGCTGTTGTAGACACACCTATATATTGCTAGGTGTTTATAGAACTATCCATGATTAATAGAAGGCCTCTTGAAAAAGCAGAAAACATAGTAGCAACAGTACTAGAGATTTAACCAATTGCTACAGCAAAAAGTACTTACTAACGTAGAAATACGATAAATTGTCGTCAAAATAATAGAAGTTTCATTGACATAAGAAAATAATAAATCGTAGAATAGAAATCACCAGCTGACCTATTCTGTATATCTCCCACGTTGAAGTGAAGGTGATGTGAGCTGCCATCCGGCCTTGATCTTAGAGATTAAAACTCACCCGAAAACCACTTCACCGAAATTCAGTAAAAGAGATTTTTACAAATAAACACTGCAGGTTACAGAAAACAAACGTGGTGGTAGATGCTCCTTCCTTAGATTTGATATAATAATAATAATAATATGTGGGGACATTTTTCACACACAGCCATCTGACCCCAGACCCCAGACCCCTGTACTATGGGTGTCAGATAGCTGATATACATACACAAATACATTTTTTTTTAATACATACATATATAGATGCTAAAAACTTTGTAAGTTAGCTTTTCTTTTAGATTATTTGAATTGTGAATGTGGTGTTTGCCTTTAATTAATTGTTGCACTCTTAATTTATTTTATGCATCATTTTTTAATATATATACATAATTTTTTTTTTTTTTGTTTAAAACATAACAAATACAAATATCACTAACACAAATATATCACACAAACCATCGCGGGTGTAGCCGTGATATACGCGTAGCTGTATGTGTGTGAAAACAATTGTTGGCCAACCTAATAAATAAATAAATAGATAAACAACACTCAGACACAAGGCAAACACAAGTGCTCATCACACAAATGTTTGCCCTGGGCGGGAATAGAACCCGCAACACGCTGCGCAGCAGTCGATCGCTCAGCTCAGCTTTTTAGAAGACATAATTTGACATTTGCAGTTGGTATTATAATAATTATAATTATAATCAACATCTATACAACCTTTTCCTATCTAGTTGGGGTTAGCTTTCAGTCTTACAGGATGCTGAATACCAGTGTTTTATATAATAATAGTTAAATTGTACACAATAAATAAACAACAACACAGTACATAGTTATAGATACACCTCACCCGTCCGCTCTAGATTAAGTACGTACATATATCTATTATGTCTAGACTCTGTCGTTCGCAAGCTCAGCGGTCTATGTCCACCGGATGAGCCCTGTATGTATTTTGAATTAGAATAAAAGTCGCCTCCAAATCGGCAGTACGTGTTCTCATTTTTATCCTCAGTAAAAATCCTGAGTACCTACTCATTTAAGTAATATATAAAGTAAGGTTTCTCACGCTCCGAAACCAAAAGTGGCGCAGCCGGTAGGATTTTCTCGTAGAAATCCGTAGTTTCGCGTTTTTCCGGACGTCCAAATTCGACTAGAAAACATTAAGCGTAAAATCTACGAAAGCAGAGAAAATCCTTCGAACCAAATAAATATTCTTTTAAATCGCGTGAGTGCAGAAATCATCGAGTATGGGAGTCACGGGCGGTTGGTGAGTAAATCTTTTCGCCAATCCTATGTTCCCTAATCCTCCTATATTTTTCATAAGTTTTAAATGTTATTTTCGAGATCAAAACTTGCTCATTATAACAGACAGATTATTGTTTAGTCTTTAGCTGATAACTCTGTATGAAATTATGTGGTCTTATCTCTGTTCAATTCTTAGAACATAAAACATAGAGTAGTGTCAATGTTAGAGAGTTCATACTTTCAGCATTAACTTTAAAGTTCAAATCTAGATTGATTGAATTGAATAAAATAAACAGTATTAACTGTAAATTCAATTAATAATTGTAAGATAAAGTAACTCTTAAGGTAAAACTATTTTTTTTTTCTAAATTTACATTTTTGTAGTAGAAGTATTACGAAGTTTATTTTTCATATTATTGGGTATTCTGATTAATTAATTTTGTGTCTGATTAATTAATTGTGTGTTTGTTATATTGTAAGTGTGTGTGAATTTTAATTTTAATAGGATTATTTTAAAGCGAGTTGCAACCTCTGTACAGTTCATTACTCTATAATCATGACGACACCCACTACAGTTGCAGTTGCACCAATACCAAAGGAAATTGTTGATTTAATTCCACTGTATAATGGTGATAAAAGACAGTTAAACCTTTATTTGAGAAAATGTCAGTACGTGGTTGATCGATTTAAGGGAAATACAGAACAAAATCTTTATGTTTTTAATGTTTTAACAAGTAGATTGAAAGAGGATGCAGCTGCGCTCTTATCGGAACGTGAAGATATTGTTACATGGTCCGCGTTCAAAGATTTGCTGATTCAACATTTTGGAGACCCCCGGAGTGAAGCTTGTATTAATATTGAATTAGAATCTTTAAAAATAAATTCAAGTGAAAGCTTTTTAGATTTTTGTAATAGAATCCAAAATGTTCGCTCGTTATTAATGTCGAAGGTGAATACAATTGATGACGTGGAATTAAAACGTGCTAAGTCGGTTATCTACAACAATACGGCTCTAAATGTATTTTTGTACAACCTTCCCGAAAATATGGTGCGTATCGTTAGGCTTAAATCGCCTACAACCTTAGAAGCAGCCTTGAGCATCGTACTCGAAGAAGTCAATTTCTTAGATCAATATAATATGCGTAACCGTATTCATAGTAATAATCAAATTTCGGGATCAAGTTCAAAGTCATCGATAACCCAACCAGTGGGGTACAAACCTTTTCAGTCTAAATTTAATTTGAATAATCCTCAAAATACGCAAAACAAGATACCTCAAACTTTGGGTCAAGGTCAACCCTTCAAGCCAGTATTCGAGTATCGGCCTCAATTGGGTTTGCAACCACAACAGTTTGGTTATAGGCCAGCTCAACAGAGCGGATATAGGCCACCTGTACAGTTTGGTTATAGGCCACCTCTACAATTCGGTTATAGGCCACCGCAACAGTTTGGCTATAGGCCACCTCAACCGTTTGGTTATAGACCACCCCTACAGTTAGGATACAAACTACCGCAACAACTGGGTTACAAACCACCGCAGCCTGGTTCGAATCTTCCCCAGGTATTAAAACCCCAAAATCAAGATAGCGACGTATCTATGAGAACAGCCCAACCGAAGCAGCAACAAGGTTTTAATTTGAATGAACTTACTATGCACGATTACGAGTATGTATATGGACCCTATTGGGACGAATTTAACTATTATAATCCGTCAAATGACTATGACTACTTAAATGACATTAACTATTACTATGATAACGTAAATAATGACACGAACGATTGTAACATACCTGATGACAAATTAGAAGCAACAAATGACAGTCAAAATGTGAATTTTCAGGAAAAAGCCTCGATGGAAGACAAGAAATCTTGCAACTAAATTGCGATCCTAATTTAAAACTTCCCTACATTTACTTAGAAGAAATAGACGCGAAAATGATGATTGATACTGGTAGCATGAGATCATTTATCAGCCCTCAAAAGGCTTATGATTTTTTCAGTGAATATATTAGGAAAGAACACTTTCAAGTGGTAAGCACCCACGCTTCTAGTAGACACGATGAAGTAGTGGAAATTCCTCCGTTACCTACTTTTGTAACCAACGCTTGGCATAAATTTTATTTGTATGATGTGGACGCACAATATGACGGACTTATTGGTAATGACCTTTTGTTACAATTAGACGCAGTAATTGATTTAAAGAATCAAGTATTAACAACTAGCACAACTTGTATTCCAATAATTAACAACAACTTAAATTATGTAATTAATATACCGCCGCGAACAGAACAACGAGTTAAGTTACCTATCAATCAATATTCAGGCGACGCTATTCTTGATTTTCAAGAATTCGAGAATGGTCTGCGTATGCCCAGCGCTATAATAAATTGCATAAATGGATACGCGTATTCAGTAATCCAAAATACTTCAGATAGTCCAAAACGACTTAATATAATACAACCCTTTACAGTTACTAAATATGAAAATAATGAATGTAAAATAAATGTTACTAAAAATAATACTGACATAGAGATAGACAAGTTACTTGAAGACAATTTGACTAAACTCAGACTTGACCATACCAACGAAGAAGAACGTGAAAAAATTTATAGACTTTGCAAGGAATTCAAAGACATATTTTACTGTGACCAAATCCCCTTGACATTTACTAACTCGGTAAAACATCATATTAGGACTAAAAACGAAGACCCTATATATGTGAAACCGTATAGACAGGCTCCGTTTGTTCAAAACGAAATCAACAGACAAGTTGACCAATTGATAAACGACAATGTAATACAAGAGTCTCATTCTCCTTGGAACGCTCCTGTTCACCTGGTGCCTAAGAAGATGGACGCATCTGGAAAAGTTAAATACAGGATGGTGATAGACTTTAGACGACTTAACGAAATTACTATCGATGACAAATACCCCCTACCGAACATCCATGACCTTTTTGACAAATTAG
The DNA here is from genome assembly GCA_947361185.1 of Charanyca ferruginea. Classification (NCBI taxonomy): domain Eukaryota; kingdom Metazoa; phylum Arthropoda; class Insecta; order Lepidoptera; family Noctuidae; genus Charanyca; species Charanyca ferruginea. Next base: position 27,234,410 of record OX376061.1, on the reverse strand, counting down.
GAAAGAGCACTTACTACACTACGCTTGATTTAGCCAGTGGTTACCATCAGATAGAATTAGACGAGAGGGACAGACAGAAGACAGCGTTTTCCACTCAAAATGGACATTTTGAGTTCCTCAGAATGCCGTTTGGGCTTAAAACGGCCCCAGCCACATTCCAGAGGACAATGGATAACGTTCTACGTGGACTACAAGGACTACACTGTATGGTATACTTAGATGACATCATTATTTATGGAAATAGCCTTGATAACATGATACAGAATTTACGGACTGTTTTTGACAGAATTAGGGCCACTAACATGAAAATCCAATTAGACAAATCAGAGTTTCTAAAAAAAGAAGTACTTTACCTTGGACACACAATTACCAAAGAAGGACTAAAACCCAATGACGACAAAATTACGGCTGTACTGAAATATCCTCTTCCAAAAACCACGACTGAGATTAAAAGTTTTCTTGGACTGGTAGGATACTACCGACGTTTCATCAAGGACTTCGCAAAAATTACCCAACCATTGACATCTTGTTTAAAGAAGCGTAATAAAATTATAATAGACCAGAAATACATTGACGCATTTAATAAATGCAAAGAACTCTTGACACATGCCCCTCTTTTACAATACCCTGACTACGACAAACCTTTCATACTTACGACTGATGCGTCAAACATAGCTTTGGGTGCAGTTTTGTCACAAGGACAAATTGGCAGTGACAAACCTATCGCTTACGCTAGTCGCACTCTTAGCGATACCGAATCACGCTACAGCACAATCGAACGGGAATTGCTCGCTATAATTTGGGCAGTAAAACATTTCAGACCATATTTATACGGTCGAAAGTTTTACATATACACTGACCACCGTCCTTTAGTATGGCTTCGATCTCTGAAAGATCCAAGTAGTAAACTTACACGTTGGGGACTCCGCTTGCAAGACTATGACTTTGAATTAATATACAAAAATGGCAAACAAAATACCAATGCCGACGCCTTTTCTAGAATAAAAATGTTTGCTTTAGACTCTGACGATGATAATGAATCGCTGGTAGTTAACGTGGGTAAAAGAGATACGGAATACTTAGATAGTATAGTTACAGAAAGGGCCATAGTTCATAATAAAAGAGAACGTAGCAATTCATCAACTATAACCATATCAGATACAAGTCGAACAGCAACTGCTAGTTCTATAGACTTCATTGACGGAAGCATTAATGAATATCCTGTTCAGGTCGAGTCTAGTAAAACAGATACAATTCATTCAGCCTTAAACGACTGTACTGGAATACCAATCTTACATGAAGCTATAGACACTAAGCCGAATCAAATTTTAGTTTTCTCATGGTTCAAAAATGAAATGCAAGTGAAGGATCTCTCGCGTGACAAACAAAAAGTATTAGAAGTTTTCTTACCAAAAGACAATCCAGAACTGATTAAAGATTTTTTGAAACAACACATTAAACCAAAGTTTAAGTATTTCATTTATTTTGAAGATAATGAACATCGTAAGTTATTCGGTAATATAATAATTCAGCTTTTTAGAAAGGATTTAATTAATTTTTATGAATGTACAGAACGAGTAGTTTATGTAGAAGATGAAGGAGAACAAAAATCTATAATAATTAAGCATCATGAAGGAAATACGTGCCATCGCGGCATCAAAGAAACATTAGTTAGGCTTCGTAGGAATTATTATTGGGATAGAATGCAGGAGACAATAGCGGCAGTTATAAATACTTGCGAGGCATGCCAGAAAATGAAATATGATAGAAAACCCATTAAACCTATCTTACAACTATCACAAACACAAAATGCTCCGTTTCAGGAAATATTTATAGATCTTTTTAGTATTGAAGGTAAAACTTATCTAACCCTCATAGACGCTTTTAGTAAGCTAGGTCAGGCCATCGAAATTCAGAACAAATCTACTCCAGAAGTAGTCCGTGCTCTAATGAAGTATTTTTCATACTACGGAGTTCCAAAAAAAATAAGTTCCGACCCAGGGTCCGAGTTCAATAACGAGTTAATGAAAGAATTTCTAAGCTTACATAAAGTCGAACTTCATATTGGTACACCCAATAATCCCAATTCCATGGGTCTGATAGAACGATTTCACTCCACCATAATCGAAATATACAGATTGGCGAAATATGAAAACCGTTGTACCGATGCGGCATCTGTAATGACATATTCAGTTATGGCATATAATCACTCCATTCACTCCGTTACTGAACTCACTCCATTCGAAGTTGTTTTCGGGCATACTGATACTAACAACCCGTATAGCATACAGTTAGAAAAACAGTATTTTCAGAAATTGGTGAAGGATCATGCTAAACGCATCAGAGTCATGTATACACACTTAACAGAGAAAATGGTAGCAATAAAAGTAAAACATAGGGAAAGGAAAGGTGGTGAAGCTGAAATTGAATTTAATGCAGGCGAAATTATTTTTGCGAAAGACGTAAACAAGCGTAAAAGTAAAGACAAACCCAGATACGTAAAAGCAAAAGTAATAGGTCAAGCTGTAAGAAATATTTTACCAATTCAAATTGGTGAAAGAATTACTAAAACCCCTATTAAGAATGTTAAACGCCCTTCGCAGGTGGTGCGGCATCCTGTTGGTAGTGATGCCCTCGCTAGCTTTTCATCTGCAAAATCTTGAAGGAAACCCAGGTATATTTCCAGTAAAGGAAGGCCTAGCACACATTCAAACTGATCACTGGACTATAGTCAAGCTCATCAGTTTAGAACAGATTCATAATGATTTAAATTACATATCCAGCAACTTCCAACAAATGTGTAAACTTATCGATTGGAATGCATCATATTCTCAAGAACTTACAAGTATGAAAATACATACAGAGTTTATACTCGATTTAACTATAGAAAAATACCGACAACTAGTTCCGCAGAAACGTTCTAAAAGAGGACTGATTAATCCATTGGGTTCTATTATAAAACTAATAACAGGTAACCTAGATCACGATGACGCCGTTAGATACGAAGAACTTATTTCCAAATTAAATCATAATCAAATAATTACTTCAAAAAAATTAACAATTGTCTCCAAAATGTTTCAGAGTTTCATTAATGTAACTGAAACAATAAATCAGAATACTGCATACTTTCATAATCGCCTAACAAAGATTGAACTGCTTCTGAAAGATTTATCTGCAAAACAAAACAACTGGATTTTCTTAACTTATCTTACAGGATTATTTTCTGTATTCACGAGTAGTTTCCGTACTATCTTTGCTAGGCTAAGTGAACTTGAAACAGCATTAGCGTTAAGTAAATTATCGATACTACATCAATCTATTGTGAATTCTACAGAATTATTGCATCATTTACAACTAATTTCTAACTCAGGAAACTTAATGTATCCTCCAATAGAAACAAATCTATTGAAAATAGAGGAGACCATTTGTGTAAAATCATTTATTAAAAATAATCAGATTACATTTATAATGGAAATTCCACTTACGGATAACTCATCGTATAATTATTTTAAGATATATTCCTTACCAATCTTTCATGAATCTGAAAATAAAACCCTAGCCATTATTCCCAAATATCCTTACCTTCTGGCGAAAGGAATGAAATACTTACCACTAATAAAACCATGTCGACCGCTCTCTGCTGGAGATCAGTTTTTATGTACTGCGGATAATCAAGCCTTATACTATGAACTTACCTGTGTGGAACAGTTGATGAAATTTGAATATGACCATAGTCCCTGTAAACAACGAGAAATAGAAATTGAGAAGGTCAGGGTCCAGCAAGTGAACGCAGCTAGCTGGCTTCTCTACACTAGATTGAGAACAACACTGACGAAGCAATGCGGTGAAGAGATCAGTAAGCAACTTGTGTTCGGCACTTACCTGGTGACAATTGATGAGCCTTGCGTCCTCCAAATCTATGGGATTCACCTTCGTCGACATATTTTTGTGGAATTGGAAGTTGTGGAAAGGATTCCAATTGTCACGTTATCGCAGCTAAACTTGAATGCCACTGCCTCCGAATCGAGTGTAGTTAATATGAAAGGAATCAGTTTGGACGAAGTTAAATATATGGCGTTTTCGTTAAAGCATAGTGAAGTGATAGAAAGTGTATTGAATGAAAACAAGAACTTTAACTTCAGTGAAATTTTAGGATACGTCACTTTAGGATTAGTAATTTTTAGTTTTATTACATTTTTGATTTATATAACCTGGCTTAAATCGCCCAAATGTTTATTGTATTGGCAAAATTGTCGGAAAGACTCTCAAATCGAACCTTCCGATAATTTCGCTCTTAGGGTCGGAGGAGTTATAGATACACCTCACCCGTCCGCTCTAGATTAAGTACGTACATATATCTATTATGTCTAGACTCTGTCGTTCGCAAGCTCAGCGGTCTATGTCCACCGGATGAGCCCTGTATGTATTTTGAATTAGAATAAAAGTCGCCTCCAAATCGGCAGTACGTGTTCTCATTTTTATCCTCAGTAAAAATCCTGAGTACCTACTCATTTAAGTAATATATAAAGTAAGGTTTCTCACGCTCCGAAACCAAAAGTACATAGTATATGAAATCAGGGTTGTGCAACTGAAGTCTGAAACTAATGTCAGTTCTCCGGGCTCCTAAACTAGTGTTACAAAAAATGCCAACCAACTCAGAATCAAATCAGTTCGCATACATTCAATTATAATACTTCGGGTAAACAACAATATTTCAAACTTTCAACGACCAACGGTCAATCAAGCAGGGCCTCAAGTCTGCTATTACGATAGTGTCAGAATGGTCTATCATTGATTTCATAATTGTTGATTTTGACAAGTTTTGTAATCTACTAATATAATGGCGTCATTATGACTTTCCAATGGTCAACCACTGACACGCCATTGAAAGAAATGATAGAATGGTAATCTCGTACAATGACTTAGGCGGTAATCTGCTAAAATTTTGACAGTTCCTTTGATCAGTGACCTACCATTAGAACGTCATTGTGCAGTCATTACTTACTTTAAATTCGACCGACCAATGATCGACCATTATGAATTTAGCAGATTACGAACTTTTACCAAAATTACAATGGGATCGTGTTGGAATGATGAAATTATAAAAATAGCAGACTTGGTCCCCAGGTGGGTTGCGGCCAAACGCAAGCCTATAAAAATATAAAAAAATCATGGGGTATGTGTAATGTTTTGATTTAATTATGTGCTATTTGCTAGCATTGTATTTTTATTAGCTATACGGTTTTGTTTGATGGGACATAATTTCATTATTTAACATACATAAATAAGACGGATTCTTACGTGTACAATTTATTCTTCCATACAAAATGTCAAGTCAAAATAAGCGCGAGCGACCTAAAAATAAAAGATTCACTCGTTTGAAATACCCTTTTAAATACTTAATGCCTCCCTAATGGGTAAGATAGTATTTATAGTAACAAGAAAGCTGTCCAATTTCGTTTTGTAAGTTAAATGTGTATGGGTCAAACACTATCTGGTTTCTAGATCATCATCCTCTGCCTAGCCTTTTCCCGGCTTCCACCAGTGTTTTACATGAAGCGACTACCTATCTGACCTCCACAACCCAGTTACTGGTTATCACGATAGGTAGGTACCCCTTGGTAAAACTGGTTGTCAAACTTTCTGGCTTCTGACTACCCACAACGACTGTCGAAGATCTACGAATGACAGCCGGGACCAACGGCTTTACATGCTTACCGAGATACGAAGATAAGTCGGACTGAAATGGATGGTCACCCATCTACAGATCGACCGCGGCAAGCGTAGCTTAACCTTGACCAATCGATCCATACGGTTTTCAATTGGCCACGAGCTCCTCCATTCATCGATGTCAGTGGTTTCTAAATAAAGATAGAAAGTACATATTATTATATTACTAAATTAATTATCAATTGAAAAACTTATATTGGACCTTACTCCGTATCGAACCCACAACTTCATACCTAATGCCGGCACTTCACATGGCGTATTTGTACAAATATTCGCGTTAATTGGATAATACAAAGTATACCCTATAGTTATTGAAATAAAGTCTATTGGTAGCATAAGAGGCGGCGCCTTAGCCACTAGACCAACATGACACCTTATTTTAATACCTTTTATATTAATTTATTTTTATAAGTAATATTTACACGACGATCTGTCTAGTTCAAACATCATCTTTACACAATAATAATAAAGACGATTTTATGAAAGCGAATTGGTCGGTCCCTCTAGGCTTCTTTCATTTTAAATCGTCCAAGAAATAAGATTGAATTTCCATGCCTCTGGTAGGTAATATATAAAATGATTCCCAAATCGATATACATCATTTTAAAAATACATTCTATACTAAAAATTACCCACTGGTGTCCTCAGAGAATTCTTCGCAAAAATATATAAGAGAAGAAAAAATAAAAATCCAAAGACAAGATTATACGAAATAGAATTTTGTCATACAATATCATGTTTATTCTGGAACATCAAACGTATAGAATTTAATAATACATCATTTTATTAGAGAGACGTGTTTCACCCCGGATATATATAGAGGGGATGGCTTTTCCAGGTGTATGTTTTAGAAAAGTATTTCCACGCATTATATTTTTACTCGACTCCTTACCTAATTATTACATTTTCTTAAAAAGAAGACTCACCAGTTGCTCTGTTCTGTAAAAATCTTCCTGTTTAAATTAAGGACAAGTGAGCTTCAGGCAGGGTTGGGCAGTATTTGAATTACGTTTAATTAAAATACGTAATTGAAATACAAATACATATTTCGTAGTAGTATTTCAATTACTTCTTAAAAATTTAATTTGTAATTGGTATTTCAAATACATGAAGCTGAGGTATTTTGTAGTTAGTATTTCAAATACTTATGGCTTCAAAATACATTTCAACATAAATACATTTAGCGATCTTATTAATGGGTGCATTCTGCAGAAAATAGCGCTCCACAGGTTTCGTAAATATGTCAATACTTAAAATTGGCAACACTGCACGGCACTTGTACAGTCTGTGTATTTTGTAATTCGTATTTTAAATACGTACGAGATAATATTTTATGATTTGTATTTTAATTAGAGCAAAGCATGTATTTTGCTCAGCTCTGGCTTCAGCTGAGAATCTAATTCCTAGCATCGGTGGGTTCACAGTTCACTTAGATTCACTGAAGGTTAACAAAGAACCAGGCTATACAATGTCCTAAAAGTCGGTCAGAAGTCGGTTAAGCAGGAATTATACATTAATGCTTAACCGACTTCAAAAAAAGAGGACGAACTCAATTCAACCCGTATATTTTTTTAAGCTTGATCACGTATAACTCTTTAGTTTCGGTTTCTAAAATGATGATTATTTTATTAATGCATTGAGTTTGGATGGAATTGGTCCTAGCCTGGGCCTTAGCACAGAAGCGGGACAGTGCCAATTCTGTTGTGCACGAACTAAATTAATTTTAAGCTATTTATATATCTCTTTCTCACCAATAAAACAAGAAAGAAACAATTAATAAGAGATGACAATCTAGAATGTTCATACAATTATAATGGTCACTTCAGAACGTATTGATTAAAAACACTGCGAAATTCAAGGGAAAAACTAATTTGTCATCTCTAACTTAGTCCTTGTGTGTCGCCGTCCTTTTCTTCAGCTGCCTTGTAGTATGAGATGCCAAATGCCTAATTTTAGTTTAGTTTGTGACCAAGGGAATCGGCACCAGTAACAAGTAAAAAGTAATTCACTTCAAGGGTGAAACATGAAGGAATGATTTAATTTGTTTGGGGTTACCATTTCCTATTTGGATGATAAGAAATAGGCATTAAAACCCAAAATAAAAACGTTTATTACAAAACGCATAACCGCCTTCAAGTAAAAAATAATTTGCGCAAGTCAGTGGCAATATAAACAGAACCAAAGCCACCAACTTGCGAAATGAAAGTTATTTTTACTTTATAGATTACTAGCTTTTGCCCGCGACTGCGTCCGCGTGAATGTCGGTTATCGTGGGTTCAAGCTATTTTCATGGCAAATTTCATTAAAATCTGTTCTGCCGTTTAATCGTGAAAGCGTAACAGACAGAGTTACTTTCGCATTTTATATTATGAGTATGGATGAAGGCGGTCTTTTTAAAAAATACAGCTGCTTTAAGACGTTTTCCTCCACCTTCTCTGTAATAGAATTAACTTAAAGACACGCGATACACTTCCTTACATAAGATAACATCATCTATTATGTAGTTTAAGAAAGTTGACTCAATGCGTCCCTAACAGGGGATCATGCCAATTTCCTTAAGAAAACAAGGGGTTGCAACGGATGGCTTTAATTTTTAATGAAATCGATCGCTGTTCTTGAGTTTTTTGAAGTTTTATTGCATTTCCATCAAAGGCATTTTTATCATAAATGGTAATTCATTCAAGGTCTTATAATAAGCAATGGAAAGGGAAAGTTTTTATATCGAAAGTCTGAATTAAATAGATGAAATGTTTTAATTAAGCACTTGAAGAAAGTACAATTCTGATATAAAGTTTTTTTTTTATAATTCATCCTCTTGCATTTTTCATAGGAGGTTGGGTTAAAAAAAATATAGTACCTAAAAACGAAAATTGTTTAAATAAGCATCAAAACGTTAATGTGTTAGTAAAATATTTAGATTCATACAAGTAACTCATTGAAATTTCAATCTTTTTTTTACAACAAAAAAGACAACCGCCTTCAAAAACTAAAAAGTGAAAAATAACTTTAGCACAGAACACACATTGGCTTTAGTTTCGAAATTCAGTGGCTTTGTTCTGTTTGTTGTTTTGTATTGCCACCGACTTCCGAAACTAAAGTCAATGTGTGTTCTGTGCTAAAGTTATTTTTCACTTTTTAGTTTTTAAAGGCGGTTGTCATTTTTGTAAAAAGCTTTTTATTATCCGCTTTTCAGTACCTCCTTCTCATCCAAATCTATTAAGAAGAGATTGAAAGTTAACTACTACAAAGATTGATGAAACTAAAACGTCGCGTCGTCTATGTAAAATTTTTGGCTATTTGTTGATTTTTCAAAAAAGGCTGAATCAATTTCGATAAAATTTATCCATAAAAAAAAGAATTTTTAAAATCGGTTTACATTTGCCGGAGAAATCGCGTAACAAATCGCGCACATACTTAATGCAAATTTAAGACTTATACGTTTTTCTCATGGATGCCATTGTCAGAACTGGACCAAATTAAAATGAGACCACACGGGAAGCACTAGCTTTAAAATAAAAAAACAATCATCAAAATCGGTTCACCCAGTCAAAGGAAATCAGGTAACAAAAAAAAACAGACGAATTGATAACCTCCTCCTTTTTTGAAGTCGGTTGAAAACTAATTGGATGAAAAGGAACTATATTATCTATCTTATACTACGCAATATTACAAAGAATTTTCTTGTTTGTTTCAACGACCTAATCTCCGGAATTAGGAACTAGTCTGTTAATATTAAATCTTTTGCTCGCAGGAAGTTACGTCAACCCTGAGTACTATGGGATCAAAACATAAGGGATGCAGGGTAATTTTACTTTATTTGAAGGTTTAAAGACCAAGATAGAAAGCACTACTCTGCTACATAATGAGATGCGCATACAGTACGAAATTGTAGGCAAGTCGTAATTCATTTACAATTAATCATCCCGGCTTTAGCTAATATATTCAGGGGTTAAAACTATTTGCATACAGTTACATATCTCTTCGTTAACAAGCTTTACATAGTTGAGTTATGTATAGCCAATTTGGGGTTTACAAAATGATGCGCCTGGGCCGTTATAACCTAGGTGGAACGTTATCTCATAATTTTGATTAAGTTTTGGCTCTCATGATGTAGACTATTTTCTATCCACTCAATATAGATTGTTATTAGTTTATCTTAGGGCGCCTTTAAATTAGACGCGCGACCGCAGCGCTGCTATGTAAATCCATATAAATAAAGTCTGCTGTCGCGTGACTAATTGGAAGGCGCCTGAGTAGCCCGCGAAATCTAAATAAATTCTTACGTTTTTTTGCAATTTTCAGCCCAGTATCTAGTTTTTTAGTATTATTTATTCGCGGGAGTAACAAATATGCAATTACAGACTCATTATTATTAAAATCATCAACATAGCATAATCAGTAAATGTGCGTATTTAATGAAAATATGATGTTGACAAGTTTTGTCATACGTGATACCCCTTAGGTAAGAATAGAGATCAGGCAGTTGCTCCGTGTAAATTAAACACTGGTATTCAGCTGTATCCAGTTAGACTGGAAGTTAGCCTCAACATAGTTAGGAAAAGTCTAGGCAGACGATTCTGCTTTTGTATAATTTGTAACTGATATTTTGTACAGAGCTACTTACTTTAAATCTAAACCAGTAGTACACTTTTTACCATCAACTTTTTTATATAGTGACATGTTTTGTATCGACCGCTCATTATGTTCATTTATTTTGACAACCGTGACACTTTTATCTGTAATACGATATAGTATAGAAAATATCAAATCAAACGTTACTTTTACCGCTTTTACTAATGTCCTAATTAATTACATTACCAAGTAACTTTCTACAGTACTTCGGACACGTGTCGTGGTAAGGAGAAAACCTGATAATTTAGTGAAGTTACGAGGAAGGCTATATCCTTCCTCGTAACTGATCATCAATCCGATGGATAGATTAAAAAAATATATGTTCTTAGAGGCTTATATTTGGCCGCAACTCACCTGATCTTAAGTGATAATGTGGTCTAAGGTGCAGCACGCTAGCCTAGGATGAATCAATTCACTCGTACCTTTAAGATACTCGGATTATAATCATCGGAGAACAAAGAGGCGGGCAGTGAATTCCACAGTCTGGCAGTTCGCACAATAAATGTGGAATCAAACCGCTTGGTTCAGGACCATGGAACGTAAAACGTATAGTGATGACGCTTTGCTGTATCTCTGCTGGTCCAGTGATGGAATGCGGATGACAGAATTAAGTTGTACAATTCAAAAGCACACTCTTCAAAATGTACTCGATAAAAGACCAATAGGCTTAGCTTAGCCTTAACTAGGGAGAGGTGCTAAAGGCAATCTGGAGACGAAGTTTTCAAACATTTGTCCGGATGACCAAAAACCTTCCAGCAGGGAGAGCTCTGGTGGATAATGCAACGACTCCATGTGGCCTTCAGTCATAAGGAAACGAGAAAGAAGAGAGGACAGAGTAATTTTACCAATTTTGATTCAATTGCAATACCGCAAAAAACAAATGTCGACTTGAGACATTTTTGTTTGCACTATTAAAAATACTTATAAGAGAAATTATGAGTAGAAAGATACATGATACAAATAACGGTTTATTTCAAGGTAGGCATCATTATTATCGATTTTATACAATCACTTCAATTTAAAATCGACTTTATCAACCTTAGTAGCTAGAACCACAAAGCAAATTAAAATATCAAGGGAGCAATTAAAGGCAATTTATTAGAGATTCATAATTATTATTATGACTTAACCCTCCGGTGGTATACGATTTATTATGATCAACAAGTGTTCGATCGTATGAGGTATTCGTTCGCGTGATTAATACAGGTATAAGAGGGTTAAAGGTATGTCTTATGGAAATATTATTTTTTTTGTTCTTTATTTTGTTTACTTGGTTGGAGACACAACTGTTATCTTGTGTGATATTTACCAAGAATATTCATTCATTAAAAATGCGAAGTGATTTTGTCTGTTTTTAACGTTTTCACGGGTAAACTACTGAACCGAATTTGATGTGATGGCATAATCTAAGTTTACAGCCCCAAGAAAGGTATAGGTTACTTTTTAATCAGTGACTTCGTCTGCATCCGCGATAACCGATATTCAAGCGGACGAAATCGCGGGTAAAATCTAGATTAATAAGATATTTCCTAAAAATTATAATTTTAATTGTGACTTGACCAATATCTTCACTGTAAACATTAATTGAGTCATCGGTCTGGTTGAAATTATTTGCATTGGCTTTAATTAATTAAGTTGATGGTGACAAATTGTTCATAAACTCAGCTAAACTAAGAAGAATAATGGCCTCGACATACATCCCTGTGGCATTCCAAAATGAATAACGCGTACACTCACACTGGTATAACATTACAACTCCTTTTAACGAAAGTCATATAACAATAATAGAAAGCAAAGACTTCACTGTAGATTTGAGTAATAAAACGCTTCCAAAAACAGCCTCCCCTTAACATCAAAATATCATTCACGACGATGATATTTATATCATATTTTATGACACACATAAACATGGGATGGGCGGTGACGACTGTATTCTGTTTACAACATTCGATCGGTATCTGAACGTCAAGATGCTTATCCATAAATGTATGGAGATGTATCTTCATATTGCAGTGGAGATAGGAGAAATTAATTATGATACTTCATTTGTTTGCGTTGGTTCTTTTGTAAGACTCATTCCTATTTCATTCAAGGTTGTAATTTTGTTAATGGAGATTACTCTTTCTTGTAGTATGCTGTGTGAGTTGTGATGGTTCCATGATAAAGGCCCGCCTCTCATGAATGAGTAGTGTCTTTTTCAATGAATAATTATGTACTTTTTTAATTTATCTTGGACACCGCTAAAACCGTTGAAGGAAAACATCGTATGGAAATTTGGACTAATAATTAATATAAGTCTGCAATGGCTAATCTGCTTTAAGATTGTTTGGTGATCAATGATCGTATCTTCTCTGTATGAGAAGAGGCCTTTGCCCTGCGGAGAAAAACTAATAGGCAGTATCTATATGTTATCTAACTATCCATACATGATTGACTTTACCTTATCTGAATAGTTATAACACTTTTGAATATAACTCACATGTGATTTATTCTTTCTCAGATTGAAAATGTAAGACAAATGTTAAAATTAATATTTCAACTTGTTATGAGAATCGCAATACATTAATCTCTCGTGAATGTCATACACCAAAAGGAATGAATGATTGCTATATTACTTGGAAAACTGGCGGCAGTGAGCGAATGACCGGTCAGGTAATTGGTGTTCGTTAACAAGCGATTATAAACTTTACGTCCTTGCTTCAGGGTTGAAATTGAGCTTTTGTTGGTTATAATTGAAAAGGAATTTCACTTTGCAGTAGTCAGATGCCCCGCGGTGAGACCTGCAATCTTTGGAATATAATTTATTTGATTAAAATTTCTTTGTTCCGCGTAAAATTTATCAAGGTGTCGAAATATAATACTGTGTGGGTAACCACACAAAAAAGCTGTTAATAATATTAATTTGGGATTTAACAAAGATAAACCCAAAACGCTTAACCAAAAATTGTAGTAGTATTTTGTAATTTTTATATTATATTCATGTTTGTAGTGATACAAATAAATTAATGCAGTCATGTCTTTTTCGTTTTATTACGACCATATTTAAGTGATTACATGCTTTGTTTGACATCAGTAGGCCTAAAACCAGAACAAAAACGTAAAAGCATTCAAATCGAGTCAATTTTCGACATACAGCACAAACACTATAATATTATGTTTAGTGTTTTTTTGTATTCTCCTCCTTATCTTTGTTATTTTTTACCCATGGCGTACCCATCACCATCCAACTTCGTTCAACCCCAGGAACACCTGCCACTCTAGAATGTAGTTTGTAAAGCGCTCAATAGACTAAGCACCCAACTAGGCCGTAGCAAACACAAGCTAACTAAATAGGAAATTATAGATCCTACTGGCCCAGGAGCACCGCACTCAAGCTGGCTAGCATGAGTGCGGGCCTCAAGTCTGCTATTACAATAGTGTCAGAATGGTCTATCATTGATTTCATAATTGTTGATTTTGACAAGTTTGGTAATCTACTAATGTAATGGCGTCATTATGACTTTCCAATGGTCAACCACTGACACGCCATTGAAAGAAATGATATAGAATGGTAATCTCGTACTAAATGACAACTGACTGACTGACTTAGGCGGTAATCTGCTAAAATTTTGACAGTTCCTTTGATCAGTGACCTACCATTAGAACGTCATTGTGCAGTCATTGCTTTTAATTCGACCGACCATTTATCGACCATTATGAATTTAACAGATTACGAACTGTTTGCAAAATCACAATGGGATCGTGTTGGAATGACGAAATTATAAAAATAGCAGACTTGGCCCCCTGACCAGATGATGACCCACTTACTAAGGTGTCCCTAGAGGACATAAAAACTCCACTGATGCCGCCATATATGTGGCCAACTAACAATAAAGAATAACTTATAACATCAATTCATTATATTTTAAAAAGAATATTTTTTTTAAAAAGAATTGCTAAACATCTTACTCTACTATTTATATGAATACCTTTATTTACCTACACTGGTGAAAATATTGAGATGTTTTTTGTTACACTACTTGGGTGTTTAGGAAATCCGAAATGAGGACTTTTAGGAGGAGGGTTTTTAACATTCTATTAAAATAAATAAATGATATACACAGCACATAAATTCGCGAAATTCAATCCACGGACACCCAAACTCAATTCAACTAGATGCTCATATGTTTTAATTAGATAGTTACATTCGTCCATACCGTATGTTGTATTTCCATCTTCCATTTAAATGAGTTATAACTGTTTCGGAGAAGCACTTAATGCTGTTATGACATGTAATAAATTGTCAAATCTACTTGTGTTCCAGCTATTTTCAGATGTTGAATTTATATGGGAATTTGTATGTTTTATTTATTGTATTCTGTTGGCTTCATGACTTTTATTACGTGTCTGAAGTGATGGGCTATTGTGGGATTTAGAAAAGGGTTACTTTGTATTTTGATCGTGTTTTGTCAGTCAGTCTGTGTCATGTTCTCATTCAATTTAAGACGAAATGTTATATTGTAGGAGTTTTAAGGCTATTTTGCTTACTCTTGGGGGGCCATTTGATTACTTTAAGAACATTTGCATTTTGATCTCAGTCTCAATTCGTCCAAATATGGGTAAATGACACCAATGATTCCAATACTGAACTTCTCTCAAAAAAAAACTTGATTATAGCCCTGAAAATTCGATTATTTGCCTTAAAATCAATAAATTGTTGTCAATTGAACTATGCAAAGGAATTTTACTCTTAACCGTATTAAAAATATACAAAGTTTAAAAATAAATAAAATATATGTTATGTAAAATAGAGGGCTCACAGGGCATCAAAAAAACTCGTCCTCATCGCTTTTAATTGGACAACTGCCCAAAAGGCTAGCAGCATTACTACGTTATATGGCAATGCTAATTCTTTGGCCCAAGGAAAGGCTAGCCCTCTGGTCACGTGAAGAGTCGACCAGCCACTTAGCAGGTGAGCACTCGGGCCCGTAGTATTTCAACTCCAAACGGCTCAAACATAATAACTTCCAAGCAGGTTGTTATATTTACGCCGTTTGAAGTTTTCGGCACCTGCAGCAGTCGTCCCAGCACAACACGACGTGCTAGGAAGATGGGATGGCGCAAGTATGTCGACACAAGTTGCATCCCACACCAAAGGCCTACCCAGCTTCCACGGCATTATGGTCATTCCATCTGGTCTCTTTCTATCGTTACGCGCCAATTATTTGGTTCTAATACAGCTGGCACTCAGGCGAAGACGACGACGACGGATGATGTCATTAATGCTGCCGTGCCGTGTTATTATTCGACCTGTTGTCATTAAATTGGAAAATGACTACCTACAAGTGACATCATAAAATTATGCCAATCCATTGATGGTGTCACCTACGCCATTCTCCTCTGCGTACATTTCTGACATTGATTATTATTGAGATTAGAAAGTTTTTAACGTTTTTAATTACGAGAATTGATCTTCTGATATTCTTGTTTCTCCAGGGTTAATTTGAAACGGTCATTTTTACCTAAAACCCAGAAATTTTCACTGACATTATCTAGAACTTACGCCTTCTTTAACACAGAGTAAAGACGTCATCAATATAGAAACTGATCAATTTAACAAGAGTCTTACACAACTCATTGAACCAATATACTAAGCCCAATATCTTCCCCATATAATCCACAACACACATGTACAACCGCTTACACGCTAAGTCTAAGCCAGTCTACACTGGCGAATATCCTCAAATGTATGAATACCCTCAATTTGCGAACTTGGCAAACAGTTTGCGGCTGAATCGGCCTCAATGAGCTCTTAATCGTCGATAAACATGTTAAGCTTGAATAGGACTTCTGTATTGATATTATGAAGAGCCCAAGTTCTAGACAAGTCGGTAATGCGTTTGAGAAGTTTGTGGTGGGAGTTCTGTTTGTCTGGTTTCTTTTAAACTTGTGCACGGTGGAAGGGAGATATTATGACTCAACGTTTAACAAAAGATTCAGTACATGATTTTAAAACATGCAACATTTTTCGTAGGTTAACAAAAAAGAAAACAATTTATTTTGACGGCACAATTGATTCAATGGTTGAGTGTTTGGCTGGCTGCGCTGCATGTAGCAAATATTTGTGTGACCTTCAGATAGTTGTTCCGGGTCTGGCTGTTTGTGTATGTGAGTTTATATGTTTGTAAACGTACCCACGATGCAGGTGTAATTCCCAGAGCGGAGCAAGGATAAAAAAAAAGAGGTTATGAAGGTTAGATATTCAGTCGCACCATGTAAAACACTGGGACATGATTCTAACATAGTTGAGAAAAGGCTAGCCAGATGATAGATTCAGCGGTTTGAAGATTACCAGTTTCTGTCTTTTCATCATCATATCAGCCTATTGCCATCCACTGCTGAACGTAGGCCTCCCCCAGAGATCGCCAACCAACCTGGTCTTGGGCAACCCGCATCCATCCGCTGCCAGCCACCTTTTTTAAAACGTCGGTCCATCGTGCCGCAGGGCGTCCCACACTACGCTTGCCCAAACGCGGTCTCCACTCCAGAACGTGTCTGCTCCATCTACCGTCTGTCCGTCTGCAGACATGGCCGGCCCACTTCCACTTCAGCGTGCTAATTCGATGCGCAACGTCGGTGACTTTAGTTCTCTGGCGAATGACTTCATTGCGAATTCTATCCACCAGAGAAACTCCGAGCATCGCTCTCTCCATGGCACGCTGAGCAACCTTGAATTTGTGGACCAGGCCCACGGTGAGTGTCCACGTTTCGGGTCCGTAAGTCATCACGGGTAGAACGCACTGGTTCTGTCTTTTGACTACCCGTAACGACAGTCAAAGATCTACGAATAACTGCCGGGACCATCGGCTTTCCGAGAAGCAGAGGAGTTTTGGTATAAAATGGAAGATAATTGTCACCCATCCACGGCGCGACCGCGTCAAACGTAGCTTAACCATGACTACGAGGATCTCTCACCCATCTACAGACCGACATCCATCCAGACATAGTACCTATAAATACATATATCAGCGATGCTCGAAAGCTCTTTTAATAATATGCCAGTATCTCATTATTTCCATTTCAAACAATAAACCAAACAGAATTGTTGTCCATCACTGACAGCCGTGCCGTTGTCATGGCAACCACCCCCCGACCTACCCTACACTAGAAAATCTAATAAAAATACATGGGGGTTGCAAATTTACGTATGCCGTTCACTTCAGCTTTATCTGAATGTTTATAGAGTTTATATTTGAAGGGTTTAGGGGTAGAAAGTTTGTTAATACTAAACGTATAAACAGTGGTCCCTCGCTTATTTAGTAATACAATACTTTTTGTATTTCAAATAGGAAATGTGTGATGACAGTTTTATTTTGTTTGATGTGTTTTATTTTAGTTAGAAATCTTGGTTTGAGGGGTCAAGTTGTATGAGTAGATAAAATTGTATTGAAAGAAAGGGTACAAGTTTTTCCCGAACAAATATTATACATGCTGAAATTGTAGTAGTTATTTTCCCGAAGCTAAATGATTTTGTTTTGCTAGCACAATCGATTAATAAAAAAAATAAAATAAATGATTAAAAAACGGCAGATTTTGAGTTGTGGAAAACTAGAGACCTCGAACGGATAGTGATACATTGCGAACGGCTGATTGCGCGAGGTCCTGTACTTACCTAAAATATTATTCCAATATTCCCTTCACACTTTTACGGGTTTAGGACCGTTTTAAGAGAAGTTGATGCATATTTTTATAATTATTTGAAAAATATATATTTTTTTTAAGTTTAACTATATGAATCAATAGTACTACTAGATATAATTGCCTACACTACTACTAAAATAATAGACTGTACAAATACGTGCGTCTGTGCGTGTTTATGCGCCGCTCGAACAAAAATGCAGCTCCCAGAGCAGTCGTTCGACGCGGGGAGAGGTGAGGAACGGTTTCAGAGGGAGGTGGAGCGTGCCTAATACTTTGTACATACTTCAATAAGTGTTTTTTGTGCAAGGCAAAATATTATTTTTTAAAAGAGTAAGTATGGAGTTTCTTGCCAATTCTTCTCCATACGAAACTACCTTTTGGAAGGAGCAACTAGAATCAACTTTTTTTTTATGACGTTCAAAAGTACCTTTTAATGGTCTAATTGAAATAAATTATTTGACTTTGTCGCTACCGTAATTAAAAAAAAAAGTGAGACAATAGGCTGATATTATTTTTATTACTGTTCTTGCGTGGCTGCAAGGTAGTTAGATTATCGATAGGTGATGTTAGCTAGGACCGCACGAAATCCTAAGTATGAGCTACTTTAAAAAAATACAAGCAATGCCGGTGTCAATTCTGCCAATGTCAAAAGTGAACTTGATCAGAAAGTGTGCGCAAAATAATACAATAAAAAAGAAACTGATTGTTTCAACTGGACTCAATGTAGATCGTGTTGGTTTAGTACGGGCTTCTATGGGCTTATGTACTCAGATAGACAGCTGTCAACTGCATGTTTTTAAATCGTGTGTGTAATACTCGTACAAAAATCATAATTACATTTATTTATTTACCATTCATTAATTAAGGCAGGATAGCCATTGTAAGAATATTAATTTATTTACTTGGTGAGTTATTGATTGTTTAATAGATGATTCACCTATTGTATTAATCGATGACGTGAATCACCTTTCGTGTTTGTCTTTTATTTATATTACTTATCAATAAATAACTTTTTTTTATATTTAAATCGTTCACTGTTTTGAGTATTGATGAATTCTCTGCTTATCTTAATGGAGCCAAACCAGGGATGCAGGACATATTATAGTGCACAAGTATGTATGTGCACAGGTAAACTCCCTTTTCCTTTACTCTCATAATTCCGACGGCACCAGCATCCGTCACAACCGAGAAGGGACCAGGCTCTGGAGCAACTGCTGAATCACGAGGGAGTTACATTAACAACTACCAAATTCCAGGTTACTCTAAAAATTCCTAATGGAAAAACCCCTCAAATTCTTCATCTTTTGGAATCGATGGTTGTGTTTAATATTTGATTGTGTTAGACTACTTGAGCCCAGTAGGTACTTAGCCACAAAGAAATTTATTTCTCAATAAGAAGTTACAAGGATTTCACTTACTTACATAGACACAAAAACTAAGTAGATAATATCTTTCTTTCTACCAAATCTAACAAACATTTATATAATGTAAATAACAGTTCATTTCGTGCACAGTAATATTTGCAAAACAGCAAAACACAAAACTTTTTACATCCACCCGCAAACTAAATAATTACTGTGGTCACAAATAATCATAATAGACAAGAAATGCGAAACCGATGCCACAATGAACTGTGGTTTTAATATGGTGGTGGTGTGGCTAAGGTGCAAGTGAAAGGGCACTTTGGGCACTGTAGGAAGTGGGCCATTGTCTGGTCAGCAATGCCTAAAATGATGATGGAAATCGAACCCGAGTTCAGCAAATGCGCTTGTGACCA
Organism: Charanyca ferruginea; assembly: GCA_947361185.1. NCBI lineage: Eukaryota > Metazoa > Arthropoda > Insecta > Lepidoptera > Noctuidae > Charanyca > Charanyca ferruginea. The sequence goes on along the minus strand of OX376061.1, from coordinate 27,214,591 downwards.
CGACACTCTTACTTACTGAGTAACAAAGACACAGTGTCAGTGAAGTGCGAAGTGACACATTTAGGAACAAATTGACACACATTACGACTTCAATAACAAGACGTGTTAACACTAAATAAAATACAGGATGTGCAGCAATTGAAGGTGCAACGATCTATGTAAATGTCACTGATAGGAAATTCGCCAGACTAAAGAATGCGCAGATGTAGTGTAAATCAGATAAAGCAATGCCAGTGTTAAAGGAGCTTGAGGTTGTGGAGTAGACGGGTGGGTGAACGCTGCGGTCGAACCGCTAAAGAAGAAAACGATGTGTTCCCTTGTGATAATCTGAAAATTTCATTATACCTTGTTATTGAAATGGATAAGATGGAATAGGTAGTGATTATTAAAAACATATAGTAAGTAAGCTTGAATTTTTTGAATCACGAACACTTATTGTGAGCTGTTATAAAGATTAGATATAAAACTTTAACAGTCTTGTTACAAAAGATGGTTTATCTTTTAACCATATTCAAACCATCAAGCTTATTTTTATATTAAAAACTATATCAGAGTCAGAATGAGGTCAGAATTAAAAAAAAATGGCTCAATGGTTTAAACCTGGCCTAATGATAAACCTTCTTTTGTAAAAGACTGTAAATGTTTATTTATTTGTTTGAACATTACCAACAAGAAATGCACTAACATTCTCTTCGACTAAATGTAAACTTGTACGTTTTATTATTTTATACTTTCAATACAAAGTGAAAAGGCTTACACATTATCTAGTATACATACTCTAAAGATTAAATAAAAAAAATAGTTACTGAAAAGATGCGAATACAATAAAGACGGATACGATAACAGTCAGTTATAATGTTCCATTAGGTTACAAATTAATTAAGTAGATGAGACCATTAACCAACAAATTCAAGACAGAACTTCTCTAGAAGAGCACTTTATAGTCCTCAAACCCGATTAATATCCAAATAACAGTAAAATTAGATTTTTAGTTGCTTTGAAATCAATAAATAGTTAGTCAGTTGAGTTGTCAAATAAGTGACGTCACATTTTACTTTTACCATACAAATTCTATGGGGCAATCGCATTTTGGCAGCTCATAAAAAGTATGTCAATTGACTAGTATCATCTTCTGCATAGTAAAAAAATCTTTATTGCAAAATTCTTTAATAATTACGTCGTTTGATTATTAAATTTTATGTCAGTACAGTAGGTCGATTCTGTAAAATTCAAACAACAACTCGCATCTCACAGCGCTATTCACTCTCATTTCGCATAAGGTTCAAAATGACTTTGATATATTTGACACTTTGAATCGGGTTCGAGTGGGAATTGAGCGTCGAAGTGACGGGGATATTACTTTACAGAATGCCACTTCTTACGTCATCTCATACTTTATCTGTCAAAATCTCTTGTCAATTTAGTTCAACTCGCTGACACGCTCGCAATGTTGTCGCTAGTGTAAATTCGAATTATCAACCGAATTTTTAGGATGCCAATCAAGAAACTCACAGCGGTTTCAGATTCAAAGTTTAGAATGAGGTCTTACAGAATCACACCCCAGGACAATTTTTTTTTAAAGTTTGGCAAAAGAGCATTCGATTCTACGGCTCGTAAAATCACGACCCGTAAAATAAAAATATTAAAAGTTTACGGACTTAATAATTGACTTAAATTGAAGTAAAGGAAAAGATGGTGAATGTGCGATATAACTCATTGATATTAATAAAAAGTAGAAAAAAAGGTGCTTATTTATATTATAAAAAAAAACGTACTGGAAAGCCCGCTCGTCTACTCTACAAATCTCGCACGAGCGATGCATGTAAAACGGTCAGCGATTGAGTCAGCGATCGCCAACAGAATTCTGAACGTTTCTGACAATCGCGATTTTATTGACTTTTATATCGGCATATAAACTGCTGGACATCCGTCGGTCGTATGTCCTGTGTTTATCGCTGTCAATGATATTTCGAAAGCCTGTTTGGTGAAGCTTCGGCTAGAATTTAAATGGAAATTAAGTTTTTTTTTCTAAGAAAACAGCTGGTACTCTTATAATGAATAGCTAGCTAACTAAGAAACAAAAGATGGTAAGGTGTCAAATATGTTTAGATGAGCTAATTACACAGTAATGTCTGTGTCCGTCAATTTAGTCAAGAAGAAACTAAAACGTTGGTAGGTTTCAATGGAGAACAACGAGCAAGAATCAGCTATCTGCCAGTGAAAGTCTCGTCAAAATCGGACCCGCCATTTTGGAGATAAGTCGAAACAGACACTCAACAATTTTGTTTGTTTGTATTACGTAGGTATAAAGTATAAATAGTATTACAATACGGTCAACGTAACTTGGCGCGTCTGAAGTTAGCTGTTTGGCTGCGCAATGGAACTTTTAGGAACGAAATTGTCTACTGCGCAGCTAATCGGCTAACTTCAGACGCGCCAAGTTACGTTGACCGTACTGTACGTATAACTACAGATACTGTATCCGTATTTGTATTCGTGTACGTATTCATATCTGTTTTTGTATTTGTAAAGATATAGATTATTTCAATTACTACACTTACAGTTACACAACACGTAAGGAGAGTCAACGATTAATAAGTAATTTAAAAACAATCGATTCGTTTTTAGTTTTCATTTATTTAGTTATTTATTCTCTTTTGTGTAGTACGTATATTACTTACATACCTTTATAGTACCTGCTGTCTATGGTACCTGCTCCCACAATACATATTTCACCTTCAAAATGTATTGCCACTGTGTTCCAGCTGTAATGGAAAATATTGAGTACATTGTTTTTTAATAATCGACCATCTGGTAGTAATACAATCATTGACCTGCACTGCTTTTCATATAATTTATAATTTAAATAAAAGGTTTGTGTCTAAGTGTAGGCCGTAGGGATCGATAAGTCATGGTCATAATTATAAATTATAATTTATTTATAATAATAATAATATTATAATATGTGGGGACATTTCACACATGGCCACCTGACCCCGTATTAGGGAGACCCTGTTCTATGGGTGTCAGACAGCTGATATACATACACAAATACATTTTAAATACATACATATATAGATAAACAACACCCAGATACAAGGCAAACACAAGCGCTCATTACACAAATATTTACCCTTGGCGGGAAGCGAACCCGCAACACAGTCAACCGCTCAGTTACTGCGCCAACCGTATTGTCAAAACCAATGTATTTATTCAAATAAGAAAATATATTTATTTATTCAGGCTTCAATTAATGAGGTCCTCTGTAACAGTGTTTGTTTATGTCATCTGTGGTTACTGTGGACCTCATTCAGTTAGTAAAAGCACAGTATAAATTTATTATATATAAATATTACTAACCGTACAGTAGCGACACACTCCGCCTCCCTCCGAAACTGTTCCTCACCTAATCCCGCGTCGAACGACATTTTTTTTTTTTTTTGGATTGTCATCTCGCAGGTCAACCTATGAGGTTGTCGGCTGCTTAACCGAACTTTCCTGTGGTGCCTTAAAAAATATTATTTTTAGGGCCTCCAGCCAGGGCAGAATAGCTTACAAACTAAGCGACTACACGCTAAGGGCACCCCCTGTGGGGTGCGAGCATCGGCTTAGGCGTCGCTGGGAGAGGACAGCAAAGGGACAGGCTGGATCGGATTTCCATTATTTAGGGATGAATTTAAAACTACAGGCTCAGCGGCGCGGGCTGGCACGAGCAAGGGTCGGGGAGGTGCGTCGAACGACAGCTCTGGGAAGTGCTTTTAGTTCGTGCGGCGCGTAGACACGCACACACACGCACGTATTTGTACAGTTATGTTGGTAGTAGTGAGTAATTAAATCGTTTTGTATAGAGTGTCGTAGGTGTGGTAAAGTGTTGCTCCGCTGTAGGAATTTCTCCTGTATCGCGGGTGCGTTTACAATTACATATAAACTCACATACACGAACAGCCACACACTGGATATTATTATTGTAATGCCGGCACTTCACATGGCGTATTTGTGCAAATATTCGCCTTATTTGGATAAAACAAAATCGACTTTATTGCAATAAACATAGGGTCCATTTTATTGCAATAAAAACAGAGTGGAACAACGTTTTATTAAAAAAAAAAATACAGGCACAGGAGTCGGGTAGGTAATGAGAATGTTAAAGCTAGTTGATTGTACGATGTTTCTCTATGGAGAATAACGAGCAAGAAAATCCATGGACACTCTTTTTTAATCAAGTTTTTACAAAATTCTGGTTACATCATACTTATTACATTGTGAACCCAATGTAAGTGAAAACTAAAACAAAACAATTAAAAAAAAATGAAGTTTAAAGAGATGATCAATAACAGCGCCCAAACACGAACATGACACTTCGATCAGCACTATTTAGCTCAATCAGCAGACAATCTTGCTAATGAAATAAGTAAATAGGGCCCCCCAACAATAGAAAACACACCAATATAAACCTATTCGAATTCAATTAACACAATAATGTAATCAAAACAATTGAATGGCGTTTAAATAAATTAATTACACAACTCTGCTCATTGCTTAGTGCTTTCCCCTTGTTGCTTTGACAACCAATTGTAGTGTCCAATTAGTGAATGTTTGACCACAAACTGTATCAGAATACATTGATTGTATAGCAGAATTATTGTTCAATGAACTGTTATAGGTTTCATGTAACTGGTGCTATTAGAGAGGTGGGAATCGTAGATTATTTCGTAAAGCCTAAGATTTATTAGTATTAAGGCTGCAGCTTATTGTCATACAATTGTCAAGTCAATTGGACTAAAAATATGTCATGAGAATTAAGGGCGCGTATTTGATTTAGCGCATCTCAAAACCTAAACGATTGCTAGAACGGCGTAGCAGCATTGACACACACTAGTACAATACAATTCTGTTTTTGTGCATCAGAAAAAGAAAATACACACGAAATAAGCACAAATCATTGAAATTCGGCAAACCAAGGCGCGCGAAGTTTTACAGTGCTTTTTAAAATAATTGTCTAAAATAAATGAGTTCGCACAAAGAACTGAAAAAAATTGTGTACATTGAACATAACCTTTATTTTCATAAAATAAATTATATCAGTTATGTTTTTAATCAAATACTGAAAAAAAAATTAAATAAATAAACAAAAATTCATTTATTTCCGGTAAGCACCCATATTCATATACCCATTATTATATAATGGGAAAGAAACTCCATACTTACTCTTCAAAAATAAATGTGTACAATATTTTGCATTTACAGTTTACAGTTATATAACTATACGTGAATACGATGGACCTTGCATAAAATCACTATATTGAAGTATGTACAAAGTATTACAAGATAAAGAATGACAGCTAAGTTGTATACATAGATACATAGTGTTCACATATTATTATTTACAATTATTGTAAAAGTAGACAACCACTCCATACATTTCAACAAACTATGAACCTATGAACCAGTGTGTAAACCAAAGCAAGAATTAAATATAATGTATAAACTAAGTATAAATTAAGTAGTTTTAATTAGCAATCAGTTTGATTTTGTCTAGACTGTAGATTGTCCTATGGAGCCCGGAACAGCATGTTTCCAAGATAAGATAAAGAAATCACATATCACTGTTTCGTTCTTATGTATGCATTCAGAAAGAGAGCGTCTGCCCACAGTTGGTTTCACTTAGGTATTTAGAGTCTTGCCTCCACTTTTATCTATAAGCTTTTTGGTTGAGATTAATGACATTCAGCAAAAAGTTTTATAACCCCAATAAAGCTCTTTGTTCGCGTGAACGTAACGCAACCATTTCATCGTAATTGTAAATAGAAACTCATGTAGCAAAAGAGATAAAATATTTATTTTTATCTAGACTATGCTGTCTCTCTTAAATCTTTTTTTCTTGTCCAGGCTGATTTCCTTTGGAATGCGCTTCCTCAGAACATCTAAATGGCCACCAGTCGGTTCATGTTCAAAGTAAAATCTCGTGAACACTTTCTTAAGAAGTTGGCAGACTCGTCAAACAATTAATTTGTTGTATTTCTCTATCTGTGTTTTTTTAGCTCTCTACTTTGTACACTTTGTTTGTATGTATGTATTTATTATTTTATTATTGTCAACTCTCTTGGCACCTACCATGTTTATCTCTGCATCACCCTAAGGTAGACTGGTAGAAAATGCCCAATGCATTAAGTCCGCATTTATAAAGTATTTTTCTGTGCATAAAGTTTAATAAATCAATAAAAGTTGATACTGATAAGTACTTTCACCCTTTAAAAGTTGCACATTTTATTTGGGAAATCTATACTGTTATAATATTTTATGCCCAATACACTATATGAAAATATAATATCAGAATAGATAATACGTAAGTGAAGCGATGTAAAAATTGTAGCGTGCATCTGACAGCTCCCTGCTGTAGCAAACAACTGACAGTACAGCGTAAAGGATGGTTGTATATTTTAAATTCAAACTTTATTTTTCTTTTCACTTTAAACCTTGTTTTGTTGTTTTACTCTTGGTGTGATAAAGAATATAAGAGTGCAGGCGAAAAAAATTGGTAGAAAATTATTATTTTTAAATAAAACATTGATTTTTAGATAAAGGTATTAAATGAGCAGATAAGAATACTACAAGAACAAGACAATAAATAATAACTATACTGTAACGTTGGAAAAACAAATGAATTACGGCAAACAAATATACAGGATGTTTGGTAGATCGATGCAAAGCCGTAAAGCGGAGCTAGTATAGACTATTTACAACCATTTGAACCAAACTTGTCTTGGCCGAAGCCATTTTTGATGACAAAACCCAAAATATCGCAGTTAGTTGCAAATAATGGCCAATTTGAAAGATATGTCATTTATTTTTTATTTTATTCGGTTAACCTAATGCGTAAACAATCAAATAAAACATAATTAGGGGATCTGTGTGATAAGACAATTTTTGTACAGATATTTAAAGTCAAAGACATTTTTAAAGATTTCAGAAATCTGTTTTTAAAAGGCATGGAAAAAAATCACGGATGATGCTTTTTTTGTTCATTTTTTTTTTTTAAACATGTCTGGTTATTGTTCTTTCTTTCAATGTATAAACTACGCGGATAGCTCACCAATTATTGAAATTAAGACCTACAAACCAAATTGAGGGAGAAAATTAAATTTTTTACGCAACGCAAAAATTATAATTAAAATCATTTATTATTCGTGTTCAAAATGTTTGCCTCGGTCTCTAACACCAACATGGGCCCGTTTTCACACTTCTGTTGTTGTTATTTTTAACTTCATCTCCAGTTTCATCGTTTCAAACGCTGAATTAATTCTCTCAATCAGTTCTTCTTTCCTGTTTATTTCCTCATTCGTATAAACTTCCTTAGCCCGACCCCACACGTAAAATTCAAGCGGAGTCAGGGGTGAATTTTTGATCGAAATAATTCAAAAGTCCAGTTTTATTTGACCTTCAATATTATCTGTGAGAGGAACAAAATTGTAACGGCTTATGATTTTAAGTTCATATTTATGGTCAGCGCGTCGGTAGATTGAGCGCGAAAATTATTACTTTTCTCTGGCGATGGCGAGTATATTTTTCGATATGTATTTTAATATTCAGACATAGGTACATGATAGAAGTGGTATAACTGGTTACTCTTTTATTTCATTTAAAACTCTTATACAATTATAAATACTCTTTTAAATTATTATCACCTGCCTAGCCTTTTCCCAACTATATTGGGGTCGGCTTCCAGTCTAACCGGATGCAACTGAATACCAGTGTCTTACATGGAGCGACAGCTTATCGGACCTCCACAAGCCAGTTACTGGGTAACACTATACCCCTTGGTAAGACTGGTTGTCAGACTTTCTGGCTTTCTGACTACCCAATGACTGCCAAAGATCTACAAATGACAGCCGGGACTAGCGGCTTTACGTGCTTTCCGAGACACAGAGGGAACTCTGTATGAAAAGGATGGTCACCCAACCATGGACCGGCAGCGGCTAGCGTAGCTTAACCTTTTACCGGTCGATCGAACTTAGCCATGAGCTTTTTCAACCGACTTCAAAAAAGGAGGAGGTTATCAATTCGTCTGTATATATATATATATATTTTTTTTTTTTTTTTGTTACCTGGTTTCTTGGGACTGGGTGAACTGATTTAGATGATTCTTTTTAATTTGAAAGCTAGTGCTTGCCGTGTGGTCCCATTTTAATTTGGTCCAGTTCTGACAATGGCATCCATGAGAAAACCGTATAAGTCTTAAATTTGCATTAAGAATGTGCGCGATTTGTTACGCGATTTCTCCGGCAAACGTAACCCGATTTTGAAAATTCTTTTTTTTATGGATAGGGTATGCTTCAGGGGTGGTTCCATATAAATTTTATCGAAATTGATTTAGCACTTTTTGAAAAATCAACAAATACCCTAAAATTTTACATAGACGACGTTTTAGTTTCATCAATCTTTGTAGTAGTTAACTTTTAATCTCTTCTTAATAGATTTGGATGAGAAGGAGGTACTAAAAAGCGGAAAATAAAAAGCTTTTTACAAAAAAGACAACCGCCTTCAAAAAGTGAAAAATAACTTTAGCACAGAACACACATTGACTTTAGTTTCGGAAGTCGGTGGCAATATAAAACCACAAACAGAACAAAGCCACTGAATTTCGAAACTAAAGTCAATGTGTGTTCTGTGCTAAAGTTATTTTTCACTTTTTGAAGGCGGTTGTCTTTTTTGTAAAAAGCTTTTTTTAAATTATAAACTAATAAATAGACTCAGTCATTTTGTAACTAGTTAGTAACTAGTTTGCTTGTTGCTTTGTTTGTTTTGTGCAGCTAGTTTTGTTGTTAGCTGAATTTTAGAGGGTGTGAGCATGGAGGTCTGATATATAATACATGTCCCGAATCCAGTATAGATTCCAGCTCTCACACAGGTTATACTGATAAATGTAACTTGATGCTATGAACCATCAAAGCTTTACCTTTTTGAGAGAAAATAAATAAAATTGGTTAGTATTACTACCTATTATCTATTGGCGGGATGATCTTGACTCTTTTGACAAGTACTGGTCCCAAATAGCCCATTGGGAAAATTAAGGAACAACACTTTTAAGGAAGCTAATTTTATGATCAGTATAAAATATATACTTTTTCCGTCTACATCTTAAATCAACCATCCCAATTAATAGTCAGGATCATTATTCTACGTCTAGAAAAAAAAAACAGACTTCTATACTCAGATTATGAAACAAAAAAGCTTTTTACAAAAAAGACAACCGCCTTCAAAAACTAAAAAGTGAAAAATAACTTTAGCACAGAACACACATTGACTTTAGTTTCGAAATTCAGTGGCTTTGTTCTGTTTGTTGTTTTGTATTGCCACCGACTTCCGAAACTAAAGTCAATGTATGTTCTGTGCTAAAGTTATTTTTCTCTTTTTAGTTTTTGAAGGCGGTTGTCTTTTTTGTAAAAAGCTTTTTATTTTCCGCTTTTTAGTACCTCCTTCTCATCCAAATCTATTAAGAAGAGTATGAAAGTTAACTACTACAAAGATTGATGAAGCTAAAACGTCAACTATGTAAAATTTTTGGGTATTTGTTGATTTTTCAAAAAGTGCTGTATCAATTTCGATAAAATTTATATGGGACCACCCCTGAAGCATACCCTATCCGTAAAAAGAATAATTTTCAAAATCGGTTTACGTTTGTCGGAGTAATCGCGTAACAAATCGCGCACATACTTAATGTAAATTTAAGACTTATACGGATTTCTCATGGATGCCATTGTCAGAATCGGACCAAATTAAATGGACACCACACGGGAAGCACTAGATTTCAAACAAAAAAAGAATCATCAAAATCGGTTCTCACAGTCCAAAGAAATCAGGTAACAAACATAAAAAAAAAAAAAAAAAAACAGACGAATTGATAACCTCCTCCTTTTTTGAAGTCGGTTGAAAAGGCAGATAGACCGTGCGGAACACTGAGAGTGAAGCCACCAAAGCAAATACAAATTCAAAAACGAATACCTACAATTCGCTTTGCGCTTTACTGACACGAGTCAGACAAGTACGAAGCGAAGCACGGCTAAAAAAAAACAAATATTAATACAAATAAAAATCCAAAAACGAATACGAGATTGTAGGTAAGTATTCGTTTTTTAATTTGTAAGCAGTTTATTTGTGTTTGTAAGCAGTGTTTCGCACGGTCTATCTGCCTTTTGTTTGATCATCTGAGCTTCTATATTTGAAATTCCAAACCGAACAACCAATAATATTTCATAAAAAATCATACCGATTCACATTTTGCAAATCAGCAAAATTTTTTTTGACATCCACCAACATATCGAACATACGTCCCTCACAGTCACGTGTCGCGATCATTAGAGCCAGATGCTATAGGGTCGGTCGTGTGTGAATAATAATCACAGGGGCGACTAATTGACGAGTTGCCGGGATATGACAGACGCGGGTATCTGAACCGGAATCTGTATATGTGTAGGTTTCAAGGATGCTTATGTTATTTTCATTTATTCATCGAATTCACATAAAAATTTTAAATATTTGTGTTGTGTAAAAAATACTTAGTAGCCCACCGGTATCGGGAATATGGTCCAAGCTACCGGTGATCACTTGACCAGGGCTCCTGAGAGAGGAATCTCCTAACAATACACGCCGTGTTCAGGAGCATCGCTTTTTAAATCAAGCCATCCAGCTGGAGCTTGGACATGATTTCATTGTTCGTCACGACTAACGGCACAATTATTGCTATTGCTTATGTCACTATTATTATGGTTTTTCATGTTGTTTTTTTAATGATTTGTTTGCTCTTTATCTACATTGGTTTCTCATAGTACAGGGTCTCCCTAGTTTGGGGTCAGATGGCCGTGTGTGAAAATGTCCCCACGTATTATTATTATTTATTTTATATAATAATAAATATAATAATACATTTTATTGTCAGGCAACTGAGGCCCATAGAAAAAATACACAAATAATCTTAAACCACCATAAACTAATACATATAAAAACCTTATCAACTAAACGTTTACTGCACTTAACACTTTACGCAATAAGAATAATGTAACCTGTGTGTTGTAAAATCTTGATTTAAAAGCGTGTACTTGGAGTTTCGAATTTTTCCAAAGAGACCTACCTATGTTTTGGAAGTGTGCGGACCCACCATACCACTGGCCATACCCCTGGCCATACCCCTGGCCATACTTCTGGTAGTATGGTGCGTCTAAGACTATACCACTGAGACAATTGTTTTGAGTTAGGTTAGAACTGTGACCATTAAAGCGCGAAGGCGATCGAGCGAAGAGAGCGGTGCTGCTGTAGCGGCCACCGAGTGCCAGATCCCTTCTAATGTTGGGTAATCATTTGGGTTATGTTAAGTGAGCGGTGGAGTCCGTGGCGGTCGGAGGTCCGTGTGGTGTCGGACGTAAAGAATAGCACCATCCTATATCTTCCCGTGGGTGTCGTAAGAGGCGACTGAGGGACTCACCAGAGAATGGGCAGCAGCGTTCCCTAAGCCTTTGTAACAACCGTACTGCGATCGCCAATCTGCCTGCCAAGCGTGGCGATTATGGCAAAACCCCCTCCTTGGGGTGGCCTATGTCTAGCAGTGGACGTCTTTAGGCTGAAATGATGAAGTGAGCGGTGTAGTTTTATAGACCCACCATTCCACCAGGGGTACGGCCAGTGATATAATGGGTCCGCAATAGTTTTGGAACACGCCACTAGCTTCAAAGGTACCTGTAAATGGTTTAATTTAAATAAATGCTTAGCCTCGATTATTCGTGGGGTGAGTGTAAGTGATTTTAATAATTGTATTTATATTACCTCTAATTGTTACTTATTATCGACGTATTACAAATCGTTGTTACACGGTTTTTTTGGTCAATGGTGTGGTTTGTTGCACGTAAAATCGTTGGTCCCGGCTGTCATTCGTAGATCTTTGACAGTCGTCATGGGTGGTCAGAAGCTAGAAAGTCTGACGACCAGTCTTATCAGGGGGTCTTACCTAGAAACTAGGTTGTAGAGGTCAGACTGGAAGCTGACCCCAACATAGTTGGATTGGTTTTAGCCGAGATTGGTCTAGGTCAAATAGTTTAACTGACACAAACTATTTCAGTGTTCATTTCTAAATATTGGAAAAAAGGAAAGTTCTCAAGCATTCAAGAGTTCGTAAGGGCTTAAAAGCTATTAAGAGTCATGGTCATATTTTGGACAATAAGTAAGTATTTTAATTAGTAGTTAATTTTGTAGATAGAATGACGAGACGGTAGGAGCAGTCATGCTTGAGCAATTGACTGCTGCACTGCATATCACGAGTTCGATTCTCGCAGTACAGTAACAAATATACGACGTAGTCTGAAGAATTGCCAAACTTAAGTGGCAGTGGGCAGGGCACATTGCTCGCAGAACAGATGGCCGATGGAGCCGAAAAGTTCTAGAGTGGCGACTGCGAACCGGAAGACGTTGTGTTGGAAGGCCTCTCACAAGGTGGACCGATGACCTGGTAAAGGTTGCGGGGATCCGCTGGATGCGAGTCGCACGGGACCGGTCAATGTGGCGCCACTTGGGGGAGGCCTATGTCCAGCAGTGGACGTCTTTCGGCTGAAATGATGATGATGATGATGATTAACAAATATTCCAAACAAATAATATGCCAAAAACACAAAAAAAAAACAAACAAACTTTAGCCAAATAATAGTAATCTTTCATAGCGATTGATTTTTATTTATTTACATATATAATAGATAGACTTATTGCCGAAGCGTATTTGTGTGCAATCACTATTAGTTTAGCAATTAATTTGAAAGCAGTCGTTCCAAAGTTTTCGCCAATTAGAGCAACTTCATACGATCGATTAGTAGATTTTAAAGGGCTGCAAAGCATGTGATTGTTGCGCTTTGAAGCCAAATGATTTATTACAGATTAATAACGAAAATCAATACGAGGTAGTTTTACTCCCGAGCTTTAGCGAGGGAGTAAATAGAGTTTTAATGGGTTTTAGCGCCGTGTGTTACACTATACTTTTCACTACGATTGCGAGAAAATAAAACAATCCAATACAATATGAAATATGTAGTTTATTTTATTAAAAGTTAAATGTACAATTTGCACAATTCTGGATATTTAACGAGATGTTTTTTCCCGGTAACTTAATTTCAGTACTCTGTGAAGATGAATGTTGAGTTGGCTGTGGGGTAAACGTGGGAGATACACGTAGTTCCAGGTTGGAGGGTCCCTCGTTCGGATGTTCTGGATAGAGAATCAGCTCAGTTGACTCATCTCTTGATGTCGATGGTCGTGGGCTAATTGGGAGAATATTGATGCGTTCTGTGATACGTTGGGTGATATCTAATTTGTTTTGAATGGAGTTCTCGATATAGCATTCCGCCACTTGATCGGATCTCCATCCACCGTGGCGTTTCAACGTTGTTATATTTGCACCAGAATCCGCCAAGAGAGTGGCAGATGTTCTTCGGAAGCCAGTGTACTGTTCCGGATTAGGCAAATTTAGATAAGTGGCGATCTCTTTTGGCATGTTGCTTAATTTATTTTTGCCTATAACTTGCCTTGTGCATTTTCCGTTTTGATAGTTGAGAAAAAATCTCGGCGTGCCCACTCCACTTGGCCGTAAGTCTTGGCTCGAAAGGCCGGTAGGCTTTGACAATGTTTAAAAATTCTCCACTTATAACGAATTTACGACACGGCACGACACGGTTGGCGCAGTGGCTGAGCGATCGACTGCTGCGCAGCGTGTTGCGGGTTCGATTCCCGCCCAGGGTAAACATTTGTGTGATGAGCACTTGTGTTTGCCTTGTGTCTGGGTGTTGTTTATCTATATATGTATGTATTTAAAAAAAAAAGTATTTGTGTATGTATATCAGCTGTCTGACACCCATAGTACAGGGTCTCCCTAGTTTGGGGTCAGATGACCGTGTGTGAAAATGTCCCCACATATTATTATTATTATTAATGTCCTCTCCTTATTTGTCTTTGTATTGGGCAGATTTATGGCTTGAAGATGGGTATCAGTTTCGACATCTTCCACTGTTATGTTAGCCTGTTCTATACCTCTGCAGGCACCGCTGATCCCAAAAATTAAAGCAACCTGTAAAACAAAAAATAAGTGTGTTAGAACTGTATTTTGGTTGGTACCTCTAACTAGCAATTTAGTTTGATGAAAATAATAGAAAACAAATGCAACTATAACCTACCTTTGTTGCTAAGTATTTTTTATTTGGTGCCTTATTTATGAAATTTTCGATATCTGTCCTCGTGAAAACTTTGGATTTCTTGGCCTTGTAGCCGGTGGATAATTTCTTGAGAAAAGCCGTCAAATTTACATATTTCTTTATATTTACATTATGTCTTATCTGTATGGTTGTTCGTAACATTGAATATGTGCTCCAAAGCGTTGAACTTTGATATTTTTTGGAAAGTTCATCGAAATACGTAAGAAAAACTCCTTCCGTAAGAGAATCCACTCGTTTTTCTGTCCTCCGCTTCATAAACTTTTCGTAAGTATTTAAATAAATGCTTTGTGACCTTGACGGCAACAGATTGAAAATTATTTCTTTTCCTTTCTCTACTATTTGTAAATTAGGGTCTCCATTCTCACTAGATGATGACATTTTCACTAATGTAAAATTAATTACGGTCACTACCAATTCAATTTACAATTAGAGAAAAATTATAAAGATTTCGCGCCAATGCCTTTTTTTTTGTTTATTCTGTAGCCGCAACACATTGCATTCATTCTACAAGAGATCGCCGATTTCAGTTCCATTTTCAAAATTAAAATGAGGTTCTTTTTTTATGAAACAGTAATAAATCGAGTCTTTATTCATGATTATTCTACTTATGACTAAAGACTTTTTCGTTTTTGTAGGCTCATTGTCATATTTGTTACAAAAAAATAAAAAAATAAACTTTTTCACCTAGAAGATGAAATGCTATTTTATCCCCGCTCTGGTATGCTACAATGACGGCCTTTTTGAGCAAGAGAAGTGAAAACATATTTTCGTGGAAGACAGCTACCCGCTTCATCTTACAACTCACACCAACCCCACGCCGGTCAAACCCGCTGTGTGAACATAACGAGGCACACGTGTCTACGTCATCAGTTGGTAACTGTAATTAACTGTTTGCGTCACTCGCATTGTGAGCAACGAACTGCAGGAGCGATGCAATGGACAGGAAGGGTTGTGGTTGGTGAGAATGTGGATTGATGACGGTAGCCTAATTCTTTTTAACTGCCTCGTTGCGTGGTCGATAGCGCGACTGCTGAGGATGGTATTTAAATTTTCATCAATTACTCTCCATTCCGCCTCGCTACATGCCTATGACTGGGCGCTCCTGGCATCCCCGCATTGTTGTCAATGCGGTGAAGTTGTCAACTGCCTCGGTCACCATGGCCTTTCATGTTGCAATAGCGCAGGCCGGATAACACGGCACGCCAGCATTAGTGACATTATCAGTCGTGCTCTTGCCTCCGCCGGGGTGCCAGCTGTATAAGAACCAAATGGCTTGGCACGTGACAATGGAAAGAGACCAGATGCAATGACCATAATGCCGTGGAAGTTGGGTAGGCCTTTGGTGTGTGATCTAATTTGTGTCGACACCCTTGCGCCATCCCATCTTTCGAGCACGTCGTGTTGTGCTGGGGCGGCTGCTGCAGGTTCCGAAAACCTCAGACGGCGTAAATATAACAACCTTCTTGGAAGTTATTTGTTTGAGCCGTTTGGGGTTGAAACACTAGGGCCGTGGGGCCCGAGTGCTCACCTTGTTTTTATGGTCTTAGCTAAGCGGCTGTTCGACTCTTCACGTGACCAGAGGGCTGGCCTTTTCATGTGTAAAAGAATTAGCATTGCAATCCAACGTAGTAATGCTGCTAGCCTTTTGGGCACTTGTCCCGATGCCTCTTGAGGATGACTTTTTTGATGCCCTGTGAGCCCTTCATTGTACATAATTTATTTTATTTTATTTTTAAGCTTTCTACCGCGTGTAAATTGTTTAATTGAATTAAAATAATGTCAATGAGGAATTCGTTTGTTGGATTATAGTAAGTACTTACTCGAAAGAGTTTTTGTCTGTTAGTGTATTACAATTGTTAATAGACAGCCTTCGTGTAAAGCCGATTCTACACTAGCCTGCCATTTGCGCACGGAGTTTACGCGTTCATAATTTTAATCGTTATAATGCCTCCAGTTACGAACGTGGAGTCGCAAAACCATCTAAAGTCGCGGTTCACGTCATTCACAGGGTTTCGCGCCGCTAGTGTGTAACCGGCCCTATTGTCACCAGTGCGACTGCTTATGATCACAAGGATGGGTAACGTATTTTAGGTTTTTGAATTTGGAATTTCTTTTTGGCAACCCAGACCCTGAATGAAATCTCTAGAGGGATTTCATAGCTGGCGAAATACGGGAAACCTTTGGATACTTCTCCTTTGGGAAAAGTAGATGTGGTTATTATATATTTACAAAACCTTGGTGACATTACTGTAGTAGCTTCACTACAATATTACTCCTTTACAATGTAGTTAAAGAGAAATACATATAAAACAATTGAAAATATAAATATGTAAGCTATTACAATTATTAAGAGATGATCAATCTCAGCTGACAGCGCCAGTTCACGAGCATGGCGCATTTCAGTTCATTGCAGTTCAGACATTTTAAGTATTTATAGAAAAAAAACATAAAGACTCAACTGAAATAAGTGATGAGCTACTGTCTACAGCAGGCTGTAAGTCGCCAGACTGCTGGAAGTGGCCCTTAATGTCACTGCAACATGATACAATACGGATTAATAAAATTGCAGAAACAATATCCTAAATTTTGCTTTCCCAGAAACTCGAGTAAGTCAAGAACGGGGATAATATCCGCAGCATAAAGCTGGTACAAACGCAATATCATGCAAATATTAAAATACAAAGAACTTTTTGACGTAGAAAACTATTTGAGCGACTTACTGCGAACTTTATTTGTTATTTCTGGGATTTTAAGGCTATATTCGTGTGTTGCCGGCCGCGAACAGCTCTAGGTACCCCATTTCTACCCATAGGTATTGTAGAAGGTGTCAGAGGGATATTGACCAGAGGATAGGCAGCAGCGTCCTTCTGAGTACTATAATACCTACTGCGATCGCCAACATGCATCGGTCAAGCATGGCGATTACTGCTGAGCCCCCTTTGGGGGAGGCCTATGCCCAGCGTAGGCGCCTAAAGGTTGACATGATGAAGGCCATATAGGTATTTGACGTCTGATAACGGTCCCATAGGACTATGAGTGAATGGGAGTGCACCTATGTTTGCACACATACTTGTGCACCCTAATATCTCCTGCATACTTTGCTAGTCTCGTTTCAGATATTATATATTTAGAAAAGGCTATAGTGAATTATCTCCCGTCTGATCACAGCGGGCAAACCGTTACTTTTGAATTCAACGCTCCAATACAAAAAGTGCAGGTACTGTCAAGACCAGTAACATCTGGCAATTTAATTAAATTTAATAGCACTTTAATGAGTAAATTAAACATTCAAGGCCTTAATATGAGTGATGGTAATGTTTTGTATGAAGAATTTTTTTTAGTTGTGCAAACAGAGTTTAATAATATTTTTAAGAAAATACCTAGAACTATTAGCCCTAAGTTTTTATTCAGTGACTGGGCAACTAAAGGTATCAGGAAAAGTAGGGAAAGACTTTTTGAGCTGTATGGCCTTAAGCCTTATATAAACACTGAAACTTTTAATAAGTATGTTGCTACTTACTCTAAAACTTTTAAAAATACTTGCAAGACAGCTAAAGCTTTATACATAAGCAACAAGGTAAAATCAGCAGAAAATAAAATTAAGACTGTTTGGAAAATTATCAATGATGAAACCAATAGAAACAAAAGAAATAAAACTGATTACACTCTGGAGACACCCTGTGGTCTGATAAGTACTAATATCGATGTTGCTCAGGAATTTGCGAAATTCTTTACCGATATTCCAATTAAAACTACTGAAAATTTAGCTTCCTCGCCCTCACTTGCTTTTGATTTATTAAAAATGAATGTTTTATCCTGCCCTTCGGAATTCAAATTTAAACATATAAACCCTGAGGTTGTTATAAAAACTTTTAAACAACTAAAGATCAAAGTTACTGAGGATTTGTGGGGAATGTCTACTAATGTTTGTAAATCGATTATTGAGACAGTAGCACCCTATTTAGCTTACATATTTAATTTGTGTATAGACCAAGGAGTTTTCCCAGATTTAATGAAGTACAGTAAAGTTATACCACTTTTCAAATCCGGCGAATGCAAGGACACGAATAATTATAGACCCGTTTCGGTTTTGCCAGTATTCAGCAAAGTGTTTGAAAAAGTAATGCTTAATCAAATGCTCAGTCATTTTAATTGCAATAACATCCTACATGATCAACAGATATTACTTTGATTAAGCATATCTTTAACGCATGGGAGGAGTCACAGGATGCCATTGGCATTTTCTGTGACCTCTCCAAAGCATTTGATTGCGTAAATCACGAAACACTGCTTTTGAAGCTTGAGCATTACGGACTCGGTAAACTAGCGCTCAGATTAGTAAAATCGTATTTAGATGATAGGCTGCAGCAAGTTCAAATAAACGGTGTAAATTCATCGGGCTTGAAAGTAAAAATGGGTGTACCACAGGGCTCAATATTGGGTCCGTTCCTATTTCTAGTTTATATTAATGATTTACCGCATTTACTGAGAAATCAACCTCAAATGGTGTTATTTGCTGATGATACTTCATTGATTTTTAAAGTAAATAGACGGGCACAGCACTATGACGACGTAAATGACGCCATGATTAAAGTTCATAATTGGTTTACTGCAAATAACTTAGTGTTAAATGAGAAGAAAACCAAGTGCATAAGATTCGCTTTACCGAATGTTAAAAGTAGTGAATGTAACGTTTTATTAAATAAGGACGTACTTGAATTCGTCGAAAAGACAGTTTTCCTAGGGATTACGCTTGACTCAAAGCTGCAGTGGGGTCCTCACTTAACATCTCTTGCAGGGCGGCTAAGTTCGGCCGCTTACGCTGTCAGAAAAATCAGGCAATTGACAGACGTGGATACCGCTAGACTAGTCTATTTTAGTTAATTTCATAGTATCATGTCTTACGGTATTTTGCTTTGGGGACGGGCTGCAGATATAGATTCTATCTTTATTCTGCAAAAGAGGGCTGTCAGAGCCATCTATAATCTCAGCAGACGCGAGTCTCTAAGAGAATTATTTAAACAAATTAATATCATGACGGTACCTTGTCAATATATATACGAAAACATCATGCATGTTCGTAAAAATCTTCATCTGTTTAGTAAAATAAGTGACAGACATAACTTTAATACTAGAAATAGGAACAAATTATATCAACCAAGTTTCAGATTGTCAAAAGTACATACTTCTTTTATGGGGTATTGTGTAAAATGTTATAATAAAATACCGCTCGATATTTTGCAATTAAATGAAAGGCAATTTAAAACATGCATTAAACGCACACTATGTAGGCAAGCATATTATAAGTTGGAAGATTATATCAATGATAAAAATGCTTGGCATAATGCTGGTCCTGCTCCACAGCCTCTTTAGGGAATTTCTTAATTGCAAGAAAATTATGTTGCTCACCCCTTATTATTGACATGAATAACGTGTACCGTTATTATTATATTTACTTATTATATTTTATCTGTCGAATGACATACTTACATACATTGGAAATTTTAGCTTTGTATAAATTAATAGCATTATTTCAATTAATATGTAAATGTGAGAACTATGGATCCATTTATTTATTCAATGTGTTTGACATAAATGAGCATGGCAGTTGAGAGCATTGTCATGCTCGCTCAAATGTCTCACTGATGGTGGCGTGCGGGTTGGATCATTCGGTTCCCTTCAAAATGGTTGAGCTAAGTGGTGCTGATCCGCGCGTCATGTTCGTGAACGGGCGCTGTCAGTTGAGATTGGTCATCTCTTAACTGCCATGGCTTTTATATTAATTTATTTTTAATTAGAATGTTTTGGATTTCTCTTCACTTACATTGTTTTCACATATTGAAGCAACAAGAATAATGTAGCCTGGATTTTGTAAAAGCTTGATTGAAAAGAGTGTCCGTGGAGTTTCTTGCTCGTTCTTCTCCATAGAGACCTACCCTACGTTTTGGAACGAGCAACTAGCTTCAATTTTATTTTGACTATTCAAAAGTGCCTGCAAATGGTTTAATTGAAATAAATGCTTTGACTTTGACTTTGACTATATTTATTAAAAGGAGGTAAAGTTTTTTGTATTTTTAACCGACTTCAAAAAGGAGGAGGTTATCAATTCGAATGTTTATTTTTTTTTTTTTTTTTTATGTATGTTCGGGCATAATTTTGAGAAAATCAACAAATTCCCAAAAAAACTTACTTAGACGACGTTTTCGTTTCTTCAATCACTGGAGGACTTATAATCTCTTTTAAATGTGTTGCCGTTTCTTAATGGATTTGGATGTTAAGGCGAAAAATAAAAAGGTTTTAAAAAAAAAGAAAACCGCCTTCATAAACTAAAAAGTGATAAATAACTTTAGCACAGAACACACATTACTTTACTTTCGGAAGTCGGTGGCAATACAAAACAACAAACACAAAGCCACCGCCACCGACTTCCGAAAGTAAAGTAATGTGTGTTCTGTGCTAAAGTTATTTATCACTTTTTAGTTTTTGAAGGCGGTTTTCTTTTTTGTTTGTAAAATCGAATTTCATAATATTCTTTTCCTTTATATATATTTTATATAGGTATGTTATATTATAATAATAATAATTCTTTATTTCAGACCACTAGTCCACTTTGTTAGTAACAATTAAACTTATAAACTATGTTAGTAGGCAATTGAAAATGAAAAGTAGGAAGATTCATTCAGGGGTCGATTGAATATCCTACTACGAGGTTATTCAATCAACACCCGAACGAAGGCTTTCGTCATTGGAGAGTCGAATTTCTCCGCAATAACCTGTAAGATGCTGTTAGAGCTACCGCGCAACCTGCTTAGTAATGAAGCAGTTCTTTTACGAATGATGGCGTGGAAGCCATCAACCCTTGCTTCTGCAAACATACTCGAAGCACTGCAGTAACGCGGTAGCCCCAACAACATCCTAAAGCCATTATTGTATTGGACTCGCAAGGCACTGATCGATCTCTGAGTATACATAATTATGTGGTCCACAGGCTGCTCGTGTAAAATGTTTGGCAGTATGCTTTGAACAGGGTGATTTTGACCTGTGAACTGCAACGAGCAAAGCTGCGTGCCAGCATATTATTTCTGACTAGATATTAAATTATGTATGTGTAGTTTATATATTCGTAAGTTTATCTCTTTTTAATTTTTTTTTTTTTTATATGCGCCTGCCATTTTTTATCTCTTTATTACCCTTGGTTGACTGGTAGAAAATGCCTAAGGCATTAAGTCCGCCTTCGTACCTTTGTGCATGAAGTATAAATAAATAAATAAATAAATCTCTGAATGTACTGGTTCATATACAAAAGCTTTTCACTGATAAAAATTCCACACGCTCGGCACTCAAGTTTTCGATAGAAACCAACAGGGAAGTGAAATAATATGTGTACATAGTGACAGTATTTTACTTACTTAAACAATGATGTATCACTACACTCATCATTATCATCAGCCGGAAGACGTCCACTGTTGGATAAAGGTCTCCCCCATAAGGTATCATAATTAAAGTCCCCCGCCGAAACCTAAAATTGTGGTTAATCGGATTCATCTCAGAAAATACTGTATAGATTTTCATATCAATTCCACCAGTAGAAAGGAAAATCATCTAGGAAGGTTATAGGCTAAATTTATTTCCAAATATATTAGGTGGTCTTACGGCTCATTCACGACTTTGCTGCTGTGAGCGGCAGCTAAGTGCGGGGCGGCGAGTGGTAAGATCAAATGTATGAAGCACTTTTCTCTTCGCTAGTGCATTTGTTCCCGCCGCTGCCTGCCCCGCCCCGCTCGCCGCTAAGACCGTAGTCGAACAGGCCGTAAGGGCGTCTGTTGTCTGACCATATAGGCCCGAGTTGGCGACACAGTGTTCCACGCGCGCCACTCAAGAGTGGGTGCGACCCGATATCCGTGGTGCGACCATTATGGGAATGGTCGCACCGCTGTCGGGGGAGCGGTAAATGCTTATGCGAATCCCACACCTCCGGCCATAGGCAGAGTAGGAACACCGCTGTAGTTTTAGTCGGTAAGAGTCCGGCTTGACCGTCCGTCACCCCCATGGTGGATTTCCAAAAAGCAACAAAAACAAAATAGTAAAATTCACACAGACGAAGCTACGGGCATAAACTAGTATCTGTAAAAATTATACCTACATATTAAAATACGGTACTGGATAGACTATATAGCATACCATATATATAGGTATTGGAAAACAATCTACACACACATTTCTTTGTTTATGAAATATTGAGTAGGTAGGTACCTTTTTTATTAGAATTTAATAAAATAACAAAGAAGGAACAATAGTAAAGGTGGTCTTTGTTTTTGTTTTTGTAAAAAAATACAATGTTTATTTTGCAGGACATTGCAGGTTGCGTACAATGACCAGAACTGAATTGTGTAGGTAGGTACAAGCAGCTGCATCCTTGAACTATAAACAATTCAATTATTAGTTCTGCTGTTATATTACAATGCATATAAATAAGCTGCAGGATGGTATATAAAGCCTTTAGTCACAAAGTTAGTAAACATCGACGATGTCTAGGGAAAGTGATATTTATAACAAAATAATACTTTATGTACTTGTTGTGTCACAATTTATCATTCAACTCAGTAATGCATTAGTGTATGACTATTATTCTGGTAAAATAGCGTCGAAAGAGCTTCAAGACTATTATAAAGCTAGAGGCAATTTTGAGTAAGTAACTAATTTTGAGATTTTGATCTTTGACAGCCAGAAGCCAAAATCTGACAACCAGTCTTACCAAGGGGTAACGTGTTATCCAGTAACTGGGTTGTGGGGGTTTGATAGTCAGTCGATTCATAATATATATACTACTCAGCTGCATCTGTTAAGACTAGAAGCTAACCCCAACATAGTTGAGAAAAAGGCTAGACTGATGACCCGATGAACAATGCTGTGTTTTCAGGATTTCTCAAAAATTGCCAACTAGTTTCTGCATCCGCGTTATACGACATTCACGCGTACAAAGTTACTGATTAAAAATATTACCTTTATCTTCCTTTGGAGTTCAAACTTAGTCTGTTTATCTTAACTTACCCACTTTTTTCATTTTTTGTTCCGGGTGGAAAATCCTCATGGATGTCCTTCGCACTGGGGCGGGCAAAGGGGTCTGTCAGACTCTTACTGACTTAAAATCACCCCGGTGTTCCATCTCACACCTACGTCGGGGGTCGCGGGAACTGGAGATACTTCCGCAACCCCCGGCTGGTGCCGGTCTCTGATCAGGGGCAGGAGTTAGATGTTAGACTCCCCCCCGGACGTCTAAGAGGGGCGCGCGTGGAACACTACGCGCCGCCAACTCGGGTCCTGATGTACGTGGGGGGTGACTGACGTCCCCGAGTCTGCCGCCCCTGGACCCATTTAGGGGGGCCGGGGCTGCGGGCAAGGTAAGAGGTTGTGATCTCCCTCTCCCTTTCCGTAGCCTCCTTCTGCGACATGACGGTTTCGCTGAAGGAAACCACCTCGTCCCAGGACTCTGCGCCGTCGATCATCGATTCGACTACAGCCGACAGCGACAGGTCACTGCCTACTTCTGAGACGAGGGCACGGTGCTGGTCTTCCCAAGCAGCACACTCTGCCAGCCCCTGTCCTCCATGTTAACTTACCCTAACCTAACAATTTTTTTCAAAATCGGCTCTGTAATTTAGCCGTGAAAGCGTAACAAACTCACTTCCCCATTTGTAATTATGGATTATCTAGTAATTTATGTCAAAGACAACATTGAACGTATAATTAACAATGAAATTAAACGTAGATAGATATTTTTATCTGGCGGTAGGATTGAATATAATTATAAGGTTTGTCTTAGTTTGAAAAGCGTTATTTCCAGGGTTTGTACGATCGACATTGAGCCATGCCGCGCTTCTGAGAGAAGACGTATAGATGGATCATGTAACAACTTGGATAAGCCAGCTAAAGGCACCTTCTTCGTACCGCCCAAACGAGTGCTACCTGCTCTGTACTATAATGGTAATAAGAATAAAACTTGAGAGGTGTCAAGGGACACCCGGATGGAACGAAGTTCCTTTCGATTAATTAGTGAAGGAATTGTAATAAAATTTTATTACAATTCCTTCACTAATTAATGTGATGCGTTAAAGTGAATTTAAGTGGCTTTAAGCCAGGGCAAAAAAAAAGCGAGGAATGAAAAGTTATTATGGCTGCTTACATTGTAAGTAAGTAATTTTAAAGATTAACATTTTCTAACATGTTAGTACAATACGTAGTTATTTAGATAGAAAGACCAATAAATTATTTCTGCGCCATCTATTGGCCGTTCGTAATTCGATCTCGAAGAGCACAGTTGCGCCAATAACGATAATAGATGGCTCTTAAATCAAATATACAAAAGTGTCGTGACAACTTTTCGTAAGAATTTTTTCCGTCTAGCCCCCTTTCACAACGCGCGATAAGGAACTTCGTTCCAAAAATATAACATACAAATATACCTAATAGACTAACATACATAACTATATTACAGTGTGTGTTAGTAAAGTAACGGATGCGTATGTTGGTTAGTAACTTTCT
This sequence comes from Charanyca ferruginea, assembly GCA_947361185.1. Lineage (NCBI taxonomy): Eukaryota > Metazoa > Arthropoda > Insecta > Lepidoptera > Noctuidae > Charanyca > Charanyca ferruginea. The sequence continues at coordinate 27,189,806 of OX376061.1, read as the reverse complement.
TCTATGTTTTTATAAACTCACATACATAAACAGCCAGACCCGGAAAAAGTATCTGTGGGCCATACCAATATTTGTTCCGTGCGGGAATCGAACCCGCGACACGCAACGTAGCAGTCAATTTCTCAACCACTGCGACAACCACAAATGTCGTCAAGTCAATGACTGTGTCATTCTGTGGTCGTGTGGCACTTGTCCGCGGAAGTTACAAACCACCACGCCCCGAGGCCAAAAGCACTCTTCCATGACGAGCTGCAGATAACACGTTGCCAACCGCACCATGAACGCCCAGAAGTTGAAATTTCGGTGCGATTCCAACAGCTGCAATCTAGGCGTGAAGTTGGTCTTTCGGCGCACGTACTCCACGATATCCTTCGCCGTAGTGTAGGCGAGAGAGGTGCACAAAGTATTTGGCTTCGAGTCACGTATGGGTTTGGGTTTTATAGACGACACGGTTGGCGCAGTGGCTGAGCGATCGACTGCTGCGCAGCGTGTTGCAGGTTCGATTCCTGCCCAGGGTAAACATTTGTGTGATGAGCACTTGTGTTTGGCTTGTGTCTGGGTGTTGTTTATCTATATAGTTATGTATGTATTTACAAAAAAAAATGTATTTGTGTATGTATATCAGCTGTCTGACACCCATAGTACAGGGTCTCCCTAGTTTGGGGTCATATGGCCGTGTGTGAAAATGTCCCCACATATATTATTAAATGTTCTTAGACGATGCTTCTTCCTTTGCACCATCATCACTAAAAACCCTAAGTACCAAACTAACTACTATGCCATAACTTCAGAGGATTATCAACACACTTCACATTTAGATCATTAAGTTATGAATAAAACATTTCTTTTTCTCGTGACCAAAAGGTTGGATTGACCTAGGTCAGAAGTAAAATATTACCATCCAATATCCAGCAATGTCGCCATTCTCTTGGACACATTTCCAGATGACAACGATGCGGAGGAACTTTGGGATGGTCAGTGTTTTAGATTTTTGAGTTTAATAGTTAAAATAGATTAAAAAATTGATGAAGTATTGAGAATAGATAGTAGTTAAACACTTTGTTGTAGATAGAATCAAGGCACTAATATCTAGGCTTGTAGGTGGTTCTGTTTACCGCTCTGTGGAACACTGTCTTATCTAAGAGGTTATCCAAATGCAATAAAAATACACCTTGTTTTTTACAATATAGTTATGTCAGTATTGATTTTAATTTCCTGATTTGTTTTTATATTAATTATCATAATGCCATTTAGTCTTCTTGTTTTAATTGTTTATTTTATTGTAGGTTCTTATCCAAGGAAAGCTGTGTCCGGCAAAGACTTATTATTGCCGAGAACAATTAGAAGAATTTTGTTATCTGAAGGTAAAAAGAGTGATTGCCGCTACACAATGTCTATGACCAGTTACGGTATCTTTACATTTCTTGATATCGGATCTATACATGATATTCGTAAGTAGCTATCTGTTTTATACCTTATCTATACTAATATTATAAAGCTGAAGAGTTTGTTTGTTTGTTTGTTTGGTTGAACGCGCTAATCTCAGGATCTACTGGTTCTAATTGAAAAAATCTTTTTGTGTTAGATAGTCCATTTATCGAGGATGGCTATAGGCCCATGCGAAACCGGGTCGGGTCGCTAGTTCCGGATAAATTACTGGTTATTTTGGTTTAACACTCTGCCTTTAGAAAAACTTTTTTTCTTCATTGATAGGTGACATTGCAATGTCTCTCTATTGTATTACTCTCTATTGATATTCGGTATTCTGGATTTCAAAAGAGATGTGAACCTGAAAAAGAAAAGTTGTTTAATAAAACGATAGATCTTTTACATAGACTGCCTATCTGACCTCCACAACCCAGTTACTGCTGGGTGAGACGATATCCCTTAGTGAAACTGGGCTTGTAGACAAAATCCCTTTCTGTTAACGTTAATGCCAACGAAAAAATCAAATTGTATGGAGTTGACGTTTGCTTACCAGATGTCACGTGATGCAAATGTGTCAACTCGATACAATTTTCATTTTCTCGTTGGTGTTAACGCTAACAGAAAAGGGATTTTGTCTACAGGCCCTGGTTGTCAAACTTTCGGGCTTTTGGCGTCCTGTAATGACTGTCGACGATCTACGAAAGTAAGCCGTGACCACCGACTTTACGCGCTTTTTGAGAGACGGAGAGGTCTTGGTGTGAAAAGGGTGGTCTCCCATCCGACTGCGGCAAGCGTAGCTTAACTTTTGTCCTTTACTTAGCCACGAACTTTTTTTTACTATTGATAGGCATACGTTTGACCACTATCTCACCTGATGGGAAGCGATGATGCGGTCTAAGATGGAGCACGCTTGCCTAGAAGTAACCTATTCACTCTTGACTTAAAGACTACCAGGTTGTAGCTATCAGGACACACAGACTCAGCAGGGAATTTCACTCCTTAGCAGTACGCATAATGAATGTGTTCCCAAAACGTTACGACGACGACGGCGCGGCGAGATGTCACGAGTGGGTGGGAGGTCCACCATGTACGTGGCGCATCGCCGTACGTCTTGTGGTTCGATGATGGAACGGGCTCGGCGGAATTTAATTATGCAATTCCGTCGCACACTCTCCAAAATGCAACCGATAGAAAACCGACTGGCCAGCAACTCGGCGTCGATGCTCAAGACGAAGAATCTCGTTATGGATGGTCACCCATTCACGGGCCGACCGCGACAAGTGTAGCGTAGTGAATTATGCTGATGTATATGTGTGACATAAGCCGAGTGGTGCCGGCCGCGAATAGCACCACCCCATTTCTACCCGTGGGTGTCGTAGAAAGTGACATAGGGATATTGGCCAGAGGATGGGCAGCAGCGTCCTTCTAAGTATAATAACACCTACTTACTGCGATCGCCAACATGCATCGGCCAAGCATGGCGATAACGGCTGAACCCTCCCTTGGGGGGAGATCTATGCCCAGGAGTGGGCTTCTAATGGTTGAGATGATGATGATGATATGTGTGAATAACAAAATTGAATTATTGACTTTTTAGTGAACTTCTTGACACAAAAAACTGATTGCTGTACAAAAGAGGGCAGAAATGAATATGGATGTACTCCAAATATTGTATCCAAAGACGACTTCTTGAATAGACTGGCTGGCATTGACTGTTTAAACTTGACCAGGCCGTTTACACACCAAGTTTTGGGATGTACTAACGATTCGATTCCTGCTCCAGTAAGTATTTTTAAGTTTTTCAGCAGCTTCGGCTTGCTGGCCAGCTCCGCCGGCCAGCCTCAGCCGCGGCGGCGAGCGTTGAAACCATCTGCGACGATAAGCTCGCGTGGGGCCACCCAGACCCCGCATCGCCGGAGCCGTGACAGAAACAATGCTTGTGCATGTTGCATGAATGCTTGCATATTTCATGCTTCTTTGCACGCTGCATGCTTGCTTGCATGCTGCATGCCTGCTTGCATGCTGTATGCTTGCTTGCATGCTGCATACAAGCAAGCAAGCTTCTTACTGGGATGACTGGGGTTTTATAGTGCCATTACGTTAAATAATTAATGAAACAAAATAGTAGGAAACTAATCTGAAATAAGCTCTCTATAACGCCTCTGTAATAAATACATTAGTTTTGAAAGCTCTTTCAAATATTTAATTTCACTCAAATTGTCTTTAATTTTCAAAAGTTTTTGATTTTTCGTTTCTTTAACGACGTATTTTTTTACTGGTGGAGTACCGGTTATCATTGACTCAATATCAGACATATTTACTTCTAGGCGTTTGGTGAAATATGGTAATTAAAACAGTGTTCAGTTAAAACAATGTTCGAACAAATGTTATTTCGGCTAAGTGTAATTTCGGTAAAAACTTTTTCGACCAAATGAAACGTCGGAGCAACGAAAAAAAGCGAATTGATAATAGGTCAACTGATACAGTGGCAGACGTGACTTCGATGAAGTAAAAAAATACGAAACGAGAAAAGTTGAAAAGTTTTAGGTGAAATGAAATTCGGTCAAATATTTTTCGACCTTATGATAGGTAACCATTAAAGTGATATAGAAGTTAGTTATAAAGGTTCCACTTTATCTTTTCAGGTTCAGAATCATAAAAGTCTAAATACATTTTTATTTTTATTTTAAATTACAGATTGAATACGCGACAGCAGTTTTCGACCTGTCTCAAGTGTATAATTTTCAAAACAAAGGCGAGCAGGTCGTTCGTGCCTATGAAAGAGGACTGTTAAAAATGGAAGAAGAAAACGGGAAGATTTGGCCTCAGGCAGGTCCAGGGCTTTGCTTTCTTAATCAACCTGATGAAACCAGGTGTTTTGCAAACCGTACGTTTTATAATACTTTATTTTTCTACAAATGGATAAATTTAGTTTGTAAATTAGGTACTCATCATCATCATTATCATATCAGCCGTAGGAAGTCCCTTGCTGGAAAAATATTTCCAAAAGGAAAAGTTATAAAGGGGTAGGGTTTAAAGGTTAGTTGTTGGCTTAGTTGTTATAGTTGTTAGTTGTAGGTGTAGTTGGGAGGGATATACCTAGTAGGTGGACATCCTCATCGGCCGGTGCATGATCTCCATTCGAGAAGTTTGGGGCCCCATTGGCCATCTCTTCTGCGTGCTATGTGCCCTGCCAATCACCCCTTTAACTTGAAAATTTGCTGGGCTGTGTCGAAAACTTTGATTCGTGTACGGATCTCCTCATTCCTGATGAATTCTCGTAGAGGGACTCCAAGCACAGCCCTCTCCATAGCTCATTAGGTTATTTTGAGCTTGCTAATAAGAGCCACAGAAAGAGACCACGTTTCATTGCCATTATTAATAGAAAGATTTTCAACTTAAGACACTGGTAAATTAAGTTCTAGGAGAGGACTTTGTGAAAAAGATCGTCTTGTAGTTTTACCACACATACAACTACAGTACACTGCAAAGCAGCGTTATTGTGGTTTGGTTTGAATTGCAGATGTCTATAAATGGCAGTGACCACTCAACATCATCAGTTGAGTCGTCGTTGGCTAGTTTGGCATCTATCTCCACCAATCTAAATTAAGGCTGGTCAAGTACGCAGAAGTGTATACACACACTCTCTCTTACCTCACTCTCCTCGATCAGTTAGAGATCAGGCAAATAATGGTTTAACAGTGTGTGTGTTTTACGGTTTACTAATGTTTGCCATAAATTAAAATGCCATAATTTTATATGCCATACTTTCATTTGCCATAATTTCATTAGAAATAATGCTTCAATTGCCATAATCGTGAAATGACATAAAATCATTTTCACTAATTTCATTGGTCATAATCGATCAAGTGTCATAATTATGATAATCCATAAATTCATTTGCCATATTTTTTATTTTCAATATATTGCCCATACTATCACAACAATGCTAGTTCAGTACAAACGCCTGCAATTTTGATGTTATGATCATGTTAAAATGAATAATTTTGCTATTAAATTAACATATCCACAGTTAATAATGTAGTAAGTATGTGGGTAAAACAAAATAAGTTTGACGTAAATAATCAGTCCTTATTAACGTTAGTCGACAATTTACTTATTAAATCTGGAAGCATGAGTGAAAGTTGTGAGGTGTTTAAAACTACAAAAGGCGGTCTTAAATTAAATGTTTATGGATTTACGTACGAAAAAAATAGATCAGTTCAAAAGAAGTATTACTTAATAAATAAGTGGGTGTGTGAGTTACGCAAAGAAAAGAAATGCAGGTCTCGCACAATAACTACGAGTGAAAAACAATTGCAAGAACATATTATTGTTAAACGGGACAACGTACACAACCATGAACCGAACCCAAACAGACTCAAAACAGTGAAATTATTAAATTAAATTAAGTTAAAAACAATTGAATGTGCCACTGAAAAACCATGTAAAATATTGCAAAATTGTATTTTGAATCAGCCTGATATTACATTTGCGTCATCATCGTTATATATGCCCTCGACCAGCGCTTTGAAACCAGTTATTTACAGGGAAAAGAATAAACATAAGGAAACACATATTGAACCTCAAGATATATACTTCAATATTAGACACGAAACATTACAATTAAACAACGAGAATATTATAATGAAGGATGAAATATTGAAGGAAAATAAACGGCTAATAATTTATTCAACTCAAAAAATGATGATTTTTTTATGTAGGTAGATCAGATTTATGGATATTAGATGGAACATGGTTGCACCCAAAATTTTTTTACTACTGTACACAATACACGGTAACGTTATGAATGGACACAATAAAACTGTACCCCTTCTATTTTCTTTGTGTACACATAAAGATAGAAGTACATATAATCAATTATTTAATTTTATAGGCGATTAAAGTAATGAAAAAAATATTACTTTAAAATTGAAAAATTGCATAATGGATTTTGAACAAGCAGCTATTCTTAGTGCAAAACAAACATTTAATGAAATTAAATTAAATGGCTGTTTCTTTCATTTATCACAAATAATTTATAGAAAAATAGAATCAAGTGGCCTAGTGAATCTTTATGGTACTAATTGTACTTTTGCTCTGGATATGAAATGTTTGTTAGCTTTATCTTTTCTGGAATCTCAAGAGATATCTACTTATTTCAAGAAATGGAAAGAAAGTATAATTCCAGCAAGTCACCAGATTGTAAATTGCTTTGAAGAAAATTACATTTCGGGTACTGATAACAAACCACCCCGTTTTCCACCTTCGTTTTGGAGTATTATACGACTACACAATGAGAACTTACCGCGCACACAGAACTACGCAGAGGCCTGGCATCATAGATTAAATAAAATAATTGGCAGAACAAATGATGGTTTCTATTATTTCAGCAACGAAATAATAAAAGAAGCCAAAATTTTATTGATGAACATTGAGTCGATTCTTAATGGAGAACCAAAAAAAAAATAAATCTAAAATATACATTAAAAAAAACGAAAGAATAAATAATATTCTAACCCATAAAATTAATTACAGTGAAGAAGAATTTATGAGAGCTTTGGCCTCCAATTTAAATTTAAAATAATATTGTTTTTCGCTTGCGAGCAAGCATGCAGCACGCAAGCAAGCATGCAGCATGCAAGCGAGCATGCAACATGCAGCAGGCATGGTTTCTGTCATGGCTCCGGCGATCCCACGCGAGCTTATCGTCGCAGATGGTATTCACGCTCGCCGTTGCAGCTAAGGCTGGCCGGCGTAGCCGGCCAGTAAGCCGAAGCTGCTGTTAAAACCACCTGCTCCTCAGCTCGCCGGCCGCCTCGCCCCTCCGCGCCTACGCGGATTTAAATTACACTCTAGGGGTAGGGCAGACAAGACTACGTGAAGTCAGTTTCGCAGCGATTCGTTTCTGTCACTAACTTTTTTAGCACATCTTATTGTTCTTTTAAGGCAATACTTTAGCGTGGCACGCGGATTACTTGCTACGCAAATAAGGACATCTTTCTGGTCACAGTTCTAACCTAACCTAACCGTTTCGATTTTTACTAGCTTTTTATTGTTTATAGATTGATTACGGTAATAAATCATTTGGTTAGTGGGTGGCCTTAATGACATTTATTTTTGTACAAAACAATAAAAGTTTCTAAATTATATTAAATGTTGCTTATGTCAAGAAAAGATTATGTAATGTGTTACTTATGGAAACTAATGATTATAACATATGTTATTATGGAAACTCATTTTATGGCAAATGAATGTTATGACTAATAAGTTGATATGACAAGCGTTATTAGTATAATGATAATAGTGCAAGTAAATATTATGACGGGGGACGATTATGGAAAATAATAATAGTACAAATGATTTTATGGAAAACAAGACAATACCGTGTTTTACAAAGTGACCACAGACTGAGAAACCCCGGGCTATTACTGAGAAATTCCTAATGGAAACCCCAACATCATTTTGTCCAACCTAGAACGCTTGGACCTGGGATGGTTCTTCAATCTTACCTATCGTAATTATTTTTTATTTTTATTTTTTTCGTTATGTTTTCAGATCCGAATCTTTTAGTGATACAAACCTTGTTTTTGACATGGTTCATGAGGCTGCACAACTATTTCGCCACCCAGCTGGCTATTATAAACCCGTGCTGGGACGATGACACACTGTTCTACGTAGCCAGAGACATAAACATAGCTTACGCTATGCAAATGTACTTATACGAATGGCTTGCATCGTTGCAAGGTACTTGAAAAACTAATTAACCTAAACTAAATTTCAGATTTCTAAAATAGACTGTAATAGATATTATAATTTGCAGGTTTCAAAAATTTGGTAAAATCTGGAGTTATTTCGCAACACTTTGGATTTCGCGATATATACGACTCCTCGATGCCCCCAGTTATTACTTTGGAATACACTTACATCATTCGTTGGTTTCATACAGCTCAAGAGGCTTCCGGAAAGTAAGATGATTTAGACATTTTTTTTTATTAGTTTGTTTGGCATTCTTAGTCGGCTTTCTAATTGTATTCCTACTATTTCTTAGAACATTTTAGTTCGTTTTTGTGTTGCAAATCTAAGTAATCGAAAAGGATACCGAATTCATGTCTAGTTTAAACAAATAACATAAAAAAGTAAAGTAAAGAATATAAATATTAATATTGTACTGATAATATTACTGAATTTTAGAATGTATGACGAGAAGGGCTACTATCTTCATGACTTTCCCTTATTCAACCTTACAACCAGACCTGGATTCTTGGTCAAGGACAAACATATGGAGTATTTAACTCAAGGTCAATTTAGGCAGCCGTGCGGTAAAACGGATGACCATATCATAGACTATGAGGTAAGATCATTAACTTATGTTACGATTGAAGAAAGTAGGTCATCGTCATTTGCCAAGCTTTTTGAAAACTATATTGGAGGCGGCTTCCAGTCTTTCTGTATGCTACTGCATACAATTTCTGGGTAACAGGATATTCTAGGTAAGATTGGTTGTCAGACTTTCTGGATTCTGATTACCCATAAGGACAAAATTGATGTAAACAGGTAACTAAGAAATTGAATTAAGATTACTCTTTAATTGGAATTGCTACATGGACTTTGACTTTGAAAGCCATTTCTGTTATCCCGATTATTTTTGTCTCGAAAGAATATTATGTCCAAATACAAAATGCTTTTGACTTTAAAAATAATAACACTGTCAAATTTTAGGTTGCAGGTAATGGTCTTCCTGGTCTCCAAAAAGCCTTGGATATTACTACCAGCGACTTACACAAGGGACGGCTTCTTGGCTTCAGACCTTACGTTGATTATGTTTACTACTGCACTGGTCATAAAATAACTCGCTTCGATGATTTGCTCGATCATGTGGATGACTGTGTAAGATTTTTTTACCAACTGTCTTAGTTACTTAGCGTTAGAACTCTAGGTGAGACTTAAGCATTTACAACAGCATTTACAGTAACAGAAACATTGAGCAAGACGCTCCTTAAAATCTTAGTGATTTTCAATAAAACGCACATCATATCTTTAAAACTACAGTTAGTACTGGAAATAGCGGCGGCAAGACCAATCATGAAGGAATGGCTGGCAAGAAGGCATAGCGCCTTAGTTGCCGGTTGACATGGAACGGGGGAGTCCAACACCTCACTCCCCCTCCTGACCTGAGGACGCCCGCAGAAGCAGGCATGGTACCAGTCGGGGGTTGCGAAAGTATCTACAGTTCCCGCGACCCCCGACGTAGGTATGAGATTGAACACTGGGGTGGTTTTTAGTCAGTAGGAGTCTGACAGACCTCTTCCCCCTCCCTAGGGCGGAGGAAAATTCTCATGGATGCCCATCCATGAGAATTTTCCACCCAGGAACCAAAACATAAAAAATGTTATTGGATAATTCGGGAAGTACCTATGCTGTTGACTTTGGTTGAAATTCGACAACAATGCATTGTTGGTGTATTTTTCCAGAAAATACAGGAATTGAAGAAAGTGTATGCCCATGTTCGCGATATTGATCTTTTGGCGGGTCTGTGGGTTGAGAAGCACTTGGTTGATGGCTGGATACCTCGTACTCTAGCGTGCTTGGTTAATGATAATCTATTGCGAGCTATTAAAGGAGACAGACATTGGTATGAGAGAAAAAATCGGCCGTTTCCGTTTAAAAAAAGTAAGTGATTTTTGTATTTAACTTAGATTATATCATTGAGAATGAAATTTAAAAAAAGAGTAGGATCAACAACAGATAAATGTAACGACATAAAAATATAATGACTAATAAAGATTTTAAGATTTTGAACTACGAAATACATTTAGTATTTCGAGGTCTATTATAGCCCGTGCACGAGTTTTACTTAGCTACGCTTGCCGCGGTCAGTCCGTGGATGGGTGACTATTCATTTTATTCCGAGACCCCTTCAAGCCTCGGAAAGCACATAAAGCCGTTGGTCTTTATCTCTCTTTGACCGTCGTTAAGGTCAGAAGCTGGAAAATCTGACAACCAGTCTTACCAAGGGGTAACGTAGTGTTACTCAGTAACTGGGTTATGAAGGTCAGACAGTCTGTCGCTGCTCTCAGCTGCGTTCGGATAGACTGGAAGCCGACCCCAATATAGATGGAAAAAGTTTCTATTAGACAGATGATGATGATGATGATTTAGAGGATTATAAAGATAGAATTATCGTCATATATATACCGATGCGTTGGGTTAGTACCAATAGAGTTAACCTATGTTAGTACTTAACTAATAACACAGACAGTGTACAGGTAACAAGTGACCTCACTAGGGGGCGGGCTGCCATGTCTCCCGGCTATAGTTCAGATCGTTAGCATATTAATTAGTTCAGTTGGTGCAAAATGACTTTGCAAATACCAAATCGTAGATTCTTTAGACCAGACTTCAAACATCGGCGCCCAATCTCCTGTAATATTGATATAATTTACGACGGTTTTATTTTAAGAGCAACTGCTAGAAGTCAGAAAGGCGAGCCTAGCATGGATGCTGTGCACAGTAGGTGACAGTGTCACCGAAATACAAAAACATGCTTTCCTCACAATTAGTACTGAGTAAGTATTTTTAATGGATACCTATCTGCCGTCCACTAACTAAAAAGCCGTTAAGCCACAGTTTGTCGTTTTTCACTTTTTAATGTATTCTTATACAACTTTCGATGCTCTATCTTTTGGTCTAAGAATCATTTTTCTATGATTAGTAGTTTAAGAGATACAGAAAATTGCTGAGCAGTTAAACCACATAAATTTCGTTAGTTCCTTAATTAAAAAGCGGCTAAGCCACAATACTTCTCTAGAAAGACGTTAACATACCTAAACGGCAAATTGCTGTTTCATTTTTTCTAAATTTCCTTAACTAAAAGTACGTTATCTGGTCATGCTTGACTAAAAAGCAGCTAAGCGTCTCTAACTGCCTTGATGCATTGTGCCTTACAAATAACCATCTGAATATCGTACCTTAACTACAAAGCAGTTATAAAGAAAAACTACACTAGAAAGCAGTTATATGCCCACAACGGCTTTTAAGTTATGTATTGAAATTAGTATTAGCTAAATATCAATCGCTAGAAAGCAGCTAAACGACAATGCTACCCTAAAAAGCAGTTAAACGCTTGTGAATTTCGTTTTTGATTTATTAAAGATGTATGTGATTGTGATCTCATTACTGGATAAGATTTTAAAAGTTTGATTAATCTCGTTTTATTTTATACTAGCTTCTGTCCGCGACTTCGTACGCGGATCCTGTTGCTTATGCCAGCGACAACGGGGTCGGCAAAATCGAAGATCTGAAACGTCTGATGTCGAATTCTAAGAGCCCGGGGACGGGAAACCAACGGGATGTGCGAGACGATTCGAGACGTTCAAAAAGTACAATTTTGAATCATACCTCCGATGGCGGAATATGTGGCGTAGTCAATCTTAGGAGTATACGTAAATGCACTCCGTTCCTTATCAACCCAAGGAAGGTCGCCATGCCCTACGGCGATATCTGAGACACATCCGAATCTTCAGATGATATCGACATTCTGTTCAGAGAATGTCGAAGTCGATCAGAATTCAAACGTTCGTGCGCTTTTCTTCTGTCTCTTCCTGCCGTACTCCAGCAATTCTTTCTCTCTCACTTTCTAACTGATTATGGATATTTTGTTGTGTGCGTGTTTGGGACAATGTATGATAATCTCGATCAGCAGTTAGTCGTGCATCACGTTCATCACTCATTTCAAAAGACCTATTAGTAGATGTGCGAATACGCTGAGAACTCAAGCGTGATTCTGTATCGGTAAACGTTTCCGATTCGCGAGACAATGCATGTTGCTCACGATCAGCGGACAATCGCGCATCACGTTCCGCACTTGTCTCTACAAACCTAGAAGCAGATGCGTAAATACGCTGAGAACTCTAGCGCAATTCTCTATCCGTGAACGTCTCCGACTCGAGAGACAATGCGTGAGTTTCACGATCAGCGGTCAGTCGCGCATCACGTTCCCCACTTGTCTCTAGAGACCTAGAAGTCGATGCGTAAATACGCTGAGAACGCAGACGTGCTTCGCGATCTGAAGAGGTTTCCACGGAGCGATTTGCAGCCTGATGTTCTCGAACAGCATCAAGTCTCTCCTGACGCTCTTCGGTAGATTCTTGGGATCTTATGATCCTCAATCTTTTAGCTCCTTTGGAACATTGGGAAAGATTTGACCTCTTTCTAGGCATGGTTATAGTTTTATTGTGAAGAGATACCTGATCAATTAAAATCTAAGTGACTGCTCCCCTGCGTTACCGGGTAGACTACCGTGTAAAGGAAATTAAACACTCAAATAACATAAGCAGGAAGTCGTATTTATTCGACAAAATAAAAAGTTAATGGGAGTTTTGACCAGTAGAATCAAATTTTCAATGATATACCAGCGTCATCAAAAATCAGGCCTAAACTGTTACTGCCTTCACCGTGTGGAAGTACTCCCAGCTTATGTTATTTTATAATATACAGTGAAATTAGTGATAGCTTTGATTTCCACATCAGATGTTTCTGATCTTCGATTTTTATAAGTCAACAGGAAATGCTTATCAGACCGAACAACTTTTGCTAAGACGTCATTCCTATATGTGTTATGGTGTAGCTGGGCTCTTGGAGTTCCACATCAGGTGTTCCAGATCTTCAAATTTATTCTCTCAGCAGAAAATGCTCATCACGTGGAGCAATTTATGCTATGGTACCATTTTTGTATCTCTTATAGTTTAGCTGGTCTGTTGCGGTTCTGCATCAGGTGTTCAAGTTTCCAAGATAAATTATAGCCTATATGTTGGCCAGACTTAATACCTACACACCAAAAGAAAAATCATTCAAATCCGTCCAGCAGTTCCGAAGATTAGCGTGTACAAACAAACAGACAAACAGACATAATTTTTTTTTTTGGATTCGTGCTCTATTGCTGTTTCTAAACCCCCCTCAATAATTATTTTTATAATTTATTCAATGTACAGACACAGTTTTTTTACTGTTTTATTATATGTATAGATTGTTTAATTAATAAGAAGCTTAGTTCTGTTTGTCTATTCTTTTTTTAATAATAATGTTCTGATTCTTATGAAATTGTTTTTAACTTTTCAACTTTTCCCCCGGACGTGCTTATTTAAAAGGCAGTTAATTGCGAGTGAGATATCTTTAACTGCTTTCTAGTTATGCAATAGAAGAACCAATATAAAAATATGTTTTACAATACCGAGCTTAAAGGCGTTTAAAACCCCATAACTGCTTTCTAAGTAAGCAAAGTTAGTCTTCCAAGTGAGAGCTACCTAGGCTATAAGACCGTTAAAACACTTTAACTGCTCTTTAACTAATGACTTTTCGATAACTTCTACTACAAGTACAAGACGTGGCGGCTACAAGAAATTACTTTGCTATAAAGCAGTTAAGGTATAGTTAACGGCCTTAAAGTGCAGTATATATGTAAAATTGAAAAAAAAATGCTTAGCTAAAAGTTAGAAAATGAATTTAAATAAAATATAATAAATATAAATAAACGAAATATATCACATATTGTACACAAAGACTATACATACATATTTAACTTGCAACCTTGTTCCTAAGTAGCATACTTTTCAAGAGACATCAATTCCCACTTATTTTCGCGTTTTCTCGAAAAACACTTTTTGCACTTAGCCGCTTTTTAGTTAGTGGACGGCAGCTATGTAGTTTAATGGCTAAACTGCTATAGCCAATTTCACATTTACACCAGTAAACTAAACCTCTTTATTGACAACAATTATATAATAAATAATAAAAAATTACATAAATGACGAATTAATATAGAATTAGGTACAATTAATTTTCAACCGACTTCAAAAAAGGAGGAGGTTATCAATTCGTCTGCATTTTTTTTTTTGATTTTTTTTTATGTTTGTTTCCTGATTTCTTTGGACTGGGTGAACCGATTTTGATGATTCTATTTTTAATTGAAAGCTAGTGCTTCCCGTGTGGTTCCATTTTAATTTGGTCCAGTTTTCACAATGGCATCCATGAGAAAACCATATAAGTCTTAAATTTGCATTAAGTATGTGCGCGATTTGTTACGCGATTTCTCCGGCAAACGTAAACCGATTTTGAAAAGTCTTTTTTATATGGATAGGGTATGCTTCAGGGGTGGTCCCATATAAATTTTATTTTATCGAAATTGATTCAGCACTTCTTTGAAAAATCAACAAATACCCAAAAATTTTACATAGACGACGTTTTAGTTTCATCAATCTTTGTAGTAGTTAACTTTCAATCTCTTCTTAATAGATTTGGATGAGAAGGAGGTACCAAAAAGCGGAAAATAAAAAGCTTTTTACAAAAAAAGACAACCGCCTTCAAAATGTGTGTTCTGTGCTAAAGTTATTTTACACTTTTTAGTTTTTGAAGGCGGTTGTCTTTTTTGTAAAAAGCTTTTTTATTGATACTTAATGGATTTGACATTTGAATTATCTGAATATAGTTTTTTTTTCTGTCATTTAATAATTTCTCATTTAGGTGTGACATAATAAGAATTTTAATATAAAATGTAATTGTTTAATTTATTTTCTAATTTATTGCCATAATAGTATGCATGATCTTCAAATATTTTAAGTTAATTTTAATTTGTCAGCTAGATTTGCACACCATATCTGTACGCCTCCTGACATAACATAGTGCTCTGTTCATCTAACATAAGACCTGTTATATAAATAATGAGTTGCATCAAACAAATTTTAATGGCAATTTAATGACGATGTATTTTATAGGTAAGCTTTTGCCCGCGTCTTCGCCCACGTGAAATATGTTTCAGATCCCTAATTATTTTATTAATAAAATATAGCTTTATATTTTAGCTAAGAGCAGTCAGAGTATATACAATATGGAACTCACTCCAATGCAATAAATGAAACCTCAAGTAATACCACAGAAGTATAACAAAATTAAAAATTAAATTAAAAAACGAAAATTAAAAAACTTAAATTTTCAAACAAAATAAATTCAGATAAAGTAAACACTCTGTTTAAAGACAACGTACCTTGTCCCCGGAGCGAATTTTACATTTAGGCAAATAACCAGAATAGGTACATAACAGCGTCGTGATAGTTTGTGGTTTTGCACTCCGTGGTAACGTTACTTTTCAGTGTTAATAGAATTCAAGTTAGAGCCATTGACATAGTGATCCAAATCTACAGAGTGTTTAAATTTGATCAAAATCAAAACTCTACTTTCTGACCTAATTACGGGACTGATTTCGTTAATTTTTTGTATATCGTTAGAAAAGGCGATAACAAGTACGTTGTATAATTTATTGCATATATGTGGTCCCCATTCTGTATATATATTACAGAAGCTTTCTATTAGCTAAACAATTGTATGAATCGAATCCGTACCTAGATTCGAAGATAAACACCCACGATCACAAATTCAGCGCGGCGGAAGACTTTAATTTATATTATGTAGTGATTTAAGAATTTTATATTCAGTTTTTTAATTTACTTAGTTACTTCTCATGAGATGTCATCATCTTCTCACGCGTTAAAATTCCTTCGACAATGATGTAAAGAGATGATTACGCTATCCGTATACGTATCGTAATTTACAAAATACCTTTTGAAGTAAATGTTACATCATCAATCGACATAACTAGAAAGAGTAATAAATCATTATAGATTGAGAAAAACGGATTAAGTCACTGTATTGCCGGTTTCGTCCGACTAGTTTGGATGGCTTACGGCCACCTTTTACAGGAACGCGACGGGCGGTGTGTCATCCTGTGGAACTCCTTGAGAAAGGTCAGACGAAACCGGCAATACAGTGAGTTGATCCGTTTTTCTCAATCTATAGTAACAATACTCCCGTTTCGTTTATTATAAAAATCATCTGTAAAATCCTGAAATCGTTGTGTTTTATTACAGGAATCCCTTAATGAAGTGTTGTGATATTCCTGGCGTTAACCTAGAGGAATGGGCAGATCCTGCGTGTTCAACTACAACTACGGCTGCACGTCCTAAACCTGAGTAACGTTCATTTACATGAAGTAAATTTTAGTATTTGTTGAAGTTAAAGAAAAGCTATAGTAAAATTGTGTGTCACCTTAAAAGTAAAGATAAACATTTGAAAATATACAAATGTATTTGACGAGCATTTACTAAGTCTAAATATTAATGTAATGTAGGTAATATTAAAAATAATTTAAGATAAATTCGTATCAATGTTTTATTTAAACTACACCAATAAATGCACTTTTGGACGTCATTTA
This sequence comes from Charanyca ferruginea, assembly GCA_947361185.1. Lineage (NCBI taxonomy): Eukaryota > Metazoa > Arthropoda > Insecta > Lepidoptera > Noctuidae > Charanyca > Charanyca ferruginea. The sequence continues at coordinate 27,173,113 of OX376061.1, read as the reverse complement.
CAAGAAAAAAAATGTTCTAATCGTTCGGTCTAAAAGGTAGTTTCGTATGGAGAAGAATGGTCACGAAACTACACATGAAAATAAATTTTTTAACAATATTTTGTATACTGAAATTATATCATTCCTCGTGAATACGATGTACCTTGCATAGTGGGTATAAGTTATGAACAACCTAACCTCTACGTCCAGTGCTGGGCATAGGCCTTCCCCAAGAAATGGGGGGTTTTGCCATAATCGCCACGCTTGGCAGGCGGGTTGGCGATCGCAGTATGGTTGTTACAAAGGCACAGAGAACGCTGCTGCCCATTCTCTGGCTCTTCTCTCCCGTAGTCGCCTCTTACGACACCCATGGGAAGATATGGGATGGTGCTATTCTTTACGTCCGACACCATACGGAAAACGTGTTACGTGTTAAAACAATAAAATGAAGAATAGAAAGTCTGCTTTGGAATTGCAATACTTAATTCCTCCATCCCTATTTCATCATTGGACGAGCAGAGATACGGCAAAACATCACCGATTATGGTTGAATTTACACAGTCTCGACCTAAGCGCTTTGGTTCCACATTTATTGTGCGAACTGCCATGGCTGTGGAATTCACTGCCTGCCACTCTGTTCTACGATAAGTATAATCTAGGCTTTCTTAAGGCACGAATGAACCAGCTCATCCTAGGCACGAGTGCTCCATCTTAGGCCGCATCACTAAAAATCAGGTGACTTGCGGCCAAATACATGCCTATAAGTCAATAAAAAACAAAGCTAAGAACACTCCCGACTAATTCATCTTTCAAACAAAAAAAACAAAATCAAAATCGGTTTATCCATTCGGGAGCTACGATGCCACAGACAGACACACACACACACACAGACACGTCAAACTTATAACACCCCGTCGTTTTTTCGTCGGGGGTTAAAAAAGGAGAGATAAGAGAAAACGAACTCGCCTTAAATGTTCTGGCACTAATAAACGAGCCATCTTTTTCCAGTAATGTATGACTGCTACACATTGCCAGTCAATCTTACTATCTATACTTGCCCTCAAAATATAACAAAACCTGCTATTATATCATCTTTTTTCCTGTTTCTTGGTCCTAACTTCATAATAGATTAAACTCGAATCAAACATCTATTCTCCGGATATCACAAATTATAAAATTATTTTCAAGGATGCTCTCCAAGTACACACATCAAAAAAAGTATGTGATTCAAGATGAAAATTAGTGAAATTAGCTAGTGGCATAAGCTGATATAATTTTTTAAATTTATATTATCTTTGTTGTGTGTTTTCTTTAAATAGAAATACCCTGTTTGAAAATAAAAAATAAAACTATTTTTTATTTTTCATAAAAAAAATTTAGTAAATTAATCATAATGTAATTGTAACAAATTTGATAGAAAGAAAAAGATTGTATAACCAAACTTAAACAACAATTTATTAATAAAAGGTTTATATTGAATGTAATAAAACTGCTCCCCTGGCTCGAACACATGCGAAGATCCTCCTGGGCATGCCGAGAATCAAGTTATCCAGCATTTCTTGGGGTAACCTGTCCCATTCTTGAATAGCAGCTTCCCTGAGCTCTGGCACTATCTGTGGACGTGGCTTAAGGTTCCAAACAGCTCGCTTAAGAGCATCCCACGCGTGCTCTATTGGGTTTAAGTCTGGCGAGCCGGCAGGCCAGTCTAACCTTGTGATGTCGTATTCTCGGAGAGCAGCATTGACTCGTTTTTTACTTTTAAGCAGACTGTATTAATTTTATATCTTGGTCATTTCTTAATAATTAATGTTATTTTATTAAATAAAAAAGTATTGAATATAGTAAGGCAACCTTGCGCCCTTCCATCTTCTCTTGTTGAAATGGAAGAACTTTATTTATCTTCTAGTACTGTCAACAGCAAAAGTAGACGATCAAAATCAGAAATTCAATACTAATTTAGTAACACTAATTTATAAAATTTATTACAAGTTTATTTATCAAAGTATGTTATTGTCACACACATACTTTTGAATCACTTCGACGCCACACAGTTCAGACGCGAACTCCGTTCATTAGTATTGAATTTCCGATTTTGATCATCTACTTTTGCTGTTGACTGTACACTTACCTCGACAAAACATACATTATTATTATTTTCATCTTGTGTTGTCCCACTGTTGGTCAAGGCCTCCCTTTCTCCTTTCCATTCCTCTCTGTTATAAGCCAGTGCAGATCAATCCCTCCTTTAAGCGTCAAGCTCATCCCGACATCTTCGCCTGGGTATGCCATAATGTCGCTAGACAAAACATTATCAACATCATGTCAACCTTTAGCCGTCCACTGCCAGGCATAGGCCTTTCCCAAGGGGGCGTTCAGCCGTAATCGCCATGCTTGGCCGATGCATGTTGGCGATCGCAGTAGGTGTTATGGTGCTCAGAAGGACGCTGCTGCGCATCCTCTGGTCAATATCCCTGTGTCTCTGTCTCCGACACCCACGGGTAGGAATGGGGTGGCGCTATTCGCGGCCGGCACCACGCGGATAAAACATAACTGAAGCAAAGTGTGGGTGTACTAAATCACCTCTGCCTAAATCTTCAGCAATACCAGGAGTGATTATCTAATTTGTTAAGTCCATATCACGACGGAAACCATAATACTACAACAAAATCATGTTTTTTATGTCATTTTGGATGATACACAAGCCAAACGGCTCATTTGATGATGTTTAAGTGTGATATGTACGTGTTGGATACGCTTTCGTCCCAGGGATAAAGCTAAATGTTTGTAATATGGGATCTACAATATATAACAAAATACCTGACGTAAATAAAGATGACACAATACGCAATTTTAAAAAGAAGTTAACAAGTTTATTCATTGAAAAATGTTACTACTTGATTAACGATTTTCTAAATGACAATGACTTACAAATTTATCCCAATGTAGTTAAAATTTAACGACATACCTACTTATTCAATTCTACCCTTTTTGACCTGTAATTCGTAATTTTTGTTTGACACTATTTCGCCATTTATTAAGAGCGCGTATTCGATTCGTGACGAAAACTTCATGTTTATGCGTTTTGCCCAGAGCAATATCGTAATTATGTGAGCAGATTATTTAAAGACAATTTACAGTTTTAGAAAGATTAAGTCTTGATTTAGACAGCTACAGAGTTAAAGTATAATTTTTAATTATGGTTTTTTAAAGCGAAGACAATTCTTTCATATCGTTTTACGAAAATAGACGTCAGAGTTAACTTTCAGGCCGAATACAACCATTGCAATATGCCAAAATATTTACAAAAGTTTTATGCGTTTTTCCAACAGTATATACAGTCATAAAGACAGCTACAGAGCCAAAATTACGAAAATATTACTATTATGTATTAAAAAACAATGTTCAAAAAGTAGAAAATCGGTTCACTTTGTAATTTTTTTTTACCAGTATTTGAATAAAACATAACTGATATATTTATTTTATGAAAGTAAAAGTTATGCTTAATATACAGAATATTTTTCAGTCCGTTATACGAGCTCATTTATTTTAGACAATTATTTTAAAAAGCACTGTATAACATCGCGCGCTGTTGTTTGCCGATCAATTTCAATGATTCGTGCTTATTTCGTGTATTTTTTTTTTTCTGATGCACCCAAACAGACCTTTGTATTGTACTAGTGTGTGTCAATGCTGCTACGCCGTTTTAGAAATCGTTTAGATTTTGAGTTGCGCTAAATCGAATACGCGCCCTTAATGGTTGCATGCCTAATTTAAGGTAGATTGTACAAGGATCACAATTTTATTGTGCTGCCACAATCAAACCCTTCGAACCAGAACACAACAAAGTTGCTTTCGGTTGCACGATGGACTGACGATTTAAAGAATGTGGCTGGCAGCAGTTGGGGGCCGGCTGCCCACGACCGGGTTGTATCGCGATCTCTGGGGGATCATCACACCTTCCAAGAAACCAAATGGGTGTAGGTCTTAAAGCAATCCTTGTGGTAAATTGTACAAAAAAAAGATATAATACAACATTGCTCACCCCCTGCAGCAAACAGCGTGATAATGTATAGCCTATGGACTAACCAGACCAATAGGGAATACTCATGAAAAATTTGAACAGAATTTATCCGGTAGTAATAACACAGCATAATTATTAGTACTATCGTACAATAGCGACACGCTCCGCCTCCCTCTGAAACTGTTCATCACCTCTTCCCGAGTCGAACGACTACGCATTAAGACCGCGATTTTTTTTTTTTTTACCTAGTAGTTTGTCGGCTGCTTAACCGGACTTTCCTGTGGTGCCTTAAAATTATTATTTTTAGGGCCTCCAGCCAGGGCAGAATAGCTTACAAACTAAGCGACTACACGCTAAGGGCACCCCCTGTGGGGTACGAGCCTCGGCTTAGGGCGTCGCTGGGAGAGGACAGCAAAGGGACAGGCTGGATCGGATTTCCATTATTTAGGGACGAATTTAAAACTACAGGCTCAGCGGCGCGGGCTGGCACGAGCAAGGGTCGGGGAGGGGACGTACGGGGTCGTCGCGGCGGGCCTCAGCGGCGATGACGGAATGACGGCGGTCTGTGTCTGTGTTTCTTAACTGTACTGGTGGCCTTATTGCTCTCCTGGAGGAGACTAATAGCAACGTCAGGGTCGGTCAGAGGTTAAGACCGCGAGATATTAAGTCCGCCTTTGTACCTTTGTGCATGAAGTATAAATAAATAAACGACTGGTACTGGGAACTGTTTTTAGTTCGAGCGGCGCATAGACACGCACTCACACGCACGTATTTGTACAGTCTGTTATTTTGGTGTATAGTGTAGGCAATTATATCGTTTCGTTTCTATAGAGTGTCGTGGTAATAGTGTCATGCTTCAACATACATTAGTTGCTTACGATTTTATTATGTGAATTTAAACTGATACAGAAAAATATACAAGCTGGACTTAGACTAAGTACACAATATATATATATGTATGTGTGTGTGTGTGCATGTTGAAATTAATAATATAATATACCTATTTAATTATTATAATATCGAAAATACAAATCGCTCTATGTACTTGTGTTTCAAGCATTTCAAAAACATTAAAATTCAAACACACTTTTGTTTATGAAACATTGAGTAAGTACCTTTTTTAAATTACAGGTATGTAAATTCTGTGTTGTTTTTGTAAGAAAAATACAATATATCACATTGAAATAATGTTTTGTAGGACATTGCAGGCGGCATACAATGAAAAAAACTGAATCACGTAGGTATTTACAAGCAGCTGCATGCTTCGAATATAAACAATCCATTTATTAGTTCTACTATTATATTCCAATGCAAATAAATAAATAATGTGCTAAAGGTTCGTATATAAGCCTTTAGTCGCAGAGTTTGCAAATATCGGCGTCGGATCAGCGGCTGGGAAAAGTGACAATCTTTACAAAATGATAATTAATTTAATTGTTGTGTTATACTTTTGTAGTCAATTAAGTAATTCGTTAGTGTATGACTATTATACTGGTAAAATAGCGCCAAAGGCGCTTCAAGACTACTATAAATCAAAAGGCATTCTTGAGTAAGTAAAATTTTTAGTAAATAACTGTGAAATCAAAGTCAAAGTTATGCACACGCCATATTATTTCTTCATCACCCTTGGTTGACTGGTAGAGAATGCCTAAAGCATTAAGTCCGCCTTTGTACCTTTGTGCATGAAGTATAAATAAATAAATAAAGTCAAAGTCAAAGCATTTATTTCAATTAAACCATTTGCAGGCACTTTTGAATAGTCAAAGATTCAGTTAGATTCAGAAAGTTGAAGCTAGTTGCTCGTTCCAAAACGTAGGGTAGGTCTCTATGGAGAAGAACGAGCAAGAAACTCCACGGACACTCTTTTCAATCATGTGACGTAATGTATAAAGGGCTCTTCCATTGTAATTTTTTTTTTTATTTTTTTTTTTCTTTATTCAGAAAACCAACAGAGATACTTATAAACTATTACAGAGATATAAAACAGATTTGTAAGGCTAATAATAGGTTTCCCTGTTTAACATATGTACATGTAAACCATGCGAACGGACTTCAGACAGTATGTAGATGATAATTAAAATTTAGAGAATTTAAGTTGGTGAAATATACATGTAAAAATAAAGTAATTAATGAATAGAGCGTAGTGATGTGACATGAATCATCATCATCATTTCAGCCGAAAGACGTCCACCGCTGGACATAGGCCTCCCCAAGGCGGGATTTTGCCATAATCGCCACGCTTGGCAGGCGGGTTGGCGATCGCAGTATGGTTATTACAAAGACACAGAGAACGCTGCTGCCCATTCTCTGGTAAGTCCCTTAGTCGCCTCTTACGACACCCACTGGAAGATATGGGATGGTGCTATTCTTTACGTCCGACAACACACGGACATTACGTCCGACACCACACGGACATTACGTCCGACACCACACGGACGGTTGGAGGATGACATGAATAATGAATGATAATGATTGATGATGATGATGAACAGAGCGTAGTTGCTTGCTATTTGTCTTTCAAAATTATATTTTTAAGCTGAGCTTTAAAACTAGGTTTTGTACAGTTAAATAAATCAGCGAGAAATTACTGTTATAAGTTCGAGCAATGCGAGTTAGTACACAATTTTGAGCGTAGTTAGTTGCATGCCTAGGCACGTGTAACATTGGTGTATGACGAGTGCGTCGTAAGGGAGCGTTAAATGTGATCTGTGCAAACAAATCCGGACAGTCCAGTCTGCCAATAATAATGTCGTAAAGTAAGCTCATATCCAACACTTTACGTCGTTCATCGAGTGTGAGCAGACCATATGCCCGACAGCCATTTTCGTAGTACATTGGAGGTTTGCGAAGGCGATAGTTGAGGTGGTTTATGAATTTTCTTTGTATCCGTTCTATTTGATTTTTATCAAATAGAACGGATACAAAGAATGTATATAAATTCATCGGTCATGGTTAAATTGTGCTTTCTGCGGCCGGTTTATAGATGGGTGACCATGCAAGTCATACTGAGACCCTTTCGTGTCTTGGAAAGCACGTAAAGCTGTTGGTACCGGATGTCATTCGTGGATCACCGACATTTGTTATGGGTCTGGCAGAAGGCAGAAAGTCTGACAACCAGTCTTACCGAGGGGCATCGTGTTACCCAGTAACTGGGTTGGCATGTCAGACCGATAGTCGCTCCATGTAAAACAATATGGTTGGGCAAAGGCTAAGCAGATGATGAACTGTAACGTTCTGTTTTCAATGTACCCAAAGACTATAATAATAATAATATGTGGGGACATGTTCACACACGGCCATCTGACCCCAAACTAGGGAGACCCTGTACTATGGGTGTCAGACAGCTGATATACATACACAAATACATTTTTTTTAAATACATACATATAAACAACACCCAGACACAAGGCAAACACAAGTGCTCATCACACAAATACTATCAACGCATATTATGCTACTACTACGTCTATTGTTATTACTACGCCTAAACCATTTGTCTGTCTGTCTATCACGGGGCTACAATTTCTTTAATAAATGACTAGCGACCCGACCCGGCTTCGCCTGGGCCTATAGCCTTCCTTGATAAATGGACTATCCAACACAAAAAGATTTTTCAATTCGAACCAGTCGATCCTGAGATTAGCGCGTTCAACCAAACAAACAAACTCTTCAGCTTTATAATATTAAGTATAGAAATAGCAATATGTTCATCATATATCAGCCTATTGCTGTCCACTGCTGAACGTAGGCCTCCCCCAGAGATGCTGCCAGCCACCTTTTTTAAATCATCGGTCCATCGTGCCGCAGGGCGTCCCACACTACGCTTGCCCAAACGCGGTCTCCACTCCAGAACGTGTCTGCTCCATCTACCGTCTGTCCGTCTGCAGACATGGCCGGCCCACTTCCACTTCAGCGTGCTAATTCGATGCGCAACGTCGGTGACTTTAGTTCTCTGGCGAATGACTTCATTGCGAATTCTATCCACCAGAGAAGCATCGCTCTCTTAATCGCCAATATGTTATTGAAGACAATATTGAACTTGTAATTAAATAAAGAAGATCATCTTCATATGTCTAGCTTTTTCCCAAGTATGTTAGCTTCGGCTTCCATTCTGACCAGATACACCTGAATACTAGTATTACATGAAGCGATTATTTGTCCTCCACAAGTCAGTAACTGGGTAACACAATAACTTTTAGTAAGACTGGCTGTCAGATTTCTGGCTGCTGACCCATAATGACTGTCAAAGTGTTGCCCTATTACACGACACACTTAAAAGAGATTGTAAAGCCTCCAAAGATTGAAGAAACTAAAACGTCGTCTAAGTATTTTTTTTGGGAATTTGTTGATTTTCTCAAAAAAGGCAAGATCAATTTTGGTAAAATTTATATGGTTCCGTTTCGAATTAAACCCCATTCGAACAAAAAAAGAATTTTGCAATAAAATAAAATATATATATATAAACATTCGAATTGATAACCTCCTTCTTTTTGAAGTCGGTTAAAAAAGGCAACCGCTTTCCTCCTTCCTTCCTTCCTTCCTTTTCCTTTTTTCTTTTTTCTGTTTTTTTCCTTTCTTTCTTTCTTTTTTTCTTTTATTTCTTCGCAAGTAGGTGGCTTTCGTTTTGCTTGTTTTTTTGTATTGCTGCTGTTGGCGGCACGTTGTACGTTGGGCCCGGGAGTGCGCAGTTTTGTGTTCTGTATGTGTGAGCAAGAGAGGGGCCCGCGGGTGCGGGACGTAGCGTAGTTAGAAAAATTATAGAACTTTCCAGTACAAATTCGAGGACCACGCAAGCCGCACGCTCCTTCCTCGCATATATTGTTGTAAAAGTACCTACTTCATTGATAAAATTAAACGGCAACAATCAAAAAGCAATCTGCGTTTGATTCAGCCACCGACTTGCGAATTGAAAATTATTTTATAGTTTTTAACGGCGGTTTTCTTTTTTGTTAAAAAGTTATTTTTTTTCATTTTTATTGCCTATTAATTAATTACGATACGGGTGACACCATAAAAAATAAATCATCCCTTAAAATTTTCTACCCCTGGAGTGGAATATTTTTTTGACATGTATATCAGACCAAATTTGGAAGAAAAAAAAAATCATAAAATGAAAACTACTGGGTCAAACTATGTTAATTTTTTATGGAACCAAAGAGCAACCCTTCCGCATTACACTAAAGAAGAATCACGTAAATCGGATCATAACCCTCAGCGTAATCGGTGTACATACTCGTACATACAAAAAAAATACCAATTGAATTGAGAACCTCCCCCTTTTTGAAGTCAGTTAAAAACAAAAAATAATCAATAATAAAAAATTTTGATCAGACATCTCAAACGTAAAATTGAAATGTCTTATGTGCCTATATTTACACCAATTATTTATTTGAATTTAATTCTTTCCAGTGTTTGTACGATCGACATTGAGCCTTGCTGCGCTTCAGAGGGAAGACGTATAGATGGTTCATGTAACAACATGGACAGGCCAGCTAAAGGCACCTTCTTTGTACCGCTCAAGAGAGTGCTACCTGCTCTGTATTATAATGGTAATTTATTTATTTATTGAAATAAAACTTCTTTACGCACGCTTGACTTGGGAAGTAGGCTGGTGAATGATTGAGCTGATAAAATGTATTAAACGCACACTATATAGACAAGCATAATTATAAGTTACAAGATTATATCAATGATAAAAATGCATAGTTTTCACATATAGAAGCAACAAGAATCGTGTAACCAGTACTTTGTAAAAAACTTGATTTAAAAGAGTGTCCGTGGAGTTTCTAGCTCGTTCTTCTCCATAGAGACATACCTACGTTTTGGAACGAGCAACTAGCTTCAACTCTCTGACTAACTGACCGACTCCTTGACAATTCAAAAGTGCCTGTAAATGGTTTAATTAAAATAAATGCTTTGACTTTGAGTTTGAATGCGTCACGAAAGCGTTAGGAAAAGTGTGATCGGGCGAGGCGAACGGAAGTTGAGAGGCAGATATAAGTTAGTGAAGATAGAAAGAAAGACAGTTACGTTTCGTACGTATATATTGTAGGGGCAAGTGAGAGAGGTGCGAGCACACATTTTCTTTCTCTCTTTCTCATAGCCAGTTGTAAACGGATACATACATACATATAGATGGAGCTAAAGAAGTTTTACTTCAGTCGTGTGGTCTAAAGCATACTCGTATGTTTTTATTTATTTGTTCAATTGATTACCACTATGCCGTAACATAAGAGAATATTCTCTTATATTACTCTCTAGTAACAAAATTCGATGATTTTTTTTCTTGATGATGATGTTCCTCCTTCTGTTATCCCATGTTACTTGGGGTCGGCGTAACACATGTTCTTCTTCCACCCCGTCCTGTCAACCGATCTGATCTCATTGACTTTCTTCTCTTTCTTGTCATTCTTCACACAATCCATCCATCTTTACTTCGGCCTTCCTCTTTCTCTCCAACCATCCATATTCCATTTTTTCAAACAGAGTTTTTTCAATTTCAGGAATATACAGGATTATACAGGATTATACAAAAACTGAAACAGCCAAAAAAATCCACCAGATCCATGCAAACGTATGGATCTGATGGATTTTTTGGTCTTTGCTGTTCGCGTATTCTCGACAAAATGACATAGATCAACAGATATTTTGTTTGGATGGATCATGGATCAGCTAATTTTTTTTTTTAGAACTAATCTATATATATAAAATGCTTTGTTCTGAATGACTGACTGACGGATCAACGCACAGCCTAAACCACTGATCGTAAAGACATGAAATTTGGAGGGCATCCAATAAGAAATGATTTTTCAAGAAGAAATTAAAAAGCACATGTTTCAGTGTTTTTCAGAAATCACCCTCTGAGGGCGTAAAATAGGGGATGAATGTATAAATGGGAAACCCGTTAGTTTTCTAGTTCAAACCATGAAAAATTGTATTTAGCCTTTTGGTTAAGTCCATACTAATATTATAAAGCGAGGCTTTCACGATGAAACGGATGAATTGATTTTTAATGAAATTTGGTATTCATGAAAATAGCTTTAACTCTGGGCAAGGACATAGGCTATTTTTTAATCCGCAAACTTCGTCTGCATTCGCGATATCAGACATTCACGCGGACGAAGTCGCGAGCAAAAGCTAGTAATAGTAATACAGTCCAGCAGTGCTCTTCTGTTACAATCTCCCTCAGTGAATACCTAGGTGAAGTGAGCTGTCATCCGGCTGTAGTGCTTTATAAATCCCTAGCATCGGGACAGATGATAGCTCACTTCACCTAGGTGTTCACCGAGGGAGATTGTAACAGAATAGACATACTGTGAGGCTTTGTTAATGTTTTTTCTAAATGACAATGTTTAGGGTGGTGGTTAGTCGTGAAATAACTTGATTTCAAATAAGGTGAAAATGGTTGAAGGAAAACATCATAAGGAAAAGTGTACTTTAATTAATACGTCTGGAAGCCGCCTTGTAGTATAAATATTAGTACTACCGTACAGTAGCGACACGCCCCACCTCCCTCCGAAACTCAGTTCCTGACCTCTTCCCGTGTTGAACGTGCTCTCGAAACTGCTTTTAGTTAATGCAGTGCGTAGACACGCACACACACGCACGTATTTGTACAGTCTGTTATTTTGGTAGTAGTGTAGGTAATTCAATCGTTTCGTTTGTATGGAGTGTGTTAGGTGTGCTCGTGCCTTAGTGAGAAGAGGCTTTTACCCTACAGTCAATAATAGGCTGGTATTCATATTATTAATGTAAGAATGGTTGAAGTTTTCTTCGAAACCGATGAGTGATTAGGAATGTCAAATGGAAATGTCACGAGGATCGTGATCGTCGGGGATCGTGAACTGTCTTGAATTTGTCGCGTGTCATGTAGAATGTTGTGTGAGTGATGTTGTGTGTGTGTTGTGTTGGTTGTGTGTGTGTGATTGTGTGTGTTGTGTCATGTGATGTGTGTGTGTTGTATGTGTGGAATGTGTGTTTAAGTAATAAACTGTTTATTTTCTATAAAAATCATCATGCCATAAATGTTTTTTAGTATTTAAATGCTTTATTTTATTCCAGGTTCTTATCCCAGGAAAGCTGAGTCTGGTGAAGACTTATTATTACCTAGAACTGTTAGAAAAAATTTGCTAGCAGAAGGTAAAAGGAGTGACTGCCGCTTCACTCAGGCTACGACCAGTTACGGGATCTTTACGTTTCTTGATGTCGGATCTATACATGATATTGGTTAGTACCTATGTATCTATATTATTCCTTTTGCCCGGTGTATAACCAGCGATTTTCCTTCGTGACTCTGCCATTAGATAAATTCTTTAATATTCTTCTAGCATCATTAATAAGTGAAATTGCATCCCTTGTTACAAACTTAAAAAATCTACAGGACTAAGTATTCTGTTAACACTCACTCACACGGTGAATTTAGGTGAAGTGATTCTCATAGATTTTATAGAATACAGTGCTATTCAGTTCCAATCTCCCTCGGTGAGACCTCCAACATCTAGGTGAAGTGAGCTGTCATTCGATTGTAGTGCTTTGTAAATTGTTGGGATAGATGACAGCTCACTTCACCTAGGTGTTCACCGAGGGAGATTGTAACAGAATAGACATAGTTGCTGATGTGAACAAAATAAAACATTTTATGTGGCTTTTAATTTTTAAGCGACTCCAAAAAAAAGAAGTTTTTCGAATCGATTTCACGTTTTTTTTTTAATATTTATGTTTCACGATTTCCCTGGCAATTTTAAATGCCTCATTCGCGGTTCCGTATAAATTTCTTGAAAATATTCCTCTTCCTAATTCCTAATATTCTTCTTTCTTGAATATACGGGTGGAAAATGGGGATTACTTAATTTTATTGATTTTCACGCATTTCATGACGCAATATCAATGTGGCAATGGGCAGGCGCCAATCCGCCATGAGCAAGGTAATCAATGCTCGTGCCTTCTCTGTATGAGAAGAGGGCTTTGCCCTGCAGTGGGACAAGGGTCGGTATTATAATTATAGGCTGGTAATAAGGGGCAGGTCACACTGCTCGAAGAACCGATAACCGATGAAGAAGAAAGGTCCTCGAGTGGCGACCACGAACCGAAAGTCGCAGCGTTGGTAGGCCTCTCACCAGGGCCTCAAGTCTGCTATAACAATAGTGTCAGAATGGTCTATCATTGATTTCATAATTGTTGATTTAGACAAGTTTGGTAATCTACTAATTATAATGGCGTCATTATGACTTTCCAATGGTCAACCACTGACGCTCCATTGAAAGAAATGATATAGAATGGTAATCTCGTACATAATGACAAACATCGATATATATTATGTACTACGCACTTCTATGATGACAAATGAATGACTGACTTAGTTTACGAACTTCTTACTACTTCAGATTGCTTATAACACTTATAAATAATATGTAAATAGGTATATTGTATATGAAATCGACCATATGAATTTAACAGATTACGAACTTTTAGCAAAATGACAATGGGATCGTGTTGGAATGACGAAATTATAAAAATAGCAGACTTGGCCCCCAGGTGGACCGACGACATCGTCAAGGTCGCGGGTAACCGGTGGATGCAAGCGGCAGGCTGCCGCTTGTTGTGGCATTCTATAGGGCAGGCTTTTGTTCAACAGCGGACGTCTTCCAGCTGATGATGATGATGATGGGGCAATTTCCCCGGCAATTGTGGATCGATTTCGAAAATTATTTTTTTAGTGTTTCCGTTCCTTAATGGATTTTTATTTATTTTGTTTTAAGAAAACTTCCTGGCAGGAAAAACTGATTGCTGTACCAAAGAGGGCAAAGACGATTATGAGTGTACCCCAAATTTTATACCCCAACAAGACTCCATGAATAGACTGGCTGGCATCGATTGTTTGAACTTGACCAGGCCAATTACACACCAAGGTGTAGGATGTACTAACGACCCAATACCTTCGCCAGTAAGTACCACAGTGACCACGTCCAATTTTAAAAAAGAAGTTACTGTCAAGCTATTTGCAGAATATTTTTTAAATTTTTTTTTGTTAACGTTCACATTAACAGAAGAAATGTAAGAAATATTCTTGACAAAATTTAAAATTTTGGAATGTTTTTTTTTGCTTAGATTGAAAAGGGCACGGCAGTTTTCGACCTGTCTCAAATATACAATTTTCAAAAAAAAGGCGAGGAAGTGATACGGGCCTACGAAGGAGGATTGATAATAATGGAAGAAGAAAATGGAAAACTTTGGCCTCAGAAAGGCGGAGGCTTTTGCCCTCTTAATACACCTGATGAAACCAGATGTTTCGCTAACCGTACGTTTTATAAAATTTTATTCTCAGACGTATCTGTAGATATTTATATACTGAATGTACCTTCCTAAACATAGTAGGTAGTTAGAGCTCCTTGTAAAAATGAGTTCGCCATAAAGTACCACCGTACCTATTTCAGTGATCCAAAAATGGAACAAAAAGAGATTTCTTCGTCCGGGCTAGAATAGCACCCCCCCATTTCATCCCGAGGGTCGGAAGTCAGGTCGGAAATCGGAAGTCGGGCAGCAGCGGCTTCCGTGTACTTAACAACTTCACTGCGATCCCGAAGACGCCTGCCAACCGTGGGAATTATGGCAACCCCCCCCCCCCTGGGGAGGCCTTTGTTCGACAGTGGACATTTTCCGGCTGATGAAGAAGAAGATTTAGGTACTCATTTATGTGTCAAAATAGAGTACCTAAAAAGAGATCATTGCAGATATCATACTCATGTTGTATGTTTTCTTTCAGTAATCAAATAATTTTAATCTCCGGACCGAATGTTTGTCTATGGTGGCTAATCTTAAAGGAGATTGGTCAAGTAGGCAGTAGTGCACAAGTGTGTTTGCGGAACACAAGTGCCTGTATCTTTCCTCTATAATTTCTATTGAAAAAAATCCTGGGCATCTAATGCTGAACAAACGCTCTGTAGTCACGCTTATGACCAGGCTACTAACGGGGCAGGTTTCAGTGTTACTTACTTTTTATTTAATTACTAGCTGCTGCCCGCGACTTTGTTCCCGGTGTTTAATTGCGAGAGCCATTAGACCTTCTTAATCTGGCTCTGTCGCAAAATCCGTTCTTAGCAGACGTCTACTAACTATAAACAACCTCCCTGCCAAACTTCATCTTTATACGTCAAGCGGTTTTCAAAATTTCGTGATGTGTGAGTGAGTGACCTTTCGCTTTTATATATTTAGATTTTGTTGTTTTCAGATCCGAACATTTTAGTGATACAAACCTTGTTTTTGGTATGGTTCATGAGGCTGCACAACTATTTCGCCACCCAACTGGCTATTATAAACCCATGCTGGGACGATGACACTCTTTTCTACACAGCTAGAGACATAAACATAGCTTATGCTATGCAAATGTATTTATACGAATGGCTTGAGTCGTTGGAAGGTACTTGAAAAACTTCTCAAACCAAAACTAAATTCAAAGAAATTGAAATAGGCGGTAAAACTGATTTCATATTTGCAGGCTACGAAAATTTAGTGAAATCTGGAGTTATTTCGGACAGCGATGGATTTCGCGATATATACAACCCTTCCATGTCCCCAGTTATAACTTTGGAATACACTTACTGCCTTCGATGGTTTCATACAGCTCAAGAGGCTACCGCAAAGTAAGATAGATCAATATTTTCAGTTCTTTGTTTGATAGTTTTGCTGTTTTCTCAGCTCAATTTAAAACGGATATACGCGTGTTTGTGATCGCATTCAGGATTCTAAGTTCATTAGATACTTATTATTTCCTTGAAAAAAAAACCAGTTTACGGCCTCGTTGGTCTAGTGGTCATAAGAGCTTGGGGTTTTGGGTTCGATTCCCAAGTTGGGCAGTTTCATTGGATATTTTAATCGGGAATTTCTCAGTAGCTGCCCGAAGTTTGGAAGTTGACGATGCACGGGGGTGTTGACCCTTGCGCCTGATCTCTCTCCAGTTGTGTCGGATTGCCGTCCAATCGGACTAAGTATGAGCGTGAAGGACAAAGGAGCTCATCTGTGTTTTCGCACTAATATCTTTTCCTTACTTGGTTAGTCTTCATTTTTGGCATCACGACCAAAATTTGGTCGAGATAAATTATTATTTTAACTATTTCCCTGAAATTTCTGTCAATTTCCCGTTTAACGTAGGACCTTGTTCACCATAACGAACAATTGTGACGGTTAGTGGTGCTCATAGTGATGTCACATACCTAAGTTAAATTAAACGATACATAGTTTTGAGTTGAATAAAAATAGTCATTTAACATTTAACTAATTTAACGATTCTGAACTCAAACTTGCTAACTAAACTGGCTTAGTTAAAGTATTTTTAAACAACATTCTGTTTATTTATTCAAATCTTGTGACATTATACTGAAAAAGCATTGAATTTTAGATTGTATGACGAGGAGGGCTGCTACCTTAACGACTTCCCTCTATTCAACCTGACAACCAGATCTGGTTTCTTGGTAAAGGATAAACGTATGGAGTATTTTACTCAAGGTCACTTCAGGCAGCCATGCGGTAAAACAGATGACCTTACCATAGACTATGATGTAAGATCATTTTACATATTTTACAATTCGTATTAAAGAATACTAACACCTACGGAATTTATTCAAGATTATCCTTCAGTTAACCAATTTGAATGACAAGAAACGCATATGAGTAAAAATCCTATAAATTGTGTTGAACCCCAATCGAATCTTCATAGGTTTAGTATGTACGCCAGGATAAAACAACACCAAAAAAAAAACAAAATCCACAGCAACAAGTAACCGTGCTATGAAGCATAGATTTTCTGTAAAGAACATTATGTTAAAATTCAAAATGCTGTTGAATGAAATAATTAACATAACATTACCAATTCCTAGGTTGCAGATAACGGTCTTGCAGGTCTTCAAAAAGCCGTAGATATTGCTACCAGTGACCTACACAAGGGTCGTCTCCTTGGCTTGAGACCTTACATTGATTACGTTCACCACTGTACTGGACATAAAATAACCTGCTTCGATGATTTGTCGGAACATGTGGATGAATGTGTAAGGTTTTTTTTGGCAATTCTCTTAATTACGTTACTTTAGAAGTCTAGATGAGTATACATTTGGAAATTACTTGTAACAGAACATCGAGCCGGTCTTATACATCACTCTTTCACGAACCGAAAATTGAGCACGATATTCGACACTTTGTTGCAACTTAGTTTTACAAACCTAATAGCAAATTTGTGTAAAATTTCATCGAACACATGTGATCTACAGATCCGACATTTCGACGAAGAGTAAATAAAAAATAGAAAGTAATGTTCACTCTCTTTGACCATTTTGTCAAGAATTTGAATGAGAATGGAAATGTTGTTAGTATTGCACCATTTGTAAGAACGTTACGATATCGAAATGCTCGACATACTACTAAGATGTATTTGATTATACATCTTGGTGATTTTCAATAAAATGGAGATCAACTCTTTGAAATTCGAGTCTATCCGCATTGGCACCTTTCTTTTCGGTTGACACAAGTACTCAATACTTCGGGAAGTAACTGACCTGATGTCAACTGTCACTAAATAACCAACATATCTATGTACATTTGTTGTATTTTCAAGAACACAATTTATCATACTAGAAAAACATTCATATTTCATATATTTTCCAGAAAATCCAAGAATTGAAGAAAGTATACGCCCATGAACGTGATATCGACGTTTTGGCGGGTATGTGGATTGAGAAACGCATGAAAGGTGGCTGGATACCTCGTACTTTAGCATGCTTGATAAATGATAATCTATTGAAAGCTATTAAAGGAGACAGACATTGGTATGAGAGAAAACACAGGCCGTCAGCGTTTACGAAAAGTAAGTGATTGTTTTGTTACAAAGAAAAATAGATAGATAGATAGATTATAAAGAAGTTAAGTTTGCATGTTTATAAGTTTGGATGTGGCATGTAATCTCCATGTAGCATGTAGCCTTTAGGCTGTATTATATTATTATTATTTTTTTTTTTTTTTATTATTATTTATATTATCTGAAAATTTGAGACCAGTAAGAAAATTCAAGCCTTCGACGGCGCACATAGGAGTATTGTGATGTAAAATCTGGCCAAAATTATTTCATGGCTTATTTAATAATAAAACATGGTAATTCGATATAATAAAATCTTTAATGATAATAAAAAGACATTACAAAACTACGATGTAAAATATTTTTTTATCATTGGGTATTGAGTTAATTCAACTAATTAAGGTACCAAAAGTTCTAAGTTTTCTTCAATTTTCTGTCCTTTATTAGTCACCCATGATGTCTCCGGTAAAATTAATGGTCTCTTCTGGTAAAAAAATTACGCTATCATCTTTAAATAACCTAAAATAAAAATGGCGCACGTTCGCGCGGCAATTTTTTATTGTAATTACTAATACATGTATTAGACATTATATCAATCGTAAAATAGAGTCTTGACAAGCCTGGACAAATAAACAAAAAGACGATTCAATAAACATTTTTAGCAATTTATTTTTAATTTTTGGTTTATCTTTCGGATTTTTTTAAACACTTAAATAAAACATTAATTAACTAATTGTTATGTTAAAATAATCAACTTACCTTGTACTTCCACATTTACAATGTATTTTATCCACAATTTGTCACACCAAAGTACAGTTCAGACTCCAAATCAGTGAAAAAACAAACGCCGAGAACAAAAATTGCGATTGAAACAACGACTGGGTTCCGACTGCTCGTACGGGGAGAGGTGACTACTTGAGTTACACATGTGTTTCTTATTCGATGGACCGGTTATTAAGTTGCAAAGATGTATGGCTATAATAGGTTTTTATTTAACTTCGATATTTCGACTTTTGACCGGATTTTACTTGAAAATACTCCTGTGTCGGCGCCTACTAGTTACTACTAGGGCTAGTCTATATATTACAATAACGACAGTTTATTAGAGGTTTGTTAGGTTGGTTCACAAACCACAAGGAACAAAAATAACATTATTTAGGATAACAGAAGTATAGCTGAGCTAGTTCCGCCCAAACGAGCTTACCCAAAATCTAAATTAATGGCTTCAAACTAATTTTATTAGGCCGAATACATTACCCTACTATCCAGCAAAACTTACGCTTAGCAATTACAAAAAAATATTGGAATAAATAAAAAACCAGACTGTGTGAAAAATTGTTAAATTAAAAATTTTCAAACTAAAAAAATAGAAAAGTTGTAATTTTTATTTTTATTTTGAATGTTTGTGGAATACTGTCAACCGTGTTCTCAAACACAGTCGGAGGCATCAAATGAATTAACCATGATTTCTATTTTGTTATCAAGTCCATTAAAGGTGTCTAAAATCTAACTTGATGCATCCGACTGCGTTTGTGAACATTGTCATCCACTTTCAGTTTCAGTTTATTTATTAAGTTTAAAAATTGTTTAATACTTCAATTTTTGTACCCAATCTCCTTTATGATTATGATGCTTTTCATTTTAGGGCAACTGCTACAAATCAGAAAGGCGAGTCTTGCGTGGTTACTGTGCACTGTAGGTGACAGTGTCACCAAAATACAGAAGCATGCTTTCCTCACAATAAGTCCTGAGTAAGTATTTTAATAGATGCGTCCTAGCTTATGCTAGGATCTATTTAGTCACACTATATTGATCAATATTTTATGAAAATATTGAAAAAATATATTCAATGTCAAATTAAGTAATAATGTATACTAATGATGATTGAAGTCAGAAAAAGTGTAGTTTTTTAGTTTATTTGAATACTTTACATGTTTCATAATTTACGTTTTATATACTTTTGGAACTACTAGTTCATCATCAATAAAAATAATACAATATTTAAGAAAAAGATATCTGTACATGTGTAATGACAATTACTTTAATTGGTTGGTGATATTATGTTAGCAGTGAACGGCAATACGCTGATGATACTAATGATGATCATGATAAAATAACTACTGAGAGTAAAAAAATTGGTTGTCTGTAAAGTTGGTTTACGGACGATAGTTTTACGTGATAACGTCATAAAGAAAAAATGGCTAACATATATATACAAAAAATTCGTCGAGGTGGACGGAGCTTGTTGCTTGGGCCGATCGTGCCTCTCTATCGCTTATCCCGCACTCTCGGTTGCACGCTCAGGCTCAAGCGGAGCGGTTTTTCAATCATCGATTTATAAGACGTTATCACGTCAAAAGAAGCGTGCACAATATAATTCAAAGTCAAAGCATTTTAAATCAAGTTTTTACAAAATATTGGTTACATTATCCTTGTTGCTTCTATATGTGAATTATTAAATTGTATTTTCTTACAGGAATCCTTTAGTGAAGTGTCGTGATATTCCCGGCATTAACCTAGAGGAATGGGCAGATCCTGACTGTATTGATAACTGCGGTTGCCAGTACTAAACTTAAGTAACGTTTATTTACATGGAGAAATTGACTGCCTGTTGAAATCAATGAAATGCTATAATAAAATTATGTGTGACCTAAAAGTGAAGATAATTATACAGTTTGCTTCAAATAAATGTAAATTTTTGACGAGTAATTATATATTACTACATAAGGTAGAGAATAATCTTATATTCTTCATTATTTGATATGTAGGTAAAATGTATGAAGATATTTGAATTATTTAGTTAGTACCTGTGTACATTTTACATAGTTATTTTCTTTTTAATTTAAATGTTTTACGTTTGCACTATAAATTGCTCCTGCTATGTTATCTCTTCACCACGTATGATTTGACTGGTAGAAAATACCTAAGGCATTAAGTCTGCCCTTGTACCTTCTGTTACATAGAGTTTAAGTAAACAAATAAATTATTCATTAACTCTCCCTACCCAGTACCCTTTTCCCAAATATGTCGAGTTCGGCGAGAGATGCGGCGAAAGGCACGGAAGGGGACTCAGTATAATGGTCATTCATCCATGGATGACCGCAGCAAGCACAGCCGATCGATCTATACATCTTTTACTTAGTCACGAGCCCCTTTTGGCACTGTGTGGCTGCAATATTTTGCGAAAAAGAATTGTTCGTTTAGGAGCAAATGGGGATCAGATAGACGTTGGCACAAATTCTGCCAGGCTCAAATGGGATTGGGCGGATCACGTCAGCCGCTTAACAAATAGGTCCAAAGATAGACGGCATTGCTGAGGCTGGCCTAGACGGAGATGGTAAGATGACTTCTCCTGCACTGTGAGGGCTGGTTCAAGGTGGCCCAAGAAAAGAATACCTGTAGACCTAGCCAAGTTACAAATGTTTCGTATCGTATATTTTTCTAAAATAATTAACGCCTCGTCGTAATCCATTTTTTATTTTCGATCACGTGACTTATCGTTGAGATGACGTCATTCCCATACATTTGATTAGTTTTCTATTAGCGTTATCGATTGATGATGGTCAATTTGGCTAATTCGGATGGAAAGGCTCAGGGAGGCCTTGGCTCAACTGTGTAACATCACAGGCTAGTTAATAAAAGGAGCACCTTTACAAGACTGTCTTCGTTTGAATCTTAATTTTCAACTTTCTCACGAGAAACTATAAGCCCATAATATCTTTCCAAACTAGGTACTAAAATAACATTTAAGACAAAACCGCAAAGGCAACAGACCTGTTAATTACTTCTTGGACTCGTCGACAATTTGACAATAATTTATCGTCAGATATTACCTCCTTCTATCGAATGGTGACAATTTATTATAGCTTTATTAATAGTTGGATATAACATTAATATCTTTACGAAGAAAACGTCAATTATATAATTTACTAGCTGTTGCCCGTGACTTCGTCCGCGTGGTTATGAAAATATGAAGTTTAATGATGTTGAACGCTAACTATTTTTATTTTTCATTTAACAGAAAATGCCTACTTTAAGGCACAAATTTGTAAAAAAAAATAGATGTTGTTATTTTCGTAAAACCAACAACCTAAACTATACACCACATTTATAGTTTTATTTTCAGGCTGCAGTTTATTTTAATTCTTTATATATTTAAAGAGGTGGCGTTTGTGATTATGATACAGTGGTCTTCTTTGTTTCGAATCGATGGTTGTGTTCTATTTTTTTGTGTTAGACTCATATCCGTGGTTAGACTGCTTGGGCCCCGTAGGGGCTGCATTAATCGCAGCATTAGTGGCGTTTTTAATGTTCTCTAAGGTGCAGCTGACGGGTCACTTTGGGCACTGTAGTAAGTGGGTTATTGTCTGGCCAGGAGCACCGCACTCACACTGGGTGTCAGTGGGATCTATAATCCCCCATTTTGTTAGGTTGTGTGTGCAGCGGCCTACTTGGGAGCACAGTCTATAGAGCGTTTTCGATTTAGGCAACTGCAAATCACTTCCGAGTGCTAGGTGGTCCTGGGTTGAACGAAGTTCAGTGGCGGTGGGTGATGTTCCCACAACTTTTGTCTGACCGTACGTGATCGGCCCTGAATGGCCTGTGTGCTGTGGAGAAAACTTTTCCGACTCTTAAGCCTACTCGAAACTGTTGTATTTTTGTAGAGGGGATGGATAAAATAGATTTTAAATGTGAGTTTCTAAAATTAAATTACAGAAATAATAACAATTAATTAGTATTACAGAAAAGCGATGGTCATTGTGGGATAAACAAAGATGTATAAAATATTGTCTGGAATTTGGTAATCAATATGGTGATATGTGAATACCAGGTTCTACGTACTATAAGATACTTTTAACCCCAAAAAAGCATCACAGTAGTACCCAGGGGAAAATACAAAAAAATATTTGAGCTATAACTTTGTGAATCTAATAACTAAAAAATAAAAAGACCTCGATTCGTTTGAATTTCATTAAGTTGTATTTTCTATATTTTGTATTATAAGTCATCAATAAATGTTTGTTGAACACATAGAGTTAAGGTTATATTCCCTTGAACTGGCCCTGTCGTAAAATCTGTTTCTACGTGACATGACTTAACTATATTCTATCTCTCTACCAATTTACAGGTACAAAAAGCCAAGGATTTGCGAGTTAATAAACTTGCAAGAGCAAGTCCAGGCTATCACAATTCTTAGATGTCTAAACTCTAGGCTTGCTAAATTTCTGGTCGGTAGTTCAAAAATGAATCAAAACTTTCATACAAACTTAAGAGAGCCATTAGACCTGTTTAATCCGGCCCTGTCACAACATTCGTTCTTGGCGGACGTCTACTACTTATTAACTACCTCTCTGCCGAATTTCAAGTTCGCAGCGCAAAGAATGAAAGACTTTCATATAAACTTGCGAGAGCCATTAGACCTCCCGGACCCTTACGCATAGTCCGTTGTTAGTGGATGTCTACTAAATATCTCTATGCCAAATATCATGTTCGTAGCGCAAAAAATGAAGGACTTTCATACAAACTTTCGGGACCCATTAGACGTCCTTAATCCGGCCCTGTCGCAAAATCCGTTCTTAGCGGACGTCTACTAACTACTATGTACTATCGCCTTGCCAAATTTTATCTTAATAATATGTCAAGCGGTTTTCGATATTTCGTGATGAGTGAGTGAGTGAATGACCTTTCGCTTTTATATGTATAGATAGATATAAATAGATTGGAAAACAATCTACACACACATTTCTTTGTTTATAAATTATTGAGTAGATACCATTTTTATTAGAATTTAATGAAATAACAAAGAAGGAACAATAGTAAAGCTAGTTTTAGTTTTTCTTTTTGTAAAAAAAAATACAATATTCATTTTGCGGAACATTGCAGGTTGCATACAATGACCACAACTGAATTGTGCAGGTACAGACAGCGTCATCAACTGCTAACCCCCTTTCCGAAGAAGACGTTTTCGTTTCTTTCATTGGAGAACTTCCAATCTCTGTTTTAACTGTGTTGCCGTTCCTTAATGGATGTTGGTGATTAGGAGGCACTAAAAAGCGGAAAATAAAAACTTTTTTGAAAAAAGAGAACCGCCTTCAAAAAAGAACTAAAAAATGATAAATAACTTTAGCACAGAACACACATGACTTTAGTTTCGAAAGTCGGTGGCAATACAAAATAACAAACAGAACAAAGCCACCGACTTCCGAAACTAAAGTCATGTGTGTTCTGTGCTAAAGTTATTTGTCACTTTTTAGTTTTTTTTTAAGGCGGCTCTCTTTTCTGTTGTCTCTATTTTATTTGTTGATATTTCTTTTGGATATAGAGTATTTAGGTCCGAAAAACTGAACAAAAAACGGCTAGCGCTGCGTTTTGCACAGGGTCGCGCCTTAACTGGTTGTCAATCTTTCGGGCTTTTGACGACCCGTAATGACTGTCGAATCTACGAAATATAGCCAGGACCAACGGCTTTACGTGCTTTTTGGGACACGGAGGGGTCTTGGTGTAAAAGATGTGGTCTGTCACCCACGGATCGACTTCAGCACGCGTAGTTGGTTCATGTTTGAATTAATGTATTTTTTGGTGAACTTCTTGATACATAAAACTGATTGCTGTAGGTACAAAAGAGGGCAGAAAGGAATATGGGTGTACTCCAAATATTGTATCCAAAGACGACTTCTTGAAAAGACTGGTTGGCATTGACTGTTTAAACTTGACTAGGCTGTTTATACACTAAGGCATTGGAAGTACTAACGATTCGATTCCTGCTCCAGTAAGTCTTTTTAAGTTTTTACAGCGAAGACGTGTAAAGGAGTTTTTATTTTATAACGGCCTTTTTCTTCTTCTTCTTTTTCCTGCCCTTATCCCATGTTACTTGGGGTCGGCGCAACATGTTTTCTTCTTCCATTCCGTCCCGTCCAACGTCATG
This sequence comes from Charanyca ferruginea, assembly GCA_947361185.1. NCBI lineage: Eukaryota > Metazoa > Arthropoda > Insecta > Lepidoptera > Noctuidae > Charanyca > Charanyca ferruginea. The sequence goes on along the minus strand of OX376061.1, from coordinate 27,148,348 downwards.
CTTTCACTGACTCCCTTTTCATTCATATCATTCTTCACACAATCCACCCATCTTTTCTTTGGCCTTCCTCTCCCTCTCCATCCATCCAAACTAATATTCATAGCTCTTTTGGTCACATGAGTTTCGTCTCTTCACTTCACATGCCCATACCAAGGATAACGATTGCCTTTCAACTTTTCTGTCACTGGCGCCACTTTCAAACTTCCTCTAATATATTCATTTCTCACCTTATCCATTCTGGTAACTCTACACATCCATCTCAACAATCTCATCTCCGCTACGTGCAATCTTATTTCATCCATCTTCTTCACGGCCCAACATTCCGATCCATACAGTACGACAGGTCTTATCACGGATTTGTAGATTTTCCCCTTTAACTTGAGGGGCATCCGTGGGTCACAAGTTGTTCCAGTGACCTGTCGCCATTTCATCCATCCTGCGTTGACCCGGTGCGTTACGTCTCGGTCTACATCGCCATCCCCTTGGACCAGCGACCCGAGGTACCGAAAGTCGGAGCAGGTCGGTATGGGCGTTCCGTCTAGAGACATGGGCACAGGACTAGAGAGACCGCCGAAATTGCAAAACAAGTACTCCGTTTTGGTTCTGCTCAATTTCAGGCCAACACTCTCTAATCTTTGCCACCACACCTCCAATCTGTTCTGGACCTCTAGGCCACTTTCGGCTACCAGCACAATGTCATCTGCGAACAGCATTCACCAGGGTGCCTCTTCCTGGATGTCCGACGTCAAAGCGTCCATTATAACCAGACAGAGGCAAGGGTTGAGAGCCGACCCTTGGTGCAAGCCGACGGCCACATTGAAGCTGCCAGTAGTGCCCACAGTAGACCGGACTTGGGTACTGCATCGACTGTACATTGCTCGAATCATCCGCACATACTTCCCAGGCACACTTTTCTCCTGCAAGGCCCACCACAACACTTCCCGAGGCACCCGGTCGTATGCCTTTTCGAGGTCAACGAACACCATGTGCAAGTTCTTATGCACACTTCTGTATTTTTCACACAACTGGCGGATAGCAAAAATGGCGTCCGTTGTGCCTCGACTAGGCATAAAACCGAATTGGTTTTGTGAAATTTCACTCTCTTCTCTCAACCGCCTTTCAATAACTTTCTCCCAAACTTTCATACTATGTGACATTAGCTTTACCCCTCTATAGGTGTTGCACTCTAGCACATCACCTTTGTTTTTAAAGATGGGCACCAGTGAACTGTTGCACCATTCATCAGGCTTCTTCCATCAACAACTTATTGAAGAATAAAGCTAACCACATCCATCCATCAACCCTCAATAACTTCCACACTTCCACTGGTATTCCATCTGTACCTAAAGCCTTGCCATTCTTCATTCCACTTACTGCTATTCTCACTTCATCCATACTCACCAGTCTCACTAACCCCCCTCATTTGCTGGTTTATTTTGAAGCACACCACTCCAGCTATTCTCCTCATTCATCAGTCTTTCAAAATAGCCCTTCCACATATCCTTAATTTCCTCATCATTCGAAAGAACTATTCCAGCTTCATTTTTTATACATCGTATCTGACTTACATCCCTCGCTTTTTTCTCTCTAGCTCTTGCCAGCCGGTACAGGTCTTTTTGGCCTGCTGGACTATCCAGTGCCTCATATAATTTTTCATGGGCTTTTGCTCTCACTATGGCCACAGCTTTCTTGGCTTTTTTCTTTAATACATCATACTCTCTCTTTTTTTCAGCTTTCAAACTAACATTCTCCTCTTCAACCCTCTGCCATTCCTTGAAACTCCCCTTTTTTTCCTTCAATACATCTTGAATTTCTTTCGACCACCACCACGTATCCCTATCTATCGTGCCCCTTCTCTTCGTCTCTCCCAAAATATCTTTCGCTGCACACCGAATACACTCAGCCATTTATTTCATTCCAGCTTTCATTCACACTCCGATCATTCATGTCTCTCATCTCTATCATTTTATCTGCCACTCGCTCTCTGAATTTCTTCGCACAATCCATCTTCTCTAACATATGCCATCTAATTTTTGGGGGGGGGACGCTCTTTGTGCTTCAGACATTGTATCTTTAAAACTGCTACCATAACCAGGAGTCTGTGCTGTGGGATTAAATCTTCTCCTGGTAACACTTTGCAATCTCGGACATACTTTATGTTACGGCGTCTAACAAGGAAGTAATCGATTTGCGTCTTTTGGTTGCCACTTTTATAAGTAATTAGATGACTATCATTCTTTTCGAACCAAGTGTTCGCTACTGCTAGGTCAAATGCAATAGCGGATTGCAGCAGCGTCGTTCCCTCGTTGTTGGGATTTCCAAACCCCCACCCACCATGTACTCTTCCATAAGCCCCTCTCACCTTCCCACATGTCCGTTAAAATCACCCCCAACTATCAATTCCTCATGCACAGGGATGGTCATCAAAGTCCTATTAAAATCCTCCCAAAACTTTTCTTTCACTCTATCATCACATCCTACTTGGGGTGCATACACACTAACTACATTTAACATCACATTTCCTAACATAACTTTTACAGCTATCAATCTATCATTAATCCTTTTTACCTCCATCACGCTCTCTTTCAGGTTACTGTCTAATACTATACCTACACCATTTCTTTTTCCGTCACTTCCACAGTATAAAAACTTGTATCCTTCACCAATTTCCCTCGCTTTTGTTCCCTTCCACTTAATTTCTTGCAAACACGCTACATTTATTCGTCTTCTTTTGAATACATCTGCTAACTCTCTGGCTCTTCCAGTCATCGTCCCAACATTCCAACTTGCATACCTCAGTCTCATTTCCCGAGCTCGCTTCTTACGTTGCCCCCGCCCGGGGTGGTGCAAGAACCCCAGTCCATTTCCTACAGGAGTCGGGTGCTGCCCCTGCGCGTCGCCTATGGGGTACGCCCTAACCCTATCGCGCATTCCATTTGTACCTATCATGTTGCTAAGGATTTGGCAAAACTTTTACAGTCGGCCGCCTGCCTGACTCCAACCCTCCTTGGGAACGCTGTTGCTGATGGTTTACCCGCCACCACACGGTTGACCCAAGATGCTTGATGGTCTGCACTAGGTCTCACGCTCCCTTAGTCGACTTCTACGACACCCACGGGGTGAAACGGGGTGGCCACATTCTATATCCGGGACAACGGCCTTTTTGATAGCTAGCTATATGTTTAAGCCGTTTGGAGTAGAAAAACTAGGGCCATGAGGTACATTTCCGTTGACAGCGATGTGGACGAGTTTTTGGACGACCAATGAGCTCACCCCTTTTTTTAAATTTTACATAATATTTTTTATCGTTTTCATTTTAAAATTTCGTATTTTTCTTATTTTCAACCTTCTCACAGAATCAATATTCATAGTTTATTTTTCACAATTTATACTTGTGTATACATTTATTTACGTTTCAAATATATAACCTAAACTCTGTAACCAAACGTACAAAAAAGTAATAGTAGTTAGTAAAGGTTTCACTTTATCTTTTCAGGTTCAGAATCGTAAAAGTCTAAATACATTGTTTTTGTTTTAAATGACAGATTGAATACGCGACAATAGTTTTTGACCTGTCTCAAGTTTACAATTTTCAAAACAAAGGCAAAGCAAACAAAGATGATATGTGCTATGATGATACGGAAAGATTGGCTTCAGGTCCCGAGCTTTGCCTTCTTAATTAACCTGATGAAACCAGGTGTTTTGCAAACCGTACGTTTTATAATATTTACAAAAAAAAATTGGTTATTTACCAGGCTATTTTAAACAATACAGTATTATTCCTTACCTAATTAAATACATTAGATACGGTGGATAGTCAGCAAATGAGATAATAATAATAATAATAATAATAACGTATTTATTTCTCAGTATATGGTACATTAAGATCTTACATTAGATATGGTTTCACATACACTACCATTACTGGTGTAGAAATGGGCACCTAGAATCAATTTTTTTTTTTCTCATTTGACGTTCAAAAGTGCCTTATAATGGTCTAATTGAAATAAATGATTTGACTTTGACTTTGACTTTGAAATATATTTCATATAAAATATTTAAAAAGCAAGAGAAAAAAAAAAGTCATTAAAAACATGCAAATCTAAGGTACAGTGAATTAAATTACCTATAATTTTAATGGCCAATTAATTGAGACTGTTTATAATGCCAAATGGATTAATAATAAAATCAAAAATATTACTCATAATGTCTAAAATAATCGTTTTTAATCACAACGTCAAAATATTAAATTATCATAATGTCAAAATATTAAATTATCATAATGTCAAAATAAAAATGTCTATGAATTTATAATAATGTCAAAGTTCTAATGTCATTTAAAGATTTTAAATTACAATGTATTATCAAATTTATGATTTAAAAATTCATTGACCGAATAAAAACACATGTCTAAGAGCCAAGCCGACATTTTACATTTAAACTTATTAATTGGTAACATTCTCAGGGCAGGTGGTAATTTGTTATAAATTTTAATTGTCATACAACTGGCATTTTTACTGTATAATCGCAATCTCTGAGCAGGTACTAGTAATTTCCCGGCATTTTTTTTGTGCAATCTTTCCGAGACTTGTACGTTTAATGGAAATAAATGAGGGTATTTTTTTACAAATAGGCAAACTTCAAAAATATACAAACATGGGAGTGGGAGAATTTTTAATTTCTTAAATAAGGGCCTACAATGGTCTAAATATTCCGCTCCACTCATGGCTCTGATACATTTTTTTTGCACTATGAATGCTCTTTCCACCTCCACTGAATTACCCCATATCACTAGGCCGTAACGCAATACTGATGAAACATACCCATGATACGCATTTAGGACTGTTCTTGTACTGGATACTAGTCTTAACTTGCGAAGAGCATATACAAACTTATCAAGCTTACCGCATACTCTTTCTACATGTTCCTTCCAGTTCAATTTGTTGTCAATGACTATACCTAAAAATAAAGCTGATGATTCAGGTTGCAGAATTGCATTGTTATGTGTAATTGCTGGTGGTATTCCTGACAAATTACATGTTTGAAAGTGAACTATTTTGGTTTTTTCAATATTAACATGAAGTTTATTGTCCCCCAGCCATTTTATAACATTAATTATTTCATTGTTTGTATCAATTTCTAGGTCAGTTTTGTTGAAACATTTTATTGTCAATGTAGTATCGTCAGCAAACTGGATACATTCATATTTTAAACATTTTTTGAGGTCATTAATATATAATAGAAATAGTGGCGCACCCAGTACACTTCCCTGAGGGACGCCAGAACCACAAATTTTTAGTTCTGAGCGAAATGTCGTCCTGGTATCATTTTCTATCCTAGAAATAACCGTTCTCTGTTGGCGATTTGATAGATAACTTTTAAGCCAGTCATGCGCTTTACCTCTTTTGCCATATTTCTCTAACTTGTAGAGTAGTCGTTCGTGTGATACAAAATCAAATGCCTTGCTCATATCTAAGAATACCGATAAAGTAGTCATTTTCTTATCAAGAGCCTCAGTAATTAGTTTCACTAAAGAGAAACAGGCTAGAGTCGTTGAACTATTTTTCCTAAAACCAAATTGACTTTCTGCAATTAAATTGTATTTAGTTACAAAGCTACTTAATTTGTCATTCATTGCTTTTTCAAAAATTTTTGCAAAAATTGGTATTAGTGTAATGGGCCTGTCGAAGCAAGAAATATAGTAAGCATAATCCTATCGTGGTTCATGCGCAAAAGCATTGATGGCGTTGTTGTAAAATCGATATCAAGTCGTGCGCTTGTTTTAGTTCACTTCCCACACCAGAGATGGAGTTGTGCTGTGACGTAGCTCCACTGAATCGCGGTGTTAAGATTTTCCGCACATTATAGACATGGCAGGATGTTTCAAATTAAATTAATTACTCTTACATGGAACAAGTGGTTTCATTTGGTAGTTCCTCAACTGTCACAGTGCAGTGTAGTAGTTCAGTACATAGTGGTGTCTGAACATTGGTCCTGTCGAGTCGGACAGTAATCGGCATAGAAACCAGGGTGGATCGCCCTGAAGTGCCGCATAACAATCTCCACACAGTAGTGGGATTGGTGAACGAGCGAAGAGCTGCAGAGCGACGGAGTGGCGGAACTTCAGAGTGGTGTAAAGGTGCAGTGGGACAGTGACGCGGAATTAAAGACACGGCGGCACAGCGACGCGACACGGTGGCAAAGTGACGCAGCATCTGCGACACTGCGGCGGCAAGGTGACGCAGCATCGGCGGCACAGCGACGCAGCATCAGCAACGCAGCATCGGCGGCACAGCGACGTGGTATCGGCGAAACGGCCCCGCGGCACCGGTGCGGTTACGAAGTAATTATAGCGGTCAACGGTAGGGGGCGCACTAGTCCCTTCTCTCCAGGAGTGATTTGGATTACAGTGAATTTGGATTGCAGTGATAAAAAGCGAAAGAAAAGTGAGTACAAATTACGGCATTGTCAGTGATTACGTGTGTAAGTGTACGGCCAAAGAAGACAAACTGTAAGTAGACTGTCATTAACTTTGAACTGTGAATTTCATCTGAACTTTTTACATGTGTGTGTAGTTAGAACTGTAGTACACTAGATACTTTATTGTTCGGTCACTATTGACCTATATTTGAGTATTTTAAGTCTCTGTGTTTTTTCTTTGTGTAAGTTTATTTATCAATAATTCGCAAAGTTTATTGTTTTATTGACTCGTAATTCTCATTGCACTTCATTGTCGAATTCTAATCATTCGTTTTAAATTGTTGAGATAAAAAACTTGTTCAATGGAGTCTTTAATTAAAATACAAGTAGTAAACAAATCTATTATTGAAAAGGGTCGCATTAACTTCAAAAAGTCACCAAAAGAGCGATTAACTCAGGCATACATAACAACTAGATTAGAAACATTAGAAGACCAATGGAAAGACTTTAGTCAAACACACAAAAGTATCGTAGGACAAGCAGCTGAGTCAGATTTAAAAAATAATACATATTTTACCAACGAGTTATACGATAAAACGGAAGAAGCCTACATCACATACAAATCTGAGTTAAAAGAACACACATTTAGTTTGAAAAGTACATCTAGTAACCATGATACTGACACTGACACAAGTTCAAAAGCTATGACAAAATTTAATGTACGATTGCCCAAAATTACATTGCCTACCTTTTCGGGATCATACACTGAGTGGGCTTCGTTCCGGGATTTATTTTCATCACTTATTGATGGGAACAAAGTTTTGGATGACGTTCAAAAACTTCATTATTTGAAGGGGCATTTAACAGGGGAGGCAGAGCAATTGTTGCGCCATACCCCAGTTACTGCTTCAAATTATGAAGAGTGTTGGTCCATTCTGGTCAAAAGATACAACAACAAACGATATCTCGCTAATTGTATGTTAAAACGATTTGTTAGTCAACCAATTATCACAAAAGAATCTTCATGCAACATCAGATCACTTTTAGACAACACTGTAGACTTTTTACACGGGTTACAGAACCTAGGAATCGATGTTAAGTCTTGGGACACAATTGTAGTTTATTTAGTCTGTGAAAAATTAGATAGTGAATCTCGCAAATTATGGGAAACGAGAGTAAGTGCTTGTGATGAGTTACCTAAGTTTGAAGAATTTAAAACCTTTATGGAATCTAGATTTAGATCGCTAGAATACTTAGATTCAAAGTCGAGTAAAATTAACAAACAGCAAAACAGCGTAAGCTCATTTAATGTAACTACTCAATCATCATGCATCCTTTGCACTGGAGACCATAAACTATGTAATTGCAAACAGTTCTCAAAAAAGAATTGCGACGAACGTCGAGACTTTGTCCGAGTCAGTAAGCTATGTTTTAATTGTCTAGGAAAAAATCACTCTGTTTATAATTGCCGCCAAAAAACTAAATGCCAACTATGTCGAAGAAAACACCACTCATTGCTACACGTTAACACTACTGACAGTCAAGCTGAATCGTCAGCTAAGGGTGAAGTTGTGACTGCCGCGTTAGCCACAACTTCCAGTAAGAGTAACAACGCGGCGAGTGATGCACCCATTTGTTGTTTTGGTCAACTGGATCACAATCACGGATTGCTGGCCACAGCCTTGGTCCAAGTTGAATCCACCAGGATTGGTACTGCCGAAGTTTTAAGAGCTCTGTTAGACCAGGGCTCTCAGGTCTCGTTCATAACTGAGGCTGCAGTTCAGTTCCTTGGGTTGCGTAAAAAGTACACTCACACAAACGTACAAAGACTAGGCGATGACGAGGGAAGTTCAGTGCCCTCTAGGTCAATGGTGACGTTTAAATTACAGTCTCGTCTAGATCCGAACTTTTGCTTGTATGTCGATGCTTATGTACTGAACAAGCTCACCAATCTTATTCCTGAGAGGAAGATTGTACAGGTTACGCCGTCGATTGCTAATTTGAATCTGGCAGATCCATCATTCCACACGCCTGGGAAGATTGACCTCTTGTTAGGTACGCGTGTGGTCGGCGAAGTACTCTTAGAGGGTTTGGTCAAGGGTCCGCCTGGAACTCCAGTCGCACAGAAGACCAAACTTGGATGGATCTTGTCTGGTGAGACCCAATCGTCGGCAATCCCTAGGCCTGTATGTTATCATACAGTAGTACAGGCATCGGACGTCAATGACCTTTTACGAAAGTTTTGGGAATTAGAGTCGGAGCCTTCAGTTCAAAAAATGTTGACTGATGAAGAACTTAAGTGCGAAGAGTTCTACTCCAAGACTACCAAACGGGACGATACCGGACGGTATATTGTGAAACTGCCATTTAAAACCGATCGTCCCAGTTGCACGTCCGTGGGTTCTTCAGAGGTCATTGCCCGTAAGCGTTTTGTCAGCCTAGAGAGAAGATTAGCAAAGGAGCCGGAACTAAGAACACAGTATAGTGCTGTTATAAATGAGTATATTCAGCTAGGACACGCTGAAGTAGTACCTCCAATGGAATTATGCAGAGATGCGTTTTATCTACCACATCACGCAGTGGTGCGTGATGACAAACTTACCACTAAGGTTAGGGTCGTCTTCGACGGTTCATGTTCAGGCCACAATGGTATATCATTAAACAAAGAGTTAATGGTTGGCCCAACCCTACAACCTGATTTGCGTCAAATTATCATGCGATGGATTGTCAAAATGTACCGTCAGGTCAAGGTGAATCAAGAAGATGCAGATTATCAGCGCATTCTGTGGCGCGACAACCCAGAGGAAGAGTTACAACATTTACGGTTGTTACGCGTCACATTCGGCACATCCTCTGCTCCTTACCTGGCAGTTCGATCGCTTCAACAGCTAGCTCACGACGAAGGAAGCAGGTATCCGTTGGTGACCAATCGAGTTCTTGAAGATTTCTATGTCGACGATTTTATATCAGGTTGCAAATCTGTTGCCGAAGGTGAACAAGTTCATCAACAAATGAACGAGTTATTAAGTCGCGGAGGCTTCCAGCTGCAGAAGTGGTCCAGTAGCAATGTTGAACTATACGATAAAATCAAAAATGGCCCATCAAATGAAAACTTAGAGTTCAAATTCAATTCAATTATGAAAATTTTGGGTTTAACTTGGGATAGATTAACAGATACTTTTAAATACACAGTCAATCTTCCTCAGCTTGAAGCCCCCGTAACTAAACGCAAGGTAATCTCAGATATCGGCCGCTTATTCGATCCTTTAGGTTGGCTGGCACCAGTCATAATTACAGCCAAGATATTCATCCAGCGTCTATGGCTTGCAGGAATCGAATGGGACGACGAACTTCCAGACCACCTGTTAAAGGAATGGCTCAGTTATAGAAACAACTTGCACAATCTTAGGGAATTTGTATTACCAAGATGGATTCACACTAGTGAACGTGACGTTCTGTTAGAGTTACATGGCTTCTCTGACGCCTCAAATGTAGCTTATGCAGCGGTTGTTTACATTCGGAGTGTTAATGCCAATGGGCATGTTCATGTAAGCCTAGTTGCTGCAAAGACTAAGGTGGCCCCGGTCAAACAGGTATCCATACCTCGTTTGGAGTTATGTGGCGCTGTGCTACTGTCAAAACTTCTGCTTGAAGTTTCGAACACCTTAAGTATTTGTAAAGAAAACATACATGCCTGGACTGACTCCACAGTGGTGCTCGCCTGGTTGAGTAGCCACCCCAGCCGCTGGAAGACCTTTGTCGGGAACAGAGTTTCTGAAGTACTTACAGTCATCGAGAATAGTCAGTGGGCGCACGTTCAGTCCAAAGATAACCCCGCAGACTGCGCGTCGCGTGGCGTGGATCCCTCTGCTTGCACGGACTTAGAATTGTGGAAACAGGGACCAACATGGTTAAAAAATAAAGAGATTAATTATGTTAAAAGGGAAATCAAGGAAACTAAACTAGAGGAAAAAGGGGCAATAGTAGCATGCAATACAGTAGACCATGAAGGTGAGGAGGATTGTATAATGTCAAAATACTCATCATTAAGAAGACTTACCAGAGTGATCGCTTATTGCAAAAGGGTTTTAAAATTTAAACATAAAGACCAATTTAATAAGTTTTTAACACAGTCTGAAGTTCAAGGGGCTTTGCTTACCTGTGTCAAACTATGTCAACGGAAATGTTTTGCATCAGAAATAGATACAATAAGGTCAAAGGGGGAATCACCAAAAAGAGGGGTACTTACGTCGCTCACTCCTTACCTGGATCAGGAACAGCTTCTGAGGGTGGGTGGCAGGTTACAAAAAGCCAATCTAGATGAAGACTCGAAGCATCCCTTGATTCTTCCTCGCAAGGCACACTTAACTCAACTTTTAATCGCTGACGCTCATGAGCGGACATTACATGGCGGGCCTCAATTAGTTTTAAACTATTTGAGATCCAAATATTGGATCATTAATGCAAGAAGCGTCGTAAGGCAATATGTACGTAAATGCGTTACTTGCATTCGGCACTCTGCTCGGGCTGTACCTCCATTAATGGGGTCATTACCCGCAGCTCGGGTTAATGCTAGCCGGCCTTTTCTAAAAAGCGGTGTGGACTATGCAGGTCCTATCAGCGTCCGGTCAGCCAAGGGCCGCGGTCACCACTCCACCAAGGGCTACATCTCCTTGTTCGTGTGTATGTCCACTCGGGCCATACACTTAGAGATCGTAAGCGACATGACTTCGCAAGCTTTTTTAGCGGCTTTTAAGCGTTTCACAGCGAGAAGAGGCCACTGTAGCGAAATGTGGAGTGACAACGGTACGACCTTTGTAGGAGCAGACAAGACATTGAGAGCACTGTTCACCCAAGAAAGATCTAGCGTAGCAACCGACATTGCCGAGTGGTTAGCAACTAATGGAACCTCTTGGCACTTCATCCCACCTCATTCTCCAAACTTTGGAGGACTTTGGGAGGCTGGGGTGAAGTCATGCAAACATCACCTCAAAAGGGTGATTGGCAATAGTACTTTGACCTTCGAAGAGATGACAACAGTTTTAGCCCAAATAGAAGCATGTCTAAATTCCAGGCCAATCTCTGCATTAAGCTGCCATCCAGAAGATCCATGTCCTCTCACTCCGGGTCATTTTCTGATAGGTGAGCCTTTACTTCATGCACCGGAGTCTAATTTCGAAGGCTCAAATATTAGTAATTTAAAGAGATGGCATTTAACCCAACGTATGGTCCAGGATTTTTGGCGCAAGTGGTCTCGTGAGTATCTTGTTCAGTTTCACCAGAGAAACAAGTGGGTGCATCAAACAAAAGAACCTAATCGAGGTGATGTAGTATTAGTTATGGAGGACGATTTACCTCCCACGAGATGGCTCCACGGTTTAATAATTGATAAGCATCCTGGCTCGGACAAGGTCACACGAGTAGTGTCTTTGCGCTGTAAGGGCACAATCATAAAGAGACCAGTCTCAAAGTTAATTGTACTGCCTGTCACTACATAAACAACCGCATTTATTTAGTGTTTAAGATTGGTGAATGACAGTGTGTTGTCATTCACAACAATTGAATCAACAGTGTTTAATCTTACGTTTGTTAACCAAATTTGTTGATAATTTTAATTTTTTACATGTGTATCATGCCTAATTTTAGTTATGGTAGAAGTTGTACAAGTGGTTTAGGAATTATTGTATACAGTCCACATTCGAATTACCTTGTATCAAACTTGAAACTACCACGTTGTAATGTAATACACCTTTTTATCAGCAATGTCAGTTACGGACAATCTGTCCATGGTGGGCGGGATGTCGAAGCAAGAAATATAGTAAGCATAATCCTATCGTGGTTCATGCGCAAAAGCATTGATGGCGTTGTTGTAAAATCGATATCAAGTCGTGCGCTTGTTTTAGTTCACTTCCCACACCAGAGATGGAGTTGTGCTGTGACGTAGCTCCACTGAATCGCGGTGTTAAGATTTTCCGCACATTATAGACATGGCAGGATGTTTCAAATTAAATTAATTACTCTTACATGGAACAAGTGGTTTCATTTGGTAGTTCCTCAACTGTCACAGTGCAGTGTAGTAGTTCAGTACATAGTGGTGTCTGAACAGGGCCTATAGTTGCCCATATCAGTACGGTTGCCCTTTTTAAACAATGGTTTAATTATAGACTCTTTTAGTCTAGATGGGAAAACACCTTCTTCAAAAGAGAGGTTTATTAGGTAACTAAGTGGAGATGCTATAATTTTCGCACTTAATGTAATTATTTTAGTCGTAATTTCGTCATATCCTGTAGAATTTGTATTATTTAAAGATTTAATTATTTTAATAACATCAATTTCATTCACTGGAGTCAAAAATAAAGTATTTATATTATTGTCAATGTTAATGTTGTTTACGTCATGATTATTATTGTTGGTTTTTTGTGTCAGCTCAATAAAATAATCATTAAATTGGTTACATATGTCATTAGGATTATTAATTTTTTTATCAAGGATTATTAATTCATTTATATCATTGCTATTAATAGGTTTGCTATTATTATTTTTTATGATAGACCATGTCGCTTTACATTTATTTTTAGAATTATTTAAAAAAATGTTGTTGTTTATCTGTTGTGATTTTGATATGCATTTTTTTAAGATCTTAGTGTAATTGAGGTATTTTTTTTTGTGATAACCTTTACTTATAGCATCATGTTGATATTCGTAATATAAAGCTCTCTTTTTAATGCACGATATTTTTAAACCCGCACTAAGCCATTTGTTTTTTATGGGTTTATTGCTCTTTCTAACGAGGTTTTCGGGAAAACACAATTTATAGAAAAGAGTGAATAAGTCGTGGAATGTATTGAAAGCCTTATTGCAGTCAGTCACTTCGTACATTTCAGTAAAACTTAGGGCCGCTAAGCAATTTAAAAATTTTGTTATATTGTCCTTATTATAATCCCTCTTCTTTTCATACCAAAATTTTATAGGTTTTGATTTATTATTAGTCTCTTGGAGGTAAAAAGTTAACGATTGACCGGTATCGTGATCGGAGAGAGCTAAATTATGTGTACTGCATTTCAAATCAAGTGCGGGAACATTACTGGCTATTTGGTCTATGCAAGTATTTTTTCTAGTAGGCATTCTAACTTGCGGTGAAATATTAAAGTTGTTCAATACGGATATTAGTTCTTTTGAATATTTACTGTCTTTTAATATGTCTATATTCCAATCTCCGCACACAATAATATTTTTTCTAACTTTGCGTGTTATATTGCGTAATAATAATTCAAGATTTTGTAAAAATATGAAAACATCGGAATCCGGTATTCTATAAATGCACACTATAATTAGGTTATGGCTCAATATTTCTATGCCACAGCATTCGAAACAAAAGTCAGTGGCCAGTTTTTTAGTTATCGGTAACGGACTGAAATGTATACCTTTTCTTACTAAAACGCATGTTCCACCACGTTTTTTCCCGTGTCTTGAGTAACTAGCAGCTAAGTTAAAATGTGTAAGGACTAGATTACTTTCATGTCCTGATTTTATAAAAGTTTCACTAAGACAAATAAAATCTATATGGCCAATCTGATTTTCTAAGTCAGAAATTGTGATTTCAAATAAATTAATTTTATTTAAGATCCCAGCTATATTTTGGTGTAATAGTATACATTTTTGTTTTTTTCCAGAACTACTATCACTATCGATAACCCTTTTACATAAAGGAGCGAAAAAGAGTCTTTTGGTAATTTTTTGGCGATTTTGGAGTATTACAATAGTCATATTCCGTTGGATCGGTCTCAATATCAAAAAGTATACGGCGGAAAATACTGTCATAAATACGTTCTTGACCGAGTTTGTTAACTTTACCCGTATTATATGAAAAAGTTTCATCAGATAGGTCACAATTACTGTCAAAAAAATAAGCATAACTATGGTTTTCTATGTCCATGCAAAGTAAACTATTAAACATTTCTACTTTATAATTGTGTATCAGAGCCCCTTGTACATATGTAGGGCAACATATAATAACATTTGTATTATTTATATTTTTGAGAGTTTCCCTAATTAACCTGACCATTTCAATTGATTCGCCGGTGCCTTTAAAATCCTGCTCACCGATCATAACGATACAGTAGTCATCCAAGCTATAATGCTGTATCTTATTAACTATATTTGACATAATGTATTTTATACCACTATTGCGCGATAGGTAATGACAGAACTCGAAGTGTCGGCCAAAAGTGTTTTCCAATATTTCCAGCGTACCACTATGGCAGCAGTTACTGAGAACGCATAACTTTCTTTTTTTCCTACTGGCTTTTGTTATTACTCCTTTATCTTGTGGTGTCTTTCTTTTGGGTTTATTCATTTCTTTTTCGTTATAATTGCTATACTCGGTAAATTCTGATGTCTCTGTCTGTGTTTGTTTATCCTTGTATATTGGTACAGAAACTGTTGATTTTTTACCTGATACTAGACCGCAAGCAATTTCTTTAGATATTATGGCATTATTCATGGGAAGTAAGGAATTATTAATGTGCTTCAAGTTAAGGTTCTCCTCTCGAAGGCATTTGACACTGTCTCTGTCCCTATTCTCCTTTCTAGGCTGGAATCGATTGGGGTGCGTGGCGCTGCTCTCGATATATTCAAGAGCTTCCTCTCTGACCGAACACAGTGTGTTAAGGTAGCCGTTGTTATTAGTGGGGTGGAGTCGATAGAGTTCGGTGTACCACAAGGAAGTCTGATAAGTCCTCTTCTCTTCTCCATCTACGTGAATGAACTCTGTGAGCTCTCACATCCTTCAGCATATATAGTAGCTTATGCTGACGACACTGCAATTGCAGTATACGATCATGACTGGCAGACCACAATAGACACTGCAGAAGCAATATTAAGGCAGATTACTCTCTGGCTGTCCAATAATAGCCTCACTTTAAATGTCGACAAAACCAATTTGGTCACGTTCAGCTCTCGACCCTCAACTCAACCTGCCGAACACTCAATCATAGTGAAGGTACACAAATGTAACATCCCATCTCGGAACTGTGCGTGTCCTACCTTGAACAGAGTTCCGGTGGTAAAATATCTCGGACTCCAACTCGATGCCTGTCTATCATGGAAGACCCATCTGCAATCTCTGTCATCGCGCATCAGAAAGCTCATATTTGTATTCAAAAAACTGAGACTATCGGCTCACATTAGTACCTTAAATATGGTTTACAGCGCACTTTGCGAATCGATTGTAGGCTACTGCATCACTGCCTGGGGAGGAACTGCGAAGACTACGATCATAGAAGTAGAGCGCGCCCAACGTGCCGTGATCAAAGTTCTCCTGGGAAAACCTCTCCGCTATCCGACACTTCAATTATACTCAGATCACAAATCCTTAACAGTAAGACAGATGTTCATTCTCCGCACAGTAATTCGTAAACACGCTACTCTTTCACCTCCAGACACCTCCAGGCCCATTCGAAGAAGACCAATCCCTGCTTGTCCTAAAGTCCTAGTAAACTCAACCTTTGCACAACGTCACAGTCGATTCTTGAGCTCTCTGCTTTACAACAAATTGCACAAAAAAATTAACATCCACTCGCTAAACGCGTATCAATGCAAACACAAAGTCAAGGAATACCTAATGTCGCTTGACTATGATGATACAGAGGAGCTGATCAAACCCTTATTTATGTAATCGTCAATCATTATAACTATTATACCGTACTCGTTACTTTTATCTCTTTGGTCTCCCACTACCAATCTACACAACTCTACACAACTCTACACCACACACCACACATCTCACTTCACTCACCTCCTCACACACATTTCACTACTCTCACGCAAATACAATTTACATTACACTAAGTTTGTTGGTTTCAGATTTTGGAATTATTTAACTAGGTATCGTTAGTACAGTACCAGAATTTTGCTTGCATTTATCTACTTTTAAAAACATCATTGTTTAACACACCAATTGGACGGTTGGATGCCCCCCATAACACAGGATTTTCCTAGCATGGGGGACATTAATCTATCTGCTTGACCTTTGTTTTTATAAGTGCTATGTCTGTGTTTACATTACTCTTGTATGTACTATATGATGACAAATAAACTTATTATTATTATTATTATTATTATTATTATCAGATAAGGTTTCTGATGTTCTGTCACAGTCTGCCTTTCTAGGAGATTCATCAAAATGATCTGACTCCAACAATATGTTTGAACTCTCAATGCAGTCTTTTTCATTGCAGCTAGATGAGTATTCTTGGCCTAAGGATACACGTAGATTGTCCGTAATAGAACGTCTATTTTTTTTTCGTACAGACAGTAACTTTTGTCTTTGCGACTTTATAGGGCTGGTACAAAGATCCTTCAATGTATTAATATGAACTTCCAGTCGTAATACTGTTTCTTTAAGTTCATTGTTCTCGCATATTACCTTGTCCAATTCATTTTGTGTTAATTCAAATTGTTCTTTTAAATGTGATATTTCAACCTTCATTTCTTCTAATTCATTTTTGCTTATACCCGTTGATAGATAAAGACTTCTTGTATTTATGTCCGAATTTGTTTTGTCCAAAGATGAGTCATTACTCAATGAATCTATTGACTTCGATCTAAACAACTGCCTACGTCGTCGTCGAAATGTTACGTTGTGGTTTATTTCCGTAGACATTATTAGAAATAACACCAAACAACTTACAAAAAGAGTTTACGGATCGTGAGAATCGAACTCGAACCACACCGTTCACAGGTGTAGCTATGTCAGTAGCGTGGCTATTCGCACAGTTGAGTTAAGTGATGAAATAGTGCACCTCAATGTAGATATGAATTTTTTAAATTAATTAGTGGCGGTTAAATGTGATTCATGCATGGAAATTTTTTGCACAGTTCCTTTGTTCACTTGCGTTTAGAAAATAACACTTGTTTAGGTATTTGGGATTGTTCTTCCACTTTTAAATGCTGATTAATATTTTTTATTGTTTTTGATAGGTGTGCAGGGTCGTCAGATATAGTTAAAGTTTACTAAGAACCCGATTGATTTTTTTGAATAAAAAAATAAATAAATAATAGAGAATGAACATTTCAATGATTTAATTAAATTTCATTCGAAAACACCCATTGGTTTTTAAGAAAACTTCAACCATTTTCGATGACTGACTTTTGAATTTGTATTTGCTTTGGTGGCTTCACTCTCAGTGTTCCGCGCGGTCTATCGACCTTTTGTTTTATAATCTGAGGGTGTACAAATTTAAATCTTCTAAATGAAAGATGAGATTGTTTTCAAAGTACATTCCGTCAGAATATCTGCATTATCCGTTGGAATATCTGCATTAAACCTTTTTTGTACAAAATATATGTTTCTTTAACCACTGGCACGTTCGGCTCGCGGGACTGTTACCCCCCCCCCCCCCAACTTTCGGCCGCGCGCGGCTCCGAAAACGCGCGGCTCCGTCGTAACATAAAACTTACATAGCTACTTAACCATAAAAGCTATAATAAAGCAAAAAATACCAAAAATAAAATAAGAGAATACAGATCAAAGTTATCTATATTTTAAAATCGTTAGTATAATCTATTTTAATTAAAACATGGTCAAAAATGTAATTCGAAAAAAAAAAAAAAAACTTTCTATCTAATACATGGAACAATTATTGCATTTATTGTTAATAAAATAATTTCACAATATACTAGACTTACTTCCCTATCATGTGATGTATAGATGATGATATTCATTAAAGTCTAAGTATTTAAATAAACCGAAACCAAATACCTACTGCTCGTAATTTCACCAAGTTTTCTCGAGCGCTCTCGATTTCTCGAAGGCGAAATAATAGCAAAATAATTTAGTATACCTATTTTTATTTGAAAACTTTATTATTTTGGTCACTATGAAATGTAATTTCATGTTTTTTAAACTATTGTAATGCTTAAAATGCAAAATAAGTGTAAACAAAACTAAAATTGACTTACACCATGAGAGCGGCCATTTTTAACAAAACAACAATATTTTGGAGGTCGAATTACACTCGACTTAAAACATGAAACTTTATTATGTAAACATTATCGTAAAGCACAAAGCTACTTGTTTATTTTGATGTATAACACTTGCAAGATAAACAAAACACAACTCAAGTACTTCTGACATAAACACTGACGCTCATAAAAACACTTGACGACACACGCGTCACACGAGTCAACTGAAGACAAAAAATTCTCATTCATTTGTCAATATATCTTGCACTGCCATCTCATGTTTTTTCGTTGAACTATTTCATCAGCTATGCATACAATCAGTCAAAAGTCACCTAATAATTCGGGATTTCAAACTAGATGGAGTTAAATTCAACTTGTCGTCGTGTCCATGTGTAGTGGCCATAAACGTAAGATATTTTTTTTTTTTGGGATGTGTTAGTGGCCACGGACGTGACAGTGGTTAATAGTGATTGTTAACTTAACTCTGTGACATCCTGCCAAAGAGATTTTTTTCCTAACAAATATGAATACCTCGCCCATGGAAACCGCCCAAGTCGTGGCGTTGCTAGATTCAAGGCATAGTCAGCGTGTTGTGGCTTCACGATTGCATTTTAGCCTCACAGCTGTCAATAGAGTGTATCAGCGTTATCAGGACACTGGTACAGACAGCGTCATCAACATCTTACCCCCTAGGCGAAAAACTTTCAACGCGCGGGGGGTTAGCAGTTGATGACGCTGTCTGTACGTTTACTCGCCGTCCAAGATATGGCAGATATCGAGTCACGTCTGAGCAAGAAGACCGGTATATTGCGTCAGTTTCTCTAAGAAATCGTCACTTTAACGTTATTCGACTGCAGCAGTGGCTCCGTGAGGTTTGAGGATTGACTGTGAGTGATTCTACCTTTAGAAGAAGATTGGTAGAGCATGGCCTGAAACTTCATAAACCAGCTAATGGCCTAAAATTTACGGTAGACCACCGGAGAGCATGCCTTAACTTTGCATGTGAGCACTTAATTGGTCATACCTTCAGTTCTTTTTTATTATTTTAATTTCTTTTAGTAGTAAGTATAGCATGAGAATAAACTGTATGTGCCACGCACAAACTCCAGAAGTTTATGTGAAACTATAATTATAACAAACTGTAATATAACCACTGTGCTTGATAAATAAATATAAAAAAATAATAGTTTAAAAAAAACTAAAAACACGCTTTTTATAGAAAACCAAACTAAAAAATAGAAAATAAATTTTAATAAATTATTTTATTTAAAAAAAAGCGTGGGGTGCTTCTTAAGATATTATCAAAATGATAATCACTCTACATATATCTGTCAATAAAATATTTATAACTATTGACACGATGCACCCCATGCTTTTTTTAAAATAAAATAATTTATTAAAATTTATTTTCTATTTTTTAGTTTGGTTTTCTATAAAAAGCGTGTTTTTAGTTTTTTAAACTATTATTTATTTTTTACTTTTTAGTTTGGTTATATCTATATCTATAAATATTATGTACATTTATTCTACCAGGGGCGCTTGTGCAGTACCATCCTAGTATTTAATAGCTGTTTTTTCGGCAACTAATTTTGTTTTTTTTAATAATTTTATCAAATTAGTGTATTGTCATCGGTCCTCGATAAATCTACAAAGTTTGAACGAAATCTGGCCTTTTAAAGTGGGTCAAAATCGCGCCCAAAGAAGTCGGTTACAAACAAACATACAAATATACAAACATTCAGGTGAAGCTAATAAAAAGCTGGTAAAAAAAATGGAGAAAAGTGTTTTTTTCTGACGAGAATAAAATTATGCTTTATGGTAATGATGGAAGACAGAAGATGTATTAAAGAAAGGAAGAGCATTTTGCACAGTGATGCATTGAAGATAGAGTCAGTTACGGTGGTGGTTCATGTACGGTTTGGGGAGGCATAAGCGCCGATGGAAAAATTAAAATTGCACATTTTATTGGCGCAGAGTTCATTTTTACGCATGACAATGCCAGAGTTCATACCCAGGTATTGTAAATTAATACCTGAGCAAAGTAGCTATTACGGTTATGGGCTGGCTAGCAAGAAGCCCAGTGGGCTAATTCACGTAACTAAAGAAGTGCTCTTGCAGTGCAGTTGCAGTTAAGTTTCGATCAAAACAACGCTTTTCGTATTCTCTACCGCTGTTAGACACGCTCGCGTCAAGTTCGCGTCACGCGAGCGCAATAACGGCATTCTACTGTTACGCGTCTTTGGTGCGTGTTTCGGAACGCAACATGATCGGTATTCTACTATTCGTTTGACGTCTCAAAATGACAATTAAAAAGCACTAAAATCTGTACTGGGGTATTATTTTAATATTATAATAACGTCGTATTCAGATCCTATTCAATTATTTAGTGACTTATATTTTTTCTCTCATGTGGCTACGCCATAAGTAAGTTTGGTTGACGTGCAGATCACGCGCAGCTTACGCGCAGTTCAAAGATTACAAGAATACCGTTTATCACTCAAACTTGAACTTAACTGCAACTGCACTACAACTTCATCGGCGCGTCATAAAATTACGTGAATTAGCCCTCAGATATGAATCCCATTATGGAATGAGTTGAAGAGACTAGTCAGAGCGAGAAATTCTGCTCCGGAGACGCTTGGCCAGTTTATAACAGCTATTCAAGAAGAGTGAGATAACATCCCATAACACAATATTGTGACTCGATCAGTTCTATAAGGAATCGCATGGAAGCAGTCATTAAAGCCCGGGGAGGGAATACAAGATACTTACCGAATAAACAATTGTTCTTTTTTTTTGGTTTACGTCTTTGTTTCTAACATTTTACAAATTCTTCTTAAGGTGCTAACAAGCGACTTTTACAGATATTAAACTGACAAAGTCAAAGTCAAAGTCAAATCATTTATTTCAATTAGACCATTAAAAAGGCACTTTTGAACGTCATAATAAAAAAAATATAAAGTTGATTCTAGTTGCCCATTCAAAAAGGTAGTTTCATATGGAGAAGAATGGGCAAGAAACTCCATACTTACTCTTTTCAAAAAAAATGTGTACAATATTTTGCATTTACAGTTTACAGTTATATAACTATACGTGAATACGATGGACCTTGCATAAAAACACTATATTGAAGTATTACAAGATAAAGAATGACAGCTAAGTTGTATACATAGATACATAGTGTTCACATATTATTATTTCCAATTATTGTAAAAGTAGACAACCACTCCATACATTTCAACAAACTATGAACCTATGAACCAGTGTGTGACGCAAAGCAAGAATTAAATATAATGTATATATACTAAGTATAAATTAAGTAGTTTTAATTAGCAATCCGTTTGATTTCGTCTAGACTATAGATTGTCCTATGGAGCCCGGACCAGCATGTTTCCAAGCATTCTTATCATGGATATAATCCTCTAAACTGTAATAAGCTTGTTTACAGAGTGTACTTTTAATATATGTTTTAAATTTTCTTTCATTTAGTTGCAATATATCACTAGGAATTTTGTTATAACACTTAACACAGAACCCCATAAAAGATTTATGAACTTTAGACAATCTAAAATATGGTTGAGCTATTTTGTCTTTGTTTCTAGTATAAATATTATGTCTATCACTAACCTTATTAAATAAACGTAGGTTTTTTCTTACGTACATAATATTTTCATAGATAAATTGGCAAGGCACTGTCATTATATTAATATTTTTAAATAGTTCCCTAAGAGAATCGCGGCGACGTAGATTATAAATGGCTCTAACAGCTCTTTTTTGTAAGATAAAAATGGACTCCGACATTGAGTCCGACAGCCCGACCCCACAGTAAAATACCATACGACATAATGCTGTGAAAGTAGCTAAAGTAGACCATACGCGCAGTTTCTACATCTGTCAACTGTCTTATCTTTCTAACAGCATAAGCCGCGGAGCTTAGTCGCCCCGCAATAGATGTTATGTGAGGTCCCCATTGTAATTTCTCGTCTAGCGTGATTCCTAGGAAAACCGTTTGACTAATAAATTCCAGTTTCTCTCCATTTAGAATGATGTCACAATTGCTATTCCTAACATTTGGTAAAATGAATCGAATACATTTGGTTTTTTTTTCATTAAGTACCAAATTGTTTACCGTAAACCAATTTTGAACCTAAAGAATAGCGTCATTTACGTCGTCAAGATGTTGTGACCGTCTGTCTACTTTAAAAATCAATGAAGTGTCATCGGCAAATAACACCATCTTCGGTTGGTTTTGAAGTAATTGGGGTAAATCATTTATATAGACTAAGAATAGAAATGGACCTAATATTGAGCCTTGAGGAATGCCCATAGTCATTTTAGACCCCAATGAGTTCACACCGTTAACCTGAACTTTTGCCTGTCTATCCCTCAGGTATGACCTTAGTAAATCAAGAGATACTCCACTAATCCCGTAGTGCTCCAGTTTCAGCAATAGTGTCTCGTGGTCAACGCAATCGAACGCCTTTGAGAGGTCGCAAAAGATTCCAATGGCATCTTGTGATTCCTCCCAAGCGCTAAAAATGTTCTTTATTAGGGTGACACCGGCGTCAGTTGTACAACGCCCTTTGGTGAAACCGTATTGTTGTTCATGAAAGATGGAATTTTTATTAAAGTGATGTAACATTTGATTGAGCATTAACTTTTCAAACACCTTACTGACAACTGGTAGAATCGACACAAGCAACAATGGTACTACTTTACTGTGTTTCATCAGATCCGGAAAGACTCCTTGGTTTACACTGGTGTTAAATATGAGAGCTAAATAGGGCGCAATCGTTTCGATAATAGATTTACAGACTTTTACAGACAT
The DNA here is from genome assembly GCA_947361185.1 of Charanyca ferruginea. Classification (NCBI taxonomy): domain Eukaryota; kingdom Metazoa; phylum Arthropoda; class Insecta; order Lepidoptera; family Noctuidae; genus Charanyca; species Charanyca ferruginea. The sequence continues at coordinate 27,125,136 of OX376061.1, read as the reverse complement.
TCCAAAAAAGATCTTCTGTTGATTTAATTTTAAGATCTTTAAAGGCTTTTATAACAGCCTGGGAGTTTGTATGTTTAAACCTAAAGTCCAAAGGGCATTTCTTAACATTTTTTCTAAGTAAGGCATCAGAGAGAGCGGGAGAGGAATTTAAGGCTTCAGTGGTTCTAATGGGAATGTTGCCAAAAAAGGTTTCAAATTCATGAGCTACTTCTATATCTGAATTTATGGGACCATGTGCAGTCTCTAAATTAAATTCAGTACTACGCTGCTTTTTCCTACCTGTTTCATTATTTATTATCTGCCAAGTAGTTTTTATTTTGTCATCCGCTAATTTAATTTAATTTTTAATATAAAGAGATTTGGCTATTTTGCAGACACTTTTAAAAAGTTTCGAATATTTCGCAACATACTGATGAAAGCTTGTAATAATTATATGTTGCTTTAGGCCATAAAGCTCAAATAGTTTTTCCCTGCTTTTACGGATACCTGGAGTCGCCCAGTCGCTAAATAAGAACTTCGTGCAAATACTTTTATTCCTTAGTGGAAAAGCTTCATTAAATTGCATGTTTAATAGTGAAAAAAACTCGGCGTAGAACTCATTTGGGTCACCTATATTATCAAAGCACTGAACACTCAATTTACTTTCCAATGAATTATCAAATTTCTCTAAGTTTTTACATGTGATTGGCCTAAACCTTATTTGAATTTTTTGTAAAGGTATGTAGGCGCAAAACGTTATTGTCTGTCCACTATGATCAGATGGCAGTTTATTTATAATTTCTTTATGAAAGTAATCACAATTACAAAATATATTATCAATATAGGTGGCAGAAGAAGCTGTCACTCGACTGGGTTCCATGAAAACATTGGACAAATTAAATGACCTAAAAATACTCAATAATCTGATACTATTGGAGTTGTTTTCTAACAAATTAATATTAAAGTCACCACATATAATGATAGATTTACTACTAGTACTAATTTTTTTTAACATTTCTTCCATTACCGAATCAAATATAGATAAATTCTGGTAATTTGGAGGTCTGTATACGCATACTATAACATGCTTATGCAGCTCAACACAGGACAATTCAATAATGTGTTCAACTGATAATCTAACAATGTCTTTTCGTGCTTTACATTTAATAGAATGTTTAATTAAGATTAATGACCCGCCGTGTACCATATGTTTCCGGCTGAAATGGCTAATTACACAATAGTTTTCATAATTAATAGACATCACTTGATTATCTTTTAACCAATGTTCTGTTAAACATATAATATCATATTTGGTTATTTCTAAAAACATTTCTATTTCAAGTAATTTGGAAGAGCAACCTTGAATATTTTGATTTAATAACTGTAACGTATGTTGCTTTCCTTTTTATTATTCAGTAATAATAAATGATTATTTGAAGGTGTACCTTCTGTTGTCGTACCAACTAGTTTAAACAGTTATCCGGAGTGCCCTCCACAACCACAAGTGAAGAGTTCAAACTGTCTGTATGTATCCCAACAGGAAGAGAATACTCTAACTGACTGGTAGCGGCCTCCAAGGATGTTGGTGTTGTAGGTGGACCCTCCTTCGTACAATATGAGGATTCACAAAGATCAATCACTATGTTGTTAGTGTGACTAGACAACATAGATTCGTCACTTATACTACAGTTCGTTATATTATTAGCTATAACATTGTTAATATTATATGCTATCAACATAGCAATTAAATGTCTACATTCTCCAGACAGAGATAAAGTTCCCTGAGTTAACTTAAAACCACTAACAAAGTTATTAGTGTCAAAATAAAATAATTTGTCACTATGACATGTCAACATATGAATAGTACTATTCAATTTGTAAATATGATTGTTCTCTTCATCTGACAAATTGTCAGAATAAGGAAAGGCACACAGCATTAGCCTTCCTATGTTTAACTTTAATAAGGCGTCCACACCATCCACTATGTCCTTTTCAACCGACTTCAAAAAAGGAGGAGGTTATCAATTCGTCTGTATTTTTTTTTTTTTTTTTTTTTTATTTTTTTTTATGTTTGTTACCTGATTTCTCGGGACTGGGTGAACCGATTTTGATGATGCTTTTTTTATTTGGAAGCTAGTGCTTTCCCTGTGGTCCCATTTTAATTTGGTCCAGTTCTGACCATGGCATCAATGAGAAAACCGTATAAGTCTTAAATTTGCATTAAGTATGTGCGCGATTTGTTACGCGATTTCTCAGGCAAACGTAAACCGATTTTGAAAATTCTTTTTTTTATAGATAGGGTATGCTTCAGGGGTGGTCCCATATAAATTTTATCGAAATTGATTCAGCACTTTTTGAAAAATCAACAAATACCCAAAAATTTTACATAGACGACGTTTTAGTTTCATCAATCTTTGTAGTAGTTAACTTTCAATCTCTTCTTAATAGATTTGAATGAGAAAGAGGTACTAAAAAGCGGAAAATAAAAAGCTTTTTACAAAAAAAACAACCGCCTTCAAAAAGTGAAAAATAACTTTAGCACAGAACACACATTGACTTTAGTTTCGGAAGTCGGTGGCAATACAAAACAACAAACAGAACAAAGCCACTGAATTTCGAAACTAAAGTCAATGTGTGTTCTGTGCTAAAGTTATTTTTCACTTTTTGAAGGCGGTTGTCTTTTTTGTAAAAAGCTTTTTATTGTTAATACCAATACTATTGCCGAAAAGTAGGACCATTGTAGAGTAATGGTCTAGGTTTGTGTTTTTAATTCTCTTAATAATTTGTTAAAAACTTATGTTATGGTAACTATGATTTGTAAAACTATGGCTAAGGTAATCGTGTAGTATTTTCCCAAAGCCTGAACCTAACTCATCGGAACTCTTTAATATATGTTTTAAATTTTCTTTCATTTAGTTGCAATATATCACTAGGAATTTTGACCCCATAAAAGATTTATGAACCTTAGACAATCTAAAATATGGTTGAGCTATTTTTTTTAATCACGTCAAAATGTGTAGTGTAAATGATTTGTAAAAAATATTATATGTTAAACTAGAACATTCTCTTAATCATTTAATATGTGAATATTTTTGATTATATTCATTAAATAGTTTAATTAACTCGTAAAGTTGTGTCTGACGCGGATAAAACATTGACAATCACACAAAATCTACCAAGTATCTTTAAACGAAACTTACACTATCTTACAGATTTTATTAAATTTACCTTTTATTTAATTTTTAGTACAATTCTTTGTGAGTTTTGGACGCAGCGCATACGATTCTCTGGTCGCTCAGGTCGCTGGCGTATATCGTCGCCTTAAAAGCGTGTATTCGATTCGTGACGAAAACTTCATGTTTTCTCGTTTTGCCCAAAGCAATATCGTAATGATGTGAGCAGATTATTTAAAAACAATTAAAATTTTAGAAAGATTAAGTCTTGATTTAGGGAACTACTGAGTAAAAGTATAATTTTAAATTATGGTTTTTTAAAGCGAAGACAATCCTTTCATAGCGTTTTACGAAAATAGACGTCAGAGTACAGGACGAAAAGAACCATTACAGTATGCCAAAATATTATGTTTTATGAGTTTTTCCAACAGGATATAGAATATTAAAGTCTACTACAGAGCCAAAATTACGAAAATATTACTATTATGTATTAAAAAACAATGTTGAAAAAGTACAAAATGGGTTCACATTGACAATTTTTTTTCAACAGCATTTGAATAAAAACATAGTTGATATATTTATTTTATGATAATGAAGGTTATGTTTGATATACAGAATATTTTTCAATTCGTTATACAAACTCATTTATTTTAGACAATTATTTTAAAAAGCACTGTAAACATCGCGCGTTGTCGTTTGCCGATCCATTTCAATGTTTCGTGCTTATTTCGTGGGTTTTTTTTTTTGATGCACACAAACAGACCATTGTGTTGTACTAGTGTGTGTCAATGCTGTTACACCCTTCTAACAATCGTTTAGATTTTGAGTTGCGCTAAATCGAATACGCGCCCATAAGGGGTAAAAACATATTATATAGACTGTTGAACAAAGCGCGATAGCTAAAGTTGAAACATTATTATTCGTTAAACCGTAGGTACCTTATGATATCCGCAATAAAATTAACTGGCATTATTTATTTCTTTTGTTTTATGTAACAAAAAAATAACTAAAAACTCATACAAAACCAAACGTCACACGTGTTTCGATTTTTTTGATGGGAAGTGTATGTCGCGCTTTCGAGAGTAACCTCTAATAAAAACATATCTCGTCTCATAAAAAAAAGCTGTAAATATTGCATTTATAGACAATCATAATATTATTAGTCACTTCACACTGCCCCACATTAATATCTTCAATGCCGGGTGCATTGAAGATACTAATGTGGGGCAGTGTCGCGAAGCCGGGGCGTGTCGCTAGTTAAATAATAAAAATACCTATTTTAATACAATATCGAAAATTCAACTTGCTCTTTGTATTCGTCTTTCAGGCCTTTTGAAAACATTATATTCAAACACTCTTTTGTTTTTGAGACATTGAGTAAGTACTTTTTTTTATTACCGGTGTGTAAATTATGTGTTGTCTTTGTAAGAAAAATATAATATATCACATTGAAATAATGCTTTGTAGGACATTGCAGACGGCATACAATGAAAATAACTGAATTACGTAGGTACTTACAGCAGCTGCATGCTTCGAATATAAATAATTCATTTATCAGTTCTGCTATTATGTTACAATGCAAATAAATAAATAATGTGCTTCAGGTTTGTATATAAGCCTTCAGTCGCAGAGTTTATAAATATCGGCGTCATATCAGCGGGTGGAGAAAGTGATAATAATGTATCATTACAAAATGATACTTAATTTAATTGTTGTGTTATACTTTAGTAGTCAATTAAGTAATGCGTTAGTGTACGACTATTATACTAGTAAAATAGCGTCAAAATCGCTTCAAGACTACTATAAATCCAAAGGCCTTCTCGAGTAAGTAAATTTTTTAAAGTAAATAACTGTGACGTATTGCGTAAAGGGCTCGTACATCGTAATGTATAGAATTGATCGGTTATGGTTAAACTACGCTTGCTGCGGCCGGTCCATAGATGGGTTATGATGCAAGTCCTACCGAGACCACTCCGTGCCTTGGAAAGCATATAAAGCTGTTGGTTTCGGATGTCATTCGTGTATCTCTGACAGTTGGTTTGGGTAGTTAGAGGCCAGAAAGTCTGACAACCAATCTTACCGAGGGGTATCGTATTGCCACAAAGTACGTAAGGCTGCGTCGCGCCCGAGCAGAGAGACCGCTTAGAACAAACCGCCGTTTTTACCAAGCACACAATGACATTACGTTTATAGGCATTCTGAAGCAGTTTCAAGCAGACTTCAGACTCAACTGTCACGTGTTGTCTAAATGAATAAATGAGAGACATTTCACGACGAACAAAAAAATTGTATTATAAAAATTGCAAAGAGTTTGAACCAGTGTCAATAAAATTTCATATTGTCACAAATAAAACCTACAGAGTCAATACAGTAGCAGCCCTAGTGAGTCTGGCAAGTTTAGGTAATTATTTTTAAAGATGGCGGGAGCGGTCCTTCTGTACCCTCTATATTTTGATTTCTTGGGAGTTCAAATTAAATGTGACAATGTCTGTGTGAGTTAAAATTAAATTTGACACGATTGGCGCAGTGGCTGAGCGATCGACTGCTGCGCAGCGTGTTGCGGGTTCGATTCCCGCCCAGGGTAAACATTTGTGTGATGAGCACTTGTGTTTGCCTTGTGTCTGGGTGTTGTTGCTGGGTGTTGGGTGTTGTTGTTAATATATACATATATATGTATGTATTTACAAAAAAAAAAGTATTTGTGTATGTATATCAGCTGTCTGACACCCATAGTACAGGGTCTCCCTAGTTTAGGGTCAGATGCCGTGTGTGAAAATGTCCCCACATACTATTATTATTATTTGTGGTACTGCCCAGTAACTGGATTGTCCATGTCAGACAGGCAGTTGCACCATGTTAAACACTGGTATTCAGCTGCATGCGGTTAGACTGGAAGCCGACCCAGAAAGCCAGGAAAAGACTAAGCAAATAATGAAGTATTACGTACTGTTTTCAGGGTAGGTTCCCAAAGACTGACAACGTATATCATGATAATACGATGCCTACAGATATTACTATGTCTACTCCATTTGTCTATCTGTCTATCACAGAGCCACAAGAATATTATAAATGAAAAAGCAATAATATGTTTTAGACAAAAGTTTTTTCAAAAAAAGAAAACGCCTTCAAAAACTAAAAAGTGATAAATAACTTTAGCACAGAACACACATTACTTTACTTTCGGAAGTCGATGGCGGTGGCTTTGTGTTTGTTGTTTTGTATTGCCACCGACTTCCGAAAGTTATGTAATGTGTTTTTAGTTTTGAGTTTTTGGTTCTTGAAGGCGGCTTACGTTTTTTTTGAAAAAACTTTTTATTTTTCGCTTTTTAGTGTTGCCCTAATATCCAAATCCATTAAGAAACGGCGACACACTTAAAAGAGATTGTAAGTCCTCCAAAGATTGAAGAAACTAAAACGTCGTCTAAGTATTTTTTTTGGGACTTTGTTGATTTTCTCAAAAAGGGTTGTATCAATTTTGATAAAGTTTATATGGGACCATTTCGGAATAAACCCCTTTCGTACAAAAAAAATTTTGAAAATTCGTTTATATATGGCAGAGTTATGTCCGAACATACATAAAAAATATATACATGTATATAAACATTCGAATTGATAACCTCCTCCTTTTTGAAGTCGGTTAAAAATTGAACTTATAATTAAATAAAGAAGATCTTCATCAGCTTTTTCCCATGAATGTAGGGCTCGGTTTCCACTCTAACGAGATGCACCTGAATACTAGTTTTACATGTAGCGTATACCTGTCTGCCTCTCCAATTCAATAACAATAATAATAATCTGTACATAACTTTACAAAAAGCTGCAATTTTAAATACATGCAGAATCGTCAGAAAATTCTTGCAGATTGAAGAAAATGAAATAGGCCCCCTTCACGACACATAACGACAAACATTTTACACACCACACGCTGCATTTACTTGATTTCCGCCCGTAAATGTAGCTGAATCCAGCCATAGAGCTGAGAACATTTAACTCAACTGAAAATAATAATTATAATCCCGAACCATCTTTTCCATAGCTTAAAGCTACTTGATCTAAAAAAAAAAGAAAACCGCCTTCAAAAACTAAAAAGTGATAAATAACTTTAGCACAGAACACACATTACTTACTTTACTTTCGGAAGTCGGTGGCGGTGGCTTTGTGTTTGTTGTTCTGTATTGCCACCGACTTCCGAAAGTAAAGTAAGTAATGTGTGTTCTGTGCTAAAGTTATTTATCACTTTTTAGTTTTTGAAGGCGGTTATCTTTTTTTTGAAAATACTTTTTATTTTGTGCTTTTTAGTGTTGCCTTAATATCCAAATCCATTAAGAAACGGCAACACACTTAATAGAGATTGTAAGTCCTCCAGTGATTGAAGAAACTAAAATGTCTAAGTATTTTTTTTGTGAATTTGTTAATTTTCTGAAAAAGGGCTGTACCAATTTTGTTAAAATTTATTTGGGACCTTTTCGGAATAAACCCCTTTCGAACAAAAAAGAATTTTGCAAATCCGTCTATACATGACAGATTTATGCCCGAACATACATAAAAAAAAATATAAATAAACATTCGAATTGATATCCTCCTCCTTTTTGAAGTCGGTTAAAAAGAAACTCTTTATATCACTCTACAGAAAGCTGCCATATTAAATACGTGCCGAATCGTGAGAAAATTCATGCAGATTGATGAACACGAAGTAGGCCCCCAACACAATACACCCTCAATATAATACACACACACCACACGCTACATTTACTTGGCTACGGCCCGTAAATGCAGCTGAAACCAGCCAAAGTGCTGAGAAAAAATTACACTTATACAAAAATAATAATAATAATTAATTTATTTTCAGGCTGCATAGGCCCATAGATAAATACCTTAACCTAAACATACATATCATATAATTTGTAACTTTTGTTAGTAGAAAATACTTAAGACTATTGTTGCACTTCACTTTGCACTAAATTGTCTTTGTGCCAAAAGTCTTCTTCCAATCACAGGAATTTCTTCAAGAATTGCAACATAATATGAAACCACGGAAAGTGTAAATAAAGGGACCTCCCCTATGATGAAATATTAACTAGAACAAAATCAGTGATTTTACTACACTCAACACGGGCGGTTTAATTCATCATCCCCGGGTTTCCATCATCACAAGTCTACTGGGCCTCAAGTCTGCTATTACAATAGAGGCAGAATGGTCTATCATTGATTTCATAATTGTTGATTTTGACAAGTTTGGTAATCTACTAATGTAATGGCGTCATTATGACTTTCCAATGGTCAACCACTGACACGTCATTAAAAGAAATTATATAGTAGAATGGATATATGAATACTATTTATTATTACTATAAAGAAATGGAACTAGAAAAAGAAACAACGTCTAAACACTTTTCACAAGAGACGGCTTGTGTCACTTTTATTTCTTCTTAACCATAACATAAAATGTTAGGTGGTATGAAGGAATTATTTACATATTTTAACACTCCCCTTGTAAATGTAATCCCATCATACGAGCACAGTTTTGAACTTGCGCCGGGATTGTAGCTTTAGTAAGAATGTCGGCAACCATGCTATTTGTTTCTTTGTTAATTCTCGCAGGAAATGATAGCGTATGTCGATATGCTTACTTCCTGCATTATAAGAATCTTTACCTGCAAAATGAATAGTGCTTTAATTATCACAATGTATCAAGGTAGGACAGTCCTCAATACCAGGATTAAGTTCGGCTTCTAGTTGTCTCAGCCACATTGCTTCTTGACTAGCAGCAGCCAGAGCCATATACTCGGCTTCCATTGTTGAAAGTGCTACTGTAGCCCTTCTTTTAGAGCACCAAGAAATCGGAGCACCCTGAAATGAAAAAATATATCCCGAAGAAGACTTTCGGCTCTCACTATCTGATGCCCAATGTGAATCACAGAATCCATGTACTTTTTCTTCTTGTTTATTCTCCATTAATACGAGTTCAGAGTTCTTTGTTCCTTTTAGAAAACGTAGCACTCTTTTAACGGCAATCCAATGCTGCATTTCTAGTTTCTTATTAATTGTGCTTAATTTATTCACCGCATAACATATATCTGGTCTGGTGCCATACGATAAATACAGTAAACTGCCAATCGCTTCTTGATAGGGTATATTAGTTAATATGTTACTGTCGTTCTGAGTACTGACAAGCTTATTGTTCGGATCACATGGCGAATTAACAACTTTACAGTCTGTCATATTGAAACGTTTTAGTATACGTTCAATAAACGCAGTTTGACTGATCCGTATTTGACTTCTATCTTTACTCTGCGTTATCTTCCATCCAATAAAATGAAGCTCACTAATATGTTTCATTTTAAACGTTTTCATCAATCTACCTTCTGTTTATTAGGTATTATAAAATAACATCAAATCATCAACATAAATAATTATATAAATCACCTCTTCTCCATTTGTTTGATGATAGACACATGGATCTAAGGATGAAAGTCAAACCAATCTCCAATAATACAGATTTTAACTTTAGATTCCATTGACGACTAGCTTGTTTCAATGCATAAATTGATTTATTTAATTTACACACCTTATCCCCATGTTTATAATACGAGGGTTGACTCATATATACTTCAGCATCTATGTCACCTTGGAGAAATGCTGTAACAGCATCTAGTTGCTCAATATATAATTTTCGTTTGACAGCCAAAGCTGGAAGATATCTGATTGATGTATGTCTCACTACTGGTGCGACCACTTCATCATATTCTATTCCTTTTTGTTGCTTGAATCCCTTGATAACAAGCCTCGCTTTTTATCGTGCAAAATTACCATCAGCGTCAGTTTTGACCTTGAACACCCATTTACAGGGAATCTCTCGTTTACCCTCAGGCAAATCAACTAATGTCCAAGTGTTATTCTCTATCAAAGATTTAAATTCACTGTCCATAGCTTCTTTCCACTCATTAGAATTATTACTTGACAGTGCTTCTTCCACAGTAGTAGACTCAATATCACATGATTTTGATACAAGTGCAGGTGCATAATAACTCTCAAATCCAAGGTAAGTGGGTTTTTTGATTGCATCTCTAGGTCTCAAATTCATAGTCATGTTATTTCCAGTCTATGACTTCACATTTCCCTCTGGTATGTAATCTTGATCACTATCTTCTTCAACTTCCTTTTCTTTAGTACTTGTAAAAGAATCATCCGTTGATATCTCTGTAATATTCATGTAATTTTCTATATATTATCCATTTGTAAATCTGATAGTGGCACCATTACACTATTATTTTGAATGTTTTTTTCAAGGAATATTACATCTCTACTTTTTATTTCTACTTTTCTTTTGTCATCATATAATCTATGCTACCATTGATTGTCATCCAGTACTGCAGAAACTGAAAAGCGGCAAAATATGTATTAGGTTTTTCCTTTTCAGTGCTCTTGTTAGAGTAGCATTGTTTGCTAATGAGACCATATTTGTTGCACTTATAGCATCTAGGACCTTTGCTTTGTGGTTTTGAGTCAACATTTTTCTTATAGGACTTGGCAGTTTGCTTGTCATACTTTGAATAGTATGCGACTGAATTTGATGCTTTGACCTCTTGTAATATTTTAGTTTTTACATAATCGGCAGTGATCAGCACACCAGAGCTTTCCATAGCCATCAACATAGGCTTGTAGGTGTCAGGCAGACCTGCTAATAATAAAGATCCCAACCACTCGTCACCTACAACAAAGCCAATGTTACGGAGCTTGTGTGAAGTGAGATAACTTTGTTGACATAATCCTCAACGATATCACTGTTGTCAAGTGTCGTGTTAATTAGATCTCGTAACAGACCCACCTTTCTAGTCAGACCAGAGTCGTCGAACGCCCTTTGTAAATTTACCCATACCTGTTTGGCCGTTATTGCATCCTGCACATGCACATAATTAATGGGATCCACCAAAATGATGATTTTTGACATTGCCTTTGTATCCAGTTTCTTATTTTCTACATAATCGGGACCGGGTTCAATTGTTTCCCATAACTCTTCATGTTCCAAATAATTCCGGACTGCAAACTTCCACGTCGCATAATTTTCTCTTCCAGTTAATTTTTCAATTTGGGTAATTGACAGAGCAAATGCCATCATAAAATAATAATTTTATTAATGCTGAAATAACTGAAAAAAAAATGACGTAGCGTGCCGGTCGGTTTGGAACCAGTGAAAAATAAATCTTATCGAATCGCGGTAATTTTACGTTTTCTCGGATAAATAACTATTGTACTATTGTTTTTTACGTTCTGGGTGGTTCTGGGCCCATAACCTGTTGGAACTTTATGTGTACCTAGCTATTTATTATTACTATAAAGAAATGGAACTAGAAAAAGAAACAACGTCTAAACACTTTTCACAAGAGACGGCTTGTGTCACTTTTATTTCTTCTTAACCATTACATAAAATGTTAGGTGGTATGAAGGAATTATTTACATATTTTAACATAATCTCGTACAAAATAACAACTGAATGACTGACTTAGGCGGTAATCTGCTAAAATGTTGACGGTTCCTTTGATCAGTAACCTACCATTATAACGTCATTGTGCAGTCATTGCTTTTAATTCGACCGAACAATGATCGACCATTATGAATTTAGCAGATTACGAAGTTTTAGCAAAATGACAATGGGATCGTGTTGGAATTACGAAATTATAAAAATAGCAGACTTGGCCCCCAGATCAATCATCGTATGCTTGAACAAAGTGTATAGACTATCGTCGTACATTTTGTTTTCAATAACCGTGTAGCACGATACCTTGTGGTAAGATTGGTTATCAGATTTCTGGCTTCTAAATACCCCTAACGACTGTGAAAGATCTATGAATATTTCCAGTATATTTCGTAAGATATATTGCTAAGGTTTTTTAACAATTTTTTTATGACAGCAAGAGAAAAAATACAGTTTTGTTTAGAAGAAATTACGTCAGCTTGACACTCTCTATAGTTCTATAAAATACTCCAAAAAGGTTCAGTTGTTAATGCTACATAGCTCCTCCCCAGCGTAGCGTCATGAGAACATTGGAGGTGGCGCACGCTGCGAATGCGAAGTGCGCGCTAGTCCATGAACGATAATGCACCGCCGCATGTATGTACTATGAGGTGGCGAAACGCACAGTGTGTCTTGATGCTCGTCCGGATCGAGTGACGTATGTCGGCGGTTCACTATCACGGCTCGCTGTTTCTTCGGTGTTATGTAGGAATGCGGGCTTCAGTCGATCTATGCTGATGTTTTTGTGGACACCTTTGACCTCTATTGTGTACACCTTGTCCGTTAGTCTTTTCAAGACACGATACGGGCCTTCGTACGTGGGAGTAAGTGGCGGGCGTATTTTATCGATTCGAATAAATACGTGCGTACATACATGTAGATGATCGTGGACAAACTTCGCTCGGCGATCGGTGTTGCGCTGTGCAGCTTGAATTTTTTTCATTGCGGCTGTTATGTTATCGCCGAAGTGTGTACTAGTTTTGCTTGCCGATGTTTCTCCACACATTTCGCCTGGAAGTCGCAGCGCTGTTCCGTACAATGCTTCTGCTGACGATACGTCAGTATTTTCTTTTATTGCGGCACGTAGTCCTAATAATACGGTAGGCTGTTCTCGTGTCCAGCTTGAGTTATATAATCGCGCAGTTAACGCCGCTTAGAATGTTCGGTGCCATTTCTCGATTATGCCGTTCGCCTGTGGGTGGTAGGCTGTAGTCCTGGTTTTTTCGATGCCCATTCTATTCATTAATGTTTTGAATAGCTGTGATTCGAATTGCCTGCCTTGGTCGCTTGTGATTTTCTCAGGGCACCCGAATCGTGATATCCATCCTTCATAGACTATTGTGGCGATGGTTTCGGCTTCGATGTTGCTGACAGGAAATGCCTCAGGCCATTTGGTAGCTCGGTCAATGATGGTCACACAATACCGTTTACCATCTGATATGGATAATGGACCAACGATATCTATATGAATGTGTGACAGGCGATCAGCGGGTGGGAATACTTGCAGAGGCGATATTGTATGGCGCTGAATCTTGACTCGTTGACAGGTTATGCAGCACATAGTCCACACGCTGATATCTTTATTCATATTTGGCCAGAAGAATCGCTGTGCTATGAGTTTTCTTGTTGCTCGCGTGCCAGGATGACTCAGATCGTGCAACGCATAAAAAATCTTTTGACGTAACGTTGATGGCAAGTAGGGTCGCGCTTTTCTGCTTGATGTTTCGCACAATATTGGCTTACTTGAATCGATGGGGCGTAGGCGTTCAAATCGCAGCGTTTTGTGTTTTGTGACGTCACTGAGCTGTTCGACGTTTCGTTGACAGTACGCCAGCTCATCGTAGTCGATCGGTAAAGGTGGGGTTATCGCTTCGATCCTCGATAAAGCATCGGCCACAATGTTGTCCTTCCCTTCGATATGACATATTTTCGTCGTAAACTGACTGATGTAGTACTGGTATCTTGTGCGAAGCGCTGTTTCTGTCGTGCTGTTTTGTCGCAGTAATGCATTTGTTAGTGGTTTATGGTCCGTGTAAACCGTGATTTCCCTGGCTTCGAACATGCGCCGGAAGTGACGAATGTCCAAGTAGATCGCTAATAGTTCCCTGTCAAATGTGCTGTACTTTTTCTGTGCCTCGGTCAGTTTCTTAAAAAAAAATCCGAGGGGTCTCCAGTGGCCATTGACGCGTTGTTGCAGCGCAGCTCCCACACAGGTATTTGATGCGTCACACATAAGTGACAATGGAGCTTGCACAGATGGGTGTGATAATGTGACAGCGTCCTTGATACTGTTCTTGCATGCTTGAAAGGCTTCTTTATCTTCACTGTTAAAGTTCACCTTCGTTTTGTCGTTTTTCTTGCATGTTCGAAGATATTTATATAGCTTTTCTTGGAAGTATGCGGAGCGTGGAATATTTTCTTTGTAGAAGTTGAGTATACCGAGGAATCGTCGCAATTCTTGAATTGTAGTGGGCTCAGTGTACTCGATGATGCACTTCACGCAATCTTCAGTTGGCTGAATTCCTTCTTTTGTCAGTTTGTATCCGAGGAACTCTAGTTCTGCCTGGCCGAAAATGCATTTTGACAGATTAATACGAAGTCCGTGTTCCTGTAGTCTTTTAAAAAGATCTTCTAAGTGTCTTTCGTGCGATTCTTTGTCTGTCGACGCTATAAGAAGTTCGTCGATGAATGCGAAGACGTGATCCTGGTCACTAACGACATAGTTGATGTGTCGTTGGAACGTTTGGCCCGCGTTGCATAGGCCGAAATACATGCGGGGAAATTCAAACAGGCCGAAAGGTGTGATGACTGCTGTCTTCTCGATGTCATCTTCTCGTATTCTTATTTGGTTGTAGGCCTTCCTGAGGTAAATTTTTGTGAAGATCTTCATTCCTTCCAGACGATATGTAAAGTCACGGAGTCGCGGAATCGGATATCTGTCCGGTTTGGTTACGGCATTCAGACGTCGGTAGTCGCCACATGGTCGGTACTCTCCACTTTTCTTCATAACGAGATGGAGTGGACTCGCCCAAGGTGACTTGGATGGTCGACATATTCCTTGCTCCATCATGATTTGGAATTCCTTCTTCGCTGCATGGTACTTGTGCGGTGGTAAGGGTCTTGCTTTGTTGTATACCAGTGGACCATGCGTGACGATGTGATGTTCGACTTCGGTGTTCTTCATGTCGGGGAAATTTGGTGAAGTTATGTCTTCATATCTATGCAGTAATTTGTGGAACGGGTCTGTGAGGTTGACAGTAAGCACAGTTGGAGTAGACATGCTATTTGCCGCATAAACGCAGCCGTCGATCGATAGTCCTGTTGTCTTATCTACGAGTTTCATAGCACGTAGGTCGACGAGTAGATTGTGGTGGCGTAAGAAATCTGCGCCTAGTATGGGACGTTTTACTGCGGCAACGATGAATTTCCACGATAAGGGTCGGCGCAAACCGAGGTTGAGCTCTTACCTTTTTTCGCCATATGTGGGTATTGGCGTGCCGTTTGCTGCATACAAAACTTCTTCACAACGTTTCATTCCCGTCTGGTATGGAATGACAGAAACATTTGCTCCGGTATCAACTAGGAATCGCAGGCGTTGTTGGTAATCACATACATGTAGACGGTAGGGTAATATCTCGTTAACCTCGGGTCCCGTCGCAGCCAAGGTTGTGTCTAGTTTCCCTGCTTCTTTTCAAAATTGCATGGAGATCAGCAGTTCCGTGCTTTCTCGCCGAATTGTGCGTGATAAAAACATATGTCGCCTGACTGCTGCTGGTAAGTGTTTGGTCGTCCTCGGGAATATGGACGTGATCGTGAGCGAAAGGGTTGGTACGATCGTTGCCTGTACCTGGACCGGTCCATCCCTGTCTTTATCGCAGCTACTTCTTTCGTCAGCTGCATGACGGCCTCTCGCAGGTATTGGTTGGTGAGATGGTTATCGCTCCGCTGACTTGAAGTTGATGCGCGTTGACATGTACACACCAAGTGAGCTCCTTGCGTTTGCTCGTCATCATTAGGAGGCATCTCGTACGCCGAAGGTTAATGGTGTTTTTTAATCGTCGGGGTCACCACTTTCCAGTATATTTCGTAAGATATATTTCTAAGGTTTTTTAACAATCTTTTTATGACAGCAAGAAAAAAAAATACAGTTTTGTTTAGAAGAAATTACGTCAGCTTGACACTCTCTATAGTTCTATAAAATACTCCAAAAAGGTTCAGTTGTTAATGCTACAAATATAGCCGAGGCCAACTTTACTTGATTTACGAGGCATGGAGACGTCTCGGTATGAAATGGATGGTCACCCATCCAAGGACATGCCGCGGACGCAACCCTGACCGATCGATAAACAAACGATAATAATACCACAAACTAAAAATCATCAACAATTAAAAATTTTGATCAGACATCTGCCATACCAGACAGAGACTTTGCAGATGCGTGCCATATCATTTTTACGTTTGCCATCCCAAACGTAATTGAGATGTCTTATGTGCTTTTAATTACACCGATTCTTTATTTGAATTGCATTATTTCCAGTGTTTGTACGATCGACGTTGAGCCATGCAGCGCTTCGGAGAGAAGACGTTTAGATGGTTCGTGTAACAGCCTGGACAAGCCAGCTAAAGGCACCTACTTCGTACCGCTCCAGAGAGTGCTACCTGCTCTGTTTCATAATGGTAATGCCGTGTACGGTCAAATTCAAGATAAAAATTTGCTATTACAATACTCGAACGGATCAAAGTGGGTAGTTTGACTATAGCGCAAAAGAACGCGCCAGCGCTACGCACACAGTCACGCTCGCTCCTGTGTGCATATTTTTAATTATTACCTAAACTTGACGTCTCGCGCTAGACGTAAAACTACGTAATTATTAATACTCACTACTATGCCATAACATGAGGGAATATTCTAGATATATACAACTTAGTCTAGTCATAAGTAGTAAAACATGATGATTTTCCTCCGCCGGCGTGCAAGCTGAGTTAGAACCTAATGGCTTGGCACGTGACGATGGAAAGAGACCAGACAGAATGACCATAACGCATGGAAGTTGGGTAGGCCTTTGGTGTGGGATGCAACTTGTGTCGACACCCTTGCGCCATCCCATCTTCCTAGCACGTCGTGTTGTGCTGGGGCGGCTACTGCAAGTGCGGAAAACCTCAAACGGCGTAAATATAACAACCATCTTGAAAGTTATATGTTTGAGCCGTTTGGGGTCGAAATATTGCCAAGGGGCCAGAGTGCTCACCTTGTTTTTAAGGACATTGTTAAGCGGCTGGTCGACTCTACATGTGACCAGAGGGCTGGCTTTTTCTTGGGCCAAAGAATTAGCATTGCCATTCAACGTGGTAATGCTGCTAGCCTTTTGGGCACTTGTCTCATTGAGAGCGATGCGGACGAGTTTTTTGATGCCCTGTGAGCCCTTCATTGTACATATTAAATGTTTATATTTATTTTATAAGCTTTGTATATATTATATTTAATACAAAACAGTCTAGTTATAAGTAGTATAACTTGATGATTCTTTCAAATAGGATTATCATCATCTTCCAGCCCTAGTCCCAAGTTACCTGGGGTCGGCGCAACAGGTTTTCTTCTTCCATTACGTTCTGTCAACCGTCATGATCGCTGAAAATCCATCCATCTTTTCTTCGGCCTTCCACTTCCTCTCCAACCATTTCATTCCATTCCATTTTTGATCCTTTGACCAGATCCATACGTTTATACTCGTATTCGCATAACTCAACAAAATGTCATGGATCAGCAGATATTTCTTATGCGATTTCGGTTTTGTTATAACCAAAGTTGTTATTTATAATGTTAGTAATGTAGTCCTGTGAAGCTGTGTTAGTATTTTGAGAATAACAATGTATGAAAACATCATGAGGAAATTTGGACCTCGAGCAAACGTGGGGAATAATAATAAATAATAATAATAATCATTTTATTTCTGACAACTACGAGATCCATAAATTGTTACTAACAGGTTTGCACTTAAACACTATTGTTAGTACCTTAACTAAAGACTAATTAATGAGAAGACCACCTACCACTAGAGCAACAAAATACTAGGGTATGAGTGTTCTCACACATTGACTCACTATTGTGGAGGACGTCTCTGCCGCCACAGTCTTGAGGATACTATTGTGACTTCCCCTAATTCTACTCAGAAGCGAGGCTGTTTTTTTGCGGATTATGGCATGAAACCCATCGGTATGGATTAACATTTGAGAGGCACTGCAAAAACGAGGTAATCGCAACAGCATCCTAAAAACATTATTATATTGGACGCGTAGAGTATCCTGTTCGTGGCGGAACATAAATAAAATTATTAGTGAAAAGAGAAGTTCACTTTATTAAACGATATGGTTTTACAATTTTTATAATATTTGCCATTTTGCGTTTTGGATCAAAGTCACAATTATTATTTTTCTTCCCTGTGACAACCAACAAAAAAGATCTCATCTAAAATATTACAAATAAAAACTAAACTTAAAATGTGGTAATAAATCTATGTTTGGATATGAACATGCTGGGGGCGCCTTTGGCCGTGAACAACAATAAACCAAAAAATATATCAAATCTAAACTTAATTAATCATTATCATCAATGATAGGAAAAGGACATACTTTTAAAACGCTAGTTCGGATGACAGATCCTTTAGCAGTCCTAACTTCTAAAGCCCGAACACATCCATCTTTACCAGGCATTATCATGTTTTCATGTTATCATATTTTAAAATTACCATGTCACCTGGTTTTAAGTTTGGTTGAATACTTTTCCATTTTGGTCTATTTTGTAAAAGAACTAAATAATATTTATGCCACCTTTTTTACAATATAATAATTGTTGCATTTGTTCACACTTTTTACAATGACAAAAACAATAAAAATATTTACAAATCTTAACACATCTGAGTATTTCTCTAACATAATTAACGTGTTGCTTTTAACACATAAAGAGATATTTCTGTTTCGGGAATTCTTCCATAGGCATTAGAATTAAATAAAAGCCATGAACGAATTCAGCATTCCCCATATACTTGGGTCTATGCCACCACAATAAATTAACCTTATGGCCTTACACCTCGGGACAGACAGTCTGCTGGGTTATCTGCAGTGTTGACATAGAACCGAAGAAATACAAACGAGGAAGTTAACTGAAGCCCTTTTTTTTAACTCTATTAGCAATATACATGTTTAATTTTACAGGCACTGTCTTGAGCCACGCAAGTACTATAATAGAGTCTGAATACAAATATGTATAAACATTATATTTTAGAAACAATTTAATTTTAACTTTGCTCGACTATAAAGCTATCAATAATGCGCCTTCAAGCTCAGGTCGAGGTATTGTCAGCGCTTTGTTTTTAAGATTAATGCGTGACTTACAACAAAATAAATTAATAATTACGCATTTATCAGGACATATCCCTATTAAATATAAACAACAACCATAGGCGATGTTAGAGGCATCAGAAAATCCTACTAGTTCAAAGCTATTACATACTATACCTTCAATATTCCTAGGAACAGCAATACATAGCATATTTATCAAATCTTTGGCAAAATCAACCAATGTTTTTTTAATATTTGGGAGCAAAAACTGATCCCACCTTATATTATGAAACCACACTTTTTGCATTAGAAGCTTTGCTAGGACCAATTAGATCTCACAAGACAGAGGTTAACCAATTTACTTATAAAACTTAGCATTTCCCTCTTAGTATATTTAAGTTCTAACTCTTTTACAAGACATTGTATTTCCAAACTATCAGTGTTCATATTATAAATTAACCCTAATGTTTTAACATATGAACAGTTTTTATCAAAATCCTTATGATCTAATTGATGTAAATTATAAGGAATGTCTTTTAGTAGACTAATATCATTTGAACACCATTTATGTAATAAGAAACTATCCATGTTTAATAATTTGCAAAGCTCATTCTTGGTCTGGTTTAGCTCATATAGATCTTCACTGCCTAATTGTATATCATCGACACAACTAGAATTACGCAAACAAAACGCAGCTAAAGGATACTGATCTTTAAATCTATGCGCTAGTTCAATCAAGCAGCGAGTGGCAAGGAAGGCTAAGCTTTTTAAGCCATATGTTACCGTTTGTAATTTAATCCACTGAATAGGACTGTCCAAGGATTCTCGCCATAGAATATTTTGTAAAACGTAGTTCTTTTCATCGAGAAATATTTTTCTATACATAGTTTTAATGTCACAAAGCAACACATACTTGTATGTTCTCAACAACGTGAATATGTCAAACAAATCACTTTGAACAACGGGTCCATTCAATAGAATATCATTTAATGCTAAATCATTTTTTGTTTTTGCGCTTCCATCAAACGGCCCGTACTGGTGTTGATTTACTGTTAGGATTAATAACCGGATGATGAGGCAAAAAGTGTCATTTACTTATATCTAGGTTCTGGTTTTTAGTATCCAAGTATTTTGCATGACCTTGCTGAATATAATCAGAAATAAACTTTTTATATTGTTGAAACAAGTTTATATCTTTTGCAACTCTTTTCTCTAAATTATGCAATCTACTCAAAGTCATGGGAAATGAATGTCCTAACCCAGTATTATGAAAATCAATTTTTAAAGGTAAAGCAACACTGAACCTATTATTTTCTAGTTTAACAGAATCCTGAAATATACACTCAGCTTGTTCATGTTCAGAAGTATCTTCCTTGAAACTCTTGGTGATAGATTCACATTCCCAAGATTTTAAAATAGTTGGTTCAAGCTGACTTTCTTTAGTAATGCATGTGTTACATACCTTGGAATAGTTATCTGGATTAGTTAACACACAAAGATTAGAACGGCTTGTCCCTCCCGAGTTAATAGGCAAAGTGCCCGCGACAACATATCCCAAACTTGTATTTGTCAGGTACGGTCCTGATGGAGTTACTAGCAGGGACTCACGTCGTAGCACCTGAAAAAATATGTCACACCCCAAAAGCAAAGACAGCTCACCACTTTTGTTGAAGTTTTTGTCAGCCAGTTCCACATAAGAAGGAAAAGCAAATTGTGAAATGTCAAACGACTGCTGTGGTAATGGACATGCAATACTTTTTACAACACAGCATGAAACTGCTACACTGTTATTATTTATGACAGAATAAACAGTGAAATTAGCCCTGCGTGATACATTTCTTTCACCTCCTTGACACACACCTATTATGAGCTGGTCAGTCTTACTAAATTCGCAATTAATGTTGTCAGCCAAGCTCTCAGTGACAAATGATACTTGACTCCCGGAGTCAAGTAGAGCCCTAGCGGTGATAAATGTGCCATCATTTTTTAATAAGCGCACCATCGCTGTAGGCAATAAGACGTCTGTATACGCTGTAGCGTTCGATAAGGCCACTCTGTCAACTCCAGTGTTTTTTGGATTATCCAGCAATGCCGTATTACTAGATGCATTACTTTGGATTTCATTGTGCAAAAGCGTATTATGCCTTTGTCCGCAAATCACACAGTTTATTTTTAGTAAGCATTTTCCGTTATGGTAATTAAGACATATCTGGCAAAGATTGTTGTTTTTAACAAAAGAGAATCTTTCCCTCTCGGAAGCTAATTTAAATTTTGTACACTCATAAAGTTTATGTGTTTGCTGACAATACTTACATAAAGGTCGCTTAGATGTGCTTATACCGCTCATTACCTTACTTGGTCTTTGGCAATGGGACGACTTATCATCGGCAGTATTTTCCATTGCGACAGCCCTCCGTTCCAGAAAATCTATAAACTCAGACAACTTAGGTATTTCCTTACTGAGCCGTTCTTGATGGAAACCTCTGTTCGTGTAGTTATCTATCTTTTTTGACAGTATATTAACAAGTAAGGTGACCCAGTGCTCCACCGGCTCCTTAAGATTCCTTAGCGCTGCAATATTTAAGTTAATGACTGAAACTAGAGACCTAAGACCTTGAGCAGTGCATTTCGTGACTGCAGGTAACTCTAAAATGTTATTAACGTGATGGTTGACTATTAGTAATTTATTGTTATATCTGTTATTTAACAGCTCTAATGCAACCGTATAATTTTCACCATTCAAAATTAAATTTTGTATTATATCTAGAGCTTCCCCAGCCAAGCACGAGCGCAAATAATGCAGCTTTTCACATGAACTTAGCCTACTGTCAGTATCAACAACTGATTTAAACATATTAATGAACGGCGGATAATCCACTACATTTTTGCCATCAAAGGTTGATAAATTTATAGCAGGTAACCTTTTGAATTCACCTTTAGGTGGATTATCATCTTTTTTTATAGTTTTTGAAGCAGTTGCTGTGTTGAAAGCAGTAACGGCAGTGAAATATTTATCTTCTACTTCACTGTAATCTTCTTTATCGGTAGGACACCGATATAATATTTTTTTATTTAGTGCTTCATACTCCCTAAACGTTTCTACTAATTTCTTACACTTTTCTTTAAGCAACTCTTCTTGTAAATCGGATAGATCATTTTGTGAAAATTTAAACAATCGAGTAATACTACCTTTGACGTAGCCCCTTTGGGCTAGAAGTTCTTGTAAATCGGCCATTGTACCGATCGTTTGTAAGAATGCAATAACAAATACACTTCGTAATTATACAACTAACTTATAAAATGTAGCTTATTCAAATCACCGGACAAAAACATTTATCAAAAGAAACAGCAATACAAAATGGCGTAGGTAGCTATTGATGAATTATTAGCGAAATCACCGCAGACGTCACGACGAGTTTCCGCAACAGCATATAACCGCAGACGTCACGACGCGTTGAGAAATCACGACGTCCCGCAACCAAGCCCGCAACGACGAATATTATGTTGCTGACTCTTTCTTTCCAGTAGGTACAAAATGAATAAAATACCTGGATAACCAATTTTTGGTTTTGATTCTAATTATTTTATGATTTCCCACTTGTTGTATGAAGGCCCCGCAAGCCAGCAGATGAAGACCTGATGTATTATACTGAAATGTCAGCAATCATCCAGGCCCTCCGCCAAGACCACAGGAAATTCTCCTCCACACGTTTTTGTTTACTTGCAGGAAAAACAACTTTTAGGTATCAGAACCAAATTTCTGTTCGTGGCGGAACATAAATAAAATTATTAGTGAAAAGAGAAGTTCACTTTATTAAACGATATGGTTTTACAATTTTTATAATATTTGCCATTTTGCGTTTTGGATCAAAGTCACAATTATTATTTTTCTTCCCTGTGACAACCAACAAAAAAGATCTCATCTAAAATATTACAAATAAAAACTAAACTTAAAATGTGGTAATAAATCTATGTTTGGATATGAACAGTATCCAGCGATCTTTTCGAGTAGTTGACCTAAAGATTACCGGTGTAAAAACTCTGACAGTAAGCTTTGAACAGAGTTATCGATGAATAATGCTCATGCCTTCTCTGTATGAGAAGAGGGCTTTACCCTACAGTGCAGTGGGTCAATAAAGTAAAATTATTAAAGTAATTATAATTATTGTATATTTTTATTGCAGGTTCTTATTCCAGGTTAGCTGAGTCTGGCGAGGATTTATTATTACCTAGAGCTGCTAGAAGAATGTTGCTAGCAGAAGGTAAACATAGTGATTGCCGCTTCACCCAGGCTATCACCAGTTATGCGATCTTTACGTTTAGTGATGTCGCATCTATACATGATATTGGTTAGTACCTATGTAACTATATTATGCCTTTTGCCCGGTACATTACTGGCAATTTTCTTTTGTGACTCTGCCATTTGGTAAATTCTATCCTATTCTTCTAGCATTATTGATAGGTGAAATTGCATCCCTTGTTTTAAAAGATCCACACGCCTATTCTGTAAACACTCACTCACACGGTGAATTTAGGTGTAGTTATTCTCACGAATTTTACAGAATAGTACTACAGCTTATTGAATGCATAGGAAAGTGAAAAAGAAAATTAATTAATTATTTTGCTGATGTGAACAAAATAAAACATTTCAAGTGGCATTTAATTTTGAACCGACTCCGACAATTCGACTCTACGTTTTTTTTTGTATAAATATTTTTGTTATGCAATTTTCCCAGCAATTTTAAATCGATTTTGATTTGTTTTATTGGTATGTATGCCTCATTAGTGGTTCCGTATACATTTTTTGAAAATACTCCTCTTTTACGGGTGGAAAATGCGGATTACTTAATTTTATTGATTTTCACCCACTTCATGATATATCAACGTGGCAATGGGCAGGCCACATCGCTCGAAGAACCGATAACCGATGAAGAAGATAGTCCTCGAGTGGCGACCACGAGCCGGAAGACGCAGCGTTGGTAGGTCTCCCACCAGATGGCCGACCAGAGGCCTTTTTTCAACAGTGGACATCTTGCGACTGATGGTGATGACGATGATGATAATGACGCAATATCTCTGGCAATTGTGGATTGATTTGAAAATCATTTTTTTAGTGCTGCCGTTTCTTAATAGATTTTTAATGATTTTATTTTCAGAAAATTTCCTGGTTAAAAAAACTGATTGCTGTACAGAAAAGGGCAGATATGATTATGAGTGTACCCCAAATTTTGTACCCGAAAACGACCCCTTGTATAGACTGGCTGGCATCGATTGTTTAAACTTAACCAGGCCAATTACACACCAAAGTGTAGGATGTACTAACGATCCAATACCATCTCCGGTAAGTATCACAGAGACCTCGCCTAATAAAAAAAAAAACACGTAAAGAGTTACTGTCAAACTATTTGCAGAATATTTTTTTTTTTTATTTATTTTTTTTTCATTATATTTCTTATTTTTAGATTGAAAAGGGCACACCGGTTTTCGACCTGTCTCAACTTTACAATTTTAAACAAAGAGGCGAAGCGGCAGTACGGGCCTACGAAGGAGGATTGATAAAAATGGAAGAAGAAAATGGAAAACTTTGGCCTCCGGGTGGCCCAGATTTATGCCCTCTTAATACACCAGATGAAACCAGATGTTTTTCTAACCGTACGTTTTATAATATATTAATCTCAGACGGATCGGTAGATAATAATAATAATATAGATATAATGATTTACGTACCTTCCAAAACATATTAGGTAGGTAGACCTCCTTGTAAAAGAGTTCGTCTTACTAATCTCTTCGAACGAAGCACTTCGTATAATTATGATCGAACTTCACATACAAGTAAGTTCGTTTAATCATCAATTATACTCGTGCTTCGTTCTCGAGATTAGTAATCTGAAATAAGAAATCTATTACTTATTTACACATGTAGTATCACCCAGTATTCACCACATAGCACTGAGTTTTTCGTTTAATCTTGTTGCCCAAAGTGACAAGTGACATTAACGGATCTATCAAACTGACAGACAAGTGACGTGAATCGTTGTTTACAATGGCGGAGTTCAAAAAGTACGTTGATAAATCATTATTTGTGACATTATTTCCCATGAAATGATGCAATTTTAGTGTAAGACCTGCGAAACGTTCTTTACTATAAAAACTATTCACTTTTTACATCCATATTTATTGCGAGGTTTCAAAAATATTGCAAATGCCTGAAGACATGCTTTAGGTACACACTGCTACACATCAATCTGTACATTTCCAGTATAAACTGACCTCGCATTGTACGGTAATCGGAAATGTATAGCTTGATCTGTAGCCGTGTGTACCCAAGAGTAGGTATAAAAATTAGAATCTCAACTTCTCTAAACATCTTATTATTTTTTTTACAAATCCTGCCATGATTCTTTTCGACTTGGTACTTAAAGGAGATATTACTTAAAGGAGAGATTAATCTTAAAGGAGACTGGTCAAGTACGCAGTAGTGCACAAGTGTGTTTGCGCAACACAAGTGCCTGTCTCTTTCCTCATTCTTACACTTCTCGTTACTCCGGACTGCTACTGAGTTCTATTTGATAGACCCAACAACAATGCCCCGCCTGGGAATATAATGTAAGACCCAACGCTCTGTAGTTGCTCTGGCGATAAAGTGACCAACGGGGCGGGTTTAAACGTCACTTACTTATTATTTAATTATTTGCTGTTTTCAGATGCTAACGGTTTAGTGATAAGCACCTTGTTTTTGACATGGTTCATGAGGCTGCACAACTATTTCGCCACCCAGCTGGCTATTGTAAACCCGTGCTGGGACGATGATACTCTTTTCTACACAGCCAAAGAAATCAACATAGCTTATGCTATGCAAATGTATTTATACGAATGGCTTGCCTCGTTGGAAGGTACTTGAAAAACTTATTAAACTGAACGAAATAAAAAAAAAACAGTTAAATAGACGGTAAAACTTATTCCATATTTGCAGGCTTCGAAAATTTAGTGAAATCTGGAGTTATTTCGCAACACTTTGGATTTCGTGATATATACGACCCTTCCACGTACCCAGTTATGACTTTGGAGTATACTTACAGCCTTCGATGGTTTCATACAGCTCAAGAGGCTACCGCAAAGTAAGATGGTTCAGTATTTTCTGTTCTTTGTTTGTCTTTTTTATTGCATCGCATTTGTTTTTGCGCACACACTTGTGCACTATAATATCTTCTGCTAACTTGGTTGGGCACATTGCTCGCAAAACAGATGGCCTATGGGGCCGAAAAGTTCTAGAGTGGCGACCGCGAACCGGAAGACGTTGCGTTGGAAGGCCTCCCACTAGGTGGACCGATGACCTGGTAAAGCTTGCGGGGATCCGCTGGATGCGAGTCGCCCGGGACCAGTCAATATGCCGCCACTTGGGGAAGACCTATGTCCAGCAGTGGACGTCTTTCGGCTGAAATGATGATGATGATGATGAACTTGGTTAGTCTTCATTGAGTTTGGCACCGCGACCAAAATTCGATCTAGAGAATGCGTCATAAAAAACAGTTTCCTGTTTAACGTTGAACCTTGTTCACCATACCGAACAATTATGATGGTTAGTGGTGCTTATAATGATCTCATAGTGAGCTCATGACTTAGATGGCATCACTGTGAGCCTCATAGTGATGCCAACTAAGTGATATTATACGATAGTTTTAAGTTGAAAAGAAAATAGTATTTTAACTAGTCCTTTAATGATTTTAAACTCATACTTGCTAATTAACCTGGGTTAGTTTAAGAATTTTAAAACAACATTGACGTGTGCTGCCGGCCGTTAATAGCACAACTCCATTTCTACCCGTGGGTGCTATAGAAGACGACAGAGGAATATTTACCATAGGATTTGCAGCAGCGTCCTTCTGAGTACCCTAACACCTAATGCAATCATCAACATGTATCGGCCAAGCATGGCGAATACGGCAGAACCCCGCCTTGGGGAAGACCTATGCCCAGCAGTTGACATGATTGTTCGTGGCGAAACATAAATAAAATGATTAGTGACAAGAGAAGTTCAGTTTATTAAACGATATGGTTTTACAATTTTTATAATATTTGCCATTTGGCGTTTTGGATCAAAGTCACAATTATTATTTCTCTTCTCTGTGACGAACAAACAAAAAAGATCTTATATAAAATATTACGAATAAAAACTAAACTTAAAAATGTGGTAATAAATCTATGTTTGGATATAAACATGCTGGGGGCGCCTCAGGCCGTGAACAACAATAAACCAGAAAATAATCATTCTAATCAATGATAGGAAAAGGATATACTTTTAAAACGCTAGTTCGGATGACAGATCCCTTAACAGTTCTAACTTCTAAATCCCGAACACATCCATCTTTACCAGGTATTGTATAATATTTTAAAATGACCATGCCACCTGGTTTCAAATTTGGTTGGAGACTTTTCCATTTGTAGCCTATTTTGTTAAAGAACTAAATAATATTTATGCAATAATAATAATAATAATTGTTGCATTTGTTTACACTTTATACAATGACAAAAACAATAAAAATATTTACAAATCTTAACACATCTGAGTATTTCGCTAACATAATTAACGTGTTGCCTTTAACACATATTTCTGTTTCGGGAATTCTTCCATAGGCATTAGAATTAAATAAAAGCCATGAACGAATTCAGCATTCCCCATATACTTGGGTCCATGCCACCACAATAAATTAACCTTATGGCCTTACACCTCGGGACAGACAGTCTGCTGGGTTATCTGCAGTGTTGACATAGAACCGAAGAAATACAAACGAGGAAGTTAACTGAAGCCCTTTTTTTTAACTCTATTAGCAATATACATGTTTAATTTTACAGGCACTGTCTTGAGCCACGCAAGTACTATAATAGAGTCTGAATACAAATATGTATAAACATTATATTTTAGAAACAATTTAATTTTAACTTTGCTCGACTATAAAGCTATCAATAATGCGCCTTCAAGCTCAGGTCGAGGTATTGTCAGCGCTTTGTTTTTAAGATTAATGCGTGACTTAGAACAAAATAAATTAATAATTACACATTTATCAGGACATATCCTTATTAAATATAAACAACAACCATAGGCGATGTTAGAGGCATCAGAAAATCCTACTAGTTCAAAGCTATTACATACTATACCTTCAATATTCCTAGGAACAGCAATACATAGCATATTTATCAAATCTTTGGCAAAATCAACCAATGTTTTTTTAATATTTGGGAGCAAAAACTGATCCCACCTTATATTATGAAACCACACTTTTTGCATTAGAAGCTTTGCTAGGACCAATATAGATCTCACAAGACAGAGGTTAACCAATTTACTTATAAAACTTAGCATTTCCCTCTTAGTATATTTAAGTTCTAACTCTTTTACAAGACATTGTATTTCCAAACTATCAGTGTTCATATTATAAATTAACCCTAATGTTTTAACATATGAACAGTTTTTATCAAAATCCTTATGATCTAATTGATGTAAATTATAAGGAATGTCTTTTAGTAGACTAATATCATTTGAACACCATTTATGTAATAAGAAACTATCCATGTTTAATAATTTGCAAAGCTCATTCTTGGTCTGGTTTAGCTCATATAGATCTTCACTGCCTAATTGTATATCATCGACACAACTAGAATTACGCAAACAAAACGCAGCTAAAGGATACTGATCTTTAAATCTATGCGCTAGTTCAATCAAGCAGCGAGTGGCAAGGAAGGCTAAGCTTTTTAAGCCATATGTTACCGTTTGTAATTTAATCCACTGAATAGGACTGTCCAAGGATTCTCGCCATAGAATATTTTGTAAAACGTAGTTCTTTTCATCGAGAAATATTTTTCTATACATAGTTTTAATGTCACAAAGCAACACATACTTGTATGTTCTCAACAACGTGAATATGTCAAACAAATCACTTTGAACAACGGGTCCATTCAATAGAATATCATTTAATGCTAAATCATTTTTTGTTTTTGCGCTTCCATCAAACGGCCCGTACTGGTGTTGATTTACTGTTAGGATTAATAACCGGATGATGAGGCAAAAAGTGTCATTTACTTATATCTAGGTTCTGGTTTTTAGTATCCAAGTATTTTGCATGACCTTGCTGAATATAATCAGAAATAAACTTTTTATATTGTTGAAACAAGTTTATATCTTTTGCAACTCTTTTCTCTAAATTATGCAATCTACTCAAAGTCATGGGAAATGAATGTCCTAACCCAGTATTATGAAAATCAATTTTTAAAGGTAAAGCAACACTGAACCTATTATTTTCTAGTTTAACAGAATCCTGAAATATACACTCAGCTTGTTCATGTTCAGAAGTATCTTCCTTGAAACTCTTGGTGATAGATTCACATTCCCAAGATTTTAAAATAGTTGGTTCAAGCTGACTTTCTTTAGTAATGCATGTGTTACATACCTTGGAATAGTTATCTGGATTAGTTAACACACAAAGATTAGAACGGCTTGTCCCTCCCGAGTTAATAGGCAAAGTGCCCGCGACAACATATCCCAAACTTGTATTTGTCAGGTACGATCCTGATGGAGTTACTAGCAGGGACTCACGTCGTAGCACCTGAAAAAATATGTCACACCCCAATAGCAAAGACAGCTCACCAGTTTTGTTGAAGCTTTTGTCAGCCAGTTCCACATAAGAAGGAAAAGCAAATTGCGAAATGTCAAACGACTGCTGTGGTAATGGACAAGCAATACTTTTTACAACACAGCATGAAACTGCTACACTGTTATTATTTATGACAGAATAAACAGTGAAATTAGCCCTGCGTGATACATTTCTTTCACCTCCTTGGCACACACCTATTATGAGCTGGTCAGTCTTACTAAATTCGCAATTAATGTTGTCAGCCAAGCTCTCAGTGACAAATGATACTTGACTCCCGGAGTCAAGTAGAGCCCTAGCGGTGATAAATATGCCCTCATTTTTTACTAAGCGCACCATAGCAGTAGGCAATAAGACGTCTGTATACGCTGTAGCGTTCGATAAGGCCACTCTGTCAACTCCAGTGTTTTTTGGATTATCCAGCAATGCTGTATTACTAGATGCATTACTTTGGAATTCATTGTGCAAAAGCGTATTATGCCTTTGTCCGCAAATGACACAGTTTATTTTTAGTAAGCATTTTCCGTTGTGGTAATTAAGACATATCTGACAAAGATTGTTGTCCTTAACAAAAGAGAATCTTTCCCTCTCGGAAGCTAATTTAAATTTTGTACACTCATAAAGTTTATGTGTTTGCTGACAATACTTACATAAAGGTCGCTTAGATGTGCTTATACCGCTCATTACCTTACTTGGTCTTTGGCAATGGGACGACTTATCATTGGCAGTATTTTCCATTGCGACAGCCCTCCGTTCCAGAAAATCTATAAACTCAGACAACTTAGGTATTTCCTTACTGAGCCGTTCTTGATGGAAACCTCTGTTCGTGTAGTTATCTATCTTTATTGACAGTATATTAACAAGTAAGGTGTCCCAGTGCTCCACCGGCTCCTTAAGATTCCTTAGCGCTGCAATATTTAAGTTAATGACTGAAACTAGAGACCTAAGACCTTGAGCAGTGCATTTCGTGACTGAAAGTAACTCTAGAATGTTATTAACGTGATGGTTGACTATTAGTAATTTATTATTATATCTGTTATTTAGCTCTAATGCAACCGTATAATTTTCACTATTCAAAATTAAATTTTGTATTATATCTAGAGCTTCCCCAGCCAAGCATGAGCGCAAATAATGCAGCTTTTCACATGAACTTAGCCTACTGTCAGTATCAACAACTGATTTAAACATATTAATGAACGGCGGATAATCCACTACATTTTTACCATCAAAAGTCGATAAATTTATAGCAGGTAACCTTTTGAATTCACCTTTAGATGGATTATCATCTTTTTTTATAGTTTTTGAAGCAGTTGCTGTGTTGAAAGCAGTAACAGCATTGAAATATTTATCTTCTACTTCACTGTAATCTTCTTTATCGTTAGGACAACGATATAATATTTTTTTATTTAGATCTTCATATTCCCTAAACGTTTCTGCTAATTTCTTACACTTTTCTTTGAGCAACTCTTCTTGTAAATCGGATAAATCATTTTGTGAAAATTTAAACAATCGAGTAATACTACCTTTGACGTAGCCCCTTTGGGCTAGAAGCTCTTGTAAATCGGCCATTGTACCGATTGTTTGCAATAATGCAATAATAAATACACTTCGTAATTATATAACTAACTTATAAATGTAGCTTATTCAAATCACCGGGCAAAAACATTTATCAAAAGAAACAGCATTACAAAATGGCGTAGGTTGCTATGATGAATTATTAGAGAAATCACCGCAGACGTCTCGACGAGTTTCCGCAACAGCATATCACCGCAGACGTTACGACGCGTTGACAAATCACGACGTCCCGCAACCAAGCCCGCCCGCAACGAATATTATGTTGCTGACTATTTCTTTCTAGTAGGTACAAAATGAATAAAATACCTCGATAACCAATTTTTGGTTATGATTCTAATTATTTTATGATTTCCCACTAGTTGCATGAAGGCCCCGCAAGCCAGCAGATGAAGACCTGATGTATTATACTGAAATGTCAGCAATCATTCAGGCCCTCCGCCAAGACCGCAGGAAATTCTCCTCCACACGTTTTTATTTACTTACAGGAAAAACAACTTTTAGGTATCGGAACCAAATTTATATTCGTGGCGAAACATAAATAAAATGATTAGTGACAAGAGAAGTTCACTTTATTAAACGATATGGTTTTACAATTTTTATAATATTTGCCATTTGGCGTTTTGGATCAAAGTCACAATTATTATTTCTCTTCTCTGTGACGAACAAACAAAAAAGATCTTATATAAAATATTACGAATAAAAACTAAACTTAAAAATGTGGTAATAAATCTATGTTTGGATATAAACAACATTTTGTATATTTATTCAATTCTGTGTGACATTATACTGTAAAAAATATTGAATTTTAGATTGTACGACGAAGAGGGCTACTACCTTAGTGACTTCCCCCTATTCAACCTGACAACTAGATCTGGATTCTTGGTCAAGGACAAACGTATGGAGTATTTTACTCAAGGTCACTTCAGACAACCGTGCGGTAAAATGGATGACCAGACCATAGACTATGATGTAAGATCATTTACTTACTTTACAATTCGTCTTCGGAACTTATTCAAGATTATTCTTCAATTAACCTATTTTAATGAAAAAAAAACGCATATGAGTAAAAGCCCTTTAAATTGTGTTGAATCCCAATCCAAACTTCATAGGTTAAGTACAGACGCCAATAAGCCATACCAAACTGTCAAATTTTCCCATTTGAATATGAACCTTATGGTTTTGTAATAAAGTGACAAATCTATCAAAAAAAATTGACAAATTGTTGTAGCTTGATGAACTGTTCTGTACGTAAGTAAGGTTAAGACAACAAAAAACTATCAACAAAATCAACGAGAAAAAAGTAACTTAAAAGTGTAAAGTTCAAATTAAAAATGCTGTTGAATTAAATAATTAACATAACATTACCAATTTCTAGGTGGCAGCTAATGGTATGCCAGGTCGTCAAAAAGCCTCAGACATTGCTACCAGTGATCTACACAAAGGTCGTCTCTTTGGCATGAGACCTTACATCGATTACGTTTATCACTGCACTGGACATAAAATAACCCGCTTCGATGATTTGTCTCAACATGTGGATAAATGTGTAAGGTTTTTCTGACCACTCTCTTAATTACATAACTTTAGAAGTGTAGATGAGTATACATTTGAGCATTTACTTCTAACAGAACTTCGAGCCGCTCTTATCACACCGTTTCACGAAGAGAACATTGAGCATGATACTCGAGACTTTGTTGCAATGCAACTTAATTTTACAAATCAACTAGCGAATTTGT
Organism: Charanyca ferruginea; assembly: GCA_947361185.1. Classification (NCBI taxonomy): domain Eukaryota; kingdom Metazoa; phylum Arthropoda; class Insecta; order Lepidoptera; family Noctuidae; genus Charanyca; species Charanyca ferruginea. The sequence continues at coordinate 27,092,180 of OX376061.1, read as the reverse complement.
GTAAAATTTCATCGAACACATGTGATCTGCAGACCCGACAGTTCGACAAATAGTAAATAAAATATAGAAAGTAATGTTACAAGTAAATGTTCACTCTCCTTGACCTTTACGTCAAGAATTTGCATGAATTTTTGTTTGTATTGTATCAATTCGATACCTCCTAAGTATAATGAGTCAACTGACATTATAGTTATTTTATAGGAGAGTGATTTGAAGGCAAATCATTTATATTTTAATGAAATCAAATTAATTCGAATTAAAGTAAATGTTTTTTTAATAAAAATTGTAAGCTCTTCCATTGGTATAAAATGATTTTGCTGATTTTTGTTTTTAAATGACATTATGTACATGACTGGGTATACGCCGGCGGGACTCAATAGTGAAATGGTTTAACTACCAGTTATATTCATGTACGTTGTCCATCAAAATCCATCGTTTACACCAAAAGTACATGAAATATGATTGTCATTTTATGAATATAATAACTTTTGTTTGTTTTCGGGATTTTCTGTCTCACTTAATAATAAAATGTTGAAATTATATCACTTGACTCATTATACTAGGAAAGTACTTAGCAATGTTAACATTTGAAACCTCAACGTATACTGGACCAATGTAATTTACCGAGGTTTTTCATTAGTATTTTTTTTTTTAATACCTTACGATATGGGATTAATAAAAGCTGGGAAAAAGAACAAGAATCATAAACCAAAAACAACTCATTTTGAAGAATCACAATGTATTTTTCGCCATAATTAAGTAGGAATATCTTTTTAACATAATAGCTTTACTTAAAGCTACAACGTAAACAAATCACTATTAAAAAAATATCAATGTTCCATCATTGAAGTTTTATAAAAAACAACAAACAATCAATCAAAATAAAAACTAAAACAGGTACTTCTGTAGTAGGTCAATAAAAATAATAAGAACTAAAAATGGTAACATAAGTTAAACAATATTAAAAAGTATAGAAATTATCATCGTAACAGTCTAGGCATTTCTAATGCTCAAAAAATAGATATAAGGTTTAACAAATCAGAAATCAGTCAGAATCGCTGTCGTTAGACTCATTAGAATTATGTAGTTGAAATCTAAATGAAATTCCTATTTTTCGTTATAGGTAATTAAATACGAATTTCATTTTAACATAGTAGTCTTACTAAAAGCTACAAGTAAAAACAAATCAACATTTAACAAATTATCAATGTTCCATCATCAAAGTTTCATAAAAAAACAATAAACAATCAATCAAAATAAAAAACTAAAACAGGTACTTCTCTAGTACGTCAATAAAAATAATAGAAATGAATAACACAACAGTCTAGGCATTTCTAATGCTCAAAAAATATAAGGTTTAACAAATTAGAGATCAGTCAGAATCACTGTCGTTAGCTGCATTAGAGTTCGTTGAAATCAAATTATTGAAAAATAAATGATACTCTTTAGGAATTACCAGTGTCTTACAAAGATCCATCAAGTCTTTGTGCTTATTTAGATCAATAGGAATGGGTGTCTGATAAGCTAAAGAAATATTATCTATATCAATATTTAACTCTTTTCGATTTCGTGTAGCTTTAGGTTTCTTTACACAATTTATCCACTTGTAAGCATTATCTTGGTAACTCCGAACTCGTTTTATAAAAAAGCCTAAATGGATGTTCCGCTTTAACTAGTACTTTCGTTACTTTATTCCAAGGCATTTTTGATCCATCGTTGGTAGTTGTCCAGTTGTTTATAAGTTTTAGCTTTGATTTAAAGTCTTTAATTAAATCCTGAGACACTTCAGTAACTTTGTATGGCTTTTCATCGGATTTGGCAAATCTAAAAGCTGTATACATTGATCAGGCGTATAAAGCATCTTATCTTTCGTCTGTCTTTCAATTAAAGCGTGCATACTGTCGCCTTCTTTTTGAGTGTAACCCACTACTAGAAAGCGATGACTAATATCTGCATTATTATTATTATCTGCATATCTGTAACTAAAATTAATTTAACATGTACAACTATATCAGACACATACAACTACGATATATATACGAATAATAGAAACTTTACGAAACAGAATTATTACCTAAAATTGCGTGCGCACGCCATTCATCGTATACTGAGCCGCAATGAACTTGTATCGATGCGTCCCCCCTCACGCCCCGCGTACACTGGTACGATGTTATTTAGATCAGTTCACAATGTACGATGTTAACTGATGTTGAAATTGATTTAGTATACGTGAAATTATCTCGGTAATTATTGTTCTTTTTTATTTTTTTTTAACACAAACGTTAAGATCTCGATTTATCATGTACGTTTATATAAAAATACCTAAATTTGTTAGTTGACTCAGTATACTTAGGAGGTATCGAATTGTTAGAACGTTACATTACATCGAAATGCTCGACATACTGCTGAGATGTTTAAATCAACCTTGGTGGTTTTCGATAAAATGGAGATCAACTCACAGGTTGACACAGGTACTGAATATTTCGGGAAGTATCTGACCTAATGTCAACTGTCACTAAATAACTAACATATAAATGTACATTTGTTGTACTTTCAAGAACGCAATTGTCGTATAAGAAAGGCGTGCATTTTACGTGTATTTTTTCAGAAAATCCAAGAATTGAAGAAAGTATATGCCCATGTACGTGATATCGACCTTTTGGCTGGTCTGTGGGTTGAGAAAAATATAAAAGGTGGCTGGATACCTCGTACTTTCGCGTGCTTGATAAATGATAATCTATTAAAAATGATTAAAGGAGACAGACATTGGTATGAGAGAAAACATAGGCCGTCAGCGTTTACGAAAAGTAAGTGATTGTTTTATTACTAACATTTGTGTTTGCCTTGTGTCTGGTTGTTGTTTATTTATATACGTATGAATCTCTGAAACTACTGCTCCCATTTCAAACAATCTTTCATCCATAAAAAGCTACGTTATCCTTTAGGCTGTATTACATTATCTGAAAACTTGAGACCCGTAAGAATAATCACGCCTAGAAAGTCGCGGGCTGGTCCTAGAGAGAGAGAGTAGTTCCTAGAGTTTAGAGGTTTTTTATAATTCTATAACCACACATTCAGAATAGAATCAGAATCAGTTCACAAAATCACAAGGAACAAAAATACGATATTATATATGATAAAAGAAGCATTGCTGAGCTTAGCTCCGCCCAAACGAGCTTACCCAAAATCTCATAATATTAAAATGAAAGCTTCAAACTCATTTTATTATTCCGGATACATTACCTTACTATCCAGCAATGCACATCTTAAACTTACGCTTAGCAAAGTTTTAAAATTGAATTACCGTTAAATTTCCAACATCATTACAATTACAAAACATAATTATAATAGAAATAGGGACCATCTAGTTCAACCAGGTTTCAGTCTAAAGTAGATTCGTCTTTCATGGTACCCCTGTTTAAAGTGTTACAATAAAATACCTCCCCACATTGTTCAACTAAATGAGACAAAATTTAAGTCTTGTATTAAACGCACACTATGCAGCCGAGCATATTATAAATTGAGTGATTTCATCACTGATAAAAATGCCTGGCTGGATGCTGGTCTAGCTCCACAGCCTTAAGGGTTCATAGATTAATTGATCAGCATTTTTAACTATTTTTGGAGCTGCTGAATATGTAAAAAAATATGTGTAAAAATTATATAATACTAACACATTGTGTTTATACAATATAAACTCAGTGTGTTAGTATTATATAATTTTTCGTAACACATACGTGTGAGCACTATGTTCTTTAAAACTACCATTTAAGAGGTATACCTCTCATTGACTTGAATATGCCCTGGCGGTTGGGAGAGTCATGCTCACTTAAATGTCTCGCTGACGGTGTCGCATGTGTTGGATCATTCGGTTTCCTTCAAAATGGTTGAGCTAAATGGTGCCCATCCATGCGTTATGTTCGTGAACGGACGCCGTTGGTTGGGACTGGTCATCTCATAGCTGCCTCGGTTATTTTAATATTATTATTCACATTTATTCATTTTATACACATATTCTATTACATTTTTAAATATTAGTAAAAAATAAATAAAAACATTTAAAAATATAAAAAATAGTAGCCCACCGGTATCAGGAACAGGATCCAAGCTACTGGTGGTCAGGGCTCCTGAGAGAGTAATCTCCTAACAATACGCGCCGTGTCCAGGAGTACCGCTTTCTGAATCAAGGCCTTGATCCAGCTGCCCAACGAGAGCCTCCTCAGATGTTAGTCAAGGCTCTTGGAAATTAATCCATTGGCCGTAACGACTATCGGCACAATGATTGCTGTATTCATATCCCACATGTCGACAACCTCGCGAGCCAAGTCTAGATACTTTATTTGTTTATCTTTCTCAGTTTTCACGAGGTTCTCGTCATGCGGAACCGCTATATCGACAATCATTGCGCTCTAATCGAACTATCACCACTATGTCAGGCTTATTGGCAACAATAGTCCTGACAGTAATGGTAGATCGATCCCAATACAACGTGATATTGCCATTTTCGAGAACTGGGTCGGGCACATACCTGTAGTACGGTACCTCCGACTCCACAAGCCTGTATTTTAGAGCAAGTTGCTGGCGGATAATCCTAGCTACAAGGTTGTGTCTATGCAAGTAGTCTCCGTTCGCCAGACGAGAGCACCCAGAGATAATGTGACGGATTGATTCTCCTGGTCGGTGGCATGCCCGACCAATGTCAACCGTGCCGTCCTATATAATATACCTCCGGTAGTTGTTCGTCATCATAACTTCGTCCATAATCGCACAGACAAAACCTTCGGTTTCCCCAAAGAGGTCACCGACACGCAGCCAGGATACGGACGCCAAAAAGTCTACATCAGGCCCATGTTGGGCCCGGTAGAAGCGCCCGTGAAGCTCCTTACTCTGCCATACCTCCCTGCGGTCATTAGAATCTAGTACTACAGGTTTGCGCCAGTTCTCGTTCACTAAGGAGAGCGGGGTGAGGCCCTTGTCCATTAAGACTACATCTCGGTGCATCCCCACGTCGGCGTTAAGGAAATACTCCCTGAGACTGCATACCTCACGGATGTGCAGGGACTTAGCATTAAGAAAGCCTCGAACTCCGCACTTCCGAGGAATATACAGTCTCTTTACCGATGACCGTGGGTGATGCATCTGGTTTGCAGTCAGCAATGTCCGTACCCTCCTATCCAGAGCGTCAAGTTCAGTCTGAGTCCACTTGAGTATGCCGAAAGAGTACATCAAAACCGGCATGACCCATGCATTGAAGGCGCGCACCTTGTTTCCGCCTGATAAAAGACTATTTAACACTTTATTCAGGCGCCCAAGGAAGCGCTCCCTCAACGATTGTTTCATGTCGGCAGCATTGATGCCTAACGCTTCCGACATACATAAGAACTTGTAGGTTTCGATAGAGGAAAGGGACCTAAGGTGTATGGAATCCGTGAGTTGAATTCCCACGGATTCCAAAATCTCCCCTCGTTTCACATGCATGACTGCACATTTGTCCACACCAAATTGCATCCTGATGGCGCTACTGAAAGTTTCTGTTACTTTCAGTAGCTCCGTCAGTCGCAAATTGTTGGGGGCTATAGGGGGCTATAGTATATGTGTTTACATATGCTATATTGACATTTTTTTTATGCATGAAATCATTTTTCTCAATTGCTGTTTATATTTTGTAATACTTGTGTTTATAGATTCTTGGAATCTTTTATAATAAAATAGGAACTAAAGGTACTTACATTATTTTCCATCGAGCATAAAGACTGTGTGTCTGCTAATTAAATATATTATAGTTTCTTTTTATAAATCTGGAAAATAAATAATGTTTTGTTGTGACATGTTTGTTAATGACAGTGTTGTCAACCTTGACAATTGTCAGTAATTCTTTTTAATTCGTTTTTGTGTGTATTGCTGTATTTTATACTAAACAGCTGGACACCCGCTAATGTATCTGGTGTTCTTAAAAATCCTTTACGCACTAATCGAATAAAAATAACTGGCAGACTACAATAATTGAGTCTGGCCGGTACTATAATACCCCGCTATATGACGATTCGAGCGTTCCAGAAATAAAATTCATACTTGGGAAATAATATGAATTTCGGAAGAGCCGACAGTAAAGAAACCTGTCAAATGGGTCAGTCTAGATCTCGCTATCGCTTAAGTAACACGCTGATTTACTTAAAGTCTACCGGTCCACAACCAAAAGTCGGTAACAGTCCTGAGTCGTGCCATCGAGCTGTCGCGTGCCTGCTGCTCCCAGGGCGGGTCTTACTGTTAAAATACCCCGGGGACCTTCGTCCCAAAGCTAGGAGCCGACCGCGGCAGTCTTATCTTCGGCCGATCCTGTTTCCCGGCTAGGAAAACCCAGGAGCCCAGGAGCCTGGAAAGCTCTGCCACTACTTAGTGCGTCTAGGTTAGTGTTTTTTATATCTCTGTTTTTAAACTCATCGCGTTCTTGTGAGAGCTATTAAATTTTAACGTACAAGTCTCCTTAGCCTTTTATTTCATAAAAGCAGTAGAACTGTTACAGTGCAAAGAGTTTCAGATCATCCATGTAAAGGAGGAGAGATGTAACCTGACCTCCTCTTCTCAACCGATAGCCTAGACCTGAACCCTCCAGCAACGTGCTTAGAGGGTTCAAAGCCAAACAAAACCACAGTGGACTCAGACTATCGCCCTGAAATATACCTCGCTCGATCCTTATCGGTTCGCTATTTTCCCGGATTTGCCGACATCCTGGATAGCGAAGATAGCGAAGGACCGTCCTCCATTGCCCCATACACGATATCAGGAAGGTGCGTAGAGTTGTGTCAATTTTATACAACTCCAAGGACTCCAACACCCTCATGAACCATGTATGTGGCACAGAGTCATAGGCCTTCTTATAGTCTATCCAACATGTCGACAGATCCCTTCGGGAACGACGAACTTGCTGGTTAATGGCCATATCAATGAGGAGTAGCTCCTTAGTACCACGAGACCCGTTCCTGCATCCATTTTGAGAGGCAGGCATGATAGAATTTTTGTCACACAACCGTTGGTAAACAAGTGATCGGCCTATAATTTTTGGGTTCCGCAGTACTACCTGATTTATGGAGCAGGTGGGTTATTCCAGTTGTTAGGAATTGGGGCAACGATCCTGACTCTAAGGCTGACTGGAACTGGGACGCCAAGCGAACGTGCGATCTCTGGAACCATTTAATCCAGAAAATGTGCAACCCGTCCGGTCCTGGAGATTTCCAATTAGGCAGTTCATCCGTTATGAACTGCAGGAGCTACGTCTATGGGGCCGATGGTTATATTATTATTACCTATTATTAATTGTTTTTTTTTTTTTTTTTTTTTTTCTTTTTTTATTTAGGGACATTTGTAATCGCAGTGCGTATGTCAGTCCCATCGTACCTAAATACACATTGGTCATATCTGGGCCATGAACCTAAACAGACTCTTCGCATCATCGCCATTTGGTTGGGACAGGATTTTATGGAATGTGCCTACTTCAAGTCTGTTCAACCTCAAGACCCTAAACAGATCATTTCTCCCAGACTCATATCGAACACAGTCCATCAATAAGTGGTGTAAGTCTTCAACAACTCCACACTCCACACAGTTAGGCGAGTTCGTTTTCCTCATCATGAACGCAAACTTATTGCATGGAATGTGTCCAGATCTGAGTCTATGAGCCGCTACAACTAATTTTCTACTTAAATTACTATTTATGAACCAGGGTACACGAAAAGGCTGACCCTGCATGGTTTTATACCAGATCCCTTTGTCTACTGACCGCTTGTCAAAATATTCCTTCCAATCATCAAAACACTTCTTCTTAAATTTAGGTAAAACTTCTGAATAATCCAAAATTATGTTAGTTCTTTTTCCATTTTTAGCTGCATATTTTGCCAGCATGTCAGCCTTTTCATTACCCTGTATACCAATATGCGACGGAACCCATTGCAATCTCAATGTAACACCTTTATTCATTAACTCATCTATCTTAGATAGAATAACATAAGCTAGCGATACACCTCTGTGGCCAGAGGCGCATCGAGCCAAATGTTGTAAGGAACTTTTGCTGTCTGTACAAATAACAATATTTTTATGCTGACTAGTGCTACAAAACGTAAGTGCTTCAGAGAGTGCAATAAGCTCCAACGTCATTATGGACGCATTATTATCTATTTTAAAGCAATTACTTTGACAATTTGTTGGTTCACTAGGCACATAAAAGGCTGCTCCACGACCTTCTACACTCTTCGACCCATCTGTAAATATACTAAGCCATTCATTGTATTTCAAATGCAATTCTCTAATAACTTCAAATTTTAATAAATTACTATTATAGCTTTGTTTGGATAATTTCAGTACATCTAAATCCCATAAAATCACCTCTTGAATATTAATGTTGGTCATCCATGTCCTTAGAGTGAACATCAGCAATGGATGTGATGATGCTATATGTTCCTGTTTGACTTCATTATACAAAGAAATCAGTAAAGGGATCTTTTTATTTCTCCAATAACTATTGTGTCTAAGAGTGTGAAGGTCCTCTAACAAATTATTAGTAACATTATTTTCTATCGATCTAGATTTCAAACAGAACTTATAACCTAAATGTTTTCTCCGTAAATACAGCGGGACTACACAAAGCTCGCTTTCCATAACGTGGATAGGTGTAGTCTTGATAAAACCTTCTATTACTCTCAAAGCTTGGTTTTGAATCTTATTTAATTTGTCTAGGTGGCACTTTGCACTCACATCGTATAAAAAACTGCTGTAGTCTATGCGAGATCTGATCAAAGCTATGTAAATATGTCTCAGATGTTTAGGGTGCAGGCCCCATGAAGCGCCAGCCAAGACTTTGAGTAAACTTAGACTCCTTTGTACTTTTTCCGCTAACATATTAATGTGTTTACTCCACCGTAATGAACTATCTAACCACACTCCCAAATACTTGTAATTGTGTACTAACTGTAAACTGTGTCCATTTATGCTTAAATCTATTTCTAATTTTCTGAAGCCCCTCGTGAAAATACATACTTTAGACTTAGTTGCCGACAATTCTAAACACATATCAACATATTACAAAATGTATTTAATGCTACCTGAAACTCATGTTTACTTTGACTAAGATTACTAGAAGAACAAAACAAAACAAAATCATCCGCGTATTGACACATACCCACATTTTTGATTTTATGGAAACAAGTCATTGTGACTATATTAAAAAGAAGGGGAGAAATTGGATCTCCTTGTGCTAAACCTCTATCAGTATACCTAATAAAATAATTATGTTGATCAATCTCATCTTTCATCATAAGATGTCTTTCGCTTAGAAAGCTCCATAGATATTGACATATTTTTTGTCCAACTCCTATTTCATCTAAAGTATTAATCAGTACTTTTACTAATACATTATTATAAGCGTTAGAAATATCCAAAAAACAAGCTACAGTTGGAACCTTATGCGAAAATCCTACATAAATCTGGTTGATTACTTTGACTAAACAATCCTGACATGACTGTCCTCTTCTAAATACAGACGTGTACGGAGATAACAATTTATTTTTTTCTACGTACCATTCAAGTCGTTTCGTCAACATTGAGTGGAAAATTTTGCACACACAAGATATTAATGAAATCGGTCGTAATTTAGAACTATTATTTGAGCAATTTTTAGAAATAGGCGTCACCAGTATGTCGCGCCATTGGTTAGGAATATCCCCGGTATAAAGGATAGAATTATATAATTTTAATAAGTACGGTCTACTGACTGGTGAAAGATGAAAGATTTGTGAATATGTTATACCGTCGTGGCCAGGTGCCGTGTCTTTTCGCTTAAAACAATGAGTCATTTCTTGTACAGTGAAGCTGTTATCTAATTCAGTATTATTTGATTTAAAACTATGGTAGGGCTGTCGACACGTATAATCGGGAGCTAGATTGCAAAGTAGTTCTAGTTTTTGTTCATTAGAAACATATCTTCGTGAGGAATGAATTCCCTTAACCCAGCCCATACGTTGCCACATATCGGAGCTGGATGTTTGTTCATCAATGCTACTACAATATGCCTGCCAGTCATTTGTTCTAGACCGCTGAATGGCGGTTTTCGCAGTTTCTGCTATTCGTTCAAGGACGGCTAGATTATCGGGTGTAGGGTTGCTTCTAAAATTTTTTAAGGCCAGTCTTCGTTGTGCTACTAATTGGGAAAGCTTCGGGGTCCAATAGGGCTTAGGTCGAAATCCGTTATTAGGTTTATCGCATACCTTTATTAGAGGTATGAACTGATCTGCGGCTTTCTCCACCTGCTTAATAAAGTGGTCATACGTGGATTGTACAGTGACAGTTTCAACAGGTTGAAGTAAATAATTCTCTAAATACTTAGTATACTCTGCCCATTTTGCTAACTTAAAATTTCGTTTTTTGGTATTATAAACAGAGTGTACTTTACTACTATATTTGTATGAGATCTTAACAAACAAATGATCGTTCCCTAAACACTCATTCATAACATTCCAATTTAATAAATGAGACAAGTCGGTAGAAAAAAATGTCACATCGGGAGAACTTTGTTGAATAATATTATCAACAGAACTAATTCTTGTTACGCTACCGTCATTGAGAGAAATAAAGCCGTTATCTAACGCGGAGTCATAGATTTGTGTACCTCTCGCGTCAGTCTTACACGACCAAGTAGCGTGATGGCCGTTAAAATCTCCTGCTACAATACATTTGCTGGGAACTAATGAAAATACTTGCTCCCAATCGGAAATACTTGTACGTACCGATGACGGACAGTATATTAGTACGATATTTTTAATTTCGTTACAGTTCAGAAGTTTAATTGACATTATTTCTATTCCCGAGTTATTAATATTAACAAAATTTGGTTGTACTTTAATCGACTTATGTGAGATTATAGCTATTCCACCGTATCCATCAATCCTGTCACTTCTAAAAATGTTATAGCCACTTATATTTATATGCGATTCCGGTTGTAACCATGTTTCGGAAATTAACGCAATGTGTATTTTATCTCGGTGCAATAGGAGTTCTAATTCATTACGTTTAGGTCGCAAGCTTCGTGCATTCCACTGTATTACATTGAGTAAAACCGTATTATTAGAATTTTTATCCATTATTAAACAGAGACACAAAGTTTTTCCACAAATCATTTCCACTCAAAACCTTAAATAACCACTGTCCACATATTTCTATAAAAATATTAGCTAGTTGTTTAAATTTAGCGAACCAATTACCGTCAGAGAAACATACTTCTTGGATTCTTTTATATATACTGTACATACTAAAACTTTTTTTTGATTCCTCAGAACCTGGGTTCTTTTCTTTCTCCAGATTTTCCGTTCGTAGCCGACTATTGCAACTTTCTTCCGAGGTTTTTCCTTGCTGGAGTGGGTGTTGTTTTGTCGTGTTTACCTCTTGAGTAATTCCTTCCCGTTGCTTATTTTGAGGTACCCTCTTTTTATTTTTATTTTTCTGTTGACTATCTATTATCTCCATCTGGTTCACCTCATTTTCACTATGAACGAGAGCCTCAGTGACAAGTACATTCCTGTACGATGTCCCAGGGATATCCTGCTCTGACTCATCTTGCGAGTTTTCAACCGATTGTTGAGTGTTCTCTTCAATATAGTTGCGACGACATTCATCGTTTAATTTTTGTGTTTCTTTGTGTTTCAAATAAATTTCAAGCGCCTTCCGATAGTTACAGCTATTCTCCGTCATAATAGTCCTAATTTTCTTTTCTTTTAAGAAAACGGGACATTTTTTGAATAAGGCCATATGCGGTCCTTTACAATTCACACAAATGTATTTTTCGGTCTCACAATTTGGGTGATCATTACCACATTTGGGACATACTTGTTTCCTAACTGGACACGACTTTGACAGATGACCAAATTTCCAACAAACTGAGCATTGGGACACTGGGAAAGTGTAAGGTTCCACTTTAAACCTACAACCGTAGCTATATACATACGGTGGTAAAATGTTACCCTTGAAGCAAATTCTGATTGTTTCAGACTGTACCCACTCTCCATTATCAGATTGTCTTCTTAGTCTTCTTACTGATATGACGTCGCACTCACATGTAACGTTCTCTAGAATTTCTTTTTCTTCCATTTCTAAATCTACTTGTTTAAGGATTCCGTAACATAGGTTAGCCTCGTCAGTCATCTGTATTCTGTATCCTAGATCCGTTAACTTTTCACACCTCAGTAACTTCGATGCATCTTGCTTGTTATTAAAGTAAATTAAAACCTTAAACGCACTTTTATATACGATTCTCATTATATTTTCAATATTTTGTAAACGTAAAAGTTTTGCCATCCCAAATTGTTTCGGTAGTATTTTCGTTCCTATGACTGATACGATTACTTGAGACTGTCCCACCCCATCGTTACTCTCATTCCTTTTGTCACTATTTGAATTTTTTCGATTAGCTTTTTTATGCCCCCTTCTTACTGTCACAAATCCGTCTTCTTCTATTATCTCTTCATCATTCTGTCTACCTCTCTTCTCTGCAAGTCGTTGCTCATTGTCATAAGTTGTATCAAGTTGTTGTTCGCCCTTTTCATTCATGCTCCTCTCATTAGCTAAAATTCTGTTAAGTTGTTGTTCACATTCAATTACTGGTTCCTCCTCCATTATATCACCGCCACTAGAGTCTCGCAAATTCAAATTATCATCTACTTCATCCATTTTTAATTAAAACAATGAACATTGTCATGTAATCTATTATGAAAACAACGCGATAGCAAAGTGCGGTCCAAGCGTACGTGCATGCGCCTCGACTGCTCACGCGTCACTCATTATTAATTGTTATTATAACCATATTTTCTCTAGGCCTTTTAACATGCAAGACTTGTTACATTGTTCTCACATAGTACCATTACATTCAACATGAATGATGTAACCTAAATTTGTAAAATATTACTGATTTTAAAATAGTGTTCATGGAGTTTCTTGCTCGTTCTTCTCCATAGAAACCTACTATTTGGAATGGGCAACTAGCTTCAACTTTCTGATTGACTGACTCTTACAATTTAAAAGTACCTGTAAATGGTTTAATTGAAATAAATGATTGTGAGTTTGAGTTTGAAAAAAAATATTGGAATAAACAAAAATTCAGACTGTGTGATAAATAGTTAGCTTAAAATTTTTCATACTTTATAAATTAAAAAAGTTGTTTTGTTTTGAATGATCATAGAACACTATCAATACAGTATTCACAAACGCACTCGGAGTCATCAAACACATCTGACACCGACTGAGTTTGTGAACACTGTCGAACACAATCATCATCTTGATTCAGTTAATTTCTCCTGATTATTTTTATATAAATGTATTTTTATTTGTTAATTTATTTGTGGTTTTTTTTAACATTTCTCATTTCAAATTTCATTAAAATATATAAGTTGTGAAAATGTTTGTAAGCCAATTATAAAATTATTTATTTTTGTACCCCACTGGGATAGGTTTTTAAAAAAAACAAGATTTTTAAAGACATCCCTAATAACGCGCCAATAATCAGCCATTATAATTTTTTCAATTTTGATGTACAATAAGTACTCAGTATTACTCTCACTATTAAGACGAGTCTAACGAAACCTGTCAAGCAAAAATTCGTCGTACCATTTAGGCTACAGGGCGTGCAAAAGAAATATACATTCAGACATAGACTGAAAAAAAATATAACCCTCTTTCTTGCACAGCAAACTACATTAAAATGTTTCTCAATGTTACCCACATTGAGAAACATTTTAATGTAGTTTGCTTCATTTTGAAAGAACTAAACCAGATAGCACCCATGCATGTCAATGTTTTTGCAAGTATCATACAGGACAATCGATTTAAGAATTGTATCTCCAATCTCTATAGCATCTCGGTCCAGTGTTCAAACATTAGTGACCAATCTCCTTTATGATTATTATGTTTTTCATTTTAGAGCAACTGCTAGAAATCAGAAAGGCGAGTCTCGCGTGGTTACTGTGCAAAGTAGGTGACAGTGTCACCAAAATACAGAAGCATGCTTTCCTCACAATAAGTTCTGAGTAAGTATTTTAATAGATGCCTCCTAGCATAATGGTTAAACCAACTTAACAGAAATAAACTAACACTATATTGATCAATGTTTTACGAAACAGATAATAACGATACCATTTTTGGAGTGTTTAGAGTAAAATATATGGAAAATATTAAAAAAAAATACATTTAACGTTGGATATTATTGCTTATTAATAATGATTGCAGTCAAAATAAGTTTACATTTTTTGACGTGATAACGTCTTATAAATCGATGAACACCGGCTGCACGCACGAAAAAGTGTCACGTTCTGCCTGAGCCTGAGCGTGCAAGCGAGAGCGCGGAAGAAGCGATAGAGTGGCATGATTGGCCCCAGCAATAAGCTCCGCCCACTTCGACGGAAGCCATTATTTGCTTATGTATACTAATATTATAAAGCTGAAGAGTTTGTTTGTTTGGTTGAACGCGCTAATAGAATAAATCTTTTAGTGTTGGATAGTCCATTTATCGAGGAAGGCCCGTGCGAAGCCGGGTCGCGTCGCTAGTGTTATATAATGTTAGCTATTATGTTTCTTTATGACGTTATCACGTAAAACTATCGTCCGTAAACCGACTTTAATAACAACCAATTTTTATTAGTTTATTTCAATACTTTAGAAACATCACATAAGTGTCTACTACGTAATTACAATATACTCGTACTTTTGGAACTACTAGTTTAATCCTAAATAGAAATATACGCGTATATAAGTACTAAAACTAAAATTGGTTGGTGATCTCTGGGTGAGGCCTGCGCACTCCCGGTCATGGGCAGAAGTGAAAGACCGCAGTGGTTTTTACCGGTAAGGGGGAGGCCTACGTTCAACAGTGGACGGCAATAGGCTGATATGGTGATAATGATGATGAAATAACTACTGAATGTAAAAAAAACGCGTGAACAATATTATTATACAATTGTATTTTCTTACAGGAATCCCTTAATGAAGTGTCGTGATATTCCCGGCATTAATCTAGAGGCATGGGCCGATCCTGACTGTGCTGGTAACTGCGGTTGCTGGTCCTAAACCTAAAGTAACGTTCATTTACATGGAGTAATTTAACTGCCTGTTGAAATCAATGAAAAGCTATAATATAATTATGTGTGACCTAAAGCGAAGATTGACAGTTGCTTCAAATGAATGTAGATATTTGATATATTGTATACGGTAGATAATAATTTTATATTCCTTTATTTGTTTTATACATAGGTATAATAATATGTAGACTTTATGTTTTATATAAATCTTTACAAATGTACGTAGATATTTGAATTATTTAGTACTTGTGTGTACATTTCATTTTACATAGTTATTTTCTTTTTAATTTTCATGTTTTACGTTTGCACAATAAATTGCACCTGCTATATTATCTCTTCACCACGTATGATTGATTGATAGAAAATGTCCAATGCATTAAATCAGCATTTGTACCTTCTGTTACATAGAGTTTAAGTAAACAAATAATTCCCACCAAAAACATTTTTACCTAAAATGTTGCTGAGATGAGAGCAAATGGCTCGCACTGTCAAAAAGATATCAGATCTCTACCTATATTCTCTACTTTACTAGCCTTAACTTCACAAACTGTAGAGTTTGTGAAGTTAAGGCTAGTAAAGTAGAGAACAGTGAATACATTTTTCACCTTACGCCCATGTAACGATAGCGAAATCTGTTGAATCTGTTGAATAATCGTTCTTCTAGTAACGAAACAGCCAAGCCATATACATATTTAAACTAAGGTGTATATTTCAACCTTCTAGGACTTCCGAAAGTAGGTACTCTAAGAATTTTGATGATCATCAGTGAGTGAGTCAGTGACGAAATCGGGGTTTTTTAGGAATCAATAAAATCTAAATTACAAGAGTTATGCAATTGAAACTTTATGTATTTAATAAGTCTACTACTGACATCATATCCCGAGACTTTCGTTTATCTGACATAATCCAAATCCAAGTTATGAGAGTTCAAAAAAACGAAGAAACGCTTCGAGAAAAGGCAGGTATAGTTCGTTCGCGTTAAGAATGCAGTGAAATCATCACAATCGCCCCTAACCAATCAAATCTTTTCAAATTACAAAGTCAAGTTCACAATGACACACCTAACCAATCAAATCTTTTCAAATTACAAAGTCAAGTTCACAATGACAGTTGAAGGCATTTTGCACTGATGATTTACTGCATTCTTAACGCGAACGAAATATAGTGCCCTAGCGCTTTACTTGGCTCGTCTTGGCGTCAGATTAATCATCATCTCCCTACACAGTACCTTTTTCCCAAATATGTTGAGTTCGGTGAGATATGCGGCGGGAAGCACGCAGTGGACTCAGTATGATGACCATTCATCCACGGACGGGCTGCGGCAAGCATAGCTCAATATCATGGCCGATCGATCCATACATCTTTTACTTAGCCACGAGCCCCTCGTGTAAAACATTAATATCTTTACGAAGAAAACGTCAATTATATAATTTACTAACTGTTGCCCGTGGCTTCGTCCGCGTGGTTATGAAAATATGAAGTTTAATGATGTTGAACGCTATTTTTATTTTTCATTTAACAGAAAATGCCTATTTTAAGGCACAAAGGACAATGCCAAGAATTGGCCGCCACCGTCCACCTTTTGAAGGATAATAAAAAAATATAACTTTCTAAAATAGGAATTATCCGATTAATGCTACCTACCCAAATAAGTCTACGTAATCACGACCAATAAATAAGTAATTTAACTTATTATCAACACGACAGCCATTTTAACGTGTAGGTTAGGGTTGCCATTATTTGGACAATTTATGTCAATTCATTTATTTAATAAATCTAATCGATTACGGATTAATAGGGGACATTACTGCAATGTTCTGGCACCAGAGTGCAGCATTAGCATAGTCCGTAAACAGTTTATCGACAAGTCGTTCAAAGCGTGAAATTCTGCCTTTAATTGAGTTCAATATTGGAAAGTGTGTTATATTATACAATAATGTATCAGTGCTGTGTATTTTGTTGAAGAAATGAAGGGAATTATTCATTTTCAAAAGAAGAAAATGTTCGAAAACTTTGGGAAGCAGCTAAAAATCACTCTAAAATATGTTCAGGTTAAGTATTCAGGTTAGATAGTCGCATTTACAGAATAACGTTCACATTTATCATGTAAGACAACCAAATATTATTTTATTCAAAGCATAACCTAGAATCCACTTTCAAATGGTCGTAGAACGCCTTAATATGGTTAAAGTACAGTTAGGTAAGTAAGATTAATTAAAACTTTGATAATATTTTCACAAAATACCTAGATATTACAATTAATAACATAATATAACAAGAATACGAGGTTATGATTTACGGAATGTGCTAGTGGCGCCCTCTGCGCCGAGTTTCGCGTAATGTTCCCTATTAATGATAATCCTCTTATCTGTAACGAAATCTCCAGGAGATTCGCGTCAATTGTTAAACTATTGTGTCTGTTAATTAGACAGTTAAGCTCATATATAATACATTGGCTTTAAACAAAAATAACAAAAAAAAAAATCTTGAATTCTAAAACCCGACAGTAAATTATATGCAATAGAATGGCATTAAATACACTACTTGAGTACCTATTTTATGCCTATAACTTCAGGAAGCGCTTATAAAGTTGCAAAACATATGTTGGAGTTTTTTAAACTGATTTTATGTATTACTATGGTTAGCAAAAAGTTTTTCTGCTGTCACGGACATTTTAAGTTTCTGAACGAAACATACTCGACTTTACACTTTAAATAACAGAACAATTATGCATCAATTACACCTCAGACTACAGATCCAATAGTTTACACATACATAAACATAGAATGGTAAAATCACTGTATTCTTTATGGCTTTACCGTGGTTTGAAAAAAAATAAATTAAACGAGACCAAAAATCGATACAACTAATCGATTATTTTTCAAAATATGGCAACATTATCCTTTGACGGGTGATGACGTATTGTATTCTTGTTGTATTTGATTTGATTTGACAATCAACTCAATAAACGCGCTCACTATTTTACACTTTGATTTGTATTTTATTTAAAGAGAATAGAATATTGTGGTGTATTGTAGTTTTCTTTTGCCGTGGTTTGCGCAGGCGTGGCGTCGCAGGGATTATCAGGCGCTAGTAACAATCGCTGTGCGAATTGTAGAGTAGATATGAGGCGCTTGCGATCTCATCAATTAGAAATTGTTGAAGTTCGATCTATTATACAGCGATGGGTTCTTCCACAACAGGTAAGCTTACACTACTACATTACTCATCTACATTAATCCTTTAGAAAACCATGATAACATAACAACAGCCAGTACCTACCTATAATAATAATAGTATAGTCAGGAGCCTAAGACTACCCACTGACCGAGGTTTCTCTCTCAGGAGCCCTGACCACCGGTAGCTTGGATCCTGTTCCCCATACCGGTGGGCTACTAATTTTTATATTTTTAAATGTTTTTATTTTTATATGAATATTTAAAAATGTATTATAATATGTATGTAAAATAAATAAATGGAATAGTATTATGTGGGGACATTTTCACACATGGCCATCTGACCCCAAACTAGGGAGACCCTGTACTATGGGTGTCTGACAGCTGATATACATACACAAATACATTTTAAGTACATACATTTGCAAGCTTTTAGTGATTAATAATAGTAATGTCACTTATTATGAAATGTTCTTAGTAAAAATTATTTTTGAATAGCTAAATACTTCAAGAAACTAACAAAATCTTACGGCATAAATAATTATAACCCTTTTTATGCTACCCATTTCATTATTTCTCACCATTTATTGTGAAATTAATATGAAATAATCAATTGCATTTTCAGGTGCATATTTCTAGCAATGACTTTGTTTGCCATTCATATTGGACTGAAGCATGGAATGAAATAAGACGTTCATCAGAAAGTGTCTCACCTTCTACTGCTCTACTCATTTGTGTTTGCTGTGGTCGCTCATTACATAGACTAAGAAATCACCTGCTGTCTCAGGATTCTCCACGAGGAAATCAAATAAGGGAAACATTTCTAGACAAATTGCTCCACGTCAGGTAAGGTTTCAAATAAATAGTTTTTATATTTCAGTTTATGGTGTGAAATATTTAGATTTATAACTTCATTCAATCATTCAATGGTCTTGCCTGCAGTGCTCTAATTTACTAGATTTATGGCTAAATACTCAACAAAGTGACTGTGGCAGTACAAGACTTAACGGCATCTTAACATTGAATAGCGTTTGAGTATTTGGCCATAAGATATATAGCTTCATTCCCCCCCTGGACAAACATTATTAAAAAATAAATAAATAAAAGTACACATCTTAAGCTGACTGGTAGCTGCACCTAAAAAACAGAAGATAATATATTAATTACTATATTTTAGTTGCTGAGCTCATCTCGCATCTGCCACCCTTGCCGGCAGAGAAGTGACAGAGCAATTTCACGTTCACATTCTATCAGGTCTTATTCAGTTCTTTATTGAAGAAAGGAATTTAAATAGAGTAAGAGTTCATTTTTCAAGTATTGAAGTCATAACAAAGAGTGAATTTCCACGGTTAACTGAAAGTGATTTAATCTTGTGTGCATGTGGGACATATCAATTAAAACAAGCCAGGTCTTATTGGAGAGCATATTACATTAAATGGATGTTATCGTATTAAGGTTTCTAATGGGAGCACCAGTATTTTGGAAGGTTCACTTTTTGAAAATGATTGTTCGTTATTAAGGGCCCGTATCCAAAAAAGGCATATCAGCCGAAAGACATACTTTGTATATATTTTAACAAGGATTAATGCCACTGGAACTGCAGCCATTTATCAGTACTGCTGTAGGATGCTGTGCCCACGTTATGTCTGTTGTCTGGTATCTTGGGTGGGCACGGCATCAAACCAATATAGTTCCCCCAGCACAGTTTTTAGACAGTGTGTTGGTGGTATATGATGCCGATGATAGTACAGAATAAAGGTAGGTAGGCTAGGTAGGTAGTCTAGGTACGTAGTCTGGGTAGGTAGGCTAGGTAGGCAGGCTAGATACGCAGGCTAGGTAAGCAGGCTAGGCAGGTAGGTAGGGTAGAGGTAGGTAAAAAAAAGGACAGGACGTCTATTAGATCAACTAGTAGTTAAATAATTTGTCAAGAGTCCCCATCGATCCTACGTGTGCTACTCGTAAAATATATTCAAGGTCAAATGATTATCAATTAGACGAATAATTTTCCCAAAATACCGAAAACATACACCGCAATCATCAATTCCAAAACTACTATTTTTATTTGAAACAATATACGAGTACAGGACCACAATAGATCGTGGCCTACCGGGGAAACCACGTTAAAAAAAACGCGCCAAGTACCTACACTACCTCACGGGTGGCGCGGAAACGTGTGCAAATTATGAAGAACTTTTTCAACTTTTTGCATCGCTATATCTCTAAAATAGTAATTCTTAGGAAAAAAGTGAGATCAATGTTTAATAGATAATTGCATGATAAACAATTTTACTCTCACCAATTTTTATTATAATACATAAGCACCGTCCCATATCTTCCCGTGGGTGTCGTAAGAGGCGACTAAGGGACAAACCATAGAATGGGCAGCAGCGTTCTCTGTGCCTATGTAACAACCATACTGCGATCGCCAACCCGCCTGCCAAGCGTTGCAATTATGGCAACCCCCCCCCCCCCCCAATAAAGGTTGTGGGGATCCGCTGGATGCGAGTCGCCCGGGACCGGTAATTGTGGCGACACTTGGGGGAGGCCTATGTCCAGCAATGGACGTCTTTCGGCTGAAATGATGATGATGAAACTGAAAAACGCAACATTTGACCTTGAATATATTTTTATGCACATGTCGGACCTGACAAATTATTGGTAATGGTGTTCCCAACGTTCACTAATTTTCTGCTTTATTCAAAGGTAATTAATGTAATTTTACCCCTTTTTCAGAAACTAACTTGACTAGTACTAACCTATAATCAATGTCATTACAGTTTTTAATACCGTGATGCATCTACAACAAAGTTAGTAAATTCTACGACTTGAGACTGTTCAGCCACGACTTGTAAAAAAAACCTAACTAGAGCCCTTTTAAAACTATCATACGAGGACACAAAAACTCTTTTACTTCAAAATGGAGACTTATTTTCTAAACTGACAAGTTCTAGGAAGTGTTCATAACAATGTATACTATTATTTATAATATAATTAATTTTTAAATTTAATTTATAAGCTACTTATCAGTGGCCACTGTGGGCCAGGATTGTTCTAGTAAATGGGCATTGTCTTTTGTAAAAAAAAAAAATAGATGTTGTTATTTTCGTAAAACCAACAACCTAAACTATACACCACATTTATAGTTTTATTTTCAGGCTGCAGTTTATTTCAATTAATTATATATTTAAAGAGATGGCATTTGTGATTATGATACAGTGGTCTTCTTTGTTTCGAATCGATGGTTTTGTTCTATTTTTTTGTGTTAGACTCATATCTGTGGTTAGACTGCTTGGGCCCCGTAGGGGCTGCATTAATAGCAGCTTTAGTGGCGTTTTTAATGTCCTCTAAGGTGCAGCTGACGGGTCACTTTGGGCACTGTAGTAAATGGGTCATTGTCTGGTCAGGAGCACCGCATTCACACTGGGTGTCAGTGGGATCTATAATCCCCCATTTCGTTAGGTTGTGTTTGCAGCGGCCTTCTTGGGAGCACAGTCTATAGAGCGTTTTCCATTTAGGCAACTGTAAATTACTTCCGAGTGCCAGGTGGTCCTGGGTTGAAAGAAGTTCAGTGGCGGTGGGTGGTGTTTCCACAACTTTCGTCTGACCGTACGTGATCGTCTCTGGATGGCCTGTGTGCTGTGGAGAAAACTTTTCCGACTCTTAAGCCTACTCCAAACTGTTGTATTTTTGTAGAGGGGATGGATAATATAGATTTTAAATGTGAGTTTCTAAAATTAAATCTATAGTATTACAGAAAAGCGATGGTCATTGTGGGATAAACAAAGATGTATAAAATATTGTCCGGAATTTGGTAATCAATATGGTGATATGTGAATACCAGGTTCTACGTACTATAAGATACTTTTAACCCCAAAAAAGCATCACGTTAGTACCCAGGGGAAAATACAAAGAAATATTTGAGCTATAACTTTATGAATCTAATAACTAAAAAATATAAAGACTTCGATTCGTTTGAATTTCATTAAGTTGTATTTTCTATATTTTGTATTATAAGTCATCAATAAATGTTTGTTGAACACATAGAGTTAAGGTTATATTCCCTTGAACTGGCCCTGTCGTAAAATCTGTTTCTACGTGACATGACTTAACTATATTCTATCTCTCTACCAATTTACAGGTACAAAAAGCCAAGGATTTGTATAAATAATCTTGCGAGAGCAAGTCCAGGCTGTCACAATTCTTAGATGTCTAAACTCTAGACTTGCTAAATTTCTGGTCGGTAGTTCAAAAATGAATCAAAACTTTCATACAAACTTAAAAGAGCCATTAGACCTGTTTAATCCGCCCCTGTCACAACATCCGTTCTTAGCGGACGTCTACTACTTATTAACTACATCTCTGCCGAATTTCAAGTTCGCAGCGCAAAAAATGAAGGACTTTCATAAAAACTTGCGAGAGCCATTAGACCTCCCGGGCCCTTACGCAAAATCCGTTGTTAGCGGACGTCTACTAAATATTAAATATCTCTATGCCAAATATCAAGTTTGTAGCACAAAAAAATCAAGGACTTTCATACGAAGTTGCGAGAACCATTAGACTTCTTTAATCCGGCCCTGTCGCAAAATCTGTTCTTAGCGGACGTTTACTACTTATTAACTACCTCTCTGCCGAATTTCAAGTTCGTAGCGCAAAAAATTAAGGACTTTCATACAAACTTGCGAGAGCCATCAGACCTCCTTAATCCGGCCCTGTCGCAAAAACTGTTCTTAAAGGACGTCTACTACTTATTAACTACCTCTCTGTCGAATTTCAAGTTCGTAGCACAAAAACTGAAGGACTTTCATACAAACTTTCGGGACCCATTAGACGTCCTTAATCCGGCCCTGTCGCAAAATTCGTTCTTAGCGGACGTCTACTAACTATGTACTATCGCCCTGCCAAATTTCATCTTAATATGTCAAGCGGTTTTCGATATTTCGTGATGAGTGAGTGAGTGAATGACCTTTCGCTTTTATATATTTAGATAGTTATAGATAGATTGGAAAACAATCTACACACATATTTTTTTGTTGATAAATTATTGAGTAGATACCATTTTTATTATAATTTAATAAAATAACAAAGAAAGAACAATAGTAAAGGTGGTCTTTGTTTTCCTTTTTGTAAAAAAAATACAATATTCATTTTGCGGGACATTGCAGGTTTCATACAATGACCAGAGCTGAATTGTGCAGGTACAGACAGCGTCATCAACTGCTAACCCCCTTTTTCGAAAAAATTTCAATGCGTGGGGGGGGGGGGTATAAGCAGTTGATGACGCTGTCTGTACAATCAGCTGCATTCTTGAACTATTAACAATCCATTTATTTTTCTATTGTTATATTACAATGCAAATAAATAAATAATGTGCTGCTGGAAGGTATATGAGCCTTTAGTCGCAGAATTTGTAAACATCGGCAACGTATAGGGAAAGTAATATTTATAACAAAATGATAATTTATGTATTTGTTGTGTCACACTTTATCATTCAACTCAGTAATGCATTAGTATATGACTATTATTCTGGTAAAATAGCGTCGAAAGAGCTTCAAGACTATTATAAATAAATAAAGTTTTGAGTAAGTAAATCATTTTAGTCATGCCAGTAATCCCGGCTGTTATTCGTAGAACTTGGACAGTCGTTATTATGAGTAGTCAGAAGCCCGAAAGTAACTGGATTTTGGAAGTCAGATATCCTGTCGACCCATGTATACACTGGTATTCAGCTGCATCCGTTTAAACTAGAGGCCGACCCCAACACAGTTGGAAAAAAGGCAAGGCATAGACTGTTGATGAACAGTGTAGTGTTTTCAGAATATCTAAAAAGTGCCAACAAGCTTTTGCTCTCGTCTGCATCCGCGTTAAGCGACATTCACGCGGATAAAGTCATTAATTAAGGCGACGATAAATGCCGGCGACCTTGAGCGACCAGAGAATCGTATGCGCTGCGTCCAAAACTCTCAAAGTTTAGTCGAAAAAATTAAATAAAAGACAGTATTCTTTAACTTAAAAAAGGCGTATACTAAAAGATAGATAATAAAATTATCTGTAAGATGTAAGATTTTGTGTGATTATCAATGTTTTGATATTCACGTCATACTAAATGATCAAGAGAATGTTCTAGTATAACATTTTTTTTTTTTCAAATCATTAACACTACTCATTTTGACGTGATTGTCAGTTTAAAATCTGCAAAAGTCGCTTGTTAGCGCCTTAAAAGAATGACCTATATCCTCCTTTGGAGTTCAAGTTTAGTCCGTACCAAATTAGAAATCGGTTCAGTAGTAGGTATAGCCGGTAACGCGCAACTAACAAACTCACTTTCCTATTTATAATTACAACAAAAATTGGACTTAAACAATCCTGCAACAATTAAATAATCCTGCTGTGAGACTTAAAATAATGAAGCATAAAGAATATTGTTTCAATCCCAATATTTCCAGTGTTTGTACGACCGACATTGAGCCATGCTGCGCTTCTGAGAGAAAACACATATATGGTTCGTGTAACAACTTGGATAAGCCAGCTAAAGGCACCTGCTTCGTACCGCCCAAGAGAGTGCTACCTGCTCTGTACTACAATGGTAATAAGAATAAAAACATAACGTTTATTTCAGGTATAAAAGACCCGTAACTCATATACCTATTAGACTCAAGTACATATTAAGTACCTGGTATATTAAAAAAGGTCGCTGGCAGCGGATGGATGCGGTCTGCCAAGACCGGGTTGGTTGGCAATATCTTCGGGAGGCCTACCGTCAGCAGTGGATGGCAATAGGCTGATCTGATGATGATGATGATGACACAGCTATGTGTTAGTATAGTAGAGTATGCGTTGTAACATTTCTACATAGTCTATGAAATAAAAGGGCTATTTAGAACTGTACAAATTTAATTTAATAACTCTCACACGAAAGATAAAAATGTGATGAGTATCAAAAACAATTATATTTTAAAATAAGGACTGACCTAAACGCACTGGGATTAGGCAGAGAGTTCCAGGGAGGATTATGATCCACAGCCTGGCCGGCAACAGGATCGGCCGAAGAGAAGACTGGCGCGATCAGCTCGGGGATGGAGGTTCCCCAGGCGGTCAGTAGGAGGACCTACCCTGGGAGCACAGGCACGCGACAGCTCGGCTTAACCCGCTTAACCGACTCTCGGTTGTAGACTGGTAGACTTGCAGTAAGTAGACTGGTAGACTTCAGCAACGTAAGCGTATGGGTAATCAGCGTGTTACCCAAGCGACTCCGAGATCTAGACTGACCCTTTGACAGGTTTTGTTTTCTGACCGCTCTTCCGAAATTCGTAAAAAATCCAATTATGAATCCTCTTTCTAGAACGGTCAAATCGCTTTTCTATAGCACCAGCCAGACTCAATAATTGTCGAATCCCAATAATTTTTATATAATATTAGTGCGAATTAGATCTAAAGAAACACGCGATAATACAGCGGGTGTTCAGCCGTTTAATATATAACACAGACATACAAGCTTACAAGACATCAAAAAAATCCCCAACATCGTCGTCAACTGGGAATGTGCCCAAGAGACTGGCGGCATTGCCGCGTTGGATGCAATGCTTAACCTCTGTCCGAGGTAAAAACCAACCCTTGGATCACGGGAAGTGTCAACCAACCTTTTGGAAATTTCTTTAAAAAGTAGATGAGCACTTGGACCCCACGACCCGAGGGTTTCAACCCCAAACGGCTCGAAAATAAAGTTATCGCTTAGGATACTATACTTTCGCCGTTTGAGGTTTTCTGCAGCCGCAGCAGCAGCACCAGCACAGCACGCCGTACTAGGAAGATGGGATGGCGCAAGAGTATCGACACACGTAGCGTCCCACACTAAGGGCCTACCCAACTTCCATGGAAATAATGACATGCCGTCCGGTCTCTTGCCATCGTCGCGTGCCAAGCCGTTGGGTTCCAAAACAGCCGGAACGCCGACGGCGACGAGAGCACGACGGATAATGTCATTAATATTCGCGTGCCGCGCTATGCGACCCGCACTCCGGCTGCACGACAGGCCGTGGTGTCCAAGGCAGTTGACAGCTTCCCCACAGCGACAGCGATGAGGGGAGCAACAAGATGCTCCTAAACGTAAGGAAGCAGCGAGGCGAAAAGTAGTGTCGTCAAACATAGTTCCTAGGTTTGACGACGGAAGTGCCAGAAGCCATAGACCCGACTCCCACTTTCACACAGCCATCAGGCGCGCTCGCTCAGCAGAATTAGCAGAAGTGGTAAGTAAATTATTCTGTACTAACCTGCAGAGCGGCTCATCCCACCGTCTCTGAGAAGACGGGTTGTCAGGTAGATCAGTGGGCTTTTCTTTTTGTTTTTAATAGTTATAGGTTTTCCTTTTTTATTTTTAAATGTAAATATTGTATATGTCTATTAATAAATTAGCATTAGACCACGTAAAAAAAAAAAGCTTACAAGATCAACAACATAGAGGATTTACGTTAGCTAACCGAAAACTTATTAGAAGTAATGTTGACGGTCGTCAAATTTGACGACTGTCATTGACAAACATGTCAAAGCAAAACATTATTTATATTTCAGGTTTTTTAAGAAATGATATGAAATGATGATGATACAGGAATATAATTATAACACAGACAAAACCAGCACATAAAACTGTGAGTGCATTATATATTATTTATAAGATTCCAAGAATCTATAAAAACAAATATTATAAAATGTAAGCAATAAGTCGTTACAAATGATTTCATGCTTATGAAAAGTAAATATAGTTTTCAGGTTAAGCCGAAATACTATAGCGTATGTTAGTTAGCGACATCCTTCAATAACTTTGTTATTGTGTCATCGTGTGGTACTAGTCCGCGGAAGCGACGAATCACCACGCTCTGAGACCAAAAGTCCTCTTCCAAAATTAGCTGCAGATAACTCGTTGCCAACCGCACCATGAACACCTAGAGGTTGACGTTGCGGTGCGATTCTAACAGCTGCACTCCCAGCGTGTAGTTGGTCTTTCGGCGCACGTACTCAACGGTGTTCTTCGCCGTAGTGGTGTGGTGTAGGCGGGAGATGTACACTCGGTGTACATCTGCCGCCGCTCGGCTTCACGACACGTATGGTTTTGGGTTTCACTGTAGCCGTGCCGCAGCGGTTCTTAAAGGTTTTCAGACAACGCTTCCTCCTGTTTACCATCATCATTAAGAACAATAAGTACCATAAAACCACTATACCATAATTTCAGAAAATTATCTACACACTTCTTCACTAAGTAATTAATAAAACATTATTTTTAATTTTTTCCTGTGGCCCAAAGGCTGGATTTTACCTTGGTGAGAAATTAAATGTTGCCATCGAACGTGGCAATGTCGCCATTTTCTTGAGCACATATTCAGATGACGACAATGCGGAGGAATTTTTGAATGCTCTTTGTTTTATTTTTATTTTTGATAAGTTACTTTCAATATTGATCTCGAAGTCTCTTTCTTATTTATTTCAATAAAAACTTAGTACCTAGGAATATATATACAAAACTTAAATCTAAATAATAATATTATGTACAATTGGTAGAAAAAGGCAGGGAGCTCAAAGGGCATCAAAAAACTCGTCCACATCGTTGTTAATGGGAAACGTGCCCAACAGGCTGGCAGCATTGCCACGTTGTATGGCAATGCTGATTCTTTGACCTAAGAATAGACCAGCCTTCGGGTCACGTGAAGAGTCGACCAGCCGCTTGGCGATGTCACGAAAAACAATATGGGCACTCGGACCCCATGGCCCTAGAGTTTCCACCCCAAACGGCTCAAATATATAGCTTCCAAGAAGGTTATCATATTTGCGCCGTTTGAGGTTTTCGGCACCTGCAGCAGCCGCCCCAGCACAACACGTAGTGCTAGGAAGATGAGATGGCGCAAGGGTGTCGACACATGTTGCGTCCCACACCAAAGGCCTACCCAACTTCCAAGGCATTATGGTCATCCCATCTGGTCTCTTCCCATCGTCGCGTGCCAAGCCATTGGGTTCTAAAATAGCAGGCACCCCGGCGGTGGCAAGAGCTCGACGGAGGATGTCATTGATGCTGGCGTGTCGTGCCATTCGGCCTGCGCTTCTACTGCAGGATAGGCCATGATGTCCGAGGCAGTCGACTGCTTCACCACACTGGCAACGATGTGGAGCCCCGCATGGAGCGCCCAGACGCAGGCATGTAGCGAGTCGGAAGGTATTATCACACAGCATAGTACCGATTTTGGGTGACGGAAGTGCCTGAAGCCAGAGGCCCGACTCCCACTCACCCACAGCCAGTAGGCGGGCACGCTCAGCAGAATTGGTGGACGTATTAATTAGATTATTCCGTACCAACCTGCAGAGTGGCTCATCCCACTGTCTCTGGGAAGATGGGTTCACGGCCCGATCTGTATCCGGGCAAGCCACTTTCCAGGCGTTCACCGCATCAGTCAAGCACGGCACTTCAAAGTCAACCAGTGAAGGGGATAAAATTTGTTTGGTTAACTTTTCGGTGCTGTGGACGGAGGACAGGAAAGCCGGTAAGCTGACACTGGAAATTTTGCGGACGCCGAGACCACCAAAACGAATGGGCAGGGTGGCTTTGTTTTAGTTTAATAGTTAAAATAGATAATATAAAATTATGATGAAATATTAAGAAAAGATATCTAGTAATTTGAGAAATAACATCTAAGTTTGTGGTTATTTTTGACTAAAGGTTATCTGAATAAAAAATACACCTTGATTTTGATTTCCTAATTCATATAAAGCCATGGCAATAGTGATTTTAATTTCTTCAATTATTATGCTTTTTTTTCTATAAGTTATATAGTTTCTCTTCTGTTGTTATCGCCATGACAATAGTCTTGTTTTAATCTTATATTTTACTGTAGGTTCTTATCCAAGGAAAGCTGTGTCTGGCAAAGATTTATTACTGTCGAGAACAATTACAAGAATTTTGGTATATGAAGGAAAATATATTTTTTATAAAAAAAGCCTTGTTACGAATAAGACTACCGCCTTCATGTGTGTATTGTGCTGAAGTTATTCATTACCTATTAGATTACAATTACAATTTTAGAAAGATTAAGTCTTGATTTAGGGAACTACTGAGTAAAAGTTTAATTTTTAATTATGGTTTTTTAAAGCGAAGACAATCCTTTCATAGCGTTTAACGAAAATAGACGTCAGAGTTAACTTTCAGGACAAAAAGAACCATTACAGTATGCCAAAATATTATGTTTTATGCGTTTTTCCAACAGGATATACAATTTTAAAGTCTACTACAGAGCCAAAATTACGAAAATATTACTATTATGTATTAAAAAACAATGTTGAAAAAGTACAAAATCGGTTCACTTTGTCAATTTTTTTTCAGCAGTATTTGAATAAAAACATAACTGTTATATTTATTTTATGAAAATAAAGGATATCTATACATATAATAAAACAGTAACAAACTGTGTCTGTACATTGAATATATTAAAAAAAAAATAATTGAGGGGAGTTTAGGAAAAGTAATAGAGCACGATTCCAAAAAAAAAATTCTGTCTGTTTGTCTGTTTGTTTGTACACGCTAATCTTCAGAACTACTGGGCGGATTTGAATGATTTTTCTTTTCTTGTATAGGTATTAAGTCTAGGCAACATATAGGCTATAATTTATCTGGAAAACTTGAACACCTGATGCAGAACCGCAACAGACCAGCTAAACTATAAGAGATACAAAAATGGTACCATAGCAAAAAATGTTCCACGTGATGAGCATTTTCTGCTGAGATAATAAATTTGAAGATCTGGAACACCTGATGTGGAACTTCAAGAGCCCAGCTACACCATGACACATATAGGAACGACGTCTTTGCAAAAGTTGTTCGGTCTGATGGGCATTTCCTGTTGACTTATAAAAATCGAAGATCAGAAACATCTGATGTGAAAATCAAAGCTATCACTAATTTCACTGTATCTTATAAAATAACATAAGCTGGGAGTACCTCCACGCGGTGAAGGCGGTAACAGTTTAGAACTGATTTTTGATGACGATGGTATATCATAGAAAATTTGACTCTACTGGCCAAAATTCCCATTTATTTTTTTATTTTATCGAATAAATATGCCTTGGGGCTTATGTTATTTGGGTGTTTAATTTCCTTTTCTATTTATCTTCGTGACACGGTAGCCTACCCGGTAACGCAGGGGAGCAGTCACTTAGATTTTAATTGATCAGGTATCTTCTTTACAATAAAACTATAACTATGCCTAGAAAGAGGTCAAATCTTTTATTAAGGTTCGGGCTTATTTATGAATAAAACTGAGAAAATCTTCTTAATTTGTTTTATTTGATTAACAAACAATTTGCACAGCAAGAACACCGAACGAAATCATAGAGAGGGAAAAGCAGTGCTGCCGTCTATACATAAATTGGCAAAACAATGGGCAACGACACCGTGGCTTTTTAGCCAAGATCAAAATTTTCACCAAACATGTTAACACTCCCACTAAAATTTTACATCCTAAGAGCAAAACAAGTTTTATACTTAAACATTTCACTGCTACAACTTATTCATTATTTGTTCTCTTAGAAAAACAAAAGATTGAGTGGGCAATGGCTTTGTTAATATATCAGCAAGCTGATTCTTACTTGGGACATAGAATATATTCATTAAACCATTCTCCACTTTTTCTCGGATAAAATTATATTTGACATCGATATGTTTGGTTCGTTTGTGAAAAACTGGGTTATTAATTAACTTAATGGCACTCTGATTATCAACACATAGTTTAATACAATCATGTTTTTCACCCAAGTCCAACAATAATTGCTGTAACCATAGTATTTCCTTTGCAGACTCACAGGCTGCAACAAATTCTGATTCGGTGGTAGAGAGAGCAATGGTCTTTTGCTTTTGGCTCAACCATGTTACTGGCCCACCATTCATTAGGAATATATATCCAGTAGTGGACTTTCGAGTATCCACATCACCTGCAAAATCAGCATCGGAGTATCCGATAAGATCATTGCTTTCTCCATACCTAATACAAACATTTTTTGTATCAACTAAATATCTAATCACACGTTTCACTGCATTAACATGTTGTTGACTAGGATTATTAATATGCCGACTCAACATGTTCACCGCATATGATATATCAGGTCTGGACATGGACACTGAGCATAGAAACAACAATGAACCAATAGCTTCCCTATAAGGAAATTTCACAAGATTTTTACATATAATAACATTTGGATCAGCAGGAGTTGACGCATGATTGCATTCACTCATATTGAAAGTTTTAACTATTTGATTTATGTACTCTTGCTGATGTAAATATATACAGTTATCAGACTTTAACACTTCTATGCCTATAAAATATGACAAATTTAATTCTTTAATTTTAAATGCCTGTTCCAAGAAACTAATTATATCTTTAATTATCTTTTTACTTGATGAAATTATGAGAGCATCGTCAACATATATTATCAGTATAACCTTGATATTTTCTACATTTCTAACATATACACAGTAGTCAGCTTGTGACTGAACAACACCATATAATTTTAAAAATTCAGTAAACTTTTTGTTCCAACACCTTGATGCCTGCTTTAAACCATAGAGTGACCTATTCAATTTTAATACATTACTTTTGTCGACAAGCATTCCATCAGGAATTTCTAAATAAATTTCTTCTTCAAGGTCCCCATTCAAAAAAGCTGTTTTAACATCAAATTGTTGGATTTCTAAATTATACTTAGCTGCAATATTAAAAATAATTATAATTGAATCATACCTTATAGTAGGGGAAAATATTTCCTGGTAATCAATACCAGGGACTTGGTTGAACCCTCGTGCACATAATCGAGCCTTGTAACGGTTTACTTTTCCATTGTCACCCCTCTTAATGGAAAATACCCACTTAGCTGTGAGTGTCCTCTGTCCAGCTCGCTTCACTGGGGTCCAAGTTTGATTCTCATCATGAGCATTCAGTTCTTCTTTAACGGCTTGCAACCATTAATTCTTCTGTGAACTCTTCATTGCCTCATCAAACGATGATGGTAATACAAATTCCACTAAATTGGCTTCTAAATTCAAATTTCTCCTTGGTCTCAGATTTATTGGTTCACATGGAGAATCATGGAGGATTTGTGATAGTTCATAATCAGGATCATCACTGTTGCAACTGAGCAAACTTTCCTCATTCAGTGAGTTTTCATTTAAAGAATTATCACTTAATGCAGGATCATCTTCGAGTATGACTTCATCAGAGTTATCCTGTTGGACATTTTCATCACTTTCTTCTATGAATATTTTTGCTATATTCCGTCTTTGTTCAGGAAATTTATTCTCATCAAAAACAACATTTCTTGATACTTTAATTCGTTTTGTTTTTATGTTGAACATTCTGTAATTGGTATTATCATACCCAACCAATATCATCTTTTCACTCTTTTTTTCCAATTTGGTTCGCAACTGATCAGGAATATGTACATACCCTTCACTACCAAATACTCTTACATGCTCTAAAATTGGTTTAACTCCATTCCACAACTCTGATGGCGTTTTGTCTGATGTTTGACTAGATGAGGTTCTATTAAGCAAATAAACTGCACAATTTATGGCTTCTGCCCATAAATCCAAAGAAACATCACGTGCATACACGTGCATATACGTGAACAATCGTAGAAAGCGCTCGGTCCATGCTGTATGCACGTGATGTGAATGTACTGCTTCATATATGAAGCAGTACATTCATGAACAATTCCTTCTTTTCCTAAGTAGTCTTTAAATGTATTATTAATGTATTCAGATCCGTTATCTATATGCAAGGCTTTTTCACTGTGCATGTATTTGTTTTTCACAATTGCATTATACTTCTTGAAATATTCAAGAGTATCGCTTTTATTTCTCATGAAGTACACATGTCTATAGTTGGTTGACGCGTCCTTGAATAATAAAAAATATCTCATACCTTGAATCGATGCATGACTCATTGGACCACAGACGTCACTATATACTAGGTCACCAGGTTGCAGTTGTGCCCGACTTGATTTTTGGAATGGGAACCGTGATTGTTTCCCATAAGCACATGCTTCACATACTAGGTCAGTTTCATTACTTTTTTCAATATTTTTTATTTTCAAAAATGAGTGTGAACAATAGTTCACACTCATTTTTTTTATTTCTTTTAAGTTTAAATGTCCTAACCTCTCATGCCACTTTTTAATGTCACTTTTATTTTTCTGCACTAAGTTGCATGTGTCAGCAACAACTGTTTCAATGTCCAGTTCATATAAATTGTTCAACTTCATTTTAGCACACATCACAACTTCACCATCTTTGTAAATTAGAGCACTACTGTCCTTCTTCACTATGGAATAACCTTTTCTTGTTATTGTACCTTCAGAAAATAAATTTCTTCTTAAGTTAGGTACATGCAGTACTTCATGTAACATGCTTAGCTCCCACTGTCCATTGACACATCTTTTTATTAAAACTTTTCCAATTCCACATACTTCTATGGACTTTTTGTTTCCCAATGTCAATGATTTCTAAGTACAAGCTGTATATTCTTCAAAAAATTCTTTTCTATATGTCATGTGGGCCGAAGCGCCACTATCCAAGATCCAGGTGTCTTCTTCTGTATCACTGCATATCTTTGACTCATCAGCTACATTAAAAGCTAGCATGGTATTCTTATCTTGAGCTGGTTTCTTATGTACTTTCTTGGGTGCACGACATTCTCTGGCAAAGTGCCCCCTTTTTCCACAGTTGTAACATTCAAAACGATGCTTCGCAGGTTTCTCTTTGCTCATACTACTTGTACTAGGTTCATTTTTGGTTGGTTCTTTCTTTGGTTTAGTATTACCAACCAAAAAGGCCATTTCTTGTTCTTCTTCACAAGTAATATTAGCTTCCTCATCGAGTAGTCTAGCCGTTAAAATATTCAAGTTTTGTTTTTTAGGATCCAGCGACATCCATGCTTGCCTAAGTGATCTATATTTAGGAGGCAGAGTTCCCAATATTTTCGTGATTATAGCAGTGTCACTGATGCTTTCACCACTTTCCTTGAGCTGTTTGGCAAGATTCTCAACCTTTGCAATGTGTTGTGCCACACTGTCACTTGGTGACATTTTATACTGGTAAAACCGTTCATGTATTAACATTTTGTTCACTTTACTTTTTTGTTCATATATGGATTCTAATTTAGACATAATTTCCAAAGCGGTTTCACAGTTTTCTATTAGGGTTATTTGATTTAAATCCATCGACGACGTGATGACGTACATAGCCAGACCGTCATTTTTTAGCCACGCATCCGCATTTGATTGTTTTCTTTGTATCAAAATATCGATGCCTTTCGCTTTCAGGGCACATTTTATCTGGAATTTCCATTGCCTGAAGTTTTTTCCGTCGAATTTATCCACACTCAACGTCCGTTCCATTTTGAGGTTATACGGCGTGTTTTATTCGAAAATGCAAAATATGACTTCTTCTTTACTGTTTTCTTAATTCTTCAGTTTTCAGAGCTTCCTGGGCCCATAACCTATTAAAGTTCGGGCTTATTTATGAATAAAACTGAGAAAATCTACTTAATTTGTTTTATTTGATTAACAAACAATTTGCACAGCAAGAACACCGAACGAAATCATAGAGAGGGAAAAGCAGTGCTGCCGTCTATACATAAATTGGCAAAACAATGGGCAACGACACCGTGGCTTTTTAGCCAAGATCAAAATTTTCACCAAACATGTTAACATCTTTCCCAATGTTCCAAAGGAGCTAAAAGATTGAGGATCATATGATCCCAAGAATCTACCGAAGAGCGTCAGGAGAGACTTGATGTTGTTCCAGAACATCAGGCTGCCACTCGCTCCGTGGAAATCTCTTCAGATCGCGAAGCACGCTTGCGTTCTCAGCGTATTTACGCATCTACATCCAGGTCTCTAGAGACCAGTGAAGAGTATGATGCGCGACTGACCGCTGATCGTGAACGTCATACATTGTCTCGCGAGTCGGAGACGTTCACGGATAGAGAATTGCGCTTGAGTTCTCAGCGTATCCACGCATCTGCTGCGGAACGTGATGCGCGACTGTCCGCTGATCGTGAGCGACATGCATCGTCTCGAGAATCGGAAACGTTTACCGATACAGAATCACGCTTGAGTTCTCAGCGTATTCGCACATCTACTAACAGGTCTTTTGAACCGAATGATGAACGTGATGCACGACTAACTGCTGATCGAGATTATCATAAACTAGCGACCCGACCCAGCTTCGCATGGGCCTATAGCCTTCCTCGGTAAATGGACTATCCAACACAAAAATATTTTTTTAATTCGAACCAGTAGATCCTGAGATTAGCGCGCTCAACCAAATAAACAAACAAACTTCAGCTTTATAATATTATAGTATAGATTGTCCCGAACACGCACACAACAAAATATTCATAATCAGTTAGAAAGTGAGAGAAAAAGAATTGCTGGAGTACGGCATGAAGAGGCAGAAGAAGAGCGCAACGAACGTTTGAATTCTGATCGACTTCGACATTCTCTGAACAAAATGTCGATATCATCTGAAGAATCGGATGTGTAGAAACAAGATATAGCCGTAGGTCATGGCAACCTTCCTTGGGTTGGTAAGGAACGGAGTTCATTTACGTATACTCCTATGATTGACTACGCCACATATTACGCCATCGGAGGTATGATTAAAAATTGTACTTTTTGAACGTCTTGAATCATCTCGCGCATCCCGTTGTTTTCCCGTCCTCGGGCTCTTAGAATTCGACATCAGACGTTTCAGATTTTCGATTTTGCCGACCCCGTTGTCGCTGGCATAAGCAACAGGATCCGCGTACGAAGTCGCGGGCAGAAGCTAGTGTTTAATATACAGAATATTTTTCAATCCGATATACGAACTCATTTATTTTAGACAATTATTTTAAAAAGCACTGTAAAACATCGCGCGTTGTCGTTTGCTGATAAATTTCAATGATTCGTGCTTATTTCGTGGGTATTTTTTCTGATGCACACAAACAGACCATTGATTTTACTAGTGTGTGTCAATGCTGCTACGCCGTTCTAACAATCGTTTAGATTTTGAGTTTTGCTAAATCGAATACGCGCCCATAAGGGGTAAAAACATATTATATAGACTGTTGAACAAAGCACGATAGCTAAAGTTGAAACATTATTATTCGTTAAACCGTAGGTACCTTATGATATCCGCAATAAAATTAACTGGCATTATTTATTTCTTTTGTTTTATGTAACAAAAAATAACTAAAAACTCATACAAAACCAAACGTCACAGGTGTTTCGATTTTTTTGATGGGAAGTGTATATCGCGCTTTCGAGAGTAACCTCTAATAAAAACATATCTCGTCTCATAAAAAACAGCTGTAAATATTTTATTTATAGACAATCATAATATTATTAGTCACTTCACACTGCCCCACATTAATATCTTCAATGCCGGGTGCCGGGGCGTGTCGCTAGTTAAATAATAAAAATACCTATTTAAATACATTATCGAAAATACAACTTGCTTTTTGTACTCGTCTTTCAGGCCTTTTGAAAACATTATATTCAAACACTCTTTTGTTTTTGAAACATTGAGTATGTACTTTTTTTTATTACCGGTGTGTAAATTATGTGTTGTCTTTGTAAGAAAAATATAATATATCACATTGAAATAATGCTTTGTAGGACATTGCAGACGGCATACAATGAAAATAACTGAATTACGTAGGTACTTACAGCAGCTGCATGCTTCGAATATAAATAATCCATTTATTAGTTCTGCTATTATATTACAATGCAAATAAATAAATAATGTGCTTTAGGTTCGTATATAAGCCTTTAGTCGCAGAGTTTATAAATATCGGCGTCATATCAGCGGGTGGAGAAAGTGATAATAATGTATCATTACAAAATGATACTTAATTTAATTGTTGTGTTATACTTTAGTAGTCAATTAAGTAATGCATTAGTGTACGACTATTATACTAGTAAAATAGCGTCAAAATCGCTTCAAGACTACTATAAATCCAAAGGCCTTCTCGAGTAAGTAACATTTTTTGACGTGACAACGTCTTATAATTCGATTGAGCCGGCTGCACGCACGAAAAAACATGACGTCATGCGGCGTTACGGCGTTACATGACGTCATGCGGCGTTACCTCGCTCTGCGGCGTTACCTCGCTCTGAGGCGTTCCAAGTGAAAAGTGAATGTGGTGTCAATTGTTTATAGCAACGATAATTACAGCGATAAAGGTAATAATTCTTTCGCGTTGTCACGTTCAACTATCGTCAGTAAACCGACTTTACAGACAACCAATTTTTTAAGTAAATAACTGTGACGTAATGCATAAAGGGCTCGTACATCGTAGTTTATAAGATTGATCGGTTATGGTTAAACTACGCTTGCTGCGGCCGGTCCATAGATGTGTGATGATGCAAGTCCTACCGAGACCACTCCGTGCCTTGGAAAGCATATAAAACTGTTGGTATCGGATGTCATTCGTGGATCTCTGACAGTTGGTTTTGGTAGTTAGAGGCCAGAAAGTCTGACAACCAATCTTACCGAGGGGTATCGTATTGCCACAAAGTACGTAAGGCTGCGTCTTACTACACTCAACACGGGCGGTTTAATTCATTATCCCCGGGTTTCCATCATCACAAGTCCACTGGGCCTCAAGTCTGCTATTACAATAGAGGCAGAATGGTCTATCATTGATTTCATAATTGTTGATTTTGACAAGTTTTGTAATCTACTAATATAATGGCGTCATTATGACTTTCCAATGGTCAACCACTGACACGTCATTAAAAGAAATGATAGAGTAGAATGGTAATCTCGTACAAAATGACAACTGAATGACTGACTTAGGCGGTAATCTGCTAAAATTTTGACAGTTCCTTTGAATAGTAACCTGCCATTATAACGTCATTGTGCAGTCATTGCTTTTAATTCGACCGACCAATGATCGACCATTATGAATTTAGCAGATTACGAAGTTTTAGCAAAATGACAAGGGGATCGTGTTGGAATTACGAAATTATAAAAATAGCAGACTTGGCCCCCAGATCAATCATCGTATGCTTGAACAAAGTGTATAGACTATCGTCGTACATTTTTTTTTATTTCAATAACCGGGTACCAGATTTCTGGCTTCTAAATACCCCTAACGACTGTGAAAGATCTATGAATATAGCCGAGGCCAACTTTACTTGCTTTACGAGGCACGGAGACGTCTCGGTGTGAAATGGATGGTCACCCATCCAAGGACATGCCGCGGACGCAACCCTGACCGATCGATAAACAAACGATAATAAT
Organism: Charanyca ferruginea; assembly: GCA_947361185.1. Classification (NCBI taxonomy): domain Eukaryota; kingdom Metazoa; phylum Arthropoda; class Insecta; order Lepidoptera; family Noctuidae; genus Charanyca; species Charanyca ferruginea. Next base: position 27,053,577 of record OX376061.1, on the reverse strand, counting down.
ACCACAAACTAAAAATCATCAACAATTAAAAATTTTGATCAGACATCTGCCATACCAGAGACTTTGCAGATGCGTGTCATATCATTTTTACGTTTACCATCCCAAACGTAAAATTGAGATGACTTATGTGCTTTTAATTACACCGATTCTTTATTTGAATTGCATTATTTCCAGTGTTTGTACGATCGACGTTGAGCCATGTTGCGCTTCGGAGAGAAGACGTTTAGATGGTTCGTGTAACAGCCTGGACAAGCCAGCTAAAGGCACCTACTTCGTACCGCTCCAGAGAGTGCTACCTGCTCTGTTTTATAATGGTAATGCCGTGTACGGTCAAATTCAAGATAAATATTTGCTATTACAATACTCGAACCGATCAAAGTGGGTACCTAGTTTGACTATAGCCACAGAATACTTAATAGTACTACGCTATAGCGCAAAATAATGCGACAGCGCTACGCACTCACGTGCACATACGCGCTCGCTCCTGTGTGCGTATATGTTGCATTGAATTACCTAAACTTGACGTCTCGTGCTACATGTAAACGCTCTTAATACTCACTACTATGCCATAACATGAGGGGATATTCTAGATATAGACAATTACTTAGTCTAGTCATAAGTAGAAAAACTTGATAATATGCCTTTGCCGGCGTGCAAGCTGAGTTAGATCCTAATGGCTTGGCATGTGACGATGGAAAGAGACCAGATGGAATGACCATAACGCGTGGAAGTTGGGTAGGCCTTTGGTGTGGGATGCAACTTGTGTCGACACCCTTGCGCCATCCCATCTTCCAAGCACGTCGTGTTCTGCTGGGGCGGCTACTGCAAGTGCGGAAAACCTTAAACGGCGTAAATATAACAACCATCTTGAAAGTTCTATGTTTGAGCCGTTTGGGGTCGAAATATTGCCATGAGGCCCGAGTGCTCACCTTGTTTTTAAGGACATTGCTAAGCGGCTGGTCGACTCTACATGTGACCAGAGGGCTGGCTTTTTCTTGGGCCAAAGAATTAGCATTGCCATTCAACGTGGTAATGCAGCTAGCCTTATGGGCACTTCTCGCATTGAGAACGATGCGGACGAGTTTTTTGATGCCGTGTGAGCCCTTCATTGTATATATTAAATGTTTATATTTATTTTGTAAGCTTTGTAGGTATATATTATATTTAATACAAAACACTCTAGTCATAAGTAGTAAAACTTGATGATTTTTTTAAATGGGATTATCATCATCTTCCTGCCCTAGTCCCAAGTTACTTGGGGTCGGCGCAGCAGGTTTTCTTCTTCCATTACGTTCTGTCAACCGTCATGATATCGCTGAAAATCCATCCATCTTTTCTTCGGCCTTCCTCTTCCTCTCCAACCATTCCATTCCATTTCATTTTTGATCCTTTGAACAGATCCATACGTTTATATTCGCATAACTCAACAGAATGTCATGGATCAGCTGATATTTATTTTGCGATTTCGGTTTTGTTAGAACCAAAGTTGTTATTTATAATGTTAGTAATGTAGTCCTGTGAAGCTGTGTTAGTATTTTGAAAATAACAATGTATGAAAACATCATGAGGAAATTTGGACCTCGAGCAAACGTGGGGAATAATAATAAATAATAATAATAATCATTTTATTTCTGACAACTACGAGATCCATAAATTGTTAGTAACATGTTTGCACTTAAACACTATTGTTAGTACCTTAACTAAAGACTAATTAATGAGAAGACCACCTACCACTAGAGCAACAAAATACTAGAGTATGAGTCTTCTCACACATTGACTCACTATTGTGGAGGACGTATCTGCCGCCACAGTCTTGAGGATACTATTGTGACTGCCCCTAATTCTACTCAGAAGCGAGGCTGTTTTTTTGCGGATTATGGCATGAAACCCATCGGTATGGATTAACATTTAAGAGGCACTGCAAAAACGAGGTAATCGCAACAGCATCCTAAAAACATTATTATATTGGACGCGTAGAGTATCCAGCGATCTTTTCGAGTAGTTGACCTAAAGATTACCGGTATAAAAACTCTGACAGTAAGCTTTGAACAGAGTTATCGATGATTAATGCTCATGCCTTCTCTGTATGAGAAGAGGGCTTTACCCTACAGTGCAGTGGTTCAATAAAGTAAAATTATTAAAGTAATTATAATTATTGTATATTTTTATTGCAGGTTCTTATTCCAGGTTAGCTGAGTCTGGCGAGGATTTATTATTACCTAGAGCTGCTAGAAGAATGTTGCTAGCAGAAGGTAAACATAGTGATTGCCGCTTCACCCAGGCTATCACCAGTTATGCGATCTTTACGTTTAGTGATGTCGCATCTATACATGATATTGGTTAGTACCTATGTAACTATATTATGCCTTTTGCCCGGTACATTACTGGCAATTTTCTTTTGTGACTCTGCCATTTGGTAAATTCTATCCTATTCTTCTAGCATTATTGATAGGTGAAATTGCATCCCTTGTTTTAAAAGATCCACACGCCTATTCTGTAAACACTCACTCACACGGTGAATTTAGGTGAAGTTATTCTCACGGATTTTACAGAATAGTACTACAGCTTATTGAATGCATAGGAAAGTGAAAAAGAAAATTAATTAATTATTTTGCTGATGTGAACAAAATAAAACATTTCAAGTGGCATTTAATTTTGAACCGACTCCGACAATTCGACTCTACGTTTTTTTTTGTATAAATATTTATGTTATGCAATTTTCCCAGCAATTTTAAATCAATTTTGATTTGTTTTAATGGTATGTATGCCTCATTAGTGGTTCCGTATACATTTTTTGAAAATACTCCTCTTTTACGGGTGGAAAATGCGGATTACTTAATTTTATTGATTTTCACCCACTTCATGATATATCAACGTGGCAATGGGCAGGCCACATCGCTCGAAGAACCGATAACCGATGAAGAAGATAGTCCTCGAGTGGCGACCACGAGCCGGAAGACGCAGCGTTGGTAGGTCTCCCACCAGATGGCCGACGCCACCGTCAAGGTCACCCAAACGCGCAGTCTGCATCTCAGTCAGTCAGTCAGTCTGTCTGTCTTTTCTTTCTTTCTTTCTTTCTTTCAACTGTCTTATCTTAGTAGTAGTATAACGGGCTGGTGTGCGTAACTCCACGTCTCGGCGCGTATTTTGCTTGCAGCTGTCTTATCTTTCTAACAGCATAAGCCGCTTAGCTTAGCCGTACCGAAAGGTTGGTCCCCGGGTAACCGGTGGATGCAAGCGGCAGGTTTCCGCTCGTTATGGCGTTCTATGGGGGAGGCCTTTGTTCAACAGTGGACATCTTGCGACTGATGGTGATGACGATGATGATAATGACGCAATATCTCTGGCAATTGTGGATTGATTTAAAAAATCATTTTTTTAAGTGCTGCCGTTTCTTAATAGATTTTTAATGATTTTGTTTTAAGAAAATTTCCTGGTTAGAAAAACTGATTGCTGTACAGAAAAGGGCAGATATGATTATGAGTGTACCCCAAATTTTGTACCCGAAAACGACCCCTTGTATAGACTGGCTGGCATCGATTGTTTAAACTTAACCAGGCCAATTACACACCAAAGTGTAGGATGTACTAACGATCCAATACCATCTCCGGTAAGTATCACAGTGACCTCGCCTAATAAAAAAAAAAACACGTAAAGAGTTACTGTCGAGCTATTTGCAGAATATTTTTGACATATTTTTTTTTTTTTTTCATTATCTTTCTTATTTTTAGATTGAAAAGGGCACACAGGTTTTCGACCTGTCTCAAGTATACAATTTTGAACAAAGAGGCGAAGCGGCGGTACGGGCCTACGAAGGAGGATTGATAAAAATGGAAGAAGAAAATGGAAAACTTTGGCCTCCGGGTGGCCCAAATATTTGCCCTCTTAATACACCAGATGAAACCAGATGTTTTGCTAACAGTACGTTTTATAATATATTAATCTCAGACGGATCGGTAGATAATAATAATAATATAGATATAATGATTTATGATTATTATTTATTTATTTTTTATGATTTTTTTTTGAAATAAATAAATAAATAAATAAATAAATAAATATTAGGTAGGTAGACCTCCTTGTAAAAGAGTTCGTCTTGAAGTACCATCATACCTATTTAAGTGATGAAAAACTGACCAAAAAGAGATTTGATAAAACTGATTTTGTTTTGTTTCCAAATATAGAAAAAGAGATAATTGCAGATATCGTACTGATTTTGTATGTTTACTTCCAGTAATAAAATAATTTTCATCTCCGGACCAAAAAATCATGGCGAGATCCATACATTCAATTTTATGAAAAAAAAAAAAAAATTTAGAGAGTTCAAAATATTTTCTAATGTAAAGAATACATTACCAGGAGCAGATTGATATACTTAGCATATTTTCAAACCCCCGCATAATTAAAATATTACGAAATGAAAATTACAGTTTTTCGTTTAATCTTGTTGCCCAAAGTGACAAGTGACATTAACGGATCTATCAACAAGTGACGTGAATCGTTGTTTACAATGGCGGAGTTCAAAAAATACGTCGATTAATCAGTTTTTGTGACATTATTTCCCATGAAATGATGCAATTTTAGTGTAAGACCTGCGAAACGTTCTTTACTATAAAAACTATTCACTTTTTACATCCATATTTATTGCGAGGTTTCAAAAATATTGCAAATGCCTGAAGACATGCTTTAGGTACACACTGTTACACATCAAGCTGTACATTTCCAGTATAAACTGACCTCGCATTGTACGGTAATCGGAAATGTATAGCTTGATCTGTAGCCGTGTGTACCCAAGAGTAGGTATAAAAATTTGAATCTCAACTTCTCTAAACATCTTATTATTTTTTTTACAAATCCTGCCATGATTCTTTTCGACTTGGTACTTAAAGGAGATATTACTTAAAGGAGAGATTAATCTTAAAGGAGACTGGTCAAGTACGCAGTAGTGCACAAGTGTGTTTGCGCAACACAAGTGCCTGTCTCTTTCCTCATTCTTACACTTCTCGTTACTCCGGACTGCTACTGAGTTCTATTTGATAGACCCAACAACAATGCCCCGCCTGGGAATATAATGTAAGACCCAACGCTCTGTAGTTGCTCTGGCGATAAAGTGACCAACCGGGCGGGTTTAAACGTCACTTACTTATTATTTAATTATTTTCTGTTTTCAGATGTTAACGGTTTAGTGATAAACACCTTGTTTTTGGTGTGGTTCATGAGGCTGCACAACTATTTCGCCACCCAGCTGGCTATTGTAAACCCGTGCTGGGACGATGATACTCTTTTCTACACAGCCAGAGAAATAAACATAGCTTATGCTATGCAAATTTATTTATACGAATGGCTTGCCTCGTTGGAAGGTACTTGAAAAACTTATTAAACTGAACGAATAAAAAAAACCAGTTAAATAGACGGTAAAACTTATTCCATATTTGCAGGCTTCGAAAATTTAGTGAAATCTGGAGTTATTTCGCAACACTTTGGATTTCGTGATATATACGACCCTTCCACGTACCCAGTTATGACTTTGGAGTATGCTTACAGCCTTCGATGGTTTCATGTCGCTCAAGAGGCTACCGCAAAGTAAGATGGTTCAGTATTTTCTAACTTTTTTATTGCATCGCATTTGTTTTTGCGTACACACTTATGCACTATAATATCTTTTGCTAACTTGGTTAGTCTTTATTGAGTTTGGCACCGCGACCAAAATTCAATCGAGAGAAATCGTCATAAAAAGAAGTTTCCTGTTTAACGTAGAACCTTGTTTACCATAACGAACAATTATGACAGTTAGTGGTGCTTATATTGATCTCATAGTGAGCTCATCACTTAGTTGGCATCACTGTGAGCCTCATAGTGATGCCAACTAAGTGATATTAAACGATAGTTTTAAGTTGAAAAGAAAATAGTATTTTAACTAGTCCTTTAACGATTCTAAACTCATACTTGCTAATTAACCTGGGTTAGTTTAAGTATTTTAAAACAACATTGCCGTGTGCTGCCGGCCGTAAATAGCACAACTCCATTTGTACCCGTGGGTGCTATAGAAGCGGACAGAGGAATATTGAACGAATCATGAAATGTCTACTTACAACAACAGGATACTGTTCAATTAACCGTTGTGTTGCTACCATGTCTAAATCATACGGATTGTCCATTGGTCGTCCATCTGCAATAAGTAGAGCTTTTCGCATATCTACCCAGTTGATGTCATTACAACTGAATGTTAAAAAGTATGTTGGTGGGCCTAGACATCGAATTTGTGCCAACAGTTCGTTTAGTGCAGTACGCCAATATGCCGCGGAGCCTCTAAGGTGTTTAAGATAAATATGAACGTCTTCAACTTTGCCATCTTGACCTTCAACTTTTTGCAGCAAGCTGATATTGTTGCTTTTACCCTATGGTACTCGAACATCGATAGAGCATAAAACAAATAATCATTTCGTTGAAATCTTGTATCGTTTCCTAAAATCCTATATTGAAAATAATCAAGAGGTGAAATTTTAACATATCTTGCTTGGTTTAATCCATTTACCCTATATGGAAACAGGAATAACCATGCGAATTCCTCAGCTTTCCTTTCATGAGCTACATTGACAATATTATCCGTTGTTTTCCTGGTAGTTTTGTTGACATCACTGGCGATATCTAACACTCGCTCTTCTGTAGGTTGCGTACTGTCGATAGGAGCCATAATTGAAGTGTTTACCGGAATAATTGTGTTTTGAGATAGAGTAAATGTAGGAGATATTGGTATGTTTTGATGTTGCTCTTGAGTTTGTTCAAGATTAGTTTCGTGCGATATTGCATTGATTGAAGATATAAGTTGAATTGATTGTTGCGAAATGTGTTGTGTAATGCTATTAATAAAATGAACATCTAAGTAATTGAGAGTATACTGGACATTACTATAGGAGGTACGAGTAAATTATTTATTGATAGTTCTCTTATTTTTAAATAAATCTTATCACCCTCGAGCATATTTTGGTTAAGTATATTATTAGTCCACGAACGAGGAGATAATATAGCTGCTCTCGTAATGTTCGCCAACACCATAGCACAACATTGGCTGCCTGCATAGTTTGCATTGAAAACTTGATTATTCCCTTGATGCCAAGAAGCTCGTAAAATACGCATTGAATTATTAATCATTGAATAAACACTACTGTTTGTCTCCCCCGCAGCTGATACTGCAGCAGGCTCATTGTTCTGGCCATTATCTCTAACAGCTTGGGCAACGCGATCAAGATCTTCTTGCTGTATTTGTGCATCAATATCTATTACAACGTCCTGATACAAGGGATTATTATTTACGAGCCACCTTAGTGTCTCATATACACGAGGACGCGATATATTATACACCCGCGATATATTTAAATTTTCCAAATGTTCTGTAATCACAACCATTCCAATACTGTCAGTAAATCTAGGCAAAATATTTGGCAAATTTTCCGTAAACTCAAATATGTCTTATGCAAAAAGTATAGCTTGTCCTTTAAACCCATATTGGACAAATAGTCCATCATATTTAATAATTTTCACAAATGATATTATTCTAGAAATTAGGCGTTGTTCAGGTTGGGTTAATATTTTTATTGCATCAGGTACGGAACCAGGGTCCAAATTATTCTAGTAAGTTTTGGCTGATCCTGAATTTTTTTTACCTTATTGTAACGGTGACATAGCAATAAAGTAACTTTGCTTGATAATTCTCTGGGCAAATATGAACTGCGACTTAAATCAACTTTGTGTTTTACCACTTGATTCGGGTAACATCTTTTAGTGCATATCTCGCATATCTGATCACAGAATATATTAATGGTGTTGTTAAAAGTTTCAATCTGGGCCTTTTTCCGCCCGTACTTGAGAGTTGTATACTCTTACTGCACATAAGCGAGCCTCTCGCTGATCAGCAGTTTCTCCTGCCCTAACTTGGGAGCTATGCTCTCTTAAAGCAGTCAAACGTTCTTTCCGCTGTTCAGCAGTTTCTCCTGCCCTAACTTGGGAGCTATGCTCTCTTAAAGCAGTCAAACGTTCTTTCCGCTGTTCAGCAGATTCGGCTGTTCTTAATCGTTGCATGCACTGCTTAGCCTTGTCAAGCCGCAACTGTCGCTGAGTGGGTGGTTCACTACGCACCTCACCACGCCTTTTGTCTTGTCGTTGGCGTTTCATGTCAGCGCTCTCAATGGCAAGTTTTTCTTGCCGTTTTAACTTCTTTTTCTCTAACCTTCTTTTTCTTTGTGTTGTTGTTTCTTTATTTCCCATAATGTTCCCACGAGTATCGAAGAAATATCCATCAACCCTTCCAGAGCTTCGTTTAGAAGGGTAAGAGCTAATATACAACAGGGTTCGCCCAGGTGCCCTGAGGCGGTACGTTCACGACATCATTTTATACCCTGATGCCACTCAGTCCTCAGCACGGCCTCACCTTGACTTGGGTAGTAATTTGGTAATATATGCGCCATTTTTTTCAGCTAAAAGCTTACTCGTGCCTGACGAAACACCGTTCCGGGTTTGATTTTGGAGTTTTCCGTCTCCTAGACAGGTTGCAAACCAATGCTATTGACGCCCATCTCACCAAATTACACATGTCATGGTATAACTTATATGCTCATTGAGACTGGACCAGTATGTAAAATTTCACGTCCCTACTGTTAACCGTTGAGGAGTTCCCTCGTCTGGAGCCAATCTTGGCAGCACCATCACGTCATTCTTATCATAAACATGCATTCTCATTGGGACTGGACCAGTATGTAAAATTTCATGTCACTACTGTTAACCGTTGAGGAGTTCCCTCGTCTGGAGCTAATCCTGGCAGCAGCATCACGTCATGATTATCATAAACATGCAATGTCATTAGGACTGGCCCAGTATGTAAAATTTCATGTCCCTTCTCTTAATTGTTGAGGAGTTCCCTCGTCTGGAGCCAATCCTGGCAGCAGCATCATGTCATGCTTATCATGAACATGCATTGTAATTGAGACTGGACCAGTATGTAAAATCTAAAATTTCATGTCCCTACTGTTAACCGTTGAGGAGTTCCCTCGTTTGGAGCCAATCCTGGCAGCAGCATCACGTCATGCTTATCATAAACATGCATTGTCATTGGAATTGGACCAGTATGTAGAATTTCATGTCCCTACTGTTAACCGTTAAGGAGTTCCGTCGTCTGGGGCCAATCCTGGCAGCGGCATCATGTCATGCTTATCATAAACATGCATTGTCATGGGGACTGGACCAGTATTTAAAATTTCAGCTCAATCGGACATCGGGAACTGGGTCAAATTTAACTTGCAAAAGTCCATCTTCACATACATACATACAAGTCAAGTTGAAAAAAAGCTTTTAAAAATATTGAATTTTAGATTGTACGACGAAGAGGGCTACTACCTTAGTGACTTCCCCCTATTCAACCTGACAACCAGATCTGGATTCTTGGTCAAGGACAAACGTATGGAGTATTTTACTCAAGGTCACTTCAGACAACCGTGCGGTAAAATGGATGACCAGACCATAGACTATGAAGTAAGATCATTTACTTACTTTACAATAAAATTCGTCTTCGGAACTTATTCAAGATTAATCTTCAATTAACCTATGTTAATGAAAAGAAACGCATATGAGTAAAAGCCCTTTAAATTGTGTTGAATCCCAATCGAAACTTCATAGGTTAAGTACAGACGCCAATAAACCATACCAAACTGTAAAATTTTCCCAATTGAATATGAACCTTATGGTTTTGTAATAAAGTGACAAATCTATCAAAAAAAATTGACAAATTGTTGTAGCTTGATGTACTGCTCTGTACGTAAGTAAGGGTAAGACAACAAAAAACTTAAAACAAAATCAACAAGAAAAAGTAACCATGATATGAAGCATAGATTAATTTTAGTAAAGAACATTATGTTCAAATTAAAAATGCTGTTGAATTAAATAATTAACATAACATTACCAATTTCTAGGTGGCAGATAGTGGTCTTGCAGGTCTTCAAAAAGTCTTAGACATTGCTACCAGTGATCTACACAAAGGTCGTCTCTTTGGCATGGGGCCTTACATCGATTACGTTTATCACTGCACTGGACATAAAATAACCTGCTTCGATGATTTGTCTCAGCATGTGGATAAATGTGTAAGGTTTTTCTGACCACTCTCTTAATTACATAACTTTAGAAGTGTAGATGAGTATACATTTGAGCAATTACTTGTAACAGAACTTTGAGCCGCTCTTATCACACCGTTTCACGAACAGAACATTGAGCATGATACTCGAGACTTTGTTGCAATGCAACTTAATTTTACAAATCAACTAGCGAATTTGTGTAAAATTTAATCGAACACATGTGATCTGCAGATCCGACAGTTCGACAAATAGTAAATAAAATATAGAAAGTAATGTTACAAGTAAATGTTCACTCGCCGTGACCTTTACGTCAAGAATTTGCATGAAATTTTGTTTGTATTGTATCAATCGCTAGAACGTTACATTACATCGAAATGCTCGACATACTGCTGAGATGTTTAAATCGACCTTGGTGGTTTTCGATAAAATGGAGATCAACTCACAGGTTGACACAGGTACTGAATATTTCGGGAAGTATCTGACCTAATGTCAACTGTAACTAAATAACTAACATATAAATGTACATTTGTTGTACTTTCAAGAACACAATTTATCGTACAAGAAAGGCGTGCATTTTTCGTGTATTTTTTCAGAAAATCCAAGAATTGAAGAAAGTATATGCCCATGTACGTGATATCGACCTTTTGGCTGGTCTGTGGGTTGAGAAAAATATAAAAGGTGGCTGGATACCTCGTACTTTCGCGTGCTTGATAAATGATAATCTATTAAAAATGATTAAAGGAGACAGACATTGGTATGAGAGAAAACATAGGCCGTTAGCGTTTACGAAAAGTAAGTAATTGTTTTATTACTAACATTTGTGTTTGCCTTGTGTCTGGTTGTTGTTCGTTTTTTTTTTATCTACTGATAGGCATACGTTTGACCACTATCTCACCTGATGGGAAGCGATGATGCGGCTGTATTACATTATCTGAAAACTTGAGACCCGTAAGAATAATCACGTCTAGAAAGTCGCGGGCTGGTCCTAGAGAGAGAGAGTAGTTCCTAGAGTTTAGAGGTTTTTTATAATTCTATAACCACACATTTAGAACAGATCAGTTCACAAAATCTCAAGGAACAAAAATACGATATTATTTATATGATAATAGAAGCATTGCTGAGCTTAGCTCCGCTCAAACGAGCTTACCCAAAATCTCATAATATTAAAATGAAAGCTTCAAACTCATTTTATTATGCCGAATACATTACCTTACTATCCAGCAATGCACATCTTAAACTTACGCTTAGCAAAGTTTTAAAATTGAATTACCGTTAAATTGCCAACATCATTACAATTACAAAACATAATTATAATAGAAATAGGGACCATCTAGTTCAACCAGGTTTCAGACTGTCTAAAGTAGATTCGTCTTTCATGGTACCCCTGTTTAAAGTGTTACAATAAAATACCTCCCCACATTGTTCAACTAAATGAGACAAAATTTAAGTCTTGTATTAAACGCACACTATGCAGCCGAGCATATTATAAATTGAGTGATTTCATCACTGATAAAAATGCCTGGCTGGATGCTGGTCTAGCTCCACAGCCTTAAGGGTTCATAGATTAATTGATCAGCATTTTTAACTATTTTTGGAGCTGCTGAATATGTAAAAAAATATGTGTAAAAATTATATAATACTAACACATTGTGTTTATACAATATAAACTAAGTGTGTTATTATTATATAATTTTTCGTAACACATACGTGTGAGCGCTATGTTCTTTAAAACTACCATTTACGAGGTATACCTCTCATTGACTTGAATATGCCCTGGCGGTTGGGAGAGTCATGCTCACTTAAATGTCTCGCTGACGGTGTCGCATGTGTTGGATCATTCGGTTTCCTTCAAAATGGTTGAGCTAAATGGTGCCGATCCATGCGTTATGTTCGTGAACGGACGCCGTTGGGTGGGACTGGCCATCTCATAGCTGCCTAGGTTATTTTAATATTATTATTCACATTTATTCATTTTATACACATATTCTATTACATTTTTAAATATGAGTAAAAAATAAATAAAATCCTTTAAAAATATAAAAAATAGTAGTCCACCGGTATCGGGAACAGGATCCAAGCTACCGGTGGTCAGGGCTCCTGAGAGAGTAATCTCCTAACAATACGCGCCGTGTCCAGGAGTACCGCTTTCTGAATCAAGCCCTTGATCCAGCTGCTCAACGAGAGCCTCCTCAGATGTTGGTCGAGGCTCTTGGAAAATAATCCATTGGCCGTAACGACTATCGGCACAATGATTGCTGTATTCATATCCCACATGTCGACAACCTCGCGAGCCAAGTCTAGATACTTTATTTGTTTATCTTTCTCAGTTTTCACGAGGTTCTCGTCATGCGGAACCGCTATATCGACAATCATTGCGCGACGCTCTAATCGAACTGTCACCACTATGTCAGGCTTATTGGCAACAATAGTCCTGTCAGTGATGGTAGATCGATCCCAATACAACGTGATATTGCCATTTTCGAGAACTGGGTCGGGCACATACCTGTAGTACGGTACCTCCGACTCCACAAACCTGTATTTTAGAGCTAGTGGCTGGTGGATAATCCTAGCTACAAGGTTGTGTCTATGCAAGTAGTCTCCGTTCGCCAGACGAGAGCACCCAGAGATAATGTGACGGATTGATTCTCCTGGTCGGTGGCATGCCCGACCAATGTCAACCGTGCCGTCCTATATAATATACCTCAGGTAATTGTTCGTCATTATAACTTCGTCCATAATCGCACAGACAAAACCTTCGGTTTCCCCAAAGAGGTCACCGAAACGCAGCCAGGATACGGACGCCAAAAAGTCTACATCAGGCCCATGTAAGGCCCGGTAGAAACGCCCGTGAAGCTCCTTACTCTGCCATACCTCCCTGCGGTCATTAGTTTCTAGTACTACAGGTTTGCGCCAGTTCTCGTTCGCTAAGGAGAGCGGGGTGAGGCCCTTGTCCATTGAGACTACATCTTGGTGCATCCCCACGTCGGCGTTAAGGAAATACTCCCTGAGACTGCATACCTCACGGATGTGCAGGGACTTAGCGTTAAGAAAGCCTCGACCTCCGCAGTTCCGCGGGATATACAGTCTCATTACCGATGACCGTGGGTGATGCATCTGGTTTGCAGTCAGCAATGTACGTACGCTCCTATCCAGAGCGTCAAGTTCAGTCTGAGTCCACTTGAGTATGCCGAAAGAGTACATCAAAACCGCCATGGCTCATCCGTTGAAAGCACGCACCTTGTTTCCGCCTGATAAAAGACTATTTAACACTTTATTCAGGCGGCCAAGGAAGCGCTCCCTCAACGATTGTTTCATGTCGGCAGCATTGATGCCTAACGCTTCCGACATACCCAATTACTTGTAGGTTTCGGTTGAGGAGAGGGATCTAAGGTGTATGGAATCCGTGAGTTGAATTCCCACGGATTCCAAAATCTCCCCTCGTTTCACATGCATGACTGCACATTTGTCCACACCAAATTTCATCCTGATGGCGCTACTGAAAGTTTCTGTTACTTTCAGTAGCTCCGTCAGTCGCAAATTGTTGGGGGCTATAGGTGGCTATAGTATATGCGTTTACATATGCTATATTGTCATTTTTTTTATGCATGAAATCATTTTTTCAATTGCTGTTTCTATTTTGTAATACTTGTTTTTATAGATTCTTGGAATCTTTCATAATAAAATATGAACTAAAGGTACTTACATTATTTTTCATCGAGCATAAAGACTGTGTGTCTGCTAATTAAATATATTATAGTTTCTTTTATAAATCTGGAAAATAAATAATGTTTTGTTGTGACATGTTTGTCAATGACAGTTGTCAACCTTGACAATTGTCAGTAATTCTTTTTAATTAGTTTTTTGCTTGGTAACTTAAAACCTTCAATCTGTTAAATTGATAGTCGAAGATATGTGTGTATTGCTGTATTTTATACTAAACAGCTGGACACCCGCTAATGTATCTGGTGTTAATAATAAATAACTAATAAACACTAATCGAATAAAAATAACTGGCAGACTACAATAATTGAGTCTGGCCGGTACTATAATACTCCGCTATATGACGATACGGGCGTTCCAGAAATAAAATTTATACTTGGAAAATAATATGAATTTCGGAAGAGCTGACAGTAAAGAAACCTGTCAAATGGGTCAGTCTAGATCTCACTGTCGCTTAAGTAACACGCTGATTTATTTAAAGTCTACCGGTCCACAACCAAAAGTCGGTAACAGTCCTGAATCGTGCCATCGAGCTGTCGCGTGCCTGCTGCTCCCAGGGCGGGTCTTACTGTTAAGATTCCCCGGGGACCTCCGTCCCAAAGCTAGGAGCCTACCGCGGCAGTCTTATCTTCGGCCGATCCTGTTTCCCGGCCAGGCTGTGGAGCCTGGAAAGCTCTGCCACTACTTAGTGCATCTAGGTTAGTGTTTTTTATATCTCTGTTTTTATACTCATCGCATTCTTGTGAGACCTATTAAATTTTAAAGTACAAGTCTACTTAGCCTTTTATTTCATAAAAGCAGTAGAACTGTTACCGGGCAAAGAGTTTCAGATCATCCATGTAAAGGAGGTGAGATATAACCTGACCTCCTCTTCTCAACCGATAGCCTAGACCTGAACCCTCCAGCAACGTGCTTAGAGGGTTCAAAGCCAAACAAAACCACAGTGGACTCAGACTATCGCCCTGAAATATACCTCGCTCGATCTTTATCGGTTCGCTATTCTCCCGGATTTGCCGACATCCTGGATAGCGAAGGACCGTCCTCTGTTGCCCCATACACGACATCAGGAAGGTGCGTAGAGTTGTGTCAATTTTATACAACTCCAAGGACTCCAACACCCTCATGAACCATATATGTGGCACACAATCATAGGCCTTCTTATAGTCTATCCAACATTTCGACAGATCCCTTCGGGAACGACGAACTTGCTGGTTAATGGCCATATCAATGAGGAGTAGCTCCTTAGTACCACGAGACCCGTTCCTACATCCATTTTGAGAGGCAGACATGATAGAATTTTTGTCAATATTTTAGCTCTCAAAATGGATGTAAGAACTTTATAGACCGTTGGTAAACAAGTGATCGGCCTATAATTTTTGGGTTCCGCAGTACTACCTGATTTATGGAGCAGGTGGGTTATTCCAGTTGTTAGGAATTGGGGCAACGATCCTGACTCTAAGGCTGACTGGAACTGGGACGCCAAGCGAACGTGCGATCTCTGGAACCATTTAATCCAGAAATTGTGCAGCCTGTCTGGTCCTGGAGATTTCCAATTAGGCAACGGATGAACTGCAAGAGCTATGTCTAGGGGGCCGATGGTTATATTATTATTACCTATTATTAATTGTTATTATAACCATATTTTTCTCTAGGCCTCTTTTAACATGCAAGACTTGTTACATTGTCCTCACATAGTACCATTAGATTCAACATGAATGATGTAACCTAAATTTGTAAAATATTACTGATTTTAAAAGAGTGTTCATGGAGTTTCTTGCTCGTTCTTCTCCATAGAAACCTACTGTTTGGAATGGGCAACTAGCTTCAACTTTCTGATTGACTGACTCTGACAATTGAAAAGTACCTGTAAATGGTTTAATTGAAATAAATGATTGTGAGTTTGAGTTTGAAAAAAATATTTTAATAAACAAAAATTCAGACTGTGTGATAAATAGTTAGCTTAAAATTTTTCATACTTTATAAATTAAAAATGTTGTTTTGTTTTGAATGATCATAGAACACTATCAATACAGTATTCACAAACGCAGTCAGAGTCATCAAATACATCTGACACCGACTGAGTTTGTGAACACTGTCGAACACAATCATCATCTTGATTCAGTTCATTTCTCCTGATTATTTTTATATAAATGTATTTTTATTTGTTAATTTATTTGCTTGGAATGTATGTGGGAATCACTTTGAGGTATATACACTATTAATTGAAAGAATTAAATATGTACAAAGCTTAAAAATAAATTAAAAAATATATTTATATTTAATTTATTTGTGGTTTTTTTAACATTTCTCATTCCAAATTTCATTTAAATATATAAGTTGTGAAAATGTTTGTAAGCCATTTATAAAATTCTTTATTTTGGTACTGGATACCCACTGGGATAGGTTTTTAAGAAAAACAACATTTTTTAAGACATCCCTAATACCGCGCCAATAATCAGCCATTATTATTTTTTCAATTTTGATATACAGTAAGTACTCAGTGTTACTCTCACAATTAAGACGAGTCTAACGAAACCTGTCAAGCAAAAATTCGTCGTACCATTTAGGCTACAGGGCGTGCAAAAGAAATATACATTCAGACATGGACTCGAAAAAAAATATAACCCTCTTTCTTGCACAGTTGGGTAACATTGAGAGACATTTTGATGTAGTTTGCTTCATTTTGAAAGAACTAAACCAGATAGCACCCATGCATGTCAATGTTTTTGCAAGTATCATACAGGACAATCGATTTAAGAATTGTATCTCCAATCTCTATAGCATCTCGGTCCAGTGTTCAAACATTAGTGACCAATCTCCTTTATGATTATTATGTTTTTCATTTTAGAGCAACTGCTAGAAATCAGAAAGGCGAGTCTCGCGTGGTTACTGTGCAAAGTAGGTGACAGTGTCACCAAAATACAGAAGCATGCTTTCCTCACAATAAGTCCTGAGTAAGTATTTTAATAGATGCCTCCTAGCATAATGGTTAAACCAACTTAACAGAAATAAACTAAAACACTATATTGATCAATGTTTTATGAAACAGATAATAACGATACCATTTTTGGAGTGTTTAGAGTAAAATATATGGAAAATATTTAAAAAAAAACCATTTAAAGATAGATAATATTGCTTGTTAATAATGATTGCAGTCAAAATAAGTTTACATTTTTTGACGTGATAACGTCTTATAAATCGATAAACACCGGCTGCACGCACGAAAAAGTGTCACGTTCTGCCTGAGCCTGAGCGTGCAAGCGAGAGCGCGGAACAAGCGATAGAGAGGCATAATCACCCAAAGGTAGACTGGTAGAAAATGCCAAAGGCATTAAGTCCGCCTTTGTACAATATTTATTTATAATAATAGTAATAATTTATTTTATTTATTGATTATTAATTACCACGGTTACACACCAGTAACAGTAATTAATTAATTTCTTATGTATTATATAAACTACAATTTCATCTGGTACAGCATAGTAATACATTAATAAAAGATAAAAATACATTTTGTTTGGTTGCAAATTATTAGGACATACAATAATAATTTATATAGAATGTCTCTCACAAAATCTCGAGCACAATAACAGGATTTGGTTGAATATAATAATAATAAAATTCTTTTAGTGTTGGATAGTCCATTTATCGAGGAAGGCCCGTGCGAAGCCGGGTCGCGTCGCTAGTGTTATATAATGTTAGCTATTATGTTTCTTTATGACGTTATCACGTAAAACTATCGTCCGTAAACCGACTTTAATAACAACCAATTTTTATTAATTTATTTCAATACTTTAGAAACATCACATAAGTGTCTACTACGTAATTACAATATACACGTACTTTTGGAACTACTAGTTTAATCCTAAATAGAAATATACGCGTATATAAGTACTAAAACTAAAATTGGTTGGTGATCTCTGGGTGAGGCCTGCGCACTCCCGGTCATAGGCAGAAGTGAAAGACCGCGGTGGTTTTTACCGGTAAGGGGGAGGCCTACGTTCAACAGTGGACGGCAATAGGCTGATATGGTGATAATGATGATGAAATAACTACTGAATGTAAAAAAAACGCGTGAACAATATTATTATACAATTGTATTTTCTTACAGGAATCCCTTAATGAAGTGTCGTGATATTCCCGGCATTAATCTAGAGGCATGGGCCGATCCTGACTGTACTGATAACTGCGGTTGCTGGTCCTAAACCTAAAGTAACGTTCATTTACATGGAGTAATTTAACTGCCTGTTGAAATCAATGAAAAGCTATAATATAATATTATGTGTGACCTAAAAGCGAAGCTTCAAATGAATGTAGATATTTGATATATTGTATACGTTAAATAATAATTTATATTCCTTTATTTATTTTATACATAGGTATAATAATATGTAGATTTTATGTTTCATATAAATCTTTACAAATGTATAATGTGAAATGTGTAATGTATATTTGAATTATTTAGTACTTGTGTGTACATTTCATTTTACATAGTTATTTTCTTTTTAATTTTTATGTTTTACGTTTGCACAATAAATTGCACCTGCTATGTTATCTCTTCACCACGTATGATTGATTGATAGAAAATGTCCAATGCACTAAGTCTGCATTTGTACCTTCTGTTACATAGAGTTTAAGTAAACAAATAATTCCCACCTAAAGCATTTTTACCTAAAATGTTGCTGGGATGAGAGCAAATGGCTCGCACTGTCAAAAAGATTTCAGATCTCTACCTATATTCTCTACTTTACTAGCCCTAACTTCTGAGTAGAGTAGAGACACTGTAGAGTTTGTGAAGTTAAGGCTAGTAAAGTAGAGAACAGTGAATACATTTTTCACCTTACGCCCATGAAACGATAGCGAAACGGTCAAGCCACATACATATTTTGACTAAGGAGTAAAGAGTTGACTAAGGAGTCAAAATATGTATGTGTTCATTACTTTTCTGTTAAATAATCGTTCTTCTAGTAACGAAACAGCCAAGCCACATACATATTTAAACCAAGGTGTAAATTTCAGCTTTCTAGGACTTCCGAAAGTAGGTACTCTAAGAATTTTGATGGTCATCAGCGAGTGAGTCAGTGACGAAATCGAGGTTTTTTAGGAATCAATAAAATCTAAATTACAAGAGTTATGCAATTGAAACTTTATGTATTTAATAAGTCTACTACTGACATCATGTCCCAAGACTTTCGTTTATCTGACATAATCCAAATCCAAGTTATGAGAGTTCAAAAAAACGAAGAAACGCTTCGAGAAATGGTAGGTATAGTTCGTTCGCGTTAAGTATGCAGTGAAATCATCATTGTCCGTCGGCCTAGCCCCGCCCCTAACCAATCAAATCTTTGCAAATTACAAAGTCAAGTTCACAATGACACCCCTAACCAATCAAATCTTTTCAAATTACAAAGTCAAGTTCACAATGACAGTAGAAGGCATTTTGCACTGATGATTTACTACATTCTTAACGCGAACGAAATATAGTGCCCTAGCGCTTTACTTGGCTCGTCTTGGTGTCAGATTAATCATCATCTCCCTACCCAGTACCTTTTTCTCAAATATGTTGAGTTCGGTGAGATATGCGGCGGGAGGCACGCAGTGGACTCAGTATGATGACCATTCATCCACGGACGGGCTGCGGCAAGCATAGCTCAATATCATGGCCGATCGATCCATACATCTTTTACTTAGCCACGAGCCCCTCGTGGCAATGTGTGGCTGCAATATTTTGCAAAAAAGAATTGCCCGTTTAGGAGCAAATGGTGATCAGATAGACGTAGGCACAAATTCTGCCAGGCTCAAATGGGATTGGGCGGATCACGTCAGCCGCTTAACAAATAGGTCCAAAGATAGACGGCATTGCTGAGGCTGGCCTAGACGGAGATGGTAAGATGACTTCACCTGCACTGTGAGGGCTGGTTCCAGGCGGCGCAAGAAAAGAATACCTGTAGACCTAGCCAAATTACAAACGTTTCGTATCGTATATTTTTCTACAATAATTAACGCCTCGTCGTAATCCATTTTTTATTTTCGATCACGTGGCTTATCGTTGAGATGACGTCATTTCCACACATTTGATTCGTTTTCTATTAGCGTTATCGACTGTAGATTGTCAATTTGGCTAATTTGGCTGGAAAGCGAGGGGCTGGGAGCCCTTTGCCCAACTGTGAAACATCACAGGCTAGTTAGTAAAAGTAGCACCTTTACGAGACTGTCTTCGTTTGAATCTTAATTTTGTAAAGCCCATAATATCTTTCCAAACTACGAAAATAACGTTTAAGACAAAACCGCAAAGGCAACAGACCTGTTAATTACTTTTTGGACTCGTCGACAAATTGACAATAATTTATCCTTAGATATTACCTCCTTCTATCGAATGGTGACAATTTATTATAGCTTTATTTATAATAGTTGGCTAACACATTAATGTCTTTACGAAGAAAACGTCAATTATATAATTTACTAACTGTTGCCCGTGGCTTCGTCCGCGTGGTTATGAAAATATGAAGTCTAATGATGTTGAACGCTAACTATTTTTATTTTTCATTTAACAGAAAATGCCTATTTTAAGGCACAAATTTGTAAAAAAAATAGATGTTGTTATTTTCGTAAAACCAACAACCTAAACTATACACCACATTTATAGTTTTATTTTCAGGCTGCAGTTTATTTCAATTAATTATACACTCGGCGTCACAAAAATCGCACCTTTTCGAAAATAAGTTTAAAACATGTCCCGCCAGTAACGAATACATTAAACCCAATTAATATTGGTATCAATTAAAAGTATGGTTAACGACCTTTAAATTAACAACAGTTAGAATTCCTAAACACAACAGATCTCATTAGCACGTAACGTTAAAAAAAATGTTGTCAAAATACGCATTACAACGGCCACTAATTGCACCTCCCTACAAGGGTATAAAACGGGCGACCCGGGTTAAATGTGGGTCATTCGCTATTCAACCTTTGAAGTGAACACACGTGAACAGCTACAGCAAGAAAAATACCCCAGAAGATGGATACCACTGCAGATGAAGCCGCTCAAGTCATTGCACTACTGCAATCAGGGATGCGGCAATGTGATGTTGCTCGGCAACTGAACTTGAGTCGTTTTGCCGTTCGACGAGTGTTCCAACGTTTCCAAGAGACTGGTGGCTATATCCGAAGACGTGGATCTGGAAGACAACGGTGCACATCCGAAAGAGACGATCGCTTCATTGTTTCGACGTCTTTACGTAATCGGTTCTCCAATGCTGTTGAGCTGCAACAACAACTGCGATCAGCTCGCAGAACTTCTGTAAGCGTCTCCACGATTAGAAGAAGAATGCGGGAGAAGAAAATTGCAGCTCATAGGGCTGCTACAGGGCCCAAATTGACTGCACAGCATAGGAGAGACCGGTTGCAATTTGCCCGTGACCATGTGGATTGGACAATAGACCAATGGAGGGCTGTGCTCTTCTCGGATGAGACGAGGGTGTGTCTTTTCTGCAACGACAGGCGTCGAAGAGTGTATAGGAGGCAAGGGGAACGATTCGCACAAGCCTGTATTCAAGAGACAGTGGAATACGGGGGTGGCTCGTGCATGTTCTGGTGCGGCATGTCAATCGACGGTAAAACGAACCTTGTGTGTGTTTCTCGGACTGGAAGTGCTCGCGGGCAAGGGTCGCTGACTGCTGCTCGGTACATAACAGAGATCTTAGAGGAGCAGGTTGTCCCTTATGCGGGTTTTGTTGGCAGTGGGTTCACGTTAATGCACGATAACGCCCGTTGTCACACCGCTTTAATTGTAAGAGACTACCTGCAAGAAGTTGGCATCCCTGTTATGCGCTGGCCGGCGCGAAGTCCAGACCTGAACCCTATTGAGCACCTTTGGGATGAACTGAAACGGCGAGTACGGGCACGAAATCCTGCCCCTACCACTCTCCAAGACCTTCAAGATGCCGTCGTTGCAGAATGGGACAACATTCCACAAGAGACTGTTGTCACATTAATAAGGTCCATGAGAGAACGCATGGAAGCAGTCATCAGGGCTAGGGGGGGTAACACTAGGTTTTAAGTTAGTTTTAAGGACTTTGTTGTAATTTTTGCTGATAAAATAAAATTTAACTTTTTAATCATTTGCATTAGCTTGCTTTTTTTTATTCCCTGGTAAACAAAAAACCAAATCCATTGATTTATTCTGAAATTTAAATAAATTGCCTTTCCAATTATACCTTATAGTCATATGTATACCATTGATTAATAGGGTTAAAATGACTTTGAAGGGAATTCTTAAAGAGGTGTGATTTTTGTGACGCCGAGTGTATATTTAAAGAGATGGAATTTGTGATTATGATACAGTGGTCTTCTTTGTTTCGAATCGATGGTTTTGTTCTATTTTTTTGTGTTAGACTCATATCCGTGGTTAGACTGGTTGGGCCCCGTAGGGGCTGCATTAATCGCAGCTTTAGTGGCGTTTTTAATGTCCTCTAAGGTGCAGCTGACGGGTCACTTTGGGCACTGTAGTAGTGGGTCATTGTCTGGTCAGGAGCACCGCACTCACACTGGGTGTCAGTGGGATCTATGATCCCCCATTTCGTTAGGTTGTGTTTGCAGCGGCCTTCTTGGGAGCACAGTCTGTAGAGCGTTTTCCATTTAGGCAACTGCAAATTACTTCCGAGTGCCGGGTGGTCCTGGGTTAAACGAAGTTCAGTGGCGGTGGGTGGTGTTTCCACAACTTTCGTCTGACCGTACGTGATCGGCCCTGAATAGCCTGTGTGCTGTGGAGAAAACTTTTCCGACTCTTAAGCCTACTCGAAACTGTTGTTTTTTTGTATAATATAGATTTTAAATGTGAGTTTCTAAAATTAAATCTATAGTATTACAGAAAAGCGATGGTCATTGTGGGATAAACAAAGGTGTATAAAATATTGTCTGGAATTTGGTAATCAATATGGTGATATGTGAATACCAGGTTATACGTACTATAAGATACTTTTAACCCCAAAAAAGCATCACGTTAGTACCCAGGGGAAAATACAAAGAAATATTTGAGCTATAACTTTATGAATCTAATAACTAAAAAATATAAAGACCTCGATTCGTTTGAATTTCATTAAGTTGTATTTTCTATATATGGTATTCCATGTAGCAAAGAGGAATCAAAGTCAACTCTGTTAAAGACTGTCATTGATACTGGTAGCCTACTGAACTTGGCAATACAACCAAGGGATGTAAAGGACGTTTTCCGCATAAAAACAAAGGATCCTGCCATCAAACCAATTATTCTCGATTTTACAACCGTAATCCTTAAGGAAGAATTCCTAGTAAAGTTCAGGAACCACAACAAAAATAGTTTTAAATTAACGACAGAACATTTAAAAATTACTGGACCCGCAAAACAAATTTACGTATCTGAGAACTTATCAGCCAAGAATAAAAGGCTGTTCTTTCTGGCTAGAGACGCTGCAAAAACAAACGAGGTCCAGTTCTGTTGGGTCTCGCACGGGAAGATCCTAGTGCGAGAAAAAGTCGGATGTCCTCACTTTCAAGTGCAAAACGAGACGGATCTCGGCCGTATTAAAAAAGGCGCGTGACTAATTGTTTATTACTTTGTAACTTTATTACGATATTACCTCGTTAACTTAGTGTTATTGTATCGCTTGCCAATGTACTGTTATAGTTGAAATATTTTGCATCTGGGACTATTGTTAAACTCACATCGATAAACACTACTCACTTTTCACACTCACATATATCTTCACGCATTCACACACACCCTCGCACCTTCCACAAACTCTGTATATCACCAAAAAAAAAAGACTTGCCATGCTTAAAAAACGCCTCCTTAGCGCACCCCTCAGTATGTCCTTCTACTGCAACTTCTGCCTCAATATACCTATGGCTGCTACATAGCGATCACGAGTATGACTACTCTATCCTAAAATGTTGTTACCCTTTTGTTATTATAATTAAAAATGGATGATCTTACCGTGATCACTAGCGAAGTTGAGCAAATTGTTAAGTTTTTCAATTGTTCACTACATGATCTTAAAATACTGCACATGAATATTCGTAGCCTTAACAGCAATTTTGATGATCTGGTGGTTTTTATGAGTAGACTAACGTACCTGCCTGACATTATAATTCTGACAGAGTGCTGGTTGAGCAAATGCCCAACTATTACTTTTCTAACGGGCTACATCTCACACACTTCGTCGTATAACACACAAAATGAAGGCGTGGTTGTCTATGTGAGAGATTGTTTTGATGCCACCGTAGAAATACCTACATTTAATGAGGCAAACGTTCTTCTTGTTAAATTCTCAAATAAAGCTGCTTTTATTGCAATTTATCGTTCACCTTCATACAGAGATTTGACTAATTTCCTTAACAGCTTAGGCAGTTTGCTTAATACTTTAACTGAATTCAAAAACTTTAGCCATTATTGGAGACATTAACCTAAACATTACTCCTGGGAGCACCGACCCAAATGCTGATGAATACCTTAATCTGACAGCTTCGCATGCAATGCTACCAGCCTATACTCTCCCAACTAAACTCTCGAACTGTCTTGACCATGTGATACTACGCACCCAAAGTTCTGCTACTACATTAATCATTGATTCTCTGATTACTGACCACTCTCCTATCATTATTTTCTACAACCTTAACCTAAAAATTAAAACTCCCCACCTCACCAAATTAAAAATTGATTTGCCTCGGGTTGTAGACCAAATTAACAGCACAGATTTTTCCTTAATCTTTCAGTGTCACAACCCGAATGAAGCTGCTGAATCTCTTGTGTCCATTATGTCCTTAGCCATCAAATCGCACTCATATGTTTCACAAATACCTAGTAGAAAACGCATCATTAAGCCATGGAATACTCCTGGCCTGCTGAGGTGCATACGTCACAGGGATAAGTTGTATCGTAAATTTAAAAAAAATTAAATTAAAAATTTAAAAAAACCCCCAACGCAAAACATAAAAGCGATTATGTAAAAAGTAAAAAATAATACTTTTGTTGAGCCATCAAATGTTTGTTCGTTGAAATGGCGCTATAATGTCGCGGCGGGGTACCGCTTAAGTAAGTCAGTCCCTCAATTTCATTCACTGTCTATTAATTTACCAGCATTTCCGACCGAATTTGCTTCGATATTATCAAATTTTTGTTGCTAATCTAGTTGTTAATCTTGTTGCAAATCTAGTTACCATCAGTTCGCTATTTTAGATATTTAGTTATTGCTTTAAACTTAGCGGTACCCCGCCGCGACATTATAGCGCCATTTCAACGAACAAACATTTGATGGCTCAACAAAAGTATTATTTTTTACTTTTTACATAATCGCTTTTATGTTTTGCGTTGGGGGTTTTTTTAAATTTTTAATTTAATTTTTATTTTAAATTTTTTAAATGTAATTTAGTTTGGTTTTGTGTGGTCAGTGTGGTCACCTATAATAATATGTTTGAAAGCAAAGTAAACATCCGGTATGCGTCTAAGATCCCTACCGCAGCAAACAAAAGAGCTGATAACTTTAAAACTGCTGAACCGATTTTGATGAAACATGTCTAAGAACCATCGCTAGAGAATCTACTTTCAAATAAAAAAAACCGCATTCAAATCGGTTCACCCGTTAAAGAGCTACAGTGCCACAGACAGACACACAGACACACAGACACACAGACACACAGACGCACAGACACACAGACACGTCAAACTTATAACACCCCTCTTTTTCGTCGGGGGTTAAAAACACCCAGATGATGAAACTCACAAATTGATTTTCTGTCGCTAGCGCACCTTCTGCAACAATCTCTTAAAAAAAAGTCAAGCGTGAATATGAACGATCACAATTTCGGCAGGCTAGAAATAATCCAAAAGCTACATGGAAACTTGTAAAACGAGTAGCAAGCTTAGGCCATCCACAGCGTGGATAGCGCTGAGTTGGAAAATATCATCCTCAGCCTTAAAGACAACTGTGCTGTTGGATTTGATGGTATATCCCACTTAATCGTGAAGGCGACTCGTCACATTTTCATTCCGATTCTGGTTTTTATCTTTAATCTGTGCTTTTCAACAGTTATTTTCCCAGATGTGTTCAAAACTGCAGTTGTCCATCCTATCTATAAGTCGGGAGACAAGGATAATGTCACTAATTTCAGACCCATTTCAGTTTTGAGTACTCTTTCGAAGATATTTGAGAAAGTCATAAACCACAGACTCACCAAATACCTTAATAAATTTAACCTTCTTTCTAATAATCAGTATGGTTTTAGAAGTGGAAAATCCACAGAAGATGCTGTACTGGAATTTACAGATACGATTATTGGCCATTAGGAAAATAAACATAAAACTCTTGCCATATTTTTAGACATATTCAAAGCCTTCGACACAGTCTCAATTCCCATACTTCTTTCGAAGCTGGATCATCTTGGTATTCGTGGGACGGCCTACGATCTCTTAAGGAGTTATCTTACAGGTCGTAAACAAATGGTAAAACTTCAAAACTACCTCAGCAACCTGGAGACGATTACTTTTGGTGTGCCACAGGGCAGCGTCCTGGGACCCCCACTTTTTCTCATACACGTTAATGAGCTGTGTCAGTTATCCTTACCCAACTGCAAAATTATAGCATATGCCGATGACACAGCCCTAATTGTTCATGGCTGGGACTGGACCGAAACTTGCCTCAACGCGGAGATTGCCTTGAACACCGTCATGAGATGGTTTACCATAAATCTTCTTACTCTAAATGTCAATAAGACCAAATTTACCACATTTTCTGCTATCAAGTCAAGTCAATCCTCTACACCGATTGAAATTCGAGCGCACACCTACCCAAACTTAAACGCAAACTGTGGATGTCGACAATTAGAAAATACCCCTATTATGAGATATCTTGGGGTCACCCTTGATAGCAACCTGAAATGGAAGCAACATATTGCTGCGACGGCAGCTCGTGTGAGAAAACTTATATATATTTTTAAAAAGCTCAGAGGCGCGGCCGATTTTACCTGTTTATTAACTGTCTACTTTGCGCTCGCTCAATCTGTTCTAGGTTATTGCCTAACGGTCTGGGGTGGTGCCGGTAAAACAGTGATGCTTCGAGTTGAACGAGCGCAGAGAGCTGTCCTGAAGGTGCTGGCAAGGAAACCGATGCGATATTCTACATCCTCTCTATATACCCTCTGCCAGGTCCTCACCGTCAGACAGCTATTTATCCTCCAAACTATTCTTCGCAAACACAATCAACTTACCTTTGATCCAAAATGCTGTTCTACACGCCGCTCGAATAGGGTTTGTACAACTGAGTCTCTTAGGACCGTAGCTGCAAGTCGGCATTACAAACACATTAGCTCAAAAATCTACAACAAATTAAACAAAAGCTTAAAGATCTACCCATTAACCAAGAGCAAATGCAAATTAAAACTTGACTCTTGGTTGAAATTACAAAGTTATGCTGAAACAGAGAAACTTGTGGAGGTGTAAGATACCCATTTATTCCCTCACACACTTCAACAAAACCACACACAACACACATACCACAAACACCCCTCGCACACCTCATTTACACTCAACCACACATCCATTCCCTAAAGTGGTGAGTACCACTTTAACTCAACGTCAAAATACATCCCAATTTCATATGTCCCGTATTGTTTATTTTTATTTATTTTACTTCATTAAATTTTTTGTTTCATACATTTTAACTTAATCAACAATTTTGCATGGAACATCATTCCATTCTGTATCTGGAGAAGGGCGTTGCTAGCTGCGCTACAGTTTATACTTTTGCGGCTATCATCGTTTCACCTGTTTTA
The DNA here is from genome assembly GCA_947361185.1 of Charanyca ferruginea. Lineage (NCBI taxonomy): Eukaryota > Metazoa > Arthropoda > Insecta > Lepidoptera > Noctuidae > Charanyca > Charanyca ferruginea. The sequence continues at coordinate 27,025,930 of OX376061.1, read as the reverse complement.
CTTAGTCTTATGTTGTTGTTCCAAAATAAACTTTTATTTTATTTTTATTTATTATTTTTTATATTTTGTATTATAAGTTATCAATAAATGTTTGTTGAACACATAGAGTTAAGGTTATATTCCCTTGAACTGGCCCTGTCGTAAAATCTGTTTCTACGTGACATGACTTAACTATATTCTATCTCTCTACCAATTTACAGGTACAAAAAGCCAAGGATTTGTATAAATAAACTTGCGAGAGTAAGTCCAGGCTGTCACAATTCTTAGATGTCTAAACTCTAGACTTGCTAAATTTCTGGTCGGTAGTTCAAAAATGAATCAAAACTTTCATACAAACTTAAGAGAGCCATTAGACCTGTTTAATCCGCCCCTGTCACAACATCCGTTCTTAGCGGACGTCTACAACTTATTAACTACCTCTCTGCCGAATTTCAAGTTCGCAGCGCAAAAAATGAAGGACTTGCATACAAACTTTCGGGACCCATTAGACGTCCTTAATCCGGCCCTGTCGCAAAATCCGTTCTTAGCGGACGTCTACTGACTATGTACTATCGCCCTGCCAAATTTCATCTTAATATGTCAAGCGGTTTTCGATATTTCGTGATGAGTGAGTGAGTGAATGACCTTTCGCTTTTATATATTTAGATAGTTATAGATAGATTGGAAAACAATCTACACACATATTTTTTTGTTGATAAATTATTGAGTAGATACCATTTTTATTATAATTTAATAAAATAACAAAGAAAGAACAATAGTAAAGGTGGTCTTTGTTTTTCTTTTTGTAAAAAAAATACAATATTCATTTTGCGGAACATTGCAGGTTGCATACAATGACCAGAGCTGAATTGTGCAGGTACAGACAGCGTCATCAACTGCTAACCCCCTTTTCGAAAAAATTTCAATGCGTGGGGGGGGGGGGTATAAGCATTTGATGACGCTGTCTGTACAAGCAGCTGCATTCTTGAACTATTAACAATCCATTTATTTTTCTATTGTTATATTACAATGCAAATAAATAAATAATGTGCTGCTGGAAGGTATATGAGCCTTTAGTCGCAGAATTTGTAAACATCGGCAACGTATAGGGAAAGTAATATTTATAACAAAATGATAATTTATGTATTTGTTGTGTCACACTTTATCATTCAACTCAGTAATGCATTAGTGTATGACTATTATTCTGGTAAAATAGCGTCGAAAGAGCTTCAATAATAATATATTATAAATAAATAATAATCATTTATTTCAAGTAACAAGATAGAGCGTATAAAGCTAGAGGCAGTTTTGAGTAAGTAAATCATTTTAGTCATGCCGGTAATCCCGGCTGTTATTCGTAGAACTTGGACAGTCGTTATGAGTAGTCAGAAGCCCGAAAGTAACTGGATTTTGGAAGTCAGATATCCAGTCGACCCATGTAAACACTGGTATTCAGCTGCATCCGTTTAGACTAGAAGCCGACCCCAACACAGTTGGAAAAAAGGCTAGACTGTTGATGAACAGTGTAGTGTTTTCAGAATATCTAAAAAGTGCCAACAAGCTTTTGCTCTCGTCTGCATCCGCGTTAAGCGACATTCACGCGGATAAAGTCATTAATTAAGGCGACGATAAATGCCGGCGACCTTGAGCGACCAGAGAATCGTATGCGCTGCGTCCAAAACTCTCAAAGTTTAGTCGAAAAAATTAAATAAAAGACAGTTTTCTTTAACTTAAAAAACGGCGTATACTAAAAGATAGATAATAAAATTATCTGTAAGATAGTAAAAGTTTCGTATAAATATTCCTGGTAGATTTTGTGTGATTATCAATGTTTTGATATTCACGTCATACTAAATGATCAAGAGAATGTTCTAGTTTAACATATTTTTTTTTCAAATCATTAACACTACTCATTTTGACGTGATTGTCAGTTTAAAATCTGCAAAAGTCGCTTGTTAGCGCCTTAAAAGAATGACCTATATCCTTCTTTGGAGTTCAAGTTTAGTCCGTACCAAATTAGAAATCGGTTCAGTAGTAGGTATAGCCGGTAACGCGCAACTAACAAACTCACTTTCCTGTTTATAATTACAACAAAAATTGGACTTAAACAATCCTGCAATAATTAAATAATCCTGCTGTGAGACTTAAAATAATGAAGCATAAAGAATATTGTTTCAATCCCAATATTTCCAGTGTTTGTACGACCGACATTGAGCCATGCTGCGCTTCTGAGAGAAAACACATATATGGTTCGTGTAACAACTTGGATAAGCCAGCTAAAGGCACCTTCTTCGTACCGCCCAAGAGAGTGCTACCTGCTCTGTACTACAATGGTAATAAGAATAAAAACATAACGTTTATTTCAGGTATAAAAGACCCGTAACTCATATACCTATTAGACTCAAGTACATATTAAGTACCTGGTATATTAAAAAAGGTCGCTGGCAGCGGATGGATGCGGTCTGCCAAGACCGGGTTGGTTGGCAATATCTTCGGGAGGCCTACCGTCAGCAGTGGATGGCAATAGGCTGATCTGATGATGATGATGATGACACAGCTATGTGTTAGTATGGTAGAGTATGCGTTGTAACATTTCTACATAGTCTATGAAATAAAAGGGCTATGTACAACTGTACGAATTTAATTTAATAACTCTCACACGAAAGATAAAAATGTGATGAGTATCAAAAACAATTATATTTTAAAATAAGGACTGACCTAAACGCACTGGGATTAGGCAGAGAGTTCCAGGGAGGATTATGATCCACAGCCTGGCCGGCAACAGGATCGGCCGAAGAGAAGACTGGCGCGATCAGCTCGGGGATGGAGGTTCCCCAGGCGGTCAGTAGGAGGACCTACCCTGGGAGCACAGGCACGCGACAGCTCGGCTTAACCCGCTTAACCGACTCTCGGTTGTAGACTGGTAGACTTGCAGTAAGTAGACTGGTAGACTTCAGCAACGTAAGCGTATGGGTAATCAGCGTGTTACCCAAGCGACTCCGAGAGCTAGACTGACCCTTTGACAGGTTTTGTTTTCTGACCGCTCTTCCGAAATTCGTAAAAAATCCAATTATGAATCCTCTTTCTAGAACGGTCAAATCGCTTTTCTATAGCACCGGCCAGACTCAATAATTGTCGAATCCCAATAATTTTTATATAATATTAGTGCGAATTAGATCTAAAGAAACACGCGATAATACAGCGGGTGTTCAGCCGTTTAATATATAACACATACATACAAGCTTACAAGATCAACAACATAGAGGATTTACGTTAGCTAGCCGAAAACTTATTAGAAGTAATGTTGACGGTCGTCAAATTTGACGACTGTCATTGACAAACATGTCAAAGCAAAACATTATTTATATTTCAGGTTTTTTAAGAAATGATATGAAATGATGATGATACAGGAATATAATTATAACACAGACAAAACCAGCACATAAAACTGTGAGTGCATTATATATTATTTATAAGATTCCAAGAATCTATAAAAACAAATATTATAAAATGTAAGCAATAAGTCGTTACAAATGATTTCATGCTTATGAAAAGTAAATATAGTTTTCAGGTTAAGCCGAAATACTATAGCGTATGTTAGTTAGCAACATCCTTCAATAACTTTGTTCTTGTGTCATCGTGTGGCACTTGTCCGCGGAAGCGACGAATCACCACGCTCTGAGACCAAAAGTCCTCTTCCAAAATTAGCTGCAGATAACTCGTTGCCAACCGCACCACGAACACCTAGAGGTTGACGTTGCGGTGCGATTCTAACAGCTGCACTCCCAGCGTGTAGTTGGTCTTTCGGCGCACGTACTCAACGGTGTTCTTCGCCGTAGTGGTGTGGTGTAGATGCGGCGGGAGATGGTGTACATCTCCCGCCGCTCGGCTTCACGGCACGTTTGGTTTTGGGTTTCACTGGAGTCGTGCCGCAGCGGTTCTTAAAGGTTTTCAGACAACGCTTCCTCCTTTTTACCATCATCATTAAGAACAATAAGTACCATAAAACCACTATACCATAATTTCAGAGAATTATCTACGCACTTCTTCACTAAGTAATTAATAAAACATTATTTTTAATTTTTTCCTGTGGCCCAAAGGCTGGATTTTACCTTGGTGATAAATTAAATGTTGCCATCGAACGTGGCAATGTCGGCATTTTCTTGAGCACATTTTCAGATGACGACAATGCGGAGAAATTTTTGAATGCTCTTTGTTTTAGTTTAATAGTTAAAATAGATATATAAAATTATGATGAAATATTAAGAAAAGATATCTAGTAATTTGAGAAATAACATCTAAGTTTGTGGTTATTTTTGTCTAAGAGGTTATCTGAATAAAAAATACACCTTGATTTTGATTTCCTAATTCATATAAAGCCATGGAAATAGTGTTTTTAATTTCTTCAATTATTATGCTCTTTTTTCTATTAGTTATATAGTTTCTCTTCTGTTGTTATCACCATGACAATAGTCTTGTTTTAATCTTATATTTTACTGTAGGTTCTTATCCAAGGAAAGCTGTGTCTGGCAAAGATTTATTACTGTCGAGAACAATTACAAGAATTTTGGTATATGAAGGAAAATATCTTTTTTATAAAAAAAGCTTTTTTACAAATAAGACTACCGCCTTCATGTGTGTACTGTGCTGAAGTTATTCATTACCTTTTAGATTACAATTACAATTGTAGAAAGATTAAGTCTTGATTTAGGGAATTACTGAGTAAAAGTATAATTTTTAATTATGGTTTTTTAAAGCGAAGACAATCCTTTCAAAGCGTTTAACGAAAATAGACGTCAGAGTTAACTTTCAGGACAAAAAGAACCATTACAGTATGCCAAAATATTATGTTTTATGCGTTTTTCCAACAGGATATACAATTTTAAAGTCTACTACAGAGCCAAAATTACGAAAATATTACTATTATGTATTAAAAAACAATGTTGAAAAAGTACAAAATCGGTTCACTTTGACAATTTTAATGATTCGTGCTTATTTCGTGGGTATTTTTTCTGATGCACACAAACAGACCATTGATTGTACTAGTGTGTGTCAATGCTGCTACGCCGTTCTAACAATCGTTTAGATTTTGAGTTTTGCTAAATCGAATACGCGCCCATAAGGGGTAAAAACATATTATATAGACTGTCGAACAAAGCGCGATAGCTAAAGTTGAAACATTATTATTCGTTAAACCGTAGGTACCTTATGATATCCGCAATAAAATTAACTGGCATTATTTATTTCTTTTGTTTTATGTAACAAAAAAATAACTAAAAACTCATACAAAACCAAACGTCACAGGTGTTTCGATTTTTTTGATGGGAAGTGTATGTCGCGCTTTCGAGAGTAACCTCTAATAAAAACATATCTCGTCTCATAAAAAAAGCTGTTAATATTGTATTTATAGACAATCATAATATAATTAGTCACTTCACACTGCCCCACATTAATATCTTCAATGCCGGGTGCATTGAAGATACTAATGAGGGGCAGTGTCGCGAAGCCGGGGCGTGTCGCTAGTTAAATTATAAAAATACCTATTTAAATACAATATCGAAAATACAACTTGTTTTTTTGTACTCGTCTTTCAGGCCTTTTGAAAACATTATATTCATACACTCTTTTGTTTTTGAAACATTGAGTATGTACTTTTTTTTATTACCGGTGTGTAAATTATGTGTTGTCTTTGTAAGAAAAATATAATATATCACATTGAAATAATGCTTTGTAGGACATTGCAGACGGCATACAATGAAAATAACTGAATTACGTAGGTACTTACAAGCAGCTGCATGCTTCGAATATAAATAATCCATTTATCAGTTCTGCTATTATATTACAATGCAAATAAATAAATAATGTGCTTCAGGTTCGTATATAAGCCTTCAGTCGCAGAGTTTATAAATATCAGCGTCATATCAGCGGGTGGAGAAAGTGATAATAATGTATCATTACAAAATGATACTTAATTTAATTGTTGTGTTATACTTTAGTAGTCAATTAAGTAATGCATTAGTGTACGACTATTATACTAGTAAAATAGCGTCAAAATCGCTTCAAGACTACTATAAATCCAAAGGCCTTCTCGAGTAAGTAAATTTTTTTAAAGTAAATAACTGTGACGTTATGCATAAAGGGCTCGTACATTGTAGTTTATAAGATTGATCGGTTATGGTTAAACTACGCTTGCTGCGGCCGTTCCATAATGATGCAAGTCCTACCGAGACCACTCCGTGCCTTGGAAAGCATAATTATAAAGCTGTTGGTTCCGGATGTCATTTGTGTATCTCTGACAGGTGGTTTGGGTAGTTGAGGCCAGAAAGTCTGACAACCAATCTTTCCGAGGGGTATCGTATTGCCACAAAGTACGTGAGGCTGCGTCGCGCCCGAGCAGAGAGACCGCTTAGAACAAACCGCCATTTTTACCAAGCACACATTGACATTACGTTTATAGGCATTCTGAAGCAGTTTCAAGCAGACTTCAGACTCAACTGTCACGTGTTGTCTAAATGAATAAATGAGAGACATTTCACGACGAACAAGAAAATTGTATTATAAAAATTGCAAGGAAACTCTTTGCAATTTTTATAATACAATTTTCTTGTTCGTCGTGAAATGTCTATTTAAAACCTACAGAGTCAATACAGTAGCAGCCCTAGTGAGTCTGGCAAGTTTAGGTAATTATTTTTGAAGATGGCGGGAGCGGTCCTTCTGTACCCTCTATATTTTGATTTCTTGGGAGTTAAAATTAAATGTGCCAATGTCTGTGTGAGTTAAAATTAAATGTGACACGGTTGGCGCAGTGGCTGAGCGATCGACTGCTGCGCAGCGTATTGCGGGTTCGATTCCCGCCCAGGGTAAACATTTGTGTGATGGGCACTTGTGTTTGCCTTGTGTCTGGGTGTTGTTGTGGGTGTTGTTGCGGCGTGTTGGGTGTTGTTGTTAATACATACATATATATGATTATTATTTGTGGTACTGCCCAGTAACTGGATTGTCCATGTCAGACAGGCAGTTGCACCATGTTAAACACTGGTATTCAGCTGCATGCGGTTAGACTGGAAGCCGACCCAGAAAGCCAGGAAAAGACTAAGCAAATAATGAAGTATGACGTACTGTTTTCAGGGTAGGTTCCCAAAGACTGACAACGTATATCATGATAATACGATGCCTATAGATATTACTATATCTACTCCATTTGTCTATCTGTCTATCACAGAGCCACAAGAATATTATAAATGAAAAAGCAATAATATGTCATAGACAAAAGTTTTTTCAAAAAAAGAAAACCGCCTTCAAAAACTAAAAAGTGATAAATAACTTTAGCACAGAACACACATTACTTTACTTTCGGAAGTCGATGGCAGTGGCTTTGTGTTTGTTGTTTTGTATTGCCACCGACTTCCGAAAGTTATGTAATGTGTTTTTAGTTTTGAGTTTTTGGTTTTTGAAGGCGGCTTACGTTTTTTTTGAAAAAACTTTTTATTTTTCGCTTTTTAGTGTTGCCCTAATATCCAAATCCATTAAGAAACGGCGACACACTTAAAAGAGATTGTAAATCCTCCAAAGATTGAAGAAACTAAAACGTCGTCTAAGTGTTTTTTTTGGGACTTTGTTGATTTTCTCAAAAAGGGTTGTATCAATTTTGATAAAATTTATATGGGACCATTTCGGAATAAACCCCTTTCGTACAAAAAAAATAATTTTGAAAATTCGTTTATATATGACAGAGTTATGTCCGAACATACATAAAAAATATATACATGTATATAAACATTCGAATTGATAACCTCCTCTTTTTTGAAGTCGGTTAAAAATTGAACTTATAATTAAATAAAGAAGATCTTCATCAGCTTTTTTCCATGAATGTAGGGCTCGGTTTCCACTCTAACGAGATGCACCTGAACACTACTTTTACATGTAGCGTATACCTGTCTGCTCCTCCAATTCAATAACAATAATAATAATCTGTACATAACTTTACAAAAAGCTGCAATTTTAAATACATGCAGAATCGTCAGAAAATTCTTGCAGATTGAAGAAAATGAAATAGGCCCCCTTCACGACACATAACGACAAACATTTTACACACCACACGCTGCATTTACTTGATTTCCGCCCGTAAATGTAGCTGAATCCAGCCATAGAGCTGAGAACATTTAACTCAACTGAAAATAATAATAATAATCCCGAACCATCTTCTCCATAGCTTAAAGCTACTTGATCTAAAAAAAAAAGAAAACCGCCTTCAAAAACTAAAAAGTGATAAATAACTTTAGCACAGAACACACATTACTTACTTTACTTTCGGAAGTCGGTGGCGGTGGCTTTGTGTTTGTTGTTTTGTATTGCCACCGACTTCCGAAAGTAAAGTAAGTAATGTGTGTTCTCCCCTATGAAGATATATTAACTAGAACAAAATCAGTGATTTTACTACACTCAACACGGGCGGTTTAATTCATCATCCCCGGGTTTCCATCATCACAAGTCTACTGGGCCTCAAGTCTGCTATTACAATAGAGGCAGAATGGTCTATCATTGATTTCATAATTGTTGATTTTGACAAGTTTGGTAATCTACTAATGTAATGGCGTCATTATGACTTTCCAATGGTCAACCACTGACACGTCATTAAAAGAAATGATATAGTAGAATGGATATATGAATACTATTTATTATTACTATAAAGAAATGGAACTAGAAAAAGAAACAACGTCTAAACACTTTTCACAAGAGACGGCTTGTGTCACTTTTATTTCTTCTTAACCATTACATAAAATGTTAGGTGGTATGAAGGAATTATTTACATATTTTAACATAATCTCGTACAAAATAACAACTGAATAACTGACTTAGGCGGTTAAATGTTGACGGTTCCTTTGATCAGTAACCTACCATTATAACGTCATTGTGCAGTCATTGCTTTTAATTCGACCGAACAATGATCGACCATTATGAATTTAGCAGATTACGAAGTTTTAGCAAAATGACAATGGGATCGTGTTGGAATTACAAAATTATAAAAATAGCAGACTTGGCCCCCAGATCAATCATCGTATGCTTGAACAAAGTGTATAGACTATCGTCGTACATTTTGTTTTCAATAACCGTGTAGCACGATACCTTGTGGTAAGATTGGTTATCAGATTTCTGGCTTCTAAATACCCCTAACGACTGTGAAAGATCTATGAATATTTCCAGGATATTTCGTAAGATATATTGCTAAGGTTTTTTAACAATTTTTTTATGACAGCAAGAGAAAAAATACAGTTTTGTTTAGAAGAAATTACGTCAGCTTGACACTCTATAGTTCTATAAAATACTCCTAAAAGGTTCAGTTGTTAATGCTACATAGCTCCTCCCCAGCGTAGCGTCATGAACATTGGAGGTGGCGCACGCTGCGAATGCGAAGTGCGCGCTAGTCCATGAACGATAATGCACCGCCGCATGTATGTACTATGAGGTGGCGAAACGCACAGTGTGTCTTGATGCTCGACCGGATCGAGTGACGTATGTCGGCGGTTCACTATCACGGCTCGCTGTTTCTTCGGTGTTATGTAGGAATGCGGGCTTCAGTCGATCTATGCTGATGTTTTTGTGGACACCTTTGACCTCTATTGTGTACACCATGTCCGTTAGTCTTTTCAAGACACGATACGGGCCTTCGTACGTGGGAGTAAGTGGCGGGCGTATTTTATCGATTCGAATAAATACGTGCGTATATACATGTAGATGATCGTGGACAAACTTCGCTCGGCGATCGGTGTGGCGCTGTGCAGCTTGAATTTTTTTCATTGCGGCTGTTATGTTATCGCCGAAGTGTGTACTAGTTTTGCTTGCCGATGTTTCTCCACACATTTCGCCTGGCAGTCGCAGCGCTGTTCCGTACAATGCTTCAGTATGCACAATACGTCAGTATTTTCTTTTATTGCGGCACGTAGTCCTAGTAATACGGTAGGCAGTTCTCGTGTCCAGCTTGAGTTATATAATCGCGCAGTTAACGCCGCTTAGAATGTTCGGTGCCATCTCTCGATCATGCCGTTCGCCTGTGGGTGGTAGGCTGTAGTCCTGGTTTTTTCGATGCCCATTCTATTCATTAATGTTTTGAATAGCTGTGATTCGAATTGCCTGCCTTGGTCGCTTGTGATTTTCTTAGGGCACCCGAATCGTGATATCCATCCTTCATAGACTATTGTGGCGATGGTTTCGGCTTCGATGTTGCTGACAGGAAATGCCTCAGGCCATTTGGTAGCTCGGTCAATGATGGTCACACAATACCGTTTACCATCTGATATGGATAATGTACCAACGATATCTATATGAATGTGTGACAGGCGATCAGCGGGTGGGAATACTTGCAGAGGCGATATTGTATGGCGCTGAATCTTGACTCGTTGACAGGTTATGCAGCACTTAGTCCACACGCTGATATCTTTATTCATATTTGGCCAGAAGAATCGCTGTGCTATGAGTTTTCTTGTTGCTCGCGTGCCAGGATGACTCAGATCGTGCAACGCATAAAAAATCTTTTGCCGTAACGTTGATGGCAAGTAGGGTCGCGCTTTTCTGCTTGATGTTTCGCACAATATTGGCTTACTTGAATCGATGGGGCGTAGGCGTTCAAATCGCAGCGTTTTGTTTTTTTGTGACGTCACTGAGCTGTTCGACGTTTCGTTGACAGTGCGCCAGCTCATCGTAGTCGATCGGTGAAGGTGGGGTTATCGCTTCGATCCTCGATAAAGCATCGGCCACAATGTTGTCCTTCCCTTCGATATGACATATTTTCGTCGTAAACTGACTGATGTAGTACTGGTATCTTGTGCGAAGCGCTGTTTCTGTCGTGCTGTTTTGTCGCAGTAATGCATTTGTTAGTGGTTTATGGTCCGTGTAAACCGTGATTTCCCTGGCTTCGAACATGCGCCGGAAGTGACGAATGTCCAAGTAGATCGCTAATAGTTCCCTGTCAAATGTGCTGTACTTTTTCTGTGCCTCGGTCAGTTTCTTAGAAAAAAATCCGAGGGGTCTCCAGTGGCCATTGACGCGTTGTTGCAGCGCAGCTCCCACACAGGTATTTGATGCGTCACACATAAGTGACAATGGAGCTTGCACAGATGGGTGTGATAATGTGACAGCGTCCTTGATACTGTTCTTGCATGCTTGAAAGGCTTCTTTATCTTCACTGTTAAAGTTCACCTTCGTTTTGTCGTTTTTCTTGCATGTTCGAAGATATTTATATAGCTTTTCTTGGAAGTATGCGGAGCGTGGAATGTTTTCTTTGTAGAAGTTGAGTATACCGAGAAATCGTCGCAATTATTGAATTGTAGTGGGCTCAGTGTACTCGATGATGCACTTCACGCAATCTTCAGTTGGCTGAATTCCTTCTTTTGTCAGTTTGTATCCGAGGAACTCTAGTTCTGCCTGGCCGAAAATGCATTTTGACAGATTAATACGAAGTCCGTGTTCCTGTAGTCTTTTAAAAAGATCTTCTAAGTGTCTTTCGTGCGTTTCTTTGTCTGTCGACGCTATAAGAAGTTCGTCGACGAATGCGAAGACGTGATCCTGGTCACCAACGACATAGTTGATGTGTCGTTGGAACGTTTGGCCCGCGTTGCATAGGCCGAAATACATGCGGGGAAATTCAAACAGGCCGAAAGGTGTGATGACTGCTGTCTTCTCGATGTCATCTTCTCGTATTCTTATTTGGTTGTAGGCCTTCCTGAGGTAAATTTTTGTGAAGATCTTCATTCCTTCCAGACGATATGTAAAGTCACGGAGTCGCGGAATCGGATATCTGTCCGGTTTGGTTACGGCATTCAGACGTCGGTAGTCGCCACATGGTCGGTACTCTCCACTTTTCTTCATAACGAGATGGAGTGGACTCGCCCAAGGTGACTTGGATGGTCGACATATTCCTTGCTCCATCATGATTTGGAATTCCTTCTTCGCTGCATGGTACTTGTGCGGTGGTAAGGGTCTTGCTTTGTTGTATACCAGTGGACCATGCGTGACGATGTGATGTTCGACTTCGGTGTTCTTCATGTCGGGGAAATTTGGTGAAGTTATGTCTTCATATCTATGCAGTAATTTGTGGAACGGGTCTGTGAGGTTGACAGTAAGCACAGTTGGAGTAGACATGCTATTTGCCGCATAAACGCAGCCGTCGATCGATAGTCCTGTTGTCTTATCTACGAGTTTCATAGCACGTAGGTCGACGAGTAGATTGTGGTGGCGTAAGAAATCTGCGCCTAGTATGGGACGTTTTACTGCGGCAACGATGAATTTCCACGATAAGGGTCGGCGCAAACCGAGGTTGAGCTCTTACCTTTTTTCGCCATATGTGGGTATTGGCGTGCCGTTTGCTGCATACAAAACTTCTTCACAACGTTTCATTCCCGTCTGGTATGGAATGACAGAAACATTTGCTCCGGTATCAACTAGGAATCGCAGGCATTGTTGGTAATCACATACATGTAGACGGTAGGGTAATATCTCGTTAACCTCGGGTCCCGTCGCAGTCAAGGTTGTGTCTAGTTTCCCTGCTTCTTTTCAAAATTGCATGGAGATCAGCAGTTCCGTGCTTTCTCGCCGAATTGTGCGTGATAAAAACATATGTCGCCTGACTGCTGCTGGTAAGTGTTTGGTCGTCCTCGGGAATATGGACGTGATCGTGAGCGAAAGGGTTGGTACGATCGTTGCCTGTACCTGGACCGGTCCATCCCCTGTCTTTATCGCAGCTACTTCTTTCGTCAGCTGCATGACGGCCTCTCGCAGGTATTGGTTGGTGAGATGGTTATCGCTCCGCTGACTTGAAGTTGATGCGCGTTGACATGTACACACCAAGTGAGCTCCTTGCGTTTCCTCGTCATCATTAGGAGGCATCTCGTACGCCGAAGGTTAATGGTGTTTTTTAATCGTCGGGGTCACCACTTTCCAGTATATTTCGTAAGATATATTTCTAAGGTTTTTTAACAATCTTTTTATGACAGCAAGAGAAAAAATACAGTTTTGTTTAGAAGAAATTACGTCAGCTTGACACTCTCTATAGTTCTATAAAATACTCCAAAAAGGTTCAGTTGTTAATGCTACAAATATAGCCGAGGCCAACTTTACTTGCTTTACGAGGCACGGAGACGTCTCGGTATGAAATGGATGGTCACCCATCCAAGGACATGCCGCGGACGCAACCCTGACCGATCGATAAACAAACGATAATAATACCACAAACTAAAAATCATCAACAATTAAAAATTTTGATCAGACATCTGCCATACCAGACAGAGACTTTGCAGATGCGTGCCATATCATTTTTACGTTTGCCATCGCAAACGTAATTGAGATGTCTTATGTGCTTTTAATTACACCGATTCTTTATTTGAATTGCATTATTTCCAGTGTTTGTACGATCGACGTTGAGCCATGCAGCGCTTCGGAGAGAAGACGTTTAGATGGTTCGTGTAACAGCCTGGACAAGCCAGCTAAAGGCACCTACTTCGTACCGCTCCAGAGAGTGCTACCTGCTCTGTTTTATAATGGTAATGCCGTGTACGGTCAAATTCAAGATAAAAATTTGCTATTACAATACTCGAACTGATCAAAGTGGGTAGTTTGACTATAGCGCAAAAGAACGCGCCAGCGCTACGCACACAGTCACGCTCGCTCCTGTGTGCGTATTTTTAATTATTACCTAAACTTGACGTCTCGCGCTAGACGTAAAACTACGTAATTATTAATACTCACTACTATGCCATAACATGAGGGAATATTCTAGATATATACAACTTAGTCTAGTCATAAGTAGTAAAACATGATGATTTTCCTCCGCCGGCGTGCAAGGTGAGTTAGAACCTAATGGCTTGGCACGTATGGAAAGAGACCAGACGGAATGACCATAACGCATGGAAGTTGGGTAGGCCTTTGGTGTGGGATGCAACTTGTGTCGACACCCTTGCGCCATCCCATCTTCCTAGCACGTCGTGTTGTGCTGGGGCGGCTACTGCAAGTGCGGAAAACCTCAAACGGCGTAAATATAACAACCATCTTGAAAGTTATATGTTTGAGCCGTTTGGGGCCGAAATATTGCCAAGGGGCCTTAAAAACAAGGTGAGCACCTTGTTTTTAAGGACATTGCTAAGCGGCTGGTCGACTCCACATGTGACTAGAGGGCTGGCTTTTTCTTGGGCCAAAGAATTAGCATTGCCATTCAACGTGGTAATGCTGCTAGCCTTTTGGGCACTTGTCTCATTGAGAGCGATGCGGACGAGTTTTTTGATGCCCTGTGAGCCCTTCATTGTACATATTAAATGTTTATATTTATTTTATAAGCTTTGTATATATTATATTTAATACAAAACAGTCTAGTTATAAGTAGTATAACTTGATGATTCTTTCAAATAGGATTATCATCATCTTCCAGCCCTAGTCCCAAGTTACCTGGGGTCGGCGCAACAGGTTTTCTTCTTCCATTACGTTCTGTCAACCGTCATGATCGCTGAAAATCCATCCATCTTTTCTTCGGCCTTCCACTTCCTCTCCAACCATTTCATTCCATTCCATTTTTGATCCTTTGACCAGATCCATACGTTTATACTCATACGTACGTACGTGTCGTTTATACTCGTATTCGCATAACTCAACAAAATGTCATGGATCAGCAGATATTTCTTATGCGATTTCGGTTTTGTTAGAACCAAAGTTGTTATTTATAATGTTAGTAATGTAGTCCTGTGAAGCTGTGTTAGTATTTTGAAAATAACAATGTATGAAAACATCATGAGGAAATTTGGACTTCGAGCAAACGTGGGGAATAATAATAAATAATAATAATAATCATTTTATTTCTGACAACTACGAGATCCATAAATTGTTAGTAACAGGTTTGCACTTAAACACTATTGTTAGTACTTTAACTAAAGACTAATTAATGAGAAGACCACCTACCACTAGAGCAACAAAATACTAGGGTATGAGTGTTCTCACACATTGACTCACTATTGTGGAGGACGTATCTGCCGCCACAGTCTTGAGGATACTATTGTGGCTGCCCCTAATTCTACTCAGAAGCGAGGCTGTTTTTTTGCGGATTATGGCATAAAACCCATCGGTATGGATTAACATTTGAGAGGCACTGCAAAAACGAGGTAATCGCAACAGCATCCTAAAAACATTATTATATTGGACGCGTAGAGTATCCAGCGATCTTTTCGAGTAGTTGACCTAAAGATTACCGGTATAAAAACTCTGACAGTAAGCTTTGAACAGAGTTATCGATGATTAATGCTCATGCCTTCTCTGTATGAGAAGAGGGCTTTACCCTACAGTGCAGTGGGTCAATAAAGTAAAATTATTAAAGTAATTATAATTATTGTATATTTTTATTGCAGGTTCTTATTCCAGGTTAGCTGAGTCTGGCGAGGATTTATTATTACCTAGAGCTGCTAGAAGAATGTTGCTAGCAGAAGGTAAACATAGTGATTGCCGCTTCACCCAGGCTATCACCAGTTATGCGATCTTTACGTTTAGTGATGTCGCATCTATACATGATATTGGTTAGTACCTATGTAACTATATTATGCCTTTTGCCCGGTTCATTACTGGCAATTTTCTTTTGTGACTCTGCCATTTGGTAAATTCTATCCTATTCTTCTAGCATTATTGATAGGTGAAATTGCATCCCTTGTTTTAAAAGATCCACACGCCTATTCTGTAAACACTCACTCACACGGTGAATTTAGGTGAAGTTATTCTCACGGATTTTACAGAATAGTACTACAGCTTATTGAATGCATAGGAAAGTGAAAAAGAAAATTAATTAATTATTTTGCTGATGTGAACAAAATAAAACATTTCAAGTGGCATTTAATTTTGAACCGACTCCGACAATTCGACTCTACGTTTTTTTTTTGTATAAATATTTATGTTATGCAATTTTCCCAGCAATTTTAAATCAATTTTGATTTGTTTTAATGGTATGTATGCCTCATTAGTGGTTCCGTATACATTTTTTGAAAATACTCCTCTTTTGCGGGTGGAAAATGCGGATTACTTAATTTTATTGATTTTCACCCACTTCATGATATATCAACGTGGCAATGGGCAGGCCACATCGCTCGAAGAACCGATAACCGATGAAGAAGATAGTCCTCGAGTGGCGACCACGAGCCGGAAGACGCAGCGTTGGTAGGTCTCCCACCAGATGGCCGACCAGAGGCCTTTGTTCAACAGTGGACATCTTGCGACTGATGGTGATGACGATGAAGATAATGACGCAATATCTCTGGCAATTGTGGATTGATTTGAAAAATATTTTTTTTAGTGCTGCCGTTTCTTAATAGATTTTTAATGATTTTATTTTAAGAAAATTTCCTGGTTAAAAAAACTGATTGCTGTACAGAAAAGGGCAGATATGATTATGAGTGTACCCCAAATTTTGTACCCGAAAACGACCCCTTGTATAGACTGGCTGGCATCGATTGTTTAAACTTAACCAGGCCAATTACACACCAAAGTGTAGGATGTACTAACGATCCAATACCATCTCCGGTAAGTATCACAGTGACCTCGCCTAATGAAAAAAAAAAACACGTAAAGAGTTACTGTCAAGCTATTTGCAGAATTTTTTTTTTTTTTTTTTTTTTTTCATTATATTTCTTATTTTTAGATTGAAAAGGGCACACCGGTTTTCGACCTGTCTCAACTTTACAATTTTAAACAAAGAGGCGAAGCGGCAGTACGGGCCTACGAAGGAGGATTGATAAAAATGGAAGAAGAAAATGGAAAACTTTGGCCTCCGGGTGGCCCAGATTTATGCCCTCTTAATACACCAGATGAAACCAGATGTTTTTCTAACCGTACGTTTTATAATATATTAATCTCAGACGGATCGGTAGATAATAATAATAATATAGATATAATGATTTACGTACCTTCCAAAACATATTAGTTAGGTAGACCTCCTTGTAAAAGAGTTCGTCTTACTAATCTCTTCGAACGAAGCACTTCGTATAATTATGATCGAACTTCACATACAAGTAAGTTCGTTTAATCATCAATTATACTCGTGCTTCGTTCTCGAGATTAGTAATCTGAAATAAGAAATCTATTACTTATTTACACATGTAGTATCATCCAGTATTCACCACATAGCACTGAGTTTTTCGTTTAATCTTGTTGCCCAAAGTGACAAGTGACATTAACGGATCTATCAAACTGACAGACAAGTGACGTGAATCGTTGTTTACAATGGCGGAGTTCAAAAAGTACGTTGATAAATCATTATTTGTGACATTATTTCCCATGAAATGATGCAATTTTAGTGTAAGACCTGCGAAACGTTCTTTACTATAAAAACTATTCACTTTTTACATCCATATTTATTGCGAGGTTTCAAAAATATTGCAAATGCCTGAAGACATGCTTTAGGTACACACTGCTACACATCAATCTGTACATTTCCAGTATAAACTGACCTCGCATTGTACGGTAATCGGAAATGTATAGCTTGATCTGTAGCCGTGTGTACCCAAGAGTAGGTATAAAAATTAGAATCTCAACTTCTCTAAACATCTTATTATTTTTTTTACAAATCCTGCTATGATTCTTTTCGACTTGGTACTTAAAGGAGATATTACTTAAAGGAGAGATTAATCTTAAAGGAGACTGGTCAAGTACGCAGTAGTGCACAAGTGTGTTTGCGCAACACAAGTGCCTGTCTCTTTCCTCATTCTTACACTTCTCGTTACTCCGGACTGCTACTGAGTTCTATTTGATAGACCCAACAACAATGCCCCGCCTGGGAATATAATGTAAGACCCAACGCTCTGTAGTTGCTCTGGCGATAAAGTGACCAACGGGGCGGGTTTAAACGTCAATTACTTATTATTTAATTATTTGCTGTTTTCAGATGCTAACGGTTTAGTGATAAGCACCTTGTTTTTGACATGGTTCATGAGGCTGCACAACTATTTCGCCACCCAGCTGGCTATTGTAAACCCGTGCTGGGACGATGATACTCTTTTCTACACAGCCAAAGAAATAAACATAGCTTATGCTATGCAAATGTATTTATACGAATGGCTTGCCTCGTTGGAAGGTACTTGAAAAACTTATTAAACTGAACGAAATAAAAAAAAAACAGTTAAATAGACGGTAAAACTTATTCCATATTTGCAGGCTTCGAAAATTTAGTGAAATCTGGAGTTATTTCGCAACACTTTGGATTTCGTGATATATACGACCCTTCCACGTACCCAGTTATGACTTTGGAGTATACTTACAGCCTTCGATGGTTTCATACAGCTCAAGAGGCTACCGCAAAGTAAGATGGTTCAGTATTTTCTGTTCTTTGTTTGTCTTTTTTATTGCATCGCATTTGTTTTTGCGCACACACTTGTGCACTATAATATCTTCTGCTAACTTGGTTGGGCACATTGCTCGCAAAACAGATGGCCTATGGGGCCGAAAAGTTCTAGAGTGGCGACCGCGAACCGGAAGACGTTGCGTTGGAAGGCCTTCCACTAGGTGGACCGATGACCTGGTAAAGCTTGCGGGGATCCGCTGGATGCGAGTCGCCCGGGACCAGTCAATATGCCGCCACTTGGGGAAGACCTATGTCCAGCAGTGGACGTCTTTCGGCTGAAATGATGATGATGATGATGAACTTGGTTAGTCTTCATTGAGTTTGGCACCGCGACCAAAATTCGATCTAGAGAATGCGTCATAAAAAAAAGTTTCCTGTTTAACGTTGAACCTTGTTCACCATACCGAACAATTATGATGGTTAGTGGTGCTTATAATGATCTCATAGTGAGCTCATGACTTAGATGGCATCACTGTGAGCCTCATAGTGATGCCAACTAAGTGATATTATACGATAGTTTTAAGTTGAAAAGAAAATAGTATTTTAACTAGTCCTTTAATGATTTTAAACTCATACTTGCTAATTAACCTGGGTTAGTTTAAGAATTTTAAAACAACATTGACGTGTGCTGCCGGCCGTTAATAGCACAACTCCATTTCTACCCGTGGGTGCTATAGAAGACGACAGAGGAATATTTACCATAGGATTTGCAGCAGCGTCCTTCTGAGTACCCTAACACCTAATGCAATCATCAACATGTATCGGCCAAGCATGGCGAATACGGCAGAACCCCGCCTTGGGGAAGACCTATGCCCAGCAGTTAACATGATTGTTCGTAGCGAAACATAAATAAAATGATTAGTGACAAGAGAAGTTCACTTTATTAAACGATTTGGTTTTACAATTTTTATAATATTTGTCATTTGGCGTTTTGGATCAAAGTCACAATTATTATTTCCCTTCTCTGTGACGAACAAACAAAAAAGATCTTATATAAAATATTACGAATAAAAACTAAACTTAAAAATGTGGTAATAATCTATGTTTGGATATAAACATGCTGGGGGCGCCTCAGGCCGTGAACAACAATAAACCAGAAAATAATCATTCTAATCAATGATAGGAAAAGGATATACTTTTAAAACGCTAGTTCGGATGACAGATCCCTTAACAGTTCTAACTTCTAAATCCCGAACACATCCATCTTTACCAGGTATTGTATAATATTTTAAAATTACCATGCCACCTGGTTTCAAATTTGGTTGGAGACTTTTTCATTTGTAGCCTATTTTGTTAAAGAACTAAATAATATTTATGCAATAATAATAATAATAATTGTTGCATTTGTTTACACTTTACACAATGACAAAAACAATAAAAATATTTACAAATCTTAACACATCTGAGTATTTCGCTAACATAATTAACGTGTTGCCTTTAACACATATTTCTGTTTCGGGAATTCTTCCATAGGCATTAGAATTAAATAAAAGCCATGAACGAATTCAGCATTCCCCATATACTTGGGTCCATGTCACCACAATAAATTAACCTTATGGCCTTACACCTCGGGACAGACAGTCTGCTGGGTTATCTGCAGTGTTGACATAGAACCGAAGAAATACAAACGAGGAAGTTAACTGAAGCCCTTTTTTTTTAACTCTATTAGCAATATACATGTTTAATTTTACAGGCACTGTCTTGAGCCACGCAAGTACTATAATAGAGTCTGAATACAAATATGTATAAACATTATATTTTAGAAACAATTTAATTTTAACTTTGCTCGACTATAAAGCTATCAATAATGCGCCTTCAAGCTCAGGTCGAGGTATTGTCAGCGCTTTGTTTTTAAGATTAATGCGTGACTTAGAACAAAATAAATTACGCATTTATCAGGACATATCCCTATTAAATATAAACAACAACCATAGGCGATGTTAGAGGCATCAGAAAATCCTACTAGTTCAAAGCTATTACATACTATACCTTCAATATTCCTAGGAACAGCAATACATAGCATATTTATCAAATCTTTGGCAAAATCAACCAATGTTTTTTTAATATTTGGGAGCAAAAACTGATCCCACCTTATATTATGAAACCACACTTTTTGCATTAGAAGCTTTGCTAGGACCAATATAGATCTCACAAGACAGAGGTTAACCAATTTACTTATAAAACTTAGCATTTCCCTCTTAGTATATTTAAGTTCTAACTCTTTTACAAGACATTGTATTTCCAAACTATCAGTGTTCATATTATAAATTAACCCTAATGTTTTAACATATGAACAGTTTTTATCAAAATCCTTATGATCTAATTGATGTAAATTATAAGGAATGTCTTTTAGTAGACTAATATCATTTGAACACCATTTATGTAATAAGAAACTATCCATGTTTAATAATTTGCAAAGCTCATTCTTGGTCTGGTTTAGCTCATATAGATCTTCACTGCCTAATTGTATATCATCGACACAACTAGAATTACGCAAACAAAACGCAGCTAAAGGATACTGATCTTTAAATCTATGCGCTAGTTCAATCAAGCAGCGAGTGGCAAGGAAGGCTAAGCTTTTTAAGCCATATGTTACCGTTTGTAATTTAATCCACTGAATAGGACTGTCCAAGGATTCTCGCCATAGAATATTTTGTAAAACGTAGTTCTTTTCATCGAGAAATATTTTTCTATACATAGTTTTAATGTCACAAAGCAACACATACTTGTATGTTCTCAACAACGTGAATATGTCAAACAAATCACTTTGAACAACGGGTCCATTCAATAGAACATCATTTAATGCTAAATCATTTTTTGTTTTTGCGCTTCCATCAAACGGCCCGTACTGGTGTTGATTTACTGTTAGGATTAATAACCGGATGATGAGGCAAAAAGTGTAATTTACTTATATCTAGGTTCTGGTTTTTAGTATCCAAGTATTTTGCATGACCTTGCTGAATATAATCAGAAATAAACTTTTTATATTGTTGAAACAAGTTTATATCTTTTGCAACTCTTTTCTCTAAATTATGCAATCTACTCAAAGTCATGGGAAATGAATGTCCTAACCCAGTATTATGAAAATCAATTTTTAAAGGTAAAGCAACACTGAACCTATTATTTTCTAGTTTAACAGAATCCTGAAATATACACTCAGCTTGTTCATGTTCAGAAGTATCTTCCTTGAAACTCTTGGTGATAGATTCACATTCCCAAGATTTTAAAATAGTTGGTTCAAGCTGACTTTCTTTAGTAATGCATGTGTTACATACCTTGGAATAGTTATCTGGATTAGTTAACACACAAAGATTAGAACGGCTTGTCCCTCCCGAGTTAATAGGCAAAGTGCCCGCGACAACATATCCCAAACTTGTATTTGTCAGGTACGATCCTGATGGAGTTACTAGCAGGGACTCACGTCGTAGCACCTGAAAAAATATATCACACCCCAATAGCAAAGACAGCTCACCAGTTTTGTTGAAGTTTTTGTCAGCCAGTTCCACATAAGAAGGAAAAGCAAATTGCGAAATGTCAAACGACTGCTGTGTTAATGGACAAGCAATACTTTTTACAACACAGCATGAAACTGCTACACTGTTATTATTTATGACAGAATAAACAGTGAAATTAGCCCTGCGTGATACATTTCTTTCACCTCCTTGGCACACACCTATTATGAGCTGGTCAGTCTTACTAAATTCGCAATTAATGTTGTCAGCCAAGCTCTCAGTGACAAATGATACTTGACTCCCGGAGTCAAGTAGAGCCCTAGCGGTGATAAATATGCCCTCATTTTTTACTAAGCGCACCATAGCAGTAGGCAATAAGACGTCTGTATACGCTGTAGCGTTCGATAAGGCCACTCTGTCAACTCCAGTGTTTTTTGGATTATCCAGCAATGCTGTATTACTAGATGCATTACTTTGGAATTCATTGTGCAAAAGCGTATTATGCCTTTGTCCGCAAATGACACAGTTTATTTTTAGTAAGCATTTTCCGTTGTGGTAATTAAGACATATCTGACAAAGATTGTTGTCCTTAACAAAAGAGAATCTTTCCCTCTCGGAAGCTAATTTAAATTTTGTACACTCATAAAGTTTATGTGTTTGCTGACAATACTTACATAAAGGTCGCTTAGATGTGCTTATACCGCTCATTACCTTACTTGGTCTTTGGCAATGGGACGACTTATCATTGGCAGTATTTTCCATTGCGACAGCCCTCCGTTCCAGAAAATCTATAAACTCAGACAACTTAGGTATTTCCTTACTGAGCCGTTCTTGATGGAAACCTCTGTTCGTGTAGTTATCTATCTTTATTGACAGTATATTAACAAGTAAGGTGTCCCAGTGCTCCACCGGCTCCTTAAGATTCCTTAGCGCTGCAATATTTAAGTTAATGACTGAAACTAGAGACCTAAGACCTTGAGCAGTGCATTTCGTGACTGAAAGTAACTCTAGAATGTTATTAACGTGATGGTTGACTATTAGTAATTTATTATTATATCTGTTATTTAGCTCTAATGCAACCGTATAATTTTCACTATTCAAAATAAAATTTTGTATTATATCTAGAGCTTCCCCAGCCAAGCATGAGCGCAAATAATGCAGCTTTTCACATGAACTTAGCCTACTGTCAGTATCAACAACTGATTTAAACATATTAATGAACGGCGGATAATCCACTACATTTTTACCATCAAAAGTCGATAAATTTATAGCAGGTAACCTTTTGAATTCACCTTTAGGTGGATTATCATCTTTTTTTATAGTTTTTGAAGCAGTTGCTGTGTTGAAAGCAGTAACGGCATTGAAATATTTATCTTCTACTTCACTGTAATCTTCTTTATCGTTAGGACAACGATATAATATTTTTTTATTTAGATCTTCATATTCCCTAAACGTTTCTGCTAATTTCTTACACTTTTCTTTGAGCAACTCTTCTTGTAAATCGGATAAATCATTTTGTGAAAATTTAAACAATCGAGTAATACTACCTTTGACGTAGCCCCTTTGGGCTAGAAGCTCTTGTAAATCGGCCATTGTACCGATTGTTTGCAATAATGCAATAATAAATACACTTCGTAATTATATAACTAACTTATAAATGTAGCTTATTCAAATCACCGGGCAAAAACATTTATCAAAAGAAACAGCATTACAAAATGGCGTAGGTTGCTATGATGAATTATTAGAGAAATCACCGCAGACGTCTCGACGAGTTTCCGCAACAGCATATCACCGCAGACGTTACGACGCGTTGACAAATCACGACGTCCCGCAACCAAGCCCGCCCGCAACGAATATTATGTTGCTGACTATTTCTTTCTAGTAGGTACAAAATGAATAAAATACCTCGATAACCAATTTTTGGTTATGATTCTAATTATTTTATGATTTCCCACTAGTTGCATGAAGGCCCCGCAAGCCAGCAGATGAAGACCTGATGTATTATACTGAAATGTCAGCAATCATTCAGGCCCTCCGCCAAGACCGCAGGAAATTCTCCTCCACACGTTTTTATTTACTTACAGGAAAAACAACTTTTAGGTATCGGAACCAAATTTATATTCGTGGCGAAACATAAATAAAATGATTAGTGACAAGAGAAGTTCACTTTATTAAACGATATGGTTTTACATTTTTTATAATATTTGCCATTTGGCGTTTTGGATCAAAGTCACAATTATTATTTCTCTTCTCTGTGACGAACAAACAAAAAAGATCTTATATAAAATATTACGAATAAAAACTAAACTTAAAAATGTGGTAATAAATCTATGTTTGGATATAAACAACATTTTGTATATTTATTCAATTCTGTGTGACATTATACTGTAAAAAATATTGAATTTTAGATTGTACGACGAAGAGGGCTACTACCTTAGTGACTTCCCCCTATTCAACCTGACAACTAGATCTGGATTCTTGGTCAAGGACAAACGTATGGAGTATTTTACTCAAGGTCACTTCAGACAACCGTGCGGTAAAATGGATGACCAGACCATAGACTATGATGTAAGATCATTTACTTACTTTACAATTCGTCTTCGGAACTTATTCAAGATTATTCTTCAATTAACCTATTTTAATGAAAAAAAAAACGCATATGAGTAAAAGCCCTTTAAATTGTGTTGAATCCCAATCGAAACATAGGTTAAGTACAGACGCCAATAAGCCATACCAAACTGTAAAATTTTCCCAATTGAATATGAACCTTATGGTTTTGTAATAAAGTGGCAAATCTATCAAAAAAAAATTGACAAATTGTTGTAGCTTGATGTACTGTTCTGTACGTAAGTAAGGTTAAGACAACAAAAAACTATCAACAAAATCAACGAGAAAAAAGTAACTTAAAAGTGTAAAGTTCAAATTAAAAATGCTGTTGAATTAAATAATTAACATAACATTACCAATTTCTAGGTGGCACATAATGGTATGCCAGGTCGTCAAAAAGCCTCAGACATTGCTACCAGTGATCTACACAAAGGTCGTCTCTTTGGCATGAGACCTTACATCGATTACGTTTATCACTGCACTGGACATAAAATAACCCGCTTCGATGATTTGTCTCAACATGTGGATAAATGTGTAAGGTTTTTCTGACCACTCTCTTAATTACATAACTTTAGAAGTGTAGATGAGTATACATTTGAGCATTTACTTCTAACAGAACTTCGAGCCGCTCTTATCACACCGTTTCACGAAGAGAACATTGAGCATGATACTCGAGACTTTGTTGCAATGCAACTTAATTTTACAAATCAACTAGCGAATTTGTGTAAAATTTCATCGAACACATGTGATCTGCAGACCCGACAGTTCGACAAATAGTAAATAAAATATAGAAAGTAATGTTACAAGTAAATGTTCACTCTCCTTGACCTTTACGTCAAGAATTTGCATGAATTTTTGTTTGTATTGTATCAATTCGATACCTCCTAAGTATAATGAGTCAACTGACATTATAGTTATTTTATAGGAGAGTGATTTGAAGGCAAATCATTTATATTTTAATGAAATCAAATTAATTCGAATTAAAGTAAATGTTTTTTTAATAAAAATTGTAAGCTCTTCCATTGGTATAAAATGATTTTGCTGATTTTTGTTTTTAAATGACATTATGTACATGACTGGGTATACGCCGGCGGGACTCAATAGTGAAATGGTTTAACTACCAGTTATATTCATGTACGTTGTCCATCAAAATCCATCGTTTACACCAAAAGTACATGAAATATGATTGTCATTTTATGAATATAATAACTTTTGTTTGTTTTCGGGATTTTCTGTCTCACTTAATAATAAAATGTTGAAATTATATCACTTGACTCATTATACTAGGAAAGTACTTAGCAATGTTAACATTTGAAACCTCAACGTATACTGGACCAATGTAATTTACCGAGGTTTTTCATTAGTATTTTTTTTTGAATACCTTACGATATGGGATTAATAAAAGCTGGGAAGAAGAACAAGAATCATAAACCAAAAACAACTCATTTTGAAGAATCACAATGTATTTTTCGCCATAATTAAGTAGGAATATCTTTTTAACATAATAGCTTTACTTAAAGCTACAACGTAAACAAATCACTATTAAAAAAATATCAATGTTCCATCATTAAAGTTTTATAAAAAACAACAAACAATCAATCAAAATAAAAACTAAAACAGGTACTTCTGTAGTAGGTCAATAAAAATAATAAGAACTAAAAATGGTAACTTACGTTAAACAATATTAAAAAGTATAGAAATTATCATCGTAACAGTCTAGGCATTTCTAATGCTCAAAAAATAGATATAAGGTTTAACAAATCAGAAATCAGTCAGAATCGCTGTCGTTAGACTCATTAGAATTAGTTGAAATCTAAATGAAATTCCTATTTTTCGTTATAGGTAATTAAATACGAATTTCATTTTAACATAGTAGTCTTACTAAAAGCTACAAGTAAAAACAAATCAACATTTAACAAATTATCAATGTTCCATCATCAAAGTTTCATAAAAAAACAATAAACAATCAATCAAAATAAAAAACTAAAACAGGTACTTCTCTAGTACGTCAATAAAAATAATAAGAACTGAAAATGGTAACTTACGTTAAACAGTATTAATAAAAATAATAGAAATTAATAACACAACAGTCTAGGCATTTCTAATGCTCAAAAAATATAAGGTTTAACAAATTAGAGATCAGTCAGAATCACTGTCGTTAGCTGCATTAGAGTTCGTTGAAATCAAATTATTGAAAAATAAATGATACTCTTTAGGAATTACCAGTGTCTTACAAAGATCCATCAAGTCTTTGTGCTTATTTAGATCAATAGGAATGGGTGTCTGATAAGCTAAAGAAATATTATCTATATCAATATTTAACTCTTTTCGATTTCGTGTAGCTTTAGGTTTCTTTACACAATTTATCCACTTGTAAGCATTATCTTGGTAACTCCGAACTCGTTTTATAAAAAAGCCTAAATGGATGTTCCGCTTTAACTAGTACTTTCGTTACTTTATTCCAAGGCATTTTTGATCCATCGTTGGTAGTTGTCCAGTTGTTTATAAGTTTTAGCTTTGATTTAAAGTCTTTAATTAAATCCTGAGACACTTCAGTAACTTTGTATGGCTTTTCATCGGATTTGGCAAATCTAAAAGCTGTATACATTGATCAGGCGTATAAAGCATCTTATCTTTCGTCTGTCTTTCAATTAAAGCGTGCATACTGTCGCCTTCTTTTTGAGTGTAACCCACTACTAGAAAGCGATGACTAATATCTGCATTATTATTATTATCTGCATATCTGCATTCTGTAACTAAAATTAATTTAACATGTACAACTATATCAGACACATACAACCACGATGTATATACGAATAATAGAAACTTTACGAAACAGAATTATTACCTAAAATTGCGTGCGCACTCGCCGCCATTCATCGTATACTGAGCCGCAATGAACTTGTATCGATGCGTCCCCCCTCACGCCCCGCGTACACTGGTACGATGTTATTTAGATCAGTTCATAATGTACGATGTTAACTGATGTTGAAATTGATTTAGTATACGTGAAATTATCTCGGTAATTATTGTTCTTTTTTATTTTTTTTTAACACAAACGTTAAGATCTCGATTTATCATGTACGTTTATATAAAAATACCTAAATTTGTTAGTTGACTCAGTATACTTAGGAGGTATCGAATTGTTAGAACGTTACATTACATCGAAATGCTCGACATACTGCTGAGATGTTTAAATCAACCTTGGTGGTTTTCGATAAAATGGAGATCAACTCACAGGTTGACACAGGTACTGAATATTTCGGGAAGTATCTGACCTAATGTCAACTGTCACTAAATAACTAACATATAAATGTACATTTGTTGTACTTTCAAGAACACAATTGTCGTATAAGAAAGGCGTGCATTTTACGTGTATTTTTTCAGAAAATCCAAGAATTGAAGAAAGTATATGCCCATGTACGTGATATCGACCTTTTGGCTGGTCTGTGGGTTGAGAAAAATATAAAAGGTGGCTGGATACCTCGTACTTTTGCGTGCTTGATAAATGATAATCTATTAAAAATGATTAAAGGAGACAGACATTGGTATGAGAGAAAACGTAGGCCGTCAGCGTTTACGAAAAGTAAGTGATTGTTTTATTACTAACATTTGTGTTTGCCTTGTGTCTGGTTGTTGTTTATTTATATACGTATGAATCTCTGAAACTACTGCTCCCATTTCAAACAATCTTTCATCCATAAAAAGCTACGTTATCCTTTAGGCAGTATTACATTATCTGAAAACTTGAGACCCGTAAGAATAATCACGCCTAGAAAGTCGCGGGCTGGTCCTAGAGAGAGAGAGTAGTTCCTAGAGTTTAGAGGTTTTTTATAATTCTATAACCACACATTCAGAATAGAATCAGAATCAGTTCACAAAATCACAAGGAACAAAAATACGATATTATATATGATAAAAGAAGCATTGCTGAGCTTAGCTCCGCCCAAACGAGCTTACCCAAAATCTCATAATATTAAAATGAAAGCTTCAAACTCATTTTATTATGCCGGATACATTACCTTACTATCCAGCAATGCACATCTTAAACTTACGCTTAGCAAAGTTTTAAAATTGAATTACCGTTAAATTTCCAACATCATTACAATTACAAAACATAATTATAATAGAAATAGGGACCATCTAGTTCAACTAGGTTTCAGACTGTCTAAAGTAGATTCGTCTTTCATGGTACCCCTGTTTAAAGTGTTACAATAAAATACCTCCCCACATTGTTCAACTAAATGAGACAAAATTTAAGTCTTGTATTAAACGCACACTATGCAGCCGAGCATATTATAAATTGAGTGATTTCATTACTGATAAAAATGCTTGGCTGGATGCTGGTCTAGCTCCACAGCCTTAAGGGTTCATAGATTAATTGATCAGCATTTTAAACTATTTTTGGAGCTGCTGAATATGTAAAAAAATATGTGTAAAAATTATATAATACTAACACATTGTGTTTATACAATATAAACTCAGTGTGTTAGTATTATATAATTTTTCGTAACACATACGTGTGAGCACCATGTTCTTTAACTACCATTTAAGAGGTATACCTCTCATTGACTTGAATATGCCCTGGCGGTTGGGAGAGTCATGCTCACTTAAATGTCTCACTGACGGTGTCGCATGTGTTGGATCATTCGGTTTCCTTCAAAATGGTTGAGCTAAATGGTGCCCATCCATGCGTTATGTTCGTGAACGGACGCCGTTGGTTGGGACTGGTCATCTCATAGCTGCCTCGGATATTTTAATATTATTATTCACATTTATTCATTTTATACACATATTCTATTACATTTTTAAATATTAGTAAAAAATAAATAAAAACATTTAAAAATATAAAAAATAGTACCCCACCGGTATCAGGAACAGGATCCAAGCTACTGGTGGTCAGGGCTCCTGAGAGAGTAATCTCCTAACAATACGCGCCGTGTCCAGGAGTACCGCTTTCTGAATCAAGGCCTTGATCCAGCTGCCCAACGAGAGCCTCCTCAGATGTCAAGGCTCTTGGAAATTAATCCATTGGCCGTAACGACTATCGGCACAATGATTGCTGTATTCATATCCCACATGTCGACAACCTCGCGAGCCAAGTCTAGATACTTTATTTGTTTATCTTTCTCAGTTTTCACAAGGTTCTCGTCATGCGGAACCGCTATATCGACAATCATTGCGCTCTAATCGAACTATCACCACTATGTCAGGCTTATTGGCAACAATAGTCCTGACAGTGATGGTAGATCGATCCCAATACAACGTGATATTGCCATTTTCGAGAACTGGGTCGGGCACATACCTGTAGTACGGTACCTCCGACTCCACAAGCCTGTATTTTAGAGCAAGTTGCTGGCGGATAATCCTAGCTACAAGGTTGTGTCTATGCAAGTAGTCTCCGTTCGCCAGACGAGAGCACCCAGAGATAATGTGACGGATTGATTCTCCTGGTCGGTGGCATGCCCGACCAATGTCAACCGTGCCGTCCTATATAATATACCTCCGGTAGTTGTTCGTCATCATAACTTCGTCCATAATCGCACAGACAAAACCTTCGGTTTCCCCAAAGAGGTCACCGACACGCAGCCAGGATACGGACGCCAAAAAGTCTACATCAGGCCCATGTTGGGCCCGGTAGAAGCGCAGGTGAAGCTCCCTACTCTGCCATACCTCCCTGCGGTCATTAGTATCTAGTACTACAGGTTTGCGCCAGTTCTCGTTCACTAAGGAGAGCGGGGTGAGGCCCTTGTCCATTGAGACTACATCTCGGTGCATCCCCACGTCGGCGTTAAGGAAATACTCCCTGAGACTGCATACCTCACGGATGTGCAGGGACTTAGCATTAAGAAAGCCTCGAACTCCGCACTTCCGCGGGATATACAGTCTCTTTACCGATGACCGTGGGTGATGCATCTGGTTTGCAGTCAGCAATGTCCGTACCCTCCTATCCAGAGCGTCAAGTTCAGTCTGAGTCCACTTGAGTATGCCGAAAGAGTACATCAAAACCGGCATGACCCATGCGTTGAAGGCGCGCACCTTGTTTCCGCCTGATAAAAGACTATTTAACACTTTATTCAGGCGCCCAAGGAAGCGCTCCCTCAACGATTGTTTCATGTTGGCAGCATTGATGCCTAACGCTTCCGACATACATAAGTACTTGTAGGTTTTGATAGAGGAAAGGGACCTAAGGTGTATGGAATCCGTGAGTTGAATTCCCACGGATTCCAAAATCTCCCCTCGTTTCACATGCATGACTGCACATTTGTCCACACCAAATTCCATCCTGATGGCGCTACTGAAAGTTTCTGTTACTTTCAGTAGCTCCGTCAGTCGCAAATTGTTGGGGGCTATAGGGGGCTATAGTATATGTGTTTACATATGCTATATTGACATTTTTTTTATGCATGAAATCATTTTTCTCAATTGCTGTTTCTATTTTGTAATACTTGTGTTTATAGATTCTTGGAATCTTTTATAATAAAATATGAACTAAAGGTACTTACATTATTTTTCATCGAGCATAAAGACTGTGTGTCTGCTAATTAAATATATTATAGTTTCTTTTTATAAATCTGGAAAATAAATAATGTTTTGTTGTGACATGTTTGTTAATGACAGTGTTGTCAACCTTGACAATTGTCAATAATTCTTTTTAATTCATTTTTGTGTGTATTGCTGTATTTTATACTAAACAGCTGGACACCCGCTAATGTATCTGGTGTTCTTAAAAATCCTTTACGCACTAATCGAATAAAAATAACTGGCAGACTACAATAATTGAGTCTGCCCGGTACTATAATACCCCGCTATATGACGATACGAGCGTTCCAGAAATAAAATTCATACTTGGGAAATAATATGAATTTCGGAAGAGCCGACAGTAAAGAAACCTGTCAAATGGGTCAGTCTAGATCTCGCTATCGCTTAAGTAACACGCTGATCTACTTAAAGTCTACCGGTCCACAACCAAAAGTCGGTAACAGTCCTGAGTCGTGCCATCGAGCTGTCGCGTGCCTGCTGCTCCCAGGGCGGGTCTTACTGTTAAAATACCCCGGGGACCTCCGTCCCAAAGCTAGGAGCCGACCGCGGCAGTCTTATCTTCGGCCGATCCTGTTTCCCGGCTAGGAAAACCCAGGAGCCCAGGAGCCTGGAAAGCTCTGCCACTACTTAGTGCGTCTAGGTTAGTGTTTTTTATATCTCTGTTTTTAAACTCAACGCGTTCTTGTGAGAGCTATTAAATTTTAACGTACAAGTCTCCTTAGCCTTTTATTTCATAAAAGCAGTAGAACTGTTACAGTGCAAAGAGTTTCAGATCATCCATGTAAAGGAGGAGAGATGTAACCTGACCTCCTCTTCTCAACCGATAGCCTACACCTGAACCCTCCAGCAACGTGCTTAGAGGGTTCAAAGCCAAACAAAACCACAGTGGACTCAGACTATCGCCCTGAAATATACCTCGCTCGATCCTTATCGGTTCGCTATTTTCCCGGATTTGCCGACATCCTGGATAGCGAAGATAGCGAAGGATCGTCCTCCATTGCCCCATACACGACATCAGTAAGGTGCGTAGAGTTGTGTCAATTTTATACAACTCCAAGGACTCCAACACCCTCATGAACCATGTATGTGGCACAGAGTCATAGGCCTTCTTATAGTCTATCCAACATGTCGACAGATCCCTTCGGGAACGACGAACTTGCTGGTTAATGGCCATATCAATGAGGAGTAGCTCCTTCGTACCACGAGACCCGTTCCTACATCCATTTTGAGAGGCAGGCATGATAGAATTTTTGTCAATATGTTCGTTAATCTTAGCTCTCAAAATGGATGTAAGAACTTTATAGACCGTTGGTAAACAAGTGATCGGCCTATAATTTTTGGGTTCCGCAGTACTACCTGATTTATGGAGCAGGTGGGTTATTCCAGTTGTTAGGAATTGGGGCAACGATCCTGACTCTAAGGCTGACTGGAACTGGGACGCCAAGCGAACGTGCGATCTCTGGAACCATTTAATCCAGAAAATGTGCAGCCCGTCCGGTCCTGGAGATTTCCAATTAGGCAGTTCATCCGTTATGAACTGCAGGAGCTACGTCTATGGGGCCGATGGTTATATTATTATTACCTACTATTAATTGTTTTTTTTTTTTTTTTTTTTTTTTCTTTTTTTATTTAGGGACATTTGTAATCGCAATGCGTATGTCAGTCCCATCGTACCCTAAATACACATTGGTCATATCTGGGCCATGAACCTAAACAGACTCTTCGCCTCATCGCCATTTGGTTGGGACAGGATTTTATGGAATGTGCCTACTTCAAGTCTGTTCAACCTCAAGACCCTAAACAGATCATTTCTCCCAGACTCATATCGAACACAGTCCATCAATAAGTGGTGTAAGTCTTCAACAACTCCACACTCCACACAGTTAGGCGAGTTCGTTTTCCTCATCATGAACGCAAACTTATTGCATGGAATGTGTCCAGATCTGAGTCTATGAGCCGCTACAACTAATTTTCTACTTAAATTACTATTTATGAACCAGGGTACACGAAAAGGCTGACCCTGCATGGTTTTATACCAGATCCCTTTGTCTACTGACCGCTTGTCAAAATATTCCTTCCAATCATCAAAACACTTCTTCTTAAATTTAGGTAAAACTTCTGAATAATCCAAAATTATGTTAGTTCTTTTTCCATTTTTAGCTGCATATTTTGCCAGCATGTCAGCCTTTTCATTACCCTGTATTCCAATATGCGACGGAACCCATTGCAATCTCAATGTAACACCTTTATTCATTAACTCATCTATCTTAGATAGAATAACATAAGCTAGCGATACACCTCTGTGGCCAGAGGCGCATCGAGCCAAATGTTGTAAGGAACTTTTGCTGTCTGTACAAATAACAATATTTTTATGCTGACTAGTGCTACAAAACGTAAGTGCTTCAGAGAGTGCAATAAGCTCCAACGTCATTATGGACGCATTATTATCTATTTTAAAGCAATTACTTTGACAATTTGTTGGTTCACTAGGCACATAAAAGGCTGCTCCACGACCTTCTACACTCTTCGACCCATCTGTAAATATACTAAGCCATTCATTGTATTTCAAATGCAATTCTCTAATAACTTCAAATTTTAATAAATTACTATTATAGCTTTGTTTGGATAATTTCAGTACATCTAAATCCCATAAAATCACCTCTTGAATATTAATGTTGGTCATCCATGTCCTTAGAGTGAACATCAGCAATGGATGTGATGATGCTATATGTTCCTCTTTGACTTCATTATACAAAGAAATCAGTAAAGGGATCTTTTTATTTCTCCAATAACTATTGTGTCTAAGAGTGTGAAGGTCCTCTAACAAATTATTAGTAACATTATTTTCTATCGATCTAGATTTCAAACAGAACTTATAACCTAAATGTTTTCTCCGTAAATACAGCGGGGCTACACAAAGCTCGCTTTCCATAACGTGGATAGATGTAGTCTTGATAAAACCTCCTATTATTCTCAAAGCCTGGTTTTGAATCTTATTTAATTTGTCTAGGTGGCACTTTGCACTCACATCGTATAAAAAACTGCTGTAGTCTATGCGAGATCTGATCAAAGCTATGTAAATATGTCTCAGATGTTTAGGGTGCAGGCCCCATGAAGCGCCAGCCAAGACTTTGAGTAAACTTAGACTCCTTTGTACTTTTTCCGCTAACATATTAATGTGTTTACTCCACCGTAATGAACTATCTAACCACACTCCCAAATACTTGTAATTGTGTACTAACTGTAAACTGTGTCCATTTATGTTTAAATCTATTTCTAATTTTCTGAAGCCCCTCGTGAAAATACATACTTTAGACTTAGTTGCCGACAATTCTAAACACATATCAACATATTACAAAATGTATTTAATGCTACCTGAAACTCATGTTTACTTTGACTAAGATTACTAGAAGAACAAAACAAAACAAAATCATCCGCGTATTGACACATACCCACATTTTTGATTTTATGGAAACAAGTCATTGTGACTATATTAAAAAGAAGGGGAGAAATTGGATCTCCTTGTGCTAAACCTCTATCAGTATACCTAATAAAATAATTATGTTGATCAATCTCATCTTTCATCATAAGATGTCTTTCGCTTCGAAAGCTCCATAGATATTGACATATTGTTTGTCCAACTCCTATTTCATCTAAAGTATTAATCAGTACTTTTACTAATACATTATTATAAGCGTTAGAAATATCCAAAAAACAAGCTACAGTTGGAACCTTATGCGAAAATACTACATAAATCTGGTTTATTACTTTGACTAAACAATCCTGACATGACTGTCCTCTTCTAAATCCGGACGTGTACGGAGATAACAATTTATTTTTTTCTACGTACCATTCAAGTCGTTTCGTCAACATTGAGTGGAAAATTTTGCACACACAAGATATTAATGAAATCGGTCGTAATTTAGAACTATTATTTGGGCAATTTTTAGAAATAGGCGTCACCAGTATGTCGCGCCATTGGTTAGGAATATCCCCGGTATAAAGGATAGAATTATATAATTTTAATAAGTACGGCCTACTGACTGGTGAAAGATGAAAGATTAGTGAATATGTTATACCGTCGTGGCCAGGTGCCGTGTCTTTTCGCTTAAAACAATGAGTCATTTCTTGTACAGTGAAGCTGTTATCTAATTCAGTATTATTTGATTTAAAACTATGGTAGGGCTGTCGACACGTATAATCGGGAGCTAGATTGCAAAGTAGTTCTAGTTTTTGTTCATTAGAAACATATCTTCGTGAGGAATGAATTCCCTTAACCCAGCCCATACGTTGCCACATATCGGAGCTGGATGTTTGTTCATCAATGCTACTACAATATGCCTGCCAGTCATTTGTTCTAGACCGCTGAATGGCGGTTTTCGCAGTTTCTGCTATTCGTTCAAGGACGGCTAGATTATCGGGTGTAGGGTTGCTTCTAAAATTTTTTAAGGCCAGTCTTCGTTGTGCTACTAATTGGGAAAGCTTCGGGGTCCAATAGGGCTTAGGTCGAAATCCGTTATTAGGTTTATCGCATACCTTTATTAGAGGTATGAACTGATCTGCGGCTTTCTCCACCTGCTTAATAAAGTGGTCATACGTGGATTGT
Source organism: Charanyca ferruginea (assembly GCA_947361185.1). NCBI lineage: Eukaryota > Metazoa > Arthropoda > Insecta > Lepidoptera > Noctuidae > Charanyca > Charanyca ferruginea. The sequence continues at coordinate 26,990,385 of OX376061.1, read as the reverse complement.
ACAGTGACAGTTTCAACAGGTTGAAGTAAATAATTCTCTAAACACTTAGTATACTCTGCCCATTTTGCTAACTTAAAATTTCATTTTTTGGTATTATAAACAGAGTGTACTTTACTACTATATTTGTATGAGATCTTAACAAACAAATGATCGCTCCCTAAACACTCATTCATAACATTCGAATTTAATAAATGAGACAAGTCGGTAGAAACAAATGTCACATCGGGAGAACTTTGTTGAATAATATTATCAACAGAACTAATTCTTGTTACGCTACCGTCATTGAGAGAAATAAAGCCGTTATCTAACGCGGAGTCATAGATTTGTGTACCTCTCGCGTCAGTCTTACACGACCAAGTAGCGTGATGGCCGTTAAAATCTCCTGCTACAATACATTTGCTGGGAACTAATGAAAATACTTGCTCCCAATCGGAAATACTTGTACGTACCGATGACGGACGGTATATTAGTACGATATTTTTAATTTCGTTACAGTTCAGAAGTTTAATTGACATTATTTCTATTCCCAAGTTATTAATATTAACAAAATTTGGTTGTACTTTAATCGACTTATGTGAGATTATAGCTATTCCACCGTATCCATCAATCCTGTCACTTCTAAAAATGTTATAGCCACTTATATTTATATGCGATTCCGGTTGTAACCATGTTTCGGAAATTAACGCAATGTGTATTTTATCTCGTTGCAATAGGAGTTCTAATTCATTACGTTTAGGTCGCAAGCTTCGTGCATTCCACTGTATTACATTGAGTAAAACCGTATTATTAGAATTTTTATCCATTATTAAACAGAGACACAAAGTTTTTCCACAAATCATTTCCACTCAAAACCTTAAATAACCACTGTCCACATATTTCTATAAAAATATTAGCTAGTTGTTTAAATTTAGCGAACCAATTACCGTCAGAGAAACATACTTCTTGGATTCTTTTATATATACTGTACATACTAAAACTTTTTTTTGATTCCTCAGAACCTGGGTTCTTTTCTTTCTCCAGATTTTCCGTTCGTAGCCGACTATTGCAAATTTCTTCCGAGGTTTTTCCTTGCTGGAGTGGGTGTTGTTTTGTCGTGTTTACCTCTTGAGTAATTCCTTCCCGTTGCTTATTTTGAGGTACCCTCTTTTTATTTTTATTTTTCTGTTGACTATCTATTATCTCCATCTGGTTCACCTCGTTTTCACTATGAACGAGAGCCTCAGTGACAAGTACATTCCTGTACGATGTCCCAGGGATATCCTGCTCTGACTCATCTTGCGAGTTCTCAACCGATTGTTGAGTGTTCTCTTCAATATAGTTGCGACGACATTCATCGTTTAATTTTTGTGTTTCTTTGTGTTTCAAATAAATTTCAAGCGCCTTCCGATAGTTACAGCTATTCTCCGTCATAATAGTCCTAATTTTCTTTTCTTTTAAGAAAACGGGACATTTTTTGAATAAGGCCATATGCGGTCCTTTACAATTCACACAAATGTATTTTTCGGTCTCACAATTTGGGTGATCATTACCACATTTGGGACATACTTGTTTCCTAACTGGACACGACTTTGACAGATGACCAAATTTCCAACAAACTGAGCATTGGGACACTGGGAAAGTGTAAGGTTCCACTTTAAACCTACAACCGTAGCTATATACGTACGGTGGTAAAATGTTACCCTTGAAGCAAATTCTGATTGTTTCAGACTGTACCCACTCTCCATTATCAGATTGTCTTCTTAGTCTTCTTACTGATATGACGTCGCACTCACATGTAACGTTCTCTAGAATTTCTTTTTCTTCCATTTCTAAATCTACTTGTTTAAGGATTCCGTAACATAGGTTAGCCTCGTCAGTCATCTGTATTCTGTATCCTAGATCCGTTAACTTTTCACACCTCAGTAACTTCGATGCATCTTGCTTGTTATTAAAGTAAATTAAAACCTTAAACGCACTTTTATATACGATTCTCATTATATTTTCAATATTTTGTGAACGTAAAAGTTTTGCCATCCCAAATTGTTTCGGTAGTATTTTCGTTCCTATGACTGATACGATTACTTGAGACTGTCCCACCCCATCGTTACTCTCATTCCTTTTGTCACTATTTGAATTTTTTCGATTAGCTTTTTTATGCCCCCTTCTTACTGTCACAAATCCGTCTTCTTCTATTATCTCTTCATCATTCTGTCTACCTCTCTTCTCTGCAAGTCGTTGCTCATTGTCATAAGTTGTATCAAGTTGTTGTTCGCCCTTTTCATTCATGCTCCTCTCATTAGCTAAAATTCTGTTAAGTTGTTGTTCACATTCAATTACTGGTTCCTCCTCCATTATATCACCGCCACTAGAGTCTCGCAAATTCAAATTATCATCTACTTCATCCATTTTTAATTAAAACAATGAACATTGTCATGTAATCTATTATGAAAACAACGCGATAGCAAAGTGCGGTCCAAGCGTACGTGCATGCGCCTCGACTGCTCACGCGTCACTCATTATTAATTGTTATTATAACCATATTTTCTCTAGGCCTTTTAACATGCAAGACTTGTTACATTGTTCTCACATAGTACCATTACATTCAACATGAATGATGTAACCTAAATTTGTAAAATATTACTGATTTTAAAAGAGTGTTCATGGAGTTTCTTGCTCGTTCTTCTCCATAGAAACCTACTGTTTGGAATGGGCAACTAGCTTCAACTTTCTGATTGACTGACTCTGACAATTTAAAAGTACCTGTAAATGGTTTAATTGAAATAAATGATTGTGAGTTTGAGTTTGAAAAAAGATATTGGAATAAACAAAAATTCAGACTGTGTGATAAAAAGTTAGCTTAAAATTTTTCATACTTTATAAATTAAAAAAGTTGTTTTGTTTTGAATGATCATAGAACACTATCAATACAGTATTCACAAACGCACTCGGAGTCATCAAACACATCTGACACCGACTGAGTTTGTGAACACTGTCGAACACAATCATCATCTTGATTCAGTTAATTTCTCCTGATTATTTTTATATAAATGTATTTTTATTTGTTAATTTATTTGTGGTTTTTTTTAACATTTCTCATTCCAAATTTCATTAAAATATATAAGTTGTGAAAATTTTTGTAAGCCAATTATAAAATTATTTATTTTTGTACCCCACTGGGATAGGTTTTTAAAAAAAACAACATTTTTAAAGACATCCCTAATAACGCGCCAATAATCAGCCATTATAATTTTTTCAATTTTGATGTACAGTAAGTACTCAGTATTACTCTCACTATTAAGACAAGTCTAACGAAACCTGTCAAGCAAAAATTCGTCGTACCATTTAGGCTACAGGGCGTGCAAAAGAAATATACATTCAGACATAGACTGAAAAATATAACCCTCTTTCTTGCACAGTTGGGTAACATTGAGAAACATTTTAATGTAGTTTGCTTCATTTTGAAAGAACTAAACCAGATAGCACCCATGCATGTCAATGTTTTTGCAAGTATCATACAGGACAATCGATTTAAGAATTGTATCTCCAATCTCTATAGCATCTCGGTCCAGTGTTCAAACATTAGTGACCAATCTCCTTTATGATTATTATGTTTTTCATTTTAGAGCAACTGCTAGAAATCAGAAAGGCGAGTCTCGCGTGGTTACTGTGCAAAGTAGGTGACAGTGTCACCAAAATACAGAAGCATGCTTTCCTCACAATAAGTTCTGAGTAAGTATTTTAATAGATGCCTCCTAGCATAATGGTTAAACCAACTTAACAGAAATAAACTAACACTATATTGATCAATGTTTTACGAAACAGATAATAACGATACCATTTTTGGAGTGTTTAGAGTAAAATATATGGAAAATATTAAAAAAAAATACATTTAACGTTGGATATTATTGCTTATTAATAATGATTGCAGTCAAAATAAGTTTACATTTTTTGACGTGATAACGTCTTATAAATCGATAAACACCGGCTGCACGCACGAAAAAGTGTCACGTTCTGCCTGAGCCTGAGCGTGCAAGCGAGAGCGCGGAAGAAGCGATAGAGAGGCATGATTGGCCCCAGCAATAAGCTCCGCCCACTTCGACGGAAGCCATTATTTGCTTATGTATACTAATATTATAAAGCTGAAGAGTTTGTTTGTTTGGTTGAACGCGCTAATAGAATAAATCTTTTAGTGTTGGATAGTCCATTTATCGAGGAAGGCCCGTGCGAAGCCGGGTCGCGTCGCTAGTGTTATATAATGTTAGCTATTATGTTTCTTTATGACGTTATCACGTAAAACTATCGTCCGTAAACCGACTTTAATAACAACCAATTTTTATTAGTTTATTTCAATACTTTAGAAACATCACATAAGTGTCTACTACGTAATTACAATATACTCGTACTTTTGGAACTACTAGTTTAATCCTAAATAGAAATATACGCGTATATAAGTACTAAAACTAAAATTGGTTGGTGATCTCTGGGTGAGGCCTGCGCACTCCCGGTCATAGGCAGAAGTGAAAGACCGCAGTGGTTTTTACCGGTAAGGGGGAGGCCTACGTTCAACAGTGGACGGCAATAGGCTGATATGGTGATAATGATGATGAAATAACTACTGAATGTAAAAAAAACGCGTGAACAATATTATTATACAATTGTATTTTCTTACAGGAATCCCTTAATGAAGTGTCGTGATATTCCCGGCATTAATCTAGAGGCATGGGCCGATCCTGACTGTGCTGGTAACTGCGGTTGCTGGTCCTAAACCTAAAGTAACGTTCATTTACATGGAGTAATTTAACTGCCTGTTGAAATCAATGAAAAGCTATAATATAATTAAGTGTGACCTAAAGCGAAGATTGACAGTTGCTTCAAATGAATGTAGATATTTGATATATTGTATACGGTAGATAATAATTTTATATTCCTTTATTTGTTTTATACATAGGTATAATAATATGTAGACTTTATGTTTCATATAAATCTTTACAAATGTACGTAGATATTTGAATTATTTAGTACTTGTGTGTACATTTCATTTTACATAGTTATTTTCTTTTTAATTTTCATGTTTTACGTTTGCACAATAAATTGCACCTGCTATATTATCTCTTCACCACGTATGATTGATTGATAGAAAATGTCCAATGCATTAAATCAGCATTTGTACCTTCTGTTACATAGAGTTTAAGTAAACAAATAATTCCCACCAAAAACATTTTTACCTAAAATGTTGCTGAGATGAGAGCAAATGGCTCGCACTGTCAAAAAGATATCAGATCTCTACCTATATTCTCTACTTTACTAGCCCTAACTTCACAAACTGTAGAGTTTGTGAAGTTAATGCTAGTAAAGTAGAGAACAGTGAATACATTTTTCACCTTACGCCCATGTAACGATAGCGAAACGGTCAAGCCACATACATATTTTGACTAAGGAGTGATCCTTAGTCAAAATATGTATGTGTTCACTTTTCTGTTAAATAATCGTTCTTCTAGTAACGAAACAGCCAAGCCATATACATATTTAAACTAAGGTGTATATTTCAACCTTCTAGGACTTCCGAAAGTAGGTACTCTAAGAATTTTGATGATCATCAGTGAGTGAGTCAGTGACGAAATCGGGGTTTTTTAGGAATCAATAAAATCTGAATTACAAAAGTTATGCAATTGAAACTTTATGTATTTAATAAGTCTACTACTGACATCATATCCCGAGACTTTCGTTTATCTGACATAATCCAAATCCAAGTTATGAGAGTTCAAAAAAACGAAGAAACGCTTCGAGAAAAGGCAGGTATAGTTCGTTCGCGTTAAGAATGCAGTGAAATCATCACAATCGCCCCTAACCAATCAAATCTTTTCAAATTACAAAGTCAAGTTCACAATGACACACCTAACCAATCAAATCTTTTCAAATTACAAAGTCAAGTTCACAATGACAGTTGAAGGCATTTTGCACTGATGATTTACTGCATTCTTAACGCGAACGAAATATAGTGCCCTAGCGCTTTACTTGGCTCGTCTTGGCGTCAGATTAATCATCATCTCCCTACACAGTACCTTTTTCCCAAATATGTTGAGTTCGGTGAGATATGCGGCGGGAGGCACGCAGTGGACTCAGTATGATGACCATTCATCCACGGACGGGCTGCGGCAAGCATAGCTCAATATCATGGCCGATCGATCCATACATCTTTTACTTAGCCACGAGCCCCTCGTGTAAAACATTAATATCTTTACGAAGAAAACGTCAATTATATAATTTACTAACTGTTGCCCGTGGCTTCGTCCGCGTGGTTATGAAAATATGAAGTTTAATGATGTTGAACGCTATTTTTATTTTTCATTTAACAGAAAATGCCTATTTTAAGGCACAAATTTGTAAAAAAAAAAATAGATGTTGTTATTTTCGTAAAACCAACAACCTAAACTATACACCACATTTATAGTTTTATTTTCAGGCTGCAGTTTATTTCAATTAATTATATATTTAAAGAGATGGCATTTGTGATTATGATACAGTGGTCTTCTTTGTTTCGAATCGATGGTTTTGTTCTATTTTTTTGTGTTAGACTCATATCTGTGGTTAGACTGCTTGGGCCCCGTAGGGGCTGCATTAATCGCAGCTTTAGTGGCGTTTTTAATGTCCTCTAAGGTGCAGCTGACGGGTCACTTTGGGCACTGTAGTAAATGGGTCATTGTCTGGTCAGGAGCACCGCATTCACACTGGGTGTCAGTGGGATCTATAATCCCCCATTTCGTTAGGTTGTGTTTGCAGCGGCCTTCTTGGGAGCACAGTCTATAGAGCGTTTTCCATTTAGGCAACTGCAAATTACTTCCGAGTGCCAGGTGGTCCTGGGTTGAAAGAAGTTCAGTGGCGGTGGGTGGTGTTTCCACAACTTTCGTCTGACCGTACGTGATCGTCTCTGGATGGCCTGTGTGCTGTGGAGAAAACTTTTCCGACTCTTAAGCCTACTCCAAACTGTTGTATTTTTGTAGAGGGGATGGATAATATAGATTTTAAATGTGAGTTTCTAAAATTAAATCTATAGTATTACAGAAAAGCGATGGTCATTGTGGGATAAACAAAGATGTATAAAATATTGTCCGGAATTTGGTAATCAATATGGTGATATGTGAATACCAGGTTCTACGTACTATAAGATACTTTTAACCCCAAAAAAGCATCACGTTAGTACCCAGGGGAAAATACAAAGAAATATTTGAGCTATAACTTTATGAATCTAATAACTAAAAAATATAAAGACTTAATGAAATTCGTTTGAATTTCATTAAGTTGTATTTTCTATATTTTGTATTATAAGTCATCAATAAATGTTTGTTGAACACATAGAGTTAAGGTTATATTCCCTTGAACTGGCCCTGTCGTAAAATCTGTTTCTACGTGACATGACTTAACTATATTCTATCTCTCTACCAATTTACAGGTACAAAAAGCCAAGGATTTGTATAAATAATCTTGCGAGAGCAAGTCCAGGCTGTCACAATTCTTAGATGTCTAAACTCTAGACTTGCTAAATTTCTGGTCGGTAGTTCAAAAATGAATCAAAACTTTCATACAAACTTAAAAGAGCCATTAGACTTCTTTAATCGGGCCCTGTCGCAAAATCTGTTCTTAGCGGACGTTTACTACTTATTAACTACCTCTCTGCCGAATTTCAAGTTCGTAGCGCAAAAAATTAAGGACTTTCATACAAACTTGCGAGAGCCATCAGACCTCCTTAATCCGGCCCTGTCGCAAAATCTGTTCTTAAAGGACGTCTACTACTTATTAACTACCTCTATGTCGAATTTCAAGTTCGTAGCACAAAAACTGAAGGACTTTCATACAAACTTTCGGGACCCATTAGACGTCCTTAATCCGGCCCTGTCGCAAAATCCGTTCTTAGCGGACGTCTACTAACTATGTACTATCGCCCTGCCAAATTTCATCTTAATATGTCAAGCGGTTTTCGATATTTCGTGATGAGTGAGTGAGTGAATGACCTTTCGCTTTTATATATTTAGATAGTTATAGATAGATTGGAAAACAATCTACACACATATTTTTTTGTTGATAAATTATTGAGTAGATACCATTTTTATTATAATTTAATAAAATAACAAAGAAAGAACAATAGTAAAGGTGGTCTTTGTTTTCCTTTTTGTAAAAAAAATACAATATTCATTTTGCGGGACATTGCAGGTTGCATACAATGACCAGAGCTGAATTGTGCAGGTACAGACAGCGTCATCAACTGCTAACCCCCTTTTCGAAAAAATTTCAATGCGTGGGGGGGGGGGGTATAAGCAGTTGATGACGCTGTCTGTACAAGCAGCTGCATTCTTGAACTATTAACAATCCATTTATTTTTCTATTGTTATATTACAATGCAAATAAATAAATAATGTGCTGCTGGAAGGTATATGAGCCTTTAGTCGCAGAATTTGTAAACATCGGCAACGTATAGGGAAAGTAATATTTATAACAAAATGATAATTTATGTATTTGTTGTGTCACACTTTATCATTCAACTCAGTAATGCATTAGTGTATGACTATTATTCTGGTAAAATAGCGTCGAAAGAGCTTCAAGACTATTATAAATAAATAAAGTTTTGAGTAAGTAAATCATTTTAGTCATGCCGGTAATCCCGGCTGTTATTCGTAGAACTTGGACAGTCCTTATTATGAGTAGTCAGAAGCCCGAAAGTAACTGGATTTTGGAAGTCAGATATCCTGTCGACCCATGTAAACACTGGTATTCAGCTGCATCCGTTTAAACTAGAAGCCGACCCCAACACAGTTGGAAAAAAGGCTAGACTGTTGATGAACAGTGTAGTGTTTTCAGAATATCTAAAAAGTGCCAACAAGCTTTTGCTCTCGTCTGCATCCGCGTTAAGCGACATTCACGCGGATAAAGTCATTAATTAAGGCGACGATAAATGCCGGCGACCTTGAGCGACCAGAGAATCGTATGCGCTGCGTCCAAAACTCTCAAAGTTTAGTCGAAAAAATTAAATAAAAGACAGTATTCTTTAACTTAAAAAAGGCGTATACTAAAAGATAGATAATAAAATTATCTGTAAGATAGTAAAAGTTTCGTTTAAATATTCCTGGTAGATTTTGTGTGATTATCAATGTTTTGATATTCACGTCATACTAAATGATCAAGAGAATGTTCTAGTTTAACATATTTTTTTTTCAAATCATTAACACTACTCATTTTGACGTGATTGTCAGTTTAAAATCTGCAAAAGTCGCTTGTTAGCGCCTTAAAAGAATGACCTATATCCTCCTTTGGAGTTCAAGTTTAGTCCGTACCAAATTAGAAATCGGTTCAGTAGTAGGTATAGCCGGTAACGCGCAACTATCAAACTCACTTTCCTATTTATAATTACAACAAAAATTGGACTTAAACAATCCTGCAATAATTAAATAATCCTGCTGTGAGACTTAAAATAATGAAGCATAAAGAATATTGTTTCAATCCCAATATTTCCAGTGTTTGTACGACCGACATTGAGCCATGCTGCGCTTCTGAGAGAAAACACATATATGGTTCGTGTAACAACTTGGATAAGCCAGCTAAAGGCACCTTCTTCGTACCGCCCAAGAGAGTGCTACCTGCTCTGTACTACAATGGTAATAAGAATAAAAACATAACGTTTATTTCAGGTATAAAAGACCCGTAACTCATATACCTATTAGACTCAAGTACATATTAAGTACCTGGTATATTAAAAAAGGTCGCTGGCAGTGGATGGATGCGGTCTGCCAAGACCGGGTTGGTTGGCAATATCTTCGGGAGGCCTACCGTCAGCAGTGGATGGCAATAGGCTGATCTGATGATGATGATGATGACACAGCTATGTGTTAGTATGGTAGAGTATGCGTTGTAACATTTCTACATAGTCTATGAAATAAAAGGGCTATGTAGAACTGTACGAATTTAATTTAATAACTCTCACACGAAAGATAAAAATGTGATGAGTATCAAAAACAATTATATTTTAAAATAAGGACTGACCTAAACGCACTGGGATTAGGCAGAGAGTTCCAGGGAGGATTATGATGCACAGCCTGGCCGGCAACAGGATCGGCCGAAGAGAAGACTGGCGCCATCAGCTCGGGGACGGAGGTTCCCCAGGCGGTCAGTAGGAGGACCTGCCCTGGGAGCACAGGCACGCGACAGCTCGGCTTAACCCGCTTAACCGACTCTCGGTTGTAGACTGGTAGACTTGCAGTAAGTAGACTGGTAGACTTCAGCAACGTAAGCGTATGGGTAATCAGCGTGTTACCCAAGCGACTCCGAGATCTAGACTGACCCTTTGACAGGTTTTGTTTTCTGACCGCTCTTCCGAAATTCGTAAAAAATCCAATTATGAATCCTCTTTCTAGAACGGTCAAATCGCTTTTCTATAGCACCAGCCAGACTCAATAATTGTCGAATTCCAATAATTTTTATATAATATTAGTGCGAATTAGATCTAAAGAAACACGCGATAATACAGCGGGTGTTCAGCCGTTTAATATATAACACAGACATACAAGCTTACAAGACATCAAAAAAATCCCCAACATCGTCGTCAACTGGGAATGTGCCCAAGAGACTGGCGGCATTGCCGCGTTGGATGGCAATGCTTAACCTCTGTCCGAGGTAAAAACCAGCCCTTGGATCACGGGAAGTGTCAACCAACCTTTTGGATATTTTTTAAAAAGTAGATGAGCACTTGGACCCCACGACCCGAGGGTTTCAACCCCAAACGGCTCGAAAATAAAGTTATCGCTTAGGATACTATACTTTCGCCGTTTGAGGTTTTCTGCAGCCGCAGCAGCAGCACCAGCACAGCACGCCGTACTAGGAAGATGGGATGGCGCAAGAGTATCGACACACGTAGCGTCCCACACTAAGGGCCTACCCAACTTCCATGGAAATAATGACATGCCGTCCGGTCTCTTGCCATCGTCGCGTGCCAAGCCGTTGGGTTCCAAAACAGCCGGAACGCCGACGGCGACGAGAGCACGACGGATAATGTCGGATAATGTGCCGCGCTATGCGACCCGCACTCCGGCTGCACGACAGGCCGTGGTGTCCAAGGCAGTTGACAGCTTCCCCACAGCGACAGCGATGAGGGGAGCAACAAGATGCTCCTAAACGTAAGGAAGCAGCGAGGCGAAAAGTAGTGTCGTCAAACATAGTTCTTAGGTTTGACGACGGAATTGCCAGAAGCCATAGACCCGACTCCCACTTTCCCACAGCCAGCAGGCGCGCTCGCTCAGCAGAATTAGCAGAAGTGGTAAGTAAATTATTCTGTACTAACCTGCAGAGCGGCTCATCCCACCGTCTCTGAGAAGACGGGTTGTCAGGTAGATCAGTGGGCTTTTCTTTTTGTTTTTAATAGTTATAGGTTTTCCTTTTTTATTTTTAAATGTAAATATTGTATATGTCTATTAATAAATTAGAATTAGACCACGTAAAAAAAAAAAAAGCTTACAAGATCAACAACATAGAGGATTTACGTTAGCTAGCCGAAAACTTATTAGAAGTAATGTTGACGGTCGTCAAATTTGACGACTGTCATTGACAAACATGTCAAAGCAAAACATTATTTATATTTCAGGTTTTTTAAGAAATGATATGAAATGATGATGATACAGGAATATAATTATAACACAGACAAAACCAGCACATAAAACTGTGAGTGCATTATATATTATTTATAAGATTCCAAGAATCTATAAAAACAAATATTATAAAATGTAAGCAATAAGTCGTTACAAATGATTTCATGCTTATGAAAAGTAAATATAGTTTTCAGGTTAAGCCGAAATACTATAGCGTATGTTAGTTAGCGACATCCTTCAATAACTTTGTTATTGTGTCATCGTGTGGCACTTGTCCGCGGAAGCGACGAATCACCACGCTCTGAGACCAAAAGTCCTCTTCCAAAATTAGCTGCAGATAACTCGTTGCCAACCGCACCATGAACACCTAGAGGTTGACGTTGCGGTGCGATTCTAACAGCTGCACTCCCAGCGTGTAGTTGGTCTTTCGGCGCACGTACTCAACGGTGTTCTTCGCCGTAGTGGTGTGGTGTAGGCGGGAGATGTACACTCGGTGTACATCTGCCGCCGCTCGGCTTCACGGCACGTATGGTTTTGGGTTTCACTGGAGCCGTGCCGCAGCGGTTCTTAAAGGTTTTCAGACAACGCTTCCTCCTGTTTACCATCATCATTAAGAACAATAAGTACCATAAAACCACTATACCATAATTTCAGAGAATTATCTACACACTTCTTCACTAAGTAATTAATAAAACATTATTTTTAATTTTTTCCTGTGGCCCAAAGGCTGGATTTTACCTTGGTGAGAAATTAAATGTTGCCATCGAACGTGGCAATGTCGCCATTTTCTTGAGCACATATTCAGATGACGACAATGCGGAGGAATTTTTGAATGCTCTTTGTTTTAGTTTAATAGTTAAAATAGATAATATAAAATTATGATGAAATATTAAGAAAAGATATCTAGTAATTTGAGAAATAACATCTAAGTTTGTGGTTATTTTTGACTAAAGGTTATCTGAATAAAAAATACACCTTGATTTTGATTTCCTAATTCATATAAAGCCATGGCAATAGTGATTTTAATTTCTTCAATTATTATGCTTTTTTTTCTATTAGTTATATAGTTTCTCTTCTGTTGTTATCGCCATGACAATAGTCTTGTTTTAATCTTATATTTTATTGTAGGTTCTTATCCAAGGAAAGCTGTGTCTGGCAAAGATTTATTACTGTCGAGAACAATTACAAGAATTTTGGTATATGAAGGAAAATATATTTTTTATAAAAAAAGCCTTGTTACGAATAAGACTACCGCCTTCATGTGTGTATTGTGCTGAAGTTATTCATTACCTATTAGATTACAATTACAATTTTAGAAAGATTAAGTCTTGATTTAGGGAACTACTGAGTAAAAGTTTAATTTTTAATTATGGTTTTTTAAAGCGAAGACAATCCTTTCATAGCGTTTAACAAAAATAGACGTCAGAGTTAACTTTCAGGACAAAAAGAACCATTACAGTATGCCAAAATATTATGTTTTATGCGTTTTTCCAACAGGATATACAATTTTAAAGTCTACTACAGAGCCAAAATTACGAAAATATTACTATTATGTATTAAAAAACAATGTTGAAAAAGTACAAAATCGGTTCACTTTGTCAATTTTTTTTCAGCAGTATTTGAATAAAAACATAACTGTTATATTTATTTTATGAAAATAAAGGATATCTATACATATAATAAAACAGTAACAAAACTGTGTCTGTACATTGAATATATTAAAAAAAAAATAATTGAGGGGAGTTTAGGAACAGTAATAGAGCACGATTCCAAAAAAAAAATTCTGTCTGTTTGTCTGTTTGTTTGTACACGCTAATCTTCAGAACTACTGGGCGGATTTGAATGATTTTTCTTTTGTTGTATAGGTATTAAGTCTAGGCAACATATAGGCTATAATTTATCTGGAAAACTTGAACACCTGATGCAGAACCGCAACAGACCAGCTAAACTATAAGAGATACAAAAATGGTACCATAGCAAAAAATGTTCCACGTGATGAGCATTTTCTGCTGAGATAATAAATTTGAAGATCTGGAACACCTGATGTGGAACTTCAAGAGCCCAGCTACACCATGACACATATAGGAATGACGTCTTTGCAAAAGTTGTTCGGTCTGATGGGCATTTCCTGTTGACTTATAAAAATCGAAGATCAGAAACATCTGATGTGAAAATCAAAGCTATCACTAATTTCACTGTATCTTATAAAATAACATAAGCTGGGAGTACCTCCACGCGGTGAAGGCGGTAACAGTTTAGGACTGATTTTTGATGACGATGGTATATCATAGAAAATTTGACTCTACTGGCCAAAATTCCCATTTATTTTTTTATTTTATCGAATAAATATGCCTTGGGGCTTATGTTATTTGGGTGTTTAATTTCCTTTTCTATTTATCTTCGTGACACGGTAGCCTACCCGGTAACGCAGGGGAGCAGTCACTTAGATTTTAATTGATCAGGTATCTTCTTTACAATAAAACTATAACTATGCCTAGAAAGAGGTCAAATCTTTTATTAAGGTTCGGGCTTATTTATGAATAAAACTGAGAAAATCTTCTTAATTTGTTTTATTTGATTAACAAACAATTTGCACAGCAAGAACACCGAACGAAATCATAGAGAGGGAAAAGCAGTGCTGCCGTCTATACATAAATTGGCAAAACAATGGGCAACGACACCGTGGCTTTTTAGCCAAGATCAAAATTTTCACCAAACATGTTAACACTCCCACTAAAATTTTACATCCTAAGAGCAAAACATGTTTTATACTTAAACATTTCACTGCTACAACTTATTCATTATTTGTTCTCTTAGAAAAACAAAAGATTGAGTGGGCAATGGCTTTGTTAATATATCAGCAAGCTGATTCTTACTTGGGACATAGAATATATTCATTAAACCATTCTCCACTTTTTCTCGGATAAAATTATATTTGACATCGATATGTTTGGTTCGTTTGTGAAAAACTGGGTTATTAATTAACTTAATGGCACTCTGATTATCAACACATAGTTTAATACAATCATGTTTTTCACCCAAGTCCAACAATAATTGCTGTAACCATAGTATTTCCTTTGCAGACTCACAGGCTGCAACAAATTCTGATTCGGTGGTAGAGAGAGCAATGGTCTTTTGCTTTTGGCTCAACCATGTTACTGGCCCACCATTCATTAGGAATATATATCCAGTAGTGGACTTTCGAGTATCCACATCACCTGCAAAATCAGCATCGGAGTATCCGATAAGATCATTGCTTTCTCCATACCTAATACAAACATTTTTTGTATCAACTAAATATCTAATCACACGTTTCACTGCATTAACATGTTGTTGACTAGGATTATTAATATACCGACTCAACATGTTCACCGCATATGATATATCAGGTCTGGACATGGACACTGAGCATAGAAACAACAATGAACCAATAGCTTCCCTATATTGAAATTTCACAAGATTTTTACATATAATAACATTTGGATCAGCAGGAGTTGACGCATGATTGCATTCACTCATATTGAAAGTTTTAACTATTTGATTTATGTACTCTTGCTGATGTAAACATATACAGTTATCAGACTTTAACACTTCTATGCCTATAAAATATGACAAATTTAATTCTTTAATTTTAAATGCCTGTTCCAAGAAACTAATTATATCTTTAATTATCTTTTTACTTGATGAAATTATGAGAGCATCGTCAACATATATTATCAGTATAACCTTGATATTTTCTACATTTCTAACATATACACAGCTTAACAGCTTGTGACTGAACAACACCATATGATTTTAAAAATTCAGTAAACTTTTTGTTCCAACACCTTGATGCCTGCTTTAAACCATAGAGTGACCTATTCAATTTTAATACATTACTTTTGTCGACAAGCATTCCATCAGGAATTTCTAAATAAATTTCTTCTTCAAGGTCCCCATTCAAAAAAGCTGTTTTAACATCAAATTGTTGGATTTCTAAATTATACTTAGCTGCAATACTAAAAATAATTCTAATTGAATCATACCTTATAGTAGGGGAAAATATTTCCTGGTAATCAATACCAGGGACTTGGTTGAACCCTCGTGCACATAATCGAGCCTTGTAACGGTTTACTTTTCCATTGTCACCCCTCTTAATGGAAAATACCCACTTAGCTGTGAGTGTCCTCTGTCCAGCTCGCTTCACTGGGGTCCAAGTTTGATTCTCATCATGAGCATTCAGTTCTTCTTTAACGGCTTGCAACCATTCATTCTTCTGTGAACTCTTCATTGCCTCATCAAACGATGATGGTAATACAAATTCCACTAAATTGGCTTCTAAATTCAAATTTCTCCTTGGTCTCAGATTTATTGGTTCACATGGAGAATCATGGAGGATTTGTGATAGTTCATAATCAGGATCATCACTGTTGCAACTGAGCAAACTTTCCTCATTGAGTGAGTTTTCATTTAAAGAATTATCACTTAATGCAGGATCATCTTCGAGTATGACTTCATCAGAGTTATCCTGTTGGACATTTTCATCACTTTCTTCTATGAATATTTTTGCTATATTCCGTCTTTGTTCAGGAAATTTATTCTCATCAAAAACAACATTTCTTGATACTTTAATTCGTTTTGTTTTTATGTTGAACATTCTGTAATTGGTATTATCATACCCAACCAATATCATCTTTTCACTCTTTTTTTCCAATTTGGTTCGCAACTGATCAGGAATATGTACATACCCTTCACTACCAAATACTCTTACATGCTCTAAAATTGGTTTAACTGCATTCCACAACTCTGATGGCGTTTTGTCTGATGTTTGACTAGATGAGGTTCTATTAAGCAAATAAACTGCACAATTTATGGCTTCTGCCCATAAATCCAAAGAAACATCACGTGCATACACGTGCATATACGTGAACAATCGTAGATGACGTGATGAGACGTGAGACGTGATGTGAATGTACTGCTTCATATGAAGCAGTACATTCACATCACGTGCATACAGCATGGACCGAGCGCTTTCTACGATTGTTCACGTATATGCACGTGTATGCACGTGATGTTTCTTTGGATTTATGGGCAGAAGCCATAAATTGTGCAGTTTATTTGCTTAATAGAACCTCATCTAGTCAAACATCAGACAAAACGCCATCAGAGTTGTGGAATGCAGTTAAACCAATTTTAGAGCATGTAAGAGTATTTGGTAGTGAAGGGTATGTACATATTCCTGATCAGTTGCGAACCAAATTGGAAAAAAAGAGTGAAAAGATGATATTGGTTGGGTATGATAATACCAATTACAGAATGTTCAACATAAAAACAAAACGAATTAAAGTATCAAGAAATGTTGTTTTTGATGAGAATAAATTTCCTGAACAAAGACGGAATATAGCAAAAATATTCATAGAAGAAAGTGATGAAAATGTCCAACAGGATAACTCTGATGAAGTCATACTCGAAGATGATCCTGCATTAAGTGATAATTCTTTAAATGAAAACTCACTCAATGAGGAAAGTTTGCTCAGTTGCAACAGTGATGATCCTGATTATGAACTATCACAAATCCTCCATGATTCTCCATGTGAACCAATAAATCTGAGACCAAGGAGAAATTTGAATTTAGAAGCCAATTTAGTGGAATTTGTATTACCATCATCGTTTGATGAGGCAATGAAGAGTTCACAGAAGAATGAATGGTTGCAAGCCGTTAAAGAAGAACTGAATGCTCATGATGAGAATCAAACTTGGACCCCAGTGAAGCGAGCTGGACAGAGGACACTCACAGCTAAGTGGGTATTTTCCATTAAGAGGGGTGACAATGGAAAAGTAAACCGTTACAAGGCTCGATTATGTGCACGAGGGTTCAACCAAGTCCCTGGTATTGATTACCAGGAAATATTTTCCCCTACTATAAGGTATGATTCAATTAGAATTATTTTTAGTATTGCAGCTAAGTATAATTTAGAAATCCAACAATTTGATGTTAAAACAGCTTTTTTGAATGGGGACCTTGAAGAAGAAATTTATTTAGAAATTCCTGATGGAATGCTTGTCGACAAAAGTAATGTATTAAAATTGAATAGGTCACTCTATGGTTTAAAGCAGGCATCAAGGTGTTGGAACAAAAAGTTTACTGAATTTTTAAAATCATATGGTGTTGTTCAGTCACAAGCTGTTAAGCTGTGTATATGTTAGAAATGTAGAAAATATCAAGGTTATACTGATAATATATGTTGACGATGCTCTCATAATTTCATCAAGTAAAAAGATAATTAAAGATATAATTAGTTTCTTGGAACAGGCATTTAAAATTAAAGAATTAAATTTGTCATATTTTATAGGCATAGAAGTGTTAAAGTCTGATAACTGTATATGTTTACATCAGCAAGAGTACATAAATCAAATAGTTAAAACTTTCAATATGAGTGAATGCAATCATGCGTCAACTCCTGCTGATCCAAATGTTATTATATGTAAAAATCTTGTGAAATTTCAATATAGGGAAGCTATTGGTTCATTGTTGTTTCTATGCTCAGTGTCCATGTCCAGACCTGATATATCATATGCGGTGAACATGTTGAGTCGGTATATTAATAATCCTAGTCAACAACATGTTAATGCAGTGAAACGTGTGATTAGATATTTAGTTGATACAAAAAATGTTTGTATTAGGTATGGAGAAAGCAATGATCTTATCGGATACTCCGATGCTGATTTTGCAGGTGATGTGGATACTCGAAAGTCCACTACTGGATATATATTCCTAATGAATGGTGGGCCAGTAACATGGTTGAGCCAAAAGCAAAAGACCATTGCTCTCTCTACCACCGAATCAGAATTTGTTGCAGCCTGTGAGTCTGCAAAGGAAATACTATGGTTACAGCAATTATTGTTGGACTTGGGTGAAAAACATGATTGTATTAAACTATGTGTTGATAATCAGAGTGCCATTAAGTTAATTAATAACCCAGTTTTTCACAAACGAACCAAACATATCGATGTCAAATATAATTTTATCCGAGAAAAAGTGGAGAATGGTTTAATGAATATATTCTATGTCCCAAGTAAGAATCAGCTTGCTGATATATTAACAAAGCCATTGCCCACTCAATCTTTTGTTTTTCTAAGAGAACAAATAATGAATAAGTTGTAGCAGTGAAATGTTTAAGTATAAAACATGTTTTGCTCTTAGGATGTAAAATTTTAGTGGGAGTGTTAACATGTTTGGTGAAAATTTTGATCTTGGCTAAAAAGCCACGGTGTCGTTGCCCATTGTTTTGCCAATTTATGTATAGACGGCAGCACTGCTTTTCCCTCTCTATGATTTCGTTCGGTGTTCTTGCTGTGCAAATTGTTTGTTAATCAAATAAAACAAATTAAGAAGATTTTCTCAGTTTTATTCATAAATAAGCCCGAACCTTAATAAAAGATTTGACCTCTTTCTAGGCATAGTTATAGTTTTATTGTAAAGAAGATACCTGATCAATTAAAATCTAAGTGACTGCTCCCCTGCGTTACCGGGTAGGCTACCGTGTCACGAAGATAAATAGAAAAGGAAATTAAACACCCAAATAACATAAGCCCCAAGGCATATTTATTCGATAAAATAAAAAAATAAATGGGAATTTTGGCCAGTAGAGTCAAATTTTCTATGATATACCATCGTCATCAAAATTCAGTCCTAAACTGTTACCGCCTTCACCGCGTGGAGGTACTCCCAGCTTATGTTATTTTATAAGATACAGTGAAATTAGTGATAGCTTTGATTTTCACATCAGATGTTTCTGATCTTCGATTTTTATAAGTCAACAGGAAATGCCCATCAGACCGAACAACTTTTGCAAAGACGTCATTCCTATATGTGTCATGGTGTAGCTGGGCTCTTGAAGTTCCACATCAGGTGTTCCAGATCTTCAAATTTATTATCTCAGCAGAAAATGCTCATCACGTGGAACATTTTTTGCTATGGTACCATTTTTGTATCTCTTATAGTTTAGCTGGTCTGTTGCGGTTCTGCATCAGGTGTTCAAGTTTTCCAGATAAATTATAGCCTATATGTTGCCTAGACTTAATACCTATACAACAAAAGAAAAATCATTCAAATCTACTCTAATCTAATCTATTCATGAATGTACTGCTTCATATATGAAGCAGTACATTCATGAACAATTCCTTCTTTTCCTAAGTAGTCTTTAAATGCATTATTAATGTATTCAGATCCGTTATGTTTATGCAAGGCTTTTTCACTGTGCATGTATTTGTTTTTCACAATTGCATTATACTTCTTGAAATATTCAAGAGTATCGCTTTTATTTCTCATGAAGTACACATGTCTATAGTTGGTTGACGCGTCCTTGAATAATAAAAAATATCTCATACCTTGAATCGATGCATGACTCATTGGACCACAGACGTCACTATATACTAGGTCACCAGGTTGCAGTTGTGCCCGACTTGATTTTTGGAATGGGAACCGTGATTGTTTCCCATAAGCACATGCTTCACATACTAGGTCAGTTTCATTACTTTTTTCAATATTTTTTATTTTCAAAAATGAGTGTGAACAATAGTTCACACTCATTTTTTTTATTTCTTTTAAGTTTAAATGTCCTAACCTCTCATGCCACTTTTTAATGTCACTTTTATTTTTCTGCACTAAGTTGCATGTGTCAGCAACAACTGTTTCAATGTCCAGTTCATATAAATTGTTCAACTTCATTTTAGCACACATCACAACTTCACCATCTTTGTAAATTAGAGCACTACTGTCCTTCTTCACTATGGAATAACCTTTTCTTGTTATTGTACCTTCAGAAAATAAATTTCTTCTTAAGTTAGGTACATGCAGTACTTCATGTAACATGCTTAGCTCCCACTGTCCATTGACACATCTTTTTATTAAAACTTTTCCAATTCCACATACTTCTATGGACTTTTTGTTTCCCAATGTCAATGATTTCTGAGTACAAGCTGTATATTCTTCAAAAAATTCTTTTCTATATGTCATGTGGGCCGAAGCGCCACTATCCAAGATCCAGGTGTCTTCTTCTGTATCACTGCATATCTTTGACTCATCAGCTACATTAAAAGCTAGCATGGTATTCTTATCTTGAGCTGGTTTCTTATGTACTTTCTTGGGTGCACGACATTCTCTGGCAAAGTGCCCCCTTTTTCCACAGTTGTAACATTCAAAACGATGCTTCGCAGGTTTCTCTTTGCTCATACTACTTGTACTAGGTTCATTTTTGGTTGGTTCTTTCTTTGGTTTAGTATTACCAACCAAAAAGGCCATTTCTTGTTCTTCTTCACAAGTAATATTAGCTTCCTCATCGAGTAGTCTAGCCGTTAAATTATTCAAGTTTTGTTTTTTGGGATCCAGCGACATCCATGCTTGCCTAAGTGATCTATATTTAGGAGGCAGAGTTCCCAATATTTTCGTGATTATAGCAGTGTCACTGATGCTTTCACCACTTTCCTTGAGCTGTTTGGCAAGATTCTCAACCTTTGCAATGTGTTGTGCCACACTGTCACTTGGTGACATTTTATACTGGTAAAACCGTTCATGTATTAACATTTTGTTCACTTCACTTTTTTGTTCATATATGGATTCTAATTTAGACATAATTTCCAAAGCGGTTTCACAGTTTTCTATTAGGGTTATTTGATTTAAATCCATCGACGACGTGATGACGTACATAGCCATACCGTCATTTTTTAGCCACGCATCCGCATTTGATTGTTTTCTTTGTATCGAAATATCGATGCCTTTCGCTTTCAGGGCACATTTTATCTGGAATTTCCATTGCCTGAAGTTTTTTCCGTCGAATTTATCCACACTCAACGTCCGTTCCATTTTGAGGTTATACGGCGTGTTTTATTCGAAAATGCAAAATATGACTTCTTCTTTACTGTTTTCTTAATTCTTCAGTTTTCAGAGCTTCCTGGGCCCATAACCTATTAAGGTTCGGGCTTATTTATGAATAAAACTGAGAAAATCTACTTAATTTGTTTTATTTGATTAACAAACAATTTGCACAGCAAGAACACCGAACGAAATCATAGAGAGGGAAAAGCAGTGCTGCCGTCTATACATAAATTGGCAAAACAATGGGCTTTTTAGCCAAGATCAAAATTTTCACCAAACATGTTAACATCTTTCCCAATGTTCCAAAGGAGCTAAAAGATTGAGGATCATATGATCCCAAGAATCTACCGAAGAGCGTCAGGAGAGACTTGATGTTGTTCGAGAACATCAGGCTGCCACTCGCTCCGTGGAAACCTCTTCAGATAGCGAAGCACGCTTGCGTTCTCAGCGTATTTACGCATCTACATCCAGGTCTCTAGAGACCAGTGAAGAGTATGATGCGCGACTGACCGCTGATCGTGAACGTCATACATTGTCTCGCGAGTCGGAGACGTTCACGGATAGAGAATTGCGCTTGAGTTCTCAGCGTATCCACGCATCTGCTGCGGAACGTGATGCGCGACTGTCCGCTGATCGTGAGCGACATGCATCGTCTCGAGAATCGGAAACGTTTACCGATACAGAATCACGCTTGAGTTCTCAGCGTATTCGCACATCTACTAACAGGTCTTTTGAACCGAATGATGAACGTGATGCACGACTAACTGCTGATCGAGATTATCATAAACTAGCGACCCGACCCAGCTTCGCATGGGCCTATAGCCTTCCTCGGTAAATGGACTATCCAACACAAAAATATTTTTTTAATTCGAACCAGTAGATCCTGAGATTAGCGCGCTCAACCAAATAAACAAACAAACTTCAGCTTTATAATATTATAGTATAGATTGTCCCGAACACGCACACAACAAAATATTCATAATCAGTTAGAAGGTGAGAGAAAAAGAATTGCTGGAGTACGGCATGAAGAGGCAGAAGAAGAGCGCAACGAACGTTTGAATTCTGATCGACTTCGACATTCTCTGAACAAAATGTCGATATCATCTGAAGAATCGGATGTGTAGAAACAAGATATAGCCGTAGGTCATGGCAACCTTCCTTGGGTTGGTAAGGAACGGAGTTCATTTACGTATACTCCTATGATTGACTACGCCACATATTCCGCCATCGGAGGTATGATTCAAAATTGTACTTTTTGAACGTCTTGAATCATCTCGCGCATCCCGTTGTTTTCCCGTCCTTGGGCTCTTAGAATTCGACATCAGACGTTTCAGATTTTCGATTTTGCCGACCCCGTTGTCGCTGGCATAAGCAACAGGATCCGCGTACGAAGTCGCGGGCAGAAGCTAGTGTTTAATATATAGAATATTTTTCAATCCGATATACGAACTCATTTATTTTAGACAATTATTTTAAAAAGCACTGTAAAACATCGCGCGTTGTCGTTTGCAGATAAATTTCAATGATTCGTGCTTATTTCGTGGGTATTTTTTCTGATGCACACAAACAGACCATTGATTTTACTAGTGTGTGTCAATGCTGCTACGCCGTTCTAACAATCGTTTAGATTTTGAGTTTTGCTAAATCGAATACGCGCCCATAAGGGGTAAAAGATATTATATAGACTGTTGAACAAAGCACGATAGCTAAAGTTGAAACATTATTATTCGTTAAACCGTAGGTACCTTATGATATCCGCAATAAAATTAACTGGCATTATTTATTTCTTTTGTTTTATGTAACAAAAAATAACTAAAAACTCATACAAAACCAAACGTCACAGGTGTTTCGATTTTTTTGATGGGAAGTGTATGTCGCGCTTTCGAGAGTAACCTCTAATAAAAACATATCTCGTCTCATAAAAAACAGCTGTAAATATTTTATTTATAGACAATCATAATATTATTAGTCACTTCACACTGCCCCACATTAATATCTTCAATGCCGGGTGCCGGGGCGTGTCGCTAGTTAAATAATAAAAATACCTATTTAAATACAATATCGAAAATACAACTTGCTTTTTGTACTCGTCTTTCAGGCCTTTTGAAAACATTATATTCAAACACTCTTTTGTTTTTGAAACATTGAGTATGTACTTTTTTTTATTACCGGTGTGTAAATTATGTGTTGTCTTTGTAAGAAAAATATAATATATCACATTGAAATAATGCTTTGTAGGACATTGCAGACGGCATACAATGAAAATAACTGAATTACGTAGGTACTTACAGCAGCTGCATGCTTCGAATATAAATAATCCATTTATTAGTTCTGCTATTATATTACAATGCAAATAAATAAATAATGTGCTTTAGGTTCGTATATAAGCCTTTAGTCGCAGAGTTTATAAATATCGGCGTCATATCAGCGGGTGGAGAAAGTGATAATAATGTATCATTACAAAATGATACTTAATTTAATTGTTGTGTTATACTTTAGTAGTCAATTAAGTAATGCGTTAGTGTACGACTATTATACTAGTAAAATAGCGTCAAAATCGCTTCAAGACTACTATAAATCCAAAGGCCTTCTCGAGTAAGTAACATTTTTTGACGTGACAACGTCTTATAATTCGATAGAGCCGGCTGCACGCACGAAAAAACATGACGTCATGCGGCGTTATGGCGTTACATGACGTCATGTGGCGTTACCTCGCTCTGCGGCGTTACCTCGCTCTGAGCCGTTCCAAGTGAAAAGTGAATGTGGTGTCAATTGTTTATAGCAACGATAATTACAGCGATAAAGGTAATAATTCTTTCGCGTTGTCACGTTCAACTATCGTCAGTAAACCGACTTTACAGACAACCAATTTTTTAAGTAAATAACTGTGACGTAATGCATAAAGGGCTCGTACATCGTAGTTTATAAGATTGATCGGTTATGGTTAAACTACGCTTGCTGCGGCCGGTCCATAGATGGGTGATGATGCAAGTCCTACCGAGACCACTCCGTGCCTTGGAAAGCATATAAAACTGTTGGTATCGGATGTCATTCGTGGATCTCTGACAGTTGGTTTTGGTAGTTAGAGGCCAGAAAGTCTGACAACCAATCTTACCGAGGGGTATCGTATTGCCACAAAGTACGTAAGGCTGCGTCTTACTACACTCAACACGGGCGGTTTAATTCATTATCCCCGGGTTTCCATCATCACAAGTCCACTGGGCCTCAAGTCTGCTATTACAATAGAGGCAGAATGGTCTATCATTGATTTCATAATTGTTGATTTTGACAAGTTTGGTAATCTACTAATGTAATGGCGTCATTATGACTTTCCAATGGTCAACCACTGACACGTCATTAAAAGAAATGATAGAGTAGAATGGTAATCTCGTACAAAATGACAACTGAATGACTGACTTAGGCGGTAATCTGCTAAAATTTTGACAGTTCCTTTGAATAGTAACCTGCCATTATAACGTCATTGTGCAGTCATTGCTTTTAATTCGACCGACCAATGATCGACCATTATGAATTTAGCAGATTACGAAGTTTTAGCAAAATGACAAGGGGATCGTGTTGGAATTACGAAATTATAAAAATAGCAGACTTGGCCCCCAGATCAATCATCGTATGCTTGAACAAAGTGTATAGACTATCGTCGTACATTTTTTTTTTATTTCAATAACCGGGTACCAGATTTCTGGCTTCTAAATACCCCTAACGACTGTGAAAGATCTATGAATATAGCCGAGGCCAACTTTACTTGCTTTACGAGGCACGGAGACGTCTCGGTATGAAATGGATGGTCACCCATCCAAGGACATGCCGCGGACGCAACCCTGACCGATCGATAAACAAACGATAATAATACCACAAACTAAAAATCATCAACAATTAAAAATTTTGATCAGACATCTGCCATACCAGAGACTTTGCAGATGCGTGTCATATCATTTTTACGTTTACCATCCCAAACGTAAAATTGAGATGACTTATGTGCTTTTAATTACACCGATTCTTTATTTGAATTGCATTATTTCCAGTGTTTGTACGATCGACGTTGAGCCATGTTGCGCTTCGGAGAGAAGACGTTTAGATGGTTCGTGTAACAGCCTGGACAAGCCAGCTAAAGGCACCTACTTCGTACCGCTCCAGAGAGTGCTACCTGCTCTGTTTTATAATGGTAATGCCGTGTACGGTCAAATTCAAGATAAATATTTGCTATTACAATACTCGAACCGATCAAAGTGGGTACCTAGTTTGAATATAGCCACAGAATACTTAATAGTACTACGCTAGCGCAAAATAATGCGACAGCGCTACGCACTTACGTGCACATACGCGCTCGCTCCTGTGTGCGTATATGTTGCATTGAATTACCTAAACTTGACGTCTCGTGCTAGATGTAAACGCTCTTAATACTCACTACTATGCCATAACATGAGGGGATATTCTAGATATATACAATTACTTAGTCTAGTCATAAGTAGAAAAACTTGATAATATGCCTTTGCCGGCGTGCAAGCTGAGTTAGATCCTAATGGCTTGGCATGTGACGATGGAAAGAGACCAGATGGAATGACCATAACGCGTGGAAGTTGGGTAGGCCTTTGGTGTGGGATGCAACTTGTGTCGACACCCTTGCGCCATCCCATCTTCCAAGCACGTCGTGTTCTGCTGGGGCGGCTACTGCAAGTGCGGAAAACCTTAAACGGCGTAAATATAACAACCATCTTGAAAGTTCTATGTTTGAGCCGTTTGAAGTCGAAATATTGCCATGGGGCCCGAGTGCTCACCTTGTTTTTAAGGACATTGCTAAGCGGCTGGTCGACTCTACATGTGACCAGAGGGCTGGCTTTTTCTTGGGCCAAAGAATTAGCATTGCCATTCAACGTGGTAATGCAGCTAGCCTTATGGGCACTTCTCCCATTGAGAGCGATGCGGACGAGTTTTTTGATGCCCTGTGAGCCCTTCATTGTACATAAATTAAATGTTTATATTTATTTTGTAAGCTTTGTATATATTATATTTAATACAAAACACTCTAGTCATAAGTAGTAAAACTTGATGATTTTTTTAAATAGGATTATCATCATCTTCCTGCCCTAGTCCCAAGTTACTTGGGGTCGGCGCAGTAGGTTTTCTTCTTCCATTACGTTCTGTCAACCGTCATGATATCGCTGAAAATCCATCCATCTTTTCATCGGCCTTCCTCTTCCTCTCCAACCATTCCATTCCATTTCATTTTTGATCCTTTGACCAGATCCATAC
This sequence comes from Charanyca ferruginea, assembly GCA_947361185.1. Lineage (NCBI taxonomy): Eukaryota > Metazoa > Arthropoda > Insecta > Lepidoptera > Noctuidae > Charanyca > Charanyca ferruginea. Next base: position 26,963,649 of record OX376061.1, on the reverse strand, counting down.
GTTTATATTCGCATAACTCAACAGAATATCATGGATCAGCTGATATTTCTTTTGCGATTTCGGTTTTGTAAGAAACGAAAGTTGTTATTTACAATGTTAGTAATGTAGTCCTGTGAAGCTGTTAGTATTTTGAAAATAACAATGTATGAAAACATCATGAGGGAACTTGGACCTCGAGCAAACGTGGTGAATAATAATAAATAATAATAATAATCATTTTATTTCTGACAACTACGAGATCCATAAATTGTTAGTAACAGGTTTGCACTTAAACACTATTGTTAGTACCTTAACTAAAGACTAATTAATGAGAAGACCACCCACCACTAGAGCAACAAAATACTAGGGTATGAGTCTTCTCACACATTGCCTCACTATTGTAGAGGACGTATCGGCCGCCACAGTCTTGAGGATGCTATTGTGACTGCCCCTTATTCCACTCAGAAGCGAGGCTGTTTTTTTGCGGATTATGGCATGAAACCCATCGGTATGGATTACCGCGAACATTTGAGAGGCACTGCAAAAACGAGGCAATCGCAACAGCATCCTAAAAACATTATTATATTGGACGCGTAGAGCATCCAGCGATCTTTTCGAGGAGTTGACCCAAAGATTACCGGTGTAAAAACTCTGACGGTAAGCTTTGAACAGCGTTATGATGATTAATGCTCGTGTCTTCTCTGTATGAGAAGAGGGCTTTACCCTACAGTGCAGTGGGTCAATAAAGTAAAATTAATAAAGTTATTATAATTATTGTAAATTTTTATTGCAGGGTCTTATCCCAGGAAAGCTGAGTCTGGCGAGGACTTATTATTACCTAGAGCTGCTAGAAGAATGTTGCTAGCAGAAGGTAAACATAGTGATTGCCGCTTCACACAGGCTATCACCAGTTATGCGATCTTTACGTTTATTGATGTCGCATCTATACATGATATTGGTTAGTACCTATGTAACTATATTATGCCTTTTGCCCGGTACATTACTGGCGATTTTCTTTTGTGACTCTGCCATTTGGTAAATTCTATCCTATTCTTCTAGCATTATTGATAGGTGAAATTGCATCCCTTGTTTTAAAAGATCCACATGCCTATTCTGTAAACACTCACTCACACGGTGAATTTAGGTGAAGTGATTCTCACGGATTTTACAGAATAGTACTACAGCTTATTGAATGCATAGGAAAGTGAAAAAGAAAATTAATTAATTATTTTGCTGATGTGAACAAAATAAAACATTTCAAGTGGCATTGAATTTTTAACCGACTCCGACAATTCGACTCTACGTTTTTTTTTTGTATTTAATATTTATGTTATGCAATTTTCCCAGCAATTTTAAATCGATTTTGATTTGTTTTAATGGTATGTATGCCTCATTAGTGGTTCCGTATACATTTTTTGAAAATACTCCTCTTTTACGGGTGGAAAATGCGGATTACTTAATTTTATTGATTTTCACCCACTTCATGATATATCAACGTGGCAAAAGGCAGGCCACATCGCTCGAAGAACCGATAACCGATGAAGATGATAGTCCTCGAGTGGCGACCACGAGCCGGAAGACGCAGCGTTGGTAGGTCTCCCACCAGAAAGCCGACGCCACCGTCAAGGTCACCCAAACGCGCAGCCTGCATCTGTCAACTGACTTATCTTAGTAGTAGTATAACGGGCTGGTGTCCGTAACTCCACGTCTCGGCGCTTATTTTGCTTGCAGCTGTCTTTTCTTTCTAACAGCATAAGCCGCTTAGCTTAGCCGTCTCGCAAGGTTGGTCCCCGGGTAACCGGTGGATGCAAGCGGCAGGTTGCCGCTCGTTATGGCGTTCTATGGGGGAGGCCTTTGTTCAACAGTGGACATTTTGCGACTGATAGTGATGACGATAATAATAATAATAATAATTATTTATTTATTAAAATAACGTTTACAAATGTGTGCATTTAGTCAACAAAAAGAATAATTCACATATTATAATGCCTTAAAATAAAGTAAAACTAAGATATTTATATAACTGGTGCAAGTATTGATGGTTCGGAAACAACAATATTAGGTAGCGACCCGCCCGATCTAGGTTAATTCAAACCTGTGTTTCAGGCCATCACTTTGTACATAATTTAATTGGGCAGTGAAGTTTAAAGTATAACTAATATATAATAATCAATTAACAATTATGAGAAAAAGCATAGTACATTATTATCTAAAAGTAAACCTATATAAATCTGATGTAAATTACAAGAATAAGTACTTTTTCATTATGCCAAAACTTCTAAAAGTATTTCTGTGTCTGTGTAATTGAGAATCGCTAAATATTCAGATAATATTTTACTACGATGATGATAATGACGCAATATCTCTGGCAATTGTGGATTGACTTCAAAAAACATTTTTTTAGTGCTGCCGTTTCTTAATAGATTTTTAATGATTTTGTTTTAAGAAAACTTCCTGGTTGGAAAAACTGATTGCTGTACAGAAAAGGGCAGATATGATTATGGGTGTACCCCAAATTTTGTACCCGAAAACGACCCCTTGTATAGACTGGCTGGCATCGATTGTTTAAACTTAACCAGGCCAATTACACACCAAAGTGTAGGATGTACTAACGATCCAATACCATCTCCGGTAAGTATCACAGTGACCTCGCCTAATAAAAAAAAAAACACGTAAAGAGTTACTGTCAAGCTATTTGCAGAATATTTTTTAATTTTTTTTTTTTCATTATATTTCTTATTTTTAGATTGAAAAGGGCACACAGGTTTTCGACCTGTCTCAAGTATACAATTTTGAACAAAGAGGCGAAGCGGCGGTACGGGCCTACGAAGGAGGATTGATAAAAATGGAAGAAGAAAATGGAAAACTTTGGCCTCCGGGTGGCCCAGGTTTTTGCCCTCTTAATACACCAGATGAAACCAGATGTTTTGCTAACAGTACGTTTTATAATATATTAATCTCAGACGGATCGGTAGATAATAATAATAATATAGATATAATGATTAATGTACTTTCCAAAACATAGTAGGTAGGTACCTCCTTGTAAAAGAGTTCGTCTTGAAGTACCATCATACCTATTTAAGTCATGAAAAACTGACCAAAATGAGATTTGATAAAACTGATTTTGTTTTGTTTCCAAATATAGAAAAACAGATAATTGCAGATATCGTACTGATTTTGCATGTTTACTTCCAGTAATAAAATAATTTTCATCTCCGGACCAAAAAATCATGGCGAGATCCATACATTCAATTTTATGAAAAAAAAAAATAATTTAGAGAGTTTAAAATATTTTCAAATGTGAAGAATACATTACCAGGAGCAGATTGATATACTTAGCATATTTTTAAACCCCCGCATAATTAAAATATTACGAAATGAAAATTACAGTTTTTCGTTTAATCTTGTTGCCCAAAGTGACAAGTGACATTAACGGATCTATCAAACTGACAGACAAGTGACGTGAATCGTTGTTTACAATGGCGGAGTTCAAAAAGTTCGTTGATTAGTCAATATTTGTGACATTATTTCCCATGAAATGATGCAATTTTAGTGTAAGACCTGCGAAACGTTCTTTACTATAAAAACTATTCACTTTTTACATCCATATTTATTGCGAGGTTTCAAAAATATTGCAAATGCCTGAAGACATGCTTTAGGTACACACTGCTACACATCAAGCTGTAAATTTCCAGTATAAACTGACCTCGCATTGTACGGTAATCGGAAATGTATAGCTTGATCTGTAGCCGTGTGTACCCAAGAGTAGGTATAAAAATTAGAATCTCAACTTCTCTAAACATCTTATTTTTTTTTTTGCAAATCCTGCCATGATTCTTTTCGACTAGGTACTTAAAGGAGATATTACTTAAAGGAGAGATTAATCTTAAAGGAGACTGGTCAAGTACGCAGTAGTGCACAAGTGTGTTTGCGCAACACAAGTGCCTGTCTCTTTCCTCATTCTTACACTTCTCGTTACTCCGGACTGCTACTAAGTTCTATTTGATAGACCCAACAACAATGCCCCGTCTGGGAATATAATGTAAGACCCAACGCTCTGTAGTTGCTCTGGCGATAAAGTGACCAACGGGGCGGGTTTAAACGTCACTTACTTATTATTTAATTATTTGCTCTTTTCAGATCCGAACGTTTTAGTGATACAAACCTTGTTTTTGATATGGTTCATGAGGCTGCACAACTATTTTGCCACCCAGCTAGCTATTGTAAACCCGTGCTGGGACGATGATACTCTTTTCTACACAGCCAGAGAAATAAACATAGCTTATGCTATGCAAATGTATTTATACGAATGGCTTGCCTCGTTGGAAGGTACTTGAAAAACTTATTAAACTGAACGAAATAAAAAAAACCAGTTAAATAGACGGTTAAACTTATTCCATATTTACAGGCTTCGAAAATTTAGTGAAATCTGGCGTTATTTCGCAACACTTTGGATTTCGTGATATATACGACCCTTCCACGTACCCAGTTATGACTTTGGAGTATGCTTACAGCCTTCGATGGTTTCATACAGCTCAAGAGGCTACCGCAAAGTAAGATGGTTCAATATTTTCTGTTCTTTGTTTGTCAACTTTTTTATTGCATCGCATTTGTTTTTGTGCACACACTTGTGCACTATAATATTTTCTGCTAACTTGGTTAGTCTTTATTGAATTTGGCACCGCGACCAAAATTCGATCTAGAGAATGCGTCATAAAAAAAAGTTTCCTGTTTAACGTAGAACCTTGTTCACCATAACGAACAATTATGACGGTTAGTGGTGCTTATATTGATCTCATAGTGAGCTCATCGCTTAGTTGGCATCACTGTGAGCCTCATAGTGATGCCAACTAAGTGATATTAAACGATAGTTTAAGGTTGAAAAGCAAATAGTATTTTAACTAGCCCAGCAGTAGGCGTCTAAAGGTTGACATGATGAAAACAACATTTTGTATATTTATTCAATTCTGTGTGACATTATACTGTAAAAAATATTGAATTTTAGATTGTACGACGAAGAGGGCTACTACCTTAGTGACTTCCCCCTATTCAACCTGACAACCAGATCTGGTTTCTTGGTCAAGGACAAACGTATGGAGTATTTTACTCAAGGTCACTTCAGACAACCTTGCGGTAAAATGGATGACCAGACCATAGACTATGATGTAAGATCATTTACTTACTTTACAATTCGTCTTCGGAACTTATTCAAGATTATTCTTCAATTAACCAATTTTATTGAAAAGAAACGCATATGAGTAAAAGCCCTTTAAATTGTGTTGAATCCCAATCGAAACATAGGTTAAGTACAGACGCCAATAAGCCATACCAAACTGTAAAATTTTCCCAATTGAATATGAACCTTATGGTTTTGTAATAAAGTGGCAAATCTATAAACTAAAATTGACAAATTGTTGTAGCTTGATGTACTGCTCTGTACGTAAGTAAGGTTAAGACAACCAAATCAACAAGAAAAAAGTAACCATGTTAAGAAGCATAGATTAATTTTAGTATAGAACATTATGTTAAAATTAAAAATACTGTTGAATTAAATAATTAACATAACATTACCAATTTCTAGGTGGCAGATAGTGGTCTTGCAGGTCTTCAAAAAGTCGTAGACCTTGCTACCAGTGATCTACACAAAGGTCGTCTCTTTGGCATGGGGCCTTACATCGATTACGTTTATCACTGCACTGGACATAAAATAACCCGCTTCGATGATTTGTCTCAACATGTGGATAAATGTGTAAGGTTTTCCTGACCACTCTCTTAATTACATAACTTTAGAAGTGTAGATGAGTATACATTTGAGCATTTACTTGTAACAGAACTTCGAGCCGCTCTTATCACACCGTTTCACGATCAGAACATTGAGCATGATACTCGAGACTTTGTTGCAATGGAACTTAATTTTACAAATCAACTAGCGAATTTGTGTAAAATTTAATCGAACACATGTGATCTGCAGACCCGACAGTTCGACAAATAGTAAATAAAAGATAGAAAGTAATGTTACAAGTAAAGGTTCACTCGCCTTGACTTTTACGTCAAGAATTTGCATGAAATTTTGTTTTTATTGTATCAATTGTTAGAACGTTACATTACATCGAAATGCTCGACATACTGCTGAGATGTTTAAATCAACCTTGGTGGTTTTCGATAAAATGGAGATCAACTCACAGGTTGACACAGGACAGGTACTGAATATTTCGGGAAGTATCTGACCTAATGTCAACTGTAACTAAATAACTAACATATAAATGTACATTTGTTGTACTTTCAAGAACACAATTTATCGTACAAGAAAGGCGTGCATTTTTCGTATATTTTTTCAGAAAATCCAAGAATTGAAGAAAGTATATGCCCATGTACGTGATATCGACCTTTTGGCTGGTCTGTGGGTTGAGAAAAATATAAAAGGTGGCTGGATACCTCGTACTTTCGCGTGCTTGATAAATGATAATCTATTAAAAATGATTAAAGGAGACAGACATTGGTATGAGAGAAAACATAGGCCGTCAGCGTTTACGAAAAGTAAGTGATTGTTTTATTACTAACATTTGTGTTTGCCTTGTGTCTGGTTGTTGTTTATTTATATACGTATGAATCTCTGAAACTACTGCTCCCATTTCAAATAATCTTTCATCCATAAAAAGCTACGTTATCCTTTAGGCTGTATTACATTATCTGAAAACTTGAGACCCGTAAGAATAATCACGCCTAGAAAGTCGCGGGCTGGTCCTAGAGAAAGAGAGAGAGTAGTTCCTAGAGTTTAGAGGTTTTTTATAATTCTATAACCACACATTCAGAATAGATCAGTTCACAAAATCTCAAGGAACAAAAATACGATATTATATATGATAAAAGAAGCATTGCTGAGCTTAGCTCCGCCCAAACGAGCTTACCCAAAATCTCATAATATTAAAATGAAGGCTTCAAACTCATTTGAATATGCTGGATACATTACCCTACTATCCAGCAATTCACATCGTAAACTTACGCTCAGCAAAGATTTAAAATTCAATTTAAAAGTTAAATTTCCAACATCATTACAATTACAAAACATAATTATAACACTAGAAATAGGGACCAACTAGTTCAACCAGGTTTCAGACTGGCTAAAGTAAATTCGTCTTTCATGGGGTAGTGTTTAAAGTGTTACACTAAAATACCTCTCCACATTGTTCAACTAAATGAGACAAAAATTAAGTCTTGTATTAGACGCACACTATGCAGCCGAGCATATTATAAATCGAATGATTACATCACTGAATCACTGACAAAAATGCTTGACTGGATGCTGGTCTAGCTCCACAGCCTTAAGGGTTCATAGATTAATTGATTAGCTTTTATAACTATTTTTGGAGCTGCTGAAGATGTAAGATGTATATTATCTTCAAAAAATAATATAATACTAACACATTAAGTATATACAATATAAACTCAATGTGTTAGTATTATACAATAATTTTTCGTAGCACATACATGTGAGCACTATGTTCTTTAAAGCTACCATTTACGAGGTATACCTCTCATTGACTTGAATATCCCCAAGATGCCCTGGCGGTTGGGAGAGTCATGCTCACTTGAACGTCTCGCTGACGGTGGCGCATGTGTTGGATGATTCGGTTCCCTTCAAAATGGTTTAGCTAATTGGTGCCAATCCATGCGTCATGTTCGTGAACGGACGCCGTCGGATGAGACTGGTCATATCTTAGCTGCCTCAGTTATTTTAAATTTTGGAATTGTTGTTATAACTATATTTTTCTCTAGACCTCTTTTAACATGCAAGACTTGTTACAATGTTCTCAATTTGTTCTCACATTGTACCCTTTGATTTAATATGAATGATGTAAGCTAAATTTGTAAAATATTATTGATTTTAAAAGAGTGTTCATGGAGTTTCTTCCTCGTTCTTCTCCATAGAAACCTAATATTTGGAACGAGCAACTAGCTTCAACTTTCTGACTGAATGACTCTGACAATTCAAAAGTATTTGTAAATGGTTTAATTGAAATAAATGATTTTGAGTTTGAGTTTGAAAAAAATATTGGAATAAACAAAAAATCAGAATGTGTGATAAATAGTTAGCTTAAAATTTTACAAACTTTATTAATTCAAAAAGTTGTTTTGTTTTGAATGATCATAGAACACTATCAATATAGTATTCACAAACGCAGTCGGAGGCATCAAGCACATCTGACTGAGTTTGTGAACACTGTCGAACAAAATCATCAACTTGATTCAGTTCATTGCTCCTGATTATTTTTATATATATTTGTAGTTTACCTACGTAACGCATGAATTTATTTGTGGTCTTTTAGCATTTCTCCTTCCAAATTTCATTTGAATATAAAAGTTGTGAAAATGTTTGTAAGCCATTTATAAAACTCTTTATTTTGATATCCCAGTTGGATAGGTTTTAAGAAAAAAAGTCATTTTTAAGACATCCCTAATACCGCGCCAATAATCAGCTATTATTTTTTTTTCAATTTTGATATACAGTAAGTACCCAGTGTTACTCTCACAATTAAGACGAGTCTAATGAAACCTGTCAAGCAAAAATTCGTCGTACCGTTTAGGTTACAGGGCGTGCCAGAGAAATATACATTTATACATAGACTCGAAAAAAAATATAACCCTCTTTCTTGCACAGTTGGGTAACATTGAGAGACATTTTGATGTAGTTTGCTTCATTTTGAAAGAACTAGACCAGATAGCACCCAAGCATGTCAATGTTTTCGCAAGTATCATACAGGACAATCGATTTAAGAATTGTATCTCCAATCTCTATAGCATCTCGGTCCAGTGTTCAAACATTAGTGACCAATCTCCTTTATGATTATTATGTTTTTCATTTTAGAGCAACTGCTAGAAATCAGAAAGGCGAGTCTTGCGTGGTTACTGTGCAAAGTAGGTGATAGTGTCACCAAAATACAGAAGCATGCTTTCCTCACAATAAGTCCTGAGTAAGTATTTTAATAGATGCCTCCTAGCATAATGGTTAAACCAACTTAACAGAAATAAACTAAAACACTAATATTGATCAATGTTTTATGAAACAGATAATAACGATACCATTTTTGGAGTGCTTAGAGTAAAATATATGGAAAATATTAAAAAAAATACATTTAAAGTTAGATAATATTGCTTATTAATAATGATTGCAGTCAAAATAAGTTTACATTTTTTGACGTGATAACGTCTTATTAATCGATGAACACCGGCTGCACGCACGAAAAAGTGTCACGTTCTGCCTGAGCCTGAGCGTGCAAGCGAGAACGCGGATCAAGCTATAGAGAGGCATGATTGGCCCCAGCAATAAGCTCCGCCCAAGTCGACGGAAGCCATTATTTGCTTATCTATACTAATATTATAAAGCTGAAGAGTTTGTTTGTTTGTTTGGTTGAACGCGCTAATTGAATAATTCTTTTAATGTTGGATAGTCCATTTATCGAGGAAGGCCCGTGCGAAGCCGGGTCGCGTCGCTAGTGTTATATAATGTTAGCTATTATGTTTCTTTACGACGTTATCACGTAAAACTATCGTCCGTAAACCGACTTTAATAACAACCAATTTTTATTAGTTTATTTCAATTCTTTAGAAACATCACATAAGTGTCTACTACGTAATTACAATATACTCGTAGTTTTGGAACTACTAGTTTAATCCTAAATAGAAATATACGCGTATATAAGTACTAAAACTAAAATTGGTTGGTGATCTCTGGGTGAGGCCTGCGCACTCCCGGTCATAGGCAGAAGTGAAAGACCGCGGTGGTTTTTACCGGTAAGGGGGAGGCCTACGTTCAACAGTGGACGGCAATAGGCTGATATGGTGATAATGATGATGAAATAACTACTGAATGTAAAAAAAACGCGTGAACAATATTATTATACAATTGTATTTTCTTACAGGAATCCCTTAATGAAGTGTCGTGATATTCCCGGCATTAATCTAGAGGCATGGGCCGATCCTGACTGTACTGATAACTGCGGTTGCTGGTCCTAAACCTAAAGTAACGTTCATTTACATGGAGTAATTTAACTGCCTGTTGAAATCAATGAAAAGCTATAATATAATTATGTGTGACCTAAAAGCGAAGATTGACAGTTGCTTCAAATGAATGTAGATATTTGATATATTGTAAACGGTAGATAATAATTTTATATTCCTTTATTTATTTTATACATAGGTATAATAATATGTAGATTTTATGTTTCATATAAATCTTTACAAATGTATAATGTCAAATGTGTAATGTATATTTGAATTATTTAGTACTTGTGTGTACATTTCATTTTACATAGTTATTTTCTTTTTAATTTTCATGTTTTACGTTTGCACAATAAATTGCACCTGCTATGTTATCTCTTCACCACGTATGATTGATTGATAGAAAATGTCCAATGCATTAAGTCTGCATTTGTACCTTCTGTTTAATAGATTTTAAGTAAACAAATAAATCCCACCAAAAACATTTCATGTAAAATGTTGCTAAGACGAGAGCAAATGGCTCGCACTGTCAAAAGGATATCAGATCCATCCTATATTCTCTACTTTACTAGCCCTAACTTGACAAACTCTACTCCTTAGTCAAAATATATAATATATATTTAAACGAAACGGCCAAGCCACATATTATGTAGCTTGGCCGTTTCGCTATTGTTACATGGGCGTAAGGTGAAAAATGTATTCACTGTTCATTACTTTTCTGTTAAACAATCGTTCTTCTAGTAACGAAACAGCCAAGCCACATACAAATTTTGACTAAGGTATACATTTCAGCTTTCTAGAACTTCAGGAAGTACCACAAAGTAAGTATAACTACTTCGTGGGAAGTACCCTAGGAATTTTGATGATCATCAGTGAGTGAGTCAGTGAGTGAGTGAGTAAAATCTAAATTTTAAGAGTTATGCAATTGAAACTTTATGTATTTAATAAGTCTACTACTGACATCATATCCCGAGACTTTTGTTTGTCTGGCATAATCCAAATCCAAGTTATGAGGGTTCAAAAAAACGACGAAGCACTTCGTGAAAAGGTAGGTAGTGCCCTAGCTCTTCGCTTGGCTCGTCTTGGCGTCAGATTAATCATCATCTCCCTAACCAGTACCCTTTTCTCAAATATGTTGAGTTCAGTGAGATATGCGGCGGGAGGCACGCAGTGGACTCAGTATGATGACCATTCATCCACGGACGGGCTGCGGCAAGCATAGCTCAATCATGGCCGATCAATCCATACATCTTTAACTTAGACACGAGCTCCTCCTGGCAATGTGTGGCTGCAATATTTTGCGAAAAAGAATTGCCCGTTTAAGAGCAAATGGGGATCAGATAGACGTAGGCACAAATTCTGCCAGGCTCAAATGGGATTGGGCGGATCACGTCACATTGGGCAAATGTCCGAAGATGGACGGCATCGCTTACGCCGTCCTAGGCAGAGAGTGAGATGACTTCACCTGCACTGTAAGGGCTGGTTCAAGGCGGCGCAAGAAAAGAATACCTGTAGGCCTAGCCAAGTTACAAACGTTTCGTATCGTATCTCTATCTACAATAATATTATCTAGATTGTAGATTGTGAATTTGGCTAATTTGTCTGGAAAGATTCAGGGAGGCCTTTGCCCAACTGTGAAACATCACAGGCTAGTTAATAAAAGGAACTCCTTTACAAAACTGCCTTCGTGTGAATCTTAATTTTCAACTTTCTCACAAGAAACTATAGAGCCATAAAGTCTTTCAAAACTACTAAAATAACGTTTAAGACGAAACCGCAAAAGCAATAGACCTGTTAATTACTTCTTGGAGTCGTCGACAAATTGACAATAATTTATCCTTAGATAGTACCTCCTTCTATCGAATGGTGATAATTTATTATAGCTTTATTAATAGTTGGGTATAATATTAATTACTTTACGAAGAAAACGTCAATTATGTAATTTATTTTGTGTAATTTCAACAAAGGGGCATTTCCCGTATTTTTAAGAACAATCACTTCTAATCTCAGTTTGAGTGTGTCAGAAATTGATTTACTCTCATGTTGGACGAGTTTTTGGTTGTGATTAACGTTAGATTATTAACTCTTTTAAAAAGTCAAGTCAAGTCAAGTCAAGTTGCTTACGATTTTTTATCGTAATAAAAAATCGTAAGTAAAAAAATTAAGTAAACGTTTCCTTCCATCGGTAAGTCATTTTGTGATTAACATTATGCGTATTATATTGCGATTAATTAAAAAAAAAAACAATTATTTTTAATCTAATACCCTCAGTAATACCTGGTAATCCCAAATTTAGGAATAACGAAACATTGTGTTGCCATAAAAGGTAGTCAAAAAATGGCACGCTTGGTTTTCATACAGATCGTGATACTTGCGTTATCTAGGTCTATCTATATCTGTGCCGTCTATCATTTCTTTTCAAACAAATGCAAATAAAATAAATAAATAAATATAATTATGCATATTATGAAACTGAATCATGTAGAGATAATAATAAAGTAGGTAATAAAAGTAATACAAGCATAGGCTAGTATTACTTTGGGACCATAGGGTCCCACTGCAGGGCAAAGACCTCTTCACATACAGAGAAGGTACGAACATTAATCGCCACGTGCTCTCAAGGCGGATTGGCGATTTCAGTCTTATCTAAACTAATATTATTATAAAGAGGAAAGATTTGTTTGTTTGTCCGTTACGAAACTGCAGGTCTGATTTTAAAAATTCTTTCACCATTAGAATGTTACATTAACCCTGAGTAACATAGGCTATATTTAAAAAAAAAAATGGGGATCCTTGAGTAAATAAACGCAGATAAAGTCACGGGCAAAGTGCTAGTATTTGAATTATAAAGTGATGATATAAAAGTAATATACAGGGTAATTGAAAAAAAACCCAAAACCACTTCATCTTCACTTCGTATTATCACCCTGAACAACATTTGTTCTACGACTTTTAAAAATTCGAAACATTTTTTTCCATAAAAAAAATATAAACACTTTAAATTTTGCATAAAATTCTTTTTCTGACACGATCAATGAAAGGCCTGCAGCTGTGCCTGTACATTACCCTACCTACTACCTACATCATATTCGCTATCATATGTGTGCACGAGCGCGTAGTAAACGTAAATTTTGCAGACTTCAAATAAACGAAAGCAATTTTTTTTTGGCTACGTTATTTAGTTGAGGTCAAAGTTGTAGAACAAATGTTATTCAGGGTGATGATACGAAGTCCAGATTAAGAGGTTTTGGGTATTTTTTCAATTACCCTGTATATGTATTTTACTATTTTTTTGCAACTGAAAGCATCCTTAGGACTGAATTTTTAATGTCAGATAAGTTGTATCTAAATAATAATACTGACAGTGTCTTTGCTTTTGTATACAAAATATGTCAAACCACCTTTTTAATTATTTGAACTGATGATTGCAAAATCAGCCAATAAGAGACAGTACTAACTAGACCGCAGTAAAACGAAACGTAGCGAGAGTCATAAAACTTACTAATAAATGACGTCATAGTAATAGTTATAGTGAAAGGAAGCGCTGTTTCGCGTCTTTTTACAACCGGTTCCATGGTGTAATGGTTAGCACTCTGGACTTTGAATCCAGCGATCCGAGTTCAAATCTCGGTGGAACCTTGTTTTAATTTTTTTCTCGCATAAAAATGATAATTATCAACAATTAAATGAATATTGATAACCTGGGACCTATTTAATAAACGCGACAATTACAAGTGACAATCCGACAATTTGACAATTTCTTGTTTAATAAAGATTATCACTGACAAAGGCGGTCAACAAAATCCCGTACAACTTTGCCCAAATATGTGCCTCTGTACACGTGTACCAAAGCGTGGAGAAAAAATAGAGGAATTCGAAAATAATTGTATTTTTATTTAAGAATAATTTTTACCTGCAATACAATTAAAACAAGTGGCAACTATGAAAGCACGATTGCGTTTTATTTGGTTGTCACTCGGATTGACATTTCGTTAATGTCATTTGTTTTTGTTGACACTCCACACATGTCATTCCGTTCATTTCTGCGTTTGACAGAATAAAGAAGAAACTTGACACTTGTTTTTTTAATAAGTAAGGTGGTTATTGATAGAGTGCTAAAATGGCGTCCTTTTTATTACGATAAAAGTTATTTTATTCTCATCCCCGGGCAACTATATGAATAATTTAAGAGTGCAATATTATTCAGTGTAATCTAGTGTATTTTATGCCACTAAGTGTGCCTTCTGTACTAAATTGGGCAGATATTGTTGACATCCTTTGTCACGGTAGAAAATTTACAAATTTGTCGACTTGTCGTGACAATTTGACATATTTCTGTTTAATAAACAGTTTCTCTTGACAGGCGACAGGTCCAATATGTCCGGAAAAACTTGTCAAATTTGTTTTATTAAACACTAAATTGTCATGATAGGTGGACATATTTGTCGAATTGTCAGAAATTTTCGACAGGCCAATCATCTAATGTCAAAGCAATTTGGTAGTTACATTACCTATTACGACTATTTTTTTAAATGGTGTTTACGTCGTCGACGGATAGCACTAGTAGTGAAGATGAATATTTGGTGGAAACTGTACGAATTTAATAAGTTTCACCTAGTGAGACGTTATCACTAACTTTGCCGAATAAAACGTCTCTATTTTCATAGATGTGATGTGAGTTAAAATCGTTCAAATTAACGATTTTAGACAAATGGCGTCTATTTCAAATAGCAAAACAACAACAAAGTTCAAGTCAAAACAGACGTGTAATTATTATATTTTTTAATATTACCCTTGTATTCTCTCATATGCATGCCTGGATATTGTAATTTGACAAATATGTCAGAAAAAGACAAATTTATCATTTACAATGACAATTAAGTCGAGAATATTTTCTTAGAGACAATTGACAATTGTCGCCTTTATTAAACAGGTTTTAAGTTTGACAATTTTGTCAGTATATTTACCTGTCGCATTTGGACATAATTGTCATCTTTATTAAACGGCACTTGTCGCGACAATTCGACTTATTTGTCAAAAACTGTCTGATTATTGTCGGATTGTCACGTTTATTAAATAGGCCCCTGAATGTTATTAAAATGAAAAAGAAAACGGGGATTGACAACCCCCGTTTTCTTTTCTTCTCCCCGTTTTCTTCTTTGTTTTAATTAAAATGACGGTGTACCAGATACTGAAAAGTTATCTCTTGATACGTGTTTACTAGCATTTAACAAAGGTCTGGAAGATCAAGATTGGCGCAGGATTGATTTTTGTGAAAAATGTCACAATGCGCAAGAGATGCGAACAAGTTATATTTTATATCAATTAAAAAGTTGTTTTTAAAACTGGAACAGAATTACAAAAAATATACCTACTTGCCTTTCCACGAACAAAAATCAAAATTAATAAATAAAACAACCATCTCCATAAAATTATATTATTTGATTCTAATAATAGTGACAATGATCTTGAGTTCAATATCTTGACTATGTTAAAATAGAACCAGTTTGAATAGGTCAAACACCTCATAATATTTAATTTTATTTACAAAATACATCACTTTAAATTGTCTTGATTAAAATGCGTCCAGTATAACGGCTGCTCACAGGTCAAATCTTTCCAAGCTAAGTAATCGATATAGGGTATATTGGTACAGCTATCAATATTGTTGCTGGAATAGAAAAAAATAGAATATGAGAAACAAAAATAATACAATTTAAAAGTAATCGTGTAGATGGCACATGTTATGATGAAGTTAGGTTGTCTATAAGTGAACTGCTGGAAGCTGATGATAGTGATGACGTAATCTTTTACGTTATAGAAACGGTTGGTGCAGTGTGCTGCGCTGCTGCGGATTAGATTTCCGCAAGGATTAAAGATTTGTATGGGCTACATGTAGTTGTTCTAGGTTTGGTTATTTGTGTATGTGAGTTTATGATTGAAAACGCACCTACGATACAAAAGAAATTGCTAGTGTGGGGCAACATTAAAAGAGAGAAAAAATTAAGAATGAAAGAAGTGGCAAAAAAACATAACTGATCAGGTAAATAATGACATACTTAATTCCAGCTTTTAAGAAAGCACGTGGCTGAATTTTTGTAACTGCATCACCAACATCACACAGGAGCCTTGCAATGGTATACTTCCTTATTTCAGCTAGTTGAACTGCCGAAAAGAAATTCACATGATCATTTAAAATAATATCAACTAATGTTATTACCTATTTCATTATATTGTCTTTATAATACTCACGACTAGTGAATGCATAAGGACGATGTGCTCTTTCATACCAATGTCTATCAGAAATCGTATTACGTCGCAGCTGGTCAATTACAAGGCAATAGAAAGTGGAAGGAACAAAGCCACCATTTATTGGCTTTTCTACCCATATACCAGCTAAGAGGTCGATATCTTCCACTTTTTCGTAAACATCTCTAAGAATTTCTATTCTCTGAAATGTAACATGATTTTAGACACTCATTCTTGAAACGATAATATCACAGAAAATCACTGCTAATTAAGTGCTTATTACCTCAGGATCTATGATTCCATAAAGGTCATCAAACGTACGGACTGGCTTTCCGAAACACGCCTGTCTGTATTTGACGTAAGGTTGAAATCCAAAGTACCGGTTCTTGGCCAAATCATTGGTCATTAAATCTGACACCTTTTGATGAGGTCCTAAACCTTGTTCTGTAATCTAAAATATAAATTACGAATTAGCTTCACGATCTTTGAGTGACCTGACCGTGGGTTTATTGTTCTGTTTAATTATACTTACGTCGGGATCAGCAATGTAGTCAATATTGGCGCTTCCTTGTCTAAAACTACCTTGAGTGATGTAATCAATATTGTTATCAACTGCCATGTAACCAGTTCTTAAAGTAAGGTTGACTATAGGAAACTGTTTAAGGTAAAAACCGTGTTGGTCGTACATTCTGAAAATATAGAAAGTATTTATATTATAAGAAGATTTGGGTACTAGCCCAAATATGAAAATGTATGTTTTTTAACTAGTATCGAACACTTTTATTGCATGCTTACTTTAATGAACCTTCCTGAACAGTATGCAGCCATCTTAACGTAAATGGAAATTCCAAAGACAGTTGAGGTAGTACATTTTCACTATAAATATCTCTGAATCCACCAGTGGGACTAATTACACCGTCTTTTACTAGATTCTCATATCCTGCAATATTATATTCCAAATTGTTTAAGAAATATTTTAAGTCACAGTTTCACATCAGTATTTGTTTAAAAAATAACAACCAAAAATACAAAAAAAAAATATCCAAAATAATCAACAACATAGAATTCAACATAGCATTAATATTCAATACGTAAAATAAATTTTGATATGCAGTGATGATCATTTCAACAAAACCTTAAAAACCTTACCCAAAAATACAGGCAATAACTCATAATAATTGATCTGCAGAAATAGAGCAATGTTTATATCTCTAGCAGTGATGAATAGCTTTTCATCAGTCCAGCAGGGGTTGACCTTGGCTAACTCAGTGGCGATAAAGTTGTGGTTTCTCCAGTACCAAACAGCCATGAGGTTAATACCAGCTAAAGTGTTACCTCCATCTTCAGCTGAAAAAGTAAAACTTGGCTTATTTAAAATAGTTTTATTATGATTATTACAGCATTCATTCTATACATGTATGTATTTACAAAAAAAAAAAATGTATTTGTGTATGTATATCAGCAGTCTGACACCCATAGTACAGGGTCTCCCTAGTTTGGGGTCAGATGGCCGTGTGTGAAAATGTCCCCACATATTATTTTTTTATTTTTTTTTATAGCTTTTTCCTTCTTGAGAATTTGATTCGTTTACTACATTGTTTATATACCGAGTTATTCGTAAATCACTAATAACCTACCAGGACTATATTCATTTCATGATTCTAGACCTCCGATAGTTCACAATTTTCTTTGGTTATTTTGTTTTGTATTGTTATAGGCTTGAGTTTGACCGCAACTCACTTGATCTTAAGTGATGATGCCTATGGTGCCTATGGCCTAAGGTGGAGCACGCTTGCCTAAACAAAATCAGCTGAAAAGCTGATTAAAAAAACTTAAAAAATTTAACGCTGCAAGGGTCTAGATTAATAAACTTAACAAAAGTCTATGGTTATTCCTCTTCTTCTAGTTCTTCTCTGAACTACGAAGGTTGGCAGTCAGCTCTGCATACTTTTCCTTTTGTTTCACAGCGTGTTTCAGTTCCACGGTTTGGTTGTTAGTGTTTTATAAATAACTTTACATACAAGTACATGAAAAGTTAGTCGCCATCTGTGTAAATAGTATCTATATTTTTTAACCGATTACTTTCGTAATATTATTTTTGTTTTTATATCAGCGTAGTCATTAAAATAACATATAAATATTCTTTGAAGTAAATTATCTGTTAAACCTCAATTTTGATCATCGTGACAACCTTTAGACGGCCACTGCTGGGCAAAGATCTCCCCAAGGGTGGGTTCAGCCGTAATCGCCATGTTTGTCCGATACATGTTGGCGATCGCAGTGGGTGTAATGGTACTCAGAAGGACGCTGCACTTAATTACGTGTTACTTATTACACTTACGCATATCATGACATCTCTTTTCGTGTGGTCGTTGGTTCAATAAGCAAATGTTGGCTTGTGTTTTGGTGCTTGGCGGCCAAACTCTTCCGTCTTCAACTTCATACTTTAACAATCCACCTTGAAACAACCGTCCTTTTTCTTGTAGGTTCTTAAAGAAATTGCCGTAAACCGAAGATAAATCGAGTAGAGGTGTTGATGAAACAATCTGGGGGAAAACGTGATTATATTAATATTGTCTGTAAAGAGAAAAATCTTAAAAAGCATCATCATCATTCTGCTCTCGTCTCATGTATCTTTGGGTCGACGTAACACGTTTTCTCCTTACATTCCGTCCTATCAACCGACATGTTATCACTGACTCCCGTATCTTTCATATCATTAAATGATTTACACATTCCATCCATACTTATTTTCTTTAGCCTTTCTCTCGCCCTCCACCTATCCAAATGAATATACAAAATTCTTATAGTCATTATGAGGTTCACCCCTTCCTTCACATGTCTACAACTAGACAAACGATTCTCTTACAATTATTAAAAAGCCTTCGGGCAAAATTAATTTACAGAATCAAAATCCAAGCATATTTTGCGACAATGATGTAAAAACTGGAAAATTGCTTACTCTGTCTGGAGTACTTGTTTTAGGCACGCATCCAATACTTTGGAAAGACTCAGGTCTAGTCATGTTCAAACAGCGTATTCCCGAGAAACGGTGCACCGGGTCATCATTAGGTATCTTGTTGGGAACACAATAAGAATCGGTTTTGCCTTTAGCGGTACAGCAATATGGTCTCCACAAAATATAATTGACTGGAAAGGATAAAATCGGTAGATTTCATACAAAAAGCGGCTGGTATAAAATCGTATGGTAAAAATAATTTATCTCTAATAAAATCATCGCTCACATCTCAAAATAAATTCGCCGCTTTATAACGTATTTAAACATGACGCATTTATGCATCTCTGTCAAATACAGAGACAATATAATGTTTTAACCGCGCAAAATGTGTTTAGTGCGAGTGAGTCTAACGCCCAGTTTTTAATATCTGTATGGAACACAAAAAATACCTAAAAAATTGTCAAACGGTCGTTAGCTGTTGTGATTGACTAAATAAATTATTATTATATCAACAGACAATCAGGCTTGCGTTTAATTTTAGCACGTCATATATTGTTCTAGAAAGCCAGTGTAACAGTTTTATTAAGTGCAAAATTAAACAATAAGAAGTAAATAATATTATAATCTTACTTGTATCGTGTAGGGACACAACATCGGCAGACAAGAACACAAAAGCATGTATTGCTAGCTGAGTGAACCTCTGGCTAGGTACTTTCCCAACTGAAATAAGACGGTTTCTAAGGGAACGAGGAAGAGGCAGGTCATTGCCTGATGTTGATTTCTTGGGTTCAAAACCTGTGAAAACAATTGCTCCTTTATTATCAGAAATCAAGGCGGATGGATCATGATGGATGGAGAGGGAGAAGAAGGTCAAACAAAAAAAAGATAGATGGATCGTGTGACGTATGATATGAAGGAAAAGAAAGTCAGTGATACCATAATGTAAGAACAAAACGTGTAACCCAAGTAACAAGGTCAAGGTCAGGAAATTGCTGATATCAGTATTCAAGACATACGGAAAGATTATAATGCTATGTACAGTTGGTGCTCAATGACCCTTTCTGGAAAAATAGGAAATAGTAGATATAGGTTACGACGATTGACGGTAACAATACTTTAATGAATAGGATTACATAATAACAGTTTAATTTTCTGATGGTAGGACGTGGGTGTCGGACGTAAAGAATAGCCCCATCCCATATCTTCCCGTGGGTGTCGTAAGAGGCGACTAAGGGACTTAGCAGAGAATGGGCAGCAGCGTTCTCTGTGCCTTTGTAACAACCATACTGCGATCGCCAATCCGCCTGCCAAGCGTGGCGATTATGGCAAAAAACCCCCCGTTTCTTGGAGGAGGCTATGTCCAGCAGTGGACGTCTTTCGGCTGAAATGATGTGGACGTGCGTTGGGTCATTCAGTACCCTTAAAAATAGATGAATTAATATAGAAAAAAATAAATAGGTGCTGATACAAGCGTCATATTCATCAACGAGAGCTGCCAGTTGAGATTGGTCATCTCTTATCGACCACAACTCCCGTTTTTTTTTTGTTTTCTATTCTTTTTTTAATTTCATTTCACATAGGTATAGACGAAACCAGAAAAAAATGACCAGGATTTCGTAAAACTTGACTGAAAAGAATGTCCATCGAGTTACTTGCTCGTTCTTTTTCATTAGACCTACCTAACTTTTCGTACGAGCAACCGGCTTATCAGGCAAATATATTATTATAATTAGTTATGTCAAAAAAAGCCCGCAAATAAATCTTTGAGTTTAAAAATTCAATAATGTACCTTTTTCGTAAATTGGTGGTAATACTCTGGTGAAAGGAGTGTGGCTTGCTCCTCTAGAGGGGTACCTCAAGCTGTTGCAGGAGCCGTCCACTCGTCTTCCTTCGAGGGGATCACATGGCTCAATCTCGTTCACGCACCAGCTTTGGACGGTAAAGTAACATTATTAAAAGTTGCAATGGCCTATCATTGAGAATGAGATGTTATTGAAAGGAAAGAAAGAAAATATGTTTATTGACACAGACCATGTGCACACAAATATAATAATAATAAAAAGGTTATTCATTGAAAAAAAAAACCGTAAAAAGGATTACTGTGAGCTCCACATTTAAAAAATACACACACACGTTTATAAAGATTTCCAAACAAAAAGACACTTTGATGATTGCAAAGAAAATAATTATTATAATTCCCATTAATAAAAAAAGGTAACAGCTCAGAGGTTCCTGAAATAATTGATGAATTAACTTCAATAATTATGTCAAATGTGATATATTTCACTGTCTAATAATAGTTCAACATACATCTCAAACAGACTAATCCTAATACCGGCACTTCACATGGCGTATTTGTACAAATATTCGCCTTATTGAGATAATACAAAATGTACCCTGTAACTATTGAAATAAAGTCGATTTTGTATTATCTAAGTAAGGCGAATATTTGCACAAATACGCCATGTGAAGTGCCGGCATAACAATATTTAAATTAATCAGCATTAGACATCTAACATCATAATAAAATGATCACTTCAAAAACTGAGATAAATTTTGTCAAGAATCGATTCGTATTGGCAAAATAAATTAGGTAGGTACTCACAAAGTCGTGTTTACTTTATCATGGCGTTTCACTTCATTGATGTTGATGGGAACACCATGGTACGAATCGTAGAACAGTGAAGCCTTCACAGCACACAGCACAGCAAGAAGTAATATAGAGGACAACATCCTATCGCTACTGCTAATCAGAGTGTTATGGGGGAAAGGCCGAATTCTCCCACAAGTAGAAATGTAGATTTAAGGAAACTGGTTTTAAAACACGTCGATATATATAAAAATAAATTTCGGGTTAGTGACACATTTATTAGAAGTATCTATTTTTGTAGACTAATTAGCTCTATTCGCCCGCAGATTCGCGCATTGCAGTAATGAAGTTAAAGTTACACTTTTTAAATCTTACTGCCAAACATTGTACACATGCAGCCTGTGGGTGAACTACACACTGGGGACATACAACGCCTTGCGTGTTCAATATAATAATGCGTTTAGGGTGCTGCTGGGTCTACCACGATTCTGCAGTGCGTCAAATATGTTTGCAGAAATGCACACAGATGGCTTTCATGCCCTTATAAGGAAACAGAGTGCGTCACTGCTGAGTCGTGTTAGGTCCAGCCATAACAGCATCATAAGCGTGTTCATGGATAGGTGGGACTCTCCACTGCTGTGCCATTGGATACGCTTGCACACAGCCACTGCAGGGTGACAGTGCCCCCTCTTCCCTAGTATTTTGATATTTTATTTTATTTATTGTATTTGTTGTGTAAATGTATGTACCTATATGTCGTGTGTACTTATGGACAAACGTCTGAAATAAAAGTTTATTATTATTATTTAGTAATTCTGAAACTATTTTATAAAATGTTGAACTCGAGACCTAAAATCAATAATAAACCATTTTGCAAATTACCATTTGTTACAACAAGATAGGAACAAAATGTAACCAATAATATGTCGCGAATATTTTACCAAAACGGCACAAAAACCAATAACAGAATTATCTTATTGAATATAAATATTAAACCTAGGTTATCTTCCTTTAATATCACTTTTCCCGACCGCACTATGACAATTAAATTTATTATTAAAATAGTTGTGTACAATGTACACACGGCTACACATAAAGCTATACATTTCCAGAATCAGAATCAGAATCAGAATCAGAATAATTTATTTGTATAACATAGGTAATTACATTAAATAGATCTTATAAATAGTAGGTACATAGTGCGCTATGTTTTGCCAAATGACATACAAATATGAACATAGTTTATGACAATTTTTAAATTGTTTAAGTTTGAATTTTTTTTTTTCACAAATATTGAATGTAATCAGTTAATGTTGATCTCGCAATGTATAGGACTTCCGTACAATGCGAGGTCAGCTTATACTGGAAATGTATAGGTAGCTTGATGTGTAGCCGTGTGTACCTATTTTACTACAAAAGGAACAATCGTACGTAATTGAATAAATTAAACTTATTGTTCAAATCTTATTTACTCAGGCTTTAGTTGCAATAAAACGTCACTAAAGAATAACAAACGCATTTGAAGGTTGCTACATAAAAATACTAGCTTGTACCCGCTACTGCGTCTGCGTAGAATTAAAAATTAAGCCAATATCCAAAATAATCCCAAAGTATCACAAAAACGGGATGAAAACCAATAACAAAATTGTACACAATTTCTTATTTTAAGTGAGTAATATGGTGTTTCTTACCCATTCTCTTCACTACCATTTGGAAGGGGCAACTAGATTCAAATTTTCCAATATGACGATCATAAGTGCCTTTGGTTTATTTGAAGTAAATGATTTGACTTTAAGTTTGACGTTGAGTTTAAGTGTTAAGATAAACCAATATCTATTATGCGTGCTATATTTCAGCTACTTTCGTTAAGTGGTATAAACGTGGAAGAGTGACAAACAACCATTGATCATTATAAACTTTATCGTTTATAATATTAGTATGATATGGATCTATTATTGTAATGGCCGATATTAGAACCGGATTAGAACATGCAAACACCCGAAATCGTCCATATTTATATTTTTATTGCCTATTTATAACGTGCATTAGGATTCCATATAAAAAAATTAAATAAGTTAAAATCGGCTACTTAATTAAGAAGGAAATACATAAGAAAAAACTATAAAACATAATTAGAAAGGATTTTAAAACATAATACAACCTACCCATTTGTTATAATTCTATTTAAATATTACTTAACGAATACATACATAACGAATATGAAAATCAACAAAAAAAATATTAAAGACAATAAAAAAAGTACTAAAAATAAACAAATTTATTTCAGAATAGTAATCCAATGTAATATATTTTCTTTTCCTATTTAATGGGCAATCAGTTGCACGACTACGCAGGTGAATTATTCGAATATGACGTTTAGACGAGGAGGCCAGTGTCTCGTCTGTATTTTTAGTGCACATCCTTCCTATTCGGACTTTTCACCGTCAGGGAAGGTTTTAAGAGATCACCGGCAAGGAAATTCCGATACACTGAGACCCGATCAAACCCGAGAGCTGATCAGCCAATGTAATAATAGTGTCAATTATTATAAGGTCAATCTCGATTACGTTGCTACTGGAAACCAGTTTCCAACGGTCAACTGCCTTACTGTTTACCCAACTACAACAAAACCTAAAGGAAAGTTAATCAAACATTTTATTTTCAGATAAAAAGATCGCTTTAAATTGATCATTTTTTTAATAGTTTCCTTGTGAGGGTTATTCATATTGAAATGGATCCTTTCATGCTTCAAAGTCTATTTTAGGTATGTTGGTGCAGCTGGTAATTTGATTTCTGTAATAAAAAAGAAAAAGAAAGTCAAACAAAATAGTTAAAAACTTTTTTACAAAAAGACAACCGCCTTCAAAAACTGAAAAGATAGTAAGCATTTTTCGCGTTTAGTGTCTACTTTTTATCACCGAAATTAATTAAGAAAAGGTAACACCTTTCAAATTAAGTCATTCCTTAGTTTTTCTTTCATATAGGTGGAACATTTTCATGAAATTTAAATGAAAAAAAAAATCATCGAAATCGGACTACACTGCAAAAAGTTGTGCGTGGACAATCACAAAAATAATACACTTGTGAAATAGAAACCTCCTCCTTTTTTGAAATTGTTTAAAAAAAGTTGACTGTCACGGGACACCGGTAGATGTGAAACCCGGTGTGTGATGTGATGAGTGTGTGTGCGTATAGGTGTGTGAGTGTGAGATATTGCTTATTTATTGGTTTATGATTTTTATTCATTAGACTCAAACTCAAAATCATTTATTTCAAATAAACCAATTACAGGTACTTTTAAATTGTCAGAGTCAGTCAGCCAGAAAGTTGAAGCCAGTTGCTCGTTCCAAACAGTAGGTTTTTATAGAGAAGAACGAGCAAGAAACTCCATGAACACTTTTTTTAAATATTTATGTTACTTTCGGTCACATCATTCGTATTAAATCTAGTGAATCTCTAATGAATAAAAACCAATAAAAAGCAAGAACAATAAAAAAAAATAAAAAAAAATAGAACGGTTCTAGGATGTATCTTTTTCATCCTGTATAATATTTGGAAAATGTGAATGTACTTAATTCCTGCTTTAAGGCATGCATGCGTTTAAATTCTGTAGACAGAATCTCCAATATCGCAAAGAAGTCTTGCAAGCGGTTAAATGCTGTAGACAGAATCTCCAATATCGCAAAGAAGTCTTGAGAAGTCTTGCAATGCTTTCTTTGCGATATTGGAGATTCTGTCTACAGCATTTAACCGCATGCATGCCTTAATTAAGCTAGTTGACCTGAGAAAAAGAATAATTATTCTTAGTTATTACATACTGCTACAATAAAGACGATACAAAAACCGGCTTATAATAGTCATTAAGATGTATTATCATCTATTATATTATCAGCAAAAAGCATTTCCAATTCCTTAAACTCAGACATAATCAAAGTTAAAGACAAATCACATAATTCAATCAGATCATTAAAGAGCACTTATAAATGTCATATTATTATGTGGAAATATCTAATTGCCCCCCAAAAGATGTTTCGTATGGAAAAGAATGGGCAAGAAACTGTCTCAGATAGAATAATTGTTTATAATATTTTGTAAAATTACAGGAATTATATACGTCGTAAAAATTACTATTTTGGAGTATTGTACAGACGCCAGCACGTCAAGCCATACCAAACTGTCAAATTATCCCCATTGAATGTGAACCTTATAAGTTTGTAATAAAGTTGTAAATCTATCAAAGAAACTTGACAAATTGTTGTAACTTGATGTGCTGGCCTCTGTACAAAGTAAGATACTTACTGGTCAGCAAAGAATATTGTTTCTTTGTTTCATTATTTTTATAAAAAGATTTTAATTCTGAAACAGTTATTTTTTATTCAACCTATATATTCGTTCAAGTTTTTGATTCTCAGAATTAAACAGATTGAGATTAAATCATTTATGTGCCTTTGCAAATATGATTAAGACCGTGTTACAAAATAAAGCTGTCCGTCTTCTAAATGTTTCTAGGAAAGTTGCACAACTTCACTAGGTAGGTCCTTTTTGAATTTCAGATTTCTTTAAAAAACCTTACGTAACAAATTTCTTGCCCAACTTCTCCATACAAAACTATCTTTTGGAAGGGGCCACTGGGTTCAAATTTTCTTAAATGATGTCCAAAACTTCCTTTGAATGGTCTCATTAAAATAAATTATTTGTCTTTGACTTGATCTTTTTGCTGTCGGTCGTTCTTGCCTTAACAGTTTACTAAAAAAAAAATACTCACATTCATCAAACGCATTGGGACAATTTGGACTCTCATCTGCCGCCTTTTGAAGAGAACCTAAAGCTGGATCAGCCATCTAAAATTTAAAGTTAGAACCTATCTAATCATATTATACAAAGGTAATAGAATCCACATCTTTGATGGTCGCTACATAATAATAGTATTCTCCCGACCGGATTTCGGACACAGCGGCTAATATTAATCGAGACTAGGCAAGTCTCGTCTTCATCGCTCTTAATGGGATACGTGCTCAAAAGAGTAGCTAATGCTAATTCATCATATCAGTCTACTGTCGTCCACTGCTGAACGTAGGCCTCCCCAAAAGATTGTCAACCAACCCCGTCTTAGGCGGTTTGCATCCATCCGCTGCCAGCCACCTTCTTCAAATCGTCGGTCCATGGGCGTCCCACACTACGCTTGCCCAAACGTGGTCTCTATTCCAAAGCGTATCTGCTCCATCTACATTATGTCCGTCTGCAGGCGTGGCCGGCCCACTTCCACTTCAGCGTACTAATTTCTAGGCTCAAGAAAAGACCAGCCCTTTGTTTTTATTGATTACTTACATCGGGATCAGCGATGTAGTCTATGTTACAGCTTTCTTGTCTAAAACAACCCTGAGTGATGTAATCTATATCATTGTCTATAGCCAAATAACCAGTTCTCATAGTAACATTCACTATAGGCAACTCTTTTAGGTAACAGCCATCTTCATCATACATTCTGAAAATTTTAAATAAATTACACATTCAAGAATTTTCCGTGATGGTTAATGCCATAAACCTTTATAGCTGATAATCTTCAAACAGCTGAATAGATTTTCTTGAATCATTAAGAACCCTTCAAACAAAAATAAACTAAATTAAAATCGGTTTCGCCGTTTGGGTTTTTCATACCTTCGTAATCAAAAATCAGATCGACCATTTAACGCGCTTTAAAGGCACATGAGACCAACGCATCTGCAAGACTCTGATAATGCAGAAGTTACCACTTACTAAGTGGCATATTGGCTTGTTTGATAACTAATGAAGTAGAAAAAAAACGTAAAGGAAGATTTTTAATTGTATACATTTGCGACTAAAAAAACAAGCTTTGAGTTGGTAACTAAAAATCTGCATTGGAAATAGTCTGTTGGGTAAACAAAAAGTATTTTTACATTTAAAATAAAGATCTAAAATAGATGTCTAAGCTTTTTTCCAACTAAATAATAGGGTATTACACCCATTTTTGAAAAGTGTCTCAATGAAATTCTGTAGTGCTAATATGCCACCAAAAAAAACACAAAAAACACAAAATGCATCTAAGTTTTAAATTTTCAAATTTCGTTTGTATTTTGACGAAAACGCCTCTTACTGGACGCCATATTGCTCAGCGTAAATGACGTCAGTTCGTTTTGTATCAAATGAGCTCATATTAAATATGATAATTGTATATCATTTAAAAATAATTAAAAGCATATTTTGTAATAGCTGTAATAATAAAAAAATTACGTTGGTTACGAAAAAAATAAAAGTACAAAGCCTATATTACGCCAATAGGTTGACTGACAGTTGACAATTTTTTGTTTACACAGCCGTATGGCGTAATAACATGGCCGCTACTATTTCACGGTGTTTTACAACAGATTAAAAATACTGAAAACTTTGAATTGAATTTGTTATTTTATGAACTGAAACTTACATTTTCCGACTGCTTTATGCATAAACTATCTTAATAACATATTTATAGACTTTTTCTCGTATAGAGTAAAATACCCTATTATGTATTATGTAAATAAAACCCATTTGAACCGGTTTTTTTGCTACGTTTTTCCGGAGTGATATCGGTTTAGGAATCCATAATATTTATGCGGATGAGTTCTAGAAAATTTAGTAAAATAAGCTAGTATTATAAAACTAAAGTAGTCATCATCTGCTAAGCCTTTTCACTACTATATTGGGATCGGCTTCAAGTCTAACTGGATGCAGCTGAATACCAGTGTTTTACATGGAGCGACTGCCTAACGTACCTCCACAGCCCAGTTACTGGGTAACACGATACGCCTCGGTAAGACCGGTTATCAGACTTTCTGGCTTCTGACTACCCATGACCACTGCCAAAGACAGCCGGGTCCAACGGCTTTACTTGCTTTCCGAGGCACGGAGGGAACTCGGTATGAAAGGGATTGTCATCCATCCACGGACCGACCGCGTAGCTTAACCTTCGACCGATCGATCTGTACGGCTTTAAATTAGCCACGAGCTCCTCGATAAAACTAAAGTAGTATAAAATATATTACATATGTCGTGTAATGAGATGACATCAACAACCATGAATTCAAAAGCATGTATGGCTAGATGTGTATATCTCTGACTAGGTACTGTCCCAGTTGACACCAGACGGGTTCTAATATACCGAGCTAGAGGCATTTCATTTCCCGAAGCTGCTTTTTTTTGGTTCAAAATCTGTGAAAAAGTAACATTATGCATCAGTTGTCCGTTTTTTGTTACTAAAAAAACGTTGCCGAACACTAATATAATCTCCTGTAGGTATCCTGGGTGCAATTACAAAAGAAGAAGTAGGAAGTTTTGAGAAAGAGAAAAGCCGAAGAAAAGATGAATGAGTACCTAATGTGTGAAGAATTATATGAAAGAGAAGGAAGTCAGTGATATCATGATGGTTGACAAGACGGAACGGAAGAAAAAGGTGTTGCGCCGACCCCAAGTAACATGGAATAAGGACAGGAAGATGATGATGACCGTGAGTCCATTTACAACAAACGACCAGAACTGGAACAACTACCTGTAGACTAATAATAGTAATAAAATACGGAGACTAATTGCATAGACACAACCTTGTAGCTAGGATTATCCATCAGCAGCTCTAAAATACAGGCTTGTTGAGTTGGAAGTACCGTACTACAGGTATTTGCCCGACCCAGTTCTCGAAAATGGCAATATCACGTTGTATTGGGATCGATCTATCATCACTGGCAGGACTATTGTTGCCAATAAGCCTGATATAGTGGTGATAGATCGATTAGAGCGTCGCGCAATGATTGTTGATACAGCGGTTCCGAATGACGAGAACCTCGTAAAAGCTGAGAAAGCTTCCCGTATGTTACTAGCTACAATGTTGAGACATAATAATAATAACAAACGATTTAGGTAAAAGGATGTTACATAGATTGTTTTAGCATGTTCAAGTTAACGTAAAGTGTTTTTGTGTGTGTATATGTGCGTGTACGTGTGGGTGAGTGTGCGGTGTGTGTGTGTGTGGGTATTAATGAGTGAGTGTGTGTATTAATGATGATTAAATAACTGTAGTGTATTGTGATTGGTTATAGGTTTTACATTAGCATTGTGACGTGGGGGTTACGTGGGGGACAACAAATCAAACCAACGTAACCAGTCAACATAAAAAAATATATATTAGAGAAAGGTGTGGGTAAGTCTACGGTCACTAATTCCCTCTCAACCTCCCCTGGGGGTTGCACAGTACTCTCCTGGCTCAGCCTTGGGCACGACGATCACAGCGGTGTGCCACGCTGGAGACGTCAGGTGTGGTGACGCTCGGCAGGTGGTGTTGCCAGACCCGAAGTGAGCTCGACGCGGCCACGCGGGATAAATAGTGACCCGGGGGCGCGGAGCTGTTGTCCGGCGGTGTGGACGAGCGGTGGTGCGGCACCCAACGTTGGGATGCACCTGATGTCCGCGGAATAATAAAAATCCTGGTGTTCAGCCGGAACTTTGGACCCTGGAATGCAACGTCCAGCGTGTCACAATATGGCCGAAGGTCATCTCAGCTGATTGTGACAGCAAAGCGTAATGTGGCGTAAGCAAAGCGAGATGTACTAGTGCGCTATTGAAGGTGTGTGTGGTTGTCACAATCAGTACGGAGTTTACAATGAGCAATGGATGACTTGACTTTAACAAAGAAACAAGGCATGATTTGCAGATTCGAACCGCGTGGTAAATAGGTACCTACGTGTAACAAAATGCACTGAGCTAGGAGCAAATAGGTTGCATCTGCATTACAAATAACGCGTAAGGCGTATTAAGCTGCAATCAGAAGAAACTGAACGATTACATAGGTGCACGCCCTAACATAACCTATAAGGTAGGAACACGAAATGTAAAGTTAGCTGTTCAACACTTACCCAATATGGGGTTACGAATTCACTGAGTTTAATACTTTAGACTATTATTAGTAAATTTAAACTGGCAAACAAAATGAAAATGGTGAATACGACAATGGGTAGCAGGTGTACCTCTGTCCATCTTTGCCGATGCCGGAATTCGAAAAAAGGACTGTCATGTCCTTCGTCGTGGCTTAAATACGGTAATTAGCATAGATAACATTCCTCATTTCACACGTTCGGATACAACAATTAGGCGGACTTCACTAGTACTATAGCTAATAGTAACTTTGGACGTCCCTAAATATTAATAATCTGTTAATGTGATTTGACATTTATTTGTTATGGTGAGGTTAATTGTTGATATTTGGTTGTGATTTTAATTGTTTTCAGGTAAAGTAACGATACAACGTTACAGCATATTCTGGTTAATATAAGTTCAATTTTATCATAAAATTTCGATTTAAGCCATTCCGTTAGAGTATTTTTACATTCTTTACGAAACATGGGGTAAATATTAAGCTTAAGGTTAAATTTATTATAGATGTAACTTGATTGAGTATTGCACTGACGTCTGGCAAAAACTGTCCGGACCCTTAGGGAGTGGGCCATAATATCTTTACGTCTTTTATCTAAACATACATTTGTACCATGTGGGAATTGAACACACGACACGCATAAGCCAATCGCACAGCCAGTTCATTTCCGTTCACTGCACTTCGCCAATCAGGTCACGTTATTGCAAGAATAGAATACAAAGCACCTATTAACACTACTGACTAGGCAAAGTGCTCCACTAAGTTCTTCTAGGAACTTTTTACCGCGCTAACTCGAACCAGCCCTGCTAGTACACGTCCAGGTCATCTCTCTACCTCTTTCTAGGCCATCTTCGCACGAAGCTGACCGACTTAAGGCAATCATTCCATGTAGACAGTTTCGATTAAGTGACATAACATTAATTAATTTTACTCAGCGGTTTTTATCCACGAAAAGAAATCAACAGTGGCGGTCACCAGAAAAGCGTCAAAGCAATGAAGTAGACAAATGAAATTAATTAAAATGAACAGTAAAGGAGTAAGAAAAACACATTTTCCGGTTTCCTCCATATACAGCAGAAGGTAGAACCGAACTAGGTCAATAGGCACAAGTTCCCTTCTTGTCCTTCGTTCCTATATGCCTATGAACCTATATGACTGTCAACTCCATCGTACCATATTCTCAAGTAAATTCGCGAGTACTTTTAACCAACTTTTAATACTTCCAGTCACAGCTGAACGGCTGTAACCAAACCATAGTTGTCAATAATTATAGAATTCTAAACAAATGACGTACTTTCGCGTGGTAATATTCCGGTGAAGGGGGTGTGACTCGCCCCGCGTAAAGGGTGCCTTAGGTTGTTGCAGGAGCCGTCCACACGTCTCCCTTCGTGAGGGTCACAGTCCTCGAACTCGTTCACACACCAGCTAAAATTGAATAGAAACATGATATCTATGATACAGTCGGAAACAACCTAAATCTTGTTCTAATTTAATCGTAGGTAATTTTGAAAAAAAAAACGGGTGTGAGTGGTAATGTACTCGCGAGAGTTTATATGTAAACATGACATGTGAGCAGATATCATTACTAGTCTCACCGGTCGAACAAGCTATTTGGTTTACTGGCAAAAATATTCATTTTTCTACTACACTCACAATATTTTAGTTTATTTCATTGTTTTGGCTCGAGCACGTAAGTATACCTGGTACCTACCTACACAAGGCAAAAAAAGTTATGATCACTAGCATAAGCTGATATAATTTTTAAAATTGAACTTTATCAAGAAAATTATTTGTTATCTTTATATAGAAATATCCTGTTTAAAATTAAAAAATAAAACATTTTGCTATTTTTTATATAAAAAAATTAAGTACCTAGGTACCTAATTAATCACAATGTAATGGTAATAGAAATTTGATAGATAGAAAAATACTCTTTAACCAAACTTAAACAACAATTTATTAATGAAAGGTTTATATTCAATATAATATAACTCCTCCCCTAGCTCGAATACATGCGAAAATCCTCCTGGGCATGCTGAGAATCAAGTTATCCAACATTTCTTAGGGTAACCTGTCCCATTCTTGAATAGCGGCTTCCCTGAGCTCTGGCACTATCTGTGGACGTGGCTTAAGGTTCCAAACAGTTAGCTTAAGAGCATCACACGCGTGCTTTATTGGATTTAAGTCTGGCGAGCCGGAAGGCCAGTCTAACCTTGTGATGTCGTATTCTCGGAGAGCAGCATTGACTCGT
Source organism: Charanyca ferruginea (assembly GCA_947361185.1). NCBI lineage: Eukaryota > Metazoa > Arthropoda > Insecta > Lepidoptera > Noctuidae > Charanyca > Charanyca ferruginea. Next base: position 26,930,705 of record OX376061.1, on the reverse strand, counting down.
TGAGCTCGATGGCTGGGGGTATTATCATCGACCAGTACAAATTGGTGTCCATGGTTTACTCGGAATGGTCTGACAATACCATCAATAGCAACTGCTCTATACATGTCTGCTGTCATGAAGCCTCGATACGGGATCAAAGGCGTTCTAGCTCCAATCATAATACCACCCCAAAAGGACACCGATTTCCCGCCTTGCTGAACTGTTCCAGTGGCAGTTCTTTCCCTTTCACGGTCTCCTGGTCTTCTCCAGACACGGATACGTTGGTTATCTGGATGAGTACTAATTCGCGATTTGTCAACGAAGAGACAGTTTTGCCAAATGTTTTCTTCTTCATTTTGCAGAAGCCCTAGCCCACTGCAATCTCCGTCATTGACGTTGCCGGAAATTCAGAGGATCTCGCCAAGACCTCCGTGCTCGTTTACATATATTGTGTGTTACAGAACACACATGACTTTAGTTTCGGAAGTCGGTGGCTTAGCTGTTCTATTTATTGTTTTGTATTGCCACCGACTTCCGAAACTAAAGTCATGTGTGTTCTGTTTTAAAATTATTTTTCACTTTTTGGTTTTTGAAGGCGGTTGTCTTTTTTGTAACAAAGCTTTTTTATTTTTCGCTTTTTAGTACTTACTTATCATCCAAATCCATTAAGAAATGGCAACACAGTCAACACAGAGATCGAAAGTACAAGGTGAGAACATTACAACATCATCCATGTATTTTTTTTTTGCTTTCTGTCGATTTTTCCTAAAAGTGCTGAATCAATTTCGATAAAATTTATATGGGATCACCCTTGAGGCATATCCTATCCATCAAAAAAAGAATTTTCGAAAATCGCTTCACATTTTTTCACAACAAATATACAAAAAAAAAAAAAAACAAACGAATTGAGAACCTCCTTCTTTTTTAAGGTTGAAAAGGTAGCCTCTAGCCGTACTGGACCAATTACAAACAACCTTTCACATACTATTGCCGAGTGTCAGAAGATATGTATTGGTATATTTTATTTACTATGAGTTGCACCAACATTTAGTTTATCGGAGACTTCAAATTCATGCCATCCCTTACAGTTTGTACCAAAAAGAAAGTGACAGCATCAATTTAAAGTTTCCATTTTAGTAATGTTGGTTTCGTGCAACCACCGTTTCTTAGTAGCGGGTAGAAGTGAATGGATAAACTTACAAAGTGGTATTCGCTGCTTCATGGCATTTCACTTCATTACTACTGATTGGGACTCCTCGGTACGAATCGTATGCTACCACTTCACATGGCGTATTTGTGCAAATATTCGCCTTACTTTGATAATACAAAATAGACTTTATTTCAATAACTATAAGGTATACTTTGTATTATCCAAGTAAGGCGAATATTTGTACAAATACGCCATGTGAAGTGCCGGCAGTAGAACAATGTTGCTTGGACATCACAAAACACAGCGAGAAATAGTATAAGAGGAAACATCTTACTGTTTTAACATAATTCACATTAATTTAAGCAATGCAATTCTAAAAACTTCCTAGATAAAGTTATTAAACGACAGCTGAATTGCAGTCACTGTCGTATTGCATAATAAAATTAGTGAAGCGATATAAAACAACGCTTGTAATTTATTAGAAAAACTAGCTATTGCCCGCGACTTCGCCCGCGTGATTGTTGGTTATTGGGTTTCAATTCTTATTGCGCGGTACCCTAATTATTTTAAGTAGCCTAAGTTACTCCTTTTACCATCTGCTATCTGCCTGTTTCAGAGATTAACCGGAACAAACAGACAGACAAAAATTTTAAAAATGCTTTCTGTTAGCACCGTGTTATATACTTTCATATGAATTTAATAAATAGCTATTATTTTAACATTACAAACAGACATAATAATAATATATGGGGACATTTTCAACTGACCCCAAACTAGGGAGACCCTGTACTATGGGTGTCAGACAGCTGATATACATACACAAATACATTTTTTTTTTTGTAAATACATACATATATAGATAAACAACACCCAGACACAAGGCAAACACAAGTGCTCATCACACAAATGTTTACCCTGGGCGGGAATCGAACCCGCAACACGCTGCGCAGCAGTCGATCGCTCAGTCATTGCGCCAACCGTGTAGTCAAACATTTTATTTATTTGTATAGTAAGTATAGACAAGAAGCAATAATCGATGTAGGTATGTACACTTTACAAGTGTTTATTCAAATGGTAGGTTATTTTTAGTACCTATATTGACTAACCAATGTTGTTAAGTAATATGGAAATAATATTTTTTCTGAAAGGTGCCTAAATTACCGAAAAATTATTATTTATTTTATTTATTTATTTATTTCCATCCTTACATCTACCATTACAGTTTCCCAATGCGGTAGTGCAGTTATCCTTAACAATTCTAATTTCCTTATATTTATACTAAGTCTATTACTACTAATATAGGTATTAAGTACTAAGTTTATTCCTAAAAGAATGTTACACCTCATTACACAAGACGTGCAACGTCACTCTTGCGAACTCGCCCCGTGAACACGTAAAAAGGTCTAACCTATCGGCCACCAAATTAAGTGTGCGCATTGCTCGCGTGAGAGGGACATTGTCCAACAGTTTAGTTCGACTGCGCGGCACCGCGAACAAGTTGGGCTGTCGTCGGCGCTGCACGTAACCATGCGAATTAAAAAGAAGTCTTTTGAAAACAATTAAGTTCTCAGAAGTATGTTTAAATGGGAGTGATATGAAGATTCGAATGACGTTATTTCGACGTACGCTATTTCGAAATAATTTACGAGTTGTTCGAAAACTCATTGATTCGAAAACCGCTATATCGAATGACGTTGTCCCGAACACGCTGATTCGAAAAGCTGTTTGAATGGTACGCTAGTACAAATGCAATACACATAAGTCTGACACCCATATTATGATCTCCATAGTTTTGGGTCAGATGGCTGTGTGTGAAATGTCCTTACCTACCTATTATTATTATTATGATATATTTTGCTTCCATAAACTTAACAGGTTTTCTAGAACATTTGTTTTGTGGTTTTGGTAAACGACATTTCATACTTGAAATTCGACATACCTACAATACTCTCCATTAATTAATCGACTTCAAAAAGACGAGGTTCTCAATTCGGTTGGTTTTTTTTTTATGTAAATGTACATCGATTACTCTGAGATTTATGGTCCGATTTACGTGATTCTTCTTTGGTTTGATGCGAAATAGTACCATTTGGCCCCATAGCAATTAAACCTTAGTAATCCCCTTCCCTTCCCTTAGTAACCTTATAGTAATTTAACCTTGTTTGGTACGGTAGTTTTCATTTTATGAACATTTTTTTGTTTTTTAAATATTTATTTATTTGTTTGACCACGCGTAATGTTGTTCAGTGTAGTTTGATTTTGATGATTCTTTTTTTAATTGATAGTGTATACCTCAAAATTGGTCCTATATAAATTTCAAGAAAATATTCCACCCCTAAGGGTTGAAAATTAAGGGATGACAGATTTCTTTTTGGTCTCCGCTTCGTAATTAATTTCTATGATGAGAAGTAGGCACCAAAAAGCGAAAAAAAAAAATGATTAACAAAAAAGACAACTGCCTTCATCATTTCAGCCGAAAGACGTCCACTGCAGGACATAGGCCTCCCCCAAGTGTCGCCACATTGGCCGGTCCCCCGTGCGACTCGCATCCAGCGGATCCCCGCAACCTTTACCAGGTCATCGGCCTTCATCGGCTTTCAACCGCCTTCAAAAAGTAAAAAATAACTTTCAATTTGCAAGTCGGTGGCAATACAAGACAACACGCGAAACCAAAGCCGCCGACTTGCGAATTGAATGTTATTTTTTACTTTTTGAAGGCGGTTGTCTTTTATTAGTTATTATAATTTAGGGTGTTACCCATTCTAGGCCTACCCATTCCCACCATTTACCTGATATTGTGCCTCATACTCGCCAATTCCTGAGGAAACCGTCCACGGCGTCCCGCCATCTTCACCTCGGTCTGCAGCGACCCCGCCTGAGTCAAACCATGACACTGGCTCGAGTCTTGCGATACGGGCATAGCAAGTTTCGTTAGATCCTTTAATTTAATACTAGGTTATTATGACAAAACGTAATATAGTTGAATCGTATAATTTCTGTGACCCAGAACAAAAAAAAATTGAAAATGTGGAAAGATCATAATTAACTTTCGGGCCTGTTAAGTATCTTTTTACACCCTTTGAATCCCCGTAGGGTATCCGGGCTAGAATAGCACCCCCCATTTCATTCTGTGGGTGTCGTAGAAGGCCACTAAGGGAAAATCCAGAAGTCGGGTAGCAGCCGCTTCCGTGTACTCAATGACTTCATTGCGATGCCTGCCAAGTGTGGGGATTATGGCATGGGGAAGGTCTTTGATCAACAGCAGACGTCTTCCTACTTTTAATTATTTTTTATTAAAAAATGTATAAACAAATTATCTATATTAAAATAATGAAATGTAGGATGTAAAACTTAAAATTTATTACATGTAGCTGCTGAACTCATTTATAATAATATTGAATGACCAAATAAATCCAGTTATGGGGACAAATTTAATTTTAGACTCCTTAGTTTTATTAAAAAGTTGTTCAATTTTATTTATCAATCCATCAGACATCAAGGGGGCAATTAGAGCAACTTTAAAGAACCCTCTCATTTTGATATCAGTCTCTATTTTTCAAAAATCCTCTATTTCACCTACATTTTTGACAAAATTTTGACATTATTTGCGACTAGAAGGACTGACACTGACTGACTTCAGTCGCAAGATCAGAGATTAGAAACCCTTAGATCAAATTGAACATCATAAAATGTCTGATTGTAGTACGAGTATTTCACTACAACACAATTATACGAGTACTACATACAACGCTATCATATCATATAAATCATCTTATTTAAGTTACCATTGTATACGTAGCTGCCCTGTTTTAAAATAAATAGAAATAAAAGCAATAAATATTAATAAAACAAATACCAGTATTATAAATAATCTACATTTTACTTTAATAATAATTTATCCCAAGGTCATGTAGACAATTATAGTTTTTATAAATCCATTTGGAAACTTTCAAACCGGTTTTTGTTTGTTAGATCAAAGACCTCTTGATTTTTTATTAATTAGGCAGTATTATTAAAACTTATGAACACTAAAGTCTAGTATAAAACGTATTTCGTCCAGGGCACTTGAGGTCCACCACACCTCGCGTCTCTCCAAGCAGAGTAATCTATTTTAGTTATTTGGTCACAAGTGCACATTTGGTTACTGAAACAAAAAATAATAATTTATTATAATGCAAATAAACAATAATGTGTAAACATTATTATTGTAGTTGAACGGTTGGTTTAATATATTGACACTGAAAGGAAAAAAGCAATTGTATTCGAAATAATATCATCATCTGCCTACAATTTTCTCAAATATGTTGGGGTCGGCTTCCAGTCTAACCGCAGCTGGTTATCAGTTTTTTACATAGAGCGACTGTCTATACCTCCACAACCTAGTTACTGAGTAACAACAACCCTTGGTAGGACTAGTTGTCAGACGTTCTGGCTTCTGACTACCCATAACGACTGTCAAAGATTTATGAATGACAGCCGATGCTTCGCACTTCTATTATCGTCACGTATATCGAATTGTCATATTTCAACCAATTTAAACAAAATCTTAACAAATTATACACTTATAAATCCCTCTGTCTATTAGTGAGAACCGCATGAAAATCCGTTCAATAGTTTTTGAGTTTTGCGATAAGACAGACAGACTACCGCGCCGGGGGACTTTGTTTTGTAATACGTAGTGGTGGCAGAAGAGGGAGTAAGCAGCAGTGGAACAAGACTGCCAATTACCATGATGATGAACACAAATAAAAAATACTGACTTGTATCCAACTTTCAAGAACGCGTGAGGTTGAATCCTTTCAACCGTATCCCCGACGTCACAAAGAAGTCTTGCGATAGAATATTTACGAATTTCAGCTAGTTGCTCTGTAATAATACAATAATAATATATTGGAACATTTCACACAATACACTTTGTTCACAAATAAGATAATATGTTGTGCAGATTGTTTTATTCACAGTCAGATGTAGAACATTGACACAAAGGCGGAGCAACGAGCTTGAAAGAAAAGAATTTACTCTTCTTGTAGGTGTTGCACTTTTCTATGAAAGAACTTAACTACAGTTTACTCACCAGGGCTGAAAGCGTTAGGTCGATTAGGTCTCTCATACCAATGCCTATCAGAAACCGTGTTACGTTTGAGCTGCTCTATGACTAAACAGTAGAACGTAGGAGGTACAAATCCTCCTGGTATCGGTTTTTCTACCCAGATACCAGCTAAAAGATCAATGTCTTCTACTTTCTCGTATACCTCTCTTAGGACTTCTATTCTCTGGAATAAGAAAACAATCTGTCAATGTGCATTTTTATGTGATCAATTTCATTTAAATCTAATAATAATAATAACACATACTGAACACATGTAGAATCGTCAGAAAGTTTCTGTCTACAGTCTAAATTGCCTATCGCCGTCATAGTTGTTTGGTCAAAAGCCCGCAATTTTGACGTAGTTCCCCAGAAATGGGAGAGATTTTAATCTCTCTTTTTAATCTTTAAATAATAATAATAACACACACGGCCATCTGACCGCAAACTAGGGAGACCCTGTACTATGGGTGTCAGACAGCTGATATACATACATAAATACATTTTAAATACATACATATATTATTAGATAAACAACACCCAGACACAAGGCAAACACAAGTGCTCATCACACAAATATTTACCCTGTAAATAGAAATAGAAGGTGTCCTCAAATTAAAACCTTACGTTTTTTAAGGAACCCTAACCAACAGGAAAAAACAACGTCAGCATTCTTTGTCACATTTTAAGAACATAAAGAGGTTTTGCTCAACATAGGTATCAACATTTTGGCATAATAATAGGTCTCGATTAAGCACATACATAAGACAAAAGTAGTCAATTAGTCAGTTTGATCGTAAGAAGAAAGGATTTAATTCTATAATTACCTCAGGATCAATGATGCCATGCAAATCTTCAAAGCTACGAATAGGCTTGCCGAAACATAACTCTCTGTATTTCACATAAGGTGGGAATCCGAAGTACCGGTTCTTTGCCAAATCATTCGTCATCAAGTCTGACACGTATTGATGAGGACCCAGGCCTACTTCTGTAATCTGATGTATAACAAAACAGTTATAAAAGGCAAAGAAATTGTGAAGTGCCCTGTGGACTTAAATGATTAAACATTAGTTATTTATGTATTACTAGCTTTTTTCCGCGATTTCGTTCGCATGAATGTCGGTTATCACGGATGGAGAAGAAGTTGCGTGATAAAAAGTAGCCTATGTAAACCTGAGGAAGGCCTCAATCTTCAAGTTATCTTCATACCAATTTCCATCAAAATCAGTTCCGCCGCTATCTCGTGAAAGCGAAAGAGACAGAGTTACTTTCGCATTTATAACTCAAACTCAAACTCAAAATCATTTATTTTAATTAAACCATTTACAGGTACTTTTGAATTGTCAGAGTCAGAAAGTTGAAGCTAGTTGCTCGTTCCAAACAGTAGGTTTCTGTGGAGAAGAACGAGCAAGAAACTCCATGACACTCTTTTAAAATCAGTTAAATTTTACAAATTTAGGTTACATCATTCATGTTGAATCTAAGGGTATAATAATTATAGTAAGGATTAGTATGAAAATAAATAAAATAAAAAATATTTTCTTGCATAACCATGTTGTAAAACATTATTATTTAAGATTAAAGCCTCCTTTTAAGCAAAAGATGCCTGTAGTATAAGTATGGAAGTATGGATTTTATTTTCAACGTTGTCTTACACGAAGAACATAACCTCATACACAAAGATCTGACCCGAAAAAACTTCCTGTAGGCCATACCAATATTTTTTCGTCTGAAAATAGACCGTAACACGTAAAGGTGCGTACGGATGAGGCAGCCTCGCCTGAGGCACGCACGGCTCGCCCTGTTGCCTCAAGTGCGTACGCGCCTCAGCCCGAGGCGTGCGAGGCTGCGCACCCTGAGGCTGCCTCTAGTCCGTACGAATCTTAACGCTCGCTCTGCGTCTGATTACGGTTCAAATAATACAGCCACAGACATACCTACATAAACCTTTACATTCCCATGTCATTCGATTCATGGTCACTGTCATCCACCATCCCGCAAAGATCGTTGTTCGAACTCACTCATTTCCAAATCATTTTCATTCGATCTAAGACTTGTTGACTTAATATTACTTACATCAGGATCAGCAATATAGTCTTCACGAGCGCTTCCTTGTCTAAAGCTTCCTTGAGTCAAATAATCCATGTTGTCATCTACAGCAAAATATCCAGTTCTCAATGTAAGGTTAACTATGGGGATCTGTTTTAGGTAATATCCATCTTTGTCGTACAATCTAAAAGATAATATAAATTATGAATGTGAAAAGCTACAAGTAAATGTTCAAAATAGATTTGTAGCTTTTCTCAGTCAGTATCTACTGCTGGCTGGTTTCGCCATATATATCCCACCATATTGTATGACTTCAAGTTCCTATGAGATAAACTCTGTTTAAAATTGAATTATGGACTTGAAAGTCCGACATGAGGGCCGGCAAGGCGATTTAAAATAAAATAAGCTCTATAAACGAGGAAATAAGGCAAAAAGTGGCTACAGTAAACACGAGTAAATATAAAATAATATACAATAAGTAGCATTAGTTTTACGTAGGTACATCATCTCTAATAGAATAGATTTTTTTTTCTTGTTGCAGAAGTACCTCAGGGCTACATAATAAAAACTATTGTTATTATTATCTCATTGAATAATTCTTTTGATCATATCTTTAATATTATTCTCATGGTTATGTATAAAGAATACATTGGTACTGCTTACTCATTGTTAAATGTTAGAAAATATTTAAAACTACCTACTCCTGTAAATTGTATACCTAAAGACTATTTTCATGAAGCAAAGCAGCGACGATATCATTTTTTTAAATACTCGTAATAATAACCGTTGTTGTTCAAAAACTTACTTTAAAGGACCATCTTGAATAGTATGTACCCATCTCAAAACGAAGGGATATTCCAGAGAAACTTGAGGATATACACTTGGGTTATAATCGTCTTTATATCCTCCTGTTGGTGTGATTACGCCATCTTTCACCATATTATCGTATCCTGCAAAATTGTGCAATATACCACTTTAAAATGGGTGTTAATGGTTAGCATAGTATTCGCATTTTTGTGAGCAGAAAAATATAATCTGTGAGCAGAAATAGTTAATTGATCAGCAACTCATGGCCAGCAAACCTTCCAAAATCAATCAGCAATTTATGTCATTCTGGATGGCTGTAATTATTTTTGTACAGCATATTAATTAAATAAGCTGCAATGAGTTGCTCCTGTTTAATATTTTTTTTAAGCACTTAGAGGGTAAGCGAAAAAAATCATTTTGAGCTGCATCTCAGACGACACGGTTGGCGCAGTGGCTGAGTGATCGACTGCTGCGCAGCGTGTTGCGGGTTCGATTCCCGCCCAGGGTAAACATTTGTGTGATGTTTGCCTTGTGTCTGGGTGTTGTTTATCTATATATGTATGTATTTACAAAAAAAAATGTATATGTGTATGTATATCAGCTGTCTGACACCCATAGTACAGGGTCACCCTAGTTTGGGGTCAGACACCGTGTGTGAAAATGTTGGGGACATTTTCACACACGGTCATCTGACCCCATATCATTATTATTATTATCTAGAAGTAGCAAAAAGACATCTAGCGCGTTGTGTGGTCACAGTTCTAACCTAACCTAACCTAGCCGTTTCGATTTTTACTAACTTTTTATTGTCTAAAGATTGATTTTGCCGCTCGACTCAACAAAAACGCAATCCAATTAGTTGTTTTGCTCACAATGTTTTAAATATGCATACCAATCAAATACACTGCTTATAGACATGTTTTCTCTGATCAATCATGAAATCTTGCTGATCAAGTAGTTATTTTGCGGACTGAATGTTTACTATGCAAACTCATGTTATTGTAAGCTGCCTATTTATGATTTAATTTTTGACCATTATCAAAATTATTTGCGGAACAAGGATTGCTTTGCTGCCTGATTTTTTTAATTGCACACAAAATCTTCGTATGCCGACCAAGTTATTTAAATGCTGTTTTTGTTATGGCTCACCAAATTTTAGAATTGCTAAACATTTAATTTACTTCTTTTTAAAATGTTTCAATATTGCAAAACAACCATTTTAAACAAATTATATTTTATCCACTTCATAAACTATTTTTATATTAACAGTTCAGGCTAATACAAGAATATGATTATTTAGCTTCTTTCCAACTATGTTGAGGTAGGCTTCCAGTTTAACTGGATGCAGCTGAATGCCATGGTTGCCATGGATTTACATGGAACGCCTGTGGGACCTTCACAACCCAACGTTATTGGGTAACACGATTCTTCTTGGTAATACTGGTTGTCAGGCTTTCTGTCAATTCAAGAACAAAATAAAGCGAATAAATTTCTCACCCATGTACAACGGCAACAATTCATAGTAGTAAAGTTGTAGTGATAAAGCTATATTGATATCTCTTGAAACATTAAACAGTTTATCGTCATCCCAGCAGGGGTTTACAGCAGCAAGTTCCTTGGCAATGAAGTTGTGATTTCTCCAAAACCACACTACCATGAGGTTTATACTGGCTAGAGTGTTGCCACCATCTTCAGCTGCAATTACACAATCAAACGTTACTTCTGAATAAGCAATATATTGAATAACTGAAGGTCCATCATGTCTGATTACAGTAATATTATTAAATCTAAAATATTTTTTTATCAATGTGTAGTAGTAGTATGACGGGCTGGTGTGTGTTTTTTATCAATGTGTGTAGCTGGCTTGTTGGTAAAATAAACATGTTGGTCACGGTGGCCAATGTCAGTGGAGACTGACCATGCACGCAGGAGATATTATCATAATGTCAGCAGTGCAATTCTGTAAGAATTCACTCGCTAATTCGAATCCTATCTCATTTCCGATTTCACTTACCTGAAGTGAAAAATATTTGGTATTCGCTTAAATAGTAACGAAATAATAGTTTGCTTCACCTATATTGTCAGTTAGTAGCGCTAGCGTAGTTTTCATCGAGTTACAGACTACTTAAAACAGTTTTCACCGCGGAATCAGAAGTGAGAACTGGAGTGAGTTCCTACAGAATAACATAGCAGTACGGTGTGTTGCGTGGTGTTATTACACCATGCTCAATTACGCACTTTGTGTGGAGCAAGCACAGGTGGAACTCCACCAGTGCTTGTGAACACTTCCCTCACACTCTACCCTCACTCTCACAGTAGTAAACGATGGAACAACAATCGCAGGGCGAAAGATCAGGAGCGGGAACAAAGGCTGTGCGTGCTTTCCGATGCACGGAGATGTTACACCACCAACTTTCAAATTCTAGGCTACTACTGAAAGATTCGCAATGAGAAAACCCAATAAAGACCTTGGAATTGAGCCCAGGATCCCACGCTCAGCAGTCACGCGTGTAAATACGAGACTAACGGGGAAGTTAAATTTAGAATTATTTGATTACTCACGCATCGCATGGCACCTGGTTTCCTGAGGTTTTTGATTCAAGAAACAGACGTTGGCAGTTGTGTTAGTACTGGGTGGCCATATCCTGCCTTTGTCGTCTAATTCAGTCTTCACCATACCACCTTGGAATGTTCTCCCTCTTTGATTTAAAGCTGATAATTGATTTCCGTATATCACGGACAGATCCAACAGCGGAGTTGATGATACGATCTAAAATTATGTAGATACCTTTTTATGACTTAGAAGAAAAGTATGTACCTATGGCGTTGTATTTCCAAAAAAATATATTACCACCTGTTAACCTAATCTTAAGAAATTATGCAATATCTTAAATAATTCGAAGATAATCATGGTGTTCCAATAGGATCAACTCTGGGGTCAACAATATTTAGATATATTTTTCAACATTTTGAAACAAATATTCCGTTAAGCATGATTATTTTAAATATTTCAAAATATTGTTTTCTCTTAATCATAAAGTATGTTAATTTTATCAGTTATTTGGATTGCATTTTTACACAACTGATTAAAAAGTAAAAGTTTATTTTTTTTATCCAGTTTCTTTTGCTAATAAAGGAGTTTTACTTTAACGCTACAAATATAAAAACAGATCTCAAACACTTGTTTAAATAAAGCAAAGTCGAGTATTTCATTATGTGTTTATAGAACAAAAAGTTATAGTCACGTAGGTAAACTGTTATTTTTAGATATTATTCATATTTATTATATTCACACCACATCGTAAGTAAAGAGTACACAAGCCATAGTTATAACAAAAAGTAATTTATAAGCAAAAAAATATTAACAATTAAGTAGTACTTATTCATACTAATATTTTAAATGCGATAGTGACTTTGTTTGTTTGTTATGTTTACACGGCTAAACTATAGAACCAATTCAAGTAAAGTTTGGTACCTACCGACTAAGTTTGAATCCCAATAAAGGCAATTGGGTACTTTTTAATTCGCGATTGCGCCTTTATCTGCGATCTGCGATAACTGAGATTCACGCGGATGAAATCGCGGGCAAAACAGTGTAATAGTTATAATGTTTACAGCCTAACATTAAAAAATTCTCATTAATTTTATCACAATGAAACCAGACCGTGCACCTAATGGATTCATGAAGGAAAGAAAAAAATATAGTACTGTAAAGGTTGTAATGCAACGTGTACCTTTAACTATAATGGTATCGAAAGAACACTCTGGAAAGTTCTAGAGATCTAAGTGTCATTCCAATACATTTGAATGAAGTAGAACATAGTGGTTTTATATTGACACAAGGTCTAACGGATAGACGACTGACAGAGTCAGTCGTATTATTGTTAGTTTATCTGCAATTTAGTGAATAATCTAAATATTCCTTCTTTAACTCATAGTACGTAGTTTCCGTACACAAATACCTCTGATAGTACTTACTCTTTCCGGAGCTGTATCATTCTTGATACACCCAATGGTCTGAAACGTTTCTGGTCTGGTCATGTTAACACAACGGACACCAGAGAAGCGATGAACAGGGTCATCATCAGGTATCTTGTTGGGGACACACATGTAATCAGTCTTGCCTCTCTCGGCGCAGCAGTATGGCCGCCATGCTATGTAGTTTACTGTAAAATTATCAGTTGTTTTTAGGTAGACAAATTAAAACCTTATTTTGCCCTGTCGTAAATTCTGTTCTACGTTGGCGTCACCTAACTAAAAATGATGATTTTGATGAACGTTGGTATGAAAATAGCTTACTTAACCCTGGGAAAGGACATAGGCTACTTTTTAATAAGTGCCTTCGTCTGCCTTTCACGTTAACCGACATTCACGCGGACAAAGTCGCGGGCAAAAGCTAGTAACTTCTTCCTGCGCTTATCCCATGTTACTTGGCGTCGGCGCAACATATTTTCTTCTTCCATTCCGTCCTGTCCAACATCATGCTTTCACTGACTGCCTTTTCACTCATATCATTCTTCACACAATCCATCCATATTGTTTTTGGCAGCCCTCTCCCTTTTCATCTATTCAAATTAATATTTATAACTCTTTTGGTCACATGCGTTTCATCCCTTCTCTTAGACAAGAGAAGACATGACAAGACAAGACATACGATTCACTTTCAACTTTTCTGTCACTGGCGCCACTTTCAAACTTCCTCTTAATATAGTCATTTGTTATGTTAATCATTCTGGTCACTCCATACATTCATCTCAACTTTCTCATCTCCGCTACATGCATTCTTTTTTCATCTATCTTCTTCACGGCCCAACATTCCGATCCATTCAGTACGACAGGTCTTATCACGGACTTGTAAATTTTCCCCTTTAACTTGAGGAGCATCCGTGGATCACAAGTTGTTCCAGTGACCTGTCGCCATTTCACTTATCCTGCGTTCATCCGGTGCGTTACCTCTCGGTCTACTTCGCCATCCCCTTGAACCAGCGACCCGAGGTACCGAAACTCGGAGCAGGTTCTATGACACTCAACAATATAATAGGTTTCTTTCAGTGAAATAATCTTTGTTATGGACCAGGTCCATAGGTTACGTCTTACAAACAACATTTTCATTTCATGTTTGTAACATTAATAACAATTACGGATTTCTCTTATAATCGTTCATAGGGGATGATAGTTTTTAACCATCTTAGGAGTGGATTTTCCAAAAAACCTGAATTCCTTTTTTTTTTTTAAACCTAAAAACTATTCACCAAGTTCCATGTCTCAAACTATAAAAATGACGGAGTTACATACAAATTTGCATGCCTTATTTTACACCCTTAGGAGTTGAATTCCCAACAATCCTTTCTTAGTGCTTGACTACATTTAATAAGGATGCGGTGTCCAAATTTTCATGTTCCTAGTTTCTGTACTTTCGGCAGTGCACTAATACGTCAGTTAGTCAGGTTCTCCTTTTACTATACGTGTATAAGTAGATGTGGTGGTATGTATGTCAACAATACCAGTACTTACTGCCTTGAGGGCCAAATTATCAAGTTTCATTGCATTAATTTACGAGTTCCTTATTCCGTCTGTTTTAGCCATGAATTTTTTAACGCCCGCATTTCAAACCTGGTTTTGAAAGGAACTATCTAAACTACTTGTTTGTATTAATTCAAATTCATTTTGTCAAGGTTTTAAAATTACGCTAATGACCTTTGTCGTCCTAGTCATACACAACTGGTTATATATCTATATTATATAAAAGGAGAACCTGACGGACTGACGCACACAACCCAACCTACTAGAATTAGAAACGTGAATGTTTGTACATGGCCTTTATGAAATAGGCGAGCAATAATAAAGGATGTTTGGAAATTAAATACTTGAGGGGATGAAAAGGAAGAGTTGTATGAAAAATCGACGACAGCCAACCTAAGTAAAAATAAAGGAGTAGGAGAAATAACTGCCCCTAGGGGGTGTTGAGTTTATAGGGGAAGTGTGAAATCTAATCTAAATGAATGTGATTCAAATGATATTATTCTATTTTTTAATTCAAATTGTCATTTCTTTTTTTCTTTTATTATACTGTTTTTGTTATGATAATGATAATTTATAATTGTAATCGTTGACTCTCTGTATGTGTTGGTGGCTACTGTTAGTGCAGAGAGTAATTAAAATAATAAATAAGTAAATCTACGCGGAGTTTTGTATAAAGTAAATAGTTCTAGTGTGGATAGAGCCTAGATGAGGTAGGGGAGGGGGGTTGGTGGGGGGAAGGTGGAGGTGGTATTAGGTAGAGATCAGTATCATCCACAACCCGACTTCATCTCCTGCTGAGTACCTACGCCTACGCCCAGTAGGTGACGTCGCGTGGTGCATAGTGATGATGAAATTTATTGATAGATAGTAAAAAGTACATTACATACAAAAGTACACACAAAGAAAAAGAACAAAACTGACTTTATTGCCTACCTACCTTTCTTAACGTAACGCGGATAATAACTTAGAAGAAAAAACAAAAAAAAAAACAAAACTATAGATGACGATGTACAATGCATGGCAGATAATACTGCATACCGAATTATTTTGAAATTAAAACAAAAAGTATAAATACACAGGTACCTGTATCGTGCAAAGAGACGACATCAGCCGACATGAACACGAAGAAGTGGATAGCCAGGGTTGTGAACACCTGGCTAGGGACTCGACCGACTGATATAAGTCGAGTCCTCAGATATCTCGCAAGGGGCATCTCGTTACCAGAAGCTGTTTTCTTAGGCTCAAAATCTGTAATAAAGAAGTTTGTTATACAGAGTGATCGCTCATTTTAGGGCATTCTTAGATGGAGATAAACTAGAGTTGATTAGCAATTTTGACCCCTAGAACTTGGGGATTTTGAGTAAAAGTACTTTTGAAGTTTCATGATAGCAGATACCAAAGTAAAACTGCCCAGCCTTTTCCCAACTACGGCTTCCAGTCTAACCAGATACAACTGAATACTAGTGTATTACGTGGGGCGACTACCTATTTGAACTCCACAACCCAGTACTGGGTAACACAATACCCCTAGGTAAGACTGATTGTCAGTCTTGCAGGCTTCTGATTACCCGTAACCATCAAAGATCTAGGAATGGCAGCCGGGACCAACGGTTATGTGTGCTTTCCGAGACACAGAGAGGTCTCGCTTTGAAACCAATGGTCACCTATCCACGGGTAATCCGTGGAATCTGTGAAATTACTAGTTTTTGATCGAAAGGCAAACAAATTCAAAAACTTTAAGAAATGCTATACTTGCCAAAGTCAACCCAGTATCGGGGACAAGATCTAATTTATCTTCTTTACAGAAATGCGTCGAGTTTCCTATCACCTTGTAAAAATGTTGTTTATTTAATGTTATTACTTATTTTTATTTATTACAGTGTAAGTATGTAGTTTTGTTTGTCCATCCATACGAAACTTTTGGAAGGGACTCCATCAGTTTTTGCCTTTTAATGGTATAATTAAAACAAATGAATACTTTGACCTTGACTTGCAGTCATAAGTTCTTCAATTTGTTCTAAGAACAAAATCCCTTCTATTTTCTTATTAATAAGGTAGTATTTTGGATAAAGAAAAATCAAAATGTTTACATTTACCTAATGTTCAATGCTAACAAAAAAATCCGTCATGGACTTGATGAATTTACAACAGGGCTGTTTTATTTTAAACTGTCCATAAAATTAACTTGCCTTTAGGAAAAGGCATTTTCATTCATTAATTCTTAACATAAATTGAACAATTTACGCCGTGTGGTGCCGGTTGCGAAAAGCACCAACCCATTTCTAGCCGTGGGTGTCGTAGAAGGCGACAGAGAGATATTGACCAAATGGGCAGCAACGTCCTTCTGGGTGCCATAACACCTACTGCGATCGCCAACATGCATCGGCCAAGCATGGCGATTACGGCTGAACCTTGGGGGAGACCTATGCCAGTAGGCGTCTAAAGTTTGATAAGATGAACAATTTACACTAATGTCAATAATAAACAAATTACTATACCTCATATTGCGTTGTTTTATTCCACTTACTTTTAGCATACACCGGAGGCAGTACCCTCGCAAAGGGGGTATGAGTTGCTCCTCTTTGAGGGTGTTGAAGGTTGTTGCAGGAACCATCGACCCTCCTGCCTTCAAGAGGATCACATGGTTCTATCTCGTTTACACACCAGCTACAAAGAATGAAAACTTCTAGTTTATTTCTAAACTGATCACTGGTCGCCGCAAGTTTAATTTTTTTTTAAAACTACAATAGATAAGAAAGAGACTGAAGTGTGACAATTTCTGAATTTAAAATTAAAACCAAATAAACAAGGAAAATTATACAATGAATGTAACTTGAATAAGAAAATAATCCTACGTTGCCACCGATTTTCTATGAAATTATGGGATGGGATAAAAACTTAATGAATTTAAGCAAACTGAAAATGAAAAACAGCAAAGAAAATAAATAACACTTATTATGCTCTCAATAATCATTAAAACAAATCGAAAACGAAATATCTACGAGTAGACATCATTTATCTAAATAGAAAACACGCACATTTTTTTTCAAATAAATAAAATAACAAAAACTCACAAAGTAGTATTAGCTTTATCATGCCTCTTCACCTCTTCCTTTGTAATCTGCGTCCCATAATACGAATCATAGAAAATGGCGCCCCTCGCACTACACAACACCGAAACCAGATAAATAAAAATCAACATTTTACATGTCCGGTCTCATTGAAGTGCAAAACAAAAATACAACGAATGAACTGAAGGTTATTAAGTTTAAGTTATGCTAACTGGTTGGATTAACCAACTTCTTTTAACATTGTTATTAAATGTTAAACTTAATCTGTATGCCTATCAAGGACATTTGGTAGGGAGCGAACGGAAATTAATAAAAATTTCGTTTATGCACAATGCCGTCACATTCTGCATGTTTTGATAAACTGGTTTAACTTGATCTGACGTGCAGTTTTTATCAAAAATAATGTACATATTCCGGTTAATAATTTGATAAATTTACGAATTAATGTAGTTCACAGGAAATTGTCATGTCAATTTGCAAGGCTTTCTTCAAAAAACTTGTACATTTTTGTACGCATTTGCTTCTAATAATTGCACGTTTTTTGGGTTTTCCATTTTGTTACTTTAAATCTACTGTGTGACCGTGGTAGAAGTTGGTAGTCAGATGTTGAAATTAATAACAAACAGAGAAATACAATTTAGGTTTAATCTTATAATCCCCACACAAGCACACGTATCTGTAACATCACACACCATATACCTACATTACACTGATTACACACTCACACACCACAAACCCGTGGGGTGTCCGGGCTAGAATAGCACCCCCCCCCATTTCATCCCGAGGGTGTCGTCGAAAGCGACTAAGGGAAAATCCGGAAGTCGGGCAGCTGCGGCTGCCGTGTAATTAACAGCTTCACTGCGATCCCCCCTTGAGGGTAGGCCTTTGTTCAACAGTGGACGTCTTCTGGCTGATGATGAACACCACAAACACTACACAACTTATATATTCATTATAATAATACCCTGAAACCTAACCACACGTCCCGATCGAACACCAGATCACGTGGGGGGCGGGCAACGCAAATATAATATTACTGGGCGGCTAACGTGGCAATAGTAACCCATAGACGAAATGGAGACTAGAGCAAAGAGAAAATTACGTATAGGATCGCTGCCCGGGGGCGATCGCCGGGGCGCGCCTGGAGCCGATGCTGGGCGCTCCAGCATACGAACCATCGGTGGTAGTGAGTTGAGTCAGCGGGCTCCTACCGGGTCACCCGAACAAAGTTACAGCAGACCATCTTCTTCTACATCTCTATTTCCTTCTCTCCCCTCTTCTCCTCTTTCATGTTTGAACTATCATACAGACCATTCTTCTATTTCTTCACCTATTTCTATAAACTCTGCAACCGTGGCTGTTGTTCAGGAGGCAGTCGCCAACAATCCTGAACCCACCACTGGCCAAGTTCGCGCGCGATTGAGATGGACAAGAGAGATGAATGAGTTCATTTGGCGCACTTACCTTCAAGTCACAGATTTAGATACCAAAATCCGCGGTTATTTAGATCCTTTATATGCTGAATTCACCCAAAAATTTCCCGAGATTCAAGTTTCAAAACAACGATTAGGCGATCAGAAACGAGCAATTTTACGAAATAAGTTGCTCCCTGACGCCATACTAGAGTCCATAAAAAATGAGGTCCGAATCCATCTTCAAATTATCGGTCAAACACAAAACACAATAGCACGTACACAACCTTTAGTATCTGATACACAACAACCCATAAACACAACTAGTCGTTTAAGATGGACTGAAGATATCAATGAGGCAATCATTAGAGAATATTTTAAAATAACCCACTTAGAAACCAATAGAACTGCATACAGAAAACAACTGCACACGGTCATAACTCAACAATTTCCGAGTATCACGCATGTATCTGAACAACGTATCGCCGACCAGCGTAGAGTTATAATAAATAATAGGCTTATCTCAGACGACAAGTTAGAAGAAATTAAACGTGAAATTAGGGACATCCTCAATATACAGCCTACACAATACACCCAACATGATGACATAGTAGAAAATGCAATAATAACGCACCCCAATAGCTTACACTCTAGTAATGACTTAAATCAAACAGACCTTCAAGAAACAATTGACAATACATACTCACAAGCAGATACATTACACGAAGAAACCATAAGCGCTTTGTTCGTAGACGAATCCCTAGACACCAAAATAGAAAGGACCTTTGAAGAAACCTACAGTAAATATTTATTAACAGACCCTACAACTAGGCCATTTATACCCAAACAAAAAACATCGAAGAAATTTGCTCACATAATCACTTTCTTAAATCACACAGTTATACCTAAGTATACATCAAATGATGACGATTTTCTGAAAACCCACACACTTGTCTATTGTGCTGCTTACACAGCAGCAATCTGCAATGGATCCAAAATCAAAGAGCAATCTACGCAAATATCTACACAAACATCTACACAAACATTTATACAACAGCGCGACATAGTTATAGACCGAAGACCAAAGTGGCTAAAACGGCTAGATATAAAAATACAGGTAATACGCAGAAACATAGCAAGAATGACACAATACATCAACGGAAATAGGCACTCGAAACTGATTACACATATTGAAAGAATAAAACACAAATACAGAACACATTCTAGTTATGAAGAACCTAACACAACAAATGAACAATTCATGGATAGTCTTAAACAAAAGCTCTCCGCTGTAACAAGTCGCCGCCGCAGATATTTCAATTGCACTAAACGAAAGGATCAGAACACACAATTTATAAACAACGAAAGACAATTTTACAGAACTTTAACCACAGACACAGCAAATACACAAAATATACAACAGACAGACAGACCCAATCCCTCCCCTGAACAGCTGCACACATACTGGTCAAATATTTGGTCGAATACATCAGAACACAATCATACTGCGACATGGATACAGGACGATAAACGCAATTTAGAAAACGTCACTGATATGTCATTTGCTAATATTCCATTAGAGGTTTTCGTTAACGTCATCAATAAAGCTCATAATTGGAAAGCTCCTGGTACAGACCACATTCACAACTATTACTATAAGAAATTAACTTGCCTACACCCCTCCATCTACAATCACATCAATGATTTCATTAAATATCCACAAAATATCCCAGAATTTATTACACAAGGCCTAACCTATATGCTTCCTAAAGACACCGATTATATGAACCCAGCCAAATACAGACCCATAACTTGCCTACAAACTATTTACAAATTAACAACCGGTTGCATTGCGGAAATTATATATAAACACACCGTCCAGAACAACATCTTAGCTGAGGAACAAAAAGGGTGCCGTAAATATAGTCAGGGGTGTAAAGAGCAATTAACTATAGATGCCATAGCCATGAAACATAATACTAACTTTAAAAATGATATTTGCACCATGTACATAGATTATCAAAAAGCTTTTGATTCTGTCCCACATAGTTGGCTACTGTACATACTAGAGCATTACAAAATTCATCCCGCAATAATTAATTTTTTGTCAGAGTCCATGAAACATTGGAATACCAAACTTAAAGTAGGAAAATCAATAGAAACAGATCCCATACCCATAAAGCGTGGAATTTACCAAGGCGACGCTCTAAGCCCTCTCTGGTTTTGCCTCGCTTTAAATCCTTTATCTAATCTTCTAAATTCTTCTGACAGTGGTCTTACAATCAAAAATAATGAAACATCGGATAATTTTAAACTCACCCATTTAATGTTCATGGACGATATTAAACTCTATTGCAATAGTATATCAGGACTCCACTCACTCGCAGATCTTACTCAAACCTTTTCTGATGATATAAACATGTCTTTTGGTATTGACAAGTGCAAAACATTTACTCTACGAGAAGGAAATCATGTTGATAGTAACCCATACGTATTAGAATCTGGCCAAGCAATAGATCCCCTATCACAAAATGACACCTACAAATACTTAGGTTTTGAACAATCACACCAAATTGATCAAAAACACACGAAAAATAAAATAATCTCCAAATATAAACACAGACTAAACATGCTAATAAAATCACAACTGACGTCGCGTAATTTAATAAAATCCATAAATTCATTTGCTATACCCATACTCACCTATTCTTTCGGAATTATAAACTGGTCCAAAACTGATCTAACTAAACTGCAACGCTGTATAAATACTACCCTAACTAAAAACCGAAAACATCATCCACGATCTTGTGTCCAGAGGCTCACGCTACCGCGAGACGAAGGTGGACGCGGTCTTATAGATATAGTAAATCTGCACAACAAGCAAATTACCAGCTTGAGAAAGTTTTTTATTGAGAAAGCCCTTCAGTCACCACTTCACAAAGTAATTACACAAGTAGACAAAAAACTCACCCCACTTAATTTACACAGTACTGAACCACAGACCAACGAACGTATCACCAGTAAAATAGAAAAGATTGCAGCATGGGAACGTAAATCACTTCACGGAAGACATCGCCTCGACTTGCAGCAACCTCATGTCGATATAAAAGCATCGAACGCGTGGCTGCGACGAGGCGAACTCTTCCCTGAGACCGAGGGATTTATGATTGCCATCCAGGATCAGGTCATTGACACAGCCAACTACCAAAAATTCATAATTCGCAGACCCAACTACAATGACTCCTGCAGACGATGCCATGGTGCATCCGAGACCATCCAGCACATCACAGGTGCATGTAGAGCCATAGCCCAAACCGATTATAAACATCGCCATGATCAAGTTGCTGCAATAGTTCATCAATCATTAGCAATTCAAGTAAAACTAATTACAGACAAAGTCCCCTACTATAAATACAAACCGCAAGCAGTGTTAGAGAACAATAATTTCAAATTGTACTGGGATAGGACAATAATTACAGATAAAACAATTTACAATAATAGACCAGACATTACTATGTTAGATAAACAAAAGAAATTAGTGTACATAATAGACATAGCAATTTGCAACACCCATAACCTTACTAGCACACATACGGAAAAAATTGCAAAATACACAGATTTGTCAATAGAACTTAAAACGCAGTGGAATGTTACACACACCAAAACTATCCCCATCATACTATCCAGCACAGGAGTCATCCCAAAAACCCTACACAATAGCCTTAACTCATTGAATATTAGTCCATCTACTTACCTTCTGCTACAAAAAGCAGTTATTTTGAATACATGCAGGTTAACCCGCAAATTTTTAAATAACTAATTTAGTACACAATGCACTTGGCTTCGGCCCGTGCCAATTTCGACCCACACATAGATGTGAGATATTTTAAATATACCGAGAAATAATAATAATAATATGTGGGGACATTTTCACACACGGCCATCTGACCCCAAACTAGGGAGACCCTGTACTATGGGTGTCAGACAGCTGATATACATACACAAATACATTTTTTTTTTGTAAATACATACATATATAGATAAACAACACCCAGACACAAGCCAAACACAAGTGCTCATCACACAAATGTTTACCCTGAGCGGGAATCGAACCCGCAACACGCTGCGCAGCAGTCGATCGCTCAGCCACTGCGCCAACCGTGTCGTCACCAAACACACTCCAATAAATTATACCATGTACTTTGTTGAACCGGAAGACGTTGCGTTGGAAGGCCTCCCACTAGGTGGACCGATGACCTGGTAAAGGTTGCGGGGATCCGATGGAAGCGAGTCGCACGGGACCGGTCAATGTGGCGACACTTGGGGGAGGCCTATGTCCAGCAGTGGACGTCTTTCGGCTGAAATGATGATGATTATGATCTACTATGTTTATGCTACGCTTAAAAGCACGTAAAACCGTTTTTCCCGGCTGTCATTAGTAGATCTTTGACAGTCGTTATGGGTAGTCAGAATCGAGAAAGTCTGACAATCGGTCTTACTAAGGGGTATCGTGTTACCCAGTACAGTTACTGGGTAACAACCCTGACCCTGAGGCAGTCGCTCCATGTGAAACACTGATCTTCAGTTGCATCCGGTTAGACTGGAAGCCAACCCCAACATAGTTGGAAATGGCTAAGCAGACGAATGCTATTTCAATAATAAAGGTGTATTTTGCGTCCTATGTATGTTTTGTCATTCAACATCATCAGCCGGAGACGTCCACTGCTGAACAAAGGCCTCCCTTTTAGAACGCCACAATGAGCGGAAACCTGCCGCTTGCATCCACCGGTTACCTGCGACCTTAGCGATGTCGTCGGTCCATCTGGTGGGAGGCCTACCAACGCTGCGTCTTTCGGTTCGTGGTCGCCACTCGAGAACCTTTCTTCCCCATCGGTTATCGGTTCTTCGAGCGATGTGGCCTGCCTATTGCCACTTTAACTCGCAAATTTTGAGCTATGTCGGTGACCTTAGTTCTTCGGCGGATTTCCCCGTTCCAGATTCTATCGCGCAAAAAAACTCCTTGCTCGCTGCGTGACTTTGAGCTTCTGTAGGAGGCCAGCAGTTAAGAACCAAGTCTCTGTACCATAAGTCAACACTGCTGTCTTTAGGCACTGTGGAATTTTTGTCATTATCATGTCATATTTAGGGTCCATCTGACCCATCTAATATTCGCTCGAGGCACGCTCATACTTTGGAAAATGCTGAATATGAATATATGCAGTAACTTTATGCAAACGTAACGAAATCTGAGTGCTTCAATAGGATCTGATTTCATTGCATTTTTAAGGAAGGTCTGTCAGACTGTTGGATCTAGGCCAAACCGATGCAAACTGTAACTGTGTGTCTTAACATATTGTAATGTATTAATCCAACCACATAATATACACCTGGCCAATTTTATTACCTACGCCGGGTTCCTATATCTTAGCGAACTTCAATCGCGTTTAAATCCATACTAATAATATTATTAATGCGAAAGTAACTCTGTCTGTTACGTTTTCATGATGAAACGCCTAAACCGATTTTGATGAAATTTGGTATGAAGACAGCTTGAACACTGGGAAAGGACATAGGCTACTTCTTAATCGGCGACTTCGACGAAGTCGTGGTCAAAAGCTAGTTTCAAATATTCTTACAATTTTCAACTCAGTATCTGGTCGTATTAAAAATCAAAAATGTGTGCTTATTTAATGAAAACATGATATTTACGGATTATTCTAACTTGAATTTCGGTTACCTGTGGTTTTAAGTTTGTTTTGCGCCAGTTTATTATTTTTTTAATAAAAGTATCCTATTATACTCCTGATAACATCAGGTATCTGCCAGTAAACATCGGACCAGCCGTTTCGGAGATTAGCTGGAACAATCAGACAGACAGGCAGACAAAAATGTAAAAAAAATGTTTTATTGTTATTAGTATCGTGTGTGTATTTAGTATCGTGTCACTTTGTAATGTTATAATATCAGCTTTTTACTAAATGCTTTTACTAATTTTTTGTTACTTTTGATCTATATTTTTCTATAGCATTTGAATTAAATAATTCAAACAAACAGACACACACACACACACACACACACACACACACACACACATTTTTTTTTGTTATTTATTTGTTTATTGATAATAGTATATGGTATATAGATAAAATTGAAGTGTTCAATTTGATTTATTTTTATATAGATAAATAAAGACAAACAAATACTAAATTTTAAGTAGTCAACCATTAACTGCTGAACAAAGGCCACCCCCATGAGGAGTAGGTGGGGATCTTAAACCCCACGCGTGACAGACATCTTGGGGATCGCAGTGATCTTTTTGAGTACACAGAAACCGGTGCTGCTCGTTTTCCGGATTTTCCCTTAGTCGCCTTCTACGGCACCCTCAGGATTCATCACGAGGGTGCCGTAGAAGGCGACTGACGCGAGGCGACCCCGGATACCCCCCACCCCCACCCCCGGGGTTGATCTACAATTATTATTTAGATAATATTCCCAGTTTTTAGCCTACTGGACACGTGTCCCGTGGACGAGTTTCTTGATGCCCTATAATAATAATAATAATAATATTTATTTGTTTAAGACTTAAGCCTATTTACAATTTACCTTAAGTTAGACCTTAAGTATGCGTTAGTGGCAAGATACAGAACAAGTGCAACTGGGCTTAAACTAGGAGGATTCCTGTGCTATAAGCACCAGTTACTTTAGTTACCACCATGATCGAGCTGCCATTTCAAGTGTAGTGCGGTGCAAAAGTAAGTAATACATACAACATAATGTTATGAATTTCTTAATTACTAACGTGTGTGAGTGTGCATGTGTGTATGAAAGTAAGTATGTGTGTGAGTGATTTGGTGTGTGGTGTGGTGTGGTGTGTTATGTGTGTGTATGTATGTGTGATGCGTTTGCGTGTGTGAAAGGGGCTGAGTTACTTTATTCTATTTTATTTTATACTTTTTAGTATATTTTCAGCACTTTCATAATTTTGGGAGAGAAGGAAGTTATCTATGGTAAGTTTTAGTTTTTTCATCGGTAAGTTACGTAACAGTGTATTTTTACTTATTTTATTATAAAGGTATGGACCCATATAGCACGGTTGTCTTCTGAAGAAGTCTGTCCCCTTCCCCCCGGACCGCGAAAGCGTACAGACGTGTCCACCCGTAGAAGTTTTATTTTAAAAATATAATTTTTTGGCGATAAATACAATTATTTAATTCGGTAAAGTACCAGGCGCGCATAAATCACAATGACAAGCGCGCAGTAGTTGTGTGAAAAGGACAACAACAACAGTGAAGAAACGTTTTGGCTAAGCTACGCTGCGCACACGTACTACCTGGCGGTCGAGTCATACGCAACGTCATCGTTTCGGGTTTGCCGCAATTTCACAAGCGGAGCGTTCAGCGGACAACCGTTGTTCATACATAATCTATTTGAGGTGAATATTTTTACAAATTTTAATACTTTTCTGCTGAGCTATAAAATGTCGGTCAGTAGAACACCCCCAAAAAGTGCTAGTCAAGCGACTACCCCAGTACATTATGGGTCCGACTCAGCATTACATACATTAACAACCCAAGAAAATCCGGATTTTAACGTAACTCGGAGGTTCAAACGGAGGCTTGACGACCCATCAGATTGTTCTAATATTACTTTGTCAGAACTAAAGAATATGTTTGAAGACTTGCAGAGCAAACAGGAAGCGAAATTCGATACAATAAAAACTACAATGGATGAAATAGTCAAGCAAAATGAGGCAATAAAAACTTCAATGGACCTCTTATCCGATAAATACGATGATATTTTGTCAGACATGAAGCAACTCCAGCAAGAAAATAGTTACAATAAAAACCACATAAAGACACTAGAAGCACAATTAGAACAACTAGAAAAAAAATCACGGGCGTGTTCAGTCGAGTTGCGTAATATACCCAAACTGGAATCAGAAACAAAGAAGAGCCTAATCGAATTAACAAAAAATATAGGCGTAATCACCAATACACCCATAAATGATTCGGATATCCGCGATGTGTACCGCATGAAAATAAAAGATAAGACCAATGGCCCCATAATAGTCGACTTTAACTCAACTTGCACTAAAGAAAATCTTATAAAATCGACCATAGCATACAATAAGGAAAAGCCCGCAGAAAAACGGCTGAACACGACTTCCCTAAAAATGCATGGGCCAGCTGCTCCAATTTATATTGCCGAATCGTTAACTAAGAAAGCCAAACGACTTCATTATTTGGCCAGAGTCTTTGCAAAAGGAAACAACTATGACAGCTGTTGGACTTCCTATGGAAAAGTATACCTCAGACGAAACAAAACCGATCAACGAGTATGCATTGACAGTGAAGAATCTCTGGAAAGCCTCAAAAGTCGTCTCTGACTAGATAAGTTTTGTTTTACTCTATCTTTTTCATTTTCCGCATGTCAAAATAATGTTTGTCCTCTTTTTAAAATATGTAATTTTAAGATCAATATGTTTATTGCTACGCCTCGTACACTAAACAATTTCACTCACACATTACTCCTCTCACTACTCTGCAAACCAAAATACATTTACACTGACATAAATACGAGTACTACAAACACACACACTATTAACATAAAATATATACCTCATTTTTCTGTAAGTCTATTGATAGGTTTAACTAATTTACTGTTTATTTCAAACATGAAAAGTAATCATCTATACATCTTTTTGTTTACAATTGCGTTTCCTCGCTTAGTAAATCCTTCTAATAAATACAAGTTTACAATTCAATGAGTTAAATCAAATACAAAATGAAATTGATTCTTTTAATATAGCTGAATGTGCCTTCTGTGATGTAGAGGATTGTCAGACAATGATCCCAGACTCCAACAAAGGTTTTAAATTGCTACAACAGAATATTAGAAGTATTAAACGTAACATGGCCGGACTGCTTCCGTTAATCGTCCGGAGTGGCGTTAGTTGGGATTATATTGTATTAACTGAGTGCTGGTTGCCATCCAATCCAAATATACCAAATTTAAATGGTTATAATCATTTTGCTACCACTAATAACCGAACTCAAAACGAAGGTGTTGTAGTGTACTTTAGGAGCGAGTTACTGATATCTATTGAGGAACCACAATTATCAGACGCAAATTGCTTAGCCATAAAACCTGACAACAATACAGTAGCGTTGGCCATTTATCGGCCCCCTGGTTACAAAAATGTTAATAACTTTATTCAATCGTTAAATAATTTGTTAATGAGGTACTCTAGTCTGCAGAATATTATAGTACTGGGAGACATAAATATTGATATTTCCGAAAATAATGCAGATTCTGATTCGTCCACATATTTGAACATGTTAGCATTCCATGGGATTCTACCGGCACATACACTCCCAACTCACAGTAAAACCTGTCTTGATCATGTGATGCTAAAAACTAAATTATCAGCTCAGAGTCTTGTACTCCATTCGTCACTCACAGATCATAATAGTGTTGCCCTCTGCCTTAAAACTAGACACAGACATAAGCCGGTGAAACTAATAAATCGAATTAACAACTCAAGTTTATCCACAGACTTAACAGCTGTGGACTTTAGTCATTTATACACAATTAGAGATGCTAACATAGCAACTAACTTTTTTATTAATACACTTCGAACAATAATTATTCGTAATACTCAAGAAATTAAAACCTCATCACGAAAAAGGCTTTTAAAGCCATGGATAACACCAGGTATATTGAAATGTCTAAAAAACCGAGACAATTTACATAAAAAGTTAAAAAAGGATCCTAACAACGATGTTCTACAAGTTACTTATAAGAGATACAGAAATTTTTGCTCCTCCCTATTAAAAAAACTAAAAGAAGAATACGAAAAACTACAGCTACAAAGTGCAAATAAAGACAACAAGAAATTATGGAAAGCTATAAAAGAAATTACATATACCGTAAAATCAAAAGATACCCCATCTGAATTGATAAACACAAAAAACCCCTTAAAATCTATTAATAGTGTCAACAAATACTTTGCAACCGTTGGTAAATCATTAGCTGAGAAGATACTAAACACAAATTTTCAAGCTCAACCAAAATTTATAAAATCATGTCTTAATTCATTCGCTTTTCTACCTACCGATGAAAATGAGATTGGAGCATTAATAAATAATTTAAAAAGTGACAGCGCAGTCGGGCTGGATATGATTTCCGCGGGAATTATAAAAGAAAATAAAGAGATCTTAATAAAACCTATAACCTACATCTGTAATTTATCGGTTTCGACTGGAGTGTTCCCTACAGCACTTAAACAATCAAGAATTCATCCGATTCTTAAGAGTGGGGATAGAGACTGTGTCGAAAACTATAGACCCATTTCCATTCTCCCAACATTATCAAAAATCCTAGAACGCGTTATGAATAAGAGGCTGGTTAATTATCTTGAAAATAGCAAACTACTTTCTCCAGCACAGTTTGGCTTTAGATCTAAAAAGTCAACTTCCGACGCAGTTCATGAATTAATAAATTTTGTAGTAACTAATCTTGACAATAAAAGAAAAACTATTGGAATATTTCTAGATCTCGCCAAAGCATTCGACACCGTCTCTATTCCAATCTTACTAAAAAAACTAGAATATCTGGGAATTCGGGACCTCCAGTTGAAATTGTTCGAAAGTTACTTGACAGAAAGAACTCAGTGTGTAAAAATAGAAAACCATAAAAGTGACGATATATCAGTTCATTTCGGAGTACCGCAGGGAAGCATTTTGGGCCCGACTCTGTTTCTCGTCTACATCAATGACTTGTGCCAACTAGACCTTCCCCAAGCCAAAATCGTAACTTTTGCTGATGACACAGTACTACTTTTCAGCGGGGAAACTTGGCGCGAAGTTTTTTCTAACGCACAAAAGGGCTTTAATGCTGTGACAAAGTGGCTGAGTGACAATGTACTCACTCTTAATGTGGGTAAGACAAAATACGTCCCTTTTTCATTGAGAAATGCTGAAACTGATATTACCCAACATAAAATAATTTCTCATAAATGTGCCGATTACAATAATTCCAGTTGTTCGTGTACTTGTATTGAAAGGACCGATAAAATTAAGTATTTAGGTATTGTAATTGACAAAAAATTAAACTTCCAGGAACACATTGATCAGTTAGCAGCAAGAACACGAAAATTAATCTATATTTTTAAAAATTTACGCCACGTTGCTAAAAAGGATTTAATAAAAACCGTTTACCTCGCTCTTGGACAGTCACAACTTAGTTATTGCATTTCTGCCTGGGGTGGAGCAGCAAAAACCACTATGCTGAAAATTGAAAGAGCTCAGAGAGCCGTTCTGAAAGTAAGTCTCTTTCTACCGTTTTACCACCCCACCATTGATGTATATAGGCAGAGCAAGGTCCTAACGGTTCGTCAACTTTTTATTCTGCATACTGTTACCAAACAACATTCCTTATTGTCTTATGAACCCAAGTTGATTGAAAAAAAGCGAAGAAAAGACATAGTTTGTACTAAACCACCATTTAAAACCAGCTTTGCACATCGTTTCTTCGACTATCAAGGTTGTAATCTGTACAATAAAATTAATAGGTGCTTATCAATTTACTCCCATCCAAAAACCAAATGTAAGACGGTAGTTAGAGATTGGTTGCAAAATTTGGACTATAATTCCACGGAAGACCTACTTCACTGATATAGACTAACAGAATTAGAAAACTAGGTATATACGCGCACACACACACACACACACACACACCCACGCTACACACAAGCACACATCCAATACACACCGACACTCACACTCCACATATTATACACACCACACCTCTAGCTCTAACATACAAACCTTCGCGCTAAGAGGCGAATTAGCTTTTAGGTACGAAAGTAATATCTTGTCTCACTTAAATTCTTGTATACGTGTCTCTATTAAGTTCTTTGTTATGTTATACCTGATTCCGTGGGGTGAGGACCTGGTGATCTGTAATACAGGTTTATTCCTATAATAGACACCAGCTCCGCACATACACTTGACTGAAACTGATTTTACTATGTTAGTTAATTTATATCGTATTAAGTCTTGTTTTGTGGGAGAAAATAAAGATATTATTATTATTATTATTATTATGTATTACACGGTTTCAGGTCAAAGACTAGGTCCTTCCTACGTTTGTTTTTCAGTCTTTTTGGGTCGTACGTTGAGCCTTTGTGGCTTATAAGCAGAACCCTCCTGATATAAAGTTGTCGAACCGTTAAAACCATATAATCCTTATAGAGCTGCTCCGTTGGATACTGAAAGTTCTTTTTGTGTATTACTTTGAGTACTGCTCGCTGGGCTCTTTCTAAGTTTAATATATGAGTTTTGTGTGTACTCCCCCAGATAGAGATACAGTATTCCAGTACTGACTGGCACAGGGATAGATAGATAGTTTTCAACAGGTTCGAGTCGCACACCCTGCGTAACTTCTTAAAAACTGTTATTAACTTTCTAATCCTAGAACTTAGTGATTTTACGTGATGGTGAAAGTTTAACTGGTCGTCCACTTGTATTCCGAGATATTTTATACAGATGGTTTTTTCAATTGGGAGACATCCGCATGCACTGATACTGTTTTGGTTACAGGTATGTGCTCGGACTTCAACCAATTGCTTAGCAGAGGGTGGCACCTTCCTTATCGAGAACATGAGGTATTTAGTTTTCTCTACGTTTAGGGTAAGTAAATTTAGATTAAGGTATTCTAGAACTGTTCTCAACCCGCCGTTTGTAAGAGTGGCAACCTCTGACCATGTATTACCATGAAAGAGGATTGCCGTATCGTCTGCATAAGTTATTATTTGACCGTTTTGTAGCTTTAACCCTGCAGTAGTCGCGCACCTAAAAGTAACGGGAGTGATCGCACGGGCTACATACGTAGTCCGTTTTCAAATTGAAATAAATAAACTCATAAGCATAAACGGTTTATTAGAAGTATGAAAATATAATCAGTACAGTTTTCTTAACTAAATATGATTAACATAACCTAATCACAACCTCTGTGTTACAAAAAATCAACAAAAATAAAAAACCTCTCTAAATTGGCACAAAAATCACAGGATTCGCTCTAATTGAGATCACAATAAAAAAAATACTAGGAAGTAATTTCTGACTTATATTTTCTGCATAAGACAGACACATAATCTTCGAATGATCCCCACATACGAACTTGTTACACGCGGTGCACATCTTTCTGGTGCTTTTACTGCGCGCTCTTCCAAAGTCATGGCAACGGCGCACAACATTACTCGATGTCGCTGCCGAGGGAGTTGGTTGGGTTTCTGTGAATCATAGAGGAATCCTCTATTCAGAGGAATCGTTT
Organism: Charanyca ferruginea; assembly: GCA_947361185.1. Taxonomy (NCBI): domain Eukaryota; kingdom Metazoa; phylum Arthropoda; class Insecta; order Lepidoptera; family Noctuidae; genus Charanyca; species Charanyca ferruginea. Next base: position 26,898,293 of record OX376061.1, on the reverse strand, counting down.
TTGACCACAATGTATTGTCAACTCCGGTATGTATCAATGCGCGCGCGTTTCTGAGGCGGTTCATCATCTTCAGCCATGCCTCAATCGGTGCACCTCGTTTATTATCCATTTTTATGCTAAAAAATAAAATGTCACTTATGTTCAATCAATCCGAAATTAATAAATAAAGTTTAAATAACGAATTTAAGTTAATTATCATAAAATTTATAAAAACACAAAAGTTTGACTTGATCAAAATACTTACGTAATTGGTCGCGCGGGCTACAATTGTAGTGTATGCACTTCGCTAAAGTCCAGTGACACAACCGCTTGTGACTGACGCTTGCACTACACTTAGCGTGTCTCTCGTACATTTGTTCGAAAGTACCTGGGGGCGCAGAAACCTAACGCTTACCGATTCTGAGAAATTCTCGATTTTGTATGAGTGGGCTACCTATGTAGCCCACGCGACTACTCCAGGGTTAAATTACATATCTCATTTATGTAGATTAGAAATAAGCTAGGACCGAGTACACTCCCCTGAGGTACACCAAAATCTATTTTTGCACTATTACTTACGTACTTGTCAATTTTAACTACCTGAGTTCTGTTAGTAACATAGTCCGTAAACAATGTAAGAGGGATTCCTCGAATCCCTATATTCTCCATCTTCTCCACCAGCCTGGGGACAGAGACAGTGTCAAATGCTTTTGCTAGGTCTAGAAAGACTCCTATGCATTTTTTTTCCTGTCTAGTTTACCTGCAATATGTTCTGTTAGTTATATCACCGCATCCTCTGTTGATTTCCCTGATACAAAACCGTATTGGTTTGGAGAAATTAATTTATTTTTATTTAGATAATTTACTAGTCTGGTATTCATGAGTTTCTCTATTATTTTGGAAAGTATTGGGAGCACAGAAATTGGCCTATAGTTGCTGACACCGGCCCTGTCACCAGACTTGTAGATTGGATGGACTACAGAGAGTTTAAATAATGTGGGAAATGTTCCTGAGTTAAAGCTTAAATTGGCAATATGAACAAGAGCGGGGGCCAGAACATCTTTAGCCAATTTAATTATCTTGACAGGTATATTGTCCCAAACTCTAGCGCAGCCTTCTCTTAAGTTAAAAATAATGTGCTCAACTTCCTGCTCATCTGTTTCAAGCAAAACTAATGAGTTACACGCTTGCGAGCCATTACAGCTTGATGGAATGTCGTTAGGTATTTTTATCTTGCCTGCCAGGGTTTTTCCTACTTTGACAAAATAGTTGTTTACACTGTTTACAGCCTCCTCCGGGGTTTTTTCTAGTTTAAGTAGGTCTAAATTAGGTTCACGTGTAGAATTAATGTTTGCGATTTCTATGACTAGCTTCCATGTTTCTTTTGGGTTTTTTGTATGTTTCTTTAATTCTGTTTTTTCATAAGTGTCTCTTACTTTGTTTAGTATGTCGTTGCAAAAGTTACGGTACCTAAGGTAGGTAGTTTTATGAGCAGCATTCTTTAAATCTATACTAATATTATAAAGCTGAAGAGTTTATTTGTTTGGTTGAATGCGCTAATCTCAGGACCTACTGGTTTGAATTGAAAAAATATATTTGTGTTGGATAGTCCATTTATCGAGGAAGGCTATAGCCCTATAGGTCCATGCGAAGCCGGGTCGGGTCGCTAGTTGTACAGACAGCGTCATCAACTGCTAACCCCCTTTCCGAAGAAATTACAATGCGTGGGGGGTAAGCAGTTAATGACGTTGTCTGTACATAATATTATTATTAATATGTTTTGCATAAATTCAATTAATAATAAAAATAAGATGTGGAGACCTTTCACACACGGCCATCTGACCCCAAACTAGGGAGACCCTGTACTACGGGTGTCAGACAACTGATATACATACACAAATACATTTAATAATTTTAGATTAAGTAGTAAACAAAGTATCGATAATACACTGAAATAAAGCTACACCACCTACCTACCTACTCACCTAGTTACTTAAATGTTTATGAAACCTCCCAGGGCTCTAATTGCAAAGTTTGAGAGATAAAATGTTTCTCATCGTAGTTAATAATTTACGCGTTAAACTTTGCCATTTGTTGTCTACTTATTAATAATAATTATAATTTATTATTCGCATTATTTTGCGTCTGATGCTTTCAACTTTTAGTGGGGAAATTCAAATTGAGTTTCATTTTTAACCGACTTCAAAAAGGAGGAGGTTCTCAATTCGTTTGGTATTTTTTTTTTACGTATGTACACCGATTACGCTAAGATTTATGATCCGATTTACGTGATTCTTTTTTATTCTAATGCCAAATAGTTGCCATTTTGTCCCATAAAAATGTGACATAGTTTGGTCCAGTAGGTTTCATTTTATGTTTTTTTTTTTTTTTTTTTATGTTTGACCACGCATATCTTTTTTCAGTGTAGTCCGATTTCGATGATTCTTTTTTAATTGATAGTGTATAAGAATAACTTTCAATTTGAAAGTCGGTGGCAATACAAAACAACAAGCAAAACCAAAGCCGCCGACTTGCGAATTGAATGTTATTTTTTAGTTTTTGAAGGCGCATGTTAAAAAGTATTGTTTTCGGTTCTGATTTTGGAGATACATTTGAAATCAGAATAGGCACCTCCTTTTTATATAAAACTAGCGCTCGCAACTTCCTCCGCGTGAATTTCGGTTACCCATCTCATCAGGTCGGCTACCACAGTTAATTTTTTTTTAATATACAAAATTTTAGGAAACTCTATGAGGAAATTTCGATGTTAGATTTAATCTGGAAATCATCATCATCTGCCTAGCCTTTTCCCAACTGCATATGTCGGGGTAGGCTTCTAGTCCAACCGGGCGCAGCAACTGTCTATCGGACCTCCCCACCCCAGTTACTGCGTAACACGATACTCCTTGGTAAGACTGTGGGGACATTTCACACACGGCCATCTGACCCCAAACTAGACAGACCCTGTACTATGGGTGTCAGACAGCTGATATACATACATTTTTAAATACATATATATATAGATAAACAACATATAGACACAAGGCAAACACAAGTGCTCATCACACAAATATTTACCCTGGGCGGGAATCGAACCAGCAACACGCTGCGCAGCAGTCGATCGCTCAGCCGCTGCGCTAACCGTGTCGTCTAGTTGTCAGACTTTCTGACTTCTGACTACCCATAAGGACTGCCAAAGATAGACTACGAATGACAGCCGGGACCAACGGCTTTAGATGCTTTCCGAGGCACGGAGGGAACTCGGTATGAAATGGATGGTTACCCATCCACAGACCGACCGCGGCAAGCATTTTTTTTTTATTTTTATTTTTCCCTTGACCGATCCATATGTACGGCTTTTACTAAGCCACGACCTCCTCTTCACTAGTTAGTATTTGAATGATGTAACCTATTTTGCACGCAATATGAATTTCTTGTTCAATGAAGCAAATCGCACAAACGCACGTAAAACACCGCGTGTGTTTTAACGTGCGTTTGTGAACTTGACCGTTTGATTTATAGGCTTAAATAATTCAGCACGTGATTATTTGTGCGTGTTAAAATCTTTAATTAGATGATCATGATTTTTTTAAGAAGTATACTGTAGCTCGAATCCCAATTAACTGATTGGCATAGGCGCCTACCTAGATCTGGTTTAGCCTAAATTTTCCCACCTTGCCTTAAGAGCAGAGCACTCAATGATCTCTGAGCTGTTTTTATTTTTTATCTACTGGACGGCAGAGGCTTATGTCCAACAGTAAAAGTCCTTAGGAAGTCAGTCCTCTAGTAAGGTGAATTGGACTAGATGATCGAGAGCTATTTGGGAGCACTCTTTGTCAAAGGAGTCAAGCTCTGCTCCGCCTGGGCCTCCTGTGATGTCGCTTGCCATGTAAAGGAACCAATTGGATCGTGCATAGAGACCAATGATCGCGATAAACTCAAAAGCTACTGAGCGGATTTCAGCAGCAAGCAGTTATCTATACTAATATTATATTATAAAGCTGAAGAGTTTGTTTGTTTGGTTGAACGCGCTAATCTCAGGATGTACTGGTTCGAATTAAAAATTCTTTTTGTGTTGTTGTGTTGTCCATTTACCGAGAAAGACTATAGGCCCATGCGTAGCTGGGTCGGGTCGCTAGTCACCAAAATACAGAGTGATTCATGACGAAGGTTTCGGTGTATAATCTGTTAAGAAGTTGTGTAAATTGGTTGAAATATGACGAAAATACCTGTGCAAAGCCAGGGATAATAAAACTTAGTAACTAGTTTCATACCGAAGTGCAAGATGTATGAATGGAGCAGATATTTTTTTTTTTTTTTAAATAAGATGAAAGAAAGAAAGAAAAGAAAAATGCGTAAAATCCAAAATTATGAACAGAATCTATGTTAAAAGCGCGTGTTATCTGGTACTTTCCACAATGAGAAATACACATTATAATCTGACATTGTCAACACAGCTAGCGTTGTATGACGCATCATACAATGCTAGCTTTCTGAGGGTTGGCAATGTCAGATCCTAATACGCATATTAGGCTGAAATTAAAAATCTCATCTCGCCTTTTCGCAACTATGTTTCGGTCAGCTTCCAGTCTAATCGGGTACAGCTGACTATCACAAGGAGCGACTGCTTCTCTGTGTTCCACAACCCAGTTACTGGGTAAATCAATACCCCTTGGTAAGACTGGTTGTGAGACTTTCTGTCTTCTGGGTACCCATAAAGACTGTCAAAGATCTACGATTGATAGCCACTATGTATTAATAGACCAACGGCTTCACAGGCTTTTCGAGGCACGGAGGGGTCTCGGCCCGTCTCGGTATGAAATAGATGGTCACCCATTCTCGGATTGACCGCGGCAAGGATAGCTTAACCTTACCAATCTGTGCGTACGGCTTTACTCAGCCACGAGCTTGGTTTAATATTAAGATATAATTGTTACTAGCTGACCGGACAAACGTTGTCCTGTCAATTGATTATTCAATTTTCTCACCGTTTACACCTTCCCTGGACTTCCACAAATATTTCAAAACCAAAATTCGCAAAATCGGTCCAGGCGTTCTCGAATTTTAGTGAGACTAACGAACAACGATTAATTTTTATTATATAGATTATAATTATAATGCTAGCGAAGACGCAGGCATTATCTAGTTGTGTAGAAGTTAATATTAAATGAGATCTTTTAAAAAGATAAAGAGCGTGCTTGAAATGCCTAATTCCAGTAGTTTCCAAGGTTTTGTTATTCAGTCAAGGTTCACCGGTAATTAAATCGGTTGCTGTTATACTACTCACACTGTTTCTATTTTTATCTTTGTTGGTAAAGATTTTATGGTTTCAAGAGTTCGGTTAAGCATTGACAACTTAGGGGTTAAAATTATAAAGCCTTATTTGTTTTACATTCTGCTTAAAAAATATGGTCCGGCTCAGCATTCCAGTTAGAAAATATATGTCCTATGCATTACTCTTTCTATTCTTATGCATTACTTCTGGCTGATGATGATGAGTTTGAGGTGAGCTGACTTCAAAATCAATACTAGGGATTGACAGCTTGTAAAACTGACAGAGATTATTACAGAAACTTAATGCTGAAATGTAAACAAACAAAGAACTATAAACTATTTATAACGTGTCATTAGTTTATAACACGCAACAAGACTCAGTGTTTGAAGAACAAATCATTTGATACGTTGCTCAAAGGGCTAATTTACGTAATTTCATGACGCGCCAGATCAGATTTAGATCACGCTTAGGTTTGTTTTAGTTACAGACAGCCCACTGTGTAGTCTGCATGGGGGCAGACGAGACAGCAGCCCTTAAGAACGCCCAACCCCATCGAACGAACTTCGACGCGAGCGTGATTGAAAAATTTTTTGTTTTAACCAACGCAAAGCTCGAAAACAAATGAGTGAGTGAGAACGCGTTAATATCACAGGAAAATTACCGCGCGGAAATTTCACAAAACTAGTTCCAGGACATACGTGTTTTTGAAAAAGCCTTACAAGATTTGGGTAAAAATGTTTGTAATTTAGAATCTCCATTACATGTGCAAGATTTCTATGAAGCTGTTTTTTTTTACTATTTTAAAGTATGAGTGCATTATGAACGGCCAAAGTTCAGATAAAATTGTTTCAAAAAACTGATTTTCGGACGTGTTTACTGAATTTGTTTCTCAACAAAAGTTTATTTTTGGCTTCATACAAACCTAGATTTAAGCTACAACATACCTGTGTGTTAAAATTATTTGGAAAATAATAAAATTATAACGCCGTAATCGCGTACGAGCGTTTGTATGGGAAATATGACGGGTTGGGCGCTCTTAAGAACGTGTATTCGATTAGTGACGAAAACTTCATGTTTTCGCGTTTTGCTCAGACCTATATCGTAATGATGTTAGCGGATTATTTAAAGACCATTACAGTTTTAGAAAGATTAAGTCTTGCTTTAGGGAACTACAGAGTTTAAGTATTATTTTTAAATCATGGTTTTTTAAAGCGAAGGCAATCCTTTCATAGCGTTTTATGAAAATAGACAGAGTCAACAAAGGTAACAAATACAACCATTACAGTATGCCAAAATATTATGTTTTATGCGTTTTCCCAGCAAGATTTATAGTCTCAAAGTACATGACAGAGCCAAAATTACGAAAATATTACTATTTGATATTTAAAAAACAGTAATAAACAAGTACAAAATCGGTTCAATTCAACAATTTTCTTTCACCAGTATTTGAACAGAAACACAACTTTTTTTCACTTACTTGTACGAACTAATTTATTTTAGACAATTATTTTAAAAAGCACTGTAAAACATCGCGCGCTGTCGTTTGCCGATAAATTTCAATGATTCGTGCTTATTTCGTGAGTATTCTTTTTTCTGATGCACACAAACAAACCATTGTATTATACTAGTGTGTCAATGCTGCTACGCCGTTCTAGCAATCGTTTAGAGTTTGACTTGCGCTAAATGGAATACGCGCCCTTAAGCTTTAGAACTTTGGGTCTTGTATTTGGTCCAATGACCGTCAGGCATGCGGCAGATGTGTCCAGCACAATTCCACTTCAGCGTGACACTTAACCTTTCGAATGTCTTATGTTACACAGTCCGACTGTATAAGCAGCGGAGGTTTGACCTTCAACACTTTCGCCCGACAGTCGTTGAGTTAAACTAGATTACCAAGATGTTAATGGAAGAAACGATACCGTTACAGTTTCAAATGAATTTAATGAAGTCTTTTAATTAATTTTAAGGAGGACAGTTCCATGTTCTTAGCAAAGCGCCGACCCCTAGTTAATCCTAAAGATAATTACTAAACTTTATAGTTTCCTTAGCGTCGTGAATGATGTAATTACTCGGCCATTAGCATTTTAAGTGGGCTAATAAAAGTTTGTGATAAAAGTTTCGCTACTTTTGAACTGATTTGCATTTTAGACGAAGATTTCAGTTTGATTGACTAGTTTTTTTCGATATTTTTCGGGCTCTGGGTTTTATCACCCATTTTTATAGATTAAACTACTAGTCTACTAGCTTTTTGCTCGCAACTTCGCAGATGCAGATCACGTCGGGGATTAAAAAGTAATTTATATCTTTTCTTGGGGTTTCAGCTTAGGGCGGGTTGCTTCAACTAACCATTACTGACCGATAATAGTCAAAAATGGCGCCAACTGTCGTCAAATCAAATAAATGGGTTGTTTCACAAAATCATACGTCAAAAAGTTACTATTACCATAACCGACCAGTCATCTTAATTTTGAGTTGTAAAACAGCTACTTCAAACATCAAAATATTATGGAATCTCTTTTTGAATAACTTTAACTGACCGATTTTTATGTCATGAAACAACCCGTTACATTTAACATACGTTTAACATCGCACGTCATAGTAACTTTTTAACCGTCCGTATGTAACGTTAACCGACTGTTTGAAACAACCCGCCCTTGGTCTATACAAAGTTCCATTAAAATCGGGTCAATTGAGCCGTGAAAGTATACCAAACAAACAAATGACGAACTCACTTTCGCATTCACAATATTAGTAAATATTCAAAAACCAGTTAATTATTAAAAACATTCAACATCTAGTTACGATCTCATCTCAGCGACGGTCAATATCAAAATCTAGTCGAAAATGTAAGTAAATTGAGGCATTTTTGGCAGAATTTGACTGAGAGTAAAATGCGAAAATTCATAATAGTTTGTAGAATATTGCCCCCCTGAGTATTTTTGTATGCAAACAAAACCACAGTCAACAGCTAGATTCATATAAAAATTCAACCTTAGCCGGATCCTAATTTGGTGCTTTCCAACCGACCTAGAATATTCGTTTCCATTTTGAAAAGGTTTCTTTTCAAGCTGAAACTGAACCTAAAGAGTGACATTAAGCCGGCGCCGTGTACCGGACCTAAAAGCCTTTTGTAATAGGGTATTACACCCATTTTTAAAAAGTGTCTCGATGAAATTCTGTAGTGCTAATATGCCACCAAAAAAAACTCAAAATTTTTATTCAATTAATAAGTGCCATAAAAATGCATCTAAATTTTAAAATTTCAAATTTCGCGCGTAGTTTGACGAAAACGCCTCTTACTGGACGTCATTTACGCTAAGCAATATATGCTTAGCGTAAATGACGTCAGTTCGTTTTGTATCAAATGCGCTCATATTAAATTTGATAATTGTATATAATTTAAAAATAATTAAAAGCATATTTTGTAATAGGTGTAATAATGAAAAAATACATTAGTTACGAAAATAATAAAAGTACAAAGCCTATATTACGCCAATCGGTTGACTGATAGTTGAAAATTTTTTGTTTACACAGCCGTACGGCGTAATAACATGGCTGCTACTATTTCATGGTGTTTTATAACAGATTAAAAATACTGAAAACTTTGAATTGAATTTAAAAATTGGTTTTGTTATTTTATGAACTAAAACTTAAATTTTCCGACTGCTATACGTCTAAACTGTCTCAATAACATATTTATAGATTTTTTCTCGTATAGAGTAAAATACCCTATTGACGTACTGGGTATTACTAAGAAGCTACCTTTAAAGATCGCAAGCAAGAGTATTAGTACCTACTTGTTCTGACGGTCACAGGTCATGGCAACTTGGATAAATTATTTTATTTCAAGCTTGTTGTCTCACGTTTGTGTCAATGTTCTACATCTGACTATGAATACGAACAATCTGCACATATATTATGTATGTAACGCTCTCACGATACAGAAGAAAAGAGATAGGTACTTCTGCATCAATGCAAAGGTAAATACAGATCTTTTCTCCGATTTGCACTGATTTTAATAGAGTAGAATTTATATATTACAGCTAAAGACAAATAAATCAACCCAGACTACCGTCAGTTACGTAAACCCTTGTGTAAACCTCTTACACTTGGGTGCACAAGAATTAGCCAGTTTTTTAATACATTATTTTGCATAAACGTTGGCATTGTATCTTGCAATATGCATCATAAGTAGTTTGCTGCATAATCAATGGCAGAAATGTTATGTGAAGTTTGGTCTGGATTGAATTAAAATTAGGCTGGTACAAATATTGGCTCTTTGCTCTGGACACAGATCTCAAAGATTCAGGTACACCCATAGTTTGGAGATGTTTTATGCATAACATAAGATAACATAATAATTAGTTATAATATAACATTGTATTGGTATGTATGTTATTTATTGAATATAAATGAGAATTAGCTGAAATTGGATACCTACTCGTACCTCTACCTCATCCCGTGGGTGTCGTAAGAGGCGACTAAGGGACTTATCAGAGAATGGGCAGCAGCGTTCTCTGTGCCTTTGTAACAACTATACTGCGATCGCCAATCCGCCTGCCAAGCGTGGCGATTATGGCAAAACCCCCCCTTGGGGAGGCCTCTGTCCAGCAGTGGACGTCTTTAGGTTGAAATGATGATGATGATGATGATGATGGATACCTACTTGAAACTCTAATCAAATTGACAAAGGTATTTTTTTTGAGCTGTTAAAACGTGATTCCCCCGTAAATTGTTTATAGTAATAAAATGTTAGTCACTTTTTTGTCAACAATAACAACACACAACACAACAACAACAACACAACAACTACAACTATGTTTTCATTTCAATTCTAACATCATCATTCAATTCTAAAAATCAAATTTTACAGTTAATTGAATGTTAATAGAGTTTGTTTAAAGAATAAAGTTTAGTATTTTCAGAGAACTCGTGTCTTGTAATTATTGGTTAATGGTGTCAATGGACTACCCAAGGAGGTATGTCCCACGATAGTCGCAGGTCATAAAATAGAAATAGCGCTATAATATTTTGTAGGCAAACAAAAATTATATTTTGTAATGATTTCAAGTTAATTTGGCCCAATCTATTGTCATTAATTACCCGTGATCATATTGTGTGACCTGTTATTGTTTAAAAATATGCTATTTTATATTTTCCTATTTTAGATCATCGTACTATTTATATGTTTTCATACAAAAAATATTATAATTACTTACTTATTTACTGTGAGATTTTATAATAAAACAATTGCTTTTTATTAAAACTAACAATGTTTTCGGCAGTTAGTAGGTAACTACTGAAGTACATTTTTATGGGGCTAACTTAAATAACAATGAATGACGTTACTAAGTTGGTGCTTATAAATTATGACAAAAAATCATGTTTAAATGAAATAAGCAAAACAATATTATTTTTTAAATTACATACCTACATGAAACACTTACTTCATTGCAAATATGTACATACATAATAATTTTTCAAAGCACATACATGTGAGCACTATGTTATTTAAAGCTACCATTTACGAGGTGTGTCTTTAATTGACTTGAATGTTCCCTGGCGGTTGGGAGTATGTCATGCTCACTGGAATGTCTCGCTGACGGTGGCGCGCGTGTTGGATCATTCGGTTCCCTTCAAAATGGTTGAGTCAAATGATGCCGATCCGTGCGTCATGTTCGTGAACGGGCGCCGTTAGTTGGGACTGGTCATCTCTTAGCTGCCTCGGTTATTCTAATTTTATTTTTAATTGTTTATTATGATTATATTTTTATCTAAACCTCTTTTAACGTACACGACTTGTTACATTGTTCTCACATTGTACCCTAGATTCAATGTGAATGATGTAACCGAAATTTGTAACATATTATTGATTTTAAAAGAGTGTTGTTCATGGAGTTTCCTGCTCGTTCTTCTCCATAGAAACCTACTGTTTGGAACGAGCAACTAGCTTCAACTTTCTGACTGACTGACTCTGACAATTCAAAAGTACCTGTAAATGGTTTATTTGAAATAAATGATTTTGAGTTTGACTTTGACTTTGAATACCTACACAATTTTCACCTTCACTCACACCCACGAGCCACGAACTGATACCTGTGTATTTTATAAGTATTTTATTAAGTTATTTTTGTTGTTTCCTTCGCATTTTCGCTGCATTCGTAGTTAGAGCCACTGATAAACCAAATTACAGGAATTTAAGCGTCAGAGGCAATCCAAATCTGCTACCAGTACAGCCTTAGTTAATAACTTAGCATGTAGTATTTTTCTTTAGGTATAGGTATTTAGCTGATTAAATTCATTCCATTAGAATTATATTAGAACTGCACTTGCGCGACGACACTATCGTGCCCATAGCTCTCAATTATATCATAAAATAAACAAAAAGCTTTCAATTTATAAACTAACCCTGCATAAACTCAAGCAGAGTCTTAAGCCATGGCTACTGTCGCTGAACTACGACGAAACAGAGAATATTATTGTATCTCTCTCGTAACATTAATGCTAACGTATGACAGGTACTCACACACACTTTCACACTCACACTCACACATACACCTACACACACACACTCACCCACACATACACACACACAGTCGCAATACTCAATACAGGCTTCTTCTAACCGCTTTCATTATTATTCTTTTTGTTATTATAGTTGTTACTTTTCTTTTATTTTTTTTAATCTTATTGCATAAGATTCTGTAGTTTCTCCTAGTGGGAGAGGGCACTGACTCTTGTAACACAGGTTTATCACCTAGCACAGGAGTCAGGGACTTCACACAATATTGTACCTCTTTCTTGTGTAATAAAGATTATTATTATTATTATTAAATAATAATAAAAAAACTTGATAAAGGAAGATTAAGATAACCTTGCGAGAAGATTACTTTTACGTAGGTACTTGTTTTTAGTTATAAGAAACTGTTGTCTGTAAATGTCCTAGTGTGACATGATATTTGCTCCAAAATAAAAAAAAAAACATAATAGGTATAGGAGCTTGTAAGGAAAAAAAAGTTCCGATTACAATCAAATTCTAAACTTTTTTGTTTATTTGTTGTAACGTTTAGTAAGTTTTACATAAACTAGAAGAAACTCAATAATTAAAAACTTATTTATCTTTAAGAACTCGCTTAAGTTGTAAACCGTCCTTTTAAACAAAAAATAGTCGAGTAGTTTTACTGCACTGCAGTGTACACAGTAAGCGGTACAGTGTTGACACCGAGTTAATCCTGGGGATACCGCGCAATATATTTCTTTAGACCAACTTTAATATTTGGCTCTCTTTCAGATAAACCCAACATAACGCAAACCCTGAATTTAATATCTGTGTGTTTGCTCAAAGACTTTCGTTCCAAATCGCTATTTTATTGGGAGCATTGAAGCTGTGTCAATATGAGCCTTGAATAACATTTTGAATCGTAATTACTTGTGTTAAAGGTATGTATGTCAGTCGGTTCAATAACAGCTCACATTTTTAGGACCCACATTAAGTATAAATTGTAATCCGTGGTGTTTGGGGTTCGTGCCCACTCTACCCGCTTAGACTCGACCCGAAGAATAACACCAGGTATTTTACTATCAATTCAGTGCCATTTGTACAGTCAGGCAAAGTAATATTTTAATTCTAAATAAAACTTACTATACAAAGAATATTTAATATTTTGTCATGATACATAATTTAATTTCCTAGGCAAGCGTGCTCTACCTTAGGCTGCATCATCACTGAAGATCAGGTAAGATGCGGCCAAACGCAAGTATTGAGAAAAACAAAAATATATATCTGTGATTTTTACTACAAAGTACAAACTGTATATTATATTTAAAAAGGGACAAAACAACAAACAGAACAAAGCCACCGACTTCCAAAACGAAAGTCATGTTTGTTCTGTGCTTAAGTACTTATATGTTTAATTATTTATTATTTTTTCAAAAAATATTTAAATTTTATACACTCTTTATTGCAAACGTTAAATCAACACTTTTCTGTCTGACTGTACATCGACGTTTTTACGCCTACCAAAACAGAAATATTCAGGTATTGTTATTCGGGTCAAGTTTAAGCGGGTGGAGTGGGCACGGACCCAGTGTTTGGCAGCTGGGCCCCCCAGTTGTAAAAGTCCCTTTGTGCCAATTTCTGTGCCTAGCTCTGTTCTGTTTTCTGCTTGATATGGAGGAAAGTGGATAATATGTATTAAGTACTGTGGCAATTATGATGCAATGGCCATTAGACAATATCTCTATGGTTAAACATTCTGGATGTTTCGAGAAGTAATTCAAATTGTAGAAGATAGTCTTTATATTATGACAAGCCTGTCAGACCAGCCGCCGTCAGGCACGGTCAAGCATCTTCATCATCATCATTTCAACCGAAAGACGTCCACTGCTGGACATAGGCCTCCCCAAGGGGGGGGTTTTGCCATAATCGCCACGCTTGGCAGGCGGATTGGCGATCGCAGTATGGTTGTTACAAAGGCACAGAGAACGCTGCTGCCCATTCTCTGGTAAGTCCCTTAGTCGCCTCTTACGACACCCACGGGAAGATATGGGATGGTGCTATTCTTTACGTCCGGTACGGTCAAGCATCTTACCTCTTGCTTATTATCTAATATAGTCTTCTGAAAGTTATTAATACGTTTTATTTAACGTAGCTTAGATTCCCAGTAGAAACGTAGTACGTTACAGTACCTACATACTCCAAGACAATTGAAACAATTCTCCGGGACTCGTCGGGCTTCATTGCTTCGGCGCTGTTCTGGTGTTCACTACTGTTGATTCGAATGGTGACCATCCGTTTCATACTAACAAACCATGTCTCAAAAAGCACATTAAGTCATTGGTTCCAGCTGTCATCGTAGATCTTTGACAGTCGTTATAGGTAGTCAGAAGCCAGAAAGTTCGACAACCACTTTATCAAGAGGTATCGTGTTATCCAGTAACTGGGTTGTAGAGGTCAAATAGGCAGTCGCTCCATGTAAAACACTGGTATTCAGCTGCATTCGGTTAGACTGGAAGCCGACCCCAACATGGTTGGGAAAAGGCTAGGTAGATGATGATTCAGTTGTTTAGACACAAAACCGTAACTTATAAAAGAACAGAATCATTTCATATTAATGTTATTGTGGATTAACTTAGCCTTTATTTATAAAACATTTGAAAAAGTTGGAAGCTTCTACGCGAGAAATCTTCAATACCCACGTAAAATAGCCAATAACAATCGCAGCAACCAAGCAATCCTACTAAAATTAAGGGTCAGGCTAATGTTGCCACCGTTCCATAATACATTAGAGGCAAAAACCACACACGAAATACGAGACAATGTTTGGTTGTCCCCTTAAAATTCAGAACACAGCGTATGGAAATCGATACACATTTGGGGAACATAGCCTGGGCTCTACGTGAGGGTGTTTCACAAATACGCGACACGGCTGACCTTTATAGTATAGAATGAATTTACATTTAGGGGTATAATGGGGTGTAACAATTTGTATAGAAAATTATCGTCTATTTGTATTTTTTCTGGGTTGAAAATTAATAAGAACGTTTTCAAATTTCGCGGCATGATTCGATATTCAAATCTTCAGTTTATTTCGGTTAACCTATCACTGCAGCTGGCTGATTAGAGACTTGAAGCTTTCAGAGATAAAATTGGAAAGACATTCATTACAAAAGGACACAAATAAACATAAATTACAATAGCCTATACTGTCCTACGAGCATCATCACGTTTGCTCAAGGCGGTTTAGCGATTTCAGACTTATATTCATTAAAAGTCCATGTTTCCTCACTGGGTTTTGTCCTTCACCGATACCAGTAACGTGCAAGATTAAATTAAAAAGCACGTAATATGTGAATTGAATATATCATAAATTAAGTTGAGTTTTCGTTCGTTCGGGCCAATCTCTACTACTGCCCCCTTATTCACAACCATTCGATACGTTTCCGTGTCGGTAAGGAACCGTATTCGACAATGTCATTTCCGACTTCAGTCTTCATATGTTCGTTGAACTGTCAAAATTATTCGGTTTCGGATTTGTGAATTGCGTTTGAAGGACATCTTCGATATCTTTTGACTTTCGATTCGGTACGGAATCGAATCGAATGATTGTGAATAAGGGGCCTGGACTACTGGGGTGTGATTGTGTAAGACCTCATTCTAAACTTCAAATCTGAATCCGCTGTGAGTTTCTTGATTGGCATTCTAAAAACTCGGTTGATAATTCGAATTTACACTAGCGCCACCCTTGCGAGCGTGTCAGCGAGTTGAACTAAATTTACAGGGAGATTTTGACAGATAAAGTGTGAGATGACGTAAAAAGTGGCATTCTGTAAGGTAATTTCCCCGTCACTTCGACGCTCACCAAGCACTCGAACCCGATTATAAGTATCAAATATATCAAGGTCATTTTAAACCCTATGCGATGTGAGATGCGAGTTGTTGTTTGAATTTTACAGAATCGACCTACTGGATCGAGTATATAATTTTTTCGCTAATAAGAAGCTATTACTTTACCGCTGACTGTTATAGGCTATATTTTATTATTAAAAAAATGGAATCCTTCAAAAAAGTCTCATAGACGAAGTCGAAGTCTCATAGTCGCGGTAAAAGCTGGTAAGATGATAAATACTATATGGTACTAAAACATTTGTCAATAAGCATCTGAGGAAGAACCACGTAAAGGCCATAATTTAAAGTAACACAGTGCTAAGTCGTCCTGACACGAACACATATCGGTCCCGACGTCCAGCCGAGAAACAGCGGGGCTTCATACATCTCTATTGGAACACTATCAGACTTAATGTTGGAATATTTCAATTGTCAGGAACTAGAGTGTCTTGAATGGTCAATTGCGTGGAATTATTTTAAAGGATATACTGTAAACGTATATGCGTAGAATGCGCTTTAATAAATCAACAATAAACGACGACACGATTGGCTCAGTGACTCAGCGATTGACAGCTGTGCAGCGTATTGCGAATTCGAATGCCACCAAGAAAACTACTTCTTGGCTTTATTTAAACTGTAACCAAAAACTTTCTCTACACTGTTCGCTAAGCACACAAATATTTATCCTGAATTGATTTCTGACATGTTGACTTCACTAAAGTTCTGTTAGGATACAATTTAGCATTAAAATGCTGTGTCAAAGCACAGATAAATGATTGTTGGCGATAACATAAACACTTCCACCGTGCGCCACACAATTTAGAAATATGCAAATCTGCAGCAAATCCCTTAGGGCAAAGATTAGGATCAATAAAAGACCAGAACATTGTTAGAAGTTTTGTACCTACCTGTGTTACCTTTAAACAGATAATTTTCGTAAATAAACTTAAAGTCATTTTTGTTTCAAGTTTGAATTTATTTTTATTATTGTTTTTTACGATCAAAGATAATAGTATGAAATTAGCACAAACAATTCTTAAAATCAAAATAATAATATTATTTACAATTCCAAGAAAAAGGCAGGGAGCTTAAAGTTTCCACCCCAAACGGCTCAAATATTTAGCTTCCAAGAAGGCTATTATATTTGCGCGTTTGAGGTTTTCGGCACCTGCAGCAGCCGCCCCAGCACAACACGTTGTGCTAGGAAGTTTGAATTGATCTATTGTTTACCTGTGATTTGATGTGATGGTGTAAATATTTGCCTGTAAGAGTTACTGTTTCATGGAAGAGCTTTTTAAAGTTGATTTACCCCATCCCCTTTGAACGAAAGCTTGAATTCTCCCAATCTTTACTTGTGGTGTACACAGACTTGGTCTTTGTTATTATTATTATTGTATTATTAGTATTATGAAGTCCAAACTCAAGGAACTCGTATATCAACGGGCGATGGAGCGCACCAGTCTTGAGGTTACGTATACAGACTGCACTAAAAACATCACTATGTAGCTCAAAAACTGCAAGACAGGAGGGTTGAGACACAACATCAAGAGAAGTGGAATGAATGGCGTTTGCCTAGTTAAGGCTGTACAGGGTATAAAAAATAGTTAAAATAGCAAAAAGAGGCGACAGCTTCCCAGGCACTCTCGCTCTGGATGGGAAGAACGATGTTCGGGAACGAGAGGTCACCGACTGCTGCGGAGAGTTCACGGCGCTGCTCTGCCCAAGCTGAGCACTCCGCCAGCGTATGCTGCACCGTGTCCTCCAGGCAACCTCTGCAGTGGTGACAACCATTTTTTACTTATTGTCACTTATTTTAGACCCCGTTGAAAATCAAGACCATCATTGCATTAAATATATGTACGAGCAAAATCATCAAAGAGCTCCTACTCGAGTAGGCATTTCATGATCGCAGTTAGAACGCGTCTTACCCGATCTGATCTATGCCCCCCACTGAGGTTTTAATTAATATTTCTACACAGTATCCGTACTGCGCGAATTAATTCCTAGTACGGGACCCACAGTGAAATATGCTAAACATACTATGATTATGTGTGGCTGATTTAGAACCAGAGGGATTTCACTTTAGAAATTCTCACTTTCATGACTAACGCGTTTATCAAAGGAAGTCTAGACTATTTGTTAGCATTGCAAAACGGGAGTAAGACAAAGCAGAAAACTGACGTAGTCAAAAATAAAATTATTAATTTATGTTGGTAGTATTAACATATTTAAAGCAAAACTCAAGGAGCATGTATATGCATCATCATCGGTGGTTTTGTTCTGTTTGTTGTCTTTAATTGCCACCGACTTCCAAATCTAAAGTCATGTGTGTATTGTAAATAAATAAATAAATAAATAAATATCTTGGGACAACTCACACACGGTCATCTGGTCCCAAGCTAAGCAGAGCTTGTGTTATGGTAACCAGACAACTGATATACATACTTATATAATTTATAAATACATACATATTTAGATAAACAACACCCAGACACAGAACAAACAATCATGCTCATCACACAAAGTTTGTCCTGGGTGGGAATCGAACCCACGACCTCCGGCTTAGCAGTCAGGGTCAGTGACCACTAGACCAACAGGCCCGTCTAAAGTAAAGTTATTAAAGTTAAGTATTGTGCTAAAGTTATTTATATTTTTTTTTTATTTTGAAGGCGGTTGTCTTTTTAGTAAAAAAGCTTTTCTCGCTCAAGAAAGTAGGAACTATGGATGTATATCCCGAGTCCATAAGAGGTACATAATTCTAATAATCAGTTGGTAATAATAGGTTGGTCGCTAACCATCCACACCGCCAGCGAGAACTATCTCTCCATTAGTTTTCTAAAGAAAAAAATTGCTTTTTATTTATCACTTTTTAGTACCTTCTTATCATCTAAATCCATTAAGAACCGGCAACACAGTTAAAACAGAGGTACTCCAAAGATTGAAGAAACTATTAAAACGTCGTCTATGTAGATTTTTTTGAGATTGAATTGATTTTTCTAAAAGTGCTGAATCAATTTCGATAAAATTTATATGGGACCAACCCTGAGATTTTTCAAAATTGATTCTTATTTGCTGGAGAAATCGCGTTACAAATATACAAAAGAAAAAAGAAAACAACATGCAGTCGAAGAGAAATTCCTTCTTTTTTAAGTCGGTTGAAAATTGACAATTGCTCGTCATGTCATTGTTAAAGATAGGCCAGGGTTCCAATGTACGAAAATATTGACAAAGGAATTTTTATAATAATGTTTTACATATTAGGATGATAAAGCGGGCAATATCTTACTTCCCAGTAAATTGCAATATAACATAATTTTACCGTTGCAACACTATCGATAAATCAGTTATACTTTTAATTTATGGTTGTGTACTTAGCTGTTTTTAAATAAATTGTAACAGAGCAAGACACGATAATGGTTTCATTAAATACAGTTTTATGTTCAATTATCAATTCTTTTTTTCAATCCACAGTCATTCTTTTGAACCTCGAAAAGAAAATAATAGCCTTAAGGGTCAATTCACTCCGGGATGGTAGTGGTCGGCAGCAGCGGCCCGGTGATCAGTCGTTTTGTCAGCAAAACTCCCTTCCGCTGCACTACTGACAACTGCAATCCTGGTGTGAATTGACCCTTAACCTTTTTTGTTGGAACTTAAACTGGTTTTCATTTATTAGATCTTGTGTTTTTTATTAATTAGACATAATTAATTATAATGTATTAGCACTTAATAAAGACTAGTAATTCATAATTATTCGATTTAAAGCATTTCCACGCTACTTCTATCTTCTCTCCAAGCAGAGTAATCAATTCTATCTATTTGATCACACGAGATCATTTGGTTACTGAAACAAAAATTTAAATTGATTATTATACAAATAATGACAAACTAATGTGTGAACATAATATTGTTGATTTCAATATTGACACTAAAAGGAAAAAAGAGTTTATTTTAATACCTACTCTAAATTGGAATTTTGATTTATCTAACTTTGACGAGTCACCTACGAGGAGGTTCTGTAAAAACTCCGGCTGGTTTTGCTATATGGAACCTGATTAGATTAGTTTATCGTAGTTGATAGTCCAACTCGCGTAACTAAAATTGACAAATAGGTACTACAAATTTCGACCATTATAAAATCAACGAAAGTGTACATTGTATTTAAAAATATTAGCTACGCGGTATTGTACTATCAACGACGTTATGTTTTGAGATAAATTGTTTGAATAAAAAAGAAACACTGTCAAGGAAGAAACTTTCCCCGTTCATCATCATCATCATTTCAGCCTAAAGACGTCCACTGCTGGACATAGGCCTCCCAAGGGGGGGTTTTGCCATAATCGCCACGCTTGGCAGGCGGATTGGCGATCGCAATATGGTTGTTAAAAATGCACAGAGAACGCTGCTGCCCATTCTCTGGTAAGCCCCTTAGTCGCCTGTCAAGGCCCCGTTCATAGTTCTATATAAGAACAATAAATATTATGTCAAAAGCAGCGTGGAGCAGAATGGGACGCTCTCCAGCCCGATGGACCGATGATCTGAAGAAGATAGCCGATGGTGGCTGGATGTCAAAGGAGGCTTATGCCCACTAGTGAAACTCTAGTAAGCTGAAGTAATGATGAGGATGATGGCAGGGGGTGAGGAGTTCTATACTCAAGACTGCCAATAATCATTATGATGATAATAAAGAAAAAACACTTACTCGTATCCTGCTTTCAAGAACGCGCGAGGTTGAATCCTTTCGACCGTATCCCCGACGTCACAAAGAAGTCTGGCGATAGAATATTTACGAATTTCAGCTAGTTGCTCTGTAAAAATATAATGAAAAATATACTTAGCATAAAGCAAACTTGCTCATAAGGTGAAGACGTAGATGATAATTATTTTTTAACTATTGACTCGTGTATGTTCAGTTAGTGTTCTGCATAAACTATGTGATATAGAAGAGGGATCAGGTAATGCTGAAAAGTACTATTCCTTATTTCCTTACCACAGGTGAAAGCGTTAGGTCGGTCCGTTCTCTCAAACCAATGCCTATCAGACACCATGTTACGTTTGAGCTGCTCCACGACTAAGCAGTAGAACGTTGAAGGTACAAATCCTCCTGGTATCGGTTTTTCTACCCAGATTCCAGCTAAAAGATCAATGTCTTCTACTTTCTCATACACATCTTTCAGGACTTCTATTCTCTGAAACAAGAAAATAATGTGTTTAATTTAAATCTTAATAACGATAACAGACCAAATCTTTATTAAAATTTGTTTTGTGCATCTAAAAGTTTTAATTTTTATTCTCGTAAAGTTATAAAGAATATGAAACAAAATTAATACCAATGTGAAACTGTAATGAAATTAAAGAATTTTATTTTAACACAAAATATTGCTTTAAAATAACTTTATTTCTGACAAAGTACCTACCGGTAGAGATCTCAATTTAAAGCTTTTAGTTGCCCTCGACGCACAAAAAGATTAAATTATGCAAATAACTGTTGATATTAAAGGTAGTTGATTATTAATCAATAGCAATTACTAAAATAAAATCGATTACTCTTATTCAAACATTTTTTTCTGCACAATGTAATTAATAGACTCTAGTGGTGGGTTTGACTGTGGTGGTACAGGCGGCACTTCATCGCAACAGTGGATGGTTGAGCCCCGAATGAGCTGTAAGAATACCAACGAAGATGCCATTAGTATGAAAAGTCCGTAGATACAAGTGAATGGCGTTATTGTTTTAAGGTAACAATAAGTTTAGGTAGTAGTGTTTGATACTGGATATGATTAGGTATTCAATCACTCGTGGATGCTATTATTAATCTTGCCTCCTGCTCGATAAAACCAACTCATGTTTTAATAACCCCTGTTATGCAACAGTTTCATAAAACAATCTAATAATTACTAATTACCTCAGGATCAATGACGCCATGCAAATCGTCGAATCTATGAACAGGCTTGCCGGAACAGAACTCCCTGTATTTCACGTAAGGTGGGAACCCAAAGTACCGGTTTTTGGCCAAATCATTCGTCAGCAAGTCTGACGCATACTGATGAGGACCGAGAGCTACTTCGGTGATCTGAAATACCACATTAAGGGTTTTTAATTTTAAAGTAACAATTAAGGTCCAGTGGACATAAATGACGTAAAATGTATGATGCAGTTTATTTAAGCTTGAGTGAAACGACCTTTATTGTCGTCTTTAGCGTAATAGTTACCAGTTAGTATACCGCTTTAACTACAACAATCTTTCCCTTGGCAGGTCATTTATATATATATGTATCCTCTCACCGCCCAGCAAAGACCGCTGTTCCACCATTTTATTTCACTACAAGACTAATTTACTTCACTTCATTACAATTTATTGTAATTATTAAATTAATATACAAACTTGCAATAGTAGTATTATTAAAAATTATATTATTAATTGAAATTTACTTATTTATAATAAACTGATAATAAATCATCGACATCGGTAGTAGTAGTGCGAGCTTACCCTTTGGCATGAGCATTAAAATGTCTTATATCAATGCCCATGCCAAAGGGCATAGGCCTCCCCTCACCTAGAACTTGCCATAATTTCCTATTTGTGGTTTTTCTTCTCCATATTATTCCAGCATTTTTCTGATATCATCATCCTATATCTTTCTTTGTAGCCCTTTTTGTCTTTTTTAAATATTACTCATTTGCAAATTATTTTCTTTCAATCTAAGACTTGTACTCACATCAGGATCAGCGATATAGTCTTCATTAGCGCTTCCTTGTCTAAAACTACCTTGAGTCACATAATCTATGTTGTCATCTACACCAAAGTATCCAGTTCTCCACGTAAGGTTTACTACGGGAACCTGTTTTAGGTAGAATCCGTCTTTGTCATACAATCTAAAAAATAAATGTATTTAAATTAAAATAATTAGTGTTTAAATAATAATCTATTTAGTGGCTTTTCAAATCTCCAATTAGATACTTAGCTATTTAAAAAAGCAAAAAAAGTATCAAAGAAATTCAATTACCCACATTTAAAAAACAATTGGATTAGTTTTAAGTAGGTAGATTATCTCTAATATTGACTATAATATTGTTCTTATAATCACCTAATATAAATATTTTAAGTGTACATTAATACTGCCTACTCACTACCTAAGAAGCTATTTAATCAAATTATTTTTAATGCATGTTAATTTTTTTTATAAATACCGTTGTATCAGTGAAAATACTTACTTCAAACGACCATCTTGAATAGTATGTACCCACCTCAAAGCAAAGGGATATTCCAAGAGAACTTGGGGATATATTTTTGGATTATAAACATCTTTAAATCCTGCTGTTGAAGTGATTACACCATCTTTCACCATATTTTCAAATCCTGCGTTAAATTGATAAAAAAATCATTTTTCAAAACAATCACCACTAGTTAAGAGATAAAAAGAATTCAGATAGTCAAACTAAAATATTATATCAATCAAATTTTATAATTTACACAGCATGACTAACTCTTACATTTTTAGTTCCCTAAAATAGGAGCAAAATATCCTTATAAAGTACTCACCCATGTATAAAGGCATCAATTCATAGTAGTAAAGTTGTAGTGATAAAGCTATATTGATATCTCTTGAGACATTAAACAGTTGGTCGTCATCCCAGCAGGGGTTCACAGCAGCAAGTTCCTTAGCAATGAAGTTGTGATTCCTCCAAAACCATACAACCATGAGGTTCAAACCTGCTAGAGTGTTGCCTCCGTCCTCAGCTGAAATGATACAGTTCAAGATTGATTTAGCCAAAATGTCCGCAATTCAATACTATGTTTTTAATGAATGGTTCAAAATTGATTTAGCGCTTTTTGAAAAAAACTGGCCGTGTCTAAAAAAACTGACGGGTTCAGTTTTACGATTTGGGTACGGAACCCAAAAAATCAATAAAATATATATAAAGATGACGTTTTGGTTTATTCCTTTCCTTCCCTTCAGCAAAAGTTTGGACAAAGACTTCCAATCTCTTTTTAACTGTGTTGCCGTAGGTATTGTAATGGATTTGAATAATAATAATGAAGGTACTAAAAAGCGGAAAATAAAAACCGTTTTTACAATAGGGTATTTTACAAAAAAAAACTAATTAGTCCTTCAGGCAGATTTCCAAAAAATATAAGACACGTGTTTTTTCTTTTTTAACATAAACAAAAAATTAAGACGATAAAGTGCGTCGAAAATTCATGTGACATCATATGTCAGTACACTTTTAATGGCGAAGTGACGTCACAAACCCCCACTCATGATCTTTGATGCGTTTTATCTTGTTCAGTTTTTATTGATTTGATAAAACGAAAAATACGTATTCATTATTTTTCGACGGACAAACTGACGGACTAATTACATTATTTTGGTAAAATACCCTATTAAGACCGCCTTCAAAAACAAAAAACTGTAAAATAACTTTAGCACAGAACACATTTTAGTTTTAGTTTTTAGTTTTTAGATTTTAGTTTTGGAAGTCGGCGGCAATACAAAACAACCAACAGAACCAAAACCGCCAACGTGCGGATCGATCGATCATTGTTGCAAGCTACGCTTGCCGCGGTAGGTTCATGGATGGGTGACCATCCATTTCATATCGACACCCTTCCGTGCCTCGGAAAGATCTTTGATATTCGTTATGGGTAGTCATAAGAAGAAAGTTTGACAACCAGCCCTACACAAGGGTATCGTGTTACCCAGTAACTGGGTTGGGTAAGACAGACAGGTCGTCGCTAGCTGCATCTGATTGATAAACTGACTGAGATTGAAAGACAACCCCAACATGGTTGGGAAAATGATGAGTAAAATTTATGTACGCATGACTGAAACACGTCAAGTCCTTGTAGCCATTACCAATTGCTTTTTCCTTTGTTGAAGAGGAGCTCGTGGCTAGGTTAAAGCCGTACAGATCGATTGGTCAAAGATTAAGCTACGCTAGCCGCGGTCGATGGGTCCCATCCCTTTCATACCGAATTCCCTCTGTGCCTCGGAAACCACGTAATGCTGTTGGTCCCGGCTGTCATTTGTAGACCTTTGGCAGTCGTTATGGCTGTATAGTCAGAAGTCAGAAAGTCTGACAACCAGTCTTACCAAGGGGTTTCATGTTACCCAGTAACTGGGTTGTGGAGGTCCAATAGGCAGTCGCTCCATGTAAAACTCTGGTATTCAGCTGCATCCGGTTAGACTGGAAGCCTACCCCAATATACTTGGGAAAAGGTTAGGCAGATGATGATTTTTCCCTTGTTGAAATTTATTTCTCAATATAGTTCTTCAGTCCCATTCTATCATGGTAGCGGGAGTAGAGGGAACTAAATTCCATACCATGACTGATAATCAACTGATTTTATAGCATCTCAAAAGTATTTGAGTACTCACGCATCGCATGGCACCTGGTCTCCTGTGGTCTTTGGTTCAAGGAACAGACGTGGGCAGTTGAGTTAGTACTGGGTGGCCATATCCTGCCTTTGTAGTCTAATTCAGTTTTCACCATACCACCTTCGAATGTTCTCCCTCTCTGATTTAAATCTGACAGTTGATTTCCGTATATAACGGATAGGTCCAACAGCGGAGTTGATGATAGAATCTGAAATTTCGAAGATTTATATTTGGGAAACCTTTAAATGATAGAAAAAATAGAGAGATAAAATTATTTGAATTTTGGGCACACCGTGATTACTTTCACGAAAATCTAAGAAACTATGCAATTTCTTGACTCTTTCGAGGGTAATCTGGGTGTCTCCCAAGGTTCAGCTCTAGGACCAAAAGAATTTAGATATTTTTTAAACGAATATTCCGATAAAAATAATTATTTGTTTTTTTTTTATAAAATATATTTTTTTCAGTTTCCTTAGATGCCAGTTTATACACAACGGATTAACAAAGTCGAAGTTAACATTTATAGCTCCTTAGTTTTATCTACTAAAAGAATAAGTTTTACTTGAGCATTAATATTAATGTTTCAATAATTAAAACATATATTAGTACATACTAGTGTTCAAGTAACACTTATTTTTTAGTAAATAAAACAACATAATTATCTCAAACACTTGTCGAAATAAAACAAAATATTTAAAAGTAGGTAAAACGTTTTTTTTTAAATAAGTATATTCAGAAAACATTGTAAGTACTACTTTGTACATTGTAAGTTCACGTAACTGTTCACGTCATAGTTATAACAAAAAGTAAGTAATAAGCAAAAAGGAGTAATTAATCTCATTTTGCAGAAATTAGTTATTATTATTAACTATTAAGTAGGACCCACTTATTTATTTACGTCATGCGTCGTTTGAGACACTGAAATTGATATCTTTAAACTTAGTCAGTACAGAAGATTTGGAGCAAATAGGCTGTGACAGACGTACAGACACGGAGTGATCCAATATGGGTGCCGTTTTTCATTCGACCGTACGGAATTAAAAAACTGAAACTACTATAGCTAAACACTTATTTCATTTATCGCAATTGAAATTGATGTATACCTGAGGAATGGTTAGAAGAATTCTTCTTCTTTTCGAATCGATGGTTTTTCTTTATGCTAGACTACTTGGGCCCAGTAGGTAGCCACATTTATCGCAGCATCAGTGGCGTTTTTAATGTCCTCTAAGGTGCAGGGGTAGGGGCACTTTGGGCACTGTAATAAGTGGGCCATTGTCTGGTCAGGATCACCGCACTCACACTGGGTGTCGGTGGGATCTATTATGCCCCATTTTGCTAGATTGTGTTTGCAGCGGCCTACCTGGGTGCGCAGTCTATTGAGCGCTTTCCATACAGGCCACTGCAAATCACTTCCAAGAATTTAAAACAAAATAGTACTCACTCTTTCAGGTGCAGTATCGTTCTTGATACACCCAATAGTCTGAAACGTTATTGGCCTGGTCATGTTTACACAACGGACACCAGAGAAGCGATGAACAGGATCATCATCAGGTATCTTGTTGGGGACACACATGTAATCAGTCTTGCCTCTCTCGGCACAGCAGTATGGCTTCCAAATTATGTAGTTTACTGCAAAGGTAATTAACGAGTAATAGTTAAAAGTTCTATTAAATTTACCTGTTTTTTGTTAATAAAAAAACAATTTTGATTATTTAGAAATGACGCTGTTTCATACATTTATGTATGTTTATAGTTTAACGCATAATTTAACATCTGGGTGGTTCCCATAGTAAGAAATTAATGATCATAACGATGAGAACAATGACCTTATTTTTCAGGTTTTTGTATAAACATCAAATGCTTATTCATGCGTCGGTGCGTTTTTGATTATAAAAATAAAAAATCGAGATTGACGATTAACTAATTTCAATGTCTGTGACTTGTCGTACTGAATCAATCGGAATGTAGAGCCGTGAAGCAGATGGATGAAAAAAGATTTCATTTAGTGAAGATAGAATATTGAGATGTATGTGTGGAGTAACCAGAATAGATAAAGTCCGAAATGAGTATATTAGAGAAAGTTCGAAAGTTGCACCAGTAACAGAAAAGTTAAAACGAAATCGTTTGTCTTGGTATAGACACAAGCCCGTACCAAGACAAACGATAGACTCTTTTTGTCACATTCGTATTATTCCTCTATGTGAAGAAGAGGGATAATACGCATGTGACAAAAAGAGTTTAAAATTTAAATGTAGATGGATGGAGAGGAAGAGGAAGGCCGAAGAAGACATGGATGGATTGTATGAAGAATGATATGAAAGGGTAGCGAGTCAATGATATCATGACTGTTGACAGGACGGAATGAAAGAAGAAAATTTGTTGCGTCGACCCAAGTAACATGGGACGGTAAGAAGATGATGATTATGATGAAAGTATATTGGCGTATACCGTAAACAGTTACGCGGGCATCAGAAGTTGTATTCTATACATTTCTGGGTCTAAATTGTGTCATTAGTAACCACGGATGCAGCTTAACATCTTATTGATTTTGAAAGATATTGTTACACAAGATCAAGCACGTTTTGGATGCAGTATTTAGCTTGCGTTCGCTCTCGTTGGGGGCCGTTTTGGCCCCGGGAACACGGAACCATAACAAGAACAATTTGAGGGAAAAAAACCTTTTTAACATGACGGCAAATAAGTGCTTATGTTCATGTAGCTTCTTTATTCTAGAGGCAGATTAATATTTTTCTTAATAAATCGAAAAGAAGACGAAATGTAAGTAGGGCGTACATGTATCCTGCGAAGAGACAACATCAGCAGACATGAAGGTCAAGAAGTGGGTGGCCAGCGTTGTGAACACCTGACTAGGGACTCGACCGACTGACACGAGCCGAGTCCTCAGATACCTCGCGAGGGGCATCTCGTTACCAGAAGCTGTTTTTTTAGGTTCAGAGTCTGAAAAAAAAAAGAATTTATGCCTATTCGATAACTTCCTTAAAAGGAATAAATAGAGGCTAATTTGCAGTTTTGAGTTAAAACATTTTTTAAGTTTTACGATGACAGTCATATTAATACTATCCTACCTGTTATTTATTTATTTTACTTTAATTAGAATGAATAATCAAAGGCAGAGAACTTTGGCGGAAGGCTATGTGCGCCTGTTACTGATCTAGCTGAAACCAAAGTATGCAGCAGTTACCAATGGCAGCTTCAATCTATGACTATGACTGTTCGAGCGGCGCGTGTATTTTGATCAATGCCTAACTGTTCGAGCTGCTCGTGTGTGCCTGCCATAAGAGCCACTTTACAAGCAAGTGTGTTAAAAAAGATTGTGTTACTATTGTGTTATGTTATTGAACTTTTCGTTTTCATGACTTAATTCTTACTTACTTTGATCATACACAGGAGGCAGTACCCTCGCATAGGGGGTGTGAATGGCTCCCCTCTGAGGGTGTTGAAGGTTGTTGCAGGATCCATCGACTCTCCTGCCTTCAAGAGGATCACATGGTTCTATCTCGTTTACACACCAGCTACAAAGAATAAGAACTTCTAGTTTATTTGGATACTGATTACTGGTCGCAGTTACAGTATTTTGAACTCTATATACCTACAAATATTTTTTCATTTTATATATTAGGCTATTTTGCGCGTGGATTAGCAAACATTAGGGTTCGAAGATCGACAAATAGAAATCTCTCTCAATTACGCATATTTGAAAGCTATGAAATTTTGTTAAATTTTCCTGACAATTGTGGTGTAAAGTATCAAAATTGATTTTATCATTACACTCTTGGTTTCATTATGTCCTAAGACTTGAGCTACAATACAGCCTACGCTGGAATGATAAAACTCAGTTCACTTTTATCATAGTGAGTACCTATTAAAGCATTATGGTGTTGGAAAAGGTGTGATAGTAAAACTTTTTGATTTCATTTGAATTGCGTGTGCACAAATTCTGACGTTATGATACTATTTATGATTTCATTAAAGGAACGAGGAGCTCGTGGTTGAGTTAAGCTATACTTCCCCTACCCCTCCGTGCCTCGGATAGCACATAAAGCCGTTGGTCCCGGTTGTAATTCGTAGATCTTTGAAAGTCGTTGTATTCAGAAGCTAGAAAAATCTGACAACCAGTCCGACCAACGGGTATCATGTTACCCAGCAACTGGGTGTGCATATCAGATAGGTAGTCGCCCCATGTAAAATACTGGTATTCAGCTGTATCCAGTTAGACTGGAAGCCGACCACAACATAGTGTACCTACTAACTTCTTATAACACCCTTTTTTATAATGATTTTCCAATATGCAATGGATTTAAATACATAATAAATAGAAAGAACATAATTTTCATAATTATTGTCAAAGAAAGTAAATAGAAAACTATACACGGCTAATTACCTATCTACATCCTGCAACTAAATAGAAAACACGCAAATTATTGTAGATTAAATAAAATATGATTAACTCACAAAGTAGTATTAGCTTTATCATGCCTCTTCACCTCTTCCCTTGTAATCTGCGTCCCATAATATGAATCATAGAAAATGGCGCCCCTCACACTATACAACACTAAAACTAGGAAAATAAAAATCAACATTTTATATGTACGGTCTACAACGAATTCACTGAAGTTTATATAAAGTGATTAGAGGTTGTCAATGAAAAGTCGTCAATGACATGGACGTCAATGGTTTGCTACGTACGTAAACTCCGATCAAAGAATATGCAGCGACACAGACACGCCCAAATTTGCGTTAGGTTGCTGCCTACATTTAAAAAATATTTACAGTGTAAACTCTTTAAAACGACTCTGAAGGGACTGTGCATTTTATGTCGTTATAGAGAGGTGTTGTTAAATAGAGAGAAGAAAAATCTGAATTAAAAAAAAGAAAAAGTTTATTTCAGACTAGTGTTAGTAGTAACTAAGTAGTATCAACTAAGAATATGATAACGTATAGATAATACATGACTTCTGCTTATTAATCATGGTCAACAACAGTCTACACATGCAAGCAATCCCAATTTGTAAACAAAAGAATGAATTTAACTAAGCAAAAAACAACAACAATTTTACGATGCATGATGCCGACAGTCGAGTTTATTACGGGCTAGGATAATAAAGCGACAAAAGAACGTAAACAGCTGCGCAGTTTTTACTAATTTTGGCACCTTAAAAGGTACTTTTTATTAAATTGTTGTCTTTATTACAAGTGGGTGTAATGTTATATAAAGTGTATCATTATATGGAAGACAAGCTAAACCAACCAAAGCCAAGTGATTTCGACGCTTTAGGGAGTTTGTCGTTAAATCGAGTGACGTTACATGGAGTTTACACTGTATTTATATTATTTGGAAATTGGTGCCGGAAGCACGTATAGCCACTGATCTCGGCTATCATTCGTAGATCTTTGACAGTCGTTATGGGTAGTCAGAATCTAGAAAGTTTGACAACTTGTCATACCAAGAGGTATCGTGTTAGCCAGTAATTGAGTGGTGGAGGTCAGATAAGCAGTCCCTCCATATAAAACACTGGTATTCAGCTACCTCTGGTTAGACTGGAAGCCGACCCAACGTAGTTTGGAAATGGCTTGGCAGATGATGATTAGGAAATTGGTAATTTCACTATATCGCAGCAGTACGAGGAGAAGACGGCAAGACACCTTGAATAGTTTTCTAGAGAATTGACGAGGTTCAACAAAAGTGAAGGGATAAGGGGAGACTTTTGCCCAGGAGTGGGGATAGCACAAACTAAAAAGAGGTTAGATATTTATTAATTTTAAAGTGCAACTGGAAGCCCATGAAGCTATTTCTTTTATTGCCTGCCTATTCTATATTTTGTTAAAAATATGAACAAGCAAATCATAAAAGAGTTCCTAATCAAGTAGGCATTTGACAAGCGCGGTTACGATGTGTCTCGTCTGATCTGAAGGCCAATAAAATTCTACTAATTAAAAACGTTAAAAATCAACTCGCAATCTTATTTCCGCAACAATCATGGTCAAAATCTTGTCAAAAATGTAGGCATTTTTGGCTCATTGAGACTGAGATTACAATGTGATAGTTTCTAAAAGTTCATAAAACTGCCGGCTTGGGCTATACCCCCCGCCGAGGGTACTAATATGTATTTCCTATTCTTATATAAGAATTCTAACAGTAGTAGAACCCATTACGAAATAAGCTAAACTTACTATGATTATGTGTGGCTGATATAGTACCAGAGGAATTACAGCTTTAAAAAATCTTATTTTCATACCTAAAATGCGTATTAAAGGCACTATAGATGATGTATATTATGCGAAAGATAACTAGATAACTAATGCTTCTATTTAACATTCTACAAGGACAAAATCTGTTAAAAAAATGATATGAAGTAAATATAAATGTGTGTTTATAATGGAAAAATGTCAGAGATGTTAAATAATCTAAAGTGCAAAATCTAAAGTTTATAGAGCATCAACACTTTACTAGTGTTAGAAAAATGTAGCTCCAAGAATTGACATCGATATTGACGAAGCAATTAATATTATAGATTTTTACACGCCAAGATAAAAAAGCAGGTAACATGTAATTTCTCAGTAAATTGCAGCGTCGAGGCGTGAAATTGAGGATAAAAAAATACTTAAACGTCTTCATCCATATTTAATATCAAATATTAAAAAGCAAAGCCCGCTTCGTAACGACCCGTGATGACTTCCCAGCAAACTAAGCAATATTGACTATAAAATATTCATGAAAACATAAATTTCAAGTGAGCGCCATTGCAAATATCTCTTAATGACAAGCCGAAGAGCCGACTTAACTATAAATACATTCTTTTGAAACCGTAAGCAAAAACTTATTTTAACCAGACCTTACGCAAATCCCGATAAAGATCAAAATTGTTAATCAATAGTTCTTGTGGCGGCAAAACATTTGGCACCTTTTTACAAATATGAATAACGGATAATAAAATTTAAGCAAGGTCAATTTGAAACTTATAGTTATTGGAATAAGGGAAATTGTTGAGATATTCTAATATGCTAAGTGTACTAGCAATGTTGTTAAAAGCAATGTTGTTATGAATAGGCAATAAGTTGTCTTCAGGCGCCTACCTCTGTGCACTAGTTAATGACAGTTGTATAGGCAAGTTATGTAGATTAATGCCAATTTTGTGGTACAGTTAAGGAGTTATGTATATCATGTAATAGACTATTTTAGTATGTAATGCCGATCGGGATTTGATTGTAGGAAAATTAATGAACTTAGCTTTGCATAGTAAACAATTTATTTGTGTTAATAAATATGTCTGTGTTAGATAAATGGATTGATAAGTAAAAACATGGTGTATATCAATCAGTTGCGTTTTATCTCACGCAAGTTAGGAGTCAAGTAGCATAATGGATTGATCTTGTTCTTGAGATTGGTTAACTAACTTACACCTGCATTTACATAATCTTGTCAATTGTACCGTTTTATTACATTTGCTTTACCATGCTTTCGTAGGTTATCACGTGAATATTTAATTCATTGCAAATCTCTGGGTACAACCAAAGGCTCCCCTTTGGTTGGACCCAGAGATACTGGTGAACAAAGGTCTCCACCTTTGTTCGACGTCTTCCGGCTGATGATGATGATGATTCAAATACGAAAATGGCGAAAATGAAAGATGGCGGTGATTTTACAAAAAGGCTGTATATTAGATGTCAGAATCAATGCCAAGAATTTTAATGAAATCCAAAAACAATAATTCTTATCTCTACGTTTACAAAAGAACAGCCCAGTAGCTACAAAAGGAAATGAACAAGAGTGCCAAAACAAATGATTCCAAAATCTAAAATAAACTAGAAACATCATCAATAAGAAGATCAGGGCATAGATCGGAACTGTACCACGGCACATTTGACGTCACAGACCATTGCTTACAAGCGTCGGACGAACGAACGTCTCAATTCTTTTTCAAATGGAGCAGCACGTTCAACTTCCTAGAGGATTAGACAACAGGAATATTTTCTCTTTCACTGTCTATTTCAATCTATGTATTGACAGCTGTTGTTTTGTGTGTTAATATAGATCGTCTTCAGGGGTGTGATTCTGTAAGAACTCATTCTAAACTTCGAATCTGAATCCGCTGTGAGTTTCTTGATTGGCATTCTAAAAACTCGGTTGATAATTCGAATTTACACTAGCGCCACCCTTGCGAGCGTGTCAGCGAGTTGAACTAAATTGACAGGAATATTTTGACAGATAAAGTATGAGATGACGTAAGAAGTGGCAATCTGTAAGGTAATTTTCCCCTCACTTTGCACTCGAACCCGATTTAAAGTGTCAAATATATCATGGTCATTTTGCGAAGTGAGAGTGAATAGCGATGGGAGATGCGAGTTGTTGTTTGAATTTTACAGAATCGACCTACAGCAGTGGATGATAATGACGGATTGCACAGCATCAATGCAAGTTGCAACAACATTGAGGGTTAGAAAATTGAGCTGCTTAGCTGTCATAAACATTATCAACAGTTACAGTCACTGGTCTATCTATATTAGTAGGATACTAATAAGTTACTAACTGCTAAACGTTAATAAGGTATTGTTATAAGGTATGATGAGACTAGCATACACGTTCGTGTAAAAGTCCCTAATAATAAATAAAAAGAAAAAAAAACTACAAAACAAAATATTATTTCGAGTAAATTAAAGAATAGAAATGAACAACTATTTCATACGTGAATAAATTGTTTTTTGTGAAAAAATAATTGTTTTTTTTTGTTTTAGCCTAGAGAGTTACATCTCATCATCATCATCATTTCAGCCTAAAGACGTCCACTGCTGGACATAGGCCTCCCCAAGGAGGGGTTTTGTCATAATCGCCACGCTTGGCAGGCGGATTGGCGATCGCAGTATGGTTGTTACAAATGCACAGAGAACGCTGCTGCCCATTCTCTGGTAAGTCCCTTAGTCGCCTCTTACGACACCCACGGGAAGATATGGGATAGTGCTATTCTTTACATATGTTATCCAAAAAAGCCAGGGCTTTTTCTCACACAGAAAAGTCATGAACATTGCGCACAACGCCTGCTCAAGGCTGTCTGACTTACTTTCATTTTATGTCCAGCATTCTTCACGATATTTTTCTTCAGCAATGTCGGCGATTTCTAAGATAAACTTGGAAAGTACTTTTAAAATACAGAAGTCACATTGCACATCACACACTGGGCCATCACGATAAATAAACATGTAATCATTGCCGCATCTGTACATTTTGACCTTTGCTACAACTGTAAAACAAAAGAAAACTTAAATATTATTTTGTGTTAATAATAAGAAACGAGCAACTATTTAATACGTGGATAAATTAATTGTCATTTTTTTTTGTTTTTATACCCTGCAGATATACATCGCAAGTTCATTGTTATCCAAAAATTTACATCAGCTTGGAAGCCAACATTTACAAATAAATCAAATTTCAGAAGCAAGCAATTCAGACAGTTTTAATATCAGTGCAGATATTATAATGGACGGCTATTTTAATTTCGTCGTCTCCTGTAATTTATAGCCAAGTATAGCGTACAATACTCTCGAGTACTAAGCGTCTATCGCTATAGGATTTATGAGTGATATTAATTAGAAAATTGAGGTAATACCTATTTTGATCTTTTCAATTCTAATCATTTTAGAAATAGAAGGATAAAGATTATATAATATTTAAGATTGTGATTGTAAAGGCCCGGTCACACCGAAGTGGACATCTTGCAGGCACAGTCGATGTCAGATACTGTAGTATTTCCTTTTCTACTTCGTATACATTACGTACAGATTGTTACAGGAAGGTAACATTCTGATAGCAGTCTCTGATGACAAGGTGCTTTTCTATGCTCTTGATATTAGATAAATCGACGTTACAATGTGAGGTACAATGCAAAAACAGTATCTAGAATTGATATTTCATTGATATTTCGTTTCTGTGGTTTAAGGACGAAGAATTAATGATTTTCGACACCACATGACAGGTAGGCATAGCAGGTGTACCAAAATCATATCAGACACTCTCCTTACCCCAGATATTTAGTCCTAAGTATGGCGATAGCTAATTACCTACAGACCAGGCACTAAATCAGACTCACAAAATTCACTATTACAACTTACAGCAGTCACGCTTGCAACTACTAGACCAGCTTGATAAATTCATTACTTATTTCCTTAATTATATCGCACTCAGCTTCACGGGAGCGAAGCCGCGGGTACAACTACTGGTAAAATGCTACTGTAGTATTAGGCCACACCCGCTAGTTGTACGCTCCGGTGTGGCTGGTTTTAAGAATTGAGATGTTTGTACGCAGTTCAACGGGAACTGTGTAATCATCTATTGTTTTTGTCCATTCATTTCATCATCACCAACATCAAAGGGTTTCATCATGCAAAGGACTTCATTCACGTTAAACAACGTAAAGTATTTCATAAGATCAATCCGTCAAAATTTGATATAAAATATTTCAGAATTCAAACTTAGTAAAATTAATTAAATTTTCTCCATACTATGATTTCGACGAACACCAAACCAAATCAATCACTTAATCTAATATTCTAGCTTCAATCAAGTTAGCTGCACAAAGTAATGTCTCTAGCTTTACATATAGTGAAAGCAGGGAAGCCGGCAAATTAATATGCTGGCTGTAATTGATGACAATTAGTGAGTCGACGCGGAACGGGCATACGTTGATTGTACCATGAATGTGTGATTTCCAGTGAATAGATTAGATAGTATATTGAGCTGACGTGCAGTAGCCTTGGCTGTGTAGTATTAGTTAGCTTTCTTCTGGTTTAAAGCAAAAATAGAGTATTTAGCTTGCGTCAAATCCATTCGATGTAGAATACTGATTTGACAAGATATCTAATGAAAAATGTATAATCTTAAACACTGAGCCATCATAACTTTTTCGTCATCGTTGACATCGGTGAAGGAAACTTAAACTTATAAAATGTTATAAGTTTGATATTGTTTTGGTGGATCAATGTTTGTGCTTTATCTGTGTGAGAGTAGGATAATAATAGGCAGGTAATATAGAGGATTAGAAAGAGAATTTGAGTAAGTAAAACCAAAAAATTAGAAACTGATGATGACACTATTTTGCAACAAAATCTTTAGCAACTAACTACCTTCAGTGCTACTCTAAATATAATCAAACTCGAATTAGGAAAAACCAATTGATAGATTTGAAAACAAAAATAATCCCAAGACCAGCACATTCCTGTTTAATCAAATATTCCGGTTCAGGGATACCAAATAACACGCGAGTGCTGACCAAAGAGAGACCGCTGAAATATATTAAACGCAGGGGTGGAACAATTGTGACAAATTGTGGCCAGTGTCATGTCGTATGTGAAAAAATGTGACGAAATACAGAGGGAAAGGCCGTCAAAATAATGCTGTGTAGGTACGATGAAACGTCTGTGTCTGGCTCTAATATTTATAATTTAAATTTTTGACAGAAGCTGTAGATTTTGAAATATCTGGAAAATAGCCAAAAAAAATTCGTATAGAGTATGAACCTGAAGTTGGAAATGTTGAAAACATCTTTAAGTTACAAAAAGGTGAAACTTTTTGAAATTTAAATACTAAGAAAGTAAAAGATAACTCTTTATTACCACAGTAAGGATATTGTACCTAATAGAATAATGAAGACAAAAATATAACATCAATGTATATACAATGACAATGCCATATGAATAAAATATGCAGAAATATGAATTGGTTATGAGCTTGACTCATAATTCAAGACCCAAAACATACAGAACTATTATTAACTAGAAATAAATATTCATAAGTGTTTATCCGCATCAAAATCTTACTTGTCATTTTCATCTGATATTAATTCATCTACTGAGCTGGGAAAAATCTGATAAACCTTCTGAGCATACGTCAAACGAATTTGATCTTTGCCATGAAGATGGAGAGTGTAATTCAGGTTGATGATGAAGACATTTTCGAGGGCAATAAGTGTGCGATCAAATTGAGATACGAGCCAACACGTGCAGGTTATTGGCACACAAGTGTTTGGACAAACTACGATATTGCTTATTTGTGCGGAAAATCTTTAAGGTCGGGGTGATATTGGGCTAAAGCACAGTAATGGTACTGGTGACCGAGCGGAAAGATATTGATTCTGATTTTTGATTGGCTTTCAAGTGCTGGGGTATTTTTTCTGAGCTGGCAGAAAATATTGTTTTTTTATTTGTTTAGGTTGAGTAGGTAATTTCCCCATATTTGTAAAAAGAACAAGAAAAGAAGTTAATATCGAAAAAAATAGCTGACCACGTTTAACTTCGGTCTAAAAAATTCATTTCATTTTTTTAAATATGAATGTTTGAGTTTCGGAGCTTAACAGTAAAGACAAATATTTGTAATATAAAGACTGTATATTAAGAAATATATAAGTAAAAGGAACAAAAATCCAATTGCTGCTAGCGGTACCGATCCCCATTCCCCAAACTGTCCATATACCCTTATCAACGTTACTTTTTCCATCACACTAAACGTCTGTCAACTTCCAGTGATTAAACATAGAACATAAAAGGAAAAAGTTGGACAATAAAAAGTAATAAGCCATGAAAAATGACACACCGCTAGCCGTTAGCAAGTCATCATAGGACAACCATTTATCATTATTGAGGGCGATGGATATATTGATTTTGTAGGCTACGAGTATACGTTCCGTGATATCATTTTTTGCTTCAATTTTTTTTTTTTTTTCTCTATGGCATCTCGCAGTTCAACCTGAGGGTTGGTTACTGCTTAACCGGACAATCCTGTGGTGCCTTAAAAGTGACTTTTAGGGCCTCCAGCCAGGGCAAAAACTTATAAACTAACTACTATAAACTAACTGACTACGCTAAGGGCACCCCCTGTGGGGTACGAGCCTCGGCTTAGGGCGTCACTGAGAGAGGGCAGCAAAGGGACAGGCTGGATCGGGTCTCCATTAATTAGGGGCTATTTTAAAGCTAAGGGCTCAGCGACGCGGGCTGGCGCTAGCAAGCGTCGGGGGGGGGCGTTATGGGGTCGTCGCGAGGGACCTCGCCGGCGAGGTCGGAATGACGGTATTCTGTATCTGTGTTTAACTAATGTGCTAGTGGCCCTATTTCGTTCTTGAAGGAGGGTAATAGCGTCATCTGGATCGGACAGGGATTTTTTGCTTCAATGCCTGGCTGAGAATTTTATAACATTTTGTTGTGACTACTATCACCAGTTTTAGGGTTCCGTAGCCAAATGGCAAAAAACGGAACCCTTATAGGTTCGTCATGTCTGTCTGTCTGTCCGTCCGTATGTCACAGCTACTTTTTTCCGAAACTATAAGAACTATACTGTTGAAACTTGATAAGTAGATGTATTCTGTGAACCGCATTAAGATTTTCACACAAAAATTGAAAAAAAAACAATACATTTTGGGATTTCCCCATACTTAGAACTGAAACTCATAAATTTTTTTCATCAAGCCCATACGTTTGGTTTATCTATGGATAGGTCTTCAAAAATGATATTGCGGTTTCTAATATCTTTTTACACGCTTTTTATTAGCTTCATCTGTATGTTTGTATGTTTGTTTGTAACCGACTTCTTTGGGCGCGATTTTGACCCACTTTAAACGGCCAGATTTCGTTCAAACTTTGTAGATTTATCGAGGACCGATGACAATACACTAATTTGATAAAATTATTCCATTTTTCAAACTTAAAAGTAAAAAATAAATAATAGTTAAAAAAAACTAAAAACACGCTTTTTATTGAAAACCAAACTAAAAAATAGAACATAAATTTTAATAAATTTAAATTAAGAAAAGTTAAAAATTTCAATAAATATAAATTAATAATAGTGTGAATAAAAAAAAATATTTTATTAAAAAAAAGCGTGGGGTGCTTTTTAAGATATTATCAAAATGATAATCACTCTACTCATATCTGTCAATAAAATATTTATAAATATTGACACCATGCACCCCACGCTTTTTTTAAAATAAATTTTTTTTTTTTATTCACACTATTATTAATTTATATTTGTTGAAATTTTTAACACTTTTCTTAATTTAAATTTATTAAAATTTATTTTCTATTTTTTAGTTTGGTTTTCTATAAAAAGAGTGTTTTTAGTTTTTTTGAACTATTATTTTTTTCTAAACTGTTTGCGCGAGTGACACTTTCAAAGTGGTAAAATGAGTGTCCCCTCCCCTGTAACTTGTAAAATAAGAAAATGATAAAACTAAAAAAAAATATGATGTACATTACCATGTAAACTTCCACCGAAAATTGGTTTGAACGAGATCTAGTAAGTAGTTTTTTTTAATACGTCATAAATCGTAAACCGCAATTTACCTTACTTGCTGCTACGGAACCCTTCATGAGCGAGTCCGACTCGCACTTGGCCACTTTTATATCTAAGTAAAATTGTTTGTAGGTTTGTAAAAGTAATCTATGGAAGTACTGGTTTGTTTACAAAAAAACATTGATAGAAAGTTAGACTATTGCCGCGTGTCTTAAGTATTTTACTTCCGCGACGTGGACGGAGTCAGGCAAAAGCCAGAGTAAAATGAAAAAGTTCTAAATATGATTTTTGTCACCTTTAAACCTTATAAATAGAACAAAAAAAAAACAAAGTATCAACAAAGTTAGATACATCCTCCACCTACATGAGTATATTTTTAAAAACAAGTTCCTAAGAAAATATCCATTTCAAAGAACGTCTTTCAACAAATATTGTGAAACAAAAGAGCGTTCAAAGCGACTGTCGACCGTTTGAAATCATTTTTCACTTCATTACCGTTTCAGTTCGCGCGTAACGCTTTGATAATGTACTGTGACCTGCAATGACGTGCATCTGAGTCATTTTCTCGCGAATAGATTGAAATGTCTTCTTTATTTATATTGTCTTGGTATTATTAGATGAATAGGGGTCGAGGAGGAAATTAAGATGTTTTTGCTCGATTTTCTTGTCAGATTGGGCGTTAAGATCGAATTGAGAAACATTCCAAATGGCTTTGGTTTATTTAAAAGAGTATCCTGTAAGAAGACACTAAGATAAATTATTCTACAGAAATAAACTACTTAGATCAAAAGATTGTAAGTTAACACGTGAAAAGAGTTTTTCTAAAAAAACATTTCTTTAATCTTATGCTCTATACACTGGCATTGTCTAAAGGTTGGAGAACAGTCGAACCAAAAAAAGTTATTGAAAGGATACCAATAGAGACCAAGTTAAAAGTAGAAGCCGGCTATGGAAAAGGTGAGAAGACCAAGACGGTCTAAGTCTTCTTAGAAGACTGATGAACCAGTCGAAAGTAATTGAAGAGGCCTGCACACTGTTAAGTAACATAAATTATAAACATTGTAAATATTGTAAGTATTTAGACTAAAAGTTTTTTTATTTTATTTAATGTATGCTCTAAATTTTTTGTGTAGGTTTAGAGTCTAAACCTACACACAATGAAATCATCAACACAATTTCTACCACCAACCTTTTACAAAGCAAACAAGTAACTACTTCGGACACCGTGATCGTACAAAGATGCTCCCAATACAATTTTTCCGTCCTCAATTGATTTAGGTCGGTCTGCACTGTTTTTCCCAAGAAGGACACTCCATTCACGAACCCCTTCTGCTGTTGGACTACTTCAAGTAATTTCAGATACAGTCCTAATGCGATTTGCGGTTTTATACGTGGCCGCAATGTAGTTCAGGACACTTCCCACGTGTTTTCTTTAGGTCGGTGTGTAAGTAGGTTAGTAAAGGCGTTTATTGATGTCGATAATCTTGTGCGTCACGTTTCAATCCCTGGAGGTTTTAAGCGGCATAATTACGATATATGCTTCGTTCAGGGAAGCTGACCTTGAGATTCTTTTCAGGCATTTCCGTACCCACACTAGGCTTTGGACTTCACGCGGTGATGTTTAAAGTTTACTACTACTACCAACATTCTGTTGCAGCGTAGCATTAACACTAAATAAAACTTTAATGACCTTGATATTTAAGTAACGGTAAACTCAAATAGAAAATTCTAAGACAGAAATCATCACAAACATTAATTTATTTGCATGCGATATGGAAACATCCAGGGGCGGATCTTTAAAAGAGCTTCTTGAACTGAAGCCCAGGGCCCCGTGCATAAGATGAATATGAATAGGGCCCCCAGCCCTTGTGAAGACAATGTACAAAATTATGAATGAAAACTAAAACTATCGTAAACATCATTATCAAAAACATTTTTTTTGACAAAATAGCAATTAGTTGATTCATTAAGCAGGGCCCCACAAACTCATTGTTCGCCTCTGGAAACATCATACAGTCTCCCGATCGAATATCGATCACTAACTGCTAATTTCAATGGAGACTACTTAAGTTAGTAGGAGATATTAAAGTGCATAAGTGTCTACGCAAATCCGACTTGACCGGAGAGGGATCAGGCCAACTTCCGAAACCTCGGGCTGCTACTGAAAACTTTTTAAAGGAAACAATCTAATTAACACTTTTTACCTGTCCTAGGAATCGAACACCATGCTCATGCTTATGTTACGAGACCAATGGAGCTGTCACACACTGAAACACTTAAATATACCACCTCGAGAGCTTAACAGAATGACTTCATCGCCGTCTCAAGATTTCCTTTGATATGTTTGCTTGTCAGTACAATTTTCCCGAAGTCAAACAAGAATATTTGCATAGCAACAGGAGTATGTTATTTCGGGTACCTATCTATTGAGTGGTGTACCTTTGCCATGAGTGAGCTTGAGTGTGTTCCTTACATCTATCCCTTGTTAGTGAATGTACCGTCCTTTGAACTTTTTTATTTTATCTCTTTATTTTTCTTTATCGTCTATGTTGTGTTGTGGGTATTTTTATTAATGCAAAATGTTTAGGCAAGTGTGTTTCTCGTTGATTTGAAGCAGAACAATTCTCTGCTATTTATTGTTTTTGTAATTTTCTCATCTTTATTCCAAATGCATTTATGAGTTTATGGCGTTCGTGGCTAAGTAGAAGCCCGAGTACAGATACATCGGTCCCTATTCATATCATGACCATCCATTACCTAACGAGACTTCTCTTAAAGCCATTGGTCCCGGGTGTCATTGGTAGATCTTTGACAGTCGTTATAGGTAGTCAGAAGCCAGAAAGTCTTTTGACCAGACTTACCAAGGTATCGTGTTACCAAGTAACTGGATTGTGGAGGTTAGTCAGGCTGTCATTCCATGTACAACACTGGTATTCAGCTGCATGCGGTTTGACTGAAACTACAACATGGTTGCAAAAGGGCTCGTCAGGTGATGACCATAACCGACAGGGTTATTTTATTTTATCATTTTTACCTACTTCTACTACTTCATATTTTTATTCTTATTTTATTAATATTATAATACCAAACGTTCAGCGAATAAAAGCTACATACGCAACAAAATTCTTAACAATGACAATATTCTTCAGAGTCCTTCTATCCTAATAATTTGAAAAGCCAATTTCGTGGCCTCCCTCGAAACTCGTTTCATCCATAAAATTGAGTTAGCCAGCCGCTTAATGTATTTGGCAAACATCTCACATGTATGTATGTATGTGTAGGATCTTACGTAAAATGTTCCGATGAAAAATACTTTGGGAATGATTCGCAATTTTGTATGTTGAGATGAAATGGCTTGTTAGGCAAGGCATGATATTTCATTTTATTTGGATTTCAATTTGGAAAAATGAATTTTGTGTGTTATCTTTATTTGAGTGTGGTAAAATTGGTTTGGTTTGTGATTCTGAATACCAATATTAGGTACAAGATTTTTTTTCGTTGTTCATCATAGTAGTGGGCCTATATTGTTTAGAATCGAATTGAAGAAGATAGTGGAATCTGTCACTAAATTGTATATAGGTGTGGGAATCTGTGAACCGAACTTTATGACCTGAACGTGTCGTTAATAGTTTAACTAGTGGCTTAAGGCAATTTTGGATGCATTCGCCGTCACGGATAGATGTCGACTGGTGAGGGCGGCGATGACGGCTGGGCGTCCAATGGGTAAGAAGTAGTAGTGTCTCCACCTAAGTATGTACATAATATTCCCGACTGAATATCGGCCATAGTGGCCCACCTCAACAGAGTCAAGCCAAGTACGCAGGAGAAATTAATACACAGGTATTTGTGCAAACATTGAAAATGAAAATGTTTATTTTGCCTCAAAACAGTAACATGAATTTTAAATGAGACACCCCCAGTAAGTTATTGATAATACTTGTGTTGGGGCTATCTCGCTCTTTCCCTAATTATTAACAAAACATTGAGACTATTGTTTACATATGGTAAGTAAAGATTAAACTTATAAAGAAAATATAAATGACTTATAAACTAATTAGCAGCTCTCTGTGTAACTGTAGTTGTATGGGAAACTGTATGTGCGTGTTGTTTCTAAACAGGGTTTGTGTTGTGTGTGTGTGTATGTGTGTGTAGGTATGTATGTGTGTGAATGTGTATGTTTGTGTCTGATTGAAACATTGATAACATTAATTTCGATTTGTCAAAACATCTCAGCCGTGTGGTGCCAGCCGCGAATAACACCAACCCATTTCTACCCGTGGGTGTCGTAGAAGGCGACAGAGGGATATTAACCAGAGCAGCGTCCTTCTGAGTACCATAACACCTACTGCGATCGCCAACATGCATCGGCCAAGCATAGAGATTACGGCTGAACCCCCCCTTGGGCGAGACGTATGCCCAGCAGTGGGCATTTAAACGTTAACATGTGTGATGATGATGAAAGATCTCACATTTTTCAAAGCAATTCTAAAGGTTTTGGATGTGTTAATATTAATTTGGATCGTCCATTGGACTGTTTTTATTTCATTTATTTCTGGATAATAATATAACACCTTTGACATAAAGAATTACTGTTTACAGATAGCTGTTCCGGGTTTGGCTGTTTGTGTATGTGAATTTATACGTTTGTAAATGCACCCACGGTACAAGAGAAATAACTAGTGCAGATCTAATTTAAAAAAAATACCTAGAATATATTTACATACCGTACTCTAGGTAATTTCTTTTTTTATGCAACTGCTGAGGAGACCTATATAATAAGCAAAACCACACATATATTCATTTTCGAATCCCACTTATGACACGGAAATATTCATACAGAATTAACAAATCGAATGAATTGAAGAGAAAATTCCATTAAATATGTTCTCACAAAGCGAAGCGAAGCACAAATCCAACAGCTGATAATCCATCAATGACTATATTATCGTAACGAATTTCAGTACTGTTCTCACTTCTTTTCTGTTTGTTTTCCGTGCTTATCAAACTGGGTATGTAAAGTCTGTTTCACCTACTCAACACTCACACAAATTAATTTGTTTTTATTCCTCCATATATAGCAACTAACACACACACACATTATCACACATATTATAGACCTATAAGTTTATTTACACTTGAGTCAATTTTTATTCATTTCAGGGAACTAAACAATACAATATATAGATTTAAAAATATTTTGTTAATACCTAAAAATACATTGATGAATATTTACAAAACAAATACAATACTACAAAATAATTATTATACATCCATAAAATTCATAAACGTATCTCATGTGTTTTTACGGCTTCAATCATCATACATAAATAATACCCTGATTCAAAAATGTACCGTGTATTTCATAAAACACAATAATGGGTGATCTACTACATACTTTAAAGGATATCGATAATTTAAGTAT
This sequence comes from Charanyca ferruginea, assembly GCA_947361185.1. Lineage (NCBI taxonomy): Eukaryota > Metazoa > Arthropoda > Insecta > Lepidoptera > Noctuidae > Charanyca > Charanyca ferruginea. Next base: position 26,853,560 of record OX376061.1, on the reverse strand, counting down.
TGCAAGATCGATGGAATGCGATTGTAGTGAACTCGCTCACAATTATAACATAAATAAAAGTGACCTTACGATAATTTCACAAAATATTAGGAGCATATATTGCAATTTCGATGACTTCATAATAAATATGTCTTGCTTCAATTTTGAAACGGATGTTATAATTCTGACTGAATGCCGACTTGATCCAAATAAACCTATACCGACATTATCCAAGTATCGCTCCTATGCTACAACTCGTCAACTAAATCAAAATGACGGCGTTGTAGTATATATCAAAGACAGCTTATCTGCCAGTGTCACAGAATTAAACATAAGCCACGCATCATGCCTGCAATTAAATATATTAAATAATATAATCTTATGTATTTACTAACGCGGAACCTTTTATAAATTCCTTGGCACTTCATTTAGATAAATTAAATTCCCAAAAAAAAAATATTATAGTTGCTGGTGACATCAATATCAACATAAGACCTAAACACACTGAACAAGCATACGAATTTAAAAATAGAACATCATATTTGGATATGTTATCGGGTCATGGTATTCTCTCTGGTCACACTTTAATTACAAGGGAAACCAATTGTCTTGATCACTTTATGTTGAAAATAAACAGGAAACGGCATTCTGCCTTTAATGCCATCCTACGCACTACCGTTACAGACCATCGTACAACCTTCCTATCATTATCTAAAACAAAACACTACCAAACGACACCAACAATGATTACCAAAATTGATTTTGAGGGTGCCTTGCAATATTTAAAAGAAAAAAATCTGTCGACATTTCTTTTTAGTGACCACCCTAATTACATAACAGAATGTTTAACACAAGGTCTTATTGAGTCACTAAAAATAAATACAACTATTCATAAAATCCCTAGAAGTAAACGGATAATTAAGCCCTGGATCACTGAAGGTATACTAAGATGTATAAAAAATCGTAATAAGCTCCAAAAACAATCTCGAGACGATCCCTATAGTGAAATAAAAAAAAATACATATGCTCGTTACAGAAATCATTGCAACAACCTTATGAAAAAACTAAAAAGAAAATATGAAAGAAACCTTATTAATAAATCGTTAAACAACAACAAACTTCTCTGGAAAAACCTAAAAACTATCACATATACAAATAAATCTACTAAAACTAACTCTGAATTGACTAATCTAAAAGCTTCACCTACGGAATCAGCAAACTTTATTAACAAATATTTCGCAAATATTGGTAACCAACTGGCAAATGACATCCAACAAACCGTAACCCAAAATGACCTTAATCTATATCTACGTTCCTTACCTAGTCTTTCTAAATCTTTTGTTCTGCTTGATACAGATAACAATGAAGTAAATAGTATAATAAACTCTCTAAAATCAGATAGTGCCCCAGGATGGGATAATATCTCCACTAGGTATCTTAAACATGTAAAACAAGAAATAATTCCAATTATAACACATTTAGCTAATCTTTGTTTTAAACAAGGCACCTTCCCTAATTCTTTAAAGAAATCAATAATAACCCCCATTTATAAGGGTGGGCAGGAGAATGACGTTAATAACTATAGACCAATTTCGGTTATTCCTGTTATAGCAAAAATATTAGAAAAACTTTTAAATTCCCGATTATTAAGCTATCTTCACACCAACAATATTCTGTCTCCTACTCAGTTTGGCTTTAGGCGTGGTATTTCTACGGAAGATGCTATTACGTCTTTAACTTCAGTACTAACAGAAGAACTCGACAAAGGAACTAGATGTTTATCGGTTTTTATAGACCTAAAAAAGGCCTTCGACACGGTCTCTATCCCCATCCTTCTCCAAAAATTAGAAAAAATTGGTATTAGAGATACACAACTATCTATATTTACCGATTACCTGACAAATAGAAAACAGAAGGTAAAGCTAGATAATTTTGTCAGTGAGGACACTGATGTAACATACGGCGTACCTCAAGGAAGCGTTCTGGGTCCAACCCTGTTCTTAATATATATAAACGACTTATGTAATATGACAATCAATAAAGCAAAAATATTTTCGTATGCCGATGACACCGCAATTGTCTTCACTGGCTCTACTTGGGCTGAAACTAAAACCAACACAGAAAAAGGTATGTTACAGGTGGCTTCATGGCTAAAAACAAATCTCCTTACGCTAAACACAAACAAAACAAATTATATCTGCTTCTCAATTTATAAAAATGTCCAACCAGAACCTAATTTCAACATTAAAATACATGAGTGTGGAAGGACGGTTGATTGCGACTGCAATTGTCCAACCATCAGTAAAGTTAACCACATAAAGTACTTAGGCATAATGTTGGATCAAAGCCTGTCCTGGTATCCTCAAATTGAACAAATTAATGGGAGAATACGGAAATTTGTTTGGATGTTCAAAGCATTACGACACGTAGTCCCAAGGAGTAACTCAGCAAAAAACCTACTAAACGAAGTGTATATCTCGCTAGTTCAATCCGTAATAACATATTGTATCTCCATTTGGGGGTATAGTGTTTCGGTTCAACTCAAAACTATATTTACTTTTCATAAGCATAAAATCATTCATCGCACGTTATGTCTACATGTTATAATATTTGTTTGTTATTTGTAACTTGGAATCTTATGAATAGAATGTGTTTATCTACTTACGCTTTTTTATGCTGTTCCTGTCGTCATCCTTTGTAATTTATTCCTGTATAATTGGATCAAATTAATATTTACAAACCTGAAAAATAAATAATGTTTTGCTTTGACATGTCTGTCAGTGACAGTCGTCAAATTGACGACCGCCAACATTTTCTTCTAAAATAAGTTTTCGGCTACTAACGTAAAATCTCTATGTTGTATATCTTGTAAGCTTGTTTGTCTGTGTTAGATAGTAAACGGCTGAACACCCGCTGTATTATCGTGTGTTCCTTTAGATCTGATTCGCACTAATATTATAATAAAAATTACTAAAATAAATGGCATTCGACAATTATTGAGCCTGGCCGTTGCTATATAAAAAACGATTTGACCGTTCTAGAAAGAAGATTCATAATTGGGGTTTTATGAATTTTGGAAGAGCGGTCAGAAAAGGAACCTGTCAAATGGGTCAGTCTGGATTTCGGAGCCGTTTGGTAAACACGCGGATTGCTCATACGCTTACGTTGCTGGAGTCTGGATTTCGGAGCCGTTTTAAAAACACGCGGATTGCTCATACGCATACGTTGCTGGAGTCTGGATTTCGGAGCCGTTTGGTAAACACGCGGATTGCTCATACGCATACGTTGCTGGAGTCTAGTTCTTGGAGCCGTTTGTTGAACACGCTGATTGTTCATACGCTTACGTTGCTGCAGTCTAGTTCTTGGAGCCGTTTATTGAACACGCTGATTGTTCATACGCTTACGTTGCTGGAGTCTACTTACTGAAGTCTACCAGTCTGCAACCGAGAGTCGGTTTACTAGGATAAGTCGAGCTGTCGCGTGCCTGTGCTTCCAGGGCGGGTCCTCCTACTGAGAGACCGCCTGGGTGATCTCCGTCCCCGAGCTGATCGCGTCAGACTTCTCTTCGGCTGATCCTGTACGCCGGCCAGGCTGGGGATCATAATCCTCCTGGGTACTGCCTAACCTTAGTGCGTTTAGGTCAGTGTTAACTTTTATACTTACAATTGTTTTTGATACTCATCACATTTTAACTTTCGTGTGAGAGCTATTAAATTCAATACGTACAATTCTGCATAGCCTTTTATTTCTCGTAAATTATCAGAATTGTTACATTTGGCGCCCAATCGTGAAATCAAAGCTAGCTCTCTCATTCTCTTCAAAATTCTAATCTTACTAGTCTTTTAGTACTCTTTATTTCGACATCTTAATTTGGCTTAGATTCTTATGTGTGTAAAATCCTCTTTAAAATTCTAATCTTACTAATTCTTTAGTACTCTTTATTTCGACATTTTAATTTGGCTTAGATTCTTTTGTGTGTGTGTGTAAAATACTAATATTTTCTCCTCGGCCCGCTTCGTCGTACTGAACATACTTACATACTGTACAAAAACTTACACTACATCCCCACACACAATCCTCTTGCCTCTGGCAATTGGCACCCATTCTGCGCTTGTGAGTTTTAAATCACTCGTTGGTTACTTACAAGTTGGGGTTTGGTTTACTGTACGCGGCTATTAGAAGAATACTCTATAGTCGTTCTCACCTATACTTTTACTCTATACTTTACCACATTACGCTGCACCCCACACACGTGCACACCACAGCGCTTACCCTATGGTAACCGCACTCAGTCTTCGCTTGGGTGTGTTTTTAAAACCACCTAGTGGTCACTACTGAGTTGGGGACTGAGACATTTTACGACAGCTCAGAACAATATTCTGTAGTTGTTTGAACATACCTACACGATGATAAACTATACAGATGCTAACAACAATAAATAAAATAACAAATACTGTCTTTCATTTACTGTACTTTATAAATGTTTTATTTTATTGAATAGGCTCAATGTCGTGGGCTCGATTTATAAACATTTTATTTCACTCTCGGCTTAAACCTCTCGGTGAGGTGTATTACGTTTAATCCTACCGGAGGTCGGTCACTATTTATTACTCGTTTTACTCTTACGCGCGTATTACTCTTTGAACCTCTAGGTGAGGTGTATTACTTGCTTGACTCTCTTGAGGAGGCTAGTCACCTTGACCCTCTCTTGAAGAGGCTAGTCAAGTTTGGCCCTCTTTTGAAGAGGCTAGTCATGCTTGGCCCTCTCTCGTAGAGGCTAGTCATGCTTGACCCTCTCTCGAAAGGGCTTAGTCATTCATGTACCCTCCCAGAGGGTTGTCGCTCTCTTATCCTCTTGAATCTTATTTACTCTCATTTACCTCTCAGAGGGTTGTTACTCCCTTATCCTCTTGAATCTTATTTACTCTCATTTACCTCTCAGAGGGTTGTTACTCTCTTCCTCTTGAATATTATCTACCCTCGCCTGACCTCTTAAGGCTAGTTACTCTGACCCTCTTAAGGCTAGTCACTCTGTCCCTCCTGAGGCCACTCTGACCCTTTAGAGGCTAGTCACTCTAACCTTTTTGAGGCTAGTCGCCTTTGAACTTTTGGAGGCTAGTTACTCTGAGCCTCTCGGAGTTTTTTTTCACTCTTTATAACTCTGTCACTCTCTCAGCTTTTGCTTCTTACTTCTTAAATCTTATTTTTCCAATCTTTATAACTATGTTACTCTCTCAGCTTTTGCTTCTTGCTTCTTAAATATTATTTTTCCTCACTTATACTTTTCAAGTGTCACTTCATGACACTCTCTGGAATTCTATGACTATTTTTATTTTCTTTTCTTTTGACTTTTATATTGTCATATATTACCTTTTCTTATAAATGGTTTTATTCATTACTCATGTCTATCGCTTCCTTCTTCTTACTATAGAGTTTTTAATCTTGACCTAATAAAACCTCTATAGATATTTATTTTCTTCATTCATCGGTTCTGAAACCAATAAGATTATTTTAATCTCCTTTTTTTAAAGAGCTTAAGAAGTACTGTTGGGTACAACGTTACCTAACCTTCTTATTTACTAACTCTTTGTTAGTTTTTGACTAATTAGCACCATCAACGTCTGCATGTTGATGGATTTCTGACTAATTAGCCACCGTCAACTATTGAGGTTGATGGATCTTCTATTATATCTGTGGCTGTACTCTTAAAGCCATAGGTGTATCTTTACGAGCGGCTAATAACTCGCCTTAAATAAGCCTGTATTAATATTATTTAAGGGCTATCCCCTTAATCTTTTTCCCCATATCTATGGCTTTACTATGAAAGCCATAGGTATCTTCACGAGCGGTTAATAACTCGTCTTCTATAAGCCCTTATTATAATCGATCAAGGCCTAGCCCTTGATATAAATCTTTATCTTAATAATGGGTTTTAAACGCGAGCGGATTACAACTCCAAAAATAAGCCCTATTGTTAATGAATCTTTAGGTTTGCGTGATGATCATTGAATGTGAATCTCATTTGACCTTAATTTCGTAAGATGTCGGTGTGTTTGAATGAGGTATGAAAGTTTGTAAATGCTGAAATATCTAACCTTCTCAAAATTTTTGTTCTAGGCCAAAAAATTTTCTCGGGTCGTTGGGGATAATATAGTGTTTCGGTTCAACTCAAAACTATATTTACTTTTCATAAGCATAAAATCATTCATCGCACGTTATGTCTACATGTTATAATATTTGTTTGTTATTTGTAACTTGGAATCTTATGAATAGAATGTGTTTATCTACTTACGCTTTTTTATGCTGTTCCTGTCGTCATCCTTTGTAATTTATTCCTGTATAATTGGATCAAATTAATATTTACAAACCTGAAAAATAAATAATGTTTTGCTTTGACATGTCTGTCAGTGACAGTCGTCAAATTGACGACCGCCAACATTTTCTTCTAAAATAAGTTTTCGGCTACTAACGTAAAACCTCTATGTTGTATATCTTGTAAGCTTGTTTGTCTGTGTTAGATAGTAAACGGCTGAACACCCGCTGTATTATCGTGTGTTCCTTTAGATCTGATTCCCACTAATATTTTAATAAAAATTACTAAAATAAATGGCATTCGACAATTATTGAGCCTGGCCGTTGCTATATAAAAAACGATTTGACCGTTCTAGAAAGAAGATTCATAATTGGATTTTTTATGAATTTTGGAAGAGCGGTCAGAAAAGGAACCTGTCAAATGGGTCAGTCTGGATTTCGGAGCCGTTTGGTAAACACGCGGTTTGCTCATACGCTTACGTTGCTGGAGTCTGGATTTCGGAGCCGTTTGAAAAACACGCGGATTGCTCATACGCATACGTTGCTGGAGTCTGGATTTCGGAGCCGTTTGGTAAACACGCGGATTGCTCATACGCTTACGTTGCTGGAGTCTGGATTTCGGAGCCGTTTGAAAAACACGCGGATTGCTCATACGCATACGTTGCTGGAGTCTGGATTTGGGAGCCGTTTGGTAAACACGCGGATTGCTCATACGCATACGTTGCTGGAGTCTAGTTCTTGGAGCCGTTTGTTGAACACGCTGATTGTTCATACGCTTACGTTGCTGCAGTCTAGTTCTTGGAGCCGTTTATTGAACACGCTGATTGTTCATACGCTTACGTTGCTGGAGTCTACTTACTGAAGTCTACCAGTCTGCAACCGAGAGTCGGTTTACTAGGATAAGTCGAGCTGTCGCGTGCCTGTGCTTCCAGGGCGGGTCCTCCTACTGAGAGACCGCCTGGGTGATCTCCGTCCCCGAGCTGATCGCGTCAGACTTCTCTTCGGCTGATCCTGTACGCCGGCCAGGCTGGGGATCATAATCCTCCTGGGTACTGCCTAACCTTAGTGCGTTTAGGTCAGTGTTAACTTTTATACTTACAATTGTTTTTGATACTCATCACATTTTAACTTTCGTGTGAGAGCTATTAAATTCAATACGTACAATTCTGCATAGCCTTTTATTTCTCGTAAATTATCAGAATTGTTACAGGGGGGCGCGCGTAAATCACGTTTTCTTGATGTTGAAAGAGCGCAACGGACACTAATAAAAGTAATGTACTTCAAAAAAAGGACCTTTCCCACCTATGAGCTATACCAAATAAGTAATTTGTTGTCAGTCCGAAAATTATATATTATACACATAGTGTTAAAAAAACATAAATCCCTACCCTTAGATCCTAATGTATTAGCTAGGAGAAGAAAACATAATATTGCTTCCACCCCTTTTGTAAAAACAGAATTTGCAAATTTTCAGTATGTCAAACGCTCATCTTTCTTATATAATAAAATAAATAAAGAAATATATATACATACTAAACCGTTTAAAGAATGCAAATCGTTGCTGATTAACTGGATACACAAGTTATGCTACGATGAAGTAGAGAATCTTCTATTAAATATAAGGTAAAACCGCTTCTGTATAAAACAACCACACACACACACACAAACACATATACACACACACATACATACACACACATATACACACACACACATATGCATGCATTAACAGACTAAGGAAAATAAATAAATAAAAAATATTAATTTAATAAATCTTTGTTTAGTAACATATTGCACTAATTGTAAGATATAAAAGAGCGGCGCCTCCTGGCACAGGCATCTATATGCTTAAAAGGAGACGCCACTAACTGTATAATGTACGACGTGTAATAATGAAATAAAACATTTTGATTTTTGATTTGATTTGATACGAATGTAAACGGTACTCATACCAAAAAATCAATTAAAAAGAAAATTGTCTGTGTGTTCTCTGTTTGTTCTGGCTAACCTCTGAAACGGCTATTACTGGCAGATAGCTGATGTTATAAAGAGTAACTTAGCATACTCGTATTTTAGAAAAAATAGGGTTCCGCAATAAAATAAAAACCTCTCTGATAACCGACCATTACACGGGCAAAGTCGTGGGCATCAGCTAGTAATACAACACAATGTTTATCAAATACATTAATCTCGAAATGAAAACGGAAAATCTTTTGTACTCATTACAATAATTCATTTTCAGTATTTCGAATCAATGTTGCACTAGCCATCACAATTCAATCTGATATCAGTTAATCGAATCACTAATTAGCATTTTACTCTTACAAACAATCGGAATCAAACATTGCTGATTATCAGTGGGCAATTTCATAAATGGACTGTTTGCAAAACGTCTGTGTTTATCGTTTACGGTAACTTGATAATGGGGAATGTCAATTATGTTATGGGAAATGTTTGGAGAGGATTGCAAGTTGGGTAACTATGCTTTTGGATCTACTTGAGAAGAAAATTATTTTAAAAACTGAAAAATTGTTCATGTGTTCATTCATTCATCAGTGCTCATCTTGTTTTTCGGAACAACGCCAAGCGGCTGGTCGACTGTTCATGTGACCCGAGGGCTGGCCTATTCTTCAACCAAAGAATCAGCATTGCCATACAACGTGGCAATGCTACCAGCTTGTTGGGCTCATGTCCCGTTCACAGCGATGTGGACGAGTTTTTTGGATGCCTTAAGGGGCTATTTAACGACTTTTACAGATTTTAAACTGACAATCACGTCAAAATGTGCAGTGTAAATGATTTGAAAAAAATATATGTTAAAGTAGAACATTCTCTTAATAATTTAGTATGTGAATATTTTTAATTATATTCATATTAAATAGTTTAATTAACTCGTGAAGTTGTGTCTGACGCAGACAAAACATTGACAATCACACAAAATCTACAAGGTATAAACACCATCTTACAGACAATTTAATTATCTATCTTATAGTATACGCCTTTATTTTTAAGTTAAAGAATATTACTTTTATTTCATTTTTTCGACTAAACTTTGAGAGTTTTGGACGCAGAGCTGACGCAGAACGGACGCAGTCTGCGTCCAAAACTCTCAAAATTTAGTCGAATAAATATTACAACACGGTTGGCGCAGTGGCTGAGCGATCGCCTGCTGCGCAGCATGGTGCTGGTTTGATTCCCGCCCAGGGTAAACATTTGTGTGAAGAGCACTTGTGTTTGCCTTTTGTCTGGGTGTTGTTTATCTATATATGTATGTATTTACAAAAAAAAATGTATTTGTGTATGTATATCAGCTGTCGACACCCATAGTACAGGGTCTCCCTAGTTTGGGGTCAGATGGGCGTGTGTGAAAATGTCCCCACATATTATTATATTATTATTATTACTTTTGAATAATTATAAAATTACTAGCCTTTGATGGACGGATGCAGACAAAGTTGCGGATTAGAAGTCGTCTGAATCCATGCTGGTTCATGCTTGGCTTGAAATTCTTTATAGAAATCGAATGAAGTACAGGGTCTCCCTAGTTTGGGGTCAGATGACCGGCCATGTGTGACAATGTCCCCCACATATATTATATTAATGTCATCAAAATCAGTTTAGTAGGTAAGCCGTGAAAGCATAATGAACAAACAAAGTTACTTTCGCATTTATAATAATTATGAATAAGTACTAACTTGGTACCTATGGATTAAAATCCATGAAATTAATCTATTTGCGTTTGTAATAAAACAGCTCACTTCAGTATAAATGTATTAATATTTATTTCGGTACTACACTTTTAGATTACAATTTAGATTATAATTATACATTTATAACTTAACTACTCTAATAAAATACTGTTTCTCTGCAAAGAAATGCAAGGGACCAATTGTGCGTCCGACCTCTACGAGGGCCAACCGAACAAGGGGCGACGGCGTTTTCAAAGACGTTCCCCGCCACTACTTTTTCCTGACAGCAGCCAAAGACAATCACACAGACTTATTCGTTTCAGTGTTGTCAGCACAATTAGTCGATTGCAACAAATACTCGAATACAAAAATATATTTGATTCTGAAAACCTAACACGTTATATTCTATATCGAATTCTTGTTTATTTTTTTCGTACTGTTAAAAATCAATTGAGAGTTCGGTTCGAAAGGTCCCGTACAATTTTTAACAGGAGGATCCCCTTTTATTTTGAACTTTAATATATTTTTAATATCTGTTTTTATATAGATATAGTAATATACACACTCTGTCAAAAAAGTACCTATTACGGTTAATAAAATACAGCCCTATGACACACGGGCAAATGATATTAAAATGTATAATAAAACGTTTCATCATACTAAACAGCACATACTTCATTAACTTCTACAAATTAATATCAAAGTGGAAAACAACAAAGGATTCAGCCAAATAATAGTCATTATCATAACTGTAATTTACCGCGATGAAATTATTTCACTTGCTTTCCCTGACCGATCGTTAATTAAAGGTACCGACCCTTGCTAAGGGGTAATGTACACTGAATGAGAGTTGTGCTAACTGGGAAAGTTTAGGCTGGCAAAAATGGTATTTTATTCCTGACAAACTAAGAACTCACATTTCAAATCAAATCATTTTTTTTAAATTTCAGATAAATTATATTAAATAAATTATCCATATTTGGGTTAATCAATTAATAAATTCATAATATGTCCATTCTCTCCGCAATAAGTTGCAAGAAGCTGTTCACGCTATTCGTTTGCGATGTATTGCCGTAAAGCCATCCACTCGTGCGTCTGCAAACATGCCTGATGCGCTACAAAATCGTGGCAACCCCACCAAAATCCTGAACGCGTTATTGTATTGGACACGCAGGGCATTATAAGTCTTCTGCGTATGCTTCACCCATAGGCTGCACGTATAAGACTGATAGTCCTTAAATAAAGTTATTTTCACCTGTGAAGTGCAGCGTGCAAACCTACGGGCCAGTATATTAGATCTGGCTGACAATGCCTAATGCTGATCTGCCATGCATTTGACATATCATATTTGAATATGAATCAACGATTAATTCATGTTTATGAGTGCATGTTTTTCAATATAAAGTTAAACTTAATACTTACGAATGATACTCGTTGATACAGGTGTATGGGTAACATAGTAATTTTTTTTTTTTCAGTTTCTTACGTACTAGTACAAAAGAAGAAACGTCAAATGGAACTTCTTACGTTGTCAGGAGTTTAGTATTATAATTCCGTCTAGTAATACAAAATAACCATTACCATTAAAAAAGTACCTAAACGACTTTCAGGTGAAACGAACTTTTTTATAATTTTGTTTAGTTAGTAAGTACTGCATGGTTGCATGCATTTTTCATGCAGGTTGAAACCATTAACTTTATGGTTTATGTCGGAACACTCTTGAACCTTCCAGATAATTTTACTATTAATATAACAGCACAACAAGAATCTTCGTTCTTCCAATAATCGTCTTCTACGATGTCCTTCTCACCGCTCTGGTTTTCTGAGATCTTCTTTTTCTGTCCAGGCGGTTTTCCTTTGGAATGCGCTTCCTCAGAATATCAGTACGGCCACCAGTCGGTTCACGTTCAAAGTAAAAGCTCGCGAATTCTTTCTTAAAAATTTGGCAGACTCGTCCCACACTTAATTTGCTGTATTTCTCTATCTATGTATTTTAGCTCTCTACTCTTTATATTTAATGTGTATGTATGTATGTAAGTATTTATTATTTTATTATTATAAATAAGTTTCGTTACATACGCCTACCATGTTTTGTCTCAGCATCACCCTAAGGTAGACTGGTAGAAAATGCCTAAGGCATTAAGTCCGCCTTTGTACAGTGTTTTTTTTTTATGTACATAAAGTTTAATAAATTAAAAAAAAACAGTAGAGTTGATTTTATATGTCATACAAACTGACAGGCCTGACTCAGTCTAGACTGACGTATTATTGTTAAATTATTCCAATATAGAGCATATTTAAAGTCAAGTTAAAAGTAGTACACTGTCTTGGTATAAGAAACAATCATTTTATTCAGCCAAGACTCATATTACATAAAATAACATTAAATTTCATAGAATAGATTAAAACAAACTTGTCACTTGTTATATAAGTTAAAAAGATCACAGAATTAAAATAATAATAAAAAGTTAATGCCATTTTTAATAAATGATTAAAAGATACAAATTTTCAAAGAATTAAAAATAGCTTAAATTACATTTTATGAGTGATATGTAAAATAAAAATAAATTACAATACTGGCACAGAAAAGATTAAAACAAACTTGTCAAATGTTGTGCAAGTAAAAAAGAAACTTTTTATAAAAATTAAATAATAAGAAAAAGTCAGTGCCATTAAAAGTAGCTACGGTATCCTGACAATGATAGCGGATTAGTTGGACGCGTCTGTTTTCAACCGTTTCATCAAACTGCATGTGAGAGGTGCAGGGTGATGTATTAAATAAAATACAGTGTATAATTTGTCAACCTACTAACATAGCTTTGAAGTATTTATGTAACTAACACTATGGACCATTGTTGTCTGAAAATAAACAAATTTTATTTTAATTTTATTATTATTTTATTTAATAAATGATTAAAAGGTACAAATGGTCAAAGATTAAAAAATAGCTTAGCTATAAATTTATTATTAGCTTGGCACACACATTAGCTTGACACAGTAAGCTTACCCGCCGTTAAGCAGTCCATTACACAATAGTAAAACAATCACAAGTCATCTTCCTAAGATCATCAGGATAGTTGGAGTGATATTGATGTAGCTTAACACAAGGATGAATTTTATCCTGTTTTTATGATTCCTTAGGATAATTTAAGGCTTTAACTTACTCCAGAAGACCAAGCAGACGAAGTCGCAAAATGAAGCTAATAAATAATATATTATATTTAAATCTACAGACCAGGGTTGTTGCTGATGCATATTTTTTCACATCAGCAGATGCAGATGCTGATGCTGACGCTGATGTTTCATTATTGACATCAGCAGATGCAGATGCTGATGCTGACGCTGATGTTTCATTATTGACATCAGCAGATGCTGATACTGATGCTGATTTTAATTATTTTCTTAAAAAAACAGGGAAAATATTGTGCCCATTTTCCTTGGTACTTAAATAAGAGATTGTTTCAAATTTTTGCGTTATTAATAAAATATATATTCAAACTAAGTAGTCTCGTAATAATTAGTGAACATCAACATTAATAATCAGCATCGATCAATGCGGATGCTGACGCTGATGCTGATGTTAATAATGATGCTGTAGTTCAGCGGATACTGATGCTTTGTTCAACTAAATGAGACAAAATTTAAGTCTTGTATTAAACGCGCACTATGCAGCTGAGCATATTATAAATTGAGTGATTACATCACTGATAAAATTGCTTGGTTGAATGCAGCTGGTCAAGCTCCACCATACACGCTGTATCGAGGGTGAGAGTCCTGGCGGAGGAAGCGGTGTCCCGGGGCGGGGTGATGTTGGCGGTGTCCTTGGACATTTCCAACGCGTTCAACACCCTGCCCTGGAGTTGTGTACGGGAGGCACTGCGCTATCATCGTGTGCCTTCTTTGTCCGAGAGGTGTGTCACCTACGTGGGACGTGATGGCGAGCACCAGCGCCGCATGTCGTGCGGTGTTCCGCAGGGTTCCGTCTTAGGACCGCCCCTGTGGAACATCGGGTACGACTGGGTGCTGAGGGGCGAGCTCCAGCCGGGCGTGGACCTGACGTGTTACGCTGACGACACGCTGGTCACGGCCCGGGGGAGCTCGTACAGGGAGGCAGCGTTGCTGGCGACGGCTGCGGTCTCACAGGTGGTGAGCCGCATCCGGCACCTCGGCCTGGAGGTAGCCCTCAACAAGTCGGAGGCCGTGATCTTTCACGGTCCTCGGCGGGCGCCGCCGCCGGGATCACACATCGTGGTCGGGGGGGCCAGAATAGCTGTCGAGTCTACCATGAAGTACCTTGGATTGGTGCTCGACAGCCGACGGGATTTTGGCCCTCATTTCCAGCGGCTGGCGCCCAAGTTGTTGGGCGCGGCTGGGGCGTTGTCAACGCTGCTTCCCAATCTGGGGGGCCCGAGCGCCGTCTGCAGGCGGCTCTACGTGGGGATCGTGCGATCGATGGCCCTTTATGGGGCCCCGATCTGGGCGGCAGACCTGACGGCCGGAAGCATCGCCGTGCTGCGAAAGCCGCAACGCGCGATGGCCGTCAGAGTCATCAGGGGATATCGCACGATCTCCTACGAGGCGGCTTGTGCACTGGCCGGATCCCCGCCCTGGGACCTGGAGGCGAAAGTACTCGCGTCACTGTACCGGTGGCGCGAGGAAGCGCGGGCGCGGGGCGAGCGACCGATGCAGCGACACATGGAGCTGCGTCGGTCTCAGCTTCGCGAGGTCCTGGTGGCGGAATGGCGGGACAGGCTTTCGCGCCCTACCGCCGGCCTCGCCATCATCGAGGCGGTCCGGCCAGTGCTCGAGCGCTGGCTCGGGAGGAGGCACGGCTCCCTGACGTTTCGGGTGACGCAGGTGCTCTCGGGCCATGGTTGCTTCGGGAAGTACCTGTGTCGCATAAACAGGGAGCCGGACGCCCGGTGTCACCACTGCGTTGACTGCCGGGAGGACACGGCGCGGCATACGCTGGCGGAATGTGCCGCTTGGGAGGGGCCGCGCCGTGCCCTCGTCTCAGAAGTAGGCAGTGACCTGTCGCTGTCGGCCGTGGTCGAGTCGATGGTCGACAGCGCAGAGTCCTGGGACGCGGTGGTTTCCTTCTGCGAAAGTGTCATGTCGCAGAAGGAGGCTGCGGAAAGGGAGAGGGAGATCTCAACCTCCCACCCTGCCCGCAGCAGGCGCACCGGGCGTCGGCGAAGGGCGGACAACGCCCTCTTCCGGCCCCCCTAAATGGGTCCAGGGGCGGCAGACTCGGGGACGTCTGTCGCCTCCCACATACACCAGGACCCGAGGTGGCGGCGCGTAGTGTTCCACGCGCGCCCCTCTAAGACGTCCGGGGGGGAGTCTAACACCTCACTCCACCCCCTGACCTGAGAAGTGGCCCGCTGCAGCGGGCCGGCACCAGCCGGGGGTTGCGGAAGTATCTCCAGTTCCCGCGACCCCCGACGTAGGTGTGAGATGGAACACCGGGGTGGTTTTTAGTCAGTAAGAGTCTGACAGACCCCTCCGCCCGCCCCAGGGCGGAGGACATCCATGAGGATTTTCCACCCCGTATCAAAAAAAAAAAAAAAAGCTCCACAGCCATAAGGGTTCATAGATTAATTGATTAGCATGTTTAGCTAATTTTGGAGCTGCTGAAGATGTAGATCTACACTATCTTTGCATTGTAAACTTAATGTGTTAGTTATACTTCTATACTAGTCTATACTAATATTATAAAGCTGAAGAGTTTGTTTGTTTGGTTGAACGCGCTAATCGTAGAATCTACTGGTTCGAATTAAAAAAATCTTTTTGTGTTGGATAGTCCATTTATCGTGGAAGGCTTTATGCTATAAAATCGTACAAAATTAAGCTGACGGTACAAAACCACCGTCTCCTAAAATTGCAAATGCCGTACAAATCCTTCATACTCAAATGATTTCGGTAACAAAGGTAGACAGAGATATCGTCGGGTCACTAGGTCCTGCTAATCAGCTAATCTTTTGGAAAGTAATGGAGCGGAATTAAGGCATCGTTTGCGGTCGTCCTAAAGCGGTGTGCACATTAGCGATTGTGTTTTGTTCTGTAGCATCATTTTTGAAAACAGCTACTTGACACAAGTTATTTTTGTCGTGTTGTCTTGTGTTACGATTTTTAGTGCTCCGTCGCTCATTGACAAACCTTGAGTTTTGGGGACTTTTTAAAAAGTGTAACAATTCATAATTGGAAGGGTGTATTCTATCCAGTTAAAATATTGGCCTATTTTTTTCCAATTGCAGAGCAAAGGCCTTTTCTTAAATTATTACATTTCTAACCGTGAGATCCTGTTATTGGCTTTATGTAACTTACTCGATTTCTTTAATTCACTCTATGTATCTATTGGTTTTCCATGTAATAAATAATTAAATAGAGAGAGACTAGCAGTGACGTTTACCACTTGTTCAGGGTGAATTGTCGATTACGGAATAATTAATATTATTAATAATATTAAAATTAAGTCGGTACTTGCCAAAAGTATTTCGAATTAGGCAAATAATTTACAAAATTATCAACCTCAGTTTCGGTTTGAACTAAAAACGTTTTATGAATTATAAATACAAGCATACCTTATGTAAATGACAGGCAATTTTAAGTAAGATATTTTAACGTAATATAATTACAGTTAGTCTGTCTAGACGACTTTTTCATAAAGATCATAACAAGCAAGGTCGTTTGTAGCAGGGTTGTTGCGAACATCAGCATCAGCTCAACCTCAAACTCAAAACCATTCATTTCAATTAAATCATTTACAGGTACTTTTGAATTGTCAGAGTCAGTCAGTCAGAAAGTTGAAGCAAGTTGCTCGTTTCAAACAGTAGGTTTCTACGGAGAAGAACGAGCAAGAAACTCCATGAACATTCTTTTAAAATCAATAATATTTTACAAATTTATGTTACATCATTCATGTTGAATCTAGGGATATATGTGAGAACAATGTAACCAGTCTTGCATGTTAAAAGAGTTCTAGAGAAAAATATAGTTGTTCAATACGGTTTTCACCGTACCCTTTGACAGTGTCTTCAACAAGTTCACCGAAAGCTTTCATATCGAATCCTTCATCCGCGTCAAATAATATGAAACCGCCACAGATTTCACAGCAGAATCCAAGAGGCTTAACAGGGTGCACACACGGAGCCTTCGGACAAAACTTTGAAGCACAATCTATTGTCATTGGAATTAGTTGACACGCACACCCGAACTGCGCACAATGCATAGGCTCACCGATTATAACATTTGTCTCCATAAATTCATCAAAAACAAACTGTTGAGTATCATCACTTGTTTGTACTATAACACGAGCTGTGAATTGTCTACTATTAAAACTTTCATCGCCAATTTTGAGGTCTTTGACATATTGTGGCACTTTAGGCAGAGACAGTGTGAATTTGGTATCTTTTGGAAACTCCACTATATCGTTGAAACACGGTACTCTGTCTGAATCAGGAGTAGCTTTGTTGAACTTCGGCGAGCTCCAAACATCGGCTTGGTTCCAGGACGTTACTGATTTGTCTAAGTAATAAGCATTGCCTTCCGTGCAGTTGGTATCTGTGGGATTGTTTCCAAAAGTTAACATACCTTCTAAAATTAATTCACCATTTTCAGGCAAAATGAATCCTTCAACTTCAGTTCCAGATGCAATTTCGACAGAACCAGCAATCGATTGTGGAAACACGACAGTTTGCTTAGAACACGGCAGTTTTCTGTCCTTAAAGTTCTCTGGTAACTTGAAACTTGCGTTTGGAAGCCACTTGACAGTTGCCGCTGATATTAAAGTTGTGCCGAATATAGCGACACAATATAGGAACAGAATTGGTGACATGTTGGGACCGATGTACGTTAATGAATGGCAATTTGGTTAAGTCAGAGTGTAAAGTGACACTAAATGATGTCTGGTCGTTTATTATCTCTGCTCTGTTTGATGTGCGTGACACGTACAATCATGTATTTCAATATTATTTAAGTATAGAGTTACACTGTGGATAATTAATTAGTTGAATTTAAAAGGCTTGTAAATAGCTAAACCTAAATGATTATTTTTGTGATCAACATGACAGTAACCCTGTTTTGGTTTTAGTTCAAACAAAACGACCTACACATGTATTTATTTAACCTACATACCTAGGTCTTCTATTTTTCAAAGTATTTGTAATGATTTTGAATATTTAAAACTCCAAACATAAATTTTGGAATGTATTGAACAATTATTTCTGGATTAAAAATATTACACACAATTAGATTGTCATAATGAATCTGATTATGAGAGATATGGAATTGACTCACCTTGAAAGACTCATGGAATTGACTCATTGGTAAATACGTTTTTCTATTTCCATATTCTGTACAATCCGCGGCTACGAAGTGTTTTATTACTTAAGAGTGGAATCAAAGAAACTCCTGGAATATCAGAAAATGTATTCTCTTTACTTTTTGATAGTAGCCCATGTTCCACTGTCGCTGTAACTACGTCATTTTGGTATGGCTATAATTTTAGTATGGCTATATTTTTTAAGATAATATTCATTTCATTCATCATTGACAACAAAGTCAAAGTCAAAGTCAAAGCATTTATTTCAATTAAACCATTTACAGGCACTTTTGAATTGTCAAGGAGTCGGTCAGTTAGACAGAAAGTTGAAGCTAGTTGCTCGTTCCAAAACGTAGGTAGGTCTCTATGGAGAAGAACGAGCAAGAAACTCCACGGACACTCTTTTAAAATCAGGTTTTTACAAAATACTGCTTGAATGCCCTAATTGCCCTAAATGAAACAAACAGGAACAAAAAACATAATACTGATTACACTCTGGAGACTTCCCGTGGTCTCTTAAGTACTAATAAAGAAGTTGCTCAGGAATTTGCAACATTCTTTACCGATATTCCTATTAAAACTACTGAAACTTTAGATTCTTCGCCCTCACTTGCTTTAAACTTACTAAGTTCGAATGTTTCAGCATGTCCCACGGAATTTAAATTTAAACATATAAACCCTGCAATCGTTATTAAAGCTTTTAAACAACTCAAGATTAAGGGTACTGAAGATTTATGGGGGATGTCTACTAATGTTTGTAAATCAATTATTGAGACAGTGGCGCCCTATTTAGCTTTCATTTTTAATTTGTGTGTAGACCAAGGGGTTTTCCCGGATCTAATGAAGTTCAGCAAAGTTATACCACTTTTTAAATCCGGCGACTGCAAAGACTCTAATAATTACAGACCCGTTTCGGTTTTGCCGGTTTTTAGCAAAGTGTTTGAAAAAGTAATGCTTGATCAAATGCTCAGTCATTTTAACTGTCACAAAATTTTACATGATCAGCAGTATGGTTTCACCAAAGGACGTTGCACTACTGACGCCGGTGTCACCTTAATCAAGCATATATTTAAGGCTTGGGAGGATTCTCAAGATGCTATTGGTATCTTTTGCGACCTCTCCAAAGCATTTGATTGCGTGAATCACGAAACACTACTCTTAAAGCTTGAGCATTACGGACTGGGTAAACTAGCGCTTAGCTTAGTAAAATCATATTTGACTGATAGACTGCAACAAGTTCAAGTAAACGGTGTAAATTCATCGGGCTTAAAAGTAAAAATGGGGGTACCGCAGGGCTCAATATTGGGTCCGTTCCTCTTTTTAGTTTATATAAACGATTTACCTTATTTGTTGAAAAATCAACCACAAATGGTGTTATTTGCTGATGATACTTCCTTGATATTTAGAGTTAATAGACGGGCACAGCACCATGACGACGTAAATGACGCTATGCTTAAGGTTCATAATTGGTTTACTGTAAATAATTTAGTATTAAATGAGAAGAAAACTAAATGCATAAGATTCGCTTTACCGAATGTTAAAAGTAGTGAATGTAACGTTGTATTGAATAAGGATATACTTGAATTCGTCGAAAAGACTGTTTTCCTAGGGATTACGCTTGACTCAAAGCTGCAATGGGGTCCTCACTTAACATCTCTTGCAGGGCGGTTGAGTTCGGCCGCTTACGCTGTCAGAAAAATCCGGCATTTGACAGACGTGGATACCGCTAGGCTAGTATATTTTAGTTATTTTCATAGCATCATGTCCTACGGTATCTTGCTTTGGGGGCGGGCTGCAGATATTGATTCTATTTTTATTATGCAAAAGCGGGCTGTCAGAGCCATCTATAATCTCAGCAGTCGCGAGTCTCTAAGAGAATTGTTTAAACAGATTAACATCTTGACGGTACCTTGTCAATACATATATGAAAACATTATGCATGTTCGAAAAAACCTTCATCTTTTTAATAAAATAAGTGACAGACATTGTGTTTATACTAGAAATAGGAACAAATTAGATCAGCCAAGATTCAGATTGTCAAAAGTTCATACTTCTTTTATGGGGTACTGTGTAAAATTTTATAATAAAATACCTCTTGATATTCTTCAACTAAATGAAAGACAATTTAAAACATGTATTAAACGCACACTGTGTAGACAAGCATATTATAAATTAGAAGACTACATCAATGATAAAAATGCTTGGCTAAATGCTGGTCCTGCTCCACAGGCAGTTTAGGGAATTTCCTAATTGGAGGAATGTTGTTTCCTACCCCTTTTTTTTATTGACATGAGTAACGAGTATCGTTATTATTATACACAAATATATATTTTAATTACTTTTTCGACATTTTAGAAACATTGGAAACCTTAGTTTTGTATAATTTAGCAGCATTATTTCAATTTTGTAAATGTGAGTACCATGGAGCCATATTTTAAGTAAATTATTATGTGTTTGACTTAAATGAGCATGGCGGTTGAGAGAATTGTCATGCTCACTCAAATGTCTCGCTGGTGGTGGCGCGTGTGTTGGGTCATTCGGCTCCCTCTAAAATGGTTGAGCTGAATGGTGCTGATTCACGCGTCATGTTCGTGAACGGGCGCTGTCAGTAGAGATTGGTCAACTCTTAACTGCCATGGTTTTTATCTTGATTATTTTTTATATTTTGTATTTCTAGATTACCTTCATTGTTTTCACATATAGAAGCAACAAGAATAATGTAAGCAGTATTTTGTAAAAACCTGATTTTAAAAGAGTGTCCGTGGAGTTTCTTGCTCGTTCTTCTCCATAGAGACCTACCTACGTTTTGGAACGAGCAACTAGCTTCAACTTTCTGTCTAACTGACCGACTCCTTGACAATTCAAAAGTGCCTGTAAATGGTTTAATTGAAATAAATGCTTTGACTTTGACTTTGACTTTGTTGTCAATGATGAATGAAATGAATATTATCTTAAAAAATATAGCCATACTAAAATTATAGCCATACCAAAATGACGTAGTTACAGCGACAGTGGAACATGGGCTACTATCAAAAAGTAAAGAGAATACATTTTCTGATATTCCAGGAGTTTCTTTGATTCCACTCTTAAGTAATAAAACACTTCGTAGCCGCGGATTGTACAGAATATGGAAATAGAAAAACGTATTTACCAATGAGTCAATTCCATGAGTCTTTCAAGGTGAGTCAATTCCATATCTCTCATAATCAGATTCATTATGACAATCTAATTGTGTGTAATATTTTTAATCCAGAAATAATTGTTCAATACATTCCAAAATTTATGTTTGGAGTTTTAAATATTCAAAATCATTACAAATACTTTGAAAAATAGAAGACCTAGGTATGTAGGTTAAATAAATACATGTGTAGGTCGTTTTGTTTGAACTAAAACCAAAACAGGGTTACTGTCATGTTGATCACAAAAATAATCATTTAGGTTTAGCTATTTACAAGCCTTTTAAATTCAACTAATTAATTATCCACAGTGTAACTCTATACTTAAATAATATTGAAATACATGATTGTACGTGTCACGCACATCAAACAGAGCAGAGATAATAAACGACCAGACATCATTTAGTGTCACTTTACACTCTGACTTAACCAAATTGCCATTCATTAACGTACATCGGTCCCAACATGTCACCAATTCTGTTCCTATATTGTGTCGCTATATTCGGCACAACTTTAATATCAGCGGCAACTGTCAAGTGGCTTCCAAACGCAAGTTTCAAGTTACCAGAGAACTTTAAGGACAGAAAACTGCCGTGTTCTAAGCAAACTGTCGTGTTTCCACAATCGATTGCTGGTTCTGTCGAAATTGCATCTGGAACTGAAGTTGAAGGATTCATTTTGCCTGAAAATGGTGAATTAATTTTAGAAGGTATGTTAACTTTTGGAAACAATCCCACAGATACCAACTGCACGGAAGGCAATGCTTATTACTTAGACAAATCAGTAACGTCCTGGAACCAAGCCGATGTTTGGAGCTCGCCGAAGTTCAACAAAGCTACTCCTGATTCAGACAGAGTACCGTGTTTCAACGATATAGTGGAGTTTCCAAAAGATACCAAATTCACACTGTCTCTGCCTAAAGTGCCACAATATGTCAAAGACCTCAAAATTGGCGATGAAAGTTTTAATAGTAGACAATTCACAGCTCGTGTTATAGTACAAACAAGTGATGATACTCAACAGTTTGTTTTTGATGAATTTATGGAGACAAATGTTATAATCGGTGAGCCTATGCATTGTGCGCAGTTCGGGTGTGCGTGTCAACTAATTCCAATGACAATAGATTGTGCTTCAAAGTTTTGTCCGAAGGCTCCGTGTGTGCACCCTGTTAAGCCTCTTGGATTCTGCTGTGAAATCTGTGGCGGTTTCATATTATTTGACGCGGATGAAGGATTCGATATGAAAGCTTTCGGTGAACTTGTTGAAGACACTGTCAAAGGGTACGGTGAAAACCGTATTGAGTATCACGTTGGATACTCTCCAGAAATTGAATTCAGAAGAATTCAACTCGTGGTAGTTGACAAAGGTGAATACGAAGGGCAAAGTGCGGAAATGGTAAATTCTATTAGCAATGCTCTCCACGATCATTGGGTCAAAGGGCATAAGGTTGCTCAGATAAGCGGGAGTCCTTTGTACAAGTCGGGTTTGGGTGGAAAAATCTTTGTATCCATGTTTTTCGCAGTGATTTTAACATTGGGGGCGTTGTACGTGTACTATTATCAGATTCCAGATCTAAAGTTCCCGATAGGTTCAAGACACATGCCTGATATATTTTCAAGATTCGAGAGGAGGTCGGATAGTGTCGTGAGTTTGACGAGAAGAGATTCAGTGATCAGTTCTAGAAGTAACACTGCTTTTAGAAATCCGTTGTATGACTCAAAAAGGGGGCGTGTGCAAGTGGCCGAGTCTGTAGTGGAGGAATAATAGACGTAAATACAGTTTTGATTTTACGTGGTTGTTGTTTTAATTTTTGTTTATTAAGTTAATATCTGGTACCTTTGAGTTTATTTGGCGTATAAGAAACCCTACTTTTCAGAAGAGCAAAAAAAGTTTTTTTCAATTAAAGCCTAAGTTTTTTTATAAATAATTATTTATAATATCATTTTAGTTCGTTTTGTTAGAAGAGTGTATTTTTAATCAAATTAATGCGTTATTACAACGTTTTTCCGTTTGTAAAATTATAATGTTAAATTAAAATAATAATCATTTGATATTTGTTTTCTTTTAATTAAGTGTACATCGAATTCGAGATTAGTAGTTTGAAGTCATAAGTAGGTAAAAAAATACTAGTACCTTAAATACTGTTTCCGCTCATAATCCTAATACGTATATTGACTTCTTTAAAATTCTCAGTGAATTCTTTATTATTTTTCTACATGACAATAACATCAAACAGTTTATAAAAGAGCAAGAATTGCCTTTGATTATTATCATATGCTTGTTTAACTCAAGGATCCTTTTCACTGGGAATAGTTAAAACTGCTCGCATCGTTGACTTTTAGAGCTGCACTATAAATTGGAGGAACGGTACGGTACGATAGAGTGTGTTTTTGTGACTGCAGTTCTTCAAGAATGAGCAAGATGCTTTGTCAGTGTTGGGTTGTAGTCACAATATGATCGTTTTCTATGTAAAGCCCGGATACACAGGAGCGGACAAAATGGAGATGCCACCGTTTTTACTGCTTTTCTTTTTTTTTTTGGAATGGCATTTCGCATTTCAACCTACGAGGTTATTGGCTGCTTAGCCACACTTTCTTTTGGTGACATGAATGAATGATGAATGAATGAATTTAAGACCTCCGACCAGGATAAAATAACTATAGATTAAGCGACTTCGCGCTAAAGACACCCCCTGTAGGGTAAAGGCAGCAAAGGGACAGACTGGATAGGATTTAGGCTCGGTCAGATACTCCACTAGTATTTGTTTAGATGATTTCACACCTTCGCGGGCTGCGCCACTGCTATATCTGACCGCAATCCTGCCCGCAAGTTGGCTGGGCCTAAAGAATTATTTCATGAACATACAGCTAGTTTTCAGTATTACCCTAAAAGGGAATTTTGTTAATATCTATATCTTATCACAAAATATTGTACGCTACTATTAAACAAATTCAGAAAAAAATACCACCAGTTAAGTAAGTCACTAGTACCAAAGAGTTAAAGGTAGTTCAAGACAATATTTTATTTACTTCGATTTTGACGAAGTTCTCGTCGTACAATATAAGCAAAGCTCTGATAGCTTGTTAAGTCTCTTTTGAGATGACGTAGACTGCAGACACAAACTTTGCTTTGATTCTAAATTGACACTTACTGCTTTTACAATAGAGTTTATTACTGCAGAATCTTTAATATTTTCAACTTTGTGAAGACCTAGTCTTTGTTAGGTGGTAGCTCTTGAAACAAAGTGATGGGCCTCACTTTTCACAAAAGACGATCCCTTTTAGTGTGTCTCATTTATTGATGGTTTTACTACGAAAATGTTTTGATACAATATGAATTCTTGCAATAAATTGTGTTGTGAAATGAGTTAAAATATTTGACTTCAAGTAGACACACAAGTGCATTTGATTGATTTATTTACTTATCAGTGATAATTGGTTAATAATAATAATAATAAGACCAGCTAATAACTGTCCCACTGCAGGCCAAAGGCCTATTTTCTTTATACAGAGAAGACAAGAGTATTGATTATCATGCTTACTCTAGGTGGATTGGCGATTTCAAACTTAAATTAATTACCTATATAAAGTCCAGGTTTCCTCACGATTTCCAAGATAAACTTAGAAAGTACATATGAAATTAAAAAGTCACATTGATATTCAACCACTGGGCGATAACGACGTTACGATAATTGGTATAAAACCCAATGTTATCCTAAATTCAACCGTTTATATTTGACTTCTAAAATTCACAACATGAACCCCATATTTTCCTTTAATTCCGAGATTTGAACAGGAATATTTCAGGTGTGTTTAGTTAAAGTAATGGACCGCCATTATTGTGAACCGAGGGGCGGCATCACCAAGTCGGCAGGATTTCGGTAATTACCGTAATACGTAGCTTTGTAATAACACTGTCCTGATCAAATATTTAGACGTCAGATGGTGGAAAGTGAAATTTAATTTTGTTTGGAATACAAGTTTTTGAAAGCGGTTGTGCTTGCTGTTTTTAACCGACTTCAAAAAGGAGCAGTTTCTCAATTCGATTGGTTTTCTTTAATGTATGTACACCGATTACGCTGAGATTTATGATTTGAGTTACGTGATTCTTCTTTAGTTTGATGCAGAATGTTGCCATTTAGTCCCATAAAAATTTAACATAGTTTGGCCCAGTAGTTTACATTTTATGAAAATAAAAATTATTTTTTATTTAAATTTATTATATTTGACCACGAATAATTTTTTCAGTATACTCCTGTTTCGATGATTCTTTTTTTAATTGATAGTGTATACCTCAGATTTGGTTCCATAAAAATTTCAAGAAAATATTCCACCTGTAAGGGTAGAAAATTAAGGAATGACTGAATTTTTTTTGGTGTCACCGTTTCGTAATACTTTGTATGTCAATAAGAAGTAGGCACTAAAGAGCGAAAAACAATTCAATTTGCACGTCGGTGGCAATACAAAACAACAAGCAAAACCAAAGCCTTGAAACTTGAACAAAGTACATGCGAATTGATAATATTTTTTTACTTTTTGGAGGCGGTTGTCTTTTTTGTTATAAAGTATTTTTTAATTTATAGGATCATGTATTCTTTTCATGGTAATTTTTGTAACATTGCTAGACGAAGGCCTCCCCTTAATCCCTTTATTTCTCCAGATGTTGTGCCTCATCTCACCAATTTCTAAGGAATTCCTCGGCCTGTCGGGACCCCGTCTGACTGTGTCAGGACTCCAGTCTTGCGATATACGGTTCCACAGCTTTTAGCTTATGGGATCATCAGAGGTTCCGTACCTCAAAAGGAAAAAACGGAACCCTTATAGGATCACTTTTTAGTCTGTCTGTCTGTCAAGGCCCTTTATCTCGGGAAAGCGTAGAGGTATCGAGTTGATATTAAAGCCACATACTAAGGTCTACGGTCTAAAGATACGGCCGTTTATGTCGCTAAAAACGTACATTTCAATCAAAAAGAACCAAAATTTATAGGGTACTTGCCGTTGACCTAGAACTATGACATTTGGCAAGTAATATTGTCCTATACTATAAATACAGGGACAAGTCTGAAAACTATACATTTGTAATTAAATCATAAAAAATATATTCTTTATTTATAACGACCTTTTGGCCGCGATTTGGTCCGTGTGAATGTCGGTTATCGCGGATGCCAGGGTTCAAGCTATTTTCATACCAAATTTCATTAGTATGGAATTAGATGGATTTTATTAGTATGGATAGTATGGATATGTACCTACAAATGCACTCGCACTTGTCCAGTTTCTCTTTTAATTCTGTTATATCGTCTTACAAAATAAGTGAGCCCGTACACGACCAACCTTTTTGTACGACCGATTAACTGTTGAATCGTTTTAAGACCGATCCATAGTGTGCTGAGGATTTTTAAAATCGACTTTTTGTGGGAAATCGGCATTGGTATACTGGAATAATACATGATCCGTTCTCTTCGACAAAAAGACGGACACCAATATTATTGTCTGACGTGCGCTAGCGCGCTTAGATTGGTAAGCTACAAAAGTATTTAGTTTATAGAACGTACAATATAAAAATCAAATTACAAAACAATTCACTACAAACAAAGGAACAGGGCCTCAAAGTCTGCTATTACAAGTGTCAGAATGGTCTATCATTGATATCATAATTATTGTTGATTTTGACAAGTTTGGTATTCTACTAATATAATGGTGTCATTATGACTTTCCAATGGTCAACCACTGACACGCCATTAAAAGAAATGATATAGAATGGTAATCTCGTACAAAATGACAACTAAATGATGTTAATCTGCTAAAATTTTGACAGTTCCTTTGAGTACCATTAGAACGTCATTGTGCAGTCATTGCTTTTAATTTGACCGATCAATGATCGACCATTATGAATTTAGCAGATTACGAACTTTTAGCAAAATGACAATGGGATCGTGTTGGAATGACGAAATTATAAAAATAGCAGACCAAAGTAAACCAATCTTTAGAAGAGCTACAAATCTCGAAAAATTAAACTTAAAATTAATAACAGAATGTTATTTGTTTTTAAAACGCAACTCACGAAATTATAATAACGAATGTGATTTAAAGTATACAAATTATAACTACTTTGTACACGTAAGAATCAACCCTTTTGGTTAGGGTTCGTGAATAATGTATGACGGAAAAGTTTCATTCACCAAAGGAGTATGGTTAATAATAAGTACATAAAATTTTATGTGTAAATGTAGGTACTAAAAACCTTGGTTCTACGTGTAACGAAATTAATAGAACAAAGTAATGTATCTGTACTGCGAATTAGCCTGGTTTGAAAAAAAAAATATTTAAAAATAACCTTTTAACAAAAATAGACAACCACCTTCAACAAGTAAAAAAATGACTTAAATTTTCTCAATCCTTAATCCCGGATTTGGTTCTATTTGAGTTTTTTGGTTAGTTAGTAACTTTGGCTTGCCATAGTTTAAAATGCAATAATTTTATATAAGTACCTTCCAGTTCGTAGCTTCCAGCATATGGCTTGCCCGCTGGTTTCTGTGCATGGATATCAGATTTCCTGAGTGATCGGTCAATTCGCGTAGTCATTGATGGCTGCTCGTCAGATCAAATGGCAATAAATGCGGGGGTTCCTCAGGGCTCAGTACTCTCTGCAACCCATTTTTTGCTGCATATCAACGATCTGCTGAAACCCGGTACCTTTGGGTACGCAGATGACAGCACGGTTGTAGAGAGTTACACATCCAGCGCACGTGCCAGTGCGGTTGAAATCCAGTCTTCTCGAGAGTCCATGGTCGAGCGCTTGAACTTGTCCCTCAAGGCAGTCTCCGATTGGGGCGATGCCAATCTGGTCAGGTTCAATGCAGCTAAGACCCAGGCATGTCTTTTCTCTGCCAAGAAGAGGCCTTTCCATCTGGCCCCTACTTTCCGACATGTATCCGTTCCAATCACTGACCAGCTTGAGCTTCTTGGCGTTACTTTGATGTCAAATCTTAACTTTGGGTCATTTATTGAATCCAAGGCCAAACTAGCTGCCAAAAAGCTGGAAGTCCTCGCAAAGGTGCGAAAGTACTTGACGTCGGAACAGCTGCTCAACTTATACCAAGCACAAGTTCGATCGTGCATGGAGTACTGTTCGCACCTTTGGGATGGATCAGCAAAATACCAACTGGAGGCATTAGAAGTCATCGATAGACATGCCAAGAGGCTCATTAACAACGACTCCCTAGTTAGGGCTAAGCTCCAGAGCCTTGAACATCGCCGCACCGTTGCTAGCCTTTCGGTCTTTTATCGGGTACATTTCGGAGAGTGTGCTTTGGAATTGCACAATTTAATTTCCACATCCCCGTATCATCATCGGACGAGCAGAGATACGGCGAAGCGTCACCGCTATATGGTTGAAGTTCCACGGTCTCGAACCAAGCGCTTTGACTACACTTTTATTGTGCGAACTGCCAGACTGTGGAATTCCCTGCCCGCCTCTCTGTTCCCTGATAAGTATAATCTGGGTATCTTCAAGACACGAGTGAACCGGTTCATCTTAGGCAAGCGTGTTCCAACTTAGGCCGCATTATCACTTACGATCAGGTGAATTCAAAAACACATTAAAAAAATCAAAAACACACGACAGATATTATGTGAATGAACACAAAGACACAGTGAACACGATGATCAAAAGTAATGTGTATACTAACCATAATCTGTGAAGCCTGGATTGTCTTCCAAATAGGCTCGCGTTAGTATAATTATGCTAGTTTCGATCACGAAGTACTGGTCTTCTACACGTAATACACAATACACGGTGTTCACCTTCCATTTTTTCGAAGCAGGTGAGTAATATTTAATCTAATCGTTATGCCATATACTGAAGTCCGTTGTGAAAGCTGTGGTTGTAGATAAAAGTATGAATAAAATAAACTAAGATATGCGCTCACGCTCAAAAACAGTTCCACACAGGTACGAACTATTTACGATACACCGACGCTAGCGCCAAATAGTTCGAAATATGGGTACTTCGAACTATTTTGCGCCAGCGTCCATCCATAAGGTGGGTCTAATGGATAAAATCACCAAACATCGAATGTGCGTGGGTTGATTTTACTAAGGATTTTCGGCATTTTCAAAATCGAATATCTTTTTTCCCCTGCAGGCTACAAAGTTGCCCCGTACAACAAATATATATTTTTTCAAAGACCTTTCGAACGGTACCAATTTCAACTTGCTACAAGGTGGGTACGGGGTCCATACAAAATTACCCATTGTTCTTTATTTGCTATACTTTTCATTTTCAATAATGTCGTTTTCCGTAACTTTTATTCACCATAATATTCATTTGAACATACTAGCAATGCTAGTTCAGTACAAGTGCCTGCAATTTTGATGTTCTGCTCATGTTAACCTAATCTACCATGCATGCTTGCTTTGCAAAAGAGGAAATCTGGCGCATTGTGTGGTCACAGTTCTAATCTAACTTAACCTAGCCATTTTGATTTTGACTAACTGTTTATTGTCTAGACATTGTTCGCTATAATAAATAATTTGATTACATACCAAATGCCTTAATGACATTATTTTTTGTACTAAACAATACACGTCTCTAAATTATATTAAATGTTGCATGTCAAGTATCGATTATGTAATGTGTTACTTATAGAAAGTAATGATTATAACAAATGTTATTATGGAAACTTATTTTATGGCAAATAAAAGTTATGACTAATAAGTTGATATGACAAGCGTTATTAGTATAAATGATAATAGTGTAAGTAAATATTATGAGGAGGACGATTATGGAAAACAATAATAATACACATTATTTTATGGAAAAAAGACAATACCCTTAATTTTATAACCATAGAGACTATTTTTATAAGAAATCATTTAAAAAAAGAATCATCGAAATCGGACGACACTGTACAAAGTTATGCGTAGTCAAACTTAAAAAAAAAATATACGTCGAATTGAGAACCTGCTCCTTTTTTTGACGATGGTTAAAAATATGAATACCACAATCAAAACAAAGGGTTGGCATTCAAATCGTAGAACTGGCAATCAAGAACCATGATTCCTACTCAGAAAACTCAACCAAAGTTGTCCCTACGCGAGACTCCTCCAAAGAAAATACCAATTCGTTTCCTGCTACCCTCTAGAACTTTCCCGCGAACATTTGCCTCTGACAATATTTCAGTTATTTACTCTGTTAAGGGACAGAATAAATTTGTCTTCTTTGAAAATTTCTTCGTGTTGTGTCCGCAACAGATGTTACGAATTTTTTTAAGAGAATTTTGTTTTCCCTTCTAGTTGAACTTATTATTTCGATGTACCTACCTACTTCAGGGTTTGTTTTGAATCTTTGTTTGAAAAAGGTTTGGAATTGTGTCAGCGTATTTATATTTCTTTTGATGAACTGTTCTGGTAAATAAAAGAAAAAGTCGTATTTATTTACCTAAAAAGCTTCCCTAAATATATTTTAAAACAGGACGAAAAGGAATAATCAGCATTGTCATATAACGTGGCAATGCTGCCAGCCTGTTGGGCACGTGTCCCGTTGACAGCAATGTGGACGAGCTTTTTGACGCCTTTTAAGCTTCCTGCCTTTTTCTTGGAATTGTAAATAATATTATTATTTACATTTTTAAGATTTCCTAAAGTGTCTATATTAATGCTAGTACACATTAAACTATGTTAGTACACATTAAAAAAAAACAAATAATTCATTGTTATTTTGATATTTTAAGCTCACACTAATGCACGTGTTATGATATCTGTTCATCACCTTTGGTTGACTGGTAGATAATGCCTAAGGCACTAAATCCACCTTCGTACGTTATGATAATAGAAGTTCAAATAAACAAACATTGAAATCTTGAAAAAATTACAACATACTTGAAACTGTTAATGAAATAATCTACAGCAAAATCTTGGACTAATTAACTGCTTAATATAAAAACGTGATAACTGATTTCTTGGAAACAGAATTGTAAATACACAACATTAAATTCATCGGAACACCGAGGACAAACTTCATCCACTAGTTGCTTCGAATGCTATTGCACGCGAACATTATCCTTGCGTTTAAAACGTGGTCCTTCTTCTCGGAAACAATCGAGAGAATAGTGATGCCGTAGCTTAACAAGGTAGCAGAGCGAAGTATACTAGTGACTATGCTATTATTAAGTAAAACTAAAGGAATGCCTAATTCCGATGAAGTGAAATGAGTAACTAGGAGAAAGGTTGCAATAATGTGCCTTTATTTACTCAATTTTGCTCTTGCAGTAGGGTAACAATTCTTATAAGCAGTAGTTTATCATTTGGCAACTTAAGTAGCCTCTAGGCATAGTATTTAGGAAAATTTCAGTAATTACATTATACAAAACAAAAATGATAATACACAAAGCGACTATTCAGCCATACAATAAACTTGAGGTACATTAAACGCATCGTACCCACTTTGATAGCCGTCGCTTCCTCGAGAGCCGGGCTAAAGTTTCTCAAAGTGTAAGCGACGGAAGGCATCCGATAGAAGGTTCTCGTTAGAGCTGCCACAAAGGCTCCATTGTATTCCTCAGACGGTTCCAAATGAAAAATATAACTTGTTAAAGGAGTGTTTGAGTAATGTTTCAAGACAAGATGTCATGGATACTTTTGAGTTTTCAGTATTGCAGTCCTTTTCTGAGTGAATTTATTTTTGTGTTTTTATTTTTATTTCAGCTGTTTTGTCATCAATTATGTTTGCAACAGCTTTAGTAGGCTAAGGCCCACCTGCGCCAACCAGAATTATCTTTTGGCTGTGATTTAGTTGTTAACACCCATTATATTATGTATCATTTGGTAATTAAACCTCGTATTGGCAATTAGCTTTGAGTTCAGTTTTTGGTGCAAGTGGACCTTAGTGTCACAATTTTATGTGTGATTTTGATAGATGGCTTCTCTTTAAATTCCAGATAATATTAACCTTTAACTGTGGACGTCATATTTTTATAACACTACCATGGACGTGGGGGGTCTCTAAGATTCCTGTACTTTATGTTTGAAAATTACGCGATATTTAAGAATAATGGCTAAAAATAATGTTTTAATATTATTAATTAGGCTTTAGCGAAACAAATAAATACAAATCTGATAACTTTTTTTAGGAAATTTTACCTAATATTACATATTTACAAACTGTAGGGCGCATTTCAGTCTTTGGCGACCTGAGTTCAGTTTTAGTAACAAAATATTTTAGAAAAAGCTGTACAACGAAATAAATTGTTTTTCTTCTTAAAATATATTATAAATTGAAATAAAAATAATGATGAAAACTATTTACTCCAGAAAATAAAAATTTTGACAAAGCCTAAACATGAGATAATTACTGGCAATCGATACACGATGGTTTTGCTCATTGCAAGCAAAGTGGACTATTGCAGCCGACACATGAAAGTCTTGTTTTCATTACAGGGTAAAGACAACATGTTTTCTAAGTACGGGGAATGATTTTTGCAGCTCCAAGTTCATGAGGTGGCAAATCAGAACATAAAACGCGTGTAAAGTCATCCTAAATTTTTGGGTAGTTTTGTATTGATAACGCGTATTTCATCAGAAGATCTTCTCGTTCTAGGAATCTTGTTTGTTGCTGTCTACATTATCCATTTTAATTTAAAAAATCTTAAACCTAATACAAACACGATCTAAAATACAATGTATGGGAATCGTGGACGTGGGGTCTCACATGCCCCGGCCAAAGTTTAAAAGTTCAATACTCACGTGTTTTGAGGTCAGCGCCACAACTACCACCGTCTACAATCGTTTCGTCACCAACATGAAAGGTACTGAGCCGATCTGTGTCAGGGGGAGCAGAGAAATCACTTTTTTGCGAATTTCTCAGAGGCGGAGGGGCCTCTGAGACCCCACGTCCATAGTTAAAGGTTAAAAATTAACTTTGTCCCGTGACTATCGAATATTGCGGATGCAGACAAAGTCGTGGATTTAAAAGTAGTCTATAGAAATCCTCGGTGAAAGCCTAGCAAAGAAACTAACTTTTTCAATTATAATATAAGCATGAATATTATAAATAATCATGTTCTCTAACAAAAATAACGTACTGTAATGAATTCGTAAAACTAAAAAATATATGAATTTAGGAGGCGATTGTCATTTTCTTTATTACTGTCGCAAACGAGTAGGCCTAATACGTAGGAAGATGATGAGTCTGCAGAAAGGTCTTCAAATTATGATAAATATAACGTACTATAAAAAATTAAATTAAAAATTTAAAAAACCCCCAACGCAAATCATAAGTCAGCAATGAGATTTGACTTACGCGGTACCCCGCCGCGACATTATAGCGCCATTTCAACGAACAAACAATTGATGGCTCAACAAAAGATATTATTTTTTACTTTTTAAATAATTGCTTTTATGTTTTGCGTTGGAGGTTTTTTAAATTTTTAATTTAATTTTTATTTGAAAGTTTTTAAATGTAATTTAGTCTGGTTTTGAGAAGTTGTAGATACGTCTAAAGTTGTATTTCGTCACATGGATCTTTTTTGATATTAAAGATATCACCCTGAGAATGTGTTTGGTATATATAATTCGCCATTTTGTGGTGCCGGTCATCTTGGCCTTGAAATTTATCATAGTGTAAAGTATTCTACTAGTGAAGCCTTTTCATTTGATACCCATATTGATGGAGTTGTGAAAAAATATGTGATTAGCTATTTTGTAGTGGCGGCCATCTTGGACCGATTTTCATCAAACATAGCTAAGAACACTCCCGACTAATTCACCTTTCAAATAAAAAAAACAAAAACAAAATCGGTTCATCCGTTCGGGAGCTACGATGCCGCAGACACACACACACACACACACACACACACACACACACACACACACAGATACGTCAAACTTATAATACCACGTCGTTTTTACGTCGGGGGTTAAAAACCATTTGAGACTACATTTCCAAGGATTCCTGAAAGAAACCCCAGTCTACTTCTCCCCGTCTCAAGACTGAGATAGCGAGCATCACTAAAAATTCACAGAGAGTGAAGAAAAGACTAAGAACTAGCCCCATATAACAAAACCTCAGCAAGGAACCAATAA
The DNA here is from genome assembly GCA_947361185.1 of Charanyca ferruginea. Taxonomy (NCBI): domain Eukaryota; kingdom Metazoa; phylum Arthropoda; class Insecta; order Lepidoptera; family Noctuidae; genus Charanyca; species Charanyca ferruginea. Next base: position 26,818,999 of record OX376061.1, on the reverse strand, counting down.
ACTATCCAGACTAAAGTTTAATTAAATTTTGTATTGTCTTTAAAGTCCTGGTTCAAGTTATAAGAGTTGCACTAATTTACAGACGGTAAAAAAAAAATATTCACATTACCTACTACCTGTTTGGTGGCAAAGTGTTATTGAGTTTTTCTATTAAGAATTTCTCAGTTTAACAGCCCGGAGTTTGGAAGTTGGCGGTGTAACACCCCCGTGCCTCGGAAAGCACGTAAAGCCGTTGGTCCTGCGCCTGATCTCTCTCCGGTCGTGTCGGATTGCCGTCCCACCGGACTATGAGAGTGAGGGAAGAGGGAGTGCATCTGTGTTTGCGCACAAACTTGTGCACTATAATATCTTCTGCGTACTTGGCTGATCTCCATTGAGATTGGCCGCCGTGACCGAAATCCGGTCGGAAGATTACATTTACATTACATCGACGGTTAATTTCTGCATGTATTACATAAATAATATTATTATTACGTGTCAATGTCCCGAAATGTGAAACATATAAGTTGATTTCTCTGCCTCATATCTCTCTCACCTTCATAATTAAATTTGAATGAATAATTTTTTAGAAGCTCATCGTCTGCCGAGCCTTTTCCCTACTATATTCGTGTTGGCTTCCAGTCTAACCGGATGCACCTGAATACCAGTGCCCTATATGTAGCGACTGCCTATCGGGCCTCCACAGCCCAGTTACTAGGTAACACGAAACCCTTTGGTAAGACTGGTTGTCAGACTTTCTGGCTTCTGACTACCCATAACGACTGCCAAAGATCTACAAATGACAGCCGGAACCAACGGCTTTACGTGCTTTCCGAGGCACGGAGGGAACTCGGTATGAAAGAATGGTTGCCCATTCACAGACCGACCGTGGCTGGCGTAGCTTAACCTTTGACCGATTGATCTATACGGCTTTAAATTAGCCACGAACGATATTTTTAGACACTACTAAAGGTCACTAACACAGTGCAGCCGTGAAGGTACGAGAATTGATCGCAGCACTTGCTAAAGACGGATTGACGATTCCAGATTTGTATCAATTTTATTATATATCTAGGTTCCCTCACGAAGTGAAGAAGTCAAAGGCCGAACCGGCCATGGTGTCTTCTTACTATTAAAACAATAGATGGAGGTCTTCAGCGTATTTATTGTATGTTATTCTTACAAAACTTATAATCTTAGTAATTATCCGTAAGCGTTGCGCCTCTCTGCGGCACAGAACACGTGGCAGCTCCAACAGTATGCTGAGAGCATTATGTGAGCGGTGGGACTGTCCAATGCTCGGCCGATGGGTGGGACTGCACACACAGATCGCAGCCAGATAAGTGGGCAGATACAAGTTGTGGCTATTTTATTTATTTATTTATCTTTATTTCGTCATTGTATGTGTACTAACATTAGTTTTGATAAGTTTGAATGGGCCGTATCTACTAACAGTATGGACCTCGGTCTGTAAATAAATTATTATTATTATTATTATTTACTACACCAAGTGAATGCGTATGCGCAATAGCACGGCAAACGGCAAATATGCCGTTCCGATTAGCCGTTCTGACCATAGACCGACATTTGTCAAAACGTCAAGTAACGTTCCGTTACTACATCATCTCCTTTTAAAACAAAATAAATCTAACAATAGTTTCTTGGTACAAACTAAACAAAATAAATCTACCAATAGTTTCTTGTTACAACCTTCCACTCTGTCGGTCGTGGGTCGAAGTTTTCCTTCATCCCGATCTGCCAATACCGAGAAACTACTATGAAGTTTTAATTACATTCGTCATCAAGTCCATCAACTGAATTCATTACATTAAGTACATCATTCACATAAAGAATTGCTTCGCGTCTATGACTTACGTCAATCGCTAAGATATCGCTGTACTTCGAAAAGTTTGAAGAAACTCTTTGGCTTGAACACTCCGACCCGACTGAAAGCGTTAAAATTTAAATTTTATCATTAATAATAACTGTGAAAGAAATCTATCCGCTTGTCCATGATTCATAATGGAAAAGTTTCCTTTAGAAGTCCTAGAAGTTTGGCAATGACGTTGATGTGGATTGAACATTTTGGTTTAGCAAAGGTAAGAAGATGGGAAACGAGACAATTTAGTTAATTGAGAAATTAAAAATTATTATGAAATATGATAATAAGCCGTGTGGTACCTGCCGCGAATAGCACCGCCCGATTTCTACTCGTAGGTGTCGTAGAAGGCGACAGAGGGATATTGACCAGAGGATGGGCACAACGTCCTTCTGAGTACTATAACACCTACTGCGATCGCCAACATGCATCGGCCAAGCATGACGATTACAGCTTAACCCCTCCTTGGGGGAGACCTATACCCAGCAGTGGGCGCCTGAAGGTTGACATGATGATGATGATGATGATGGTATATTTCCAAGGCTGAAATCTAATAACAAATTCTCCCGACCAAATTTCGGTCACGGAGGCCATTCTCACTGAAGACTACCTAGGTACGCAGGAGACATGGTGCGCAAAAACTTCACTGCACACCCTCTTCCCTCACTCTCATTGTCCAATGGATAGATCTCATAGGCACAGAACTAGTGACATTACGTGCTTTGGGAGGCATGGGGGTTACAACGCCAGCTTCCGTAAAAGCCAATAATAATTTGCCCATCTTGCAAATTGAATCCAAGATCCCGTGCTCATCAGTCGCGCTTACGATCAACGAGGCGGTTGAAACAAGCCGGTTATGGCTAAAATCTCAGGTTATGAAACAAAAATCAGATCGACCGTGCGGAACACTAAAAGTGAAGCCAAAAAAGCAAATACAAATTCAAAAGTGAATACCTACAATCTCGTGATTATATTTGCTTTTGAATTTGTATTTGACGACACGGTTGGCGCAGTGGCTGAGCGATCGACTGCTGCGCAGTGTGTTGCGGTTTCGATTCCCGCCCAGGGTAAACATTTGTGTGATAAGCACTTGTGTTCGCCTTGTGTCTGGGTGTTGTTTATCTATATATGTATGTATTTACAAAAAAAAAATGTATTTGTGTATGTATATCAGCTGTCTGACACCCATAGTACAGGGTCTCCCTAGTTTGGGGTCAGATGGCCGTGTGTGAAAACGTCCCCACATATTATTATATCATATTATTTGTTCTGCTTAACGATGTCGCGTTTCGTGCTATACTGGCTCGTGTCAGTACAGCACGAAGCGCGTTGTGGGTATTCGATTTTGAATTTGTATTTTCTTTTTTGGCTTCACTGTCAGTGTTCCGCACAATCTATCTGCCTTTTGTTTCATAATCTGAGGTTCAAATGTACAAAGTTTACTAATATATCGGCCCATGTAGTCACAACTAACACCCTGCTTATCTTAGTTTACGTGGCTTAACGACACCCTCCGAGCTTATGGGATCATCAAATATGCATTTGTTGTATTAAAGTCACCCTTTTCGTATGTCCCCTAAAGGGCTTATGTGGGTCACGCCCAACTGACCTCTGAATTTACATGAAAAATCAGTTAAATGTCTTAAATGTTAGATTTTGTATTACAATTACGGTGACGTGGTTTGGTACATCGTCATCTACCTAACCTTTTTCCAACTATTTTGGTGTCGGCTTCCAGTCTAACTGGATGTAGCTACTGATACCAGTGTTTTACATAAAGCACCTGCCTAGCTTACCTCTACAATTCAGTTACTTAACAAGGTACCCCTTGGTAAAACTGGTTGTCAGACTTTTCTGACCAAAAATTCTACACTGTAAAAAAAGAAAGAAAGAAAGAAAATATGAATATATATATGAATTCCACGCAGGCCAAGTCGCATTCCGAAACTAGTAATGTATAAATCGATCCCTTCCAATAATGCCTACTATCGTATTAGTACGGAAATTATAAAGACAGCAATTTTCAGCCAATATAATAATAAGGTAGCTTACCACGAATGCTACATTATCTTCCACATATTATGACAGGGTTCCACGAAGCCATAATTATGGAACAATATCAAAATTAAATATTATATTAAATGATGTGACGTCACTCATAGCAGCACTGACATTTGAAGAGGCGTGGCAGAATATTGTATGAACAGATGTATGGAACGAATCGGTTTCACATATCAATAATTAATTTGTACTCTTTGTGGGACATTGATATGGTAGAGTTATTTAATTTCCTTATTCATATTTTTCTGTGGTTAAGTATAATATTATAAATGCTAAAATAACTCTGTCTGTCTGTTATGTTTCCACAACAAAATGGCTGAACCGATTTCATCAAAATCGGTTAAACTGAAAAATGGCAGGAAGGTAGTTTTATAGGTCGAAGACGTTAGCTAACAATAGATCAGAACATACCAACACAGGTTGAAAAGTTAATCCAGAAGTTGATTGGTAGAAATAATTTCAACAAACAAGAAAAATAAACTTCAAACCAAAAATTGAACGACAAAAAATAACATCAGAACAAATTCTCTCAAATCCACAACCGCGTTATCCTTTTATAAAAAAAACGTAACCACCGAAAAAGTTAGCGCCAGTGTAAAAACAAAATCTTTAACGATTACTGAAAAACAAAATGGTACCGACAACGGGTACCCAAATGAAGACATCCATTTGATTCAAGTCACGAGCTCGGCGAGGTACGAATACGAATTTCCAGTGTTCCCTGGTAAGTATGGTCTTAAAACGTAGATGGAACATCTCCTTTATTTTCCACGTCTCCATTTTTGAAGAGTCGTAAAGTTGGAGCCTGCTTCTGAGAGTCTAACACGACGCGCAGAATTTGTAAATACAAAGCATTTTCGCTTAATTTTAAATGGTAAGTACTATTCGATTACTATTATATTTCGATTCGATACGACTTTAGATTTTTTTCGAATAGATGATGGTAAATTTTTCTAGTTTTTATATGGTAAGAATAATAAGTATCACTTAGGTATTGTCTCACCAGAGAATGGGCAGCAGCGTTCTCTGCGCTTTTTAACCGACTTCAAAAAGGAGGAGGTTATCAATTCGGATGTTTTTATTTTATTTTTTTATTTTTATGTATGTTCGGGCATAACTCTGTCATATATAGACGGATTCGGAAAATTCTTTTTTTTGTTCGAAAAGGGTTTATTCCGAAATGGTCCCATATAAATTTTACCAAAATTGATCCAGCCTTTTTTGAAAAAATCAACAAAAGCCTGAAAAAATACTTAGATGACGTTTTAGTTTCTTTAATCTTTGGAGGGCTTACAATCTCTTTTAAGTGTGTCGCCGTTTCTTAATGGATTTGGATGTTAAGGCAATACTAAAAAGCTAAAATTAAAAAGTTTTTTCAAAAAAATGGAAACCGCCTTCAAAAACTAAAAAAAATATAAATAACTTTAGCACAGAACACACATTACTTTACTTTCGGAAGTCGGTGGCAATACAAAACAACAAACACAAAGCCACCGCCACCGACTTCCGAAAGTAAAGTAATGTGTGTTCTGTGCTAAAGTTATTTATAACTTTCCGTTTCCTTTTTTTTGAAAAAACTTTTTATTTTTAGATTTTTAGTATTGCTTTATGTAACAACCATACTGCGATAGCCAACCCGCCTGCCAGGCGTGGCGATTATGGCAAAACCCCCCATTTTGGGGGAGGCCTATGTCCAGTAGTAGACGTCGTTCGGCTGAAATGATGATGAGGTATTGTCTGATACTACATAATACCTTCATTAATTATGAAGGGATAGTAAATGATTAATTAATACTTTATATTATTAACTGAACTATCTTCAATTTAAATTAATATGATCTATTTCTGTAAATTTTAAAACGTGAGTTCGCGGCTCTGATTTTAATTCTTGTTGGCGTCGGCTGTTTTATGATTTGTTAGTAAATTTTTTCTATTTGAAAATTAGAAAATTTTACTGAATTTGAAACATTGCGTTTTCATCCCTAGCCATATTAACGCTGTACCAGTATTTTATGCTCCACATTTAACTTCGGGAAAGCATAAAAATCTCGCAAACATATTATGTTACCTATAAAAAAATACCCAACAGATAAGAGTTATACTTTCTTCAACACACCTCACGGGATTCGATTCCAGAAAAAAACATAAAAAACAATGTAATAAAATTCCCCACAAAATCAACTGCGGGTTACAGACGATACCCAAACTTGTTTGAACTAATTCAATCATGTTAGTGTGAGGTATCCCTTAGGATAGAAAGTTTGTAAGCCGCTTTATTTCTTTATACTTTCTTAGTTTATATGCGATTGATACAAATTGCTTAGGGGATTGTCGGCTAATTGTGTTACTTGGTGTTTTTTCCTTATTAGATAAGTATAACTCTTGGTTCGGTACTTGGTTTGACGCCATGTTCCACAAAAACCTGCCGAAACCATAAGCGTGAAATTTTGCACACGGCTTTCTTATTTGTTGTAAGTATTCGTCATCAACGAACTCGGCCGCGTAATTTTTTAGAGTCCTAAAACATAAAAAACCGGACAAGTGCGAGTCGGACTCGCCCATCGAGGGTTCCGTACATATTTGTAGGCACATATCCATACTTCTATACTAATCCATACCTACTATCCATACTTTAATCTACTTAATATTATAAATGCGTTTTTTGCGACATAAACGGCCGTATCTTTTTTTCACGTTAAGATAGAAGGTTGATTTTTCTACGGCATCAAGAGATCGTAGACTTGAGTATATGGTTTTAATTTCAACTCGATACCTCCACGCGTTCCCGAGATAAAGGGTCTTGACAGACAGACAGACAGACGGACAAAAAAGTGATCTTTTGAGTTACGGAACCCCAAAAACAAAAATTGACCGCAGCTAGTATTTATTGTCTAGCTGTCAGTAGTGACGTTTAATGTCAAATCACTTTTTTTAGAGTTATAAACAAGGGTTGCCATTAATAATGGGTAGGTAATATCTTGTAGCGACATCTATCGCACATGAAGCATACTACAATCGACGTTTCCTAGATCGCGCAAGCAGAGTTATCCGCGACATTAGAATATATACAAGATCCCGACAACAACCGTCGGGCAGTAGCCCACCAGACACAACACCCGTCTGGTCGGAGGATCCTCCCTTTTCAATAGAGGATGAGGAACTTTCCACTCTATTCTTCATACCTCTAAAATCTTGTAGGTATCACACTTACCTCAGGGTGGGAACCTAATTGTTTTCAGGATGAGCCGTTCATATAACTACCGTTATAATTATGGTAAGTAAAGTACTTATTACACTATACAATTTGTAGGATATCAATTTAGGAAATCGGTAGGTGTAATCGCAGTTAAAACAGATTGGATCCGATTTAGTGCAAAATGAAAGGTTTACTAAATTGAATTCTAAATTGGTCCAGTTTAGAATTCAATTTTGTGTAGTGTGAGAGTAAGACTAACAACTTAGGTACCTAAATTGATTTCCTACAAATTTTATAGTGTAATAAGCATTTTAGTCTGATTTCCTATTTTTATTACACGGCTTATCCTGAAAACAATTAGGTTATTAACTAAGAAATTATATTTGGAATCTCAACCATTAAAGGGCTTAGAAGGTGGCGGGCAGCGGATGAACGGATGACAGATGATCTATGACAAAGTTATCTGGGTTTATCGTATAACCTGGTCATCATCTGCCTAGCCTTTTCCCAACTATATTGGGGTCGGCTTCCAGTCTAACCGGATGCAGCTGAATACCAGTGTTTTACATGGAGCTACTGCCTGTCGGACCTCCACAACCCAGTCACTGGGCAACACGATACCCCTTAGCAAGACTGGTTGTCAGACTTTCTGGCTTCTGACTACCCATAACGACTGCCAAAGATCTACAAATGACAGCCGGGACCAACAGCTTTACGTGCTTTCCGAGGCACGGAGGGGACTCGGTATGAAAGGATGGTTGCTAGCCGAGGTCGGTCTGTGGATGGGTGACAACCCATCCACAGACCGACCTCGGCTAGCGTAGCTTAACCTTTGACCGATCGATCTGTAGGGCTTTAACTTTCTTTAAGTTTTGTTTTGAGGTAGGTACACACTCGGCGATTGGACAATGAGAAAAATAGAAATACAATCCCTAAATAAATACCTACATTTTATTTCCTAACTAATAAGCTTCATTCTTCCTCCCGTCAATCACATAAGTAATTGAATACAACCGATAGAATTTCCCACAATTTCACCCCAAGGGAAATAGTTTCACCCCATTTCTATAAAGGGAACAAAGAAACAAAGAAAGAGTACCGTTAATTGGAATCATTCTTATTTCTCGTAAAATAAGACACGTATTTCAATCTATACTTACTAATATTACCGATTAAAGTTACCTTAAAAAAATAGCGAAATTGGTCCAACCGTTCTCTCGAGACTCGAAACTCGAGAATGGTTGGACCAATTTAGCTAATTTTGATCTTGAAACCCAGGCAAGGTTTACAAGAATATTGAAAAATCTATTGACAGGACAACGCCTGTTGGGTCAGCTAGTAATAAATAAATAGGGATTTGACTCAAATGTTTTAAATACAAGTTGAAACAACGTGTGATTATCAAAGAAACATTTTTTTAATTAAATCTCTCACTATTTTGCAATTCATACCAAAAAAAAATCAACACATTTCTTATCTCAGCATAGAAATCTTACATCCGAATCCTTTTCCATATGCCATCGATTCCCGGAGTTGGGGCAAAAAGTACGGATATCCGATAGCGGTTAATTTATTTACTCACAGTGCCCGAAGCAATTGACCCGGATATTCCTACTCTGGGGAAGTTTTTTTCCGGATATAACAAGGTTCTTGGGCGGAGATGTTGTAAAAAGTGCGAAATTGATTGTAAAAGCATGGACTTGTGGCTTGGTCCAAAAAGAGAACACAACAAACAGATCAAGTAATTATCAATTTACAAAAGCGAACTTTGAGAATAAAAAGAGCATTAGGTACTTACTTAAAAATTATCAATCAAAGTAATAAATCTAGACATAAGGGTTTAATTTTACGAAAACGAATTACGTCGAATTCTCTGTCGCTTTTCTTTTGTTTTTATAGTAATTGTAATAATTTTCAACCGACTTCAAAAAAGGAGGAGGTTATCAATTCGTCTGTATTCTTATTATTATTATTTTTTTTTAATGTTTGTTACCTGATTTCTTGGGACTGGGTGAACCGATTTTGATGATTCTTTTTGAAATTGAAAGCTAGTGCCTCCCGTGTGGTCCCATTTGGTCTAATTCTAACAATGGCATCCATGAGAAAACCGTATAAGTCTTAAATTTGCATTAAGTATGTGCGCGATTTGTTACGCGATTTCTCCGGAAAACGTAAACCGATTTTGAAAATGTTTTTTATGGATAGGGTATGCTTCAAGGGTGGTTCCATATAAATTTAATCGAAATTGATTCAGCACTTTTTGAAAACTCAACAAATACCCAAAAATTTTACATAGACGACGTTTTAGTTTTTTCATCAATCTTTGTAGTAGTTAACTTTCAATTTCTTCTTAATAGATTTGGATGAGAAGGAGGTACTAAAAAGCGGAAAATAAAAAGCTTTTTTACAAAAAAGACAACCGCCTTCAAAAAGTGAAAAATAACTTTAGCACAGAACACACATTGACTTTAGTTTCGGAAGTCGGTGGCAATACAAAACAACAAACAGAACAAAGCCACTGAATTTCGAAACTAAAGTCAGTGTGTTCTGTGCTAAAGTTATTTTTCACTTTTTGAAGGCGGTTGTCTTTTTTGTAAAAAGGTTTTTACAACACATTATTTACAACAGATCCAACATTCAGTGAATAGTCCATATGAAGTATTTAAAGGAAGCCTTACCCAACACTAAGAATTTTCCTTGTATAGTAGGTGCGTTTAAAAACTTATAAACTCACATACACAAACAACCATAAAACATTTAATAAAAGATACGAAAAGCATTTAAACTCGAACAAAATACCAACTCATACCTACTTGAAACTCCTTTGATCTCCGACAATACTCGCCAAATATAGAAATGACTACAACATTTACCAAAGATTAAGAAAATCGTGAAGAAAGGAAACTCGATAGATTTCTGGATGCTTTTTTTCCTGAATGGCATCTCGCATGTCAACCTATGAGGTTCATGGCAGCTTAACCGGGGTATCCTGTGGTGCCTTAAAAATCATTATTTTTAGTGCCACCAGCCAGGGCAAAAGATTTCTGGATGCGCCTTTGCTGGAGGACCTGCCTATCGTTCTCTAGCAATATTCGCCTACAAACAACCGGGTTGTCAATTATGTCGATAATCAGGAGAGCTGTAAGCGATGATATCATACTGAATCCTTACCTATACGAACGCAATAACGATACTTTGAGGCAGTAAGGTTGATAAAACCTTACTGCTACCACCACATATACCTATTTCCGCGAGAGCGCGGAACAATCGATAGAGAGGCACGGTCAGTCCAAGCAATAAGCTCCCCCCACCTCGACGGAAGCCATTATTTGCTTATGTTATATATGTTAGTCATTATGTTTTTTTATGACGTTATGACGTAAAACTATCGTCCGTAAATCGACTTTCATCATCATCATCATCATCATTTCAGCCGAAAGACGTCCACTGTTGGACATAGACCTCCCCAAGGGGGGGTTTTGCCATAATCGCCACGCTTGGCAGGCAGATGGGCGATCGCAGTATGGTTGTTACAAAGGCACAGAGAATGCTACTGCCCATTCTCTGGTGAGCCGACTTTACAGACAACCAATTTTATTACATACCTATTATTAGAATTAAATGTAACAGCTCACATTTTAGGACCCATTAAGTAATGTTGATGTGTGCCGCCGTGTGATGCCGGCCGTGAATAGCACCACCCCATTTCTACACGTGGGTGTCGTAGAAGGCGACAGAGGGATATTGACCAGAGGATGGGCAGCAGCGTCCTTCTGAGTACCATAACACCTACTGCGATCGCCAACATGCATCGGCCAAGCATGGCGATTACGGCTGTACCCCCCCTTGAGGAAGACCTATGCCCAGCAGTGGGCGTCTAAAGGTTGACATGATGAAGTAATGTTAATTGTAATCCGTGGTGCTTGGCCACTGGGCTTCTCCGAAATGCCAAAATGGCCAAATGGAAAAGAGTCATTTCCATTTGGCTTAGTTCTGGTGTATTTCCTGCTGATATGGAGGGAAGTGGAAAATATGTATTTCTTACTCCTCCGCTGTTCTTTTCCTATTAATTTCGTAACGGGATAAAAGAAAAGCTTTATAGACAGCGGTGACCACATAACAACAGATACCGAAGGTCGAATTGTTTGCCATACAATATATAAAAATAATATTTTTTCACTGACCCCGGGATCTTGATAAGTCGTTTTAAAAAGAAGTTTCTATTCAAGTATTTAATCTATGGTTTCACACACTATCGCATCCCATTAAAACCACGACTCTTCTTTAATTTGACGACAAAATTACGATTCTGTGGAACCAAAAGCGTTTTAAAGTTCAAAAGTTATTTTGTGTTGACGCGTTGTCACTGTGTTGTTAAACGTATGTTTGTTGCGTGTATTTTTATTACCTATGTGTTAGGTGATTGAAAACGCTTTGTTGATAGAATTATGGGACTTTAAAGAGTACTTTCAGGTTAATTACGTGCCCTAATTAAACTGGATGTGAAATCGTGCAATAGCAAAGTTGTCTTTCAGTTTAAATTATGCGAAAACAAAGGCATGCATTCATATTTTGAAGCAAAACCTTTTTTCTTAACACAAAGAGCAACATTTCAAACGAAATCAAGAAGAAATTCCATCCTAATAAATAAAGTTGGCTGTTTCCGCGACAAACTGTAAGCTCATCTGATCCCTGCAAACTCCTTAACTCCGGGTGCCACGTAATTAAATGATTACCCGCCTGTACCGGCTTTAGGAGTTTACTGCCTCGCTTTCTCTCACTGTACTTTTTTTCTAACTTTCTGTTTTGCAGAGGTGGGTGATTAGTTCAACTAATTATGTTTACTTTTATCAGAATGGTCATAGTGAAAGCAAAGGCTAGACGTTGCTTTTTGTAGATGGCTAGCTTCTATACGCGATTACAGTCGCGTAGAAGTGAAGTACCGTACTTATACCTATATCATGTCATAGCGTCATTGCTATACGATTGAAATTCCACGGTCTCAAATCAAGCGCGTTAGGCCCTGACTCCACCGAAGCGGAGAGGAGATGTCTCGAACGACCAATCGGCTTGCGTTATTTTCACATCTTACCGCTTAGTTTCAAAGCAATACTGTGTCCCATTGGTTATTTACGAGACATCTCTTCTCTACGCTTCGGTGGAGTCCGGGTCTTACTATTACCAGATTTATTGTGCTAACTGCCAGACTATGGAAATTACTGCCCGCCTCTCTGTTCTTCACTTCATCCTAGGCAAGCGTGCTCCACCTTAGGCCGCATCATCACTTAAGATCGGGTGAGTTGCGGCCAAATGAAAGCTTATTAGAATATTAAAAAACAACATCTTAATAATTGAAAGAATCAGGGCAGGATTTGTACAAAAAAATAAAGATGTTTAGAGAAGTTGAAAATGTAATTCTTATACTCTTGGGTACCTATAGGCTATCTTCAGGCATTTACAATATTTTGTAAAAACCGCGAAACTAAGTGAAAAGTTTAACGACGTAAACGGTGACTGACAGTATCTGTGACACTGACAATCGCCGCGCGCCGTTTCGCAGATTTTACACTGAAATTGCTTCAATTTATGGGAAATAATGTCACAAAAAATTATTTTTTTTTTCCACACACTTGTCACATTACTTGTCTGCCAATTTGATAGATCCGTGGACGTCGCTTGTCACTTTCTTTCTTTTTGTAAACACAAAATGGTCATCGAGATGTAACGAAAAAGTGTTATTTTCATTTCGTAATATTTTAATTTTGTGGGGGTTTCAAAATATGGTGACTATGTCAATATACTTCTGGTAATGTATTCTTCACATTGGAAAATATATTAAACCCTCTAATTTTTTTTTCATACATATGAATGTATGGATCTCGCCATGATATTTTGACACACATAAAAAGACCAGATCTAGCCAAAAATGCAGGTTAACATCATTCATCATTGAAAGAAAAGTCGTCCTATACATTTACAGAAAAGAATCTCATATTGTGTTTCATAAAAAACAGCACCTTCCCTAACCGATCTAATAGGAAACACATAAAATACAAACATAATAACAAACCTTCCTAATCTTAATACGAAATATTAATCTTCCTTTATTGCTTAGTCCGGAGTAGAATATAAAAATATATTTCTTAGCCGTTGTAGGGGAAACGCGGTTCAGTGAACAAGAAAGAATATTAGAATACTCACATTGAAAAGCTGGGACGGATTGAAAAACAACGCTTGGATATTGTATTTTTCTTCTTTTATTTCTTTTTTTCGGAAATTGTTTTTTATTGTACTGTAATACTTTGTTCGTGATTGTTTTTTGTTCTAAATAGTTGTTACGTCTTTTCAAGTTGACCTTGGATTTTCGAAATATAGGTTTGGTTAAGAAATAGTTCAAAGGAGCTCGTAACTAAATAAAAGCTGTACGGATCGATCCGATTATGATTAAGCTACGCTTGCCGCGGTCGGTCAGTGGATGGGTAACCATTCATTTTATACCGAGACCCCTCTGTGCCTCGGAAAGCACGTAAAGCATTTGGTCCCGGCTGTCATTTGTAGATATTTAACAATTGTTATGGGTAGTTAGTAGCCAGAAAGTCTGACAACCAGTCTCTTACCAAAGGCTATCGTTTTACGCAGTAACTATACCCTGTTCACAATAAGATTAGACATTTACAAAAACCTTTTTTACAGTCCGTTCAACCGATTTTGACTCATATTGCGTTGCTAGCATGACAAATGGCAACTGCAGTAAACAGTTGTTATTGTAACCACTTTTTTGCCTCTAATATCATCCCTAGCCTATGGAATAGAAGTCAAAATCGGTTTAAGGGACTGTAAAAAAGGTTTGTGTTTATGTCTAATCTTATTGTGAACAGGGTATAGGTTGAGGAAATCAGACAGGCAGTGGCTCCATGTAAAACACTGGTATTCGGCTGCATTCGGTTGGACTGGAAGCCGACCCCAAGGTAGTTGAGAAAAGACTAGGTAAATGAGGTACCTCAATACTCAATACTCAATATCTTTATTGCTTTTCCATAAGTACAAATATGCTTAGGTGGTAGGTCTTTGGTTAGGATCATTATGGACCCTGATCGGGCACAGCAAATGGGTAGAAGAGAGGAAGCTCTGTTTTAGAAAAATACTATATTAACGTGGGATGTATAGTTAACTAAAAAATGATCAATTACATTATTGTTATTATTATTATTTCTATTTATTTATTACATTTATTTATTATTATTATTTATTGTCAATTATTTCTATTAATAATACTATATTTATTTATTTATTGTATTTATTATTATTATTTATTCTCAACTATATTATTATTATCTTATTATATATATTATATTATATTATTATTATTACCTATTGGTACTTAGTGCTTGACACAAACAACGTTAATACAGGATGTTCCGGAAAGGGGGTATACCTCCGAAGGGAGGTCACTTAACAACATTCAACAGAAAAAAAATTTTTTTTCTTTTTTTTTTCTTTTGAATGTTGTTCAGTTTCACGAGTACATTGACCTCCCATCGAATGTATACCCCTTTTACGATACACCCAGTATATTAGGACATCAGAAACAGATTTACAAAATATCTGCCAAGCTAAAGTGACTTCATAATTGTGATTATTCTTAACTTGATTCCATATGATTCACTGGCAAGTAAGAAGTCTAAGATTCAACGCTATTTTGCAATTGAATAGTCTTATTGAAACAAACACAGTTTTCCCACAATAGATATAACAAAAGTTGAAAGCTTTGGCAACAAGTAAATATCTTCCTATTGAATTCACCACTCCTGTAATACGTAAGTACCAATCTTCGTTCCTTCGTGAAAACAAAACGGAATTGATAAAAACAGAAAAAGAATCTTTCGTCGCTATAGGAAAATCCCATCTATTATAATATCTCGTTCCCATTGCTCGATCTAATTTCCTATTCATCGAACGCCATATTTCTGGCACCCTACTGTAAAACTAATTTAAATCTTCATTCAAGTTACACTTTGTTTTTTTCATCTTAAGGAAGATTTTCGATTGCCTCAAGTCGGTATAAGTTTGTAATCTCTTAAGAAATTCGATACAAAGTCCCCAAGATGTATTTTTTCTCTCGGTTCTGAGGAAAACCTGCGCGATTCGTAAGCCAATACGAAATATTGGATTAAGATAAAAAAAATATGATTTACAGTCGATTACGTAATGAAATGTTTTGCAAAAGGATTGTGTTTGTTTCGATTTAAAAATATTCACAGGTGAAGCTACATTTTTATATTCAAATTATTTTGTTCGTGAAAGTATTCTGATAGAATATAGGTATATTGGACTAAAGCATAATTTGTTTGTATTATGAGAAAACAAATATTAACCCTTTTTAAGGCAGGCTTTTCCTCAACTACTTAGACAATAACCATTTTGTTTGTCATTGATCAAGTTTGCCATCTTTATAAACCTCTTTATAACGAATCCTAGGTTACAGCTAGATCTTAAGACTCCTAAAGACTCTTTACCATCTTTTACTCATCCTCATTCATCTACATACACACATGCATACACACTATTCCAATCCCCCACACGTGCTGCCCTAATTATTGAATAAATAATAGGTAAATATATCATTGCATTCTTCAAAATTTCCGACATCAAACACGAAAATTCTAGCAAATAGATGGTCAATATCACCTTCATTTACACTGTGCACACTTAAGTATGTAAATTGCAATACCTTTGTATTTTATTTAGATGTTATTTAATTTAATTTTTTATTTCGCACTTTCGCTGCCTTCGTAGTTGGAGCGAGAACTCAATGATGACTAAAACCACAAGAATTTACCTAATTTCAAAGTCAGAGGCACTTCAAACCTGCCACCTTTACAGCCTTAGTTTGCTAGACTTATAATTATGTATTCACCGAGAAATTTTAATCGTCTTACAACAATAATCCACTTCATGTATCCAATGACTACTATTCATTCATTGGAAAAAAATGTCATTAAGGAACTAGAATTTTAAAGAATGACCCTCAGATTACGAAACAAAAGGCAGATAGACCGTGCGAAACACTTAGAGTGAAGCCAAAAAAGCAAATACAAATTCAAAAACGAATAACGAATACAATCACGACATTGTGTGTCGTGATTGTATTCGCTTTTGACTTTGTATTTGTATTTTTATTTGTTTTTTTTAACGATGCGGCGCTTCGTGCTATTCTGACTTGTGTCAGTACAGCACGAAGCGCGTTGTAGGTATTCGGTTTTGAATTTGTATTTTCTTTTTTGATTTCACTCTCAATGTTCCTCGCGGTCTATCTGCCTTTTGTTTCATAATCTGAGGAATGACCCTTAACGTAGTCTGAAACGTAGCGCAAAAAAAAAATCTTCCTTTTACATAATTAATGTTCTAAGCATGTAGCAGTTTAAATGTATTTAAAAGTTAGTAGTAAAGTCAAAGTCAAAGCATTTATTTCAATTAAACCATTTACAGGCACTTTTGAATTGTCAAGGAGTCGGTCAGTTAGTCAGAGAGTTGAAGCTAGTTGCTCGTTCCAAAATGTAGGTAGGTCTCTATGGAGAAGAACGAGCAAGACACTCCACGGACACTCTTTTAAATCAAGTTTTTACAAAGTTTGGTTACATTCTTGTTGCTATAATATATAACGATTAAGGTAATCTAACAATACAAAACACAAAAAAGAAGCAAGATAAAGTGGCATCTAATCCATGGCAGATAAGAGCTGACCAATCTCCACTTCAGCGCCCGTTCACGAACATGACGCGTGAATCAGCACCATTTAGCTCAACCATTTTGAAGGGAGCCGAATGATCCAACACACGCGCCACCATCAGCGAGACATTTGAGCGAGCATGACAATACTCCCAACCGCCATGTTAATTTTTGTCAAACATAAAGGTATTAATATACATGGCTCCATGGTATTCACATTTACAAAATTGTAAGTAATTACAATTCTTCTTTAATACTATTATGGACTTAGGACGGTCGGAATCATTTTTTCTAATTGATGTTAACAAGCCCAGAACCGGGAAAGATGGAAGGCATGGAGGCCTCCCTCCATGCTTTCCATCTTTCCCAATTCCCTTTGCCCAGGAGTGGGACAGAACACGCTAACAAAAATTTACAATTTTTAATCGCGTTTAGAAGCTTTTATTTTAGATATTTCTTTATAACACTATAAAGAAAGATTCAAAAATCGCACACACAAGAAAAAAATCACTTCGTAATAAACAGCTCTCAAAATCCAAAACAAAGTAAACACGTGACTCACGCCATTACGACAAGTCAAACGCAGGAAATGAACTAGCAAACATGTTTAATTAACACGTGTGTAATTGCGACCACAATTTGCCACGAGCCGTTACGACTTCTAATTCATTAGGTTCGACCACGCGAGAAATTCGAAGGCAGACTTAGATGTCGCAGCGGTATTCTGGTAATTCGTGGAAAATGTAAAGGAAATCGTCTATATATAAAATAGCTAGCTAAATGGTGTTTGAGAGAGTGCTACGGTCGCGGCAGGCCACGAAGAAGATAGTGGGATGAACTGGATGAATTCCTCAAAAACTGGAAGGATAGGATCGCAAAAGATGGAAGGAGTGGATGGAGGCCTAGTCCCAGAAGAAGGACAGTATAGGCCAATGAAAAAAGAATGGTGTTTTGAGAAGGCTGTATGAGTACAGCAAGGAAGTGCAGTAAAAATAGTGAATCAGGGTGGACAATTTGTGGGGTGGAAATGAATAAATGATGTTTTCCAGAAACAGAGGGTGATACTAAAGGTAATGGCGATGATAAAAAAGATAACACAGTAGATGAATATGAATAAATGATTCGTGGCCCTGAAAAAGTAAACACACATAAATAGGAAAATTACTTAACTAGAGTGGGTGATTTTTTTTAAACTAGCCATCTTTGGCCTACTGATTGACAAAGGCCTCCCAGGTTTTCCACGTGCCCGTATCCTGCGCTACCTCGAATCAACCCTCGTATTCATACGAACAAATCTAGGTAATCTCGCGACAAATTTATCTGAAAATAGGATTACTTACGTCATAAAAGACCAACTTACTTTAAATCATAAATTAACAAAATAGCTAATAGGATTGAAGAAAAATAAAATAAATAAGGAAGCCAAACGATCAAGTATTCATGATTTTGTCGTACAAGTGACGTCACAACGATATCGCATTTTCCAATCAAAATAAGGCGAGAAGCGAGTGCAGTGTGAAATGCGGCAATTACCTCAAGAGAGCCGTGTCACACATCCTGCTAACTCTTCAGCTAGTCACGAGAGTGTTCCATCGTTTGAGGATTGTCGATATATGGGTGGTTTGAGCTGATTTTATTTGAAAACTAGCTGTGCCCGCGGCATCATTCTCGAGACCCTTAAGAGCGCGTATTCGATTCGTGACGAAAACTTCTTATTTTTGCGTTTTGCCCAGAGCAATATCGTAATAATGTGAGCAGATTATTTAAAGACAATTTACAGTTTTAGAAAGATTAAGTCTTGATTTAGACAGTTACAGGGTAAAAGTATAATTTATAATTATGTTTTTTTAAGGCGACGACAATTCTTTCATATCGTTTTACGAAAATAGACGTCAGAGTTAACTTTCAGGACGAATACAACCATTACAATATGCCAAAATATTTGGTTTTATGCGTTTTTCCAACAGTATATACAGTCATAAAGACAGCTACAGAGCCAAAATTACGAAAATATTACTATTATGTATTGAAAAACAAGGTTGAAAAAGTAGAAAATCGGTTCACTTTGTCAATTTTTTTTCACCAGTATTTGAATAAAAACATAACTGATATATTTATTTTATGAAAGTAAATGTTATGCTTAATATACAGAATATTTTTCAGTCCGTTATACGAGCTCATTTATTTTAGACAATTATTTTAAAAAGCACTGTAAAACATCGCGCGCTGTCGTTTGCCGATCAATTTCAATGATTCGTGCTTATTTCGTGCGTATTTTTTTTTCTGATGCACACAAACAGACCATTGTATTGTACTAGTGTGTGTCAATGCTGCTACGCCGTTCTAGCATTCGTTTAGATTTTGAGTTGCGCTAAATCGAATACGCGCCCTTAAGTGTGTTAAGGAAATAAGTATTGAATTTTATGTCATCTTAATTCTATAAGGTTGCAAGCGTGACTGCTGAAAGTTGTAATAGTGTATTTTTCCATAAGGATTTTTATGGAAATAAGATGTTTATTTTTACCTGGGTGAATTTAATCATCCAATATCCATAACACCATGGGTACTGTAGATGCATCAGAATACCCTGATTGAGCACCCTGGGTAGTCAGCCTCGCAGGTAGAGTGCCTTGCCAATAGGTTAATATTTTAGTAAGATAATTTCCATAATAATTCGTGCCATTTGACGATACAAGTATTGTAAATTATGATTAAAAAATTAGGACATGCTTCATAATTTTTATTTTTATTTTAATTTTAATTTACATTATATTTACAATACATTTAATTTACATTATAACATTATTATTTTAATTTATATTATATTGAATTTAATTTAATTGTATAATGTTTAATGATTGATTTGTATTGCTTGTATTGATGTAATTTTGTGTAGGTATGTGTAATTATTTTATTTGTTATTAATGATTTTAATCTTTTAAATGATTTGATATTATAATGTATGGACTATGTCTGAAATAAATGAATTAATAATAATAATAATAATAATTTTTTAAGGCATCTGTTTTGTTTACATTAGTTTTGCCCTCAACTTTTTACGCATGAATATTCTTACTAATTACTAATTTAAAAGAAATAAAGCATAATTATAACAGTCACGGATAACACAGCTTCCTATTAGCAAACGAATGTTCAGAATCGGAGCAGTCATTCTTGAGATTAGCGCATTTAAAAGAAATAAACAAACTCTTCAGTAGGTCGATTCTGTAAAATTCAAACAACAACTCACATCTCACATCGCTATTCACTCTCACTTCGCATACTGTTCACAATGACCTTGATATATTTGACACTTTGAATCGGGTTCGAGTGCGAAGTGAGCGTCGAAGTGACGGGGAAATTACCTTACAGAATGCCACTTCTTACGTCATCTCATACTTTATCTGTCAAAATCTCCCTGTCAATTTAGTTCAACTCGCTGACACGCTCGCAAGGGTGGTGCTAGTGTAAATTCGAATTATCAACCGAGTTTTTAGAAAGCCAATCAAGAAACTCACAGCGGATTAAGATTCGAAGTTTAGAATGAGGCCTTACAGAATCACACCCCAGGTTGATAATATTATAAAAGGAGTATATTAAATTCAGTTGACTGTTTCGATACATTTACAAAAAAACATTAGCATGATAAATAGGTAGTTTCATCGATATCACTACGCGCATCACTAAATTGTTCAGAGAGTGTCGGACACCGATGTCGGAACAAGTCTCACGCTTCTCAAACAGCGCTGAAATTTAACGCTCGAGTATTTCGACATTCGTAGAACGTCGAATACCAAATCTATATCTGACACTACATGTAGTACATGTAGAAATTTCTGAAAGGAACTGAAGACATGATTATTTTCTGCCTAGCCTTTTCTGAACTGTGTTGAGGTCGGATTTCAGTTTAACCGGATGCAGTTTAATACCAGTGTTTTACATTACCTCTACAGCCCAGTTGCTGGGTAACACGATACCGCTTAGTTGACTGGTTGTAAGATCTTCTGGCTCCTGACTACCTATTACGACTTTCAAAGACCTACGAATGACAGCTGGGACCAACGGCTTTACGTGCTTTCCGAGGCGCGAAGAGGTCTCGATATGAATTGGATTATCAACCTTCCACGGACAACCGCGGCAAGCGTAGCTTTACTCCAAAAAGTAAAAACTCCTGAACTGAAGACATGATGACCATCGCGATATGCAAATTGTAATATACCAGTTCGTACCTACTCACTCTATGTTTAACAGGAGAAACAAATAATAATATCGGATCTTTTCAGTTGTTCCCCGAGTGAATTCAGAAAGAAAGCTTCGTTTGTTATCACTATCACAACATATTATAAAACAAAGTCCCCCGCCGCGTCCCTATGTATGCTTAATCTTTTAAACTACGCAACGGATTTTGATGCGAGTTTTTTTAATAGATAGAGTGATTCAAGAGGATGGTATATAGGTATAATACATGCATATTATAGTAGAAGAAAACCGAGAAATTCCAAGAGTAATGTGTGGTCGTAATAAACATATTTGTACGCTTACATTGCAAACGCTGGCTAAACCTTACGAGATATATCAAATTAATGTACTACGGAATTGTAAATATTAAAAAGATCGATAAAAAAGTCCGTAATGGTATATGTTTATCTCTTAAGGATAACCCACAGTAACCATTTTTATCTTTTACATATTACAAAAAGGATATGGGTTACTTACCAAGCTATTTTAAACAATACAGTTTTATTCCTTACCAAACTAAATGTTTTAGATACGTTGTGCATTTCATGTAGATCAAAATTGCCCTTTACAGCATATCATTAAAATCAATATATTAGAAGATATCACAGTGTTAAAAAGCGGTGGTAGAGCGGCTGGCGCTTAGATATGAGCATTGAGTGTTTCTCACACGGCTAGTTATTAAATTATGTCGCGCTTTCGAGAATAACCTTAAAAAAACATGAAAAACAGCTGTAAATATTGCGTATAAAGATAATCATATATTATTTCATATCCAAAAACAAAGTCGAATTCTGTAGTATATTTAGTATCACCATTGCACCCGTGCGAAGCCGGGGCGGGTCGCTAGTCTGTTACGAAATTTAAAGAAAGACGAAAAAGGGTTTTCATTAGTTAGCATAACATTTAGTAATGATAGATGTAAAATGGGATAAAAAAATTTGGTTATGATTTACGTTATCAATACATACTACATAATTGTTCATCTTTTGAAGACTTTGCTTAGGGTACACTATGAATAAAATGGTCTTAAAAAATCAATAAAGAATGAAGTTATTCTTAACATTTATTTGTATTTCACACAATCTAGATCACCAAAACCAATTATTTTTTTAAATTAATTTGGACCATTTGCATGAAAATTTACAATACTCTGTAAAGCATTACCTATATAAAAAAACTGGCCAAGTGCGAGTTGGACTCGTGCACGAAGGGTTCCGTACCATTATCTACACAATATTAGATTTCGAGCAAAAAATCACGTTTGTTGTATGGGAGCCCCCCCAAAAATACATATTTATTGTATTCTGTATTTGTTGTTCAACTGTGTTGCTATCACAGTTCATGAGATACAGCCAGGTGACAGACAGCCAGACAGACAGACAGATGGAAAGTGAAATTTTTTATAGGGTCCCGTTTTTACCCTTTGGGTACGGAACCCTAAAATCTAACAGTTTCACTTCAACGTAGGACGACGACGTACCTATTATCGTAGATATGGCGTCTCTGCAAACGTGGCCATTATAATAAGCCCATTGACTTGATCGTATATTCACTTAAAAGCTAGTACTGGAACAGCCATTTATTTATATCAGTTCATTTCATCGTTCCCTTCCTTCCCTCATAAAGTATCCTACACAATTTCTAAAGTTTCTCTCATCTTGTTTCTAATGAACTAGTACCATTATAGCCCAGTCCCTATAAAATTAAAGCTAAACTGTAATCTCTTATTGCCTTCTTAATAGAAGATAATTTCTGTAAGTACAATTTGCCTTATTTATTCCTAAAAAGTAAAAGTAGGGATTAATCGGTTAAGCTACGCTTGTCGCGGTCGGTCCGCGGATGGGTGACCATCCATTTGAGACCCCTCCGTGCCTCGGAAAACATGTAACGCTGTTGATCCCGGCTGTTATTCATAGATCTTTGATAGTCAATATGAGTACCTACTCAGAAAATCTGACAACCAGTCTTAAGAGCGCGTATTCGATTCGTGACGAAAACTTCATGTTTTTGCGTTTTGCCCAGAGCAATATCGTAATTATGTGAGCAGATTATTTAAAGACAATTTACAGTTTTAGAAAGATAAAGTCTTGATTTAGACAGCTACAAAGTAAAAGTATAATTTTTAATTATGTTTTTTTAAAGCAAAGACAATTCTTTCATATCGTTTTACGAAAATAGACGTCAGAGTTAACTTTCAGGACGAATACAACGATTACAATATGCCAAAATATTTAGTTTTATGCGTTTTTCCAACAGTATATACAGTCATAAAGACAGTAACAGAGCCAAACTTACGAAAATATTACTATTATGTATTAAAAAACAATGTTGAAAAAGTAGAAAATCGGTTCACTTTGACAATTTTTTTTCACCAGTATTTGAATAAAAACATAACTGATATATTTATTTTATGAAAGTATATGTTATGCTTAATATACAGAATATTTTTGAGTCCGTTATACGAGCTCATTTCTTTTAGACAATTATTTTAAAAAGCACTGTAAACCTTCGCGCGCTGTCATTTGCCGATGAATTTCAATGATTCGTGCTTATTTCGTGCATATTTTTTTTTCTGAAGCACACAAACAGATTATTGTATTGTACTAGAGTGTGTCAATGCTGCTACGCCGTTCTAGCAATCGTTTAGATTTTGAGTTGCGCTAAATCGAATACGCGCCCTTAAAAGAGTCAAATTTGCAAAATATTTAAGCATTATTTTATTTTTTATTCGAAATTAAGCGAAAATACCTTATAATTATACTCTTTGCCGATATTGAGAAAAAAACACCACGCATGAAAATAGCATGCGTGCGTAATACGCTACATTATGACCCTAAAAACGGTATAATATGAGCCACTTTACGAGCCAGTATGTTTTAAATAAACTTACATTTCAAAATGTTTTCTTACTTGAATCTCAATCAGAGACCTTTAAATTAAACGATACAATGTGATATTTTTCTGTGATACGAGTCTTGCAATCGTTAATGCAAAATGTAATGCACTGCATGTACACTCTGTCCACTGGTTTAATCGTTTTTTGACAGCTGCAACTAGTGAACAATATTTATGTTTTTGTAAAAACTGATACGCATACCTGTATTATAATGTCTGTAAGTGGTCATAAATAAGATAATCCAACAAGATTAGGCAGTTTATATATTTATTTTATAACACATTTTAAAGTTAACTTAAGGTAATCGGGAATAATTTCATTATAAGGCAGCTGTCAAAAAACTAATAACCCAATGAACAGGGTATAGTGTAATGTATTTTAGAACTGGAGAAATATTCCTATTAAAATAATCCTTGTGCTTTAGGAAAATTTACATTTCTAAGATACATAAGCCGTTTCGTCAACTAACGTTAATAAGTCATTGACCATGAACGCTCTCTATAGTCCATTAATTTTCTTGACTAGGTCAACCCACTATTGGGCAAAGGCATTCCCTAAGTCCTATTTAGAATATTTTTCTTGCGCTACCTTAAACCGGTCTCCTGGTACGCGTCCAGGTTATCTCGCCATTTCTTTCTGGACCATCCTTAGTGAAGCTGTCCCTTTTGAGGCACCCATTATGTGTAGACTCTTGCCTAGTAATCACTTTGTGTACGGCTGACGTAAACCGCCTAATCCCGTTTGATCCTAGCAGCATTCAAAATAACAACGACAATATCAGTATCATAATATCTAATACAAATAACAAAGTAAAAGAAACTAAAGCATTTACAGATAACATCTATTAAGATAATAATCAAAATGAGCTCCCATTCCACCAACTTTCCATCGTGACCATCATTCAAAAACGATCAAAATATTTGAATGGCGTAACCCGTTCCGAAGTTCAACGATAACCATCTGAACACTTGATAAACACCCCATAAATAAGATTAGGTGACTTACAAAGAATGCTGTCCCACGCTTTCGAGATAATAAAATTGATAGCAAAGCACATTCTGGTGAGATAACAGCCTAATTAGGTTATTTGTATTAGGAGATTAGGATTTCTTAAGTGTCTGCTGATACCTCCTACAGCGATGGGAAAGTGGAAAGCTCTTTGTTTTAGTTTCGTAATGGACTACTGTCACAACTTTTAAGTAATCACAATGTTTCTATATTTAATGGTGGAAGTAAAACTTTTATTTTTTATGAAAAATGTACCTACTATTGCCGCGCCTAATAAAAAAGAAAACCTATACTATTAAGCTAAAATAAAAAAAGCATCAATAAATTCCTCTGCATCTCCATCATCGGTAAATGTTTGATAGCAATGCTTAACCTCTGACCAAGGTAAAACTCAGATCTCACGGGAAGTGTCAACCTACCGTTTGGACTTTTACTTAAAAAGATATGATCATTCAGACCCTATAATCATTAGATTAGCCTATTGCCGTCCACTTCTGAATGTAGACCTCCTCCAGAGATCGCCAACCAACTCAATGGCCCTGGGGTTTCAACCCTAAACGGTTCTTTAAATGGATCTCACCTTATCAGATGCAACTTTCAGTATATTACGGAATCCAAGCTAACTTAATTGTTAGGTCGCTCAATTTCAAATATTATGTTACAAAATACTCACTAAGTATAGGAAAATTTATTAAGAACGGCTTGGGGATTTTCAGAACTACTTAGGAAGTTCTGAAATGCCTAATACTCTAAAAGTTCTCTCCGAGAATTAAACCAAAGGATCCACAGCAGAGCAAAATTACTTAGGTACTTAGTTATAATTATCTTAGTGACGTAAATGTAATATAATACATTAGAATGAAAAATAACCCGTCATCATACACATAGAGAACTTTTCGTATTAAAACAACTGAAATTAAAATAACCTTTAATAAAAAAACCGGACAAGCGCGAGTCAGACTCGCCCACCGAGGGTTCCGTTCAAATTCCGAAATTTAGTCGCCCATACAATTATGACCGCGCATTCCTCGATGATTGATTACGTATTATATTTTTCCTAATAAGGTACGGAACCCTAAATTATTAGGTTTCTGCACGCGACTTCGTCTGAGTAGGTTTCAGAACTAAGATAAAGTCCTAAGATGTCCTAAGGGTAACAAAAACGGTATGAAAATTATTCGTTCAGCCATTTAAGCTTGTAAAAGTAACCAATCTATCCTCACTTCTTTCGCGTTTTTAATAAGTAGTAGTAGGATCAAAGGATAAGTAGGATCACTAGCAATATAAATCTTGTAGAGTTAGTACGGTAACTTGCATTCAAAACAGACTATTATGACTTAACTTGACTTGCAAATATTATCAGTGTCTCACCTAAATACAAGTAGTTATGTGTCGCACTCTTCGCGAAGTCATTAAAAATCACAAACCACTCGTTAAAGAGTATCAGGCACGAAACCCCGAGGCCAGTGTCACTACAAAATAGTATTTATCGTGATTGATACGGCCTGTCTCCCTACTCGCCACATGCTAATTTATGCTAAAGTTACACAACAATATACTGTAACGAAACACTGGATTTTAAACTTTATTTTTCAAATTATAGAGTTCAAGTAGATTGCACAAAACAGTTTATTTTTGTTTAAGTTACTACCAACTTGTAAAAGGACTTGAATCAAAGTAATATCAACTTAATTCCAAGTTGAAAAGGTGGTTAGTAACAGAAAGGATTAATTTGGTATAACAGTAATCTAAATGCCGCCTGACCGTTTAATGTAAGCGTTAACTATGTTAAAGGTTTTCTTTTTTAATTTCCAATGTTTTTGTTTGTTTTTTTAATTGCCGGTTTGTTTGTCGACGTTGATAGCAAATATGATGAATATGTAAACGGTGAGTAAAATGTTATTTATGCATGTACATTTTTTGCTACTGAAGTAAATGTTGATATGAGAATGAAAACGAATAAAAAAAATGTCACCTTTCTAGAAACTTACGTGAATGGTAACCAAAAATGATAAGTTTAAATGGAGTCCAGAACAATGGCCGAAAACCTGTGGAGAGACATGTAGCCTATAGACAACATATCATTGAAGATGTGGATAAGAAAACAGCAAAAAAATAAGAAAAATAGATTAAGTTTAAATAAAGAGCTATAGAGAGAAATACAACCTACAGAGAAGTTGCCATTGAAGAGGTAGATGAAAAAAAAGGCAAAATCCAAGAAAATAAGGTCACTAGTCCAGACAGACAACCATCGCAAAGACCATTAATAATAATAATAAAATATTATGTGGGGACATTAAACACACGGTCATCTTTTTTTTTTTTTTGGGACATTTTCACACACGGCCATCTGACCCCAAACTAGAGAGACCCTGTACTATGAGTGTCAGACAGCTGATATACATACACAAATACATTTTTTTGTAAATACATAGACATATATAGATAAACAACACACAGACACAAGGCAAACACAAGTGCTCATCACACGAATCTGACCCCGAACTAGGGAGACCCTGTACTATGAGTGTTAGACAGCTGTTATATATACGCAAATACATTTAAATACATAAGTATATAGATAAATAACAACCGGACACAAGGCAAACACAAGTGCTCATCACACAAATGTTTGCCCTGGGCGGGATTCGAACCCGCAATACGTTGCGCAGCAGTCAAACGCTCAACCACTGCGCCAACCATGTCGTCATTGACACATTGTGAAAGGTTTCTTAAGAAAACAATAAAAAATGCGAAAAATACTGGTACCTTAAAGAATACCACCTCTTTTAATACCACTTCCCCTTCTGTTTATACCACAAAGAAAACAGCCCAAAAGACAATGGCACTGTCTTCCGTTGTCCTTTTCAATTACAGGAGCTCATCACCATTAACGAGACTTCACTAAAACTCAGACTGAATCTTCTCCCGCCTCAGATTTTTTTATTCACCTTAATTTAATTGAAAAAGGTTGAAGACTTGCAGAGGCTTGAGCACCCTTTATCTGTTACCAATCGTGCAGTGTCCCCAGTAGCGTTACATATAAGAAAGTTACATGAAAGCATTAATTACTTAGCCATTGGACATTGCTGGTGGGTGTGGGTTGAGGTACAAGTGACAGCGGATTCCAAACCGCTGGCCAATTCTGTACAAATATCATTGTCTGAGTTTGATTGAGCTGACGTGCAGCTCAGTTCAAGATCACTTCACTTTAATTCACCGATGAAGAAATTTTCTAGTTATTTTTTTAATATTTTTATTTTTATAGTTTGCAATTTATAAATACCAACATATACATGGATTCATCAAAGTTCTGGTAATAAGTTTTATTAAGATATGAATCTAATAAAACA
The DNA here is from genome assembly GCA_947361185.1 of Charanyca ferruginea. Taxonomy (NCBI): domain Eukaryota; kingdom Metazoa; phylum Arthropoda; class Insecta; order Lepidoptera; family Noctuidae; genus Charanyca; species Charanyca ferruginea. The sequence goes on along the minus strand of OX376061.1, from coordinate 26,790,659 downwards.
TATCGACTATGGAATGGCATTCACTTACTTTTATACTAAAAGTAAGTTAATCTAAGTAAACAACTAAATACTAGCAGTACTTTACAATAAGTACCTACATAAAAAGCAACAAACAATCTAATCTGACGAAACTAACACATAATATTATGACTCAATTATTGTTTTATTTATACTAAAAAGGTAAAGTTTATATTTATTTTTTATTGTTTCTAATTAGTAATCTACGGTAGTCCTGGTCCAATAACAAAAAATCTTTCAGAAAGAAAAAAAAGAAAAGTAATCAGTGATAGTAAGATTCACTATTGTTCAATGTGACAAGATACGTTTATTGATATAGGATTTGACTTTCTCGCGAACGAAGACGCAAATAAAGCTAATAGCAAATAATTCTACACTTAAATTAATCGTAAAACTGATTGGTTCCGACAGTATAAAGCAGAACTCTCACCAAATCGCAATTCGCTCACCACTTAATCCCACGGTCAACGCCAAGACCACAAATGGATGGAGTCCATTTAATCTCGTGGGATTTAATTGCAGCACCTTTCGATTCGCCGCCGGTGCGGAGCATTTATTGGTCAGAAGATTTACTAGCGACTGTGTCGATTACTGTATGCATCTTTTTTTTTGGCGAAGTTTCACGAAGGTAATGTCGTAACCGCGAAATGTTGTGGCGAGGAGTATGATGTGGGTATAATGGAGAAAGGGTTAAAGAAAACACAATGCTTGGAGCCAAGGGCGTCCCCAAGGGGGGGCGGTAGGGGCAGCTGCCCCCCCCTAGAGATTCCAAAAGGTTCATGTGCCTTTGACTGTATTTAAAATTCATACTTTTCCTATCCACCAAATATCAATTTGCCCCCCCCTAGGCCATCAGCGGGCGAGTCCTGGCGACGCCCTTGCTTGGAGCTCATTGTTATAAAGATGTGCAAAGTCTAAGAAAACGAATCAAACATAACTTTAGTATTTGCGGAAATAAGCAGTGACTGTGGCAGATGTACTTACAGACAAAGTCGCATCTCAAAGGTTTCTTTTGTATCATTATTTTTACGGAACTCTAAAAGCTACGGCTACATATATACCACCACGTTTTTTTGATAAATCATTGAATCTTATTTTGTTTAGTCTTGTAATCCCATCGTAGCCAAATCAATTATGATTAATGTAAATAAAATAATTGAAACTAGCTTACGTTAGCCCACAAATTGAAGGCGATATTTCATATTCACTTAAAGTAATTGTCGAAATGGCACTGGTAGTTATCCGATTCATATTATACACGTCCATCTATAAAACTATGTACATACTCCTGAACACACAAATCCCATTGAGCCATATACCAAATAAGCAATACCATTTTCGAGTTCCCAAACCTAGTCAATACTCAACCATTTCATTTGGGCAAAATTTCAAAGTAACACAGAAAGTCAATCGAATATTTTGCGGAAATGAAACGGAAACAAATGCATCAACGGTGAGTTCGAAACACTTCACATTGGCAGCCTTTCAGTGCATCTCGTCAAGTTTGTGGGTAATGCTTTGTTCACACTGGGAATTAATGGAATATTTTAAACGCGTAAAGTGTTGTTGATATCCCTTTGATGTGTATAATGAAGCTGAAAATTAATGACTGTCATTCTGTCATTTCATTTAAGCATCCTTGTTTTGATAATTTATAATTGTCGGAAATTATTTATTCAATTCTGAGACTTAGTGTAACACCTAGACATGATCCAATAGTATTATAAGCTCTCACTTAGGTCATCTCGCCATCTTCTCCTGGGCCTACCCTGGCGACGCCGACCATCTTCAGGCACCCATTATTTGGAGAACTTTGCCAAGCGGTCACTATTCATGTGGCTAACGTGACCCACCATGAAAAACCGTGAAATTCCTAAATTAAACATGTGCTACAAGGCCTGGTTCGAGGCAACAACAAAATAATACCTGGAAAGACGCCTTTGTCTGGCAGTGGTACATAACAGGCTAAAGGAGAGCTTAAGCTCTCATCTGATTCTATAGATGACGTCGTAATTTAAGTAATAACTTAGAAGCCTGTAGAGTTTCGCACTAAAATATAAGACGCTTTCAATCTCAGATTATGAAACAAAAGGCAGATAGACCGCGCGGAATATTGAGAGTGAAGCCACCAAAGCAAATACAAATTCAAAAGCGAATGCCTACAATCGCGCTTCGTGCTGTAGTGACACGAGTTAGTACACCACGAAGAGCCGCATCGTTAAAAAAACAAATACAAATTCAAAAGCGAATACAATTACCAGATTATAGGTATTCGCTGTGATTTGTATTTGCTTTGGTGGCTTCACTCTCAGTGTTCCGCGCGATATATCTGCTTTTATTTCATAATCTGAGCTTTCAATCTAGTAACAGGACATACATTATAGTTTGAAAACGAATCTTTGGTGTTAATCGCAAAAACAGTTTCCAACCTAAAATTGAAAAAGATATCAAATACGAGTAAAATACTCCTCGTGTGGTCCCGCCACATCCAAACCTATCACGAGCTAATGCGAAAAAGAAAAGGTGTTCGAAAAAGAAACACCTATTCGATATTTGCGAAATTGGATCGCCCGAATTTTTTGAGAGTAAAGGGAAATTTCTGTCCAGATAAACAGATTTCGATAGGACGGTAAATGCGAATGGAGTAGTTACTGCTGTTACTTGCTTTTATATATTATACGAAAGATTTTATAGGATATGAAAATATCGTTGTATATTACGACTTTATAGTAGGTATACTAGCTTCTGCCTAAGACTTCGTCCGCGTGAGCGTCGCTTATCCTGGATGCAGACGTAGTCGTTGAATAAAAAAAGCTTTTTACAAAAACGACAACCGCCTTCAAAAAGTGAAAAATAACTTTAGCACAGAACACACATTGACTTTAGTTTCGGAATTCAGTGGCTTTGTTCTGTTTGTTGTTTTGTGTTGCCACCGACTTCCGAAACTAAAGTCAATGTGTGTTCTGTGCTAAAGTTATTTTTCACTTTTTGAAGGCGGTTGTCGTTTTTGTAAAAAGCTTTTTACAAAAGAGACAACCGCCTTCAAAAAGTGAAAAATAACTTTAGCACAGAACACACATTGACTTTAGTTTCGAAATTCAGTGGCTTTGTTCTGTTTGTTGTTTTGTGTTGCCACCGACTTCCGAAACTAAAGTCAATGTGTGTTCTGTGCTAAAGTTATTTTTCACTTTTTGAAGGCGGTTGTCGTTTTTGTAAAAAGCTTTTTATTTTCCGCTTTTTAGTACCTCCTTTTCATCCAAATCTATTAAGAAGAGATTGAAAGTTAACTACGACAAAGATTGATGAAACTAAAACGTCGTCTATGTAAAATTTTGGATATTTGTTGATTTTTCAAAAAGTGCTGAATCAATTTCGATAAAATTTATATGGGACGACCCCTGAAGCATACCCTATCCATAAAAAAAAGAATTTAGGAGAAATCGCGTAACAAAAAAAAATACAGACGAATTGATAACCTCCTCCTTTTTTGAAGTCGGTTGAAAATGAGCCGTCACGGGACGCCTGTCAGATGTGAAACATCGACATTATTTTGTAAAAGTAATATGCAGAAAAGAACAGATTGTGATAGGAACTAAATATGTCATAATGATAAAATAAAATATTACGATTTTGTTCCAGATAACGATGACTACCTATTTATTGACTAAACATTTATTTACATTAAATACAAAAATTTACGAATTTATTTCAAATCGTGACTACTTAATTCGTTTAATCAGTGACTTCGGTAATCGCACAGTCGATTGCGCATGGCGACGCGTCGCCACACCGTACACACTACTGCATATAGACTGTATATATATACCATCACTAGCTGACCCGACAGACGTTGTCCTGTCCCGATCTACCTACTTACCTGCCTACACCTACCCTACACCTACCTTACCCTAACCCTTAACATTTAGGGGGATGAAAAATAGATGTTGGCCGATTCTCAGACTTACCCAATATGTACACAAAATTTCATTAGAATCGGTCAAGCCGTTTCGGAGGAATACGGGAACGAACATTGTGACACGAGAATTTTATATATAACTAGCTGACCCGACAGACATTGTCCTGTCCCGATCTACCTACTTACCTGAAGGGGATGAAAAGGGGGTGAAAAAGGGGGATGAAAAATAGATGTTGGCCGATTCTCAGACCTACCCAATATGTACACAAAATTTCATCAGAATCGGTCAAGCCGTTTCGGAGGAGTACGGGAACGAAAACTGTGACACGAGAATTTTATATATAAGATAAGATAAGATATAGCGTGGCGACGCGTCGCCGCGGTATGCGTCGCCACGCCAGAAATCGGTTTTACGTGCGGCTATAGATGTTTCACATCAAAAGTAGCTTATTCATCTTCTTCTTCCGACCGAATTTCTGTCACGGCGGCCAATCTCAATGGAGATCAGCCAAGTACGTAGAAGATATTATAATACCTACACAAGTGTGTGCTCAAACACAGATGCACTCCCTCTCCCCTCACTCTCATAGTCCGGTGGGACGGCAATCCGACACGACCGGAGAGAGATCAGGCGCAGGACCTACGACTTACGTGCTTTCTGAGGCACGGGGAGGGGGGTGTTACCCCGCCAACTTCCAAACTCTGGACTGTTACTGAGAAATTCTTAATAGAAAACCTCAATAACACTATGCCCGACCTGTCAATCGAACCCAGGACCCTACACACAGCAGTCGCGCTTTCGACCACGAGACCAACGAAGCAGTTCTGAGAGAGAACAGAGAGCTGGCAGAGCTTATTCGTATTATATATAGTAGTACTTTCCCGGAGTTTTAGCTACATTCATACCAAATTTCCAACATCGGTTCAGCCGTTTTGTTGTGAAAACGTAACAGGCAGACAGAGCTACTTTCGCATTTATAATACCAGCTTTTGCCCGCGACTTCGTCCACGTGAATTTCGTATTTTATCGCGAATAAAAAGCAGCCTATGTGCTGCCCCAGAGCTCAAGTTATCTTCATACCAAATTTCATCAAAATCAGCTCAGCCGTTTCATCGTGAAAGCGTAACAGAGAGAGTTACTTTCGTATTTATAATATTAAAGTATGGATTGCCTTCTTGTTTCCTTTTTAGGATTCCGTAGCTCAAAAGGAAAAAACGGAACCCTTATAGGATCACTTTGTCTTTGTCAGTCGGTCTGCCAAGATCCTTTATCTCGGGAACGCATGGAGGTATCGAGTTGAAATTAAAACAAAATACTTAAGTCTACAGTCTCTTAAAGCTGTGAAAAAAATCAAACTTCTAATTTAACGTGAAAACAGATACGGCCGTTTATGCCGCAAAAAAAATATATTTCGACACTCTCCAGGGAATCAAAATTTATAGGGTACTTCCCGTTGACCTAGAATGAAATTTGCCAAGTAATATCGTCTTATACTACAAGTACAGGGAAAAGACTGAAAACTATACAATTTGTAATTCAATCATAAATAATATAGTCTTTATTTAAAGTATCAATCATCGAGGAATGCGCGGTCAAAATAAAATAAAGATATTATTATTATTAAAATTGTATGGGTGACCAAATCACGGAATTTGAACGGAACCCTCAGTGGATGAGTCGGACTCTCACGTGTCGGGTTTTTTTTCATGTTGGCACGCGCCTACCGTAGCGTCGTGTGGTTTTCACGAAGTAAGTAAGTTGTTATTTAGTAGTTATTGGTAATTATTTAAAATATTTAAACCGCTTCTTTATTATATGATACCTACGATAAAATATATGTATGTGTTTGACGACACGGTTGGCGCAGTGACTGAGCGATCGACTGCTGCGCAGCGTGTTGCGGGTTCGATTCCCGCCCAGGGTAAACATTTGTGTGATGAGCACTTGTGTTTGCCTTGTGTCTGGGTGTTGTTTTATCTATTTATGTATGTATTTACAAAAAAAAAATGTATTTGTGTCTGACACCCATAGTACAGGGTCTCCCTAGTTTGGGGTCAGATGGCCGTGTGTGATAATGTCCCCACATATTATTATTATGTCCCCCACATATTATGTCCCCACATATTATATTATGTCCTTAATCACTCCAACCAGTCCACTTGTCTTACGATGGACACAAATAATAAGGCCGGAAATTCACAGGCGGTCGAAGTCGTTGGCAAAATGCAAGAATGATACAATAATTATATTATGATTCCATACTTCCTACCCTTAACTTCCTCATTTCACAGTTTCAAGTTTATTACTTAAAAAAACGTTTCCTTAATCATTCAAAAAATATTTGTCGATTTCTCACGGCCGTTAAATATGAAGAGTAATTGGAGACACATGCCCGAACATCTACATCCAAGGGTGTGTCTAATTACACTAGAAATATGCCCAAGGGATATTGTTAATTAATATATATAGTACACACGTGTGAAACCACGGTATAATTATGATTTATTGGCATTAGGACGTTTCTTCTTCTAGTTTAAAAGAATTAAGTGACGTTTTCTTATAAAATATTGTTATGAGTTGATTGGAGACAGGTTGTAGTGGCTCGTTGTGTCTTTGTACTTTTTGTTTTACAATTATTTTTATAGGTCATAAACCTACATGAAAGAGTTATAATATTAAAGCATATAACATAAAAATATATTAAATGTTAGTTATTTCATTTCGGCTCTTCATGTGATCTGAGGGCTGGCCTATACTTAGGCCAAAATAATCAGCATTATCCACACACCGTGATAATGCCATCAGCCTTTTGAGCAAGTGTCACCGTTTATAGTTATACCAATGCGGCCGAGATTAATGATGCCCTATGATCTCCTACTATATTTTTTACTATTAATAAGTATTGTATATATTTAATTATCGATTTAGTTTCACTTGGTATGTAAATAGCAGATGGCTGCTACATGGAAGTGAAATAAATAAATTACTTAAATTCATTTGAGAGTAAGTAACATGTCATCTATCATGTCATCTACATAAGCCAAAGGCGCTGCGAAAACCATGACAAGTATTTTTAAAATTACTATGAGGCCAAACCAAAACCAAAAATAGGTTGACGTTCTATTATGAATGACCCTCGACATTTTATAAACATGCCCCACGCATCTGCACTGAAACCCTAACGACATTTTGACCAACGCCAATTTGTGAAAATATCCCATCATCGTACCCAAAATCATTCTTTTTTCAGTGTTAGAGATGGACCAAAAAAAATATAATGGTGCCAAAATGACCCACGTCAACAATTTTGCTCCTAATTTTGCTCGTAACCCTTCCGTGATGCGGGTCACGGACGCGACACAAATTAATCCATTTAAAATACATGCACAATTCGGTCTAACATACCCATGCGTACATGAATAAATAAAATCCACGGTGTCGACCCGAGGATGCCGAGGGTTGATTTTTGGAAAAGTCCAATTTTGGTTGCGGCGAAAGGGTTAAGGTTACTTTTTGTTATCTTTGTGAATGTTTCCATAGATTTTCCATATCTAGGGGAACATGGTAAAGTTATAAATACTTTGGGGTGACCATCTGCTCTGTATTTATGTAGACACAGAGCAGTCAAAACGTCCCCAAGTTTTATAGTATACATAATTATGTAGTAAGTTTTACACGTGTTTGTAAAACTTACTACATAATTATGTATACTATAAAACTTCAGTATTTAATCTTCAGGTATTCATTATAAAGAAGTGGGTATAGTTTTCAAATTTGGATGAAGAAGGTAATCTCCGATACAACCCATACGATTTCAAAAATTGTTTCGCTAAAAACCACAAATAAAATTGCCGAGTGTCATAGGAAATGTTGTATATATCAGCGACCACTTCGGGTTCGCTCGGGTATTATCGTCATATTTCAAACAATTTACTCAAAACAAATTATACACTTAACCTTCTTCATGAATCGTTCAGTACTTTTTGAGTTTATCTAGAGAGTTGTTCAGTTTAGAGAACAGACAGATAGACAGACAGACGCAGCGGAGGACTTTGTTTAATAAAGTATAGTGACTTAACTTCCTCGTGGATAAAGTCTTTGGTAGCAGTGCTAATGAACCACAAAACTGTATATTTATTTTAATTCTGAACTTACCAGAAACGGAAGTTACAGTTCTTGCATTCTGTATGCTAAAAAAATAAAATAATCCACGCTTTTTTTTAAATAAAATATCTTTTTTTTATTCACACTATTAAATTAATTTATATTTATTGAAATTTTTAACACTTTTCTTAATTTAAATTTATTTTCTATTTTTAGTTTGGTTTTCTATAAAAAGCGTGTTTTTAGTTTTTTTAAACTATTATTTATTTTTTACTTTTTAGTTTGAAAAATGGAATCATCATCATCATCATTTCAGCCGAAAGACGTCCACTGCTGGACATAGGCCTCCCCCAAGTGGCGCCACATTGACCGGTCCCGTGCGACTCGCATCCAGCGGATCCCCGCAACCTTTAAAAAAATGGAATAATTTTATCAAATTAGTGTATTGTCATCGGTCCTCAAATCTACAAAGTTTGAACGAAATCTAGCCGTTTAAAGTGGGTCAAAATCGCGCCCAAAGAAGTCGGTTACAAACAAAAATACAGGTGAAGCTAATAAAAAGCGTGTAAAAACTTATAGAAAAAGAACTTGAATGCCTTTAGAAACCCATTCAATATTGTCTTGTCTACATTAGCAAAAGCTTGACACAAATCTAAATAGTTTCTGACAGGCATTTCAATCAACTCCAATCAAATCGTAACGTCAACAAATCAATAATTTCCACACACCACACGATCGTTATCTGATCGCTACTTCCTCATCAGATACCTTATCTGCAACGATCGTCGGCATCGACACTTCGCCTATTTGCTTATCTAGTTGATAAACCAGTGATTTCGATTTTACGGTTTAAACATTGATAATTTCGATGTAATCGGTGTTTTAAATCTTTTATGGAGAAAGTGTGATGTCTTGTGAACCATTTGCGTTGTATGAACATGATTTTGAAAAGGAATTATTGTAGGTAATTTTATTGGTATTAGATAACATATAACAGTCCATTTTGAATTTAAGTGATAACGGCTGCAACTCTTACGGTTTTATGGGGTCGTAAAATGAATTTGGTACCGGGTGGTGCCGGCCGCGAATAGCACCACCTTATTTCTACCTGTGGGTGGCGTATAAGGCGACAGAGGGATATTGACCAGAGGAAGGGCAGAAGCGTTCTTCTGAGTACCAAAACACCTACTGCGATGGCCGCGATTACGGCTAAACCCCCCTTACGGGAGACCTATGCCCAGCAGTAGGCGTCTAAAGGTTGACATAATGATGTTGATGTTACCTTGAATATCTTTTGTCTCCTCCTCGTCCTCCTATTCTATACCTTGGATAAATACTTAACAAGAAATAAACATACAATCTGTAATGAATCATTCTAAAAATAATACAAATTCTCAACATAATGATGTAGGTTCTTTCAAAAACTTCACATCGCCTTAAAAAACTCACCCCAAAAATATTTAATACCAAGGAAATCCAAAAGCATACAAATATCGATGAAACGTCAATCAAAATTATAAAGAGCGGTAATACGATCCCGTGGGCTCTCATTATTTCATAATAAAAGGTTAAAACCAGACAGTTCAAAGAAGCTTTTGAAATCCGAAACCTATCCTGTATATAGAAAATGCAAAATTAAAAAGACGAACGACGCTTGAGAACAGGAATAGTCAATAGTCACTTCATATTGTGTTTACTGTGTAAACCGCATGAGGTTCCGTGGTATAGCGTTACTGATGCACCACCGAGCCAACATAAATAAAGTGAAAACGGATGGAGACACATTCAATGCCGCTTTGAATACTAACGAATTTGAAAATGTCGAAATGTAACGCGTAATGGATAGAGTACAAAGTAATGAAGTGGATACGGTAAGGCATGATATAGATAACATAGTAGATAGTGAAGGGATTGTATATCCTGCGGGAGCACGGGCCGGAGTTGAGTGAACTTGCCTAACCTAAATTGTCGACAATAGTGCCATTGTCTGAACGTTGAGAAATTTTCTTGATGGCTTTAAATTTGTCATAGTGGCGGAGATAGTAAGTGGGTAAATAAACTTGAAAGGGTTTTAAGGTAAGTGGAGTATTATAAGTGATTACAGGATGTTATATATGTAGGTACCTACTATAATGGTTGGTGGTTGGCGGTTAGTGGTATTATAATTTGCATTTTTTTATTTATGAGTAAGAGTGTATTCTGCATGGCTCCAAAATTATACAACAAGGTACTAAAGGCATACAAAGATTTGAACATTAATAATTTTAATAAAAGTATGAAGAAACTTTTAATAAATAAATGCTATTATAATGTTGCCGATTATTTAGAGGATGTATTTTAGACATTATTATTAATTTTACATAATATTATGTTTTTTTTGTGCTTTCAATTATATAATTCACAATTTAAATTTATTTTACCTTATGATTATTATTATTTTTTGTTTTTTGAATTATATTATTGACATTATTATTATCATTAATTTAACATTTAAACTTTGTTTGTTTTTCTCTTTGTACTATATTATTTTGCTATTTGTACGCCTTTCCAGGCAAAACATGTTGAAACTTTTATTATTTGCTATCTTACCAGCTAAATTTACACGTGTTTTTGACAAATAAATTTATCTTATCTTAACATTATTTAATAACTACCGACACTAGAAAAAAATATTGTATTATTGATTCATTCATTAGAGTCGTTTTTGTCAAAAAGCTATAATATTATTTCAACTTTAAAATCCCCATTAAAATTGCGTCCCGATTCACCCCTGCAACCTTATTCACCCCGTTTTATAGGTACACATATTAAATACATAAACTAATAATTTCTTCCGTCGTCTAAGGTCAGCCAACTAGCCCATTTTTAGGCTTTGTTAATAGATATCAGAAAACATAATTATTATTACTAAAATCATTTTTAGCTAGATATTTGTTAAGGCATAATCGGATCTGCCACCAAATCCTACACTTCATGTTCATATAAACAGCTGAAAAGTACTGTATAAATGTTCATAAATACACAAACACAGACTGACTAGATCAGCCCCGCAGATTGGGCATCTGTGCACATTCCCAAGAACCAAGATTAAAGACACACAACTCCACCAAAGGTTCGTAATTAAGGCTGCGACAGCCGCAAATTGGTAGTCATCAATAACGCGGCTTATCTGTGCATAGTCAATTAAATCGCTATCTTGGTTACATCTCGGGTGAAAGCGGGAAATAAATATGCTTGAAATAAAAAGAGTAGCTGAAGCTTATTTGAAATGTCGACAGGCATTTCTAGTTTAATAGTGAGAAATATTTATAAAACGATCAATAATTGATTTTCCATAGTAGATAATAAAGCCACTTGTTCTTATACATTCTGAAGCAGGAAATGAATATGCTTAAAATAAAATATGGCAGAAGTTTTTTGAAATGTCGACGTATCAAGTTCTAATTATTTATTTATAATCAAGTACATTACATATTAAGATTAAACGATGATCCCCAAACTAGACGTCTGTCTGTATCTTGAGGATCAGAGTTGTACAACGTTTTGTTGAATCTATAATGGGGTACTTAGTGATTATTAATATAGTAGTTTTAGAAGTGAAGTTGATAACTTATGAATGACTAAAACAAAATAAAATAACATGAAAAAACAACAGAAGTTAAATTCTTACTTGAATTGTTCTACTAAGACAGTTAGAAATATTCAAGAAAGATCAAAAATTAACGTAGCCTCGTCAAAACTTATAATATGTAGAGGTACACGTTTGTTTCTTTTTTTATAATATGTTCGTTTGTATGAAGTAATATCTGGAAGACAGTACAGTCCGGTACACTATTTGTTTTACATGCGGACGAAGTCGCAGGTAGAAGCTAGGCATTAATAAATTCACTTGTCGTACTGTCTTCACCTCCCACAATAAACCTGATATCACCTGTTCTAAGACAACCCAAATCCTTAACTCAGCGCCTTAATTAAGCAAGTACTAAATTTTTACGACCAACATAAGTTCCCGTAAACGGCGCACGAATACCCCTAAAAATAAAACCAGGACAATTGTCCCAGTGACGGCGACAATTGTCGCGGATTCTGGACGCGATCCAACTTAACACGAAGTCAACATGGCAGATGTCACTGCGCAGGATATCCTCTTTTTTGGTATATTTTTTGTCAACAAGTTGGTGATGGCTTTGTGGAAGTGGAACGGACTGGGTATAAAGTTCATTGTTTTGATGTCAGTGGGGGTAACTGGAAACTGTCAGTGGGTTATTTTTGTAGGAATTGAAGTCGAAATGTTAATGAGTTTGAGTGTTGCATTGAATTGAGATACTTGCAAGTAGACTGTGTGACCAAAGACTATAAGAACGATTTCAGTGCACTAACGTTATTTGATTTAGAATGGACTGAGTTTTATGTAAATTGTGGTAAATAATAACAAAACTGATAACAATATAAGTACGAAATTAATGTAAAATCAATATTATGCACAAAATGTTCCGCAGGAAGGTTACCTTAGTAAGCATGTAGTTAACATGGGTGGGTACCTTAAATAAGTTCTTCTTTGTTATCAATATCATCTGTTATCATCTTATTTACCTTTTTTATGTTATAGTCATGCTGTGCACATTGTAGAAATACAGTCCCGATCTGAAGTTTAATACTCAGTGTTACTTATGGAATTTATTGTCTGTATACTGTTTAGTGTTTCTTAAATAAATAAATTGCCAACAAAAAATACAAAGAAAATACTTTTGTAGATCAACTACAAAACGCTGTCAATGTAACTGAGTTCTGAAATCATCGATACCAAAAAGAAAATCAATGCCAACGACGGTATCAATTAAAAAAATCGGCTTGAATCGACTACTTTAATGTTCTCATGCTAGACGAAAGAGATGATTTCCAGTTTACCCAGAAACGGCTGAACATCTGCATAAACTGTACCATTTATACAACCATTACCCATTTCAAAACTACCCAGAAGCCACAATTGGTATTGCAGTAAAAATACTCCAAATACCAACTGGACACAGACAGATATTATTCCACTGCGCCGTCGGTATCAGAAGCCGATCTGCCGCTCACAGATGTAATCAGGGCAGCATCTGTCATGTCATTAATGAGAGTTTAAAGAGCAAGAATGAACAATTTGGAGTGCAGTCGTAATATTTTGTTGTCTGATTAACATTTTACTGGAGTATATAGTCTTGTGTGGTCTTTGATAGATAGATAGATAGATAGATAAAACATTTATTTGATGCACACAAAAGACACATTATATATAATAATAATAATAATATGTGGGGACATTTTCACACACGGCCATCTGACCCCAAACTAGGGAGACCCTGTACTATGGGGTGGTAGATATATATCTATTACACAGATATATATCTATTACATACATGGGTATATTTAATGCCTTACAAATTTTAAGGTTAATGAACGGGTTAAGCTGTTGGATTTAGTCAAAGTTAAAGGATTTATTTCATATAAACCATTTACAGGCACTTTTGAGTTGTCAAGGTTGTTATTTAGTCAGAAAATTGAGTTCCAAACCGTAGGTTTATCTCTATGGAGAAGAACGCGCAAGACACAACACGGACACACTTTTCAGTCAAGTTTTACTAAATCCTGGTTACTTAAAAACAATATACATAGGTGAAGAGCGTCGATACAAAACAATTCAAAAAGTAAAGTTATGTCACTAAAGTGGATTTTCTAATACCTAATAACTTTAACTGTTATAATTATTATTCTGATCGAATTTAAGTCACGTTAGGTAATCATAAAGGAAAAAAGTTTTTTAAAAAATTAGAAAACCGCCTTCAAAAACTAAAAACTTATGAATAATTTTAGCACAGAACACACTTACTTTACTTTCGGAAGTCGGTGGCAATACAAAACAACAAACACAAAACCACTGCCACCGAATTCTTTTTGGGATTTTGTTGATTTTCTGAAAAACGACTGAATCAATTTTGGTAAAATTTATATGGGACCATTTCGAAAGAAACCCCTTTCGAACAAAAAAGAATTTTACAAATTCGTCTATATATGACAGAGTTATGCCCATACATAAAAAAAAATGAACATCCGAATTGACAACCTCCTCCTTTTTTAAGTCAGTTAAAAATAGCTTTGAATGCTATAAATTCTTGTACAGTCAACAGCAAAAGTAGATGATCAAAATCAGAAATTCAATAGTAATGAACGGAGTTCGCGTCAAAACTGTGTGGCTTCGAAGTGATTCAAAAGTATGTGTGTGACAATCACATACTTGTAATAAATAAACTAGTAATAAATTATATAAATTAGTGTTAGTAAATTAGTATTGAATTTCTGGTTTTGATCATCTACTTTTGCTGTTGACTGTACACAAGTGTGTGAACAAACACAGTTGCACTTATTCTTTCACACTCGCCTAGAGCGATAAGACGACCATACGATACGACTGGGAAAAAATCAGACGCAGGACACAGGAGTGTCTACCTACTTTAAAACTCGCAGATTGCTCCTAAAAAAACCCCAGATTCTTATTGCCACTTTTGCTCGATCTGAGGATTAAACCTAGGACGCAAAATTGTCACGATGTCACCAAGGGGGCAGTGAAACTTTCATACCCACACACATTTTCAAATTACAATCACCAACGCCCACTTCCACATAATAATCAAATTATTTACCCTCACAAAACAAACGTGATTTTCCTAACAAAACAGCTATTGTCGTATAATCGTTTCCTTGTTACAAACAACGGTGTCCTAATCTAAGCTGGCATCCATTGAAACGTCGACAAATATCGAGTCGCTCGGAGTGTACGGCAAACAGTGATGCGTTTTACTTAATTGAATGCCTAATGACTATGGGATGACGGTTAGGGTATGTGCCCATCGTGGCGGTTGTTCGGTGCGATTACAAACATTGGGTGACGGAATGTTTACTCTGCGATCATGCGCATCTGATATCATGCGGGAACCTGTACACTCTATGGGTGTATAATGACACTTATCAATGCCAAAAATTACATGTCCATCTGTACTCCGTTGACAATAAGATTAGACATTTACACAAACCTTTTTTACAGTCCCTTCAACCGATTTTGACTTCTATTCCGTTAGCTTAAGGATGACATTAGAGGCAAAAAAGTGGTTACAATAATAACTGTTTTTTGCAGCTGCCATTTGTCATGTCACCAACGCAATATAAGTCAAAATCGGCTGAACGGACTGTGAAAAAGGTTTTTGTGTATGTCTAATCTTATTGTGAACGGAGTATAGTCATTTCGATCATTTTTTTTTTTTTGGTCTAGGAACCTTCTGATGCAAAGATATATAATGTATTATATCTCTAAATGTACAATAACCTCTATACTGTACATGCATGTTTTGTGTGCTAACATTAACAGCGATTTTACATTTCCGGCAAGAAATATTGCTCAGTGTTACTAAGAGCAGTGTATTTTTACACCACGTATATCGCAAATATAAAGGTAGAAAAGGAGGATAAGTTACACTAAACATGTCTATAGCAAATTGTCACTGCTGTGTAGAACTAGTAAATAAACTCACCCTAAAAAAAATCGCCCTAGAAACTGAATGATTCAAATTCAAATTATTTATTTGTAAACTTATGTACAGTACAGGTAATAAGATCTATTTTTAGTGTTAGAATCGCTATGTTTAGCCTAATAGGCATACAAATTTTTGGATACATTTATATAATTATACATTATTATTATAATACTTATTTTTAAATTATTATTTATATGCATTGATAAATTTAAATTATTTAGTTATATATTATAATATTAATACCATTTTAAAGAATTGAACTTAAATAAATCGGACATTTGACTCACACAACGACTGAACTAATTATTATTTATTAAAATTGTCTGTTAAAAGTTCACCAATAGAATAGTTCTTTCAAATTTATTAACATCATTCACAGCTCTTATATTCTTGGGTATCATATTATAAATTTTTGGGGCCATTCCCAGAAAGCTTTTTGCGTATAATGCTGTTTTATGAGGCCTAACGCGAATTTTGTTCAACTGATTACCTGCTCATTTATTAGATAGTACAATGATAAAGTATATAGTAAGAAAAATTTCAGTTAATGTACTGTTTTAAGAATTGTTAGTGCGTTCAATCCATACTTACTAACATTATAAATGCGAAAGTAACTAACTGTCTTTCTGCTACCTTTTTACGAAAAAACCGGACAAGTGCTAGTCGGACTCGCCCACTGACGGTTCTGTACATATTTGTAGGTATATATCAATACTTCTACGTATTGTAACATAAACGGCCGTATCTTTTTTTCACGTTTACATAGAGGGTTGATTCTTTTACAGCATCAAGGGGCCGTAGACTTGAGTATATGGTTTTAATTTCAACTCGATAACTCCATGCGTTCTCGAGATAAAGGGTCTTGACAGACAGACAGACGAACAACAAAGTGATCCTATAAGGGTTCCGTTTTTTCCGTTTGAGGTACGGAACCCTAAAAACGGTTAAACCGATTTTGAAGAAATTTAGTATAGGATAGTTTGAACCCTGAGGAAGGGCATAGCCTTTTTATCCCTGTCTTCGTTCACATCTGCGAGCAAAAACTTAGTTTCCAATTAGTAACTTTGTAAATCTAGTAGCAATGTAGTTAGTAACGGTTCCTTCGTCATTTTGTAAATCTGGGACTAAAAAAACCCTGAACTGTTTAACAGAACGCCCAAATGAGTACGCACCCTTACTCATTTATAGTTATGCTTGTGTCGGCTAAAGTAAATATTGTGCGCGTTTAATTGGATTTTATATTTGGTTTTGCTCAAGTTTAAGTGTTTTTTGGGACTTTTTCGGTAAACTCTATACTGTATGGTGCAAAATTACATTCATTTTTTAAAACGTGCAAAGTTTTGCTTGTAAAAATATGGAACAGGAAAAAGAGGTACGTTATTACTTGAAAAATCTGAGAGTTATGATTAAAATGTGGATGGGTGGAGAAGAAGAGAAAGGCCGAAAAAAAGATGGTTGGATTGTGTGAAGAATGATAATAATGAAAGAGAAGAGAGTCAATGATAACATGACGGTTGACAGGACGGAATGGAGGAAGAAAAAGTGTTGCGCCGACTCCAAATAACATAGGACAAGGTCAGGAAGATGATAATTACTCCAAAAATCTGTGAAGGTTTAAAAATGTTGCGAAAATAGTCCTCGTGAATGTCTGTTATCGCGGATGCAGACAAAGTATTAAAAAACTTTTTTGAAAAAGAAGTCGGTGGCAATAAAAAACAACAAACAGAACAAAGCCATCAACTTCTGAAACATGTGTATTCTGTGCTAAAGTTATTTATCACGTTTTATTTTTTTTTTAAAGCGGTTCTCTTTTTTCAAAAATGTTTTTTTTTTTTGAAAAAAGAGCTCCTTATCAACTAAATCCACAACACAGTTAAAACAGAGATTGAAAGTCCACTAAAACCTTCTCCAGAATATAACAAACACTTTTCTGAAAACCGCATCAAAATCTATCGCGGACAAACATACATACATACGGGTCGAATTGAGAACCTCCTTTTTTTTAAGTCGGTTAAAAACTAGCCTATATCCTTTCTTAGGGTTAAAGCTAAGCCGCCGTTTACCCGGGAAAGTTTAACAAACTCATTTTCGCATTGAGAACATTAGTATTGACGACACGTTTAATAGCACAGTGGCTGAGCAATTGGCTAGTGCATTGCGTATCGAGGGTTCTGTTCTCGAACGGAAGAAATATACGTATGACTTATAGGTTCCAGGGCCTCAAGTCTGCTATTACAATAGTGTCAGAATGGTCTATCATTAACTTCATAATTGTTGATTTTGACAAGTTTAGTAAACTACTAATATAATAGCGTCATTATGACTTTGCATTGGTCAACCACTGACACGTCATTGAAAGAAATGATATACAATGGTAATCTCGTACAAAATGACAAATGAATGAATGAATGACTTAGGTGGTAATCTGTTAAAATGTTGACAGTTCCTTTGATCAGTGACTTACCATTAGAACGTCATTGTGCAGTCATTTCGCTTTTAATTCGACCGACCAATGAATTTAGCAGATTACGAACTTTTAGCAAAATGACAATGGGATCGTGTTGGAATGCCGAAAAATAATAAAAATAGCAGACTTGCCCCCCTAATCTTATTGTTTGTGTATGTAAGTTTGTATGTTTGTAGACGCAACAACGGTACAGAAGAAAATCATGATGGGGCAACGATATTATTATAAAATAAAAAGTATGGATGTATTAATAAAGTCCGCTTCAATACCAACAGTTTATAGATATCTTTTTTTATTAGCCTGTTGTGTCCCACTACTGGGCAAAAGCCTTATACCTAGTATATAAATAATGTGTCTCATTTCTTACATGAAAATACACTCAACTATGAAATAATTTCCCAAATCAAAAGGCAGACAGGGTCGAAAACTCCACATAAAAAAATTAACACAAGTCATTTCAACATCATCTCATTTCCTTGACTTCCTTATTACATTCTTATCAATTGACATCTGTCTCTTTTCCTATTTCAGACTGATGAACTTGTAACCGATGTTAAAATGATAATATATTTTATTTGATGAATTTCTGGGTGTTCTGAGTTTTAATCAATAACTGTTACTGTTTAATATCTTTAGCTTTATTTATTGTTGATTAGCCATAAGAGAATATTTGAAAGTATAGTCAACAGCAAAAGTAGATGATCAAAATCAGAAATTCAATACTAATGAATGGAGTTCGCGTCAGAACTGTGTGGCGCTCACTATGTGACAATCACATACTTTTGAATCACTTCGACGCCACACAGTTCTGACGCGAACTCCGTTTATTAGTATTGAATTTCTGATTTTGATCATCTACTTTTGCTGTTGACTGTACACCAGAAATGGTAGATTACTTATAAATAAACTGTTCAAATTCAAATATTGTTTTATTATTTATAAGTTTTGTATATCTTTCTTAATAATAAAGAAATACATTTAGAATAAAAAAATATGGAAGTTTTGTACAAGATAAGCCTTAAACTTTTAAATTTAGAACACACTGTTGTAACCGCCATTTCTGAAAATCGAATCGAATGCGTTCTAATTCTCACTTCATAATTCAAAAAATACGATTCCATTTTCAAACCAAACCATAAATTACCACTCTATCATAATAAATAGAACCATTTACAGTCCCGATAATTGAATATCACTTGACTTTCACTCAATTTTCTTTAACGAACATTATTTATAACAGACCCAATTCATCTCAGACTTAATTTTTTAAAGGAATGTTACTAAGATTTATTTGAGGCGGCATTTAGCAAGTAATTAAGAGGTTCACCGTTACTTTTGGACGGGAGATAGATGGTTTAAATGAAGAACAGTAATCTATGGGGCCGGGGTATGAGTTAGTACGGTTTAAAGAATGTTGGTATGAGAAAACAGTAATAGATTAAACGCGTGATTGATTTAAGAGTGTTAGATGATGATTTAATAGTATTGAGAGAAATAATTGGAGTCTGAAATTAATTAAGGATTCTTTTTAAAATATTATTTAACGAATAATTAGCTTTGTAGTCGTATCGTGGATGCAGACGAAGTCCAAAAGTAGCCTATATCCTTCTGTATGGTTCAAGATTAGTCTTGAAAGCGTAACCAAGAAACAAAGTCACATTCACATAATTAAAAACACATTATTAGCATAAGTCCAGAAGACTGAAGCATTGGATGCTGCGCAGACTATCGCGGGTTCGATAACCGCACGAAACAAATACTTGTATGGCTTTCAGTGGTGTGATTCTGTAAGACCTCATTCCAAACTTCGAATCTGAATCCGGTGTGAGTTTCTTGATTGGCATTCTAAAAACTCGGTTGATAATTCGAATTTACACTAGGGCCACCCTTGCGAGCGTGTCAGCGAGATGAACTAAATTGACTGGGAGATTTTGACAGATAAAGTATGAGATGACGTAAGAAGTGGTATTCTGTAAGGTAATTTCCCCGTCACTTCGACGCTCACTTCGGACTCGAACCCGATTCAAAGTGTCAAATATATCAAGGTCATTTTGAACCTTATGCGAAGTGAGAGTGAATAGCGATGTGAGATGCGAGTTGTTGTTTGAATTTTACAGAATCGACCTACAGGTAGTTTTTTCAAGTCTGGTTGTTTCTGTATGTGATTTTATAATAATCTCTTTATAAAGACACCCACAACCACGATACAAAAGAAATTCCTAGTAATTGATTATAACGCTTGCTCAAGGCGAAATGACGGATTTCAAGTAAATATAATATTAAGCCCAAGTTTAGTCACCTTCCCGTTGTTAGTGGTGTCCAAGACAAACTTAGAAAGTACCCACATGATAAAATTACTTTTTCATCCCACCATCTCGGAAAGAGTATTTTTAATCTTCAATATCTGAGTGGAAAAGCCGTTTTTATTCTCTAGAGGATAAAGTAAATTTATCTTCAATATCTGAGTGGAAAAGCCGTTTTTATTCTCTAGAGGATAAAGTAAATTGAATTTAGAACATCGTGTGCACTAAGTTTGTGATTTAAAAAAAAACATTAAACCTATTTACTGCTACCTCTATGGTGCCGAATATATCATACAACTTTTTTTTAATTTGTTAAAAGCTCAGACTTTGTAAACGTTTTTTTTTTTGCATTTAGTCATTTCCTCGCTGAGGTGGAATGAAAAGTTACGTGTTGCACTCGAGTGCAAAGATTTTTCACCTCGTGCTCTTTTGATTCCCTCGCTAACGCTCAGGATTCTAATTTTGAATCACTCGCTGCGCTCGTTATTCAATTTTAGAATCCTTCGCTTGCTCGGTCATCAAAATTGAACACGCGGTTAAAAAGCAACTTTGCACTCTTGTATAACAAATAACTATGGTACTTGCCCGTGTCCGGTACTGAACAAAAAAATGTAAAAGTTTAAAGTTTTCACATATTTATATTTTATATTTATTAACTTTAATGTCATCCTTTTTATCATTAAAAATGAGTATTCATTTAAAATCACATCCAATATTAAATGGAAACTCTTTCTTTTTCATGACACCGTCTGAAATCCCATTCCGCGTCACAACACGTTTATCAGGGTTCCACAAAGCTCTTAAGAAAACAGTTTTATTCAAAGCAAGGTAATTGCGATGTACGGAACCAAAGCAGCTGCGTCCCTTTGACTCCCTCTTGAAAGCTATCAGTGATATTACCTTTTTTCATTCGCAAGGGTTCGGCGTTATTAAAATTTATTGAAATTATCGCCATTTTAGAATTTTTCAAAGGAGTTTCACAAGTATCTCGAGGTAATAAGCAACGCTTCTTATGTATCGAACATCTTTTTGTTAATTCAACTTTATAGAATTGGAAAATGTTTGAACGAATTTTCGTGAAACCTTTAGATTGGGTTTGGACTTGTGTAAAAAAATAAACGGAGTAATTTTCATCCGAGTGCTATATTTTGACGAGATTTGAAAACCTTAACTAATCATAATGTCAATGGCATGTCTCTGCTTCCTTGGAAGTTGGGTAGGCCTAAAGTGTGGGACGCTACGTGCGTCTTATACCTACTTACTTCGTGGTCGATACCCTTGCGCCATCCCATCTTCCTAGGTCAGCGTTCTGTGCTGGTGCTGCTGTTGCGGCTGCAGAAAAACAGTAACCTTTGTTATAGCTCTATTTTTGCGTCCGGACCGGTGCGGTCTGAGAGCTTTTAAGGAAATGTCAAAAAGGTTAGTTGACCCTTCCCGTCATTCAAGAGTTGGTTTATACCTTGTTCATCCAATGTGGCAATGGCGCCATTCGCTTGGGCACATTTCCAGATGACGGCGATGTGGAGGATTTTTTTGATGTGATGATAATTATTGTATTAGTGTAATAGTTATTAGTTTTCAGTTTTATTTGCTGGTGTAAATATTTTATTTTATTTATATATATCGTCCTTAGTAAAATACTAAATAAAAAAGTTGATAAAACAATTTAAAAAAATCTTGATGATGTATAAGAATGCTAGCCGGCGGTGGTCAAGCATGGTCCCTGAAAATCTCAAAGGTCCAAACTAAAGGTTTTCCAAATGGCGATAAAACGTTGCGTACGTATTGGGTACTAGTAACTCGACCCAGCGTCGCATGGACCTATAGCCTTCCTCGTTAAATGGACTATCCAACACAAAAATAATTATTCATTTCGGACCAGTAGATCCTAAGATTAGCGCGTTCAACCAAACAAACAAACAAACTGTTCAGCTTTATAATTAGTATAGATTAAGCTCCGCGACCAATACCTACGCAATACCACGATGTTCACTCCGAAATAGAAATCGCCAAAGTAGGCAATAAATCAGCAAGGTTAAAGTGAGATTGGACGGCACAAATATACAGAATGCAATACACATGAGTTAAAGTCATCTCGCAGTGGGTGCGGTAGACAGGCGTCGTTACCGTGGGAAGCTTAGGAAACGCTGGCGTGACGACTTAGTGACATTAATGAGAGATTGAGCAGAGAAACCAACACATAAGAAAGAGTAGATGGCAATGGAAGAGACATTTGCCCAGCAGTGGGACAGCACAAAAAAAATGTAAGAAACTTACTCTTAACAGCTAAGGACCATTTACAAAATTTCCGTCTTCTTGAAAGCGAATGATGATATCAAGCTATAAAATAACTATTTTACAACCAATAACTATATAGGCATTTAGTTGTACTAACTAAAAAAACATAGACCATTCAATAACCTTCATTCTTCGCAATAACATTTCCTGTCTTTGTTTGATTGACAACATAGAAGCGATAAAGCTTAGACCAGCAACTAATAGTTATAATTGAAATGCGAATAGAAAAGATTATCAGATAACTAAGAAGGATACAATGATTGTGCATGAATAATAATCATTTATTTTTCATTAAAGTTTTGTAATTGCATTTTTAATAAAGTTGAAATTGCTCGCAAAATTAGCACTCAAATATGGTCTAGATCTTAAACGACTGTTCAAGATAAGTCTCAAAACAATGCAGACTGTTAAAACATTGCCTAAACGAATTCTTATCAGGCATCACTTTTGCGACCCGTGGCTTAGAAAGTCATGCTCTATCCATTAGTCAATCAGATCACCTAGCAAAAGTATCTACTGTTCCAGGCCCTCATCTGCCTAGCATTTTTCCAACTACGTTATGGTCGGTATCCAGTCTAACTGGATGCAGCTGAATACCAGGGTTTTACATGCAGCGATTGCCTGACTGACCTTCATAACCCAGTAACTGGATAACACGATACCTCTCAGTAAGACTGGTTGTCAAACTTTCTGGCTTCTGACTACCCATAAAGACTGTCAAAGTTCTAGGAATGACAACCAGGACTAACGGCTTTACGAGCTATTCAAATCACGGATCTGCTCCCGGCTATGCAAAGTGCGGTATTTAATTGAGATATTATATTGTTTAACGCGTGTAAAAAGACACTTAAAGAAGCTCAAAGTGATAATAATAAGTCCATCCCATCAATGCGATATTTTTTTTGTTCAGCATCATTCCTGGGAACCTTCTAGATACGGAGACATTGAACGTCAATTTAACTGATACGTCAATTTTATTTATAACTTTTTTTATGTTTTTTACGAAAACATATTATAATGTTATAGATAACTAAACTTTAAATTCCTCCACAAACCCTATATTATTGTATGCCCCCCGAGCACAATGTTTTGTGTGCCTTATATTACCTGCTACCACAAACGGTGATTTTTCACAACTTCCATTCGTTAATGTTGGCACTGCTCCATTCCGCTCCTCTCCTCTCCAGCCTAAAGTCCTCGTCCAGAGAATTTAACACTCAATAATTATATTTCAACATTCTCATCGTCACTTACAATACCTATTATTTTTCATCTCATCAAATATCTTCAAACTCTTATTAAATCCCAAGCAGTAAGTAATTCCAAAGCAATCATGCAAGCAAATCTACTCCAAGATATGTACGTAAGTATTTATTATTAACCCATTGGCCAAGTAATCATTTATCTATACATTGGCACACGTACCATCGACACAGCCAATATTAATCTGGCTGAGTATTCAGGCCTGGATTCCAATTACCTAAAAACGCAGGGCCATTCAATTTGGCCCTCTAGGCGCGCGCTTGTAGGCATAAACTTGCTATGAAGTATGTATGGAAGGTGGGCTGGGAACGATAGGTTGGTAGTCTCGGTATGGTTATGAGATTCACTATTCAAAATAATGTATTCTTTAGTACGAGAAGGCCTCTGCAATCTATCTGGTCCTGTCTAAGAACGTTAGGACCAAAGATTTTTAAATATTCCCAACCAAACTAATATTAAAAATGCGAAAGACGCGCGCGTTGTATTTTTTTAAATATTTTTATAGGTTTGGGTTTGGCCACATCTCACCTGATCTTAAGTGATGATGCGGCCTAAGGTGTAGCACGCTTGCCTAGGATAAACCGGTTCACTCGTGCCTTAAAGATACCCCGCTTGTATGTATCGGGGAATAGAGAGGCGGGCAGTGAACTCCACAGTTTGGCATTTCGTACAATAAATGTGGAAGCAAAGCGCTTGGTTTGAGACCATGGAACTTCAACTTCTGTCTGTCTGTAACGTTTGCACGACCAAACAACTGAACCGGTTTTCTTACAATTTGGTATGAAGATGGCTCGAACCATGGGGAAATACTAAAGCTTCGTGTTAATTTGCGATAACCGACTATAATACTGACAAAGTCGCGGGAAAAAGCTAGTGTATAATATACCTATTTCGAATTATATCTTTCGAGTCATATTTATGCTCACAAAACATTTCTCTTAAGGAGTATAATCCAATGACCATAACGGGAATGCCTGCATTCTGTGTTCCTACATTTCATATCGAAAAGTGACTTATCAAGGTCCGAGTTTCGCGGAAACGTCGTTAGATATTCACATTTTTAGATACATGGTATTTTGTGTCCATACCTGTACGTATCTTTTATTGCAATGCATTCTGTAAGGCTTTTCATATCACGAAGCTATTTCTTTCATGGTCTTAGAAAAGAGGGATGAAAAATAATGTTGTTAAATATATTTGTGTGATTAGCTTAAATTAATTTATCTTTTGATGCGGTTTGTTAGTTTTTGTGGATAGAAGGTAAAGAATATTAAAAGGTTGATATTCAATCATGCAATCATGAATACTTCAAAGCAAAGTTTTTAAAACCATCAACGTTATATTTCTACTTTTATCTCTTAGTAGTTATATGTCGTGGGGCGCCCGTCTCATATGCATGAAGGTTCAATACCAATGTGACTTTTTCAATTCATATGTTGTTTCAAAGTTTATCTCGGTAAACATCTGTTGGGTCAGCTAGTAATGAATTTAAGTCTAAAATCGCCAACCCGCCTAGAGCAAGTGTAGTAATTAATACTCGTACCTTCTCTGTACCTATAAGAAGAGGTCTGCCAAGCGTGGGGATTATGGCAACGGCAACATCCTCTCTTATTGGGGAGGCTTTTGTTCAACAGTGGACGCTTGTGAGCAATCCTGCAGAGACTGTTTATAGTTGTCATTTGTCTTTTAATCATACCACCCTGATATCCAACAGAAATCAAGATTCAAGCCTCTGAAACTTCAGCAGCTCTTTAATCCAGTTGTACGTAAACCAATTGTGTAGGTATGGCGGTCACGATCGCTTTACTATGCAACCGCTGGGACAATGGCTGCCAATTAGTGAGGCGTGTTACATTGTACGTCGACTTGGATGCACTGAGGGATTTTTTGATGTAGTGTCTTTGTGTTTTGTATTAAATGGATCTAGATTCAGGTTCTTTTTAATTGGGTTTTCTTATATTTACTTTACTAGCCTGTCCCACTGCTGGGCAACAGCCTCCCTCAAGTCTTTCCTGGTATTCTTTCTAATACCTGTACGAACATTTATTTCGAGGTTCTTTTTTCTCAGAACCAAAATTTAAACAAAAACAGTACTAGCAAATCATTGCTGTTTTTATTTTTTGTCCTATTCCATTCTGTGTTTTGTTTTTATTAATTAAATGGTTACAATGTCTATTTTTCCATTTTATGATTAGGTCAGTAGTAAACGCAATTATATATTTCATACAGTTGGTTATAGAATGTGGCATGGAAGAGCAGAGTCCGGGAACTCTCTTGAATCATAACATGATTTTAATTGTCACCAATTTGGGATATAGTAATAAAATGGATTAATTTAGAAGATTTGCTCTAATTATAAATATTGATGACCAACCTTGTTTTCTTTTTTGTATTCTGGACAATCATGACACTTATCTTAATGTTAACATTTGCCTTTCAATAAATCAGCCCAAATTAATCTAACTTTCCCAATTACGAAAACCAAAACAATGTTAATTTCTCGGAAAATTCTGACTTCGGAAACGATAATAAAACAGATGACTGTACTAAACCAAAATTAGTATTCTACCGACGAAATTCGTTCGTGTACATCAGAATGCAAAGCTCGGACAATTCTGTCCATCCAATTTAGTTATAACAAAACGGTAAGACGTTCATCTTGGTGCCTAAAGATTAATTAGAATTGTAAATGATTCGGCCGTTTGGTCCCCTCGATCCTTCAGTTAACTTGGAATCAAAATGTTTATTGTAAACAATCCTTTTGAAGATTAAATCTGTATAGGAACACAGCGGGAATATTTATAAGAAATATTTAAGGTGGATGGCGACTGTGGTGTAACGAATTGGTTGCACGTTTTATTAACTATTATTGATATATTCGTTAGCTCTTTAAAATTATTAAGTAATTCTAGATAAATATTTTTGTGACAGACGGTCAAGAAGTGATATTATAAAGACTTCATATTTTCCTTTTGAGGCACAAAACCCCAAAAAGACGTTTAATAACTATCAGATATCTAACAGAATAAATATTTAACAAAACTGGAACTGCTAGCGATATCATGATTTATTTATAAAAAAGATTATATATCTTCGGCAACAAATTAGAAAAAAAAAACATTTCGCATAGTTTTATGTAAATAATAATGTATTTTTACCTCAACGAATTATTTTCTACCAAATATTCCGAAATAATTACTTATCTTACTCACAATAAAGCTTCGAACACGACGGTTCGAATTGATTCGACAACCAGACGTAACTGGTCCTTCGATCCGTCTTAATTGAACGATACCCTTACCAAAACTGGAGGCTTCTCGGCTTAATGCTTTACCGGCAGGAAAATTATCTTGGAATTTTTGCAGGCAAGCTTCGGGAATCTGTTTATTGTTTTTGAGTTTGGCTCCCAGCAATGTTTTGGGATCAGCGATTCGAGAAATTACTTTCACTTTCAGTTCAAAAACTTTTAAAATGTTGATTCTCTTTGAAATTGTTGTACAACGTTTGAAATGTAGACAGAGGATCAAAAATGATACAAACCTTTTTGGAGTTGCAAATTAATTTGTTTAATTCGGGTATTCAATTATTTTGTGCAAAAGTTGGACGTTTCAGCGGAAGTAACGTTTTCTTAACCTGTTTATTGCTGTTTAAGAATCTTAACCAGAGTCAAGGGTTACTTTAGATTTTGTAATTATATCATTTCTTGACGGATGTAATTTATAACTAATTATAATTATAATATTAACAATGTCGTTGTCTCATCAACACGCTTTTATTTCATAGCTGAGTCACAATTCTTTAATAACATCAAATTAAAATAAAATTACCGCATTTCCCTATTGAAGTAGGTACATATTATCCATTTTCCCCTAAGCCACATGTAAACTATTTGCAACCGTCATTGAACAAAATTCCGATATTCGTGCAGTACACAAATCAGATAATAGCGTCTAGCGCAAGTTTGCGCAGTACTCGAGACAGTGTTCAATATTTACTCGCATACTTGCCGGAGCGTGCGTGACGTCATTGGTAATCGCTGTTTGTAATGTTGACTTTTGTTAAAGGCTTTATCATTTTATTTACCGTGTTGTGTAGAATTCGAAATCGGATAGTCGAAAATCATTTAGTTACTATCTACTTTTGATTCCCAGTTTTGTTTTTGTAATGACTGGAGAGACTTGTCTAAGCTCCGCTTACCGCGGTCACTCCGTAGATGGGTGACCATACATTTTAATACTCCTCCGTGTCTCGAAAAACAAGTAAAGCCGTTTATCCTGACTGTCATTCGTAGATCTTCTAAAGTTGTCATGGATAACCAGAAGCCAGAAAGTCTGACAACTAGTCTTACCAACGGATAGCGTGTATCGCAGTAACTGATATTTTTTGTTTTGACCGCTTATAGAATGGTTTGCGATTTAGATACCATTTTCATAATCATCTCGGTTGGACCTTATCCACCGTTAAGTATTAGCTTTAATTCTATTTTAAACATACTTCGTCTAGGTTTGTCCCAGTATTTTGATGTTCTCATAAAAGACATCCTTAACATGATATTACTGTATGCAAGCATTAGTGTATGCAGAGATATTCGGTGCACTAACCGTTTAATAGATGCAGTAATTATTGAGCTGATGTTGAAAACATGAAGCAACTATGTATCTTTAGATGATTGAATCATATGTTATTGCACTCAATCATAGAGTAAAATGTTCTAAGGACATTCATGAACTCAATCATACTCAGCACAGAAAATACGCAAGACAAGGATGGACGCACCTTATATAACAGTAATGATAACAACGTCTGAATGTATAAATGCAAACAAGTCATAACATTCACACAAACAGCCCAGATTAACAACAAAAACATTTGCCACAAACATGTGTACATTTGTAATTGTTTGTGGACATTCAAGTGGTATATTATGAGTGCTTCCAGGGCTCTCGTCTATTATTGTTGCGTGTAATGGAACAACATGCTCTTACACACTTGCATCTGTTATTTTGATGTTAGTGCTTATGGTTTCAGTTAGGTGAGCAGTGTGTCTTAATAGATGATGTGTATTAAGTACTTGTGTTTTGAAATTAAGTGTTTTATGCCCGTTTTCACCAACTACCCCTAAATTTTAAGTAACCCCTAAGAGATTTTAAGTGACGGATTCCTTTGAGATTCCGTCACCTATAATGCCTTAGGGGTTACTTAAAATTTAGGGATTGTTGGTAAAAACGGGCATTAGTATATCGTGCTTTTCCGTTATGAGAGTTACCTATATTTCACAGTGGACGTTTAACTGGTTTATGTATACGGTTTTTGTCATGTGATAATGATGTGGACATTTTACATTGTTTTGTCTTTGTAAATGTATTACTTTTAACTGTCTTCAAAAATATACACACCATGATGTTTTAAGTTTCTCCAATCTTGTAATTTCAATCTCAGTTTTGACTGTGTTGCTGTTTCTTAAGACTGCGCCGAGCAAAATCATTCAAAACAGTCGTCACTGTTAAAGTGATATAATCAATACTTTTACCATAATTGCCATAAAAAATATGTAATGAATACCACAGTGAATGTGTTAACCGATTATCGTTGGCAAAAAATAAGAATACTGTTTAATTTAATAAACAAAAATACGTAAAGTTGTACAAAAATCTTAAAAAAAAACTCGTATTTAGTTGAGTTTTGTTAGTAAACTGTATTTTTTTGTCACAAACTTGAATTCATATTAATCTTTAACATTCATACTACAATTTGTAGTTTTTACATTTGCGAAATGTCGCTTAGTTATTTTATTATTAATTTTTCGCGCTGTTTTGAATCATACGCAACGTATGTATGTATGATTCAAAACAGCGCGTCAATTAAAACAAAAATTAATAACAAAATAACTAAGCGACATTTCGAAAATGTAAAAACTACAAATTGTAGTATGAATGTTAAAGATTAATATGAATTCAAGTTTGTGAAAAAAAAATACAGTTTACTAACAAAACTCAACTAAATACGAGATTTTTTTAAAGATTTTTGTACAACTTTACGTATTTTTGTTTATTAAATTAAACAGTATTCTTATTTTTTGCCAACGATAATCGGTTAACACATTCACTGTGGTATTCATTACATAGTTTTTATGGCAATTATGGTAAAAGTATTGATTATATCACTTTAACAGTGACGACTGTTTTGAATGATTTTGCTCGGCGCAGCCTTAATGGATTTGGATGATAAAAAGGTACTTAAAAACTAAAAATAAAAAACTTTTTTTACAAAAGACAACCAGAACAGAACACACATGACATTAGGTTCGGAAGTCGGTGATTTTGTTCTGTTTGTTGTTTTGTATTGCCACCGACTTCCAAACTTAAGTCATGTGTGTTCTGTGCTAAAGTTATTTGTCACTTTTTATTTTTTGAAGGGGTTGTCTTTTTCTTTCTGCCTATTAACTGGTGATTACTATTTAAGAACAATTTTCTTCGATCTGTACTTGAGTAGTACAAACAAATATTCTCTGATATTTGGAACAGAAAATTGAAATGCTGCCCAATGTAAAACAAAGTCAATGTCAAGATCATACATTTTACTAGAAAGAAATATAATGCAATCGTACCAAATTGCACTGTTCAACTCTGGGAATTTCCTACAGCACTAGAAAACCAACTAGGTAGAACATAACAACACTAAAACCAACAGTACGGCCGGAACCCCATAATTTTATTCTAACTTATTCACAGTACACTCTCCCCACAAACCAAAGCGGCTCAAAGGGAAATAATGACACATCAAAGACACCCGGCAATTGTTCAAGAATCTAGGAGTAGAAATTAAAATGTGGCGCCTATAATTCAGAATATGAAATGATGTGAATGGAGCATATGGTGGAATACACACATGAGTCAGCTGTGGCCAATTTGCAACCAGTATCATGTTCTTGAAATAAAGTATGAAAGCTTCGATGGTACCTATTTATTGTTTTCCAAGTTTATTGAAACTACAAAACTGTGGTGTGGTTCAGAGAATTTGAGGAAAATTGAACTATGATTTTGAACCGAAGAGTAAGTTTTACGCAAGTTATTTCGAACTTTCTAAGAGCAAGCAATAGTTCTAAGAGCAAACGGTGTCTGAACCTAACCTAACCTAATAATATATCTATTATTAGGTTAGGTTAGGTTCAGACACCGTTTTGAGGAGGTCCGTAGAAGCGGGTCCAGTCGAGGGTTGCGGAAGTAGGGATACTTCCGCAACTAGGGATAGTTCATGCGTTCCCCGGCGTAGGCCGTCCTCCCCAGATGGAGTATAGTCCATTAAAAAATCCACAATGTTAAAGAAAGGTTCTGACATCGTTAAGATTTAATCGTTAGGGTGTACGGATTCGAACTAGTGAGGAAAGGGTTGTGAATTTAAGCCTCCATCTTGCCAACATGATAATTAATACTAGCGATATCATAATGTCATCCTCATTGATATACATACTTCTAAACCTATCTCCTTCTGAACTACAATACTACAATACCACTTATGATTCGTCCACAAATAAACACATAACAGTCTTAACATACTAAGCCCGTCTTGAAAATGACAGCGTGGACTCATACAATATTCAATAGAATGGCTAGAATGGCGAGTGAAATCGATAGCTTCTGCTATTTGAAGACTTGATTGTAGTGTTATACGATTCTTGTATTCAGTTCCTTTGTGTGAGTTTTTGTTATTGTTTATTAAAATAACTTTTGTGTGGTGTATGAGATGGTCAAAGATTTAGATCGGTTGACAATTATTATTGCTTGATTTTCTAGGTAAAGTGTAACTACTCAACAAAAACAATGATGAATCTTAATTAGTATATAAGCGTGAATTGTACCTATTTGTTATAATGCGTTTAAGATCGATACGATCATAATTTTACCTTTATACGGTCATAGGAGATTATCATATTCTAATAGTCCAAGGAGAGGTAAAAGTGTTTGACGACATTATTGTCATTGTGGGTACATCCTAAACAGGCTGGCAGAGGAGCATGCAGATTGACATAAACCAGGCGAGACCTATCCCTAACAATGACTGAAACTGGTCTGTGGATGATGATGAAGAAAATTTCATATTAATAATGTATCATTCATACTGCATATTTTATTTGTAAAAACATTGAGAATATTCTGCTGCCCTTTGTTAAAGAATTTCTATGGGCAAAATTCTTATTTCCCATATTTTCATTTATGTTCAAAACAGGTTCTTGATTATTTTATCAGTTTCCTGTTGAAGCTTCCTTGTTCACGCTGTTAGCACCCGACCTATTGTTAAACATGTTCTGTTTGCGGGAGCTGTGAACATGTCACCGGTTGTCTCATTACTGCTCTGTTTCTACAACATGTTGGCACCAATAATTTGTGGTGCTCTGCGCTAGATGTAGGGTTGTTCCGCTTTGGTGGAATTTTGGACTAATAAATATTTAGGTAGGTACTTTTAGAAATCGTTAAATGCAAATGTTTTTCTACCGTGCTTCTCAACGCTTTAATATATGTATATCTACGAGTACATAAGAAAAAACAAATTTATAAGGATCATCTAAAATTTTAAAGTAAATAGGTACCTAAGTAATTATGAAATGAAATGAAATGTTTATTCAAAGTCAAAGTCAAATTATTTATATTATTGTCAATTGTCAATTAGACCATTAAAAGGCACTTTTGAACGTCACATAAGAAAATTTAAATCTAAGTAGTTTCATTCCAAAAGGTAGTGTTGTATGAGAAGGAATGAGTAAGATACTCCTTCCTTACTCTCTATCGTGAATACGATTTACCTTGCTGTGATGAAAATACATAGATAATAATATTGTCTCATCTACGAAACTTCAACCTTTTGCATAAATGCAGCGAGTAGGTAACAACAATTAATTATTTTAACTCAAATATTATTATCAGGAAATGTGAACTATTACTTGAAATAACATAAATCATCCTTCAGACAGCCCTGCCCAGCCGTCAATACGGAAACACTGCGACTATTGTTTTGAATTTTAACACGTTCCAAAATAAACCTCGGCTACTTTGTACCCCAAGATTTACTAGTTTGAACAAAATAACTTTAGTTCTAGAAGGGTAAAATTATTTCTACTTGAAACTTGAAACTGTCTTGAACATAAGAGAAACAACTAACCATTCTGTGAGGTCTTATAAATAGTAGGTGATTCAGTTGTGCCCAGTATATCTTGTAAGGTGAAGTACTGAATTGGTTATTTTCTCGAGAAGTTATGTCACAAATTTATTTATGTCTAAAAGTAGTCATCGTGATCATCATTTTAGCCATTGTCATCCACTGCAGAACGTAGGCCTCCCCCAAAGATCGCCAACCGACCCGGTCTTACATCCGCTGTCAGCCAACTTCTTCCAATCGTTAGTCATTGCGTCCCCTAGTACGCTTGCTCAGAAAACGCAGTCTTCACTCTAAAACTTGGGTGGTCCAAGTAGCACAACTGAAATATTTTAAGGGCATCCAACCAACCAATCCTATTACTATTATATAAATGCGAAAGTTTGTGAGGATGGATGGATTATTTCACGCTTATACGGTTGAACGGAATTAGATTGATGATGGCACACGTAGACATTGACCTAGGTTAACAGTAACACCTTTGGTCCTTCTTAAGGACATGTCCTAAAAGTTAGTTGACCCTTCCCCATGATCCATGAGCTGATTTTTACCTTGGTCGGAGTATGAGCATTGCCATCCAACATGGCAATGCCGCCAGTCTCTTGGGCGCATTCCCAGATGGCGGCGATGTGGAGGAATTTTTTGATGCCTTATCATATTAGTTTTTTAGTTTAATAATAACTCCAGGAACACCACTCCACTCGGAAATAACTTGCAGTGGCCTATATGGGAACCGCTCAATACACTGCGCTCCCAAGTAGGCCGCTGCAAACACAAGATAGCAAATTGGGAGATTATAGATCCCACCGATACCTAGTGTAAGTGCGGTGCTCCTGACAAGACAATGGCCCACTTAATACAGTGCCGAAAGTGTCCCTTAGAGGACATTAAAAACGCCACTAATGCTGCGATGAATGTGAGTACCGACTTGGCCAAAATAGTCTTACAAAAAAAAAAGAACACAACCATCCATTCCAAAAAAAGAAATATAATATTTATCGGTTTTCCTTTTTAATTTTTTGTGTAAATATTGTACATAAAATGACCTGTTAAATAAATAATTAATTATTATAATGGTTAACACAAACAATTGTTATCCCGTTTTTTGTGTTCCCGTGGTATACTTTAAGACTTTAGCTTAATAAAAGTCGACGCAGACGAAGTCGCGGGTTTAAGCTACTTAGTTATTAAATAATTCTCAAAATATGCATTCACTACTTAATTGAACTTTCATCTTCTTTGTAATATTGAGATTAATATTGACTAGTTTTTATTTGCAAATATGCTCACGCGAGCGGCACATTGACCAAAGCAATAATTCATACGCCCGTTGACATTATGCTAACTTATTGCATCTTTACACTCATAACTTATAGCTTTAGGTAAATGCCACATTATATAATGCAACTTTTATGTAATAGGTTGAAATCAGAATTTAACTCAAAAGCAAACTGCCTTTTCCCAAATATCTTGGGGCGACGTCTAATCTAATCGGATGCAGCTGAAGAAGCTGCTACAAGAAGCGATTGCCTATGTGACCTCTATAACCCAGTTACCTACTAGACAACACGATACCTTTTGGTAAGATAGGTTGTCAGTCTTTCGGAGTTCTGACTATCTGTTACGACTGTCAAAGATCTACGAATGACAGTTGGGATCAACATAGTTGGGAAAAGATTAGGCGGATCGACTGATCCATTTTTTAAATATTAACTTGCCAATGGTGTCTATCGAATGGGGTCTGTTCCAGTGGGTACATCCCATATTTAATTTATCTTCATGATTCACTTCACTAAATCAATTCACTAATAAACCCATGAATCATTTCTTTAAGGGGCTATTAAACGACTTTTACAGATTTTGAACTGACAATCACGTCAAAATGTGCAGTGTAAATGATTTGAAAAAAATATATGTTAAACTAGAACATTCTCTTAATCATATAGTAAGTGAATATTTTTGATTAAGTTCATATTAAATAGTTTAATTAACTCGTGAAGTTGTGTCTGACGCGGACAAAACATTGACAATCACACAAAATCTACTACGTATAATTATCCGAAACTTACACTATCTTATTATATACAATAAAAAATTATACGCCTATTTTTTAATTTTGAAAGAACACTACTTTTATTTAATTTTTTCGACTAAACTTTGAGAGTTTTGGACGCAAAACTGATGCAGAACGGACGCAGTCTGCGTTCAAAACTTTCAAAATTTAGTCGAAAAAATTAAATAAAAGTAGTGTTCTTTCAAAATTAAAAAAAAGGCGTATACTAAAAGATAGATAATAAAATTGTCTGTAAGATGATGTAAGTTTCGTTTAATTATACTTGGTAGATTTTGTGTGATTGTCAATGTTTTGTCC
The DNA here is from genome assembly GCA_947361185.1 of Charanyca ferruginea. Lineage (NCBI taxonomy): Eukaryota > Metazoa > Arthropoda > Insecta > Lepidoptera > Noctuidae > Charanyca > Charanyca ferruginea. The sequence goes on along the minus strand of OX376061.1, from coordinate 26,755,197 downwards.
GCGTCAGACACAACTTCACGTATTAAGTAAACTATATAATATGAATATAATTAAAAATATTCACTTATTAAGTGTTTAAGAGAATGTTCTAGTTTAACATATATTTTATTCAAATCATTTACACTGCACGTTTTGACGTGATTGTCAGTTTAAAATCTGTAAAAGTCGTTTAATAGCCCCTTAATACCCCATACCCCATATAACAAAATAGTTGGGCAAGCCTCAACTCATTCCAATTTCCGCGATCCCGCGTTTCAAATACGCAAACAGACAGACCGACTAGACAGGCTTATGGCCTTAACCTCCTCCATTGATAAAACTCCTAGCCATTCACTGCTCTTTCTCCAATTCACTAGAATCTAAGCACAAACTCCCGCTAGCTGTGTGGGTGTAACCGCAAACATTCATAAGACCTATCAAATATCAACTTGTTTGGCAAGCAAATGAATATGTGAGGTTTATTATTGTTATGCGAACTTGCCCTTAAATGGTAAAGTATTAAAGGCCGTATTTTGTGAAATAACGTCACTGAGGTAGATATTGAATACAGATTGTATTATTGATGGGATTAGGTTCAGTGTTGTAAGCTGGTTCTGGTTGGTTAGGCAATACGTGTAAGTGGGTTTCATTAATGGGATAGGTGCCTTACTTGGAAAAGCAGGAATGTTTGGAGTGGCATTCCTAGAATGTTACGAAGACTAAGAGGTTTGTATTGAAATCGGAGAGGATATATCAAACAATCTAGTGGAAGTCGTCTTGGAGACCTTGAAAGTTTTTTCGCATCAGGAAATGCTGTTTCTTTGGCTTAATAATAATAATAATAATTGCTTAATTGCCAAGAGGCTTGACCAACATCTAAGGAGGCTCTCGTTAGGTGGCTGGATCAAGGGCTTGAATTAGAAGGCAGTACTTCTGGACACGGCCCGCATTGTCAGAAGGTTTCTCTCTCTGGAGCCCTGACCGCCGGTAGCTTGGACCCTGTTCCCGTTACCGGTGGGTTACTATTTTATATATTTAAAATGTTTTTAATTTTTATTAATATTTAGAAATGTAATTTATAGGTAAATATAATTAATAAATGGTGATAATAATAATAATTTATCTTTATTTCAGACAATACGTCGTTCGTCGTTCATCTTCTCCTCTTCGTGGAGTTATAAGCTCATTGCTGAGTGTCGAGATGTTCCCGTCCACCAGACTCTCCACGACACTACGCCATGGATCGAGCAGTTCCACCTCCCTCGATCCATGGCGTGGTTTAGAGCATATTTGATCGTGTTTAGGCTTTTGGCTATTTGGTCGGACCATCTAGTTGGACTGCTCCCCTAGGTCGTTTTTAGTACGCACTGCGATTAAACGCGAGCGACTTAGGAATAGCTAAAAGCGCAAAACCGTGTACTTTTTTTAAATAGCTAATGCTGTACCACTGCTGGGCAAAGTATTTCCCCAAGACCTTCCAGGAACTTTTGTCCGGCGCCAGCTCGAACCAGCTCTCGTGGTACTTGTACCAGGTCATCTCACCACCTCTTTCTGGACTGTCCTCGGCGATGCTGTCCATCTTCAGGTTACCATTACCACTCTGCATGCGGCTGTCGTGACTCGCCCAAACCCATTTGAGCCTGGCAGCCTTTATCCCCTGATATTCCCGTTTTGGAACGCAGCGTGGTGTCCCTGATTCTGTCCTGTCTTTTTACACCCAGAATGCTGCGCTCCATTGGTCTTTTTCAAACTCCAAGGCGGAACTATTGCGACTTGGTGAGTAAACAGGTCTGATTACCGTAGGTTAAGACGTGCAGGATATATGCATATAATTAAACTTTCAGCAAATAACAACATTCTGTGATCATCAATTCACTAGGCGTAGTGTTCATGGCAATGTCCCCTTCGACCCCCGGCAGTGAATGTGTTACGGGCAGTAAATTATTTCACTTTACCAAAGACACTACCCCTTATTTTTCTGTGAAAATGACGTCACTTGCAAATGTCTCGTTACTTTTACTTCAAACTCAGCCTGATGAGTCATCGTTTGGAAAACCACCCGTTATTCACTGTACCATTATTATAGCTTACGCAAATATTATGCTAAGTTGTTTTAGAAAGATCGCCCACGGAACGCCTCTAGCTTCACTTGACTTGGCACTGCTCGTGACAAATGAGCATTACTAAGAATACACCATGGTTATCGACTATATTATTATGATTATATAAATAGTTTATGGTTAAGGTACTAAAATATTTCAATATTATCTTAATTCAATTGCGGATGCGATAAGTCATTCTGAATGTATCCTCCCAAAGTTCTGCAAGAGGAATATACACATTGTACTCAGGACAAAAATTAAAAAAGGCTGGGCACTGAATAGAGTGACATCATTGCTCTAAATAAGACGACAGCAAGATATCAAGCATACATTTCGACTTCAGAACTATAGCAAAAAGTTATTATTAGTCTTATGCATTAGTTCTTGATCCTTTTTTTTTTTGTTCTGAACCCTTACCTGGGAACCTTCTAGTTTTGGACATTTTGAAGATCAAAGAATTAATCCCTTTTTTAACCAATTTCAACTTGGGGGGGGGGGGAGGAAATGGGGTGGGCGCTTTGCCCAGCAGTGGGACAGCATGGGCTAGGTAAAAAAAAATGTTTCTTAGCAATTTTTTTGCTCAGTGCTACTTAGGTGGATGGGAATTACATAGGTACGGCATCATCATCATGTCAACCTTTACACACCCACTGCTGGGTATAGGTTTCCCCCAAGCACCCCCTTATTCAGCCGTAATCGTCATGCTTGGCAGATGCATATTGGCGGTCGCAGTAAGTGTTATGATACTCAAAAGGACGCTGCCGCCCATCCTCTAGTCAATATTCTTTTGTCGATTTCTACACCCACAGGAAGAAATAGGGTGGTGCTATTCGCGGCTGGCACCATACGGCACGGCACGGATATATGATGTGTCTATTTCATAAACTTACTTAATTCATTTACTAACTTTCAGCTTACGATGACACTTCCATTATTGGCTACAGCTATAGAAAAATAATATTATTATCTGGAAATCTCCGTGAGACATTTATGGACATGTTTTCTTCGCATAAATTACAGCGAATACACTAGTTTTACTGTTTATCCGTATTATGAACAATCGTGTTATTCGCAATGGGTCAGGAGGGACGTAAAAATGCTATCTCGATGTAAGTATTGGGTTCACTACGAACTTACAACTTAATCTGAAGACGAAAATAAGGTGCAATTTGGAAGATTAAAGCGATTTGCGATCTTTTATTGTTTTTGGGTTAAATGAATCGAAATGTTGGGAGAGACCTTTGTTCAACAGTGGACGTCTTCCAGCTTATGATGACATGATTGATGATGAACAAGATTTAAAGACAAAACCTCAGGTTTCATTATACATAAAATATGGTTACGAAATACTAATGTGACTCTAGTTTTTATTGGTCATTTTATGTGCACCATTTTTTTTTAACCGACTTCAAAAAGGAGGAGGTTATCAATTCGAATGTTTATATTTCATTTTGTTTTATGTATGTTCGGGCATAACTCTGTCATATATAGACGGATTTGCAAAATTCTTTTTTTGTTCGAAAGAGGTTTATTCCAAAATGGTCCCATATAAATTTTACCAAAATTGATCTAGCCCTTTTTGAGAAAATCAACAAATTCCCAAAAAAAAATCTTAGACGACGTATTAGTTTCTTCAATCTTTGGAGGATTTACAATCTCTTTTAAGTGTGTCGCCGTTTCTTAATCGATTTGGATGTTAAGGCGAAAAAGCGAAAAATAAAAAGTTTTTTCAAAAAAAAGAAAACCACCTTCAAAAACTAAAAAGTGATAAATAACTTTAGCACAGAACACACATTACTTTACTTTCGGAAGTCGGTGGCAACACAAAACAACAAACTCAAAGCCACCGCCACCGACTTCCGAAAGTAAAGTAATGTGTGTTCTGTGCTAAAGTTATTTATCACTTTTTAGTTTTTGAAGGCGGATTTCTTTTTTTTGAAAACACTTTTTACTGTATATCAAGATACTTTTGCCACTAGGGCAATTATGAGCTGTTGTTTCTTGGTTAGAATCAAAGACTATTAGTAAAACTTTTTTTTATTAGCCTATTTAAAATCTTTTCCCCCTTTTTTTCTTTCAAACTTTCCGATCTTGTGCCATCTCTATCCACGTTTGCCTGCAAACATGGTCAGATCATCACTCCACCTTTGCCGTGATCGACCTTGGCGGGGATGTCCTCCTTTAGGTGTCCTGCGAGTGACCATCTGTGCCCATCTCTCCGGATGCATTCCCACAACGTGGCCAGTCCGCTCCCACTTCAGCCTGGCTGTTTTATGCTCCAACATCTGCCACTTGAATTATGAAGAGCAGAGAGGTTTTAGGTAGGAGGTAAGAGGTTTTAAAGAAAAACTTACCGGTACCAAAACAAAAATCATTCTTAAAAGTACTGCAGAAGTTGTAAACTTGCTATTACAAATCCAGAAATAATAATCAAAATACTTTATCAACTGGACCCTCTGGCAAAGTATCTGACATTCCAGTAGCTCACCAAGAATCCCGTAAGTCGTCTCCTTCACTGAACATTGTCACATTTATCATGCTCAGTTGACATCGCAAAATTCACCAACAATATTCCAGATTCCCCTTCACCAATCAATTACGGATCACCCCATTTCAAATATTCGCACGACTTCCACGCTACTTGGACCACTATTATAAGCCTCATTGCACACGCCCACGACCAAACTACGAAATGTCTTACTTAACAGAACAGGACACCTTTGCTCTTTATTGATTGAACTTGTGAATCGAGATCCCAGATTTTCAAAATCTACGTCATTTAGCATGTCTGAAATTTTAAAAAGAGTTATCGTTTTTGTAACTGTTTTAAACAATAGGGATGTTTCATGATCAGTAAAAAAAAAAAAATAGTTAGTTATTTTACTTTCTGATGGTTGGTAAATTACTGCAGCAGTAAAACATGAACAGTACCTAATTAAAAGACGTTTATTTTTTCCTACCATTCAGGTTCAAAAATAATTAAAGCAGTGTAATAATTGAATGCTCAGTAACATACCACGAGCTCCTCTTGCGAGCTTTGTTTTTTCCACTGTAATTATTTCTCCTGTGTCGTGGATGTGTTTACAAACATACAAAGTAACCTGCACAAACATCCAGACTGTCAGATTTTAGGTCATAGAAATATTTGTACCGTGCAAGAATTAAGCTCGCGACACGCAGCCGCTGTTAAGCACACGAAAGCCGCTGCTGCCCAACTTACGGATTTTTCCCTTAGCCGCCTTGAAATGGGGGGGGGGTGCTATTCTGCCCTGACACTGCACCGGGAGTCACACTGATACCGGTGTTTTATGCGTCCGGTGTACTATTGTCCATAAAAGTCACGCCATGGTCCTGTCCTTGCTCCATGTTATTTGGGGTCAGCGCAACATGTTTTCTGCTCCTTACATTTTATTATATCAACCGTCATGCTACTGACTCCCTTTTCTTTCATACCTATATATTTTTAAACAATCCAGCCATCTTTTCTTTGGTTTACCTTTTCCTCCCACGTTCCCCGTAAAATTCTACTCTATTAAAATAAAATGCTAATGTATTGGATTATTCTTGGACCACATAATAAGGCCCACTGCACACGCCCACGATCAAGCGCGCTCCACCAGCGAAATGTCTCACTTAACGAAACAGGACACCTTCAGCCTTTATCGATCGCAGTCGGCCCTGTTCGGTGTGGGATTTAAATGTTATTTGTTGTGGTTTACTACGCACATAATGCAGAGAGAAATCGGGAGCCTGTGGTCTGAATTTTGTCCTTGGAGATCTACGTACTAATCTTGGTCAGAATTTCGAAGAAAAATACTTGCTAATCATCGTATAGAGTACGTACTTATTCAGTTTTTTCTCCCCATACCTGAAAAGGCAAAACGGAACCTTATTATGGTCAAGATGTGCGAGTACGAATCGCACTTTTTTACCCTTTATTTTCCATTGTATGTATTTTATATTAATTCGTTTTTATTAGAATGTTTTGGATTTCTCTTCACTCACATTGTTTTCACATATAGAAGCAACAAGAATAATGTATCCAAGATTTTGTAAAAGCTTGATTGAAAAAAGTGTCGTGGAGGTTTTACTCGTCCTTTTCCACAAATATTTACCCTACGTTTTGGAACTTGCATTCATTTTCTGACTAACAAACTGACTTTTTGACAATTCAAAAGTGCCTGCAAATGATTTAATTAAAATAAACGCTTTGACTTTGACTTTGATCACAAAAAATATAAACGTCCACTTTGCATAATAATAAGTCATTGTTACTAGTATACCTTATCCTTGTACCTCCAGTCGCTTGTCCAAAAACTCAGGATCGACAAAATAGCGACAAGTCACTGAAACAACATGCGAATGCCTCTCAAGTTAAATGGAAATATCTTCAAGCACGCGTTAGGAACTGTCGTACTGGAGATGCAAACGTTGAGATGAATGTGTGAAGTGACCGAATGGTCAGAAATGAGTATATTAAACAAAGTTTGAAAGTGGCGCCAATGACGCGAGTGACACAAAAGTTGGAAGGGAATCGTTTGTCTTGGTATATGAAAAGGAGTGGAAGTGAAAAGGGGGAATGCAACGCAAGTGACCAGTAATGGATCAGTAGTAGAGGATGAATGTAGTCGAAAAGGAAGGCAAAGATTGTGTGAAGAATGATAATTAGAGAAGGGAGTCAGTGATGTTATGACGGTTGACAGGAAGGAATTGAAAAAGAAAAGGTATTGCACCAACCCCAAGTAACATGGAATAAGGGCCGGAAGATATTGACCAGCTCAATTGTCATACTCGTTAGATATAAATGAAAAATTAACCAACACATATACACAGCACAACATTGTCTAGGAATATTTTTTTTTGGATATTTGAGAACGGTACATATAGCGAGAATTATGGTTTCTTTTTTTTAATTACAGATGGGATTTATCGGATCTATACTTAGGAACTTTTTGAAGAACATACTAAACCTAAAGCAATCATCATTCTCGCTATACGTAAATTTTCAAAAATAAAGTTTGTAACACCATTTTCTTTTTAAATTTGCGGTTGTTCAAATTGACACTCATATACAAAAATAGTCTATGTGCACCGAAATAGTAATGACAGGGCTTGTCAGCCTTGAAAATTTTTCATCATATACCAGTCTCGAATATTTATTCATAAATTTTCCAATATTCATGTTTTCTGTAAAAAAAAAAACTTGTAATAAGTATCTACACAATGTTGATGTGTGTATATGTAATACCTATAATATTCAAGCAAGCAAGAACATTTTTAGTACCTTGTTTTAATACAGCTACACACAAACATTCACACAATCAAAAAGAAAAAAGTCAAGTACCTACAAGATGTTATCAATTCATGCTTGCTCTCCATAATCTCATGATTTTATCAGCGAAGGCTAACGTAAACATAAAAAAGAGCAACTATGTAAATTGTAGTTTTATTTAATCAATTTGCATTGGTCAATTAAAAACAAGCAGTAAAAACAATTGCAATCCAAATACTTGCCTTATTAAGTCGACAGATAAACGGGAAACAAGATTGGCGCAATTTGTAGGTGGGAAGCGAATTGAATTGGAAAAGAAAGCTGTTTATAATGCTTACAAATTTGTAGTTGAAAACTACTTTCGATTCAAACAGCCTGTCATTGCAGCTGACACTAGAGATTAATAAAATTAACACTATTTCATTATTCGCAGATATTTATTTGAAATGGCACATTTTACACTGAAAATCTTATCTATTAAAAAGTAGAACACTTCATTAACTTCCTGCCTTTGTCTTATGTTACTTGGCTACAGCGCAACTCGTTTTCTTCACGTCACGTCGTCATTCTATCGCTGACTTCCTTTTCTGTCATATCATTCTTAACTCAGGTCGTCCATCTTTTCTTTGGTCTTTCTCTCCTTCTACATCCATTCATCATTATGTATATTCATTGCCCTTTTAATCACACAAACGTTATCAAACACAAACACCTCTTACATAGTAAAATTTTTCGTTTCACACTTTAATTGTTGAGAATATGTCTAAAATCGAAATACAAATAAACAAACAATTAAGGTATTCAGGAAAACTTGCAAGTACTTCTTAACAATGTCCTGAGTAATAAATTCTTTAACTGTATACCATGAAACCAGTTTAACCGTACTTAATGCACTATGTAACGCAAAGAAAGTTCATAATTACATCGATCGCGTGTATTTCACAGCTTGTACCGTTTTAATGCGATTTGTTCAGTTTTAAAAGCGCCACTTTACAATCGCAATGCTACAGTGACGTTTATTGCTTTGACTTTAAACCAGCTACGAAGTGTACCTAGATCTATGCTCCGTTTAAGTGGGATAGTTGACTTGCTAGGATGTAAAGCTTTCACTGTCTTTTCTATCTTGGTAACAGGGCTTTTTATTCAGGAAACTAAGTTGTGTTTTTTTTTCAGGTACAGCATCCATTAAACTTTTAACGTACCTGCTTAATCATTTTTGTATTCTTTTAGTGCTTATACGTAGTTTTTACATAAGTCAAATAGATCAATAACAATGGCAAATCCAAACAATTTTTTTAGTAATATCATTGGACTCATCGTAGCTCTATTAGACAGTTTCTGATCTTTTGGAACAAGCCTGCAAACTAACTCCTGAAACCTAGAGTCAACAGTGGCGACCACCAGAAAAGCGCCGAGGTATTGAAGCTCGACGAGTCCCGGAGAAGCAATGGGCGATTCAAGTCCCCCAACGAAACCAATCAAAAAGAACAGCGGAGGAGTAAGAAAAATCATAATTTCGGTTTCCCAGTTTGTTTCACAGTTACCGAACTACGAGGAACTGCTAACCAGAAAACTTATTCCCAGTCGATGCTTTCTCTTTCCTGCTTTGACGAAGCAGGAAAGAGAAAGCATCGACTGGGAATAAGTAACTTCTCCAGTCTACTCGCCTTATTAAACAGGTCTACAGTACGCAATCGCTAATCGACATGGGGTAGTACAAGCCGCTCCAACTAACGTCACTGCACTAAGTTCTTTCCTTGCTTTTATTCAGATCCTATCTGCCTGGTAATGGATTTGTCAACGACTGATTTATCTAACGTATTTGCAAGTTGTGTGCGAAGGTGTTGGTTGTTTTTTGTTTTGTTATACTTAATGTCTTATTAGTGTTGTGAAGCTTGGGGCTGCAACTTTAAGGTAGTGCAGTTCCAGTCGTACACTGTGTGTTGGTGTGTGAGGAGTAGGAAGGCTTTTCAAAAGCACAAATATAAAAATATTCAGAATAATATCTAAATAATCATAAATAATAATCAAATTACTTCTAGAACTGTAGGCTGATTCTGTAAAATTCAAACAACAACTCGCATCTCACATCGCTATTCACTCTCACTTCGCATAAGTTCAAAATTACCTTGTGATATATTTGACACTTTAAATCGGGTTCGAGTGCGAAGTGAGCGTCGAAGTGACGGGGAAATTACCTTACAGAATGCCACTTCTTACGTCATCTCATACTTTATTTGTCAAAATCACATCACCAATGTCACATCATGTCCAAGATAAAGTTAGAAAGTATATAAGAAATTGAAAATGTCACTTTGGTATCTACTTGGTGTGATGCAAGCGGTTTTGTTCTTTAAATATTGTTAAATTTAATTCTGAACTACGGTTTAATCAAAAATTTACTTTTTCTATGAACGTTCTCAGATGTAGCATTATTTAACCGTTTCTCTGTGAAGGCTATAAAAGTAGCCATAAAATTTTTAAAAATAATCTGAGGTGGCAACTTTTATGACCGACGCCATTTTTTTTTAGTTAGTTAGTTTAATTAATTGTTAAAAAAACTTAATGACGCGTAGGTAAACGTTTTAAAGTGACTTGCCGTAAGTATGAAATTTTATAGGTCGGAAGATATCAGGATTTTGGAGGTGACATGGTCGAATTAAGGCAGTCTTTGTCTTCCCGTTGACAAAGGCTGGCAAAAGCTAGTTCAAACAATTAATACACTTCCTCAATTAAATAGTATTATATCTTTACAAACTGCAACTGTACCGTTAATAATAGATTGCTAATAACAAAGATATAAGTGAGCTTGCTTTCATTATCGTGAAGGCGTATTTACTACCATTGCGAAACGGTACGTTATCTTTATGGTTATCATAGACAATAATGGGTTTCGTGATGGTCTAGTGATGGGAAAAGTTTAGGATTTATGTGGGGAAAGGTTCATTGTATCAGCCTTTATTTAACTGGTTTGCCAAAATGAGGGGATGATCGTTCCATCGTACTGTCCGTTTAGCCTGTTCCGTCAAAAAAATACTGCCGAACGGTATGATTGTAAAACACCATGAACACTCTTTTAAAATGAATAAAATAAACAAAATATGTAGGTTACCTCATTCATGATAAATCGAGTACAATGTGAGAATAATGTAACAAATCGAGCTTTTTAATAGAGGTCTGGAGTAAAAAATTATAACAATATAAAACAATTCAAAATAAATTTAAAATAATAGAGGCAGCTTTGGGTGTTTGTTCAACAGTGGACACCTTCAGGCTGATGATGATGACGATGAACCGAGGCAGTTAAGAGATGACCATTCATTGTTTGTTGAAATATAAGGAGTGGTCGTCAACTGTTTCAACATTTGTAAATATGTGAACACTATGTGTCGATGTACATAACTTAGCTGTCATTCCTAAATCTGTGATAATTGCACATACTTTAATACAGTGTTTTTTTTATGTAAGGTATATCGTATTCACGTATATTATATAATTCCTGTAAATGCAAATATTGATAACATAATTTTTAACCGACTTCAAAAAGGAGGAGGTTATCAATTCAAATGTTTATATATATATATATATATATATATATATTATGTATGTTCGGGCATAACTCTGAAATATATATGGAAATATAATCTCGGAAATATATATCAGTCGGATTCGCAAAAAAAATTTTGCGAATCCGACTGATTCGCAAAATTTTTTTTGTTCGAAAGGGGTTTATCCGGGAATGGTCACATATAGATTTTACCAAAAATGATCTAGCCTATTTTGAGAAAATCAACAAATTCAAAAAAAAATACTTAGACGACGTTTTAGTTTCTTCAATCGTTGGAGGATTTACAAACTCTTTTAAGTGTGTCGCCGTTTCTTAATGGATTTGGATGTTAAGGCAACATTAAAAAGGGAAAAATAAAAAGTTTTTTTAAAAAAAAAGAAAACCGCCTTCATAAACTAAAAAGTGATAAATAACTTTGGCACAGAACACACATTACAACAGGCAATACAAACCAACAAACTCAAAGCCACCGCCACTGACTTCCGAAAGTAAAGTAATGTGTATTCTGTGCTAAAGTTATTTATCACTTTTTAGTTTTTGAAGGCGGTTTTCTTTTTTTTAAAAGAGTAAGTATGGAGTTTCTTACCCATTCTTCTCCATACAAAACTACCTTTTGGAATTGGCAACTAGAATAATTTTTTTCTCATTTAACGTTCAAAAGTGCCTTACCTATACATATAATAAAACAGTAACAGAACTGTGTCTGTACATTGAATATATTTAAAAAAAATAATTGAGGGGTGTTAAGGAACAGAAATAGAGCACGAATCCAAAAAAAAATTCTGTCTGTTTGTCTGTTTGTTTGTACACGCTAATCTTCGGAACTACTGGGCGGATTTGAATGATTTTTCTTTTGTTGTATAGGTATTAAGTCTGGGCAACATATAGGCTATAATTTATCTTGGAAACTTGAACACCTGATGCAGAACCGCAACAGACCAGCTAAACTATAAGAGATACAAAAATGGTACCATAGCAAAAATTGTTCCACGTGATGAGCATTTTCTGTTGAGAGAATAAATTTGAAGATCTGGAACACCTGATGTGAAACTCCAAGAGCCCAGCTACACCATGACACATATAGGAATGACGTCTTAGCAAAAGTTGTTCGGTCTGATGGGCATTTCCTGTTGACTTATAAAAATCGATCTGATGTGAAAATCAAAGCTATCACTAATTTCACTGTATCTTATAAAATAACATAAGCTGGGAGTACCTCCACGCGGTGAAGGCGGTAACAGTTTAGGACTGATTTTTGATGACGATGGTATATCATTGAAAATTTGACTCTACTGGCCAAAATTCTCATTTATTTTTTTATTTTATCGAATAAATATGCCTTCGGGCTTATGTTATTTGGGTGTTAATTTCCTTTTCCATTTATCTTCGTGACACGGTAGCCTACCCGTTAACGCAGGGGAGCAGTCACTTAGATTTTAATTGATCAGGTATCTTTACAATAAAACTATAACCATGCCTAGAAAGAGGTCAAATCTTTCTCAATGTTCCAAAGGAGCTAAAAGATTGAGGATCATAAGATCCCAAGAATCTACCGAAGAGCGTCAGGAGAGACTTGATGCTGTTCGAGAACATCAGGCTGCAATTCGCTTCGTGGAAACCTCTACAGATCGCGAAGCTCGCCTGCATTCTCAGCGTATTTGCGCATCTACATCCAGCAGTGCTATTCTGTTACAATCTCCCTCGGTGAACATCTAGGTAGAAATGAGCTGTCATCCCACTGTAGTGCTCTGTAAATCCTAGCATCGGGACAGATGACAGCTCACTTCACCTAGGTGATCACCGAGAGAGATTGTATCAGAATAGACATACTGGTCTCTAGAGACCAGTAAAGAATATGATACGCGACTGACCGCTGATCGTGAACGTCATACATTGTCTCGCGAGTCGGAGACGTTCACGGATAGAGAATTGCGCTTGAGGTCTCAGCGTATTCGCACATCTACTAACAGGTCTTTTGAACCGAATGATGAACGTGATGCACTACTAGCTGCTGATCGAGATTATCATACACTAGCGACCCGACCCAGCTTCGCATTGGCCTATAGCCTTCCTCGGTAAATGGACTATCCAACACAAAAATATTTTTTTAATTCGAACCAGTAGATCCTTAGATTAGCGCGTTCAACCAAACAAACAAACAAACTTCAGCTTTATAATATTATAGCATAGATTGTCCCAAACACGCACACAACAAAATATTCATAATCAGTTAGAAAGTGAGAGAAAAAGAATTGTTGGAGTAGGTACGGCATGAAGAGACAGAAGAAGAGCGCAACGAACGTTTGAATTTTGATCGACTTCGACATTCTCTGAACAGAATGCCGATATCATCTGAAGAATTGGATGTGTCTCAAGATATAGCCGTAGCTCATGGCGACCTTCCTTGGGTTGATAAGGAACGGAGTTCATTTACGTATACTCCTATGATTGACTACGCCACATATTGGTATGATTCAAAATTGTACTTTTTGAACGTCTCGAATCATTTCGCACATCCCGTTGTTTTCCCGTCCCCGAGCTCTTAGAATTCGACATCAGACGTTTCAGATCTTCGATTTTGCCGACGCCGTTGTCGCTGGCATAAGCACCAGGATCCGCGTACGAAGTCGCGGGCAGAAAGCTAGTAATTGAAATAAATGATTAGACTTTGACCAGTTTGTCCAGTGGCCAGTGGAAACTGTCAACTTGACATTTACGTCAATAACATCAGCTCCGTAATAAATTTCGATTTAAAAATAGTATAACTAAAAACTAAGTTCTTAAAAGTACTCAATTAGTGAAAGTGGACTACAATACTTAAGTGATATCGTTATCTAAGAATTATATTCAAAAACAATAAAGTAATTAACAACTAAACTATAAGTGTAAATTCCTCGAAAGAAGTCAGCATTTTTATGGTGTTGTCTTAGTAAGTTATAAGACAATTACAATCTGAAGTGAAACAAATTCACTCATGTTCATTATAACAAACAATTGGAAGTCAAAACTGTGAGTAACAACAATCTTCAAATTTTAAATAGAAGGGGGAAAAAAAGCCGTCATATTTATTTAGAACTACCTACTGGAGAAGCATAAAATCGAATAACGGAACTTTATACTTACCACGGGAAGGCAAATTTTAACATCTAAAACAAACAGACCGTTGGTTTAGTGGCGACTACGGTGGACTGTAATTCACAGTGCAACGGTGAGAGCGGGGTCGGAAACCAGGTTAAGCAAAGAAGATTTTATAAAATATATTTATCAATTTATTGTTTCTGAATTATTTACGTTAAACAATGAACTTCTTCGAAAATATTACGTTCAGAAAAACAAAGACACATTCTTTGACAGATACTTCTGTTGAAAATAGTCCTAATAGTTCGAAGATAGATGGCAGCGCCTGTAGCTTGCCAAATATATCTAGCGACGAAAATAATACGAAAGTGCAGGAACTTCAAAACCAAATTAAACAACTCACTTCACAACTTAATTCGGCACATGAAGAGATTCAGAATTTAAATATTGAGAATAATTCGCTCAATAAAACCGTCAAAGAACTAACATGTAAATATGATATTCTGAAAAAAGCTACTAAAACATTAACCAGTGAAGCAGGAACTCCTAGCAGAAGCTCACTTACCTCATCAACTCCACGGATCAATTCCCAAAAAAAACTAAATATTAGACAAAATAAGAAACGGTTTCCTTCGGTAAACAATGAAACAAGTAACACTTCTGTTATAGAAATTGGAAATGAAGTACCTCAGTTGACAGAAAGTGTAAACCTACATAAACCCCTCAAAAATAAATTATGCATTGTAAGTGCGAATAAAACTAACAAGGTTACATCCATAGCTGAAGATACGTTCAAAAACTTTCAAGTATGTCATTACGTGTCACCAAATTGTGGTATACTACAGCTCATAAGTAACTTAGATAAAAAAATAGTGGACTTCTCAATGACTGACTATTGTGTAAATTTAATTGGAGAAAAAGACTTTCAACATACAGATAATTATGTAAATATCATTATAGAATTGAGAGAGACTTTACTTAAAATTCAGCATACGAATATTATCATATGTGTTCCCACATTTAAATTAAGTAATTACTCAACAATGTTTAATTGGCGAATAGAGACTTTTAATAACTTATTACATCTTGATCTACAAACATATGGCTACGCAATTGCATTTGACTCTAATTTGGATATAGCTTATGATTTTACTATGTTTTCAAAATTTAGTAGAAAAATAAACGACCGAGGAATTCACAACATATTTCACAACTTACTGCTAGCTATATCTGCGAGCTCATCGACAGAATATGAATCAATTGTTGTGAGTTTTTTCTTTGACCACATGTATGTACTACATCAAAACATTGCCGGACTTCTAAACAAGTTGGACTTATTAAATATCTACATTCAAGAATTGTTAAGTAAGCAGAAAATTGTAGACGTATTATGTATAACGGAGCATTTTATAATGTCAGGCCAAGAAAAATTGTTACACATACCTAATTACAAGTTAGCGGCATGTTATGCTAGGCAAAATAAAAAACGTGGCGGTGCCTGCATTTTAGTACGAGTAGGGCATGAGTATAAAGAACTGCCTGACGTAATGAAATACTCGATATCAGGAATTATAGAGTGTTGTGCCATTGAATTACCTGCACAAAAAATAATAATTTTATGTATTTATAGACCTCCTAAACTATGTAACTTGACTAAATTTTATGAAAACTTAGATGCCATTTTAAAAATGGTATGTATCAAATCCTATAAAAAAGTTATTGTAAGCGGAGACTTCAATATAGATATTTTAAATAAGAATAGAATGACATTAGAATTTGAATGCTTTCTTATGAGCTACAACCTCAAACTACAAATTAATCAACCAACTCGGTTTATCAGTAATACTTGTTTAGATAATTTTGCACATAATCTTAAACATAACTGCCAACATGAAGTAGTCGATTTCGGATTATCAGATCACACAGCTCAAATAATGAAGATAAAAGTTAATAAAACTAGTCAAATAAAATCCTGGAGAACATTAAGACGAGACATAACTGAGGAAAATCTTATTAAATTTAGAAATCATCTCCAAAGCTTATCGTTTTCTGATGTATATAACACAGAAGATTCTAATAATGCATACAATAACTTTCTAGACATATTTCTAATTCTACACGACCTGTGTTTCCCGTACAAATTAGTTACTATAAGATCTGAAAAAAAATTAAAATGGGTTTCTCGGGGGATACGAATATGTAGTAAAAGACAACGTCAATTACTATGGCAATAGAGACTAAGACCAACTTGTGAAAATAAAAGCACCTTTGTTAGTTACTCAAAAAGATTCAAAAAAATCATTAAACTAACTCAGAAAGCCCAGAATAATTACTTAATAAATAACTCAAAAAATAAATCTAAAACTGCCTGGCAAATTATCAATAATAATAAAACTGTAAAAGAACCTATTGCTCAAATAAAAAACAGGGATGAAATAATATCAAACCCTAACATTATAGCCGAATCTTTCAATAACTTTTTCATTGACCAGATTTCGGAAAATATACCAAAACACACGTCAGATGCCACAATGAATATAGATATTAACCCTCATTCAATATTTATGTCCCCGATTATAGCTCAAGATGTCACACGTGTAATAAAAAACCTAAAAAATAAAAAGAGCTTTGGCTATGATGGCATTTCAACTAAAGTTATAAAATTAGCATTTGTTCCGGAGTATTTCCAGAAACTCTCAAAACTGTTATCGTTAAACCACTTTTAAAAAAAAATGACAAAGAAGAAATGTCAAACTATAGACCAATTGCTCTAATTCCCGTCTTCTCTAAAATTGTAGAAAAAATTATCTATGAATCAATCTACAATTTTTTAACAAAATACCACATATTATGTGACGAACAAAAGGGCTTTAGAAAAAATAAAAATATTAACATGGCTATTTTTGATTTTCTATATAAAATAATGCCAAAAGTAGACTCAAAAATACCTGTATGCGCAATTTACGCAGATATGTCGAAAGCTTTTGACTGTGTGAATCATGAGATCCTTCTAAATAAACTTTACGCATACGGCATTCGCGGCAATGCCCTGAATTTAATAAAATCGTACCTTCAAGGTCGCAGACAATGTACTGCGATATCTAGAGTGTGCTTGAAAACTAGAAAAGAGTTTAGATACATATCATCTTTTAGAGACATAAAATACGGTGTTCCGCAGGGCAGCGTCCTCGGACCTTTACTTTTTTTATTATATATGTAGGATCGTCAGTGGGCGATCGAGGAGGAGTGCCGAGCGGTATAGTACATCGTCAGGACTATAGGCGTTCCCATTATCCTATTAGGGATAAACAAGACCTGTAAAAACAATTACACACTATTAGTACAGAAAACACAATACAAATGGTAATCAGTAACAGGAATAAAGTAAGTTAAAGGTACAGCAACAATACAGTTAATCGAACAGACCATTAAGGTCCCACAGTTCGTACAGTGGCCAAGCCACCCAATGATAAACGAACAAACCCTTAAGGTTTACAGTTCGTACAGCAGCCTAAGCCACCCAATGATAAACGAACAAACCCTTAAGGTTCATAGTTCGTACAGTAGCATAAGCCACCCAAATACAAAGTGTATCGCTCGCTAGCAGCAAGCCTATACAGCTATGTGAATATACAGCAGCGCTGTACCAGGTAAACCGACAGTATTGTCGGGAGCAGGAACTCTTTACTGAGTCGAATCCGAGGATCGACTGCCATACTTACGGAGTGCACGCTCTTTTATAAGGCGATGCCCCCCACCTTGCAACCTCTCCATACAAGTCTGCCCATGCGCACGGAAGTGCGTCACGCGTTTACTTGATACAAAACACTAAAATGTGCTGAATCTAATAAGATCTGTAATCAAATAACACAATAATAATTGTCATGAATAAACAATAGTGATTTTATAAAGTAATTCGTTTTACATTCAAAGTAACGTGTCAACAATTGTTTTGAATAAAACCATCGATAACAATTATCGAAATAAAGTAACCACAAATCAGTGTGCACACACAATTAATCATGTTTCGAATTAATAGACAATAATTGATAGTAAAATCACATAAATTAACAATAAGAAACACAAATCATAACAAATTTAGTTAACACCCACAATGTGATTAATAAACTGTCTCCGACACGGCCAGACTGACATTCTACACGTCCTCGTGTAGTTATAAAGTTCTTGGTAAATATCGATCGGCCTTTCTGACAAAAAGCTTTAATTAGCAAAAGGTATGTTGTAAAGAAAAATCCTGAATTAGTCCTGAAGTAATATCATTAGCAAAATTTGCATCATAACCAGTCAAAATAACCATACTGTTACAGACAATACATAGCTCAACAAATCAGCCGAAATCACACCATGGGATACGACAAGTAACTTGAAGTCGAATAGACAACCCGCATAGGCGTCAACATAGACAACCCGCATAAGCGTCAATATCAACATCCAAATACAAACAATAGTCAACATAGACATCTCATTTCAGCTATAGTATGTCAGCAGCAGATGAATCATCATCATCATCATCATTGTCAACATTGACATCATTAACAGTTACTGATGGACATTCAGGGATCTTTCGTACATTGTTACTCAAAGATTTTAACAAATATCATTTTGGATCTAGAACCAAAGTATCCAATAACAAAGTAACCATTAACAGATTAACCACCCACAGAGTAACCACTAACAGAGTAACCACTAACAGATTAACCACTAACAAAGTACCCAACAATGTAAAGTACCCAACAAAATAAAGTATCGAACGTCAAACTTTCGGCACCTTTACCGATAACCAGTGCTGCTTCAGAACAGAATTTACTTTCATCTCCTCACTGTCAACAGCGTTACAGCCGTCCTGCATCTTCACACGTTCTTGGGTGAATAGTTTATCTCATCATCTGTAAACAATCAGAAAAGAGCTTAAGTAAACAGCTTAACGTTCGGTCATTCTGATCAAGTTAAATCAAACACTACAGACCTGATATCACAAAACAAGTTTAGTATCTTACCACACATGTAATTACCTTATTACCACACATGTAATTACCTTATTACCACACATGTACCACACATGTAATTACCTTATTATCACACATGTAATTACCTTATTATCACACATGTAATTACCTTACCACACATGTAATTACCTTACCACACATGTAATTACCTTACCTCACAACACATGTCATTACCTTACCTCACAACACATGTCATTACCTTACCTCACAACACATGTCATTACCTTACCTCACAACACATGTCATTGCCTTACCTCACAACACATGTCATTACCTTACCTCACAACACATGTCATTACCTTACCTCACAACACATGTCATTACTTTACCTCACAACACATGTCATTACCTTACCTCACAACACATGTCATTACCTTACCTCACAACACATGTCATTACCTTACCTCACAACACATGTCATTACCTTACCTCACAACACATGTAATTACCTTACCACAGAACACATGTCAACAATCAGGGGCTACACAGTTACTTTTCAGATAATTTAATCTCTCATGGCATAATAATATTATGATACTATGATTTGAATAAGCATTCAGTATTACATGAAACTTCACTTTATATTGACCATACAAGTAAGTTTGCCACACATGTATCAGTAATGAAAGTAGGTACATTCAAACCCAGAGTTATAACAAAATGGAAACGTCTCACCAGATAGTTGTAGAACATCAGTGGTGGGTACATCACACTTATCTTATCACGGACTTCAACTTATCACGGATGATTAGTTGCTCGAAAACTGACTCACAGTATCTTCACTCGAACCTCCCGGCTGTTCTCCGGTAGTCACTAAAGTGACATACTATTGTACCTGGTTTGAACCTAAGAGGGTTGAGAAGAATCGTGTAGGTCAGAGAAAAATGAGACTGTCTCTTAAGATGGGACAAGACATTCAGTTCTTGTTGAAGTTTAAACCTCATGTACTTCGGTAGTGAATGCTAGTAGATGAGCACGGAAAATGAAATTTGGAAACACGGGCCAGTACAGTACAAACAGCAATTTGTTTGACACTTAGGTAGGTAAATAAGGGTAGCGGTAACTGTTGAAGTATGTAAAATCAAACAATTTAATTAATGTGGGTAGGTGATTTATGAATGCTATTAAAACAGTCTTATAGCTCAGCGCTAGGTAATCCCAAGAGAGGAAGCTGTCATAACAAAAGAGGTAGAGACATACGATAACTAGGGAAGCCATGCGGAATCATTAAGAGGCTATCCCACTTCTGATGTAGGATCGTCAGTGGGCGATCGAGGAGGAGTGCCGAGCGGTATAGTACATCGTCAGGACTATAGGCGTTCCCATTATCCTATTAGGGATAAACAAGACCTGTAAAAACAATTACACACTATTAGTACAGAAAACACAATACAAATGGTAATCAGTAACAGGAATAAAGTAAGTTAAAGGTACAGCAACAATACAGTTAATCGAACAGACCATTAAGGTCCCACAGTTCGTACAGTGGCCAAGCCACCCAATGATAAACGAACAAACCCTTAAGGTTTACAGTTCGTACAGCAGCCTAAGCCACCCAATGATAAACGAACAAACCCTTAAGGTTCATAGTTCGTACAGTAGCATAAGCCACCCAAATACAAAGTGTATCGCTCGCTAGCAGCAAGCCTATACAGCTATGTGAATATACAGCAGCGCTGTACCAGGTAAACCGACAGTATTGTCGGGAGCAGGAACTCTTTACTGAGTCGAATCCGAGGATCGACTGCCATACTTACGGAGTGCACGCTCTTTTATAAGGCGATGCCCCCCACCTTGCAACCTCTCCATACAAGTCTGCCCATGCGCACGGAAGTGCGTCACGCGTTTACTTGATACAAAACACTAAAATGTGCTGAATCTAATAAGATCTGTAATCAAATAACACAATAATAATTGTCATGAATAAACAATAGTGATTTTATAAAGTAATTCGTTTTACATTCAAAGTAACGTGTCAACAATTGTTTTGAATAAAACCATCGATAACAATTATCGAAATAAAGTAACCACAAATCAGTGTGCACACACAATTAATCATGTTTCGAATTAATAGACAATAATTGATAGTAAAATCACATAAATTAACAATAAGAAACACAAATCATAACAAATATAGTTAACACCCACAATGTGATTAATAAACTGTCTCCGACATATATATAAATGACCTGCCACGCCAAATACTTCATCCTATGGTATTATTTGCAGATGATAGCACATCAATTGTTTCATGTGTCAATAGAGAATCTTATGTAAATGACATTAACAATGCAATTGATAGTTTAATAAAATGGCTTGAAAACAATAATTTAGTAATTAACCTTCAAAAAACTAAAATCATGCATTTTTACCAACGAATATCGGTGGGAGATATGGATTTAAACTATAACGGTCAAACTATAGGAAAAGTAAATAGCACAAAATTTTTAGGAATCTTGATTGACAGCCAGTTAACTTGGAAGCCTCAAGCAGAAGATATATGCAAGCGATTAAGTACAGCAGCATATATGTTACATAATCTATCAAAAAAACTTAATCTTCCGACACTATTAGTTGCCTACCATGGCCTAGTAATTTCAATCTTAAGATTTGGTATAATATTTTGGGGTCACTGTAGTGAACGAGAAAGCATTTTTAAAGCTCAAAAGCGCTGCCTGAGAGCTATATTTAATCTTAAAGTAACAGACAGCTGTGTACCTATATTTAAGTCTCATAAATTATTAACCTTCCCATGCCTTTACATCCTCGAAATAGCAATGTTTGTAAAAAGTAATAAATCTATATTTGCAACATTATTAGAAACTAGAAAACGAAATACAGGTATGAGATCTCAATACCAGAATTTATTGTGCACGAGAGTATTTAAAACTAGTTTATTAAAAAAAAGTGTTATTTGTATGGCGCCTGTAATATTTAATAAAATACCTGACCATATTAAAAACTTAACGTTGGGAAAATTTAAAAAACATTTAACAGAATTACTGTCAAATAAATGCTATTATTCTGTGCAGGATTTCTTGGACGATAAGTTTCTGTAATTTCTTACCTTTAATTTAATTATGTAGTGTCACTTTTGTTATCACATTTGCATGCCGTCTTAAGGCAGAATGTACAAGGATTCTGTATGTATTGCAACAACTGATTTTTATGTACCTACATTCTGAGCAAATAAAGACATATTCTATTCTATTCTATTCAGTTCCAACTGACGGCGTCCGTTAACGAAAATACATGACCTACGGATTAGTACCATTTAGCTCGACCATTTTAAAGGGAACCTTATGACACCGGCAGGGCACATTCAAGTCTATAACCAAGAACCTATTCATAAAGGTGTCACATAAATAGAGGATTAAAGTAAATTGCGATTTAAGTTCAAGCGCCGCCCATCACTAATACTAATTCAATCAAAACAAATATCCGTATTTACGACTAAATTCCGAACAATACGACTTAAAGTGTGTCGTAACTTAACAATTGACTTAATTCGATAACACTGTAACCGGATTACGGTGTAACAGCCTTATTGTAATGTGAGGTGATAGTTTTCAACTTAGAGTGTACAAATACTGACTAACGGCGCGGTTGGAGCAGTGGCTGACCCGTTGTCCTACGTGAACGACAAACGCGATAACATGACTTTACCAAAAAACCCTGGTACTTATAATAGTAAATATTTAATTATTAATAAACTATTGTTTCGCGTCTCGTCGCGCAAAAAACAAATCCGCACTTGCCGGGTTGGGTCGCACATTGATTATGGCGACTACGCGGGCCACAAGTACAATACGGTCAACGTATCTTGGCGCGTCTGAAGTTAGCTGTTTGGCTGCGCAATGGAACATTTAAGAACGAAATTGTCTACTGCGCAGCTAATCGGCTAACTTCAGACGCGCCAAGATACGTTGACCGTACTGTACCTACAGTCATCGACTATTTGACATTTACGCGACTTTTTTTTTTTTTTTTTATTTTTTTTTTTTATTTTTTTTCTGTATGGCATCTCGCAGTTCAACCTGAGGGTTGGTTACTGCTTAACCGGACAATCCTGTGGTGCCTTAAAAGTGACTTTTAGGGCCTCCAGCCAGGGCAAAAACTTATAAACTAAGTGACTACGCTAAGGGCACCCCCTGTGGGGTACGAGCCTCGGCTTAGGTCGCCACTGAGAGAGGGCAGCAAAGGGACAGGCTGGATCGGGTCTCCATTAATTAGGGGCTATTTTAAAGCAAAGTCTCAGCGACGCGGGCTGGCGCTAGCAAGGGTCGGGGGGGGGGCGTTACGGGGTCGTCGCGAGGGACCTCGGCGGCGAGGTCGGAATGACGGTAATTTGTGTCTGTGTTTAACTGTGCTAGTGGCCCTATTCCTTTCTTGAAGAAGGGTAATAGCGTCATCTGGATCGGACAGGGTATGACGTGGACGACGGGTCCTGCTAATACGGGAAGGGGTATATCGGGCGGCCGCTACGACGAGCGGGTTGCGGTGTTTCTCCGCTTGATCGAAGAAGCGCTTGCAAGCGCGCTTCATGAACTGACGGATGGTCGGGAGTTTGAGATCGAGATGAAGGTTCTCGTTGCGAACATAGAACGGGGCGCCCGTTATTTTTCGCAAGAAACGGTTTTGTAAGGTTTGCATTCTGTGGAGACGGTATGCCTTTACGTGTGCGAATACAGCACAGGCGTAGGTCATGATGGGACGAATGCACGCTGTGTAGGTACGCAATTTGCACTTGAGTGACAATTTGCTACGTGCATTCAACATACAGTGAAGTCTACCTTGAGCGAAAGCGGCGCGCGAACGCGCCTGCTTTATGTGCTCCGCGAAGGTTAGGTGGCGGTCGAGAATGACTCCTAGGTATTTGGCTTGCTTCTCCCAAGGGATAGGCTCACCGAACATGGAAATCGGACTGGGAAGGATTTACGCGTCGCGTCGCATTATCGCGTTTGTCGTTCACGTAGGACAACGCCTGAGTGATTGGCTGTTGCACTGCGTGTCGCGGGTTCGATTCCCGCACGGAACATATATTTGTATGGCCTACAGATAGTTCTTTCCGGCCTGACTGTTTGAGTGCAGAGTTTATAATGATTGTTAATGCACCCACGACTACTTACAGGAAACGATTTTTGTGACCTTTGATTTTAATAGTAACGTACACCCTACCATATGTTGGTTTTGTGACAACTTTTAGGATGTCAAAATACAAGTATAAGAGTTTATAGCTGGGTCCAATTCCTAGGTGAACTTAGGTACTTAGATGAGTGAACTATTAGTCTTTTCCCAACTGTGTTGGGGTCGGCTGCCAGTCTAACCGAATGCAAAAGTTTGTTAGTTATTTATTTGTTTGAACGTCCTAATATCCCGAACCACATAGTCCGTTTCTGAAAAATATTTTGCTATTAAAAGCTACGTTATCTCTGAGTAGGTAGGTACTATTGACTATTTTAGTATAAAATCTATAGCTAGGTTACTTATATAATAATCTAGCCACCAGACCTGGCTTCGCATGAGCCTATAGCCTTCCTCGGTAAATGGACTATCCAACACAAAAATAATTGTTCAATTCGAACCAGTAGATCCTGAGATTAGCGCGTTCAACCAAACAAACAAACTCTTCAGCTTTATAATATTACTAGCTTCTGCCCGCGGCTTCGCCCGCGTAAGAAGAGCGATTATCCCAAGGGAACATATTACCGGGATAAAAAGTATCCTATATGTTAATCCAGGAAATGGTCTATCTTTGTGCCAATTTTCATGCAAATCTGTTCAACGGTTTACGCGTGATTGAGTAACAAACATCCAAACATCTTCACAAACTTTCGCATTTATAATATTAGTAGGATAGTATAGATAAATGGCCGCGTATTTCATGCCAACAATCCATTTACAACAGCAGCAACCTGTAGCACAATCCATCACAAACCATTACCGTTATCAACACTGCCTTGTCTCCTGCAAACCCAAGGCTAAATACCAGCCGACAGTTACATTTATAACAAGTACATTGTCCGCAAAGCAACCATAACCAGCGGGTACCTATTATCGAAGAAAATGTAGCGCCGTGACCAAATTCCGCTACCGACTGCAATAAAAGATAAATGATTAATCAATTTGAGAATAACATTAGTTAGATATTCGTGTTTTGGTATTTATTGAGCTTAAGATGTAGTTTCGTGTTATAACATCGATTTCCTTTTAGAACAAAAATGTTGCGCAAGTTTAGGGAGTGTAGTAAACAACGCTGCTTTTGATATTGCAATTTGTGTAAATAAGCTTTAGGTAAATAATAATAATAATAATAATATGTGGGGACATTTTCACACACGGCCATCTGACCCCAAACTAGGGAGACCCTGTACTATGGGTGTCAGACAGCTGATATACATACACAAATACATTTTTTTTTTGTAAATACATACATATATAGATAAACAACACCCAGACACAAGGCAAACACAAGTGCTCATCACATGAATGTTTACCATGGGCGGGAATCGAACCCGCAACACGCTGCGCAGCAGCCGATCGCTCAGCCACTGCGCCAACCGTGTCGTCAAGTTGTCGTCAAATTATTTATACAAAGTTAAAATTTTGTTTTATTGTTAATATTTTGCGTTGTTCTTTTTATTGAGATACAATATAATACATCTACACTCTATACATACACACATACATACAAATAAATTAAATTGAAGTGTCTGTTTGTAATGTCAAAAGAACAGCTCTTTACTAAATGCATATGAAAGTATATAACGGAAGTTATATATCATTAAAAAAAATTGGCTCTCTGTCTGTTTCTTTGTTCCAGCTACATAGTATTTCTTTCACAGGCAGTTAACTTATGATTTAAGGAGTAACATATGCTAATTTTATTTTAGAAAATAAAACTCCGTTTATAGCCGACAATCACACAGACAAAGTCGCGGGAATCAGCTAGTTTGGAGTAAAATCAGTTAATTAGTAGATTCCTATAATCCATACTAATATTATAAATGCGAAAGTAACTCTGTCTGTTACGCTTTCACGATAAATTGGCTGAACCGATTTTAATGAAATTTGGAATGAAGATAGCTTGAACCCTGGGGAAGGACATAGGCTACTTTTTAATCCGCGACTTTGCGTGCATCCACGATAACCGACATTCACCACGCGGACAAAGTCGCGGGCAAAAGCTATTTGTTAATAAATAATAATAAAATAATCGAAATATAATTATACCTAATTCAAACAGTTACCTACTACTCATAAACGAGATACGATTTGCTAAACATTCTGATCAATACGCTTGACATAGTAAAATGCATTTCAGTCAATCGAAACCACTAGCCAAATCTAAGACCGTGTGAATTTAAACCTGCAGGCAAAGTAGACTAAGTAATCATAAAATTATTAAAATGTAATGGCGCTGATAGAATTTTAGAACAAGGACACGCTAACAGTCAGAAAGGAATTGGTCTCAGCAATATTGTAGTTTGTAGCAAAGACATAACATTACTTTATTATCTGACTGTAAATAATAACTTTAAATGGTCTTTGAATATTTATTTGACGTTCCGATCTTGTTTAGAAAAGGGTCTGAGTGTATTAAACAAATTCTTAAACGTGATTACATGGTTATTTGTAAACCACCAATAACCTCCCAGGACTATAAATATAAATAGCTAGGGCTAGGGTGTCTAGATTATTATGAAGCGAATATAGTCCTGCGAGTAAATTAGTTTACAACCGACTTCTCAATTCGACACGTATATTTTTAGTTTATTTCTTTTTTTGTTTGACCACGCATAGCTTTTTACAGTATAGTCCGATTAGAGATTAGATTTAGTTTTTGAAGGCGGTTGTCATATTTTTGTAAAAAAGTTATTGACCATATAACCTTTAATCAGTA
Source organism: Charanyca ferruginea (assembly GCA_947361185.1). Classification (NCBI taxonomy): domain Eukaryota; kingdom Metazoa; phylum Arthropoda; class Insecta; order Lepidoptera; family Noctuidae; genus Charanyca; species Charanyca ferruginea. The sequence goes on along the minus strand of OX376061.1, from coordinate 26,728,268 downwards.
GAATCAGAATCAGCAGTGCTAGTCTGTTTTAATCTCTCTCCTCGAATTTAGGTGAACTGAGCTTGACATGAGCAATCAATCCCTAGCATCAACCGATCTATTTTGTAATAATCTCCTTCATTTGATTTAGACCAATTGAGCTTGACGAGAGCTGTCCTATGTAATGCTAGATGTAGACATTTCAAACTGACTTAACTAAAATTCGCCGAGAAAGATGAGATGACAGCTGATCTCAAGCTCACTTCACTGATGGGAGGTTTTACAGAAAAGACCAGCAATTAACTATTATTGTTCATCATCATCATCATCAGCCGAAAGACGTCCACTGTTGAACATAGGCCTCCTCCATCGAACGCCACAACGACCTACAGTATTCACCGGTTACCCGCGACCTTGACAATATCGTCGGTCCATCTGGCGGGAGGCCAACCAACGCTACGTCTTCCGGTTCGTGGTCGCCACCCGAGGACCTTTCTTCCCTATCGGTAATCGGTTCTTCGAGCGATGAGGTCTGCCCATTGCCACTGTATTGATTGAATATTGTTCATCAGTTCGTGCAAAATCTCAATTAGATTAGAATTTAATGGAATTCGTATTTACGATCGTACGCTCATTATCAATAGATATTGATTCTCTTGGGAAAGCAATGCACTGGGCGGGTTGCTTCAACTAACTATTACTGACCGGTAATAGTAAAAAATGGCGCTAACTATCGTCAAATCAAAAAAATGGGTTGTTTCACAAAAAGTTACTATTACCACAACCGATCAGTCATCGTAATTTTGTGTTGTCAAACAGCTACTTCAAACATCAAAATATTATGGAATCTCTTTTTGAATAACTTTAACTGACGGATTTTTATGTCATGAAACAACCCGTTACATTTGACGTACGTTAAACATCGCACGTATAGTAACTTTTTAACCGTCCGTATGTAACGTTAACCGACTGTTTGAAACAACCCGCCCTTATGTAAACCAAACATTAATGCTCACTTAAAATAGTAAGACCTCCTGAATGATATCGATAATTGGATTCAACTGGCTGCATAACAACCGGAATCAAGCTTCTAATTTAATCAAGATCAAATTCTCTGCACTAAGCTAAACCTAGATAAACTTTGAGTAATTTATATCTACAGTTACGACTTTAATCTTTTCAAATTCATTCACAAACTTATCTCCAGCCATTTCCACTTCAGTATTTAAGTCATTCTACTTCTTCAATTGAGTTGTCACTTCGTCGCGACTTCCCTAGACGTTACATAATGTGCCACCTACATAGAATCAGATATCGTTAGTAAGCCACTTAACTCAGATTACGAGTGAAGTGAATTAATCGCGGCGTGACAAAACAGGATACTGAGCCTTATTTGAGCCTGTAGCGATGGTGATATTGAGGAGAGCGGGTTTTGCATGTCCTGTCGATTTAGAAAATTGGAACTCAAGACGGGAAACGAATATTTCTTTTTAGATTTCAATCTAAAAAAAATGTTTTCTGTGACAGAGACATTTAGTATTTCTGTGACAGAAGACATTTTATTTTTGCTTTTTATACCGTCCGTTAATTATTTTTGTTATCCAATATGAGTTTCATCATAGTCAAGTAGAAGTTTAAGTAAATTAACTTACATAATAGACACAAACCTATATTGTGAGCTAAATCGAACACACAGTCGGGGGGGGGGGGGGGGGGGGGTAAGGGCTAGTTAAAAAAAAACCGTACACTAACACACAGTATCATTCTTATTTAGATAACTACCAATTTTTACGAAAATTTCGGTAAAATTTAAATCTATGTACCTAAAAGCAATAGGAAACGGACCTCTCATTGTTAAAAAAATCTATGCAATACGAGATCAGCGTATACTGGAAATAAATAGCTTGATGTGTAGCCGTGTGTACATTCGATACAATTATATCACCGATACTAAACCGATTTAAAATTACTCGAGAGCCATTTAATAGTCAGTAAACACTAATTCAATTAATTTCGATGTTAATTTCCGAATCGTTTTAATTATGGCTCATGTAAATAAGGACGTTAGCGGAATCGTGGAACAGCAGAATGGATTAACCATTTTTTATATTTTATGTTGCATACAAAGCACAAAAAACCGTCGCCGCGTCGGTCCCAACTGTCATTCGTAGATCTTTGAGAGTCATTGTGGGTAGATAGAAGCCAGAAAGTCTGATAACCAGTCTTGTCAAGGGGTATCGTGTTACCAAGTAACTGAGTTGTGGAGATCAGAGAGGCAGTTGCTCTATGTACAATACTGGCATTCAGCGGCATCCGCAAAGACTGGAAGCCGCTCCCTACGTAGTTGGGAAAAAGCTAGGCAGATGATGATATTGTATCTTAAACAATAGTAAAGGGTTCAATAGAAAAAAAAAGTGAAATAATTACCTATATTATCGATGCTAATAATTAATAACTATTTTTCTTATAAATAACAACAGTATCGTTTGTATGGTATGTAACAGATAATAACAAAGTTTTGTAGCTTAAAACATTTGATAAATGTCCAGCAATTAGTACCTTAACATTTTCAGAAACAAAACTGGCCCGTCTGTCCACTACGTAATTCAGTGTATTCATTATCAAAGTGTATTAACAAAGAAAGTATTTGATTTCTCTTCTCTATCTAGGAAGCTTAGTTTTAATAAGTACTCATAATGTAACATGAATCAAAAGTACATTTAACATAATACTCCTATTAATATTTATTAAACATAACGATGCAGCCTTTCATCATAAAACTTAGAAATAAAACCTAATAAATGTATACAATACCCCATAATGATGCCGCAAACATCAAAACGTTATAATCCATCACATCATACATTTTTTACTGCTCCATATAATTCATACTACAATTACACATTATAATTTACGCGTTCTACCTTAAAAGTCGTTTACGCCCGCGTGGTTTACGCGGCTATGGTAATAATATCGTAATGACTGTAATTAAAGCGGTTAAATCACGAGCTGTGTCTAGTTACTATATGACAGTAAAATAGAGCAGTACAGAAAGCCAACTCATCATGTCGAGCCATAAATGTCTACTACTAAAGATGAAGCTCGGCTTAGGCTGCTTGTTCATTGAAGCAGAAAGGATCAGAGAAGTGTTGGAGAGATATTTAGATATGTAGTTACTTCAATTGAGTTTATATTATTATTATTATTATTATTATCTCGTAAATTAAACACTTCATCTTTGAATCGTCAGACTGTGAAGCTCTCATTAACCTCTTGTCCTTAAATAAACGTTGGGTCGACACGAATAGTGCCTTGTTTCCACATATCTCTGTCAGTACTCACACCCTTTTTTGACGTGATCATCATTCATATCATCATCATCTTTCTTTCTATTTTTCATTTTTTTATGTAATATCGGCACAAACCGTGCCTGTTTCCTTATATCTCTATTAGCTCTCATCTTAGCCATCAACATTACCATTTTTTTTATTTGCATCTACCATTCTTACAACATCATCATACCAGCCAACATTCGTTGGCTTTCTTTCTGAGACTGTTGCAACGTATCCATCATTTGCATCATTCGTAATTTAAGTTTTATACTTTTGGGATAAAAGTTCAGATAGTAGGTACATATTTTTTCTTCGGTCATGTGAAAGACAAGATAATGGTGACTTTTTTATTTTTGTAAACTTTATGTTGGGTGTACTTAACTTACTTACATGCTTTTATAAAGTAAGCCTTCTGAACTCCCCGTTTCTGATCTATTACTAATATTGCAAGTATATATTACGAGTAATTTGTTTTGGCGCCACTCGTAATAATTGTCCCAACATTAATGTATACGGTTTATCGATACGTGTCGATTTTACTTTACCGCCTTATGTAAAGAGATTGATTATGACACGCAGCTAAGTGACATTAAAAGATTTATGCTGGCAATACTGATGTAGTTGCAAATTATAAACTGTTAGATATTATCACCGTAATACTTACTTCAACATTCCTGATGTTGAAGTAGGCGCATTACGGTGGTAATATTTAGTTATGATAACAGATCTAATGTTACACATATTATGGTGGACGATCGTTTTTAATACCTACCAACTTTATCGTTGCTACTGCCTGAAGCTTATATTATCGTCTTTCGCATTGTTTTTCATTTCCTTTTCTTTACTCTTATTGTTAATGTTTCTTTATTATATTTTTATTTTTAATCAATTGAGCTTTAGATATTTCGTTGTCTTTTTCTTTTATTTACACAGTTTTGTGGAGTTAATGGGTGGAATTAATGAACATGGTTTGGTTGTTATGACTGATTAAACACGTTCGCCTATTGAATTATTCAAAACTTTTTATTTAGTGGTAAAACCAGAAATGTCTTTCTGGGTGCCAGCTTATTTGCCATTTTTGTGCATTTTACTCAAATTCGCTGTTCAGTGCTATTCAAAATATTAAGGATAGAATCAAAATCCACAAACCCAATTTAAATATCAGCAAATCCATCAAATCAATACGTTCTCACTTCACATTTTACATTGTCAGAACATGGCCAGTAAATTGTCCAATCGCTCTGGCTACACGATGTGTATTTTCTATACGCTATTCAATATTCGTGCGGCATAATGAGGTACAGGTAAGGGGCGGGGTCCGGTGTATTCAATTTAGTCGATGGTTAGAGGCGCTTGCGGCTGTGGTTTGCAGGCTTTTCTGGTATTTTTAAAAACGAATCAAACTAATTCATAATGTTGTAACGCCATTTTGAATTAAGCTGAGAGCAGCAACCGATTAAAATGACACCATTAAATTAAATAGTAATGAATACAACATACATAGGTAACCAATAACCTATCATTCTAACAGTGCTTCAGGCAAAAAGTTAGAAGACAACATCATATTCTATTTATTCGCACTACACCACAGTCTGGAGTTTGGAGTTAGGAAGCATGAAGAAAAATTTGATGGAGTTATCTTAATCTTCATACAATTCAAGAATGAGTAGTGTCTTGATTTTTTTTGTTAACAAAGACATTTTTCTATCCTTCCCAGTTATTAATCCATCACTGATGATAGTTGTGCAAGAGTAGGTAATGCTGGAGATTTCGATAAATTTATAGTTGGTCAATAATATGTATCCAAGAACAATATAGAAGAAGGCTTATAGTCAGAACAGAGAGGAACATAACAGAACGCATCTCCACATGTTCACAGGGCACGCCTTCCAACATAGGATGGACAAGCAAAACGGTAATGTTGATGCCATAACATAGCAAGGGAATTGTTTCATCAGTAGGTACAGTAACTTATGTGCTAAGTACATTATCATTATCTTATGTAGTGAGATCCTATCAATGACCATCCGCTGATCTGAAAACTGAACTATAATTTTATTGAAAGGTATTAGTCGCTACCAATATTTACTTAAGGCATGTAATTTGCATGTTCCCTTTTTTCGAACGACGAATGTTAAACTGTATGTTCCCTTTTTTCGAACAAAATATTTCAAAGTTAAACCAAAAATACTGACTTGCACGCAAATTATTAAATTAAATATAGGTACTGTTTAATGGTATTTGCAGAACTGTTTTACTGAATGGATAGCTATTATCAAAATAGTATATCTAACAATTCCTTAGTTCAACAAACATATTAAAACTTTTTTAAGGAAAACCATCAATCACCTAATTTACTTTTAGGAACATCGTTTATCTATATCTATACTAATATTATAAAGATGAAGAGTTTGTTTGTTTGTTTGGTTGAACGCGCTAATCTCAGGATCTACTGGTTCGAATTGTAAAATCATTTTTGTGTTGGATAGTCCATTTATCGAGGAAGGCTATAGGCCATGCGAAGCCGGGTCGGGTCGCTAGTTCTAAATAAAACCCAATTCAATGCTGTATGCAACATGCAGCAAGCATTATTTCTGTCACGGCTCCGGTGCTGCGGGGTTTGGGCGGCCCCACGCGAGCTCATCATCGCAGATGGTGTTAACGCGCACCACCGCAGCTTCGGCTGGCCGGCGGTGGGCCTTAAAACCACCTGCTCCTCAGCACGCGGGCTGCCCCACCCATCCGCGCCTACGCGGGCTTAAATTACACTCTAGGGGTAGGGCAGACAAGTCGGTTTTGCAGCATTTTCCTGGTTATGCGTAGTAAGATTGTACTTTTAGAGTGCATGTTAGTATTTTTGATAAACAATTCGTTTTTTAATTGTTTTATAAATCATATATCCGATGTACGAACCACATTTTTGATGTGAATTTGATAAAAAAGGTCATCTCGTTTTGTGTGATTTTTTAGTATTTTTTTGTAGGACATGTTTAGTTAATCAATTGGTTTTTTGCACAGCATTCATTTTTCTGGTATGCATTCAGTTAATTATTGGAGTTACCTAGTGTGCTGAAAAATTATACAGATGTGCATTTAAAAATATCCCTTTAATTAACACTAGAAATGAAGACAAGCTGCTGAATTTATAATTTGTAGACATAACACCATGGAAAGCAAAACAGACCTAAGGCAACATTTTATTTCTGAAGGAGCCTCTATAAATTCTATAGCTTCTTAGAATACGCAGTAACGTAAAAACCCATAAAACATAGCACAAAACGCATTTACCATTCATACGCATTTAAAATTGACATTCGATTTCTGAAGCACTTAAAAATTCACAACTTGGAACCCCCACAATAGGTTCAGTAAAGAAAAACCACGGCTAACCAAAGGCTACCGTGGAGGCGTGAATTTTTTATGTCATGGGGCGCCATACCCCTTAGAAAAACACCGCCTTGCTAGGGAAAAGACTAATAAATGGCGCGGCCTCTATCGGTGTACTTGGATCGACGAAGAAATATGACGGAGTACGGAATTATGTGAATACATGAGTTCAACATAGAATAAGGATAGCACAATCTAAAATTAAATTGGTCACTAAATGAGCCGTGTCTTGTCGTGAGTTCGTCAATTTCGCAGACTGAATTTTTTATAATAATTATCAATCATCAATATTACATACTTAGCTCTATTAGATAAACAGAAGCTTATAGTCAAAGACTGACTAACCTGTGAAAAAGATATTCTCACCCAAAATGGAAACAAAGAAAAAGGTAAAAATAATATCTTTAATTCACATGCCATTAAAACAATTGGCAAAAATATAGAACTCTTTACCTCTCCACTACATCCTACATCCGAAACCCAACACAAGAACCATCTGTTTGTTCTCAGGGGTCCTACGCGCAAACGAAATGTTAAAACCTGCAACGGTAAGCCAGGAGACAGCCTGAGGCCTTTAATTTGTACGGAACGCCATACAATATTTATGGAAATATCGATGTCTTTGTTGAGACACTGGGTTTTATGACATGAAAGAGTGATACAGAATGTCCACTTTAGTTTGTTAACATTTTGCAAGGGTGGCACTAAGAGTTTGCAATGCTCTTCGGTTTTTGATAGAAGTTATGTGCTGTAACATTTGGCTATGTGTCATTTTTTGTCATCTAAACTGGTGATTGCATTTGTTACCTACCTACATATAATTTAATTAAACGTGTCATCCTTTTTATCCCTTGTCACTGGGGAAACAATGAGACACCTTTTTTGTTTTTTATTTTACTATGAGTTAGCCTTCTGTATCTTTTTAGTCTGCGGTTTTACGAGAGAAATTCTGACAAACTTTTATTGGTTTGTATTGATGATGTTTTTTATAGGTTCGGAGGGTAAAGAATGCCTTAGGCTTAGCAGTGTACTTGTTGAAATTGAGTTTACAATGTAGATAAGTATCGTTTGGGGGATCAGGGTTGTTGTGACGCTAAGCGAAAGGGTCAGCAATTTGTTTTTGATGAACTACACAATATTTGCATGTTTCTTGTTACAAAAACAAAATGTTGAGATATTTCTTTGCTGTGGTTGACACAGTTTTTTTTTAACATTTCTTTTAAGTATTATTAGTTTTTAGTTACAATGTGTGTCTCTGAAATGTCTTAATTATATAGTTATAATCGATTTACATTTCTTCATCTTCTTTCTTTTTCGAGTTTAGAAGTCTCTATTTTGTGCATTCTACCAGTAAATTATATTTGGATATAATTACACTTTGATGATATAAATCATCAAAACTAATTGACAGTGTCATAATAACTGAACACAAAAGCACATCGACGACCTTTCCTACCGTTATCAATAATGCTTTAAATTGTTGCAAGCAATACATCAATATAATTCACAACAATATCATCTTCCAAAGATGATGCAAAAAACAAACGCCATTTTATTTTGAACCTCCTGATACTCAATTTTCAACCTTGTTACTTCCTCTCACAGTAGATCTAAAGTTTCTGTTTGCAGATTTGGTTTCATCTACCCGACATGGTGTAAGGTGAGGCATTATCAATCATAAAGCTTGACACTTCAATACAGTGAGCAAATACTTGAAATACCTAACTTGTTCCAGTAAGGAATAGGTATGAGATTTGTAAGCATGCAATCTATTGTTGGAAGCCTGAAGTTCAACTGTTGAAATGTAGTGGTGTTTACGGAGTGTCAAAGAGAAAGTAATGGTAGTAAAATAACCGGATTGTTCCCACTTGTTCTACTAAACAGTTCGACGGTAGAACTAATGGGACTTTTTTCCCAGTAGTCCTACAATATTAGGTGTTACAAAATAGTAGAACTTATGAGACTTTTTATTCCCACTTGTTCTACTAGTTCTTTCGCAGTTCTACGGTAGAACTAATGGGATTTTTTATTCCCCCTTGTTCTACTAGTTCTTCCGTAGTTTAACGGAATTTTGGTTACCACTTGTACTACTTTTATAGAAATACTATTTTGTCGTCTCCAACTTTCTGCAAATTATATTTAATTGGTCCACTTAATAAATACATTTAAAACCAAATTTAACTCAGCATCTATAGAGTAACACAGATTTTAAGCACTACTAACAAAATATTGAGGGCCAAAGATCTGTGAATACCACGCTAAAGCAATAAATATTATCATTAAAATAAAAGAAGACTTGTGCAACTGGCCGAATCTATATTGGAAGAATGATATCATGCAATTAAATTGTTATTATTAAATCTATACTTATATTATAAATGCAAAAGTGAGTTTGTTTGTACCGCTGGCGGTGAACTACTGAACTGATTTTGGTCAAATTTGGACCCAGTCGTTTGAACTCGCAGCCACCAGCGATTCAGCAGCATCAAACAGCATGACAGCAACAACCCTAAGAAAGAATATAGGACACTTTTAATCAGGGCCTCAAGTCTGGTATTCCAATAGTGTCAAAATGGTCTATCATTGAGTTCATAATTGTTGATTTTGACAAGTTTGGTAATCTACTAGTATAATGGCGTCATGACTTTTCAATGATCAACCACTGACCCGCCATTGAAAGAAATGTTAAAGAATGGTAATCTCGTACAAAATGACAAGCGAATGACTGACATAAGTAATATGCTAAAATTTTGACAGTTCCTTTGATCAGTGACCCACCATTGGAACGTCATTGTGCAATCAATGATCGACCATTATGAATTTAGCAGATTACGAACTTTTAGCTAAATGGCAATGGGATCGTGTTGGAATGACGAAATTATAAAAATAGCAGACTTGGCCCCCAGTATCTTTGTCTGCAAAATTCCATTTCCAAAGGAATATTTATTTATATATTTATTAGTAGGGGTTTGCCAACAGCTTCTGTAATACATTAGATCTTAGGTATAATTTATACAATCGCCAATTTCAGGCCGACCAGCACGTTACAATTTTTAGAAAACGCAAATAAAAACAATAATATTATTTCTGAAACCAAAAAGTTAAAACATAAATCAAGACAGTATACCTGAATATTTAAAAAAAATAAAATAACACTTCTACTTCATTCACGGCATTATTACGGTCAATAGTTGTGCTCCATAATATATTACCTATTACCTACTCTTCATATTTTACCCAAGCTATGCCATACTGAACATCGTTTACAAATTCTAGCAACGGCATGCTTATCAGTAAGGTATTAACCTACTTTCTTCACTTGACTTACAGCTTATGAACGTAGATAAGCGTTTGATACAACAGCTGTGCGGCTTCCTAATCCATCTTTTAATATTAACTGGTCTGTGGTATGTGATGACGTTTGGCAAAAGTATTTGGGCTTGTGTGTCAAATTATACATGACTAACTGCCTGCTTACGACTTCGCCCGCAAGTCAAGCATGAGTACCTTAAGACCTCAACTGTCTAATTATCACGCTAACATGAAACTGAGATCTCTGTGTAGCTTCTTTTTGAAAACAGCATAACTTCTCTAAGTTTCCTTTACTTATTATTTTCATCGTACTCACATTAAGAAGCTGTCTTCTACCTTCTTGCACTTATTAATAATATGTATTTGATATCGGGAAAACTTTTGATTGGCCTTATCGTTGTTACTAATTTAATCTGATACCTTTAAATGAGCAATTCTTGCATTTATTATTTATTTATTATAAACAAAGTTTACAAAAAATCTAAAATCTAAAACTATGCCCCACCAAACCTAATCTCAATCTCGGAAACGGCTCCAACGATTTTCATGAAATGTAGTATGCAGGGGTTTTGGGGGTGATAAATCGATCTAGCTAGGTTTCATTTTTATAAAACACTAATATAAAATACCGAGCAAAGGTCGCCCTCTTATATTTTTCTCTAAGTTTTTCCAACTAAAACTAAAATAAAATAAGTTAACAAACAGTTAAGTGGTTATTCATAAAATACCCTATGATACTTGGAAATAGTGCCGGTTCCTACCAGTGAAATAATATTTGTAATTGGATCAGTACTTCTAATGATTGCCTCTTGCACTCAAAACCTCTTTATAATATTAGTAGGTATAGACTGTCTTATGCCCACGACTGTGTTCGCGTGGAAATTAAATATATACTAATCCACACTTCTACACTACTTAATATTATAAATGTGAAAGTAACTCTGTCTGTTATGCTTTCACGATGAAACGTCTGAACCGATTTTGATGAAATTTGATATGAAGATAGCTTCAACCCTGGGAGTCGCGGGATAAAAAGTAGCATATATGTCCTTCCTCATCTTACTTGGATAAAATTGGGTACAGACTAAGCTAAAACCCCAAGAAAGGAAATAGGCTACATTTTAATGCGCGACTAACCAACATTCACGCGGGCAAAATCTAGTATACCTCGGTCGGACCATGTGACCTTGTGGAAACTAGAACTAATTTCCGTGCGTTCAAGCGATTTTGCCATACCTATTATTGGAATCAAATTTAATGTAACAGCTCACTTTTTAGGGCCCATTAAGTATGTCAATTATAATCCGTGGTGCTTAGCAACTGGGTTTCTCCCAGTTGTAAACGTCCCTGTGTGCCTATTGGCCTAGTTCTGTTTTGTCTCCTGCTTGATTTGGAGGGAAGTGGAAAATATGTTTTTCTTACTCCTTCGCTGTTCTTTTCTGATTAATTTCGTTGTGGGATCCAAGACAGTTGAATCGTTTCTCTGGGACTCGTCGAGCTTCATTGCTCTGGCGCTTTTCTGGTGGTCGCCACTGTTGATTCTGGCTTACAGGAGTTTCAGTGGTTAGGGAATAGTGTGGCGGGCTTGTCCCATATAAAAAAAATACCTCGGTTTCGAGTATCTATGAGTATACCATAAAACATATCCTTTTACACTCGGCAATTAAAAAGCTTTCTATCAATGAAACAATTTTTGAAATCGGATGAGTAGTTTCGGATTCGGTTTCGGTTTGGTGCACCTACATCCAAAGTTACAAACTTTACCTTACAATATGTAAAGATTTCGTAGTGGAAGAATGTTGCAAATTGCCAAGTTACTAAAAGCCTAATTATTGACTGTCTAGTTGGGTTTGTGGTCTCTAGAGCTACTACTAAGCTTTTTGTCACTCTTCTTCTTTTCAAATCGATGATTGTTTTTTTTTGTGTTAGATTCCTAATCGTCACGAACGCTGCAACGCCAATAATACTGCGATAAATGTGGCTACCTACTGGGCCCAAGTAATCTAGCTTTATGTCACAAAGCGCTGCTTGCTTGCTTATATAATTATATCAAATGTGTCTACTCTGTCTTCTACTCGGAACTCGATAATTTCCTATAAACCGAGTGTATTACAAGCAACATTTTTTACAATATCCATCAGCGTTTACGTTACATCATTGTCTTGCCCGATATGGTGCCCTCCTCAATCTTCCTTAGTAGACTTTAATTCTGTAAGTAGGCTGGCGTCGTCATCGTCGTAATAGCGAAGGTGCATCAAAACTTCGAAACGTACACTCATCTCTTTCTTTCTTGTAGCTTTGTCATTATGAAGGAGAGGGACAAAAGTTTCCAGATTAAAATTGATTGCGCGGACATTGCCTTTATCTGCGGGACATGCCTCGATTGATTCTTCATCAATCTTTATTCGCGGTGTTAAATGTTTTTTCTTTTTCTCAATTTAGTGAATTGCGTTTTTAGGTTACTTTATTATTAAAGATTTTTTCACGTTTTAGCTTAAGCGGCCAGTGCATATATAAACTCCTTGTAATTACACGAATGGGTTTATTGCAGGCCGAAAAAAAAGAAGCTTCGTTTTATAAGAGGAAAATTGATTTTAATGATTCGATGCATCGTGACTCACTTGCGAACTCAGAGTTTGTTACTAACACAAGGTTAATTACAAATCTACACTTATATTATAAAGAGGCGTTGGTAAGTTTTTATGTAGGCACATCCGAAACTAGTTCAAATGATTTCAAAAAAAATAGAAAGCTACACTATTGCCAAGTTTCATCAATACTTCTATATTTTCTTTTAACCAACTTCAAAAAAAAAGAAGGTTGTCAGTTCGACCCGTATGTTTGTATGTATGTATGTTTTTTCGCGATTATTTCCCGTTTAGCTGACCCGATTTTGATGCAGTTTGCAATGCAAAAACCTCCACAACCCAGTTGGGTACTGAGTAAGACGATTACCCTTGGTTGGCAGCCGTTTTGGATTTTTACTACCCATAACGACTCGATGACTCTTAACGAATGTTGCATAATATGTAAAACAGAACAAAGCCACCGACTTCCGAAACTAAAGTCATGTGTGTTCTGTGCTAAAGTTATTTATCAGTTTTTAGTTTTTTTTTGAAGGCGGTTCTCTTTTTTCCAAAAAAGTTTTACATATTATGCCACATTCGTTGAGAGTCATCGAGTCGTTATGGGTAGTAAGAATCCAAAAAGGCTGCCAACCAAGGGTTATCGTCTTACTCAGTACCCAACTGGATTGTGTGTCAGCTCCATGTAAAACACTGGTATTCAGTTGCATCTGGTAGAATGGAAGGCGACCCCAATATAGACGGGAAAAAGCTAGCCAGATGATGATGATGTCAAATTATTGATAACCAATGTTGGACTTTATTAAATAGTCGTTCATACAATAACCAATATCTGCAACAAACACATAAGGTAAAATGTTACTACTACCGTAGTCACTATTCTACTCAAAACCGTTCAAACTACAATTTTTACAGCGCCCAATAAATTGAGAAACATAAACATGGCCGTATCAATTTACCTACGTAAGAAGCCACCGTGCATTATCAAAAATTTATTACTTCATAAATTTATAACAACTTGAGTGCACTTTGTAAATCTTTACAATGTAGAATGATGGAAGAGCATGGAGCTCAAAAGCACAAATATTTGAAAGGAAATTTTGTAAGCTTTGGCGAAATAGCAAAATGTCAACTTGGATGGAAGAAGCTTGAAAGAACCTTCAGTTACAGAATATTTATGTTGCTTGATAAGAATTTAAACCCGGTCAAGTGCGAGTAGGACTTGCACACAAAGGTTCCGTGCCACCTTGCAATATAGGTAAGTACCTAAAGATTAAGGAAAAAACAGCAAAAAAAAAAATTGATTCTTGTGTAGGAACCTTTAACTTTAACTTTATTTTATACTAGCTTTTGCCCGCGACTTCGTCCGCGCGCATTAAATAGTAGCCTATGTCCTTCCCCTGGGTTCAAGCTATCTTCATGCTAGATTTCATTTAAATCGGTCCAGCCGTTTCATCGTGAAACCGTAACAGACAGAGTTACTTTCACATTGTTTTATAAATATTAGTATGGAAGTATGGAACAAGTAAATAAAGTATAAAGTAGAGGTTCAAGCCATAGTATACTCTGTGATAATTTCAAGTATTTATCTATTAAGGTTCAGAAGATGCAGCCCGCTGTGGCGCTGACTGATAGACGGATGGACAGCGTTGGCTTTCAAGGAGAGGCCACCTTTTGAGTACGTTACCTAAAAAAATCACCAGAAAATCACTGTAAAAGAGTAAGTCAATACGTTTCATAAAACATTAAAAAATCGAATACCAGCCCAAAAGAAAACTACAGAGAACTAGCAACAAAGAAATAAAACTACACTTTAAACTGTTGACAAAGAAAACGGAATCAGAATAGATATCGCTTTTATAACAGCACGAATAGCAAACAAAAACCCCGAAGTACAAGCGGACAAACAACAAAATAACTTACAAGAACCTCGGGCACTTGTGTTAATAGATTTCTTGAGGAAATAGGTACCATCGTTAAGACAAGTAAACGTTTAAGCAAACTGCTGCTATCTTTTAAGCTAACACGTTTTACACTCGTTTTGCGACTTGCAATGGCACTGGTATCTATTGCCTTAGGCTCGGAATAGACGGGCAGTTACATACGGATAGATTTCAATAGGCCTTACACACATGTTGTTAGCATAAACTTGCTTACAGCAACTGTGAGTTGATCTACAAATTGGATTCTTAGTATTTTATAGGTTGTTCGGTGAGAAGGAAATGTTTTTTTTTTTTTTATAAAAGCCTATGTTATAAAAGGCTTATGCTGTACACAATACATTGAAACCCTGATCTCCAAACTAGGGGGGTCCCTGTATCTTAGAGATCAGTGTCCATCCGCAGCAATGGCACAAGCCAATCTTTGTGACATATTACAAAATTTACAAACAATATCTTTATATTTCCATCGTTGAATAAAATCAAAAGTAAAAGTAGTAGTTTATATTATAATGGTACATTATTTAAAACTAAATAAAATAAAATTATTATTCTCGTTTACAATTTAGTGTGTGCGTGTGTGTGTTTGTGTGTGTGTGCGTGCGTGCGAGTGTGTATAGATGTGTATGTATGTGTGTGTGTGTGTGTGTGTGTGTGTGTGTGTGAGAGGGGGTGTATAAGTAAGTGCAAGTATGATTTCTTTTAATGGAATTTAATTTTAAGGTAGGATTAATCTTTGTTCGCCAGTCTAGTATTTATTCCAATGATAATACCTGCTTATTAATGTAAAATGCCATGATGGTTAAGGCGCCTGCTGGGTTCGCAACCGGCACGAGGAAGTACTAATGTGACTTTTTCAATTTCATTTACACTTTCTAAGTTTATCTTAAACTTTTCTAAGTCTGCGATGTTTGCGCACGCGCACACAGACGGCTTTCACACTGTCTTGCGGCGCCGCATCGCTTCGCTAATGTTTCGCACGCGTGGGAGCGCCAACACCATCCTGAGCGTGCTCAGCCACAAGCTGGACAGCCCCCTCCTGGTGCACTGGGTTCAAGGACAAGTGCGTGTGCCCGGGGCACCAGTAAGTCATTGTACTAACAATATTATGGACAGAAATCATGTCTGAAATAAAAAGATTTTATTTTATTTTATTTATTTTATTTATTTTATTTATTTTATTTATTTTATTTATTTTATTTATTTTATTTATTTTATTTATTTTATTTATTTTATTTATTTTATTTATTTTATTTATTTTATTTATTTTATTTATTTTATTTATTTTATTTATTTTATTTATTTTATTTATTTTATTTATTTTATTTATTGTATTTATTTTATTTATTTTATTTATTTTATTTATTTTATTTATTTTATTTATTTTATTTATTTTATTTATTTTATTTATTTTATTTATTTTATTTATTTTATTTATTTTATTTTATTTATTTAAACATCACTTACAGCGGTAAAGGAAAAACGTCGTGAGGAAACCTGGACTTATAATTGGTATAAGTCTGAAATTACGATTCTACCTTGAGCAGGCACGGTGATCCATGTTCGTGCCTTCTTAGTATGAGAAGAGGCCTTTGACCTGCAGGGGGACAGTAAATGTTATAGGCTGGTAATCTATTATTTTTTATAATGTAGGTGATGAATATAGTACCTGTTTATAATGACAATAATATAATATAATATAGAATATGTGGGGACATTTTCACACACACACAGCCATCTGACCCCAAACTAGGGAGACTCTGTACTATGGTTGTCAGACAGCTGATATACATACACAAATATATTTTAAATACATACATATATAGATAAACAACACCCAGACACAAGGCAAATACAAGTGCTCATCACACAAATATTTACCCAGGGCGGGGATCGAACCCGCAACACGCTGCGCAGCAGTCGATCGCTCAGCCACTGCGCCAGCCGTGTCGTCAAACAAAACACAACAATATTTCACGACAATATTTCTAAAACGACGATAAACAAACAATATAAAAAAAAAACAGCTTTAATTAAAAAGTACTTATTAAAAGCAGCAGCTATGACTATATGGCTGCAGTTATCTATTAAGGAGTTGGTCTGGTCGAGCAGCAGCATTAGGATCAGCCTGCTCACTCTATTAAGCTCATTTACCTTATTCGATACGAGAACTGGTTCAAAATCAGTAACAATTTTTTGTCTAAACGAATATATACAACAATCATCATCATCCTCATGACAATCTTTAGACGCCCACTGCTGGTCATAGGTCTCCCCCAAAGGGGGTTCAGCCGTATTCGCCATGCTTGGCCGATGCATGTTGGCGATCGCACTACGTGTTATGGTACTCAGAAGGACGCTGCTGCCCAATCTCTGGTCAATATTGCAAGTTAAATAAGACCATGTGTAAAAGAATAAGCCAACATTCAAATGAAACATTTTCATCGTCGCGGCCATTTTAAGCAAAAACCTGCTCGTCTATCCGCTCTCAGATCTAAAGTTACAAGTGATTAAACTATCGCTAAAGTCGTACTTTACGTTCATTTTGTGTCTTCTAACAAACAATTTAAGTTGTATCTTCTATCTAATAAAATCTTATATTCGTTCGAAGATATTCAAATAACAATAAGTCTTGAAGCTGTTCGCTCATTAACGGCTTTGCTGTCACTGAAGCGAAGACTTTTGAGATTGGGTACCTCCTTTAATTTGACGATTTATTTGTTACCGTTACATTTTGAAAGATCAAAGATATAA
The DNA here is from genome assembly GCA_947361185.1 of Charanyca ferruginea. Lineage (NCBI taxonomy): Eukaryota > Metazoa > Arthropoda > Insecta > Lepidoptera > Noctuidae > Charanyca > Charanyca ferruginea. The sequence continues at coordinate 26,710,979 of OX376061.1, read as the reverse complement.
GGCAATGATAACGATGGATTTATTATTTCTTCGATTTGGGAGTAACGTTACGCATTTTTAGAAGCTGATTTCATTGTGTCGTCATATCGATTTAGAGGGAATGTCGAAACTTTTCAATTTGTAGCATTTTGAAGTGCCCTTTAAGTTCAGTGATCCAATTGGATCTGTCACAGGGCTGTATACAACCGTAATAGGTACACGATTAAATTTTTTATAGTGTCTATTACTACTATTACTACCATGCAAGAAATGTGTTTTGTGAGCGGTGGTACGGAACCCGTTGCGTCCGACTCACACTTAGCCGCTTTTATACTACTCAGCATAATATAATGATCATTGGCTGGTATCTACATCTACGGATAAAATCATCATTGTTACTGACAAAATTAAACCAACCAATCAAGAATACATTGTAAACTATTGTAGTACAACGCTAGCAGTTCTGAACTTTGCCAAAGAATTGCTTGCAACACTATAATTTACGTATGCTGTAAATATAGTTACTGGTTTTCTTATAATATCATTGAATATAAAATCTTCTGAGTTGCTCAAAGAATTTTAACTAACAATATGTGTGAAACGGTTACTCATTAACGGTTACCTTCAAAGCGATAAACTGTGAAGCTTTAAATACTTAACTTTAGTTCGACGATTTATCTGTTTCTACTAAATACCAGATGGGCAAAGATGAAAGAATTTATGTGGATGGAAGCAATTGTTATGTTTACGAACAAAGCAATATGTGACATTAAAAGTTCAGAGTACCTACCTATCATCTGTACTAATAAATTTGAAGTTTTTTTTCCAGGAACGATTCTGACTATTCTTACGCTAATTGGAAGCAACGTTATTGTTGACAATATTGATGTAGGCAATATTTTTATCAAAAAAATATGTAGGAATCCGTTAGAAAATTCAGGTGGATGAGGTCATGGGGCAAAAGCTAATTTGGGTAAAAGCTAGTTGGAAATATTGCAAACATGTAAGTACAACGTTTTAAATGTAGATAAAACTGAAAACAATAATACGATGAATAGATATGATAATTATGCTATAAAGCTGGATCACCAACACTCTAACCAAATGAACCGCGCTAAACAAGCGAAAACTTTTGAAAAATAATACTCATTCCTAACTTAACTCCAAATAAACTTAATCTTTACCCCAAAAAGACACTAAATCGGTTGTTTCTCGACACACTTGATTGACATTTTTTAATTAACAAATTCGGTTTGAGACGTACAGTACGCACATTATTTCTTTAATGGTCCCGCCGAATGATCGATTGTCTGAGTTCGGAACCAGTCACCAGATTCGGCAATCGAACCAAATGTTCCGAAACCCATGTTGTAAATTCTTTTTTTTTTCTTTGTCGTTTAGTGCTGGCAGTTTCTTAATTCAATCTTTAAATTATTTTGTTACCCCCTTTATTTTCACTGTAAATAGCATTATTCTTATCTTATTTTATTGCCCTTTGTCCCAAGTTGGAAAGGAGGTTGTAACACAAAATATTTAGTTGGATGACCATCGTAATAGCCTCATTCTGTACATCTAATACAGTCTTCAAAATTTCCTAGTTTTTCTTTCAACGTAAATTTACAAATCTTTACAAGAAAAAAATGGACCATAAGAAAACAGTTCCCATGTTCTATGGTAATGCACTCATGTCCGGAAGGTACCAGCCTTGTTTTATTCAAATAAGCCGGCCAACCCATGACATTTACTATGAAACTTTAACTAATGAAAGCCAGAATTTTCATACTCTTACCATTGACGCATTCATTTGAATATTTTAGTCAGCTTGATGAGGAAGACAAGCAATGTAGAGTGTATTTGAATAAAGAATGGATTGAAAATGTTCTTAGTACAGACGAAGATCTTCCAACAAACATATCCCTTTTGGTATTATTTTAATTCTCTCATACATATTTAGTGGTGCCGTAACACGTTGGTCACGACTTGTTTGACGTTTTTAAATTATACGTACAATTATTTTTATTTAAGTAATTTCGAGTTGGTGGATGCATTCGTAACGTTTATGTTGGTTTAACTCCGATTAATAGGCTGTCTTGTGTTAGTTATGTAAGGGCTTACAAAATAATATCTTTAAAACGTATCGGGAATACTTTCTCTGTCAATGTTACCTGTGTTATTTCGGACAGCTTATTTATCAGTTACCACAGCCTTGTTTAGATCTGGCCTAGTTTTAGAATTGTTCTCTTCTACAATGTTGACACTAGTAATAAATTCGTGTTGCTTTTAATAGTAGTTTCATGTTCGTATTGTACTTTTTTCAGTGTCATTTTCAAAACACTAATAACCTCGCAAGACTATTACATTATGTATATAGTTCTCCTTATTGATTTCGATAACGGCGACCAGTTAAAAACTATTTCATAAACTAATTTCGAATTTCAAAAAGACAATAGCCTTTAATTGTGTAAACTAAAAAGTGATAAATCATTTTAGCCCAGAACACATTTTAGAATTTACTTTCAGAAATTGATGGCAATACGAAATTACAAACAGAAAAGAGCCGTAGAATGGTCACAATCCATTTCAGTGAAATGCATAGATAAACATACATACAAACATACATAAAAACAAATATACAAAAATATATACATACACCTACAAAATTTTGTCGTACGTTCATTATCGTAGAACAAATATTTGTCAACAGTAACTTTAAAAACTATCGTGTCTATAAATCGAGTTCAAAGTTCAACGAAAGCTTCTACATAATGCATATCAAAATGAATTTACAATTTACTTTCTTTAGTAACTGCAGTTTAACTTAATAAAAGTTACTTCGAAATGCTCCTAAGTTGAGGTTAAGTAAGTAATCCTACTGTTTAATAGATGGTAATTTTTCGTAGTTTTATTCGACTTTTAACAGTCGAGTTAAGTCAGAATATGTTAAATATAAACTTTCTATATTTAATGTTATGTTAAGCTTTGTATCAATGAAGTTTCGAATTTAAATTGACTACGCATTTAAATGTACCTGATTCAGATTAACTGATCAACTTCATTATATAAGATTGTCATCAAACATTCCTAATATGTAGGTGTCAATGTGTTTAGTGAAGTATTTGTTACACGCGTGATTAAAAACAACATCTTCTAGTATAATAAAAATTATTTAGGCCAAATACAGAATGTTAAATGTATTGGTTAACATTTGACATTCTGTATTTGGCCTAAATCATTTTGAAGAAAATAGGAAAACTGAAATTTAAAAAAAATATATTAAATCCCCCCCCCCCTAGGTCATCATCATCATCATATCAGCCTATTGCCGTCCACTGCTGAACGTTATCCTCCCCCAAAGATCGCCAACCAATCCGGTCTTGGGCAGCCTGCGTACATCCGCTGCCAGCTTCTTCAAATCTTCGGTCCTTCGTGCCACATGACGTCCCACACTACGCTTGCCCAAACGCGGTCTCCACTCTAAATCGTGTCTGCTCCATCTACCGTCTATCAGTCTGCAAACATGACTGGCTCACTTCCACTTCAGCTACATTAGGTATTTCTCCTGTATCGTAGGTTTTACAAACATATAAACTCACATACTCAAACTACCAAATCTAGATCAAGTACCAGCTGTAGGCTGATGAAATATTTATTCCGTGCGAGAATCGAATCCGTGGCACACGGTAGCGCAGCAGACCAATCGTATCGCCAATTTGCATCAATATGGATATTTGTCCATCAAAAAAATTACTCAAAATCGTTGCTAACATAAGGTTTAAATTACAAACAATTATGTCATACAAAATGGGTTAGTATAAAGTGACTAAACTCTAAAGTTAATAAGATAAACATTACTAGTGCAAACGAGCGTCAAATAGTATCAACACAAGATCAAATTCCTCATGCTACATTCCTAGCAATAAGAAGCCGAGCTATTCGTAAGTGCGTGTCCAAAACTATTTTACTTTTTTTTGTCAATTCGCTACGCGCAATAATTTCTGTCCATTGCCTTACCCCGGCGGAACAAAGTGAGCCTTTTTTACATATATTTTATAGATCAAAGTGACCGAACGCTTTCGGTACAGCAGCGGATATACGTAGAAGGTTCAGTTCTTTCAAATGATTACTAGCGAAATAAAATGTCGACTAATTGGCATTTAAATTTTACGTTAATTGTCTTGATTCCATCTACTTTGTGTACAGACGCCAGTAGTACATCAAGCATACCTACCAAATTTTCAAATTGATTATCAACCTTATTCTTTTGTGATAAAGTTGAAAATCCATCAAAGTATTTTGACAGATTGTTGTAGCTTGATGTGCTGGCCTCTGTACTTGTAACACACAACAGTAATAATTATACAAATCACTTCTTGAATGTAGATGCAGTTCCAATTGAGTTATGAGGAACTGCTGTCTGAAATACAAACGAAGTGCATCCAAATCTTTGTTTGTCATTTTGAAAGCAGACAAGCCGAAAGTCCATCTGATGTTATATGGTCACTGTTGTCTATAAATATCTGCAATCACAGAGGTCTTACAGATGCGTTCCCATCCCAAAAACAAAGTTGAAATGTCTCATGTGCAATTACATCATCTGCCACTCAAACCGGAACACAGGAACGCTGTTTTGCGGCAGCAATATATATGATGCTAGTAGTTCCCCGGATGAGCTCCTTCACAAACAGTTCTACCCTATGGTTATTGAATCAATTTTGTATTATCCAAATATTTGCACAAATATGCCATGTGAAGTGCCAGCATTATACTAATTGCTTGTCATATTACCTACATTTTGTTCTATGCAATTTTTTTCTGGCCGTAAACAAATGGGTCTTCTGATTTTTTTTGTTATGTATCTTCTGGTAGAAAAAAGTCGCAAATGCGATTTAAATTTTAATTTGAGCCCGGGTTTTTTGGTGGCACGCCTCCTCAATCTATTATAATTCACCGCGTGGTAGGTCGTCATTAAATTCTAAACGATTTTAGGTTTCTTTTTGCGAATAATTAAATTATTACGTGCTTTTGAATGATTAGATTAGATCAAGACTTTGATTAGATCTATTTTGTAGACTTGCTTTTTGATGTAGAATATAATTGTAAGAATATAATTATGATAAAAAACCGTGTGGTGCCAGTCGCGAGTAGTAGCACCCCATTTGTATCTGTGGGTGTCGAAGAAGGCGACAGAAGGATATTGAGCAGAGGATGGGCAGCAGCGACCTTCTGAGTACCATTATGATCGCCAACATGCATTGGCCAATCATGGCGTTTACGACCGCTGAACCCCCCGTTGGGGAGACCTGTGCCCAGCAGTGGGTATCTAGAAGGTTGACATGATGAATTATAATTAAATTATAATAAAAAATAAAATACAGCATGTAGCCGAAAGATACAAATAATGTAACGTAACATAAACTACGATTAAACCTTCAAGATTGAATACTTACTGTAAATACTAGAATAATTGCTATATGAAAGTTATGGTTTTAAAAATCAATAAAGACACAGCAATATACCTACGATTACATCTTAATAAACAATATAAACCTCAATTCCAAAAGCAGTCACTTAATTACCAAACAAACTTTTAATTTTACTACCTGCATCCAATACCAATCAAGATAATTTAATTTAAAACAGAGAACTACGATCGTCGGAATATTTAAAAGCCACATTCCCGCCCACTTTGCGGTCTTAACTATATCTCCATCTTATTATGAAACCACACACTTTGTAATTGCGACCACCGGAAAGACGGTCGCGACCACACTTGTTTTGTGTGAAAAAGACAATTACGACCACACTCGGTTTGTGTGGAAAAGCCTAAATTGTTCCGGGTGATAATGAAGTTGTTTTAATGATAAGAATCAAAGGATGTTTGGACCACCTGTTTGTAATTAGACGGTGTCTTTTGATGTTTGTTTTATGGCGCATGTCAGTATTGCATAAGTAGACTCCCGCTTAATACAAGCTGAAGGTACCGAACAGAAGACCAATGAAGTAGAGTAGAAGACCAATGTAGTAGAGTAGCATCTTATTTATTCTTTTGTTTTTCGTGGCATTCTCTTGTTTTTGTGTAGTAGGCATGTGGAGAATGGGTAATATATTCTAAAATATAATTAAATTTAATAACTATATCAACGAGCAACGGAAAAAAAATAAATCAGTTGGTACACCCAGCGAACCCGAGGTGGACCACGGGGAGAAAAATACAACCCTAGTACCTACAGCCAGGTGAAACCTGAAATTTTATTCGTATCGTGGGTGCGTTTACAAATATATAAACTCACATAGATAAACAACCAAACCCGAAACCACTACCCATAGGCCTACCTATTTGTAGGCCATACAAATATTTGTTCAGTGCGGGAATCAAACCCGCGACACTCCAGCAGTCAATTGCTCAGCGACTGTGCCAACCGTGTCATCAAATTAAAGCTTGTCTCCGATTATTTCGCTAAAGAACCTTTGGATTGTAAAAATCAACTTTTTATTTCGTTTCTTAGCATTGCCTCTTCGGTTTATCAATTTATCTACATACTCTAAAAAATAAACGATAACTATAACTACTGCAAAATGTAAACTAATTCAGTTTTATATTTATTCGTTAGAGTACATCGCCTTTTGGATAATTAAATAAACTTTAACCCAAAAGATGACTGATGATGTGATGGTGAGTGAATACCGAGGATCAACAACCGAAGCGTTGGGTGCCCACCAACTAGATAAGTCGATGAAAAAGCGACTGGGATAGAGTAAATGCAGACGGTGGAGAACCAGATGCGGAACAACACATGGTTCAGCAGCTTGGATTTACAATCTTACTCGAGAAACAATACAGATCCAAATAATTATGCTTGGAAAAAAAATGTTGTGGCGAACCCTGAACGTTTTAAGTTTTCTGATCCAACGAAGCAAAAAGATAAAAAACAGAAGACGACTCTTGCCATTTTACAAAAAATACGCCATTACGAAATGAAGACGAGTCCATAGAAGAAGATAATAGTTACAAATGACGAAAAATAGAAAGGATGACGCGACAATAGTTGCTATGAAAACAAACACAAACTCTCTAAACGTTTCACAAATACAAACAAAAGACAAAAGGACACATAATCTTAGTTCAATCCATATACCTATTATAACAACAGCCGGTACTTCGGGATGCGAGTCAATATTGAGACAGAACGATTAAACACAAAACAAACAGGTTTGCGAGGACGTGCAGCAGTTACGTTTGGGTTCTCAGCTATAAGGGTTCTTAGGGTTGTTGTGTAGGAAACGTTAAGGACATCCCGTAACTTTAAGATATGCTTTCGACCCATGATTTTATCAATATTATAAGTGATAAGCTTATGCCTGTGAATTCTTCGGCGTAGAATTGAGAATTACGCCAAAGTCATAAATTATTTCTAGGGTGCACAAAAACGGGATAAGAATCGTTATGTGATTATTGTTACTAGTTCAATATCTATACAAAGAGGAAACATCAACTCATCCATCCAACTTTTGCGTTTATAATATTAGTGGGATACGACTGAAATTATGTCAAGTTTAAGTAGAGGGCAGTGTTGCAAAATCTCCCGTTTAGAGTTAAAATTGTTATTAAAAATGGTGTCAACTTTTGCAGAGTAGTGATGCTTACATCACTACTTTGCAAAAGGCTTCGATAATTTAATTTGCATTGACTTTTGCATCTTTTTCTGCTTTTCCAGTTCTTGTACTTTCGATAGAGTTCTTTATTTTTAAATTATTGGTTGTATTACTTCTTCTTTTATTTTTCCCCCGAAATTGCTGCTGTTCCATCGTTACATCACTACTTTGCAAAAGGTGACACCATTTTAAATTGCGATTTTAACTCTTAATGAGAGATTTAAACCAAGACAAAATCGCAACCTTGCAACACTATCCTCTCATCCCTTTCAACTCATTAATACATTAAACACACATTAAGATGTGATTGTGGATGTTTGAGACAATGTCGTATTTACCGACCGTCCTCTGCAAACGTTGAATAAATTTAATTTTAGGGGTTGAGCGCACCCTTGCGGATTGTGGTTGTAGTTTAGAGGAAGATTCTGTATGTTGTGATGATTTTGTTCTATTTATTCACATACACTATTACGGTTTAATATAGAATAGTGATATAAACATATTTAATGAAGGGAAGACTGAAAAAACGGTGGATGAAAGTGAAAGATAATATTATCCTGTCAAGGATGTATTATGTGAAAACGATTTTTTTTTTCTAGGTGTGGCTAGAAAGGACGTAAAAGGAAAATCTAATAAATCATGAATGGGTTGTGTCCAAGATTCAATTATAGCTAGTAAGAGGGTGTATAAGGAAATGAGAACAGGAAAAGGTTTACAGAAAATGAAATGCTGCGCCGATTTCAAATTAGTTTTGATTAAGGCAAGGATGATGAAAACAAATTCATTATTAAAAGTTGCTATAGGTATATAAGTAGTTAGTAGGTAGGAGAGAGAAATAACTTCATTGATATGATGTCAACTCTAAGACAAATTGATGAAAGTTAGCTAACCATACAGGTGGACGCTGTAAGTAATTAATTCCAAGAAATTGCTGCATTAACGAAAACATGGCTCTACATTATAAAAGAACTGGTTTCCAGATAATAAACGTCAAATAAAAACTCTTTTTCACATCGAAGAGAAAAAGAAAAAAAAACAAAACCGCTGCTTCCAAATTCAAAAATTATACTATCAATAAAACAGTACCGTTATTCAGAAACTACTAATTGGTCTTTTGACAAAATTTTACATCAATTTGTATAGAAAACTCGTATGGTGTTTCAAACCAAAGATGTTTTAATGGTATTATTCAGTTTATTAACAGTTTCCACAAAGCGGCGACATTTCTATAAAATGACAGGCGGACTTCCGTCACGTTTATCACGACTGTGGTGGTCATTGGTAGATTAAGTTGATGAAATAGGTCAGAAGAGTCATTTTAGTATTTTGTAAATCATTCATATTTCATTTTTATTTATTACTATTATTTATTTAATTCGAATACAACATTCATATTGTTGTTAGTAACACTTATTAAACTATGTTAGTAACATTTTCTACAACTAAAACAAAATAAAACTAATTTAAAAACCTATAACTATGTTCGTTTCCCGCCGCACCAGACCTGTAGGCGTGCATACGGGTCCAGTGCTTCAGGAACGGGCAATCAGGCTTATTCACTATCACCTTTAAAATGCCGTTGGTGCTCCCCCGAATCCTTCGCATCGGGGATGCCGTTCTTTTGCGCATAATAGCTGGAAAGTTATCTGTGTCTGCTTCAGCAAACATGCCTGACGCGGCACAGAACCGCGGGAGCCCCAACAGCACCCTAAAGGCGTTATTATACTGTACCCGAAGAACGTTGTAGGCCCTCTGCGTATGTCTAACCCACAGGCTGCACGTGTAAAAAGACTGGCAAAACGCCTTGAACTAAGTAAGTTTCACCTCTTTATTACATCGTGCAACCCTGCCTATTTTAATTTCAATTTTAGTCTCAATCTGACAAAATTTTTGACAAAATATTGACGTCTCTGAGATGAGACTGCAACTAGATTATAAACGTTTTAATTACGAGAATGTCCTTTTCTATTAGAGAAGTCAATAAGGAATGTTTTGTTAGGTTGGAGCGGTGAATGTTTATGAGAATCCCGCATCCCCGGCCATAGGCAGAGGTAGAACACCGCGGTGGTTTTACCCTGTAAGAGTCCGACATGCCCCTCTGTCTCTCCCATGATGAAAGAAGTCCATGAAAATTACCACCTCGCACCAAAAAATAAAGGCCTATTCAAACCTGAGCGATATTCGCTGCCGCTGTGGGTAGAGGTACATACCGCGCGGGTTTCGCTCAGGTATTTAGTATCAAGTACCGCGGCTAGAGCGGCCTGAGCGATATTCGCTGCCGCTGTGGGTACATACTGCGAGGGAGCAGCGGCATGCATCCTCCCCCTCACAACTCAATACCGCTTAGGTCTGAACAGTAATATTACCGCATACCCACTGGGTTTTCTCTACCGCAGACGGTAGCGAATACCGCTTAGGTATGAATAGGCCTTTAAGGTTCAATTTAGTAAGGGTTATGAAATCATGGTTGAACTTCTTTGATATATTATATTAGGTAGTGAATAGTGATCTATATAGACTAGAATTTTTGGACTAAAAATTATGCCGATACAACCAACAAAGTAGAATTCCGATTTACATCACGTTGCCCAAGTTTATAAAGCTTACTATAATTTTTTTAGTAGCGTACCCACTGATGTCTTAAAATAGTCAAATTAAGTATAAAGTTATTTGACTACCTATATTAAAAAGCGTTTTGCGGTTGTCTTTTTTGTAAAAAGCTTTTTATTTTTCGCTTTTTAGTACCTCCTTCTCATCCAAATCTATTAAGAAGAGATTGAAAGTTAACTACTACAAAGATTGATGAAACTAAAACGTCGTCTATGTAAAATTTTTGGGTATTTGTTGATTTTTCAAAAAGTGCTGAATCAATTTCGATAAAATTTATATTGAAACGGTTTTCTCATGGATCAAACTTTCGGCCATCGTTAGAACTGGACCAAATTAAAATGGGACCACACGGGAAGCACTAGCTTTCAAATAGAAAAAAGAATCATCAAAATTTGTTCACCGAGTCCCAAGAAATCAGGTAACAAACATAAAAAAAAAATACAGACGAATTGATAACCTCCTCCTTTTTTGAAGTCGGTTGAAAAAGTGCCATTTAATGGTCTGATAGAAATAAATGATTTGACTTTGATTTGACGTCGAATAATAAAGTGACGTATCTACCATTCATAGACTATTTGATTTACTCTATGTGTTTGTCGCCGTGTTGCCGCCAATGCAGAACGCCGCTTCTTTTGATGTCGGATCGGCGCGTGCGCACGGAAACCTACAAAATGTTAACGATTATTCAAAATTCAATAGTTTTTTTTAGAAAATTCGAATACAATGAGCTCGTTAATTTATTTGGTTTGATTGTTTTAAGGTTGTTTAACTTTACATTATTTTTTGTTGCCATATACGAGTATTACGACAAAGGCCCATATGTTTGAACAATGCTCACGATAATACTCAGGTTGTATCCAAGTAAGCGCCTTGCAAAGATAACTTAGCAAAATCAGGTATTTTAGATCCCTCTGATACCTAGTGCGGTGGTCCTGAAGAGACGATCGCCGATTTCCTACACCTGCACCATGGAGGACATTGATGACGTTACTGATGTCGCGATAAACGTGGCCTTGGTCGCCACAGCCACTGGAACCAAGTACTTCAACAAAATGATTGTAGCTACGAAGTAAATCAATTTGAATGAAACTAGAGGAAATAGTCTTTAGTTGTTAAAATTGTGTAAAATACAAAAAAAATCTTTCTTTGCTAGTTTTATTTAATTAAAGTGGATTTCAATGGATAAATGTTTATTACTTTTAGTATATTTTTATTTGATATTGATTCCAACACCATTTTACATGTAGGTCATTTAATTTTTTTTTTCGATTCAAAACATAATAAATCAATATTTTTGGATGCGTTTTTAATTTTCTATGATTTTCCGGAACAAACACTGTAATAAGAAAATTTTGCATGCAGTTCTTCAATTCAGAATAGCTCAAACAACGATTGATCCAATTATTTCGTTCCCACCGATATCCAAAACGCCCTCACAATACATTGGGCAACTTAATCCTGTTAATTGTTAAACATGGTGTTAATAGTCGATGACAATTGTAATAGTGGAGTCCGCCCCCATGCGGGCGACGCCTAATGATGTCAGTAGTCTTTGTGTTGATTAGGAATTAGAGTATTGTTTTTTTTTAATGAAAGATTAATTTATCTATTGTGTTTGCTGTACAAATTTAAGGAGCAGTGGTGGAAATCGTGTGCGAAGTTCAGTAAGCTCTGTTTTACTAAATGCAAGCAGACTAAACAAACTCGACGACACGGTTGGCGCAGTGGTTGAACGATAGACTGCTGCGCTGCGTGTCGTTGGTTCGATTCCCGCACGGAACCAATATGTGTATGGCCTACAGATTGTTGTTCCGGATATGGGTGAGTTTTTATGTTTGTAAACGCAGCCGCAGCGTTTAAAAAGAAATAATGGCAACTCTAAGTTTACACCGTGTATAAACATACTCATCAGTGAATTCCAAAATAGTTCTTCATGTTAGAGACGATTCAAGGGTTTTTTTTTAATATAGAACATCGTTTTGTCCACTTTAAAAATTAATAATATAATTCGAAATCAAAACTGCATACTTCTGCTTGAGTTTCGATAATCGCACACACAGACACTAGAAAGAAACAAGAAGAGAGAGCGTATGGATTTGTTGTAAGGCAAAAATCTTACGTGACGTTTAATTGTCTCTGAATCACATCCACCGCGGAAGTTCATTCAAAAAATCGTTCAGCAATGCCGTGGCATACCCAGGCGAAGATGGCGGGACGAGCTTAACGCCTACAGGCAACATTGGTACAAGCTAGCTCAAAATAGATTAGAAAGGAGAAAACGACGCCTTTGCCCTGCAGTGGGGCAAGTACACAGGCCAAAATCATAAAATAGATAATGTCAACCTTCAGCCGTAATCGCCATGGTTCGCTGATGCATGTTGGCAATCGCAGTAGGTGTTATGGTACTCAGAAGGACGCTGCTACTCAGCCTCTGGTCAATTCCTCTGTCGCCTCCTACGACACCCACGGGTAGAATGATACTGTGGTGTGAATGATGAAGTGATGCTGTTCACGGCCGGCACCACACGGCTATAAAATAGATAGATTTAGAAAATTGTCGTGATGGCCCAGTAGTTAATACCTGTCATGTACGTTTACATTTTTCAATATCATAATTATGTACTTTCAAAGTTGATCTTGGACATCACTGATCACTGAAATCGGTAAAGAAAATATCGTGAAAAAATCTAGATGTTTGACGTTCATCGATAATTTGGCTTTTTTGTAACTTATAGGTATAATCCAAATGACAAGCTATCCACCGGTTTATTATTATTAATCATCATCATCTTCAGCCAAAAGACGTCCACTGTTGAACACAGGCCTCCCCCATAGAACGCCACAACGAGCGGCAACCTGCCGCTTGCATCCACCGGTTACCCGCTACCTTGACAATGTCGTCGGTCCATCTGGCGGGAGGCCTACCAACGCTGCGTCTTCCGGTTCGTGGTTGCCACTCGAGAACCTTTCTTCCCCATCGGTTATCGATTTTACGAGAGATGTGGCCTGTCCATTGCCACTTCAACTTGCATATTCTGAGAGCTATGTCGGCTAACTTAGTTCTTTGGCGAATTTCGTCGTTCCGGATTCTATCGCGCAAAGAAACTCCGAGCATAGCTCTCTCCATGGCTCGCTACGTGATCCTGAGCTTCTCTAGGAGGCCAGCACTTAAGGACCACGTTTCTGTGCCATATGGCAAACTGGCAACACACACTGGTTATAAACCCTTGTCTTTACTAATTACGTTATTACTAGTAATGTAAAAGTTTATTTTGACCAGTAACTAGCGCAACTGTATAATATTACCCCTATTATATGGAAAACAAGACCAATAAAACAGACAACCAGTCTATAATATTAATTCAAAACACAGCGTTTATCGATACCACAATAACTACTCAATTACTGTCACAGGACAGCTTTCGATATTTTTATCAATCGCGCCATATTTACTGAGAATACAAAATGATTGATCGATGTCAAACGAGCATGACAATGCTAGGATAATAAATCGATTTATAGTATCAATTGTGTAATCGATTATGGTACAATGTATTAATAAAAGGTCGGGTATTGGTGCCTTTTAATACTTGTTGTGGGACTATATTCGATGGGATTTCGGCCAACTGGGTATGAAGTTTGGCCGGGTTTATTGAATTGGGATTGAATTAATAAATTCTAATGGATATATCTTTTTTAATACTCTCTTAGGCTTGCATTTACCCGCAACTCACCTAAACTTAAGTGATGATGCGACCTAAGGTGGAACACGTTTGCCTAGGATGAACCGGTTCACTCGTGCCTTGAAGATACCTAGATTATAATGATGAATCGGGAAGTAGACAGGTGGCCAGTGAATCCCGCAGTCTGATAGTATATTTTCGAAATGAAGAAGTTGTGATGTGCTTTTCGAAGCACGAGGGCGTCACACCGCCAGCTTACAATCTCCGGACCACTACTGAGAAATTCTCAATAGGATAATCCAATAGCAGTTTGTCCGATTTGAGAGTTGAACTTACAGCCACTAGACTAAAGGAGCAGTCAACCAATCACCACCTTCTTTCACAAAAGGCAATATCATCAATGACGACGATAAAGTCGAAGGCGAAATAGAGATGCTTTGTATTTTAGTCATGAAGTTAGTTCATGATTGTAAACACCATGTGATGAAATTTATCGTCGGTAATTAATAACCATATTAGCCGCTTAAAGTGGAACGGATATGGAGTGGTATAGAACGGGTTGTGATTTTAGCAGTCTATGTATTCATGTATTTAAACGTGTGTTCTACCGTAGTACCTACCTACTAACTGAACCGATTCTGAAACATCTTGTATATCTCCTTAACGGTATGGCTCGTATGTGGGGTTGCCTTTAATAAAGGTACCTATGAACCATGGAACTGAAAGAATAATTTTAATGAATAATACAATAAATTTTAGATAAAATTAATAATCAATAAAATGCTACCTTAAATTAGCAGCTTATTAGCTCGTGGCTAAGTTAAAGCCGTACAGATCGATCGGTCAAAGGTTAAGCTACGCTAGCCGCGGTCGGTCTGTGGATGGGTGACCATCCCTTTCATACCGAGTTCCCTCCGTGTCTCGGAAAGCACGTAAAGCCGTTGGTCCCGGGTGTCATTTGTAGATCTTTGACAGTCGTTAAAAGTAGTCAGAAGCCAGTAAGTCTGACAACCAGTCTTACCAAGGGGTATAGTGTTACCCAGTAACTGGGTTGTGGAGGTCTGATAGGCAGTCGATCCATGTAAAATACTGGTATTCAGCTTCGTCCGGTTAAAGGCTAGGCAGATGATGATGATGCTACCTTAAATTATACCTGCTTAGATTAAGTTAGTTTGCATATAAACAAGTCCTCTTCCTTCAACTTTTTTTTCTGTTGATCCCGACAGGGTCCACTATTGTTCCAACAAAATATTTGTTTAATTACCACCTAAGCATAATTATATTACATTGTGGAATGCAATTAACGATTGAGTATTGAGTATTGAACACTAAACTATACCTACAGATGTTTATAAACTTAGAACCCTATTCATTATTCCAAACAAAGTTTTGAGTACTAGCAAAGTTTAAGCGTGGATACTTGAGACCAAGTTTGGCATACTTGCTTTAATTGCAACTACCTAACCGGTTAGGCACCTATCATTAACATGATCTGATGTTTGATTAATGACACTAGGATCCCTGAGTCAGAAACGAATTACGGTTGAAATAAACTGTGTTGGGATGTGAATATGAATCTTAAACTTTTGTAATAAAGTTAAAAATCTATCAAAAAAAAATTGACAGATTGTTGAAGCTTGATGTACTGACCTCTGTACGTTAAAACAGTTTCAACTCTCAGTATCAATTCTAAAAAAGAACTTAATCATTTTAATGCACTATTTATTAAAATCTTCGGTCTTAAATAATTGTAGACTTTTTTTTAAAGTTGCTCCACTCTAGTAATTTCTCCTGCGTCGTGGGTGCTTTTACAAACATATAAACTCACATACACTAGATCAGGGCCTCAAGTCTGCTATTACAATAGTGTCAGAATGGTCTATCATAGATTTTCATAATGACGCCATTATATTAGTAGATTACTAAACTTGTCAAAATCAACAAGTATGAAATCAATGATAGACCATTCTGACACTATTGTAATAGCAGACTTGAGGCCCTGTAAGCCATCCAAATAGTTGTTCTCCGTCCGGGGATAATTCCGATAGATCACTCCAGACAATAGGTAATGAAACTGGATTTTAACGTTTTGTTCATAGGATAAAATCATCAATATCTAGGCTTTCGGTTAAGGGGATAACTAGCCTAATAGCCTAAAAAAATACTACTAGCCTAAAAAAATGTCGAAGTGATTAATGTTTATTTATTATTTATTAACACTTTAAGCACAATGTACAGAGGCGGACTTAATGCCATAGGCATTTTCTACCAGTCAACCTTTGGGTGATGCAGAGACACGCAGTGGTAGGTGTAAAGTAAAAAATAATTAAATTAAGACTAAGCTAAACTACAAGGATATAAAAATAAAATACTATAAATATATAATATAAATACTAATATCTCTAAGGAGAGTTTGAATTACGTATTATTTTGAAACCAACTACCTATCTAACCTAACCACAAGCCTAGAATATATACACCCTTATTCTATCTATGAAATTTAATCGACTTTAATTATCTAATCACAAATATAGACTAGACTACGATTTGTACGGAGCCCTCTTACGGGAATATCATACTGATGACTTTTTTAAACCGGCATCGTCACATAACTGTGCAAAGGTCTCCTTCATTAGATAGATACATAGATAAACATTTATTTAGACAAAGTGCAGTCACACCAAATGGGAGTCCAGCTCAGCATGTGTCACCCAATACCTGACGCTGTATATGCGGCTAAATTTCTGCAGTGACATGCGACGGCGAACAGATGAGATAGATTGTTGAGGTGTTGTGGCAAAGTTTTTTGCGCGGTCTTATAGTCTTCCATATGTCCTTAGCTCCTTACCTCTGATCCTCTAAATTCTGATCAATCTTCCAAGAATATCGTCGTTCAAATGATTAGCTTTCAATTAATTAATTCCTGGCAACTTTAACAGAAATAAATAGGATAGAAATAGAAACCCATGCTGGTTAAACATAAGAATAAAATGAAACAACAACAACAACAACAACAATGTCTTATTCTTTTTTTTCTAAGAAATGTGATACATTTTTATTTTTTAATAAAATTAATTTCTATTAGCACTTTTTTAACGGTGCCCACGTAATGAAGACTGTCATTAATCAAGACACTAGCGACTGTTCAACTCGGCATGATAAAAATGTTATTGACTCTAAAGAGTGACTTATAAAGAGACTAGCATCTTCCCCGCGCCTTCGCCTGCGTGATTTTTCTTACGGATACCTTAATAATAAAATATAGCCTATAGCACTCAGTGATAACGCATCTTTCAATTGGTAAAAGAGTTTTCAGAATCGGACCCGTCGTTCCGGAGATTAGCGCGTTCAAAGTAACAAACAAACAAATCAAAACTTTTCAGCTTTATTATATTTATCGGCGTCAGCGATGGCTGAGCGGTAGCGCCGACATCGTTTGGGTTCGGTGGTATCGGGTTCATTGTAGAATAACAATATTCAATGCAGTACTAACTACCTTACTTTATTAACTGTGATCGTTCAATACAATTCAAATAGGTAAACCGACAGTTCGTACTAGATGAGTGTTCTGCTTGGTGTCTCGAGCAAAAGTGAGCTTGGCACGGTCCCCACTCTCCAACACGACTCTGTCCACATGGCGCCATTTTAACCGATAGCTGACGTCACGGCGTTTACCATTTCTTTTGTATACAATAATCAATTTGAATCCTCTTTATCATTAAATTATCGCTTGCTGCGACATATTAGTATATTGGTTAGTGAACTGCTTACAGAATCTCCCTCTACCATTTCACCAACGGCATTTACTAAGCAGCAGAATAAAAATAACGGTCAAGTATGAGCCGGACTCGCAAATCAAGGGTTCTGATTTATGGTACAACTAGCGACCCGGCCCGGCTTCGCATGAGCCTGTAGCCTTCCTCGATAAATGGACTATCGAACACAAAAATAATTTTTCAATTCGAACCAGCACATCTTGAGATTAGCGCGTTCAACCAAACAAACAAACTCTTCAGCTTTATAATATTAGTATAGATATTAAGATTGAGCAAAAAAACGCCATAATTAACACGTTTCTTATATAGGGATTCCTTTTAATTCTTAACTTTATTTTAAGTTTAGGTTTATTTAGTCTTTCCGTGGTCAGACCCTTGATAGGTGACCATTAAGTGATTGGCGTGCCTCGGAAAACACGTAAAACCGTTGGTCCCGGTTGGCATTCGTAGATCTTCTGCAGTCGTGATGGGTAGTCAGAAGCCAAAAGTCTGACAGCTAGGCCTCCATGTGAAGCACTGGGATTCAGCTGCAACCAGTTGGACAGGAAGCCAGACAGCAAAGCTACAAAGCTACGACCCTTTGGGTAAAGAAACATATTCGTCGATGGCAAACACAGGTATGTTTATGTAAGAAATTAAATATAATGCCTTGTTTTCCCAGTATACAGCCACGTCAGCGTCATCCGATGACGCATGACATCATTACGTCCTCACATGAGCCACTGACAGGGCATACGACGCAAGATAGATGGTAGACCATGATCAGCGGGGATACTGTATAGCCACTGAAGATTTAGATCATCTGACAACCACCTGTAAAGATTCTCTTCACTACGTCTGACCTGGCTTCGCAGTCAGTTTAAAATTTTCACGGAATCCTAAAAAGTAAGTACTACATGTCATTACAGCCACGATTTACTTTTTTCAGTTCTTTTGATGCAATAAAATCTGTACTTAGAATGGGTGATCGGGTTCCAACAAAATGTATCGTTAAGTACGCTATCATATTTTGTGTAGGGCTTGTGAAATGTTTTGATAAAAAGCGTTAAAATACATTTCGTTTTTTTCTTCGTTAATGTTTGCTGGTCACGCTTTTGACCCTGCGATGAACGTTACGACGTGAATTCTTTATTAGTTTTTTATCAGTTTAGGAGATTGGTAATGTTTGTGGTTGGAGCAGGGTTTGGAAGAAGCAATCATAGCTATGTATTTATAGAAACATTATTGGATGTCTCCTACACCAATATCATAATAGTGGTACAATTTGTTTATTTTGTTATCTTGTTTGTCTGAAAGTTCGATTATCTACAAAAATTCATTCACTCATTAAATTACCGAGTGCCATAGGCTGTGTTTTATGGCATACTAATTTTCATGCCGACGAAAACACAGGTAGAAGCTAGCAGTAACTGTTTTGACTTTATTTAATGTGTTTATGAACACTCATTTTGAAATAAAATCACCTAATTTGTCTAAGAAGAAATCTACATACGTAAGTCAAACTTTAGCCTACGAATAGACCAATAAGGCAGTTTATGCCACAGAAATTTTACAACATTGTCACCGACATTGCGCGTGTAATTAGCATGCTGAAGTGGAGCTGGGACGGCCACGTCTGTGGAGATGGTAGATGGAGCAGACACGCTAGAGCGTGACACTTGCCCAAACGCGGTCCCTACTCTAGAGAGTAGGGACCTCGTTTGGGCAAGTGTTGTGTGGGACGCCCTGCGGCACGATCGACTGACGAATTGAAGAAGGTGGCTGGCAGCGGATGAATGCGGGTTGCCCAAATTCGGGTTGGTTGGCGATCTCTGCTATTCTGTTTATCCTTGGGATTGACAGCTGGTGAATAGTCAATCCCTACATCAAGTGGAATACTCAAGGAATGCACTGTGGGAGATTTTAAAGAAAATACTGTCTGGTTACAACTATCTCGTTGCCTATTATAGCAGAACTCATCAATACTTTTTACATAGCTGCACTGAATCCGTATTTATTGACACCACCAATTAACTTGATGTCACAACAAAATCAACCAACAAGGAAATACAACCAAACAATTTACATACAACATAACTCCACAACAAAAGCCGAATACCGTCAGAAATTTAATTGAAAACCGACATATCTCCAGGATTTGTAACAAGGAATAAATTGGCGTTTCACATTTGATAGAAACGGTCGGCTCAATCGAGATTTATCTCGATCAATAATCCACTGACGTTCCAATTACATTGTACAGGTACAAGTTGTAAAGTCACTCCGTTTAACTGTTAAAGAACGCATAGATTTAAACGTTTGGATCATAATTCTGAATATGAAATTGTACACTAACCATTTCAAACGAGCAACTAGTTTAAATTTTCTGAGTGACTGACTCCTTGACAATCCAAAAGTGCTTGTAAATGTAGCAATATTCCAAGTTTGAATATTGAATTTGGAAAATTGTTTTTAATATTAACTCTTTAGATCAAATGTGAAAGGATTTCGGTACTTTGTTTGACTGTGCTCGCTTTGATTAAAATATTAGATAAGGTAAAAAAGAAAAAGATTCCAATATAAAGAGTTTTTATACTCAGGCATGAATAGAAAATACAATAAAGGAAAATAAAGAAGATTCTCAAAAGTAAGATCCCAGAATGGCCGCTGTTAGACTTTCCAAAATATTACATGTAAGCAAATCTCTCCTTACAATTCCAGATACAAACCAGACTAGACGACCCGAACAAATGTATGAAGCCTTTAACAGAACACTCATTTAATTGTAACACGTACAGATTTACGACGCATACGAAATCGGTTATCTTGTATCTGTCGCAGCATGATTTGTTTTTGTTACGCTTATAATATATGAAGCCGGTCTCGATCTGAGATACAGACGGTATTGTAATACAATAGTGAGTAATTATGATTGAATGTACTTACTTTCAATATGCTTCGGTGGTGAGGTCATCGACTTGTGGAGAGGTTGTACTAAGTTGAGGGAGTGTAATGATAATTTGGGCTGAAACTGTTTAACAATTCAAGATCTTAGAGTCGCCAAACTTCGTTGTTATAGTATGTCGGAAATTTTGAGAATAGTAAGAGGAATAAGTATATAGTTAAGAAGTTATACAGGGTGGGGATGGCAAAGCACAAAAAAGGATCATGGTAGAATTTGGTGTAATTGTTTTTAATGAGCATTAATAATATTAAATTATGACGCCACAAGTTGCTCTTCTCACAAGTTAGAAAACCAACATTTCATTTGGTGTTTTATTTTAGTTACATTTATATGCTCTTTAGTATATATGAACTTTTTTTTAAATTTTTATTTTAGGATATATTTGATAGTTTCAAAATATTCTTATGAACTAGTATTACCAGTTTTTTAATTTTTTGTCGTATTGTCGTCCCTACCCTGTCATCACCATTTGTAATGGTGACCGCAGTTACAGCACCGTGCTAAGATAGGAGCCTTTTGGCCTCGTACAGGACCAATTTTCGTTTTCTTTTTTAATGCTGTTTTGTGTGTTTTTGTCCTGAGGGGTGAATAAATACTTTTTCTTCTTTCTTTCATACATTTAATGTTGGGCCCTTGAATTTGTATTTGTTCGGGCAACAAGTTCAATTCTGTAAATTGTTTCGCTAATATGAAGGTACGTTATCCCTGTTATTGTGGTTTTGAAATGGTTTGGATCGTAGAGATATGGTGTCTTGGTTTTAAATAATTGTAACTCAACAAGTTTTAGTTATAAACTTGGCTTTTATTAAAATAATTATTTTCACACGCATGTGTCTTGTATTGGCGTCGAGCAGAAAAGTAAGACAGCGAACGCGATGACACATGAGCGGGGTTCTCACCACTCATGTCATGCCCGCTCCACATCTCCGCTTGCTTTAAAGCTTGAACAGTAGGGTATATTATAATATATTATTTTTAACTATTATTTAGTTCACTTTTAATTGAAACTACTCTATACGTATTATAACAGGTGTCCCCTTGTTTCGCAGACAGAAATTTTATAGAATTTCAGTAAGCCGAAGCTGCGGTGGTGAGCGTGAATACCATCTGCGACGATAAGCTCGCGTGGGACCGCCGGAGCCCCGCAACGCCGGAGTCGTGACAGAAACTATGCCTGCTGCATGTTGCATGCTCGCTTGCATGATGCATGCTTGCTTGCATGCTGCATACTTGCTTGTACGCTGCCTGCTTGCTTGCATGCTGCATGGTTGCTTGCACGTACGCGCTGTAAGTTTGGTTAGAACTGAGAGTCCCATTCTTGGGAATAAATTTTATATTAAATAAAAAATTTAAGGAAAAAGAATATTTGATTTGTTATTCTATGATATGATAATTCTAGCAATAAACTTTATTTGAAACAAAAATTTGAAAATCTTGAAAGTAAGTATTCTGCGTATTGATTATTCTATGAAACGATATTATTAGAAAAACATTATTTGAAACGAAATTCTGTAAAACTATTAGCTATGAAACAACGTACAACCATTATAACACTATATTAGCTTCAAACAATATTACAGAAAGAAGTACATTGAAAATCATGAAGCGACTTCTTCTCAAAAAGGTCTCTCAAAAAGTCCAGTACACACAGTCCTAATACAATAATCACAACGCTGCTCTATTATGTTTCTCTTTGGTGTTTATATCCGGTTTAGGGTACAGAAGCGCAAGCACCTCGTCTCGCCGAGGGCCTCCATGCCGCTCGGGCAAAGGAACTATTAGTTAACCTGTGGCTCGGGTGAGGTCACCCTTCAGTTTGTAAAGAGAGTGCGACAATTGCCAACATTATTAAAAAAATCTGGATCCGTAAAAATTAAAAAGCTAGTCAGATATAAAACCTTACCCAAATACTCACTAACTATAAAGTATAATGTCTGATTTTCAATATTGTACAGGATTTTGATAAAAAAACAATATTTGTAATAGTCACAAATGGCAACAAAGCTTCATGGTCCTCTTGTCGACCAAAATCTTTTTTTGTTCCGGCGTGAAAATCCTCATGGATGTCCTCCGCCCTGGGGCGGGCGGAGGGGTCTGTCAGACTGTAACTGACTAAAAACCACCCCGATGTTCCATCTCACACCTACGTTGGGGGTCGCGGGAACTGGAGATATTTCTGCAACCCCCGCCAACGAACGGACCAATGGCCTTTCAACTAATTTGAACACTCATTATCATCATCGTATGATGAGCCTATTGCCGTTCACTACTCAGCATAAGCTTCTCCCAGAGATTCCCGACCAACCCACTCCTGGGCAGCGAGCATCCATCCGCTGCCAGCCACCTTCTTTAAATCGTCGGTCCATCGTGCCGCAGGGCGTCCCACATGTCTGCTCTATCTACCGTCTTTCCATCTGCAGATGTGGCTGGCTCACTTCCACTTTAACGTGCTGATTCGTTACGCATTTGAACACTATAAAATTACAATTGATAGCAGTAATGAAATACCACCTTTTGTGTACCAAACTTAACGATAAAGTTCATTTTCAGCTATTAGATAACTTGGATGCTTACTTAATGCACAGTTCGTGTTTTAAGATTATGTTAAATGTCTGTTCAGTAACTTTAGATAGTGTCTTCAAGTTACTTAAGTAAATGGTTGTAATAAAGGGATATAAATACTCCATTGTAGTAGCTTTGAGAGCTCGAGGTTATAACCAGAGGGTAGATGGAGATAAGATAGATGTATTTCGTTTCAGGGTTTATTTGAAAACTAGATAATTATGTTTAATCATAAAATAACTAATATTAGCCTATTACTTTCACACTGCATGGCAGAGGCATCTTCTAATACTTAGAAAATCCATCATTGATCACTGTGCTGGCTTGGCAGATTTTCGAATTCAGATTTATAAATTTGAACTAGCTGACCAGACAAACGTTGTCTTGTCAATTAATTTTTCAATTTTTTTACCGTTTAATCCTTCCCTGGACTTCCACAAATATTTCAAGACCGAAATTAGCGAAATCGGTCCAGCTGTTCTCAAGTTTTAGCGAGACTAACGAACAACGATTCATTTTTATTGTATAAATTTACACTTCATGCATAAAGGTACACATTCCACCATCAGCACTCACTTTGAATCACACACGGATAGTGCTGGTGCTTAATCATATTCCTTAGGCATTCTCTACCAGTAATCCGATGGTGGTGAAGAGATATACATAATTCTCACGATTTCACATCATCATGATATTTATTATAAATCCAGCATTCCTTACGATGTTTTCCATGACCAAAGTCAGTAATGTCCAAGATAAACTTAGAAAATACGAGTATCTACGTATAAAATAGAAAAAATCACATTGGCGTTTGCATAGCAGTGGCAACAGCATCCTTAAAGTGATTGCTGCACGAGTCGACTGCCCTTACCAGAATCACTGGATAAGGGTAGCTTTAGGAATAGTGTAAGTTAGTTTTATTCTACTAACATAGCTTTAAGTAAATACTGTAACTAACCCATTATGATCCTATGGCTTGAAATAGAGATATACTATTATTATTATTATTGGTACTTACAAGTGCTCTAGTAACCTGGTGCATCGGAGGCAGGCTGTAACCATTGGGTCCTTAACAAAAAGACAGTAAAAAAGATGGGAGGACGATTTGCTGCTGGCTTCTTTTTATCAATTGATAGGCATACGTTTGACCACTATCTCACCTGATGGGAAGCGATGATGCGGTCTAAGATGGAGCACGCTTGCCTAGAAATAACCTATTCACTCTTGACTTAAAGACTCACAGGTTGTAGCTATCAGTAAACACAGACTCGGGCAGGGAATTCCACTCCTTAGCAGTACGCACAATGAATGTGTTCCCAATACGTTTTGTGCGTGTGGGTTGGAGAAGAATAGCATTGGGCTGAAACAAATGGAGGGAAAAGGAGGTGTAGACTAAGGAGGGGTGAACTACAGGTGACGATCATGCTGGCGCTACAAAATGCAATGTTCCCTGCGGCATCGCGACAGATACATAGTTTAGCGGCCAGTCGTCTGCCCAACTTGTTCTCTGTAAGTTTACTTTTTGATATCCTTTTTTATTATAATTGCGATAATTAATCTATCAGTTACGCTTTCACGATGAAACGGCTAAACTTATTTTGATAAAATTTGGTAGGAGAATAGTTAAAATCCTGGGGAAAAACATAGGCTACTTTTTAATCCGCGGCTATATGTCTATATTCGAGATAACCGACATTCACGTAGACGAATACGAGGGTAAAAGCTAGTATTTTATAATCGTATCGTATCGTTTCGAATGCCATCGAAACTAGTCGGACGAACCCGGCAACACAGTGAGTTAATCAGTTGTTCTCAGTCTAATATAATGCGTAACAATAGACTTTATTCACGATACTGGAATTTTATTTATTCTCTTCCTCCAACCTGGGGTGTTGCTTATCTATGTATGTATTTACAAAAAAAAAAAAAAATATATATTTGTGTATGTATATCAGCTGTCTGACACCCATAGTACAGGGTCTCCCTAGTTTGGGGTCAGATGGCCGTGTGTGAAATGTCCCCACATATTATGAAAAAAAAAAAACCACGAACCAATAAAAGTCCAAACAAGGGGCCTATGTCAAAAGACAACCTGACTAGATGTTTGTTTATCCATAATAAAATATGTATAACTAGCTTCTGCCCGCGGCTTCGCCTGCGTAAAAAGAACGATTATCCCAAGGGAACACATTACCGGGATAAAAAGTATCCTATGTGTTAATCCAGGAAATGGTCTACCTATGTGCCAATTTTCTTGCAAATCTGTTCAACGGTTTACGCGTGATTCAAAGTCAAAGTCAAAGTCAAATCATTTATTTCAATTAGACCATTAAAAGGCACTTTTGAACGTCATAATGTAAAATTTGAATCTAGTTGCCCATTCCAAATGGTAGTTTCGTATAGAGAAGAATGGGCAAGAAACTCCATACATACTCTTTTAAAAAAGGGTGTATACAATATTTTCATTTACAAGAATGATTATGTTATGTGAATACGATGTATCTTGTATAAAAATCACTATATTATGGTATGTACAAAGTATCACAAGTTAAGAAATGACAGCTAAGTTATGTACATAGACACACAGTGTTCACATATTTACAATTAATAATACAGTAGACGACTACTTCTTCTATTCCAACAAACAATGAATAGTGTGTGAGCCAGAGTAATCTATTAAGTACAATAAAGAATAGTATGTATATTATATGTAGTATTAGATTTAGTCATTTGAATTAGCAATTAATTGATTTTGTCTATGAGTCACAAACATCCAAACATCTTCACAAACTTTCACATTTATAATATTAGTAGGATAGTAGGATAGGATAGGATAGGATGTAAATTAACTACTCATAGGATAAAAAATTGAAGATATTTTTGTATTTAGCAGGCTTAAACATCATCATCATCATGTCAACCTTTAGACGCCCACTGGTGGGCATAGGTCTCCTCCAAGGGGGGTTCAGTCGTAATCGGAATGCATGGACGATGCATGTTGGCGATCGGTAGGTTTAAATATAAATAAAGACAATTATAATTCTAATACAACATAATAGCATTTTAATACGCCGGTTATTTTAAGAGGGAAGGTTTTAACGTTTCAGGTAATTTTAACTTCATTATTTACATTACAACCTTTCCACCCTTTTTGACCCGTAAAGTAGGATGAAAAGGCTATTTACTTTACCTACAACTTAATTTTCTCTCATATTTTTAGTTCTTTTTTTTTCAATGGTTTTAAATTAAACCGACATTAAAAAGTCTTTTTATGTTTCTATTTTATAAAGAGCTGTATTTTTATTTTATTAGGTGCTCAATATATTATTTTATAAACCTGATTTTTTAATAGTAAGTAACTGTAATAATTATAATTATATAAACCATAAACAGAACACATACCGATTTTTAAAGACAAAAAAAAACAGTAATTAGTTAGTATAGAGTTTCTTGCCCATTCTTCTCCATGTAAAACTACTTTTTGGAACGGGCAACTAGCGGGTGGCTATTTTTCTCTAGTAAATGACGTTCATAAATGATTTTACTTTGACATCCATTTACTTTTCTCTGCTCCATATCGAACCTTTAAAATCTCTGGCTGAATTTTAAATCTAACAAAAAACCGCCTTCAAAATTTAAAACGTGATAAATAATTTTAGCACAGAACACAAATAACTTCAGAAATCAGTGGCAATACAAAACAAAAAACATTATAAAAACCGCCGACTTCTGAAACGAAAGTCAGACAAAGTTTTAAAATCGATCTACAATTGGGTTGTTGACACCATTAACCAATTATTCCACAATACAACTTATCTTAAAATACACCTTATTGTAGCCAGGAAAACCCGATTCATTTTCAATTAATTGTAAAATTCGATTTTAAGTTGCTTTAAAATAAATGATTAGTTAGTCAATTGAGTTGGTAAATAAGTGACGTCACAGGCCGCTATTGTCATACAAAATCTATGAAAGAATCTCGTTTTGACAGCTTATAAAAAGTATGTCAATTGATTGGTGGTGTCAAGTACCCAATTGCCGGAGAAATCGCGTAACAAACATTCGAATTGAGACCCTCTTCCATTTTTGAAGATTGGTAATAAAAATCGATACTCTTAAAAAGAAAAAATACAATATCACTCTCCCGAAATTTGTACTCTTTATCAATCCACACCCTTTTCAATCAAGACCTAACTCCAAATTGGCTCTGTTTCGATCGTCTTTGTACACCTGCATCTAACCCCCTCCATCCACCCATGATAGAGGCTGCTCATCAACTGCGACCCTACTCTACTACATAAATGGCTCTACAAGAATTCCCGACTCTTTGGTGAGCGACGAAGCATTAAATAACTGGTAGAGCTGTGAGCATTCATGTTGCGATTTTTTGTGTTGTGACTTGTGAGTTGCAATGTATGAAAGAGAAGGGGTCGGGGAAATGTTAGTAGGGTTGGGAAAGGTATATGTTTCTATGGAAAGATTTTTTGTATTGTTACTTAAATTTTTTAAGTGAATATTTCTTTACAAACAATGAACGAAATTGAACCGTCACGCTCGGGTTGGTGACGCTGAATTGGGTTTAGTCGGGTCCACTCGACATCAAGCGCGCTTGGTATGTAATTTAATATTAAATATTGCTTCGTCTTTTGCCCGCAACTTATCAGGGGTGTGATTCTGTAAGACCTCATTCTAATCTTCGAATCTGAATCCGCTGTGGCATTCTAAAAACTCGGTTGATAATTCTAATTTACACTAGCGCCACCCTTGCGAGCGTGTCAGCGAGTTGAACTAAATTGACAGGGAGATTTTGACAGATAAATTATGAGATGACGTCAGAAGTGGCATTCTGTTAAGGTAATTTCCCCGTCACTTCGACGCTTACTTCGCACTCGAACCCGATTCAAAGTGTCAAATACATCAAGGTCATTTTGAACCTTATGCGAAGTGAGAGTGAATAGCGATGTGAGATGCAAATTGTTGTTTGAATTTTACAGAATCGACCTACTGATCATCATTAACCAGAAGACGTTCACTTACGAACCTATACCTCCTCCATAGATTGCCACAACGAGCGGCAACCTGCCGCTTGCATCCACCGGTAACCTGCGACCTTGACGATGTCGTCGGTCCATCATTCTGGTTCGTGGTCACCACTTGAGAAACTTTCTTCCCCATCGGACTTAGTCCACAAAAAGGTAAGTGTACCACAAGACAATTATTCTATGGCACACAACAATGGTGTAACTTTATATCAGCGTAAGATTTTTGTGAATATCGTATAAGTGGCTTTGCAAAATCACAAATTCAAAGTCATGTAGAATTAATGATATGTGATTTGTATTGTATTATGTTTATTTTAGAATTGATTTGTTATGTTAATTATTATTATATTTTATTGTATTTGTATGCCGCTGTGTCGGCCCGTGTGGTGTCGGACGTAAAGAATGTCACCATCCCATATCTTCCCTGATGTCGCAAGAAGCGACTAAGGGGCGCACCAGAAAATGGGCAGCAGCGTTCTCTGTGCCTTTGTAACAACCATACTGCGATCGCCAACCCACCTGCCAAGCGTGGCGATTTTGGCAAAACCCCCCATTTCTTGGGGGAGGCCTATGTCCAGCAGTGGACGTCTTTCGGCTGGAATGATGTATCGGCGAAACTTGCTGAACTAAATATTTTAAATAATATCGCCTTATATACCGTGTTTCTGGCAAATAAAGACATTCATTAATTCATTAATTCAATATTGCATTCAAAAGTAATGCTTTGAAAAATCACAAATTCTCATTTTCTTTTTTGTAGTTTTTTTTTTCTATTTCTCTTTTTTCAGATACAGGACCTAAACAATATGCATGCTTTGAACTGCTCAAATTGGACTTCATTTTCCCATACACTGGAAAACCTTATTAAATAATCGAACTAAACTTCGAACCGAACAATATTTGCAGTAGCGATACCTTGAAAATGCACTGACAAAAAAGGCTCAACCATTTTTCCGCACCGCGAATAGGAAGCCTTTAAACATTCGAAACACCATTTATTACCTATATTATACAGTTCTCACATTTCGAACTAGTATATTTACTAGTTTATTTGCAGGAGAAATGTCTGTGTACTGTGAAATAATGCTTAGATTTAGATGTTAGCTAAACTGGGTACAACACTAGCAAATAGTGTAGTCATCAGACATTTATTTATGAAGTGCTGTTCCTTGGAAATATGTCTAGTTTTGGTTTTGGAGGACAACTGCAGTTACTTGTTGTTTAAGCTTGTCGACCGGACGTGGTTATGGGTGTAGGTGACCATACATTTCAAACCATCCGTGTCTCGGAAAGCAAGCAAAGTCGTTGGTCCCGGCTGTCATTCGTAGATCTTGGACAGTCGTTATGGGTAGTCAGCCTGTAAGTTTGAGAACCAGTCTTGCCATGGGGTATCGTGTTACTCAGTAGCTGGGTTGTGGAGCACAGACAGGCAGTCGCTGTATGTAAATCACGGGTAGTTGAGTTGAATCAGATGATGAATCTTTCGTTGTGTGAGATAAGAAACACAATAGATTGATTTCTATTACTGTCTTGTAGACTATTTATGGTCATTTCAAACACTTTCACTATATCGAACCCTAATTTTCGTATGTATAAGGAGGTATCTATCGGTAAGAAGATTTTAATAGTATTTCCTTTAGATTTATTTCAAAGCAATATTTCATTACATTTGTATACACTGTTATTAAGAGGCTAATCGTTCTTACACAGAAAATCAAGAGACAACATGATATTTTAAGAAATACATGTATGTCATAATAAAAGTATGTATTCATCGCCAAAAATCGGATAGGCGTATATTCAAGTCTATAATCAAAGACGATACTTTAAAATAAGTTCGTTGCCAATTTTATTGATGGGCGGAATGGTACTAAACGCTTGCTTGAAGCTGTTAATATTTTGTCTCCGTCTTCACTTGCATAATGTTATAATAAAACCATCCGTTCGGTAAAATATGAAATTGAATCATCACACTTAGGAGACGTATATTTTGAAGTCATTAAGGGCGCGTATTCGATTTAGCGCAACTCAAAATCTAAATGATAGCTAGAATGGCGTAGCAGCATTGACACACATTAGTACAACACAATGGCCGGTTTGTGTGCATCAGAAAAAGAAATACGCACGAAATAAGCACGAATCATTGAAATTGATCGGCAAACGACAGCGCGCGATGTTCATACAATAAATATATCAGTTATGTTTTTATTCAAATACTGGTGAAAAAAATTGTCAAAGTGAACCGATTTTCTACATTTTCAACATTGTTTTTTAATACATAATAGTAATATTTTTGTAATTTTGGCTCTGTAGCTGTCTTTATGACTGTATATACTGTTGGAAAAACGCATAAAACAAAATATTTTGGCTTATTGTAATGGTTGTATTTGTCCTGAAAGTTAACTCTGACGTCTATTTTCGTAAAACGATATGAAAGAATTGTCTTCGCTTTAAAAAACCATAATTAAAAATTATACTTTTACTCTGTAGCTGTCTAAATCAAGACTTAATCTTTCTAAAACTGTAAATTGTCTTTAAATAATCTGCTCACATAATTACGATATTAGTCTGGGCAAAACGCAAAAACATTAAGTTTTCGTCACGAATCGAATACGCGCTCTTAATGGTAACAATACGTTGATGTCCATCTTCAACAAATATCCTACTATGAAAGTCAAATTGATCGAAAAACTGTTCGAAGAGTGTCTATCTGTGTATTGAAAACATTAATTGAAACTGCGATTCTCCTTAGAGCAACGTTATTATTTTTCCCATTACTCAGAATCGTTCCCAGTCTAGGAGAAACCAATGTTTAGTGCCGATTTTAATTACCTAAATTCATAGTCCCTGTAGAACATAAATGTTAATGGCTCACCTTCTTCGAAATAACAGTACCAAACTTTCGTCTTTCCGTATCAAAGTTCGTACCGCGCACGCGCCAAATGCCGGTAAAAACATTGAACACTCCGTTTTCCAACTAGACACACCGTGTCATATTTTCAAGTTTATTTTCTTACTATTGTTAAAGAAATTTATGTTCTGCAAAGTTCTGTGTTAATTTTGAAATACAATTTTGTAGTAAACTCCTTTGGATTCTAGTCGGTTATTCTATTTTTGGATTGGATTATTTTTATATTTGTCACGTACTATTGTATGAACACGATTCTTACCTTTTGTGGTAGGTTTTGGTGCTATTTAAGTCTGAGTGTGTCTGTAATATTAACTTGATGTGTATTATTGTAGGTGGTCTCAGATAATACTTTTAGCCTTTACCATTTTTTTTTGTTCATCAATTGTTATTGGATATCTGACAACAAAGACTGTTTCATCAATCTTGAATAATTGTCTGACATGTAGTTTATTATTGCAATCATTTACAGATCGCAAAATGAGATGACTGAACTTGAACATTTTGCTGAATAACACTTTGATCATTATTTACCATCCACATTTAATTCCTTTTTCTTCAAACTTCAGATCTCTTATCCTCAAACTGTAAAAGGGTGAAATAGAATAAGTTTACCAAATATACAATAGCTTTTGTAGTGTTCAAACACTCAAAACCATCACAAAAGTTAGAAACATTGCTAGAGTGAACACAGTGCGACACACAGTTCAGTGTTTAACACACCGAGGTGCATTTGTATGTTCCTCGGAATCGCCAGTCGTTTCCAAGCTTCTGTCGGCCGAACCCGCACGAGCGACTTTTTGCTTCGACTTTTGATCACGAAAAACATTTTTTTTTGTCAGTGTCAGTGCGACAAAAAGTATTTGTAACTGTATTATCGTAACAAAGTGGAAGTGTTGTGATTATTTTTTGTCGAATAAAAGTTTGAGGATATTATTGAATGAATCGTGAATGTGAGTATTGAATTTTGTTGTTTTTTAGTTGTATAAAGGTTTGTTGACAGGGAAAAGTTACAGAGCTGCTTACTGCTGGTATTACAGAAGTTTAAAGATGAAATCTTATGCAAAAACATTGTTGTCTTGTGATTTAATTATTATCTATTTTCGACATACTCCAAAAGTTAGACTTTGATTTTCCGAAAACTTTTTAATTTTATCGTCAAGTAAAATGATTGAAAGGACTATGGAGATACCTTTGCCCACCAGTGGGACAGCATAAAATAACGGAAAAAATATAGCATAACTGAATTTGTATCAATAGTTTTTAGTACGTATATTGTCGTGCTTGATGACATTGTCACGATGTTTTTGTATTGTTTACAAATGAACTGATGGTTGCTCAAGTGTGATCAGTATTGTTCTTTTTATGCCTGTTTAGATAGCATCAACACATTTATGGACAGGTTCACTTTTTGTGTTGCTCTTTATTCAAAATACCACCAGATTTTTTTTTTAAACAATTTATAAATGCCTGATAAACGGGCATTTTTAAATTGTTTACAGAGTAAATATCTTTTATGATGTTTGTGTTTTAAGAATTAAAATATGCACATTCTGTTATTTAAGCTTATGTGATTTTACTCAACGTTATGTAAGCTCACATAAAAAAGCAAGGTACTTTATTTTTCCTATTTTTATTCTTTGGAGAAGAACTGATAACAAATCTAAGCAGGCTGTCTACCTATGGCTTAATTTATAAAGGTACTAACTATGTCTGCGGTTTTACTCACGCAGATCTGTGTAACTGAAATAAGTACTGGATACTACTTCATTATAATTTTATCACTACATACTGTAGAGTCTCCTGCCCGCGCATAGAAATATTCGTTCGAGAAAATCTCGAGAAACTACTGTGCAGATTTACATATGGTTTTCAGCAGTAGAAAAGGAATTATTTGGGAAGGTTATAAAGCTATAATTATAAACACATTCATGCGGACAAAGTCCCGGGCAAAAGCTAGTATTTCATAAAGGTATTATACAAATGAAATGTAATTTGAAAGTAACAGTGCGAGAGAAATGTTTAATATACATGACTTCATCCTCATTATCATATCAGGGAAGGGTTTCACGCGCAATAGATATGATGTCGAATTAGATATATCTTGCAACAATTGAGAATCACCTGCCCACCTATTACCGTCCACTGCTGCACGCAGGCCTCCCCTAGATATCGTCAACCAACCCGGTTTTGGGTAGCCAGCATCCATTCGCTGCCAGTCACCCTCTTAAATCGTCTGCCCATCGTGCCGCAGGGCGTCCCACACTATGCTTGCCCAAAAGCAGTCTCTACTCTAAAGCGTGTCTGTTCTCTACCGTCTGTCCGTCTGCAGACGCGGCCGGTCCACTTTCACTTCAGTTTAATTAGAATTTAGTTCTCTAGCGAATATCATTGCAAAGGCCATTCGCAGTGAAGTCATTCGTCATATGGACAACCAAAAGTTAATGAGAGTCGATGACAAAAAATGTTACCAACCAATAATAGTTAGTTAGTTAAATAAGGCACATACATACTTTATTCTCTTCCTTTTCTCACACACTATAGTCTATGTTTCTTTTTTCATTTCTCCTTTTGCAGGTCTGCTGGCAGAAATTTCTTAAGAAATAAGCAGTACCTATGTACTCATATTTTATAATGTTATTTTCCTGTGTTGTCTACTGTGTGTACCTACATAAATAGTAAAATAAATAAATAAATAATATAATAACCAATTAATAAAAAAAAATTGTTGATGGAGTGTAACTTTCTTGAAATTATCTCTTAGGTACACCTTTTCTATTAATACCAAATCAAAATCTCCATACAGGATGTTGTTATAAACTACGTGTCAACTTAAACTTTAATACTAGCTGTTAACAAATAAAACATTGTTAGCAAATAAAATGTTGAATAGGCGTACTGTAGTAAAAGCCTCACCCTATACAATAATGTTAATGCTTTGTTACAATGTACTTTGTTATCTTCTTTACGTATGTACTAAAAGACGACATTTCACGGGAAGATTCGTTGGCACAATGCATTTTAGTTATGTGTTGAGTGCAATAAATTGAAATTTCACTGAACGTTCGTTTTGCTTACTTCGAATAAGTAAAAATTAATGAAGAAAGTGAATTCACTGAATTGTGAGATTAATGGGAAAACTGACAACATGCAACATCTTTTATTGATGGAATGTGTCCGTAATGCGAATAAAAGATATCAAATGGTTAGACAATAAAATTATGAATTAAAATATAGATGTTGGTGAGTTTCATAGCATTTTAGCTCAAGCAAAGTCGGATACAACTAAAATGCTATACTTTTTTAAATTTTATAAAGGTTTAATATTTTTTTAAGTACCTATGCTGTTTTTCAACCGACTTCAAAAAAGGAGGAGGTTTTTTTTTATGTTTGTTACCTGATTTGTCGGGACTGGGTGAACCGATTTTGATGACTCTTTTTTTATTTGGAAGCTAGTGCTTCCCGTGTGGTCCCATTTTAATTTCAAACGTCCAGTTCTGACCATGGCATCCATGAGAAAACCGTATAAGTCTTAAATTTGCATTAAGTATGTGCGCGATTTGTTACGCGATTTCTCAGGCAAACGTAAACCGATTTTGAAAATTATTTTTTTTATAGATAGGGTATGCTTTAGGGGTGGTCCCATATAAATTTTATCGAAATTGATTCAGCACTTTTTGAAAAATCAACAAATACCCAAAAATTTTACATAGACGACGTTTTAGTTTCATCAATCTTTGTAGTAGTTAACTTTCAATCTCTTCTTAATAGATTTGAATAAGAAGGAGGTACTAAAGAGCGGAAAATAAAAAGCTTTTTACAAAAAAGACAACCGCCTTCAAAAAGTGAAAAATAACTTTAGCACAGAACACACATTGACTTTAGTTTCGGAAGTCGGTGGCAAAACAAAACAACAAACAGAACAAAGCCACTGAATTTCGAAACTAAAGTCAATGTGTGTTCTGTGCTAAAGTTATTTTTCACTTTTTGAAGGCGGTTGTCTTTTTGTAAAAAGCTTTTTTAATGATTTGACTTTGAAAATAATGAATACCTACGAAAAAAATGACGATGACAAAATTAAACTTGGCAAAATGAATTGATGAATTCTGTTCCATTTTTTAATACGTCTGGTAAATAAGTTTTACAGCCACACTCAGAGACGCCACTAAATAATAATGAATTATTAACTTTAATCATTAACATTAATGACCAACAAAACTTGGCACAAGTCAACCACAATATTTTTACTGACAGCGTTCCAAGTTATGTTGGTCAATAAAAGTTAATGATTCATTATTATTAAGTGACGTCTCTGAGTGTGGCAGTAAGATTCTAAGTCGAATGCGATAAAATGCGGGTATTGATTTCAAAAGAAAGTTGTGCAACTTTATTTAATATATTACTAGCTATTGCTATTTTGTTCGCTTTCAAGAGTTTCAGTGGTTTGAAAATAGTATAGCGCTTGTCTAACTTTTGATCGCGACTTTGTCTGTGTGAATGTTGGTGATCGCGGATGTAGAGCTGTTTCAAATTTACCACCATTACACCACCATTTCGGTACACGGTTGTTAACTACCACGGGCACCACTGTCAGAACGCCACGACACGTATTATATATTATGTAATATTATTGAAACTGCTATAATATATTCACTTTCTTTTCTTTTTTGACGACACGGTTGGCGCAGTGGCTGAGCGATCGACTGCCGCGCAGCGTATTGCGGGTTCGATTCCCGCCCAGGGTAAACATTTGTGTGATGAGCACTTGTGTTTGCCTTGTGTCTGGGTGTTGTTTATCTATATATGTATGTATTTACAAAAAAATGTATTTGTGTATGTATATCAGCTGTCTGACACCCATAGTACAGGGTCTCCCTAGTTTGGGGTCAGATGGCCGTGTATGAAAATGTCCCCACATATTATTATTATTACTTAGTTATGATAAACTATAGGGCTTCCTAGCAAATATACAAAATTTTACAGGTGTATGTATGTATGTTTGTCTACGCATTTCTCCGAGACTGTTAATCTGATGGGTTTAGTAGTTTTCACGGTACTAAAAAACAGGAAATAAATTTGCTATTTATTTATCACTTTTTAGTTTTTGAAGGCGGTTGTCTTTTTAGTAAAGTTTTTCGTAAACCAACAAATGTCTCTTGACGGAAGACTTCAAAGCTATAAAAAGTACCTACCTATCTGATACAGACTGACAATCAAAGCTTTATAAATTAACACATTTGGCAATTAAAAATATTCGTACTATTAGTATTTTTTACTCTAGGCCTTATATCACTAATTATATCTTGAGTTCTTCGGTAAAGTTGGCAAGTCATGGCCCATTGTATGGTAGGTATCTGTTGTTGGAACATGAAGGCTAAAGATTAATTATGTCTTTTGTACTATGAAGAACTATGTACGCTTTTACGATATTGTGTTTTATTACTACAAGTTTGAATAATGTCTCGTGATTTGCAAAAAAAAAACTAAAGGAAAAGATACATGACGCATGAGTCGTTTTGCGATAGAATTTCTCCGTAATAGGTACAGTAAACAGAAACAAACATAACATATATTTAGTATTTAAGAATATTATTCTGTAGATCATAAAATTCAATGATGATAGATCTCTGACAGTGCCAAAATGTAATAAAACTTTTTTTTTTTTTATTTAGCCTGTGCTGTCCCATTGCTGGGCAAAGGCCTCCCCCAAGTCCTTCCAGGAGCTTTTGTCCAGCGCCACCTCGAACCAGCCCTCGTGGTACGCGTCTAGGTCATCTCGCCGTCTCTTTCTGGGTCGTCCTCGGCGACAGAAAGAACATAGCCTACTTTTTATCCACGACTTGGTCTGCATCCGCGATAAATGACATTCACGGCAAAAGCTAGTTTCAATAAATAGACGTCTTTGTGATAAGCCAAAAGCCAATATGAAGACGCCCACTGTTGAACAAAAGCCTTCCCCTTAAGGGGGGGAGGGGTTGCCATAATCTCCACGCTTGGCAGGTATCTTAGGGATCGCAGTGAGGTTGTTAAGCACACGGAAGTCGCTGCTGCCCGACTTCTGGATTTTTTCTTCGTCGCCTTCTACGGCATCCTCGGGGTGAAATGGGGGGGTGCTTTTCTAACCCGCACACCCCACGGGAATACATTACTCAGGACTTGTTCTGATCTTTTTTAATAATGCTGTAACCCTCATATTGCAAAGCACAATGACAACACTTTGGGAGAGATATATTACATAACTGGCGTAGACTAAATGATTGATTGATGAGACAGACATTTAGTCGCCGCTTAGTAATCGGTCATCCCGTATGAACCGCGCCACGATAACAGTAAACTTTTTTGATAATATTTGTTTTATTAATTCTGTTTCCAACCTTACGTTGTAACAGTATTAGGTCATCGCAGCACATGCAAGTTATTACAATAAAATTTATTACATTCATAAATCTTCATAAATGTTTCCTGATAAATCGTATTTAATTGCGTAAATTAGGGCACAGATGTACTTATCTATGGTAAAGGGTGAAATACATGCGTTAGTTTTTATTGAGAAGCTTTAAGAAGAAGAGAAAAAAATGTAGTAAAGGTGCGTGCGTCAATTGGGTTG
Source organism: Charanyca ferruginea (assembly GCA_947361185.1). Lineage (NCBI taxonomy): Eukaryota > Metazoa > Arthropoda > Insecta > Lepidoptera > Noctuidae > Charanyca > Charanyca ferruginea. The sequence continues at coordinate 26,673,215 of OX376061.1, read as the reverse complement.
TTGACACCATTAACCAATAATTCCAAAATACAACTTATCTTAAAATACACTTTATTTTAGCCCCGAAAACCCGATTAATTCTCAATTTACTGTAAAATTCGATTTTAGGTTACTTTAAAATCAATGAATAGTTAGTCAATTGAGTTGGTAAATAAGTGACGTCACAGGCCGGTATTGTCTGTCATACAAAATCTATACAGGAATCTCGTTATGACAGCTCTTAAAAAGTATATCAAATGATTGGTGGTCTCAACTACCCAATTGGTTGAAAAACCAATTGACGTACCTTTCATTTGATTCGATTCACTAAAAGTTCCGAAATAAAAGTGTAATTTCGAAACGCTGATTGCTAATTTCATCTACTTAATTTAATTCATACTTTATTATTATACATGCGAAAATAACTCTGTCTGGTATGCTTTCACGATGAAGCGGCTGAACTGATTTGGCATGAAGATATCTTGAACACTGGGGAAGGACATAGGCTACTTTTTAATCCGCGTTAACCGACATTCATGCAGACGAAGTCGCGGGCAAAAGCTAGTATTTAATAAAAAAAATACTTTTGGAATAATCAGGGTCACACACTATTTTATTGTTTTTTGAAATTATATTAGTAGTCGTCTACAGTTTTAATATTATTTTGTAAATATGTGAAGACTGTGTATCTATGAACATAGCTTAGCTGTAATTTCTGGTAATACTTCGAACATACTTACACTAATATAGAACAATTATTTTAAAAGAGTAAGTATGGAGTTCCTGGCCCTTTTTTTCCATTGGAAAGTACCTTTTGGAAGCGGCCACTACAAAAATTCATTTGATTATTACATAACTTTCAAAAGTACCTTTTAATGTTTAATAAAATTAACAATCAGACTTCAGGATCAAACTATCTGGGGACCAAGTCTGCTATTTTTATAATTTTTCGTCATTCCAACACGATCCAATTGTCATTTTGCTAAAAGTTCGTAATCTGCTAAATTCATTATGGTCGATCATTGGTCGGTCGAATCAAAAGCAAAACGACTGCACAATGACGTTCTAATAGTAAATCACTAATCAAAGGAACTGTCAAAATTTTTGCAGATTCATATCATGCAATGGCGTGTCAGTGGGTGACCAATGGAAAGTCATAATGACGCCATTATATTAGTAGATTACAAAACTTGTAAAAATCAACAATTATGAAATCAATGATAGACCATTCTGACACTATTGTAATAGCAGACTTGAGGCCCTAGCTTCTGACTTCCGATAACGTTTGTCAAAGATCTACGAAGGACAGCCGGACTAACGGCTTTGCGTACTTTTCGAGGCACGGTAAAGTCTCTGTATGAACACACACACATCCTCGGACCATCCAATGCTAGCGTAACTTTTACTCAGCCACGAGGTCTTAAAATCAAGTATTGTACTTTTTTCCACACATTCGATGGCATTGAAATGCCATAACATACAAAACGTAAGGTTTTCTAGGTATTCCGCATTTTAGGACAGTCGTAAAACAGCATTTTGCAACAACAAGTTAGTGTTTTTGTTGTAAAGTTTTACTGTTAGTTTATACTAATTCTCGTTTATTTTATGTGTTGTGTTGTTATTGCACATCGTGAGTATATGCATGTATAATTAAACTAGCGATCCGCCCGAGTTTGCACGGGTACAATTTTTTTCGAATAGGGGATATTACTGCAATGTTCTGGCACCAGAGTGCAGCACTAGCATAGTCCGTAAACAGTTTATCGACGAGTCGTCCAAACCGTGAAATTCTACATTGAATTGAGTTCAAAATTGGGAAGTGTGTTATATTATACAATAATGTATCAGTGCTGTGTATTTCGATGAAGAAATGAAGGGAATTATTCATTTCCAAAAGAAGAAAATGTTCGAAAACTTTGGGAAGCTGCTAAAAATCACTCTAAAATATGTTCAGGTTAAGTATTCAGGTGAGATAGTCGCATTTACAGAATAACGTTCACATTTATCGTGTAAGACAACCAAATATTGTTTTATTCTGAGCATAACCTAGAATCCACTTTCAAATGGTCGTAGGACACCAAATATGGTTAAAGTACAGTTAGGTAAGTAAGATTAATTAAAACTTTGATATATTTTAAAAAATACATAGTTATTACAATTAATAACATAATTATGATTTACGGAATGTGCTAGTAGCGACCTCTGCGCCGAGTTTCGCGTAATGTTCCCTATTTCGTAAATATTATTTCATACTGAACTTGTCCTGGTATTACCGAACTCAACAAAAAAGAATTAATAGATTTACAGAATTATAGTAATCAGTACAATGTACAGTCATTCGGTAGTTATGCTCGTCATCATCATCATGTCAACCTTTAGACGCCCACTGTTGGGCATACGCCATGCTTGGCCGATGCATGTTACTGGTACTCAGAGGGACGCTGCCCATCCTCTGGTCAATATCCCTATAATTATGCGCGTACCTACAGACATTTCGGCGATTTTGTTTTATACTATGTAAGGATACACAAATAATAGGGTATCTACATGCGATAACATTTTGTAGTTTCTAATAAGTCGCGTAAACCACATTCAATATCTACTGTCAAAAAAAAACCTGTATAGATATAACCTAATGGTGTTCCTTTTTCATTTTTCATACACTTTGGACGAATGGAGCAACACACTGTATCTTTGTATAATGTTACTTATTCACTGCATAAGATGTATGAAAAACTATTTTTTTCATTAATTCAAAACAGCTTTTCTATTTTTTTCCAAAATAACCCCATCAAATTGTTTCACTAAAAATATCAATTTCCACTTCCCACACACCACCATCCATTAAATCATTATTTCGAACAAAACGAACGGCTAAATTCCGAGTTAAAATTAATTTCCTTCGTTCATTAGTGAGAAGTTCTGGGTTCTAACAATTAACCGCCAACGAACGTCGCGTCGTTGGTAACTTCTAACGAACGGTTCAATACTTCAGCAAGTTCAGAAAAATTAGCTGTTAAATGTCCTTAACGAACAATCGATACCGGTTTACAGTCTTTATTAAATGTATCACTAGGTTAGTACATTAGATAATCCTACTAATATTATAAATGTGAAAGTTTGTGAAGATGTTTGGATGTTTGTTACTCAATCACGCGTAAACCGTTGAACAGATTTGCATGAAAATTAGCACACAGGTAGACCATTTCCTGGATTAACACATAGGATACTTTTTATCCCGATAATGTGTTCCCTTGGGATAATCGTTCTTTTTTACGCGGGCGAAGCCGCGGGCAGAAGCTAGTCGAAAATAAATTATAAAAATAAAACATTCATTTCAGACAACATAGGACCTCGTGGTTAAGTTAAAGCCGTACAGATCGATTGGTCAAAGGTTAAGCTACGCTAACCGCAGTCGGTCTGTGGATGGGTGACCATCCCTCTCACACTGAGTTCTCTCCGTGCCTCGGAAAGCACATAAAGCTTTGGCAGTCGTTATGGGTATAGTCAGAAGCCAGAAAGTCTGACAACCTGTCTTACCAAGGGGTATCGTGTTACCCAGTAACTGGGTTGTGGAGGTCCGATAGGCAGTCGCTCCATGTAAAACACTGGTATTCAACTGCATCCGGTTAGACTGGAAGCAGACCCCAATATACTTGGGAAAAGGTTAGGCAGATGATGATGATTTCAGACAACAGAGTCCATATACCAATGACAGTTGTTAGTAACAAGAATTTTGCTTATAACCAATGTTACTAATTAAAAAGTACAAAGAAGAAACTAGACACATCCTCTAGCACTTCACAGTAGGATCACCGGTCTCGCAATACAAGGAGTTCATTGAACCTACTGAGCAGAACAGTATCGGTTCTCTCGCTAATCATCCACAACAGAAAATACTTGAATTTTTGTTTGTTTATTTTTAATTGATAAACTCAAAAGATGCATTACTGTTTTAAAAAAATCTTACACATGGGGAAGCTGCAATAGTGCCGTTATGGCCTTGTAGTTACGGGGCGCCTTAACTATTCTCATCCACGAGGTCGTAGGTTTGCAACTGGGTACATCATCATCATCATCAGCCTGAAGATGTCCACTGTTGAACAAAGGCCTCCCCCATAAATGGGGGGCGTGGGAGGCAACTGGGTACGAGTAAGTACAAATGTGACATTTTCAATTTTCACATGTAAATTTATCTTGGACATCACTGACATTGGTGAAGGAAAATGTCATGAGAAAACCGTGACTTTTAATAAATAAAGGTAAGTTTGAAATCGCCAATCCGCTTTGAGCGCACGTGGTGATCAATGCTCGTCCCTTCTCTGTATGAGAAGAGACTTTTGTCCTATAGTGGGACAATTATAGGCTGGTATTATTATTTGAGTGCTTTAGAAGCTATATTTTAGTATAAAAAAGCGGCCAAGTGCGAGTCGGACTCGCCCATAAAGGGTTCCGTAGCAGCAAGTAACATATTAATGTAAAAGTTTTTTATTTTTATATTTGAGTTGATTGAATGAAAGGTAAATTGCGGTTTAAGATTTATGACGAATTAAAAAAAAACTGCTTACTAGATCTCGTTCAAACCAATTTTCGTTGGAAGTTTACATGGTAATGTATATCATATACCTATTTTTTTTACTTTTATCATTCTCTTATTTTAGAAGTACAGGGGGGGGGGTGCACATTTTACCACTTTGGAAGTGTTTCTCGTGCAAACTATTCAGTTTAGAAAAAAATGATATTAGAAACCTCAATATTATTTTCTCAATATCATAGACACCTCACACTGGGCTTGATAAAAAAAAATGAATTTCTGTTAAGTAAGTACGGGGTTCCCCCAAAATTCATTGACTTTTTTGTACTTTTGTGTGAAAATCTTAATGCAGTTCACAGAATACATCTGCTTACCAAGTTTTAACAGTATAGTTCTTATAGTTTCGGAAAAAAGTGGCTGTGACATACTGACGGACAGACATACAAACATGACAAATCTATAAGGGTTCCGTTTTTTGCCTTTTGGCTACGGAACCCTAAAAACAGGGATTCGTAAAAAACTTCGCTTTTTACAGAATACACAACTTTATGCGCGTGAACATAAAGTTGTGTATTCTGTAAAAAGCGAAGTAAGTTTTCAACCGACTTCATAAAAGAAGGAGGTTCTCTATTCGACTTTATGTTCTGTTTTTCTTTTATTTTGTGTGTTTGTTACGCGATTTCTCCGGAAAATGTAAATCGATTTTTAAAATTCTTTTTTCCATTGTTAGGGTATGCCTCTGAGGTGTACTCATATATTTGCCACAACACAATACAATAGAGACAACAATGTTCATTATTCGGCTACTGTTTAATTTTGATCAGTGCATATAGCAAACTTAAAACCGATTTGTTCTAAAGATGTCTATGTAAAATAACTTCTGTAATTGCAAACTGTACTTTTCTTTTATTCTTTAGACCACACCATACAATGCGTTGCTATTCTGAGCACTCAATGTCAGGTGTAACACTAATTATATATACCTAACAAATTTCAAACAAAAATGCAAATTATTAGTTTTCGACTACCAAAAAGATTGCGTCAAATTATTATAAAAGTTGCCCACGATGATGTTCGATATTTATAGTTTAATTCTTAACTGAATTGCCAGTCGTAACCACAGTATTTATATTTGTATTTCTACGTACAAAATAAGATAAATTCCAAAACTGGTAATGTATGATCACTTCAATTCATTTTTATTTTATTTTTTTAATTATATACATTTTTAATAATCATTTTGTTTGTTGCTAAAATGCTTTTTTCTGTGTAAACAGGAGTCAAGGGTTTAAGCTGAAAACCAGCGCTTAGTAACCCTTTAGGGGGGAACCTAAGCATAATGCTGACGCTTGAACCTTTTGCTTCCGGTATTATAGTTCTATGTATGTACTACTACTAGCTGTAATACTAGAGACAATAAACGTTTATTCTATTCTATTCTATATTACTAATACTCAACTTAAGTTCTCAACTTTAGCATCTATTACTCATAAATTCCTGTAGAGCTCCATTGTCTATGAAAACTACAATAGACAGTTTTATTCCTTCACTTGATTTGTTAGACACTACTGTAGGCCTAACATGTACGCGCCAACGTAAAAATATTCGATTTGAGTTAATTTTTAAATCAGAAATACGCATATCCTAAATAATCAATAAAGCAAAATCAAAGTATTCATTTCAATTTATCCATTAACTTTTGAATTGTCAAGAAGTAGGTCAGTTAGCCAGAAAGTTGAAGTTAGTTGCTCGTTCCGAAACGTAGGTAAGTCTCTACGGAGAAGAACGAGCAAGAAACTCCACGGACACTCTATTATGGGGGAATAGCACAGACGCACCGGCTCTGTTCACTATTCAAAAAAAGTTACTTCGTATTTTAGTTAATTTAAAACAAACGGATAGCTGCAGACCCCATTTCATAAAATTAAATATTCTAACTCTTCCTTCTATATACATACTAGAAATCTGTAAATTGGCACACACACATCAAGATTTTTACACTAAACGAGAAGACATACAGACAAGATACACACTCCGACACAAAACACGATAAAACATACCGACATCCCGATTAAAAATGCACTCATCTAGTCCACTGGTCATGTCAATAAAAATATACAATAAACTACCCGAGATACTCAGAAATGAGAAAAAGATTGCAATTTTTACAAATAAATTAAAAAAAATATTAATAAATAAATGTTATTATAGCATAAATGAATATTTAATTGACAAATCCATAGAACTGACAGAATAATTTTAATGAATAATATTTTTTTTTTTATTAAATTAATAATGAATAAAATTATCGATGTAATTAATAATTAATAAAATGTTACCTTAAATTATAATTAGATTAAGTATTAGTTTGCATGTATAAATTAGTAGTCCTTCAAATCTATGTTTTGCTGTGCCCGACAGGGTTCACGATTGTTACTACAAATGTTTACCAACTTACCACCTAAGCAAATACATTGTGGAATGCAATAAATAATTGAGTATTGAGTATTGAGTATTAAATCAAGTTCTTTACAAAATACTGGTTACATGATTCTTGTTGTTCTATATGTGAAAGCAATGAAGGTAATCTAGCAATACAAAACAAAAAAAAGAAGCTTTTAATTTGAATTAATATTATGTGGAAAACAGGTAACTTCAAATTTAGAGACCGATCTCACACATACGTAACGTTTACGCCGCGCACTTGTACTTAGGCCCTGTGTTTAAAATTTTACTACCTTTTTATGCAAGTGTGAGACTTAGGAAGTGCATGCAGTGATTAAGGGTATGTTAAGTTTTAAACTCTGATCGTAAAATGAGAAGTATAAAGATGAATGTGGCGTAGTTCCCGACGTACTTTTAACCCTTGGTTTAAATAGCTACTGTGATCGTGTTAATATGTATCGTGTATGGAAGATGAAAAGAGAAAGACAACACTAGAAGGAAGAGAGTGTAAAATAATGGTGACCACGAAAAGTCTCGTCTTTCTGTTTCTTTCAACTTTAATCACCAGCCCAAATAATTAACGAAATGACGACGACGATAGGTACTACTAATTAATAATTAGTTAAGTTTAAAAAAATCGATCAATAACAAAAATATAGGTGGGTATTAAAAAAACTACATGTCGAATTGAAAACCAACTTCTTTTTTTCAAGTCGGTTAAAAAAGCCAAATTCAATGCATGACAAGTTGCACATAATGATTAAAGAAGCAAGTTTTTACAGCTCAGATCACCTAAAAAACAGAAAAAAGATACCACGTTGTTTATTCCAGCTCGACCCAAAATGCTCCAGTTGAATCGTGATCTCCATTTTACGACCCCGAAAGTTCGTTCTCTGAATAAACAAATTACCACAAGTTAGAACAATGAAGCATTGTGAACGAAGGGCGATGGCGTATGTGTTAATTTGTTACTACACCGACCTACATGAGCGGAGCGGAAAGATATATAGACGATATTAGATGAGTTCAAGGTGATGTTTGATGTAAACTGGATCGCTATTGTTACAATCATAATTATTCATAATGACGTGACAGGCAAATTGAACATTAAAAGTGAAACCAAATTGGAATAAGACAATATGATATTCATGAACAAGAGCAAACTGTGGGAACCACTCCTATAAATAAGTCTTGCCAAAAACTATACCATGTTAAAGATTAGTTTATTAGTAATAGCTCAAAACTATTTATTTCAAATAAACCATTTACAGGCATTTTTGAATTGTCAAGGAGAACAATCAGTCAGAACAGTCTGAAATAAAGTTGAAGCTAGTTGTTTGTTCTAAATAAAGTCATGGAAAAGAACGAGCAAGAAACTTCATCAATTTCACTAAGTAACATGAATCTACGGGTACAATGTGAGAACAATGTAAAGTACTAGACCAGCATTAGAATAAACATAACGCAATACGAACTAAACTCATAACATTAAGTTACTAATAATATTTCTCACATTCACACATCAATTCCCATTAAAAAAACGAGAAACCCGACCATCACACCACGATATCTATGATCTAACCAAACAAAAACGCTTCAAGCGAACCTGACACAAAAGAAAAAAGCCCTCTTAACATGCACGCCACACAGTTAACAGGCATCGAACTTCGATCAATAAACTGTGTTGGTACTGTCTTCCCATGGCGATAATTATCATTAACGCTACACGACTAATTACACCTCATATGGACTGAATGGGAAAGAGGTTTATTGTTTTTTGTTTCGTGACTAGCTACTTCCTGTGGTACCACACTTCGATTTTAAACAGATTCGGTGTCGGAAATCATAAATGTGCAGCTATTGACAAGTGATAAATACATCAATTAGGAATACAATGGACAGCTATTTCCATCGATATATTTAAATGTGTCTGGATTGAGGCGCCACTACCATAAAAGTAAATGTATATTGCGATCCTAGTTCGCAATCTTGAAAACAAAATATTTTTAAACGTGACTTAATCGATTGCTCTTCGATTTAAAACAGCATTGTTGAACCCATAAGTGTATCGGAATATATCAATTGAGTAGTAGACATCTTTGACTAATAATTCCAATACACAATTTCTCAAAAAAATTTACGAATTCAAATTCTCTTTCAATTTCTCTATTTTAGCTTTAGGACCGGAAAAATAATCATGTAACTGTAAAATTAGGGTGTTACCAGACCAATCGATTAATCGTCCATCGACAACATCGATCGATGGAAGAATGGATTAGTCGACGTCGATCGATAGTTTCTACCAGACCAATCGATCGATCGTCGATCGATGGCAGAATGGATTAGTCGACGTCGATCGAGCTGCTTGATTAGCCGCACCGTGCGCCGTCCGCTCCCCATTATCTGCCCGCCTGCGCCCCGCGCGCTAATTAACTACCTGGCCTGCTTGTGTTTATGTGTCTTCTGCGTTTGCGTCTCCGTAATAATAGTACAAGCAATATCGAACTGGCCAACGCGTCTACTTGTGAATACATTTCGAAAGAAACTGATGGAATATAAACGGGGTTAATAGATCGACGTCGACCGGCAATTGATCAATGTTAGTCAACCGGTATCCGTCGATCAATTAAAGCTACCACACCAATCGATCAACGTTGATCGACGTCGACCGACGGCATCGATCGATGATCGATCGATTGGTGTAGTAACACCCTTAGATTTTATTGCTTTAATAAATAGTTAGTCAATTGACTTGATAAATAAGTGACGTCACAGTTTGCTATTGCCACACAAAATCTATGAGGGAATCACGTTTTGACAGCTCATAAAAGTATAGTTTGAGTAGTAGTGTCTACGCAATTGAACATTTTTATTCCTGATTTAAATATACCTCAATAATTTGCAAAAAGTGATACCGTTGCAAAAACAAAACAATAGAAGATGCAAAAACCATGATCATTCACTTGGATACAAACATTGGTAGTACGCATTTGATAAAATAAATAAAAGCAATCATGTTTCTCATTTCAGACAAGTCAAATTAACAAATGGACATACGGGAACTGAATACATTGAAACAGAAAAGATTATTAATGATAGCATTCATAGAATGAATAGACCATTGAACAGATGCCGCTTTCTATGAAGTTTATTAGTAAATTGTGTTCTACTGAAACTAATTTATAATTGAAGTTGTGTATAAGCTTGTTTCTTGTATTGGCAACATGAGTCTAATTGTCGAGACATGGGTATTCATAAGTAACTTACAATTTATGGTCAATTGATGACAGAAATTCGAATACGAATAAATTATGCCTGTATCTATTCATTAAAATCAATAGTGCCATAGCAGTAATAAACTTGATCGTTAAGCTGTTTAGTCGTCCATGTTATTATGGAGTCTGGCTAAAGCGTAGCGACTATACGATCTTTGCAATCCTTAGGGAAATCAGGTAAGCAAAATTAAGTTTTCCGAACATACCTACTCACAGTCTAAGCATCGAAGCCGGACATGGATTTAGTATCATGATTCTAAAAGCAGTAACGTCGAAATTCTGCGCTATTTATCAAATAATCAGCTGTTTCATACAGAAAAAACAATTACAAGGTCAAATGGTCAAAGGCTCATTAACAACGACTCCCTGGTTAGGGCTAAGCTCCAGAGCCTTGAACATCGCCGCCTATCGGTCTTTTATCGGGTACATTTCGAAAAGTGTGCTTTGGAATTGCACAATTTAATTCCCCCATCCCCATTCCATCATCGGACGAGCGACACGGCGAAACGTCACCGCTATATGGTTGAAGTTCCACGGTCTCGAACCGAGCGCTTTGACTCCACATTTATTGCTTCCATACTTTAGAATTATAAATGTCTCTGTCTGTCTGACATTCACGCGGACAAAGTCGCGACAGAAGCTAGTTCTCAATAAAACCTCTCAACTCTGCGATGAGATTTTACCTCGCTATCTGCCGGTGTTAATTTTAAGACCAGACAAATTTAGTTGGTTCAATCTTGCCATCATATTGATCGGTGTCTAATAATATCTACTGTTTTACCAAACGTGTATTTATTGTAATAACGTGTTTTCTATAATGTTGGAGATTCTTGCTTGTTCTTCTTCATACGAACCTTCAATTTTCAAATGGCTTATTTGAAATTTTGATTTCGTTTTGTTTCAAGACAGATATTTAATTTTATTTACAGTAGTAATATCATACGATGACCTCGAACTACGTTATTCTAAGAACACACTACAATAAACTTTCACTAAAAATAACTAAGCTTTGTGTTTCAGAATTCATTTAATTACCATAAAAACATTCGCGAAGACAGAAGATGTCCGCATCGCAAATAAAGAGTTTCTTTGAAGCCATCCAACAGAAAAAAATCTTTGTCACCAACATGATTCATTCATGACTCAAGTAACATACTTGCAAATGAGATCATGTAAATAGCTTTAACTATTATAAAGACTGCCATATCAGTACTAATAACAATATAAGTTCGACGCCCTTTCCGATATACGTGAGGGAAATAACTATGCATAGTCAACCAACAATATATAAACCATTGAAGCGGTCACCATGACCAATGAAGTAGGAACTTACGACCGATCAATAAAACCTCTTACAGCTAAGGTAATGAAGAAAGAGGAAGCTCAAATTAAACTGGCACTAGAAATACCCATAGTCGAACGTGGATTTATAACGATTGTGTGCAACGGAGACGTTTCTACGAAACAAAATAACTTTGAAATGTGTCGAAGCATGACATAATGAATTCTCGTTTGTAAGTGGTCGTTTGAACCGTATAATCGAATAGAGTAATGTGAGAAATATATATATGTTAGATGTTTTATTTTTAGAGGAAAATTTAGTGTTTTCGTTCACCGCTTTGAATATGTATTGAGATAATAATATTTATTGCGGTTTCCATATTCATAGATTTGCTTGCTTAATTTCTTGGAATATACTGTTATTTCTATAAACCTACTAACATGATTATAAAATATTATTCCAATGTATAGAAATCAAATGTCCGGGAGACAAAACTAACCATCCCACCTCACCGCAGCAGTTACGAAAGTCATTTAAGGAAAATGGATTGTGCTCTGAATCTTCACTTATCAATCCTTCACTTACAAACGATGACTTAGCACCCTGCTAGCACTTATAGACAATCATAATATTGCAAACCTGAAATGTCGATCATTCAACGATTTGTATCTGCAAACCATTGCAAACCTATAAACTAGTTCCTATACCACACAATACACTTTGTTTATCAGTAAAGTATAGTTGATGAATTGCTTAGCGACATAAATGTGTCACCGAGCGCGCCCTCTATCATGCATACGATGCGCTATTGACCCTTAATAGCTCTAAAACAATAAAATATACAAACGGTATATTAGTTCTTGACAGCAGGACATTGTCGTCGTGTTGTCGGTGAAGCGCTTATAGCGTGCGGTCAATGTGGTGACAGCTTGGATTGAAGCAATGCTGTTCGCTTAGTGGGAGATATCCCTAACTGATACATTATAAGAATATCTATAAATATTAAAACATGGAACTGAGTGATGCTTTCACTTGAAGTTAAGCTTTAATTTACTTGAATAAACAATGTCTGTATACTAGTTTAAGATTCTATCAGCAGCCATTATTAGCCATTTTGAAACATTGCTTGCTCACACCCAACAACTTTCCCAACAAACCTCGTAAATTACAACTATTATAAACAAATTACTATCAATTTTCACTCCTTTATCTTCTATTGCTTAATGTTAGAGCGTTATTGTTTACGATAATGCTGGACCGGACAAACATATTGCACCTTTATCTTTATCTACCAACATTTGACATTTGACATCGCTATCTTCGAGAAAGTGTCATACAAGTAGTTGTTCATTATTATCAGTAGAATTTGCAATTAATGCTTGGTCATTTAACATGAATGGCGTTCTTACAATGGTTTCATTGTTCGATGTTGGGTGCTATTGTCCTTATTTTATTGCTTTTGTACCATCTTGCCCAATGTTCTATTTTTATTTTGTGATAGTTGATCCTTCATCTTATTCTTTAAACGTGAATAGGTCTTTATGCAGAAGTTATCGCTCCTGTTTACAACGACTTTATTTGAAAGGTAGTTACCTACGTATTTGCCATTTAAGTATGTCTGCGAATAAATGTTTTTTTAAATATCTTATATCGTTTTCGTTCATGCCTATGTAACTAGACACCACTGCCCTAACTCTAGATCATTTAATAGTACATTTTTATTGTCAAATTAATCGCATCTATTATCAAATGTGTAAACAGCCTAAGTCAGAGGTGTTAAAAACACTGATCATAATTCATTATTAATTCTTGTTGCCTTTGCGTCGTGCTAATTAAGTGATTGGTGTGAAGATAAATTAGTATTATAACGATTATTGCTTATTGATTTATGTCAATGACATAAAACTACACAGACCAATTAATTTATGTAGAAATTATAGATGGGAAGAAACACAAATGCGTAGAGACTTTAGTATTAGTGCTTTATTTAATGGTCAGCCATTTTCAACGGTTTTGTTCTCGGTAACAATTGCTTAGTGAAAAGAGAATTCTGAGAATGTAAACCTTAGCTTTTCAATTGGTTAAAGTTCTGTTAACTTCACGGTTTGTATCTTGCTCTTTGTATTGTTTTACACTGCTTCTCATTACCAACATGTCACATTAAGAAGCAACGTGAATAACGTAACCAGGACTTTATAAAAACTTGACTGAAAAGAATGTCCGTAGAAATCCTTGCTCGTTCTTCTCCCATGAGACCTACTTTTTGGAACGGGTAACTAGATTTAAATTTCTGAGTAATTGACTGACTTCTTGACTATTCTAAAGTAACTGTAAATATTTCCATTGAAATAAATGCTTAATTTTTTGCATGCTTGTGTGTATTGCCCAAGTAATAACCAAAGTAGAAGAAAATATAAGTAAATAAGTATTTGAGAATAATTTGAGAATTCCTGTAATCATAGCTATACAGCTCGGAGCAGCTAGGAGTTCGTGGCTAAGTTAAAGCTGTACAGAGCGATCGGTCAAAGGTCGGTCTGTTGATGGGTGACCATCCCTTTCATACCGAGTTTCCTCCTTGCTTCGGAAAGCACGTAAAGCCGTTGGTTCTGGCTGTCATTTGTAGATCTTTGACAGTCGTTATGGGTAGTCAGAAGTCAGAAAGTCTGACAACCCAGTAACTGGGTTGTGGAGGTCCGATAGGCAGTCGCACCATGTCAAACACTGGTATTCAGCTGCATCCAGTCAAACTGGAAACCGACCCCTATATAATTGGGAAAAGGTTAGACAGATGATGATAGCTATACATTTACTAAATCGATTTAAACACATTCTTCCAAGTACTAGGCACAAAGACTGCCGCCATTCGCATTGACACAATCTTAGCAATTCAAAATAGACAAAACGGGAAAATCAACAACCAAATCATGTAGATTCAAATTTTATCGATTGGAATCAAACATTCCTCGTAACAGTACCTATGTTTATTCAAATCACATCGATCCTTTACAAACGTACCATTTGGAACTCAAATATTGATTCTGGTCAAAGGAGATTATTTGATCTCCACTCGCTTCGTTCGGAAGTGATTACTTTCTTAGAATGGTGTTTGATGTTCGACAAATATTCGAAATGAATTTCGGTGGTCGTTTTTGTGCCCGTAAGTGTCAATCTTTGCTGTAAAATGTTTACCGTGGATCTGTGCAAAATAGTCTTGGTTTCTGTCGGCGTTACAAATATTTTTTTTTTTCAAGAAAGCCTAGTTTACATTTTAAAATCAGAGATAATAAGTCCATACTCAACTGGTTTTAATAATAATAAATGTCAATATGTTTATCTTTAATCCATCATTCTACCAAAAAAAATGCACATTTTAGAAGAATCTTTTATAATATCTATTTAATTAACTTTCTCTTTGCCCTTCGTATTATAATGCCAGCCAGTGTTCATGAAAGCTTACGTTCCAACAAAATTACCTCTGCTTAAACTCAGGCACTTAGAATTTAATAATCAAATTGCCCTTCTTGCCAACAAAACAAGGACGAGACGCTTAGGCATTGTAATCTGTACTAACTGACTCACTCGACCCCTAACAAGATTCCAGAGAGCACCCACACAGTACTGTTGCCATTTGCTAATTTCTGCTTTGTCTAATTGCTAAGAATAGCCACGATTTCACTGCGACACGACAAAATTTTCTCTTGACTATCCCTACGTATCCATTGCCAAGTTCATTACCATCTTCAATATCTAATCTGATGTTCAACGAGCGATGTACAGGTTTGAGTTCGAGGTTTTCGTCTGTGATGGAATTGTTGCGGTTCCGATGCAGGGTAAGGCCTAATTGAAAGTTACTTGGTGGAGTGACAGGGGCCGTTAAGTCAGCCAGTGGCCGCAGCTCTGTGTTGTTGCTTGTCAGATTAACGTGCCTCCCTTGGCGCCTTTGCGTTTAACTGTGTAACAAACTAGCATTGTCTAAAGGGCAGGATTTCCTAGAGTAACGAGGCTGGTTCTATCAGTGATTTTGTGACTTATAGCTGCTGCGCTTGTCCTATTATTGCTGCTTCCTCTTTGAGCTGACTAATCCAACACTGAACAATGATTTTTACATGTCGTCTTCGAAATTTATTGTTTCTATGATTTATTTGCTTTTGCCAAATTCAACATTTGGTCGACTGTTTTATTATAATCCCATTTCAAGAAAATGGGTGATGTTACATTAACATCACGTGTGCCAAATGTGTTGTTGATCTCTTTTGTCATGGTTTAAGCGAAAATATTCCAACGTTAATGACTAAATCGGACGTCGTCGTGCGTGCAATGTCACGAACATGCATAATACTACAGCTACTATGCTTAATAAGGAGACAAGCAATCAGGAAGTAATACCCGATGTAGACTCTTTAAAAGAATACATTAACTATTGCTATCCGTAGATTTCTTCGTGAGAAAACCTAACACGTTATGTAATATTGGTTTGGAAGTCTGGAAACACACAAACGAACTCACTATAAGCTTCAATAAATAAATTGTCTATGTCGTATCTTCTCCATACTTAAGTTTATGGAAAAGACAATCACGAACTGTCTGAATGGACTAGATTAGTCAACGTTATATTTCCGCAAATCAAATTCTTCATTCAACGAAACAGTCGTAACTCCCAAGATCGATATGTCAGACGTTTCATAACAAGTAACGACCCACTTATCTTGGCAAACTTTCGTTCGTTAACTCACAGCTGACAATGTTCCGGTGTAGTTACACTTAAGTTTCCACAATGAAGGCAAGTTGACAATTTAACAGTTTAATGACTTGAACAAGTCGCGACAAAAGTTTGAAGTTAGCGTTTGTTTTGAACGATTGGGTAGTTTCGATCGGTGGGGTCTTAAATTTGGAATTTATCTGTTGGTTCCGTTTCTAGAATTTGTTGTTTCTATTTCTTATCTACGAGAATTGGACTATAGATTTTTGGACTGTTCTAAATACCTACTAAGGAAACTCAAAATCAACTTTAATTGTTTTATTTTTATTCGAAAAGCAATTTTGCTACATCATCTTTTGAGAAATCAGTCTAATTTGACGTTTTTATTATCATTATCACTACATATAAAGTTGAGTTTGTAATCGTTTTGGCTATTTTCTGGAACTACTAGTCTGATACTGTAAATTATTTCACTAGTAGGTGGACATTACCCCCGAGTTCTATACGCTATAATTTACTATAAAAAAATAGGGATCCGTAAAATAATTAATGCGTACGAAATTTGTAAGAGGAACCTTACTAGTTTTAGCTCGCTTAATAAAAAAAGTATAGCATTCGCACTTTGAAGACTTTGATTATCGGTCAATAATACCGAATGCGTTTATGCAATGTGTCCCGATTCCTCGTACTTCTATTTCGTCGTTATTATAGCAGCACTTTTTCGTGTGTAACTTCGTAGCAGTCCTAGTACAAACTGAACTGAAAACAAATATCGCAATAACGCAATCGATATTATCGGTCGATAATTCCGCACCTGTGGGGGAGAACCTTGATCAACACTGACATTCTCTTACCAAATATTCATCTTGCAATGACGCAATTGCAGGCATTATAGTTGTTAGACATTAGTAACTGTGCCAAACAATTAAAATAACAAAACTATTGTTATGCCTACAACATGAACACCACTAAAACAGCTAATAATTCGCTTGATAAGCGTGGGTTTTAAGACAACGAACTTCTAACGAGTGAAATAATCATTATAGATAATGCAGCTGGTCATGTTGCTTGGGAAATAAATGAAAAAGCTAAATTAGCTATTAAGAACATGACAAAAAAAATGCTAATAATAAAATGATAGAACTGAGGTTAGCTGCAGTTAATATTGAAACTTTGACCCACGTCTCTAAAAGAATCTATACTGATATCATAAGTAAGAAATTACTCTATCTGTGTTTCTGTTACTTTTTACGACGAAACGGCGGAAACGACGAATTTTTATGAAATTGATGAATGGTATGAAGATAGCTTGAACCATGAGGAAGAAGGGGCTACTTTTTAATCCGCGTCTTTCTCTGCCTCCACTATAACCCACATTCATACGGACGAAGCCGCAAGCAAAAGCTAGTATAGTATATTCCTACAATGAATCAGTTGTTCACTATGTAAATTCTGCCAATTACACAACAAATAAGCAAAAGACCACACAGAATACTCGTATTAAATGAATAAAAACCAAATAAAAATTCTTGACAGTGAATTTATTCAAACTGTTCATTGATTTTACTATGCAAGTTATGTTATTTCCTACTCATAAAACTACATCTTTCTTTCATTTCTCTAAAACAAACTAACAAATATATTTATGTACTCATTCAACATTATATTTATCTTATCCATAGAAGATACAAATGCTTACACTCAAAGTTCGAGCGCCATCGATTAAAATAAGTAAGCCGTTTTATATTTGATCGTATAGCTTTTTTCTGTAAACAGTTTCATGACTGTTTGGTTTCAGATCACGATCAAAGAGCAGGTGGCTTCAACGGCCACCTTGTATGTATCAACTTTCATTGCTTCCACGTTCCGTACAAAGGGATAAATTATTTTTATATCTATGATAGCGAAATGTTTCACTTTTTTCACTATTTGGTTGGCGAAATTGTTTTTTTTTTTGTGTGTTGCGTTCGTTTTGCTAAGTAGGTTTGATATCGGTGTTATGATTTGTTCTGTTCTTATAGTTGGTACTTTATGACATAACGGCTATTTGAATCATATTTCTGTATCTACACATACAACAATAGTGTGATCAAAAACGAGTGAAAATAATAATATTTTATGCTAGTCCCTGTTAACAACTGCGTCCGCATGGAAGTATATTTTACTTCCATGAAATAAAATATTTCCTATTACGATCGGTAATAGCTTTCTATCAGTGATTTTTTTTTTGTAATCTGACAATTCCTTCCGACTCATCATCATAGTTGTACAGAAGTTGAATTGACTAAATGATTGACTGGACTTATATGTACTACTACTTATAGCGCACAAAGCCGTAGTAACTTAATGCCACTACAATCCTTCGATCAAAACATCATACAGGCTAATTCTCGATAATTTAGTCCAACGTCCAATAAATAAGTCAATCAACCCGTCCTCTTAACAACACAAGACAAACGATAACTGACATGACGGAATTACTCAACAACTTTATTTGGACACAATTGTTAATTTCCTCCAATGAAATAATGGGCTAAATCCTCTTCGTAAAGTTTTATAATTGGTTGATTGGATGCTGCGGAGAAAGCCGTTGGGATGTCGCGGTAGATTTTTTTGCTTCTAAACATGGTTATCGTTTGATCAGGATGCAGTAGTTAAGTCACGTTTTGCTTTGGTTGCTTTGAAAGTTGTTTCCTTATTTTGAAGTGATTAGAGTCTATAAAATTTTATGAAGACTTTTTGTGTGAGTATTTCATCATAAATGTTTTCTTCAAAGTTAAATTGAAGGACTTAAAATGGAGTATTAATTTTTTTTATAACAATTTCTTCATTGGCTATCTTATTTACTTCTATGTTATCAACTTTTACTACTCAATTTGAAGAGAAAATTGTTCAGCGAGGTATAAATACATCGTTAACTTGGGATAACAGAATAGCTTTTCGTAAAATTCTCATCGGAGTAAGCGTCTCATGTTTAACAATTTTCTCTTTCCCCTAGAGTAAATTTTTACTAATATATTTACTAAATATAGTTTTACATTCGAACATTTTGTGTGGTCGAAATTGATAATTTTTTAATATTAATTCATGGTGTTTGAAGTTGTAGCTACTATAAAAAGTTTTTGTGGCCTATCAAATTATTTCACATTTTTTAAATTGATATCTATCTGTATTACCTATTTATACTGTCATAGTCGACTCAAATAAATCAATTATTTATTTTTTAGTTATACTTCATGTACAAAGATACAAAGACGGACTTTACGCTTACCATTGCGCAAACAGTCAACCTAGATTGGTGGAGAAATAACATAGCAGTTGCATAGTAAAGAATAACAATAAAAGGCAAACTACATAAACATAAATAAAGAAATAATATAACATAATATATCTAAAAGAGGTTTAAAAAATGTTCAAATATGATGTTGTGTTTCAGGCAGACCATTAAAAGGCACTTTTGAACATAATGCCTATAAGAAAAAATTTAAAATGGTCGCCCCTTCTAAAAGGTAGTTTTGTATAGAGAAAAATGGGCAAAAAAACTCCGTACTCCGTGACTCGTTTAAAATAAATGTTTGCAATATTTTTATTATTGTCATGAAACCTGTGAATTTTTCACCTTATAATAATGGTTATATGTTAGCTCATATTGGTGTCAATATTAAATCCGATACTACACAACATCAACGACTTCAGCAAAAAACGTTGGCAAAAACTTTACCTCCAATATTTGATTCAGCTCTGACCTTTAACCATTCTCATTATCCGCATTAGGAATTAACAGTTCGGAAACCGGTCGGCACGGTCCAGAAATTCCTTTGTAAGCTCCGTTTGTTCCGTCTTTTACTATATTTTAGGGCAATGATAATGCGAATCTAGAACCTTCATTAGTTTGATGACTGTGTTGGCCGTGAATTCTTTATCGGAATACAATGTAAGTTCTCTGAGGATTTTCCTTGAGATCTTATTTTGGGTTGCGTTTGTATTTTCTTTCCATCAAAGAGTAGTTAGGGTTATAGATTTTTTCTTTGTTCATTTCTTTTACATAAAGTAGACACTTTATGTAAAAGAACACTTTATGTTGCTTTTGTTCATTACTTCATTAACCTTTTGAGTGTCGATGATACCGTATAGGTTCATTAGTAGTGTTGGTTAGACCTTTAACATTTTTTGGTCCGACGTTAGCTGGATTAAGTATCTTATCAATGAAGGCGCTGTCATATTTCTCTTAACTATAGTCAAATCAAATCAAATTAAATGTCTTTATCGCATTCATGTGTGTACATATAGTTGTTATAATAGTGTAAGTTCCAACATGAAACCCGGTTAGGGCACGGCAACATAAGTCAACTAATACTATAAAGAATTAAAACTCTGTGTATGTTTGTAGGAGGTAATATTTTTATTTATTAAATGTAAAATCAATAAGTATACCTAAACTGAATAAAAAAGCTGATGTGATTGTTTTCTTTGATTTAGTCTGTGGAACTACTGGTTCGATTACAATAATTGATTTCTGTCTGTTTAGTCGGCACGGTTGGCGCAGTGGCTAAGCAATTGGCTGCTGCGCTGCAAGTCATAGGTACGATTCCCGCATGGGAAAAATATTTGTAATCGCACTAGCGATACAGGAGAAATTCCTAATGTGCTAATCAACATGGTACTGCTCTTTATACAAAAAACTTTTTTGGAATGGCACCTAAGATCTATAATAAAATCTCTAGACGAATTAGACAAATAACTAACATACCTACACGATTTTAAAAAGGATTTACTTAAAATGTTGATCGAAAAAGCATACTACGGTGAATGAATTATAATTGAAAAACTGACAAATTATAATTATCTTTTTTATTATACAATTTATTGTTTCTTACAGTTTAAATTAGAATTACTTAATTATTATTATATTTTTAAATTATTGGAATGTTTTATCGTGTTGACAGTTGTATTTATTATTGTGTGATAATTTTATTAGTTATATTATTTTTTCATCAATTTATATTTTTAAATTTTATAGGAATATTTTATCGTGTTGATAATTGTATTTATTAGTGTGTGATAATTTTATTAGTTTTATTGTTTATTCATCAATTTATAATCAGCATGTTTTATCCAAAATAATATTTGTACGCCAATGACGGCTTGACATAGTGCTCAATAAAAATCATAACACCTGTACCTGACCTACGTATATTGAGCAAATGAATGTTTGTACTTGTATTTGTAACATCAGCAACAAAAAAAACTACACATCTGCCGAGTGCCACATGCTGTTTTAAAACCAGACTTAAACTTATATCACATCAAGTACCTAAACTTTTTCTTTGAGCTTAAGCCACTATTTTGTTCTTCACTGTAACCAAAAATATCCTTTTAATCCAATTCTTTAACAAGTTAAAATAACCAGCGCGTGTTACAGACTAAACAAGTACCCGAGTTCCATTTTAAATAACAGCGTCATCCATTTTTATAAGCCAAGCACTGCAGCGACGCGCCGAGGTTGAACATGAAAACAAGGCATAGAGAACGGGTTAGTGGGTCACTATTAATGCAATGCAGCATGTAAGTGCAGTAGCATTAAATAAATTTAAATATTTTTGTATTGATATCGTTTCTCTTTTGTTATTGGTCTTGCATGGAAATATCTGAATTGTAGATCTAAATAGAGCAAAGGGGATCGTCCGCTTGTACTATCGAGACGGTTTTCTTATCGGTGCGAAATTTATAAAGCCCATAGATATTGTTTCCGCACTCGATGTTTGTGCGTAAGATTTGTTTAATGGTACTTGTGAGATGGGGATTTGTATGTGTGGGACGTGGAAGAAGCACAAAATGTTATGTAGATTATTGTATTTTGAATCAACCTATTCTGCTTTGCAATAAAAGTTGGAGTCTATCTCATACATTCAATATTGCAACGAGAAACAAATAAAAATGACGGAACAAACAAAATATGTACATAAGTATACTTCAGCTTTGAATCTAAACCTTTGTTGCAAATGTTTGAACTAAAACAATCCAGACTGTTGCGAAGAAACGCATTATCATATGCAACTATTCTCGAACAGGAAACTTGTTATGCAATTTTTGTTCCGAAACTATTTTTGAACAAGCGCTAAGCTTTTGTGCTAGTTGGGATTTTGTTCCGAGGAATATCAAAGGAGAAAATATGATTAAACAGTTCCAAGTTGTTTGAAAAATGTGGAAGGATTTTTGAAAGTATGCTTTTGGAATTATGGGTGGCCATTTTGTTATAGGCTGATGCGATGCGTTGATCCTGTTTAAAGCTCTGGAGATTTAAAATGACAATTGAAAAGCGCCGCACTTATTTGTTTCTGTCAGTGGTTTTTTGTTTTGCTGATGAATGTAACTTCTTATTTTTAACATTGCATTTTGTTGGCTGATCGCTAAGATGCATTTTGCATTAGAAAACTGTTTATTTGCTTAATTGTAATGTACACAGTTAAACTTAGCTTCTCTTTCCAATTTTCTCGTTTCATTAAAATTTAGTGAAAAGGAAATATGCCACTAAGTTACGTTACAATTTTAAGCTCAAAAGGTAAAATTATAAATGAGGTAAAATGAAAACTGCTCGCCTTTCTAACATGCATATTGTAACATCTACCTACAGCCGTTGCATAATAATTCTTCTCATCAAATAATAAAGATATGGTAATGCGTCACTCCAAAGGCTACATAGGGAACACACGAATATTTTATTCCAACCCGAGCTCAGAAATACTGGTAGAATTTCCATGTGAATTGTAGCTAGGATAATACAGTGAAGTCTGTCAAAACCCTTCAGGCCACGCCAGTTGCTCTCATATTCAGGAACCATGATCGTAAGGTCACATGTATTATGCATTCGACTCGACCTGCCTCGTATCGGAATCAATCCAGGAATGTTTGGCATAATGCCCAGAATGAAATACGTTTGTGTAATGAGGGTAGATTTTCGGTTACGTGTGCTGTTCTGTTTCGGGGATGATTGGGAATAGTTTTGTGTTTTATTTACATTTATATTGTGACTTTTCTTCCCTTATTCCGTTCCTTTTCTAGAGCTAGTAGTACCTAGTTCTCAGCAGGCACGCACCTAAGTTTTTTATTGGAATCAAATGTAACAGATCACATTTTAGAACCGATTTATTATGTTCATAAATTGTAACCCTGGTGCTTGGCAACTTGGCTTTTCACAGTTGTAAACGTCCCTCTGTGCCTACTGGCCTAGTTCTGTATGTCTCCTGCTTGATTTTAAGGAAAGTGGAATTTATGTTTTTTTTTTACTCCTCTGCTGTTCTTTTCTTATTACTTTCGTTGCGGGATCCAAGACAGTTAAATAGTTCATTACTTCGGCGCTTTGCTCTTACAGAGGCTTTTGACTTACAGGAGTGGTTCGGGAATTATAGTAAAGCAGGCTGGTTCCATAAAAACGCACCTAAGTATATTTGCTCGGTTTACGCTTTAACGTTGCAGTGAGTAATGGTTTGGCGCGTATTGATATTTAAAAAAATCGTCTGCGTCAGTAACATTTTTCAATAATAATACTAATAATAAAATGTGGGGACATTTTCACACACGGCCATCTGAACCCAAACTAGGGAGACCCTGTGCTATGGGTGTCAGACAGCTGATATACATACACAAATACATTTTTTTTTTTAAACATATATAGATAAACAACACCCAGACACAAGGCAAACACAAGTGCTCATCACACAAATGTTTAGTATGTTTAGTAGTAGTAGTAATCATTTCGTATACCTGACCGCGCGCAATGATATCCTGGATACTAGACCGGACTGTGACGTGTTTGCGGATGAATGGAAGATGATCTTGTCAGAATGGTTGAAGTACTGGGAGAGGAATGCGTAAAATGTCTACAAATGTATACCTACCTTAATTTCGTTGACATAATATTTTGTTTTTCATATATATGACTATGTTGTCGAAATCAATCCCTGTAACTGGTTTATCAGTTGTACCGAAACAAAATAAAAAAAAATCACGTGAAGCAACCAATATTCCAACTATTATCAAAACTACTGAATGTTGTTTATCTCCATTACAATAGTTAGGTTTATCGTCATGTGTTCAGTCCCAACTCTTCAACGCATTTACGTATTAAGATTATACTGTCCTAGCTTACGTAGCACAATAATATTCTAAACACCATACCGGAATCCCATATCAGATCTATTCTCCATAAAATGTAAACCAATTCCATTCATCGTTAAACCCCTTTATAGGAGCTATCTTATTTTCGGCTATGGCAAATTGCTCCTAATCTGCAACTCCCTTCGAATCCGGATATAAAACCCTTAGGTTATTATCAACGTTGGCATCTATGGGGAGTAAAGCGATGAGGCGATTAGCGAAGCTACATGGTGCGTATGTAAGCGCCAGATAAGGACTCGATAAGGCTTTGCATGGAAACATACGAGATTTGACGGTTGAGCTGCACCAGTTGATGCTAATTAAAATTTAATTAATACCCGCAGATAGGGTATTAAAAAGGTAGAGACCATGATAAATTAAGATAAAGAGTATCTGCTTTTATAATTATCAAAATTCAATGACATGGTGCTAAACAAATCACTGATATTCATAATACCTACTGGAAAAAGATACACTGCTTTTTTTACTATTGAGCAGAGATAAATAACAACTGTAAAAAATATCTTGTTGAATATCTGTATTACTTTACGCAGAACAGTTTCATGCAAATATATTCGCCTGTCTCTAATGAAGATCACTCGATTAACAATCCTTTCATTCCTCAACAGAGTATTTTCGCTTATGAATATTTACGAATCGAACCGCCTCTGTGAACAACATAGCTCATTGATTACCAATGAAATACAGACAATTCGAGCCAACCTTCCTTCTTACTATGTTTTCGCATAATGCAGATGCTTCCCGTTCCAACACTACTTGCTGAAATCCAAACCTCATTCACAACCGAACCGGCTTGTATAACGTACATTGCTTCCTCGTCCCTGATAAGCGTGGCATGTGAGCGACTAAAAACATTAATGGATTTCCGTTTTAGTAAAGTTGCAGTTCTATGGCGGTATCGCGTGTGAGGATAACGTTATGCAAATGTTGGTGCTGTGAATAATTATTTGTAGAGTTTTATTGCTTTTGGTGACCTATAGATAAATAGTTTGCAACTGTTGTACAAGTGTTTGGTTCGATGGGAATCTTGTGAATGTGAGAGTACTTGGAGATGACTTATTACGTAATTTCAAAATAAACAAAGAAAATAGTTACATGTTTACAATTTTATGACTAATCTTGATTTAAATAATTCTTCTGTGCGTTTTTATAATTGGACCCGGTAGGTGGCGCTGCAGTCGAGTCGTAGGACTTTTTTTATTTTAAGGGCAGGACAACTTCTGCCGCGCTTGTGCATTTATAATTTCGTTTACTTACCAGTACTTTTTGTTTTTGTTAAAGGTATTAATTCCAATTAAACTCTTACTTACACTATTACAGAGTATCACGGACGAAGTCGCAGGCAGAGGCAAGTCACCAATTGAATGCCACCACTATCCAATTTATTTTGACGACACGGCTGGCGCAGTGACTGAGCAATTGGCTGCTGCACCGCGTGTCGCGGGCTCGATTCCCGCACGGTACAATATTTGTATGGCCTACAGATAGTTGTTCCGGTTCTGGCTGTTTGTGTATGTGACTTTATATCTTTGTAAACGTACTCACGATATAGGAGAAATTCTTAGTGTTGGGCAACGATTTTTTGAAGAGAAAAAAAGAAACAAAAAATAATTGCGAACTAAATGCTTGGTTTGTTTTTCTTTCTTGGTTTGGTTTGAATGACATGTATTCAAAGCTTTTATATGTCGCATCATCAACTAACAGCCAATTGTTTATCGTTTATTGAAAGATTTGTGTTTAGCGTATCATCGTTCTCCTACCTTCTTTTGTCTTTGTAAGTTTTAAGTGATAATCGATCAACTCTCGCAGTTGCATAACATTTAAGACTCTCTAGTTTCCCAACTCCCAGTATTTATTCATTAAACAGCGACAAATGCTGATGTTTTCACTGTAAATACTTAACAACTCGCAACTTAGTGTTTTATAGTTTCTTATTTTACACCATAAGGCCATGTTTGGGTGTCGTAAAATGTCGCTAATTCTTATTATTTGTTCGCGAAACTTTCAAAGAAGTTATACCTTTTAATACCCTGTTTGTGGTATGCTTCGTGACTTTGTATTAAAGTATTTACTTCTGTTGGAAACGTATAAGGTCGACCATGTTATTTGTTTTTCGTTTTTTATCTGTTTGAGTCACAGTACCTTAAATCTCTTTTATCTACCAAAGAGGTTTGGAATTTGAATAACTAGATTTTAAACGTTTTAATCAACACGTAAAGCAGTAAGCAA
Source organism: Charanyca ferruginea (assembly GCA_947361185.1). Classification (NCBI taxonomy): domain Eukaryota; kingdom Metazoa; phylum Arthropoda; class Insecta; order Lepidoptera; family Noctuidae; genus Charanyca; species Charanyca ferruginea. The sequence goes on along the minus strand of OX376061.1, from coordinate 26,646,594 downwards.
TAGTGACCACGATTAGTATCTATATTGTCTACTAGCTGTACCCGCGACTGCGCTCCCGAAGTGCAACTTAAGGAAATAATATTCAATATTTTATGTCATAAAAATTATCCAAGCTCAAACTCAAACTCAAAATCATTTATTTCAATTAAACCATTTACAGGTACTTTTGAGTTGTCAGAGTCAGTCAGTCAGAAAGTTGAAGCTAGTTGCTCGTTCCAAACAGTAGGTTTCTATGGAGAAGAATGAGCAAGAAACTCCATGAACACTCTTTTAAAATCAATAATATTTTACAAATTTAGGTAACATCATTCATGTTGAATCTAAGGGTACAATGTGAGAACTATGTAACAAGTCTTGCATGTTAAAAGAGGTCTAGAGAAAAATATAGTTATAATAACAATTCAAACCAAAATTTAAAATAACCGAGGCAGCTAAGAGATGACCAGTCGCAACCGACGGCGTCCGTTCACGAACATGGTGCATGGGTCGACACCATTTAGGTCAACCATTTTGAAGAGAACCCAATGATCCAACACATGCGCCACCATCAGCGAGACATTCAAGTAAGCATGACTCTCCCAACCGCCAGGGCATATTCAAGTCAATGAGAGGTATACCTCGTAAATGATAGCTTTATAGAACATAGTGCTTACATATATGTGCTGCGAAAAATTATATAATACTAACACATTAAGTTTATACAATGCAAAGATAATGTAGATCTACATCTTCAGCAGCTCCAAAAATTGTTAAAAATGCTAATCAATTAATCTATGAACCCTTATGGCTGTGGAGCTAAACCAGCATCCAGCCAAGCATTTTTATCAGTGATGTAATCACTCAATTTATAATATGCTGTGTGTGTTTAATACAAGACTTAAATTTTGTCTCATTTAGTTGAACAATGTGGGGAGGTATTTTATTGTAACACATTAAACAGTACCCCATGAAAGACGAATCTACTTTAGCCAGTCTGAAACCAGGGCCTCAAGCCTGCTATTACAATACTGTCAGAATGGTTTATATCATTGATTTCATAATTGTTGATTTTGACAAGTTTGATAATCCACTAGTATAATGGCGTTATTATGACTTTACAATGGTCAACCACTGACACGCCATTGAAAGAAATGATATAGAATGGAAATCTCGTACAAAATGACCACTGAATGACTGACTTACTGCTTAAATTTTGAAAGTTCCTTTGATCTGTGACCTACCATTAGAACGTCATTGTGCAGTCAATGATCGATTATTATGAATTCAGCAGATTATGATTTTTTAGCAAAATGACAATGGGATCGTGTTGGAATGACGAAATCATAAAAACAGCAGACTTGGCCTCCCGGTCCAGTGCTGGTCCACGCTGGTCTAGTGGATGCAAGCGTAATTGCTGTAAGTATGTAACCTCAATAGAGACTAGCCAAGTTTACTGAATATATTATTGTGTATATACATAACATAGGTACACTCTGTTTGCTCTCAGTAGCGACCACCCGAAAAGAAAGAAGAGAAACGATTCAACAGTCTTGGATCGCAACGAAGACAGTTGAATCGTTTCTCTAGGACTCGTCGAGCTTCATTGCTTCGGCACTTTGCTGGTGGTTGCTATTGTTGATTCTGGCTTAGAGTGTTACTACACCAATCGATCGATCGTCGATCGATGCCATCAATCGACATCGATCGACGTTGATCGATTGGTGTGGTAGCTTTGGCTGATCGACGGATACCGTTCCATTAACCAATCGATCGATTGCCCGTCGATGGCATCGGTCGACGTTGATCGATTAACCCCAGCTATTATCGATCAGTAATAATAATCAAGCAGCTCGATCGGCGTCAACTAATAAATTCTACCATCGATCGACGATCGATCGATTGGTCTGGTAGAAACTCTCGATCGACGTCGACTTATCCATTCTGCCATCGATCGATGCCGTCGATCGACGATCGATCGATTGGTCTGGTAACACCCTTACAGGAGTTGTAGTGGTTAGGGATTAGTGTGGCGGGTTTGTTTCTCTACTCTCACTGTAATAATAGTCCCATAGGAAGGTAATTCGTCATGACCTGGGAAAGATCAGGCGCAGGCCCAACGGTTTTACGTGCTTTCTGAGACACGGAGGTGTCACACTACCTACTTCTGAAATCCGAGCTGCAGCTACTGAGAAAATCCTTTGGAAAAACCCAATAACACTTGGCCCGACCTAGGAATCAAACCCACTACCTCATGCTCAGTACTCGCACTCTCGACCACAAGACCAACAGGGCACAGTCTTTATCAATTCTAATTATGACATCTAGTTGTATAGAGGCCCGCACGTAAATCTACAACAATCTGTCAAATTTCTTTGATAGATTATCAACTATATTACAAAAAAAAATAAAGTTCATATTGCTTGATACACTGGCACCTGTACCTGGTTTAATAACCCTGGTCATAATTAAACGCAGATATTTCAATGCCTAATAAGACAGAAGTTGCATTGTTGTCAAATGTACATCCATTGCCAAAGTAACCCTAGAATTCAACGGGACCACCATGTACGGATGACAAACATACCAATCCAGTATCTAAACACGTCGTTGACATCTTCATAATAAGCAAGTTCCATGGAACTATAGGACTATTTAATAGTGCATTCATTGTTCATTATAAAACAATGCGTTTAAGAGTTATTGTTCCGCCGTTTATTTATATTTTTATTGCACAAAGCTCAGTTCTTTGTTATGACGATTTTCATTATAGATGTTTGGTGTAAGTTATAAGAGATGCGATTTGAAGGTAAAAAATGAAATGGTTAAAATTTCTAAACAATCTTTTTACACGTTCTTAAAACTTAATTCGTGTTTGTTGCTAGATTGAACCTTTTTGATAAAGACTGTTTTACTACTGGTCCTAGTCCTACTTATCCATACTTCCATACTAATATTATAAATGCGAAAGTATTTCTGTCTGTTACGCTTTCATGATGAAATGGCTCAACCAATTTTGAACCCTAGGGAAGAACATAGGCTACTTTTTAATCCGCGACTTCGTCTGCATCCGTGATAACCGACATTCACGCGGACGCAGTCGCGGGCAAAAGCTAGTACTATTATGAACGCGAAAGTTGTGTGTGTGAGAGTGTATCAATGGATATTTGTCACTCTTTCACGTTTAAACGACTGAACGGAACTAGCTAAAATTGAGCATACTTATAGATTTTGCTCTAGTTTACTAGGAGTCGCCATTTTTATCCCACTTTTGTGTTCCCTTAGATTATTTTAGGACATTAGCTTAATTCAATTTCCGAGGGTGCCGCAGAAGGCGACTAAGGGAAAATCCGAAACTTGGGCAGCAACACCTTCCGTGTATTTTACAAACTCACTGCGATCCCCAAGACGCCTGCCAAGCGTGGGGATTATGGCAACCCCTTTAAATTCAAATTCGAAATCATTTATTTCAACCACTTCCAGGTCATAAATTATAATTTCAAATAAAATTTAAACTAAAATTCCATTACAATAAAAATAATATAACAATAATATTTAAAATTATTATCATTCAATTATTAAAATAAAATTAATTCATCAATCATTAAAATAAAATTAAAACATCATTAAAACCAGACCATCAAGAAAAAAAAATAAAAAAAAAACATCAAAATCATCAATAAAAAAAATCATAATTATAATTTAAATCATTTTAATCTTTAGGGAGGTCTTTGTTCAACAGTGTGTCTTCCAGGTGATGATGATGTTTAAAAGTAAGCTATAGCGTTTAATAAAGCAAAAATTTTATATGATTTTTTCTTAATATCAGTCTTAAAAAAAAGCAAGGCATAATCGCTCCGCGCACCTCTCATCCATCAAAGGAAACGAAGCGGATGCTTTTGTTATAGCGATTTTCATTGTTATCGATTCAATGAACGTAGTTTTTTGAATCGATTCGTTGCGAAGTGTTGAGTGTTATGAATGATTTATTTTATTCTCTGCTCGGTACAGCACTAGTTCATTTAATTTCCTTTATGTTATGCCCAAATGTGTCGGAGTCAAAATGTTTTGGAGATGACATATAGTGTTTTAATTGGGATCAAGGAATCATTGTGGACTTTATGGAGTTGTTGTGTAGGATTTTTATTATTATGTTGATGATATTCGAAAAAATACGTAAGTCTAATAGGATTATCTGACCTATGACTATGTTATTATTATTTTAAAAGGTCGGATTACGTTACCTATCGCATATTTCTATAATTCATGAAAAACTGACTGACCAAAATTCGAAAAAACAATAATTACAAATACAGTAACAATTTGGCAATAAATAATAGGACACAGTAACATTCAAAAGCAATTTCCTCGTATGCTTTTGATTTAATTTATTTAAAATATGCATCATAATGAAGATTTATTGCGCATGTGCGTCTTTGTACGTGTACTTTAAATATATTGTTAAAACAAGGAAATCGCTATCTGATTAATCCGATTGTCATAATATTTTTACACGTGAGTATATTTAGAAAAAATCGCGCAAAAGTAACAAATATACACGATACCACAAATATGAATAAATAACGATTAACAGTCAATTAAAAAGTGAAACCTTATAAAAGCATTGTATAGTTAATAACAAAAATACTAATGCGATTAAGAAATAGCGTTTGTAAGATAGCCGAGGCTTAGTGCAAATTGATCAAGTGCTCAAACGAGGATTAGGGAAGACCATCCTTCGGCTTTAAATACGGACGCAAGCGAAATTTCTATTAAGAAGCTTTACGAGGTAAAGCCTTTGTGGAATAAAATCGTCTAACTAAATTTATGTCATCATCTGCCAGCCTTTCCCAACTACGGGTCAGCTTCCAGTTTTACTGGATGCTGTTGAATGCCAGTGTTTTACATAGAGCGTCTGCCTGTCTGGCCTCCATAACCCAGTTACTGGGTAACGCGATACCCCTTAGTAAGACTGGTTGTCAGAATTTCTTTGACTACCAATAACGACTTTCAAAGATCTACGAATAACAGCCGGGGCCATCCATAGCTTTAGGTGCTTTCCGAGGAACCCCCTCCGTGCCTCGGTATAAAATTGATTGTCACCCATCCACGGACCGTCCGCGGCACTCGTAGCTTAACTTTAACTAAATTAATGTAACGACAGATATAAAACAATGTCCCTTTTCACATAAAGTTATAGATAATTAGCTTTTTGCCCGCGACTTCGTACGAGTGAATGTTGGTTAACGCGGATGCAGACAAAATCAGGGATTGAAAACTAGCCTATGTCCTTCCCCAGGGTTTAAACTATTTTCATACAAAATTTTATAAAAATCGGTTCAGCTGTTTCATCGTGAAAGCGTAACAGACAGAGTTACTTTCGCAATTATAATATTAATATTAAGTATAATAATAATAATAATAATAATATGTGAGGACATTTTTACACACGGCCATCTGACCCCAAACTAGGGAGACCCTGTACTATGGGTGTCAGACAGCTGATATACATACACAAATACATTTTTTTTTTTGTAAATACATACATATATAGATAAACAACACCCAGACACAAGGCAAACACAAGTGCTCATCACACAAATGTATACCCTGGGCGGGAATCGAACCCGCAACACACTGCGCAGCAGTCGATCGCTCAGCCACTGCGCCAACCGTGTCGTCAAGTATGGAAGTATGTATGTATGTAAGTATGGAAGTATGTATTATGTAGAAGTAATAAATCAACTATCTAAGAAGTGTCAAAATTATGTGTTAATTCATATTTTTAATAACAACCTTTACAGCAAAAGTTAACTTGTTTGAGTTCCGGACAGTCTCAACCAACATGAGTAGTTTGACACCCTTTCATAAGGCTATTATCACGGCACTAATCGATTTGAACCCCGCAGCACCGTATCGGGCCATTCAACCGTTTTATTTTATTGTTCGAACCCACATTTCTCATATCGAACCCCTGTATGACACTACAATACCATAAAATCCCGTTATACACACTAACAATAACCCTTACGCAACAAAAAATACAGTTCATATTACAAAAATTGGTAAGTGAAAAATTATTTGAGAAAAGGGGCCTGATTGTGTCATGTTTGTTAATTTAGAAAATGGAGTCATCGTTTCGAATTACGCTTAAAAAACTGTTCAGTTCCCATGATACGGTGTGAAGACGAAATGTTTACATGAGGTAAATAATAATGTTTGGCAAATAAAGGGGGGGAAATGTAATTATACTTCTATAGTTCTATTGATCGCCAACCCGCCAGCCAAGCGTGGCGATTATATTATGACAAACCCATCCCCCCCCCCTTTTGGGGGTGGCCTATATCCAGCAGTGGACGTCTTTCGGCTGAAATGATGATGATGATGAGTTTTATACATGAGAAATCAACGCGCAAAAATTCAGTTCATGAAACTAAACCCCCGTATAAAAAATCTAATGTTCAATACAATGTTTGTATTAATTTCTGTACATATAGAAAATCTGTTTTTTTTTTCAATTAAGCGACGTTTAGTTTCTGTATTAAAATCCATTATAAAATGTATCTTAGAAAAAAAAATGCTAATTTCATCTTCATAGATATTTTCAATCAAACGCCACTGAGCCATAACTCATCACACTGTCACCGACAATAAACTATAAATCTTTGTCTACCTATCTGTGGTTTCTAAATAGCTTTTGGATCCTTAAATTAACAACACAAAAAAGTCTGCCAAAGTCAGTTCCACACACCCAAAAACCCATAACTAGCAGGCTAATTGCCTACAAAATTAATACCATGTCCCGCCCTACATAACCAAATAGACCAGAATAAAAAAAACCCATAGACATCAGGCCATTAAAACGAACCCCCGCCAAGATATTTTACTAAACTAACGCTATTATTTTTATTTCAATGAGACTCGTTGGCACGTCATTGGCAGAGAAAAAAATCCACCAATAATAAAATTATCGGGGAACCGCGGGGCTATTAAATGCAGACCGCCCGTGAAATATACCGGCCTCGAGCGAACATAGGAGAGATGGTGGCCACAGTAGAGGGAGGCGCGTGATGATATAGAAGATTCATCGTAAAAGAACTAAAGATTTATTTGAGAAAAGTGAATTTAAAACAGCCTTAGAAGAAGATTCTAATAGGCTTTTACGTAAAAATGATTTCGAAGATAAGGATAATGGAGTACAAGAAATTATTCGAAAATAATTAAAGAAAAAAAAATGTTAAATCAAGATAACAATCTTGATTACAGTTAGAAGACTGATTCAAACTAACACTAACAAAGAATCTTACAGTAGAAAGCACACAACTCCAAGAAAGTCATAGAACTCAACAAAATGGAAATGTATTTAAATCTAAAACAGAAATGAAACACAATGAAACAAAAAAGCTTATGATAATCACTACACAGTTAATAGGTGATAAATAATTGATTGATGAGTTAGCACTAGCATTGTTCTTCTAAGAATACAATGGGAAAGATTACGCCTCAAATGGCGTGAGAAGGATTCTGCTCTCAGCTTATCAAAGAACTCTCGTGGTTCCAATAAATTAAGTACTTTCTTACTTAATGTTTCTAGTTTTAATTTTATGTCTTCATTGGCTGATAAACGTAATGTCAATGTGTGCGTCCTAAAAATAACAGTTTGTTCTGAGTGGTCTCTCTGCTCGGGTGCGACGCAGCTTTACGTACTTTGTGGTTGCAGCAATGTTACAAAACAATTTAAATAAACTTCTACAAGTAAATTGTAATTGTTATTTTAGTTCTCAAGTAACTTGTATTGTTGTTGACAGCCTGCTCTATTTTGTCGTCAGTTTCTAAAGCAAGAATTAAATGTTAAACGACTTTATCTTTAAAGTATTATGAAATTAGATTGTTTGTACTTGATAAAATTGTAGAAATAGAATAATTTATATGACTAAGAGCGTTGAGTACAGTATTGTGTTATACTCTAATCCATACTAGTATAAAAGCGGTAAGTCCAAGCCCGATTACAAAAAATCGTTCACTGATGAAAAACTACGCTTTTGCTGAGTGTCATTGGTTATATTTTAGGGAATACTCCAGTTTTTCGCGGATAAAGTCGCGGGCAGAAGCTAGTATAAAATATGCTAAACTCACCATCGCCATTTTCTCACCTCTAGATATAATAGCATTATTTATTTTTTTGCTACGTATTGACCGCTTCTTCTTCTACTAAGTTCCCACCTTTATCAATGGACCTAGTGATATTTATGCTTACTTTATGCAGAGCGGTTGTAGCATATAGTGTAGCTGCAAAATTCGCCGGATTTAATTCATTTAATGGTTCAAAAACTAAGTTACAGTATGCACAGGTACACTAGTTGTATAATACAGCCATTTTGAACGACAACAACCTTGTTCGAAATGCCATGCGATGCGTGCGGATTCTACAATGGGTTGATTTAGGAACTAACTCTGATGTACAAATTTTAGGGTAAAGTATATAAACTATTTATAACCTGCCCAGTCTTTTCCCAACTATACAAGGGTCTGCTTCTAGTCTAACTGGATGGATCTAAATACTGGGCTTCGTCGAAACGAATGAAGTTGAAGACCAGTGTTTTCCATGAAACGACTGCCTGCCAGATCTCCACAATCCAGTTATATGGTAACACGACATCCAGTAGTAGTTGAATCTAACAAACAAAATCATTTTTTACCAAAACAATAGACGACGATGACTGTTTTACTCCTAAAATGCCGCCCTAGGCGTGAAATTTATTGCACCCGTCCAACGGCACATTGCACGTGTACAATTTTTACACCCCCAAGCCCGTGAAGGTGACTCGGCTAACGGTGGGCTCAATCGACAAATGAAAAGTCTCCTTCAATTAATTAGCGGCGGAACCCTTGCGGCCGAGTGTGAGAACTGGTTTTTGGTTCAAGTTACGAGAGAACTGCGATTAGATTACGGGGGTATTTGGATTGGTAAGTCGACAAGCAATATATACAATATAAATATTGGAAAACGTGTGGTTTTCCTAAATTGATTAATAATATTGTGATGACAGTCGATTTAAAACTGCTTATAACAAAAATAAATCTGTGTTATTCCATACATTGCCATAATAACAACATGTTTTACAACATACTAGAACAAAATCTAAGAATATATTTTATTCGTCAGAAACATGGTATGATAACAAACGTGGTCATAAATATTGCACGTCTGAATGTTTTGACGGTATGCAAAATCAATTTAATCAATTATATTATTTTTAATAAACATTAACTAATTAATTAATGATGTGTTATTTATTTTAATTTTTGTTGTAATGTTGAATTTAATTGATTTTTTTACCAACAGATGTGTTTATGTTTTGTAAATCGATAGTTCAACGATCTTTACCAGAAAAGCTCTTTAGTAAATTCATAGAAAAATTAGAAAATTAAGAAATAACATGACTATTTTCAGCATGTAGGTAAATTGGAAAATAAAGTTCATTGTAGAAGTATAGACAACAAAAACATTTCACACATTTCTAATATCCTGTCGCTTTTAAATTGTACCACAAATTGGCACTCATCGCAACTTTATAATGAGTTCATTAAGTCTCGTTCAATCTTTTCGATAATAAACTATTGGATTTTTTCCAACAAAAACTGTTACGTCAATATTGTGAGTTAAAAATCTGCAAACTTTAATTAATGTTGCAGATTCCAAGCGAAAGTTTGAGAAATATTTTCATCTAAGTAAATAACTTGGTTGAGTCTTCAGCAAGTACCGTAATCAAAACATTTTAAGCGTTTTCAAGGAATATTGAAGAAAAGAAAAGCACTTTGATAAAAAAATATTTTTAGATGTTGAAAATTGGAAAACTGATAACGATTTGGTTCTTGATTACGATAGGTACTCCTTTTTTTTATTAACTTATCAATAGTTAACCTACTAAAGTTGTAAAAACGTAATAGGCCCGTTTTGACATTTGTCATCGTGACGTAACTAGTGAAGTAACCATACGACTCGGTACTCGATACTCTTTGATTATGTATTGTAAAGTGCATTGGATTAGAGTTCTGTTTTGAAAATTTAACTCAAACTTTAATATTGTAGGTATTTTAAAATGATACAATGGTACGAAAGGTCAATTTGTCCTTTAACTTAATATTTTTAGTTACAATAACGTTCACTCAATCACAAAATAATGCCGCTTGGTCAGAGACAAGCCATTCTATAGAAACCAGTGTCGCCAATTCAACATTTTATTTACGGCTTTGAGCGCCAAGCTCATTCTTTTCAGTAAATATCACTACACAATATTTAATTATTATTAAAATCTAATGAAGTTGGTGAAATTCATTAATTAATTGGTTACAGCACTACTATTTAAAAAAAGAAGAGACTTAGAACTTAACTGTTTTTAAGACGTTTCGTAATGATTGGAAATTGCATGCTAGGTACTATAAAGTAAGCGCGAAAAGAATACTCGCAATATATTCCATAAAATTATTTATTGCGCCAAAAATTTTTAAGTATGTTTTAAAACACTTCATGTAATGAATTATTATTAATTTCATTGTTTCTTTCAGTTTCGTTCCAAGTTACATTCTAAGGTGTAATGTCAAAACGGGCCTCGTATTTTTTGTCAACTTTACCACTATAACACAAGATAAATGCAATATCTTGATCGAAAGGTCATGGTTAAGCTACGTTTGCCGCGGTTAGTCTGTCGATGGGTGACCATCCATTTCATACCAAGGTTCCTCCATGCCTTGTAATGCACGTAAAGCCGTTGGTTTTGGCGGTCTTCGTAGATCTTTGATAGTCGTTATGGGTAGTCAGAAGCCAGAAAGTCTGACCAAGGGGTGTGTTACGCAGAGTAACTGGGTTGTGGAGGTCAGACAGGCAGTTGACCCAAGTAAAACACTAGTAATAAAAAAAAGAAGTGTGTAAGAATTCTAGCCCAAATAGATAACACGGAGAGCTGCAAACTATACTTCATTAAATATCAGATGCTAACCCTGCCGTCAATATATATACTCGACATTTGCGTATTTGTTTTTAAAAACATGAACAAATTCACTAAAATAGAAGATAAGCATAACGTCTTCAACACTCGCCACAAAAAGAGGTTAAGCGCTCCGTTTTCAAGAATCAAAATGTTAAGTGAAAGCCCATATTATAAGGCAATTAAAATATATAATAAGTTACCCAACCTGTTTAAAACTGAAAAATCAGTAACTATATTTCAGAAAAGGCTAAAACTATACCTAGTCTAAAAATGTTTCTACTCGGTAAAAGAATATCTGGAGTCTAGCTTAAAATAACAATTCTCTTTCATGTACACAAATGGCGATCTGTCATATACAAATTAAAAAATGTAGTCTTTCCTATTCAACTTCAAATAAAATCATAATTATAATATTGTATTACCTGATAAAGATGACATTAATATTGCTTAATCATTGTATTTAATTCAATGATTACTGACATTTTAATTTAGACTTATCTATAATATATCAATTTTATTGTACAAATATAATATGAAAATAATTAAGTACCTAATAAAAATGTTAAATGCATGCTAATTTAGGATGAAAAGGGAAGGCGAATGATAATATTGCAATGCTTGTAGAAGGCTACTAAGTCATAAGTACTAACTTAACATATATATAACACCAACATTGTACGCTTAGTTCACAATAAACGCTTTGACTTTGACTTTGACTTATTCAGATGAATACCAGTGTTTTACTTGGGTAGCTTTCAGTCTAACCACATGCAAATTGCATGTGGTTAGACTGGAAGCTGTCCTTAAGTGTCCTCAACACAGTTCGTAAAAGGTTAGGCAGATGATGATGATAAATGCAAAATCTGTCCCAGAGGGTAATATCACCTACTAATGGAATATATTACAAGAGCAAACATTGACAGAGTAAACGAATTGCCTATCGAAACGTATAGCAAATCTAATTTGAACATTATATCAATTCACAAGCTGATAGCACACAGGTATTTGAGTATTGAGGATCGTACGCGTTATCTGTAAGTTTATCGTTTTATTAAATGTGAGCAAACAAGTGGATGTAGCTTTAGGGACGAAGGGGATAGAGATAGAATATCAATTTGAATAAAAAGAAAGCAAAAAGATATTTAATTGAAGAGTTTCTACCCGCAACTTCGGCCGCGTAAAAGTCGAAAATATACCACAAAACTTATCTTATGATGGCAATCAATTTAATAATATAATAATATCTTTAATATAATAATATCTTTATTGGACACAAACGGTGGTTAATAAAAAAGATTTCCCTAACTCCTGCGCTAGTAAAAACTGTGTTGCAGAAGTTAGCGTCCTCCCCATAATTTGTCATTTAATTTATCATGCCCTTAGCAAATTATTATATAATTTTGTAGCACAATTTATAAAGTAAAAGAAAAAAAAACTAAAATTAAAATTAAAAACAAATGCGATAAAATAAATACAAAAACATTAAGGTGAAAACTATTTGCTATTACTTATAATTTTTTTTTTTTTATTGTATGTATGTGTGAGTGTGTGTGAGTGTATATGTAAGCGTGTGTGAGTGTATGTGTAAGTGTGTGTGTGTGTGTGTGTGTGTGTTTGTGTAGGGGTGTGTGTGTGTTTGAGCATGAATTATTTGTAAATGGGCGTCTGCGTTTATGTATGTGTTTGCAATGTTTGTCATTTTGTAACCTCTAAAAGTTTTTCAGTCTCATCATACCTCAACGATTTCAACCAGGTGAGTACTATTTTCTTAAAATTGTTGTTATTTAATTGTCTTGTATTGAATAATGTGTTGTTACATCTGTTGTAGATATTTGGGGCATGGTAACTGAAATGCCTTTGTCCAAATGCTGTTTTCTGGGGGGGCACCGGGCAACGCATTTTTCTTTTATTTTGTGTAGCTTGATGTGGAACACATTCTTTATGATATCGACGAAGAATTTCATAAATATAGGTTTTCCTTATAGATAACACATCGGCTAATTCATATACTGCAGTAGTAGAATACTTAAATGGTAAGCTGAGAAGTACTTCCAGAACAGCGCGTTGGGCTCTTTCTGCAAGTATAAGAATCGTTTTACCGGCGCCACCCCATCCACATATGCAGTATCTAATAAGGCATTCGCAAAGTGCTTGATAAGTTCGGATTAGCAGTACTTTATCACCTAGTGCGCGGAGATTTTTAAAAATGTAGATTAGTTTTCTGATTCTAGCTACCAATGTACGAATCTGCAAGTTCCAGGTAAGTCGATCGTCTACTATTATGCCCAAGTATTTAATATAATCAACTCTAATAAGAGCCACACAATCACAATCAGAATTGTCATCGTTACGGTTACAGGGGTATGTATGCATTATAAGTTTACAGTTCGAATGGGGTTTACCCGAAGCTGTCTTACTAAAACATACATATTTGGTCTTTGAGGAGTTAAGTGACAACAAGCTATCCTCCAACCATGCAGAGACCTTAGCGAGCCCATCTTCAGTTTTACGAAACACAGTGCTCCAGTTGGTGCCGTGGAATATTAGGACGGTGTCGTCAGCAAACATACTTATGTCAATATTGGACAGAGCAGCAACCTTACAAAGTTCATTAATGTAAATAATAAACAGTGTAGGACCAAGGGTGCTGCCCTGTGGGACTCCAAATTTACAGATAGACTCTTTACTCATAACATTACCCACCCTCACACATTGTGATCTCCCCGACAGATAGTCTGTGAACCAGTCTAGAACTACACCTCTCATGCCAATGTTCTCCAGAAGTTAAAAGTATTGGAAACGAGACTGTGTCAAATGCTTTTTGGAGGTCCAAAAAGACTCCTAGACATTTATCGCCTCTATCTAGATAAGATACTATTTTTGCTGTTAGTGCCAGTACGGCGTCTTCCGTAGATTTTCGTTGCCTAAAACCGAATTGTTGATTACTAAGCAGTTCATTTTTTTCGAGGTAGCCTACTACTCTTTTATTAACAATTTTTTCAAGTACTTTAGATAATGTAGAAAGTAGGGAAATTGGTCGGTAGTTAGACGGTTCACTTTTATCACCAGACTTAAAAATCGGGCATACAACCGCTTTTTTTAAAGCTGCTGGAAAAACACCTGTTTGCAGACTAAGATTGCACAGGTAAGCAATGGGTGAGGCAAGAGATGATATATTTTGCTTCAGAACTTTTGCTGTAATAGCGTCCCAGCCTGGAGCACTGTGCATTCTCAATTCCAAAACAATAGCTTGTACCTCATAAGGATCCGTCGGTGTAAAGGACATGGATTGTAGCGGCGAGTCATAATTTTTTGCTTTGCGTGCCAGATCTTGTTCGCGTGTGCACATTTTATCCAATATTTTATCAGCCAATCTGCCTCCTATTGAGGTGAAAAAGTCATTTACCCTGTTGAGAGCAGCTTTAGGAGAGTCAGCTATTTTTAGTAAGTCATCCAGAGGTTCTTTAGTACTATTAATATCACATATATCTTTTATAACCTGCCAGGTTTCTTTTATATTTCCTTTGCTCTTATAAAGTTTGTCCTTGTAATATTGTTTTTTTAGATTTTTAACTATGTAGTTGCATGTATTTCGATATCTCAAGAATTTTTGTTGTTTTTCTATGTCGTTAGGTGCTTTCTTTGCGTCATTATGTAGCTTGTCTCTTTTCCGTATACATTTAACCACTCCTTTTGTTATCCAGGGTTTTAGCGGTTTCAGTCTATTTGGGATTTTTATGATGATAGTGTTTATTGTGATAGTATTTATAAGAGTTTTAATAATTAAATCAAAAGCCAGGTTAGTGTCAGTCATCCCGTATATCTCAGACCAAGAAAAATTGGTAAGTATGTCCTTAATATTAGTATAATTTATTTTTGTTGCAGTATTGACAATTGGTTTTTTTATAACATTTGATTTTTTTATATATAATAATACTGGTGAATGGTCTGTAAGTTTTTGCTCGAATACTACGGTTTTAATAGGTGATGAGCACTTGACCATTATGTGATCAATACAAGTATTGATTCGCGTGGGTAAAGTAACGCCCTGTTTTAGTCCGTGAAGTGCAATTAGATTTAAGTAGTCTTGAGCCGAAGTAGACAAGTTTTCTGGCATGATATTTATGTTTATGTCGCCAACTAAGATTACGTTTTTTGTACGTGTGTTATTTAATACCTTATCTAACGAGTCTAAGTAAGTGGTTGTATTTCTAAAACTGGGGGGTCGGTAAGAGCATATAATAGTGTACTCTGGTTTGATAGTCACAACAAGACAATTACCCTCTGAAAAGACAGGCTCACAGACACTGACCCTTATCACTCTCCGAACATACACAACGACACCATCATTCTGATTGTAGCTTACTTTTGTCCAATACTTGTTATAGTCATGCATGTTCGGAGGTGGATTATCATCGTTTGTCCAACATTCCGTTAACACAATAACATCCACAGGAATACTTACAGCAGAAACAAAAGCTAAGAATAGATCAAAGTTGTTATTGATACTTCTTATGTTTAATGTAATTACTGTTAACGAGTCACTAGTCGCATCATAGTTTAACACTTGAGAGCAAAGGCGTGTATTACTCAAAGAAAGGCATTCTACCTGGCCTGTCGCATCCACCTCTGAGGCTATACAGTTCTTGTTACTATCGAATTGTATATGTAATGTGTATATAAAATATCTTTAAATTGGCGAAGGGAATTTTGTGTTATTATATTTTCTTCGTAAAATAATAATTTATAACATTTATTTGTATATATTGTGTTTCCAATTAATTGTTGCTTGCATGACGATAAGTATATATGTTTGTGAGCGTAGGTATGAATAAAGTGCTTTGTACAGTTTATTTTATGTGTATAAATGTGTTTTATGTAGCAGTATTGTATAGTTTTAAATTTGTTAAGAATAACTGAATAATAGCATATAACCTTCATGGTATTTAAAAAACTAGGATAACATTGTTGAGACAGATAATAGTTAAAAACATGCAAGAATAAACATACAAAACAAAAACATAAACATAGTCACATTGCCAATCTAAGTTTATCTAAGTCAGATTCCGTATTTATGCGTATTTGTGGATCTTCCTCCCGTCTGCGAAGATAAACTATGCCGTGGGATGTCCAACAGAATTTAAAATCATGTGCTTTTTGAAACTGCCTTCCCATGTAGTAAAGTCGTTGCGCTTATTTTTTTAATGTTTCTGAAACATACACCGGCTGAACAGGAGATTGTATGTTTAAATGCGAGGTGTTGAGCTTTTCTTTATTTTCTTTTGATTTATTGAATTTCCTAATGCCTGAAATTAATAGTTAATAGTAAAGCTATCTATCAATAAAATATTTTTTGTAATACTACGGACCAATAGTTCCACTTCTTACATACGCAAACAAACTCTTTATAATAATCCTCATCAATAGTCAATAGTCAATACTTTATTGCATTCCATAATGTGTACAAATAGTTGGTATGTTAAAACATCGAATCAATTATGGACCCTGTCGGGCACAGCAAAGTTAATTTTGTAATATTGTAATAGGAGAGAGGATGAAGGCGCTTGAAAAAAAGACAAATATTAAATTCAAATAGAACCTATCATTAAATAATTAAATTCGCTTTTATGGTATTTCTATTTTATTATAAGTATTTATATATTTGGTTTTAAGTTATATTTTTATATTATATATTGCACGGTATTCATTCGATATTATTAACATGATATCATTATTATTAACATTATTATCATTATATCATCATTATATCAGCCTATAACTGCCGTCCACTGCTAAATGTAGGCCCCCAGAGATCGCCAACCCACTGCCACACTAGGTAAGCTTCCCCAAACGCGGTCTCCACTCTAGAGCGTGACCGCTCCATGTACCGTCAGTCCGTCTGCAGACGTGGCCGATCTCTATAATTCAAAATCCTATATAACATTAGTTTAGTTTTTGGAAATCATGATTACCTACTATAACATAATTCTATATTTATTGGTTTCTGTACAAGATGCACTAAAGTGTCAACTTAAAGTACTTTTACCACGATAAAATATTTTTAAAAGAATATAAAGAGCATTTTCGCTGTCAGCACCGCCTCCCTAAGATATTGATGCAATTCAAATTTAGTTTCATAAAATTGTATCACAGTGAGAAATCGTTCAGCGTCTAACGGTTGAATTTTAAAGTAGTATCGATATTGCTTATTTATATCTCTTGGAATCAGTTTGCTCTCCATATCTCTTACAACACATTCAAATACATCTGACGCAGTCATGCAAGAGCTTTTACACATTTAGGTACCCTACCCCACTTCCCTCGTGGGTTGTCCGAGCTAGAATAGCATCCCCCCCATTTTATCCCGAGGGTGTCGTCGAAGGCGACTAAGGGAAAATCCGGAAGTCGGGCAGCAGCGGCTTCCGTGTACTTAACAACTTCACTGCGATTCCCAAGGCGCCTGCCAAGCGTGGGGATTATGGTAACCCCCCCTTACCCCTGGGGAGGCCTTTGTTCAACAGTGGACATTTTCCGGCTGATGATGATGATGATGACCCCACTTCAACATCATCATCTACCTAGTCTTTTCCCAACCATGTTGGGGTCGGCTTCCAGTCTAACCGAATGCAGCTGAATTTCAGTGTTTCTCGTGGAGACTGCCTATCTGACCTCCATACCACAGTAACTGGGTAACACGATACCCCTTGATAAGACTGGTTGTCAGACTTTCTGGCTTCTGATTACACATAGCGACTGTCAAAGATCTACAAATGACAGCCAGGACCAGCGGTAAGAAATGAATGGTCACCCATCAATAAACCGACCGCGGCAAGCGTAGCTTTACCATGACAATCGATCTGTATGGCTTTTACTTAGTCGTCAGCCCCTCCCTACCTACTACTCTGCCGTCCACTAACTAAAAAGCCGTTAAGCCACAGTTTGTCGTTTTTCACTTTTTGATGTATTCTTATACAACTTTCGATGCTCTATCTTTTGGTCTAAGAATCATTTTTCTATGATTAGTAGTTTAAGAGATACAGAAAATTGCTGAGCAGTTAAACCACATAAATTTCGTTAGTTCCTTAATTAAAAAGCGGCTAAGCCACAATACTTCTCTAGAAAGACGTTAACATACCTAAACGGCAAATAGCTGTTTCATTTTTTCAAAATTTCCTTAACTCAAAGTAAGTTATCTGGTCATGCTTGACTAAAAAGCAGCTAAGCGTCTCTAACTGCCTTGATGCATTGTGTCTTACAAATAACCATCTGAATATCGTACCTTAACTACAAAGCAGTTATAAAGAAAAACTACACTAGAAAGCAGTTATATGCCCACAACGGCTTTTAAGTTATGTATTGAAATTAGTATTAGCTAAATATCAAACGCTAGAAAGCAGCTAAACGACAATGCTACCCTAAAAAGCAGTTAAACGCTTGTGAATTTGGTTTTTGATTTATTAAAGATGTATGTGATTGTGATCTCATTACTGGATAAGATTTTAAAAGTTTGATTAAACTCGTTTTATTTTATACTAGCTTCTGCCCGCGACTTCGTACGCGGATCCTGTTGCTTATGCCAGCGACAACGGGGTCGGCAAAATCGAAGATCTGAAACGTCTGAAGTCGAATTCTAAGAGCCCGGGGACGGGAAACCAACGGGATGCGCGAGACGATTCGAGACGTTCAAAAAGTACAATTTTGAATCATACCTCCGATGGCGGAATATGTGGCGTAGTCAATCTTAGGAGTATCCGTAAATGCACTCCGTTCCTTATCAAACCAAGGAAGGTCGCCATGCCCTACGGCTATATCTGAGACACATCCGAATCTTCAGATGATATCGACATTCTGTTCAGAGAATGTCGAAGTCGATCAGAATTCAAACGTTCGTGCGCTCTTCTTCTGTCTCTTCCTGCCGTACACCAGCAATTCTTTCTCTCTCACTTTCTAATTGATTATGGATATTTTGTTGTGTGCGTGTTCGGGACAATGTATGATAATCTCGATCAGCAGTTAGTCGTGCATCACGGTCATCACTCGTTTCAAAAGACCTGTTAGTAGATGTGCGAATACGCTGAGAACTCAAGCGTGATTCTGTATCGGTAAACGTTTCCGATTCGCGAGACAATGCATGTTGCTCACGATCAGCGGACAGTCGCGCATCACGTTCCGCACTTGTCTCTACAAACCTAGAAGCAGATGCGTAGATACGCTGAGAACTCTAGCGCAATTCTCTATCCGTGAACGTCTCCGACTCGAGAGACAATGCGTGACGTTCACGATCAGCGGTCAGTCGCGCATCACGTTCCCCACTTGTCTCTAGAGACCTAGAAGTCGATGCGTAAATACGCTGAGAACGCAGACGTGCTTCGCGATCTGAAGAGGTTTCCACGGAGCGATTTGCAGCCTGATGTTCTCGAACAGCATCAAGTCTCTCCTGACGCTCTTCGGTAGATTCTTGGGATCTTATGATCCTCAATCTTTTAGCTCCTTTGGAACATTGGGAATGATTTGACCTCTTTCTAGGCATGGTTATAGTTTTATTGTGAAGAGATACCTGATCAATTAAAATCTAAGTGACTGCTCCCCTGCGTTACCGGGTAGGCTACCGTGTAAAGGAAATTAAACACTCAAATAACATAAGCAGGAAGTTGTATTTATTCGACAAAATAAAAAGTTAATGGGAGTTTTGACCAGTAGAATCAAATTTTCAATGATATACCAGCGTCATCAAAAATCAGGCCTAAACTGTTACTGCCTTCAACGTGTGGTCCCAGCTTATGTTATTTTATAATATACAGTGAAATTAGTGATAGCTTTGATTTCCACATCAGATGTTTCTGATCTTCGATTTTTATAAATCAACAGGAAATGCTTATCAGACCGAACCACTTTTGCTAAGACGTCATTCCTATATGTGTTATGGTGTAGCTGGGCTCTTGGAGTTCCACATCAGGTGTTCCAGATCTTTAAATTTATTCTCTCAGCAGAAAATGCTCATCACGTGGAGCAATTTATGCTATGGTACCATTTTTGTATCTCTTATAGTTTAGCTGGTCTGTTGCGGTTCTGCATCAGGTGTTCAAGTTTCCAAGATAAATTATAGCCTATATGTTGGCCAGACTTAATACCTACACACCAAAAGAAAAATCATTCAAATCCGTCCAGCAGTTCCGAAGATTAGCGTGTACAAACAAACAGACAAACAGACATCATTTTTTTTTTGGATTCGTGCTCTATTACTGTTTCTAAACCCCCCTCAATAATTATTTTTTTAATTTATTCAATGTACAGACACAGTTTTTTTACTGTTTTATTATATGTATAGATTGTTTAATTAATAAGAAGCTTAGTTCTGTTTGTCTATTCTTTATTTAATAAATAATGTTCTGATTCTTATGAAATTGTTTTTAACTTTTCAACTTTTCCCCCGGACGTGCTTATTTAAAAGGCAGTTAATTGCGAGTGAGATATCTTTAACTGCTTTCTAGTTATGCAATAGAAGAACCAATATAAAAATATGTTTTACAATACCGAGCTTAAAGGCGTTTAAAATCCCATAACTGCTTTCTAAGTAAGCAAAGTTAGTCATCCAAGTGAGAGCTACCTAGGCTATAAGACCGTTAAAACACTTTAACTGCTCTTTAACTAATGACTTTTCGATAACTTCTACTACAAGTACAAGACGTGGCGGCTACAAGAAATTACTTTGCTGTAAAGCAGTTAAGGTATAGTTAACGGCCTTAAAGTGCAGTATATATGTAAAATTGAAAAAAAAATGCTTAGCTAAAAGTTAGAAAATGAATTTAAATAAAATATAATAAATATAAATAAACGAAATATATCACATATTGTTCACAAAGACTATACCTACATATTTAACTTGCAACCTTGTTCCTAAGTAGCATACTTTTCAAGAGACATCAATTCCCACTTATTTTCGCGTTTTCTCGAAAAACACTTTTTGCACTTAGCCGCTTTTTAGTTAGTGGACGGCAGTACTTCAACCTTGTCAAAAAATTGTACTAAACATTTCACAGGCTGTTCTCATTTCGAAATTGCGCACTACATATAAAGGGTGTTTGTTAAGTCAGAAGCATGTCACGTGTTCCTAATCGTGTGCCACGCGCCTCGACAGACGACGTGACGATTTCGAGACGAGCATACATTTTATTTCTGACAAGGGCGGATGCTTCAATTATTTGCATACGGCTCCCGCGTTGGGGATATATCAAGTATTTCGGTGTTCGAAAATGACAGTATTTATCGTGATACTTGGAGTAAGGATATGGCTGGGAGTGACATGTGTAAAAGAGTTTTGCTTGATACATTACAATAATTTAATGTGAATTTTTCAATACTTATTTACTTTCTAAAATTTTTCTTGGATATCATTGACATCGACGAAAGAAAAAACATCTTGAGGAAACCTGGACTTGTAATTAATTTAATTCAAGTGTGGTGATCAATGCCTGTACCTTTTTTGTAAACCCTTCATTGTAGTTTTTTGCCCAGAAATGGGACAGTAAGAGGCTGCTATTATAATCCATACTTCTATACTAATATTATAAATGCGAAAGTAACTCTGTCTGTTACGCTTTCACGATGAAACGGCTAAACCGATTTTTATGAAATTTGGTATGAAAATAGCTTGAACCCTGGGGAAGGACATAGGCTACTTTTTATTCCTCAACTTCATCTACATCCGCGATAACCGACATTCACGCCGACGAAGTCGCGGGCAAAAGCTAGTTTACAATAAAAGTGTAATAAATAGCAGAATAAATCCAACTCATATTATGTAATTTGCTTTTTCAATAAGCTAGTTTGGTTAATGAAAATTTCAGATTGAACATTAAACAATGATCATATTTATTACTACCATGGAATTGTTCATCTACCTTACCAACTCTGCTGTTTTGCACACAACCTTTACGATTACACCTCTGCCAACACTCTAGTACAAAAAAAAAACCGCCTTCAAAAACTAAAAAGTGATAAATAACTTTAGCATAGAAAAGACTTACTTTACTTTCGTGAGTCGGTGGCAATACAAAACAACAAACACAAAGCCACGCCATAGTTTTTTATGGCGGTTTTCTTTTTATTGAAAAAAACTTTATATTTTTCGCTTTTTAGTATTGCCATAACATCCAAATCCATTAGGAAACGACGACACACTTAAAATAGATTGTAAGTCCTCCAAAGATTGAAGAAACTAAAACGTCATTTAAGTACTTTTTTTGGGATTTTGTTGATCTTCTCAAAACGGGCTGGATCTGTGTGATGGTAAATGGTGATGGTAAAATTTATTTGGGACCATTTCGGAATAAACCCCTTTTGAACCAAAATTTTGCAAATCCGTCTGTATATGACAGAGTTATGCCTGAACATACATAAAAAAATATATAAATATATATAAACATCCGAATTGATAACTTCCTCCTTTTTGAAGTCGGTTAAAAAAGGCGCGAGGGTACGATATTAATAAAATAAACATGTTTTACATTATTTACTTAACACTTCAAACCCAAAATCGTCGCGAAATTAATTTCCGATACCTTATCAAAACTCCGAAACATCTGTCAAAAGTGTCACAGAATTATAAAAAAGTAGCAAAATCAGCTCGATATCAGTACATGCTACTGTCTGATTAAATTTATTCAAATTACAATGATTTCCTAGAAGTGTTAATATTAGGGTACCTTTATCAGTTCCATCGAGCGTACCTTCATGAGTATCCATTGATTACACGGTAATTTCGCTCCGGTCTTTATCTAGGTAATTGACCTAGATGTGCCTTAATGTGCGGTTGGGGACGCTAACAGATCTATTTGGACATAATTTGCGGGACTAATTTATCGGTGTTTAGGTGTTTTGGGTTTAGGGTGCCATTACACGTATATAACTTATGTGTCTTTGCACTGATGAGGTAAGACCAGCTGTGCTGATGTTTCCATGAAGATTATTGTTAAACTTCTGCATAATTCTGGACAAGACCTATGATAATGATTATCATTTTATATTATAACTCCTTCTCCTCCGACTCTTCAATCTCCTTGACACAGTTTGTCTTATAAATATGATGATTCCATATTGATTAATTCCATTTCCATCAATTTCACAAAGACTAGTAACCAACAAACTTCTCTATCACCAACATTGTAAAACAACTCCGCCTTTTACTGGACCTCGAAGTGAGCGATCACTTCTAGATAAATTGTATACACAAAGTGATTCATATTCTAGATAATAGTACATTATTTCAGATAATAAGCAAGACCTAAGACCACGACCTGAGTCAACTTCACTCGTATTAGTATCGGAAGATGTCAGTCAAATGATATAAATATTATGAAATGGTAAATTATGCACATTTACTGTGGAGAACCAGTTATGCTTACAAGATCACGTTTGTAAGTAGTAGATAGAATTTCAAGACGAGCATACCATCGCCTTGATGTAAAACCAAAATGTTAGTTGGACATTAAGGGTCAGATATGGCTACAATATGGATGCTTGCTTCTTTAATATTCTTAGAGCATTAGCTCTATCGATGCGACTGCGATTTCGATATTATAAATAGATAAAATTGTTTCAAAGTTGCAATGTATATCAAGTCAGTTATCTTAATTGGGTGCTAGGAAATTTCCTACAAGTTCAGCATCGATATAATCTTCTCTGGTGATTTTTACATCTTTAGCAACGTATTCGAATACCATTCCTATGTATTTATTGCTTTCAACGAATATCTTACATTTTCTTACAGTTGTTCTTTTGTCATTATTATTCTGAACATACACTTTATTCCTACTAAGCAGGCATATATTCCTCTGACACGCCAAAATAAGATTAACATCACCCACAAAAATTACATGTCCCGTCACCCAGTTAGTTGTGTCGTCACGTCGGTAATCAACGGCGTGTCACGTGTCACGTCGCATATCAACTGAGACAAGACAGTGTGGACGATGCTTGTGCTTTTATTTTAGTTTTTGTAACACAAAAATGTATGTAGCTTCATTTTAGGCTTTAGTGTTTACTGTTGTACTTTTATTACTATCATGCTTTTTGTTTTAGCTATTGACAACTTCACGATATTTTTTTTCGCAAAAGAGTCTTTGTATCACGCGACTAATCTTCTATTTTTGATCTAGTATTATATTGCCGTGAGGTCCCAGTAGTTTAGGTTCCAATGAAACTATTTTTTTTAATTAGTACTTTCTTAGTTTATTTTGGATATCACTGACATAAGTGATGGAAAACATCGTAAGAAATCCTGGACATATCCATACTATAAATGTGAAAATCTGTATTATAAATGTGAAAGTAACTCTGTCTGTTACCTTTTCACGACGACACGGCTGAACCGATTTTGATGAAATTTCGTATGAATACAGCTTGAACCCCGGGGTTCAAGCGACTTTGTCTGCATACTCTGCATCCGCTATGACCGACATTCACGCGGAAGTCGCGGGCATGGTGATGAAGTAGGTATGAGAAGAGACCTGGGACAATATTAGCCTGACATTACCTATCATATTAGGCCAAATTAATTCCTTCATCTTTATAACAATATCTTTTATTCAGACACAGAAAATATTTACAAAAAAACAATCTTAAGTTAACGACTCTGCTGAGTCGATGACATCGACCACTCTACTCGGTTTAGAGCTTTCCTTGTCTATAGTTTTCCTGCTATCGCCTTTATCTCGTCTTTCCACCTTCGAATCTGTCTGCCTCGTTTCCTTTTCCTATTTCAAGGGTACCAAGTGTAGTACTAGGGTTCCTTCATCTTTAATAGGAGCCAAATTTGATCAATTTCTCAAGCATTAATTATACACTCCGTCATCTAGTCAGTTGTCACGCGAGTAATTAACGGTTTGTCGCATGTCACGTTGGCATATGAACTAAGACGAGGTTATTTAGATGATGCTTGCTTAAGCGTTATTATTCTTGTTCTTAAACATTTCACATGCTTTAGGAAAATGAGATTAAGATGAATTCAAATATACTTTCTTAGTTTATAAATGATATTACTTATTTACTCATTTAATACAAAAAAAGGTTTAGGTATTACTTTTATATTAATAGATCAAGCACCTCATGAAATATGACAAAGATGCAATACGTAATATTCTCGTCAAAATTCAAATATTCAGTTTTCAGCAAAATCGGCGATCCATCACGTACTGTTGTACACCTGAAATCGTTTCAATATAAAACAAGATGAAAAAATGGGCTTGTATTGCTTTAAAGCTTTTATTTAGCAGGAAAACGCAATAAATCCTTTTCATACAATATAATTCAGGAGACATAAAAGTGGAATTTATAAAAACATGAATTCAGTACAAACTGCATTCGTTTTGGTGTCATTCGTGTGAAATGAAATTGAGCAGTAGGATTGACTGCCGTCACATGCATTGTTTATTCTTTGCTAACGTTCATTTAGGTAGAAAATCGATTTTCATACGTGTGGTAAAGTCTTATAGTACAGCCAGCAAAGGAAATAGAGGAGGAGGTATAGTTAAAGTTTGCTCAGAAACCGATGGATATTTGTGAATAAAAAAAAAAAAAATCGAGAATAAACATTTCAATGATTTAATTAAATTTCTTTCGAAAACATCCGTCGGTTTCTAAGTAAACTTCAACTATTTCCGATGACCTGAATACCTATCTCCTTTGCTGACTATAAGAAGTGTTCATCTAAACTAATACTAATTATAAATAAAAATAATTTTATTTTTCAACCGACTTCAAAAAGAATTACCTAGGTTCTCAATTCGACTGTATGTTTTATTTTGGATGTTTGTTACGTGATTTCTCTCTGGCAAATGTATACCTAATTTGAAAATTCTTTTTTTAATGGATAGGGTATGCCTCAGGGGTGGTTCCATACAAATTTTATCGAAATTGATACGGCAGTTTAAAAAAAATAAACAATAACCCAAAAGAATACATAGACGTCGATCTAATTTCTTCAATCTTTGGTGTACTTTCAATCTCTGTGTTAACCGTGTTGCCGTGTTTAAATGGATTTCGATAAGAAGGAGGTTCTAAAAAGCGGAAAATAAAAAGCAAAAACTTAAATGTGAAAAATAACTTCAGCACAGAACACACATGACTTTAGTTTCGGATGTCGGTGGCTTTGTTCTGTTTCTTGTTTTGTATTGCCACCGACTTCCGAAACTAAAGTCATGTGTGTTCTGTGCTAAAGTTATTTTTCACTTTTAAGTTTTAGGAGGCAGTTGTCTTTATTGTGAAAAAGTTATTTTTGAATGTTTCAAATGACTCAATAACTACTAAACCGATTTAAAAAATCTTTCACCGGTCGGAAGCTACATTATCCCTAAGTGCTATAGATTATATTATTATTAAAAAAAAAAAAAATAGGTAACAAAATTCGGGACGAATGATGTCGCGGGCAAAGTACTAGTATAAGATATGCCTCATTTTCAGCTCTTTCAAGTCTATTGATAAAAATAAACGCTCCTTTTACATCTACTCTAACATTAATTTTCAAACAACAATCACAAAACTCGAAATTTACCAACACATCATGATTCAATTAAATTACTAATCATCTCTAGCTAACGAACCTTATCGACACTACATACTCGTGCACACATCATCATGACAGACATACAATTAAATTCCCTACGTCCAACTGAACACACAAAACAATTGCTAAAACCATATCGCAATACGAAATTCCGTACTCAGTTCGATTTGTTACTAAAGCTAAAACTCAGGGCTGTCGCTTGCAACGCACCTAAATTACGCGCCGTGTCCCGGTATACCGTGACACTCGATTTGATATGACGCGTGACAGCTTATTTCTAGCGTGTCGCAGCCCTAACGTTTTGTGGCACTGTCATGTTATTAATAGCTGAGAAATAATTATTTTCTGCTCGTACCGTTTTGGGTTGTATGAAAATGTTTGGTTTGGATAATTAAAGTTACATGTTTGTGGACATGTTAAATTAAAACATACTCTAGTAATAGACTGTTAGCTTTTGACTAGTAATGCCATCATTCTATAGGTATATGATATCCAGCGAAAAGGCTCGTTGCAAAGTAAAGTTTTTTTTTTCGGAATGGCTACTCGCGGTCATCCTAGGAGGTTGTCGGCTGCTTAACCGGAGTTTCCTGTGGTGCCTTAAAAATTATTATTTTTATGGCCTCCAATCAGGGCAAAATAACTTACAAACTAAGCGACTACACGCTAAGGGCACCCCCTGTGTGGTACGAGCCTCGGCTTAAGGCGTCGCTGAGGGGAGGACAGCAAAGGGACAGGCTGGATCGGATTTCGATTATTTAGGGACAATTTTATGGCAAAACCCTCCCTTTGTGGGAGGCCTATGTCCAGCAGTGGACGTTTCTCGGCTGGAATGATGATGATGATGATGAGGGACTAATTTAAAGCTACAGGCTCAGCGGCGCGGGCTGGCACGAGTAAGGGTCGGGGAGGGGGTAAAACTACGCTTGCCGCCGTCGGTTTTATACCGAGAATCCTCCGTGTATCAGAAACCAAGTTAAACCGTTGGCCCCGGTCATTCGTAGATCTTTGGACAGTCGTTATGGGTAGTCAGAAGCCAGAAAGTCAAACAACCAGTCTTACGAAGTGGTATCGTGTTACCTTGCAACTGAGTTGCGGAGGTAAGACAGGCAGTCGCTCCATGTAAAACACTGGTATTCAGCTGCATCTGGTTAGACTGGAGGCCGACCCGAACGTAACTGGGAAAAGACAAGGCAGAAGATTAAAAAAGCGCAGTAGCAATATTTGTAGACTATTAAATTTACCTGTAATTTTGACCAACGAAGCTTCACAGCCCAAAATATGGTCATAACAAAAAATAAATATTCTTGTACTTGGATGATATATTCGCAACAGCAAAACGCGAGCACTGACCATAAATAAGAGCACAAATAAATGTTGGAGGAGACATAAAAAACAAACACACTTAAAACCAAGGGGAAACACTAATTTGCATATGGAAAATGGCCACATGTGACGTGAGTGCTGCAAAAATTCGCTGGATCGATATCAGAATCTGTCCAGTGGCCGAAGGGTGGCATACTAACGCCCTCGCAGAATAAATAGGATTTATATGCAATGATATGTACATGTAGGGAGCTAATTATAGTTATTTATGATGGGTTTCAAGGGTACGTTTTTGATTTCGTTTTTGAGTGTATCGATTGTGACGAAAACGGTTGCGGCAATTGATTGTTTTTGTCAAGTGTTATGGTTTTGTGTCAAGTGTTAATGATAATATGACAGCATAAAATCTATTAAATAGAAGTATGACAATTATTGTGTCCATTCAAAATTGAAAAGTTCTTTTATCATCACGCCCATATACCACCTACGCCACATAACTTTTTATAATATCCTTTTGGTACCTAGGTAGGTACCAAAAGGATATTATAAAAAGGTAGGTACCCATCAGCCTCCGGTAGGTACGGGTATAAAAATATTAAACGTGCATGAACGACTGTTAGTTTTTTAAAAATATCATTTGTGTATAAAACATACAAAAAAGAAAAAAAAAGCAAAATAAGAAGAAAATTGTCAAAAACATCTGAAAGGATTTCCATGCGGTTTTCACCAAAAGACAGAGTAATTCAAGAGAAAGGTTTATGAGTACCTTTAATTTGTTAAGATTTTGTGTAAATTGGTTTAAATATGACGATAATGACCGTGCAAAGCCAGAGCAGGTAGCTAGTGCATAATAATGTGATATGTATGATTTTTTAGAAGGACGACGGCAATTTTTTTTTTTTGCTTTGTATGCATCATTGGGCAAAAGATGTCATCGTCCCTCTGCCAATGTCATTCAAGTGCCAAAAGATCTTAGCAGCATTGTAGGTGATCTTGCAATGTGTTTTTGTTGGAATAACATGTTCCCAAAAACTACTTAAGCCTGATAGTATCCTTGGACCAATCCTAACGTTTAATCCTAGAAAAGATTTAACTAAATCTGTAAAATACACAGTAACAAAGAAACGAACTAAAGCCTAAGTAAGCAAATAGTCTGTGTTTATTCAATCCCTTCGAAATTTTTCTGCCCTTAGGCAAATTTCAGTATCGGTACTAAAATTGTAACGTTCCAAGTTACATAAATTAAATGAATATTTAACAAAGGCACTCCGATCAAAACATTGCATCAGTTGCAACATGAGACCAAAATAACGACCGCGCAAATCACAACAAAACATAAAATACACAATTACGACCAGATCTATAATTACTTAAAACTGTAGCAGTACTAAATCAATTCTTTACAGAGTCAAAATCATGAGGGGTAAGCATAAAAGCAACACTTCATATTTGTTATTACGAACCAGCGCGGGAGGGTGCCCATTCATATTCAAATCACTTTCAAATCTACAACTATTATTATGCCCAAAGCTTTGTGTGAGTCCTTTGAGACCTACTTTGTACAGGGTCCTCGAAATCATGCCCCGTGTAAAAGTATTGTTGGAGAGACATCGACCATACAAGACACACCGCGTGGGCCAAAAGATTCTTTGAAAGGGCTGCATTTACAACCATTTAAAATATATTTACCATTCATAGAGTCACCACAGAGAGTTTTACGATTCCCTTAACTATAATAAAAATCAAATTAGAAAATCGTCTAATAAATTTATTCAGAATCACGCAGTCAATCGACATCCATTAGTAATAAAACATTAGTGGTGCGGATCTGTGAAACGGGTCGGCTCCTTTAGTTAATAATTTATGTGACGCTAAACATTTTTATGTTTAGTTAAAGTCGAATACGATTCCAATATCGGATTGTCTAATGCTTGTGGCGCCTGTATTCCGGGCCGTAGGCGGACGTTCCCGATCGTAAAATTTTGTCCCGCACAAACACAAAACTTTTAGCACCCTCCCCTAGTATTGTTTTTTGAATAAACATGTTCAGTTTTGTTGAGATTAACTTCGGTAGTTTCATAATATTGACTCGTTTTATGTTCACCGTTCATTGATGATGATATTACCTACTACTGTAACGAGCTTTGTTTCTTTCAATGTAATCTCTGATTCAATATTTATTGCTTCAGGGTATTGTTCAATGTTTGACAATGCTTGTCATTTTGAACAAGTGGTTGAACAAGTTCTAAGGGATACGATGCCTCTTGTGAGTCAGCAGATTATTTATTAAGAGTTTCAAGGACAATATTAATTTTATTCATAAAATAATCTTCCTCTTTTTCTAAATATCCAATACCTAAAGATATCTTTTAGTGCGGGTTTCCGACAAGTAACTGTCGGTCGGAATTTTACTTTTCTACAATTTTCTTTTTATTTTGCATTTTTTTTCTTTTTTTGTATGTTTTATACACAAATGATATCTTTAAAAAACGAACAGTCGTTCATGCACGTTTAATATTTTTATACCCGTACCTACCTGAGGCTGATGGGTAGGTACCTACCAAAAGGATATTATGAAAAGTCATGTGGCTTATGTGGTATGTATGTGGGCGTGATGATAAAAAAACTTTTCAATTTTAAATGGACTATAACAATAATTTTCATCCTTCTATTTAATAGATTTTATGCTGTCATAATATCATTAACGTAAAATTTATGATTTATAAAAAACCCATTTGAATTGACTAGTTATAATAAAAATTGGTTTATGGAAACTTGTGTCAAAGATCAGACCTATTTCGTAACAGTTTTATGTACTGACAAAATGAATGTTTTGCCTTTCATTAAATCCAATTTCTTTTGTTTCAGGTTTGTGTGGTGATTTGTGATTGAAGAGAAGACTCATTTTTGGATTTATTTCTCAGAAAAGTACGTATAATTGAGGTTATTAAGTTGTTGCTTATACTGGAACCACATTTGATAAAGTAAATCAATATTTTCAACATTATTAACTATTCTCCCCAAGTTGGTTTATGCTCGCCGTGAAAGTTTATTATATTTCATACAATGACAGATTTATTGCGATAAAATCAAACAACGAAGATTCCCATCTTCCAGACCACACCGTACAAAGTATATAACGATCAGTATGCAATCCAAGTACGAAACAATCGCTTACATCATTGTTATCGTCTATACAGACATTACAGAGTAAAGTAACTATGATACTAGCCATGATTCCATATTATAAACACATATCAACCAGCGTTTCCGTTGATGGTGTTAGAATGATAAATTCCGGATAGCAAACCATTGTTTCAGCTAACAATGATGGTAGACAAACAAAAAAGGGGACGACCGAAGATGAATAAATGTAAATCGCATTTGAGACACTCAAAAACTGGTCTAAGCGCATTTTTATTTTGTTTCATCGTGGGTCAGGAAGGCACGGGGTGTTCGTTGTCGGTAATAGCAGTCCATTGATATTATAGCTGTTTTTCCTCCTCCGCCTGCTAACTCTGTGTTCGGGGATTGAGACAAAATCTTACCCAAATTTTTGGGAGTCGTCAAAGAAAAACAAGGCTGTTTTCTTGTAAGTAGATGATTATAGAAGATTATCCCTGAGTATCCTGTCTTTTTTTTTCTTTTACCTTTTAGACTATACAGCTAGATGTTATACTTATATTTATACTACAGAAAAGTATAAAAAGTTCTTCTTCACAGACTTGATTCTGTTAAGCTCAATCTGATACAATATGTTTGAATATTTCATGAAAATATTTCATAGTTGGTTATTTTCATTAAACTGTTTTACGTACAATGTATCTAGGTCACCTTGCAAACTGCATTGTATCAAAGCATAAAATTGCTTTATTCAAAAGCAATATTGGTGAACAAAATTTTGAAATTAAAAATGTAAATATGGCAGAGTACAAATCACGTCATATTAATAAAGCGTAGAATTTAATAACAAACTTTTATGAGGATCGTCATTGAAAATATTGAATTCGTTGTCCAAATGAGTCCCTTGGCACGCGTGTATGGTTACAAAGGGACATACAACAAAATTATTGTTGAGTGCGTTACATAAAATTGAATTTGATATGCCAGTGTTAATTTCGTCATAAAATTTTGGACATTTCTTTTATGTACTGTATTTACCAGCAATTTGATGGACTTATTGATTTCCTAAGATTTTATCATATTTATAATTCAGGATTAATATCAAAGATATCACGAGATAATAACATGCAAACAATCTTCAATAATATATATCTATATACATATAATAAAACAGTAACAAAATTGTGTCTGTACATTGAATATATATAAAAAAAAAAATTGAGGGTGTTTAGGAACTACTGTTCCTAAACACCCTCAATTTCTCAATTCGTGCTCTATTACTATAGAGCACGAATCCAAAAAAAAAAATCTGTCTGTTTGTCTGTTTGTCTGTATGTCTGTTTGTCTGTATGTCTGTTTGTCTGTTTGTCTGTTTGTTTGTACACGCTAATCTTCAGAACTACTGGGCGGATTTGAATGATTTTTCTTTTGTTGTATAGGTATTAAGTCTGGGCAACATATAGGCTATAACTTATCTTGGAAATTTGAACACCTGATGCAGAACCGCAACAGACCAGCTAAACTATAAGAGATACAAAAATGGTACCATAGCAAAAATTGTTCCACGTGATGAGCATTTTCTGCTGAGAGAATAAATTTGAAGATCTGGAACACCTGATGTGGAACTCCAAGAGCCCAGCTACACCATGACACATATAGGAATGACGTCTTAAGAAAAGTTGTTCGGTCTGATTGGGCGCCACTGTAAGGTAGGTATTTCTCTCAGGGGCGTTTGTGGGAATATTTTAATGATTCGACGCACGATATACAGTAAAAGTTATATATATTTGAACGTTACCACACACTTTAGGGATCACAAACAATACAAAACAGTAATATGACAAAATTATCTAGGCGTCGCGGCAAAATGGTACGAAGTAGGCATTTCCTGTTGACGTATAAAAATCGAAGATCAGAAACATCTGATGTTAAAATCAAAGCTATCACTAATTTCACTGTATCTTATAAAATAACATAAGCTGGGAGTACCTCCACGCAGTGAAGGCGGTAACAGTTTAGGACTGATTTTTGATGACGATGGTATATCATTGAAAATTTGACTCTACTGGCCATAATTCCCATTTATTTTTTTATTTTATCGAATAAATATGCCTTCGGGCTTATGTTATTTGGGTTTTTAATTTCCTTTTCCATTTATCTTCGTGACACGGTAGCCTACCCGGTAACGCAGGGAAGCAGTCACTTAGATTTTAATTGATCAGGTATCTTCTTTACAATAAAACTATAACCATGCCTAGAAAGAGGTCAAATCTTTCCCAATGTTCCAAAGGAGCTAAAAGATTGAGGTTCATAATTAAGATCCCAAGAATTTACCGAAGAGCGTCAGGAGAGACTTGATGCTGTTCGAGAACATCAGGCTGCAACTCGCTCCGTGGAAACCTCTTCAGATCGCGAAGCACGCCTGCGTTTTCAGCGTATTTACGCATCTATATCCAGGTCTCTAGAGACCAGTGAAGAGTATGATGCGCGACTGACCACTGATCGTGAACGTCATACATTGTCTCGCGAGTCGGATACGTTCACGGATAGAGAATTGCGCTTGAGTTCTCAGCGTATCTACGCATCTGCTGTGGAACGTGATGCGCGACTGTCCGCTGATCATGAGCGACATGCATTGTCTCGCGAACCGGAAACGTTTACCGATACAGAATCACGCTTGAGTTCTCAGCGTATTCGCACATCTACTAACAGGTCTTTTGAACCGAATGATGAACGTGATGCACGACTAACTGCTGATCGAGATTATCATACACTAGCGACCCGACCCAGCTTCGCATTGGCATATAGCCTTCCTCGGTAAATGGACTATCCAACACAAAAAGATTTTTTTAATTCGAACCAGTAGATCCTGAGATTAAGATGAGATTAGAGAATAGTTCAACCAAATAAACAAACAAACTTCAGTTTTATAATTAGTATAGATTGTCCCGAACACGCACACAACAAAATATTCATAATCAGTTAGAAAGTGAGAGAAAAAGAATTGCTGGAGTACGGCATGAAGAGACAGAAGAAGAACGAACGTTTGAATCCTGATCGACTTCGACATTCTCTGAACAGAATGTCGATATCATCTGAAGAATCGGATGTGTCTCAAGATATAGCCGTAGGTCATGGCGACCTTCCTTGGGTTGGTAAGGAACGGAGTTCATTTACGTATACTCCTATGATTGACTACGCCACATATTCCGCCATCGGAGGTATGATTCAAAATTGTACTTTTTGAACGTCTCGAATCATCTCGCGCATCCCGTTGTTTTCCCGTTCCCGTCTCTTAGAATTCGACACCAAACGTTTAAGATCTTCGATTTTGCCGACCCCGTTGTCGCTGGCATAAGCAACAGGATCCGCATACGAAGTCGCGGGCAGAAGCTAGTCAGTAAATAAAATACGAAATCAAAAGGAAATGTCAGCCATTAGTATTTCTAAAATTACTGTGTGTGTGTGTGTTAGGTTTTATAGTACGTATCTATACCCTGCATGAGTCAGAAACGCTAATTCCAATATTCTGGTTGTAGCAAGCACGGCTGTGAACGGATATCCTATGAACCTAACTTGGGGAAGATTATAGCAAAATAAATCAGGTATGGGTTTGGAACTGTGCCCAAATGTCTCCTATCACCTAAGTCCCAAAACAATAGCTACCAATAAATAAATTTATATGTCGGTAGAAAAACAGTAGACACTGTGCATTACCTTTAAAATCTTTCACGCGGAAATCAGCATCGTTTTCTATGTTCTTGCAAGAATGTATAACATAATAATATATGAGAGAACATTTTCACGTACTGCCAAACGATTGCAGAGGAGACAATAGTAAAACTAGGACACCACTAAACGAGACTCTGTTGAAGCAAGCGGAATTTTAAGAAATTCAATTTCTCGCAAATAGTAAAAACCCAACTCCGCCATAATATTTGGCAAGATACCAATGAAAAAGGAAATAATATAGCGCTTTAGAGAGTTGGTTGTAACGATGCTGTAGAAAGAGTAGTTGTTCCGTATTCTTAATTGGAACCATAAGTTGGAGAATTTTAGACACTCGTACAAGAATAATGGTTGGGCAAGTTAATTTCCATTGTTCTTTAATTAGGGAGGTTCATTTCTCTTGTCGTGGGTATCGTTTTAATCTCCAGTGGATTATCCCACAGTGGTGAGCGGTAGTGAGTCGTGTGATGCGATTATTTAGCACCATCTGCTTAGTCTGTAGGGCGATCTCCTTAAATATATTCAGGTTCATTCCATCATAATTATTTTATAATTATAATTTGTGCAGACTCTTGTATTTTTTGTAATGACTGCAGACTGTTGTTCTCATAATTTTGTAGGAATAACACACATTACCGAAATCCATTACCCGAATTGAAATGAGAAAGTTCCACATCCAGCTCGGTACATTCACGTGCGGCAACATTACAAATTTTTATCACCCAATTCACATCCAAAATCCATTTATTCACACATTGTAAATTGACATTTTATTTCACCACAGTTTTTCGTGTGCGATCTTAATTAAATCTGTAAACTGGTGTTGTGTTGTTTTAGCACCCTTTTAACTGAACGTGCCTTATCAAAGGAAATGTCGAAAGTGACGCTATCAGCTAAAAGCCATCGGCGTAAATGCGTCCAATTAAGCCGCGTGCATCATAAAGACCTAAACCAGGCCGATGGTAACATTTCTCTTTTAGTGCAACATAATTCTGTTACAGTGTCGTGGTGAAAAATTGAATTATTGTTTGCTTTTGAATATTACTAGTCTTTGTATTTGGTTGAGATTTTTGGAGCTTAGAGATTTTATGTGCACTGTTTATGGTTAGTT
The DNA here is from genome assembly GCA_947361185.1 of Charanyca ferruginea. NCBI lineage: Eukaryota > Metazoa > Arthropoda > Insecta > Lepidoptera > Noctuidae > Charanyca > Charanyca ferruginea. The sequence continues at coordinate 26,610,779 of OX376061.1, read as the reverse complement.
AAGTGTTTTCAAAATTCTAGCCTGGTAAAAGATCCTGCTTCTAAAATTCATAATATCTTTATTGACGACTACAAAAACAAATGTGTCGTTCACATCTATTCTATACTTTGTAAAACGTTAGTTATATCTTTGACACATTTAAGTGCGTCAATTCTAAATAAGCCGTTTGAATTGTAAGTAGCCAGACATGATTTATTACGAGCATTGACAGATTGGTAACCTATCACTTATTTAGCACAAAACCCAAGTCACGATGACTCATACCATTAGCTAGATGAAAACCAGTCGGTAGATTCCAATTTCCTTCTACATCAGTACCAACATTGTAATTACAATTAATCTTCATATATTTTACAAGCCTCCAATTAGCTTCAAATTTAATTACACCAAGCTCTTCTAACCCTATGACCTTTGACGTTGACTGATTCGCCGATACATCATCCAGATACGCGACACCAACAATTAGGGTCTGTACGTCGGAAGTAATTATGCCATAAAGTGTCAACCCAACACTATGTCTATAAAACAGACACACCATGTTACATTAGGGTCCGGATGATGATAAAGATGTTCCCGAGAGATTTTTTTCGATGTGTAATTTGATAGAAAGCCATCATTAAGTCCGTATAAATATGGAAGATGACTGGGTGTAACGTGTTTTTATTTCGTCTCAGGAAGCTGAGTTCTATTAAGGAGGATGCTATTAAGGTCTAAAATTGCTTCATAAAATCAACTTTTTCAAACGCGTTGAAATTGTTAAGGAACTGTTTTGATTTGGTCTCTTTTGTTTACATATTTTTTATTCATGTAATAAAGCTAATATTCCATTTCAATGCCTATTCATATGTTATTTATGAACCAGCTTTTGCTAGCGACTTTGTCCGCGTGAATGTCGGTTGTTGCTGATGCAGATGAAGTCGTAGATTATTAACTAGCCTATGTCCTTTCTTAGGGTTCAACCTGAGTCTCTACCCAATTACATCTAATTAGGTTCAGAAGTTAAGCCGTGAAAACGTAACAAAAATACGATCACTTTCGCATTTCTAATATTAGTATGGATTGTGTATATTGGCAAATAAGCAAAACCATGAAAAACAACAAAACGAAGAATGAAATATAAAATCCCTCGTAAAAATATGAATAATGTTGAATCATAGTAGTTTATTCATGATCTAGGCAGATCCCTTCCGGTGTAGCCAGACAGAAGGGGACGCGTATCTCTAGGGACCACATTCACTTAGAATTTGAAATTTTATCAGTGTTGGTATGCACGTAATAATGGTCATAGTTATCCAGTCCAATGTATACATTAGAAGTCACATAGACTACCACTGCATACATACTAATATAATATTTATGCAAAAGTAACTCTCTGTCTATCTGTTACGTTGTCACGACAGAACAACTGAGACAATTTTGATGAAATGAAGTGTTAAATGAAGAGAGCTTGAACCTTCGGAAAGAACATATAAATACTACTTTTTCCGCGATTACGAACATTCACGAAGACAAAAGCTAGTTTCAAATACTTTAAAGAATTCATGTATAAAAAACACAAATTAATATTGATCCCTTTGAAGACATAATCCTTTTAAGAATAAACGTAAAAAGCAAACTCAATCCTAAATGGAAACAATGACGTTCCGTGAGATAAAGTGTAGTCCGTAGGGGCACAAAAACTAAGAGCCGAGATGATCTGATAACGAAATTATAGGGTAACGCGTTCGGCGCCATCGCCCTGTGTTTAAATGTCATCACTATATAAAATGGAAATAGTTAATAGTGAGATATTTTTGAAATGGAAGGAACGGTACTTCCCTGGATGGTTGAATGTTGTTTATATTATTGTTTTAACTGACTTCAAAACAGGTGGTTGTGTTTGATATTTTCTCAAAAACTACTGATCCTATTTGAATAGGGTTTTCGTTATCTGACTGCATATTTTTCAGGGAACGTTTTAATGTATAAAATGTTGTTCTAGATTGCCTTTAAGACACCATAGCTATAGACTAAAATATCGGTTGGTCATGGACTTTGCAATGACTAATCATAAAACATTTGAATGATAATAAATAGTAGGCACTAAAAAGCGAAAGATAATTTAATCATTTTGTGTTTTTCTGTACCTTTAAGGAATTACGTTTTCGTGCAGTTTGTTGTTTGTGCCTGTGAGACGAGAATTAATAAACATAAGAGTATTCATCTGCCTAACCTTTTCCCAACTATATTGGGGTCGGCTTCCAGTCTAACCGGATTCAGTTGAATAGGTACAAGTGTTCTACATGAAGCGATTGCCTATCTGACTCCCTGAACACAGTTACTGGATATCACTATACCCTTTCGTAAGACTGGTTACCAAACTTTCTGTTTTTGTGACTATATACTTTCCGGAGCACACATCGGGGTATCGGTGTGAAATGGATGATCATCCACATACGGACCGACCGCAGCAAGCGTACCTTAGCCATGACGGAACAATCTGTACGAATTTTACTAAGCCAGGACCTCCTCTAACGTCATCATCTGTTCATCATTTCAGCCGAAAGACATCCACTGCTGGACATAGGCCTCCTCCAAAGGGGGGGTTTTGCCATAATAGCCACGCTTGTTAAGCGGGTTGGCGATCGCAGTATGGTTGTCTTACGTCATCCACGGGAAGATATGGGATGGTGCTATTCTTTACGTCCGACACCATACGGAATACCGACGGCTAGCCCTGCAGTACATTAAGTATTACTTATTGACAGGAATAAAGCTTAAAAATTGAAAAATATGAATCACGACACCAATATTTCCCCGCGTGCCCGTTCTACTCTAAAATTCTACTTTTTATTATATTTTCCATCTGTACGCTATATTTAGCTTCTCAAAATGACGATGAATGACTTAACTCTTATTTTTTTTATGAATCCCGTAGGAGTTGATTTCTATTAAAAAAAAGTAAAAGCTTCAATACAAATTCTTTGATACCTTGTACCTGAATCTAAACAGTATCTTGATTTTCATCTTAAGATTATGACTGTCGATAAATAACTACATATTCTATACTAACGCTAACTAATAAGAAGGTTTTAAACGTTAAAACAATCTAAGATAATAATTCTGCGAAACTCACATACTCACGTTTATTCCAGAAATCCCCACCTACAAATCCCCACCAGTGGGGATTTCTATTTTTTTAGTGTACATTCCATTTCAAAGTTTATTTACCCAGTTTCAATTCTATTATATTTTAATGTACATTATATTTTCAACTGTTGCCACACGAGTAGGTAATGAACATTTTACCTTTACAACTAGCTTTTTCCCGCTGGTTTCTTTTTGCGGGTCCCTATTTTTTGGTAGTGAATGATAGTCTATAGAACTAGGAGTTTATGTAGCTCCATATAGACGAAAAAAAAACTACACAATCGGACCCGTAGTTCCAGAGGTAGCCCCAACGAACAGACTCAACTTTATTTCAGAATATGTAGGTAGTGATGTAGTGGATCTACCTATGGATGTATGTATTAGCATATTTACGAAACGACTGCAATTCCTAGTATCTATCGGTGAAAAGTAACAACTCGTTACTAACCTGTGAACAGTGCTAATATTAGTATGAAGTGGTGATTTGAGATATGTTTTAATTTAACGATCTGAAACGTAGTCTGAATGAGTGGAGTTTTTAAATATACCTACATATATTTTTAACTAAAAATGAAGTAGATACCTTCTAACAAACTCTAATTAACATAACTTACAAGTGTTCATTATTATTATAAAATGTATGATGACAAAAGGTTAATTTAAACATAGCTTCTGCCCGCGAAAGACAGTCAACAATAGTGAATCTATCAGTAAAAAATTTCTTGTAATCGGACTTTCATAGATTAGGTACTTCTATCAAACTAAAAAAACAAACAAACTGTGCCTCATTACAATATTAGAATTACATAGATTACATCAATGAAATAAACAGAAATCAATGAAAATGGAGACTTCATAAATAAAATACTTTAATTTCACCCATTAGGAACTATCAAGGAACCTGTACAACTAACTAAGCCCATGGCGACATGTGACATATCAGTATGGGACTCCCGTTAAGAACTCATTTAAGTGTGCAGTATCTTCATTACGTTGACGTGACGTTTCCCTCCGAGCTGGTGATAAATTTCAGTTAAATAGCTCACACATGTTGAAAACCCAAAGCACGTACTGATTCAACGTATCGATAAACACAGTCTACTTTGATGCTTTTATAGTTATTATCTTTATTCAAAACAAATGCAATCGATTCGTAAGTATGACTCAGATACATCAGAGAACAATGATTTAATTTAACTTTCCGATCGCCCTGATGCCAATACGAAAAAGAAACTGTCAGTATAATGATGTCGATCCAAAACTGCACTGGTTTACAGGAATTTCACAATTTGAAAGTATAATACACAAAAATACGTCCGAATGAGGGCTTCCAAATTTGGGAGAGCGGGTCCACACGCGCATTCTAATTTATACCTCTAATGAAACCGACCGCTTTTTTGGACATCTCCCTTCATTCTTGCAGGTACGAAATGTTGGGTTGGGAAACGATAAAAATGTTTTCCGTCCTCTATAAATATTCATTTCTTCTGAGGATCACGGTGCAACGGAAGGGCGGCTAAGTGCCAAAGATATGGGGTTTGTCAAAGAGGAAGGTAATCATAATTTTTATGGAGAATCTTGGGCGTATGTGAAACGAGGCAAAATTTACATCCGAGACGCTCTCTGATGAATGTGCAGAGAATGTATGAGATTACAGCATGATAAATAATGTGAAGAATTTTTTTATCATACGCTCATGTTTCGGAGTTTAAATCGGTGGCATATTTTATACTTAATGGTGGCGCTCCTAAGATCTTGGAAGATATATGATCACATAAATCATTGACGCTAATTAAGGTTGTGCAGTTTTCAAAGTTGAATCTCGTTTCTTGATATATCAAAAACACGTGTTCACCGGAGCTTTAATATTTTGCATAGTCATTGAAGTATAAAAATGTACATCCGATCTAAATACCAAAATCATACAAACCGTCTATCCAGTTTATGATTGACTTAAAACATGCGCAACCGTTTATACGGATATGAATTGTTCGGTAACATATCTGTGTTATGGTAACCTAGATAAAATCAAAAGTAGTCAAAACATTCCCAATAAACAAACAGCAGACAACATTTATTTCTCAACAAAATTACATCGCATAGGTATTCAAAAGTCGCGTACGTCAAAAATAAACAAGCAAACAGAAATAGAATCTGAACCCACATCTATTAGACGATCAGAAACAATTCCCGTGGTTGGTTCCACAAAAAATATACAAGTCAAAGTTTTTTGGAGCCCCTAACTTTACGTGGGTCGTGCATGCTCACCTTTTTTTTATTCCTAAGGACATTGATTGATTGAACCTTATGGCACAACAGCAACTATGAGAAACATAGCAGGGGTATTGTTTTTTTCGATCGTATAAATATACTTTTTATGGATTAACGATTTTAAAATCTTTTTACAGTTTATTGTATCTTCATTTAGATAATCTGTGGGGATTCATCGATTGTTTTCGGGTTGCCGCATTTTTATAGATTGGGTTTCTTTTGATAAATTTTTAATTATTTCTGTTTTGTTTCGTGTTTTGTTATTATATTGACGTCAATAAATATTCCTGGAAACAAATAATGCAATTCGAATTTAGAGGTAAAGTTAAGGTTATAGGCTTAAACGTAAATAATACTTGTCCATTTAAGTGGCACTTTTGAACAGCTATTAGGCAACGGAGCTGTTGTCTTGTCTTTAACATTGATTAACTTGGTTGCGTGAGACGTCAAACAACACACCTCTAGAATTCTTTAGTGACAGAATAACCTACAAACTATTGCTGCAGCCTCTTATCTGATAAACAATTTTTCAAGTAATAATTCTTTTAGTGAGTACTATTTATTATAGTGTTTTTATACAGAGAAGTCACGTGTATTGACCGCCAAGCTTGCTCAAGGAGAATTGGCGATTTCAGACTTGTATTTATTGGTAGTCCAAGTTTCCTCACGTCGTTTTTCTTTACTGAAGTGAGTGATATCCAAGATAAACTTAGAAAGCATAATAATAATTATAAATATTTAAAAAAGTTACATTGGTACCCCGCAACCTTCATGAGTGGCGAGAATTATAATAATACTGGCTCTTGCTCGCGACTTCGTCCCCGTGGTTCAATCTTATCAAAATCTATCTTCACACCAAATATCAAAATCGATTCATCCATTTCATCGCGAAAGCGTTACAGAAAGAGTTACTTTTGCATTTATAATATTAGCATGGGTTATGAATACTTATAAAGTTGAAATTGTTTTACCTTCTCTTCCATTACAGTTATTGTTAATACTAATTAATAGAGCTTAGCTTGCGATCTCAAGTACCATTAAAACAAAAGGAACGTTATTATAAAATTCACTAACATTAAGCTCAGATTTCGAAATACTACGTTTATTATTGGAACAAACGGGTTTAGTTCGTGCCTTGTCGGTTCGGCATAATGTCAAAAGGTTACTTAAACAGCTTAGCGTCCAGTTGTGTAACTTTAATAGTAAGTAGTTAATCTACGGGTGCTTAGTTCAAGTATTTATAGACTCACTACACCGATTTTAAGAGCATAGCTGAAAATAAAAGAAATATTTAAAATCGCTGTAAACGTAGTAGGTAAAAATTCACCTAATAAAGTCTTTGCTCGCATTATATTACACTCTCACTTTAATGATAACCTTAATTTAATTACTTATCACACATTTTAAACCAGCACCTAGACGCAAAGCGAATTCCGATGAAAATGATAAAAAAGACCAACTCACTAATGGTAAATCTAAAATCAACCGCAAAAAACACTAGGACGTGAAATTACAAGATTTTGAAGATAAGTTAACAACTATTACAAACACTGAACACGATTCACAAAGTAAGTTACATTACCTAACAAATTACGTGGAACAAACATCGAACATTTTATCTATCAAGATTTCAATCAGCTAGCTAGGCTGAACTTAAGGTTAGGCCATGACATCTTTATTTACCTGAGATGCGTCACTGGAATAGACGGTGAAATATAGCCATTGAATTTAAACGTAGCCCCTTAACGTTTCGAATTGTTACATAGTTTACTAACGTGGAGAATTTTGAGAGGCTCACTAACAGGGGAAGATTCGAATGATGTTATATCGACGCACGCTATTTCAAAAAAAATTACGAGTGGTCCCGAACACATTCGGGACTACGTCATTCGTTATAGCGGTTTTCAATTCAATGAGTTTTCGAAATGGCGTAACACTCGTAATATTTTCGAAATAGCGTCATCCGAATCTTCATATCACTCCCCACTAACAGTACCTACTTTGATGACAATAAAAGTGATAGTGAAATACCTTACAAAGCTACCTTACTAGTCTCTACAAAACCAACCAACAAAACTATTACAAGATGAACAATGCTAGTTTCTTTGAAATCAAAATCTTCCTCTCATCTCATCTCTGATAAACAGTTAATCTCACCAAAATAAGAACTCAATTAAGACAAATCAGAATTTACTTTGTTAGATATTTAGTATGAATGCGATAAATTTTATCATAAAACAAGTATTATATAACCAAGACTTCTAGGAAAAGAAAATGAAAAGGTTTCTGTGAACAAACAAGTACTTAAGTATAAATCGTTACTTTTGGCAACAGTAAAAGATACATTATGCCCATATATCTATATTGTTTTGACATAACAGTAGCTTATGAAATAAGAAACAAAATAACAACAATATTTATATTCAACAACAAAAAAAAACACACACTAGTCTAAGATAGTTTTTATTGCATATTTGGATGGGACAAAGGGTCGATTTATTTACTTGTAGCCAACGGCTATGGACGCCATTTTTTGTAGTTCCTTGATCTATGCCAAGGTTTTTTATTGTGAACTGTGATGCGGTATTATTTTTATAGATTTATTTACGATGAATGTCTGTAAGACATGTAAAACAAAAGAAGGAATTTATAAATCAATAGCAAAAGATACTAAAGGTTATTTATATTTGAATAGCTACATTAGACAACAGATAGACATAATATAGTAGTTTAATTGTCTTGTAGAAAGTTTCTGCTGGTGATTTTAATAACACAAGTACAGTTTCTTGAAAACAAAAGAGTCTAAGTTAATGAAAATGATTTCTCCGGCAAAAATATAACTAATTAAATTAAACTAGTAATTAATCAAAGCTACACTTACTTCTCACAGTGGTAATTTATCATGTGTTACATCTCTATAGATAAAAATATTTATACTAATTTGATTTTAATTTAAACTTTCTTCATACCGTTACTTACCTACTAGCGTATACTCATGACCAAGCATGATTTTTTGTAATTAATAACAGTAATTTCAATTAGTTTTTAATTTCATTATAAACACGTACCATAAGAATGAAGTAGGTAGGCATATCACAATGAGCAAAAGGTTTCACAAACATAATATTCCTCTTACAAAATTATCAAAACTACATTATATTATTAACTGTTCAAACTATAGACTTGTCCCCATAGATATCCGTGCTTGTGCCACATCAAAAACCCATAAATGTTAAAATATAATTATAGTACTGATTTCAGTAAGTAATTATAATTGTTGTATGTATATGTTGTATATATATATTTAGTTAATTAATAATATATGTATATATATATATATTTATATATTATTATTTATACATATATCTTATACTATGTTATTGTACCCTAGCAGGGCCCATAACTCTACATCAGCTTATATATAACCTTTTGTATGAGATGCAAATGAATGAATATTATGAATATAATATTAATAATAATCATTTATTTCGAGCAACAAGACATAAAAAGTTAGTATCAATATACTTACAAACTGCATACGTTAGTAAAACACTTACACAGAAAACAGAAACAGTTCAAACATATTATTATTATGAATAAAAGGTAAAATCTTAATAACGTAACCAAATCGACAACAAGTTTTAAAAATCTAAAAAACAAGAAAAACAACACCAAAACAAACTCCAAAGATATACCGACTGTCAAGGACAAAAAATTGGGACATAACGGTACCCTACGTGACGGAGTCGGGACTGAGTGGTCCCTTCAGGGAACGTACGTCCTTCAAATACCCCTGCCTTCCAAATAGGGCATTCAGTCATGATCCGCCTCGACGCCTGTTGTTGCCGAAAAATTGGTCTTTTATCTACAGCTTTGGACCTCATTTTAGATCGAGTCCTTGAGCGACATTGGATTGGAAGAAAAAAAATGCTGATACCTACCTACCTATTTTTTATTTCGTTTATTGAAATCGATATTGTTCTTTTTTCGATTTATATAAAAAAGGTGAACAACTTAATATGTTTTTGACCTAGCCTAGCTTTTTTTTCCACAGTAAGTACCAACCTAAGTACACTTCTGGCGACCTATGACTACTACTTAGTTACTCCCATATTGCGTTCTCACACAATTTTTTTATTAACACTGTCTGTGATTTTGTGTCTTCATCATAATGAACATATTATTGACGGCTCCGTAGCCTAGGTGGTAGTGCATCTGCCTCCGAAACACACGGTTTGAATCCCGCCCAGGGCAAACTTTTGTGTGATGAGCACATGTATTTGCCTTGTGTCTGGATGTTATTTATCTATATAAGTATTTATTTCTATATTTGTGTATGTATATCATCTGTCTGACACCCATAGTATAGGGTCTGCCTAGTTTGGGGTCAGATGGCCGTGTGAGTGATATTATATTATTTAATATGTAGCATTTATAATAAAATTGGCTCGAGACTGCAAATAATTCATCTATATCGCCTATATAGCTATGTGTACTCACACCATTATCTACGTTGATATACTATATATTCCCCGCACCCATCACATGCATAATCATTATAAATTGCAACAACAAATTGTCCGTCTCACAAATTCATATCATGTACCGCCACTAGAACATTTTTATCTTCAGCCTCATTGTATGAAAAATGAATGTTTGCCGTCAAATAAAAGTATTACGGCCCAGCGGGCCTGTATTATGATTTATACCGTTTTGACGCGAGCCTTCTGATATCTTGAGAGCGAGAGACATCTTAAATTAGGAATAGTAAAGTGTGGAATATTAACGACTGAACTTAATGCAGGCTTTGCTCAGGACTTATAAATAGACTAGCGAGGGTTAGTATCAAATGTAGGTACTTGATTTACTGGCGCATTTATCTCATGGAGCTTTATATTTTATTATGCTTGAATAGTTACAATTCTAAAATTCTCTTCTAAGAATCAAGCCACGTTAGGTTTACGTCTATTGAATCTTTCATATAGAAGAGATAGTCTGTAGGGATTATCCTTACTTTTTGCACTTAAACCGAGTTTGCGGTCTCCATAACATCTCTCTCTATAGCGTATGCCGCATCATGAATAATCTTAACAGCAGAAACCACATCGATGCGGTAGACACAGTAATGTTATCTAGTTTATGGTGTACAATGAAATCTTAAAAAAAAAAAAAAAAAAAAAGGTATAGACAGGCTGTTATCCGGTGTCCTATATAGAAACCCGTTTCCAAGTTCCAACTAGCAACTCCCAGGATAACGCTTGCGCAGTAAATATTTTATTTTTATATAGTTTTCATTCTCAACGTGCTTTATCTCACTGGAGGAGTTTAACCTAGATATTATTAATGAGAATATTTTAGCTTCTACATAGTTTGTTGGATTTTTTTGTCGGGTTTGAATTTGTTTTATGGAAGTTTTTTTAGCGTTCATTTTAAGCTAGGTTCATTTACTTTAGCAATTTTAGGAAAATATATATAGTCTTTATTAGTCTTTGAGGTAAAAAAATGTTTGTGTTTAACAAACAGGGTCTGTAGTATAAGTTTAAACCCATTTTATCTAATTAACGTTAACAGTCACTAATGTCAATTTGCATAGAATCATTAGGTTTCCCATTGTTGTCACTAGACGGCGTTATTTTAGTTTCGGTACAAAATTAAATTGACGTTAACGTGATCAACTGCATTGAATTTACTAGCTTAAATCAATGTTTTACGTAGACAAGCAGACTACACTGTGCTAAACTTCTTCATAATTTTCCCTGGCCTATACCTACATATAATCATGTTCCGTTCTGCTCAAAGGACAGTTCCTTTCGTGCTCTCATTAGTAAGCGGTCAGCTAGTACTTTCATCCAGGATGTGGTTAGTATCCGGTTTTACGATGTCGACTGCTGTTTGACCACCAGTGTAGTACAAGAAGCCTGCCGCCGCCGCATAATTTTATCAGTAGAGGGATGGATGCTGTTCTCAACCTTATGGTAGAGAGGATTTGTGTTGTGCAAACTTGTGTTTGCACAACACATCCTTTCCATCTTGTTTATTCGTCTGACTGTGTTAATGGGTAAGTAGATCCGAGAAACTCTCCTCTCTCTCTAAATGTCTTTTAAGTTTTACAAAATTGGTTGGATTTAACATAGATTTCATTTTGTATATAAAACACGGTGCCTCACCTACAAATTCATACAAAAACGTAGACTCGGAACAACTGCCTGTAGGCCAATTATAAATATAAGTTCATTGCGGGCACCGAACACAAGATACGCAGCGCAACAGCCAACCACTGAGCCACTGCGAAAAGCGTGCCATCCACCACAGATGATATCCACAAAGACAAACATATCAAGTTTTGTAATAACACAACAAATTGTTTATTTTGAAGAAGCAAATTACAAACCTAAAACAGCCTCGATAGAATCAATTTATGTAAATGCACCTCCACACACACAAACAAGATAGTAATGTAATTTATGCACTTAACTACGCAACAGTTACCAATGATGTAGAAGTGAATAAAAAAGCATCAAACCATTTAAGCTCTAACGAGGTGCGTGAAAACCATTGCAAAATTAATAATAAAACCCCATACTTCATAGTAAACGTGTCGTGGAGGAAACGACGGGTAATAAAGTGAGAACTGCAATTGCTCTGTAAAGTATAATCATAACGGCGTGTTCATAATAGAGTATAATGTTCATGTGACTTCGGAATAATAATATAAAATAATAGTAAAAAAAAACTAAAAACACGCTTTTTATAGAAAACCAAACTAAAAAATAGAAAATAAATTGTAATAAACTTAAATTAAGAAAAGTGTTTAAAATTTCAATAAATATAAATTAATAATAGTGTGAGTAAAAAAAAATATTTTATTTTAAAAAAAGCGTGGAGTGCATGGTGTCAATAGTTATAAATATTTTATTGACAGATATGAGTAGAGTGATTATCATTTTGATAATATCTTAAAAACTTTAAAAACTTAGTGTGAATTATAAAAATATATTATTTTTTTTTTTTTTCACACTATTATTAATTTATATTTATTGAAATTTTTAACACTTTTCTTAATTTAAATTTATTAAAATTTATTTTCTATTTTTTAGTTTGGTTTTCTATGTATAAAAAGCGTGTTTTTAGTTTTTTTAAACTATTATTTATTTTTTACTTTTTAGTTTGAAAAATGGAATAATTTTATCAAATTAGTGTATTGTCATTGGTCCTCGATAAATCTACAAAGTTTGAACGAAATCTGGCCGTTTAAAGTGGGTCAAAATCGCGCCCAAAGAAGTCGGTAACAAACAAACATACAAACATACAGGTGAAGCTAATAAAAAGCGTGTAAAAACAGATCAAGACGAAATACATGTATTATCGGGACAAGCTAATGCCAACGTGGGTAAAAATCAAAGTCAAATTATTAATATTAATTAGACAATTACAGGTTTTTGAACATCATTTACAAGAGAAAATAAATTAATCTCGTGGCCCTTCTAAAAAGTTGGGGAAGTATGAGCCAGAAACTCCATTGTAAACTCCGTTTAAAATAAATGATGTTTTTAAACATCTACGTATTATAGAACTAATTTATGCTTTGCAAACTTACGAATTAAACCAAAGACCTAATTATTCCACAGGGATTCTACAACGGGATCAAAAACCTTGTGTTAAGCTAGATCCATATATGTGTGCAAAACTTCAACTAATTCTGTTCAGCCGTTTAAGCTTGAATGAGTTACAAACATTCATCCTTCCATTAATTCTTACAAACTTAAGCGTTTCGTAATACCTAGTAATCATTACACATGAAGATGATTTACCTAAAAACGGAAAACTTACCTTTAAGACATTATTTATCACCTTACTTTTGCTCTGATTTCAATTTCTTTAGTGTCAGCGCAGCGTGTCTTTTTCCACCATTATTATATCTCTATTTAGCCATCATCTCAGAGGTTGGTTGGTTGGTCTCACTCCTTGGTTGGCCATATCATTTTAAAATTAATAGGAAGCCATAATATAGTTTCAATAACGTATCATTCCCGTAGTTTGATTTATCAATATATCCCATAATTAGCCACTGTAATATTTTACAGTAGTCAAAATCCATTACACTGGAGCTATACATCAATTTGTAAATAATGACAACATGACAACTTTTATACCATTATCTCTTCATTATTTTCAGATATTCGATGCCACGTTACGCTAATTAATACAATGATAAAAATGTTACTTTATCACTATGAAATAAAATATTTATTTATATACACATATTATGCTATGACATGTTATGATCGCGCGCAGGTTTGTTCGTTGCTCGGGGGCCTGAATTTGATTTTAATGGTTTAATTTTAATGATGATAATAATTTTAAATTTTATTTATGTTATTTTATTTATTATTTTTATTGTAATGAAATTTTATTTGAAATTGTATTTTATGACCTAGAAGTGGTTGAAATAAATGATTTTGAATTTGAATTTGAATTTGAATTAATATCTTTTGTTTGTCTCAATTACCTATTCATATGTAACTAAGGTTGCGGTTTCTTAATTAAACAAGTGACTACTCATATTTGAGGAATTACTTAAAATAGACTAGGTACTTATTTTAGTATCTTCACTCGACTTAATTATAGATGTAATCATGCGAAAAGAATGACCAAAATATAGCTTTAAAATATGCAAGTACTCATTCGACCACGGCCTTAGCTCATGGCTTCACCATTAAAGTTATTATGAATTTAAATGTCGTTCTACTCTACGTAGTGTAAAGGAACGAAGCATTTACATAGACCAGGCCGGAAGGAGATGAGACGGTCTTGATGTGTGTAAATTACAAATTAAAACTATTAATAGTCACACCGTGTTGGAAATAAAATGCATTCTATGGAATCATGCGTTTATTGTGAAGTTCCATGATTTATGGTTCTAATTTCATGTAAGTGTATAGTTTATTACAGGATATAGGATGTTGATGCAGAACAATGGTTGTAAATAGCAGTGCTATTGGATATATTACAGAGTAAGCATATTAGATATTGATGATTGGTAAAACATGTAAGACGATAAGCGTATAAAAAAAAATGGTGAGATGTATACTTTTTTTAGAGTAGCCTACTGTTGTATTCGCAAATATTGCTTCTTCTTAAAAAAATACACTAATAAAAATAAGTGTTTTGAACTGAAGATAGCATTTTTATAATTATCTTACTACTTACGTCTATTCCATTAATTATCCTTTAAGCTAGTCAAGCTGGTTCAGAGAAAACAATTTAACATCATTACTGACATTGATGTTAGTAGGCAAATAACTTACCGTTACGAAGTAACGTTAAAGGCTTGCCTTTTCTATGGCATTTTTATAATCTGGATTACTTCACTGCGGGGGGAATCTTTTAAAGAATAAGAACTAAGAATTTTACGAGCAGACCATGAAGCTAACGAATGTCGTATAGTATATCAATACATGTAATTAACACTTTGATTACATACGAATTCGAACATTTTACGATAATGGCAACTTGACGGTGGTGATTGCAGGCATTTAGCGTTACGGTTCGTGTATTAATTTTTGCCAACAAAAATATTATTACGGATTTTGATATGGCTGCCGATTATGCTACTCAGCATGAGTTTATGAGATTTCGTAATATTTCATGTAAATGTGAGTTAATTAGTCTTATTGCAGCAATAATTAATCATCCGCATTTTCTAATTTTCACATCCTTAATTTAAACAAATTGTGTTACCTATTTTTACATAAATATAGTTTTAAACAAAACCGTGTTTAAGATTAGCTAAACTACATATTAAAAAAAAATATAATAGAATAGATCGATTCAAAAATTGAATTTGAATCGATCTATTCTATAAAATAGGAAGTCTTGTTACGAGCACAGAGAGCTCGTAACAAGACTTCCTATTTTACATACTCTTGATAAACATCAGCGATGTTACAATTCTAAAAAAACTCAAGTTCTCAGATTCAATAGAAAAAATCGAGCTATACAAATGGCTGTCCAGGAACATTAAATAGTATTGGAAACCAATGATCTTAATTAGAAGAAAAAACGGAACACCTCTAATTGCTTTACTTATAAGAGCAATTACTGGTATCCGTACTACTGGATGTTTACTGAGATTGAAGGAAAAACGTAATTCTGACGCATTACGTTTTTCTTCCATGTCTTATTATCATACCACACAAGTTGTAGGTTCTAACTGTTTGGAACAGGTCTTTATTATAAGAATGAAGATGATGTCTTTAACTCTTGGATATTAAGGCTTTTTTTGTAGTTGTCGTATGCTTCATAAAATAATATTCTTCAGAAAATTCCAAACGGCAATACTTCAACATGCTAACTTTTAAGCTAGAAAAGTTTTTCATATTGTTTTGATAGCTCTAAGAAAAAAGTACAAATAAGTACACAAAGCAAACTACTACTTTCAACAAAGTAGACTAATTTCCATTCCACTCCAAAAGACTCCAGGACAAAATCTCTAAGAATCTTAAATCGTGATGAATATTAAACTACCAATATAGAACACAAAAAAGACGTTAAAACACTTGATTACAGAGATAGAGCATTTCTGGAAGGAACAATGGTACGCGGTGTGGAAGCATCTAGGCGTGGTCAGGAGATGCAAATTGCACGACCCGCGGCCGGAGGGGCTAGACAAATGGCGTCGTGAAGCGACCGCACCGGTAGCACACGAACCCGTCCGCCTGAGGCTCTCATGTTTATGTTTCTAGTGGCACCCGATGATGTAGGGTATGAAGCTTTTCATGCAAAATTGAGGATTGATTTAGAACCAGAGTACCCATATGTTGAAAAGAAGTAAAAAGGATTTATGGATGAGTTGTTTGGAAACGCTGATAAATAAAAAGTTCCGGAGTCGTTCGTTGAGTTGGAAAAACTTTTGGGTACTTTGTAAGCTGATACATCTGGTTTATTTTCTTAAATGTTAAGTGAGATAAAATTAACGATCTTAAAATTTAACTTAAAAGTTCCAC
This sequence comes from Charanyca ferruginea, assembly GCA_947361185.1. Taxonomy (NCBI): domain Eukaryota; kingdom Metazoa; phylum Arthropoda; class Insecta; order Lepidoptera; family Noctuidae; genus Charanyca; species Charanyca ferruginea. Next base: position 26,594,373 of record OX376061.1, on the reverse strand, counting down.
ATAGTTGGAGGGCTACTATAATAATACCAGCCTATTATTCAGCCATTCCTTCAGAACTCTGGCCTCTTCTTGTATATAGAAGGCATAAGCATTGATCACCATTCTTAATCAAGGCGGATGGGCAATATAGTCAAGGTTTTCTCACAATATTTTCCTTCACAGATGCCAGTGATGTCCAAAATAAAGTTAAAAAGCTGACCACTATGAAATGGAAAAGTTTCATTGGTATTAGCCAAGTATCGACTAAGAAACACATGCATGAGAGGCACATATCACGACACAAGAAGACTATCGCTTCGAATTCCATTAAAACCGAACAACTCAAGCAAGCAAAAGCAGCGCTAATCACGTACAAAATTAAAGGAGACCAAGTGTGTAATGTAACATGCAAATTGTACGCCACAAGACAAATTGCTTCGTGAGGTCTCACGTGTACTCTACATCTATATCGTTTTATAATTCAAACAGGCCCCTGTATCGAGCTCGGGAGATTTTATTAGGTACAATAAAGGATCTTGTGCCAGTTTTATGTTCTGTCCCAAGAAACCTCTTATTTAGGAGGTTCAGTCTTTATTTGTTCCAGGAGAATGCATTTAGGAGGTCTAGGTTTCGTTAGTTTTGGAGTTAGGTTTCTGTATTTTTACGAAGATAAAATTTGTTCTGCTTTGATTTTTTTATGTTGCACATGGCTAGTATCCAAATTATTCTAGTATATGAAGCAAGTTAAATCAATGTTAAAGGATTTTTTTCAATTTAACCATTTACAGGCACTTTTGAATTCAGAAAGTTCAGATTCAGAAAGTTGAAGCTAGTTGTTTGTTCCAAAAGGTAGTAATATCCTAACAGCCAAATTTTTCTTGGTTTAAAAGTTATACTCGCAAGAATGTTGTTATCAGTAATCGCTAATTCTAGGTCAAAATGATAAGTTGACAATATTACGTTGTTTGTTCAAGATTATAGGCCCTTTAATAAAAACACAAGTTGCTGACAAGTAAACAATAAAAGATAAAAGGTTCACATGTAAACACGAGGTTACATTATTTTGAACATAACTTAAATTTGTGTAGGGTCATGACTGCAGATAAGGGACTGATAAACGTTGATGCAATATTACCGAAATAGGAACTAGTAATTGACCAAACCGACCAATTACTTGGTCTATTATTACGTGTTATAATTTTAGATAGAATTTGAAACCAGAACTAATTATTGCTATCAGAGTAAGTACTTAATTAGTCCTTAGTTTGAAACCTACAACTACAGTTAAAATTAACTGTTAATTATTTTAAACATGTCATGTCGATGGAGTAAATCGATAAGTTTCTACTAACTCATGTCGTCCCAACATTGAATTCCTTTAAAATTAAATTCCTAAATTCCCAATCATTTTTAATCCTTATGATATACCAAGAAACAGCTGACAAAGCTTCAAATATGTACATCCATTTTATCGTAGCTCTAAACGAATATGCGAGCAAAATAGGTACTTCTTCAAATAAATGCAAACCTATCTTTGAATTCAAGCGCCGCTGTAAACTGGCTGCAATTCCGACTCACACATCAAAATACTGAAAATCATTGCAATTCTGTAGCGCAATGTAATATAATTTCCAACGTTATTTCTACTTTACGGACAGCAAATTCTAAAATATACTTGCAAGCCGCGTCAGGCATTCAGTGTAATAGCGTAGCAACTTTGAAATTATATCTCTGGCGACTGTTGACTTTCCCCGCGGGCGGGTCCATCGCTCATTGCTCAGTACAACTCAAACATCAAGAAAATTAATCCTAAGTTTACATCGTTAACCGTTCGCTTTTCAATTCAGTTCTTAGCAGATCGTGTTTCGGGATCGAATATCGAGGCAATGGGCGTCTAATATTCTACGTGACTTCTTCGAGCTATAATAGATCGACTTGTAAAGATTCCATTAAGCCACGTCGAGCTTTTTTTCATCGAGAGTCGTGTACCTTGTCCTATTGTTGGAAAGAAATCGTTCGTAACGGTTATGCTTTTCCGCATTTTCTACGTTCTTATAGCGTGTTGTATTCGTTTTTGCGAGAGTCTGTTTAAAATTCAAAACATCATCTTTTTTGTTTGAGGCAATCTTGGGTTATCATCTGTTTGTCACTCAAGTTGGTAAGAATAAAAAGTCATTATGGAATATAGAATTCCACTTTTGCTTGAACAACTCACGTTTTCAATTTGCCCTTAAAAACCTTTATCTTTTTTTTGAAAACCTTTTTATCGAACATGTCTTGCTATTACTATTTTTTTGTGTAAGTATTTGTTAATTTATCTGTGAAATCAACCTCAACAGCACAGACACAATAAAAATAAAAGCTCCTACTTTGCCCATCAAGAAGCACGTCTCTTTATTTCCCCGCATTGATCAACCCTATCTTTTTACAATTCAGCACACGACAGGTTCTAGTCGTAAAGATTCAAGACTTCATTCTTCCAGTTGAATCGAAAACAAGCGTAAATTGGCCGTGATCGAACTTTTATACGTCAGCGCTGAACGTGAACGCGAACGTAAGTGTAAAGCTTGGAGTATGAATAAGGTGTTCTACATAATGTTGTCTGGCGCCACGATTTTATAGTCGTTGAAAGTCCTGGTTTATGAAGTGTTGACGTCATTTCTAGTGAAACATATGAAGCTGGAAAACGTTTCCATAGTAATAATCAAAATCAAATGCGGCGTGATTTTCTTATTTTGTGGCACATGAGTACACTTTATTTGACTTTTATCATTTGTATAAAAGTCATACATTGCTATGGACATTATTTACAATTCTTTGCATCATTGCATTATGCAAAAGTAAGACAAATAACTATTGTTGCAATAATTATTGATGAAAATATAATTAATCATACATCAAGTTTTTATTGATAATTAAATTAAAACTGCACCATAAACTTGATTTGATGCACATAAAATTATAATCAAACCGTAATAACTGATCATACTTCGATCAATATCAATTAAATAAATAATTCATTAAACGAACCGCAACAATCGCATCAATACAATTCCACGATTAAAAGTCGCAAGCGCGGGGCACATCTAAGAGGTGCACGATGCAGCGGATGGACAGGGACTACACGTTCTTAGAATAACAAATAGATGGTTGCGGGAAGCGGTTGCAGCCAATCAGAATTGTGGTTGAACCCACAGGACGATTTGTGAAGATTAATTAGCGAGAACGAATTGAGGTCGCCGTTTTAATTAGTCTTCATTTTGGGAAAGGAAAAAAGAATATGGATGAGATGATAAAAAATACAAAATTCTTTAAGGAATATTCAGATGGATGGGTGGGTGGATTAGTATACTTTGGTTAAGGGAAAATAAATCTAAGAGGCTATGAATTCACAATAACATAAACTTAGATTAGATTTTTGTAATATAGACAAGCATTACGTTTCAACTTTTAACATAACAAGTTATTTTGTGGAAATATATTGTGGTGGGTTTATTTACTCTGTTTTTAATTCACAACAATTTATCTTAGGTACATTAGACCAATGATAATCATGGCCGACCACAAAACGAATTTACAAATGTAAATCTTTCTTCTGGCCAGGCAATCAAAATTGCGGTTGCAGCCTACAAGAGATTTATAGGATTAATTAGCAAAACAAATTAATTGGGGTCGCCATTTTACTTTCTTCCTCCGTTTTTACCGTCCTTGAATCACAAATAGACAAACTTGAGATTCGTTTTGTAAAGTCAGATATTATAAAATAAAGATTTTAAATTCTTGCTTCTTAATTACATTGTATTCATCTGTTGCTGAGGTCGGAAAGATTATACCAGCCATTTTAATAATAATTATGCTTTCAACTATTGCCATCGTTATTTATTTTCGTAGGCTCTCTCTTGTACAAATAATGACACAATTCTAAGTTAAATTTTAATATTCAGGGGATGATAAGAAATGGAATGACCTAAAATTTGTATTCAACATATTGCAATCAAAAACCACCCAAAAATTAGGACCCCATACAGCAATAACTTCGCGACCGCTATAAGATTACCATCGCACATATGGCATACAGTTGGTGGCAGACAACGGTTGTAAAAATTATGGTGCGCGGGAGCAAGACGACAATCTCGTAAAAATTGATGGACGTGTTTTAAAAGCCCGAATATTGTCAACCCTTTTGGCTTTCGCTGCCATTGTGATGGCGTTATCTTCACGCTGTGTGAGTTTATGGGGAAAGCAGTGGAACAGCCGATGTCGACGCTTGATTTAGTGAGAACATAAGCCATACATTGCGGTAACGTATTGGATGGTATGGTTAAAATGTAGATGACATGAAATGTTGGACAAAAAATCGAACCAAAAATTAAAGGACAAAAAGAACAATGGCGAAAACGTAGTTGACTTAAATTTGAGCGTCTAAAAGTGACTTACATACGAAAGAAATTACATTATTTTTCTACGATTTTTCAAAGTATCACATTAACCAGTTAGGGCCGGATAAAAAAATTATGTTAAATGAAAACTTATTTGACTTTTCATTAACGTTTAGTGTTGCCATTTTACATTTATTCTGCCAAGTGACAGTAATAAGTACTTAAAGCATTTAAAGTATTGTAATCAGTTTTAGTTTGTTATTACAATTAAACAGAGTAAGTAAATGAATACAGTTTATTTCCAAGTGTAGGTTTCTTGCAGGTATGTAAAAATACTGTGGTATAAAAATAAATCAATTAGTTTCGATTAATGACTAGCAAAAAGACTAGTAGCCCAAATCTAAAAATAATTGCTTGGTAATTGACACAGAGTCATAGACAGATCTGTGCACAGAGTAAAAACGATATGATCGATGTATACATGTAGTAGATACCTATTGTATACATAAGGTAAGGCCAAAGAGTATTTATAACCACTGGGATTACCAACCTTAAACAATATTTTTACAAGACATTTCATTATGAATTAACTAGGTAAAGAAAATACTAATGTGATGTGCCTTTTTACTTCCTCAATTTGGAATATAAAAGTTACCATAGACATAACCTACAAAAGTTCATGACTGAATATCTATTATTCTCGGCCTTCTCGAACAAAAAATCTTGCACAAACTAATTCAGAAGGTGATGCTGAATTTAATAAGATATTTTTCATTTAAAGACGTAGGAATTTAATCTCAACTAAAACAATGTATGGGTGGCTGCCATTGTTCTTTTCAAAATAAATGTGTTCCAACAGGCATCGTTAATGAAGTGACTGACAAAAATATTACGTTACATGTTAAGATTATTTAGTCTTCCCACATGTCAATTTTTCAAGACACTTCCAAAGTCACAAGAACTTATCAAACAAAGACAAAAAAACAACTTTTAAAAAGGAAATCCCACTTATCCACTACATAAACTACTAAACCCAAAAATCAATCTTCAATCAAAAAACATCGTTTTCCCCATTTCACACACACTTCACAGTTCTGAAGTTACTGCCCTAACCCACAAGACATGACGACAGATGACGCGTAAACTGCGGGGCGTCGTTGAGTAATGAACGCTCGCCCATTACTCATTACAGGCCGTGACTTGCCCGTGTGACGGGGCCTTTATTTCAGCGCTGCACTACTGTTTCCAATGATTTATGCTTCGTTGTATTTTTATTGTTGAGTTGAGCTATCAATCAGTTTCGTGGCTTTATGGAGTCTTACTTTCGTTGTGACTAGAATATAAGCTTGTTAGCAGACAGTTTATTACATAAAAGCTCATCTAAAAGTGAATGGGTTTCAATACAGTGAGATTGAATAAATCATTGCGTTATCACTGATCAATAAATAACTGGGAAGAAGCTTAAAACAAAATTACATTTTCATTTTCTGAATTTGCCGACGATAAATTGCAAATACATAGTATTTGTTTCTTAGCAACTAGGTAATAGTAGATTAATTTTCCCAAACCAAAAGCTTACATGACCAAAGTCACCACCTAAAAAGGAATCTATTAGTAAAGTTAAAATAGCTAAAGAAACAGTTAACAGGCCTTTGAAAAGTGATCCTATGATTAATATTCAAGACTAGGATTAAATGACATCATCAAACAAGAACTTACATCGATAATGAAGCTTAAATAAAAATTCAACATGTCGCTTAGGAAGGAAACACTACATATAGAAATGGTAATAATAATGGGATGCTATAAATTGAAGAATGATTAGCTCCCTACAGATTATTACTGACAAATGTTACTCAAGTTCCCATTGTACCCAATCCTATTGAACTATTAAAATTTGTAAGAATACTCGAGATCTACAAAGATTATTTTGTATGCAATAACGGTACGCCCTCCAAACATCTGTAGTAGCTGAGAAAAAAGAAATCCACATCGATAATGCTACTCGTATTACTTGAAAAGTGAGAGAAATCAACGCTCAGATAAACGATAAGGTAATAACAGAAGCCGATCCTATCTTTTGTACTCTTTTGTTGTGCGACGAATACAATGCAGTTGTAAATTTTTGGGTTCTTAACTCCACAATGTTCCCGTCATTAATCTATGGCCGTTGTAACTTGAAGCGGGGTTGGGATCTTTTGTACCTGCTTCGCTCCTCGCCCCTTTGTACCCTGACATGTGCGGGGCAGTGACAAAAACCTTGTGCAATATTGTCTGCCCCAAGACATCAGATAATGTGAAAATAATACCGTGGAATATAAAGCAAAATATCCCTGCAGCTAACAGGACCTTCCAGTTTTCAACGAAGATTCTAATCATAAAACCTCGCGAAGTTTAAAATTTCAAAATTTCATCTCCAATCGAACCGACCGTTAGTCTATCGATACTATTTTTAAAAATGTCACCCGCAACCACATCTAAGCTTTTTTGACACGTCGTTTCCACTAAGCCCTTGACATGCATTAACGCCTAACATCCACGCGCACTTTTTCTGTCGAATCTCCAGATGTGAGTGCATCATTAAAATCTTCTATGGCACCAAAAAGATCAAAAGTTATCTCCTCGGTTGGAGAGGTTCCCTCTCGCCCCTGCGTCCCATTCCCCCACAGGTCCCTTGTTGCCGCGACAGTTAAAGTCGGACGGCCGTGAGGGACGGTCGCTGCCACCCGGGCGTCCCAACCGCGTTGCGTACGATACCGCGTTTGTGAAAACTGTTTTCCTTAGTGTCATTTACATACGTGAAGTGAAACTGATTACATTTTGACAACTGTGATGGGATTTATTGTACGTTTGCAGTTTTGTTCCTTGTGACAGATAATATTTACAGTTTAAAGTGAAACTCTTGGATTGTTTTTATTTTGTAAATGGTCGCTGATGCACTCTATTTCGGCTGTTTTATTCGGGTAACTATTTTGGTATAATTTGTAATGGTAGTGTATTTGCTGAGGACTCTAAATCGTTACATCGCGAGCGTTCAATAAAAAGTATCGTCTGTTACTAACTTAACATTTATCGCGTACCCAACCATTCGTTACAATAAAAACAATTCGTATCTTTCTCTTGAGTGTTCCTATGTACTTTCCATCCAATTATATGACAGATAGTTTTGATAAAATAAGATTTATGACTTAAACTACGTCTACCGAGATATGGAAGTCGGTCACGGATTTATCAGAATCTTACTCAACGACGGCACCAAAAACTATTATGTAGCTTTTTTACGACTGACAACGGTAAAAGCGGCTGCAATTGTGACGGTAGGAGAGACAACATCAGATAAGGTGGAACAGCATAAATAGGCTAATGTCAATTCCCATTACGATGCTTTGTCACGTGTAGAAGATGGTCCAGGAGATACGAAGGGAAAAGCTCTAACGATCGTTGTTGTGGTTTAGTTCAAATACGTACCGGTAATTGTGCGGTGATTTTGGTAATTTAGGGTGCAGTAAACGTTTTATAGAGAAGTTTAGATTTCAAGGGACTTCTCGTTTTTCTTTGAATGCTTTATGTGCTTATCTAAGTTCCACAGAACCAACAGTAAGTGTTTTTAAATTACTAATCTTAAAGTTAGTCGTGTGTTTTAAATGTGTGATTTAATGTTTCGGTAATTAAATTGTTATGAGACAGAGTAATTACTTTTTGATAGTCTAGAATAATACTAAATGTCATTACAAGACACATTAAATTTAAGACGACATTATAATATAAATCTCGGTGTAATTGATTGCTTGTATTCGATTATAAAAAAAATGTTATCGTCTTGTTCAATTTGCTATAAACCATATTCAATTACAATAATGTTATTTGTATCGTTTTAATAATCCGCCTTCGCTACGTTAATTTCTTACGACGTTTTTTCTTACACATACAGTTACTAAGTGACAAGTCTCTAGCTCATAGTATCAATTACTACAACACCCTTCCTTCAATTGACGTTAACAACTTGCACAAGATAAGCAGTTGATAAAGTATGTTTACTTTGAACTTTTAAATTATCGATAAGACACGAAACGAATTTATGTCACATGTTTTTTTGTGAACACCTTCTTTACTTTAGTAGCAAACTTTCTTTAAAATGTTAATATAATTTTCATAGTTTTACTGTTAATTTCACACGATTGTTTAATCTAGTTCCAAGACAATACTGACCTGTATACATGGCCTTTAAGGTACCTACCTATATATTGTGATATTAAGAATTTATCACAGATAATTGTAGGTACTGGCCCTTCTAACTTGGCCAAGGTGGTTATTAATTGAAATTCGTATTAACTTTAATGGTTATATGTGGCTACTATGATTTATATATGTTTTTATTACTAATTAAATAACAGTATATAATAAAATACATTTTATCCGAACACGATTTAGTTTTGAACAATCATAAAATTGTTTAAAGGTGACTGACATAATTCGTGCGTTATAAATTTAAAAGCAGTTAAAATTTTACCGAACCAAAACTTTCAAAAGATAATTGGTATAGAAACATTGATTTCACAGAGCAGCCTATTACTTAATTATTAAAGTTCCAACCACAAGTTAATGTGTCTTCGTGTCAGTCATGTGCGTGGTTCACATGTGTTGGAACTCTGCCCTCCCCTACGGAAGAAATAGCATGAAGGTAAATAAATAATAAGCCTAACGCAACACGAGTGTTCATTAAACATGCAAAATCTCTTTAAGTTTGTTTACAGTAGCGATAATATTACCCACGGAAGCTCTTATCGGAAAGTTCCGCCACTGAGCTATGCGGTGCGCCGGTAATAAAGTGAATTGCAAAGTTGCGATTTCGATGTTCGATTGTCGCAGAGTTACGTTGCGATCGCAACAAAATATTGAATGGATCGATCGTATTGATAGCTTCGGTGTTGTGTGTCATCTATTTCAATGGGTGGCGTAATAGTCGACATAAAGAACGTTAACTATAAACTTATGTGTTAAGTTGAGTTCATAAAGCCAGTGATTTGATCGAATATAAGTAAGTTATGCAAATTCAAAATTTATATGTGCAGTTAAGTTTTGTAGGTGTAGTAGATTTTAGTAATATCGTATTAAATCAGTTAATTAATTTGATAAAGACCTGTGATACACGAGTTTGCAATCTATGTGTTCAATTCAAATCATGAGGCAGGAAAGGTAGAATGATGTAATGATTATTTTGTTATTTTTTTCTAAGTTAGATAGATGATTATATTTATAACCAGAATCAATTTATACAAAAAAAAAAACTCTAAAAGCTTTGTAAACATAAAATCGAAAGTTGAATCTCCCAATCTAAAAAGAGAAAACACCAAAATGTCGCAACCGAAAATAGGACAAACTAATCTAAAGTTAACATCAGTCGTACGCACGGAGCCTTCCTTATTAGCGTTGGTAAAGGTAGGATTCACCTGTAACCTTACAATTTGTATGCTCATCTCATTGGCTAATGATCAGAAGTTTTGGCAGAGGATGTTTGAACTATTCATTAGTTTGATTTTTGGTAGAGCGAGTAGTGCAAGAGTGGAACGATAGCGGGGCGGTTAAATTTCGATGAAATCTATTTTAATAGCAGTCAACATTTTGAGTTTATAGTCACATTTGTTGCGTTGTTGTTCATGAAATCATTGAACAACAACGCAACTCATATGATTCGACAGTAAAAGTCAGTTTATATTGGCACAATTGATTGACTACCTATTGACACCTATAAAATAATCTAAATAAATTGATCTAAATTACCATGCTTATTGATCACTATTGAATAAATAAACGTTTAGTCGCGATTATTAATGGCTAGTATTCAATTTATATGCAATAAATTATGATCATTCATCAATCAATGAAATATGTAAAGAATTTTATTAGATACCTTTTTGATATCACACACCTAATAATAATAGGTAGGCCTATGCTGTCTAATTAAAATTGATATTATTTCCCTGTGACACTTCTACACTAGAAATAGATAAAATATAATAAATACTTAAATCGATGAACGAAACATACCAGATACTAATTCACAGTAACAGAGAAATCGATAAACGCTGACATAAGCGCCATAAACGCTGCAAAATCATATAACACGCCATCATAATCGCTTGTTACAAAATCTTAAATCCATACTTAATGATCATTAATTACTTGTTCCTCAATACCTGCTACATCATTCAACGTAAGCAGTTCTAAACATAATGCCCTTACAAATTGGGCCAATGGCTCTGTTCACCTTGATTGAAGGAGATCTGATTGGTCTAAACCGGTATTGTTATGATGATCTAGTTTGCTACTAAAATTAGTGTATGATTGAAGATTATCAATTAGTTTATATTCAGGAAACATTAATTTTCGTTGTAGCCAAATTATGCGTTAAGGTTTCTTAGCAGACCACTTTTATGTAAACTACGGCTAAGCCAAAAGAAAAGTTTTTCTTCAATAACAGCATAGCAGTTTTTACTAAGATTTGACACTAAGACTTGTTCTATGAAAAGTCTTGAAATTTTTCTTGAGATTTTAATTAAAAGTGAAACAGTATAGTTTACTTTGTTTTTCGTTTAGTTGACTTTTAAAATTGCTAACGAAACAGCACAGCTTGTCTGGCTTTAAGCACAAATTTGGAGTAAGTATTTTAATAAAATAAACCAAACAAGTCAAAACGTAGGAGATTTGCATAAAGCGCCACTCCCTTAAATCATTCTAATATAGTAATAACCAATGACACAATAAAATAAGTACCAATAATTTAACCAACACACAACAATAACATATTTGACAGTTCGTTTGAAATACGCTCAACAGTAACAGCAGTAAATACAACATTGTTGCAACAAGAAGCAATAACGTTGCACACGTCTTTATAATCCAATACAACGTTTTATGTTACTGGAATGTTGTATTCTACATTGTAAGTTCAAATAATAGTAACGTTTGTTTTAGCTGCTGTAGATTTCTTTTCTATAAATAATACTACTAGTAAAGTTGACTCGGCATTAATACTTGCTCAGTGTATAAAATTAAAGTGTTGAGTTGTCACTTTTGTACATAACAGTATCAAGTTGCAAGCATGTCGCCAGGCGAGTGTAATAATAGCTTATTTCCTTAGACTGTTCTTGAAGAGAAGTACAGGCATATTTTTTGATCCAACGCTGATCGATATTACTAACTAGCTTTTGTCCGCGATTTCGTCCGTGTGAATGTTGATTATCGCAGATGTAGATTAAGTCGTGGTTTATAACGATGCTTAAATCCTTAATTGAGATTCAAGCTTAGTCTATACCAAATTTTATCAAAATCGGTTCAGTAATTTAGCCGTAAAAACTTAACAACAAATAAAAACTAACTTTCACATTTTATTCATCATCATCATCATCAATCTCAACCTATGCCCAGCAATGGGCGTCTAAGCCCATTGGTTCAGCCGTAATTGCCATGCTTGGCCGATGCATGTTGGCGATCGCAGGAAGTGTTATGGTACTCAGAAGGACGCTGCTGCCCATCCTCTGGTTAATGTCCCTCGGTCGCTTTCTACGACACATATATATATTATTACATAGTAAAGTCGTAATGGTTTTATTTTGGTTATATTACCAAATGTATTTATGAGTACTTCTCATATTTTGATTATAACTTTCGCATATTCACATTGAAAAGTTTATCCATTTACTAACTGCATTATTCAAATTCCGTGTCCACAAACATTATTTAATCTGTTTGATCTCTACCACTATCTGTGTTTTCATCGTAAACTTGACTAAAGCCAGTTGCTACTGGTTGATTATCTTCATAATTCTCAAAGGTTTTATCACTATTGTTTTAAGCATTATAGTTGTCATTTAATGGTTTCTTTGATAATATAGATCTGACGTTGTTGACACTTTATTAAATGATCTATGAAAAAGTAAAACTGTAAAATAGAATTCAAAGCTTTATTGATGTTTGTTGTACGGTACCGTTCGAAGGTTCCAATATAACGGTACTGTGCTAGTTTAATGATCGTAAGTGTGTATAGTAATGACAGGTGGCTATACCATTGTTAATGGGAGTGCCATAGTAACCCATTTCTCTTCAATCATCTCGGACAACCTGTGTGGGTTTGTGTGCAATTGATGCGCCTTGTAATATTTTTCATACTTTCATTCATATTCTATATTAAATCGTACAATATTTTTTTTTAACATGTTTTTGAACGTTATCTCTTGCAGTTTTACTTTCTTTGCGGTTTCTTTGATCATGCCCAAAGATTTTGTAAACAATACTTACTGGCGGTTCTTTAAAAATTATTCACACAACATGTTCAATTTCTATAAAATATGTTTCGTCACACTAAATCGGCTTTTTACCACAAGCCTCTACTTACCGGCCTATAATAGGGCCATTTATTTTTTCCCCAAAAATGGCCCTAAAGGGTCCTATTAGTCACGGTGCGGTGCCATACAAAAGTGTTCGGCCTAATGACGCGGTGGGCTTGTACTTCGGAATATGATCAGAAATATGGGCCATCGGTTTTCCGAAGATTTTTTTTTGATAGTTGATTTTGAAATATGTCAGTTGTTTTTTGTTTTGAACTTTGAAACTATTATTTTTGATTGGAAACGGTTCTACATTATAACTTTTTGACGTGAACTAATCTTGTTATGTTGAAATCGGAAATCAAGTATGTCTGATGATACGTAACGTTATAAATTATTCGTTTTGTGTTTTGATGAGAAATGAATGTTGTATTGAAAACAGATGCCGCTCAATATTGATACATGTTGATTGTATAGCTTCTAATATACCAAATAAAGAAAAGTCAATATATGACAGCATAAAATACTAATCACCATTTCAGAAAATCAAACAGAAATAAAACAAAAAAATTAAAGGAACGTTAATTGTTAAAGGGTTCACACACCACACAATGCGAGTACCAATACAAAGTCGTCTAAGCAAATATTGGTCTAACTTTCCAACGTTATTGTTTTAGGTGATGCGTGCGCGCAAGTGAACATGGCGCGGGGGGGTGTCGTGCTCCTCGTGCTATGGGTGGCCGTCGCCGCCGACAAACATGGTGAGTACTAAGATTTGTTCTTTTTGTTCTTCAGCAAAGAATCGTGGCCGGTTTAAGTTATAGGCAGTAATAAAACAAATATGATGATATTTATATAAGCCATTTAAAAGCATTGAGTTGGATCAGGTTTTATCTGCCTGATCATCGTTGAATGTGTTGTCATGTACCTGTTTTACACTCTATTACAATAACTCATAAACTCTGCTGTAATAAGTCTTTGAATAATTTATTCAAGGATTTTATAAATACTCTCACAAAAAGCTTTTACTCTGCCAAACGTGTATTTCTAAAACTTCCGCTCAAAATATTCATGATATTCTAATCCGGACTTCCAAGAATTTAGGCCACAGTACTTAATTTAAAAAGTTTTAACTCCATATCTTCACAGTTAATTACCGGCCATGATTCATGAAGAGGCAAAATTCTCCCCGTAAAGCATCGTTTTATCTGTGACCCTCAAAAATCCAAGTGGGGTAACAAAAAACGGTGTAAAAACTGCAGAGTTTGCACCTAATCTTGAATCTGATAAAGAAGGCAAAAAGTGTAACTGTCACCAATGGTACGCCGATGTAAAAAAATGATGATACAATGTTACAGTTGAGTGGCAAAAAAGCGAAGACACAGTCTCTCGTCACGACGACGACGATAATGCAAGTAACAAACAAGAAATTATCTGTATTGAGGGCGCCAATTCTGATGCGCCGTTGTAAAATGTTAGGATTGACACTCTGTGTTGTCATATCGCGTCTTCGATGAATGACATGAAAGTACAGTTAATCAAACTGTATTATTTGAACGGTGTAATAGATTTTACAAAACTTATGACGTGGTGTTTTGTTAATCTGTCACGATTGTAATGGAACAAACAAATATAACTAATGAAAAAAAGTAAACGTAACGTTTATCAACGTTTTCAATAAATCTCTCTATCTTTCAATAAATAGTTTAGGAGAAAATCAGTTTAGAATGAGACCAACTGTTTACATGTTTTTGCTCGTGACTGTACACGTTTAAACGAATCACTAGTAAAAACAGCCTTTTCCAACAATATTAGGGTCAGCTTCACGTCTAACCAGATGTAGCTGAATAAGTATTTTACATTAAGCGTCTGCCTATCTGACCTCCACAACCCAGTTACTGGGTAGCACGACACCTGGTAAGACTGGATATCAGACTTCTTGAGTTCTGTCTACCTATAACGACTTTTTAACCTAAAATATCTGACAATGACATTTCAAAACAATTAATTAAATCGTCGACACTTTATGGTTCTTTTTACAATCTTAAAATCCAACACACATCACTTCTGTCTGTCATTTCAAAAGTGTTTATTTATGCTGCTGCTGGTTTGAGATTTTCTTCAAAGCAAAATGTTTTAATGAAGCTACGTCTAAACAATCTTGAGTAGGTAAATAAACAATTAAGTGTTTTTAAAAGCTAAGCAGTTATAAAATCATCATCGTTCTAGACTGAGATCGCACACTCGTCTTTTCTCAATTTTGAGAATATTAAGGTCAGACATTTTAAAGCCTAAATTATTACCCACTAAAAATGTCTAACAAAAATGAATATGATTTTTAATAATATCATGTAAAATATATGTATGAGAACCAACCGTCATAATTGAACATAAATGGTAGGTACCATAAACCTGAAACCTGATTAAAGACCCAGCATTGAAGCTAGTTCCTAAGTGCTGTAAAGGTTGTATGCGAAATGAAACCTGATCGAAAACATTTCACGAAATGATTCTTCTGAACACTCTAAATTATTCTAGAAGTAATTTGAAGATAGAAGCGTTGCTTTGTTTTATTTTTATTACAGTGTGACGTTTGCTTGTTAATCTACTAGTCTATCTTGCAGTTTCCTTTTTTTCTTTATAATAACCATCCAACTCCTCTGGCACACAAACGCACGTAAAGTTGTACGACTGATGCCGCATACATTCATAAAAACATATTTCTCTATTCATCTTCTAAAATGACCATGCTAAAATGACTCTAGGATCAATGTAACGGATACCAATTCATGTCATCTACTCTAAACATTGCCTTATATAACACTGTTAATAAATAACGTTGTCTTGCCAACCAAAAGCTCAGTGTGAAGAGAATCCAGGCCATGAATGTACCTACGTGTGAAAATTACATTTCGTTAATGAAAGAGTATCGATACTTGTGTGAGATCGTTTAGAGTGTGAGTTGGTCACGATTTTTTAAATGGTAACGAATGTTACAATGCAATGAGTAGTAGATTGTATGGACATGTTATGGACAGTGATCGTTATGTTTGGTTTAAGGTTAAAGCTCATACATTCAGGATATAGAAAAAAACTGATCAAGCTCAAATTGTACTGGCACATGTAGGGTTCCGTACCAATATAGGTACAATTTAACACTACATACAAAAAAAACTCGTTTATTGTATCGGGAAATTTTCAAGTGTCTACCTAATACGGGTTACAAGATACAGCTATGTGGTAAACAGACGGACAGCCAGATAGGCAGACAGCGGCGTTTTAGTAGTATATATTTTAGTTATTATTTACTAATTAAGTACTATGTTTAATCATAAATATTGATATTTCATTAATACATATTAAGAGTGCTTAAAAGTGTTTCGACAGCAGACAAACATTTTGTAGGTTTTTGTGATGTTTTTGTAACTGATAACTGGTTTTGCTTCTTAATTAATAAACAATTTAAAAAAAAAGTAAAGCAGTAAGATATATTTCCTGTTAAATAATTTCCAATAGCTTAGTTTCTGTTCAATATTTAAAGCTAAGCAAACGCACGGAGGAAAAACAAAACCACGTTAAAAAAGGTTTTAAATGGCCAAAAAAAAACTGCAAGAAACAGGACACCAAGATTACATTAAGTCCCGTGAAAATAGCACTACCTTGCGACAACATACTTGAAGATCTGAGTTCACAAAAATGTCTACCTTTCCCCGTTACTGCGAAAAAAATCCATACATCCATTAAAGTTGAAATCGGAAACGACCACTCGAAGGCAGCTGCTGGCGTGAATGAAACAGAAAATAATAGCGAAAGACTCCCAGGAGAAGCCATGGAGCATTATAACCCGACTAACAAAGGGATTATCTTGTTTGTGAGCCTCTTGACTGGCACTCTATGTATCGTATTACCATTGAAGTTTTTGTGGGTGTGGTCCAAGTCGGGGTGAGAATTCGGCGGCATTCAAAGAAATTTTCGAGCAGTTTTTGCACCTTGTTAAGTATTGTACGTTAACGGATCAGTTATTTCGGTAATTTGAAATGTATTGTGAATATTCTTACGTTCTGGTGGGATGTTCTATTTCTTTGTTTTCGACACGTGTTGGATTAAGTTATTATTACTTACATCAATGTTAATATTAGCTGTTGAATGTATAAAGTTGGTTATCGAATTCAAAGAGTCATTGATAACAAAATTCTCTGTTGTTTGTGAAATCGATACTAGACGGTGAGTCACTTAATTAAAACAACATTGAAGCAATATCCTATCTTAGACTTAATCAATCTAACCAAAGAATACAATAGCATGCTGTAAAATTTTGTTGCAAATTCACTGGATCAATTTTAAACCAAAAGATAAATTGCATCAACTCCATTGGTTTCACCATCCCCTGTCAATTTGATTGGCTCTTGTATCTTTACAAATTCCTTTCCATTTTTTACGAACTCGTCAGCAAACGACGTCGAATCACAATGCTCGTCATAGCTCGTTTATTTCGAGCCTTGCGTATCCCCGCCTACAGTGCCATTAAATAGATCGAGTGCATCTTTTTACGTCTCTCGGACGCTAAGTGCATTTGCTAGTAAACTGCATCAGGCATCGTCTCCCCGAGTGACGTGTGTGTGCTACAGATGTTTGGTAATGCATCCGCTTATTGTATTGTCTTAATGCTCGAGGAATGAACATTTCTGTTATCTTGAAGCTCGTTTTGCTATCTTTACATATCTTTTGCTTTAAAGAGACAGTTCTAAGTGGTGTCAGCTTAAGTGCTTCAGATATACCGGCGCGTGCAGTAAAACGTTTTACAAGCGCTGGTTGCGAATCATCTACGCTTTCATCTTTTAATTATACTATGAATCGCTGAACTATGAATTCAACTTTATACACATGGGTACAAAGGCGGACTTAATGCCTTAGGTATTCTCTACCAGTCAACCAAGGGTGATAATAGTGGTGGTTTAACTTTAAACTTATATTCCACCAAGAAAGTTAAGATAGTGGTTACTCGGTTGATATTATTATTAGCTCTTATAGGACCACCATACTCTTAGTTCAACTCGTTTGTAACTCCCGATCGCATAGCAACATGGTATGTAAATACAACTGCATTCCTTTATACGCTCTATAACACATAAAGCTTCTGTTATCGCTCAAGTGAATAGGGCACAAGCTGATATCGCAGCTATTACGGCCAACTTTTATAAGAGCACCGTATGCCCACTTAATGTAACAGCTACATCTGTTAAGTATCAGTGATAGAATCCCTTAATAAATTTAATGGGAATATTTAGTTCATTTATAAATAAATTGAGTGCTTTAGTTTTGGTATTAAGATAATCTTTTGAATCGATGGTTCTGGTTTTATGACGTCCAATATAAATAAGTGGATAATAACCATGGTATCTATGCTATTTGGGAAGTATTGATTAAAATTCGGGCATTAATTTAAATTCCTCTGCTAGAGAAATGAAAAGAAATTCATTAAATGTATCGGTTGCTTATCATAAGAAGTATACCGTGCTACAGCTCGTAGCTATATAGCTTCATAATCACAAATGACATTTGAAATATAAATAATTATTATTCTCTCAATTGATCAGAAGTTCAAAGTAGCAACGTAAAAATGTAACAAATAATTCTGAAACGTCCTTTGATGTCACTTGTTCAATTTTAAAAGGTATCAAGTCACAGTAATTGTCTGCCATCATCAATAAAGCCAATTGTTAGCCCATCTGTAGAACGCGCCAAGGATTCTTCTTGGACGTTGATTAAGAACGAGCCATCAATAAAACTGCTATCTTGAATAACATCGATGCCTTCATTAATTATTTTGTACTAGCTGTTACTGGTTCGGGTTGAAACTTAATACCTGTAAAGTGTGTTCCATTTATTTGTATCGGGTTCGATTTTGGGCAAACGGTAACACTTGATACTATTTTAGAAGCAGTAGTTTAGTTAATCGTAGCTATTAAAACTTCAAAGGTGACTGGGATATCAATTACGTCATTACCAGAAATGTACACGTTCAGGCAGCCTGACAAATGGATTCTAACATCTCCTTGAATGCTAATACATAAATAATTTAAGAAATTGAATCTCAAAAATCAACGAAACTGTATAAAAGTTTTTTTTTATTAATACAAGACAATATTGTTTCCTAATAGCTACCAGAATGACGAACCTCAAAATTTCGTTTTGTTTATAGATTTTGCCCCGAGAAAGCTAACATTCATCATCCCGTACGCGTTTCACGTAACTAAACACACGACATTTCGTCCAATTTAAAATTCTGTGATTCCAAACGTTTGAGGTATTTTAAAACAAAGAAAACATACCATTAGTTATGTAAGGAATCCCAAACGATTTGTTTATTGTGACATAAAGGGGAAATGGGGAAAATATAGTAGAAATAGAAAATAAGACTATAGGATAAGAATTTTGAAATAACGAGTTGCTTTTGCAGACAATAGCAGACGTTGGACACATTTCTACGTCCAATTATATAGGAGATCCTCTGTAGTTGCTAAGGTGTCTTTATAATAATGTTTTTAATTTTATTGTTGAGATAGAACTGGTATACTTTTACCAATATAAGTTTCTTCAAGAAAAACAAAAGACTACCGTATAATTATACTCTTTTATTATTGCAGCCATTGATTTTAAGAATAACTATTGAGAAAAAAACAGTACCGTTAGTTCTCTAAACAAGTAAAAACAATAGCTACAAAGACATATAAACTAAAACTATAAAACATGATTCAGTCTTTAATACAATACAAATAACATCAAAGTCCTACACATCGATCGAAGTACAAACGCTAGACATTTATTTATAATTTACGAACATCGTGACTGCGATCGGTTTAGTTACGCTTCTTGTAACGTTTAAATGGAGTTTCGTCACTATAGATAACACTTGTACAAGAAACGTGAACGCTTCTCTTAGTAAAGATGGTTAGGGCTGTCTGCTTCGAAAAATAATTAATCATATTTGATTAAATATTTTTTTTGTTAAATTTTTGTCCCATTTTGTTTTCTTAGCGTGTGAGGTGACAAGTTAATCAAAAATCTTCAGATAAGTATCTCCCACAATATCATCATGTAAACGTATCATTCACTTCCTTAACTTAAATATACATTTCCAACTTGTATAATATAAACTTTCAAGTAGTACACATTATAAGCACCTATTACAAATACACATAAACTTAGATTAACTCAGCTACCAGCCCTAACTACCGACCTACATAACAAAAGCATTGATTTAAACCAGTCAATAGGAAACTCACATATCAATAGAAATACGATTGTAACTGCACTCGAATCGAATATTAATTAAAATTTTGATAAAGCATCGAATCTTAGTGAGAATTACGAAACATTTGATACTAATAAAGCGGTTAATCAAATTCCAAGTGCTAAAAACCAATTAAAATTGACAGGCGACTTGCCCAATCGAGATGGTCAGAAAGGCTCGGAGCAAATAGAATATGTAATTGACTTCACCTTCGTCACTATGACATGAAGATTGTTTTTTTAGAGGAAATGGTAATTAAATGTCCCGTTTGGGATTGTATTATAATTAGAATGCGTTCAGTATTTTGTTTTGGGTCCAACAAATGTGTGAGATTGAATTTTGAAGAGATTATGATAGAAGGTGTAATTTGTCATTGATATGATTTGATAAATCAGTTTAGAGATAATTAGTATAATAGAAATCCAGAAAACAATAGAAGCCAAAGTTAAGTAGTCATGCACATTTAGCAGCACCCGAGAAATTCAAGATGGAATTGGTATTTTAATCATTTTAACACAAATTCGAATCACCCAGCGGAAAATGCTTCACGAAACAAATCCTATTATAATTTAGGAAAAATAGATTCCAGAAGGAAATATCGTTCGGCCCCCACGAAAACGGAAATAGAAATAAGCTGAACGGAAGTGAAACTAATTAAGTTATCCACGGTTCTCTCGGGTTGCGGTTTATTTTCGTACAATTCCCTAGTTCAAATAATAGTAATACTGTCAACAGCGTAAGAGTAACATACACTGATGTACTGATAGCGAAATTCTGGAGAGGGAAGAATTTCATGTAGTTGATATTGGAATTTGACATTAACCCAACGAATTCAAAGTCGCTTTTGTGTTGGAGGAAACTGAATTTATTAAGAGGGGAGTATGGTATCCAAATATCTATGTTTTGCGTGTAAATAGGCAAGAGTGACGCTTCAAACCAGGTGCGGACTTGGAGTGAAATCGATGGCATGACTTGGAGGGTACATGTTATTATGACAGATGCTATTTATCGCGAGCGACACGGAATATATTTTAACTCCGCAATTAGAATAAGTTTGTATGTAAGCGAAAGCTATTAGTCTTATTAGCGTTGGTGTTTCGTGAAGTTTTAATTGGTCTTTAAATTGTTTGTGACGTTTTTGAGAAGCAAGCGTGGCTTCGTCGTGTACTTATATTAATTTGTTCCCACGATATGATTAAAAACTTTTAATGGTAGGGAATTTGTAACATTCCTGCTTTTAAATGTCATATTACCCGAAACATAAACATTAAAATGTATGTACTTACATATTATAATAATAACACTGTATATCTAAAATTATGTAACTGAAAAAGCCACATTATTCCTGAGGGCTCATACAATTTGTAAATGAATGGAAGTGTTCAATGTGATTGCTATGCTTAAATTTTTATTGTCTTTTGTTACAGAGGCGTCAAACACAACTGCGCCAGTAAACACCACAGCAGCGTCAACACCACCAATACCCTTACGACCAGAATATGCCCATCCTGCAGGCGTAGAAGCTTTAGACCCTTACAACTCAGAAAAGAACAATGCTGCACCACATCATAGAGATTATCTAGAAGAAGATTACGACCATGAATCACACAAAGAAGATGAACATGAAAACAGAGAAGATGCAGATGAACTACCTTCTTTATCAGAGGGTCATCTCTTACAAAGCTCCACAGATGATTTACCAATGTTTCTTCTAGAACCACAGCACGCTTTTGTTGTGAGAAACAAACCTGCTGTGCTCAGGTGTCGGGCAGCTAACGCTCTTCAAGTGTATTTTCAATGCAATGATGTCAGATCGGTAGCTAGTACGCAGTTTGAATTTGTGGATCCTCAAAGTGGTGTGAGAATTGTGGAAGCTGAGTGTAATGTGACGAGAGATCAATTGGATGAGTATTTCGGTGAAGACAGATTCACTTGTACTTGCAATGCTTGGAGCAGTAGAGGCGATATCAGAAGTCAGCCCGCCGTCGTCGAGTTAGCATGTAAGTAAATTTGCATGTTACTACTCAACTACATAACCGTGTATATGTTACATTTTCTACGTGGATTTTTATCAACGTTTTTCTAAATATTTTCCTCATTGTTAGATGATTGTGTTGTTCGACCTTTTTAAGCTATCAATTTTCCATGTTCGGCATTCAACGTAGATTTTATCGATTTGGTTTTGGAGTCTTCAGTTTTCCTTGATAAGTACATCTTTCGTTGACATTTCTTCAAAATTGTTGAGGAAAATAAAAGTAATATGTATGTAATTATTCTTAAGTACCTGACTTAAAAAATACATCATCCTGTCCCTTGATATTTTCAGTAGCAGTTCGCTCATTTGGCTATCCAATCAAATTTATTCTCAAGCAAATAATTAACTTTATCTTTCAGATCAAAAACTAAATGGTATATATTTACCAGGTCGATCTACTCTTATATCGACAGCTCTATCAATAACCCACATATTTCCAATATCTACGGTATTAGAAACGTTATAAAAATATAGTGTTTCCTGTTGAACTGGCACGCGGGCGCGGAACATTTCATCAAAACTCATAATTCGTGGCAGAGTTTCCGTAGACGATTTTAGACTAACCCAGTTGAGTTGGTTGCACGCCCATCTCCGGTTGAAGACATTACGTTAATAGCTGCAGATCACCGTTCTTTTCGTATGTCAAGATAAATTTTATCTTCCTCAGTTTTTCTTAAAAACAAAATCTTTTAACTTTGGATAATACCAGAAGAAAAATTATATATTTACTTACCAACACTTACTTCACCTTGTTGAATATTTAAACGCTTCATTCAATCAAGTTATGTCTATGATACACAATGGCCCTAACTTCACTTCGACATGCATTGATGAATTAAGTAACCACTACGATTGATCTCATGCGTATGAATGAAGCGATGGACGTTGAAGTGCGATCCATTAGCTAGCTAGCTAGTAACTCAATTACTCCTCAGTCGTGATAGGTTGGTTATACTTTATAGTCTTCCATAATTTTTCGAACTTTATTACTAACGCATTTTTGACTGACACTGAGCCGTTTATGACAATGTTAGTACTTCGGTTACTACCAAAATAAACTTACCCAAAGAGCATGTTGTGACAAGACTAACTACCAACACCATCAAACTCTCTTGATGTATGGCACCATTAATATCGTTCATAAAGTGTATTACGGACAGTTGCTCGATTAAATTCAATACCCATTCGTGGTAAATCTTCTATGCATATTAAATAAACGTCGGAATGACTGCTGCTTGGATTTATGGGTGTTGAGCAATACTTGAGGCGGTCAAGTACGGGCACTGTTATTTGGATGCTATAACATACATCACGTTTTCTTATAATTACAATGGTTTGTTTATTAGCTTTTTTCTTGCTTTTTAGTAGTGTTTCTCAATTTCCTTTTAAAGACATGACTTATATTGTTCGTTGAAAACCAATCTGTAGTATTTGTGTGTGTACTGTGTGTATCTGGCTTACAACGTTTGATCCAGTTACTTCTCGTTTCGATCAAGAAATAAACTTTTACTAAATGGAAATATTGCGATCTGGTTATCGACGTAAACAAACTGACATCTCAAACGTTAAACTCACTCTTTGACCACTGCACAAGCAAAGCAACTTATCAAATCTGACAGACTGCACTAATTCCTTCCATTATCTCGACTCAAAACTTTCGTGCATTACGCAAGAATACCACCGTGACCAGGAATTATATATTTAGCAACACAAACCAAGATTAGATCAGAATGTAATTCACAATATTCAATGATCCCTGCAATAGCACACCTCAGTCGTGCCGTAAAATATAAAGTTCATTGTATATGAAACTTAGTTTGTGTGGAAGTGGAACAACGGTTTAAAGTTGAAGCTAACTTTGCTAAGTAATAAATTGTGATTTTAGATATTAGTAGTTTATAGTAAGCGGTTGCATGATCCGGGGAGAGGAAGGCGTAACGAACGAGAATTTTAATTTGGTGAAAGTTCAAGTAGTGATGTGCATGACAGCAATATTTACGGTTGTTGCATGTGATAGCGTAAACTCACGTCGAATTTTTAATTGAAACTATCGAATAATTGTTAGTGATTACTATTGAACTTAGGCCGCCATTATTAGACGCGATTTTGTCTGCGTAGACTTCAAAATTAAAACTCAGTCCTAAAATAAATCACGAAAACACAAAAACGGGATAAAAATATGCCAAGTTTCAGCTAATTTCATTCAGCCGTTTAAGAGTAAGAGAGTAACTAGAAATCCATCTACCCATCCATTCATTCATCCTTACAAAGTTTCACTTTAATGACTAGTAGGGTTTTAAGGCAAGGTTTAATTATAATAATTATATAATTGTGGTCAAATTATAAGGTAGTTCAAGTACTCGTACTTAGAGTCTGAAATATAAATAGGCACCACTTTTTAGAAGGTAACGATTCAATTCGTCAGTTTAACTATGTCCATATGCTACGTCTACAGCACAATTATAGCAGTTGACACCATTGGTTGGTGTAATGGTTGACGCGCTAAATGTATCGGGTTCGATTCCCACATGAAACAAATATTTGTGTGGCCCACAGGTTCGAGGTTTGGTTGCTTGTATGTACAGGGCTACAATTTATTTGCAAGATAGATATGTATTATAAAACAGTTAGACCAGACAAAGCCTTATTTCCAAATCCAGTTACTGCATACAAAACTCTCCAGATACCTCACAATCCTATTTCAGAAGATGTGAACGAACAATTAAAGCCGTCAGGAGGTAGATTTAGTGCATGTTTACCACGTACAGTCTGTTCGCACAATTAAGAGGCAGTAATGTCTCTCTCAATTTCTGTATTGTGTATATTTAGACATTTATGAGTTTCCTTAGAATACTGGATGACTGGTAACGAATGTGCTTCATTCGGACTTGTTAGGTTAAGTCTTTATTTTATTTCTATGCTGAATTGGGAGTGACAGGAACCTGTTTTAATTTTGTTTGTTTGTCCGTCTCAAATTGTGAGACAACTCACTGACAAACATGTACATGTAAATGATGGAGAAACGATTGTTCTACTATTAATATAAACGCGATAATTCGTGAAGATCGATGGATGTTTTACTCTTTCACGCAAAAATGGATTTTGATGAAACTTTACAGTAATATAACTTAATACATCAGAATAGTACATACGCTATAATTTATAAAGATATTGTGTAATTTGGCTAAAATATAACGATAAGTATTAGGTATGTAGAAAACAATTTTATTATGTCATCAGAGGGCCTGGGAAATACTAATTGCACGCGGGCAAAACTGTGGGGGCAGCTAGTAAACCATGAAATGTTTAAAATGAATATTGATTCAACTGATGTTTGTTATTTATACAATTTACTTGAAATCACCTGATTGATGGAAGCACTTAATGCAGCTGAACATAACATAGCTACTTATTTCGTAAGAGATATATTCACAGCCGTGTGTGAAGAGAAAGACATTACAGACCAAGTTGATTCATTCCCAAAATACACAGAATTAGGTACATCCCTACTCGAAAACAGCATCTATGAAGCTATTAACAATAATGGATGAATAGTAAGTACGCATAAAAGTGTCACAGTTAAGTCGCCTACCACGATTTACTGGATCCAAGTAGGAATGTGATGTTTTCAAGTTTACAACCATGGTAGGAGCTTTTAATGGATCGGTAAACGCGTCGCAAGTCTATATATAACATTTCATTGATTGTGAGGTAAAGTTGGCTTTTAGGTACGCTGTTCATCTGTTATTGAGAATCAAAGAGGGCATTATTATGTCTAGATGTCGGTTTGAAAATAGAAGTTGGGTTATTAGGTGGGTTTGTTAGTGCGTGCGTTTTGAAAATGGAATTAGAGGCCTTAGGATGAGTGAGTAGGCTCAATGTAAACTAAATTAAATTGATTTTTAAATTGGAAATACTGATTTCGCACATATAATTTGGCTTATAGACTTTATTCATATTATTATCAATGTTTGACTAAATCAATTTTATTTTGCTATGGACAAAAATGCTTTACGGTCTTATTTCCCATTCAAAAATTTACTCGAATTGAATACTTTTACGTCAATGCGCTGCAAATATTTTTGAATTACACGATCCGAAAGAAACCAATGTTTAAATAAGTGAAATGTGTTAACTTTGTACAATTTGTGAATACTCTAAATGTATATTATATAATAAGAAACTCTTCCTCAATTTATGTATATTGCTAATATTGTAAATTTATCTTACAGGATTATTAAAAACATTTTTAAGTTAATCCCAGTTATTACCAATATTAAAAAAAATAGATACATGTGTCTTCGAACAGAACTTTTTCAGTATACAGAACAGTTTGGGCTGAAAATAGAAGAAGCGTATAAAAGCAGTGTTACTGAAATATAATTCAATGTTAACAGACAGTAAATTCGTATTCCGTATGCGGCGATGCATTTTTGGCAACGAAGATATAAAGTTACAGTGAAACGATTTTAGTTTTTTTTTTGTAAATGATAAAGGAAATAGGAATGGTAATCAAGAATAATAGAATTGATAATCCGTCTGATAATGATGATGATAAAAGAAAATCTGTCGACAAGTCTATGGAACAGGGTTTACCTACAACGGTTAGTGTCTGTCATATTAAGGTAGTTAATCCAGGTCTATTCGTTTGTGTATGTAATTTTATTTGTAAACGCATTCATGATACAGGAGACGTGCCTAGGGTAGGGGAAAAAAAATGAACGCCGACCATTGAAAAACTTGGGTCTTCTAATACTACTTACTCGTATTTACCATTAGATATGGACTGTTGATAACACTATGCTATTCTACTAACATCAGAGAAAATACTACTGGCAGAAACCGACGTTTATAAAACCCTAAAGAAGTGAGGGCAACGTTAATTATTTTAGGCATTTTATCGCCTTCCAGGTAGTGAGAGCGTATGAAAGGAAATGAGTGCTATGAATAATTATGGTGTTTGTAGGCTATTAACTGGCACAGCTGTGTTTATGCAAAACTGCAGTATCTTGCTGGTTTATATAGCTTTCTCCAATGCCTTCTTTTAGTCACACTTTCAGCACTTTTCTCTCCATAACCTTCAAAATATGTAAGAATAACTTGAATATTGAATTTTACAGTTAAAATATAATATTTTTATTCGAAACTAGATGCATTTTCTATATTTTTTTACTACGCACTAGGATTAACACAACTTCAGCAATAATAGTAATAATAGGTACATCTTAGAGTATATCTTATAGTACACTATATCTTAATGTACACTCACATTAATAACATCTACATATTAGTGTACTACTATTCATCATTGTACATACATACATACATTTTCGAACACTCAAGCTGACGCATCCAGCATCTCTATATCTACTCGCACGGAGGTACGAATTTCGTAGAGGAAATGAAACGCGCGCCGTAATTTATGACGCTACACGAACTCTCCGGATCTACCTAACACTTATCATTTACGCCCATCAGACGTAGAGTTTAAAGTTACACGGAAATCTTCACTTTTTATACGAAATTATTTCAAGAAGTTTGCTCTGCGGTCCTTTTTAATGATGTATCAATTTCTCCTCATTTTAAGAAAGAAGTTTTTTTTCAGCAGTTCGAATAAAAAAGGAGAAATGTTTTGAAAACATAAAAATCCGCCTAAAAGTCGTGTGGTGCCGGTCGCAAATAGCACCACCCCATTTCTACTCGTGGATGTCGTAGAAGGCGACAGAGGGATATTAACCAAAGGATGGCAGTAGCGTCCTTCTGAGTACCATAACACCTACCTGCGATCGCCAAAATGCATCCTAGCCCAGCAGTGGGCGTTTAAAGATTGACATGATGACGTTGATGACATAAAAATCTACTGATGACCTCCACTTTTGTAATGACTATAGCATATCCTGGTATATATTTGTCGGATCGGCAGGATTTAGTCCGTTAGATTCAGTCATCATGTGGGCAGAATTTGGGTTTCGTGCAATGCAAACACACTGGGTATAGGGTACAAGACACGATGTTTATTAAAAGAACACAAATTTGCACATTATCACTAAATAGACATAGCAACACTTAAACATAACGAATCGAGTACAGTTCCGGGACGTCTTAGCTCCGATGCGATCAGACACTGAATTGTGAATGTCCTGCTCGCTGTGGGCTGAAAACATCACGACTCTGTAGAAGTGCGCCAAAAGTAGTGGTGGTAGATCACGTGTTCTCGATAATGGCGGGCTTTCGATTCGTCGTTCCATGTTAGCACTATTGACCGGATGCGACATATTTATATTATAAAGAAGTAAATTTGGATGTAGCAGGTAATCTCCGAAACTAGGTATCTCATCATCATTATATCAGCCTATTGCCGTCCACTGCTGAACGTAGGCCTCCCCTCCACCAGAGATCGCCAACCAACCCGGTCTTGGGCAGCTTGCATCAATCCGATGCTTCTTCTTCAAATTATCGGACCATCTCAACTACTCATTTGATTTCAAAAATTGTTTCAGTGATAGAAAGCTACACTGTTTCCGAGCGTTAAAAGATAATTATGTTTTACAGTATACTAGCGACCCGCCCCGGCTTTGCACGGGTGCAATGTGTAACTACACGTATATACTCGTACCTTCCTCTTGAATCACTCTATCTCAAACTCAAACTCAAACTCAAAATCATTTATTTCAATTAAACCATTTACAGGTACTTTTGAATTGTCAGAGTCAGTCAGAAAGTTGAAGCTAGTTGCTCGTTCCAAACAGTA
This sequence comes from Charanyca ferruginea, assembly GCA_947361185.1. NCBI lineage: Eukaryota > Metazoa > Arthropoda > Insecta > Lepidoptera > Noctuidae > Charanyca > Charanyca ferruginea. The sequence goes on along the minus strand of OX376061.1, from coordinate 26,565,608 downwards.
GGTTTCTATGGAGAAGAACGAGCAAGAAACTCTATGTACACTCTTTTTAAATAAATAATATTTTACGAATTTTGGTTACATCATTCATGTTAATGAATGCATATTCAAATCAATGAGAGGTGTACCTCGTAAATGGCAGCTTTAAAGAACATAGTGCTCATATGTATGTGCTCCGCAAAATTATGTAATACTAACACATAGAGTTTACGCAATGCAAAGATAATGTAGATCTACATCTTCAGCAGTTCCAAAAATAGTTACAAATGCTAATCAATTAATCTATGAACCCTTATGACTGTGGAGCTAGACCAGCATCCAGCCAAGCATTTTTATCAGTGATGTAATCACTCAATTTATAATATGCTCGGCTTCATAGTGTGCGTTTAATACAAGACTTAAATATCCATTAATGAAAACCGCATTAAAATCTGTGGTGTAGTTTAAAAGATCTAAGCACAGGGGGAGCGACTTTGTTTTATACTATGTAAAGATATAGCATATATATACATCAGAAAAAAAAACACACATTTAAGGTACACAAAACAATTTTCCAACTAAAATGAATACATGCATAGCATATTCGGACAAAGTCCACGTAAACGAAGTATAAAGTCTAATTTAACGTGCTTAATCATTTAATTAAATAAATCAAGGTGTCAACAGGCTTTTAAAACTAATTGACTATTCTGCTGCCTGGCTGGGAAAAATCTTCTGTCTATTTATGCCAGTTTTCATTATCTTCTTTTGATCGTTCCTTTCTATATCTCCTAACTGCTCCATTGGTCTCGTGGTTACAAGCGTGACTGTTGAGCGTAGGTTCTTGTCACACAAAGTCACACACAAGCACAATTGCACAATTAAGTAAGTCATTACGAAAACTAACAATACCTACTAACCTATTTACTTAAGTAATATTGTTACTCACACGAAAATACTAACACAACTATGGACATTAGTCTGAAATAAAGGTTTATTTATTTATTTATTTTTCGGGTTTTTCTATTTGGATTTTTTGAATAGCAGCTCGGAGTTTGATAGTTGTTGGTGGTGTTTCCCTCCCGTGTCTCGGAACATCGTAAACCCATATAAGAAAAGGTCCTACGCCTGATCTCACCCCGATCGTGTCAGTCTACCGTACCTATAAAGGGAAGAGTCCTGTTTTTGCACACATATTTCTGCACTGTAATATCTCCTGCATACTTGGCAGTCTTCATTGAGATTAGCTGCCGTGACCGAAATTTGATCGGAAAAATATTATTTCTTCTAGTTTATCAAGTTCATCTGCATGATCTATCATCATCTGCCTATCCTTTTTCCTAATACGTAGGAGTAGGGCTCCAGGTGATTTTTGACGACACGGTTGGCGCAGTGGTTCGAGCGATCGACTGCTGCGCAGCGTGTTGCGGGTTCGATTCCCGCCCAGGGTAAACATTTAAGTGATGAGCACTTGTGTTTGCCTTGTGTCTGGGTGTTGTTTATCTATATATGTATGTATTTACAAAAAAAAAATGTATTTGTGTATGTATATCAGCTGTCTGACACCCATAGTACAGGGTCTCCCTAGTTTGGGGTCAGATGGCCGTGTGTGAAAATGTCCCCACATATTATTATTATTATTATTATATTATATATATTTACATAGAGCGACTGCCTACCAGACCTCCACAACCCAGTATCTCGTCACACTATAGCCCCTTATAAAGACCAAAGGGTATCATATGATATAGTATCATTCCACCAGCATCATCTATACTTCTTCTTACTTATTTCTAAAATTACATACGACTTTTGAAATGGGTTATTCTGGCGCCGTGTTATGAAATAACCATCATCATTCATCATAGTCATTACAACGTTCACAACTTTGCACCATCGTGCCCTTTCAACCTCTCGTGTTACTACTACGTGTTCAATGAAGATGATTCTATTCTATTAATGCAAGTCACGTCTGATCACTGGCTAGTTGATCAGTGTTTCTTAATTAGTATTAGTTGAAACTGCTTGATCATTTCTTTTGTTAGTTCTTACTGACTCCTTAATAATTTTAAAAGTGCCTGAAATTGACACAAAAGTGCGATATCAATAAAAAATACATAAAAAAAATATATACTATATATGTGGGGACATTTCACACACGGCTATCTGACCCCAAACTAGGGAGACCCTGCACTATGGGTATCAGACAGCTGATATACATACACAAATATATTTAAATCCATAAGTATTTATATTAAACAACAATCAGATACAAGGCAAACACAAGTGCTCATCACACAAATGTTTACCCTGGGTGGGATTCGAACCCGCAACACGTTGCCCAGCAGGCAATCGCTCAACCAATGCGCCAACCGTGTCGTCAAAACATGAAAGAGTTACATGTAAATATTCACCTATTTATCCTCACGAACTTTCGCGTTTATAATAAGTCAAAATCATCTAACCCAAAGTCGCTCAATAATTAAATTACGTCAAATTAATTCAATATGCCAAATTGGAGAAGGTTTATATGCCCAACAGCGGACATATACCATCTAGCATATTTTAGTAAGCTGAAACGATGATGATAATGACAAAATGTGTCACATTTCTATCCTGTAATGTAGGTACGTCCCAAACGTATTCTTAGAATAGATTTTAAAAGTATCAGCGCTAATTATCGAATACCTTCGTCAAGAAGTGAAAAAATGTTGAAACATTACGTCATTTGATGGCAGCATTATGCTAGTCTAATATATATAAATCTCCTGTCACGATGTTTGTCCGCGATGGACTCCTAAACTACTGAAGCGATTTTAATGAAATTTGTACACCGTGTGCAGTTTGATCCAACTTGAAAGATAGGGTAGGTGTAGGGTAGGTGTAGGGTAGGTGTAGGGTAGGTGTAGGGTAGGTGTAGGGTAGGTGTAGGGTAGGTGTAGGGTAGGTGTAGGGTAGGTGTAGGGTAGGTGTAGGGTAGGTGTAGGGTAGGTGTAGGGTAGGTGTAGGGTAGGTGTAGGGTAGGTGTAGGGTAGGTGTAGGGTAGGTGTAGGGTAGGTGTAGGGTAGGTGTAGGGTAGGTGTAGGGTAGGTGTAGGGTAGGTGTAGGGTAGGTGTAGGGTAGGTGTAGGGTAGGTGTAGGGTAGCTAATATATATAAATCTCCTGTCACGATGTTTGTCCGCGATGGACTCCTAAACTACTGAAGCGATTTTAATGAAATTTGTACACCGTGTGCAGTTTGATCCAACTTGAAAGATAGGGTAGGTGTAGGGTAGGTGTAGGGTAGGTGTAGGGTAGGTGTAGGGTAGGTGTAGGGTAGGTGTAGGGTAGGTGTAGGGTAGGTGTAGGGTAGGTGTAGGGTAGGTGTAGGGTAGGTGTAGGGTAGGTGTAGGGTAGGTGTAGGGTAGGTGTAGGGTAGGTGTAGGGTAGGTGTAGGGTAGGTGTAGGGTAGGTGTAGGGTAGGTGTAGGGTAGGTGTAGGGTAGGTGTAGGGTAGGTGTAGGGTAGGTGTAGGGTAGGTGTAGGGTAGGTGTAGGGTAGGTGTAGGGTAGGTGTAGGGTAGGTGTAGGGTAGGTGTAGGGTAGGTGTAGGGTAGGTGTAGGGTAGGTGTAGGGTAGGTGTAGGGTAGGTGTAGGGTAGGTGTAGGGTAGGTGTAGGCTAGGTGTAGGGTAGGGTAGGGTAGGTGTAGGGTAGGTGTAGGGTAGGTGTAGTGTGGGTGTAGGGTAGGTGTAGAGTAGGTGTAGGGTAGGTGTAGGGTAGGTGTAGGGTAGGTGTAGGGTAGGTGTAGGGTAGGTGTAGGGTAGGTGTAGGGTAGGTGTAGGGTAGGTGTAGGGTAGGTGTAGGGTAGGTGTAGGGTAGGTGTAGGGTAGGTGTAGGGTAGGTGTAGGGTAGTTGTAGAGTAGGTGTAGGGTAGGTGTAGGGTAGGTGTAGGGTAGGTGTAGGGTAGGTGTAGGGTAGGTGTAGGGTAGGTGTAGGGTAGGTGCAGGGTAGGGTAGGTGTAGGGTAGGTGTAGGTAAATAGGCAGGTAAGTAGGTAGATAAGGACAGGACAACGTCTGTCGGGTCAGCTAGTTGCTCGTTCCAAACAGTAGGTTTCTATGGAGAAGAACGAGCAAGAAACTCTATGTACACTCTTTTTAAATAAATAATATTTTACGAATTTTGGTTACATCATTCATGTTAATGAATGCATATTCAAATCAATGAGAGGTGTACCTCGTAAATGGCAGCTTTAAAGAACATAGTGCTCATATGTATGTGCTCCGCAAAATTATGTAATACTAACACATAGAGTTTACGCAATGCAAAGATAATGTAGATCTACATCTTCAGCAGTTCCAAAAATAGTTACAAATGCTAATCAATTAATCTATGAACCCTTATGACTGTGGAGCTAGACCAGCATCCAGCCAAGCATTTTTATCAGTGATGTAATCACTCAATTTATAATATGCTCGGCTTCATAGTGTGCGTTTAATACAAGACTTAAATATCCATTAATGAAAACCGCATTAAAATCTGTGGTGTAGTTTAAAAGATCTAAGCACAGGGGGAGCGACTTTGTTTTATACTATGTAAAGATATAGCATATATATACATCAGAAAAAAAAACACACATTTAAGGTACACAAAACAATTTTCCAACTAAAATGAATACATGCATAGCATATTCGGACAAAGTCCACGTAAACGAAGTATAAAGTCTAATTTAACGTGCTTAATCATTTAATTAAATAAATCAAGGTGTCAACAGGCTTTTAAAACTAATTGACTATTCTGCTGCCTGGCTGGGAAAAATCTTCTGTCTATTTATGCCAGTTTTCATTATCTTCTTTTGATCGTTCCTTTCTATATCTCCTAACTGCTCCATTGGTCTCGTGGTTACAAGCGTGACTGTTGAGCGTAGGTTCTTGTCACACAAAGTCACACACAAGCACAATTGCACAATTAAGTAAGTCATTACGAAAACTAACAATACCTACTAACCTATTTACTTAAGTAATATTGTTACTCACACGAAAATACTAACACAACTATGGACATTAGTCTGAAATAAAGGTTTATTTATTTATTTATTTTTCGGGTTTTTCTATTTGGATTTTTTGAATAGCAGCTCGGAGTTTGATAGTTGTTGGTGGTGTTTCCCTCCCGTGTCTCGGAACATCGTAAACCCATATAAGAAAAGGTCCTACGCCTGATCTCACCCCGATCGTGTCAGTCTACCGTACCTATAAAGGGAAGAGTCCTGTTTTTGCACACATATTTCTGCACTGTAATATCTCCTGCATACTTGGCAGTCTTCATTGAGATTAGCTGCCGTGACCGAAATTTGATCGGAAAAATATTATTTCTTCTAGTTTATCAAGTTCATCTGCATGATCTATCATCATCTGCCTATCCTTTTTCCTAATACGTAGGAGTAGGGCTCCAGGTGATTTTTGACGACACGGTTGGCGCAGTGGTTCGAGCGATCGACTGCTGCGCAGCGTGTTGCGGGTTCGATTCCCGCCCAGGGTAAACATTTAAGTGATGAGCACTTGTGTTTGCCTTGTGTCTGGGTGTTGTTTATCTATATATGTATGTATTTACAAAAAAAAAATGTATTTGTGTATGTATATCAGCTGTCTGACACCCATAGTACAGGGTCTCCCTAGTTTGGGGTCAGATGGCCGTGTGTGAAAATGTCCCCACATATTATTATTATTATTATTATATTATATATATTTACATAGAGCGACTGCCTACCAGACCTCCACAACCCAGTATCTCGTCACACTATAGCCCCTTATAAAGACCAAAGGGTATCATATGATATAGTATCATTCCACCAGCATCATCTATACTTCTTCTTACTTATTTCTAAAATTACATACGACTTTTGAAATGGGTTATTCTGGCGCCGTGTTATGAAATAACCATCATCATTCATCATAGTCATTACAACGTTCACAACTTTGCACCATCGTGCCCTTTCAACCTCTCGTGTTACTACTACGTGTTCAATGAAGATGATTCTATTCTATTAATGCAAGTCACGTCTGATCACTGGCTAGTTGATCAGTGTTTCTTAATTAGTATTAGTTGAAACTGCTTGATCATTTCTTTTGTTAGTTCTTACTGACTCCTTAATAATTTTAAAAGTGCCTGAAATTGACACAAAAGTGCGATATCAATAAAAAATACATAAAAAAAATATATACTATATATGTGGGGACATTTCACACACGGCTATCTGACCCCAAACTAGGGAGACCCTGCACTATGGGTATCAGACAGCTGATATACATACACAAATATATTTAAATCCATAAGTATTTATATTAAACAACAATCAGATACAAGGCAAACACACACAAATGTTTACCCTGGGTGGGATTCGAACCCGCAACACGTTGCCCAGCAGGCAATCGCTCAACCAATGCGCCAACCGTGTCGTCAAAACATGAAAGAGTTACATGTAAATATTCACCTATTTATCCTCACGAACTTTCGCGTTTATAATAAGTCAAAATCATCTAACCCAAAGTCGCTCAATAATTAAATTACGTCAAATTAATTCAATATGCCAAATTGGAGAAGGTTTATATGCCCAACAGCGGACATATACCATCTAGCATATTTTAGTAAGCTGAAACGATGATGATAATGACAAAATGTGTCACATTTCTATCCTGTAATGTAGGTACGTCCCAAACGTATTCTTAGAATAGATTTTAAAAGTATCAGCGCTAATTATCGAATACCTTCGTCAAGAAGTGAAAAAATGTTGAAACATTACGTCATTTGATGGCAGCATTATGCTAGAATGAGTATATATATATATATATATATATACTAGCTGACCCGACAGACGTTGTCCTGTCCTTATCTACCTACTTACCTGCCTATTTACCTACACCTACCCTACACCTACCCTACCCTGCACCTACCCTACACCTACCCTACACCTACCCTACACCTACCCTACACCTACCCTACACCTACCCTACACCTACCCTACACCTACTCTACAACTACCCTACACCTACCCTACACCTACCCTACACCTACCCTACACCTACCCTACACCTACCCTACACCTACCCTACACCTACCCTACACCTACCCTACACCTACCCTACACCTACCCTACACCTACCCTACACCTACCCTACACCTACCCTACACCTACCCTACACCTACTCTACACCTACCCTACACCCACACTACACCTACCCTACACCTACCCTACACCTACCCTACCCTACCCTACACCTAGCCTACACCTACCCTACACCTACCCTACACCTACCCTACACCTACCCTACACCTACCCTACACCTACCCTACACCTACCCTACACCTACCCTACACCTACCCTACACCTACCCTACACCTACCCTACACCTACCCTACACCTACCCTACACCTACCCTACACCTACCCTACACCTACCCTACACCTACCCTACACCTACCCTACACCTACCCTACACCTACCCTACACCTACCCTACACCTACCCTACACCTACCCTACACCTACCCTACACCTACCCTACACCTACCCTACACCTACCCTACACCTACCCTACACCTACCCTACACCTACCCTACACCTACCCTACACCTACCCTACACCTACCCTATCTTTCAAGTTGGATCAAACTGCACACGGTGTACAAATTTCATTAAAATCGCTTCAGTAGTTTAGGAGTCCATCGCGGACAAACATCGTGACAGGAGATTTATATATATTAGCTACCCTACACCTACCCTACACCTACCCTACACCTACCCTACACCTACCCTACACCTACCCTACACCTACCCTACACCTACCCTACACCTACCCTACACCTACCCTACACCTACCCTACACCTACCCTACACCTACCCTACACCTACCCTACACCTACCCTACACCTACCCTACACCTACCCTACACCTACCCTACACCTACCCTACACCTACCCTACACCTACCCTACACCTACCCTACACCTACCCTACACCTACCCTACACCTACCCTACACCTACCCTACACCTACCCTACACCTACCCTACACCTACCCTACACCTACCCTACACCTACCCTATCTTTCAAGTTGGATCAAACTGCACACGGTGTACAAATTTCATTAAAATCGCTTCAGTAGTTTAGGAGTCCATCGCGGACAAACATCGTGACAGGAGATTTATATATATTAGATAGATATATGTAATAAATCAAACAACGCCAATATCTACAATTTTCACAAAGAAGATTTTCAACTTTCGTTTAGTATACAAAATTAGATCAGTACTAGATCTTAAAGTTATAGGGGTATCTAGGCAGCGTTCCAATTCCAGGCTTTACCTGAGAATTTTCAATTAAAGCCACCAGTCACCCAACGCCATTCAGGGATTACACCCAACAGCGGTAGCGGGCTGACTCAATTACTCTCTACCACAACCAATAAGGAGATCTTATTACACACACCTTTTTCCTCATAATAATCTTCTCAAGAGACGCGTCGGTTATAAAAACTGGTCGTCTCGCGTTGTCGGGAAACGATAACATCACTTATTTTTCATTTTTCTCCTTGAAAGGAGCGCAAAGAAACAAACCGTGTTGAAATACAGTGACAAATAATATCACTTCAACATGTTTATAAGTTGGAGTTGCAGAAAATTCTCAAGTTTTCACCTCCGAGCAGTGTGCAACAATATCTTAGCGGAGAGAGCGAGTAATGGAGCGTAGACCCAACAGATTTATGGACGCACTACGTTAAACCACTTTGGAGTTGCGGGCAGAACGTTTTGTGCCGACTGTACGGCGTATTAGTTTTTGTAGTGGTACACTGTTTGTTATGGTTGTGTGTATTATTTATGATGGAGTATTTGGGATCCGGTTTTTCACTGTATACTGTATTCATTATTCTGAGTTGCAATAGAAGAAAGTCAAAGTCAAAGTCAAAGCATTTATTTCAATTAAACCATTTACAGGCACTTTTGAATTGTCAAGGAGTCGGTCAGTTAGACAGAAAGTTGAAGCTAGTTGCTCGTTCCAAAACGTAGGTAGGTCTCTATGGAGAAGAACGAGCAAGAAACTCCACGGACACTCTTTTAAACTCAGGTTTTTACAAAATACTGCTTACATTATTCTTGTTGCTTCTATATGTGAAAACAATGAAGGTAATCTAGAAATACAAAATATAAAAAATAATCAAGATAAAAACCATGGCAGTTAAGAGTTGACCAATCTCTACTGACAGCGCCCGTTCACGAACATGACGCGTGAATCAGCACCATTCAGCTCAACCATTTTAGAGGGAGCCGAATGACCCAACACACGCGCCACCACCAGCGAGACATTTGAGTGAGCATGACAATTCTCTCAACCGCCATGCTCATTTAAGTCAAACACATAATAATTTACTTAAAATATGGCTCCATGGTACTCACATTTACAAAATTGAAATAATGCTGCTAAATTATACAAAACTAAGGTTTCCAATGTTTCTAAAATGTCGAAAAAGTAATTAAAATATATATTTGTGTATAATAATAACGATACTCGTTACTCATGTCAATAAAAAAAAGGGGTAGGAAACAACATTCCTCCAATTAGGAAATTCCCTAAACTGCCTGTGGAGCAGGACCAGCATTTAGCCAAGCATTTTTATCATTGATGTAGTCATCTAATTTATAATATGCTTGACTACACAGTGTGCGTTTAATACATGTTTTAAATTGTCTTTCATTTAGTTGTAGAATATCAAGAGGTATTTTATTATAAAATTTTACACAGTACCCCATAAAAGAAGTATGAACTTTTGACAATCTGAATCTTGGCTGATCTAATTTGTTCCTATTTCTAGTATAAACACTATGTCTGTCACTTATTTTATTAAAAAGATGAAGGTTTTTTCGAACATGCATAATGTTTTCATATATGTATTGACAAGGTACCGTCAAGATGTTAATCTGTTTAAACAATTCTCTTAGAGACTCGCGACTGCTGAGATTATAGATGGCTCTGACAGCCCGCTTTTGCAGAATAAAAATAGAATCAATATCTGCAGCCCGCCCCCAAAGCAAGATACCGTAGGACATGATGCTATGAGAGTGTAATTAAGTAGTAGTCTTCGGTCTAAAATATGTCTATTAAAATGGTGTAATAGCAAGTTCAACACAAAGGGTCGCATTTGGTTTGGCATTATCAATGCAACGTTATCAAAGGCTGTATTAAAAAAATAATAGACTGAACCACTTAAGTGTATTTTAGCATGAAATAAATATTTCACTACATAAATTCGTATGGCGTTCGGAATGAGGATTGAGGCGGGTATGATACCAGTATTCGGTTCGGTTCGGTTGTATCTGATATGGGTCTTGCCTGAATTAAATGTTTTTTTTTTTATTACATAGTTAGGGTGTTACCAGACCAGTCGATCGATCGTCGATCGACGGTATCGATCGGTGGTAGAATTGATTAGTCGACGTCGATCCATAGTATCTACCAGACCAACCGATCGATCGATGGTAGAATGGATTAATCGACGTCAATCGAGCTGCTTGATTATAGCCGGAGTTAATCGATGCCATCGACCGGCAATCGATCGATTAGTTAGTTGAACGGTATCCGTCGATCAGCCAAAGCTACCACACCAATCGATCAACGTCGTTCGATGTCGACCGACTGCATCGATCGATGATCGATCGATTGGTGTAATAACACCCTTACTTGCCCAGGCAAGTAACAATGTGATGTATAAATTCTTATGTACATTTTAAGTTTATCTTGGACATCAATCACATCGAAAGAAAACAATGTAAGGAAACCTGGGCTTATAATGAAGATAAGTCGCCTATCCGATTTGAGCCAGCGTGGTGATCAAAGCTCATGCCTTTTCTGTACGAGAAGAGAGCTTTTCCGTGAAGCGCACAATAATAGGCTGATATATAGATATCAGCCTATTATTGTAAACTATTTTTTTTTGTTTGTAAGTGGGAATGTCGGGGAAACCTGATCCAATTACAAACATCACTGGCAGAAAGCTACACTACTGTCGAATGTCATAGGATATGTTTTGAGAAACACTTTGTGTGCAACGCCGACGAAGTCACGGGCAAAAGCTAGTATACGATACATTCGTATTTTCCAGGGTTTACCCATGTAATTTTAATACGCAGTTAAACAGTAAATTACAATACCCCAACACTCTCAGATTTATTCCAACACAAACCACATGTTACTAGTAAACCAACAAACAACACGATATTTGTTGATATATCCTTTTGTTAATACAAACAAAAGCATTTATATATCAAAAGCTGTTACCTGAATGAAAAATGCGTTACACATTCGGCCAGATAATTTGGCTCAGCAGACAATTAAGACATACAATTATTCAGTGGTAACGCAGCAAAACAGCGTAAAATTGTTAAATGAACGATAATTATCGGCGTGGGTGAAACTGTCGCGTATAACTGAACAACTACATAATCGTAGCTCGCTGTGTTTTATATTGAGATTGGCGTGAGAAGGATTTGTAGAGCGTGGTGTTCGTTTATGGGATTGTATCAGGTTTTTCCTTGTTGATACTTTTTGAGACTAAATTTGAATTCTGAAAACTCAGTCCACCAGTCAGAAGAAGTATCGTGATGCCCAGTAATTGTGTTGTAGAGGTTTGAGATAGGCAGTTTTTCCATGTAAAATTGAGGCCGGCCAAAACGTGGTTGGGGAAAGACTAGGATGGTGATAATGAATTTGATTGTTGAAAAGATGTCCTCCATAAATTTGTACGTTATACTCATAGCTTGCCTTCAAGCTACATTTGCTTTATCAATTCGATGATGACGTAATAAAAATGGTATATTATAAGAGTTTGATTGTTCTGTTTCGCAGTAACTGAGAAGCCCATGGGCATATTTGGACCGAAAGAAAACGGCATATTCACCTTCAATTCATTCTTTGTTAATAAAGTATGGATATAAAGTAGAGAAAAGATAAAGATAAAGATGCATTTATTTATTTAAACATGTGTGATATATATACTGACATACAACATTATAAGGATGTAAAGGAGTTAATTATCGCTGGTTTCGGTTTAAAGAATTTATTTCTCAAAAGAACAACATAGTTCACTTAAATATGAGAAATTTAAACAACATAATAGTATTCTTAGGTATTAGTTATTGTCGTTCGATCTATCGAATTATACAAAGTTAAAATGTCTTATTGTTGTTTATCCAAATGCAAGTTCAACTTATTTTTAAAAGTGTTTACAGAATATGAATCTCGAATGTCTTTTGGCAACTTATTGTAAATCTGAGCTCCCTCAAACTGTATAGTTTTTCTTCCATACAAAGTTCTAACAGAAGGTAGTTCTATATAATCTTTATTTCTAGTATGGTACTGATGAGTTTTGTGTTTGAAAGTGATTTGCGAGTGTATTTTGTTTGTTAATATTTTCTTTATTAGTTATATATTTACCACACATGCATCTTGCATGTGTGGTAAATATATAACTTCTGGAGGTTAAATAATTTAGCGTAAATGTCTTTCGTAGGTGTTAAGTAATCGTAGCCAAATAGGACTTTGATTGCTTTGTTTTGCGTTACTTGTAGGTCTTGGAGATGTGTAATAGCGGCCTGCCCATATTTGGATTAAATATTCTAGATGCGGTTTAATAAGTGTATTATAGATTGTGTAGCGTAATTGAAATGGTACACATTTAGAAATATTTCGCAGGGCTCCAGTTAATGGAACTAATCTGTTTCTTACATAGTTTTGCATGTTTTGCCATATTCGGCGTACAAAATTGTTTATTAAATTAGGAAATAATTGAATTATAGTCGACAAAGTCAATATCGTAAAAAAAAAACAGAAAAATCCACGACAATCGGTGTAGTGATGTTTTTTAGATACAAAATTCCATTTTACGTTAGCTACCTAAAATGGAATTTTATGTAAAGTAATATAAGTGAAACATTATTTGAAATTAATCCGCTTGTCACCCATTACTTAGACCAAACATCATTGTACAACTACTAACAATCATTAAATTAGATCAAAAGCTTTTGGCAATAGTCATAGTAATTGTTATTGACGTCTGATTGTTATGTTATTAAGATCTTCATTGTAATATTGCATTGTTATGTCAATAACAATTTGGTGAATTTAATTAATTCAGCTTATATGCGGGATGGAAAAAAGTCGATTGATTGAAATAATTAACTTGTATTTTAAAATTACGGATGGTGTTGTTTGGTGATATCAGTAGACTTTTACTAAACCTATTACGGGGTTATTTATTAAATACGAACAACCTCGCAGGACTACTTTAAACTTTTTTTTTTTTTTTTTAGTCCTAACCTATCCTCATAAACAACAAGTATTGTCATACCGAAAGTAAAAATGTAAAAACGAATAATCTGCTGACACCTCGACAAAATGTATGCATATTTTTTTTTACCCTTTTGACAAAAAACCTAGACGGACAGTGTTCCTTACGAATATCATAATAAAAAGTGTCGCGAAAGGTTCAAATTAGAAACATAACTGATTAAAATAAATTTGATCTTATATCCTCTGCTTAAAGTATTAATTTAAACGTTTAAATGAAATGAGCGCACATTCTCAGGTAGTTTGCTTATATCTTCTGAGAGAGGAAACCCTCGGTGAGCAAGTCCGACTCGCACTTGTCCGGTTTTTTAGGGTTCCGTACCTCAAAAGGAAAAACGGAACCCTTATAGGATCACTTTGTTGTCCGTCTGTCTGTCTGTCTGTCTGTCAAGACCTTTTATCTCGGGAACGTGTAGAGGTATCGAGTTGAAATTAAAACCATATACTTAGGTCCACGGTCCCTTAAAGCTGTAAAAAAAACAAACTTCTAAGTTAATGTGAAAAAAAGACACAGCCGTTTATGTCGCAAAAAACATACATTTCGATACTCTCAAGAGAATCAAAATATAGGGTACTTTCCGTTGACCTAGAACTATGAATTTGGCAAGAATTATCATCTTATACTATAAATACAGGAGTAAGTCTGAAAACTATACATTTGTAATTAAATCATTATAAATATATTCTTTATTTGTAATGAGATTAGGTCCGTGTGAATGTTGGTTATCGCGGATGCAGACGAAGTCCCGGATTAAAAAGTACCCTATGTGTTTTTCCAGGGTTCAAGCTATTTTCATACTAATTTTCATCAAAATCGATTCAGCCGTTTCATCGTGGAAGCGTAACAGCCAGAGTTACTTTCTCATATAGATTATGTATTATGTACCTACAAATTTGTTACGGAACTCTCGATGAGCGAGTCCGACTCGCACTTGTCCGGTTTTTTTGTATATGGATTACTTTTTTTACTTTGTATATAAATGTTAAACCATTGAATTCGACTTCACCAATAATTCTCATCTCAGATAACGTTATCACAAGTACCTTTATTCTAATATATTCTTTTATTTACAGATCTCAAGAAACCATTTGCGGTATCGCCATCCCCCACATCAGTGGAGGCTGGCTCTGCAGCATCATTAAGATGTTCTCCTCCTGCAGCTGCACCAGCTCCAAGAGTCTCCTGGCTGAAGCATGGTCAACCGCTGCAGCAAGATCATAATGTTCTGATTTCTGCTGAAGGAAACCTGCTTATATCTAGGGCTACTTTACAAGTGAGTGGGGAATGGCTTTATTAAAATAGACGACACGGTTGGCGCAGTGGTTGAGCGATCGACTGCTGCGCTGCGTGTCGCGGGTTCGATTCCCGCACGGAACAAATATTTGTATGGCCTACAGATAGTTGTTCCGGGTCTGGCTGTTTGTGTATGTGAGTTTATATGTTTGTAAACGCACCCACGACACAGGAGTAATTCCTAGTGTGGGGCAACGTTTTTAAAAAAAAAAAAAAAAAAAAAAAAAAGATGCTGGAATAGATGCTATATATGCAATAGATGTAGTAGTAGATGCTATATGTGCAATAGATGCAGTAGTAGATGCTATATATGCAATAAGGTCAATGGGTGCTGGTGCAATTATTACAGGCAGGGTATTGCAGATGTCTAAAGACAGCAATGACCACTTAACATCAGGTAGACCGTCAGCTTGTTAGCCAGTTCAAGACGTAAATAATGTTAATAATAAAACAAAGATGTCTTGAAGTTACTTCCATATCTAGATAAAGTATAGTTAATCAATGTCCATCAGTAGCAAAAATATTGCTGCCATTATAGACAGTGAGTATTTCTCGACTAAAAAGTTAGGATATAAATCCTCTGCGTACAAATTGAATAAAAGTTTCAATATAATAAAATAGCAAACTAAAATAAACATGCCAAACCAAATTCATTAACGTAACAGATTTATGTTAGATAGAATACTGTGAGATCATTTGGGATTCTAAGAATGATCCAGATGCTTAATCAAGACTTCAGTTGGCGAGAACCCAGGTCAGGGTAGGAACATAAAATTAATATATCGACAATAAAATCGAAATCGGAATAAGTTTCAGACACAACAAAATAAACAACGTTGAAACAGAGCTTTAGCTTAAGAAATTATATAAACAAAATAATACAAAGGCGGAAAACCATCTTGAAAATAATTGGATTATTTCTAAGAATTCGAAATCGAGAATCGTGCATAAAAATCTGGCCTCGAGATGTCTTGAAAAACAAAGATGAGTTTAAGTTGACGAGTCAAGAAAAATCAACGATCAGGATTGCTTGACTTTTATACTCGCTCCCGGCTGACTCATCCTATTGTTTCATTTTTTATGTTCGTTGGCATGTTTTGAGTGACAGTCAAGAAATATTTTGGCACGAATTCAACCCATGTCAAAAGTAATTTTGAAACCACTGACAGAAATCAAAATTTCATGAACGAGGTTAGTATCTTCATCCCGGAAACCAAAGATCATAATGATACTTATTAGAAACATGCTACTGAACCACCCAGGGACCAGCTTCCCAGATGTGAGTCGTTTATAGCCCATAAATTAGTGCCATAATACTAAAAGCTTAATAAAATACGACCACAAATCCAAACAATAAGCATGTACATGATCTAAGAACAGTCACGTTAAGAACACATGTCAATATTAGGCCAACTATTTGTACAGTAATAAAAGTATCTGTACATGAAACTTTGACATTGGAAATTAAAGCTTAAGTGGAAACAATAGAGTTGGAGTTTAAACGATCACAGCATTACTCGAAACGACTGACATACACGTGGCGAATTTCGAAGAATATGAAGATCATAGCAAATGACGAACATCGTTAAATGTTTAGTGGATATTGATCCATGGCGCCAAGTGTACTACGAATTGTATTCTCTAAAATGTTAAAATAATGGCGAGAATCATTACAGGTTACATTTAAAATTCATATCATTACTTTAACATTCTAATTCATACGAATAGGGGAAAGGACGGATTTGTATTTCAACTAATTCTTAAAAGTTCAATTCGGGGATTTAAAATAGCGATTCATACCGGGTCCTATACATAACATACGAGTACATTTATATTTGTTTAACTGATATGGTTGTTTTCTATATTGTTATCCATGATTAGCAGGGTTTTAGGTCGCCATAATGTGTTCAAATCAGAATCTACTTAATTTTGCAGAAAAATCTAGAAAAAATTGCTGGATTAAGTACTATTTAGACACGCCCGTACCCCATTTCACCAAAAATAAGCAAAACAAAGACCACCCTTTACCGCTTTTTGGTGCAAACGTAATACTGGAATCGTAATATTCTAATTAATTTTGTTTGGATCGCACAACACTTATCTCAGCCGTTCTTCCAAGCCTAGGACAACTTAGAATTAACCAATAATATCATTAGACATTAAAATTAAATACAAACCAATCGTAACTTTGAGCCAGTTCCGTAATAAATTTCCAATGAACTAAATCTTGTAAATTCACTTACGTATTTGCAGTTTGACACATAATGAGTTATTGGCTGGTTATCATTTCGCAAAATCCACTTGATTCTACATGAACACTTGTAATTTAATTACCAATTACATAGCTTGGGAATTTTCGCTTGGCCTCTCATTTATTAATCACTTATTTACCAATTAATTTGTTGTACACCAATATTGAGTAGGAGTTTTAGTCTATTCTAAATTAGAGTACATATTGATATTTTAGTTTTCAAATTGATTCTCAATTCATACTTTTGTGTGTTAAGTATAATTTACTCATACTTGACTGCCTCGTTGGTCTCGTGGTCGCAAGCGCGACTCATGAGTATGGGGTGCTGGGATTGATTCCCGAGTCGGGTAGAGCTGTTAGGAATTTCTCAGTAGCAGCCCGGACTTTGGAAGTTGGCGGTGTGACATCCCCATGTCTCGGAAAGCACGTTAAGTCTTTGGTCCTGCGCCTGATCTCTCTCCTGTCGTGTCAGTTTGCCATCCCTCTGGACTATGAGAGTGAGGGAAGAGTAAGTCCACCTGTATTTGCGTACACACCTGTGAACTATAATATCTCCTGTATAATTGGCTAGTCTCCATTGAGATTGACCACCGTGACCGAATTTGGTCGAGAGAATTGTATAATTTTCTCATTCTACTGTATAATACACAATGTAAAAAAAAAACATTCAAACTAATGTCCTAGCTCTTTGGAGTAACTTTATAGTTCTTTTTTGACCTTGGTATAAGATAGCAAATAGACTACATAATATGTTTAGTGCCAAAGCCAGTTTCTAAGTTTAAGCCACGCACCTCATTAAAATGCTCCTTCAAAGCGTCAGTGCGCACAATCGCATCATCTTGTCGCACGATTGCAAATTATTTATTTTATCTCTACGACTGCAACTAATTAGTCGAGCGCGACAGACGTTTATTAATTGCGACACAAGTCGCTGTCGCATGCGTTCCTTTTCTTTTTTCGTCGCTTTGTCGTCCAGTGTAGTCTTTCAAAGCTGCTGGATGTTCTCTGATAAAAGTGTTAAACCTGTGTTAATCCAATTATATTTCATGGAAAGAGATTCGTTTATCTTTTGCCATTAATTTTACCTGACCGACGTATTTTTCTTCGTTCACTTTATGACCGTATTTGGCAAAGATTGATTTTGGTGAAAAATGTGTTGATTTATAAATTAATTGGAGAGATTTTGTTTCAAATTAATTCTGATAATAATAAGCCGTTATCCGATACTACGATCATTAAAGTTGGTCTAATTATGCTAATGTTCAGTCAATTGCCATAATCACTCAACACTGATATTGTATTCCATTATTCATCTATAATGTAGCAATTTAATCAAATGAAATGCTTTTGATCAAAATGTTTCAACGATAATATTAGTTTTAGCAATTGCCTATTTCTGACTGGGAAATTACCATAGAGACATGAGTTTGCCTTGGATTCTTGGACAGATTGACTCCACTGTAAAAATAAATAACAAAAGTAATGGTATGAAAAATATCGTTACGGAATATTAAAAGTCACACCATATTTTCCAACCGCTTCGCCAAATAACGACACAATCGCAAATAACTCATTCCATCTCCGGTTTCCGCTACGCAGCTCCCACTAATTAGGCACTGTGAGCAGACATGGATTAATTACTTCTACTGTCAGTCACCCTCTCATTGTGGCCTCGTGTGTAACATAATCTTCACAAAGGTGTCTAGAACATTTTCTTAATGAATATGATCGTAATGTTGTGTACGTCTTTTAAATTAATGGCTCCCGTCCTTTGTAATTTTAACACATTCAGCTTTTTGGTTGTAAAAATATATTACAGAGATGGGTGCTGTAATGAACACTTTAAATTTATATTTGCCCTTTAAAGCAATGCGGGTGCTAATTTGTTTTTGTTGTCTTACAAATATTTTAGGAGTCTAATTTAAATTATGTTTCATGCTTTAATTACAAGGTTTGATATGCTTTTGATGTTACATCTTACATATTATCTAACATCGTTTTCAAAAAGATCTTTGAAAAGAAATAGTGAAAGATTTCTCTCAAACTCGGCGTCTTTTTATTATGACGCAAGATGAGCAATTTTGCTTAAAGTAGCTGTGCCATTACGTTGAGTGTATACCTTTATTCCGTCTTTAGCCAAGCTCTGCCGTCCACTAACTAAAAAGCGGCTAAGTGCAAAAAGTGTTTTTCGAGAAAACGCGAAAATAAGTGGGAATTGATGTCTCTTGAAAAGTATGCTACTTAGGAACAAGGTTGCAAGTTAAATATGTAGGTATAGTCTTTGTGAACAATATGTGATATATTTCGTTTATTTATATTTATTATATTTTATTTAAATTCATTTTCTAACTTTTAGCTAAGCATTTTTTTTTCAATTTTACATATATACTGCACTTTAAGGCCGTTAACTATACCTTAACTGCTTTACAGCAAAGTAATTTCTTGTAGCCGCCACGTCTTGTACTTGTAGTAGAAGTTATCGAAAAGTCATTAGTTAAAGAGCAGTTAAAGTGTTTTAACGGTCTTATAGCCTAGGTAGCTCTCACTTGGATGACTAACTTTGCTTACTTAGAAAGCAGTTATGGGATTTTAAACGCCTTTAAGCTCGGTATTGTAAAACATATTTTTATATTGGTTCTTCTATTGCATAACTAGAAAGCAGTTAAAGATATCTCACTCGCAATTAACTGCCTTTTAAATAAGCACGTCCGGGGGAAAAGTTGAAAAGTTAAAAACAATTTCATAAGAATCAGAACATTATTTATTAAATAAAGAATAGACAAACAGAACTAAGCTTCTTATTAATTAAACAATCTATACATATAATAAAACAGTAAAAAAACTGTGTCTGTACATTGAATAAATTAAAAAAATAATTATTGAGGGGGGTTTAGAAACAGTAATAGAGCACGAATCCAAAAAAAAAATGATGTCTGTTTGTCTGTTTGTTTGTACACGCTAATCTTCGGAACTGCTGGACGGATTTGAATGATTTTTCTTTTGGTGTGTAGGTATTAAGTCTGGCCAACATATAGGCTATAATTTATCTTGGAAACTTGAACACCTGATGCAGAACCGCAACAGACCAGCTAAACTATAAGAGATACAAAAATGGTACCATAGCATAAATTGCTCCACGTGATGAGCATTTTCTGCTGAGAGAATAAATTTAAAGATCTGGAACACCTGATGTGGAACTCCAAGAGCCCAGCTACACCATAACACATATAGGAATGACGTCTTAGCAAAAGTGGTTCGGTCTGATAAGCATTTCCTGTTGATTTATAAAAATCGAAGATCAGAAACATCTGATGTGGAAATCAAAGCTATCACTAATTTCACTGTATATTATAAAATAACATAAGCTGGGACCACACGTTGAAGGCAGTAACAGTTTAGGCCTGATTTTTGATGACGCTGGTATATCATTGAAAATTTGATTCTACTGGTCAAAACTCCCATTAACTTTTTATTTTGTCGAATAAATACAACTTCCTGCTTATGTTATTTGAGTGTTTAATTTCCTTTACACGGTAGCCTACCCGGTAACGCAGGGGAGCAGTCACTTAGATTTTAATTGATCAGGTATCTCTTCACAATAAAACTATAACCATGCCTAGAAAGAGGTCAAATCATTCCCAATGTTCCAAAGGAGCTAAAAGATTGAGGATCATAAGATCCCAAGAATCTACCGAAGAGCGTCAGGAGAGACTTGATGCTGTTCGAGAACATCAGGCTGCAAATCGCTCCGTGGAAACCTCTTCAGATCGCGAAGCACGTCTGCGTTCTCAGCGTATTTACGCATCGACTTCTAGGTCTCTAGAGACAAGTGGGGAACGTGATGCGCGACTGACCGCTGATCGTGAACGTCACGCATTGTCTCTCGAGTCGGAGACGTTCACGGATAGAGAATTGCGCTAGAGTTCTCAGCGTATCTACGCATCTGCTTCTAGGTTTGTAGAGACAAGTGCGGAACGTGATGCGCGACTGTCCGCTGATCGTGAGCAACATGCATTGTCTCGCGAATCGGAAACGTTTACCGATACAGAATCACGCTTGAGTTCTCAGCGTATTCGCACATCTACTAACAGGTCTTTTGAAACGAGTGATGACCGTGATGCACGACTAACTGCTGATCGAGATTATCATACATTGTCCCGAACACGCACACAACAAAATATCCATAATCAATTAGAAAGTGAGAGAGAAAGAATTGCTGGTGTACGGCAGGAAGAGACAGAAGAAGAGCGCACGAACGTTTGAATTCTGATCGACTTCGACATTCTCTGAACAGAATGTCGATATCATCTGAAGATTCGGATGTGTCTCAGATATAGCCGTAGGGCATGGCGACCTTCCTTGGTTTGATAAGGAACGGAGTGCATTTACGGATACTCCTAAGATTGACTACGCCACATATTCCGCCATCGGAGGTATGATTCAAAATTGTACTTTTTGAACGTCTCGAATCGTCTCGCGCATCCCGTTGGTTTCCCGTCCCCGGGCTCTTAGAATTCGACTTCAGACGTTTCAGATCTTCGATTTTGCCGACCCCGTTGTCGCTGGCATAAGCAACAGGATCCGCGTACGAAGTCGCGGGCAGAAGCTAGTATAAAATAAAACGAGTTTAATCAAACTTTTAAAATCTTATCCAGTAATGAGATCACAATCACATACATCTTTAATAAATCAAAAACCAAATTCACAAGCGTTTAACTGCTTTTTAGGGTAGCATTGTCGTTTAGCTGCTTTCTAGCGTTTGATATTTAGCTAATACTAATTTCAATACATAACTTAAAAGCCGTTGTGGGCATATAACTGCTTTCTAGTGTAGTTTTTCTTTATAACTGCTTTGTAGTTAAGGTACGATATTCAGATGGTTATTTGTAAGACACAATGCATCAAGGCAGTTAGAGACGCTTAGCTGCTTTTTAGTCAAGCATGACCAGATAACTTACTTTGAGTTAAGGAAATTTTGAAAAAATGAAACAGCTATTTGCCGTTTAGGTATGTTAACGTCTTTCTAGAGAAGTATTGTGGCTTAGCCGCTTTTTAATTAAGGAACTAACGAAATTTATGTGGTTTAACTGCTCAGCAATTTTCTGTATCTCTTAAACTACTAATCATAGAAAAATGATTCTTAGACCAAAAGATAGAGCATCGAAAGTTGTATAAGAATACATCAAAAAGTGAAAAACGACAAACTGTGGCTTAACGGCTTTTTAGTTAGTGGACGGCAGAGCTGAGCTGTGATAGTTGGATAAATAGGTGTCCGTTAACTTTATCGGCCTCATAATAAACCTTTATAACCCACGTGGGACGCAGATTTCTGTATAATCGTGGACATTATGACGTCTAAGATTTAGTACAGGTCGCTATAGCAATTTCTAGGAGATTAGCGAAATATATGTGCTCGTATAATTACAATATGGCCGTCCTCTTTTCTATGATAGGGTGAGCAAGCATCTACGAGGTTTTGTGATGTTAATTTGATACTAATAATGATTTGTTACGTACTTGCGTCTGTTATTTTTATATGGCTAGTTATTGACGATATAACGAACTTTTATGGTCAATTATTATGCTTGTATAATACTATAACCTTTTATCAATGTCAACGGCATCTTTGAAGATCAAGGGCTGTTTAAACATAGAAGCAACTAATATATTTTAATTAATGGTGATTATTGTCAACAGGACATGGCAAACTACAGCTGCGTCGCGGAGAACATTGCTGGCAAGAGAATCTCCGAGCCTGCCCTATTAACCGTCTATGGTGAGTCAAATAATCGTATTATGAATTACTGAACTTAGTTTTTCTATAGAAACTGTGATTTAAATCGTAAGAAGCCGTTCCTAATAGCTAGTCGAGTTGCAAACTAAACTTCAATCGAGTTCACCTTTGAAGTTTATGGTAGTAAGGACTAATAGAATCCAGATATGTTATAAACCAGGAAGTTAATACCGTATTAAACTTAGTCAGATTTATGTTTCCTTATCAAATCCATAACTTGAAGTAGTAAGCACCGCAGCTATTACCGACTAAAGAGCGTTAGACAATTTAATAGGTACACCTCACCCAACAAGTTATGGTTGCACGTTTTATTATTTCACGTATAATTTATCAGACAAGCTGTTTAACGCTCATTTCACCCTTGGTGTACGTAATAACTATCTTTACTTCAGTAAGATCAAAGGGCATGGGCCGATAGCTGCAATTATAGCGAAGCGCGAGCGCATGGGAGAGTCATTAGGGACGCCTACGCGATGCAGGCGCCATCTAACTGATAGCAATCATCACCTCTAGACTTGCACGTCCGAAATTCTGTTTCGCGTTCATGATTCATATTTAATTTTAGTAACGTGACTGGCTGCTGTTTCTGGTATGTTAGCTGGTGCATGTTTTGTGCATGTGGAAGTAATTGGTGACAAATGTGTTTCCAATGTTAGACTCATGTTAGTACTCACCGATCATGAGAACGAAGCCAGGACACCAGTTGTTTTGAGAATTAGTTAAACAGTTTCGCTTGAAGTAAAATTACCTGTTATTATTCAATTCATTGGTTAAGCAATGACAGGATGCTTGTTGTTTCTTTAAATCATTTCTGACGGAACTTATTCAGAATCATCAGTATCTCTATTACATTCATTAATAACAAACCCTTCACACAATTCTTTAATTGACTTCGACGTAACCACTGGTCCTTTAACTTCTAAACTTTAACCAATAACACCAAATTCGATGTTATTGCTTTTGCTACGATCATAAATTTAACTATTAACC
Source organism: Charanyca ferruginea (assembly GCA_947361185.1). Classification (NCBI taxonomy): domain Eukaryota; kingdom Metazoa; phylum Arthropoda; class Insecta; order Lepidoptera; family Noctuidae; genus Charanyca; species Charanyca ferruginea. The sequence continues at coordinate 26,541,935 of OX376061.1, read as the reverse complement.
TAGCCTCACAAATTTCAAGTAGGTTCTCTAATTGTTCTTGCATCGCACCAATTACTTCTATTAAAAGGGTTTACTCTTTGTTGTTGGAATGTATCGTTGAGTCGCAAATTGGGCTATATATCGTCATTATAGTGAGGCGTGGGCGGGTGTCGTCGCTCCAGTACTTTTTATGCTGCACGATTGTATAATGATCTTGCTTGATTGTGTTCTTTGTTGTTGTGTTGGACGTTTATGCCTTTGAAAGGATTATGTTTATTATTTTGGTTATCTTTAGGTGCGATATTTAAAGCTTCCACTCTCTCTTCCTCTTTTTTATGAGTATCTGTATAGCTAAATTCCTCTATGTGTATCTGTATAGCTAAATTCTTCACTTTTTTACTTTGATTTGTATTCATCTTTTACGCAAGGCTGCATTATGATACAGAAAAATAAAATAACACCAATAATAATTTATAATGATATAATATATTATAATATGTGGGGACATTTCACACACGGTCATCTGACCCAAACTAGGGAGTCCCTGTACTATGGGTGTCAGACAGCTGATATACATACACAAATATATTTTAAATACATACATATATAGATAAACAACACCCAGACACAAGGCAAACACAAGTGCTCATCACACAAATATTTACCCTGGGCGGGAATCGAACCCGCAACATGCTGCGCAGCAGTCGATCGCTCAGCCACTGCGCCAACCGTGTCGTAATATAAATGAAATAAAATATTCTCCCTCTTGTAACAGTTAAACTAAAACAAAGAGGCATCAAAAAATTCTTCTGCTTCGCTGTGAACTGATAATGGGCTCAAGAAACTGGCGGCATTGCTATGTTAAATGGAAATGATCAGCCCTCAGCCTCTGGCAAAGGTAAAATCCAGCACTTGGGTCACGGGAAGTGTCAACTAACCGTTTGACAATAACTTTTTCCGAATGTCTTTCCAACAAATTCGAGTAAACCTTCAGACTTCTTGGAACAAAAACATATACAGAATTTTAACTTCCAAGGAAATATTCCTTATGCAACACACGTTCAACGTTTATAACGTCTAAAAATTTACGTTTGTGTCCTACAAATAAAAAATACGGTTAAATTAATTAAAAAACAATGTGGTGAGCCAATGTTAAAACTAAAAAAGGTTGACAACTTGACGAGTCGCTGGTTTATTAATTAGCTGAATATATTATTGAGTTTCGTATTCCGATGGAAAAAGTAATAAACTTTCCTATTTGAATTTAGTACTTCTTTTAGGTTGCGTTACCTGATGATCAATTTTATCGTTCGGCCGTGTCAATGGTGTAACTGTGTTTTGTTCATCGTCTTAAATAATCCATAGGTAGGTACTACAACATTTAATTGTTTGTTTTAAACTTCCATTTATATAATGCTTTACAAGCTTTTGCACGCAATTTCGTCCGCGTATTTTTTTTTCATTTATTATTCAAATCAATGGTACATAAAGATTTTGAATATTTATTATCAAAAAAAATTGTAAAAATTCAATAGATCTGCAAGCATTGTTTTTTTATTGCTGAAGTAATATCACATCCGTTTGAAATAAGTGATTGCTTTGGAGACATATATATATTAGACCATACAGGTAGCAGTAGGCACAAACTGGCAACCCATTAATATTGTACAAACGATATTCATATCTACTTACACTTTCTTAAAGTTTAAAGTTTACCTTTCTTCATAAATTGATGACCTGCATAAAGAAACAACAAAGAAGTAATAAAAGATCGAAAAACATAACTGCCACGAAGTTCAGAACTAAAGCCCATGTTCCCAACATTAAAAGAAATGTTTACAATACTATTACAAGCGTTGGACACGAAACTTGGAATAGTTTCCAACGAAACTCATAATCTAACCAAATTCAAGTTCTTTGGAACGTAAATAATCTTATACGACGTATAAAATTCCGAATTTTATAGATACCACGACCGCCATTAGAATGCAAGGCACTTTATTAATATTAACAGTATTTTAATAGTTTAATAACAAACTAGAGATGCGACCACGCAATCAATTTTTATTGAGAGTAGAAGACACTAAAATTATACACCACGGGTGGCCGGAGCGCGTTCTCATTATTATCGAAAATTTAATTATTTAGTTTTCCAACTAATGATTATTGAAAATTTATTATAATTCGGTTATTAAAGCCAGCTAATAGATTATTATAATTCACTTGTTTTAATGTTTTAATTTAAAAATTATGTCGGCGACGATAAATGAACGTCATTTATTTTAATTTAAACTTTTAATAATAAATGTGAGATTTAAAAGATTTATCAACACGAAAGATGAAATTATGATATTGAATTTGAATATTTTTTACATTTTCATAACAGATTTACAATGGGACAGGAAATTGCCTACTTACGAACATAGGAAGAAATTGATTCTTTAATTTAATTTTTATACTAAGATTTGCATAAATAAGATTTGTGTCATATTTATCACTCAATTTGGTTGAGGTGAAAGTTTTTCCCAGCATAAACCTCGAGTAATATAATATTAAGCTAAACATTGTTAATCCCTATACCTACCTTGGGATACGTACACTCGGGAGATCATTCCGGATTAAAATATGAATCTCATTAGTGGGACTCATAATGAGATACAACAGAGCTACTGGTATTATTACCCTCGTTCCTTCTACATAACAATCAATGTGGTATTATGATGAAAACACAATCGTAATGAAAAGTAGATACTTAAATAATTATTGATTCAAATAATTATAAAAGATATACAACATTGGATCCGATGACAACCGTAAATAATGAATTTGAACATCTTTGGGTCCTTAAGAAAAAAAACCGGTCAAGTGCGAGTTGAACTCGCGTCGAGAGGGTTCCGTACAATGCCAAAGTTTCAATTGATAGAATTTTTATAAGTTTTCCTGCAATCTACAGTAAAATTAAAGTCTCAGATTATGAAACAAAAGGCAGATAGACCGCGCGTAACACTGAGAGTGAAGCCAGTCAGTATAGCACGAAACGCTGCATCGTTAAAAATAAGTAATAAAAATTCAAATACAAAAGCGACTATAATCACGAGATTGTAGGTTTGAGGTTTTGAATTTGTATTTGCTTTTTTGGCTTCATTTTCAGTGTTCTGCGCGGTGTATCTGCCTTTTGTTTCATAATCTGAGATTAAGGTACCTATAGATAATAGTAAAATAGTATAGTATGGAATAGTATGAATAAGTCTAGGTTTTTTCTACACCGTGGTTGTTGAACTCCAAGATTACAAAAAAAAAAAAAAAAATTACAAAAAAAAAAGAAGGAACAAAAAAAATTAAAAAAGTACAAAAATATGAATTGTAAGCTCAGGTTTGTTTGGTTTGGTTTACTTGCCTAGTACCTAACCTCATGCATAGGAGGTGAACACCTTAACTGTTGGGTCATCATGACAAACATGTGTAATAATATGTTCGTCTTTATTTTTAGGGTTCCGTACAAAAAAACGGAGATGCGCGCGTGATCCTATAAGGATAGGATCACGCGTGCGTCTGTCTCTCCGTCCGTCTGTCACAGCCAATTTCCTCCGAATCTACTGGACCAAATCAGGTGAAATTTGGTAGGAAGGTGTAATCCTATGACCCAAACATGTGCAAAGTAAATAAATATTTTAGGGTCATTTTTGGGGGGCTAATCATTAAATAATAAAATAATTTTGCAAATCCGTCTAATGACAGAGTTATGCCCGATCGTATATAAAAAAAATATTAACATCCGAATTGATAACCTCCTCCTTTTTGAAGTCGGTTAAAAAAATATAGAATTTCTGTATTAAAATCCATAAAGATACCTTTATTTTAATATCCCTCTCTCGTATAATATGCCAGTATTTAACATAATATGGCTGTACGGCGCTGAGCCGTGTTTGACTCGATTTACGTACATCCTAACTCACAGTTATAGTCACCTATTAGCCATAATTTACGAAAACGCCCGACATTGCTTGTAATACGCGTGTAAGAAGACAATTTACATTTTTTAGTCTTTTTCTTCGATCGCCATGATGAAATAAGGAGGGGTTACCTACCACAGTGCTGACATCTTTGAGGTTGATACAAAAACCTTATTTATGGCTAAGTTGTTCTATGTTTAGGACAGGATAATTTTTATTTTATGTGGGTTTACTTTATAAATACTACTTATTATTTTTGTTAATCTGCCCTTAATATCATCATGTCAACCTTTAGACACCTACTGCTGGGCATAAGTCTCCCCGAAGAAGGAGGTTCAGCCGTAATCGCCATGCTTGGCCGATGCATGTTGGCGATCGCAGTGGGTGTTATGGTACTCAGAAGGAAGCTGATGCCTATCCTCTGGTCAATATCCCTCTGTCACCTTCTACGACATCCACGGGTAGAAATGGGGTGGCCGGCACCACACGGCAAATACCTTAATAACACTAGCCTATTATTGTCCCACTGCAGGGCAAAGGCCTCTTCTCATACAGAGAAGGCACGAGCATTGCTCACCACTCTTGCCCAATTCAGATCGGTGATTTGAGGTTTATATTAATTGCAAAGTCAGGTTTCCTCTCGATATTTTCCTTCATCTATGTCAGTGATGTTCAAGATAAAACCCCTCCCAACCCTCCTAAACCTTCTCTTACTTTGCCCTTCTCATACTTCTGATTTTGTTCATTCTTCCTTTCAAATCCAGGTCATTCTTCTCTGGAATGCGCTTCATATCAGAACGGCCACCAGTCAGTATGTATTTAAGCGGAAATTGCGAACTTATTTTCAGCACAAATAAGCAGAGTCATCTATCTCATAATACTCTTTACCTTTATTTATTTATGTATATTTATATTTTTATTTTATATATATTTTATATAGGTATGTTATATACCAGATATTAAATTATGTATGTGTAATTTATATACCTAATCGTAAGTTTTTCTTTTCTTAATTTCTTTTTTTTCATATGCACCTGCCATTTTATCTCTTCATCAATTGAAAGCTCAGGTTTCGTTGGTTTGGTTTATTTGCCTGGTACCATAACCGCATGCAGGAGGCGATCACCTTAAGTTATGGGTTGGTACATCATTATGAAATTGAAAAAGTCACATTGACCGCTGAGATGTTTCGAGGTTTAAACATCAATAAACATTCTAAGCCGATTGGTGTCGACCGCGAATAGCACAACCCCATTTCTAGCCGTGGGTGTCATAGAAAGTGACAGGGGAATATTGACTAGAGGATAGGCAGTAGCGTCCTACTGAGTACCATAACACCTACTGCGATCGATCGATTACAGCTGAACCCCCCCTTGGTAGGTCTCCCCACCTATGCCTAGCAGTGGGCGTCTAAAGGTTGACATGATGATGATGAGGAAGACACATTCTTATAATTCGAATTTAATATCAACTCTCCTCGCACGTGCTTCTGAAATGTTTCCATGGAAAAAACAATTGCAGAGAATAATTAACACCACCGTATCATCAGCGAAATCTTTATAAACGTTTGTAGTAACACAAATAGATGGTATCATACACCAATGTATTATTAGGCTAAAGTAAATTCTGCCTAGGTTGTTAGGTTACAGGAGCCACACGCTACCTTGCGTGCCTGCTGATCTTCGGTAAAGATATACCTAGCATCGGACGCCCTCTAGTTCAGCCTAGGCTGGGATCTAGATTGGTTTTGGTGGCGAGATTTTGCGTATTTTTTTAAAGGAGATTGGTGATATCTATGGTGTTCTTTTTGGTAAAAATTGTTGGAAGATTAGAATAAGTATGTTTGGACCGTCTTTGATTTTTTACGCGTTTATTTCACCATCAAAATATATAAAACTGAACTGAGTAAATGAAAAATCTGGAAAACTACTTGACCTATATAAATGTAGACCTAGCTTAGAACGGATTTTGCGATAGACCCGAAAAAGGTTCATCATCTGCCAAGCCTTTTCCCAATTATGATGGGGTCGGCTTCTAGTCTAACCAGACGCAGATGATTACTAGCGTTTTACATGGAGCGACTGCCTATCTCACCTCCACAATCAAGTTACTGGGTAATACGATACCCTTGGGCAAGACTTGTTAACAGATTCTACTGCTTCTAACTCATTTAACAGAGAGTTCTTTTTTTCATTCTGTTACATTAATTTGTGGGTAATGTCGTTAGCAGTGTATACGCTTACTCCTATTAACTAATAAGTATTCAGATTATTGATATTTAATGGAATGGAATGGAATGGACTGGACTGGAATGGAATGGAATGGAATGGAATGGACTGGACTGGAATGGAATGGAATGGAATGGAATGGAATGGAACGGAACGGAATGGAATGAAATGAAACGAAATGAAATAAAATTAACCATAACAACTGTCAAAGATCTACGAACAACAGCCGAGACCAAGAACATAACGTGCTTTCCGAGACACGGAAGGGTCTCAGTATGAAATGGATGATCAGCCATCGACGGACCGACTGCGACTAAGGTAGCTTAATATAATAAATAAAAAATAATTAAATAATATAACAACATAGAGACAATAGGTATATGCGTACACAAGCGTAGTGGGACACCCTGCGGCACGATGGACCGACGATTTAAAGAAGGTGGCTGGCAGCGGATGGATGCGGGTTGCCCAAGACCGGGTTGGTTGGCTATCTCTGGGGGGGGCCTACGCTCAGCAGTGGACGGCAATAGGCTGATATGATGATGATGATGAATAGGTATATGATATTCATTTCTTAGGAAAAATTCAGATCTACACTGTTACCTTTAACATTAAGGGCTCTTTTCATGTCATGCGTGTTTTCGTCCGCACGCGAATCTCGTCCGCATGCAAGCTGCCCGCATCCTATCATTTCATACATGTTTTTCGTAACATGCGGGCAGCACACGTGTGGCCAGGAGCGTGCTATCACCCGAATGCGGACCAGATCCGCGCGCGGGCGATAATACAGACATTTGTTACTCTTTCCGCATTTGTACCGTTCTAAAGCGAAAGCTTATGTTACATGTGACTAAAAAGAAATAAGACATTATCTACTTCCATTAGTATAACTTAGATATAAAATATCATGACATGTCTCTTAGTAGATTTTGCAAGTGAACTGGGACACTTAATTTTCCTACAGTTGTAGAAAAGACGCGACAATTTTACGGTCCCCAATGGACCTAGCAATGCTTGAAATTAGGTGTTGATTGGCGTGCCCTATTTAATTTCTGTAGACAGAAAAGATTTTAGAAGTTTTGATGTTAAATAGTTTAAATTAGCTTCTGTCCTCGATTTCGTCTTGCCAAAATTTCAGAATTAAGCCACATTTCCAAGCCCACTCAAATACTGAAACGGGATAAAATATATCCTTGACCATGACTTTGAGCTTGACCTTGCGCTGAGTCCTCAACTCTCAAAGTTTAGTCAAAAAAGTAAAAAGAAGATAGTATTCTTTTACTTTGAAAAAAAAAGCTGTGTATGAAAATATAGATAATTAAATTGTCTGTAACATGGTGAAAGTTTCGTTAAAATAAATCTGGTAGATTTTGTGTAATTACCTATGTTTTGTCTGCGTCAGACACAATTTCACGAGTTTATTAAACTATTTACTAATTTTAATCTTAATCAAAAATATTCACAAACTATATGATTAAGAGAATGTTCTAGTTGAAACTGTATTTTTTTAAATCATTTACAGGATTCATTTTGACGTGATGGTCAGTTTAAAATCTGTAAAAGTCACTTATTAGCGCCTTAATTAAGTTGGTTTGAAAAAGCAACCCACGAGAGTGGACTGGTATCTTGACCGCCGTGGAACTATTCCACCTCGCGAAAGAAAAGGAAAAGTATGCAGAGCTGACTGCCAACCTTCGTAGTTCGGAGAGGCACTAGAAGAGGAAGAATATTTATTATGCCCAGCCCAGCCCAGCTAACTCCGCTAAACCATTTAAGCGTCAAAGTGTTAGTCCACCTTTGTACCTTCGTGCATGAAGTTTAAATATATCTATAAATAATAAACAAACTTCCATCCATCCAACGATCTTTCCATCCATCCATTCATCTTCTTCTTTTCGATTCTTTGGTTTTTTTTTATTTTAAACTACTTGGGTCCAGTATCAGTATCGTTTTTAAACAACAAATGTTGATATACCTATAGTGTTCCAAACAATTTAATTTTTAATATTTGAAATTGCAGAATATTACGGACGTCATAATGTATGTAACACCTTTGTATCAACAAAATTCTAACAAATAAATGCAATAAGAATTATTATTATAAAAAAATAAACTACATCGTAGCAGAATATGATATAATAATATGCATGTTTAACATTATTTTTGTCACAGTTCCATTGCAGAAATAGAAATTCCTAGAATTTAAAACAAAAGTCTGACACGTAAAGACCTAATATTTATTTATGTTTAGGTAATGTACCTAATCTCCTATAATTCGAAAGTTAACAAAATTCCAGGTACAAATACAGTTTGCGTGTTTGTGGCTTTTCTAGTTTATATTTTCAAAGTATTTTTTTAAATAGATAGATATTTATCGGCCGCGTTCACAGTATGCAACTTTAAAATGAATACTAGGAAATCAATTGGTACCGAACAACCATTATTTAGAAAGTATTATGGTACATTTTAAATATAATAATCCATACTAATCTATTAATAATCCATACTTATAATTCGGCTGAACCGATGTTCATGAAATTTGGTATGAAGATAGCTTGAACCCTGGGGATGGACATAGGCTACTTTTTAATCCGCGACTTCGTTTGCATCCGCGATAACCGACATTCACGTCAAGTCGCGGGCAAAAGCTAGTAATATTATTATGTGGGGACATTTGACACACACGGCCATCTGACTCCAAACTAGGGAGACCCTGTACTATGGGTGTCAAACAGTTGATATACATACAGAAATACATTTAAATACATATGTAAATACTAGATAATAAGAACCAGACACAAGGCAAACACAAGTGCTCATCACACAAATGTTTACCCTGGGCGGGATGCGAGCCCGCAACACGCTGCGCAGCAGTCCATCGCTCAACCACTGCGCCAACCGTGTCGTCAATATGTGGTTAGGTACCGTATAGCTTATGGGCGATATGCTATACATATCGCTATACATAGGCTATTTTTAAATCTGCGACTTCGTCTGCATCCGCGATAACCGACATCCACGCGAGTGAAGACGCAGGTAAAAGCTAGCATCGAGTTAATTAATCGCAAACTTGCAATAAAGACCAACCTGAAATTCATTTTACTAGTGCTAATAAAGCCAGTTAACAAGTATAGCAGGCAGTTTAAAATAGTAGAACTAATAATGATCATGAAGTAATTTAATTACACAAGCCAATTAAAAGCGGTGCTTAAAAGCAATGCAAATGTACACTCGTAAACGTTTCATTTTTTTATCTATTCAAATGTAATAAAGTTGACGGCATTCATTTAATGCGTTCTCCTACTTCACTATAAATAAAGACACTTGGGGTCTTAAACTATACTTCATTGGACTAGCTTTATAAGGCTTCCTTTTGCCCGCGACGTTGCCCGCTTGATTGTCGGTTATCGAAGAAATAGACGAAGTCGCGGTTTAAAAAGTAGTCTATGTCCTTTCTTGGGATTCAAACTTAATCTTTATGAAATTTCATTACAATCGGGTCAGTAATTTAGCCATAAAAGCTTAACAAACATACAATCAATGTCAATCTCGAAAAGTTAAATAATTTATTTTAATTAGACCATTTTGAATCTAATTGCCCCTTCCTAAAGGTACCGGTTCCAAAACAAACAAACAAAATCACTTTCGAATTTACAATATTAGTATCTTATTATTTATCTATACTAATATTATAAAGCTGAAGAGTTTGTTTGTTTGTTTGTTTGGTTGAACGCGCTAATCTCAGGATCTACTGGTTCGAATTAAAAAAAATATGTTTGTGTTGATAGTCCATTTATCGAGGAAAGCTATAGGCCCATGCGAAACCGGGTCGGCTTGCTAGTCAAATAATAATGATAATCACGATTTTCTGGTTTGTAATATTTATTGGTAATTCATATTCTAAAACTAGAAAGCTCCTATTTTTACCCGACTACGGCAAAGCCAAAGGAGGGTTATGAGTTTGACAGGCTATGTATGTATGTATGTATGTATGTATGTATGTATGTATGTATGTATGTTCATCTGTTCGCTCATAGCTCCTAAACTACTTATCAGAACTGAACAAATGAGGTATCGTTAGAAGCGTCTTGATCGTCCGCTGGTTATAGGCTATATGACGTGTCACCGAATTCAATGTGGCGCCCTCTGGCGGACAAAAAAACCAAGATTAAATAAAAAAATGAAGACAAGCATACCGTGTTTGGTATCATTGGAAAGGGGTTCACTAGTACCATTCAAATATATAATATTTAGTTGCGACTTGTCACAAATTATTTAAAAAAAGGAAAGATTACCAAATAAATTAAGATACGCATACCGGTTTAGTATCATTAGAAAGGGGTTCACTAGTACCTTTTAAATATATAATACTTAGCTGTGACTCCAAAATGGTTTAAATAAAAAAAATCAGTTTAAAAACTAAAACCCGACTACAACAAAAAGTGATCTAAAAAGTACGAAACAAGAAAATATTTCACACAGAAATCAAGACATAGGTACAAAATGGTCAAGGTAAGCCGTGGTTGCATGCCATTATAATTCATGTTTATCGCACTCATATGGTATACAGGCATGCCACGGCTTACCTTGACCATTTTGTACCTATGTCTTAATTTCTGTGTGAAATATTTTCTTGTTTCGTACTTTTTAGATCACTTTTTGTTGTAGTCGGGTTTTAGTTTTTAAACTGATTTTTTTTTAGCCTTAATAAATGGCATCGGTCTGTGCCAGTAGCTCTTTGCGCTCTTTGAATAAAGGTAGGCGAAACATTAGACAAATTGAATTAGGAATCACAAAATAAAAACAAGACAATTATATTGATTGTCGAATGATTCAGTGGCTTACAAGTGCGTTCACGTAATTTTTTTTTTCATGTTATTAATAGTGAGGTGCAACGTTTAAAAAAAAAATATTACGTAATGCCATTGACTAGACTCAAGAGGATGGGCACTAGCGTCCTTCTGAGTACCATAACACCTACTGCGATCTTCAACATGCATCGGCTAAGCATGGCGATTATACCTATAGGTACCTGGCAGTGGGTTTCTGAGGACATCGTAGAGTACCTACGGGTGGAGAAGTTGGAGTCGCGCCATAACATTAATTTCAAGTCGATCGTGGTGCGCGTTCCGACTCATCATTTGACCTTCCTCAAGGAAGAGTTTTGGCCGAAAGGTGTGCTGTATCGACATTTTCGCGGTTAGCTACGCGTCTCCTTAAAGTAGAAGACGCCGACACCTCGTGTGCAGTAGTTTTTTAAGTCTCTTGTTTAAAATATTGATTAGTTTCTAGTTATTGTTTTTATACTTATTTAAGTATTTTGTTTTGTGGACCTTAATTGGTGGAGGACTTTTGACCAAAGGGCGTGGTGTTCCGTCGCTTCCGCGGACAAGTGTAGTGAAGTAACTAACATAGGCTTAAGTTACTATACTAACACGTTATGTAATATAGTTATGTATGTTAGTCTATGAGGTGTAAGGTATATATTGTATGGGTTTTTTTATCTGATTAAATTATATATTATTATTCATCATCATCATCATCATCAAGCCCGCCACACTATTCCCTAACCACTGTAACTCCTGTAAGCCAGAATCAACAGTGGCGACCACCAGAAAAGCGCCAGAGCAATGAAGCTCGACGAGTCCCAGAGAAACGATTCAACTGTCTTGGATTCCGCAACGGAATTAATCAGAAAAGAACAGCGGAGGAGTAAGAAAAACATATTTTCCACTTCCCTCCAGATCAAGCAGGAGACAGAACAGAACTAGACCAATAGGCACAAAGGGACGTTTACAACTGGGAGAAACCCAGTTGCTAAGCACCACGGATTATAATTGACATAATTAATGGGCCCTAAAAAGTGAGCTGTTACATTAAATTTGATTCCAATAATAGGTATGGCAAAATCGCTTGAACGCACGGAAATTACTTCTAGTTTCCATAAGGTCCGCATAATAAACTGCTCCAGATGTAGCCTGTACACTATCCAACATAATATTGCGTTCTTTCTGCCAAAGAATACATTCCCATAAACATCATCATCATCATCATCAGCAGGAAGACGTCCACTGTTAAACAAAGGCCTCACCCACAGAACGCCGCAACGAACCCCAACCTGCCGCTTGCATCCACCACCGGTTACCCGCGACTTTAAAGATGTCGTCGGTCTATCTGGTGGGAGGCCTACCATCGCTGCGTCTTCTGGTTCATGGTCGCCACTCGAGAACCTTTCTTGCCCATCGGTTATCGGTTCTTCGAGCGATGTGGCCTGCCCATTGCCACTTCAACTTGCAATTTTTGAGAGCTATGTCGGTGACCTTAGTTCTTCGGCGGATTTTCTCGTTCCGGATTTTATCGCGCAAAGAAACTCCGAGCTCTCTCCATTGCTCGCTGCGTGACTTTGAGCTTCTGTAGGAAGCCAGCAGTTAAGGACCACGTTTCTGTACCATTTTTTTTTTTGGTACGGGTTGGAAAATCCTCATGGATGTCCTCCGCCCTGGGGCGGGCGGAGGGGTCTGTCAGACTCTTACTGAGTAAAACCCACCCCGGTGTTCCATCTCACACCTACGTCGGGGGTCGCGGAAATTGGAGATACTTCCGCAACCCCCGGCTGGTGGCCCTCTACGGCGGGCCACTTCTCTGGTCAGGGTCTTAGAGGGGCGCGCGAGGAACACTACGCGCCACCACCTCGGGTCCGTTTCTGTACCATAAGTCAACACTGGCAACACCACGATATTATTGCTATTAGATATTATTATTGTAAATAATAATAAAGGTTGATATAATGATGATAAAGATGACTAAAATAATTCTATCTTTTGTCACCAGTAAACGGTGGTTGGAGTTCCTGGGGTCCATGGACTCAGTGCCGCTGCAATGGCCGCGTCACAGGCGGTCAGCGTCGCACGCGCACCTGTACGGAACCACACCCTTTGAACGGCGGCGCGCCCTGTCAAGGACAGGCTGTTCAGAGAACTTCGGATTGCGTGCCTTGTCAGAGTGGTAAGAGAGATTTTGTTACTACATACTTACATAAACACTTCGCTTAGCAATTTAGGAGAAATTGAAGCAAGACAACATTACAAATGATGCAATATGTAAGTAGGTACTGTTAGAGGTTTTATTAAGAGGGAACAAACTCAATGAACTACGATAAGTGAAAGAAGGAATATTTCGATTATTCACTATTATATCGGTTAAACTAACAATAATACGACTGTCAGTCTAATATTTGTCATATCTCAAGAACTACGAGTATCTTCTAATCATAAATATCTGTGTCGAACCTTCCAGAGTGTCCGACAAAGCCATATAGTTAAAGGTGCTAGATGCATGCCTATTGCACGCAACCTTTTGGATTAATTCATAAAAAGGTCTACCTACAAAAGAGTATGTTTGTATAATTTGCAAACCTTATCAATGCTCAAAGATCATCTTATTTCAATTGATTTCTGAAAGTCTAGAAACTGAATGAGTACTTACATTCACCAAAATAGATAAGTATCTAGGTCATCGGATATAGTAGAAGAAGAAACCGATGGATGTTTTTGAATAAAATAAAATGAATAGAGAACAAACAGTTAATTAATTTAATTTAATTTAATTCGGAAACCTACATTGGTTTCTTGAGTAGGTAAATTAGAGGTATTTTTAACACAATCTCGCTCGGTGTACACCTAGGTGAAGTGAGCTGTCATCCTGTCCCGAAGCTAGGGATTTACAAAGCACTACAATCGGATGACACCTCACTTCACCTAGGTGTTCAACGAGGGAGATCGTAACAGAAGAGACATACCAAATACGTTTAAAAAATATGCCCTACTATAATTGCCTAGAATTGCCCCTTTGGTATCATTGACATAAAAGTATCGGTTTCATAATTTAAAGTTCTAATTGATTAAACTTCAAGTCTTGAGTTAATCAATTATAATCCGTTAAACTATCGTTTAAGTTCACCCCTTACTATATTAAGCTTAATTAGAGAGCTTAATGGAAACATCCGTTACGCCTACAACTTGTATCAAGTAGCTAATCATAAATACGTTACATTAATTATAAGGTTTCTTTTTGTAGTTTACTCAAAATTACTATTAGGCTTACTGAAGATTTGGACTCAATATATTCGGACACCAATTAAAAAGCTGTTTTGAATAGTCAGATAAAAACTTTCAACGATAAAATTCGGTTAAAAACTGTATTTTTACAACTATAGGCTGGGCGGAAGACGGATTTTGTTCGTTGGAAGTTTTGTGTCCGAATATATTGTGTCCGAATATATTGTGTCCAAATATATTGTGTCCGAATCTTCAGAAAGCCGTCGTATATAGCTTTTGTAGCTCTGTCATCTTTGGCTTTTTGATACGTATAAGTTACGAGGCCAATACAAAAACGAAGATGAGACTGGTAAGGGCGTTTGTGCACTACAAGGAATTTTACTGTTGGACAGTCCGATTTTTTACGCTCCGATACCGAGTCTCGTAGATTCAGATCAGGTTCAATTCGAAAATGGTACTGCCGGACAGTAAAATTCCTTGTAGTGCACAAACGCCCTAAGCCGTGGTTAGTCAGCTTTCCGTCAAATAATTTAATTTCAAAGTAATATGTATGTAAATCAAAATCGAGTAACCACAAACTAGATATTGTGACTAGACTCTTTGGTATGGCGTGCGATGCAAGTCTCGTTAATGATGTTAACATTTATTAATGGAAGTTTACCAAAAATGCGCATAAAAATCAAGTACCTAAGTACTTGACTCTGAAAACTCCGAAAACATATTTAATTATAATGAATTTCAACAAAATATTGGCGTTTTGAATTTAGAAATGATTCAGGCACTCATTCATATTTATTATTATGAATCACAAAACAGACGCCCAAACATTTAATTGTGCTTTCAATATATTTTTAGAAAGCAACACAGCGGTTAATATCGTGTATTTGAATCGGAAACACTTGAGCTTCCAATATGCCTTTAATAAAGGTTTATTTGGAACACTGTTCATAAATGTATACAAAGAAAATTCAACGTTAACGTATCTAAACAAAGTTCAAAATGTACTACGTATTTCTCTGACCACTTTAAAAAAAAATCAGTAATGTAATTTTGACTTTAAGCTGTCCTTGTTAGAGTTGTAAATCCTTTGATGATTGCTTGTCGTTGTGATGAAATTGAAATGAAATTTTATTTGTTACTGCTAACAATGAAGAGGGATACATGGATCTGCAAGGATACGATAACACTCAACAGTTGTTGATTGGTAAGTATGTTTTTTTTAGGATGCTATTTGATACAGGGTAAAATCATCCGAATCAAGTGAAGAACTCCCTTGAGGAGAAGGTACAAAAAAGTATCAATGAGAATAATTCTTTATCACAAAAAATAGTAAAAATGACATTGTATGTCTTTTAAATGTCTACATTATCTCATTTTTTTTTAAATGTAGGTAAGTATTTATCTATACAATTTATTATTGTGCTTTCTTTGCCAACAGATTTTGTATACCTACATTGAATCTTAGGTGTAATAATTATGTAGATACAGTAAGTCACGGACTTAAACAAGAGACAATTATAGGCCAAACAGTATTTTAATTCAAATTCAAATCTTTATTGCATATCACATGTGTATAAAAGGTCTTAATAATTATTATAATATCACATGGACCCTGTCGGGCACAACAATATAATAAAATATGAGTAGTAGCACAATAAAAGAAAACAAATAAAAAAATATAATTAAAAATCATTAAAAATTCAATTCAATTAAAATAAATAATGTCACAAATTAAAATTAATGTCATCTAAATTCAATTACAAGCTAAGTAGTCTAGCATAAAGGAAAACCATCGATTCGAAAAGAAGAAGAATTACAAGCTCAATTAAATATAATCATATAAATAAATAATATTAAAATCATGATCATCCCAATTCGATGTTGTCACTAAAAAAATCATTTAGTGAGTAATAACATTTATCCACCAATAGTTTTCTAAGCCGTTTATTGAATATTTTGTCATTTTGTTCCTCTTTTCAAAAATAAGATCACCAATGAAAACAAAAATTGATTTCTACACATCGTACCCCGTACCGTAGATACCTGCATAAATGTATAATATATGCGATTATTGTGACGTTAATAAAATTACTTCCAAGTCCCAGTAAACCTTGTCAATAATATTATCAAATTAAAAAACCATTCCAAAATTAAAACGTCGACTGAACGACCACCTACGCTATTTAACCTCTCGACCTCCTAATAAGTACTTGAAAAAACAAAAAACTACCGTTCTCCTGCACTTAAGAACAAAGAGCCCTTTACATTAGCACGAGCTACCGTTCCATTGTAAACAGCTGTACCCTGTTCACAATAAGATTAGACATAATCACCTTTTTTACAGTCCCTTCAACCGATTTTGACTTCTATTCCGTAGGCTTAACGACGATATTAGAGGCAAAAAAGTGGTTACAATAACAACTGTTTACTGCAGTTGCCATTTGTCATGCTACCAACGCAATAGAAGTCAAAATCGGTTAAACGGACTGTAAAAAAGGTTTTAGTAAATGTCTAATCTTATTGTGAACAGGGTATAAAATGGCTTTAAAAACATAATACTCATCATCTACGCAGTCTTTTCTCAACTATGTTGGGGTCGGTCCAGTGTTTTACATAGAGTGCCCGACCTTCACAACCCAGTTACTGGGTAACACGATGCCCCTTGGTAAAACTAGTTTCAGACTTTCTGGCTTCTGACTACCCATAATGTCTAAGATCTACGAACGACAGTCCGGATCAACGGCTTTACGAGCTTTCCCAGTCACGAAGGGGCTGAGTACAAAATAGATGGTCACCCATCTACAGACAAACTGCGGTAAGCGTAGCTTAACCTTTACCAGTCGAGCATTTACTTAGCCACGAGTCCCCTTCGTTAAAAACTAAATACTTTGTTCATAAAACGCACGTGTTAATCACAATAAGTGCTTAGACATCATATCTGTACATCTCAGTCGTAAAAACGCCGCCATTTAATTCTTTATGGTCATAAACCAAGTACTGAAATCACTTCAAAGAGAGTTCGTGTATTATGCGATACACACGGTAGCATAGAATGGCGAGCTTGTTAGATTCTCGCGAAATTGCTCGGTTGACAGATCAAAGGGATTGCAAATAAATATTTTATTAGTTGCATCCGCATTCGAAGTGTGTTACGGTTATTAAATTTTATTGTTTATTTGAATGTAATGGAACATATTTATTTACTTACGGTTTGCATCTGAGTTTGTTGTAAAAAAACGCGTTAATAAAATGCAAGTTTTTGTATGTTATTATTTTAAAGCTGACAGTTTTCTAATGAAGCTTTAATATTATAAAGCTTAGTGTTACCGTAGTTTATTAAGTTTATAGTCTTTAAAATTGTAAACTTTCTGCTTTCGATTTTCAATAAATTCTTACATCTTTTTGGAGGTTGTGCTTTTCTCTTTTATTATTTTGATTACATCGGTATCTGAACCATAATGTTTTTTAAACTAATCTACAAGATAAAAATACGACTATTGACACCACCAATTAATTTGAAAACTGTCAAAACCTGATCCCTCACATACATATTTTTTATGCCAATAGCAAACTGTGACATCAATTCTTTGCCAAATCAAACTTTTATTTTATTCTAAAGTATCTTAAAATCATATTTTACAATTAGCTAAGGAATTATTGAATAATAGTGTCAACGTATTGTAACTACGATACTTTGGTATCGTGCGAGTGCGTCCAGCATTTCTAACGTATGTATCAAAGGGCATAGACCAACCGGGTAGACAATAAAACGCAATCAACTGGCGGTTGTCTCAGAGCATGAAACGTAAACTATTATGAGTTAATTGGAAGCATATGTTTCGTGTTCGCGGCGAAGCTTGATGAAGTTTGTAGCTGTGTGTTCGTTGGTTGATATTTTTGGAGGGCAAAATCTTGAATTTTAGTGTTCTGTGTGAAACATAGTTTTAGTGTTAAAATTTTTATGAAGTCTGTCAAATGGAAGTGACAATTAAAACTAAATATCAGTTAGTACCTACAGCTCTAGAAAAAAAAAATATTAAAAAAAAAAAACAAAACAACATTTGTCTAACGTTTTCCAAACTATGTTGGGGTCGGTTTATAGTCTAATGCGGTTGAATACCAATGTTTTACATGGAGTGACTGCCTGTCTGACCTCCACGGCCCAATTACTGGGTAACAAGGTACCCCTTGGGAAGACGGGTTGGCAGATTTCTGGTTTCTGACTACCCATAACGACTGTCATATATCTACGAAAGACAATTTATTTAAGAAAAATATTGAGCTAAAATCCACTAACGTAATATTATAGCCTTACATTTTAATAGCCAATTACACTCCAATATCAAAATACATTAACTTAATTGAAACGTAACTTAATCTGATAAAATTAAATCCTGAATAAACACAACTTGCCACAAGAGATATCGACAAGATGATTCAATTTGACACTAAACGGTTGCTACAAGATAAAACAGGGAACTTAACAAAAATTTTAACACCATTCTTCTCTGGTCCCAAAAGTCCCCGAAATATTATCGTAAAACAATTTAGTCAATTTATTACTAAAGAAAATATACGTTACTGTTTCCTGAATGCGAAGAGTGTATCTTAAAAATTCAGTTACTACGTTCTGAAGTGTCAGGAGGACGCAATTACTTACAATTTATTTACATACGTTAAGGAGCGGTTTCACTGTCAGCTATTAAATGTCGTAAATGGAGGTTAAAAAAAAGGAAATTGTTTTGTTTTTTATTCTTCGCTTGAATTATGTTGGAGCAGAACAAAGACTTTAAAACAATTGAATAACTACGTACCTAAGTTGTGGAAATAAAATGTATGCAATCTCGAGAGTTTTTCAAAATCGTATCTTAAGAGACCTAAGTATACCTACTAATGAGAAGAATTAAATAGTATTTATGATAACATCAATACATATTTAGATAGTTAACAGAAAATTAAATGAACTGGTTTCCATATTCATTCTTTTTTATTAACCATATTCATCTAGATACTAATATTATAAAGAGGTACGTACAGTCTTTTTGGCTTTTATGTTTGTTTTGGTTTGTAAAAAATCTTTCACTGACAGAAAGCTATAGCTACTATTGCCCAGTGTCATATTGTGTGTTTTATTGTCCCTATATTTAATTTCCATGTAGACAAAGACGTGATGATCAAAACCTCATTACTAAAAAATCTAATAAAATTTAAACGAGACTCATAATTTCACTCCCTGATCAGACCAAACCTTTCTACAAAAAAAAAAAGAAAATCCAAAACCACAAAATGTATGTAAACGTGAAAGTCCTTAATGTCGTTGTTTCTCTAACGAACCGAGACTGATTTATGTGTGTGCGCATTAATTAATAAGAAATGTTACACACTGTTGTACTTAATATCCGTATACACCCACACACATGGTGAAGGGGCATGGCCCAAGTGAGACATGTGGCGGGTTGAATGTCAAACAGGAACGGTGGTCGTTTTTTGTTAGATAATGTGACCTTTAATTAATAATAGCTAGAATACGAAAATGAACTTTAAATAATTTAATAAAAACTCATAGCTTTTATAAAACTTCATAGCTTACATTAATTATTAATTTAAGCTATGAAGTTTTAAATTATTTGAATGGGTTGTCATTTATGCCAACCAATCAACCCTGAACGTATGGTGGTCAACTAGTCATGATTCCCTTACAAACGCTCGTACGGTGTTATAACAAACGTTTCTTCAGATATTTCGAACACACAGGTATCTTGTGGTTTATATCTAGGTTTATATGTTATAAAAAATAACTTTTTTGAGAAACGTATTCAAAAAAGACGCCTGAAAATAGGTTTTTTGTACAAAATTTATCTGAACTTTGGCCATTTATAATGCACTTATATATTGAATAAGTTAAGACCAAATTATAATATAAACATTGCACATTTAATGGAGATTCTAAATGAGAAATATTTTTATTAAAAACTTGTAAGCTTTTTTAAAAAAACACGTACCTATTTCCGGAAAGAAGTTTTGTAAAATCTTCGCGCGCCAATTTTTCGTGCGATATTATCGCGTTCTCATTCACTCGTTTGTTTGAACATAGCGTAGGATGAAACAAAAAATGTTTCAATCATGCTAGCGTTGACTATAGTCGGACACATGGACCCTTTTAAATATACTATATACTTTTGCGCACGACATTGTTAGCGTGACTAACAATGTCGACCGCGACTGTGTCTCAGTTATCATGGACGCAGGTGATGTTGCGGATTTAGAATGTCGATGTCCTTAGCCAGACCAAGCTACATCTATGTTAAAATTCATTACAATCGGTTCAGTAGTTTTGCTGTGATGACAAACAAACAGACAGAATTACTTTCGCAGTTATAATATTAATTAATGTGAAAGTGCAAACTGCAGATAACGCCACATATATTTTTGACCTCGACTCATTCATTTAAGTCTCACAAATTGCCCTGCATTATGTACCTGGCAGCTTCCTAGATTTGAAAAAAAAAATATGTTATAGCGCAATATAAAATAATTATAGAACCAAGGCTTCTAAATTCAAACTGATACGATGCTCGCTAATTCTTCTCCTTCGCGCCAAGCACCGACGTGGTATGAACGCTCTATTATTTCTTTTTTAAAAAACAGCGTGATTTATGTCCAGCTCGCATGTAAGGATGCTACGGCCATCCAGCCATGTATTTTAATTTCAATTTATAGAGCGATAGTCTATCTGTCTCTCGTGTTATTGGGTACCTACTCGATTAATAATCGTAAAAGACGCGTTAATTGGTTGCAGCAATTCTTAGTTCCAGGCTTGATAATTGTGTGGTGAGACCTGCAAATTGTTAAGCTAGATAAATTACGATTCGAGTGTTAATCGATTTCTTGCTTATGTTTATCGATTTATCGAATATCTGTTCTTTGAATACGGTCCATTTAATTGCAGAAGTCATTCGCCGAGAGTATTTGAGTATTATCCTCTGGATACAAATAAGAATATGTACAAGAACAAACATTCAATTTTGTAAAAACATATCTTCACGTAAATTTATGAATCCCTTGGCCTGAATTTGTATTTTTTTTCTTACTTTACCGCCATTTTTTTTCTGATTAATTTTGTTGTATTATCCAAGACAGTTGTAACGTTTCCGCGTGATACGTCGAGCTTCCTTGGTGCTTGGTGGCTTGGTGGTCGTCACTGTTGATTCCGGCTTTAAAGAGTTAAAAAATGGTCTGAAATAAATAATGACCGTCCTCAACAAAAAAATTGTGAACGGCTTGAGAAAAATAACAAATATTTATGCTAATGATAAGATACAAAACAAATAAACATGATCGTTATTTACCTCTCAGAAGCGTTCAATTTCCTGTACGTATCCTAACACCATTATTAAAAAAATAATTTCGAAGAAAATTACAGAGTTTATTACTAAAAGACCGTCGCAGCAGGAATAAGTATTATTTTTATAAAATTCCAAATTTAAACTTCCAATAACAACAGGTTATTTCTTGTCATAAACGTTTCCGTAATAGCGTCGTCAAATGAACTCGGAATAAATAAGCAAAGAGCTTTTTTAAAAGCTGTTACTTTTTTGTAAAACTAATTTTTGTTTACCGTTTTTTTCACTATAGTTAAAAGGACAATTAAGAACAGTGGGTAGTATTTTTTACAGCAAGTTTAATTTGAAATATCAAATTGGGTTTAAAAAATAAAGGTAGACTAAAGACGTAGGAAGGAACATCAACCACCACCACCCAGCTTCGTTCAAACCCAGGAACACCTGCCACTCGGAAGTGATATGCACTGGCCTATATGGGAAGCGCTCAATAGACTGCGTACCCAAGTAGGCCACTGCAAAAAAATAACCTAGCAAAATAGGGGATTAAACATTCCACCAACACCCAGTGTGAGTGCGGGGTTCCTGACCAGGTGATAGCCCACTTAAGGCGACAATATACGCCGGCGACGTTGAGACCACGGCGACCAGAGAATCGTATGCGCTGCGTCCAAAACTCTCAAAGTTTAGTCGAAAAAATTAAATAAAAGATAGTATTCTTTAACTTAAAAAAAGGCGTATACTAAAATATAGATAATAAAATTGTAAGATAGTAAAAGTTTCGTTTAAATATTCCTGGTAGATTTTGTGTGATTATCAAGGTTTTGTCCGCGTCAGACACAACTTCATGATTAAATTAAACTATTTAATATGAACTTAATCAAAAATATTCACATACTAAATGATTAAGAGAATGTTCTGGTTTAACATATATTTTTTTCAAATCATTTAAACAACACATTTTGACGTGATTGTCAGTTTAAAATCTGTAAAAGTCGCTTGTTAGCGCCTTAATGTGTCCTTTAGCATTTTAGAGGACATTACAAACGCCACCAATGCTGCGATAAATGTGGCTACCTACTGGGCCCAAATAATATAACAAAAAAGAAACCATAGATTCGAAAAGAAGTAGAACTGGCAGACTTTCCTTTCCTAATACGTAAGTTAGTTCAGTGACATATTTAGACAAACCCGTTATCTAAACCGCTCCTGCTCCTACTGTCCATTGACGCTTAGATCTTTTAAACTACGCAACGGATTTTAATGCTTTTTCATCAATAGATAGAATGATTCAAGAGGTAGGTTTATACGTATAGTTTGATATGCACTGTATTTGTGCAAAACTGGGGCGGGTCGCTAGTAACTATTATAAAGAGGTGAAGTTTGTAAGTTTGGATGTATTAGGTCATCTCTGGAACTCTACTGGTGCGATTACAAATATTAGTTCACTGATAGAAAGTTACACTATTGTCAAAGTCTTTTAGTACTGTTTCCAAGCTGTAATGCGAAAGAAAGTGGCGTCATTATTTCAAAGACTGTGCGGTAGCACCAACAGCATTCTGCAGATGATTGCATGCCGCCATGACTGTCCCATACAGGCACACTGGGTGGGAATAGTTACAGGAAGATTGTAATTGTTTATATTTTTATTACACAACTAAAATAGATTAAAAAAAAAATTGTAACTGACACCTCAAATGGATTCTGTCCGAAATAAATGAATAATAATAATAGGATATGTTTTATGAATATTTGATTCCATGCGGGTGGAGACGCTGACAACTGCAATTCAACAATAATTACAGAAACAACTCAATTCAAATAGGTCAACTTTTATCTAAAAAGAAACCTAAGAACTACACCAACATCTAAAAATAGAAGCGACATCATTCCACTTCTGAAAAATTCAAAACCCCAAATAATGTTCATACCCCCATATGTTTGACATTAGAAAAAATATGTCAAGTCAGCAATATGATAAATGATGATATCGAGGTCGCAAAAACTGATTCGTGATCTTTGAGGTTTTTTGTCAGCCTTTTTGATACACATTTGCTCTTAGAAGATACTTTAGCTTTTATTAAAATAATTAATTATTTAGTTTTGGAGGGGTTCTGATCGATTCGTCAATGAACTACGCTTGCCACTGTCAGTCCATCGAAGGGTGACCATCCATTTTATTTCGAGACCCTTCCGTGCCTTAGAAAACATGTTTTTAAACCCATTGGTCCCGGCTGTCATTCGTAGATCTGTGACAGACAGTTTGGATAGTCAGAAACCAGAAAGTATTTAATATGAACTTAATCAAAAATATTCACTTTCTATATGATTAAGGGAATGTTCTAGTTTAACATATATTTTTTTCAAATCATTTACACTGCACATTTTGACGTGATTGTCAGTTTAAAATCTGTAAAAGTCGTTTAATAGCCCCTTAACCCTAGAAGTATAATCTATTTTAGAGGTACACAAAGCCTTAACATACGCCTCAGAGGCGTACACATATAAATGGCAATCTGTTTGCAAAAATATACCAATTTCAGGTCTATTATCTGAAGGAAATATAAGGTTGCGATAGTAAACTAATAATAAAACACACTCTTATCAATTAAAACTTTAATCACAGCTATTTATTTCCACGAAACTAATAATGATGCTAAAATTCAAACATAAAATTTAACTTCTTAAAAATCAACTAAAGCAATTTTTTTTTTAAACAATAAAGTATTTTTTTAACATAAACTGGGAACAAAGCAGATAATGAATAATTTGGTTTAATTTTACAACGTTTATGATCGTGTAAACTTGTTAGAACATTAATTTGGTACAACCGTGTCGATAGCGTGTTGGTTTACGGTATTAATTAACGTTAGGATTAGCGCCAACATTCCTATTAAGTTTAATGACTAATCTTGACGTAATTAATATAACGTTCAAATTACAATTACCTATTCAATACTAGCCTATTATTGTAACACTGTAGGACAAAGGTCTCTTTTCATACAGAGATATCAAGAGCATTTAATCATCACGCTTGCTAAAGGCGGATTGGCGATTTTGGACTTTAGTTGACCCGACAGACGTAGTCCTGTAGTGTAGGTAAGGTAGGGACAGGACCACGGAACAGATAAATTTATCTGTTCCGTGGTCCTGGCCCTATCTATCTACCCTACCAAACTACCTCACCTACCCTACCTTACCTACACTACTTACCTTACCTACCCTACCTACCTACCTACCTACCAAAGCCTACCTAAAGGGTCGCCGTTATCGGAATCCATAAGGAGGACTGTACATATACTTACCTACCCAACCCTACCTACCTATCTACCCTACCTACCTACCTAACTACATATCTACCTACCTACCTACCTACCCTACCTGCCTACCTACCTACCTTAAATTTTCTTTTATACAAACCTTTTCGAGGCAATAACAAACACAAAAGAATTATCCAATTTGGTCCAGTGGTTCGAATGTTATGCGCTTACATATTTTTCGGCGATTCATTTATGTATATATGTAAAATGATAAATCCAGGTTTCCTCACGATGTTTTCCTTCGCCGATAATGTCAAAAAGTAAAGCCAAATATGCTAAAGAATCTTCTTTTCCTCAGCTCTACCTGGTCGCTGGGGCAGCTGGTCAGAATGGTCGGTGTGCGGAGCTGACTGCAGGCAGACAAGACGAAGAGCTTGTACTGGAGACACACCATGTCCAGGAGCTCACGCACAACATGCTGACTGTGTTGGGGACTACTGTGGAGTACATGGCGGTAAGTACTGTTATGACCAAATTATGGTCTCGTACTGTTATATTCACTTTGACACAAAGTGATAGAGACAACACGAGACTTGACGGCATCTTAAAATAGAGTAGCGTTAGAGTATTTGGACATTTACTAGGTTTTTTCTGTGACTTTACTGCGATTTAAAGTATCCTATGTCTTTTCTTGGAGTTCAAACTTAGCCTGAACCAAATTTCATCAAAATCGGTTTTGTAGTTAAGCCGTGACTATGAACTAATAAGTAGGTATCCATCTAGTATAGATGGACGGATGTATGTTTAGCTTGTCACATAGAATATTTTTGCCCCTTTTTGTGGAATTATTTAGGACATTGGAAATTTCCGAAGTATATGCAGGCAAGTTCGCGGTTAGAGACTAGTTATTTACAGAAGAAAGATCCAATTACATGTATTTATTCAGTGTAGTTTCATAAAGTCTCCTAGATTACGTAAATATATTCTCGAAAGTTCCAGTTATCATTACTATAAGTAAAAGTAATGTTTACTTTTTTATAAGCTTTAGAAATGTAATTGAATATAGTGTAATATATTTATGTCAACCATAAACGTAAAATCCCTTGCTGTGACGCTGTAATGTATAGAAATTAATTTTATAGGTGTTTTCGTCGTTCGTCTAAAATGAGTCATTATAGAGCATAACAACATAAAATAAACAATATTACTAAAATATTACACCGATAATATTTAATGGCAGTTTCTGGCACAAGTGACTGATATTTTTAATTCAAACTAGAAAGTGTAACAGTTGTATAAAATGAGCAACCATAGTTTTATTTTTATAGCCAGAACTCGCCACATTCTGCTTCTAATAATCTTCCCATATCTCATAACATTTCCGTATCTAAACATATTTTTTTACGTTAATCGTCGCCATATCTCATCTCATAACAGCAGAGCCACGAATAGAAGCGACAACCGAGAAACTCGAATGTTTTCAGCCAAAACTTTACGAGCCCGTGTCATGGGAATTAGAAATTATGAAACTATCCACCATGGGACATGTTAATTAATACTATTTCTATGAAATGGTCCAGAACCAGATGCCACACTAAATATACACTTCCTTTCCGTTCGCTTATAACTATGAGATGTTACCCTGGTCGCTTCATAACAGGCTATCGACTGTAACTCGTCGACCCACCTCACCCCCCGCGGCTTTAGAATTTCTAATCAACATAAAGGTGGCAGCAAGGTGAGGTAAAGGTCAATATTAGATGGTCACGTTAAAAACATTCGAGAGATACTAAAATCGGGTGGCGTGACCATCTGGGCCGTATCATATCGTCTAAATATAGACGAGGGAGTAAATTTTTATGGTGTTCTTACGAAAAAGTTGAGGTAACATTTTGTATGATAACATTTTGGACGTAATTGGGTAATTTAAAATTGTTCTATTCTGTTTTAGACGGTTTTATGGTTGATGAAGATAGTCAAAAGTAAGACAGAAGAGATGTTGAGTTGTATGATGCAGTAAAAGCTAAATTTGTACTTAAAGCTTTAATTTTGAACAAAGCACATAAGTCTAGTACGAGTTAGCCACTATCCACATTTAATATCAAAATTTTCGGCAAAGTTTACAGCGCCCATGTGTTGACAGACAGACAGCTAATATAACGTTAGCCAAACTGATTCATACACGAGCTCCGAACAATTGTTTTAGTGTAGAGTGTTCATACACTGTAAATTAATTATATCTGAAGTGCAATGCCAACTCCAAACGGTAAAGGAAAACATAAAGTACCTCACACATGAACAATAACGGAAATTAAAACGTAATCAATGTGTATGTAAAATGAATAAACGGATATTGGTAAAGAGGACAAAGGGACTTTATTCAAGAAGAAAAACAAATTCTATGGCACGAGTTTAGAGAATCCCTTATCAAAGCAAATGTAAAAAGAACAAGTAACATTATTTGACAATTAGAAATTTAATAAAATATTATATGTCTGTCTCTGTTCTGTGATCATAAATGAGTCACAAAATACTGCTGCAATTATCAATTAGCCAATCTTTGTAGTATATTCTTTAAAAATCTGCCGCTTTGAATTTAAGTAGTACCTTGAGGTAAGCATAGGGATTAACAGCTAGCTCACCTCAAGGTCATCACATCAACATCATCACTTCAGGTTACTTAAGGTCCACTGTTGGACATAAGCCTCAACGATTAATAGAATTGATAAACCTAATTCTATAGGTGTGCAAACCTTAAAAGATTCTTTCACCTCCACGTCCTCTAGAACAAAAAATCTTTAATATTATATAGAAATGTTTAACGTCCGCGCCAACACAGGTATTCTGGAGAAATTCGCGGCACACTCGGCATTTAGAATATTCAGTTTCGGCTCTCTCCAATTCCCATTCCAGGGTATTATTTAGTTTTAATACCTCTGCATGTGCCTTTTATTACGATTGTACAAAGAGTTCTTTTTTCTCATTTGTGCTGTTGTATTTAAATTTGTTGTGTAGTTTTGTACGGCTTGTGTTTTTAAGTACCTATATGTAGTAAGCGTAAAGAGAATGAGATTTTAAATGGAATAAGTGTGTGTAGTTCAAAGTTGTAAATTATCGCTGCACTTATCCATATTCTATTTAATGTTTTTTTCTATTAACGTCAATTTCACACCAGCAAGTTATAATATCCAAAGTTTAGATTATTCAGGGATACGTGATTACGAACAACTTGACGCAATCAAACAAATCACTGGTAAGCGATACGCCATTAAACACGACATTAGGCACGTTTTACACACACCTCTCCCTTGGCGGTCTAAATTCAATCTCGGAATGGAAAATGATCAGTCCATATTTTGTTTATAATAGCAATAAATCATTTCCCTGAGGTCCCCGTTGACTCTGTTTCAATTTCCCATTTCTGTTTATCGTACGTTTTGATAAATAGCCTTGGGGTAATACCATTTTGGTTTTGTACGTCGGCTTCTTCGCGAACGCTTTCGCGCCAAATAAATCCGCCATCTTGGCTTTATAAACTGTTTTTGTTTCGCGCTCCGTGGATTGATTGTTATTTATTGGGATGATCAATCTATTGTGTTCAGTTTTGGAGGTTATTTTTTCGGGTGACAGAAATGGACTGATAACCGTTTTAAAAATGAGCCTGATATTTTTTTGCTTTTCTTTTGGCGCTGGCAGTGTCACAGATAAAATTTTCTTTATTAAAAAATGAACAAAATAAGATAAAACATCAGAACAATAATAAATGAAGCATCTTAATAGGGCGACCGGCAAATATGTGTTTGTTCTACAAACAGTGCACACTGAAAGAGATTTGGAATGGCTGCTTTCTCACACAATTGTTCCTACACTTGACTACACTGCACAATATTGTGCTACATTCTGCAATAACTAAACCTTTGGTAGCTCCGCGATTACACTGCTAAAGCACTTATGTGCTCTTATATTTTACTGCTACTGTATTGTTGTTACCTATTTTCAGTTTAAGTATGTTTTGTTCCTAAATCCTTCAAATTATGTGATGGATTGAGTTTCCAGAGTATCCAGACCTATATCAGTTTAGCATGCCTGACATATTTAGAATAGATAGAGGGGTATGTAGTTAAAAAGGTATGTGTACTTACTCAGTCATTTTTCAGGTACTAGGTAAAAAAGGTACCTTGTTTATTGTGTTCACGTGTGGCGGTTTATTTTTGTATATAGTTAACAGGGTATTGTTGTCTACTACGTCTACGTCTTTTCTTACATTTCCATTAATAGATCAGTACGATCATAATTTTTGAAACTCTTTGTAAGCTGCTAGTTTTTAATCTGCACTATAACAAATGGTCCCAATTTTCTCGTACCTACCATAATTCCTAAATCTGAATCCCAAAACTAATATTCCCAACTATGAGATTCACAATAAATTCAATTACTCCAAGTAATTCAAGTAAGCCATATAATGTGGACCATCAGTAAATTGCCCACATGAAAGGTGAGCTTTGAATGCCAGCAACTCGGGTGGAGCCATTCATTCGCGCTCGTTGGAGCCACTTCATTAGCCTAATTGCCACATACAAAGGGGAGAAAATGGTGAAATTTTATAGCACCTTTTCATCTTTTGTTGCCTAAACATCGGGATGGAGTGTTGATTCTTTGTTTAAATGTTCATGCGAAGTATTAGAGAGTTAAAGTTACGTACGGTAGTAGTTAGTAGGACTTAAAGTTTAATGAAAAATGTTACGTTTGTTTTCATTCCCTTGGGAAAAGCCGTGAGTGTGTAATTTTAGACTCATTAGGTACTACGTGTTATCTTCTAAGTACCAACACAATGCATACGACTGTGTTACCATTTACAGAGTACATTTTAAAATACTTTACATTTAGGCTCCTTCTTTGGACTTAAGAATAAAAATATATTTAAATGGTTCTTACGGAGACGCTTTCAACATAGTCTTTGACATTTTTTACAAGATTAGAATAATCAGCTTCTAAATTTATCTCCAACATTCTAAATAAGATTTACTTAACATTTAATTTGAAGTCAAAAACAAACTACCGGTCTTTAAAAACTAACCACAAGTAGGTCAAACGTAATCTGCCAAACCGCCTACTAAAAACACCATATTGCTACTACATAACTATCTAAGCGGATTAGTTGTATCATCAACACTAACAAAAATAATTGGAAAGAACCATTCGTACACAAATTCTAAGCCATCATTATCAGTATCTAACTTTCTACTTGACAGATTTATTGAGTATAACTTTTATTTTTCACAAAGTCTTTTCTTAATACAAATTATAGGCGTATTATTATGATAATTTGAATGAATCTTCGTGTGAATTGAGTGTTTCTTCCTCTTGTATTGAGGACGGATCATAAATTGTGATTCGTGAATGGTGAAGTCGAAATTTGGGAATTCTTTATGTAGCTTTAGTTTGGTTGTAGCTTTGTAGATTTTATTAAACGTAACTGCATGATTAGCTGTAGATTTAATACGATTTTAAGATCATAATAGAATGTAAAATATCCTAATCCAATATTAATAAATTTTTCTCTTATTTCATTGTTATGTTTCCACCATATTAACTTCCACTAACAAAGTTCCACTGATTTCATCCTGTTGACTGCATTCAAAAGCAACAACCAGCCGTCACCCGTTGCAGATTCGTCCAAATTAAATTAAATCGTACAAAACTTTTTAATCAAACATTAATGCATAAACAAACAACAGTAAAATCCAATTTATATGCGATGCGGCCATCATTACTGGAGGTGGGTCTCGTGAATGATTTGTTGTGATTTCGTCGAGTGAGCGCAGCAGGCGATCGCAAAATGCATTCACATATCGCCCCTCTTCATTCAAGCAAATACCGCCTTTAGGATAAAAGATGTTACGTATCACATTCCTATGAGATGCAAGCGGAGAGAATTTAATTCCGCAAGCCCTCCTACCACGTTATGGGCAACGCGACAAGGGTTTGTAAATTTCGATTGGATTCCCTATCTGGGATCTCTGCAACGGACACCGGGCTGTTGGCACTGACAAATGTTTACACAGTGTACAAATTTCGAAATTAATCCGATAATCGTACGTGAATTAATTCCCGTAACGTCTCTGCGGTTTTGATTTCGTCGGTGTAAGTAGCGGATGTAATGATTTATTGAATTTCAAACATCGGTTGGCTATAAACCGTGTGGGGACTTGGAACTTGTTTATGAAGGAGATTTATTGATATGAAGTGCGTTTTACTGCAGTGTTGCGCCATTGCGTATGGATGTACATGCGGCAACGCAAGCGCTGAATGAAGATGGAGATGAATGGAATGGCATCGGACAGATGTTTTACATTTCCGCTAGAACAAATACATAGTTCTTTAGTTTCTTTTGAACTTATTACTGCATTGCTATCTTTTTATCTGTTGTTATCTAGTCTAAATTGTTTACATCTTTTTAAAAATAATCAACCTTTAGTAGAAAAACCAAAAGACTAGCAAAAATAACTTAAATGTATTACATGACATGGAACACTTCAGCATTTTTTATTTTAATCTTACGAAATGACGTCGAATTATCAAAAGCTTTTATTTCATTAGCGCCTTTGAAATGAGTTCCATCAGTGTCCAACAACGCCTTCAGATTCAAGTCTCTCTTACTTAGCGTTTATAAGTTTGGCAAAGAGCCATCTGCGCTCGAAGCTGCCCAGAAAACCTGTAATAGACTTCACATACATTCAGAAAACAATCTTCACTATCTCAAGATTCCACTTCTGATACCACCTGTACTTCTCCTTAAAGTGCTTTACTGCTAGGCTCCAATAGCTTTCAAAACTATCAATATGTTAAGTTGGAAGTGATTGTAAATAAAATTATTGTTTACAACAGAAAACCGTATTGCTCGTAATAATACAGCCTATAAAATAGCTCATTCTATTGATAGATGGTTCAGGTGTGTTTAAGCTTTTCTCTTTGGCTGTGAAGAGCACTATTGGTTTGATCTTTGAACCTACATAAATCTACATACCAAATAAAGGCTTTGTGTTGGTTTGTACGATACCACATTCCGAATAATTCCTTTATTGGTGTGTGTGTCAGGAATTACTGTAACTGTTTCTAGGCAGAGAGAGTACTTAATATATTACTTAGTAGCTTTTGTGTCCCTAAAAACAATATGTGCTAATCTTGCCAAACTATTAGAAAGTGAAATAGGTACGTCTCTACTTTCAAAATTATTACGATTCATAGTATCAACAAACCTCTTGATAGATTATCTGTCAAACCTAAAAGAAGCTATTGATTACACACAAACCCATGTCTTCTTTGATTAAGGCTTTGTCGCACCTATAAATATGAAAGTGCGTCAATTTGTTCCGCTTTCGCTATCCGACTCTTCTTCAACCAATCCTTATTAAAAGAATTCACATGACCAGTTCATGGAGGGGACCACACGATAGTACTGATTCTAGTATTGTTATTTTTCGATTTTTTTCTATATTACTGTCATAATTGGGTGAACAACCAAAAAGATTAATTGTACCTTTTTATAAGAATGTTTTTTTATACTTAGTGGTAATCATAACCATTGATTGAAAATCTGGAAAACTAAAATTTATTAATTTCAAAATCTATTCTAAGTATACTTACGTTTAATGATAGATCGTAAAAAAACCAATTTTGCATATTGAATTAGTTTGACGTAACTAACTAAATTATTGAAATACTGGCGCCGATTCCCTTATTTACAAAAACTAAAATTAGACAATTGGCATCTCTTACTACCAGACAGGTAAACAAAAGACGTTGACAGATAAGAACTAGGTTAGACAAGTTAAATTAGTTTTTTCTTGAACTTCACCGTGTTTTTTAATCAATACGTTATGTCATGACAACTACCTATTTTGCGTTACATTTGTTTACGTTAAATTGATGGCTCTAATTTATATCTGTCTCTTTCATCTTTTAATAGAGAGAAAGAGATATAAAGAACTTTGTGGGAAGGTTTACTCCTTTTACAAAACTAAGATCTATTAACTTTTTCATATTGATCAAGTTGAAATTAAACTTGAAACTACATAATATGGCATCTTAAGACATCTGTAAATGCTTCTAAGCTAGCCTGACATAAATGAACACATTTATACGCGGTGTAATCTTAGTCGCGTGTATAGCAATTACATGGTTTAGTCTACTTTTTTTCTAACTTCAGTGAGTAGCTAAACCGGTTAACCGGTTAAAGCT
Organism: Charanyca ferruginea; assembly: GCA_947361185.1. Classification (NCBI taxonomy): domain Eukaryota; kingdom Metazoa; phylum Arthropoda; class Insecta; order Lepidoptera; family Noctuidae; genus Charanyca; species Charanyca ferruginea. Next base: position 26,508,877 of record OX376061.1, on the reverse strand, counting down.
CATCCTCCTTAGTTCTATTCAAAAGACGACGTGCAGACTATGTCTGCCTCTGACGGTTTGAATTGCATCTTAAGGGTACTTGTTCATGCACAGTCGGTGACTCGAGATTAATATTGTCCTTCTCCGTGACTCCGTGGCTGACACTGTTATCGGTTGCAAAATTCTCTTTAACTTTTAAATATGAATGATCATTGATAAGTAGTAGTCTCTCAACAATTAATACCTGTAGTAGAAATACAGATTTATCATCATGTCAACCTTAGACGCTCACTGCTGCTGTCAGGTCTTCACCAAGGGAGGGTTCAGTCGTAATCGCCATGCTCGGCCTATGCACGTTCGTGATCGCATTAGATGTTATGGTACTCAAAAGGACGCTGCTGCCTATCCTATGGTCAATATTCGTCTGTTGCCTTCTACCACACCCAGGGGTAGAAATGGGGTGGTGTTATTCGCGGCCGCCACCACACGGCTTACAAATATTAATTTTAGTTCAATTGATTTTTGTGTTCCGTTGACTTTTCCCTTCAGCTACCTAAGTTCAGCTTTTATGGTGGTAGACCTATTTTAATTTCTCAGTCAAGCTACTCTATCGTGTTTGACACCAGAATATTGTACAAAACGTCCACTTATACCACATAGTAGCATCGACTTGCGTGTAGCAATTACAACGATCAGTATCGGCTCCAAATCGTTCGGACGGTCACGATGTTTATTAATTTATTACATTCGGCTCGGATGCCGGTCATTCGATCCGCCGTTTATGTATAATAGCTGTATGGTCAGAACGGGCGGTGCTGAGTAATTCGGATCTGTTGGAATTTGTGTGTTTTGACACATTTTTTGATACTGGATTTTTAGAAATTTCAACAGGAGAGATCATCTCAAGTGATTGCTATTTTTAGGTTCTATCTAGTTCAGTTCATACTTAGTTCGTTTAGAAGAAAATTGTCAAAAATCAGCTCTTGGGTCACGGGAAGTGCAATCAACACTGTCCGTTATCCAAGAGCTGGTTTTTTAATCGGTCACAGGTTAAGCATTGCTATCCAACGTAGCAATGCCGCCAGTCTCTTGGGTACATTCCCTGATGACAGCGATGTGGAAGAATTTTTCGATGCCTTAGTTTTTTCATTTGTTTTTTAGTTTTATAGTTATAGGATTTTCTTTCTTATTATTTGTGTAAATAATGTTAATTATTATGTACTTTTTAAACCAGTTGGTATCTTGCGAATCTTCAATATTATAACTTCTGTTAGATATTCATCATATAAAATGCAAATGAACGAAAACATCGTGGGTTGTTTCACTGCAGTGCTACTCACAAGCTTGTTTTTAATTACGGCGGGCAATCATGATCGTTATCACATTACCGAACAGAGAAAATGACTTCATCAATTTATTGCTCCAGGCAATCTCATTTATTCATATTATGTGAAACATTAATATCACTAAATGAACTGAGGTAATATTGGAGATAAATAATAAAAACATAAATTATCTAAACTGGAAAGATTTGACTTTTTGTATGTTTGATTGGGATGGGTAAGCTCAAGAAAAACTATAGCGATTTTATCATTCTTTCTCCAATAGGAAACTACATTATCCTTGTGCTATAAGCTTGTGCTATATTTTATTATAAAAAATGAGGTATATATAAGAAAATTCACGCGAGTAAAGAGCTATTTTAGAAATATAGATCACGATGATTAAACCGATATTTACGGTAAAACATCAATCACTTACGCAATATGACCGTATAGATGTAAACTTGAGAATAATAGAAGCATTCAAATTAATGTACAGTTTTAATTACATCCTAATTGATATCAATTAACTATATGGTAACACATGAAAAAACAAAGCAGGCATAATACTAGCGCCAAACTTAGCACCATCCACGCTTGCGTTGTTTTCAATTACACGCGAGCTCAAGATCTTTATCGCGTTATCGAGCCCAAAGACTTTATCCACTCATTCATTCATTCACTTCCGTACTTCAAGTTCCGCATTAGCTATTTGAGCTTTCAAAAGCCCATTAATACCTTTTGCTATTGTGTCACCTCTATGAGAATGTTAGGTCCAATGTTCTCTGCTATTGTAATTGTAAAAATCAACTGTAGAAAATCGTTTTGTGTTTCACTGGTGCGGTATTAAAGGTCTTACACAGTTTTGTACATTTGATTGAGTTTAGTTTTCTTTGTGTTGCTAAGACGGTGTTTTGTTGTTTTTTCTTTTACATTCACAAGATTTAGACTTAAATTAATAGCTTGTTTCATCGTATTGGGATGGTTTCGGTTAAATTATTTGACACTTATTTCAGCACATGAGTTTGTTCGCTTGTTTGTAAAATCAATACTAATCCATCCATCCGTCAATCCATGCGAAAGTAACTCTGTCTGCTACGCTTACACGATGAAACGGCTTAAACGATTTTGATGAAATTTGGTATGAAAATGGCTTGAACTCTGGGGAAAGACATAGACTTTACTTTTTAATCAGCGATTTCGTCTGCATCTACTATAACCGACATTCGAGATGAAGACGAAGTCGCGGGCAAAAGTTAGTGTACTATAAAAGATAGCTCATGTTACTCGCGGATGATGTAGCTTTCTATAAGTGAAAGAATATATAAAATCGGTTCTATTTAAGGAACATCTTATAGATATCTACATCGTCAGTGGCAAAATATAAAACAATGCTCAAAATTATTTATCCGATACCAATAGAGATGCCTTTAGTTCAAATGAAAATTCTAAACAACAAATCCCACAATATTTCTTGTATGTAATTACCATTAAGGAAAGGAAACACAGACATGTTGGCACAAGAATATCATCGACAAGTGAATTAGCATAATCGATGCCACATGTCATGTAAGAATATGACTAAGAATCCAATGACTCAACAACACGTGCTGAATTTTTCAATGAAAGGGATGGCCGAAATGAGGACGGTTTACATGATACATTCATTTTTGGCATCGAATTAAAGGCCCTAGCAAGTATTCGATTAGAGTCGACTTTTGAAACGTTTCTACGACTATATTGCATTTTTGTTTAATTTACGTCAACCAAAATTAGTACCACCCATTTATTGAATTTTTAACTAAAAAAAATATTCTGTAAGTATATTATGTAAGGACATCGTGGCTAAGTAAAAATGGTACGGATTGATCGATCATGGCTTAAATGGCTTAAGCCATGATCGATCAATCCGTACCATTTTCGTACCATCCATTTCATACCGAAACTCCTAAATCCTCTGTGCTTCGAAAAGCACGTAAAGCTGTTGGTCCCGGCAGTGTCATTCGTAGATCTTTGACAGTCGTTATGGGTAGTCAGAAGCCAGAAAGTCTGACAACCAGTCTCAACAGGGGGTATAGTGTTACCCAGTAACTGGGTTGTAGAGTTCAGACAAGCAGTCGCGGTTAGACTGGAAGCCGACTCCAATATAGTTGGGAAAAGGTTCGGCAGATGACATACCCAATTTAAAAATCGTACGAATTACATTTACTGCGCATTCTCATACTAGACCGTCTGTTGGCCTCTTAATTAAATCTCGAAGTATTTGTTGTAAAAAGTGATGCTTAACGAATGCACATAATGTAGATTTTAGTCTATACAAAAATAGAATAAAAACGTCATCGCAAGCAAAAACCAAAAGTTTGTACAAAACACGAAATGACTCATAAAAAGTCCATCAATTTTATTAAACGACACGAGAAGCGCATTTCTATAATACTCCTTAAAATAAGACGCCATATGTCCCAACAGTTTCCCTTAAACCCACATTTACAACCACTATACAAGGATCAAAGGGATCGTTAAAAACATCCAATAACGAGTCCTTTTCTCGGCAAGGAATTACACAAAAAAATATATAAGCTAATCGTTAAAAAATGCCGCGGGTCCGTTTTGAAGATTGTGACGTATTGAAAGCGATTTATGTTAATTTTACGACGGCTACACTTTTTATCATCGTGGAATGTTATCTGGGGTGTTTTAAGAAATTGAAGTCTAAAAAATATGCTCTATTTTATTTACCTGAGGGCTTCACGTAATTTCATGACACGGCAATCAGATTTCGGTAACACTTAGGTCTAGTTTACGAAGGACTGGATACCAAATCTTATTCTTGTCATCTTAGTATTGTACAGTACTGTCCTGTAAATCGCGTTTGCTTGACGCGGAGCTGACGTTAGCGTATGTGACATCGATCGCAAAGTAAGGAGTATGATAGGCCTGTTTAGATCGATATCCAACCAGAATTGATTTGCATCTGAACTAATTTATTTACTTGAATTAGTTCACTGATCCTTTGCTATAAGTTCAGGCCCCCTAGCCATATTACCCAAATTGTCAATCTACAATCGATAACGCTAATAATGACGTCATCTCAACGAAATGTCACGTGATCGAAAAACAAAAATGTATTACGACGAAGCGTTAATTATTGTAGAAAGAGAAACGATACGAAACGTTTGTAATTTAAACAGAAATGTCTATTATTTAACTACAATGGTATACAGCCAGTCTCTCATAATCTTTTTTGGTGAATTCCATTTAACTATATTACTTTGGTGAATTCAGGTGAAGTTAGCGTTAAAAGTTCACTTATATTTACCGACGAAGAATTTGAATAGAACTGCTAGTTAAAAGTCATACATTCACTTCTAAATAACTGTAATACTGCAACTGAAAATCGTATTACGTTTGTAGGTAATTGGATTTGCAGACCGAATTCAACAAAGAAAGTGTGCTGTCTTTTTCCTAGTTTCCGCCTTTATTAACACGCAAATCCTGGTAAAATTCTTTCTCTTTTTTCCTTGTCCATAAAATAACTAAGAATTTCCGTCTTATTAAATGCAGCTACGACTATTTTAGGCGCTAAAATAAGCGTTCTTTTTCAGTTCTCCATAAGACGTACTCATAAAGACACGTTGACATAAATAATATTAAAGGTGCTGCCAGCTATATGGAACGAAGTTCATTTTGAATGAACGAAAACAAAGTTAACGATTGCGGTTAAAAACTTTGTATTTCAACGAATTTGTCTCTTATTTTGTTAACGGAAATTGGGAAATTGACACCTCATTCTTGTATCGTTAAACCTTCTTATAGCTATAGTGCTTAATAATTTGATGGTTTTATAGGTTTTTTTTGTTTGCTTCGAATACAAACTTTTTGGAATGAAGTAGGATAGTGTTAGTTTTTTTTTAAGTTCGCGAGACGGTCTAACTTTGTAATTTATGTTTCTTTGTTTGAAAATGATGAATGTGTTCTGTTCTGTGGTTTTTGGAGCGAGCTGACAAGCAAAAGTTCGCCTTTAGTGTTATGACAGCGGCGACCATTATTTTTATGGCGCTTGCGAAAATTATTTTGTTGTTTTCTTAAAATACATATCAACTTCTAGGTAACTTTAGCAATAGCTACTTGCGTTAAGAACTAAAGGGTGTCACAGAATGTTTTTCGATTTTAGATGTTAAATGAAAGCCAGTCTTACCAAAGGGTATCGTGTTACCCAGTAAGTGGGTTGTGGAGGTAGGCAGTCGCTCCATGTAAAACACTGGTATTCAGCTGCATCCGGTTAAACTGGAAGCCGACCCCAATATCGTTGGGAAAAGGCTAGGCAGAAGAAGAAGATGTTAAATGAAAAACAACAATATCAATTAAAACTCGTTTTATTTATTGTTAAATTAAAGAGCAGTTCTTGAAGTTTATTTATGAAAAACTACCGTTTACAAATGCGCACTATTCACTTGTACACATTCAGGTCTGAGTTCGACTTCGGTTATCCTCAAAAAAATAAGGACCGATAATTCTTTGACTTGATATGGCAGCCCAAACAACAACTTTTATTATTATTATTATTCCAACTAAGGCCCATAAAACACAATACATACATAAGCATAAAAACAATAATTGTAAACTAATACATATTTTAAAACAATAAACTTAAAAACTACTGCACACGAAGAGACGGCGTCGTGTTACGCTGCGTGGTGTCACGTAGCCGACCGCGGAAACGCCGATACAGCACACCTTTCGGCCAAAACTCTTCCTTGAGGAAAGTCACCAAATGTTGAGTCGGAACGCGCACTACGAACGACTTGAAATTGGTGTTATGGCGCGCCTCCAACTTCTCCACCCTCAAGGTCCAGTTGGTCTTCACCCGTAGATACCCCACGATGTCCTCAGTCTTTGTAGAGTGATGCAAACGGGACACGTACAGCTGCGTCGTCGGTACCGCAGGACGTAGCAGCATGTTAGATCCGGCGGGCGCCGTCCCACACTGGTTGCGATAAGAAGGCTTCTTCTTTTTCTTTCTCTCCACCTTGATGAAGCCGAACTTGATGAACTTTTGGCGAGTGCAAAGGCTTCTGATGCAGTTCTAGCGGATTCTCGGAAGCCCAGTACCGTACCGTGACCGTAGATGTGAAAATTTAAAATTCCTGTAGAGCCGACGAACAATAGTGTAGGAATCGTTGTTTTTATAAAACGCTGTCCGTCTGTTACGCTTTCACTATGACCGACCCTGACGACACTATAACATTCCTCCAGGAGAGTAATAGGGCTACTATCATTTTAAGAAAATACAAAAACAGACCGCCGTCATTTCATCCTCGCCACCGAGGCACGCTGCGACGACGCCGTACGTCCCCCTCTCCACGACTCTTGCTTGTGCCAGCCCGCACCGCTGAGCCTGTAGCTTTAAATTCGTCCTTAAAAATAAATTAGATTCGATCCAGTATGTCCCTTTGCTACCCTCTCCCAGTGCCGTCCTAAGCCGAGGCCCGTACCCCACAGGGGGTGCCGTCAGCGTGTAGTCGCTTAGTTTATAAGTCTCTTTGCCGTGGATGGAGGCCTTAAATTCATTTTAAGGCACCACAGAAAAGTCCGTTTAAGCTGCCGTCAACTTCCTAGATTGAACTGCAAGATGCTGATCTGAAAAAAAAAACTAAAAGATGTTTTTTTTTTGTCAACAGTGGCAGCACACAGCGACATACCTTTATACATAGGTATTGCTGTAGCTGTGGTGGTGTTCTTAGCTGGAGCCGCCGTGTTGTATAAACTGCTGCAGAGGAAGACTAGAGACCACTCACTTTACACCATGACAAGAACTGGTAAGTTATTTTACTGCAGATACAAAATAACGCTTTTTTTTTGCTTTAATGAAGTTGCCCCATACTAGGAATTTCTCTTGTATCGTGGGAGCGGTTAAAAACATTTATGAACTCACTCGGCAATAGGCTACAGTAATATTTTTTTTTATTGGAGTACTACTTATAAGCAATGAAATTTTTTTTTTGACCAATTAATTATTTCCACTATAATCTGTAGTGCTTGGCAACTGGGCTTCTCTCATCTCAGTAGTAAACGTTCCTTTGTGCCTACTGGCCTAGTTCTGTTCTGTCTCCTGCTTGATTTAGAGGGAAGAGGAAAATATGTTTTTCTTACTCCTCCGCCATTCTTTTTAAATCCAAGGGATCCCAGACAGTTGAATCGTTTCTCTCTCGTCGAGCTTCATTGCATTTCAGGTGGTCGCCACTGTTGATTCTGGCTTACAGGAGTTACAGTGGTTTGGGAATAGAGTGGCGGGCTTGTCCCTTAAAAAATAAAAAAAATAAACAAACTTTACGTTTTCTTATTATTAGTATAGGAATATAGATTAGGTGTCTCTTTATTCCTAATTCAAATATCAATCATTCTTCTTCAAGCAGATTTCCAACCAGAGATGTACCCGACTGTGGAGAAACAGTCGCTGTCTCTGGCACCAGATCTGATGCAGCATCGACCTCCAAGATATGAGCATCCACAGCCTGACACCAGGGCTGAACACCATTATGATGTACCGCATCTTACTAATAGGTGAGTGTGTGAAAATAAAATATATTTTTCTAGATTATACCCACGTGAATGTTGGTTATCCCGGATGCAGATAAAGACGCTGGTTATAAAATAGCCTATATCCTTTCTTGGGGTCCATAGGATATAGTGACTACTTAACATTAGGTGGGCCATATGCCTGTTTGCCAACTTAGTGGTATAAAAAAGTCAAAAACTGCTAGACTGTGGAATTCACTGCCCGCCTCTCTATTCCATATATATGTACCGATCGTACATATATCGTGCTTTGAAGGTTCCCAGATATCTGGGTATCTTCAAGGCACGAGTGAACCGGTTTATCCTAGACAAGCGTGCTCCACCTTAGGCCGCATCATCAGGTAAGTTGCGGCCAAACGCAAGCCTCTAACAATATTTATAAAAAAAAACTGGCCAAGTGCGAGTTGGACTCGCCCAACGAGGGTTCCGTACATATTTGTAGGTCCATACTTCTATACTAATCCATACATACTATCCATACTTTAATCTACATAATATTATAAATGCGTTTTTTGCGGCCGTATCTTTTTTTCACGTTAACATAGAGGGTTGATTTTTTTACAGTGTCAAGGGGTCTTAGATTTGAGTATATGGTTTTAATTTCAACTCGATACCTCCACGCGTTCCCGAGATAAAGGGTCTTGACCGACAGACAGACAGACGGACAACAAAGTGATCCTATAAGGGTTCCGTTTTTTTCTTTTGAGGTACGGAACCCTAAAAAGAGTTGTGAAAACGTAACAAACAGACAAAATCACTGTCTCATTTATAATGTTAGTATGGAGTATGGATTAATCAGTGTCAAATTGAAAATAAAACCTCCATTGAAAATAAAAGATTCCAGAGAGAAATTTTAAAATATAAAGGTGCTCTCAAGATCTTTCGCCCGTAATGTAACAATAAATTTTATTTCAATTTTTTTAAGAAGGAATGCGTTGGTAAAATTTTATGCGTGCTTACTAGTTTCAATGCTGGGCCTTTTTTCAGGTATCAAGTAGAAAAGGTAGCTTACTCACTTTCGAATTTATGTCGGGTGGTTTTAAAAAACTTACATGCATTATAATCACTCACTTTCCGTGGACCATAACTCCAGTCAGAAGCTTTAAAGCTAGGAAACAGCTTAAAACTAGTAAGTGAAACAACAGTTTAAAACTGGCGACTCTGGCATATTGGACCTTAGGCGGTATATAATAGACTCAACAACAAAAACTAGTACTTATACCTTACAGTGAATGGCACAGAACAAGTTCATCTTCACCCGTCTACATCACAGTAGACAAATGCTTCCTTTTAGTACTACACAAGTGTCACTTGAATGAAGAACGTGCTGTATCAAGTTTCCATCTACCGGTGAAGGTACAGACGACCAAAAGATATATGTCCTGAATCTCAGACATTGACATAAACATCAACTGTTTTTGTAGTAGACAATTATGTGCTTAATATCCGTAACCTTAATGATTAATATAAAAAAATTAAATTAAAAATTTAAAAAAACCCCCAACGCAAAACATAAAAGCGATTATGTAAAAAGTAAAAAATAATACTTTTGTTGAGCCATCAAATGTTTGTTCGTTGAAATGGCGCTATAATGTCGCGGCGGGGTACCGCTTAAGTAAGTCAGTCCCTCAATTTACCAGCATTTCCTACCAATTTGCTTCGATATTATCAAATTTTTGTTGCTAATCTAGTTGTTAATCTTGTTGCAAATCTAGTTACCATCAGTTCGCTATTTTAGATATTTAGTTATTGCTTTAAACTTAGCGGTACCCCGCCGTGACATTATAGCGCCATTTCAACGAACAAACATTTGATGGCTCAACAAAAGTATTATTTTTTACTTTTTACATAATCGCTTTTATGTTTTGCGTTGGGGGTTTTTTTAAATTTTTAATTTAATTTTTATTTTAAATTTTTTAAATGTAATTTAGTTTGGGTTTGTGTGGTCAGTGTGGTCACCTATAATAATATGTTTGAAAGCAAAGTAAACATCCGGTATGCGTCTAAGATCCCTACCGCAGCAAACAAAAGAGCTGATAACTTTAAAACTGCTGAACCGATTTTGATGAAACATGTCTAAGAACCATCGCTAGAGAATCTACTTTCAAATAAAAAAAACCGCATTCAAATCGGTTCACCCGTTAAAGAGCTACAGTGCCACAGACAGACACACAGACACACAGACACACAGACACACAGACACGTCAAACTTATAACACCCCTCTTTTTCGTCGGGGGTTAAAAACAAACATTAATATTTCAATAGTCATAAATTAAAATTTAGAATATATACTTCTATAACAGGATCGTCATAATTCATAATCAAACTTAAAAGCGCTATCTCATTTTTTTTTTATTGTAAGTTTTATAATCTATATCTAACATGTCTATTTAAAACGAGTCCCGAGGCATAACAAGGCTGGCCAACAACAAATAAATAACAATTAAGCTGAACAAACAATCAACCAAACGAGCTAAAATAAACACTAAAAATAACGATGAAATATATATCATAATATTTTTTGCACAATTACTACACAGATTATAAAGATTAATTGTACAAAAATATGTAATTACAAAAGACATAATCTAAGTTTGCAAATGATTTAGGAGCTTAAAACAAATAAGATACATGTCTCTCAAATGAACGACTAAGATCTATAAGTTAATTGAGCAAAAAAATAATAGATAGCTACATGTTTTGTGAATGAAGTTTATAATGAATGTAACATTAATGTTTTAGGTGTATTATCGAATAAATTATAGGTTTCGTTTTAAGGTTATGTTATTGTTGCAAAAAATAGACGATCGGGTATTAACTCTTCAAATCTGTACGCATACAATATTCATCGCATAATTAATTGCTATTCTGGGTTCTTAACATAAAATCTTGTGTCGTACTAAAAGTAATTGAACTAGGTTAATTACTGGTTTTTTGGCTTGACCAGTGGAATAGTATTATGGTTGTCAGAATATTTTGAAATAGTATACTTTGGATTCAAAATTGTCATCCTTAATGAAATCACTAAGACGTTCCTTCTTTGCAGCTATGCGTCCCCGGTAGACCACCAAGTGACTCCATGCGCGTCCAGCAAGGGTCAGAGTGATGACTATGACAGCAAGCCTTACAGTGAATCTGAACATTCGGCCTCCAGCTGTTTTACTAGCTGTAAGTATATATATCAAAATAATACATCGGGGTTTAGGATCAACATTGATCAGTCAGTCGGTTTCGTTTAGCTTACCGCTTCCACAAATCCACTAACTGCATTTTTTCTTTTAGCGGGCTCAATGTATGATGCAGCAAATGAGTCAGTAACTCTCCAACTAGCGGAACTCGTTTCAAACTCGCCTACATCTCAGTCCCTCTCAGTTTCAAGTGCTGGGGCAAGACTGGCATTGCCTGCTGCTGGTGTTGCCCTGTCAATCCCTGAGGCAGCCTTGAGTAGGGGCAGGAGAGAACAAATATATGTGGCAGTCGTGAAGGATGATCGATATCGACCGCGATTGGGAAAAGGTTTGTATGATTTTGTCTTGTAAATTTTGTCACTGTCAGAGGTTTTTTATTTGTATTGTCTCAATCGGAACAATTTACTGAGAAACTTCATAGCAGTAATATAAAATGCGGTAATTCGCTCATTATATAATAAGACTTGAACTTTGTTGACGTAATGCATAAATTAATTTCGGTAAATATTTTCGCTGATCCATTCTGGTATTTATTATGCCCTAAATCATCAAATTGCTATGAATATTAATGAGTCCAAACTGAATAACTTTACTGGAGTACAAGTCTAATAAAAATAAATTGATTTTGCAAGACGATAGATAACAATTTCCAAAGGTAATTTAAACGATATGTAATTATGCTATGGTATCAGCGAGCTATAATTTCTGCTTCGGAAAAAATGCTTGCCTTGGGCAAACCAGGTTGTATCATATGTACCTACATGTAGAACGAAGTGCTTACAACAAATTCCGCCCCGCAGGTATCACGCAGCTGAGCCCAGTAGTTAAGTGCGGCCCACCGCGTCTACAATTAAACAAGTCCGTCATCCTACAAATCCCTCATTGCGCCAGCCTCAAACACGGCTTCTGGAACCTCTCGCTGTACGCAATCGACCACAATAGCGCTAAAACAGACAATACACAGCCGCAATGGAAGAAAATTGTCGGCCTCGGACAGGAAACGATCAATACCCCAGTGTTCACTCAACTCGACAATGATAAAATATTCCTAGTTACCGATATGCTGTCTACGTTTGTATTAGTCGGTGAAAGTTTTAATGGAAAGGCAGTAAAGGCGCTTCAACTGGCAATATATGCGCCGGCAGTGCTCAGTGAAACAAGCGCAGATTACAGTATAAGGCTTTATGTTTTTGAAGATACGCTTTGCGCGGCCTACTACTGTCAAGAGCAGGAGAAGAAACTTGGTGGCGTACTACTTGAGCGACCCAAAACTTTGCTTTTCCAAGACGGCGGTTCAAATCTCTGTTTGAATTTAGAACACGTCAGCCCTGGCTGGAAAGCTAAGCCGGGTATCGGCTACCAAGAAATTCCCTTCCAACACGTTTGGGGCTCGAATTACAACGCTTTGCACTGCAGCTTTGTATTAGAAAGGACCCACGATTGTGACAATATCGATTTCAGCGTGTCCGCCTGTCAGAGAACCAATCCGTCATACAAGCAGACATTCCGAATATCCCTCGACGACGTGCGGAGCCGATCGCCGCGGGGACGTTCACCCCGCGCCGAGTCGCAGCGCAGTTTTAACATAACTGAAAACCTTTTAGAGGCTCGTATGTGCCGCAGCGAAGACGGGAGCGACGGCAGCGTTAAAAGGAACGTAACAGTTAGCGAGGCAGGCGTCAACGAGTGTGCGGGCGACGGGCCGTTTAAATTAAGTGCTCGAATAAAACGGCAGTTATGCGCTATATTGGACCCGCCGAATGCGCGCGGGAACGACTGGCGGGCGCTGGCGGCTCGACTCGGCGTGGATCGTTATACGACGTGGTTTGCCACAAAGAGCTCGCCAACGGAGGCTATCTTAGAGCTGTGGGAGTGCCGCGAGCGCGGGGCGGGCGCCACCGCTGCACTGGCAGCCGCGCTGCGCCAGATGGACCGCCACGACGCCGCCGACCTCCTGCACGGTAGACCCTCCTGGTTATGAATTCCTTGAACATCCCAGTCCCATTGTAATTAATGATTTCAATTCTACGGTACGTATCCGTGTGTATTCTAATGAGACAATTGTGAATGATGATAAATGTGGTACTATAGGCCTATGAGAGCGAATGTATAAGGACGATTGTTGGTAAACTAATGAGTAGTTTAAATGTTACGTTAGAAAAAAGTATAGTTTCGTAGGCCGACGGCCTAAGTTTGTAAAATCTTCGTAGTATATTTTGTATAGAATATTCTATGCTGTAGATAAGCGATCGATGAATAAATTATATTATATTAGCAATAATAGTGCCTACAATGTCTTTTAAAGAAACATTGCCGACTTGAGACAGTCGGTGTCAGTTGGTTATTTTGTTATTTTTTGTATAGTGTTTGAGTGTTTTATTAACTGAAAAATTCGCTTATTTTCTACTTTATTTGCTCGCAATAATTTGAACTTGCTTATTATAGATTCGAACTTTGTGCCAAATATGTACTGCCACAGCAAGATTTTGGCAATAATCTAAAAGAAAATGTTATACGTGTCTAATTCTGAGCTTACCTAGCTACTGTTTAAAGTTACAATATAAGTATTTTTATTTGATGTTAGATGAATTTTCAATATTTATAAACATTATTAAGAACCACGTAATGAATTATCTTCAATCACTTTCAAATTTCAAATACTTATTGACATTCACGTTCACAGAAATAGTGACAAATTCATCTAATACTCCCTTTTACTATAAAGACTTTACAACTGCATTTATAACTAAACCTAATTCAGTGTAAACTATGAATAAGTCAAACTTCTTAGTTCTATCTAAGCGCGATAATCTTATCTTAGAAACAGCTTTGTCAATGCACAACGCTATAATATAATCTGTATTCCTAATACCATCGAAAGTAAATATTTTATCAGCAATTCCTTCATGGTTGATCAGACGAGAACAAAAGTAGGACCTACTTTTATAATACTTGTAATAGGTCTTGACAGAGATTGACAAACTAATATTTACTTCAAACTTCACTGCCACTAAACACTGCCCCTTTCAAATTATCGCGAATAGAAAAGAACTGTACAATGTCAGCTATCCAATAGAAAAGATCCTTTCTATCTTTATCTTTTCATTTCGTATTTACTGCCGAAATGGGGTTGGAAATGGAAGTTACAGTCTTGAAGGTGCAAACGGCCTAATAGATAAAAGTACTTCTAGCACTTCTGATAAAGTCACGAACAAAAATAACAGATAAACGGGTTTAATTACGCTAGTTACTCTTGTAAACATGTATGAATTTATGAATCATACTAATATTTACCCCAGTGCAAACATCAACCCCACTAAAAAAAATTAATATCATTTTATTTTTAACCAAATTAGCCAGACTCCAAAGACAGTCCACATTCTCGAAGGAGAAAACGGCCTAATAAGTAAAAGTACTTCTAACATTTCTGATAAAATCACGAACAAAAATAACAGATAAACGTCTTGGAAACATGTATGAATTTATGAGTCATACAAATATTTACCCCAGTGCAAACATCAACCCTACTAAAGAAAAGAAATATATTTTTTTATCAACCAAATTAGCCAAAAAATGTGGCTGGAATAAAACTTTCCCAAGTTACACTTCGTCACTTTCTCTGCCGTAAATACCGTAAACATTAATTTAAAAATGTATTACGTTCATTGATCTCGAGCATCCACGATGACAAGTTGACAACACCAGTCGCGTGGCGATGCCGGAGGGATATTCCGGTCCACACAACTTTAATTGCCATAAATATGAAACTCGTATTCATGATACAATTGAGTTGCAGCAAAATAAAACAAAATAATAAATGGATGTGAAGTCAGAATGAAATAATAGGATAAAGAAATAAAATGATAGTAGTTTGAATGAAGTTTTATAAGGTTGGATAGACGATTCATTGGAGTTGAAAGAAATCAAAATCACTAGACCAAAATAAGTCCTATTAGTTCAAGATCCCAGAATCGCGAGACCTGTCTTTCAAACATGGCAAAAAATTTGAGAATGGAATGATGGAGAAGTAGATATATAATTGTGGATTTAAATGTAATTACTAGGGATAGTGCTGGACGCTTCACAGGTTGAAACTATTGTCTGGCTGAAAAAGGGCCCAGCTTTGAAAATAGCAAGTACGTAAACTTCTTTGACTACATATTGCTCTATAAATTCTAAACATTAGATTTGGCGATTCTGGAATCTCAATCCATTTTGGGCCCATTTCGGGAGTGGTACAAACCACTACATCGTTTCTATATTGTTGTATATAATGTGATAGATTGTAAATATCATGTATCGCAGTTACAAAAGTAGTTGGAACATAACTATGCTATGTAAATTGGTGTCATCACCACCAAGTAGACTATATATATTTTTGTTAACGTGATGAATATTAAAATAAATGGATCTGTGATACTTAAATAATATGAAATAAATTATGTTTAACTGTGCATACCTTGTTGTTTCATTTACAAATACTTAATACTTCGACATTAATCGACATTTTTTTTTTGACGTTTCACACCTGGTCTTCTTCTTCTTTTCGAATCGATGGTTTTCCTTTATGCTAGACTACTTGGGCCCAGTAGGTAGCCACATTTATCGCAGCATCAGTGGCGTTTTTAATTTCCTCTAAGGTGCAGGTGTAGGGCACTTTGGGCACTGTAATAAGTGGGCCATTGTCTGGTCAGGATCACCGCACTCACACTGGGTGTCGGTGGGATCTAGTAGGTATGCCTCATTTTGCTAGATTGTGTTTGCAGCGGCCTACCTGGGTGCGCAGTCTATTGAGCGCTTTCCATACAGGCCACTGCAAATCACTTCCGAGTGGCAGGTGTTCCTTGGGTTGACACCTGGTTATCTGACCACAAACTAGGAAGACCCTGTATTATGGGTGTCAGACAGCTGATAAACATACACAAATACATTTTAAATACATACATACTATACAGATAAACAACACCCAAGGCAAACACAAGTGCTCTTCACACAAATATTTACCCTGACGGGAATCGAACCCGCCACACACTGCGCAGCAGTCAATCACTCAGCCACTGCGCCAAAACAAATCAACATTACTAATGGTAAATTGGTAGGTAAGTATTTAAATAACTCAATAAGAAATAAAATAAATAAATAAATATCTTGGGACAACTCACACACGGTCATCTGGTCCCAAGCTAAGCAGAGCTTGTGTTATGGTAACCAGACAACTGATATACATACTTATATAATTTATAAATACATACATATTATAGATAAACACCCAGACACAGAACAAACAATCATGCTCATCACACAAAGTTTGTCCTGGGTGGGAATCGAACCCACGACCTCCGGCTTAGCAGTCAGGGTCAGTGACCACTAGACCAACAGGCCCGTCAAATCCTTTTAAAACAGGTCGTAGGTACATAAAAGTTGTTGGGGTGGGTTGTTACTGGTTCCGGAAACCCCAAAGGCTGACCGCCAGTCTTGCTAAGGGGTGTTGTGTTAGAAACAAAACGCACTCAGGTAGGATTTCCATTACCCTGGTATTGGATTCTGGAGGTCAGATAGGCAGTTGCTCCATATCAAATACTGCGATTCAACTGGATCTGGTAAGACTGGAAACCGACCCCAATTTAGTTGGGAAAAGGCTAAAGAGATAATCATAATATTATTATGTCATTACAATTATACATATAACATCTATTATTTTGAATCAAGGCCATCCTTGATTCAAAATAATAGATATTGTGAGTATTATTGAGTGTATTTGGAGTATTTTATTTATTGTTTTGCGACCGTTCGCAAAACAATAAATAAAATACTCCAAATACACAAACGTCAGTAAACTGTAATATGTTTTCTCTTGCAACAAGACACTTGTAAAGCGTGAGGCTGGACGACTTAAAATTGAGATACGTTTGAGAATTCGGCTGTAAAACTGAGAGGGTTCGAATAAGCTAGTGAATGCCTGGAATTTTGGGGCATCTTGTGACACACTGCATCTCGGAGGAGACAAAGGATTCCACGTCATCTAACCGTGTTCCGGTACTCAAAGGGGTGTCGTCTCACATATTTCATTTTGCAGGCAAATTCAGGTGAAATAACGTAAGTATCGCTTGCACTTTCTGCTTCAAAGATCTTAAGAGAAAAATGTAAGTTTTTCAAGTACGAAGACACCTGCTAATATGTGGATCTAATGATTGCATCAGTGGATGGCGTTGCCGTACCTACATGAATACGTACTGGGCTGAACAAGGAAACTGACAAGAACCAACACAACACACACATACAAATACATACACACATATCCGTATTTGCCATCGACATGCTAAGAAGAAGTACGAAGACAAACTGACAGAATTATTTAATAGGTGATTAGCTAGTAAAACTGTTTTTTTTTTTATTACAACTGAAAATACCGTTTAGACAAAATTGAGCGCTCTGCAGTACCTACTTATATATATTGTTTGGCAATGATTTATAACCACCTTATTGCGTATTGATATCGTATGAACTAAGTTTTGACCTTTCTTGAGTAGAAGTCTAGGATCACCTTCATTTAGCCCTGTCGCTCAGAAATCCGTGCTCAGCTGACGTCTACCTATGAACTATTTGTGAACAGCTTTATAGATCAAGTAGTTTTCGAGTTATTAAGTCAGTGATTAAGCGAGATTTCGCTCTAAAACCTATAAATAGATTTCTAAGGAAAACATAGACATAAAAACAAAAAGTTTATCTAAGATCGTATGAACTTCACGTGATCTTACGCAAGTTTGCATCCGAATGCAACTAAATAATTAATCACTATAATAATACGGATATTGTAATGTATTATTTTGTAATCGTTCTGCTACGAACAACCTATCATTACGTCATTTGAATCTCTAAAAACTATTCATAACAATCATTGGTAACTATATATAGAGTTTGTAGTGTAATAAGAATTTGTGATTGGTACTCTCTATTTTTGGTACTTGCTGAAATGGAAGTGAGCCGGCCACGTCTGCAGACAGAGAGAAGGTAGATGGAGCACACACGCTATAGAGTGGAGACCGCGTTTGGGTAGGTGTAGTGTGGGACGGTACGATGGACCGACAATTCGAAGAAGGTGGCTGGCAGCGGATGGATGCGGGTTGCACAAGACCGGGTTGGTTGGCAATCTCTGGGGGAGGCTTACGTTCAGCAGTGGACGGCAATAGGCTTATATGATAACGATGACTCCCTATTTGGCCTTAGGAATCGCATAACTTTCGCAAATCCAAGTCCGTAGCTAACAAAAAACATATTGCAGCTAATTTGTTGTTATCGAGTTGGTAGTTTCCATAAAACAAAAGATAATCTTAAGAGCATCCCTGAAACTCTATAAAATGATCATATGACTACCACATCTATACAACCTTGCACTCATACTAATGAACAACTTATACAAATGGGACCCTGAAATCGTGAAGAAAAATAACCACAAATTAAGTCAAGTTGCGCAAACATAAATAGGAAAACACTAAAGAAGGCAGAAACATATAAATTATAAGACTAAGTATAATGTGTAGGTGTAATTAAAATAATTAACTTGAGAGAGTTCCAAAACCAAAACAAAGGGTAACAAGAAATGTGTAAGTATTTAGCTAATTGATTCTACACCAAACACTTACACGCTTATTCCGCTAACAACACACATTCCTGCTCCCTTGGCACCCGCGCCGTCTGTACAAGCTCTAAACTTCAAACAAAACATGGCCACATCGAATCGACCGCACGAATGCCTAACATAAAACAAAACCGAACAAAAGTGAAGAATCTCAGCTATTTACAAAACTTAACCTTAACTGGGAGAGTGACAGGCGGAAAAAGGTTGTAAATAAATTAGGAAATAACAATACAGGAAAGGAATATGATTATGAGAATGACAGAGGACAAAGTAGACAACCTTAGTTTAGGATGTTTTCTAAATAGAACAAGTGCAATGTCAAAGTCAAATATTTTTTTCAATTCGACAATTTGCACTAAATTAATGAATTAAAAGTTCAGGTTTCCTCACGATATTTTCTTTCATCGATATCAGTAATTTCCAAGAATGGTGATTTCAATGTAAATATCCTTTAATTATTAAACAATTAGGTACACCAATTGATACAAATAAACCTTTTCAAATTAAAAAGCACAAAATATTTAAGAAATAAATACCTGCAGTTTAGCATTTAAGAGTAACAAATATTGATGATTTAGTAATAAAAAAAGGCCAACAGAAGTTTTACTAAAAAAATACTAACATCGAAAGCTGTTCAATTTAAAACAAAAGATAAAAGAATAATTCCGGTTATGTCACTTGCTCTCATAGCCTAACATGTAAAAATGTCGGATCTATTGTTGCGTATACGCATGTAGGCAGGTGCGAGCTTGCGTGGTGACGGGTTAGCGTGAAACGTCATGCGCCCGCGTCACGGTAGCGTGACCAATGAGGAGTGGTATCAGTTGCAGCGGACATTAGAGGTGAGAAAGGTGTTAAAAAAAATAAAAAGCAAAAAAAATATCTAAAGAGGTGAAAGGTTTTATTTTTACTGTGTGAATTAAAATGAAAAAAAGTAAGTGAGTAGTGATGAAATAAAGAAAGATGATCCGTCATTTATTTGGTGTAGAAAGAGGAATTGATTTCAACCTATACCAATGTTACATAGAAGTTAATTTTGTTTAATTTTTGTCAGTAAAAGGTAATCTCTGTATGTTCTCCGATTACAAAAAATCTTTTACTGAAAGAAAGCTCACCACTATCGAGTGCATAATAATAATATTATGTTTTATGATTTGATTGTGTTGTTTTATTGCGTATTGTATGATCAAAATTAAGATGCCGAATAACAACTGAAGTAAACAATAAAACCCTACTCCATGCTTTTGTCATTTGTTTTCATTAATCAATCACTAAACTTAACCAAGCACTGGCTACACTGATCAGTGATGAATCTCTTCTCCGTGTTCTGTTTTTGAATGTTGTTCTAAATTCAATTTGTCATTCCAATGTGATTTTGAAAACCTCAAGATAATCTTATATATAAAAATGAATCGCTAAATGTGTTGGTAAGCGCATAACTTGCGAACCGCTTGACCAAATTGGATAATTCTTATTTTATTATATTCCTTGAAGGACGAAGATGGTTCTTACGGAGAGAAAAAAAAAAAAATCTTATATATAAAAATGAATCGCTAAATGTGTTGGTAAGCGCATAACTTGCGAACCGCTTGACCAAATTGGATAATTCTTATTTTATTATATTCCTTGAAGGACGAAGATGGTTCTTACGGAGAGAAAAAAAAAAAAAAAAAACTTTTGTAGGGTAGGTCTAGGGTAGGTGTAGGGTAGGTGTAGGGTAGGTAAATAGGCAGGTAAGTAGGTAGATAAGGACAGGACAACGTCTGTCGGGTCAGCTAGTTCATAATATTAATTTTTCATAATATTAATTTAATTGATAAAAGGCGACCAAGCAATTCAAACCTCTTTTACCAATGTAGTAGGGACCAAGTGACAAGATATGTAGATTGCAATGTTATTCTTTAAAAAAAAACGCCAGTGGTGAATTTAGGTAAGTTCAGTGAGATTGAACTATCAGTCCCTAGCATCAGTATGTCTATTCTGTTACAATCTCCCTCGGTGTTCAACCTAGGTGAAGTGAGCTGTCATCTGTCCCGATGCTAGGGATTAACAAAGCACTACAATCGGATGACAGGGTGGTCACCGAGGCAGATTGTAACAGAATACCACTGCCGATGCTAGAATGCTAGATACAGAATAGATATAGAGTATGTCTATTCTGTTACAATCTCCCTCGATGAACAGCTGGGTGAAGTGAGCTGTCATCCGTCCGTCTGCTTAGTCAATCCCTAGCATCGGGACGGATGACGGGGGAGATTCGAACAGAATACCACTGCAATAGTGCCATTCTGTATCATTGTCCCACGATGAACTCTAGGTGAAGTGAGCTGTTATCCGATGCGAAGCTAGATTTGAGCTGATTTAAAAACATAAAGATTTTTCTTTTCCTTTGCTTTTAAAATTTAAAAAGCCCAAGTGGTAATGTTATGACGTTTAATTAATGGATTTAAAATAATTAAACGCAAAAAAAAATCTTCCCATGATACGGTTTCTTTCTCTTACGTCTTCTGATTTCGATCATTCTTCCCTCAGATTATAAAAGAAAAGGCAGATAGACTGCACGGAACACTGACTGTGAAGCCAAAAAAGCAAATACAAATTCAGAAACGAATACCTACAACGCGCTTCGTGTTGTACTGACACGAGTCCGAATAGCACGAAACGATGCATCGTTAAAAAAAAAACAAATAAAAATTCAAAAGCGAATACCATCACGAGATTATAGGTGTTCGTTTTTGAATTTGTATTTGCTTTTTTGGCTTCACTCTCAGTAGTACGCACTATCTATCTGCCTTTTGTTTCGTAATCTGAGATTCTTCCTCTCATATTCTGTCTATTTTTCTTTAAAACGAGCTTTCCCTCGATATCAGGACGGTCACCAGTCGGTATACATTTAAGCGGAAAATGCGAATTTACTTTCTACATAAGTAAGCAGAGTCATCTCATAAAATTCCTTTTTTTCAAATTTGACATATTTTTGCAGCTTCTTTGTAGCCTCTGTACCGTTGTGCATGAATTATAAATAAATACACTACAAACTCACTTCACATTTTTACAAAAAATAGCGTCTGCATGTCTATCTCTAACCAAAACACTATCGCTGCTATTGACACCACACCTCCATACATTTTCGGGAATGTATTTAAATACATTATAATGT
Source organism: Charanyca ferruginea (assembly GCA_947361185.1). Lineage (NCBI taxonomy): Eukaryota > Metazoa > Arthropoda > Insecta > Lepidoptera > Noctuidae > Charanyca > Charanyca ferruginea. Next base: position 26,487,009 of record OX376061.1, on the reverse strand, counting down.
ATACTAGGGGACTATGAATAGGCAGGTGTAGCTATAAAATAAGTATTACTCACATGCTACTGTCAGTTTTTTTTATCAAACCCCATCTAAAGGCAGCATGTGTAAAAAAAGCAGTTTTTTCGACACACCCGTTGTAACATTTTATAGTTTTTAATTTATGAAAAAGGTGCGTTTGGAATACGTTAATAAGCGGTGGAATATAAAAAGTAGTAATCGTTTTATGACTTCTGATAAAAATTAAATTGGTTTTGGTTCGTTTAGATTTGATTTCAATTATTTCTATGGTGATTTGTAAATGGTTACTACCGGATAAATAAGTAATGTTGAATGATACGAGGTGGGCGGTTCAACAAGGAGAATTGGATACAGATTTGCACCTCTCAGAAATTGTATGTTCTCATCTCACTAAGGGATGTAAAAGACATTTTAACGAAACCGAAAGCATATTATATTCTTTTCATCATTGAGATAATTTTATTGCTGCGAACCGAAAATACCTGGACATATTGAAGGTCAAAAAGTTCCACGTTTTTAAAAAAACAGTTTTGAATGTTTTAAAATGTTTTTAATACCCCTACGACCCGTGTTCTGAGTTGATCAAAGACTATAGAACCATTTGAAATCGCCAATCTACCTTGAGCAAGTGTGGTGATCATGTTTTCTCTGTATGAGATGAGAAGAGGCCTTTGTCTTGCAGTGGGACAATAATAGACTGGTATTATAATTTATGGATAAATATTATTCATTTCATTACTTAAATGTCTTACTGTATTTATTGATCTCGCAAAGGCTTTTGATACCGTTCCTCTCCCTTGCCTATTATCTAAGCTTGAACGTCTTGGTATCAGAGGTCAACAACTTCAGCTCTTCAACTCTTATCTCTCAGGCCGTACACAGAGGGTCAAAATTGACAAATATTTAAGTGACGAGCTGCCTATTGCTCATGGAGTACCACAAGGCAGTGTCTTAGGTCCCACCTTGTTTTTAGTTTTCATCAATGACCTCTGCAATATAAAGTTAGAATCTGGAAGCATTATTGCATTTGCCGATGATACTGCTATTACCTTCTTTGACAACTCGTGGTCTAGCCTTCAATCTACTGCTCAGAAGGGAGTTGATATCATACGTAGTTGGCTTATGTGTCACTCACTTACTTTAAACACCTCTAAAACCAAACTTATTACCTTTTCTCTCAATATCACATCACAACCCTCGACACCCATAACTTTGCAAGCTCACACCTGTCACTCCAACACACCCAATTGCGATTGTCCACTAATCACATCTACTGATACAATTAAATACTTAGGCATCACTCTGGACAAGCACCTTAACTTCAGAGCACACATTACTCAGGTGACTGGCCGGGTGCGCAAACTCATTTATTTTTTTAAAACCCTGAGGCACATTGCTAACGTGCATATTATAAGGACAGTATATTTTGCCATGTGCCACTCTGTAATTTCTTACTGTATTACGAGTTGGGGTGGTGCAGCAAAATCCATACTTAAACCTCTCGAGGTGGCGCAGCGCGCTGTCCTGAAGGTGGCCTCTTTTCGACCAATACTCTGTCCCACTTTTGACCTCTACCAAAAATGCAAGGTCCTTACTGTCAGGCAAACCTTTATACTAAGCACGATAATGCTACAACACACTAAGACTCCAACTGCTCGTCTCCACTTAACATCCAGAAGAAGAGACAGGATATATACTGTACCTCATCCTTACTTCACTTTTACGAAAAGATTCTTTGTATACCTGGGACCATTTTTATATAATAGAGTAAATGCAATGATTCCACTACACACTTATTGTCTACAAACATGCAAAAAACAGATTAAACGGTTTCTCTCTGGAAAAAATTATGTTGAGACTGAATCCCTATTTATAACACTGAAGTAACTCATAACACACATAACATAACACACACACACACACATACACTCACACACACATACATACATGCATGACAGTACTTAGATTAATTTTATTGTTCATTGTTTGATTTACACTTTGTCTAACAGTCAAAACTTAACCTACTTCGGGAAATGAGGGCTGATTGTCCTTAACACAGGTTACTACGTAACCTAGCTAGGACGTCAGGTCGTATTATGTTTTGTTACTCATCTTAGCTCTAATTTATTCCTAAGTGTCATCCTACCTTGTAACAGACTGTTCCACTTTTTGTGAAATAAATAAATTATTATTATTATTCTCGTTTATTTATTTTGTTAACATATTAAATTACATTTTTAAATATTAGTAAAAAAAAAAAAAAAAAACATTTAAAAATATAAAAAAATAGTAGCCCACCGGTATCGGGAACAGAGTCCAAGCTACCGGTGGTCAGGGCTCCTGAGAGAGGAATCTCCTGACTATACGCGCCGTGTCCAGGAGTACCGCTTTCTGTATCAAGCCCTTGATCCAGCTGCCCAACGAGAGCCTCCTTAGGTGTTGGTCGAGGCTCTTGGAAATGAGTCCATTGGCCGTAACGACTATCGGCACAATGACTGCTGCATTCACATCCCACATGTCGACAACCTCGCGAGCCAAGTCAAGATACTTAATTTGTTTATCTTTCTCGGTTTTCACGAGGTTCTCGTCATGCGGAACCGCTATATCAACAATCATTGCGCGACGCTCTAATCGATCTATCATCACTATGTCAGGTTTATTGGCAACAATAGTCCTGTCAGTGATGATAGATCGATCCCAATACAACGTGATATGGCCATTTTCGAGAACTGGGTCGGGCACATACCTGTAGTACGGTACCTCCGACTCCACAAGCCTGTACTTTAAAGAAGAAAGAAAGAAAGAAAAATGGTTTATTTGTAACCTCGTACAGGTAAACACAACATAAAAAAGGGTTATATAAAACAATAAAACATAAAAAGAAAAGCCTTATGAAACCTGTACGAGACCAAAAAGGCTCCTGTCTCAGCACAATGCTACGACATGAAATGTCGCAGCGCTGGTATTCTGACAGGGCCTTGCAGAGATGCCACGGGCGGCCACAGTCATGACTTAAGGTAAAAAATAATTAAAAAAAATAAATAAAAAAGTTGTAATAATAAATATCTACAAAAATATGCAAGCTAACATTATGTAAAAAATATGTAATATGTAAACCCGACATAACTATTAATTATATAAAGTTATTAAAACAATAAATAAATAAAAGTGAATACATAATATAGCATTTTTCCTTATTTTTATTTTTTATTTTTTTTTAATGTTGCAACTATCGGCCAATGTGTTTCCACATTGTTTGTCTATGTCGCTGGCGTTGTGAGAGGTTTATTATATTACTCTGTGGTTGTGAGTTTGTGACAAACGAAGGGACACCGACGACTCAAATTGACAACAAATAAAACTAAAAAAAGTGTAATATGTGTATGTAGTATTATGATAAGTTCATGTATAATAATTATGTACTGTAATCTCTTATGTGTGGTGTGGATCACGACAGGGAATTTGGTCAGTGGGTCGTCTTAGTTCTTAAAGCGAAAAAGAGTTATTCCTTATGTTAAAGCGAACAACAAGTATTATTAATAACATAAAGCGGTATACGGTGATCTGTATGATTAAAAGGAATAAAAGAAGAGAAGACACTCGCTGCCGAGTTTCACTGAGGTCAGCATTCCCAGCTACGTGCAAACCAAAGGTAAAATACTTCAGCTATTATAGTCCTTTTGTTTTTGTAGTAGGTGTTTTTTATATTTTAAACTAAAGGTATGGACTGTTTTTATAGCACGAAAAGGAGGTGGCAAATCGTTCCAGCAGCGAGTGGCAGCAAATTTGAAACAACCGCGAAAGGCAGCCGTTCGATGCGTTCCAGTTAACATAAGGTAGGTGGACGCTCTGGTTTTGATTTTGTTTACATCACGCGACCAAGCTAGCTTATTATGTAGGCAAACCGGTGTTTTAGTGAGAATTACACCAAAGAGCAGGGTAGCCAGATGGAGTTTTCTCCGTGCTGACATTCTCATCAAATTACCCTTGTTTAAAAAAGGAGTGATGTGGGATCTGGGAGGGACATTATAACAGAACCTGGCACAAGCATTCTGCACTCGTTGGATCAGTTTCTCACTTCTGCCGAGAATACACGTCCAATACACAGTGTCAGCGTAGTTAAGTTTGGATAAAACAAGTGACTCACATAACATAACACGAATATCCACACTTATGTAAGGGCGAACACGATACAAGAGTTTCAGTCGGTAGAAGCAGTTACGTACAGCTTCCATGACATGGGTCTCAAAATGCAGTTGGCTGTCAAAGACTACCCCCAGGTTACGTGCTTCTTGTACCTGCTCCATGCTGCAATCATCTATGCTCAAATCCAATCTGTAAGCCAAAATTTTGTTAAGAAATTCCCTGGAACCCAACACAATAAATTTGGACTTACTTGGATTAAGAACCAGAGAATTTCTTTTTGACCAGTCAGAGACCTTTTCCAAAATTTCGTTCATTCTGTTCACAGTTTCAACGGTGTTCTGGGGACGAAAGGGGAGGTATATTTGCAAGTCATCAGCATAGAGGTGAAACTTTGCATCGCCCAGACATTTGGTGATATCAGCACTGTATAAAATAAACAAAAGCGGACCCAAGATTGATCCCTGTGGCACACCCCTATCCACGCGCTTAAGGTTGGAGGACACAATATCGCCATCACTATCCCTCGTCAACTGTACAAGTTGCGAACGGTTATTAAGGTAACTGCTAAACCATTTAATTATATTTGTATCGCAACCATAGTAAGACAGCTTAGAGAGAAGCAATGACACATTTATAGAGTCAAAAGCGCGGGAAAAGTCCAGCAGGACCAACAGGGTTCCCATAGCTTTAGAGCAAGTTGCTGGTGGATAATCCTAGCTACAAGGTTGTGTCTATGCAAGTAGTCTCCGTTAGCTAGACGAGAGCACCCAGAGATAATGTGTCGGATTGATTCTCCCGGTCGGTGGCATGCCCGACAAATGTCAACCGTGCCGTCCTTCACAATATACCTCCGGTAGTTGTTCGTCATCATAACTTCGTCCATAATCGCACAGACAAAACCTTCGGTTTCCCCAAACAGGTCACCGAAACGCAGCCAGGATACGGACGCCAAGAAATCTACATCAGGCCCATGTAGGGCCCGGTAGAAGCGCCCGTGAAGCTCCTTGCTCTGCCATACCTCCTTGCGGTCATTAGTATCGAGTACTACAGGTTTGCGCCAGTTCTCGTTCGCTAAGGAGAGCGGGGTGAGGCCCTTGTCCACTGAGACCACATCTCGATGCATACCCACGTCGGTTTTAAGGAAGTACTCCCTGAGACTGCATACCTCACGATTGTGCAGGGACTTAGCATTAAGAAAGCCTCGGCCTCCGCACTTTCGTGGGATATACAGTCTCATTACCGATGACCGTGGGTGATGCATCCGATTTGCGGTCAGCAATGTACGGACCCTCCTATCCAGGGCGTCAAGTTCCGTCTGAGTCCACTTGAGTATGCCGAAAGAGTACATCAAAACCGGCATGACCCATCCGTTGAAGGCGCGCACCTTGTTTCCGCCTGATAAAAGACTATTTAACACTTTATTCAGGCGGCCAAAGAAGCGCTCTTTCAACGATTGTTTCATGTCGGCAGCATTGATGCCTAACGCTTCCGACATACCCAAGTACTTGTAGGTTTCGGTTGAGGAGAGGGATCTAAGGCGTATGGAATCCGAGAGTTGGGTTCCCACGGATTCCATAATCTCCCCTCGCTTCACATGCATGACTGCACATTTGTCCACACCAAATTCCATCCTGATGGCGCTACTGAAAGCTTCTGTTACTTTCAGTAGCTCCATCAGTCGCAAATTGTTGGAGGCAAAGAGTTTCAGATCATCCATATAAAGGAGGTGAGATATGACCTGACCTCCTCTTCTAAATCGATACCCCAAACCCGAACCCTCCAGCAACGTGCTTAGAGGGTTCAAGGCTAAACAGAACCATAGTGGACTCAGACTATCACCCTGAAATATACCTCGCTCGATCCTTATCGGTTCGCTATTCTCCCGGATCTGCCGACATCCTGGACAGCGAAGGACCGTCCTCCATTGCCCCATACATGACATCAGGAAGGTGCGCAGAGTTGTATCTACCTTATACAACTCCAACACCCTCATGAGCCATGTATGTGGCACAGAATTATAGGCCTTCTTATAGTCTATCCAACATGTCGACAGATCCCTTCGGGAACGACGAACCTGCTGGTTAATGGCCATATCAATGAGGAGTAGCTCCTTAGTACCACGAGACCCATTCATGCATCCATTTTGAGAGGCAGACATGATTAAATTTTTGTCAATGTGTTCGTTAATTTTCACTCTCAAAATGGATGTAAGAACTTTATAGACCGTTGGCAGACAAGTAATCGGCCTATAATTTTTGGGTTCCGTAGTACTACCAGATTTATGGAGCAGGTGGGTTATTCCAGTAGTTAGGAATTGGGGCAACGATCCTGACTCTAAGGCTGACTGGAACTGAGATGCTAAGCGAACGTGCGATCTTTGAAACCATTTTATCCAAAAATTTTGCAGCCCGTCCGGCCCTGGAGATTTCCAGTTAGGCAACGGACGGACTGCACGAGCTACATCTTGGGGGCTTATGGTAATTGCCCCCATTTCTAGTATTGGTTCACACGCTCGCTCAACTTCCTGAGTCCAGTCGCCCTCAGTGTGGCTGACAGGCACCGACCAGATGCTGCGCCAAAACGAACACATGGCAGCATCATCTGGCCGGTGCGCATCAGCCACGCCTTGGTCCGGTTGCTCCCAAGTCCTATACACCCACCGCTCATCACTCTGGAATATGCGATTCTGAGTGTACCGCTCCACTCGTCGCTTGTACCGTCGAATACGGTTTGCCCATGCACAGATCTTCTGCTTCAGGAAGTCGATACGCTCTGTGATGCAGGACAAATAATCTCGAGGATTGATATCAGTCCCCGAGAATGCCCGCCTCACAAAGCGCATCACTCTAGGGCGCGTGTTGCCCTCCCTGAAGCAGATAAGCTTGCCGATGAGTGCTCTAGCCTCACCAATACGACGCTCAATCCTGTACTGCCATGCTGGTACAGTTGGTTTTGGTCGTGCAGCTCCGTCACTGTTGGGAAATTTGACATGAGCTACACGACATGCTGCTACAGCCGCGCAGTACAAGATTGAGTGGGTATCAGCGAGGTCTTCGCTGCTGTCAAAATAATTTGACAGCTGCGAATCTAAAGCACACACCAGCGTATCCTACCACCACCATAACCTATTTTTCTTGTGCATGGGTAAACGAGGTAGTCGCGGTTTTAATTCAGGCGGTGTGGAGCGATACTCCCGGAATGCATCCTCCAAAGCACTCCTCAATTGAACATTGCACTGGGTACTCACGGATATAACCTCGCCATCATCCTCTTCACCACCGTCGTCAGGTCGCGGTGAAGCACTGGGTAAATCTTGCGATTGTACCGCGACCGCAACCAGTGGCAAAGCAGACGTGACATGGCTACTCCGTGATTCTAGGCGTAGTCGATCAAGTACAACGTCATCCAGCATATGGTTACGCTGGATGACCCGCACCTGATCCGACAGTCGCTGTGCCGACACGTTGACAGCTGGCTCAAGCACCTGAAACAGAGAGAGCATCCGACCACGGTACGCAGTCAAGTTACTTCCCCCCTCTGTAGCCCCATAGTATGAGCGCATGACACTTTCATTAATTGACTGCGTCCATCTCATGCGCTGCACACTTCCACCGGGAGCGGGGACCCTATCAGAGACCGGTGGGTCTCGAAGTCCCAAGCTGTCCGGCGGCCGGCGTCGTCCCCGCCGACGCACAGGTGGTGGCGTCGTCGGTGGAGAGAAATACTCGTCGCTCGAGCTCGACGCAACTGCCGAGGCCGGTGTCACAGCACTCACTATAGGGCTGGGTTCCGGCGGCGGCGAGGCGGAGCTGAGCGACGGGTCCGGAGATGGTGGGCGTGCTCGGCGTGCTGCTGATCTTACAATCATGTTGTCATCGTCGTTTCTGATCCATTATTATATCGGTATTTTTCTTCATTTTAAATTAATTTCTCGGTGCGTTAGTAGTACATTAGGTATTATATTTCCGTTCACTGATTATATTATATATCGAAATTATTTTCAGTTTTTGAGGTTTTCATTGACTTATGTCACTTTTGGTTGAATCTGTTTAAAACTGCATATATCATAAATTATTTTTCAAAAAGGTTGATTATATGGATGTAATATTAAATTGTGTAGCGAAATTAATAGGAAATATCAAAAAACTATTGAATTTGTAGAAATAAATTAAGGAAGTAAGGAGACGACGTATGATGACACTAAGGGTTGCCAGCTTATTATTATTATTATTATTATTAATACCATCTAATGTACAGTGTCGACCAAAAGTCCTTAGTACAAACTCACAAAGTAATAGCTTGACGTTTAGTTTGACTTACGACCTTCTATTTTCAAGAAACTAGACACATGATGGTTGTAGAAATTAGCGCTCGGCATTATGGTAGCCTAACACTCCTTTCTCGTATTGCTAATATTATGATATTGTACGATAAGCAAAAGTCTCACATTATACGGGTAATAGCTATATTAAATCACTATAACACATTAATATGAAACGGTAAAAAATGATAAACTATAACAACTAAACTAATGGTAAAATGGTAATGGTAATGGTTTGAGAACGAGGTGTCTCTAGTGAGATCTAACGCGAACTAACTCACATTTTGGTAGACGAGCGATTGTGCATATTTGCGTTCGATGCAATTATGCATTTTCGCTGAGTGTTCGATTAACTCGAACAATGGTATTTCATATTTTTAACATCATTATATGAGTCAAGATGAGCTAGCGTTCAAATAGTGTTCAAATCTCACGCAGTACCTTATAGACTTTTTGTAAGTTTATATTCGATTGAAAGTAATGCGACAGAATAATATTCTTTATCTTGTTCGCTTTGTTCACACATTTCGTAAGGTATTTAGTAAACGCTCTAACTTTACGAAAAATCTTCCTTTCTAAGGTAGATTTTTCGTAAAGTTAGAGCGTTTACTGTACCTACATAAGTGCTATCAAACCACAGCACATCACACAAACCAACATGACCTGATCACCCTTTCAATGTAAACTACCTATTACCATTCATAAACTAAAGATACTCGAAGATAAACTCTACGGGTGGGTTACTTACTTCAACTACGAAGCTTCACCATACCTAATTTCAATCGTGAACCGCAAGTCGCAGCCCTTATTCCTAACCCTCGTACAGTTGTGTGGCTTCTTCGAAGACGCCCTACGACTGAAAGGGACTGAAATGTCGACTAATCAATCGTAAAGGGCATCGTTGTAGACGACGACAAAGGGCTGGTATAATAGGGCGGCTATGGGTTAGGATTATCCGGGATTATTTTTTTATAAAAGTAGTTGTTGTCATAAACAATGATTGATCTAAAATTCAATAAAGTGAGGTAAGATATTATTTAAAAGCAATAAATTGCCACAATTAGAAAAAAAAGCTACTTACAAAAGTAATAGATTTATATAAAATTATTACTGCTTGTAGTGGACTTACCGTATACTTAAAACCGTACTTAACTGCAATCGTATCACAACATGTTTCATTGATAATTTAAAAATAATCGCTTGATAAAATATAGGTATATACCTTAAAAAAAGCTAAAACCTCAAGCCATCCTTGCACATTACAATCAATCAAAAACAGCACAATGTACAATCAAAGTTAGATGCAAGTCTCAGGCCGATTTAAATAGACGTCTGACCTTATCACTTACTTTGGCTTATTTTGGTTCCCGTTTCTTTCATGCACTTGTAGTTTGACAGGTGTGCAACAGTGACAGGTATAAAGTTTTGCTAAAGCACGTGCTAAGTAAAGGGTTTGTGGAGGTCAAACAAGCAGTCGTTCCATGTAAAACATTTGTTTTCAGCTGCATCCGGTTAGACTGGAAGCCGACTGTTTAATAATTGGGAAGAGGCTAAAAAGATAATGATGTGAGTCCTTCAATTTCATGCTGCATTGTCACCCTACGTCATAGGGCATCAATTCATCAACTGTTGTAAGGTCACCGGCAGAAGGGTTCCAACTATTTCCTTTCAAACTAAGGGCTCTTTTTGTACGATAAATTAATTTCTCCGCTGAATGTCGCGTGTTGGGACTAAGTAGGAAATTAATCTTTTAAGGTATCTATGTAGGTAGGTAGGTACTTGTGTGTATAAAAGGTGAGGTAGATAATACATTGTTCGCACCTCTTCTTTGAGTGTCAAAGGTCTTTGTAGTTCGGACGTTTGGGAGACTTGAATGATTGAGATTGAAAGACAGAACAATTTTTTTAAAGGTATTTTTTCTACTAGTATAAAGCAATGATTATGTGAAAACTTTTCAATTCTACTGTGTTATTTTGTACAATTCTCTACCAGTAAATAGAAGTGAGGTGAGCTTGAGATGAGCTTGAGGTGTGCTAACGATTCCTAGCATTAGGTGGAATAATTATTCACCTCAAATTCACTTCACCGAAATTCATCGATTACGATTTTTGCAGAATTGCTGCTAGAAGAGAATTATCAAGGAATAGTTTACAATCAAATGAAGAGCAAAATGTATTTCTTTACTATACTAAAATTTTGTCTATTTTACTATTATAATCTGCCTAAAACTATTTCAGTTGTAATCAATATTTTAATAACTAGTCGGACGAACCCGCCAACACAGTGAGTTAATCCGTTGTTCTCAATCTATATTAAATACATATTTTAATAGTTTAATATGCTTTTGGTAAATATGCTTTTGACAAATAATGTGGAATGTAACTAAAATCCAGAAAACTTATTATTAGTTTCCCACAATTTACGTCAATGTTTTTCATTTTGACAGTTCCGAAATGTTCACTGCGCTATTTACATTGTCAAGCAGACGAAGTTTTGAAACATATGAAAGCAATGGATTATTAATTTCAACCAAAATATAATAATATTTTTAATAAAGTTAGCCGCTACTTCATCCTTGTGAACGTCGGTTATCGTGGATGCAAATGAAGTCGCGGATTAAAAGGTAGCCTATGTCTTTCCCTAGGGTTGAAGCTATCTACATACCAAATTTCATTAAAATCGGGTTACCTATTTCATTGTGTTAATGATATTAAAGTATGGAAGTAAGGATTAGTACCTATGGATAATCGTTACGTAAGAGATTACGCAATTACTTAATAGTTGTCATATTGAAGACCAGTATGTCTATTCTGTTACAATGTCCCTTGGTGATCACCTAGGTGAAGTGAGGTGTCATCCGATTGTAGTGCTTTGTAAATCCCTAACATCGGGACAAATTACAACTCACTTCACCTAGGTGTTCACCGAGGGAGATTGTAATAGAATATACATACAGTATGTCTATTCTGTTACAATGTCCCTTGGTGATCACCAAGGTGAAGTGACCTGTCATCCGTTTGTAGTGCTTTGTAAATCCTTAGCATCGGGACGGATGACAGCTTACTTCACCTGGGTATTCACCGAGGGAGATTGTAACAGAATAAACACAGGTGTGTCCGTTTGAGGTTGAAACCCTCGGGTCGTAGAGTTCGAATGCTCATTTCCTTTTTAAAGAAATGTCTAAACGGTTGGTTGACACTTCCCATGACCCAATAGCTGGATTTTACTTGTCTAGGGTTAAGCATTGCCATCCGACGTAGCAATGCCGCCAGTCTCTTAGGCACATTCACAGATGACGGCGACGCGGAGGAGTTTTAGATACCTTTTTGTTTTAGTTTAATAGAAGGTTTTCTTTTTATTATGCTTGTAAATATTGTACAGAGACCAGCAAGCCCATCAAGCTACAATAATCTGTCAAAGGACACTGCCAGAAACTCTATAGATCTTTGCCCCACTAAATAAAATTCATGTGCAATATGTAGCACATCTTACTGTTTATTTATTGCTGATAACTAAACATTAGTCTTAGTGACTGTAGAACTTGCGGTTTCCGTTTAAATCTAAAAACAATAATGACATTGATTATAGGTTAAATTGTATTTTAGGTAAAATGAGTTTGTATTTTGTGGGTAGGTATTTCGTAATCCGCAAGTTCTAAAGAAAAACAATTTAGTATAGAAAGGTTCTATATTCATTACAAATATTTTCATTAATTTACTTTTTCTGTACATGTGTTACTTTTTCTGTACATGGGTGGGGCAGGATCTGGCATTATCATTTCTATGATAGATTGTTAACTTTATTAGAAAAGAATACAATTCATATTCAATTGGGGAAATTTGACAGTTTGGTATGGCTCGATGTGCTGGCGTCTGTATATACTTTACCCAGTGTTTTAGAAAGCATTACTAATCGTAAGTACCTGCCCTGAGATCATCGATCAAAAATTGTGCTGTTATCGTTTGTCGATCAAAAGTGGTGTCGCGCTATCTTTCGTAGATTAAAAGTTGTGTCGCGCAAACGTTCGTCAATCAAAAGTTGTGTCGCGCAAACGTTCGTCAATCAAAAGTTGTGTCGCGCAAACGTTCGTCAATCAAAAGTTGTGTCGCGCAAACGTTCGTCAATCAAAACTTGTGTCGCGCAAACGTTCGTCAATCAAAAGTTGTGTCGCGCAAACGTTCGTCAATCAAAAGTTGTGTCGCGCTATCGCTTGTCGATCAAAAGTTGTGTTACGCTATCGTTCGTCGATCAAAAGTTGTGTCGTGCTATCGTTCGTAGATTAAAACTTTCGTCGCGCTAACGTTCGTCAATCAAAAGTTGTGCCGCGCTAACGTTCGTCGATCAAAAGTTGTGTCACGATATCTTTGGTCAGTCAAAAGTTGTACCACAATATCGTACATCCAGCTGATAGGATGTCGCACCAGTGATAGTACCTGACGTACTGATGGTTCCATGATTTGTCGTGATGCGGAATCTAGAAAGATATAGATAACTGTAGAAAGAGAAACACACAAACATAACAAATCAATTGCTATCAATTCCCCAGAACACAAGTTCATAAAACATCACATAACAATTGCCTTCAGTAACAACAGCATTTACAAGTCAATGTGGAAGACAAACCCTGAGCCACTACGTTCAGAGGTACCAGGTCAAACTGGTAAAGGGAACGATTTTATCAAATGTCGCTTTCGGCTCGGTGGCCGGTCGTGACTTACCTTACACGTCGATGTTTGGGGCAAAGGATGAGAGATAGCGGGAGAGAGTGTGCTGTTGAGTCATCAAATAAAGTCAAAGTCAAAGCATTTATTTCAATTAAACCATTTGCAGGCACTTTTGAATAGTCAAAAAAAAATTAAGCTAGTTGCTCGTTCCAAAACGTAGGGTAGGTCTCTATGGAGAAGAACGAGCAAGAAACTCCACGGACACTCTTTTCAATCAAGCTTTTACAAAATCCAGGCTACAATATTCTTGTTGCTTCTATATGTGAAAACAATGTAAATGAAGAGAAATCCAAAACATTCTAATTAAAAATAAATTAATATAAAAGCCATGGCAGTTAAGAGATGACCAATCTCAACTGACAGCGCCCGTTCACGAACATGACGCGAATAGGTAATTAAAGTTCTTTAGACCAAAAGCGACTATACTTTAGCATAAAAAATATATTTTCTTACTCCTCGTTTGTTCTCTTTCTCTTAATTTCGTTGCGGGGTCCAAGACAGTTGAATTGTTTCTGCGGTACTCGTCGAGCTTTATTGTCTTGGCGTTTTTCTGGTGGTTACCGCCGTTGATTCTGTATATCTATAGCATTTTGGTTTAATTTTATATGACAAGAACAATTAGTATCATCCATTGATATGTATGAATAAAATCTTCCATATCTATATTAATATTTTATGCAAATCAAGTGTTTCCTTTTAAAAATCGACCGTAGTTACGTTATGTTTACTACGCGCGTCCCTCTACCTCATCTGCAGACTCTTTTTAACAACTTTGTCGCTCCAGCTTCCAGTCAAACTGGATGCAGCTGTACCAGTGGTTTAAATGGAGAGACTGCAGCTTATCTGACCTCAACAACCCAGTTACTGAGTATCACGATAACCCTACCGGTACTCCGCGCGTCCCTCAGGTTGGTAAATTACAATTAGGTCTGTACTTAACTCATCCTTTTAGAGTTATAACTATCTTCACTGCGGTGCAGCTCCTAGAACTTTTAATTATTACTTTTATGTTATTATTATTTAAATTTAAATTAGTTGAGTTTCTATTTCACTTTTGTGTTTTACAATACAGTTTATCTACCAATAGGACATACCGACCTACATATAAATCAAATGGGTTTTTTTTCAAGTAGCTATCTAGTAATAATTTATGTATAATTAAAGATTTTTCAAGCTTCGTGCACCTAATTCAGGTTATACCTGCGATGGTAAAAATCAACGTTTGATAAGTGGAGATATGTAAAAACATGAGAGGCTTAGTAATACCCAGCAGTGGGTGAAATCGAGTTGTAGATGACGATGAAGATGAAGAGATTTTAGGTTCCTAGACCACTAAGAATAACTACAGGTAAAACATCATTAAAATACTGCATAACTCAAAACAAATAAAAAAAAAAATACTTTGTAATATCCACATCACCTTGCACCCTCATAATATTTACTTACTATTCCTCACATTGCACCCATATTCCAACAAATTCTTACTTTGGACCACATCCAAAAATAGCTCGGACCAAGGAGTGGGCGAACTAAGAATGATGCGAATGCACTTACCGATTGTTTCATTTAAGAATGGACTCTGCTTTTAAGTTTAATGAGTTCTGATATACTGACTTGATTGGGAACTCATTTATTGACTCTAAATCTACCCTGAGGAAACATTAATGGTACTTTTAGTACTCTATGGCCAATTAAGCCGTTAATCGTTGAGATACGTTTGTTTTCAACACGTTTCTGATTTTAAATCGAGTGAAACGATAGTAGTGTTTGTAGATGGTGCAGTAATAAAATCGTAAGTATACTTGTAGTGATTAATCATTGGATTATTTATCAATTGTAGGAGTTTATAGGTTATAATTTAATGGAGATTGTATTTGAGTCACATAATATATTGTGCAGTCAGCGAATGTATGGTTTACGTCATAAAAAGGTAGTAAATATAACTCCACACATTATAACTACAAAATTAAAACAATATTTATCTATACTATCTATACTAATATTATAAAGCTGAAGAGTTTGTTTGTTTGTTTGGTTGAACGCGCTAATCTCAGGATCTACTGATACGAATTGAAAAAATCTTTTTGTGTTGGATAGTCCTTTTACCGAGGAAGGCTATAGGCTATAGGCCCATGCGAAGCTGGGTCGGGTCGCTAGTAATACGGTCGTTCACAAAATACGTTCGTGTCAACGTGCTATGGAATGAAGTATCCTAGGCACTAAGCTTGCTGATAAACATAACAGCGAAGATAATCGTAAAAAAGTAAATTAATAGACGCAGGACAACACGCACAGCAGCTTAAATGGAAATGGACGGGGCACATCGACCGGATGACAGACAAAGGATGGGCGAAACGAGTCACTGAATGGACGAGTCCAGCTGGAAAAAGAAATAAAGGGAGACCCACAGACCGCTGGATTGATGAAATTCAAAAACTAGTCGGTAATGACTGGATGCAGACAGCGAAAGACAGGGAAAAATGGAAAAAATTGGAGTAGGCCTATTCCCAGAGCGGGGCCATGTGTTAATCAACTCAATTAATTTAAAATATCTTTTGTTTTTTATCTCTATGTAAATCTGCAGGGAAATAAATACTTTATTATTATTATTGGAACGAAGTTACCTAACGCGGCTTACGGGTAGAACGAAATAGTAGAAATCATCACGTAATGAAATGCGTGTGTGAATGTGTGCGTGTATCGAGCCGCTGTGGCGTACTTGCCTGCTCGTGATATATTATTATTATTATTTTCTACAGACGTACGAACTTCGTTCCTTACGGGGATCCCCCGACATTTTACATGACTGTAGTAGCGGTCAAACGGTTACTGAAAACATGACATTTAATTTTGCGGACCACACTAGCGCTCTAACCTTAATATAAATCTACCCTTTGGTCAAAAGACACAGAATATCCTAACAAACAAAATAAAACAGATAATCTAGAAGAAATCAAATGAAATATCAATCGTGTCTATTTGACGATAAACGGGGCCACCCACTGTCCTTTACGATTCTCTTGTTTTTGTCCATACACCAAGCGCCATGTTGGATAGTGTCCTACCGCCTTATCTTGTAATTAATCAAGTAACTGCCATATAATCGGGTTGTGACCACCTACGGTTAGACAGATAGTTACAATATCCAGATATTAGATGTGGGAAGAGATTAGAGTGACCAAATTAACTTGATACTTTGTTGTGGCGCTGGTGGTAAAGGAAAATGTCAATGACACGTCAAATTCAGTACATTTTTGTAGTTAGTTCCATTGTTTGCCGTCTGTCAAGTTATATTAGGCACTCTTCTTCTGTAGTTTGGTGTGTTCATGTTTGTGAATTCATATAAGTCTTTTGACACCTAATTTGGATTTTAGATCTTGTTGGATCAAAACCAGAGAGTCAATAAGCACCAACGCGGGAAGCAAAATTGGCAATACTCGTTTTGCAAATAATATTTATTTATGGCTTACAGACTTAATTCATAAACTCGGCTATTTGTGCTTGTTTTATAAAATACCAAAATTATATATTTATTTCCAATTACAAAATCAACTCAAATCTTTTAACGTAATTAGACCATCATAAGGCACTTTTGAATGACATAATTATATCAATAAAAAATTATCTAAAGGAAGTTTCGTATGGAAAAGATTGAGTAAGTATGGAGTCTTTCCATACTTACTCTTTTTAACCCCCGACGAAAAAGAGGGGTGTTATAAGTTTGACGTGTCTGTGTGTCTGTGTGTCTGTCTGTGGCACTGTAGCTCTTTAACGGGTGAACCGATCTGAATGCGTTTTTTTTTATTTGAAAGTAGATTCTCTAGCGATGGTTCTTAGACATGTTTCATCAAAATCGGTTCAGCAGTTTTAAAGTTATCAGCTCTTTTGTTTGCTGCGGTAGGGATCTTAGACACTTACCGGATGTTTACTTTACTTTCAAACATATTATTATAGCTGACCACACTGACCACCCATTGAAACACCCATGTTTGCTATAAAACTATGCAAGATTATATACAAAACCAAACTAAATTACATTTAAAAAATTTAAAATAAAAATTAAACTAAAAATTTAAAAAAACCCCCAACGCAAAACATAAAAGCGATTATGTAAAAAGTAAAAAATAATACTTTTGTTGAGCCATCAAATGTTTGTTCGTTGAAATGGCGCTATAATGTCGCGGCGGGGTACCGCTAAGTTTAAAGCAATAACTAAATAGCTAAAATAGCGAACTGATGGTAACTAGATTTGCAACAAGATTAACAACTAGATTAGCAACAAAATTTGATAATATCGAAGCAAATTGGTCGGAAATGCTAATAAATTAATAGACAGTGAATGAAATTAAGGAACTGACTTACTTAAGCGGTACCCCGCCGCGACATTATAGCGCCATTTCAACGAACAAACATTTGATGGCTCAACAAAAGTATTATTTTTTACTTTTTACATAATCGCTTTTATGTTTTTATATAAGGTAAAGTCATAACAATAGTTTGTATAATTACAGGGAATTGACAAGGTCTTCATTACCCAAATGTTGCAGGAAAATTATATAAATGGAGATTTAAAAGATTTGGTCAAATCACGGAAAGTATAAAAATATCAATGATGTGGGGTCATTTTCCTAAAGTTAGAAAAACACTATACCTGTTTTTATAATTTCCCTGCAACTTAAAAAGGCCTTACAACATTTCTGACTGACACAAAACATTTATAGAAATCGTTCAACATTTATCATCTTCCATATTCGCTCCCCGAAAGAGACGAACATAGGCAAAGGCTGCATTTAATAACGGCAGTCAGAAGAAGACTCGGTGCGAACGCATCGATTAATTGGAGAGACAGACGCCGTCGACTTCCAATTAGTCCTCGATCTAACGTCCTAACTGTTAGCTCGTTTTACCTTTGACTGGCGAACCTTTGAGCTGTTCTGGCTTGTGACTTATTACCACCTACGTTCCCTATGTTTCCGTTATGCGTTCAATTAGTTCTTTTTTATTTGGATAAATAGGTATAAAAAAAACCCAAGCGAATATTGTCGCGACAAATACCTTTGATGCGAACCAGTTTACAGACAGTGCCCCGATAATACATCGTCTTCGCCTGAATACTACGCGTTACAACGATCTACCCGACTTCACTCGTCGCTACCAGTCTGTGGGACCACTCACTGCATGTCGAACGTATCTTCTCATAGAAATGGCATGATATGTATCAGAATCAGAACGCTTTATTTGTAAACATAGGTCAAATTACAACAGAGTGTGAGATGTTACAGATAGGTAGATCTATATGCTTTACCGGTTACCCAAAGGCGGACAAATAAGTTTAATTATTTATGTTTAATTAACATTGTATTTTTTTTTACTTTTAAAATATAATAAGTGATAGAATTGTGTAAACTTTCACATCGGTTACAATGTCAGCATTAATAGGCTCACACATGACATACAATAATACAAATCTAAAATACAATCACTTGTATAGGTACTTATTATATTTTTGTTGTTTCGTAATGATATTATTTTGTGTAATTATTTCTTGCTTTAATTGGTTGTGTTAGCGTAATTGGCTCATCGAAGTCGTGTTAGCATAAATAAAATGAGCATGAACATCACCATCCTTGCTCAAGTTGATTTGGTGATATCGGTCTTAAAAAAATATATAAATCATTTTATTTCAGGCATATTACGTATTTTCATAAATTTCACCCATAGCAAGGCAATCAATATTATTTATGACATCTACTTAAGATGTTATAAATAATAATTATTATATACCGTTGCCGTCCACTGCTGAACGTAGGCCTCCCCCAGAGATCGCCAACCAACCCGGTCTTGGGCAACCCGCATCCATCCGCTGCCAGGCACCTTTTTTAAATCGTCGGTCGTCGGTCGTCGGTTCGTCGGTCGGTCGTCGGTCGGTCGATACGATACAATATACAACATTTTAATTACATTAATTTATTTATATTGTTGTTTTGTTGTTGTTTTGTATTGCCACCGACTTGCGAATTGAAAGTTATTTTTTACTTTTTGAAGGCGGTTGTCTTTATAGTAAATTTTTTTTTTCACTTTTTAGTGCCTACTTCTTATCGTACAAACTAATTACGAAACGGTGACACCAAAAAAAATCAGTCATCCCTTAATTTTCTACCCTTTGGCGTGGATTATTGTCTTGAAATTTATATGGGAACAAATTTGAGGTATAATATCAATAAAAAAAAATCATCGAAATCGGACTACACAGAAAAAGATATGCGTGGTCAAACAAAAAAAAATCTTTATAAAATTAAAACTACTGGACTATGTTAAATTTTTATGGGACCAAATGGCAACTATTCCGCATAAAACTAAAGAAGAATCACGTACATCGCATCATAAATCTCAGCGTAATCAGTGTCCATAAATATAAAAATACCAATCGAATTAAGAACCTCCTCCTTTTTGAAGTCGGTTAAAAAAACTTAATAATAAGTCCTGGTTACCACACGATGTTCTTTCCTCTTCAAAAATGATACTGATGGCAAAGATAAAACTAAAAAGTAGGTACACACAGGAAGACAATACAATCAGGAGGCGTTTGACACAATATCTATACTAATATTATAAAGCTGAAGAGTTTATTTGTTTGTTTGTTTGGTTGAACGCGCTAATCTCAGAATCTACTGGTTCGAATTGAAAAAATATTTTTGTGTTGGATAGTCCATGTATCGAGGAAGGCTAAAGGCCCATGCGAAGCCGGGCAGGGTTACTAGTTAAATTATATAAGCATCTCACCTCTCGCTAATTATTATAATATAGTCTTCTAAAAGTCGCTCATACGTTTTATTTAACGTAGCATAGATTCCAGGTAGTAACGTAGTCGTTACAGTAAATATTTATGAATTGTTAAATGACATTGGAATCTGTCCTGTATGGGTACACTACATAAATACGAAAAACTTTATTCCGAAAGTCAGAAATACGAATTTCAAAATACCGATTTTCATAATTCCGAATAGTTCAAAATTCCTAATATGGCAACTCCGATTTATTATTCATCCTATTTTTATAATACTAAAATTTCAAAATTCCGAACGTTTATAATTACTATTCTCAAAATACCGAGTTTCAAAAGATCGAATAACAAAAAGTCCGACATAATGAAAATTCCGAAAATCAAAAATACGAATTCCGATTATTAAAATTCCGATTATTAAAATTCCGATTATTAAAATTCCGATTATCTTTATCGATATCGTGCAATCGTTTATCGTGCAAGCAAGCATGCAGCATGCAAGCAAGCATGCAGCGTGCAAGCAAGCATGCAGCATGCAAGCAAGCAAGCATGCATCATGCAAGCGAGCATGCAAGCGAACATGCAACATGCAGCAGGCATGGTTTCTGTCACGGCTACGGCGTTGCGGGGCTCCGGCGGTACCACGCGAGCTTATCGTCGCAGATGGTATTCACGCTCACCACCGCAGCTTCGGCTTACTGGCCGGCTTCGCCGGCCAGCCTCAGCCGCGGCGGCGGGCGTTAAAACCACCTGCTCCTCAGCTCGCTGGCCGCCTCGCCCCTCCGCGCCTACGCGAATTTAAATTACACTCTAGGGGTAGGGCAGACAAGACTACGTGGAGTCGGTTTCACAGCAATTCATTTCTGTCATTAACTTTTGTAGCACAACATATTGACTTTTTAAGATTATTTTTGTTATTGTCTTTTTTTTTATACCTATATATTTTTTGTTGAAATAAATTCCATAGGAAAATACACCGAATAAACAATATTTGTTAAAAAGTAATTCTACTGTTTGATAAGTTTGTTAAACAAAAAAATTTGATTAAAAATTCTTTGAATTGTGTTTCTGTGAAATATGTTTCATTCAAGTAAATAGTCTTTGGAACAATAATAGTCGAAATAAAAATACAAGAACCAAATATTATATGAAACATTTTCTGGGAAACGAAATTCTATGAAATTTCTGTCTGCGAAACAAGGGGACACCATTTTGAATATATATGCGTAGTTTATTCGGAATATTGAAATTCGGAATTTCGTTTTTCGGACCGAGAACTCATCGAGCATTTGATTCTTCGAACATATGAAAATCGGAAAACAAACAAATCGGATTTACGACATTCGGTAAAATAACTTTCGTGATTTTAAATAATAGAGATTATAATTTTTAGGTATTATGAAATTCGGACTTTTGAAAATCGGAATATCGAAATTCGGAATAAAATATTTCGGAATATTTGGGTGTTCCCGTCCTGTATCAAACTCGCCACCTCATTCATAAGAGACGATACGCCTTAATTACTGGAGCATTACGCTACCATATGAAACTATTACCTACATGAATTTGTGAATAAAAAATGCATGTCTGCCCTTTTATAAATAATAATAAATAAATAATACATTTTTATTGCACGAAAATTACACAGGATTTAACATTGGCCTCAAACTAGGCAAGCCTGTATACCCAACCAATACACCCCAAAACCAATGCAGAGGGTTAACTGTTAAAGATTTTAAACACAGGTGTTCGTGTGTTAATTACATTACATAAAGCAACAAAAATAACGAATCGGAAAGTAGTAAAAGTAAAAATAAATAAAACAAACTAGACATGGGCGTTATGTATTTTGATATTCTATCAAATCTTGTAGAAATAGGGTATTACACCCATTTTTGATAATTGTCTCAATGAAATTCTGTAGTGCTAATATGCCACCATAAAAAAACACAACATTTTTATTCAATCGATAAGTGCCATAAAAATGCATCAAAATTTTAAATTTTCAAATTTCACGCGTAGTTTGACGAAAACGCCACTTACTGGACGCCATATTGCTCAGCGTAAGTGACGTCAGTTCGTTTTGTATCAAATGAGCTCATATTAAATATGATAATTGTATATCATTTAAAAATAATTAAAAGCATATTTTGTAATAGGTGTAACAATGAAAAAATTACGTTGGTTACGAAAATAATAAAAGTACAAAGCCAATATAACGCCAATCGGTTGACTGACAGTTGAAAATTTTTTGTTTACACAGCCGTACGGCGTAATAACATGGCCGCTACTATTTCACGGTGTTTTATAACAGATTAAAAATGCTGAAAACTTTGAATTGAATTTAAAAAATGGTTTTGTTATTTTATGAACTAAAACTTACACTTTCCGACTGCTTTATGCCTAAACTGTCTCAATAACATATTTATAGATTTTTTCTCGTATAGAGTAAAATACCCTATTCCTGTATGTTATTGAGGTATAGATAAGGTTACGTCTGTTTAAAACTTAAACAAAGTTTACATACATAGGTACATGGTACATGTAAGTAAAATTATGCAGGTTTATAGAAGCACTAGCTACTGCCCGCGACTTCGTTCGCGTGAATGTCGATTATCACGGATGCAGACAAAGTCGGGGATTAAAAAGTAGCTTATGTCCTTCCTCAGGGTTTTAGCTATTTTCAACCGACTTCAAAAAAGGAGGAGGTTATCAATTCGTCTGTACTTTTTTTTTTCTTTTTTTTTATGTTTGTTACCTGATTTCTTTGGACTGGGTGAACCGATTTGGATGATTCTTTTTTGTTTGAAAGCTAGTGCTTCCCGTGTGGTCCCATTTTAATTTGGTCCGGTTCTGACAATGTCATCCATGAGAAAACCGTATAAGTCTTAAATTTACATTAAGTATGTGCGCGATTTGTTACGCGATTACTCCGGCAAACGTAAACCGATTTAGAAAATTCTTCTTTTTGCGGATAGTGTATGCTTCAGGGGTGGTCCCATATAAATTTTATCGAAATTGATTCAGCACTTTTTGAAAAATCAACAAATACCCAAAAATTTTACATAGTTGACGTTTTAGCTTCATCAATCTTTGTAGTAGTTAACTTTCATACTCTTCTTAATAGATTTGGATGAGAAGGAGGTACTAAAAAGCGGAAAATAAAAAGCTTTTTACAAAAAAGACAACCGCCTTCAAAAACTAAAAAGTGAAAAATAACTTTAGCACAGAACACACATTGACTTTAGTTTCGGAAGTCGGTGGCAATACAAAACAACAAACAGAACAAAGCCACTGAATTTCGAAACTAAAGTCAATGTGTGTTCTGTGCTAAAGTTATTTTTCACTTTTTAGTTTTTGAAGGCGGTTGTCTTTTTTGTGAAAAGCTTTTCATACCAAATTTCAACAAAATCGGTTCAGCCGTGATCGTTTAATCGTGACAGCGTAACAGACAGAGTTACTTTCACATTTATTATATTAAAGTATAGATGAATTAGTATGACAGTACTATTTTAATCCTATCCAAGCATACTTACTGCTTAGTCACTTACTCTTGACAGAGTAGTCATGGTCTGGAGGGCGTCGTCTACAACTTCAGTCGCTGCTATCGCGATCCTTTTACACCGATATCTATTAACTGCATGGCAAGCACATTCTACCACAAGGATCTCGGTGATAGATTTGATGATGTCAGTCCATCGGGTTGGTGGTCGACCACGTGATCCCTCGTTCGTGCCTCCGACTCTATTTTAAATCACCAATCGCTCCATGAAATCATTGCTGAGGGTAATGTGCTTTCTAAAGAATGTAAAGATTCAATAAAAACTAATCTTCGTCGAATATAAACGAAAATTCGTCACCAAACTTATCAACGTCCATTCGATTCTTATTCAGAGTCCGATTATTACATCGATTACTTCGAAGTCTGGCGCCGACGTCTGTCACGCGGACAATACGTCTTGCGACGTCCAAGGAGTCTTTGTTCTCAGAAATAATTAAGGATGGAAGCAAAAGTGAAGGCGTTCATAAACATATCTATAGGAAGGTGAATAGATGGCATCGGTATGATGGTTGCCTTGAGAAAAAAAAATAACAGGTCCATTTTAAGGGTGCTAATGAGGCCCTATTACTAAGACTACGTCGAATGCCTGTCTATCGTAGGGCTTTAAATATCTTTCAGCCAGTAAAAGTTGATGTATAAGCTACTGTGGCCCACTTGCATTAAACACTTAACACAGAGTTAGGGTAACAAGATTATAATCGCGGACTTAAAATTTAACATTGGCTGGCGAGAAATGAAAACAAAAAGTAAAATGGAAGAAGTATTTTTGAAAAGGTAGGTAAAATCAAAATCAAATCATTTATTTCAATTAGATCTTTAAAAGGTGATTTTGATCGTCTTAAAAGAAAAAAAAAAAACCTAGTTGCCCCTTCCAAAAGGTTTCGTAGTTTCAAGCATGGACAAGAAACTCCATACCTACTTACTCTTTTAAAATACGTCCCTGTTCCCAATAAACCTAAAAAACCAATCACTAACCACTCACTCCACAGCTAATTTACGAGCATTTCCAATAAAACCCGAATGCCAGAAAGTCCAAATAAAAAGTAAAAAAAAAACGTTAATAAGTCGAACATCACAAATCAAGGTTCGGGACCCTCATCATAATAAAAGTGGAAATTACTCGATAAGGTAACTTGGGACTTGAGAGAAGCCTGGCCTTATCTTTCGACGTCTGTCGTCGGTCTCTCAACAGTCTTTGTGTTTGTAACTGGGATGCAAGGTATGAGATTTAGCGAGGATATAAAAATTATTTACTCAAGAGTACCTTGTGATGTCTTTGTTATACTCCATTTATAATAGCATTAGAAAAAAGAGGCTCGTAGTTAGAACAATATTTATTTATTTATTTTTAAGCTAATTGACAATGCCAGATCCTGCCCCACCCATGTAGAGAAAAAGTAAATTAATGAAAATAATTGTAATGAATATAGAACCTTTCTGTACTAAATTGTTTTTCTTTAGAACTTGCGGATTACGAAATACCTACCCACAAAATACAAACTAATTTTACCTAAAATACAATTTAACCTATAATCAATGTCATTATTGTTTTTAGATTTAAACGGAAACCGCAAGTTCTACAGTCACTAATACTAATGTGTAGTTATCAGCAGTAAATAAACAGTAAGATGCTACATATTGCACATGACTTTTATTGAGTGGGGCAAAGTTCTATAGAGTTTCTGGCATTGTCCTTTGATAAATAAATCTAAGATAGTACGTATAATGGACGTAAATAAAAAAAATTAAAGTCTTTTAAAGATTAGGTAACATTTTAAATTTGTTAGAATTATTGTGAAACAAATAACGTTCCCGGTACTGTTCATCCCTGCTTCTTTTAGGTTTTTAACTGCTACTGTAATTTTAAATTGGAATTAAACAATACAACTAAATGAAAGCCACATAATTTTATAACATAAATATTAAAATAGTTACAATTCAGTGTGGCAGCTGCTGTAAAATAAATTTTAATAAATTCAGCATCTATCGTAACTGTAAACATGTTAAGTGTACTTTTGTTACAAAGTGTGCATTTAAAAAAAGACAACCGCCTTCAAAAACTAAAAAGTGAAAAATAACTTTAGCACAGAACACACATTGACTTTACTTTCGAAATTCAGTGGCTTTGTTCTGTTTGTTGTTTTGTATTGCCACCGACTTCCGAAACTAAAGTCAATGTGTGTTCTGTGCTAAAGTTATTTTTCACTTTTTAGTTTTTGAAGGCGGTTGTCTTTTTTGTAAAAAGCTTTTTATTTTCCGCTTTTTAGTACCTCATTCTCATCCAAATCTATTAAGAAGAGATTGAAAGTTAACTACTACAAAGATTGATGAAACTAAAACGTCGTCTATGTAAAATTTTTGGGTATTTGTTGATTTTTCAAAAAGTGCTCAATCAATTTCGATAAAATTTATATGGAACCACCCCTGAAGCATACCCTATCCATAAAAAGAAGAATTTTCAAAATCGGTTTACGTTTGCCGGAGAAATCGCGTAAAAAATCGCGCACCTACTTAATGCAAATTTAAAACTTTTCCGGTTTTCTCATGGATGCCATTGTCAGAACTAGACCAAATTAAAATGGGACCACACGGGAAGCACTAACTTTCAAATAAAAAAAGAATCATCAATCACATCATCAATTGATAACCTCCTCCTTTTTTGAAGTCGGTTGAAAATAACCTTTTTTACTTCTGTCTAATGCTATTGTAAATGGAATATAGGTGTAGATACATAGATTAAGATAAACAAATTATTCGGTGCACGCAAAATACGTAAACAAAAAAGAAAAAAAACAATAAAATTAGAAATAGACAAAGTGCGGTGTGCGTCTCAAGGTTGCACCAAATGGTTATGATGCTTCAGTAAGTGAGAGACTGCTTTATTAGCAGGAGATCGATCGGTCAAAGGTTAAGTTACGTTTCCCGCGGTCAGTCTGTGGATGGGTGACCATCCATTTCATACCGAGTTAAGCACGTAAAGCCGCTGGTTCCGGCTGTCATTTGTAGATCTTTGGCAGTCGTGAAGTGTAGTCAGAAGCCAGAAAGTTTGACAATCAGTCTTACCAAGGGCGTCGCCAGCCGATGGCCCAGGGGGGGGCAAGTTGATATTATGGAGGATGGGAATAGCATGAATTTTAGGTACAGTCAAAAGCACATGAAGCCTTACTAAGCGTTTGTACTAAGGGCTCCTTCACAGTGTGCGTTTCGACCGCGCGGCCACGACGATATTTCGAAAAAAAAAAACTATTGCAAGATTATGTAAAATTTTGTAAAAGTTGATTCCCAAAACCATAAATTTGTCGAAGATATGGTTAAAAAGTTATAAGGGTTTGAACGTGGCCGCGCCATTGAAACGCGGAGAACCGCGCGGCCACGGAGATCTTTAAAACTAAGCGTAGCAGAGACCTAAAATTCAGGTAAATAACAGATTGACTTTGTAAAAAAAAATTTAAAAATACAGAAAAAAATCCTAGGTTTATATTTTAGGAGCTGCAAGACAAAAACCCCATGGCCGCGCCATTGAAACGGTGAATAACACGTCATCGCCGATATCACGCCGAAAATGCATCGCAGACGTCTGAAATTCATTGTAAAATCTAGATTTGAATTTGTCGAAAATGTAAAAAATATACAAAAAATACCTAGGTTTATATTTTAGGAGCTGTAAGACTAAAACCCCATGGCCGCGCCATTGAAACGGTGGAAAACACGTTATCGCTGATATCTCGCTGAAAAAGCATCGCAGAGGTCTGAAGTTTTTTGTAATACCTAGATTTGAATTTGTCGAAAATGAAACAAATATACAAAAAATACCTAGGTTTATATTTCAGGAGCAGTAGTGCGGTATCGTGTAAAAATAAGTTTTGATTATATATCAAAGAAAGTAAGTATTAGTGAGTTTTTTTTTATAAACAACACCTATTAATATGTAGAACTACCGATAATATGCAAAACATATTTCTTATTCATAATACAAAGCCTTGCAATGTGTTTTGAATATTTCGATAGGGTGACCATGCCTTGTTGTTTACAGAAAACTTTCCACCTGTTGTAATAGAAATCATGTCCCAAGGATTCTAAATTGATTCTAAATTGAAATTTCCGTGGCCGCGCGGTTCTCCGCGTTTCAATGGCGCGGCCACGTTCAAACCCTTATAACTTTTTAACCATATCTTCGACAAATTTATGGTTTTGGGAATCAACTTTTACAAAATTTTACATAATCTTGGAATAGTTTTTTTTTCGAAATATCGCCGTGGCCGCGCGGTCGAAACGCACACCCTTCACATTAGCATTTGTCCAGCGCAAGCGTTCGATGATCATATGCGCAGCGCAGACGCCGCGGCATCGGCGTTTCTTCTGTGGATAATTAACGCTGCGTTAGCGCGGCGCAGGCATCGGCGGTATTATATTAAAGTATATCGAAACGACAACGAAATTGTGTGAGGTCTCGGTGCTTCGCGTGCGTTTCTACGGTGCGCTGCGCATACGTTCATTCGTATGCGTAGCGGTTGTCCAGCGTAGGCTAGACAACCGCTAGTTGTTTTTTTTTTTTTTTAAGAACGGTACAAAGTCCCAATGTGTAAAGCTCCACAAGCTATTGAGTAGCTACGTGACAAGGGTGCCGGTTACGTTTCATTTTATCAAGTAAAAACGTAAATACAAAAGAAAAGAAAGGAGGTTTATATGATGTCTTGGCTTATTTGTGCTAAAATAAATTCACATCTTCCGCTTCAATGCATAGGACGGCCGTGGAGGCCGTTCTGATATCGAGAGGAAGCACATTCCAGAAAGGAATGGACTGGACATAAAAGGAGGAATTAACAAAATCAGAAATATGAGAAGGGCAAAGCAAGCTAAGATTGTTAGAAGACCGTAGATTATGAATCTACGGTCTTCTGTGTGAAGTGTGATATTGAAAGTGGGATATTAGATAAGATGGAGGGGAGAGACAGTGGAGCAGGGAGGAAAGCGTTGTCAACGCACGCAAACTATTTTGGCGAATGGGCAATTATTTTAGCTCGGATCTGTAACTTGACACATGGTCATATTTCCTGACGAAGGTACTCGAGTCACTATTTCGGTGGAGCCAGGAAGCGCGGGCGCGGGGCGAGCGACCGATGCAGCGACACATGGAACTGCGTCGGTCTCAGCTTCGCGAGGTCCTGGTGGCGGAATCGCGGGATAGGCCTCGGCATCATCGAGGTGGTCCGGCCAGTGCTCGAGCGGTGGCTCGGGAGGAGGCAAGGCTCTCTGTCGTTTCGGGTGACGCAGGTGCTCTCAGGGCATGGTTGCTTCGGGAAGTACCTGTGTCGCATAAACAGAGAGCCGGACGCCCGGTGTCACCACTGCGTCCGGGAGGACACGGCACGGCATACGCTGGCAGAGAGTGCCGCTTTGGAGGACCTGTCGCCGGCGGCCGTGATCGAGTCGATGGTCGGCAGCAAAGTGGGGACGCGGTAGTTTCCTTCTGCGAAAACGTCATGTCGCAAAAGGAGGCTACGGAAAGGGAGAGGGAGATTACAACCTCCTACCCGGCCCGCAGCAGAGGTACCGGACGTCGGTGGAGAGCGGACAACGCCCTCTTGCAGCCCCCCTAAATGGGTCCAGGGGCGGGACGTCTTGGGAGCGGTGAATGCTAATGCGAATCCCGCACCCCCGGCCATGGGCAGAGGTGGAACACGGCGGTGGTTTTGGCTGGTAGGAGTCCGGCATGCTCCTCCGTCACCCCCACGATGGAGGAAGTCCATGAGGATTTCCACCGCGCAAAAAAAAAAAAAAAAAAAAAAAGGGGTGGGACGTCTTTCGCCCCCCACATACATCAGGACCAGAGATGGCGGCTCGCAGCGTTCCATGCGCGCCCCTCTTAGACGTCCGGGGGGAGACGAACGCCTCACTCCCTGACCCGAGGAGTACTAAGTCGAGCCACGTGTCGTCCCCTGAGATATTGAAATGAGTAAGTAGGTTGCAGAGGAAGAACATCGAGACTAACAGATGTGTTGTGATGATCGGTGATGTGTAGGAGTTTGCGAGAACAAGGGGTATATTTACGCAATGTGCATGCTCTGACAATAGACAACACCAAGTAGGGTTTTAACACATTTGATATGGATCTCCAGAAAGAGGTACCTACTCAGCGGAGGCACAGCAGTAAAGTGATGGAGAAGAAGCAAAGATTTTTAAAGGAAAATCGCTACGAAGACAAATAGCAATATCATCTCCTCCCTTTCCAGTTGTATCATTACGGATAAAAACGAAACCGGGAAGAGGGTAGGTTGTAGAGAGAAGATGAGGTTTGAGCCAACTCTCAGAAATCAAAACGGTGTGCTTGAACGTAGACATCAGAAAAGGTCTCTCAAGTGACTTGACAAATTCATAAATCGGTTGCATAACAGCTGATTGGTTGAAGTGGCTAGACACAAAACCCTACACAACACAACAGAAATAATTCGTATTTATATTATTTAATTTTTTGCTAGGTCAGTTCGGGGTTTGCTGGCCAGGGGCTGGGGGCCCTCTGAGCTTGGGGGCCCCGATGCTTCGCACCGCCTAGCCTTCCGATAGCTACGGCACAGTGTACAATAAATAAAAATTGTATGTAACGAAAATTGTTATATTTATTACCATAAAAATAATTTTCGACAAAATATGGGATTATAGAATAAGGGGATAAAAAGAATTTGTAAGCAATTAAATATTTAATTAGGTGCAAGATTTTAATATTGAAGAATTGAAGCGAGAACCTTATTTTTGATCAATTAACTAATTTTTTATTTTAATTTTTTTGAGTGTCTAGGGGGGGGCAGCTGCCCCTACCTGCCCCCCCCTGGCGACGCCCTTGAGTCTTACCAAGGAGTATCGTGTTACCCAGTATTGGGGTCGTGGAGGTCCGATAGGCAGTCGTTCCATTTATAATACTGGTAGGTATTAAGCTGCGTTGGGAAAAGGCTAGGATGATGATGAGAATTCATTTACAAAGGTACAGATAACATAAATAAACTTAAAAAATAGGTACAATATACATACATAATTACATATCTAATATAATATTTACCTATATCCACCTCTCCTCACCCTCCCTCTTGAGCTCAAAGTCAAAGTCAAAGATCTTTATTGTGAAACAGTGGTTATAGAGTTTTAAAATGGTTGAGCTGAATGGTGCTGATCCACGCGTCATGTTCGTGAACGGGCGCTGTCAGTCGAGATAGGTCAACTCTCCACCTCGGTAGTCCGCCTTTGTGACTTTGTGCATGAAGTATAAATAAATAACTCAAACTCAAACTCAAACTCAAATCATTTATTTCAAATAAACCATGTACAGGCACTTTTGAATTGTCAAGGAGTCAATCAGTCAAAAAGTTGCAGCTAGTTGCTCGTTCCAAACAGTAGGTTTCTATGGAGAAGAACGAGCAAGAAACTCCATGAACACTCTTTTAAAATCAATAGAATATTACAAATTTAGGTTACACACAACTCTTAACTGCCATGGCTTTTATCTTGATTCATCATCATCATTTCAGCCGAAAGACGTCCACTGCTGGACATAGGCCTCCCCCAAGTGGCGCCACATTGACCACCCCCATTGTCCCGTGCGACTCGCACCAAGCGGATCCCCGCAACCTATTACCAGGTCATCGGTCCACCTAGTGGGAGGCCTTCCAACGCAAGGTCTTCCGGTTCGCGGTCGCCACTCTAGAACTTTTCGGCCCATCGGCCATCTGTTCTGCGAGCAATGTGCCCTGCCCACTGCCACTTAAGTTTGGCAATTCCTCGGGCTACGTCGGTAACCTTGGTTCTCTTGCGAATATCCTCATTTCTGATTTTATCACGCAAGGAAACTCCGAGCATAGCCCTCTCCATTGCCCTTCTATCTTGATTATTTTGTATATTTTGTATTGCTAGATTACCTTCATTGTTTTCACATATAGAAGCATCAAGAATAATGTAAGCAGTATTATTTTGTAAAAACTTGATTTTAAAAGAGTGTCCGTGGAACTTCTTGCTCGTTCTTCTCAATAGAGACCTACCCTACGTTTTGAAACGAGCATCTAGCTTCAACTTCCTGACTAACTGACCGACACCTTGACAGTTCAAAAGTGCCTGAAAATGCTTTAAATGAAATAAATGCTTTGACTTTGACTATGACCCCCCGCTTCTTTCTTTTTGCACCTAGGAATCGGCGCATGACATCCTGGAATGCGAGACAAAAGGTTACCAACAGCAAATCCTCGGATCATGGAAGTCACCACAAGAAGCCAGTGGAGCCTCAGAAAAGTGTTTCTGGGCAGGGCTGGGCAGGCTAAGTTAACCCTGGACTCCTCACGCACTAGGTAACAAATAGAGTCTAAGTATGGAGTCCATGATACGTAAATACATACATATTAAGTATTTAACTGAGCTCATAAATTAATAAATAGCAACCGTAAAATTTATGAGTGACCATGTCAAGTCAAGAAGACAAAACAATTTTAAACAAACCATAATCTACGATCAATTAACCATACAAGATGAAGCAAAAACAAAATGCAAGAAGAAAGTCATTAAAACGTCAGCCATTTTATAATAACGTCAGCAACAAAAATAATAAACGTTTTATGATGCTGCTACGGATAACAATAAAATAATAGTAATTAATATTTATGTGTATCAATTTCAAGACTGTGTTAATCACAGATATAGATAGACCCTAGATAACGCAAGTATCACGATCTGTATGAAAACCAAGCGTGCCATTTTTTTACTACCTATTATGACGTCACAATGTTATGTTTTTCTTAAATTTGGTATTACGGTATAGGTATTACTGAGGGTATTATTTTAAATTAATTACGCATAATACTTATATTAATCATAAAATGGCTTACCGATGGAAGGAAACGTTTACTTTATTTCTTTACTTACGATTTTTGTACGTAAGCTAGGCACGAAACTAGGCACGCGAAGTAGTTGCTCTTGCGTTATCTAGGTCTATCTATATCTGTGGTGTTAATCATGATCAAGTTTAATTGCCATTTTATGTGTAGGATTAATTTGTACATACTATATAATATAGATATCAAAAAGATTTGAACTTAAGTATTATACACGCTGAAATTTAAATGGTTGTTTTCCCTTGGCAGAACGATTTGCCCTCAGCTATCGATTTATAGAGTTAAACTTAAAAAATAAAATATGTTTTCTATTTTTTTTTTAATTACAAAAATATGCATCTACTCGTCTTATAACGGTCCTAAACCCGTAAAAGTGTGAAGAGAACATTGTAATAACTTTTAAGTAAGTATTGTGTTTCATTAACACAGGACCTCGCGCAGTCAGCCGTTCGCGCTGTATCACTATTAATATTATTGGTTCGGGGACGCCAGTGTTCCACAATTCTAAATCAGCCGTTTTTTTAACCGACTTCAAAAAGGAGGAGGTGTTGTGATGTGGATGTTTATATATATATTTTTGATGTATGTTCGGGCGTAACTCTCTCATATATAGACGGATTTGCAAAATTCTGTTTTTGTTTATTCCGAAAGGGGTTTATTCCAAAATTTTCCCATGTAAATTTTATCAAAATTAGTTCAGCCCTTTTTGAGAAAATCAACAAAATCCCAAGAAAATTACATAGATGACGTTTTAGTTTCTTCAATTTTTGGAGGACCTACAATCTCTGTTTTAAGTGTGTCGCCGTTTTTTAATGGATTTGGATGTTAAGGCAATACTAAAAATCGGAAAATAAAAAAAAAGAAGTCGGTGGCAATACAAAATTACAAACACAACAAAAGCCACCGACTTCCGAAACTAAAGTAATGTGTGTTCTGTGCTAAAGTTATTTATAACTTTTTAGTTTTTGAAGGCGGTTTATTTTTAATTATTTTTTTTTTATAAATCGATTGTACTACCAAGACAAAATCATTTCGCTTCGGAAAAATACAGCAAAAATACTAAAATTTCAGCGTGTACATCTGACAATGGTCAATATTCTCCCAGCCAAATATCCAATAATAATAATAATAATAATAATTCAAATTCAAATTCAAATTCAAATTCTTTAATTCAGACATACGTCCATAGTGTTAGTATAACAAAATTACTTAAAAACTAGTGTTAG
This sequence comes from Charanyca ferruginea, assembly GCA_947361185.1. Lineage (NCBI taxonomy): Eukaryota > Metazoa > Arthropoda > Insecta > Lepidoptera > Noctuidae > Charanyca > Charanyca ferruginea. The sequence continues at coordinate 26,453,361 of OX376061.1, read as the reverse complement.
TGATTTAAAATGGGTATACATCCTCAGCTGGTGTGGATCCTTACCCAGTGGCGCAGCAAGGGGGAGTCCCACCGATCTCGAAACACGCTCAGGAGACTATTAGTGGCGGCGCGCAGCCGGCCGGCCATGGATGCGGTCCTTTTTCTTATTATGGCGTAAAAATCATCCGTGCGCGCCTCCGCAAACATACCGGACGCACTACAGCGCCACGACAGCCCCAACAGCATCCTGAACGCGTTATTGTATTGGACACGCAGATCGCTGTATGTCCTTTGTGTAAAACTGGTCCAAAGACTGCACGTGTAAAAAGACTGGCAGAAAGCTTTAAAAAGAGTCACCTTTACTTGATTTGTACAACGTTCAAATCTTCGAACCAGCATGTTACATCGAACAGCCAGCGACCTGCGCTCCCTCTCTATGTCTATATTATCTCTAAGATCCTCAGTGACCCAGTGACCCAGGTACTTAAACTGAGTCACCCATGTTAAAGGAGCGCCACAGAGCGAGACACTGGGGACATCTGAATAGTTTATGCCACGCGCTTTAAACATCATCAGTTCGCTCTTCGTGACATTGTACCTGAGCCCATGGGCCACTGCATAGGACTCACAAATCGCCACAAGCCTCCTCAAAGCACCAATCGATGGGCATAGCCAATAATATGTGGGGACATTTCACACACGGCCATCTGACCCCAAACTAGGGAGACCCTGTACTATGGGTGTCAGACAGCTGATATACATACACAAATATATTTTAAATACATACATATATAGATAAACAACACCCAGACACAAGGCAAACACAAGTGCTCATCACACAAATATTTACCCAGGGCGGGAATCGAACCCGCAACACGCTGCGCAGCAGTCGATCGCTCAGCCAACCTTGTCGTACAATGAATCTCTATTGGATATTCAGCCAAGTTCGCAGAAGATATTATAGTGCATACTAAGGCGTGTTCGCAAACACAGGTGCACTCCTTCTTCCTTCACTCCCATAGTCCAATGGGACAGCAATCAGAGACGACCGGAGACAGATCAGGTGCAGGACGGGGTTAAATCCCATAAGCCTTCCGCCATAACCCCATACGCCATAACACCTACTGCGATCGTCAACATGCATCGGCCAAGCATGGCGATTGCGACTGAGCCCCCCATTGGGGGAGACCTATGCCCAGCAGTGGGCGTCTAAAGGTTGACATGATGATGATGAACCCTTCCGATGTCCGGCCATTTTGAAAAATATGACTCATCTGTCCAAGTACTTCGGAGAGGCCACGCCCCGATTACGCCCCGATTTTTAAAATCGACGATATTTCTTAAGTTATACATGGGAGCTGGGTAAAAGTTATGTCATTGGAATCGTTATTACATGAGCTATTACACGTTAAAGTAGATTAGGCCAGTTTTGCCTTGTAATAAATTCTTAATATAGTTTGAAATCAGAGTAAGGACAGTATTTTGTACTTATTAAAAAAATTGCCAATATAAATAAACCTTCTAGAATTTGAATAGATTTAATAAACGAAAACATAATAGAAGGCATGCTGCCTAAATAAAAACATTCCAGAAATCAAGAAACAAAATAAAATATGGGTCCTAGACCAAGTATGGTAATTCCAGTTCAGCGCACTGAATAAAAACCATTTGATTGGTATATCGTAAAAGAAATTACTAACCAAAGTTCTTCCAATTCCCATTTCTCATAAAAGTCATACCGTCATATTTTTATTGCATCCTCCAAAGTCCAAACGAACAATTAAAATATTCCTACATAACATGTAATTAAAGTCCAATTTATGTAAACCAAAGACATTATTACTGTCATAAATAAAACGGGAAGCGATAGAATTGTACGATAAAGAATAATATTACTTTCGGTATAAAATACTAGCTTTACATTCGAACTAGTAATTAATACATGAAATGTAACTGTTTCCCAATGTCGTAATTTGTGTTTGTTAAGAGTGGCCAACCAAGCCGACATAATTTCAATACAAACGCTCGAACACGAGTAGGGCGTTATAACAAATGTTCCACCAGATATTTCTAACACACAAGTATCTTGTAGTTTATATCTAACCTTCTAAATAATTTGACAACACGGTTGGCGCAGTGGCTAAGCAATCTACTGCTACGCAGTGTGTTGTGGGTTCGATTCCCGCCCAGGGTAAATGTTTGTGTGATGAGTACTTGTGTTTGCCTTATGTCTGGCTGTTGTTTATCTATATATGTACATATTTAAAATGTATATCAGCGGTCTGACACCTATAGTACAGGGTCTCCTTAGTCGGGTTGCCATGTGTGAAATGTTCACACAAAACACAAAAAAAATATAAAAATTAACCTTTTTTGGGAAATGAATCCAGTAAACACGTCTGAAAATCATTTTTATTTTCTCTCATACATTGAAAAGGTAAAGAAAACGTCGTTATATGAACCTTGCACTTGTAATGGTGATTCTATAGTACAGACACTTTTACAAAGTAAGGCTTTTTAAAAAACAAATGCCAGTGTGCCAATTTTCGTGCAATATTATGACGTTCTCACTCACTCTCTTGTTTTCGAACATTACGTTGCACGTTGGATGAAACAAAAAATTTTTTGAAACATAACCGCGTTGACTGTATACGGACCGGAAAGGGTACTCTTAATCATTGCTAATGAACTTATGTAAGTATGGACGTCGAAGATCTTAGAGTCATCATCGGGTTGGGTTCAGCGGGCCAATTGTACTCACTTTTATTTACGTTCAATTATACCTTGAGAAGGAGTAGAATGGCTGACCGCTACCCAGACTTACCTAGTCAGCATTTAATAAAAAAACTATACTCATTAGCTTAACACGCCAGTTCGGTTTGAAACACGGTACCACAGTAAAGATATCTATATCTTTACGGTACTGGCCGGAAACCTCAATCATACAATTTATTTACCAAAATAAATAAAACTCTGTTTACAGGTTCAATGGATACTGACTTATGCTATCGAGAGGAAGATCGATACAAAGAAGAATAGACTGGATATGAGAAGGTGTCAGTAAGAGAAGATTGTTAGATGACCGCAGATTCCTAGCGTGTGAAGAACAAGGGAGTGGCGTATGATAGTTCGCATTCAAATCTCAGTCTTAAGAGGATTGAGAAGCTGTAAATTTTCATTAAGGGTCAGACAAGAGCCAACTAGCGCCACCCATCATTTAATTTCTTTAGGGCTCCCGCACACGGGCCATCGGCCACAACCACAAAACGCCGCCACTGTCATATTTCCTGTAATTTTCAAACATTTTATATGGACTCGCCGCACACGGTTGCCGCCGGTAGCTGCCACACGCTGCAAATCGTCGCTGCTCGCTTCTAGTGGCCCGCACCGGCCACTAAACGCCGCCACACGCCACTCGCGCGATTTCTAACCCTTTTCTCCCTAAATCTTCTTCGACAGAGTTCATTATATGGGTTAAAAAGTAGCAACCACCGACCGCAGGTGTCGACCATCGGCCACAAGTGGCTGTCGCGCGCTTCAGCTACTTTTGTGGCCGTTTCTTGCCTCTTGTGGCGGCGTTTGTGGCTGTCGCGTGTGGCCCGTGTGTTTAGCATTTCATAAATTAAAAGAATCGTTGCTTGACGCTAAAGGTGGTCACTTTTGGAGGTAAGCAACGATTTTTGTAATTTATGAACTGTCTAATAATGGAAAGTCACTCGAGAAAACTTCAGGTACTTAATTTACTAGTTAAGTACTGTTTTAGATTTTTTAATTTTGATCTGATTTAAGACTTATAGAAATAAAATGATGGGGGCGCTAGTTGGCTCAGCGTAACCGTTTTAGCCTACGGGGCTAAAATGGTTACGCTAACTTAGTTTAATTTTCAATTTTTTTGGAAATGTTGTAGATTTAGTGAAAACTAGATCTGTAAGTAATTATCATCTAAATAACAGGTATATAGTTAAAGCGAGTAGTGTTTAAACTAAATATCATCATGTCAACCTTTAGACGCCCCCTGCTGGGCATAGTGGGCTTAGGTCTCCCCGTAGCTCAGCCGTAATCGCCATGCTTGGTCGATGCATGTTGGCGATCGCAGTAGGTGTTATGGTACTCAGAAGGACGCTGCTACCCATCCTCTGGTCAATATCCCTCTGTCGCCTTCTACGACACCCACGGGTAGAAATGGAGTGGTGCTATTCGCGACCGATTATGATTATTATTTTCAGATAAGTTTAATGTTCTCAGCTCTATGGCTGGATTCAGCTACATTTACGGGCCGAAGCCAAGTAAATGCAGCGTATGGTGTGTAGAATGTTTGTTGTTATGTGTCGTGAAGGGGGCCTATTTCATTTTCTTCGATCTGCAAGAATTTTCTGTCAATTTAAAATTGCAGCTTTTTGTAAGGTTATGTAGAGAGTTTCTTTATTATTATTATTAATCAAATGTTACCACAGACGTAGCTTTCTTATCAGTTCATAACCAAACAAACCTCATTATATTATAATTATCGTGACTGACATTCACGGATAAAGTAATAAAATAACGGTTGACATTTAATAAAAGAAGTTAATCCTGGCCATCATCAATTCTCGCCTTTACCGCCATTGTTTCTGAGCACAGATTAAAAACACACAAAAATGTAATATACGATTGAGAACATGATGCCGCGCGCAATAAAATAATATTTATAGCGCATTTTTAAACGCATTTATTCGAATTATTATAGCCATTCGAATTTCACGACTCTATTAAGCAGTGCAAGATGAAAATAATAATAAAATCTTTCAGTATTCAGACTGCTATACCGGTTTTTAGTATGTCTGTTTATTGGTTCTCTTTGAGTTGATTTTTTTTTGTCGTCGTAAATATGACAGTTTGACATTGCATTATTAATACAATGCTTTCACATTCTCATAATATGTCTTTTATTTTGCAATGGAATTTTGCTAGATAGAAGTTTGAAAAAGACAATCTTCTGTAAATATCAGTTATAGGATAATAATATGAAATGATACTCCAAATGAGAAAGTAAACAAATAGGTTGGTAGTTGATCAATATTATTGGACAAGCAGCCAAGATTTGAGTTGAAAAGTCAACTCAAATTTGCGGAGAATCTTTGAGTTCTTCGGTCACATCGTTAAGAAACTTATAATTACCGGTAAAATGGAAGGCAAACGACCCAGAAGAATGAGTACCTATATCATTTTCTCAATCGTTTATGTATTACATTTTATATTATGTTTTTAATCTGTACTCAGAAACAATGGCATTAAGGCTAGAACTGATGATGGCCAGGCTTAGTTTCTAAATAAAATGTATATCATGATTTTATAACTTTATCCGTAAATGCCAATCATGATAATTATATAATGAGGATTATTCGGTGATGAATTGACGAGGTACGTCTATGGTAACATTTATTTTGAACTGCGAAAATCACCTAGGTACGGCACAAAGGCGCTGTCAACCATGGACTTGCAGTTTACTGTAGGCAACGAAAGAATTGAGGAACAGATGTGGGTAAATGTGGATACATTTGGTTTTACTTTAACTAAATATTTACCCTGCCCCGCTCACTTACATTTATAATGTACTATAGCTTTTGCCCGCGACTTCGTCCGCGTGAATATCGGTTATCGCGGATGTAGTGGAAGTCGTGGATTAAAAAGTAGCCTATATTCTGCCTCAGGGTTCAAGCTATTTTTTAATTACAATAAAATCGGTTCAGCCGTTTTATCGTGAAAGCGTAACAGACAGAGTTACTTTCGCATTTATAATATTAGTATGGAAGTATGGATTACTAGTATGGATTATGGAAATTATGTAATTATGTAATTATGGAATATTATGGAATTATGAATTATGGATATTATAAATATGGATTAGTGTGGCTATGGAAGTATGGATTCCGATTCCGAAGAATCCGATTGCCGTATTAAAAAAAAAAACAATACAATGATTATTAAAATAATCTATACTAATATTATAAAGCTGAAGAGTTTGTTTGTTTGTTTTGTTGAACGCGCTAATCTCAGGATCTACTGGTTCGAATTGAATAATTCTTTTTGTGTTGGATAGTCCATTTACCGAGGAAGGCTATAGGCCCATGCGAAGCTGGGTCGGGTCGCTAGTCTTATATATAAATGAACCTTTTTATAAATTTGACCTTAATTTGTTTGAAAACAAGATAAACTTTAAAAACTTATCTTAATAATGCAATATGCAATACAAATTACTTGTTAAGGACTAACTATATTTTATCTAACCGAAATTTTTGTTTCAAGTTTCAACTTTCTGTGCGCGTTAAACAGTATATTTAATGTCTGCGTTTGATTATATCTTGCATGTGGGTATATTTTTTAATTAATGAATTAATTAAATGGTTAATGAGTTACCAAAATGGATAATATAAGTATCGGTATTTTTAATGAACGGGTTTGTTTTTGTTTACGTAATAATTTACGAAACAGTGCACAAAATGTTTACACAGCCTGTAAAATATTTTAGAGCTCGAACAATATTTTTAATTATATTAAATTTTGAATAAGATTCAACTTGTTATACCTACTACTCTCCACCAAGGCAACTCGGGTGGAATGTGGCTTCCCCGCCCGCACACCGCCACGTTTTACTTACTCAATTTTAATGAACACTAATAATTTAATTATAATATAATTAATATAAAAAAATAGTCCGTATGGTGTCGGACGTAAAGAATGGCACCATCCCATATCTTCCCGTGGGTGTCGTAAGAGGCGACTAAAGGACTCACCAGAGAATGGGCAGCAGCGTTCTCTGTGCCTTTGTAACAACCATACTGCGACCGCCAACCCGCCTGCCAAGCGTGGCGATTATGGCAAAACCCCCCATTTGGGGCAGACCTATGTCCAGCAGTGGACGTATTGAAGTGAGTGAGAGAGAAAAATAGTCAATTGACAGGACAACTTCTACGTGACAGAATGTTGTCCTGTCAATTGATTATTCAATTTTCTTACAGTTTAAACCTTCCCTAGACTTCCACCAATATTTCAAGACTAACATTAGCCATATCGGTCTAGCCGGTCCCGAGTTTTAGCGAGACAAACGAACAGCCATTCATTTTTATTATATAGATTTAATTAACCTTAAAATAACCTCGTCTTTTGAACCTCGGCAATATACACACATTCTCTCATATTTTCTCTTTTAGTTAAAACCTCAAACTACAAACAGACTCTTTAAAAGTCTGTTTGTAGTTACGACCCCTGGAAAGTGTCTAGCATTAATGTATGTTGGTTTAGAACAATGTCGTGTAAAACATAAAGGTACTATGTAAAGATGACTTGAACGTCAGTGAGTAAGGCATATTTTAAGACTACTTGAAAAGGACTCAGTATTGAAGTTAGCAAATACGCATAGTTTCTTAACTACATATTCCAATATTTATCCTCAAAAGTTCAGCCATACTCTGGGTCTAGTGGTTGCAGATAGGTCTGTGGAGCTTAGAGTACTGGGTTCAATCCCCATCTCACTACTTAAGGGTAGAAAGCATACGCCATCAATATCTTACCAAACTGTAAGCATAGACATCATCTACCCAGCCTTATTCCTAACCATGTCGAGATCGGAATCTAACCGAATGCAGGTGAATACCAGAGCTTTACATGGAGCCACTGCCTATTTTGACCTTCACAACATGATACCCCTTGATATGACGGGTTGTAAAACTTGCTGGCTTCTGACTACCTATAACGACTGTCAAAGATTTATGAATGACAGCCGGGACCAACGGCTTTACTTTCTTTTCAAAGTACGGGGGGTTTTGGATTGAATTTTGACCATCAAATTCCAACCAAGACCCCTCCGTGCACATCCGAAGCTTACCTAACCATGAGCGATGCGGTCTCATTGCGGACCCACCATAACACTGGCCATACCACTGGTGGTATTATCATCATCATCATCATTTCAGCCGAAAGACGTCCACTGCTGAACATAAGCCTCCCCAAGGGGGGTGGGGGGTTGCCATAATCACTTCGCTTGGCAGGCGGGTTGGCGATCGCAGTATGGTTGTTACAAAGGCACAGAGAACGTTGCTGCCCATTCTCTGGTGAGTCCCTTAGTCGCCTCTTACGACACCCACGAGAAGATATGGGATGGTGCTATTCTTTACGTTCGACACCACACGTATTGGTGGTACGGTGGGTCTAAAAATATATCATTCGCCTAACCTAACCCAAATGATTTACCAACAATAGAGGGGATCTGGCGCTCGGTGGCCGCTACTGCGGTACCACTCGCTACTCCCGCTCGCGTACTCGCGTATCAGTTCTTTTTTTTTTATTCAGGGGTGGAAAATTCTCATGGATGTCCTCCGTCCTGGGGAGGGCGGAGGAGTCTGTCAGACTCTTACTGACTAAAAACCACCCCGGTGTTCCATCTCACACCTACGTCGGGGGTCGCGGGAACTGGAGATGCTTCCACAACCCCTGACTGGATGGTATCAGTTCTAACTCAACCTAACCCAAACAATTTTCTCAGTGGTACAGTTTTAGATCCACTATACCACCAGTGGTATGGCCTGTGATATGGTGGGTTCGCACAAGATCGATCCGAATTTCTTCTACTTAGGCACGAGCCTTTTTACCACTGTAAACAAAGACATTTATAAAGAAATACACCCAAATACAACATGAGATGAAATAAAAACTTATACGCCCCCGTGTGGGCGAGCTGCCAGACGTAATAAACTGGTGATAAATAAGTTGATACATTTTAAATTCCAGCTAAAAAACTCGTAAAATGTGTAAAGAACAAACAAGTGCCGACATAAAGAGACATTTTGTACTCAATATGGCGATATTAAGATAACGTTCCAACATGTACACTGGAATTAAAGAAGTTAATGCCAATGTTAACGTATAAATCATTACTAAACGGTTCTTTGGTTTTCGTTGTTACCAGCTTTTTATTAGCTTCACCTGTATGTTTGTTTGTAACCGACTTCTTTGGGCGCGATTTTGACCCTTTTTAAACGGCCAGATTTCGTTCAAACTTTGTAGATTTAACGAGGACCGATGACAATACACTAATTTGATAAAATTATTAAAAAAAACAAAAAAACAAGAAAAAAAACATAAGTCGTTCAAAATTAGTTGCTGAAAAAACAGCTACTATATACTAGGAAGGTACTGCACTAGCGCCCCTGGTAGAATAAATGTACATAATGTTTATAGATATAGATATAACCAAACTAAAAAGTAAAAAATAAATAATAGTTTAAAAAAACTAAAAACACGCTTTTTACAGAAAACCAAACTAAAACATAGAAAATAAATTTTAATAAATTATTTTATTTTAAAAAAAGCGTGGGGTGCATGGTGTCAATAGTTATAAATATTTTATTGACAGATATGAGTCGAGTGATTATCATTTTGATAATATCTTAAAAAGCACCCCACGCTTTTTTTAAAATAAAATAATTGATTAATATTTATTTTCAATTTTTTAGTTTGGTTTTCTATAAAAAGCGTGTTTTTTTAACTATTATTTACTTATTCTTGTAGTAAAAAAGCTGTTCTTTTTTTTAAAACTGTGTCCGCAGTTTTCTTTTGTGATGATTGATATAAAATTATTAGCGAGCAAAGTCGAGGTCAAAATGAAATCACTTAATTTAATATTAACACATTAAAAGGCACTTTAAAACGTCATATAAGAAAATTTTAGTGTAGTTACCCCTTCCAAATGGTAGTTTCGTATGGAGAAGAACAGGAAGAAACTCCATTACTACTTACCGTTAGAATAAATTGTTTATCTACATATTTTGCAACTACACAAGACATCGTGATATCCTGGTCTCACTTAAAATACCCTTTAAGTCTACATAACTTTTTATTTTGTGTGGTGCCGGCAGCGAATAACAAAACCCCACCCGTGGGTGTCGTAGAAAGCGACAGAGGGAAATCTAAAGATTATAACACCTACTGCGATTGCCAACATGCATCGGCCAAGCATGACGATTACGGCTGAACCTCCCCTTGGGGGAGACCTATGCCCAGCAGTGGGCGTCTAAAGGTTGACATGACGATGATGATGAACTTTTTTTTTGTAGTTGTGACAATACAAAATATCTTTTGTTGTATTCTAAAATCAAAACTGTTAGATAAATCACATAAAGAATTCCAATCTAATCCATGAATACTCATTTAATTAATAAATAGCCAGTGAAACTCCAACAATGCGACGCTGTTCAGAAATTGCTAAATAATAGCGCTAACTAGTTTTAATTAGAAATAGTTAGAGCTAGCAAAAGGTTAAGCTATATCCTTTAGTACAGACAACATTTAAATAATTTATTTAAACTAATATTATAAAGAGGAAAGATTTGTTTGTTTGTTACGATTTAATTTAAAAACTACTGGTTCGATTTCAAAAATTCTTTCACCAATCGAAAGCTACATTATCGCTGAGTAAAATAAGCTATATTGCATTATAACAAAATTAGGGGTCCTTAAGAAAATTCACGCGGACTAAATCGCGGGCAAAGCACTAGTTAAATATATTTTCGCTGCCAAGGAAGGAATAAAAATGGCGCTGATTCTATTTGAGTCCAGAAGGAATTAGGTTAGTCTTTTATTTAGAATTTAGGAAATATATTATTATGCCGTTTGTTTTTCGTGCTCCTTGAGCACTGTTAAATATAATTCTGTCGTCTCTTGTTTTCATCTTTTTCAGAATATTAAATCCTTTGTAAAACGAATTGGGAACCGGTATTCAAGTACACTTTAATCTTCTGTATTTATCCAAGCAAATATTATAAAGAGAAACAATTTATTATGTTTCTTGCTCAAAAAATACTTTACCAATAAAAAACTAAAAATCCATAGCGTAGTTTAAAAAATGTAAGCGTACTAACGTGCGACTTGGTTAAGATGAATTAGGAATCCGCAGTGCTAGTTCTTTTAAAAATTACTTGCTCTGCTACAGAGCAGCAAGACGCGGACAGCCGCGTGGAAGTCAAAAGCCTTCTAAATTCGACTCTGTTGCCAAATCCGTTCTACTCTGACATCTCCTACCTATAAGAACGGAATAGAACGGGTAGGACGAACTACCAAATTTTATCTTCATAATATGTCAAGCCGTTTCCAAAATTGCGTGTTTTAGTCAGTGATTAAATGGATGAGTAACGTTTCGCTTTTAAAAGATAGCGATGCCTTAGATTCTGAGTTTACGTTATTTCCCAGTTTCGATCATTAATCGGTTGATATATAAAACGACTGGACAGCTGAGCGTCCAATTATCGGACACAATAGTTAAACAATGGCCATACCTATAACTCCAAGAGTCATATCAACAGTCAAACGGTTTTGAATTTAAATGAGGATATGGTGTAGAGTATGGCCAAAGACAAGATGGATGAATTGTATGAATAATGGTATGAAAGAAAAGGAAGTGAGGCAGAAAGACGTGTTGCAACATGAGGAAAAGGCAAAAAGATGAAGATGACAAATCGGTTCCCATTGAACCAATACATAATCTCACAAAGATAAAATCTTAAAACATTATCACTAAAATCTTACTATCTGATAGATTATCTCCAATCTCGGACGTAAAAACTTCAGAACACAAGTAACTTAAACGCTAAACCTCCATTTTAATATTTAATTGAACGTAGGTGGCGGCATTAAATGAAGTGCACGTTAACAATGTGTATTTATTGCAGTATTTAAACATCGGAGAGTGTGTCTCGTCTTTTTATTACGAACAAATGGTGCTGTAACTGTTAATGAGCTTCGTTCACTCAGCGCGCGATATCAGGCGTGTGCGAGAGATAGGCAGGGGAACCGACACACGCAGTAATGCCTGCGCTGTTAAATGATAATAATTTTATTGTTCTTAGCCTTCAAAAACATCTCTCCTATTTAATGTCCCACTTTCAGTATTTAAGCTCTTCACACGCTAGAAATTTGCGGTCTTCTAACAATCTTCTCTTGCTGTGCCCTTCTCATACTTCTGGTTTTGTTCACTCTTCCTTTCATATCCAGTCCATTCTTCTTTGGAATGAGCTTCCTCTTGATATCAGGATGGCCACCAGGTCGGTATGAATTTAAACGGAAATTGCGGACATACTTTCGTCACAAGTAAGCAGAGCCATCTCATAAACGTCTTTACTTTTCTTATGATATAATTATATATATATATACATAAATATATTTATATAGATATATATTTTATTAGTTATATAGTTTTGTTTATGTACTTTACCTATTTTGTTATATTTTTTATATGCACCTGCCGTGTTATCTCTTCACCACCCTGGGTTGACTGGTAGAAAATGCCTAAGGCATTAAGTCCGCCTTTGTACCTTTGTGCAGGAAGTGTAAATAAATAAATAAATAAAAACTTTAAAGTAAAAAATTAGGTACTTTGTTTTTGCAAATCGGCGGTTGTGTATCACCGACTTGCGAAATTAAAGTTATTTTTTACGTGCCTACTTTGTCACACGGAACACCTAAAAGTTAAATCATCGCTTAATTTTCCACCCTTAGAGCCAACTTTGAGGTAAGTAGACACTATCTATTAATACGTTGACTGCCGGGCCAAACATGTTGAAGGTGAAACCTCCACTAGCGTCGGTCACCGGTGACCTCCATGGCGCTCAACGTCAAAAAAGAAAAATGAAAAGTAAAAAGAATCATCGAAATCGGACTACACTGTAAAAAATGCGTGGTGAAACATAAAAAAAAATATAGGTACATGTCGAATGAAGAACATGTTGCTATTTTTGAAGTCTGTTAAAAAGAGCATCATTTCTGCCTAGCTTTTTAACAACTATGTTAGTGTTGGTTTCCAGTCTACCCAGATGCAGCTGAATACCAGTGTTTTACATGGAGCGACTGCCTGCCGGACCTCCACAACCCAGTTAGTGAGTAACAAGATACCCCTTGCTGGCTGGTTGTCAGACTTTCTGGCTTCTGTCTACCCATAACGACTGCCAAAGATCTACGAATGACAGCCGGGATCAACGGCTCCCGAACCCAGAACCGAGTTCCCTCCGTGCCTCGAAAAGCAGGTTATGCTTTCCGAGGCACGGAGGGAACTCGGTATGAAACGGATGGTCACCCATCCACAGACCGACCGCGGCAAGCGTAGCTTAACCTTTGACCGATCGATCTGTACGGCTTTACTTAACCTAGAGCTCCTATGCTAAAAAAAAACGAAAACCGCCTTCAAAAACTAAAAAGTGATAAATAACTTTAGCACAGAACACACATTACTTTAATTTCGGAAGTCGGTGGCGGTGGCTTTGTGTTTGTTATTTTGTATTGCCACCAACTTCCGAAAGCAAAGTAATGTGTGTTCTGTGCTAAAGTTATTTATCACTTTTTAGTTTTTGAAAGCGGTTTACTGTTTTTTAAAAAAACATTTTATTTTTCGCTTTTTAGTGTTGCCTTAACATCCAAATCCATCAAGAAACGGCAACACACTTAAAAGAGATTGTAAGTCCTCCAGTGATTGAAGAAACTAAAACGTCGTCTAAGTATATTTTTTGGGAATATCTTGATTTTCTCAAAAAAGGCTGTACCAATTTTGATAAAATTTATATGGGACCTTTTCGGAATAAACCCTTTTCGAACAAAAGAAGAATTTTTCAAATCCGTCTGTCTATATATGACAGAGTCATGCCCGAACATACATAAAAATAAAAATAAAAAAAATATATACATTCGAATTGATAACCTCCTCCTTTTTGAAGTCGGTTAAAAAGAGCAATGCGCAAAAAAGTCAATTTGGATTACATACCTACTGTGTATCGTAGACTGGTCGAATGGTTTGATCCCCAGTGGCCGAAAAACAATTATAATACAGTAAGTACCTACGATAACAAAATATTTCACAAAAAACCGCATGCATTCGGCGTTAAAATTCCGGTTACCGCAAACGGTGGCAGATAATACGGTTAAATTTCATACTGATACGGTTTTAATAAAGCATAATTCAATTTTCATAAAAGTATGGACTGCATCCCCGCAACGAAGTGGATATTCGAAATATTAATTTGTACTTTAAACGAATTTTTCGACAGCAGTCTGTAGTTCCGGAGCTTAATACATTTTTTTTAAATACATTTCTATCTTGTAATTTACCATTTTTAAGTTATTAGGTACATTTACCAAATTAATTTTACCATAATATGTCAATAGTAGTTTCGAGATATCGTATTTAAAAAACTGAAAGTCAAATTATTTATTTGAATTATACCATGAAAAGGTTCTTTTAAACTTCATTTACATAGAAAATTGAATCTAGTTGAATACTAAAACTTTTCGCTTTTACTTTTTAAAGCATTTTAACCTTAATACCTATCAAAATAAGGGTTCACTTCAACAAACTGTTATACCTAGGATGAGTCTTTTATTCGTCGAAACAAAATAACGTCTGACAGAAACTTGTTGTATGGAAAAACTGTCAAAAATTTGATACTTATACGTGCCTAAGTATTGTGAATTTGAGTTTTCAAATCATTATGGATTCCAGACTGAAAATCTATAATATATGTAATCAGATGAAGAATAATTTTCCTCCTGCTCCTGTACTAGCATCGCTGAGAATAACAATCATAATATGATATTTAATTTCACATTAACCAATTTTCATTTATATAGGTACTTTTGCACGTACAATTTAATTTCTGTCGAAGAGTTTGTATGCCTTTGTCCTTTTTTGGGTTGACAAATAAAAAGCAATGGAAAGGGTGTGACGACAACCCTTTTAAAAAAGAATCATACTATTCAGTTGAGAAATGTAGCAAAAATTAGAGGCCCTCTTCCTATTTTTAGAAGTCCCTTAAAAAATATGAGTTCTCACTTAATGAACATCAAATGCATTGAATAAAGTATAGCTTATTTAATACAATAACAGTTTGAGACGATCGTACTACCTTTTTAAAGAAGAAATCAAAGCTTTAACTTCATTAAAAACACTTTTGAATTATCGAAAAAATATGAAGGTATACCTACGCCATGACAGTTAAAGGTGACCGATCTCAGCTGACAGCACCCGTTTATTCAACCATTTTGAAGGAAACCGAATGATCCAAACCACGTGCCGGCATCAGCGAGACATTTGAGCTTGAATCCTTTATCTTGTCATGTATCAACTCACATTTTAATGAGATATTAATTTTAACTATTAAACGTTACTTAAACTTTCTTCTACGGATTGTAATGTCGACTTAAATTCAGGTATTCAAAACTCTTTCATTTCATTGAAAATACCTACTTACTTTAAACTAGCATCGTTTTCAAAAATATAAATTTTTACGTTCCGAATATGCACCGCATAACCTGCAAATGGTGGCGAGAACCACTTAAAATTAAATGTGATTCGATAAGCCTTCATACAGTGTCAACTGCGTTATCAGTTCCGTTCCGTTTTATGTTATCAAAGTGATGCGGTTTTGCTGTTGCGTTCTTGTAAAGTGTTTGCGGAATTTGTTCTTTAGTGGTTTGGACTTTATCTTTATTCCATACGATGGCGTCGTTTTAAATGGCTTCGAGTTTACATGTAGTGGTTGGTCAGGATTCAAGCAATAAAATATAACTGTAAATGTATCTGAGGTATTAAAAACATGATTTCATAGAAAATGTAAGTGGAATGTAGCGCTCTAATGTTATACCTGGAAAGTATTAAACCAACTAAATTGAGGTTCTAGAGTCATACTTATGTAACCGCCGCACCGTTGCCGTTGCCAGCCTTTTATTGGGTACATTTAGAAGAGTGTGCTTTGGAATTGCACTACTTAATTCCCCCATCCCCATTCCATCATCGGACGAGCAGAGACACGGCAAAGTGTCACCGCTGTTATGATTAAAGTTCCTCGGTCTCGAACCATGCGCTTTGCTTCCACATTTATTATGCAAACTGCCAGACTGTGGAATTCACTGCCCGCCTCTCTATTCCCCGATAAGTATACTCTGGGTATCTGGTAAGGCTCGGATGAACCGGTTTATCCTAAGCACGCGTGCTCCACCTTAGGCCTCATCATCACTTAATATAAAGTGAGTTGCGGCCAAACGCAAACCTATCAGAATATTAAAAAAAAATAGGTTTCCGTAAAACAAACACGGCAAAAAAGCTTTTTACAAAAAAGACAACCGCCTTCAAAAAGTGAAAAATAACTTTAGCACAGAACACACATTGACTTTAGTTTCGAAATTCAGTGGCTTTGTTCTGTTTGTTGTTTTGTATTGCCACCGACTTCCGAAACTAAAGTCAATGTGTGTTCTGTGCTAAAGTTATTTTTCACTTTTTGAAGGCGGTTGTCTTTTTTGTAAAAAGCTTTTTATTTTCCGCTTTTTAGTACCTCCTTCTCATTCAAATCTATTAAGAAGAAATTGAAAGTTAACTACTACAAAGGTTGATGAAACTAAAACGTCGTCTATGTAAAATTTTTGGGTATTTGTTGATTTTTCAAAAAGTGCTGAATCAATTTCGATAAAATTTATATGGGACCACCCCTGAAGCATACCCTATCTATAAAAAAAAGAATTTTCAAAATCGGTTTACGTTTGCCTGAGAAATCGCGTAACAAATCGCGCACATACTTAATGTAAATTTAAGACTTATACGGTTTTCTCATGGATGCCATGGTCAGAACTGGACCAAAAAAAAATGGGACCACACGGGAAGCACTAGCTTCCAAATAAAAAAAGAATCATCAAAATCGGTTCAACCAGTCCCGAGAAATCAGGTAACAAACATTAAAAAAAAAAAAAAAAAAAAAAAAAATACAGACGAATTGATAACCTCCTCCTTTTTTGAAGTCGGTTGAAAAGTAGTGAAAAATAAACAATAACAGAGAATACCCTCCAAATACAGACGTTTCTCATCAAAGCAAACGTGCTCGCGCATGAAAATCTTAAAACAGAGTAAGATCTTAATTTAATACTACAAATTAACAAAAGACGACTCAATCAAGAGGCCACACATGGCGCCAGAGTGCGTCCCAAGTTCTTAGAACAATTCCCTTTAACAAAACGTTACCTGCGATAAATCTCACCGCACTGTAATTACTTCAAGGTTCATTAATAATGCATAACTCGATCAAACCGAGGCATGAATTTGAATTCGGATGTATTCACACTCGTGCATTTTATTTTGTATGTAATTATTATGAGAGTATGGTAATTTTGTGTCGGTGTTGCGAGGTGTGTTTGGGGTCCCGCAACGAAAGGGTTCAATTAGAGCCGTATTGCTCTCGATCTTCCGTCTGTCTCTCCCTCTGTCGTAGTTCTTTTTAAAAAAAAAACGTTGCCCCACACTAGGAATTTCTCCTGTGTTGTGGGTGCGTTTACAAACATATAAACTCAAACAGCCAGACCCGGAACCACTATATCTATAGGCCATACAAATATTTGTTCCGTGCGGGAATCGAACCCGCGACACGTAGCGCAGCAGTCAATCGCTCAACCACTGCGCCAACCGTGTCGTCAAGTTCTGTATCTTTTAAAATGTATGTTTTTTTGTTCCGGGGTATGGCAAATCCTCATGGATGTCTTCCACCCTGGGGCGGGCGAAGGTGTCTGTCAGACCCTTACTGACTAAAAACCACCCTAGTGTTCCATCTCACACCTACATACGTTGGGGGTCACGAGAACGTTCAACCTTCATACAATCCCCATTCCATCATCGGACGAGCAGAGATATATAATATGTTCCACGGTCTCGAACCAAGCGATTTGATTCCACGTTTATTGTGTGAACTGTCAGACTGTGGACTTCAATGCCCGCCTCTCTGTTCCCTGATAAGTATAATCTAGGTATCTTCAAGGCACGAGTGAACCGATTCATCCTAGGCAAGCGTATTCCACCTTAGGCTGCATTGTCACTTAAGATCAGGTGAATTGAGGTCAAACGCAACCCTACACGTGTTTTATGGCGTTTTTGCTCGTTAATATTGTACGAAGGTATGGAACTGTTTATGTGCGAGTCCGACTCACCCTTGGCCATTTTTTATTGGTAGGCGGAAGTGGAACCAGTGTTAGGGTTACGAACGGTCAATGTTTGATGACAGTGACAAGCAGCTGTTGTAAGTTGTTTTTTAATTAATCAACAGCGTTAAACGCGAGTTGTGTAATTAAAAAGCTTAGTCAGTATACGCATAAGCGACATTTATAATATAACGTAGTAGTTAGTATTCGTAACGTAGTCCATGTGGTGTCGGACGTAAAGAATAGCACCAACCCATATCTTCCCGTGGGTGTCGTAAGAGGCGACTAAGGGACGTACCAGAGAATGGGCAGCAGCGTTCTCTGTGCCTTTGTAACAACCATACTGCGATCGCCAATCCGCCTGCCAAGCATGGAGATTATGGCAAAACCCCCCCCTTGAGGAGGCCTATGTCCAGCAGTGGACGTCTTTAGGCTGAAATTATGAAAATGATGATGACAATATAACGTTAGCAAAGGTTCATTATCATCATTATCACCCTATTGCTGTTCACTGCCAAACATATAAAAAGCAATGGTTATATTTTATCAAATACTAGCTTCTGCCCGCGACTTCGTTCGAGTGGAAGTTGTAAACAATTACTACTTGAGTACTCAATAGCAAATATACATTTCACTGACAGACAGTGCACAGCTTGGTCTTGAAGCAAGAAGTTTTGCTAAGGAAAAATGTTAGAAAAGAATCATGGCGAGAACCATACATTTATTTGTATGAAAAAAACGTGATCAAAGGGAAGTGATAAAAAGGGTCCCCTTTAATTTCAATTTTATTTTGTTTTTATTATTTGATGTAACCGTGACCATAGCTGTAATACCGTCTCTGTGAACAAAATGTCAAAACGTGTCAAAAGATGACAAAGATGGACAGACATCGGAGGCTTAGTAATAGGCTCCCAATGGACATCCATCGGGTACGCAACCCTTTAAAAAGACAACTGGTCGTGTCCAGTCCGACAAACGGATCGCTCCAGTGCAGCATTGCCGCAGAAATCCACCAAACGCATAAATTGAAAGAGCCTTTAATGTCATCACCGTTACTAAACGTTCTCGTAAATCTAGCTAGGTACACGATAGTATAAGGAAATTATTAAATAACTACATTTCTTGCATCCGATATCAGCTCCGGGCCATCTTGAACAACAACCCCAAGGGCCTAAAAACATGAATTTATTATTGCTCATACATTATGTACATCACTTTAGAGATCGAACACGGCGATGTTATTCTGTAAATTAAAACCCACCTTTGCACGCATAATCGACTGAATAAATATTGATCCCCTACTAGGGGCTTTTGTCCGTCGCAGTAACGTTTAAGTCGCACGGTATGTCGCACAAGCTTTGAGACAACTTAATTTTTTAAGATTTGGTGTTTAGGATGAACATCTCTGCCAGTCACAACGCGCATATTTAACCAGTGCATACTGCCTGTACATACCTATGGAGCCAAGACGTGGGTGTTTTTAAAACCATCCTACAAAAACTACGGGTGGCTCAAAGAGGTAGAAATTGTCGGAGTAACACTGGCATATCATCATCATCATCATCTCAGCCTATTGCCGTCCACTATAATAATAATAATAAATTTATTTCTCTCAAAAAGGTACAGTTTGTTGTATCATAGCATCAAGTTACAGTTGGCTAATAACCTTTGTGAGAGCTGGAGTCTATAATGGGTTCCACTGTTGAACGTAGGGCTCCCTCCGCCAAAGATCGCCAACCAACCCGTTCCTGATCAGCCCGTATCCATCAAAAAGAATCATCGAAATCTGACTACACTGTTAAGAGTTAACTGCGCGTGGCCAAGCGTAAAAAAAAGATATACGTGTCGAATTGAAAACCATTTCCTTTTTTAAGTCGGTTAAAAAAATTAAAGCAGTTTCTCAGAAATAGTTTTTGCTGCATATTACTTATTGATGATATGTGTCTTCTCACGATTCACTCAATAGGTACTTTCGATTTTCAATCGAGAACGAATAGTTTTAAGAGCAAATTGATTCGCATTTAAAATGTTAATTCGATTCTTAACTTCGGGACACGTCGGCATTCTCGACCTTCCAAATGAACAATGGGACAGCGTTCCATCTTGTAGATTTTATCTAATAATGTGTATTGAATCTTGCTAGTATTATTAAGTATTGTTTACGACGTGACTCTACATGTTATAAAGATATTTATTAACTTATTAAGACGTGTTTCGATGTTTCTATTGTTAGTACTGATTGGGAATTCTTTCTTTTTGATGCCAAGGATGTCACGCGCTGTGGAGTATGTGGATTAAAGCCTTCTACTTATTTCTTTTTTTTATATTCTTATAGGCTTGCGTTTGACCGCAACTCACAGATCTTAAGTGATGATGCGGCCTAAGGTGGAGCACGCTTACCTAGGATAGGGTTCACTTGTGCCTTGAAGAAACCTAGATTATTTGTTCTTTTGAAACTTTCAAATATTCATTTTGTACTAAAGAGCCTACAAAAGAACTTTTGACCTTGTCGTTTTGACTTACAACACTAAAAAAATTGTCATCGTCGTCATCATCAGCCGGAAGAAGTCCACTGTTGAACAAAGGCCTCCTCCATAGAACGCCACAACGAGCGGAAACCTGCCGAAAAGAAAAAATAGTATTAATGTCAAAAACCGAAGTTAAAAATTAACCGGCTTGAAACACCTTTTTTTAAACAGTAGTCCAGACTAGCATTTTTCCTTTTGTAAAAACTCACATACCGAAACAACCAGACCCAAAACAACTACATGTTAGTCATAAAAATATTATTTTGTACCGTGCGGGATTTGAAACTGCAATACCAACGGCCAATCGCTCAACCATCGTAGAGTGTACATACAAGTAAAAAATCTTCACAAATTCAAAAGCTCAAAGAATGTATTGAAATATCTTGCTTCACTCCCAAAAATTGCAGAGAGAATGTGAGGAACTTTCCCCTCAGTCATTCAGCCCTCTTCCAATGCGACTTTAATACTTCACGGCTTTTGGACGCATAAAATTTCAATATTCCCAACACTATCGAACGAAGCGGAAGAGCGACAAGGAATTTCGCGATACAGGGATATATTATGGCATTGTTGGATATTCTTTATACTTCACTGGCTGATAATGTATCATGGTTTTATTTATATGCGAGCGAAAAGCTATCCATCGCAGCTTTTATTTCATTTCGAATCAATTTCCATTACGGGATCAATGCCTGTTACAATTATCCACTGTCTGTTTAAATTACTGCACTTTTTAACTGCATTACTTCATCATTTTTCAACGAGAATATTTACTTGACAGAATAATTCTGTTTTTCCCGAAGCATTATTGTGACTATTTCTGCTAATTGGATGTCCATTAATCTTGTTACTGAAGAGGCTATTTTAGCTGAAAATAGCTGAATATTTTTCTACTATCTGTGTCGCTATCACTAACTAGATTAAAATGCGAGCTTTAGAACACTCATTGGCTTAGAGCCAAAGTCGGTCCAACAAAATCTGCTTCACACTGCCTGATTTGCGCATCGTCCTTACATTTTCTGGCTTTTGCACTTATCATCATCATCATGTCTACCTTTAGACGCCCACTGCTGGGCATAGGTCTCTCCCAAGGGCGGGTTCAGCCATAATCGCCATGCTTGGCCGATGCATTTTGGCGATCGCAGTAGGTATTATGGTACTCAAAAGGACGCTGCTGCCCATCCTCTGGTCAATATCCCTTTCTCGCCTTCTACGACACCCACGGGTAGAAATAGGGTAGTGTTATTTGCAGCTGGCACCACACGGCTAACTGTACTTACAGCATCTACAAAACTCTCCTCACCATTTCGTTTCGTACTCGTCTCGTCTACGGTTCGACAATCCTTAAAGGGCGAGCACACAGCTCTTACATTTGCATAAAGTAGACCTGACGCTGCCCTCTTATTAAATTTCTAATGACCACTGGAGATTCGCACTAAGGTGCGCCTCCATCGTTATGTACCTTCTGCTTTATGTCGGTAATATCTTTCAATATTCAAACTTGGTGAGGTAAAGTCGGTGCTTAACTTAATTTATGTACGTTCTTGTGTTTATTTACAGTATATCTAAATACTGCAGCCAGTGAGCCTATTGAAAGTAGTAACGTATTTATGTTTTTAAAAGGTGATGCAATAAAATGTTGGAAACGTTTCTGACCTCCTGCTTTCAATAACTTTGCTAATTTTACCAACCTTGAAAAAATAGAAAGAGGTTGTCAATTCCACCTGTATGTTAACTTTTTATGTTTGAAATCTCATAATATCCGATAAGGTTTTGCAAATGATTCAGTCAACGTGAATTTTCTTACGGATCTCTAATGTTTTTGACAGTAGCCTTTAGCAGTTAAGGATAACGTAGCATCTTATTAGGAATTAGAAGAATTTTCAGTACTTCCGGCGATTAGCGCATTTAATCAAAAATACAAAACCAACAAACTCATTTATATAATGTTAGTGTAGATATTTCTTAACCGAATTGGATTTTTATATTATTTAACAGGGTATATTTTCAGGACGATTCTATATTAAAATCGGTACTTTTTATTTTCACTGACTTCCAAAAACAAAGTTATTTTTCACTTTATAGTTTTTGAAGGCGGTTGTCAATTACATATAAAAGCTTTTGAATTGCCAGTATGTCCGTTTTAGGTTACCTGAGGTTATGTATCAAATCAGTGTTCGAGCTACGAAACTAGATTTCATATTACCATTATATTTAACCTGTCCTTAAGTTCTAAGTGTCAAGTTAAAATAATAAAGGCCTTTTAGCCAGTTTGTGACTAAATAAAACGGTCTATCTAAAACTGTCACAACTAATCATTATTACTGATTCCCTATGTAAACTGTTCTTTAATTGAATTACAAGCTGTCTCTGCTGAACTTAGCCTGAATTTAATTCAAGTTTAGATAAGAACTGTTAACTACGACTTAGTTGTCGATTGGAACTATCTAGATTAACGATATTAAATGCGGGAATGGGTAGTGACAATTTACGACATGAAGTTTAATAATGTGAGATTTTTAATTTCTTGTAAGAAAATGAAATAGCTGGCCATGTTTGAGCATACCCACAAACATAGTTGAACAGACTATGCAAGTTCGGCATAGTTTGTTTACTTGACATTTATCTTGATAAAATATAATTGGATTATAAATAGATAATAATATACATAGTCTAACAGTACGGTTGCCGCAGTGGCAGAGCGATTGGCTGCCACGATGCGTCTCTCGGGTTTGATTCCCTCACGGAACAAATAGTTATATGGCCTGAAGGTATTTACTACCTCTGGTTGCTTGCTTATGTGACTTTATATATTTGTAAACCCACGACAAAGGCAAATAGGCCGGCTATATTTAAAAAAATACAAATTAAAGAAAGAAGAATTATACGAATATTTTAATGTTATACGAGTTAAAACACATAATCCAAACAAATAATCAAAAATCAAACAACAAAACATTACAATGATTTTTATGAATATCATCGCTTTTATATCGTTTTAATCTCGGCCCTCAAACAAATGCAACACGTATAAAATTTGCATTTAAAACCGGGCACAAAGGTCGGACCGGTGAGGTGGGCCATTCACTTAAATGTACCGGATTAGGTATACTCGATAATGGCCCGTTTTAATTGTAAAAGGTTTTAGTGCTACCAATTTTGGGACAGCCGCCCATAAATGGGAGCATTCGGTTTATAAAGGTAGTAATGGCAATGGGAATTGCATACGTAATGTGTGAAAGTTTCCAGTGTCCATACGAGGTTGGATTTTATAATATGTATTTAAAATGGATCGTTGGTTTTAAATGCCAGGAATGGCACACAGATTTTGAGAATATATTTGAACTATTTGCATCAGCATCATAATGAAGTCTCATCATTATTTGCCTAGCCTATTCCCAACTGGGAGCGACTACCTATTTGACCTCCACAACCCATTTACTGGGTAACACAATATCCCTTAGTAACACTGGTTGCCAGACTTTCTGGCTTCTGACTGTCCATAACGACACGGTTGGCGCAGTGGTTGAGCAATCGACTGCTGCGCTGCATGTTGTGGGTAGGATTCCCGCATCCGACTGTTTGTGTATGTGAGTTTCTATGTTTGTAAACGCACCAACGACACAGGAGAAATTCCTATTGTGGGGGCAACGTTTAAAAAAAAAAAAGAGAACAACTGCCAAAGATCTACGAATGACACTCGGGATCCGTTGATCCTGCATGTCATTCATTTCATTCATTAGAGCACTACGTGCTCTCCTTGGCACGGAGGGAACTCGAATTCTGGCTTACTGAAGTTACAGTGGCTTGAAAATTGTGAGGCGGGTTTGTCCCAAAAAAAAAGAGTTTCTTGCTTCTGACTACCCATAATTACTGTTAAAGATCTACAAATTACAGTCGGGACCAACGGCTTTACGTGCTCTCCGAGGTACGGAGGGAACTTGAATTCTGTCTTACAGGAGATGCAATGGCTTGAGAATTGTGTGGCGGGCATGTACCAATAAAAGAGTTTCTTGCTTCTAACTACCGATAATGATAATGATGATAATATTAAAGATCTACAAATCAGCGCTTCCTGAAGACATTGCAATACCAGAAGAAAGCCTTGCAAATGCGTTGCCATCCTAGAAACAAAGTTGAAATATCTCATGTGCCTGTAATTACCCTGTTACCCATACCCATCAAATGGGAACATAGTCAAGCTGCTTTGCTGTAGAAATAGGAAGGGTGATAGTACTACAGAAATAGCTCTACTAGTACTAAAACGTAGTAGGTATAACTGCGGAGTAATTATAGATATCTGTGTCTAGTAAAGTAATAGTAGGTAGATAGATAGATATACAATATGGAACTCACTTATATGCAATAAATGAAACCTCAAATAGTACTAGTCCACAGAAGTATAGCAAAATTAAATATTAAATTAAAAACCAAAAATTAAAAAAGTTAAATTTTAAAACAAAATAAACATGAAAATAAATTCAGTTAAACTAAACACTCTGTGCCTTGACCCCGGAGCGAATTTTACATTTAGGCAAGTGACTAGAATAGGTACATAACAGAGTCGTGATAGTTTGTAGTTTTGCACTCCGTGGCAATGTCGCTTTTCAGTGTTAAGAGGATTCAAGTTCATTTAGTCATTGACCTAGTGATCCAATTCTACAGTGTTTAAATTTGTTCAAAATTAAAACTCTACTTTTTGACCTAATTACTGGACCGATTTCGTTCATTTTTTGTATATCGTCGGAAAAGGCGAAATGTCGTATAATTTATTGCATATTATGTGGTCCCCATTCTGTATACACGGTGGCCGGAACATTGACGTCCAAAAATAAAATTTAGGGCCCTCGTATCGTGGGGTATCCGAGTCACCCGCATGTATGTTTCGCGACTTTTTATAGTTTTCGAGTTATGAATTTTTTTCTGAATGTTTATTAACTTTCGACCTGACCAGTCTAAAAACTATTTTAAAATAAAAGTAGTTAACTTTGTCGAGATTTTATAACATTTATTTGGCGCCTCAGATTATGAAACAAAAGGCAGATAGACCGCGCGGAATACTGAGTGAAGCCAAAAAAACCAAATACAAATTCAAATGCGAATACCTACAACGCGCTTCGTGCTGTACTAATACGAGTCAGTATACCAAGAAACGCCGCATCGTAAAAAAAAACAAATACAAATTCAAAAGCAAATACAATCACGAGATTGTAGGCACTTATTCGCTTTTGAATTTGTATTAGTTTTGGTGGCTTCACTCTCAGTGTTCCGCGCGGTGTATATGTCTATTGTTTCATAATCTGGGTTCGGTGCACACAAGATAGGACATCACAATACAAAAAATACAAATCAAATAAGGATTAGGACAAAGTAAGGTGTGTGTCTCAAGGTTGCACCAAATGGGAGTCCAGTTCAGCAGGTGTCAGGCAAATATACCTGACGCTGATATTCTGCTGAATCCCTGCAGTGACATGCGGACGTCGAGCAGATGAGATATTGGTATTGACAGGTGTTGTGGCAAAATTTTATGTGAGGACTGAAGTTTTGTAAGTATACCCGGATTACAATTATATTGTATTCTACAATATGGTTTTGCGTTGAAACGTTCTTGCTTGTTGATGTGTGAATTATGTCTTCAATAATTGATTATTCTATAAGTACATTAGTTTGCACTGAATGAGTCAGTATTTTTACCGGTTACCGTTTACCGGTTACAATAGGAAAACTCAACAATAATGTAGCATACCTATGAAAACAAAGTTCAGTCGGTCAATCGGTCGAGTACCTACATTTGATTCATTCATACTGTCCATTGTTTTCTAACATGCTCTTTGTCTAGTAGTATGTCATCGTTTTGTTTCCTAAACAATAGAATAATTTACTCTGGTGTATATTAATATTGCATTAGAAAAATTGATGCTTTATAGGTAAATACGCCTTCAAAAAAAAATACTCATTCGAACACACGAACGAACGAACGAACGAATTTTAATCGTTTCGATTTTAAAAATGCGAAATGAAATCGACTGAAATAAAGGGAAAATCGCAAAGGAATTGTTCTCGCAGTGCACGAACTTTAGAATATTAGTATTGTTCACAAATTTGCGATTATTATTCGCAACGATTAAAATTCGCAGTGCGCGTTTAGCCTTAGGTAATTCAGGCAAGACCCATATTATATAGACATCAAATAAAATGTTACAACTTTTACCCGCGACTTCGTCCACATGAATGTCGGTTATCGCGGATGGAGACGAAGTCGCGGATTAAATAGTAAGTAGCCTATGTCCTTCACCAGGGTTCAAGCTATCTTAGTACGTAAATTTCATCAAAATTGGTTCAGCCTTTTCGTCGTGAATACGTACGCACGGACAGACAGACACACATACCTTCGCATTTATAATGAGAATGGAGTAGAATAGTAATATTACTCTCAACTTACACAGCATAATTGCTATCACAGGAATCATAAATGGGAGAATAAAATACCTATTTGTAATTTAAATAAAGGTGTAATCATTAGCCTGCTGTTTTATAGTTAATAAAACTATTTGGTGAAATTCGCGAGCATACGAGAAAGACTATAGTTAGCTATAATACAGTCAGCTTCAGATACATCAATACGAACCTTAAGTAGTCTGAATAAGATTCTATATTCGCAAACTTTCAGAGGAGTATTAAGATATGGAATTCCTAACTATTCTTTGCCCCTACCTCCCCGATAAGTCGCGGAGTCGAATGGGTCTTTTGTGATAAAATTAATTGCATTTTCCCCCATTGCACCCTTCTGCACGCTCATATTATGACAGTCTGACAAAACATTTGATAATGAATATTGTATTGGAGACTAAACGTAGTCTATTTTTATATGATTTCCGAGGCAAAGTGTCCATTTAGGCATGTTAATCGCAGGATGGAAGAAAAATAGAGACTGCTTGCGCAATTTGAATAAGTTTGAATGCGATTCCCTGTGACATCGAACTGCAGCGTTCAATTTAAAATAATGAATAATTTCAATGAGGAAATTTCTGATTGGTCTAGTACGACTTGGACTTTATTTTATGTAAGGTTGACTCAACTAAATAGACAAGTTAATAATGAACTAGCCTTTGCCCCATGTCTTAGTCCACGTGAAGTTCAAGTACCTGCATACTTATACCATAAAATATTATTTATTGAAACTTCTTGCACAAAGGTACCAAGGCGGGCTTAATAATATATATTACCTTAGACATTCTTTACTAGACAACTAAGGGTGGTGAAGTGATAATTTGGCAGGTGCATATAAAAACAAATAATTACAAAAATACAAATTTCCAAAAATAGGCTCGTAAATAATTATATTATCTAATATAACATACCTACCTACCTATATACACCATACCTGAAAGGTTTATATGATGACTCTAACTTGTGTTGAAAATAAATATAGGTATCGCATGACACCCGACTATAGTGTAGTTTTCTATCAGTGAAAGAGTATTTTATTTTTTTATTGACTAGATGTTTTTTTAATCGGACTTACTAGTGCCGAGCTTTTCTTGAGATTACCTCGTACAAACAAACAATCTTTCATCATCATCATGTCAATCTTTAGACACCCACTGCTGGGCATAGGTCGCCCCCAAGTATTCAGCCGTAATCGCCATCTTGTTGGCGATCGTACTCGTAGTAAATGTTATGGTACTCAGAAGGACGCTGCTCTATCCTCTGGTCAATATCCCTCTGTCGCTTTCTACGACACCCACGGGTAGACATGGGGTGGTGCTGTTCACACACCATGTGGTGTGTGAACAGCACCACCCCATGTCTACCCGTTGGTGTCGCACACACACACACAAAAAAGAACTTAAAGACTGTTTGATTTGTTAATGAAGCCATGTGGCTTCATTAACAAATCAAACAGTCTTTACCGCTACATATTATTAATATAGATTCATGGACTAACAGTAGTAGAAAAAGAAAAAAAGATTTCTATCGTGTTTTATTAGACTTGAACGTGAAATACGAGTAGTTGTACCAGCGATAGCAATGAAAATACAACGCTCTGTTTATACATTTTATGTGTATTAAGAAATAATTTTACAAAATATAAAACAATTACCTATATTTCCAAAAATAATTTTGTAATCTTCATTTCTATCAACAGCATCCTAGTCTGTACACTCACCATCACAGAGGCATAAGTCACAATGAAACTATTTTTCTCAAAAGAGGAATTCCCTTTACCATTGAAAGTTGCAATTTGTTTGTAGCTGGTTAGCCTTATTGCTACTTAGAGAGAGATTAGTGGTCTTATCTGACTTATATCATTTTCTGGCTTAATACATTATTGCGTGGTTGTTTTGTGGCTTTGTGTATTTGCCTTTGTTTCTTTATAAGTATTATTTGCTTTGTCCTCAGATTATGAAACAAAAGGCAGATAGACCACGCGAAGCACTGAGAGTGAAGCCAAAAAAGCAAATACAAATTCAAAAGCGAATACCTACAACGCGCTTCGTGCTGTACTGACACGAGTCAGTATAGCCCGAAATGTTGCATCGTTAAAAAATAAAATAAAAATACAAATTGTACTGAATTTGTATTTTTTGGCTTCACTCTAGGTGTTCGACGCGGTCTATCTTCCTTTTGTTTTATAATCGGAGGCTTGGACTATAATAAGTTATTATTTTATCTTACTGGAGTAATGCATACCTTTTTATTATCGCCTTAGAGTTATCGTCTCCCTAGCCGTTTCCCAAGGGGGCCACCTTCTAGTCTAACCGGATGCAGCTGAATACCAGTGTTTTACATGGAGTGACTGCCTGTTTGACCTCTGCAACCCAGTTAATGGGTAATATGATACCATTCATCATCATCATGACAACTAGGAAATGCTCACTGTTGGGCGTAGGTGTCCCTAAAAATTTTACGGAGTCAAAGTCAAAGCATTTATTACAATTACTATTTACAGGCACTTTCAAATTGTCAAGAAGTAACTTAGTAATTCAGAAACTTGAAGCTAATTGCTCATTCCAAAACGTAAGGTAGGTCTCTATGGAGAAGAACAAGTAAACTCCATAGACACACTTTTTTAATCAAGTTTTTACAATATCTTGGTTATGTTGCATTGCTACAAATGAACCGATCCAGCGCTTATTGCAGCAAGCGACTTCCCGCGACTCCTTTCTGACGCATACAATACGTATATATTGCATGCGTCGTAGTTAAATACCTAGTTCTAACGCTGAAACAAACCTTTTGAGAGTGTTTTTAATAAGGTTATCAATTCGAATGTTTATATTTTTTTTTTATGTATGTTCGGGCATAACTCTGTCATATATATACGGATTTGCAATTTTTTGTTCGAAAGGAGTTTACTCCGAAATGGTCCCATATAAATTTTACCAAAATTGATCCAGCCCTTTTTGAGAAAATCAACAAAATCCCAAAAAAATCACTTTGCAGGACTTACAATCTCTTTTAAGTGTGTCGCCGTTTTTTAATGGATTTGGATGTTAAGGCAATACTAAAAAGTGAAAAATAAAAAGCCATTTCAAAAAAAAATAAAACCGCCTTCAAAAACTAAAAGTGATAAATAATTTTAGCACAGAACACACATTACTTTACTTTCAAAAGTCGATGGCAAAACAACAAACACAAAGCCACCGCCACCGACTTCCGAAAGTAAAGTAATGTGTGTTCTGTGCTAAAGTTATTTATCACTTTTTAGTTTTTGAAAGCGGTTTTCTTTTTTTTGAAGAAGCTTTTTAGAGGTATGAGGAACAGAGTGTAAAGTTCCTCATCCTCCGTAGAAAAGGTAAGATCCTCCGACCAGACAGCCTAGGTGTTTAATGGATCATCGGTCCACCTTGTTGGGGCCTAATTGACCCCATGCCTTCCGGAGTGTAGCCGTCACTCCAGGACCTTTGTGCCCCATCGTCTTTAATTTCTAAGGGCAATGTGCTCATGCCTGTCACTCGAAAGTCATAAGTATTTGTTTCAATTAAAACATTTACAGGCAATTTTGAATATTAATTGAGTAGTCGGTCAGTTGGAAAGTTTAAGCTAGTTGCTCGTTCCATTTTAACCTGACTATCTGCATCATAAACAAAAGAAAAACGTTCAGAATAAATTGTTTGTTATTTTTGTAACTGACTGTCCCTGCTACGAGTTTTGCTTAACATGTTGATTTCTTTTATGTTTGTTTACCCGGCAAAAATATATGCATGCGTTTTATTTCCCTATAAATAAAAATATATCAAATTTTCGTTACACAAATTGAAACTACCGCCCACAATAAATCTCTACGGAGCCCTTTTTAAAAAGGAGGCGGGATTTCCAATTATTTCTTAATAATTTGCCATAAAATACAGCCATGTGGCAAACATACTCAAACACACACCCTCTATTCCATAAATTAATCTTTAAAACAGTACGATACAGTTCAAAATCGTATGGCAATAAACGACACGAATGCAAATGAAAATTTCAAAAATGCATCTGTTGTTTTCCTTGTATTCATGTTTTTAAGGTTTATTTTCTTTTAACACAACGATAAAGATGATCGTGTAAAGGTATTCTTAGTAACAGATGTTATAATCGAGAATCGTTTGAAGGGCACTTCAGAATCGATTATATTGTATGAAGATGTGAGCTCTTAAGCGGATTTCTTTTTAATAGTTTTCCTCTGCTTGTATAGGGATGGTCAGTGCCTGTGTATGATTGAATTTTCATATCGCTATTCATATCTGGGGAATTATTGACTGGGGAATAAGATGACTATACATGGTGTGATTGGGCTATTGAATAATTGGCAGTATCGCAGTATGAGGGTTGATTCTGATTAGTATTGTAAATAAAACTTTACCATAGGTAACATATTTTATTAACTAGGTCTTAGTACTCAAATTCAAATTCAAATCATTTATTTGGAACAAAAAACATGTTTACAGATTTATGTGTTCGTTAACAGCTACATTAGTTTAGAACTGTGTCGTAGCCATTAGCGCCCACCTCCGAGAGGGGAGACGTCGGCGTTCCAATATTACCTATGTATAATTGAGTCATTAATTTATTATCTATATAATAATAAAGACTCAATTGTATAATATAATTAAAAAATTAAAATTAAATTTATGTATTAAAAATAAATAAATTAAATTAAATTAAAAATTTAAAAAAAGAAAGAGATTTAATTATCGTGTGAATAAATTAAAATGGTGTTTCAGTTATATCTACTTGTAATGTGTGCGTGTGTTTATATAAATGTGGTGTGTGTGTGTGTGTGTGTGTGTGTGTGTGAGAGTATGTGTGCATGCAGGGTTTTTTTTTTGAGATTGAATTGGTGGATTATATTGCTAGATGGGGAGGGGGTTTTTTCTTTTTTTTTTTACTACTAAGTAGTAGTACAGAAAAAATCATAATGGAAAAATCCACTATTGCAACTTTCAGCAGTCACGCTTACAATCACTAGGCCAGCTTGGAGAGTTATGATGCCACATAATTCAATATTTATTTCCAAAAGTTGCACTTAGGGTTACGGGAGCAAAGCTGTGGGCACAGCTATACCCTGTTCATAATAAGATTAGACATAAACACAAACCTTTTTTACAGTCCCTTCAACCGATTTTGACTTCTATTCCGTAGTCTTAAGTATAACATTAGAGGCAAAAAAGTGGTTACAATAACAATTACTGTTTACTGCAGTTGCCATTTGTCATGCTACCAACGCAATATGAGTCAAAATCAGTTGAACGGACTGTAAAAGAGGTTTTTGTAAATGTCTAATTTTATTGTGAACAGGGTATAGTTGTAAATAAAACTACATGATTAGGTAGGTACAGTTTCCGTTTTTATTTTAACTAGGTCTTAGTAGTGGTAGTAAAGCTCTTTGTGAGGAAGTACTGCTATCTACCTACCGTTTTCCCAACTATGTATGTTTGGGTCGGTTTCCAGTCAAACCGTATGCAGCAGAACACCAGGATTTTACACGGAGTGATTTGCGACCTACCGTGAAAGAATAGCACTATCCCATATCTTCCCGTGGGTGTCGTAAGAGGTGACTAAGGGACTCACCAGAGAATGGACAGCAGCGTTATCTGTGCCTTTGTACCAACCATACTGCGATCG
This sequence comes from Charanyca ferruginea, assembly GCA_947361185.1. Taxonomy (NCBI): domain Eukaryota; kingdom Metazoa; phylum Arthropoda; class Insecta; order Lepidoptera; family Noctuidae; genus Charanyca; species Charanyca ferruginea. Next base: position 26,420,768 of record OX376061.1, on the reverse strand, counting down.
CCAACTTGCCTGCCAAGCGTGGCGATTATGGCAAAACCCCCCCTTGGGGAGGCCTATGTCCAGCAGTGGACGTTTTTCGGCTGAAATGATGATGATGACTGCCTACCACCAAACCTATTTCTACCGCAAAGCGTTGTTGTGTTCCGGTTGGATTATTAATGGAAGAATTAATGTAAAATTAATCGGGTTTTTAGGCATACATTTTAGAGAACTTTTAGTTCTTGGAATTATTAGATAACTGGTATATACATCACATAGTCTGCTAGTCAAGTCATCAGCGTTTACGCATAATTTTATGGGAGTATGAATTTAACGATTCTTCACACGAGTTTCATACACAAATCAGACCGACAAACCTCAATGTAAACATGTAATATTAAACAACGGATGCGGTAAACTAGATGTGGACCGAATTGCAACGTTGAGCAATATGGTTAAGTAGAATTATTTATTTTAATCTGGTGTGAGATATTTTTTACAAACTTTTAATGGCTTAAGCCGTCTCAAGGAGAACAAGCAAGAAACTCCATCAACACTTTTATAAAATAAATAAAATATCAATAAAATCTACAGGTACACTGTAAGAACAATGTAATAAGTCATGCACGTTAAACAAAGACCTAGAGACAAATATAATCATAATGAACAATTCAAAATATTTAAATTTAAAGTAACCAAGACAGCTAAGAGATGACCTGTCCCAACTGCCGGCGCTGTTCACAAACATGCGCACGGATAATCCAACACAATAGCAAGACGTACAAAAAAGTATTTACTGCCTACATTATAGACACAGTTGAATAACTGAAGACTGAGGACATGGAGTACCTACGGGTGAAGACCAACTGGACCTTGAGGGTGGAGAATTTGGAGGCGCGCCATAGCATCAATTTCAAGTCGTTCGTGGTACGCGTTCCGACTCAACATTTGGTGACCTTCCTCAAGGAAGAGTTTTGGCCTAAAGTTGTGCTATATCGGCGTTTCCGCGGTCTGCTACGCGACACCTCACAGCGTAGCACGACGCCGTCACTTAGTGTACAGTAGTTTTTAAGTCTATTGATTTAAAATATGTATTAGTTTTTAGTTATTGTTTTTATGCTGTATGTATTGTGTTTTTATGGGCCTTAGTTGCCTGAAATAAAGGATAAATAAATAAATAACTATAAATTAAGTTTCTAAAGTATGTACAGAAATCTAGCTGTAAGATATTTGCGTATTGGTACAGATTTGTGCGTAGGCGCCGGAAAACTAATGCAAATGACCATAATTACCCACACAATATATCGGTTTGAACTGCGCCAACGCAGTGTGAATGGCACTATATTCCCTTTTTAAACGATATACATTAAACATCTTTGTTTCGATGGCGGAAATATTAAATTCGAGAGAAATTATTTAATTACAATAGGTACGTTATGGCATGATTATAAAATCTAAATATACACTTTTCGTGACTTATGAGTTGATTTTTACCTTGGTCAGAGGTTCTAAACATTCAGCGTGGTAATGCCACCAGTCTTGCGGACACATTTCGATGCAGAGGAGATTTTGATGCTTTTTTGTTTTGGTTTTTTTCTTTTTTAGTATGTGTGTAAATATATATTGACTTCTAAACTGACAGTTGTTGTTGAAAATTATTTTTTTTCTGGGAATTTTTTATGAAATTTATTCAAAACATAAATTAAAAATGCAGCGCTTATTGCCGCATAATATAAAAGATCATCAACTAAGGCGGATCCATATTTGATCATTTGCCCGATCTGATCTCCGTATCCGTATCGCCGACGCGTAGCATGATAGCCTATCTGAACGGGTGATGAAACGTGATCATGATACGCAGTCTTGATACACCGCTCTGATACACAACACCATACGGCCCGTTCCATTTCGAGTCACTTTTTGTCCGATCATCAAAGAAGATTACGGTTACTTAAGGCATACGTTCTGCCGGTACTTTTTCTTGAGGATACGGCAGGTACAATCCGGAGTAAAATAAAGGCATCCATAATTAGATTCGGACCTTGATACAGTACGGCGATTGATAAGGTGCAGCGGTGATACGGCTAGGGTGATCGGATCGGGCAAATGATCAGTGGATCCGCCTTAAGAACAGCTCGACCGGTTTGGCTGTTATTGTAAACTATAAACTCAATGTGTTAGTATTATATAATTTTTTGTAGCACATACATGTAAGCACTATGTTCTTTAAAGCTACCATTTACGAGGTATACCTCTCATTGACTTGAACATGACCTGGCGGTTGGGAGAGTCATGCTCACTTGAACGTCTTGCTGACGGTAGCGCGTGTGTTGGATCATTCGGTTCCCTTCAAAATGGTTGAGCTAAATGGTGCCGATCCATGCGTCATGTTTGTGAACGGACGCCGTCAGTTGGGACTGGTCATCTCTTAGCTGCCTCGGTTATTTTAAATTTTGGTTTGAATTGTTATTAAAACTTTATTTTTCTCTAGACCTCTTTTAACATGCAAGACTTGTTACATTGTTCTCACATTGTACCCTTAGATTCAACATGAATGATGTAACCTAAATTTGTAAAATATTACTGATTTTAAAAGAGTGTTCATGGAGTTTCTTGCTCGTTCTTCTCCATAGAAACCTACTGTTCAACTTTCTGACTGACTGACTCTGACAATTTAAAAATACCTGTAAATGGTTTAATTGAAATAAATGATTTTGAGTTTGAGTTTGAGTTGAATTGTTTTTTGATTTGTACTTGCGTGATTTTTATTGCAAAATTCACTGTGAGTTGAAAATTTGCATCCGTATTAAGCCGTGGTGAGTCTATAGTTTAAAAAGAATACCCAATTAGTTAGTTAGAACATTAATAAATTTAATTTCGGTTCTATGTTAACGACCATATATAAGTTTACATTTACCATTAAGCACCTAAATAATGCATTTAGGTGCTTATTCGACTACATTAAAGTTCTTTATTCAAAAGAAAAACACATATTAATTACCAACAGAGCAGACTAATCATCTTTTTCAACAAATAAATTAATGTGTTGAGATGGTAATTAATTCCAGTCCACTTCGAATATTCGAGTTCTAAATATTCACATTTAAAATGCCATCCATTGTTTAAAACTAATAATTTTGAAATGTCTTATTGTGTTTGGACGTGTCAACAGAAACAGCTGACAATCGACGCATTTGTGCAACTATCCCTTCGAAATTCAAACCTGTTAAGTATTTGTTGTGCAGTATAAACAAACCTTCATACCTTGTTTTACGGTTTAGTTTCTTTTGTTTCGATGGCAAATGGGCTTAATTTTTTGCAACTTTCTTTTTGCACTTAGATAACTTCTTATTTCAAAGGTGTAGAGTTTACTTTTCTATGTGGAAACTAGATATGAAAGTTGGGGAGTATCTAAAAATACATTTTCAAAAATGTTATGTTTGTTCAAAATACTATTTTCGTTCGGTTCCCTTTTGATGTGACACATGACACTGTTTATTTTGTATTTAAATGTGTTTAAAATATCGTCGAATATAGTTGTCACGACATTTGGGAAACAATATTAGATTGCTGTTTAGAAATGTACTGAAATAATCTTTTCTTTTGAAACTTTACTACTGAAAACTTACTGACCTGCAAATTTACTACATTTAGCTATCTTGCTGAAGGTGAAGTTCATACACTCTGGGACGCATAGTTCCAGCCACCGCGCTTTTCTATGTTTTATGATTTATTTTATAACCCTAAAACGGTCAGCGTAGACAGACTAGCAGTATGCTCAAACAGAGAAAATTTTATTTATTTATTGAAAATTAACTTACAAAACTCCAGATACAGATTTAAAAAGAACAATGGCGAAAACGTAGTTGACTTAAATTTGAGCGTCTAAAAGTGACTTACATACGAAAGAAATTACACTATTTTTCTACGATTTTTCAAAGTATCACATTAACCAGTTAGGGCGGGATAAAACAATTATGTTTAATGAAAACTTATTTGACTTTTCATTAATGTTTAGTGTTGCCATTTCACATTTATTCTGCCAAGTGACAGTAATAAGTACTTAAAGCATTTAAAGTATTGTAATCAGTTTTAGTTTGTTATTACAATTAAACCGAGTAAGTTAATGAATACAGTTTATTTCCAAGTGTAGGTTTCTTGCAGGTATGTAAAAATACTGTGGTATAAAAATAAATCAATTAGTTTCGATTAATGACTAGCAAAAAGACTAGTAGCCCAAATCTAAAAATAATTGCTTGGAATTGACACAGAGTCATAGACAGATCTGTGCACAGAGTAAAAACGATATGATCGATGTATACATGTCGTAGATACCTATTGTATACATAAGGTAAGGCCAAAGAGTATTTATAACCACTGGGATTACCAACCTTAAACAATATTTTTACAAGACATTTCATTCTGAATTAACTAGGTAAAGAAAATACTAATGCGATATTGCCTTTTTATGGAATATAAAAGTTACCATAGACGTAACCTACAAAAGTTCATGACTGAATATCTATTATTCTCGGCCTTCTTGAACAAAAAATCTTGCACAAACTAATTCAGAAGGTGATGCTGAATTTAATAAGATATTTTTAATTTAAAGATATAGGAATTTAAACTCAACTAAAACAATGTATGGGTGGCTGCCATTGTTCTTTCCTAATTGCGGGTAAGATAATAAATGGTGCTCGGAATTATTATCTTGGACACAATAATTATTGAATTATTTGTGATTAATACAAACTGCATGCTTGTGCAGTTTAAAGAAGACTATTAAAACTACAAAATAGTGTTCACTATGTAAAAAGTTTTTATGCCGTTTTGACACTGACATAGGTCATAATTTCGGTTACATTATTGTTGCAAAATTAATTTAACGGCCTTCTAAAAAGATCAACGAAAAATACTAGGGTGGTTCGTTTTATGAATCCGGGAGTGTATTTTAGTACTACTTGAAAAAAAAGAAAGTTCCATAATAATCTTCCGTTTTTTATCGTCCCAAATCTAACTTCTGTTCCTGACGTGAATGACGTCACTCAATTCTTCATACCTCTGGATCCCAATCAATGGAGATATCGCTATAAAAATATTCGGGTCACAGCGAGTCGGGGGATGTCGATAATAATCCAACCGTGCTTGGAAACATACGACTGTGCTTTGTGTTTTTGAGCGCTGATTTTCGAGGTACGTAAAAACAGGTTGGTGTATGATTTTCCAGAATTTTAGTTTATAGGTAGGACACGTAAGTTAAGAATGGAGTTTCGTTTCAGATGATGAGGACAAAACCTAATTACTTATATTCCCAGAGACAGTGGGACGAGCCGCTCTGCAGGTTGGTACGGAATAATCTAATTAGTACGTCCACCAATTCTGCTGAGCGTGCCCGCCTACTGGCTGTGGGTGAGTGGGAGTCGGGCCTCTGGCTTCAGGCACTTCCGTCACCCAACATCGGTACTATGCTGTGTGATAATACCTTCCGACTCGCTACATGCCTGCGTCTGGGCGCTCCATGCGGGGCTCCACATCGCTGTCAGTGTGGTGAAGCAGTCGACTGCCTCGGACATCATGGCCTATCCTGCAGTAGAAGCGCAGGCCGAATGGCACGACACGCCAGCATCAATGACATCCGTCGTGCTCTTGCCACCGCCGGGGTGCCTGCTATTTTAGAACCCAATGGCTTGGCACGCGACGATGGGAAGAGACCAGATGGGATGACCATAATGCCTTGGAAGTTGGGTAGGCCTTTGGTGTGGGACGCAACATGTGTCGACACCCTTGCGCCATCTCATCTTCCTAGCACTACGTGTTGTGCTGGGGCGGCTGCTGCAGGTGCCGAAAACCTCAAACGGCGCAAATATAATAACCTTCTTGGAAGCTATATATTTGAGCCGTTTGGGGTGGAAACTCTAGGGCCATGGGGTCCGAGTGCCCATATTGTTTTTCGTGACATCGCCAAGCGGCTGGTCGACTCTTCACGTGACCCGAAGGCTGGTCTATTCTTAGGTCAAAGAATCAGCATTGCCATACAACGTGGCAATGCTGCCAGCCTGTTGGGCACGTTTCCCGTTGACAACGATGTGGACGAGTTTTTTGATGCCCTTTGAGCTCCCTGCCTTTTTCTTACAATTGTACATAATATTATTATTTAGATTTAAGTTTTGTATATACAATTCCTAGGTACTAAGTTCTTATATTATAAAAAATAATGTTTCAGATATGCTTTCTTAGTACTTCTACTTCCATAAATTCAAATAATTTGTAAAAAAAAAAAAAAATCCAGTGATGTTTAAATTATGGGCTGGTCTTGTAAATATTAGGTAGGTAGATTAGGTAGGTAATAAAACACTATTCCACATCTGCCCAATTAAGTTGCGGTCGACTTCCAGGCTAAGCAGAAGCAGCGGAATATCTACTACTATTTCACATGAAGCGACTGCCTCCACAACCCAGTTACTGGGTAGCACGGTAAGCTCCTTGGTAAGACTTTCTGACTTCTGACTACCCATAACGACTGTCAAAGAACTACGAATGACAACCGGGACCAACGGCTTTACGTGCTTTCCGAGGTATGGAGGGGTCTCAATATGAAAAGCATGGTCACTCATCCACGGACTGACCGCGGCAAACGAAGCTTAACCTTCACCGATCGATCCGTATGGTTTTTACGATTCTATCGTAAATAAAACACTTCCAATCTTCACAAATAAAGCTACATGGGCAAAATACAACATTACCTTAGACAGCCGTGAAGTTGCAGACATCAGCTCCCTGTACAAAACAATAATAATAATAATAAATAATTTCTTTTGGGTATCAAAGACCCATAACCTTACAGACTATCATACATATTTGTAGGATCGTCAGGTGCGATCGAGGAGGAGTGCCGAGCGGTATAGTACATCGTCAGGAGTATGGGCGTTCCCATTATCCCATTAGGGATAAACAAGACCTGTAAAAACAATTACACACTATTAGTAAAGAAAACACAATACAAATGGTAATCAGCAACATGAATAAAGTAAGTTAAAGGTACAATAACAATACAGTTAATCGAACAGACCATTAAGGTCCCACAGTTCGTACAGTGGCCATGCCACCCAATGATAAACGAACAAACCCTTAAGGTTTACAGTTCGTACAGCAGCCTAAGCCACCCAATGATAAACGATCAAACCCTTAAGGTTTATAGTTCGTACAGTAGCATAAGCCACCCAAATACAAAGTGTATCGCTCGCTAGCAGCAAGCCTATACAGCTATGTGGATATACAGCAGCGCTGTACCAGGTAAACCGACAGTATTGTCGGGAGCAGGAACTCTTTACTGAGTCGAATCCGAGGATCGACTGCCATACTTACGGAGTGCACGCTCTTTTATAAGGCGATGTATTACCTTGTAACCTCTCCTTACAAGTCTGTCCATGCGCACGGAAGTGCGTCACGCGTTTACTTGATACAAAACACTAAAATGTGCTGAATCTAATAAGATCTGTAATCAAATAACACAATGATAATTGTCATGAATAAACAATAGTGATTTCATAAAGTAATTCGTTTTACATTCAAAGTAATGTGTCAACAATTGTTTTGAATAAAACCATCGATAATAATTATCGTAACGTAAATAAATAAAGTAACCACAAATCAGTCTGCATACACTGAGTACACAATAAATCATGTTTCGAATTAATAGACAATAATTGATAGTAAAATCACATAAATTAACAATAAGAAACACAAATCAACAAATTATGTTGACTACCCACAATAGTGATTAATAAACCGTCTCCGACACGGCCAGACTGACATTCTACACGACCTCGTGTAGTTCAGTAACAAAATAAATCTCTTAGTAAATATCGATCGGCCTTTCTGACAAAAAGCTTTAAATAGCAAAAGGTATGTAATAAAGAAAAATCCTGAATTAGTCCTGAAGTAAAATCATTAGCAAAATTTGCATCATAACCAGTCAAAATAACCATACTGTTACAGACAATACATAGCTCAACAAATCAGCCGAAATCACACCATGGGATACGACAAGTAACTTGAAGTCGAATAGACAACCCGCATAGGCGTCAACATAGACAACCCGCATAAGCGTCAATATCAACATCCAAATACAAACAATAGTCAACATAGACATCTCATTTCAGCTATAGTATGTCAGCAGCAGATGAATCATCATCATCATCATTGTCAACATTGACATCATTAACAGTTACTGATGGACATTCAGGGACTTTTCGTACATTGTTACTCAAAGATTTTATCAAATTTCATTTTGGATCTACAACCAAAGTGTTCAACAATGAAGTACTCAAAAAAATAAAGTACCCAACAAAATAAAGTACCCAACAAAATAAAGTACCCAACAAAATAAAGTACCCAACAAAATAAAGTACCCAACAAAATAAAGTACCCAACAAAATAAAGTACCCAACAAAATAAAGTACCCAACAAAATAAAGTACCCAACAAAATAAAGTACCCAACAAAATAAAGTATCGAACTTTAAACTTTCGGCACCCAGGGCTGCTTGCTTTCTTTCACGGGCCAGAATTTAATTTCTACCTCCACACTGCTGTCAACAGCGTCACGGCAGTCCTGCATCTTTACACGTTCTTGGGTGAATAGTTTATCTCATCATCTGTAAACAATCAGAAACGAGCTCAAGTAAACAGGTTAACGTTCGGTCATTCTTATCATTTTAAATCAAACACTACAGACCTTACCACACATGTAATTACCTTATTACCACACATGTAATTACCTTATTACCACACATGTAATTACCTTACCTCACAACACATGTCATTACCTTACCTCACAACACATGTCATTACCTTACCTCACAACACAAGTCATTACCTTACCTCACAACACATGTCATTACCTTACCTCACAACACATGTCATTACCTTACCTCACAACACATGTCATTACCTTACCTCACAACACATGTCATTACCTTACCTCACAACACATGTCATTACCTTACCTCACAACACATGTCATTTCCTTACCTCACAACACATGTCATTACCTTACCTCACAACACATGTAATTACCTTACCTTACAACACATGTAATTACCTTACCTTACAACACATGTAATTACCTTACCTCACAACACATGTAATTACCTTACCTCACAACACATGTAATTACCTTACCTCACAACACATGTCATTACCTTACCTCACAACACATGTCATTACCTTACCTCACAACACATGTCATTACCTTACCTCACAACACATTTCATTACCTTACCTCACAACACATGTCATTACCTTACCTCACAACACATGTCATTACCTTACCTCACAACACATGTCATTACCTTACCTCACAACACATGTCATTACCTTACCTCACAACACATGTCAACAATCAGGGGGTACACAGTTACTTTTCAGATAAACTATCCCTCAAACCTCAGAATCATGCTACCTATTTGTTTAGCTTAAAACCAACTATTTGACATAGTTGTATTATCACTGATTTATATTCAGATGGAATATCAGTATCAATTTTATTCGGAGTTTCAGGAATAGAGCATAGCTGTTACAATCTCAACTTTCGTAATGGTAACAATACTTTCGGTTATAATAACCCCAAAATCTAAATTTAATCTCTCATGGCATAATATGATACTATGATTTGAATAAGCATTCAGTATTACATGAAACTTCACTTTATATTGACCATACAAGTAAGTTTGCCACACATGTATCAGTAATGAAAGTAGGTACATTCAAACCCAGAGTTATAACAAAATGGAAGCGTCTCACAAGATAGTTGTAAAACATCAGTGGTGGGTACATCACACTTATCTTATCACGGACTTCAACTTATCACGAATGATTAGTTGCTCGAAAACTGACTCATAGTATCTTTACTCGAACCTCCCGGCTGTTCTCCGGTAGTCACTAAAGTGACATACTATTGTACCTGGTTTGAACCTAAGAGGGTTGAGAAGAAATGTGTAGGTCAGAGGAAAATGAGACTTTCTATTAAAATGGGACAAGACACTCAGTTCTTGTTGAAGTTTAAACCTCATGTAATTCGGTAGTAAATGCTAGTAGATGAGCACGGGAAATGAAATTTCAAAAACATGGGCCAGTACAGTACAAACAGCAATTTGCTTGACACTTAGGTAGATTAATAAGAGTAGCGGTAACTGTTGAAGTATGTAAAATCAAACAATGAAATTAATGTGGGTAGGTGATTTATGAATGCCATTAAAACAGCCTTAGCTCTGCGCTAGGTAATCCCAAGAGAGGAAGCTGTCATAACAAGAGTGGAAAAGACATACGATAATTAGGGAAGCCATGCGGAAGCATTAAGAGGCAATCCCACTTCTGATGTTGGATCGTCAGGTGCGATCGAGGAGGAGTGCCGAGCGGTATAGTACATCGTCAGGAGTATGGGCGTTCCCATTATCCTTTAGGGATAAACAAGACCTGTAAAAACAATTACACACTATTAGTAAAGAAAACACAATACAAATGGTAATCAGCAACATGAATAAAGTAAGTTAAAGGTACAACAACAATACAGTTAATCGAACAGACCATTAAGGTCCCACAGTTCGTACAGTGGCCATGCCACCCAATGATAAACGAACAAACCCTTAAGGTTTACAGTTCGTACAGCAGCCTAAGCCACCCAATGATAAACGATCAAACCCTTAAGGTTTATAGTTCGTACAGTAGCATAAGCCACCCAAATACAAAGTGTATCGCTCGCTAGCAGCAAGCCTATACAGCTATGTGGATACACAGCAGCGCTGTACCAGGTAAACCGACAGTATTGTCGGGAGCAGGAACTCTTTACTGAGTCGAATCCGAGGATCGACTGCCATACTTACGGAGTGCACGCTCTTTTATAAGGCGATGCCCCCACCTTGTAACCTCTCCTTACAAGTCTGTCCATGCGCACGGAAGTGCGTCACGCGTTTACTTGATACAAAACACTAAAATGTGCTGAATCTAATAAGATCTGCAATCAAATAACACAATGATTATTGTCATGAATAAACAATAGTGATTTCATAAAGTAATTCGTTTTACATTCAAAGTAATGTGTCAACAATTGTTTTGAATAAAACCATCGATAATAATTATCGTAACGTAAATAAATAAAGTAACCACAAATCAGTCTGCATACACTGAGTACACAATAAATCATGTTTCGAATTAATAGACAATAATTGATAGTAAAATCACATAAATTAACAATAAGAAACACAAATCAACAAATTATGTTGACTACCCACAATAGTGATTAATAAACCGTCTCCGACATATTTATAAAAACCACAAAAAGTATTATTAAACTATTGTACACGAAGTAACGGCGTACACGTGACCGTAGCTGATCCTAGCTGTTTCGAAACCCTGCCGGCAGGTTCACAGGAGCTCTTCTTATCCCCCTTCTTGATAGTTTACAATTCGAATCGAAAATAACTTAGACCGCAGCGGTCCCTCGCTAACTTCACTCCCCTATATTCCCGCCATCTTTCCCTATAATTTCGCCAAATCCCCAATAATTCGTTTAAGCTACGTTCACTTAATCCAATCTGACTGACTTAATGTGAAATTAATTAAGTTTTATTAATGAACCTGTTCCTCAGAGGTTCAGCTGAATTGTTGTTCACGAACAAATTAGAATAAAGAGAGATTTTCTTCTTTTTTCGTTTAATAAAAATGGCTGGTGTTTAATTTATTATATTTTGTTTTTTAATGAGTATTATTTTTTGAGAGGTTCTCAGTGCAACACTGAAATTAAGTAAAAAAATAAAACATTGTCTATGCTGTAGTTCATCGAAATGGCCCAGTAGGTAAAGCACCCGCCTAGGGTTCGCAATCGACGACGAGCAAGTGCCAATGTGACGTTTTAAATTTCACATGTACTTTCTAAGTATATCTTGGCCATCATTGACTTCGATGAAGGAAGACATCGCGAGGAAACCTGGACATACTCGTAAAAGTAGTATAAGTAAATTTTACTAGATTTCGTTCAAACCAATTCTCGGTGGAAGTTTACATGGTAATGTACATCATATATTTTTTTTAGTTTTATCATTCTCTTATTTTAGAAGTTACAGGGGGAGGGGGACACCTTTTAGCACTTTGGAAGTGTCTCTCGCGCAAACTATTCAATTTAGAAAAAAATGATATTAGAAACCTCAATATCATTTTGGAAGACCTATTCAAAGATAACCCACACGTATGGGTTTGATGAAAAAAAAATTGAGTTTCAGTTCTAAGTATGGGTAACCCCCAAAATTTATTGTTTTTTTTTTCTATTTTTGTGTGAAAATCTGAATGCGGTTCACAGAACTCACCAAGACTTTCCAAGACTTACCAAGTTTCAACAGCATAGTTCTTATAGTTTCGGAAAAAAGTGGCTGTGACATACGGACGTACAGACAAACATGACGAATCCATAAGGGTTCCGTTTTTTGCCGGAACGGAACCCTAAAAAGAAAACCTATAACTATTAAACTAAACCAAAAAGCATCAAGCAAAGCATCAGCATTTGGAACACGTAATGCTTTAGATGCCTTTTTGTTTAAGTTTACTAACAAGTAAAACCCATAGGTACTTCAGAAATACCAGAACAAAGGCAGCACTAACTAATCCACTGCTATGCAAAACCCACATGCTTTACTTCCCCGATACAAGGAATTCACTTTCATGCCCACAGGTCACATAAGGTCAGCGTCACACAGGCTGTAAACACCTTATGACTCAGCTACTGTATCAGTGGACTGTCGCCATACATTTCCAGCCAGCCAGCCAGCCAGTAAATAAAGTAAGCTTGCACTTTGTTATCATTGCCAGATAGTTTGCTTTCACATATCAAATTTATTAAGATGGCCTAAGTTATAAGATGCGGCGGGGAAAACTTAAGATACAATATTTTTGGTGTTTTGGTAAAAGTTTGTTGTTACAGATGATTATTATACTTTTGTCTGCGTAAGTTTTGCACTTTCTCTAATAAACTTAACAACCCCTAGGCCACCATCAAGGGTTAAAAATAACCTTCTTTGTTATTTACTTAGGCTAGCTTTTGTGCCAAGCGTGGCCAAGTTTTAATTTGATAACGTAAGAAATAAGATTTTTCTCGTAATTCACAGTCCCTTTTCATCCTCGTAGGGGTTTAATTTTCAATAAAATGTTTGCAATACCAACGCTGATCTTTTTGCTGACTTAATCAATCAACAGACGATGACATACGTAAGTATGTCATCGTCTGTTGATTGATCGCGATTAAAAAACGCTTAAAAAGTTGTAAAACTTTTTAAGCGTTTTTTAATCGCGACTGCTTATAAGTTGCTCCAGTTTGCAGAACTTGATGTTTTTCTTTCATTTTGCAGCGAACACGGCACATTATTCACAGTTTTTGTGTTCGGCGTCTAATATATTAACAAGAACGCGTACACCACATGTGACCTATGGTGTTACGTAAAGTTAATTTTAGTAAAATATTTTGACTAAAATTCCTCAAACATATAGCCTTCTTGGAAAGGGTAGAGCCATAGGGTTCAAATGCTCATCTTGTTTTTCAGGACATCGCCAAGCGGCTGGTAGACTCTTCATGTGCTAGACTAGCCTATGCTTCGGCCTCAGAACCAGCATTGCCATACAACGTGGCAACGCTGCCAGACTGTTGGGGACATGTCCCGTTGACCTTGATGCCCTATAAGTTCCCTCTCTTTTTTTGCTTTTTTTAGGGTTTCGTAGCCAAATGGCAAAAAACGGAACCCTTATGGATTCGTCATGTCTGTCTGTCTGTCCGTCCGTATGGCACAGCCACTTTTTTCCGAAACTATAAGAACTATACTGTTGAAACTTGGTAAGTAGATGTATTCTGTGAACCGCATAAAGATTTTCAGAAAAAAAACAATACATTTTGGGGGTTCCCCATACTTAGAACTGAAACTCAAAAATTTTTTTCATCAAACCCATACGTGTGGGTTATCTATGGATAGGTCTTCAAAAATGATATTGAGGTTTCTAATATCATTTTTTTCTAAACTGAATAGTTTGCGCGAGAGACACTTCCAAAGTGGTAAATCGTGTGTCTTCCCTCCTGTAACTTTTAAAATAAGAGAGTAATAAAACTAAAAAAAATATATGATGTAAACTTTCCACCGAAAATTGGTTTGAGTGAGATCTAGTAAGTAGTTTTTTTTAATACGTCATAAATCGTAAACCGCAATTTACCTTTCATTCAATCAACTCAAATATAAAAATAAAAATAAACTTTATTACTATGTTACTTGCTGTTACGGAACCCTTCATGGGCGAGCCCGACTCGCACTTGGCCGCTTTTTTAAATTAAGTACCTAAATATTTTGTTAAAGAAGTCATAGGTTTTGGACCGCGGCAAACATATCTTAACCATCACGACCGGTGAATCCATACGGCTTCTACTACGCCACGAACTCCTCAGGTAAAGCACTCTTACATAACCTATTATCATGATTTCTAATCTTCAAACATCAACACCCACGAACCACATAAACACACAAATGCACATAATTATTTATTACATACATTTTCTACATAACGATTTCCCAGCACAAATGCCAAAGTCTTCAGCTACAACGACGTTTTCGACAATGCCCACAGAGAGGCATGTTGTGGGTATTGTGTGTAACTGTCATATTCCAACTGAACGGTAGTATTTGAGATATTTTCTTGGCACGGCGAGATATTTGCCAAGATATGGGTCTTGGTGGAATAAGGCGAAACGTTGGTGTTGAGTTTATGTGTAATTGTACAGGAATCCACACGATAATAATAATAAAACTTTTTATTTTCTGGTTACAAAGGCTGGTTTTTACTTCGGACAGAGGTTAAGCATTGCCATCCAACGTGGCAACGACGACAGTTGACGACGATGTGGGGGAATTTTTGATGCCTTATTGTCTTAGCTTTTTTTTTTAGTTTAATAGTTATAGGTTTTCCTTTTTTATTTTTTCGTGTAAATATTGTACATTGTATAAAAGACAATATGTTCATTAAGACCCATAGATATATACCTACCTTAGCCTAAGTATACATATGTGTGGTGGTGTGCTTGCGTGCGTGTGTGTGTGTAATAATATTATCACATCATTACGTACCTAACCGTAAAGTATTATACTTGCAAAGTAACATTTATATTAATACTAATATTAGTACTAACATACCAATTTTACCTCTATTTAATATTAAATAGAGGTAAAATTGGTTTTTAACCGACTTCTTGTAAGTTTGTATGTGAGTTGTATCGGAGTTTACCTACCATAAACTCCGAAACTACTCATCCGATTTCAGAAATTCATTCACCAATAGGAAGCTACGTTTATCCCTGACTGCTATTGGCTATATGGCATTATCAAAAAAATATGGACCCTAGAGAAAATTCACGCGGCACAAAGTCGCGGGAAAAGTGCCAGTTATTTATAAAAAGGTAAGGTTTGTTTGTAGAGGTAATTAGACGCACAGGTCCGATTACAAAACAGATGAACCAAATATGCAGCTGAATATATTATAGTGTACAATAGGGTATTTTACTGTATACGAGAAAAAATCTATAAATATGTTATTGAGACAGTTTAGGCATAAAGCTGTCGGAAAATGTAAGTTTTGGTTCATAAAATAACAAAACCAATGTTTAAATTCAATTCAAAGTTTTCAGTGTTTTTAATCTGTTATAAAACACCATGAAATAGTAGCGGCCATGTTATTACGCCGTACGGCTGTGTAAACAAAAATTTGTCAACTGTCAGTCAACCGATTGGCGTAATTTAGGCTTTGTACTTTTATTATTTTCGTAACTAACGTAATTTTTTCATTATTACACCTATTACAAAATATGCTTTTAATTATTTTTAAATTATATACAATTATCATATTTAATATGAGCGCATTTGATACAAAACGAACTGACGTCATTTACGCTGAGCAATATGGCGTCCAGTAAGAGGCGTTTTAGTCACGCGCGAAATTTGAAAATTTTAAATTTAGATGCTTTTTTATGGCACTTATCGATTGAATAAAAATTTTGTGTTTTGTTTTGGTTGCATATTAGCACTGCAGAATTTCATTGAGACACTTTTCAAAAATGGGTGTAATACCCTATTATGTGTCCGGAGAGAATTATTCTATAAAAAAGAATAGGTATTTATTACGAGTATTATTGTCGGTACTTAGTAATCATGTTCTTTATATATTATTGTTTTTAGAATCTATTATAATAATATTAATATTGTTGTATAATTATAATGTTATGTATTAAACACAATGTAAATAGTTCCTGATTAAAAAAGGTTTTACGTGCTTGACGAGGCACGGAGGTCTCACACAATAACTTCCAAACATGGAGCTGCTACTGAAAAAATCCTAATTTATTTATTTATTTATACTTCATGCACAAAGGTACAAAGGCGGACTTAATGCCTTAAGCATTCTCTACCAGCCAACCAAAGGTGGTGAAGAGATAACATGGCAGGTGAATAGTTAAAAAACCAAACAATATTTGTAATAATATATTTAATTTAACCTTTAAGTACCGACGTGTGGTCTGACAGACACTTCGAGAAGCCGAAATGTTTTGTTTTCAATGCAGTAATCCTGCATACAAAAACTGTTTATAAAAATGTATAGTTCCTACATTTTGATGCCCTGTGATTTTTGAGAAGACTGTTGATTATTTATGTCTTTTTATTTTCATAGTTTAAATAGCTCTCTAAGAATAATTTGTGGTTGAGAAAAAAAAAACACTGTAATTAATAGATATTGAATATTATGATACAAGTTACTCTTTTCTCCCATAGAATACATGTATGTGATAAAAATGATTATAATAAGTAATAATTGTAAAAACTCATATATTTTGTTTTATTTACACAATAACAGTCATATTAACAATACAACAATTTTGTTAGGAAAATATAAAGAAACACACAAGTTTTCGTTACTTAAGCTATGGTAGCAGACCTCACGTCGGTACTTGTTACCATAATGGCACGTCGGTACTCAAAGGTTAAATTTTAATAATATAATAAAGTTAATTGAAAAACCAAACAACACTTTGGTCGTCATAAGCACGAGAGTGTCACACCATAAATTGGAAACGTCGCGTCGGGCTGCTACTGAAAAAAATGTTAATAAAAAATCCAATACCAATAAGCCCAACATAACTTGACCTGGGCATCTAACTCTAAACCCTAAGCTCAGCAATCACGCTTGTAACTATGTATAATAGAGTACTAATAGTATATGCGACTTTAAGAGTAATATAAATAATTATTACTATTATTAAGTAACTAGGTAGGTTCATCATCTGCCTAGCCTTTTCCCAACTATATTGGGATCGACTTGCAGTCTAACCGGATGCAGCTGAATACCAGAGTTTTACATGGAGCGACTGTCTATCGGACCTCCAGAACTCAGTTACTGGGTAACACGATACCCCTAGGTAGAAAAAAAGACATTGAATCTGTATCACCCGGTTTCGTAACTGCAGTGAATCATATTTCTTACTAATTTTTGCCCGCGACTTCGTCCGCGTGAATGTCGGTTATCGCGGATAAAGACGTCGCAGATTAAAAAAAAGCATATGCATAATTATATTCATACCAAATTTCATGAAAATCGGTTCAGCCGTTTCATTGTGAAAGCGGATCAGACATAGTAACTTTTTCATTTATAATTATTAAGTATGGATATAGTAATTATATAAATATGGTATATTATGGGTTTGAATTAGAATTTAGTGTTATTGTATTTATTTTAGCTATAGCCCCTTGGTAAGACTGGTTGTCAACTTTCTGGATTCTTGATACCAATAACGACTGGCAAAGATCTAGGAATGACAGCCAGGACCAACGGCTTTACGTGATTTCCGAGGCACGGAGGGAACTCGGTATGAAATGGATGGTCGGTCACCCATCCACAGACCGACCGCGGCAAGCGTAGCTTAACCTTTGACCTATAGAGCTATACTGCTTTTACTTAGCCACGCGCTCCTCGCTCCCTCGAAGTAGGTACTATCGCGGACCTTTTCCGCCTGCTCAGTTAAAAAAAAATTCCCTTGGCGCCTGCGAAGTCAACGGGGCGGGGTAGAGAGCGCTTCCATCTTTTGAGTGCAAGCAAAAATGAACTTAGTGGTGGTCAGGCGGGTGTGTCCACGATAGTACATTTAGTAAATTAACGAAGCGCGTTCTTAAAACGTGCGTCTACGGCACGTTTAAAAATCGCTGTGTGTATAGGCTCTAGGGCCAACACAGCAGTCAACGCAATATTAAACAATACATCAAACCCTATACATACCAAAATATTTGCCAAACAATCTACCGCACGTTATAATCCCAAACTCTATTACTTTTATCGCTACTATCGCGTTAACGGCTCGCTGGCTTCGTCATCGCCAATACAGCGATACCTTCACGCTATCCACGTTAGGGTATTACGGTTATCATAGGTAGGGGATGAGGCTCCAAGTAGCTAATCAGTTGGTTGATGAACAAATTGATGAATGGGGTAGATTGGGTGGTATGACATGTGTCCTTTTAATCAGCGGCTAAGACCCGTGTTCATACACATTCAATCAACTGGGTACGAATACTGGGTATTGACGACACGGTTGGCGCAGTGATTAAGCGATCGACTGCTGCGTTACGTGTCGCGGGTTCGATTCCCGCACGGAACAAATATTTGTATGGCCTACAGATGTTTTAATGTTTGTAAACGCACCCACGACACATGAGAAATTCTTAGTATGGGGTGATGTTATTTAAAAAAAAAAGAAAAAAAGATAATTCGCTTTTGCCCGCGATTTCGTCTCCATAGAATTCTTAATTTAGCCAATGTCCTAAATTATCCCACGGGAATACATAAAAACGGAACTGAATAAAATCCAATTTGTTAAGCTATATAGCAGTACGTTATGTGTGACTATATGGCAACGTTTAAAAAAAAAAGAAAATAATGGCGAAGCGTTAAAGAATCATGGCAGGATTTGTACAACAAAAAAATAAAGATGTTAAGAGAAGTTAAAATTCTAATTCTTATATTCTTGGGTACCTAAAGAGTACCTTCAGGTATTTACAATATTTATAACCCCGCAAAAAAAAAGGGAATAGTTTAACGTAAAGCTCATTATTTCAGAACGAAACGTTGACTGACAGTAACAGTGACAATGAAATTGCTTCGTTCTACGGGAAATAATATCACAAATAATGATTATTTTTTTCCACATACTTGTCACATTATTTTTTTTTGCCATTTTGATAAGATCTGTTAACGTCGCTTGTCACTTTCTATTTTTATAAACACAAAATGGGCATCGAGATGAAACGAAAAAGTGTTATTTTCATTTCGTAATATTTTAATTTACACTAGCTTAATTTACCATATTTAATTTAACTTACCATATTTTTAAAACCCGCAAGAGAGTTTAAAAATACAGTAAGTATATCAATCTGCTTCTGGTAATGTATTCTTCACATTGGAAAATATTTTAAACCCTCTAAATATTTGATTATTTCATACAAATGAATGTATGGATCTCGCTATGATTCTTTCTATCCAGCATAAGCAGGCTAATGGAGTATGAGTATGAGATGTCTTTATTTCACATAAGAATCTAATTCTACATGAGAAATATTTGACTAATATAAAAACATTATTGATCAACGTACAGTTTTGACAACATAATACAATATACCAAAAAATATTCTAAAAGTGTAGGTAATCGCTAATAATATAACTCAGCCAAAACGTTAATATACACGGAGCGCGCGCAACTAGAAGAGGCATGTAATAGTAGTAAAAGTAAGCGCTCGCTTTATTAAAGATAAGTAATTTTAAGAGCGCGTATTCGATTCGTGACGAAAACTTCATATTTTAGCGTTTTGCCCAGAGCAATATCGTAATTATGTGAGCAGATTATTTAAAGACAATTTACAGTTTTAGAAAGTTTAAGTCTTGATTTAGACAGCTACAGAGTAAAAGTATAATTTTTAATTATGGGTTTTTAAAGCGAAGACAATTCTTTCATATCGTTTTACGAAAATAGACGTCAGAGTTAACTTTCAGGACTAATACAACCATTACAATATGCCAAAATATTTTGTTTTATGCGTTTTTCTAATAGTATGTACAGTCATAAAGACAGCTACAGAGCGAAAATTATGAAAATATTACTATTATGTATTAAAAAACAATGTTGAAAAAGTAGAAAATCGGTTCACTTTGACAATTTTTTTTCACCAGAATTTGAATGAAAACATAACTGATATATTTATTTTATGAAAGTAAAAGTTATGTTTAATATACAGAATATGTTTCAGTCCGTTATAAGAGCTCATCTATTTTAGACAATTATTTTAAAAAGCACTGTAAAACATCGCGCGCTTTGGTTGCCGATCAATTTCAATGGTTCGTGCTTATTTCGTGCATATTTTTTTTTCTGATGCACACAAACAGACCATTGTATTGTACTAGTGTGTGTCAATGCTGCTACGCCGTTCTAGCAATCGTTTAGATTTTGAGTTGCGCTAAATCGAATACGCGCCCTTAAGTATTTCTTAAATATTGAAATGGATTTTGCATATTTAATGTAAAGAAGACCGGAAGACGTTGCGTTGTAAAGCCTCCCACTAGGTGGACCGATGACCTGGTAAAGGTTGCGGGGATCCGCTGGAAGCGAGTCGCATGGGGCCGGTCAATGTGGCGACACTTGGGGGAGGCCTATGTCCAGCAGTGGTCGTCTTTCGGCTGAAAGGATGATGATGATGATGAATGTTATTTGGAAGTTTATTATACAATGCAGCATCTTCGTGTACGTCACGTTTTTTCTGCCAAAATTAGTTCGTGGTGAGTATAAAAAATAATTTGACTTAAAATAGATTTAAAATATTATTATTATGATCAGCCTGATTTTGTCCACTGCAAGGCAAAGGCCTCTCTACTCCTTTAAATTCTCTCTATCAAAGGCTTTTTCCGAACGGTCTTTGTTGAAGGAGTCTAGCTTATCCCAAGTTGTTTGAGAACCATTTATAAGGAGGAGTAAAACAAACACGACGACGAGTCTCCTCTTAAAAAAATAATTAAATCAGCGTTAAATATCGGAAATCATTACAATTAGTTCGAAAAATGGAGAAAATTTTCAACTAAATTTAACTAAACCAAAACAAACAAACCATTCAAGAAAATGTTTAAAAATACTACCTACTTATATTTAATTTTAATGTAGTCACATTCTAACGGAAGACTTAAAAGATGACCAAGACATTGAGCGTGAGCGTAGGGCGTTGGCGGTCAGAAGCAATAAGATCGCTCGTAGGTTTGCAAGAGCTTCTGAACAAGTAAAGATCTCTCGAGCTCCTTTTAAAGCTTTTTGCCAATCTTTCTACTCTGGCAGCCTATGGGTGAATTATACGCAGAAGTCTAATAATGCTCTACGCGTGCAATATAACAATGCCTTCAGGATGCTTTTGAGGCTGCCGTGGCGCTGCAGCGCGTCAGGCATATTTGCCGAGGCGCGGACTAATGACTTTTATGCTATTATTCGCAAAAAAGCAGTCTCTCTTATGAATAGAGTGTGCGGTAGCCGCAACAGTATCCTGAGGGCTGTGGGTGGGAAGTGCGAGTGTCCTATCAGCCACCATTGGACGACTGTACTGGTTGGGTGAGGCTTAGCTACCATGCATTAAAGATTGATGTAGGAAATAATAGATGAGTGTAAATTTTGACTGTAATTATAAATTAAGAATTTTTTGTATTATTATTATTTTATCTGATTTTATGACATGTCGTAATTTAAATAATGAAATGATTTAGTCTAGCGTCTGTGATATAATTTTTATTGTGTAATTATCCCACCTATTTATTGTGATTGTAATTAAATTCTAACTTTTATAATTTGTATGTGATAATGTTGTAATGAATTATTATTATTATATATTGTCTATGGAACCAGTTTTCTGAAATAAATGAATTATTATTATTATTATTAATTCTTCGTTTTAAAGTCAACCCAGTCGACAACGCGGACAAAAGCTAGTAATGTAGAATTTTGTATCCAAAAAAAAATGTCCTGGAATTACGTCTGTTAGAGGCTTAAGACTAATTAACTAAGAAAGTAGGCACTTCTGAAATTGATAAAGCAAGTAAGATAATTAAGAGATAATTGGCAGATCCTTCCTAATTTTCAAAAGCGAGTTCTTAACTTAATTATTATAATACGTTTAACTTTAGTACTACTTACTTTAGTAACGTTAAATTGAAGATATTATCGAGAATATTGATTAACGGCTGAACCTTCACTGAAATGTAGATCACTACTGCTGGAAGACAATATGATTCTATCTATGTTGGAAAGGTGTCTCACATTCATCAATAACGGTTATCTATGAGACGAAAATAATAGCTCCCGTGCGTTTCGTTACAACCAAAATCACCGTAAACAACGAGATTTTTATAAAAAAAAAATCTGTATGTTTAAATTATTAAATTACTGGATTTAGTTATAGTTCACATAAATTATAAAACTCTGGGAGTAAGTTGAATATTATACAAGATTTGATTGCATTTTGCTAAACAAAACGGTAACGCTGGAGTGTAGAAATTAAACGTACCAAATTGCCAGTTTAAAACTCATGAAACATTTTTTTTGTACGTTTATATCAATGTTTTTTTTGTAATTATTACGTTGAGTAAATAACTTGCTGTTGATTTATTTATATGGAATAATATGTGGGGACAATATATAATAATAATATGTGGGGACATTTTCACACACGGCCATCTGACCCCAAACTAGGGAGACCCTGTACTATGGGTGTCAGACAGCTGATATACATACACAAATACATTTTTTTTTTTAATACATACATATATAGATAAACAACACCCAGACACAAAGCAAACACAAGTGCTCATCACACCAATGTTTACCCTGGGCGGGAATCGAACCCGCAACACGCTGCGCAGCAGTCGATCGCTCAGCCACTGCGCCAACCGTGTCGTCAAATCGGAATCTATATGTAAATTCATTACAGGTTAATTTGCTATGATCGATACGGCTTTTATTGTTTGTTATTGGTTCTATGTGATTGGATCTTAAAAGCACTTTCACGTTGACATGATGATGATGACCTAAATAAATTAGCAATACTTTTTATGTGACTTTTTGTTTTTATTTACTTACATCTGAATCTTGTACTGATGCTAATAAGTTGCGGGTCGATGAAGACTTCCACTTTGCCTTTTTCGTTTGTTGTCATCCCTATGATGCACAGAGTGTACAGCGTGATTCTTATTGTATTTATAATTTTTATTTTCCGTATGTATTATCCCACTACAAGTCAAAGGCCTTCCTTTCTCCTTTCCAACCCTCTCTGTCTAGAGCTAGTGTGTAGCAGTTCCTCCTGTAAGCGTCAAGTTCATCCCGCCATCTTCACCTGGACCTTCCACGTTGTTGCTGGACGTTTTCAGAGACCCGTGGTTGTTTTAGCCCATGATCCGATCGACATGTGGCAGATGTAGCCAGCCCAGTCCCACTTAAGCTTGGCTGCTTTTTGAGTGCCGTCGGCGATTTGTGTCTTGGAGCGCAGCACAGTATTCCTAATGCGGTCCGTTAATCTAACTCCCAGAATGCTACGCCCCATCGCTCTCTGACAAACCTCGGCTGAGCAGTTTGAGCGCCGTATTTAAGGATAGGGAGAATACACATGTACATCATTTCATGAAAGCCATAATCTACCAATAGCTTTTCCACTCGTTTCCAGTTCATCTAGCAACTTCTAGTATCTGAAATTGCTAAAATAGCGATTCATATACCGACCCTGCGCTCCATAACTCAAATTGTTGCTGATGTTGGAAATGAAAACATTCAGGCTGAATTGGGAGTAGGCTGACCACGTCGTGTGAATGTACTCGGAGAGATGGGCAAAGGTGGTCACTCACTGGACCTGAAGGAGTACATCGCCGATAAGGTCGACCTCGGTCGGTGTGACGAGAGACCGCACAAGATCAAGACGTTTAGAAGCAGAAATGGGAGGTCATTGCCGAGCAATGGGACACAAAACGAAGCTAATAAAAAAGCCAGCTATATGAATAACCATTTGACTTATCCAAACATACGTATGCTCTTCAACATGACATTCTACCAGCGGCACTTATTTTTTGACACAAAATAATAATGGCATTTATTTATGTTTCGCGTTGGACTTCCATTAAGGGACTATCGTTTGTAAATGGAGGAAACGTGTTGCCCTTACTGGATTAATGAATCGGGTTATTGGCGAAATATCGATGGTTTTATCTTAGGTTTATTCGGTTTTTTTTTGTACGCTGGGTTTTTTGTAGCTGATAATCACTCTGTCTAAAGTATTATATATAAATTCTATTTTTAAGGTTCCGTACCTCAAAAGGAAAAAACGGAATCCTTATAGGATCACTTTTCCGTCTGTCTGACTGTCGGTCAAGAATTTTTATCTCAGGAACGCGTGGAGGTACCGAGTTGAAATTAATACCATATCCTCAAATCTACGGTCCCTTGATGCTGTAAAAAAATCAACCCTCTATATTAACGTGAAAGAAAGATACTGCCGTTTATGTCGCAAAAAACGCATTTATAATATTAAGTAGATTAAAGTATGGATAGTAGGTATGGATTAGTATAGAAGTATGGATGTGTACATACTAATATGTACGGAACCCTCGGTGGGCGAGTCCGACTCGCACTTGTCCGGTTTTTATTTTATTTGGCTCACCCACAATTGAATATACTGTTAAAAAGATATAAGACACATGTAATATGCTTATAGACTGGTGTACCTAATAGACTACTGAATCAAATTTTATGAAATTTGGTACAGGCAAAGCTTTTACCCTAACCGCTGAAATAAGCTTCTGTAAGAACTCTAACCTGCTGAGTTCTTACGATACCAAATCGATGCAATGTATTTACTGTGTTAGAGGAAGTTGGAGGAAGTTGCGCTTGGCTAAACTATACCTTGTTATAATAAGACTAACGTTCTAAAGACGAAAAGCTTCCAAAACGAATCCAGAGTGTTTAGACGAAACATTTAGTCGATGGTTTTGACCAGCATTCCATATAATAATAATTAACTTTTATTTCAGACGTTTGTCCATAGGTACACACAACATATAGGTACAGTCACGAGCATATTTATGTACACAGATTGCAAAATTCAAAAGCAATTTTATCGTGAAATAACTGTTTCAACTTATGATATAACATATTTTATAGTAGGTTTGGCATCAAAAATACCCTATTCGTAACCACAAAATATTTCAACCAATAGTTTAGGAGAAAATCAGTATAGAATAAAAAAAATCAACATCGGTCAAAACTCTGAGGGAGAGGAGGCACTGTCCACCGTTTACAGAGCAGTGACTGTGTGTCGCAGCAGCGTATCCAGTAGCGCAGCAGTGGAGGGACCCACCCATGAAGTAAGTGTAACAGTCCCACCTATCCACAAACACGCTTGAGATGCTGCATGCAACTTTTGCACTACATACTGATTCATTTGCGAGTGCGTCTGCGTCCGCACACTCTAAACTAGAAAAACCAGCAGGTTAAAAAAGGGAACTATTTGTCGGAGACCACTTTTAGTCACAATTGTGGGTAGTTAACTAAAATTGTTCATTTGTGTTTCTTATTGTTTATTTATGTGATTTTATTATCAATTATTGTCTAGTAATTCGAAACATGATTTATTGAGTACTCAATGTATGCACACTGATTTGTGGTTACTTTATTTCGATAATTGTTATCAATGGTTTTATTCAAAACAATATTAAAATTTGTTGACACGTTACTTTGAATGTAAAACGAATTACTTTATGAAATCACTATTAAACTATTCATGATAATTATAATTTTATTACTTTATAATAAGATCTTATTAGATTTAGTACGTTTTAGTGTTTTAAATCAATAAACGCGTGGTGACGATGACGTGACGTGACGGTAATGGGAACGCCTATAGTCCTGACGATGTACTATGCCACTCGGCACTCCTCCTCCTGATGATCCTACATATTTAAATAAAATCTCATCATTTCCCAGCACGTAATGTAGTATACTTCTACTCTATTCCGGAACTAGTGAGTGCTAGCGAGTACTATCAAATACCGGGTACACAGCTGTTTTCTCTGGAAACGATATAATTTTCCGTGTTATTGAGCTGGTACGGCTCGCAATGGTAGTGTTGACACGATTGGCTTCACGGAAAATGATTGTGTCAAGCAAGTTGGGTAACTTGGCGTAGCGTCATCGCTATTCTACGGTTTCAATTCAAGCTCTTTTCTCTCACATTTATTGTGCGAACTGCAAGACTGTGTAATTACTGCCCGCATCTCTGTTCTCGATAATTATAATCTTCAAAGCACGAGTAAATTTACCGGTCCATCATTTAGGCCACATCATCATCACGTCATGTGAGTTGCGGCCATTAGAATGTTTAACTAAAAACTTGTATAGTTCTAAATAAAAAAGAGTCGTAGACGTAATAGACGTATATTTTGTTTAGAAGAAACCTGCTTAATTTGTTACAGAACAGATTCTAAGAATATTACTGTAAGAATGTCTAAGTGATCTTTTCGGGATTTCATTTTCTGCGAAATTGAGAGCTGTTATTTGTGTTCAGAGTTCAGATTCTGGGACTCTTAGAATCTTACTAATGTTAAGACTTAACAGTGGTTCTTCTTTGTTGACAAATTACTTGTTATTTGGTCTACCTATATCAGTTCAAACTAAATTCACGTAAGAGCAGAGAACAATCGTAAGCGGCCGTAATCTTCCTTATCCTAGCAAGCCGAAACAGCGGTGGTGAGCGTAAAACTCATCTGCGACGATAAGCTCGCGTAGGACCGCCGGAGCCGTGACAGAAACCATGCCCGCTGCATGTTGCATGCTTGTTTGCATGTTGTATGCTTGCCTGCATGCTGCATCTTTACATAGTAAAAAACAAAGTCGCTCTCGCTGTCTGTACGGTTAGATCTTTTATACTACGCAACGGATTTTAAATAGGTATGCAGTTTTCAGCAATAGATAGATTAATTCAAGGGGATGGTTTACATGTATAGTTTGATCAACATTTCGCCCTTGCAAAGCCGAGGCAATTTTTATTTTTTTACAGCGTTTTGCCATACATTTAAACCTCTCATGGCTTATCCGTTTGTTGGCGAGCTTTTCCATTGGTCCTTAATATGTAGCTACTATTACTATACATTATTAATACTTTTTTATTGTATTATATTTTTGTGTATTTCAATACAACGCTAACTTCAATGTATGCAATTACTAAACTCCAGCAACAGCCAACATGCTCGCCACACCCCGTACATTTCCATGAAAGTGATGGCCGGATTTGTTCCGCTTATTTCCGACGCGTCGTCGTTCGGAAACGGCGGCTAGATACCACCCTGAAATTTCCTGTTTACCAACGCTGCAATTGGAGACCAGTCTTGACCGCCCACTGGCGTTGAATTAATAATGTTCCCAACTGAAATTAAATTTGGTGAATTTGCACTAAAACGTGGTCAGATTTTAATGATGTGCCACATTGATGGTGAGAATTTTAGCTGTATTTTAATAGAAGAACATTGTTTAAAAATTTAGTCTTGTTGAATCTGAAATACCTACTACTTAGTTGAAATAATACATTTAGAAAAAACTTTCGAAACTGTCTGATCTTATAAACTACAGGGTTCTTATTGACATACAGTTGGCGAAGTGGTTGGTACTATGCTACGTGTCGCGGGTTCGATTCCCGCACGGAATAAATATTTGTATGGCCTACAGATAGTTGTTCCGGGAGTTTAAATGTGCAAGCAAGTAACTAGCAGTTCTTTTTTACTTTCACGTGGACATAGTCGCCTACATCCACATGAAATTCCAGTATACCATAAAGATATCAGTTGACACTCACCAATACTGTAGCTTTCTGTCAGTGAAAAAATGTTATAATAATAATAATAATTCATTTATTTCAGACTGCATAGGCCCCTAGATAAATTCCTTAACCTGAACATACATACTTTATAATTTCTAACTTGTGTTAATAGGGACGATTTAAGACTATGTTAGTAGCACTTCACTAAATTGCACTAAGTTGTCTGTGTGCTGTCCTGTGGCACTTGTCCGCGGAAGCGACGGAACACCACGTCCTGCGGCCAAAAGTCTTCTTCCATGACGAGGGGCAGGAAACAGTTCGGTACTTGCACCACGGAACGCCTTGAAGTTGAATTGCAAGCTTCCAGAAATTAAACAACTTTATTTCTTTATAATAAATAAATAATAATAATAATATGTGGGGACATTTTCACACACGGCCATCTGACCCTAAACTAGGGAGACCCTGTACTATGGGTGTCAGACAGCTGATATACATACACAAATACATTTTTTTTGTAAATACATACATATATAGATAAACAACACCCAGACACAAGGCAAACACAAGTGCTCATCACACAAATGTTTACCCTGGGCGGGAATCGATCAGTCGATCGCTCAGCCACTGCGCCAACCGTGTCTTCATAATACCTATACTGACGACCCACCCCGGCTTCGCACGTGTTAAATGTAGATCAAACGATACATAATCCTTTCTCTTGAATCCTTCTATCTATAAATCCGTTGCGTTGTTTAAAAGATCTTAACGTACAGACAGCGGGAGCGACTTTGTTTTCAACCGACTTCAAAAAGAAGGAGGTTCTCAATTCGTCTGTAGGTTTTTTTTTTTTGTATATTTTTAGCGATTTCTCCGGCAAATGTAAAGCGATTTTGAAAATTCTTGCAATAGAGAGGGCTATGCTCGGAGTTTTCTTGCGTGATAGAATCAGAAAGGAGGACATCCGCAAGAGAACCAAGGTTACCGACGTAGCCCGAAAAATTGCCAAACTTAAGTGGCAGTGGGCAGGGCACATTGCTCGCAGAATGGATGGCCGATGGGGCCGAAAAGTTCTAGAGTGGCGACCGCGAACCGGAAGACGTTGCGTTTTAAGGCCTCCCACTAGGTGGACCGATGACCTGGTAAAGGTTGCGGGGATCCACTGAATGCGAGTCGCACGGGACCGGTCAATGTGGCGACACTTGGGGGAGGCGTATCTATGTCCAGCAGTGGACGTCTTTCGGCTGAAATGATTATGATGAGAACACCCATGACTTTAGTTTCGGAAGTCGGTGGCAATACAAAACAACAAATAGAACAGCCAAGCCACCGACTTCCGAAACTAAAGTCATGTGTGTTCTGTTTTAAAGTTATTTTTCACTTTTTGGTTTTTGAAGGCGGTTGTCTTTTTTGTAAAAAAACTTTTTACACTATGTAAAGAAGAATAGATGATGTGTCCGTGGAGTTTCTTGCTTGTTCTTTTCCATAAAGACCTACCTACGATATGGAACGAGCAACTAGCTTCAACTACCTGACTAACTGACCGACTCCTTGACAATTCCAAAAGTGCCTGTAAATGGTTTAGTTGAAATAAATGCTTTGACTTTGTATTTCGAGTTATGTGCTAACACGGGTCCAATCGTATGGCATTTGTAAATAAACCTCGTGTTAACAACTAAATCTTAGTTACGTTTAAGCGCAAGTGAGATAATAAATCTTCAGCTTTGCTTTGAAATAGCTTTGTATTTCTTTCCATTTATATTGCTTTTTTTTTAAACTAACCTTTGTGACAAATTAATTTAATTTTGTTTTTTACTAGTCTCGACTAAACTGGTAAAATGATAAACTAGAACGGTGAACACCTAGGTGAAGTGAGCTGTCATCCGTCCGTCTGCTTTGTCAATCCCAGACATCGGGACTGATGACAGCTCACTTCTCCTAGGTGTTCACCAAAGGAGATTGTAACGGAATAGCTGATGTTTTATGTTTTTTATTTATTTAGGGGCATGGTCAATGAGAGCCGCAACGTTACTTAAAACCATATTACATCCTTACTTATACTATTAAAAAGGGAAATATTCATTGATGCCTTATTGAAACACATTTTTCACAATAAATTTTGCTGCGTGCGATGTTGGTTCTGTTAATATACCTACTTAAGAATATCCTGATTCCATACCTTGATCGTATTAATATGTGAAATTTAAGCACCAACGGCTCTCTCCCTATTTGATGTTTATTTAGAAGGCCTTCCGAAGTAGATATATGATCTACTGTTTTGACCAGCAGCCATTTCTTTATTTAATGATGGAGGTACTAGCTCCTGCCGGCGACTTCGTCCGTCTGAATGTCGGTTATCAGAAAAAGTCACGGATTGAAAGTCTATCTATGTCCTTCCGCACGGTTCAAGCTATTTTCATATCAAATTTCATCAAAATCGGTTCCGCTGTTTCATCGTGAAAGAGTAGACAGAGTTAATTTCGCATTAATTACATTTTTAAGTATTGATGAACTGATATTCACATGGAAAATTTAAAGTATATTGGACTTTCACCATTTTAATGTAAAGAATAGAATACAAACATTATCTAAACAATTGGCTCGGCAATAACTCAATAACGGTCGCAGCTAATACCGGATACCCGGGAATCGGATAAACTCGAGAGCTTTAAATCCGATCGTATTTTCTCAATCCCAGTTACGTATTAGAATTATCTATGTTTGTGTTGACCTTAATATGTTACTGTCTTTTCAAAAGGACAAGCGATGTGTGACCAACAAAAACAGTCTTGACCAACTAAATTCTTCTTTATAGTCATCATCATCATCAGCCGGAAGACGTTCGCTGTTCAACAAAGGCCTACCCCATAGAACGCCACATCCAACCTTAACCTGCTGTTTACCATAATCCCATATACCATAACGATTGGCGCTTGTACGCGAAAGCCGCTGCTGCCCGACTTCCGGATTTTCCCTTAGTCGCCTTCTATGACACTCTCGGGATGAAATGGGTGTGAGCTATTTTACCCCGGACACCCCACGAGGAACTTCTTTACCAACTTTACCAAATTATTCCTTTAGGTACAGATTACAAAATAACTAAAATTCAAATTTTTAGGTACCTTTAAAGCTAACAGTTATAAAACTAAAATGCTGAAGCGATGCGTATGCAAATATGGTGTCATACACCCTTATTAGTATAAAAAATTTGTTGTCTGTAAAGTCGGTTTACCGACGATAGTTGAACGTGACAACGCAAAAGAATTATGCCGATTGTGCTTCTTTGTCGCTCATTCCGCGCTCTCGCTTGCACTTCAAGCCTTGCATGGAACGCCTCAGAGCGGCGTTATGGTAACGCCGCATGAGTCATGTTTTTTCGTGCGTGCAGCCGGCTCTATCGAATTATAAGACGTTGTCACGTCAATAATAATAATAGTTTATTTGGAAAATAAAGTACAAGTTTGACACAAATTATAGTACACATAAATTATCACTAGAGGACATAAAAACTTACTACAAAAATATAGTGTGCGAGAGATGGATACAGTACCGTCAATACAAAATTTGAGCCCTGACTCCTAAACTAGGAAGATCCTGTATCTTAGGAGGCAGTGTCTTCACATAAATAGTGAACGAGCAAATTATGAGCGTGCGAGCAGCAGTGCAATTCTAAAGTACCTAAAGTATAGCATGCAATTTTTTGGTGCTTTAGTAATTTTCAACCGACTTCAAAAAGGAGGAGGTTATCAATTCGTCTGTATTTTTTTTATTTTTTATTTTTTTAATGTTTGTTACCTGATTTCTTGGGACTGGGTGACCCGATTTTGATGATTCTTTTTTTATTTGGAAGCTGGTGCTTCCCTTAATTTGGTCCAGTTCTGACAATGGCATCCATGAGAAAACCGTATAAATCTTAAATTTGCATTAAGTATGTGCGCGATTTGTTACGCGATTTCTCCGGCAAACGTAAACCAATTTTGAAAATGCTTGTTTTTATGGATAGGGAATGCTTCAGGGGTGGTCCCATATAAATTTTATCAAAATTGATTCAACACTTTTTGAAAAATCAACAAATACCCAAAAATTTTACATAGACGACGTTTTAGTTTCATCAATCTTTGTAGTAGTTAACTTTAAATCTCTTCTTAATAGATTTGGATGAGAAGGAGGTACTAAAAAGCGGAAAATAAAAAGCTTTTTACAAAAAAGACAACCGCCTTCAAAAAGTGAAAAATAACTTTAGCACAGAACACACATTGACTTTAGTTTCGGAAGTCGGTGGCAACACAAAAGAACAAACAGAACAAAGCCACTGAATTTCGAAACTAAAGTCAATGTGTGTTCTGTGCTAAAGTTATTTTTCACTCTTTGAAGGCGGTTGTCTTTTTTGTAATAAGCTTTTTTTGATGATAATTCTTTTACCACGATAAAATTTGAGTTATCGCTAACGTCATTTTTTTGGAAGGGGTTAAGTAAAAGCCGTTCTATATGTCTATTCTTTTACGATCTTCATCGGTGAACAACTGGGTGAAGTGAGCTGTCTTCCGTCCGTCTGCTTTGTCAATCCCTAGCATCGGGACGGATGTCAGCTCACTTCACATAGGTGTTCACCGAGGGAGATTGTAATAGAATAGCACTGAAGATCAATCGTCATGGAAAAGCTACGCTTGCTGCAGTTGGTCCGCGGATGGGTGACCACAAATTTCATATCGAGATTCCTCCGTGCATCGGAAAGCAGGTGAAGCCGTTGGTTCCGGCTGTCAATTGTAGGTCTTTGACAGTCGTTATAATAATAATAATTCATTTATTTCAGGCTGCCTTTGATTATATAATGTCTAGATGGAGCGTCAAGTGCACGCAAACGTGTCAAAAAGTGTCAGCCAACTATTGGCTCACAAGTGCTTATATAATCAAAGCCCAAATGCGTAATAATATTAATAAATGATTAATATATGTATAATAATATTAATTTATGTATAATTATATACATAATTGCTTATATAATCATTATTTACGCACACAGAGACGTAGATGCACAGTGTAAAACGACGCCTGCACGCACACATACTTGAAATTGTTGACTCGTTTTCTTTGTTACGATTGTAGGGCGACGCTCCATCTAGACATTATATAATCAAAGCAGGCTGCATAGGCCCATAGATAAATACCTTAACCTAAAGATTCATATTTTATAATTTCTAACTTGTGTTAATAGGGACGACTTAAGACTATGTTAGTAGCACTTCACTAAATTGCACTAAGTTGTCTGTGTACTGTCCTGTGGCCCTTGTCCGCGGAAGCGACGGAACACCACGTCCTGCGGCCAAAAGTCTTATTCCATGACGAGGGGCAGGAAACAATTCGGTACTCGCACTACAAACGCCTTGAAGTTAACGTTGTGGCGCGACTCCAGTAACTGCACCCTCGGCGTGTACTTTGTCTTTTGGCGCACGTACTCTACAATGTCCTCCGCCTTAGTGGTGTAGTGCAGGCGGGAGATATACACCGGTGTATTCGGCTTAGCGGCACGCAGACTTACGTCGGGCTCCGTTGGTGCTTTGCCGCAGCGGTTCTCGATCTTCGGTTCGGTTCGGTTATGGTAGTCAGAATTCAGATAGTCTGACAACCAGTCGTACCAAGGGGTATCGTGTTACCCAGTGACTGGGTTGTTAAGGTCAGATAGGCAGTCGCTCCATATGGAATTTTAGTAATCAGTTGCATCAAGTGGAAGCCGACCCCAGCGTGGTTGCGAAAAGGCTAGGCAGATGACGATGCTCATGACAACTTTTCGCAGCAATTCAGAAGCATGTTTTACTGAACAATACTGAACCACGGCATTTCTAAAATCCGGGAAAAAGAAGTAATTTTCTACGTGCACCTTCTGACATGGTCTAATAAAGTTTGTTATTAGTGGAAAACAGTTTTCTGAAACTCTAGTAAACCAAGTAATTTTTAACCGACTTCAAAAAGGAGGAGGTTATCAATTCGAATGTTTATATATATATATTTGATTTATGTATGTTCGGGCATAACTCTGTCATATGTAGACGGATTTGCAACATTCTTTTTTTGTTCGAAAGAGGTTTATTCCGAAATGGTCCCATATAAATTTTATCAAAATAGATACAGCCCATTTTGAGAAAATCAACAAATGCCTGGTCTGACAATACCTGTTTTTATATAACTCGAGTATAAGTCATTCTCAACATAGACCTTCATATCTGCTACTCTGTTACTCCAAGACAGTAAACTAAAGTTGCAGGTACTTCTAAAGTCCGGGTAAACTAAATCATTTTCAATGGCCACAACATGGCTACTGCCACGGCCTTACCTATAATTCTAAAACTCGGATATTTATCGAGCCGTTTCAAATCAAATCAAATCATTTATTTCTTTGCAAACATGGGTACATATGAGTAGATGTTCTTTTATAATAAAGGTTCTCCATATTTTACCGTCACATGGGCATGCAAATGGTAAGGTTTACAATTATATTTTAAGAAAAGGAGGCATATCATTGGAATTGCAATAAAATTAAGCATGCCAACCTGGTCAGAGTAGTAAAAAAATAAATAAAAATAATTAAACACTATCAAAACAGTCAAAAAGATTAAAATGCCAACTAGATTAACTATATATCAATTGGAGTAACAGCAGATGTATTATAAATCAGTCAATAACAGTAGGTGTATAGGGTAACAGTAAGTATATATGCATAGTGAGTATTTCAACATGCACCTTCTGATCAGTTTGTTACTTGAAGCCGGTAAACTAAAGTTGCAGGTACTTATAAAGCCCTGTGTTAGGCCTGTGTCTGATGGATAGTTACTTTAAGGACATACATTAACCAAAGCTATATTTCAAGTCTTTATAACAATTTTATAACTTCCTAGTCGCTTACAAAGAAAACAATGCAACTTCCAAACAAAAGTGGTGATTCTAACAAAGAGTCTTTGGACATAACGCAACACAACATAACCAATGGCACACTTCGTGAAATTCTAATGAGTAATTCGTCACAGATACTGTAATATTAGTTAGACAACATTAACACTGGACTTAATGGAAAAACATGAAACAAAATATCTTTGAGCAGCAGTATGAAACAAGTCGATTGACACTAATAATATAATAATAATAATATGTGGGGACATTTTCACACACGGCCATCTGACCCCAAACTAGGTAGACCCTGTACTGTGACAGCTGATATACTTACACAAATACATTTTTTTTTGTAAATACATACATATATAGATAAACTACACCCAGACACAAAGCAAACACAAGTGCTCATCACACCAATGTTTACCCTGGGCGGGAATCGAACCCGCAACACGCTGCGCAGCAGTCGATCGCTCAGCCACTGCGCCAACCGTGTCGTCAACACTATATAATTTACATAATTATTATGAGGGCTTGTGGAAGTAAAATCCGGGACAGATCGATCGATCAATCATTATCTATTTCATACCGAGTTCCCTTCGTGCCTTGAAAAGCACGTAAAACCGTTGGTCTCGGCTGTCACTCGTGGATCTTTGGCAGTCGGAAGCCCGAAAGTCTGACAACTAGTCTTATCAAGGGGTATCGTGTTACCCAGTAACACGGTTGTGGTTTGATAGGCAGCCGTTCTATGCAAAACACTGGTATTCAGCTGCATCCAGTTATACTGGAAGTAGTCTCCTTTAGCCGAATGAGATAACCGTTACTTTGACTGCGGCTGTACATCGGAAGAACCAGTGGGCCACGCCGGGACACGCATTCCACACTATTCACAAACCACTGCAACTCCTGTAAGCTAGAATCAACAGTGGCGATCACCAGAAAAGCGCCGATGCAAAAAATTTCGACCAGTCCCGCAGAAACGATTCAACGTACGTCTTAGATCCCGCATCGAAATTAATCATAAAAGAACAGCGGAGGAGTAATAAAATAATATAATTTCCACTTCCCTCATTATCAAGCAGGAGGGAGAACAGAACTAGGCCAATAGGCTCAAAGGGACGTTAACAACTTGGAGAAGCCCAGTTGCCAAGCATACCGGATTATAATTGACTTAGTTAATGGGCCCTAAAAAATTAGCTGTTACATTTGATTCCAATAATAGGCATGGCAAAATCGCTTGAACGCACAAAAAATTGTTTTAGTTTCTATAAGTTCCGCATAATAAACAGCTCTGGATGTAGCCTGTACACTATCCAACATAATACTGCGTTCCTTCTGCCAAAGAATACGGTCACATAGGGTATGATATGCAGATTGTTCGTATTCACAGTCAGATGTAGAACATTGACACAAGTTGCTCTTTGTCAGATGTGCTGGTAGCTAAAGGTTAGATCTTTCTAGCGATGGCCTTCAGTCAGTCTTCATAATGTATTAACATTGATAATTTTCACCCAAGTCACCACTAACGCTGGTGACAAACAAAACTGAACTCTAACAACTTCCTTGATTGTTCTCGGAACTATTAAACTCCCGTAACCGCAAACCGTGCATTTCTACCAATAACAAAACAAATGAATAACAACACAAGAAACGCTGTAAAATTATTCCTAAAACTAACAAACAGCTTTAACTTCCAGCTAAATTGCAACTAATTACCATGAAATACCAAACATAAGCCGTGTGGTACCGGTCGCGAATAACACCACCCCATTTCTACCCGTGGGTGACGTAGAAAGCGACAGAGGGATATTGACCTGAGGATGGGCAGTAGCGTTTTTTTAAGTACCATAGCACTTACTTCGATCGCCAAAATGCACCGGCCAAGCATGGCGATTACATCTGAAGCCCCCCTTGGGGAAGACATTTACCCTGCAGTGGCCGTCTAAAGCTTGACATGATCGTGATAACCAAACATCAGCGAACTAGCTTTTTCTATTAGTATTGCAACACTCTCTTAATTCGACCCTGTCGCATAAACATTTTGCACGTTAATATTTCTCGTATTAAGGGGCTATTTAACGACTTTTACAATCTACCAGGTATAATCAAACGAAACTTACAACGTGTCAGTTTCGTTTAATTATATCTGGTAGATTTTGTGTGATTGTCAATGTTTTGTCCGCGTCAGACACAACTTCACGAGTTAATTAAACTATTTAATATGAAGTTAATCAAAAATATTCACTTTCTATATGATTAAGAGAATGTTCTAATTAAACATATATTTTTTTCAAATCATTTACACTGCACATTTTGACGTGATTGTCAGTTTAAAATCTGTAAAAGTCGTTTAATAGCCCCTTAACTGTTGCGGTAATATTTATTTAAAAAAAATTGCCCCACACTAGGAATTTCTCCTGTATCGTGCGTGCGTACATACGCAAACTGCCAGACCCGGATCTGTAAGCCATACAAATTATTTGCCATGTGAGAATCAAACACTCGTCTCTGCGCCAACCGTATCGTCAACTAAACTTTTTCCTGGTCCTAGAAGAAAAGTGTCCAACACTGAAACTGGCAAGTGCACATACTTTCTCAAAATTTCAGTTATTTATTGTAACATTACGTAGGTTTGGCAACTAAGGGCTCTTGGACCACTGACAATATAGCCTGTTATTGTCCCACTGCAACGCAAAGGCCTCTTCTCATTCAGAGAAGGGCACATTGATCACCACCCTCGCTCAAACGATTTTAGACTTCATCATCAATTTCCAGCCCTTGTCCCTGCAACTATCATCCTCATCATCATAATGTGATCTGTGTTTTTGTCCATGTTAATTGGGGTCAGTGCTATTTCTTCTTGCATTCCGTCTTGTCAACCGTCATTTTTTTTTTTTAATATGTTTATTTATTCAAATCTTACCTACATCTGTCATTACAGATCAATCCAATGCGATAGAGTAGCCTTACTTTCTAAACCCTTAATCTACATTCAATAAAATTACGTACTACATGTTCTAAATCTTAACCTACATTTAAATAGCATAATTATTACATAATTATAAGCTTTTGCGAGTTCACTCAAGTTGCACCACAACACATCAACCCTCTCGTGAACCTCTGCCTCATGCCACTACTGACTAATTTTTCATTCATATCGTTCTTCACACAATCCATCCATTTTTGCTTTGGCCTTCCCCCCTCCCTTTCCATCCATCCTCATTAATATTCATAACTCTTTTGGTCACATGCATTTTATCTCTTCTCTTTTCCTTCATTTTCTTCCACCGATGTCAGTGTTGTACAGGATATAATTTTTTTAAGCCACATCGGTACTTGTCCGGTAGCGTACTCACAACGTTATACATAAAAGGCGGCCCTTAACCACTGGTCTATCTAACCCGCTCATCGTAGCGGCCCCCGATACTCCCCCTCCCGTATAAGTAGGACCCGTCCACCACGACATACCCTCTCCGATCCTGACGACGCCATAACCCTCCTCTAGAAGAGTAAAAGGGCCACCAATACATTAGTTAAAAACAGAAACAGACTGCCGCCGTGTCATTCCGACCTCGCCGCCGAGGTCCGTCGCGACGTCCCCGTAACGCCCCCCCCCCCCTCAACCCTTGCTAGCGCCAGCCCGCGTCGCTGAACCTGTAGCTTTAAACTCGTCCCTAATTAATGGAGACCCGATCCAGCCTGTCCCCCAGTGACGCCCTAAGCCGAGGCTCGTACCCCGTAGGGGCTGCCCTTAGCATGTAGGTAGTCACTTAGTTTATAAGCTTTTGCCCTGACTGGAGGCCCTAAATCATTTTTTAAGGCACCATAGGATTGTCCGGTTAAACAACCAACCACCTCATAGGTTCACCTGCGAGATGCCATTTAGAAAAAAAAACTGATCTATCTCAACTTTTTTAATGGGACTGCCCGCCATACTATTCCCAAACCACTACAACTCCTGAAAGCCAGAATCAACAGTGGCGACCACTAGAAAAGCGTCGAAGCACTGAAGCTTGACGAGTCCCGGAAAAACATTACAACTGTCTTGGACCCCGCAACGAAATTCTATCCGGTCTATATCAACTATCAACATACATACTTATACAAAACATATTCGTCTGATGTGTATCGGTAGATACAGCTACCTGTTTGACCCCACCGACCTCTTTCAACATTCGCGCCATAGAAACCAAGAGTAACGGCAGTATTATGGTCAATACGACTAACATAATGTCAATACGATATTACTGAGGGCACAAAGGTCTTCATAAACACTTCGTTTAATGAGCTGGAAAGTTGTAAAAGTCTGTGAAGAAATGACTGCGATTGGTTGCGTAACAGTAACTTGATCGTAAACTAAAATAGTCTATATATGTCTTACCGATGGTGGAAACAAATCGCACACTCAGTAATAAATAATAATAATAATCATCATCATCATCATCACCATCTGTAAACCACTCTATTGTTTCGGGGTCAACCTGTGAGATAGGGTGTGCATGTTAAATAAATAAATAATTACCATCAGCCGGAAGACGTCCACTGTTGAACGAAGGCCTCCCCTATAGAACGCCACAACGAGCGTCAACCTGCCGCTTGCATCCACCGGTTACCCGCAACCTTGACGATGTCGTCGGTCCATCTGGTGGGAGGCCTACCAACGCTGCGTCTTCCGGTTCGTGGTTGCCACTCGAGAACCTTTCTTCCTCATCGGTTATCGGTCCTTCGAGCGATGTGACCACTTCAACTTGCATACTCTGAGAGCTATGTAATAATAATACCAGCCAATTATTGTCCCATTGTAGGGCAAAGGCCTCTTCTCATATAGAGAAGGCACGAGCATTGATCACCACGTGCGCTCAAGGCAGATTGTGCGATTTCAGACTTATATCTTATATATAAAAATCTTCTGTGTGTGGGCATGAAAGAGAACTCCACCTAAACGCCTGGACCGATTTGGATGATATTTGTCGGGTGTGTTCCAGTGGATTCGAGAATGGTTTACATTCACAATTGGACCCGGTTGGTGGCGCTTCAGTTGAGTTATAGAACTTCTTAGATGTATGTCACCCTGGTACTAGGAGCGCATAACTGTCACCCTGTTACTAGGAGCGCATGACCGGCAAGGTGGCTCTTCGCAGTGAAGAGGTATATTAATTAATTGGTAGGTTGATAGGGTAGGTATGTAGGGGTAGGGTAGGTATGTAGATATAATATAATATAATATAATATAATATAATATAATATAATATAATATAATATAATATAATATAATATAATATAATATAATATAATATAATATAATATAATATAATATTATATTATATTATATTATAAAGTCCAGGTTTCCTCAAAGTATTCCTTTACTGATGTCAGTGATATCCAAGACAGATTTAGAAAGTACGTCTGTGAAATTTTAAAACACACATTGGTACTTGCTGTAGCCCGGTTGCAAGCTTACAACCTCGTGGTTTAAAAAGGGGACTATATTTCTTGTTTCCAAAATTTATATTTGTCATCAAGTTGTATCACCTAATAAATAGATCTATCGCTACGAAATGTTTTTGTTCTCAGATAAACAAAAAGTGTTCCCAGGTATGAATTATCAAATTAATGTTAATATATGTGTAAAATAAGAGATGGATTACCAATAAAATTGTAGATGAATATAAACTTCGTTCTTATAATAATAGTTTTATTACTTAAAAATTACCTTTGTGCTCAAAATGGTAGATCTGTCACCAAATAAATCTTTGGACCCTTAAGTCCCCCCTGGGGCGGAATCGACATGGTTCGGTTAGGTTAGAACTGTGACCCCCTACGCTTCTACGCTACGCCAGAACTAAATCGCCTTTTACAGTCAAACTCATATATTTCTACATTACTTTGGTTAAATGTTGATGATCATTTACTATTTTTGGAGGTCATTTACATTTATTTGGTACTAGACCCTATATCTCCATGATTTTAGGTGATTTTACATTTTGGTGACAAATCTACTACTTGACGGGCAAACACAAAACTAATTAAATTGGCGATAGCTTAAATGATATCCGTTTAAAAATGATCTGGTATGTGTAAATATTCGTCGTCGTGTTTTTTTGCAATAATAATTATTTTTCGCAAGATCTAGGTACGTATTTGTTTATGACGGTTTTCCTTATTATTATTTTTCTTGCTCCAATAAGGAAAAGTGACAAGAAAATCGGGAATAATAAAAGAATAAGAGAAAACTCGTCCCTCGGTATAAAATCGTAACTTGGATTTTATCGGTTAACTTAGACAGAGCACTTTTGATTGATTAACTAAATCACTACAAAAATAGGGTTGCAAATTGCAGTAATAAAAATTGCAGAATAAATACCACACAAAATAAATAAATTGAACACAATTATAAACTCTGTTGTCTTGTGTTATTATCAAATTGATCAATAAAATGCTCGAGGTTGTGAGCTCTCAACCGTGCAGAAGTAAATATCAATGTGACTTTTTCACTTTTTCGAGAAACCTTTGGCTTATAGTGGAACGGTTATAGGCTGGTATAATTATAGAAAGAAAGAAAAATAATTTATTCGCCCCCCAGGACAGAAACACAGTAAAATATTAAAAAAAAAAACAAGAAAACGAAAGTTGGTCCAGTATGAGGCCAAAAGGCTCCTATCTCAGCATGGTGCTGTAACATTAAAAAAACGTCACAGCGCTGATATTCTGATAGAGATACTCTGATTATGACTGCTCTGTTTGCGTTGAGAAATTATCTGTTGAACTTTTCAATCTCTTTTATTACCTATATTATACCACTGCTGGGCAAATGTCTCTTCCACAGCCTTCTACTTCTCCTTATGTGGTGCCTAGTCTGGCCAAGTTCCCACAAATACTTTATGCCAGTGTTTAGTAGGCCTCATTCGACGACAACGTCCTCCTTCTGGCATCTACTGCGTGACGACTTTGGCCCATCTGTCATTATGCGAACAGGACCCGCACAATCCTACTCAACATCATCAGCCGAAAGACGTCCACTGTTGAACATAGACCTCCCCCATAGAACGCCACAACGAGCGGCAACCTGCCGCTTGCATCCATCCTTGGATCATCGCTTAGATCCAATCCTACTACAGACTCTTAAAAACTAAATATTCAAATTCAAAAAACTCAGTGGAAGGAGAGTAGAGAGGCCTTTCCCTGCAGTGGGAAAATACAGGCTAAAGAAGAAAAAATAAGAAAAACTCAGTCAGTTACAAGCCATCACTAGACATACACTCCTCGTTTAATGATTTTGAATTCCACTGATGAAGCTTTTTAACATATCGGTATACTTAAGATAGTTAATAGCACTGCCCTTAAAAGAAACTGAACATTAAGATAAACTTTAAGTAATTTGAAATCTATTTTGGAAGAGACACTTCAAACTTCACACGTTATGTAATTTAGTTCTCACGATGGTTTTTGTCATAGAAAAAAAAAAACATTGAATCTGTATCACCCAGTTCCGTAACTGCAGTGAATCATATTTCTTACTAGCTTTTGCCCGCGACTTCGTCCGTGTGAATGTCGGTTATCGCGAATGAAGACGTTGCAGATTAAAAAGAAGCGTATGCAGAATTATATTCATACCAAATTTCATGAAAATCGGTTCAGCCGTTTCAACGTGAAAGCGGATCAGACATAGTAACTTTTCATTTATAATATTAAGTATGGATATAGTAATTATATAAATATGGTATACTATGGGTTTGAATTAGAATTTAGTGTTATTGTATTTATTTTAGCTATAGCCCCTTGGTAAGACTGGTTGTCAGACTTTCTGGCTTCATATTACCCTTAATGACTGTCAAAGATCTACGAATGACAGCCGGGAGCAACGACTTTACGTGCTTTCCGAGGTATGGAGAGAACTGGGTAGGAAATGGATGGCCCGAGCCAAGCGTACCTTAATCTTGACCGATCAATTCGGCTTTTACATTGCCAAGAGTAAGATCATTTGAGCAGCAAAATTAAGGACAATTAAAAGTTTTCACACATACAAAATATATAGTACAAGACGATAGAAGACAGCGTAGTTAACATAAATATGTTGTTTGAAAGAGTAGGTTAATTAGAAGTATAGAAAATGATAGTATCTATGTTTAGAATAATAATACTAATAATTCCTCTCCCAGAAGCCCCGACCACCGGTAGCTTGGACCCTGTTCCCGATACCGGTAGGCTACAATTTTTTATTGTTTTTGTTGATATTAATACCTACCTAAAAATGTAATTGATATGACGTACATTATATCACGCTCTAAGATCGAAAACGCTAATTGCTCACAACGCGTTGTGGTCACTGTAAAACATCCACATCGCGAAATTCGTGTTATGGCTCATATGATAATGCCCACGACACGTTATGGCAATCACAGAAAGACTACATAGCGAAATTCGTGTCGTGGCTGTCATGTTTTACGACGACAACGCATTGTGGCAATTAATTGCGAACATTCATTTTCCTTACGTCACTGCAACTCTGTTTTACAATGTCCTCTGTTTTTTTTAGCCTTATTAGTGATTGTCTACCTAGGACCTAGACTTACGTAAATTCTCGGCTGCACTAGGTACGTCTTATGTCAAGTCAAGTAGATACAAAAACAACAAAATTTTTTTTTTTAAAGAAAGCTTATAGACTAATAACAACTATCAATAACAATAATACATAATGATGTTTGCTAATTACAAGCTTTCACATATATAAGGCCGACGCAGAGTAGCCATTCATAGCATGTCTAAAATTTTAACACCCATTAAAATGAATATGATCGGTATTTCTTTTAACTCCAAAGATCATCATAAACTTGCAAATAATTGAGAAATAAATTGCATGAAAATGTGAAAATATTATGACTCAACTTTAATTCCAGAATACACAAACCACTTAATTTTCAGATTTACAACGCGATTCGATTCTCGAATAATTTAGATAATCGCATATTTTATCACCTCTAAATATTCAAAAGTGCTTTATTAAGAAAAAATAAACATGGCCAGCCCTAATCTGTGGTAATAAACGGCAAATAAAACAGCTGACAGGCGTCGTGCGTAAAATTTTAATGTCTTCTTTATACGCGAAAAGATAGAAACAAAAGGTTCACTTCGTGCAATACCTTTGGATTGA
Source organism: Charanyca ferruginea (assembly GCA_947361185.1). NCBI lineage: Eukaryota > Metazoa > Arthropoda > Insecta > Lepidoptera > Noctuidae > Charanyca > Charanyca ferruginea. The sequence goes on along the minus strand of OX376061.1, from coordinate 26,376,811 downwards.
AATCTTAGAATCGTAACACCCAGGTCATTTTACCATGGCTCATATTATTTTGAATAGGTAGCTAATGGTGTAGTTAAAACTATGCTTGCTAGTTTCAATGCTGGACCATTTTTCAGCAATGTGATACAAAAGATACTTTATTATTCTCCCGAACTAATTTCGAAGATATTATAGTACAGAAGTGTGTGTTCTTACCTCACTCTCGTAGTCGGATGGGTCGGCAACCCCACACGACCAAAGAGAGTTCAAGCGCAGGCCCAACGGCTTTACATACTTTCCGAAGCGCGGGGATGTTAACCGCCAACTTTCAAACTCCGAACTGCTATTGAGAAATTCCTAATAGAAAAGCGCAAAATATAAAATTAAAATGTCTGTTTGTGATGTCAAAATAAAAACTTTTTACTAAAAGAATTACAATAAAAAAAAAATATTAATATGTATATTTTTTTTTTTAATTTGGTTTGTCTGTCTGATCCGATTGCTCTGATCTGATCTGATGAATGGCTGATCTGACTTTGATGGAATTTTCACTGGAGTAATATTATATGCTACTTTTATGTTATACACACATTTACAAAATAAAAAATGTAGCATGATTATGTTTATAAGCATGGCAATTGATTTTATTACAAGAACAATTTGCAAAGTGACAACCGATGTCAATAACAGAACAACTTTCAATTATTATGTAAATGTGAGAACTATGGAGCCATTTATTTATTCAATGTGTTTGACATAAATGAGCATGGCAGTTGAGAGCATTGTCATGCTCGCTCAAATGTCTCACTGATGGTGGCGTGCGGGTTAGATCATTCGGTTCCCTTCAAAATGGTTGAGCTAAGTGGTGCTGATCCGCGCGTCATGTTCGTGAACGGGCGCTGTCAGTAGCCTGGACTTTGTAAAAGCTTGATTGAAAAGAGTGTCCGTGGAGTTTCTTGCTCGTTCTTCTCCATAGAGACCTACCTGAGACCTACCCTACGTTTTGGAACGAGCAACTAGCTTAAATTTTTTTTGACTATTCAAAAGTGCCTGCAAATGGTTTAATTGAAATAAATGCTTTGACTTTGACTTTGACTTTGACAACTATTTTTAACATAAGTAATAAGCGAACCTTCTGCTCCTTCCATTCCTTGTAGCCTTTCTAAGGTTTCCGTTATCGATACTCGGTCTCGATTATAGGTATCGAATTGCGACCAGTTAACGAGGAAAATTATATTCGACACTGACCGGCGGTGTCGTGTGACGGGGTATTAGAAAAAATATAATCTGTAATGTATACTTGTTGTGTACTGTTTTATGGGTTGTAGTGTAAGTGAGAAGTAATTGGCGGAAAATAAAAATGATTTATATTGGTAGTCTGGTGAATTAGTGCTGGTTGACCTTGAAAAGGCATATGACCGGGTGCCTCCACAAATCCATGATAAGACCTGTCGTACTCTATGGATTGGAATGTTGGGCCGTGATGAAGACGGATGAGGTGGGTGTGTGGAGTGGCCAGAATGGAAAGGTCAGAAATGAGTATATTAGAGGAAGTTTGAAGGTTGCATGGACATGTGAAGAGGAAAGATGATACGCAGGTGACCAAAAGAGTTATGAATATAAATGTCGAAGTAGGAAAGCTGAAGAAAAGCTGGATGGAATGTGTGAAGAATGATATGCAAGAGAAGGAAATCAGTGAACGCCTGACGGTTGACAGGACGGGATGGAGGAAGAAAACCCCAAATAACATGTGATAAGGGTAGGAAGATAATGTTAATGATTGGAGGTCTAGAACAATATAATTTCAGTAAACCTAAATCCTTTTTTCGATTTTTTTTAAGCTTTTTAACTCATAAATCACTAACAGTATAGTATGTACTATACTGTACTGAATTCTTTATTGAGAAAGCATTTTAAACTGTACTTTGCTGTGAAACTGTAAAATATAAATTGTTTTACAGGGATCTAGATAAGTTGTGTCGTTGCCTTTATTGATTAAAGGTATAATTTTTGCATGCCTATTGGTAAAATATAGCTGCGTTTCTTCACTATGTACTGTACCCGTATTTGCAAAATAAATGGCTTACTTACTTACTTACATTATTAAAGATATTACAAAAATTATAAATTTGTCTGCACCAAATTTAATTAAAAACAGTTCAAGTTTAGCCGTGAAATGGGTATAAAAAACCTCACTTTTGCATTTAAAATATTAGTAAGTAAGGATTGTTAACGCTACAGTCTCTTCACTTGCACCACAAACTATTTCTATAGGCAGTTTGGACACGGTATCAGGTGTTTGATGGGTTCCACCGAATTATAGTGACATATTTTTGTTTTATTTGTAGAAAACAAATAACATTGAGTCTGTTTCTGTCAAAGCAGTAGTGCAAAAAAAACTTATTTCACGGGTTAACTTAAATTAAGTTCGAACCACGAAGTAAGCTTCCTGGTTCGAACTGCAGCTTTTAATTTCTGGATTGAATAAAAACATAAGGAAAATATATTTTGATTTTCTGACAAACAAAAGTAGATACAGCAATGACTGCTTATTTGTGTTATCATAACGCTAGAATACTTACAAAACACAAATACATTCATTACCTACACACAACATTTTTTAACATACCTAACCAGGTATGTTGAAAAATGTTGTGTCTAATGAAAATGAAATGAAATTTAATGAGTGAATGAAATGAATACATTAGGTACTACTATACATTATTACTGATGTAGGTACATTTTAAATTCTCATATTTTTGAAGCCTTTTTATTTAAATTAAACGATGTTTAACAAAACTAAGACAATTCAAATCAACAACTTAAACATCAATAATAATGATTAAAATAACTCATCCCATCAGCCCTCTATCCCGTCAGCCCTAAATTAATACCCCATAATAACAACCAAACAGAACCTTAACCCTCCAACCGCAAACAGGGAACCGGTTACTTTTCCAATCAATAACAAAAGAAAACTTCTGAAGAACCCCACACACCTGACCCTCTAAACCAAATAACAAAGCGGACAGCGGGTTAAAAGATTAAAACCGGTTAAAAGCAGTTGAAACCGTTTTGAACTGGTTAGAACCGGTCAGAACGGGGTCTAGATCAATGAAGCCGGGCGCGTAACAATGCAAGCCGTGACCGCAGAGACATTCGTCCCTCGTTCACGTTACATTTATTGGAAAAGTTCCATTTTAAAGTTATGCTTTAAGTGTTAAGCTATCTGCTTCTTGTATAAAATAAAATATGTATAACTAAAATATGGAGTAATAATACAATAGACACATTACTGAACTGGCTTGACATAAACCGTTTGAAAATTAATTTAGAGAAATCCGTTTACATTCAATTTAATAAGTCAAATAATAATGCGATAAATGTGGCTACCTACTGGGGCCAAGTAGTATAACAAAAAAAATGGAAAACCATCGATTCGAAAAGAAGAAGAGTCAAATAATTCAGAACCCTATATAAGGTTCTACGTCTTTTATTTTATTTATGTTAATATTCGAATTATTTGACTCTTCTTCTTTTCGAATCGATGGTTTTCCATTTTTTTCTCTTTCCAGTTAATATCTGTATCGATTATTACTAATCGATACAGATATTAACTGGAAAGAGCACGTAGATAATATTGTACAAGTGAAAAACATTACTAATATAAAATCTGCAATAGTATCATTACGTATGATACTATTGCAGATTTGCAGGGTTGCACCCGACCAGATGCAGGCCCGTGTAGGCGGCGCGCCGTGTTCTGCGCGCGCCACACTAGAGTATTCGGCGGCGCTCAGACCGCCGAGGTCGACGGGATCCGCCATGTAAGCGGATCATAGCCTGGCGGGGGCGCGGTGCATGCGCGAGCGAATCCCGTACCCCCGCCCATAGGTCAGTCGAGGAACACCGTGGTGGTTTTAGCCGGTAGGAGTCCGGCACACCCTCCCGTCTTCCCCGGACGGGGGACAGTCCATGAGGATTTCCCCACGTAAAAAAAAAAAAAAAAAAAAAAAAAAAAAAAAAAAAAAAAAAAAAAAAAAAAGGGTTGCCATTCGTCCCGATATATCGGGACTGTCACCGTCATTGGGGCCTAGGTCCCGACGTCCCGACAAAGCACTATTACAGTACGGTCAACGTAACTTGGCGCGTCTGAAGTTAGCCGATTAGCTGCGCAGTAGACAATTTCGTTTCTAAAAGTTCCATTGCGCAGGGCCTATAGCCTTCCTCGGTAAATGGACTATCCAACACAAAAAGAATTTTTCAATTCGAACCAGTAGATCCTGAGATTAGCGCGTTCAACCAAACAAACAAACAAACTCTTCAGCTTTATAATATTAGTATAGATGTGTGTTTGTTGTTAAGAATCGAAAACTATTTAAGACAGCTAACGATTTGGGTCCTCGGAACAGGCCAGACCCACATAAATTAGTAGTAGATGATATGCCAAGACTTGCCAAATACAATAAAAACTACCTAGCAACGCGCAACTATAAATATGCACACAGCATATTTATAAAAAGTTGCCTAACCACTCCAAAACAATAAATACTAGATAGTTAAAGATTAAAATTGTACAAGTGGCATTATCGTGTGACCTTACAATTTTGCATACTATGTTGTACTTAGCTAAACATGTTTGTGCCTTTTCTTTTTTTTATACCACCATTTTATACCATGTTTTACGCAAATAAACGATTTATTATTATAATTATAAATTACCAGTCTATTTTGTTAAAAGACTAGAAACCCCGTTATTTTTTACGTACAAATCCAGGCGATATTAGAGTAATCAACCTTTTATCCAATCTTAAAAAGAAGGAAAATGTTTAGGTAAACAACTAGAAACAAAATAATAGGTGACGGTTTAGGAAAACTAGAAAACTTTAAGATTGATTCTTACTTATCCAATTCTGTTCTTTTTTTATTTGAAAGCTAGTGCTTCCCGTGTGGTCCCATTTTATTTTGGTCCAGTTCTGACAATGGCATCCACGAGAAAACCGTATAAGTCTTACATTTGCATTAAGTATGTGCGCGATTTGTTACGCGATTTCTCCGGCAAACGTAAACCGATTTTGAAAATTATTTTTTTTTTATGGATAGGGTATGCTTCGGGGGTGGTCCTATATAAATTTTATCGAAATTGGTTCAGCACTTTTTGAAAAATCAACAAATACCCAAAATTTTTACATAGACGACGTTTTAGTTTCATCAATCTTTGTAGTAGTTAACTTTCAATCTCTTCTTAATAGATTTGGATGAGAAGGAGGTACTAAAAAGCGGAAAATAAAAAGCTTTTTACAAAAAAGACAACCGCCTTCAAAAAGTGAAAAATAACTTTAGCACAGAACACACATTGACTTTAGTTTCGGAAGTCGGTGGCAACACAAAACAACAAACAGAACAAAGCCACTGAATTTCGAAACTAAAGTCAATGTGTGTTCTGTGCTAAAGTTATTTTTCACTTTTTGAAGGCGGTTGTCTTTTTTGTAAAAAGCTTTACATATATAAATAAGATAAACTTCTCCGCTCCGCTTACAATTTGTGCCAGCGTCAGAAAATGCAAGGAATGCATCTCCTCCAGTGTAAAGTCCGAACATATAATTTGACCGCTACCACCACTGAATGGTGCCGTCAACATTATTTACCATGTACAGTACGCAAAAGAGATAAGTATCCATGTCGTCGGGAATAGTTGAAGATTTCTTAGAAACCAATGGGGGCTTTCAAATAAAATATTATGAAATCATTGAACTGTTTATTCTCTATAAATTGTTTCTAGTTTCTAAGTAAACTTCAACTGTTTCCAGCGACATGGATACTTATCTCCTTTGGTGACCGTACCTACCTTTTTATTGTGGGATAGTCTCATGTCCACTGAACGTCTTATAGTTCAAGGGAAAGTCGAATGTACCAGGCCACGTGGTAAATCTCATAATGATATGGACCGATCAGGTCAAGGCTGCAGTTGATGGCACCTTGCACGAGAAAGGCAGCTATAAGGGAAGAATGGCGACGTGTCGTAAAGCGTGCCACTAACATCTGAAGTGACGACCACGACCACTCTGTGAAGAGTGACACTGACGAAGAAGAACAAGAGTCCTCATGAATACCCTCCGTCTAGGGAAAGCTAAGGGTTATGTTGGACTCTTACCGACTAAAACCTCACGGTTCCTCTTGCTACCCTGAATCGGGATCTCGGGTAAACACTTGATGCACGACCTGTAGGTCGATTCTGTAAAATTCAAACAACAACTCGCATCTCACTTCGCTATTCACTCTCACTTAGCATAAGGTTCAAAATGACCTTGATATATTTGACACTTTGAATCGGGTTCGAGTGCGAAGTAAGCGTCGAAGTGACGGGAAAATTTCCTTACAGAATGCCACTTCCTACGTCATCTCATACTTTATCTGTCAAAATCTCCCTGTCAATTTAGTTCAACTCGCTGACACGCTCGCAAGGGTGGCGCTAGAGTAAATTCGAATTATCAACCGAGTTTTTAGAATGCCAATCAAGAAACTCACAGTGGAATCAGTTTCGAAGTTTAGAATGAGGTCTTACAGAATCACACCCCTGTACCCCTACAGCCCATGTACTTGCCTACTGGTTCAAAATGTCAGTTATAATAAGTAAATCTTATCATAGTGTTTGATAGGTTTAATATCGTATTCTCCCGGTCAAATACCGGCCGAAGGGGACCGTGGCTACGTAACGGCCGTACGGATCGATCAGTCATGGTTAAGCTACGCTTGCCGCGGTCGGTCTGTGGGTGGGTGACCATCCATTTCATAACGAGGCACGGAGGGGGTGCCTCGGAAGTCACGAAACGCCATTAGTCCCGACTGTCATTCGTAGATCTTTGACAGTCGTTATGGGTAGTCAGGATTCAGAATGTTTGACAACCAGTCTTACCAAGGGGTATCGTGTTACCCAGTAACTGGGTTGTGGGGGTCAGATAGGTAATTACTTCATGTAAAACACTGGTATTCAGCTGCATCCAGTTGGACTGGATGCTTATGCCAAAGGAAAAAGATGGGCAGATGATGATCTCCCGGTCACAGCGACCAATCTCGTGTGTGTGCAAACACCCCTCACTCTAATAGTCCAATGGGATGGCATTCCGACACGATCGGGGAGATATCAGACGCAGGAACAACGGCTCTATGTGCTTTCCAAAGCACGGGAGTGTTATACCACCAACTTCTAAACTTCAGGCTACTACTGAGAAATTCCTAACAGTGTCACGGAGTCGCCTCGTGGTAGGCACGAGGTGGCTAAGGGAACTATCAATTTGGAGATGAATTAAAGATCGAGGTTACTCAATAGCATTAACTTTTAATACGGTTTGGACAGTATTCTTGCAACACTAGATTAGAAAAGAGGCTTAGGGCTCAGACGGTAGATGGGCGTGGTAGGCTGTTGAAAACGTGGTCTTCAGTCCGGTGAGGTGAGACACTTAACTCATCGCTGCTAGCCGGTCCAAAGAGGCAGCGTCCATCGCCCGGACGCTTAAATAGGTCAGCGGGGGCTGCGTCGAGGTAGTGCGGGGTATGGATTGTAGGAGCGCTGCTACCGCGGCCCGCGTCACAATAGTAGAACCCAATGAAACTTTGCCTAACCCAGTACCCCAGGTTGTTGCTGTAAAATTATAATAACAGTTATGTAGACTAGATAAAGAACGCCGGTGCTGTCTTGAAGTTAAACACTGAAATATCAATAGTATTTTAGTACTGTTACACTTTAACTGTAGTTTTATTGACTTGTGGTATATTATAACAGTAGTTGTATTGTCTTGTTCGTTAAAAGCGCGCCATTTTGATGTCAGTAAAATGGCGGGGTGTTAGAGTGGGGAACAAGTATTAAACGGATCAGGGGACATTCGTTCGACATCGAGCCATAAGAAAGGTGGTCTCAAGTAAAATATATTGTAGAATGTAAAACATATAATATAATATAATAATTGATGTACACTGTGTTTAAAATTAATGTGCATTGAACTGTTTAATTAAAATAAACTGGAACTGTGAAAACGAATACAAGCTTGTGTTATTTTGCTGTGGTCTTCCTGAGCATCGATTACAGTACAAATAAAGATTTTTGAAGCCCTTTGCCCTTTGAGTTCCCCCCTCTCTTTTTCTTGATAATGTTATTATTTTTATTTAAGATTTATATCTACAAATCTAAACTAAATGTATAGGTATTTAGTTCAGATAAAATAAAAGAACAAATTAATTTAAAGACCATTTACATAATATGTACGTAATAGTAACCCAAGTTTATCCCAAAGTACAAAACATAAAAATTAATTCAGAAACATTAACACAAAAAGAACGTCTTCAAAGAGTGCTAAAGTCAAATAATAAGAAATAATGAGTTCCCACGTTAATTAAAGTACTTTTATTGAGAAACTTCTATGAGACGAAATCTGGGAGATTTTATTCGGATCTGTGAGAACTTTTTAATTAAGATACAGTTCGTAGGGGATAAGTTTAATCAACAGAGTTTCTCATAAGTCGGGGTTTTAGATCGATAGTGAACAATGATGGCGTAGATAACAGTTGGATCTAAAAATAACTTTTCTAAAAAACTGTGAGGCTGAGCCAGGCTTAAATGGAGTTGGGCGGTCACATCAGCCGCATGCACATTGACCGCTGGGCAAGAATCTCAACGCAATGGGTGCTTGACGATGAACGGCGTCGCCGAGGATGGCACTGAAAAAGGGGGCAAGATGACTTGAACGCATATGAGCAAGATTAGTTCAAGGTGGTGCAGGAAAAAAGTTTTAGGAAGGACTTGGGGTAGGAGTTTGCCCAGCACAATCGGAGGTTGCGGAAGTATCTCTAGTTCCCGCGACCCCCGACGTAGGTGTGAGATGGAACACCGGGGTGGTTTTTAGTCAGTAAGAGTCTGACAGACCCCTCCGCCCGGAGAGGACATACTTGAGGATTTCCCACACCGGAACAAAAAAAAATAAAAAAGAAGTTTGCCCAGCAGTGGGACAGCATAGGCTAATAAAAAAACTTCCTGTTTGATTAAAAAATGCAAAGAAAATTTTATAAGACGTTTATACTTTTGATTTGTGAGGACGACTCAACGTGTGTGGAAAATGCTCGTTTTTTTTAGCAAAAAAAAGCATTTTTTTTTCACACAAACTTAATTAAAATTATTATACGCTTGCCCAACATTGAATTTTATTTAGAGACTAGCTTTTGGCAGCAACTTCGCCCGCGTGTCTTTTCTTACGAATCCATATTTTTTTTAGCGTATAAACAAACAAACAGATTTAGAATATTAAGTATAGATGCTGAATTCCACGAGAATATAACAAATCCGTGACCTGATTCCCGCCTGCAACTCGCAATACATCACAAGCAAGCACCGGTAGCACAAATTTTTGTCTTCCTCCAAATCATTGGGGAAATTAAGACTCTCCTTTAAAATATTCGCACTACCAACACAGTGCCCATATTTCACTAAGAACAAGTCGTTACAATAATGCACGGTACCCTAGTTGGAAAACAGCCAAAGACAGCCAGGACAAAGACAGAGTCTCGGAGGCGGTAATCATGAGAACGATATTAAAACGGCGTCGTCCGGTTAATGCACGTTTCCCGGACATCATAATCTTGCTGCAACTGTCGTGTTTGTGCAATTTTACGTCTTGGGCCTATATATAGCAAGTTTGGTGTGCACGCAATACAATTTCCGACTCTATTACTTCTTCTGCATAGAAGTCAAAGACACTTTTCATTGAGCCCTGTCAAAAATCTAAAGCTGTTATCTTCTACCTATGTCTTCGATCTGTAGCTACAGATTCATCGGTAAGGATGTGGTAACGTGACGTCCACTTGTGACAACCGTCACTCCTCCCAGCTACCTCAGGAACAGTCTCAGTTAAGTTAATCTGTGTAGCTGATATTTGGCAGGTAGACCATTTATAAGTAGAAGACAACAGCCAAAGATTTTGCAACAGGGCCGAATTAGGGGGGTCTATGACGTTCATGCAGACTAAGTAATAGAGTTGAAATTTGTATCAATGCTTGCACACCCAACTTGATACATAATACTAGTATGTACGCGACTTCGTCTGCGTAGGCTTAGAGTTTAACCAAAGTTCTAAATTATCCCTCAGGAACATATGAACGGGATAAATCCTACTTGTTAAGCTAGATCAATATCTAAATTTGTGCTAAATTTCAAATCAGTTCAACTGTTTGAGCGTGATAGAGTAACAAACTATCCTTCCATTCTCACAAACTTTCGCAATTATAATATTACTAGCGTTTGCCCACGACTTCGTCCGCGTGAATGTCGGTTATCGCGGATGCAGGCAAACTTGGGGATTAAAAAGTACCCTATGACCTTCCCCAGGGTTTAAGCTATCTTCATAACAAATTTCATCAAAATCGGTTCAGCCGTTTCATCGTGAAAGCGTAACAGACAGAGTTACTTTCACATTTATAATATTACTAGCTGACCCGACAGACGTTGTCCTGTCCCGATCGACCTAATGGGGGATGAAAAAGGGGTGAAAAAAGGGGATGAAAAATAGATGTTGGCCTATTCTCAGACCTACCCAATATGCACAAAAAATTTCATCAGAATCGGTCAAGCCGTTTCGGAGCAGTACGGGAACGAAAACTGTGACACGAGAATTTTATATATTAGATTAAGTATGGATTAGTAGAATAAGTGTAGCTTATGTTTGCTTTAATAACTTCTTCATTTTGCACCTACCAATTAAAATATGTTGCTTTTTATGCAGCGTACAAAGCGACGCTGTGTTGTGCGTTGTCAGTCAACCAGTCACTGAACTACTATGCATCGAAATTCGATAATTATATCTATTACATAGAAGCATAACCTTTGACATCTTATAAATCATTGGAGGATTAAGCTCAAAAAAAACAAAATGCGTAGTTAACATCTACATAATTATAATAGGGTATACCAATTTTTGAAAAGTGTCTCAATGAAATTCTGTAGTGATAATATGCCACCAAAAAAAACACAAAATTTTTATTCAATCGATAAGTGCCATAAAAATGCACCTAAATTTTAAATTTTCAAATTTCGCGCGTGGTTCGACGAAAACGCCTCTCACTGGACGCCATATTGCTCAGCGTAAATGACGTCAGTTCGTTTTGTAGCAAATGAGCTCATATTAAATATGATAATTGTATATAATTTAAAAAGAATTAAAATCATATGTTGTAATAGGTGTAATAATGAAAAAATTACGTTGGTTACGAAAATAATAAAAGTACAAAGCCTATATCAACCCAACCAAAGTCAACCGATTAGCGTACTAATCGGTTGACTGACAGTTGTCAATTTTTTGTTTACACAGCCGTACGGCGTAATAACATGGCCGCTACTATTTCACGGTGTTTTAAAACAGATTAAAAATACTGAAAACTTCAAATTGAATTTAAAAATTTGTTTTGTTATTTTATGAACTAAAACTTACATTTTCCGACTGCTCTATGCCTAAACTGTTTCAATAACATATTTATAGATTTTTTCTCGTATAGAGTAAAATACCCTATTGTGATAACATCTACATAATTATAATTGTGATAGATATATCACAATTAACTACGCATTTTGCTTTTGTTTTTCTTTGGAAGTTGGGTAGGCCTTTAGTATGAGACGCTACCGTGTGTTGATGCTCTTGCGTCAGCCCATCTACCCAGTTCAGCGTGCTGTGCTAAAAAAACCACAAAAATCAGCAGCACCAGCTGCTGCTGCGGCTGCAGAAAACCTCAATTGTCGAAAGTATAGTATTCTTTGAAATCACTTTATTTTTGTAATTTTTCGGGTTGAAAGTTTGAAACCCTCGGGTCCGAGTACTCATCTTTTTTTTAAGGAAATGGCTAAAAGCTTAGTTGGCACTACCCGTAATCTAAGAGCTAGTTTGTACCCTGAGGTTAAATATTACCATCCAACAACTTGGCTTGAATACTGGAGAAGGCGCCCAGTACTCAAGTGTTTGAAATCGCTCGTCTATGTATACAAGGTGGCGGGAACATGTCCAAAAAAAAAACAAAAACAAAATCGGTTCATCCGTTCGGGAGCTACGATGCCACAGACAGACACACACACACACACACACACACACACACACACACACAGACACGTCAAACTTATAACACCCCGTCGTTTTTACGTCGGGGGTTAAAAATGAGAAGGTCCCTCGTATCGTGGGGTATCCGAATCACCCCTATGTATGTTCCGCGACTTTTCATAGTTTTAGATTTATTAATTTTTTTCTGAATTTTTGAGATCTTTCAACCTGACCAATGTAAAAACTATTTTAAAATAAAAGTAGATAACTTTATAATATAATAATATAATATGTGGGGACATTTTTCACACACGGCCATCCGACCCCAAACTAGGGAGACCCTGTACTATGGGTGTCAGACAGCTGATATACATACACAAATACATTTTTTTTTTGTAAATACATACATATATAGATAAACAACACCCAGACACAAGGCAAATACAAGTGCTCATCACACAAATATTTACCCTGGGCGGGAATCGAACCCGCAACACGCTGCGCAGCAGTCGATTGCTCAGCCACTGCGCCAACCGTGTCGTCAACTTTGTCGAGATTTCTTTTTATGCAACTGAATCTTAAGTCTTATTTTGAAAAAGTACACTGAAACATTTTACAATGAGACAATGAGAATGAGAATGAGAATTATAAAGTAGATGTACCTAATCTCTTTCAGTGATTGTACTTTGAATGGTTTGAATCGGGATCAAACCATTTTTAATCGTCTTCATCATTGAGTGAGATGATATGGTCGTATGGTTTTGCGTTATTCATTATTGCATTTTTCATTTCATGGTCGATAAATGAAATATATGAAATGTCTTTGTTTTGATACAAATTGCTTGTGTTTGTTCATTAATGCTTTAGCTGGATTGTTCACCAAATATTTTCCGACTACCACTTATCTGAATAAAACTGAAGCCATTTTAGTACTAACGATGTTTATTCATTAACATCCAATAACAATTCAAAAGTTACACTACTAATAAGTATTTGGACTAATGAAATTTAAGGATTATTAAAAGTCATCCCCAAATTCCACGAAAGAAATTAGAAAAACACCATATTTTCAACTCCACCGAGTTGAAAATATAAATTGGTAATTGGTAGCTTGGTAAAGCTAATCCAAAATTCTAACTCGAACACGTTAATAAATTGAAAAAAAAATCTAACCGGTCCTTCACTGCGGAAAAATCTCGGGAACAATATTTTCCCGTTGGCCTCAATACCCGCACAGCACTCCGCCACGACACGAACTTTCCAAATCAATTAAAAATTAATTAAATGGCCTTGTTAGCGTCCTAGTTCACAGTTTTGGCACTCATCGCGAATTCATACCGCACCTGGCGGCATTACCTACCCGTAGTACGCTGTTTTATGTATCGGGAAAATATTGAAGCTGAGAAATATTTTAGGGAACGGATTATTACCTTTTAGACTTATTGGATATTATGGTTGGATGTTTAACATGAGCGGTACTGATATTGGTATCGGTATCGTTTATAAGTCAAACAGAGATACCTACAGGCAATTGGTACTGGCATATAAATGTTGCTATACCCTACAGGGTCCATAATTGTGTCTAGTTCTGAGTAATTTTATGTAAACACCTTAATAATAATAATAATAGCGATCATTGTGCCGATAGTTGTCACAGCCAATGGCTTAATTGCCAAGAGCCTCGACCAACATCTAAGGAGGCTGTCGTTAGGCGGCTGGATCAAGGGCTTGATTCAGAAGGCAGTACGTCTTGACACGGCCCGCATTGTCAGGAGGTTCCTCTCTCTGGAGCCCTGACCGCCGCCGGTAGCTTCGACCCTGTTCCCGATACCGGTGGGCTACTATTTTTGTATTTTTAAATGTTTTTTTTTATTAATCTTTTAAAATGTAAACAATGTACAAGATGAATAAATGAGAATAATAATAGTAGCTAGGATTATCCACCAGCTACTTGCTCTAAAATACAGGCTTGTGGAGTCAGAAGTAATAATAATTCTTTTATTCAGATGACTAAGGTCCAAAGTGTTAGTACTTACAATTACGACTTAAACATGGACGGGAGCCGTATGATGCCGGCCACAAATTAAACAACCCCATTTCTACCCGTGGGTGTCGTAGAAAGCGACAGAGGGATATTGACCAGAGGATGGGCAGCAGAGGCCTTTTGAGTACCATAACACCTACTGGGATCACCAACATGCATCGGCCAAGCATGGCAATTCCGGTTGAATCCCCCTCTTGGGTGATACCTATTCCCAGCAGTGGACTTGTAAATGTTGGCATAATGATGATGACCTTAAAACACTATGGAATTCAATAAATATAAGTAAGAGAGGAACTAAGTAATGGTGTCAATTCTGTTGTGCACGAACTAAATTAATTTTAAGCTATTTATATCTCTTTCTCTCCAATAAAACAAGAAAGAGACATATATATTCATAAGAGCTGTCAATTTAAGTTGATCTAAAATGTTCATACAATTATAGTTGTCATTTCAGAACGTATTGATTAAAAACACTGCGAAGTTCAAGGGAAAAAACTAATTTGACATCTCTAACTCAGTCCTTGTCTGTTGCCGTCCTTTTCTTCAGCTGCCTGGTAGTAAGAGATGCCAAATGCCTAATTTTAATTTAGTTTGTGAACAAGGGAATCGGTACCATTAATTATCTACTTGATGCTTAATTGAAAATACACTAAAAAATTGTTGGTATAGTTATGGTAAAGGTGTTGAGGTCTTAGTTATAAATACTGGAAGCATTCGACTGTTTTATTTTATAATGAATCGTTGCCGTTTGAACCTCAATTCAAGCTCACTTCTACTTAGCGAAAAGCTTTTATTCAGTCAAAATATAATACAGTTATACGTTTTGAAAGGACAAACCCTAACACATTTCTTCAAAAGTCAACATTTCAGTCATATTTTGTTCATAAAAGCCAATAAAACTATGAGCAGAAAATCTAAGCAGTGATACACTTGCGTGCCATTACAGAGGATAGCAGCACCATTACGGGAGCAGTTTAGTTGTCCCCATGTGTACGGAACGCCATTCGGATGATTAATACTGAGGTACTAGGACGTTTTATGTGCAGAAATGTTTGAGAAAAAGTTAGGTTGTTTTCCTTGTAATAATGGTGAAGATTAGGTACACTGTAAGACTTTAAACCGTGCTGAGCCTTACGGTACTGTAATTACCGGGAAGACTCAACGATGAATAAAACGTATGAGTAACTTTTAAGAAGACTATATTAGAATAATATATTAGTTAGAGGAATATTACACGACCGAGCCGGCTCCTCGGTCTGACTGCCTTCTGTCATAGCATACAAAACTATCTTCTACGATTTGAATTACTTCTAGAAGCTTGCCGAATGTTCTAACCATAGAGTTTATTATCTAATGGCATAATCGCCACAGTACCGGATCGTGATATGTTCTGGTGTACTAGGAATCGGAATCGAAGGTTTTTATAAGTCAAAGAAGGAAACCGAATGAAATAACTATTTTTATTTTATCAGTCAACGCTAGTACTCCAAAATCCAAATGTCGCCTTGATAGAAAAATAACGCTTCTAAATTCAAAATACTTATAGAATAAATTTCAATCAACCTACCTGTAATTTTCAACTCTTCAAATCAAACGAGAGCCGTTTTTACTTGCTTAAAATCTGCGTTCAAGGTTTACACAGATCCTTTATTTAATAACACACACAATCACCGTGTTTTGTTTTTACTTCTCTGACTTCTCCCGAGCAGTGTAGAGAGAACATCATCTTTACCTAACAAAATGTCGAAAAAAAATATTTTGAAAAAAGAGAACCGCCTTCAAAAAAAATCTAAAAAGTGTTAAATAACTTTTACAGAACACACTGTATCACGTTAGTTTCAGAAGTTCTCTTTTTTCAAAAAAGTTTTTATTTTCCGCTTTTTAGTGCCTCCTTGGCACCTAAATCCATTAAGGAACGGCAACACAGTTAAAACAGAGATTGAAAGTAGTCCAAAGATGGAAAGATGGAAGAAACGAAAATGTCTTTTCGGTTTTTGTTGTTTTTTTCAAAAAGCGCTGAATAAAGTTCTGTTTGTTGTATACTAAAACCTTCGCTGGAATGTAACAAACACTTTTCTGAAACTGCATCAAAATCGGTTTAGCCAAACCGGAGATAATCGCGGACAAGCATACATACATACATACAAACGTACGGGTCGAACTGAGAACCTCCTTTTTTATATAAAGTCGGTTATAAACAGCCTTAAACTCAACACATTATCACTTTAACTTCAACTCTGCATAAAAAGACAACAGAGATCGCAAACCCCTCCAACTTTTCGATCGATTCTTCTTAGCGTTTTATGCATGACAGCACCGACACTGTTTTTCGCTTACTTAATAATCTGTGGATGTTCAAAATTGCTTGTTAGTACACCGCGCGGGATTAGTTTGTAAGAATGTGGCTTTGACTTTGTTTACGCATAGTTTGCACACTGTGTTGTGCAGCGGAGTATAAGCTCCTGAAGCTCTAGTGCTGAACGTTCGAAGGTGTTTGTTGTTATTTTAGTGAAACAGTGGTAGGAATTAGGATGGTATTGTACGGTTTTCACATGTATAGAAAGTGTAAAGTTAGTGTACTTAATATAATGCTTCAAAGGTGCAACACTGTTTTTTTTTTATTGGAACGAAGTTCCTTATCGCGCGTTGTGAAAGGGGGCTAGACGGAAAAAAATCTTACGAAAAGTTGTCACGACACTTTTGTATATTTGATTTAAGAGCCATCTATTAACGTTATTGGCGCAACTGTGCTCTTCGAGATCGAATTACGAACGGCCAATAGATGGCGCAGAAATAATTTATTGGTCTTTCTATCTAAATAACTACGCATTGTACTAACATGTTAGAAAATGTTAATCTTTAAAATTACTTACTTACAATGTAAGCAGCCATAATAACTTTTCATTCCTCGCTTTTTTTTTTGCCCTGGCTTAAAGCCACTTAAATTCACTTAAACGCATCACATTAATTAGTGAAGGAATTGTAATAAAATTTTATTACAATTCCTTCACTAATTAATCGAAAGGGACTTCGTTCCATCCGGGTGTCCCTTGACACCTCTCAAGTTTTTTAAATCAAGTGTCTAACAGTCTGCTGTAGAGTAATATTCTCTCGAATTCTGGTCCCGGCCGTTCTCCATGGTATTTCAAATATTAACTCTTCAATATTAATACTACCAGCCTATTACCGTCCCATAGCAGAGCAAAGCCACGCTTACTCAAGACGAATAGGCCAAGCGTGTTGTCAAAAAAACATAATTTTAAAAATCGAAATTTTGAACCAAGCCGTTCTTACTTTGTAACTATCAATTACATCTATTAATAAACAAGAAGTAACTAGTTAAATAATAGTAAGGTACTTTACACCCATTAATCCCCAACTTTGAAATTACTTTCCCCCCTTTAAAATTACTGTGAGAAAACCCACGTTTTGAAGCAAGAACATTCGTGCCATCAATCATCTTGGATTGAAGTTCCAAAACTTGGGAACTCTTCAGTTTCCTCAGAGTTACAGATCGATGGGAATTGGCAACCGTAAACTTTGAGAGAAGGGAACCCGTTTATTGTCCAATGGATTTAATACCTTAATTGATGAGTAGCAAGTTTTTGGGCTTTCCGAAGTGATGTAATTGGATGTCGATTTTTAGACGGCATTTCTACTTAATTGGTTCTGGTTTTGGTTCTGTCTAATTAACTATAATTGAAGATTGTGATTGATTTATTTACTCCATCTGTTATAGTGTAAATAACACCATCATCAGGAAAAGAAAGAAAACAATTTTAATAACCGTTTAAACCTACTTAAACTAACCTATCATTATTTGTGGCAGCGACTATTGTTTTGTTTTGTTTTTTGATCACTTCTTTAGTTATATCGTGGACAATGGTGTGGGCTCAGAATATAAAACAAAATGCAGATAGACCGTGCTCTCAGTGTCCCGAGAGTGAAGCCAAAAAAGCAAATACAAATACAAAAGCGAATACCCACAAACTTGTGATTGTATTCTCTTTTGAATTTGTATTTGTATTTTTATTTATTTTTTGTAACGATACGGCGTTTCGTGCTATTCTGACTCGTGTCAGTATAGCACGAAGCGCGTGGTAGTTATTCGCTTTTGAATTTGTATTTGCTTTTTTGGCTTCACTCTCAATGTTCCGCGCGTCTATCTGCCTTTTATATCATAATCTGAGGGTGTGGGTAACATGTTTGTTAAGTATTTCTCTTTATTTTGCAGCATGTAACTGTGTGTGTGTGTATTTTTGTCCCCAATTAATAAAATAAAATAAACGCAATGAATGAGGAAATGTATAGGTATACACGTAATTATATTTTTGAGGTCGATGATGTGAATGCATGCTGGGCGTGCTTTGCCCAGCAGTGGGGCAGTAATTCTACCGTGGTGTTTTTATTTATTTCTTATTTACTAGCTTTTGCCCGCGACTTCGTCCGCGTGAATGTCGGTTATAGTGGATGCAGATGAAGTCGCAGATTAAAAAGTAGTCTATGTCCTTCCTTGGGGTTCAAACTATCTTCATACCAAATTTCATCAAAATTGGTTTAGCCGTTTCATCGTGAAAGCGTAACAGACAGAGTTACTTTCGCATTTATAATATTAGTATGGATTTATACTTCATGCACAAAGGAACAAAGGCGGACTGAATGCCTTAGGCACTCTCTAAATTTCCGCTTAAATGCATACTGGCTGGTGGCCGTTCTGATATCTGAAATGCGCTTCCTCTCGATACATATCGAGAGGAAGCGCATTTCAGAGGGTTATAGGTTGGAGTTTTTTTTTTTGGTACGGTGTGATAGGTTGGTTGGTTTGGAAATATGTTACAGGTTTTCAAACAAAAAATGTCATTTTGTGTTGTTGACTTATCGAATGTCGGTTGCACCACATAGGTGCATAAGCAGTGGAGGTTTGACCTTCAACATTTTCCGCTCGACAGTCATTAAGTTGTGTGAATATTTTTTATAAAATACTAGCTTTCGCCCGCGACTTCGTCCTCGTGAATGTCGCGACGTTATCGCGGATGAAGACAAAGTCGCGGATTAAAAAGTAGCCTATGTCCTTCCTCTATGGTGTAAGCTCATTACAGAGTTATTTTCACATTAATTATAATATTCTTCTACTCTCTTTATATACTCCTTACAGTATAAATGGATGGATATTAGTATGGATAAACGAAATCGTTTCGTAACAAAACATTTACGCATACCTCAAGTATTCACATAAACACAGAACGCTACCTCTGGGTATAACTTCAACTTCCTACCTATTCAGTTCCACAGCGAACTCCAGCGACATTACTATGCACTCCTATGAGTTACAGCGTCCGTAGAAACTCGTGACGTATTCAATGTACTGTGAATAATAAATTAACATCTACGTTTATCTTAATGTGCCTATTTCCTTACCAACTTGTAGACTACGTGGGGAGGATGCAGCGTTCAATTTAGGTGTTGTACACGGTTTTAAACTGTGATTTGTGTAGCTTGAGCTAATGGCGTTGTTTTGACTTGGTTGTAGCAGGGAACATTAAGTGTGAAACCAAAAGAAAGTAGTACTGTGAGTCGCATTTTTTAACTGATTTCAAAAAGGAGGAGGTTATCAATTCGGATGTTTATATTTTCTTTTTATGTATATTCAAGTATGTAAAGGCAAATGTAAATCGATTTAGAAAATTCTTTTTTTTATGGATAGGGTATGCCTCAGGGGTAATCTCATATTATGAGCGGGTGAATGTTGTTAACTTAGATTATTGATAGGTCGATCCGACTAAATACCGCACTACCTAAAAACAATAGTTCCGTGAATGAGGCAACTCAATATTGTAGTGTGTGTAAAACATATTGCAAAGAGGCTGGTTTGCATGAAAAATTGTGAATGAAAAATACTCTGTACCTCCACCTGACACATTGGTTGCTTGGAAGCAGGCTCGAACACCTAGCGGATTTTCGCTAGGTATTTGACGTATTGGTTGCCTTATTTGACAAGTACGTCGGCAGTATCTATAATTTTATAGTCGTAGCGCGCGGAGACCTATCAATAATCTAAGGTCGTTAAGGCGCGTCCCTGTGCAAAACGCAGTGCTAGCCATTTTTTGTTCAGTTTTTCGGACCTTATTACTCTATATCCAAAAGAAATATCAACAAACAAAAAATTTATTAAATTTCTACATATTCTTGACTCCAAAAATGGTAGATCTGATTTTTGTTTACGAAGTATAGTATTTAACTAATCTCCTCACAACGAAACCACAGAAATGAGAAATAATTATTGAAAACATGCATCTCCTCGGCAAGTGACCATTAATTCGATTTTTTACTAACACTAATGGATAGGTGATTTATTAATGAACATTTTGGTAGATTTTTTTTTTCAAAATCCCAAAATGTGATTTTATAAAGATTTAATTCTAAAATCTGAGCGTATTTTGCTACTGTATCTCTTGCGCGGCGCAAAGGGAACGAATGCTCAAGGTTATTTGCTCAGGGTACCGCCTTAAGTAGTTATGTCTTTAACTAATATTATTGGGTAATGGCCATTTTATGTTAAAGAAAAATAAATAAGTAATACAATATTGATAATGACAAGCTTCTACATATGCACAAAAAAGACTACGTATACGCATTAAATTACAATAAGAGAAACTCTTTGTTCAGTTTCAGTAAATACAAAATATAATGAGATTGTGTCGAGCCATGCAAAATAATGTAAGATTAATACTTATTGAAAATATTATTTTTAATAATGAAAGCCTTTGTTTACTCGTTGATACCTACGTTCAGAAAATATTGTTTTCAGTATTCAACTGAATATTTTATGCATTGTTCAGATGCATTGGCGGTCAGTTGGCAGTTTGACCTAATTGTATTTACTATCTGACATTATTATTGTGTACGGATCTAACGTAATCAGTAACGTATGTCAGAAAATGTCGTGTATTATCTGACATATAATTATGTACTATATGACATTATTATGTCAGATAGTACATAATTGGTCATATTTGGTCAGTCGTCAGTTTGGCTAAATTTTACTATCTGACAATGTTTGGCTAAATTTTACTATCTGACAATGTCAGATAGTAAAATTTAGCCAAACTGACGACTGACCAAACGACCGTCACTGAGATCATCTGACTGACTGAATGACGAGTTAAAATATGCATGCATACATTTATACAAAAGGGTCCTTTGTATAAAATATACTTAAAAAGGTCTTATTACCATTCATTAGTTACCAAGTTGAGATTTTGTGAGATGATGGACGATAGATGAGTTTTTATGTTAATTTCAAATTACTCATTTTAGTTTTTTTTTGTTACTTTTATTGGTTTGTTTTTTATTTAATTACTGTGCCTTTACTTTACCATTACGTCTGTACTTTTTACATATATTTCTCGTAATTAAAGCAAATAATTTCCCTACCCAAAACACAACTCTTATACAAACAAATCCAACTTCTCAATTTTCAGTCAACAAAATTGCTCACCAACACTCACTTTCCACAAATGCCCGCATTACGGGCACTGTTACCATAATTAACTGAAAACAGAGCAGTGACCGGTTCAAACACTCAAAGCTGTAGTTGGTAACGTTTAAAACGAAGCTAGAGTTTTTAACGTCAAATAAAAATATGTAATAAACCCTTTTTATTTCACCGTAAATGAGTTCCGGAGCTGGTCTCGCTGACGGGGGATTAAGGGGGAACTACTATGAATTCTAGAAGGCAAATCGTCTAGGACTAGATTGGGCAGGATTTTTTTTTCTTTGATAAGCCTTCATCATCTGTCTAGCCTTTTCCCAACTGTGTTGGGGTCGGCATCTAGTCTAACTAGATGCAACTGGATACCAGTGTCTTACATGTAGCGACTGTCTCTCTAACCTCTAAAACCCAGTTACTGGGCAACATGATACCCCTTGGTAAGACTGGTTGTAAAACCTTTAGGTTTCTGACCCATATCGACTGTCAAAGATCTACGTGCATTTACAGAATGTTATTAGTAGTATACAGGCACTTTTGAATTGTCAAGGGGTAGATACTTAGTTGGAAAAGTTGAAACTATAAGTTGCTCGCTCCAAAATGTAGGTCTCTATGGAGAAGAACGAGCATGAAAATTCACGAATACTCAATACCCAATATATATAATATAATATAATATAATATAATAATATAATATAATATAATATAATATAATATAATATAATATAATATAATATAATATGTGGGGACATTTTCACACACGGCCATCTGACCCCAAACTAGGGAGACCCTGTACTATGGGTGTCAGACAGCTGATATACATACACAAATACATTTTTTTTTGTAAATACATACGTATATAGATAAACAACACCCAGACACAAAGCAAACACAAGTGCTCATCACACAAATGTTTACCCTGGGCGGGAATCGAACCCGCAACACGCTGCGCAGCAGTCGATCGCTCAGCCACTGCGCCAACCGTGTCGTCATATCATATCTTTACTGCTTTTCCATAAGTATAATATGCCTGGGTGGCAGGTGTTAAGTAGATGTTTAATAACACCATACTTTTAAACACTTACGTGGTTCCTTTGAAGCTTGGGTTACCTGATACACAAGACACAATTAACCGCAGTGAAACGCACTTCGGTAAACAATCGGAATCGACAAACCAGTGACTTTAACCATTAGTAGCACCTCATAAAAACTGCAACGTTGCTTGATGGGTTGAATCTTTTTGCTTCCATCGTAAAGGTGATTTAGCGCAGAAATTAATAAGAAACCGCCTTTGATATTGATTAGGAGTGAAAATTAAAGTTCTTGTTATGATTTGACAGTTTTTGTGGGTACTTGTAATGTTATAGGCGGAGCTGAGATGGAGATCTTAGTGTAATGAGTGTAAAACATTGTAATGATGATTGCGTCCTGATGTTACTTGGTTGATGTAAGGAGAAAGTGGAGAAGGAATGATAAAAACTGGCAGTTATTATGTCAATTGTTCTAATTTGCAGGTAGGTAATCTTCTTTAATAAAAATGAATCGTTGTTCGTTAGTCTCGCTTTTGGTCTTGAAATATTTGTGGAAGTCCAGGGAAGGTTTATACGGTAAGATAATTGAAAAATCGATTGACAGGACAACGTTTGTTGGATCAGCTAGTCTTATAAATAAAAATCTTCTGTGCGTGTGTATGAAAGTGAACTCCTCCTAAACGGCTGGATTGGTTTTATTGATTTTTTTTTGTGTGTGTTCCAGTGTATTCGAGAATGGTTTAGATTTACAATTGGACACGGTAGGTGGCGCTGCAGTCGATTTGTAGGATTTTTTTTATTGTAAGGGCAGGACAACGTCTGCCAGGCCCGCTAGTTTATGTATTATATATTTAAAAAGGGTTCATGGAGTTTTCTGCTTGTTCTTCTTTAAAGAAACCTACTGTTTGGAACAAACCACTAGTTTCAACTTTCTGACTGACTGACTTTTTGTCAATAATGATGTCAATAATAATTCCAAAGTACCTGTAAATAGTCTATTTTAAATCAATGTTTTTTGAGTTTTGTCATCATTTATCAAAAAATGAACGTGATACCTAAATATCGAGTTTCTATGACAAAATACAAAGAACGACCATAATCCAGTTTTGAGATGTAAAGGAACTGGATTTTTATCATTATGATTAGATTATTGTTTGCATTTCACACAAAAAAAAACGCACAAGTAAAGAAAAGTTGAATATAAAAACCTTATTTCACTTTTATCATAAGCGATGTACCACCGGCCAGCACATCAGCTACAAAAATCTGTCAAATTGCTTTGATAATTTTTGAACTTTACAAAAAAAGAATAAGGTTAATTTTCAATTGGGAAAATTTGAAAATTTGGGATAGCTTGTGTTCCGTTATGTGTTGTTACGTGCCTGCCGTCTATAGCTACATTCTGACAAAAAGAGTCGATTTTCCAATTGGCTTGGCTTAATGTGACCCGACAAATACCATTAATATCACCTCTTGATTTTAATAAAGTCTTTAAACTAATATTTTTTGTGCGAAACGGCTATTTCCTATCGATTAGATTTTCGTACTAGCCCTCAGAAACTACAAAGGAGTTATAATAAAAACAATTACGTCATATAACAATACTGATTGTAACTAGGTGTTACAAACAGTTAACCTGTTTTCAAATCAAAGACTACCACAATAGAGTAAATATCCACAATTTATTACTCTCTTCCTGTATCGAGTGCTTTGATAATAACAATGCTTTTGTTTCCGATTGTACATTCAATCTGTGGTTTTTCCTTTGATTTTGTTAGTTACTGCGTGTTTATTTTGTTTCTTTTGTTGTTTGGTGAGATTTGGGTACTTGTTCTTGTTCTTGACTATTTTTGTTGTGGTCACAAAGTACCATCTATGCGTTACCTGACCTCGCTTAGGAAGTAAAACCGGGTAAGTGCGAGTCGGACTCGCCCACCGAGGGTTCCGTTCAAATTCCGTGGTTTGGTCACCCATACAATTATGACCGCGCATACCTCGATGATTGATTACGTACCTTAAATAAAGACTATATTTTTATGATTTAATTACAAATGTATAGTTTTCAGACTTTTCCCTGTATTTGTAGTATAAGACGATATTACTTGCCAAATTTTATAGTTCTAGGTCAATGGGAAGTACCCTATAAATTTCGATTCCCTTGTGAGTGTCGTAATGTACGTTCTTTGTGGCCTAAACAGCCGTGTCTTTTTTTCACGTTAACTTAGAAGTTTGATTTTTTCACAGCTTCAAGGGACATGTAGACTTCATTCATTTCAACTCGATACCTCCACGCGTTCCTGAGATAAAGGGTCTTGACAAACAGACGGACAACGAAGTGATCCTATAAGCGTTCCGTTTTTTTACTTTTGAGGTACGGAACCCTAAAAATAGAGGTTAGATAATTCAGGGCACTGTACGAAACTGCTAAAAACAATATGACTGATGAACAAAAAAAAAACAGTAGTTTCATACAGTTGATAAAAGTTAGTCCTACTAGATAGGTCCAACTTTGACAAAGAGGTCGCCGGTAGAATTTAACTCTAGATATATTTTCCTCCAAAATTCCACTGTGCTTAAAGACGAAGGAACCAGTGTGTGTTACCAGGGGTGTGATTCTGTAAGACCTCATTCTAAACTTCGAATCTGAATCCGCTGTGAGTTTCTTGATTGGCATTCCAAAAACTCGGTTGATAATTCGAATTTACACTAGCGCCACCCCTGCGAGCGTGTCAGCGAGTTGAACTAAATTGACAGGGAGATTTTGACAGATAAAGTATGAGATGACGTAAGAAGTGGCATTCTGTAAGGTAATTTCCCCGTCACTTCGACGCTCACTTCGCACTCAAACCCGATTCAAAGTGTCAAATATATCAAGGTCATTTTGAACCCTATGCGAAGTGAGAGTGAATAGCGATGTGAGATGCGAGTTGTTGTTCGAATTTTACAGAATCGACCTTCAGTGTTGACTTATGTCCTCATTATGGCTCACCGGCACCGACCAGACACTGCGCCATAACAAACACAGGGCATCATCATCCGGCAGGCGCGCATCAGCCACACCTTGGCTCGGCAAGAACACTAAGTTATTTATTTTAGACTCCAGAATAAAAATGATTAAAAGCGCAAACTGGTGCACTGCAACTACCTATATTATTATGAAAGTCTAAACTTTTACTACACTGTATTTTACGTTGCTAAGCGATTTTTCTTGGAGTTTCATACCGGCCGGCGAAACATGAGGAGTACATACTGAAAGCGAAGACGTAATAGAACTTAGAAACACACGGGCGTGTTGTTTTAGGAGCGAGACTGTCAATGCAAAGACGACATGGTTAGTGCAGTGGCTGAGCGATTGACTGTTCTGCTGCGGGTCACAGGTTTGTTTCGCAAATATATGTTTGGCCTACATGTAGTTGTTCTGGGTCTGGTTGATTGTGAGTTTATAATGTTGTGAACGCACCCACGATACAAGAGATTTCCTAGTGTGACGTAACGTGCAACGCTATGAACAAAAAAATATAACAAACAAAAAGGAAAAGCTGCGTTTTGTGTTATGGTTGCGTTGTCAAGGATATGTGTGAAAATTACCAATAAAATCGTTTCATTTTCGTAATTGGTTGGTTTAACACATATCCCTGGCACACGCATCGTGGAAACGCAGCACAGCTGGCAATGACTGAGACTGCTACTACGCTCATATTTCAATATCTGAAGACTGACAAATCCCTTATTTTTCTTGGCCGGGTATTGGGGTTGACTAAAAAGAGGAGATATTACTCCCTCGAATTCCAATGAGCGATTAATATTTTTTTCTCTCAAATATCCTGTGGTGAAACGAGTATCTTGCCTAAAACATGTGCTTATGATGGACAGAAATATGTAGACCGGTGGTGGGCCCACACTTATTACAGATAAAAAAACACTTCTGAAAGCGAAAATGAACAGTAGCGACCACCAGAAAAGCACGGAAGCAATGAAGTTGACAACTGCCGGAGAAATAATACAACTGTCTTAGATCCCGCAGTAGAATTATTTAGAAAAGAACAGCGGAGGAGTGAGAAAAAACATATTTTCCTCTGGTTGAGAACAATAGGCTGTACCACCCCTGTACTACGGCTGTATTTTTGCTCACTTTGAAGATAGACCTTTTCAAAGTGAGCAAAAATCGGTAAGCGGTTCCTTTCCTAATTGCCCTCCGTATATTCCTCCCACAGTTGGCGCACAACTTATTGGAGTGTTTTCCTTTAAATTTAGGGCACAGAACGTGACCTAAAGGGGACGGTAGTCGACGAATTACGAGCTAACTTTACAGGCCGCTCCATATAGCCGAATATAGCCAAGTAGCCGAGTTAGAGGTATAATGTGAAGCAGTACGGAACTTGGGGCAATTGCTTGC
Organism: Charanyca ferruginea; assembly: GCA_947361185.1. Taxonomy (NCBI): domain Eukaryota; kingdom Metazoa; phylum Arthropoda; class Insecta; order Lepidoptera; family Noctuidae; genus Charanyca; species Charanyca ferruginea. The sequence goes on along the minus strand of OX376061.1, from coordinate 26,349,801 downwards.
TCGTTTATTATTTGGGACCCAAAGGGTATGAACTGATTTTGGGTAGTGGGATGTTTGTATGAATATGTAAGGTCCTTTGTGGGAGGTACCTATATGAAAGTTATTTTCTTTGGAAGTACGGGTTGGAATTATGTGTGAAATGTTTACTACACTTTAGATTTTGATGAACACTGGCATTTCTCCAGTTAAGCGTGGTTATGACTCTATTGACTGTTTTGTCTGTCATTTCGTGAATGGATTCTTATAGTGTAAAGAACGATATTTAGTTCTACTATACTATTAGGCTAAGCGCGCACTACGAAATGAATTCGTTGCGATTTTAAAAATGTGAAATGAAACCGATTAAAATAAACGGAAAGTCGGAAACGAATTGTTTTCGCAGTGCGCGAACTCTAGAACATTAGTATTGTTCACAGCTGATTGGCGAATATTTAATGATTAATATTCGTATTGCGCGCTTAGCCTTATAAACACGAAAGTGTATATGGATGTTTGGTACTCTTTCAAGTTTAAACGACTAGACCAAATTAGCTAAAATTGTGAATACATAATGATTTACACAGGTATAATGATTAACACAGTTTTTTTTTCTTTTTGTAAGATTCAATGTCTGAAAGTCGGATTACAAAAAATCTTTTACTTCGTTTCTTACTGATCCACGAGGTAAAGTCAGCAGTCGCTAATTAGATTATACGAGTAAGTATAAGAATATGTAGATCAACTTATCATGTACTGTAATTTTGGTTTTAATAAATAATATTCTACAAATAAAGGAAACCCCAGTAACAATTAGACCAACCGGAGTATTAAATTCAGAAGTCTTCTCCGCACTCACTCCTGTGACTTCTAGACCAAGGTAGTCTGTTACTAAAATAACTTAGCTAATAGTTGTGAAGTTACGTCTAAGTAATGTATATTAGGAGTGTTTGGTAACTTGTAATAGGTCACAAGGGACTCTTCATCATTGTGTGAAATGTGTTTGTACAGTCAAGTTATAATAAAGACTCGTTAATCAACAAAAGTTCTTATTATAACTTCGTTTATGAATCATTAATTTTTAACTATTCACGTTTGGGGGCAATTCTACTAACGTTTTCCTTAGCCTAACCTGTCAGAAAACCCTTTATTTACCTACATTTTTTGACAAGATTTTGAGATTGACTGTCACTTAGATAATAATGTGACTAGATAGAGAGTTTTTAACGGATACTACCTATACATTCGTGCAAGAAAGTTTTTATAAACAGTGCTTCTTTACATGCATCGGAGAGCGACATGTACTCCGCCTCAGTACTCGATAATGCAACGGTACGCTGTTTCCTACCTTCCCAACAAGTAATAGAATTCCCAATTTTGAAAACATATCCTGTATAAGAGCAAAGTCAAAGTAAAATCATTTATTTCAATTAGACCCTTGAACGTCAAATGAGAAAAAAAATATGATTCTAGTTGCCCATAGCCCCTAGAGCGTCTATCAATTTCATTAGAAGCCCCGCCTGCATCAGCAAAACCCGTCACAGATAAGCCAGTTTTCTTATAGGTAATGCAGTAATCTACTGTACCTTTAAGATAACGCAACACGCGTTTAGCTGCTTTCCAGTGGCCATCGGTAGAATAGTTATTGATTTGACTTAATACGAGTACGAAATCAGCGTGACATATATCAGGACGCGAACATACCGCTAGATACATAACACAATCGATCAATTCTCGATACTCCAAACTGTCATCCTTTTCTTCAGCTTTGTTCAATTTTTGGCACTGCATTGGAGTTTCAACAGATTTGCAATCTTGCATTTTGTATTTCTCTAATCTCTTTTTAATATAGGTACTTTTATCTAGAGTGATCTTGCCATTCTCTTTCCTGATTCGTAATGCTATATTAGAACTATAACTGGTGGAACCCTATTTTTATTCTGAAATTAAAGTTTAAGTTACTCCTTATAAAATCTGCTATCTGCCAGCGAAAAACTCGTCAAAATCGATCCAGCCGTTTCAGAGATTAGCCGGTACAAACAGACAGACAGACAATTTTTATTTAATTTTATATATTGATGATATTTATATACTGCACATACTTTCTTATGCATTTAGTAGAAAACTTGTAATTTGACATTACTAACTGTCACTTTAATTTTATTTATTTTTAAAGATGAATTCATAATAATTATATCTAGTTATTTTTGACCCAGGCCTACAATACTTATGTGTGCTAATTTGCGACTGGATTGTAACATGTATTTTAACTATGTATTTGTAGTGTACTATATTATTGTTATATTTGTAGTATGTGGATGGGTGTATCATGAACAATGTCCAATGCAGTGACGAACTTATAAGTAATATTAGCATAAGGTTCTCTGTTCTCATGTAAGTGACTTTGTGTCTTTTTTGAGAATAAATATCTTTAAACCTACTTCATATAAAAGAAAACGTTTTTATTCAGTAAAATTGGCTTTGAAGATCACAGAGCTGCCAGACCCATGTGATTTCAGTCATGCTAGAATAACGAAGTTCGGAAATCAGAAATCAGTAATCGTTTATTTTTAAACACAGATATACCATATACAAAGATCTTATACAAAGATCTTTAGAACCATGAAGTATTTTTTCATGGCTGGCTCAGATTAAATCTTTAGAACTATTAAGTTGTGTTTCTCTGAGTTAAAATATACTTAAGTTTAGTCACGTCTATGTTAATGACTAGTACACGTTGTATACGCTTTAAGTTAGTATTAAGTATAAACTTAGTACACAAGCCTGTAATACTACACGTACTTAAACTTGTTGCCGTTAATGTTATTGCTTGTAAGTCTTAGATAAACTCGCAGGAACGACTGTTCTTGTTTCTGAGTACCAGCAAAATGGTAGTTTGAGTCTAGCAAAGGTTAGAAATCGCTATCATGATTATCATAAAAACGAATGTCGTGAGTATTTGGGTTTGTATGTCAGTCGAAAAAATGCTCATTAATAAGTCATAAGCACTTTAATTAATTTATTGTACTCATAAAGGACTGTCTACTTACATTAGACCTAATATGTCTAACCGAAATAAACATAAAAGAAGAGGAAGTTTATAATTATGAAATAAATGTCTACTGCTCATATTACTTAACGAGGGAAAAAAGGAGGGAAGGTGGTATTATAATCTAAGTAAGTAAGTGAATTTTATTAAAATACAGATGAAGATATCGTTGCAAGAGACAGTTTCTTGTGGCACCCAATGCAACAGTACGGTGTCACAAAAATTCAACTAGGTATAACAATAATAATTAATCGTTTATTTAATACAAAGTCACATTTACAAAATATATCTTACAATATAAAATAGATCACGATTCCATATTGAACTAAGTTGAACCTGTGCTTCAGGCTAGAAAGTGCTTACTATTTGTTATAATGAAGGGGCCCCAGTTGTGTGAGGGTTCAACTTGGGCCGCTTCATTGGTGACCACGACAATATTCAACATTATCAAACATTCAGGGTTGGAGTACGAGTACCACCTTTCGACTCGGACGGTTTTGGTCGCTACAATAAATTAACGTTATATTACAATAAAACTTAAATTACAGTTACCGCGAAATCATCATCTACCTAGCCTTTTTCTAACTATGTTGGGGTCGGAATCCAGTCTTATCGGATGCAGCGAATACCATTGTTTTACATATAAGAGCGACTGCCTATCTGACGTCTACAACCCAGTTACTGCGTAACACCTGGCTAAGTCTGGTTGTTAGATTTTCTGACTTCTAACTCCCCATAACGACTGTCAAAGATCTGACAATGACAGCCAGGATCAACGGGACATCTTACAAGACTATTACGACTATTATTATTAAGACTATTTTCTTAAATGTACCTATGTGTATTAATATTTAATATGTTAGTTAGATAAGGCACATAATATATAATTATATACTTTATTCTCTTCCTTTTCTCACACACTATTGTCTACGTTTCTTTTTCATTTCTCCTTTTGCAGGTTTGCTGTCAGAAATTTCTTAAGAAATAAGCAGTACCTTTGTACTCATATTTTATAATGTTTTTTCCCTGTGTGTACATAAATAGTAAAATAAATAAATAAGACTAATAAAGATAAAGGTGGTCTAGACTTTGCCTAGAACATAGTATATATATATATATATATTTGTAAAGAATAAAAATTCTTTACAAATATAACTACCGCTACTTTACTCCACTCAGCAACCAATTGAAATTCAACTCACTGTCCTAAGAAAAACCGCTGAAATATTTCTTGTCTGGGCAAACAAAATAGCGTTTACGAATTTGTCCACGACCGAGATGGAATTATTCTGGGAATCCTAATAAATTGGGAGCAATTTTAGGTAAATGAGTTCCGCCCAGCGACGGTGGAATCGGAAAGGGCGGATGTCCCTCGCCTTTAATTTGGATTAGGGTTTGTACATAGCACCAGTAATTGTGTTTTTTATTTGCTTTTAAATTTGGAACAAATTAGCGAATAATATAATATAATATCTGTGGGGACATTTTCACACACGGCCATCTGACCCCAAACTAGGGAGACCCTGTACTATGGGTGTCAGACAGCTGATATACATACACAAATACATTTTTTTTTTGTAAATTCATACATATATAGATAAACAACACCCAGACACAAGGCAAACACAAGTGCTCATCACACAAATGTTTACCCTGGGCGGGAATCGAACCCGCAACACGCTGCGCAGCAGTCGATCTGTTGTAGTTTGGGCCATCGTTAATGTTATTTTTTACTCGAAATGTTGGCCAGCTCGTTATGTCTTTATATGACCTAGACGCAAATGAGCAGAGTTGGTTAGATGTGGCCTAGGAAAGCAGTTCCTCCAAGCCTTAGCCCAGAAATGATTAAGAATAGGCTAGATAAAAAAGATTCGATTTTCAAATGATCGATGGTAAACAAGAATAGTCGAAAATAGGTCCAAATAAGTTTGTCAACATTGTGAACGAATGGAACCTTTTTTCCATTTCAGATCAACCAAAAGGTGTTACTGATCAGGAATAATCGGTTGATTCAATATACGGAACCTATTGCAGCTTCTAATTTCCAAACTACACAAGTAGGAAAAAATATCTTGTTGAAAAAAGCGATAATATCGCAAAATATCAAAAAGAACCACAAGAATATCTTTGAACACTGTGAACAACCCCCAATCCTTTAATTCGGCTTAATAAACGTTTGATGAGGCCTGTAGATTTTCGCATGCCACCGCCAGAATTCCAAGCAATACAATATGTATGAATCCATAAAAATTCGCACGATCAATGCAAAATGTTTGGCGAATTTGCCTTTTTAGAGCCGGTAAAGAGTTTTGATATCGGATTTTGATGTAATTTTCCGATATCCTTTTATACGGAATCCTGTGTACTTATCAAAGAATTTTTCGTTTAAGAGATTTTCCGTGAGCCTAAACTCTTGGAAATTAATCAACCGATTTTAACTAAACTTGATTCGTATATGTTGCCCCACTGCTGAGCAAAGGTTTACTCATAGCCTTCTACTCTTCCCTACGGCCCGACGGCGGTTGGGATTATGTATTAGCAAAGGTCCACCCTTGCAGTTTGCCAGAGAGCTATCATTTCAGCCGAAAGGTGACCACTACTGGATATAGGCCTTCCCCAAAGGGGGGTTTTGCCATAATCACCACGCTTGGCAAGCGAGTTTGGCGATCGCAGTATGGTTGTTACAAAGGCACAGAGAACGCTGCAGCCCATTCTCTGGTGAGTCCCTTAGTCGCCTCTTACGACACCCACGGGAAGATATGGGTTGGTGCTATTCTGTACGTCCGACACCATACGGATCAGAGATCTATGGAACGGCGTATTCTCGGTATAAAACTGCAAGTTCGGGTTAGGAATACTACCATCCGTTCCATTACAAAAATAACTGACATCACTCGGAAAGCTGTCATGCTGAAATGGAATTGGGCTGGACACATGTCAGATGATCATTGGGCCAAATTCACGACCCAGTTGAGCCCTCTACATGGCAAGCGACATAGCGGCAGGCCCATACGGAGATGGCACGATGATCTGGACTCCTTGGACAAAGACTGGCCCCAAAAAGCCCTTAATAGAGAGAGTTGGAAGAAGAGTAGAGAGGCCTTTGTGGGAAAATCCAGGCTAAAAATAAAATAAAAAAATCACTTGGATGTCTCGCTGATAATAATAACAATAATAATAAATTTTTTATTAAAAACACCAAAAACACTATTTCATAGTTTGAAAAATAACCCTAATCTCCACACTAGGATTCCCTGTGTCGTGGAGACTAGTCTCCTTCGTGATGGATGATGGCTGATGGTGGCGCAAATGTTACGTCATTCAGTTCCCTTCAAAATGGTTGAGCTTAATAGTGCCGATCCATGCGTCATATTCGTAAACTGACGCCGTCGGTTAGGACTGGTCATCTCTTAGCTGCCTCGGTTATTTTAAATTTTATTATGATTATATTTTTCTGTAGTCCTCTTGTAACTTGCACGACTTGTTACATTGTTCTCACATTGTACCAGTAGATTCAACATGAATGATGTAACCTTTTGTAATATATTATTGATTTCAAAAGAGTGTTCATGGAGTTTCTTGCTAGCTTCAACTTTCTGACTGACTATTTGACAATTCAAAAGGGTTTGAGTTTGTGTTTATGTATTGCTTTCTCTGGTCTATCTGTCATATTGTCACTAAGTCGTCATGTCAGCGTTTGTTTGCCCTCCTTCGGCAACGATACCCGTCTTCGTGCACCCACAGCGAGACGACTTTGGCCTAAATAAGACTCTTCAATGAAAAATAATTTTTTTTACCTACAATGTTGTCGATCATATTATTATATATCCTCTTCATCTTGACCCATCTAAGGTCATTTTTAATGTTGTATTGTAAATGTCGAATCAAAAAAAATTTTTTTTTCAAGTTTTTTTTAAGTTACTTTGCCCCACAATAAGAATTTCTCCTATATCGTGGGTGCGTTTTTTTTTTGTGTGTAGCCGTTGCTGTCCCACTCCTGGGCAAAGGCCTCCCCCCATTCCCTCCATTTCTCTCGATGTTGTGCCTCATCCCGCCAATTCGCGAGGAAGCCATCCAAGGCGTCCCGCCATCTTCTCCTTGGTCTACCGCGACCCCGCCTGACTGTGTCAGGGCTCCAGTCTTGTGATATGCGGGCCCACAGCTTAGCCGGCATACGGCAGACATGCCCCGCCCAATCCCATTTCAGTTTAGCGGCTTTTTGACCTACGTCGACAATTTGCGTTCTGGAGCGCAGTGCGGTGTTTCGTATGTGGTCTGTAAGTTTAACATTAAGTATGCTGCGCTCCATCGCTCGTTGACAAACCTTGAGTTTGGACTTCTGAATGTTCGTCAAAGACCAAGTCTGTGCACCATAAGACAAGATTGGGAGAATGCACATGTCCATTAGCTTGCGATTTAAGGGGATAGGTAAATCACCCTTAAATAGCTCTTTCATGGAGCGTTTACAAATATATAAACTCACATAATGTTCCGTGCGGAAATCGAAGACGCGATACGCAGCGCAGCAGCCATTTACTCAACCACTGCGCCAACCGTGTCGTGTAACTCGACCTGCTTATATTTATATAGCGACTCTAATTCTAGACAAGAACACAAAATTGTCAAGGTATCCCTATTAACTCCGCTCACTGTCTCACGATAGTTAGTCCATAAACTAGGAGTAATATGTAATGAGAACCCTTGCTTGGCGATCACGTAGCAAAGAAATAAGCCCAACAACATTAAAACTTAAGCAAAACACGTGTACAGGTACATTAGACCAGTATAATTAGATATATAGAAAAAATAACTATCCAACCTTACGTAGAAAACTTAAGGGTGAGATTGGAGTGGCGCGTTGTGTGGGAAAACGCAAAGGCTTTGTTACGCGTTTCAGGCATGTCTTAGAAACGAGACATACAGCCCTAAAGAATGGTCAGTTTAGGTAATTTACCAAAAATGTTTATTCATTTGTGATGTCAAATAATTGGGGGAAATGCTTTCTTATGTTTAAGAAGGACCTACCGCAAAATAACCACAGCTGGCCTATTCTGTAAAAAAAATCTTAAGGCCAAGTCGATAAATTTGGCTGGTTGTCAGACTTTCTGTGTACTAGTGTTTCACAAGGAGCAACTCTAGTTGTGTCTGACTATCAGTTTCTGGCAGAAGCCATATAGGATGGGATAGTCAGAAGACTATCCATGATGACTATTAAACATCTACGAATTACAGCCGGGACGTACGGCTTTACGTGCTTTGCGAGGCATATAGGGGTCTCGGTAGCAAATGGATGGTCAGATGGTCACCCATCCCCACACTGACTGCGGCAAGCGTAGTTTAATTCAAATTCAAATTCAAAATTCTTTATTGTTATTTTTTTTATTGTTATTATTTATTAACTATGACCTATCCGCTTAACCCCTCGTATGCTGTAATTACAGACACAATTAAAAAGCTATTGTGTCTCGCGTAGATCTGCGAGGAGTTAATACGAGTTTTACTTATCTATAAGCCCCAATTTGTACCATATTTCTGGCAAATAAATTCATTTAAAAAAATTTGACATAATTATATTTTGCTACAAAAAGTCAATAAGCTCGTCATTCTACCAAGCCGTGTGTCTCCTCAAGACACGCCTAATTTGGCTTTATGAGTGCGGCTTAAGGCAAGCCTCCGAGTAATGTATGAGCAAACTAACCTTCCTTGGCAATATACATACGTTACAGTTTACGAGATGCTGCCACCAACACGGATATACGGTTACCGCTGTATTTTTGTATTAGTTTTTGTAGCAAAATGTACCTAGTTGAAGAATTAAATTATGCTAAGATGGGCTAGATTGAGCTGGCTGGAATGTTACGTATAGTTGCGGCAGATTTCGTAGTTAACGGTTATGTAATGCGTATTTTGCGACTAAAGCATGCTTCGAAACTTCCATAAAATTATGGACAGAGTCTCCGGGCATGTTACACTTGAAAGCACTTATCAAAGCTTATGACGAAAGGCTTAGTAACCAAGTCCTAGCACTCAGTAGGAACAACTAGCGCATTGTAGCTAGAGCCACTACAGGACATTGCTGCTTACAAGCACATGTTCCACCTGGGGTTAAGTGATACGCAAACTTGCAGACGCTGTACTGAGGCAAAGAAAAGCCACTTTACCTTCTGGGGGAATGCGGAGCACTAATGCACAAGCGCAACAATCATCTGGGCAAATACCTGTTAAGCCCGGATGAATTAATGGAGATCGCCCCAAAGCAGATCCTGCAGTTCATCACAGCAGGGTTTGGTGGCGGATCTCTAACCAACACAAGCGTCAATCACAATAGACCAGCTCTGGTCGCAGTGATACCACAGCCGCACAAAGCTAATAAAAAAATGTATGTGTATTTTACACCCCGCATATAATGAGTGTAGATTGTCCACATAAAAACAAATGTACCCGAAGAATCATGGCAAGATCCGTATATTCATTTGTACTAAAAAGTTCATTTATAGGGTTTCAAATATTTTCCAATGTGGAGAATACATTACTAGGAGTTAATTGGTATACTTACTATATTTTTTAAATACTGCATAATTAATATTACAGGTCACTTGTACAATAACCAGACAGTACAGAACTACCCTGTTTGGGAAAAGTGTGTTTGCTATTGCCACAAAGATCTACAATAAGATCCCTAATTACATAAAAGAGTGTCGCAATATTAATGTCTTTAAAAATAAATTGTTCCAATTTCTTATAGAAAATTGTTATTACTCGATTACTAAATTTTATCCACAAGACCTTTTTAAATGTTTCAAATCCGATTGACGATAATTAATTGTTGTTTATTTCTTTGTATCTGTCATGAGTAGTAATAGTAGCATTTATATTAAATTTTCAATGGAATTTATATCGAACCATTAGAATTTCATATTTTTATTAAAATCTTTAATAATTTGTATGCCCAAGTGGCTGATCATGGAATGAAAATTATTAAGATAATTGTTATAAACACTTGTATGTAACCCATGTATCACAAATAAACGATTTGATTTGATTTGATTGATATTGACGCCCATTTTATATTTATTAAAAAAAGTGTCAAGTGACATTTAACGGATATATCAAACTAAGAGACAAGTGATGTGAATCACTGTTTACAATGGTGGAGTTCAAAAAGTATATTGATTAATCATTGCACCTGCGAAACGGCGCCTGTCAGTGTCATTGCTACTGACAGCCGCCGTTTTGTTCTGAAATAATTAGCTTTTTGTTGAACTATTCACTTTTAACATCCATTTTTATTGCGGGGTTATGAAAATATTGTAAATGCCTGAAAAAAAAAAAATAACTCTCTACTCAACTTCTCTGAAGCATCTTTATTTTTTTGTACAAAATTTTACCATGATCCATTACAGAAATTATACTCTTTACCTTTCACATAAAGAATTATTTCCCTTTCCCACGACAATACTCTACGTTCCCACGAGAAAACTTACTAAAACAAGAAAATGTCCAACGTCATAAGCTCTACAATTTTTAATTTGCATATTAAACAGCGAGTTCCCTTTCTCTATAATTGTAGAGACATAGTAAATGAGATGTAGAGCAAACGACACTGACAAAATAAAGTCTTTGTAGAGTAGTGACTCGATGGAAAACGTCTGGTGAATGCAAAGAACAGCAGCTTAGAGCTCCATTGTTTAAATAAAGATAGAGTTCTTTTGTTACGTCATAAAGTTAAATTAGTAGAGAGCTTATATTTTATTACTGGTTTATATCATATTCGTATCGTGATGGCCAAGTGGTTAATAGGCATCTCATGCATAAGGTTGCGGGTTCTGTACCAGGCAAGTACCAAATGTGATTTGGATTGACTCTGTAGGTTTTAATTGTGACAATATGAAATTTTATTTACACTGGTTGGAACTCTTTGCAATTTTTTTATAACAACATTTTGTTGTTCGTCGTGAAATTGTAATTACATCATTCATCGATATTATTTCTATGACATCATTAATTCATTTTGACAACACGTGACAATCGACAGTAAAGTCTACTTAAACTGCTTGAGTATGCCTATGAGCGTGATGTCAATGTGTGGTCTCTCTGCTCGGGTGCGACGTAGCCTTACGTACTTTGTGCCACGGGGTATCGAGTAATCTGGGCCTCAAGTCTGCTATTACAATAGTGTCAGAATGGTCTATCATTGATTTCATAATTGTTGATTTTGACAAGTTTGGTATTCTACTAATATAATGGCGTCATTATGACTCCATTGGTCAACCACTGACACGCCATCAAATCATAATCTCGTACAAAATGACAACTGAATGACTGACTTAGGCGGTAATCTGCAAAAATTTTGACAGTTCCTTTCATCAGTGACCTACCATTAGAACGTCGTTGTGCAGTCATAGCTTTTAATTCGATCGACCAATGATCGACCATTATGAATTTAGCAGAATACGAAATTTAGCAAAATGACAATGGGATCGTGTTGGAATGACGAAATTATAAAAATAGCAGACTTGGCCCCCTGGTAACTTGGGTTGCAGAGGCCAGGCAGACAGTCGCGCCATGTAAAACCAGACTGTAAACTGACCTCAATATAGTAGGGAAAAAGCTAAACAGATGACAATGATATTTTTCAAAACACTAAACATAAATAAAAACCCTAAAAAAGAAACAAAATCTAAAAAGCTAACCAACCAACAATACCCACCAAATTCCGATTAAATAACAATGAAAACCAAAAAAAAAACAAAACAAATACAAATCAAACGGCTACATTTAAATGAAAATTGAAACATTCACTACAGTTATGATAAAAAATGTATTACCACAGAATCCCACTGTTTCCGAAGTATTAGTCTACATTGGAACAAAGCTCCATTGAACTGAAAAAAACACGTTCCTATACTGGACTGAAATATTCAGTGCTATTGGTAGGATATTTTTTTTTCTGTTTACGCGTCTGGCACGTTTGTCTGGTCTGTTTCAGTGGAAGGATGAAAAATAAGCTTCTTTATTATGCAGAGAAAGAAACACAGATTGATGTTATCGATTGAAAAGATTTTGTCTGTTTCCGCAACGCTATTCTGTAATAATGTCTCTCGTTGATTTCAAGTGAAATAAGCTTATGGAAAACTGTCATTGTGTCCATAACGTATTACATAAAAATAATAAATAATTAATCTAATGTTATAAAGGAACACATATCTACATAGAACTATCTTTCACAAACTTAACTCATTCACAAACACGCACACGTACACACCTCCCACACACACACACACACACACACACACACACACACACCACGATTTAATAATATAATAGTTTAAGTTATTTTGTAATTTTTTGATTGAACTTTATATTTATTATTGTATTTTATATTATTCTGTTTTGCTTTTTTTTATTGTGTTCACAAATCTAGGTCACACGTTTGTGTATTCTTATGTTGACATTAATTAGTATCTAAGCCAAAATAAATAGAAGAGGGCGCTGACTCCTGACTTCTGTATGTCAGGATGTCAGGAGACACAAACTTGAGATGAGGCCTCTGACTCCCGAACTAGGTGTACCTGTGTACACCTAGTTCGGGAGTCAGAGGCTTCAAAAAAGTTTTGTAACCTTATGTCAATAAAGTATTATTATTATTATAACGGACCGAATAGTTGTCTTTCTTCCGGTTTAGCAAGGCCTCATCTCAAGTTCACTTCACAGAAATTCACCAAGCAGATTTTTTTTAATGACACGCAGAAATTGACAAAATCTTTTCTGGAAAGACCGGTGAAATCTTGCTGATCTTAAACACTACGTATTTTATATTGCAGTTAGGTATGGACTATACAAATAACCGTTTTAAAACGAAGTAATGCAATTTTTCTTAGTCCTTTTGTAAAGTATTCAATAAAGCATTATGCTGAAAAAGTTTGAAAAATGTGTTGATAGAAAATTACTAAAAACAGCAAGGAAAAATGTAGGTATCGTATGTATTACGGCATTCTTATTACAGAAAAAAAAATGTGAAACACAATATCAGCAAAACGAAACCCAATCTCCAAGATGTAAGACTTTTACAAACCTTTACTTAAGAAATTGCCTTATATTTCTTAAACCATAATCCAGCTTTTCTCGAATAATCTAGCTTACCGTCTAAGTCTCACACAAACGACGGCGGAACATCAAAATCCAGTGGTTTTCCCATTACTCCTACAAATCGTCCGTAACGAAATACCTTTGAGTCCAGGTAAAAATCATAAGAGATGGAGTCGAGTCGCTTCCAGTAAATTATGACATCTAATTACGAAAGCGTTGTCGAATTTCAACGCTGCATTTAATTTTGTTTGTCCCTACTATTTGCGGATGGCATAAAGTACAAGCGAAGCGATAGCGGACAAGTTATTCTTGTAGAATGAATGATGACTATAAAATGATTAATAATGCTCAGTCAGCGGGCCATGGCTGTCGGATACCGGTTAAGCTGTGGGCCCGCTACCGCATATCGCAAAACTGAAGCCCTGATACAGTCAGTCGGGATCGCGGCAGACCAAGGAAAAAATGGCGTGACCCGTGGATGGCTCCCTCAGTAATTGGCGAGATGAGGTACAATATGGGGAAAATAGAGCGAATGGGGGGAGGCTCTTTAGACCGTAACAACTAGCTAAAAAAATGCTTAGTTCGCCAAATGAAAAAGACAGAGTACATCAGTAACGCATGTATCGGTATACGCCAAATTCGCTTAAGACTAAGTCCTGTATCGGTTTAAAAAATTGTCATATTGGGTAACAAATCAAGCAATCAAGTCAATTAATCTACAAAAACCTTTAACTGTCCGTGAGTTGATGCTTTTTTTCTTAGTTTAAAATCATGTTTACAACAAAACCTCTTACAACTTAAACCACACGTCAAATGTCATTTAATTTTACACGAGAGCATTGGAGTGTGCTCTGATAAATGCGTCCTTTCACCTCGCCTTGCGATAATGTCGGGTTGGCGACCAAATTAATTTTAAATATACCCTGTTATTGTCATTTAATTAAAACACGGACATCGCACAAGAGCTCAAGATTAATTATGTTGACGAAATAATTAAGGCTTTAATCAGGTTTTTATCGCGGTAATGTGTTTTGGATAAGGATTCGAGTGACAGTTTAGAGTATTGTTGTGTTGATTTGTTTATTTTTCCTTTTATATACCTTTGTAATGGGGTGATTTTCTTTGAAACAGTCATCTTGAATACATAATACGTACCTTTGTAAGCTTGTCTTTCACAGTATGGTGATTTTATTCAAGTCACAAGAAATGTTACTTTAGTAGGTACTACAGTCTGCTGTGATATTTTGTAAAAACCTTCCTTGGAACATTTTGGTGAAGTAAATACCACTAATGCTTTTAATAATTATATAAGCAGTAATAAAAAATAACCAGCCTATTAATTGTCCCACTGCAAAGCAAAGGCTTCTTCTCATACCGAGAAGCCCCAAGCATTGATCATCATGCTTGCTCAACGCAGATATTGGCGATATGAGAATTATATATGTTCTTCTTCAACGATGTCCGTGATATTCAAGATAAACTTAGAAACGTACCTACACATGAAATTAAAAAAGTCATATTGGTACTTATTCGTACCCGGTTGTAAACCCACAACTTCGAGCATGAGAGGTCTTTACATAACATTATTATTATTGCAAGCAGTAACATGACACAGTAGACAGCTTGGAAACCAATCTATTGTCGACTCAAATATAATGCTTGCTTACAAGTCAATATTATAATTGCCGATTTTTAAGACGAAGTCGAAAAGTATTATAAAAGTGACCTTAAAGATAAAAAATAATCTATACTATACTAATATTATAAAGCTGAAGAGTTTGTTTGTTTGAACGCGCTAATCTCAGGATCTACTGGTACGAATTGAAAAAATATTTTTGTGTTAGATAGTCCATTTATCGAGGAAAGCTATAGGCCCATGCGAAGCTGGGTCGGGTCGCTAGTAATTTATACATGTAATTGAGTAAACAGTTATAACAAAGCAAGCCCTCTGGTCTAAGAACTCCGAGAATAAATAAAACTGAAGTCGTAGCAACTATTTATTTAAACGAAAACACCAAACACTCCCTAGCTATTTCAACTATCTTTTACTTAAGCTCCCATTTAACACAATACAAAGGGCAAAAAACGTCGGAAACTATTCAATTCTTTAACAAAGAAAGGTAACTAATCGCTCCCAGTAGACTAACTTAAAACTACTCCAGCTAAAGAGTTCAACTTAATAAAGCTGGTTAAGACGGCTAGGGAGGTGCAAGTAGTAGGGAGGGGGGGAGAGGTCGCGCCAAAAACAAGCGCTTTGTGAAGCACCTGGGACATAGTGATAATGAATCTAATTTACTAGATTTAGCCTTTCCCCGAAGTCAGGAGCACGGAAAAAATGTAGAGAAGGTATTTCAATTAGTCTCCTTGAAGCAAAGGCATTTCAAATTCTGGTATTACCTGTGTGAAAAATGTGTTATTCTTTAGAGCTTTGGATCCTTTAAAAGGGACTCGTGAGCGCAAATTGGAAGTTACTGTATTGTCTTGTCTCAACTATTTTTGGGCAACGATTTTATTTTTAGTTTTTGCTTGCAACTTCGTCTCACGTGGATGTCACGTATATCATAAAACATAGACTATAGCAATCACAGGAGTAGCTTTCTATCAGTGATATCATTTTTGTAATCGGGCATGTAGTTCTAGAGATTGTCCCATCATCATCATAATTTTCTAATCTTTGCACCTACCATGTTTTGTCTCTGCATCACCCTAAGATAGACTGTTAAAAAACGCCCAAGGCATTAAGTCCGCCTTTGTATAGTGTTTTTACATTATGTGTATAAAGTTTAATAAATATTTCCCTGCGGCGCCGGCGTTCCCTATTTGGAGTCGGCCCACCTGGTATTTGATAGTCATTTGAGTCATTGCTGGCGTTAGGCCGGTCTTGGCTAGATGCGGTAGGCAGAGGACCGGAAAAGATAGCGCACCATGGAGGAGGCTAATGTCTAACAGTGGACCTTTAGTAAGCTGAAGTGGTGATGGCGTTACGTCTAGCATCGTCATATCCTTGAGATGGTTCTAATGTAGATAGTTAGCGGGTGACCTCTTCCCCTCTAGCATTTGTCTATTCTCAAACTCAAACTCAAACTCAAATCATTTATTTCAAATAAACCATTTACAGGTACTTTTGAATTGTCAAGGAGTCAGTCAGTCAAAAAGTTGCAGCTAGTTGCTCGTTCCAAACAGTAGGTTTCTATGGAGAAGAACGAGCAAGAAACTCCATGAACACTCTTTTAAAATCAATAGAATATTACAAATTTAGGTTACATCATTCATGTTGAATCTAGGGGTACAATGTGACAAGTTGTGCACGTTAAAAGAGGTCTAGTGACAATGAAATTAGACAATAAAAAAATAAAAAAAATAACCAAGGTAGCTAAGAGATGATATTCATCCATCACTCATCTCATGGTGTGTGTGTGGTGTTCATCCCTGCGCAATATATTACTTTACTAGCGTAACCGGTCTTCCTGCATCATATGGCGTATATCTGCAACTTTAAAATTGCCTCGGATATACTTATTCTGACCAACGCAAAATTTTAATTTCATTGACATGCATTTTCTGTTCGTCAAACTTTCTCATTCACCAATATTCGGATCTGCAGAGCAAAGCCGGTCTCACAGTTCGTTTGTACACGATACCCTTGGTTTTAATTGGCATTTTTGCGTAACAGAGGACACTGGTAAGATATCTCAACTTGAGCCATTCTGTTTTTATTATATTTTGAATACCACTTTCAGCATTATTTTTAGTGATAACAACGCAAAATACGCGCTGAGACGTGGGTTTGTGAACACCAGCCCGTCATACTACTACTACTACTAGTACTACTAGTGTTAACAACGGGTCCAAGATATTTGAGATCTTCTAGACATTATACCTCTTACAAACTTTAACACTATACAGTAACCCCTCGTATGCCGCAGATCTACGCGAGACACAATAGCTTTTTAATTGTGTCTGTAATTACGGCATACGAGGGGATAATAATCCATACAAATATTATAAATGCGAAAGTAACCATGTCTGTTACGTTTTCACGACAAAACGGCTTAACCGATTTTGATGAAATTTGGCATGAAGATAGCTTAAAACCTGGAGCCTTCTCCTTGGTGAAGTAGCCTATGTCCTTACATAGGCTACTTCTTAATAAGCGACGAAGTCTGCATCCGCGATAACCGATATTCACGCGGACGAAGTTGCGGGCAAAAGCTAGTACTATAAAATAGAATTATATAGTACCTGGGCGACCGAGTTTCACTCGGTATTTTTTTTTGTTTCGTGTTTTTTTTTTAAAGAAATTTAGCTAGATCGATTTATAGCAACCGAAACCCGCTGCATACTAAATTTCATGAAAATCGTTGAATCCGTTTCCGAGATTCAGATTATTTAAGAATTGCTCATTTAAAAGTATTAGATAATCATATATTATAAGGTTATTATATTGAGGTCATTATAAAAAAATTAATAATCAAACAATCTTTATTTGTGAATACAGGTACTACATTAAAGTTCTTATGTTGGTTAAATCCAATCATAATATGTTATTATTATTTCTGCCACAACAGATAGAAAAGTATACAAGCACATGAAACTAATTAACTCCGTTTTTTAGATTAAAAGCGCATTGGCACAATACCTAGGTATTGCAGGTGTCCACAGGCAATTGTCACTACTCCATCCACAGCTGCCAACTTGTAACAGAGAAGAGAAAAGAAAATCATGACAAGAAGGAACATGTTGTCTTCTGCGACTTTGAGAAAAAAACCATCATCATCATAGCAACCTTTAGACGCCCACTGCTGGGCATAGGTCTCTCCCAAGGGTGGGAAAACAGCGTTAGACTTAAGATAATACCAGTCTATTATTTTCCCACTGCACTGCGAAGGCTTCTGATCGCGACATAGTGCGTTGTCATAACGTGCAGGTTTGCGTTACCGTATCGTATAAATGCAGATCACGACAAAGCAACGTTACACGTCGCCGTGCTTTGTAAAATTTTGGTCCATTCTTCACTAACGTGCCAAAGAAAAATGCGCCTCTTTCGGCTCTCTCTTGAGACTGGATTAGTGCCGAAGTCATGGAAGCTTGCCAACGTGCAGCCCGTGCCCAAAAAAGGTAGTCATGCCGATCCTACCAACTACAGGCCCATCTCGGTCACGTCCATTATCTGCAAGACAATGAAACGTGTCCTCAATAACAGGCTCCTGGCGTACCTTGAAGCTAATGCCAGTGCGGCTGAAATCCAGTCTTCTAGAGAGTCTATGGTCGAGCGCTTGAACTTGTCACTCAAAGCAGTCTCCGATTGGGGTGATGCCAATCTGGTCAGGTTCAATGCAGCTAGGACCCAGGCATGTCTTTTCTCTGCCAAGAAGAGGCCTTTCCACCTGGCTCCTACTTTTCGACATGTATCCGTTCCGATCACTGACCAGCTTGAGCTTCTTGGCGTTACTTTGACGTCGAATCTTAACTTTGGGTCATTCATTGAATCCAAGGCCAAACTAGCTGCCAAAATGCTGGGAGTCCTCGCAAAGGTGCGAAAGTACTTCACGTCGGAACAGCTGCTCAACAAGCACAAGTTCGATCGTGCATGGAGTAAAATACCAACTGGAGGCGTTGAAAGTCATTGAGAGACGTGCCAAGAGGCTCATTAACAACGACTCCCTGATTAGGGCTAAGCTCCTAAGCCTTGAACATCGCCGCACCGTTGCTAGCCTATCGGTCTTTTATCGGGTACATTTCGGAGAGTGTGCACAATTTAATTCCCCCATCCCCATTCCATCATCGGACGAGCAGAGATACAGCGAAGCGTCACCGCTATATGGTTGAAGTTCCACGGTCTCGAACCAAGCGCTTTGACTCCACATTTATTGTGCGAACGCAAGGCACGAGTGAACCGGTTCATCCTAGGCAAGCGTGTTCCAACTTAGGCCGCATTATCACTTAAGGTCAGGTGAATTGCGGTCAAACGCAAGCCTATTTGATAATAAAAAAAAAGCAATCTTGTTCTAGATATAGACCGCACAATACGTATTCTGCTTCTGTTATTGTTAAAAAGATTACATATCACATCTTATATTCACAACTAATCGCTAAGACAATGAAATTTTAACTGAGCGAGCGCATCGTAGCCACGCTTCGGCTTAAGACGACGTCAGACGCGCCTTTCCACGGCGACGCGACGTTGCCATACCGTGCACTAGCACGACGCGGCAACGCACCGTGCCGCGACACCGCACCGTTCTACGTTGACGACGTCGTGACATGGAGAAGTGGACAGGCCCTTAAACTTAGAAATATTAAAAATATACCATTGACTTTTGAAAAGGTTTTTATCACATTCGTAAATTCACGTTCACTTGAAGACACTTGGCGTCCCGTTGGATTAAATTTTCTTAGTCGATGAATGCAGCTGCGATATCGCTCAAGCTGCATTATTAAACTTGAAGCCATTATACAGAGTGCTTATTTTACTATTTTTATACTAGGTAATGAATTTCATTATTTTACCTCGATGATATACTTTTGTTTCTGTTGGAATTTTCTTATGAATTTAACGTCGGTGGAAGTTTGAATTGTTTGTACAGGAGTTAATAAATCTGTCTGGGAGAGTGTTTATACAGTAGGATTGTGATTTTAATGATTATCGTGGCGTTATCTTTACTTTTATTCTATTATTATCAAGAGGTAAAATTTGTTTGTTTGCAAGACTTTTGAAGATTACCCTTACTGATCCGATTACAACAAAAAAAATCAATACCTATCAATAATCATTATTAATTATTATACTAATGCCAAATATTATGATTTATATTACATACTAGCTTTTGCCCAAGACTTCAACCGCGTGAATGTCGGTTACCTATAGCGGATGCAGACGAAGTCGCGTAATAATAAGTAGCCTCTGTCCTTCCTTGAGGTTCAAGCTTACCCTGTAACAAATGTTATCAAATTAGTGTAGTAGTTTTGTCTTAATAGCGTCACAAATCAACAAAGTTACAATCGCATTTATTATATTTTATATAGGTATTAGAAATTAGTATAGATTGTACGCAGGCAGAATCTAGTCAGAGTAAACAGTGTTTTACTAAACGTTTTCTACCCACTTAGTAAACATTGACAAAGTACCTACTTGGCCATTAGGTAGGTATGTCATTTTACATACATTAGAATTGGTTTGCCTAAATTGTTTACATAAGTATCTCGCTATAAAGAATTTTACCAAAACTTTAATTTAAAATTTTCGTGTACACAATCGTTTTCCATGTTAAGTTAATTACATATTTTCCACTGCAGTAACTACATATTTCTCACCTGAATCGTACTCCGCAATGCAACCACAACCTCACAATGTAATTAAACTTAAAAATGTACAATAAATATTTTCCGCCCATTACCGCCTGTCTATCAACCGTAATGAATTAACAAGTGTACACTGCCCAATTATTCGGGCACGCAGTGTAATGTAAGCAAAAACAATTTGTTGACTGTACGGGCACCCGCAACTAAAGTTTACCGAAACAAGAGAAGTATTGCAGCGTACACGTCAGTGCAAATAAAAGTGTACAGTGCGGGCGGCTAGTTAAAATTTCACGAGTCGGTCTAACGGTTGGACGCACTGTTATTCGGAGTTCGAATTTCGTTTCGTTTTCGAACACCATTTTTTGAATAATTCAGTTGGCGTTCGGCATTTTTGGGGGTTTATTTATGTCACTTTATTTTGAATAATAGCATATTTTCTACAACTTGAACGTTAACTGATTTCAAACATCTGAACTGGATTCTTATGAAGAAACTTCATGTGGAACGCTGTAAAATCCAACGCGTTTTAAGTCAAAGTCAAAACAATATTAGACCACTGAAAACACACAAGGCACTTCAGAACGAAATTTACAAAAAAAGAAATATACTATTTCGCCTCTTCCAAAAGATAGTTTCATAATGGAGAAAAATGGGCAAGAAATTTAGAGTTATTTATTCATTTTTACATAAAAAATCAGTTTTTAGTCATTAAAATGAACCAACATTTACATAACCATTTCCACATTCACTAATAAATAATTTTCACCCCATAGCCACAAAGTACGTAAAACTGCGGCGCGCCCGAGCAGAGAGACCACTCAGAACAAACCGCCATTTTTCGCCATTTTTTTTTAAACGTAATTTTAACGTTTAAAGGCATTCTCAAGCAGTTTTAAGCAGACTTCAGTCTCGACTGTCTCGTGTTGTCTTAGTTAATAAATGACAGACATTGACATTTCATGACGAACAGGAAAATTTTGTTTTAAAAATTGCAAAGAGTTCCAACCAGAGTTAATAAAATTTCATATTGTCATAAATAAAATCTACAGAGTCAATACAGTAGCAGCCCTAGTGAGTCTGGCAAGTTTAGGTAATTATTTTTGAAGATAGCGGGAGCGGTCCTTCTGTAACCTTTATATTTTGTGCCATAGCACAACTAAATTGAATATCGAATGAATACATAACAACAAAACTCATACATAACAATTAACAAACATTTGGTCATATTAAATTCCTCACATTTCCTGAATTTACATGACAATAATATCAGTAGATTTATTATGTATTATTGTATTGAATTGGGAACCATTGGTCCGTCACGGCCCGAGAGCAGACCATTCAGATTTATTTGTATTAAAACAATACAATTCAGAACAAAGGTTTTGTACATCGATTGTCTCATCTGCCGTTCAATTATTGACTACCCCTGACACCCCCTATATAGTAAATAAATTCTGGTGTTTTATATTTTCAAAGGGTTTTCATATTTTGTATTTCAGTATGGATTTTTGAGGAGCTCATGGCTAAGTAAAAGCTGTACAGATCAATTGGTCAAAGGTTAAGCGAACCTTGCCACGGTCGGTCTGTGGATGGGTGACCATCCATTCAAATCAAATCAAATCAAAAATATTTATTTGCTCGAATATGGTATATAAGGTGTTACATTAATTTTATTTCAGCATATCCTGCCATAAAATGGCGCGCAAATGTTTTAGCAATTAGCAATGTCAATTAATCTAACTTACTTACAAAGAACAGATTCTATTGACTTGTCTTCTAAATAGTCCTTAATGGTATAATAACTTTTAAATACAAGTAGTTTGAAAAGCTTTTTTTTAAATAAAGTCAGAGGTAAGTCTTGGAAACAATTAGGTAAATGATTGTAAATAATAATCGACATGCAGTATACATTTTTTTTAAATAATTTCAGTTTTATTGCTGGCAGCCGAAGTCTATCTTTATGCCTAGTTCGGCTATTTGGCCTGTCAGTGGTAGCTTCAAATAAGTTATAGTTTTTCTTAACAAAGATACATATTTCAAAAATATATATACATGGCAAAGGCAGAATTTGAAGTTTTTGGAACAGTGGCTTACAACTGTCTAAAAAGTGAGCTCCACAAATTGTTCGGATACATTTTTTTTGAGCTTTAAAAACTCTGTCAAAATCTACTGAGTTACCCCATATTATAATACCGTATCGGAGGATGGATGATACATACCCATGGTAAGCCAGCATTGCAGTATCATGGTTAACAGTTTGCTTAATTCGTTTTAGCACATATATAAAACGATCAATTTTTGTAACAATTTTATCTAGGTGTGGTTTCCAATTGCAATATTTATCGACCGTTATACCCAAGAATACACAATTGTCGACAGTGGTCAAGTGAGAATCTTTATAATTAATGTCTAGTTTATTTATGTTTGCATTGTATGTCTGAAATTGTATTACATTTGTTTTAGTCATATTTATTTTTAAGTTATTTTTTTCTAGCCAGTTAATTGCATTATCCAGAGCTTGTACGATTTCATTTTCTAAATTTTTGTTTGTGTCACTCTCTATTATTATTGTAGTGTCATCGAATAGTATGCAATCTTTGCCTATCGCCTCTGGAATATCGTTAATATAAACTAGAAAGAGTAGTGGGGATACGATCCCTCCCTGAGGCGTGCCGTAATTATTTTGTTTATATTCCGATCTAAAGATTTTTTTTTCCTTTTGACAGGTTTTTGTTATTTCCACGCATTGAACTCTTTCAGAAAGATAGCTTTTGATCCAGTCATTGGCCTTACCTCGGATGCCATAATGCTCTAGCTTTGAGAGTAGTGTTTTGTGGCAAACAAAATCAAAAGCTTTTGTCATATCTAGGAACACGCAACTTATCTTAGATTTTTTATTTAAACTTTCAGTTATGTGCTTTATTAACGTAAAACATGCCAAAGCAGTGGAACTACCCTTCCTAAATCCAAATTGTTCTTTTTTAAGAATGTCACTTGCTGTTAAAAAGTTCTCTATTTTAATAAACATCACTTTCTCAAAGATTTTGGATATGACTGGGATTACAGTTATTGGGCGATAATTGCTCATGTCAGTTTTTACACCTTTCTTGTAAAGAGGTTTGACAATTGACCTTTTCAGACGTGTTGGGAATACTCCTTCTGTTAGTGACAGATTGATAACGTAGGTTAAGGGAGACACTAAATTAATTGCACACGTTTTTAAAACTTTGGTACTCAGGTCGTCATACCCAGTCGAGTTTGTGTTCCTTAAACTGTGAATTATTTTATAAACGTCTGATTCGTCTACTGGTGTAAGGAAGATGCATTTAGGGTTTTGGGAAGTGATTACTTTCGTGTCATATTTTTGCGCATTATTGGTCGTTTTTGTTTGGGATATATAATAGTCATTAAATAAGTCACATATTTGGCTTGGATTGTCATAAACTCTACTATTAGCATCAATTTCGTCAATTTCACAGTTACTTGTCCTGTTATCTGTGTTTGTTTTAATCGTGTTCCAGGCCGCTTTACTTGTATTTTTAGCCTTATTAATATAGTCTAAGCTGGTAATCTGCTGAGCCTTGTGTATGCATTTTTTCAGTATTTTAGTGTAGTCGTCATATTTTTTTTTGTTTTGTTTTTTATTATGTCTGTCAAGATGGTATTTTAAGTATAATGTCCGTTTTTTAATACAGCATCTTTTTATCCCCCTGGTTAGACCTCTATTTTTCACTTGTTTACAAGTAGTTTTGACTTTAACTATGGGAAAGCATAGATTGTAGAACAGGGTGATTGTATCATGTAGTCTATCGAAGGCGTCATTTGTTGTTTGAGCTTCGTAAACTTCGGAAAATGATAGACTTGCGATGCAGTTATTAAATTTAATTATATTGTCGTCGCTCAACTCTCTTACATTTTTGAACCAAAAGCTATGAATGTCTTTAACTTGAAAATCAGTTTCTAACCTAACCGTGATTGATTGTGCTGATTCGTGGTCTGAAAGAGCTAAATAGTGAATTGCAGACTTAGCTTCGCGAATGTTACTTACTATTAAGTCCAAACATGCATTTTTCCTCGTAGCCAGTTTTATGTGGTTTATTAAATTATTATTACTAAGTATAGAATTTAGGTCATTGGATGTTTTATTTGTTTTCAGTGTATCAATATTCCAATCGCCACAAATGATAATTTTTTTGTTCCCTTTTTTAGCTAGTTTATTTGTAAGAACTTCCAAATTATTTAAAAATACTGTGGCATCGCGTGTCGGTGTTCTATATATGCACACTACAATTAGGTTAAGTTTAATTATTTCGATGGCACAGCATTCGAATTGAAGGGGAATGGGGAGAGGTAGATTTTTTACTTCTTTAAATTGTAAGTTATTTTTTAATAAGATACACGAACCTCCCCGTCGTTGGTTAGTTCGAGAGAAGAAGGATACCATTCTATAGTTATTAAGTCTAAGGTTTGGTTCACAACCACTTTTAAGGAAAGTTTCAGTTAAACATATAATATCAACGGAACCCAGTTCTTTTTGTAAATCTGAAATGGCCACCTCTATTAATTCCTGTTTATTTAATACTCCAGCAATATTTTGGTGGATTACCGTGACTGTAGTATATTTAGTTTTATTTGCGAAAAAACCCAATTTTGGCGTCATTACCTACTTGCTTTATTTTCTGAAAGAACGCAGTAATTTTGGTTTGTGTTGTGTTTCGCGGAGTCGTATATGTGTTCGTTCTGTTCTGGATAATGTGCTTGGTTTTAAATTGATTAAGAATCTCAGTCTGGTATTTTTTGTAGTCAATTCTAGTGTTCAACTTCAAACATAAATGTGATAGATAGTACTGGTGGTAACTTTTCATAGGCCTGTCATTAATGCTATTTAAATATTCTGAATTGTGTATTTTTACGTATTTACAATTTTTATAATTTTGTATTATTAATTCTAGGTTGTAGTTAATTGTATTTTCGTTTAAGTAGGGATTATATTGTACGTTCGTGATAAATACAGTATTGTTTCGTAGTTTATAGAGAACGTTACACAACTCGGTTATAAAAGAGTAAGGGTTTTTGTCATTAGATCCTATCACTAAAACTATAACATCGTCAGTAGTCAAAGACTTCACGAGGTCGTCATTGCAGCTGCTAAGTACTTGAGCACTTGTTGCGTTGTGTTTGATAAAAGAGGTTATTTTGTAATTGTCATTCCATTTATCTAACCTGGCGGCAGTCATAGTTTTATTGAGACCGCGGGCCTGCTGGTCTCCGAAAATTATTATTCTATTATATTTTCCCGTTGAACTGATTGGAGCAGTTTCTTTAATGCTCTTATGGTGGGATTGTGACTGTTCAATGAAGTCCGTTGCAGTGACATCGTCCGCGTTCTTATGGTGTATTTTTTGTACGTTTATCAAACCTATTTCTGCGTCATTTTCCGTGCTTTTATGAGGGGATTGTGATTTAGTGGGTTGTATTCCCTCCAAACTGCATATTGAATCAGCTGTATTGAATGAAATATTTCCGGCATCGCTTGGGGATTGCGCTACTATGCCCGTGTCAGGTTGATGAGCCCTTGTAGGAGGAAGAATCAACTTGGTTGGAGTAGAGAAACAGCTCATTTTAATCATATTCTTTTTGCGTGCCGATTTCGGTGTGAGACTCTTTGTTTCCAATACGTTCACCTTTTTATATGTCTCTATCACTTTCTGGTATTGTCCTATATCCATTTTTAGTCGAAAATTTTCACTATTTAAGTTGTCGATCTCCAGATGAGCGCTTTCTAGATCCGAGGTAAGCTTTTTAATAGTGTCCTTGTAACTCTCAATTACGCCGCTGTCATTCAGTGACGTGTTTGGCAAGCTCATCATGGTCGTGTCGAGTAATGTGGTATCACTACTTAGATTAATATTGAAGATATTATCCACTGAGTTAGCCCTTGATGGTTTTCGGACAGTAATGTTATCTATTTCAAAGTTTTCCATTGCAGTGTCGTCAAAAAAGGTGTATTTTATTTAGTCAGGGTTTTTCAGAATATTTTAAGTGTTTAAATTTATATTAGATAATAAAAAATATAAAACAAAAAGCAAAAAGTGGTTTATAATATTAGCGGGGTTTGAACTCAATGTCTCTTGAGTCCTATGCGTCTTGCTTAACCACCGCGCTACGGCGCTACGAACTCACAGCTCGAAAATAGTGGGTGCTTTCTTGAGTGGACTAATTACTTATTAGTCATCGCCTTGAGGTCGTTGTAGATGACCATATATGGTAGCGAATACACAAAGCACGCCCGGTCACTGCGATGAGTCACACTGAGCACTGGCCACTGAGTCACTTAGTAAATAACGAGTCTTTTTGATTTTTGGTTTTCGTTTTTTGTTGTTTATTCACACACCATTTGATTTAGTTCACTTCTGTTTTTTGCATCGTTTACATTGACACTTTTCACTTCGGCTAGTTTACATTTCAATGATTAATTTTCGTAATTCTAATTTATAGATATTTTAGCAACGGAGCTATCACTATTTGTGTGCGACTTGCGGGGCGCGCGCGCGGCCAGTTCCATTTCATACCGAGTTCCCTCTGTGCCTCGGAAAACACGTAAAGGTCCCGGGTGTCATTCGTATATCTTTGTCACTACTGACAAAGATATACGAATGACACCCGGGACCTTTACGTGTTTTCCCTTTAGTATAGTGTAACCCCCTGTTAAGACTATGCTCTTACCCGGGGGTATCGTGTTACCCAGTAACTGGGTTGTAGATTTCAGACAGACAACCGCCCTACGTAAAATACTGGTATTCAACTGCATCCGGTTAAACTTGAAGCTGACCCATATAGTATTTAATATACTACTTACATATCATCCATTATTTTCCTTGTATTTTTCTAACAAATATAATACTTATTTATTATATTTCTCACTTTTCATAGAATTAGCGGAAATTCAATATTTATTAATACCACGTTTTCCTTGTAGCTTCTTGAAGACTTGTTTTATTGCATTTGAAAAATTTGCATTTTCAATTGAAATTAGCTGAAAATCAATTATATTATTATTTTTGTTATGACTTCTGTCAGTTGTCAACATTGTCAACTGTTAGTTATTTTTCATTCGTTTGAATACTTGGGCTTTTGGCTTCTATAACTTAAATTATTTTCATTAATATTTAATTGTATTTTATACTTATTACATCTGTTAATCAATAACTAAACTATATTTATAAAAATCCTATACGCACTCGTGATTTTATGAAGGTCTGAAATAACTGGCAGGCTACATTAAAGCCTGACTGGTTTGCTACAATTTAAGCCTGGCTGATTTTACTTGTCAGTCAGATGGAATGATTATATGACGATAAAAAAATACCAGAAGAAAAATCATATTTAGAAATATGAAAATTCGGAAGGAGCGGACTATATACTTCGCGCTGACAGATGATCAGTCAGTCGAGATTTGGATTCTAACTAAAAAAAAAAAAAAAGGTTTATTGCAAAAACATGTACAACTTTTACAGTAAATCTTACATAGGGACCTCCTTTTAAGTAAAAGATATACCTGTGCTAGGAGGCCCCGCTCTTCTATGACAGTTGTTAATAGTTATGGTAAAAGTGATGTACAGAAAGAAAATAAAATTTTAAGATGAGGCTCAAACAAAAATAAAATACGAGACAAAAAATAATAATAAAAATTAAATGAAAAAACTTAGATATATCCTAAAATAGTGTGTGTGAGTGAGTGTATGTGTGTGTGTATGTGTGTGTGTATGTGTGTGTATATGTGTGTGTGTGTGTGTGCGCGCGCGCGTGTATGTATCTAACTAGCATCATAATAGTATAACTTCAAAGTCTATCAGTCCACAACCGGGAGTCGGTAGCAGTCTTCAATCAAGCCGTCGAGCTGACGCGTGCCTGCAGCTCCAAGGGCGGAACCTACTGTTAAGTCCGCCTGGGAACTCCGTTCCCGAGGTTGGAGCTGACTGCGCGCCAGTCCTTCTTCGGTCTGATCCTGATTGCCGTCCAGGCGAGAGCTTAAGCGGCGCTATTTACCTGTCTACAGTGCGTTTAGGTTAGTCTCCAATATAATTCCTGTATTTTTAACAATCGTATCTTTTTATAATTTATTAAATTTTACATGTCATGCCTTTAATTTAATAGGATTAAGTAGATAAGTTACACCCTGGAAAAGTTTATTGTTTTAGTTTTAGGCTTTATTATTCAACAATTTCTATACAATCTGTGCGTCACCTTCTTGTTAATAAATAGTTTTTCTTTCTTTTTCTGTTTATTTATTTATTTATTTATTAACACTTTAAGCACAATGTACAGAGGCGGACTTAATGCCATAGGCATTTTCTACCAGTCAACCTTTGGGTGATGCAGAGACACGCAGTGGTAGGTGTAAAGAAAAAAATAATTAAATTAAGACTAAGCTAAACTACAAGGATATAAAAATAAAATACTATAAATATATAATATAAATACTATATAAATATACCATCAGACTACATATATACCACTGTAAATAGATATTTACACGGCTATTAAAAAAAGAAAAAGAAAAGACAAACAATGGAGAAAACATTACCGTTGTGATGAAACTGCCAACTTCTTGTGAATGTACTCTCGAACTTAAATTTTGAACGCTAAGCGATTGGTTGCCATCCTGATTTCCTGGGGAAGCGCATTCCACAGAGAAATGGATTGCACAAAGAATGACCGGTGAATGAAGTCAGTGCGGTGAGAGGGACAATGAAGAACACGGTTTTGCGATGATCGCAGACTCTTATTATGGTTGGCACAAATGTACTGAAAGTGGGGAGCAAGGTAACTAGGGGAAGTGGGAGAAACAAGAAAAGAAAACTGTTACGTAGTATCATACGATGCTTAATTCCACCTGCTGCCGCATATATCATCTGCCCACCCTTCAAACAAATAACCGTGAAGATAACCAGCCCTACTAACCCAAAAGACATACGCTCTCGTTTCCGTCCTGGAAATTTTTAGGCTTTGTTATTCAACAATTTCTATGTAATCTGTGCGTCACTTTCTTGTATATCCTCCCGTCCCATATGTTCCCGTGGGTGTCGTAAGAGACGACTAAGGGACTCACCAGAGAATAGGCAGCGGCGTTCTCTGTGCCTTTGTAACAACCGTACTGCGATCGCCAACCCACCTGCCAAGCGTGGCGATTATGGCAAAACCCCCCCTTTGGAGGAGGCCTATGTCCAGCAGTGGACGTCTTTCGGCTGAAATGATGATGACTTTCTTGTTAATAAATAGTTTTTCTTCTTTCTATTATGTAATATCGTTCGGTGCTAAATGTCACCTGCCGTCACACACATCATCAGCTCCACCCTTCAAACAACTAGATAACCAGCCCTACTAACCCAAAAGACATACGCTCTCATTTCCGTCCTATTAAAAAATATAGAACGATAACAAAAGTTAATTTCACTTACACCTCGTAATCTACACCACTGTATTGTTTAGCCGTCAGTACTTGACAAGCGATGGACACAAAGCAAGTCGATAACGTCACTCACAATATACAGGGGTAAACAAAAGCGGGGGTAGACGTTTTGTAAATTTTCCCGCTTCCGCGACTCCGATGGGAAGATTAAAAACCTTTTGTTTGGTATAAGCGAATAAATATTATTAAATTTTGATGGATTTTCAAACATATTTTCCTTGAACAATATGTGTTATGGATCTAATACCTTTTCAAACTTCGTGTGTTTTGTGGTTATCTTCTTGTTCTGTGTATATTAGTCACTCGGTATTATCAGGTTCTTTTCTTTATAGAATCTCTCTCTCGCTTTATAGGCCCCTAAAACATAAGCTGGAAATTGTTTTTTATCCAAGTCATTTTTATCTCACTCCTGGGCAAAGACCTCGGGACCATTTCCTCCATCTCTCCTGATGTTGCGCCTCATCTCGCCATTTCCTGAGAAAGCCATCCAAGGCGGGACGCCATATACGCCATCTTTACCATTGGTGCCAGTGTTCATATAAATTAGTATATTAAATGATAAGTGCAAAAAAAAATCTCCTAGCCATGCCATGACCCCGTCTGACTATGTCGGGGCTCCAGTCTTGCGATGAGTATCGTAAATATTTAAAAAAAATGTGCAGAAGAACATAACAGACACAGTATCTGCTAATTGCTCAGTAAAAACAACCCCAACCCCCCAACCGCTTTTCTTATATATATATATATGTATGTATGTATATGTTTATATAGGTATATGGTATCCAAATATATAATTATGTATGTGAGTTTACATCTTTTTAACTTTTTAATTATTACTTTTTGTTCTATACCCGCTTTATTATCTTTTTATCACACTTGGTAGACTGGTAGAGAATGCCTAGGGTATTACATCCGACTTTGTATCTTTGTGCATAAAGTATAAATAAATAAATAAATAAAATACATATTTTCCTCTTAGGTGTGAAGTGGCAATATTATTTTTCGTTTTCTTTTTGGATCCAAGGCAATTGAATCGTTTCTCTCGACGCTATTCTGGTGGTCGCCACTGTTGATTCTGTCTTTCAGGAGTGGTTTAAGAATAGTGTGGCGGGCTTATCCCATAAAAAATATATATTTACAAAACAAAATATACCGAACTTAACAAGTACAAAGTAAATCAAATGGGTAATATAAAATTGACACAGAAAAGTAATCTCACAGAAACATAAAGGCGAAGTGTGATCAAACTTTGGGCACACCTACGACACTCTATACAAACGAAACGATTTAATTACCTACACAACTACCAAAATAACAGCCTGTACAAATACGTGCGTGTGCGTGTCTACCCGCCGCTTGAACTAAAAGCAGTTTTGAGAGCACGTTCGGCGCGGGAAGAGATGAGGAACAGTGTTTCGGAGGGAGGTGGGGCGTGTCGCTACGGTAAAGCGGTAGTACTAATATTTATATTTATTTAATTATTTATACTTCATGCACAAACGTACAAAGGCGGACTAAATGACTTAGGCATTCTCTAGCAGTCAACCCAGGGCGGTGAAGAGATAACAAGGCAGGTGCATTACAAAAAGTAATATTTAAAAAATGAAAAAATATATATTTATATATATATATATATATATATAAACTACACATACATAATTATATTATGGAATATATTTACACCGAAATAAATATATACATACTCATAATATATATGTCGGAGACAGTTTATTAATCACATTGTGGGTGTTAACTAAATTTGTTATGATTTGTGTTTCTTATTGTTAATTTATGTGATTTTACTATCAATTATTGTCTATTAATTCGAAACATGATTAATTGTGTGTGCACACTGATTTGTGGTTACTTTATTTCGATAATTGTTATCGATGGTTTTATTCAAAACAATTGTTGACACGTTACTTTGAATGTAAAACGAATTACTTTATGAAGTCACTATTGTTTATTCATGACAATTATTATTGTGTTATTTGATTACAGATCTTATTAGATTCAGCACATTTTAGTGTTTTGTATCAAGTAAACGCGTGACGCACTTCCGTGCGCATGGGCAGACTTGTATGGAGAGGTTACAAGGTGGGGGGCATCGCCTTATAAAAGAGCGTGCACTCCGTAAGAATGGCAGTCGATCCTCGGATTCGACTCAGTAAAGAGTTCCTGCTCCCGACAATACTGTCGGTTTACCTGGTACAGCGCTGCTGTATATTCACATAGCTGTATAGGCTTGCTGCTAGCGAGCGATACACTTTGTATTTGGGTGGCTTATGCTACTGTACGAACTATGAACCTTAAGGGTTTGTTCGTTTATCATTGGGTGGCTTATGCTACTGTACGAACTATGAACCTTAAGGGTTTGTTCGTTTATCATTGGGTGGCTTAGGCTGCTGTACGAACTATGAACCTTAAGGGTTTGTTCGTTTATCATTGGGTGGCTTAGGCTGCTGTACGAACTGTAAACCTTAAGGGTTTGTTCGTTTATCATTGGGTGGCTTGGCCACTGTACGAACTGTGGGACCTTAATAGTCTGTTCGATTAACTGTATTGTTGCTGTACCTTTAACTTACTTTATTCCTGTTACTGATTACCATTTGTATTGTGTGTTTCTGTACTAATAGTGTGTAATTGTTTTTACAGGTCTTGTTTATCCCTAATAGGATAATGGGAACGCCTATAGTCCTGACGATGTACTATACCGCTCGGCACTCCTCCTCGATCGCACCTGACGATCCTACATATATATATATATATTATATTAATAAAAGAAAAGAGGTTTATGAGACGACTCTGCTCATTTGTGCTGAAAATAAATTCGCAATTTCGCAATACAGACTGGTGGCCGTCCTGATATAGAGAGGAAGCGCATGCCAGAGAAGAATGGCTTGGATCTGAAAAGAAGAATGAACAAAATCAGAAGTATGGCAAGGGCAAAGTAAAAGAAGGTTATTAGAAGACCGCAGGTTCTTAGCATGAGAGGAACATAGATATTGAAAGTGTGAGACTAGATAAGAAGGAGGGGAGAGAGAGTTGAGAAGGGAGAACAATGTTGTCAAAGCACGCATACTTCTTCTCTGTCGAATGGGCACCATTTTAACTTAGACCTGTAGTTTGAGACATGGTCGACATGGTATACTGTACTTTGGGTGTACATTTTGCCTAGCCATTCGGAGAACTTGGGAATAATGTTACATTCCTTTTTTAAATCAATATAATTATTGTATTTCATTATCTTCCTGCCCTTGGGTGTGATTCTGTAAAATCTTATTCTAAACTTCGAATCTGAATCCGCTGTGAGTTTCTTGATTGGCATTCTAAAAACTCGGTTGATAATTCGAATTTACACTAGCGCCAACCTTGCGAGCGTGTCACCGAGTTGAACTAATCCCGATTTTGACAGATAAAGTATGAAATGACGTAAGAAGTGGACTTCTGTAAGGTAATTTCCCCGTCACTTCGACGCGCACTTCGCACTCGAACCCGATTCAAAGTGTCAAATATATCAAGGTCATTTTGAACCTTATGCGAAGTGAGAGTGAATAGCGATGTGAGATGCGAGTTGTTGTTTGAATTTTACAGAATCGACCTACTTATCCCATGTTTCTTGGGGTCGGCGTAACACGTTTTTTTCTTTCATCCTGTCTTGTCAACCGTCATATCACTGACTTCCTTCTCTGTCATATCGTTCTTCACACAATCCATCCATCTTTTCTTCGGCCTTGCTCTTCCTCTCCACCCATCCACATTTAATTATTGCTCTTTTGGTCACAAGCGTTTCATCCCTTCTCTTGCCTATACCAAGAGAAACGATTCCCTTTCAATTTTTCTGTTTATAATTTTGTGTGTAATCCCTATTATAAATGCGAAAATGAGTCTGTTCAAGAAAAAAAGCAAAGATTCGCGAAACTGGGCACGTGTAAATTAAGAATTTAGCAAACAATTCGTCTTTTTCTGCTCCATTAAGAAATTTGTTTCACTTCAGACTTTGTTCGTGTCAATGTTGATCTCGACAATTATCGGAAAAACTAATTTCGGACTGTTCTTTATTATGATGAACGAAGAAATAAAAATGTAATATATTGAAGAGTTATCTTTCCAATTCTTCAATTATTATTGGTTTACATTTTGAACATTTTAACACCGTTTTAACAAAAACTAAACGAGACCTTAATGTCATCTAAACTAATATTTTTAAAGAAAATAAAAATGTTGTTTGTTGGTCCTAATGGAAAAATTAAAAAAAAAAAATTACTTAATTTTAAAATTCTTTTAATAATAGGACACTACGTTATCTCTAAGTGATATAGGCAATATTATTCTTATAAAGAAAAATTGAGATCCTTAAGAAAATTCACGTGAACAAAAATAAGACAAAGTCGCAGACAAATTGCTAGTACCTAAATAAAAGCACATTATCATATTTTCAATGCTTAGTTGAGTGCCGAGTGTTGAAAAGTCATCACACCTGACTTCTTCAAAAAGGGCATTGCAAAATTACAACTGCACTGGCAGAGAGGCATCGATAGCATGGGTGCATATTTTGATTGATAGAAATAAAAAATATTTGTATGAAAATGACTTGAACTCCTTTTTCCCAAGTATGTTGAGGTCCGCTTCCAGTCTAACCGGATGCAGCTGAATACCAGTGTTTTACATGGAGCAACTGCCTATCAGGATTCTACAACCCAAATACTGGGTAATACGATACCTCTTGGGAAGACTGGTTGATTTTAGCTCAATATTATTTAATTAAAAACGGCTATGTAAAAATTATGTTTTCATACAGCCTGTATACTACTATATAGGTATTTACAAAAGTTGACACATATCCCTTGGGCCACTGAACGGCATTGAGCACGCAATCCTAATTCGCAGCTGTAAGCGTAACAAGCGTTTATTGCCTTAAACGGGAATTTATGTCGCGACCACCACAAACTTTCACCTGTGACATAGGCAAGAAAATGATGCAGAAAGGACTCAATACTCAATACTCAATACTTTATTGCATTCCATAATGTGTACAAATAGTTGGTATGTTAAATCATCGAATCAATTATGGACCCTGTCGGGCACAGCAAAGTTAATTTTGTAATAGGAGAGAGGATGTAGGCGCTTTTTAATAAGTAAAAAGACAAATATTAAATTCAAATAGTACCTATCATTAAAACAATATAATTCGCTCATATGGTATTTATATTTTATTATAAGTATTTATATATTTGGTTTTAAGTTATATTTTTATATTATACATCGCACGGTATTCATTCGATATTATTAACACTATAAATTATAATAATAAACGAATTAAGACTTAAAAGATTAGGACTTAAGTATGAAGTTGGATAATTTATTGCTGACAAGGATAAAACGTCATAAATCAAACGATTACTTTTTCTGTCTGTCTCTTTATCTGTCAACGACCTCTAGTTCTAGCCACGACTCTTAATGTAATGTTCCTTCTAGTTTTTAATAACTGCGACTTTTAAGAATAATAACTATTTCGTATTATTTATTTTAATATTTTTTTTTTTAATACGTTTTTTCATCAACATCATTATGTCAACCTTTAGACGCCCACCGTAATCGCCATGCTTGGCCGGTGCATGTTGGTGATCGCAGTAGGTGTTATGGTACTCAGAAGGACGCTGCTGCCCATCCTCTGGTCAATATCCCACTATTGCCTCGTACGACACCCACGGGTAGAAATGGGGTGGTGATATTCGTGGCCGGCACCACACGGTACAACGGCAATACGTTTTTGAGGATTGTAATAATATTATGAGTATTTCATGTTTAGGACCAGTAAATAGTAATTCTGAAAAATCGCTCTCGTTGAATTTATATGAAGTCTTTTGTATTTAGTATCAGGTCATCTTCTTTCTCGTCCGTTGTTCTCCTTGTCCGTGTGGTGTCGGACGTAAAGAATAGCACCATCCCATATCTTCCCGTGGGTGTCGTAAGAGGCGACTAAGGAACTTACCAGAGAATGGGCAGCAGCGTTCTCTGTGCCTTTGTAACAACCATACCGCGATCGCCAATCCGCCTGCCAAGCGTGGCGATTATAGCAAAACCCCTTGGGGAGGCCTACGTCCAGCAATGGACGTCTTCAGGCTGCAATGATGATGATCAGGCCATCTAACGCTAACTTCTTGCTGACTCTTTGAATAACATACCAGCTGATTATTAATACCTTATACGAAACCACATAAAATCTGCTTTCACCGTTGGGATAGACAAACTTTTATACCTGCACTGTACATCTTTATTTTGCTGGTGATAGTTAGAGTTGGCAGGTATTGTTAAATACGTTAAACACAAAAAACTGGGTTTTAAATAAAATCTTATTTATCAGACTTGCAACGTGGAATTTAAAAACAAAATCTCTATCAGCATACGTACTTACGACTTGACTAATAAATAACTCCAAAACCCAAGTGACAGTTCTGTAACACATGTGTTTTTACTCTTTGACTGAACTCTTGTAGGAGCGCGGAAGCCATTGACACGGTGAAGAGATTGATGCTTTAATTTCAGTAATGGTTGCTTATTAGAAAAGCGGCTGTTGTGAACGGGAGATACCCGATTTCGGCTTTCATGTATAATTTGTGTGTATATTGAAGTATGTAGTTGTATGTCATGCAAAGAGGGTTAGTAACAATGATGTAAAAAAGGTGTGGATAGGTTATAAGCGCTCCGCGAATGGCACTTTCAGACTATGCTAATTAGCTCACTTAAGCTCAGAGCCGCGTCGCCGTCTGTGTCAACGGCAGAATGTTGTGCTAGTTTATCTAAATGCGTTTCAAAACAACCGAAAATTGTTCCGAAAATCTCTAAATCTATGACGTTTCCCGTATCACCTAATATAGTGTGACGTTTCAATATTACGTTTTACGTTTTATGTTTTGCGTTACTATTTGTCATTTTTGAAGTTCGAATCTTGTGTAGGTAAACTGAGTTTGACTTTTTAGTTGTAATAATACCTAAAGATTGGTTATTTATATCTATCACTTTAGAATGTTGCTAAGAGCACGAGCATGTTTTAAACATGCTCGTGCTCTTAATTGTACGTGTAGGTAGATAACATTTTTTTACCAAAATGTTTAAGTTAGAATATAGGTAGATTGCGACGTTAACTCTATAAGATGTAAAAATAAACTTCAAAAACACAGAAAGAACATTACTAGAATAATTATAACATGAATAGATACTTAATATAATATACGCGGAGGAGCTCGTGGCTAAGTTAAAGCCGTACGGATCGATCGGTCAAAGGTTAAGCTACGCTAGCCGCGGTCGGTCTGTGGATGGGTGACCATCCCTTTCATACCGAGTTCCCTCCGTGCCTCGGAAAGCACGAGAAAGCCGTTGCTCTCAGCTGTCATTTGTAGATCTTTGGCAGTCGCTAAGTCAGAAGCCAGAAAGTCTGACAACCAGTCTTACCAAGGGGTATCGTGTTACCTAGTAACTGGGTTGTGGAGGTCCGATAGGCAGTCGCTTCATGTAAAGCGCTGGTATTCAGCTGCATTCGGTTAGACTGGAAGCCGTCCCGATCATAGTTGGGAAAAGGCTTGGCAGATGACGATGAGATACCTACTTAATAATAATTTAATCGTAACCTATCTAGCTATAAACAACTACTTATAGTGCCAATCCCACACACAACTTCCCGCACCTCTAGAGTACGTCGTGTGCCGGCCCGGTTGCGCGACTAACTCTAGACGGCACCCCACTATGAGCGACATCCCGATCCCGCCAAAGCATATGACAGTTGGCCACGATCGCTCCTAGTCCGCGCACGCGCTTTGGTTTCCGCGCATTCCTGCGCCTCGCGTGTCGCTACCTAATACTAAAAGTTATCTGTTTAATGTGCTTACCTAATAACGTGTTATCTACATTTAATATACAGTTTTACACCATAGTTCGGAGTTTTCTTTGTATAGAAGTACCTCGGCTACATACTTTACATTTTTGAGGATAATCTATGCTTCCTAATACTCTATTTTCCCTGTACTCCGTAACCGGCACTTGGTAATCCGAGCATTGCGTAGGTTTAAACCGTTCTGCGAAATTCTCCACAATATGTACAAGAATAATCTACTGTAATACGGTACGGTATAGTGATGTCCTATTGTTGATATCTGGGAAAATTCTGATTGAACGCTTTCCTCAAAAAATTTATTGAGCAATAAACGGTTAGTATAGGTGTAATACGGGTTAAATATAGCAATGTTGAATGTGCATCGATATTAAAAATATATAGCTACAGATGCCAGCAGTGCGATTTTGTAAGAATTCACTCGCGAATTCGAATCCTATCTCATTTCCGATTTCCGATTTCACTTACCTGAAGTGAAAAGTATTTGGTATTCGCTAAAATAGTAACGTAATAACAGTTCGCTTCACCTATGTTGTCACTCAGTGGCACTAGCGTATTTTTAATCGAGTTACAGAATACCTAAAACAGTTTTCACCGCGCAATCAGAAGTGAGTACTGAAGTGAGTTCTAACAGAATAACATATCTTCACATCAAGTCATATCAAACTGTAAAATTTTCCCAATCAAACTCGATCTCAAATCATTTGTTTCAAATAAACAATTTCAATTCAACAACAACAGGCACCTTTGAATTGTCAAGGAGTCAGTCAGTCAGAAAGTTGCGACTGCTCGTTCCAAACAGTAGGTTTTTATGGAGATGAACGAGCAAGAAACTCCATGAACACTGTTTTAAAATCAATAGTTTATTACAAAATTTACGTTACATTATTCATGTTGATTTTACGGGTCACAAATGTGCGAATTCGTATTTTTTTAAATCTCATTAATGGAAATGTGACTTCTGTTATGTGATGACCGCTGCCTAAAGACATCTACAATACCAGTAGGTCGATTTTGTAAAATTCAAACAACAACTCGCATCTCACATCGCTATTCACTCTCACTTCGCATAAGGTTCAAAATGCCCTTGATATATTTGACACTTTGAATCGGGTTCAAGTTCAAGCGAAGTGAGCGTCGAAGTGACGGTGAATTATCTTACAGAATGCCACTTCTTACGTCACCTCATACTTTATCTGTCAAAATCTCCCTGTCAATTTAGATCAACTCGCTGACACGCTCGCAAGGGTGGCGCTAGTGTAAATTCAAATTATCAACCGAATGTTTAGAATGCCAATCAAGAAACTCACAGCGTATTAAGATTCGAAGTTTAGAATGAGGTCTTATAGAATCACACCCCAGGGCCTTGCAGATACGTTGCCATCCCAGAAACATAGAAGTGTCTCATGTACCTGTAATTACACCAGCAACCATAGCCTTCAAACCGGAACACGCAACAATTCGAGCAATACTGCTTTGCGGTAAGTGTTGTGGTGGTACGCCTGTTAAGTTCTTTCACAAAGACCTCTACTACTACTTTCAGACAATAACATTTTTGGAAGAGATTGTCTCAAGAATTTATCTCCGAACAACAGCGAGTCAAATGGCGTCGATCCAGCGGCTCAAAGTTGGAGATGTTGTTATATTCAAGGATGATCATCTGCTACCAATCGCAGATATAACCACAACTAAGGGAATTCTCCGACGTGCTCTTAACAGTCTGCATCCTGCCAATTGAAGCTCCGAAGCTGCTTGAAAACATGGCTTCATAGGGGGCTGAGGATGTTAACGATACATATTCTGTGGGCGAACGGGACTGAACCTGGCAACACTGCGAGCGGCTGGCGGATAAAAGTTGGCGAAATAGATACCGCACCGTCACCACGTATTTAACTTATACTTTTATATTAACTTGATCTAGTGAACAAGTTCAACTCAAAAATTCTAAGTCGCATTCATTATGTGCCTCCTCACAACCTGCACATAAATTCTCACAAAGACCTCTATTATTAGTACTATCGTACAGTACAGAGCGACACACTCCGCCTCCCTCCGAAACTGTTCCTTACCTCTTCCCGCGTCGAACGACTGCTCTGGAAACGGCTTTTAATTCGAGCGGTGCGTAAACACGCACACAGACGCACGTATTTGTACAGTCTCTTATTTTGGTAGCAGTGTATTAAATCGTGTCGTTTGTATAGAGTGACGCAGGTGTGACATAAGGCTAGCATCAATCATTTCGTTCTGACGAAACTTTATCCAACAGAAAACTGAAATAATCGTCGAGCACGGAATTATGTACCAGCAGATGCATTTTCAGGTAGAACAAAACTGAAGATTCTGATTTCCCCAAGGAAGGTCAGACCGTAACTCTATCGTATTAAATACTTAAGTTTGGAATTTATTTACTGGCTAGACTCACAAGAGGGGTAATCTGAAATCCATCACAATATACTCAGGTATTCTGGTGGACTGTAATACTAGACGCGCGGCTTTAGTGTTGTGCTGTATTTGTCGATAGGATCGGTGTAGAGGTGTAACATCCACAAATAATTGTGTTTTTTATTTCGTGTATATTATTTTAGAAGTCTAATTTCAAAGAACGTTACAGAATTATGCCTAAATAAATTACAAGGAAGCTATTTATCAAAAACATGAATATTAAATCTTTGAAAATACCTTAAAATCGTTTAAACGTAGCAACAGCAGCCATTGCCTTTGTAAGAAACCGAACATAAAACCTATGTATCTATCGATTTTTATTTCTCAAATATGTTCGAATACGATAAAAACTAAGTTGTCCGTTGTAACGATTTTTTAAATTTACTTTTTAGCCTATGTCTATTAGCGAGAAAACCTTGTTCGTCATTAAATCGCAATTATTGGTATCGATAATATCGATACCAAACTCTTTCCTTCCCTAAGAAAATCGATAATGCATCGAATTTCCCGAAGGGCTCGAAATGAAGGCAAATCAACAAAGATGGATCCGATGTAAGACGACTCGACTCGGAAACCTAATCTTTAATATTGGTTATCATATTTTTATCAAAGGCTGCAGTTACCTGCTTTTGCGTTAAGAAAATTCTGTCTTGGGAGAAGAAAATCAAAGTGTGTTTTTAACGAAGTTTCTTATAAAAGGTTTATGCAAAGATTTTATTCCTTTTTTTACTATTTCTGCTAGGTTTGAGATGAATAGAGTATCTATCGAAGCAGTACATTGTACAGATAAAAAAAAAACAATTATGTTGTGAACATAACTCAACATAATTGGGTTAATTAAGTTTAGGTCAAATATGTTGCGAATATATTGCAACATTATTGGATTTTTTTAAATTAAAAAATCATCAAAGTTGACTGTTCTGTTGGTCTCGTTATCGCAGGCGCGATTGCTGTGCCTGGGCTCTTGGGTTTGACTTTCAGATCAGGCAAAAAATGATAATGAATTTGCTATTAGCAATTACTCAGTAGCAGCCTGGAGTTCCACAGTGCCTAAAGACGAAGGTTGACCAGAGTGTGTTGCCAGTGTTGACTTATGGTACAGAAACGTAGTCCTTAACTGCTGGCCTCCTACAGAAGCTCAAAGTCACGCAGCGAGCAATGGAGAGAGGTATGCTCGGAGTTTCTTTGCGCGATAAAATCCGGAACGAGGAAATCCGCCGAAGAACTAAGGTCACCGAAATAGCTCTCAAAATTTGCAAATGAAAGTGGCAATGGGCAGGCCACA
The DNA here is from genome assembly GCA_947361185.1 of Charanyca ferruginea. Lineage (NCBI taxonomy): Eukaryota > Metazoa > Arthropoda > Insecta > Lepidoptera > Noctuidae > Charanyca > Charanyca ferruginea. Next base: position 26,308,295 of record OX376061.1, on the reverse strand, counting down.
TCGCTAAAAGAACCGATAACCGATGGGGAAGAAAGGTTCTCGAGTGGCGATCACGAACCGAAAGACGCAGCGTTGGTAGGCCTCCCACCAGATGGACCGACGACATCGTAAAGGTCGCGGGTAACCGGTGGATGCAAGCGGCAGGTTTCCGCTCGTTGTGGCGTTCTATGGGTTGATGATGATGATGAGCCTGGAGTTTGGAAGTTGATCTTGTAACAACCCCGTGCCTTGGACAGCACGTAATGCCGTTGGTCCTGCGCCTGATCTGGTCGTGTGTGATTGCCGTCCCACCGGACTATGAGAGTGAGGGAAGAGGTAGTGCACTTGTGTTTGCGCATACACTTGTGCACTATAATATTTTCTGCGTACTTGCGTAGTCTCGATTGAGATTGGCTGCCGTGATCGAAATTTGATCGGACGAATATTATTATTTATTAATTATAATTATATCAAAGTGTTTATGAAAGAAAGCAAATCATCATCTGCCTAGCCTTTTCCCAAGTATGTTGGGGTCAGCTTCCAGTCTAACCGGATGCAGCTGAATACCAGTGTTTGACATGGAGCGACTGCCTATAGAACCTCCACAACCCAGTTACTGGGTAACACGATACCCCTTGATAAGACCGGTTGTCAGACTTTCCGGTTTCTGACTACCCTTAACGACTGTCAAAGATGTATGAGTGACAGCCGGGACCAACGGCTTTACGTGGTTTCCGAGGCACGGAGGGGACTCGGTATGATATGGATGATCTCCCAACCACAAACCGACGATCGATCTAGTACGGCTTTAACTTAGCCACGAGAGCAAGAAAATTTAAAACAAAATATAGTAGCATAAATGTGACTGAAACTTATTTGTTTCAGATTAATCCTATGCGAAAGTCAAAGTCATAATTAATACAAAACCTGATTTAATTAACAATCAACTAGCAACAACTTGGCTATAATATCTTGCGTACAGTCTACAGCAAAAGTAGATGATCAAAATCAGAAATTCAATACTAATGAACGGAGTTCGCGTCAGAACTGTGTGGCGTTGAAGTGATTCAAAAGTAGGTGTGTGACAATCACATAGTATTAAGTTTCTGATTTTGATCATCTACTTTTGCTGTTGACTGTACCTATCTAACATAGAAAACATGTATTTCATTTGACTGCGTATTAATTCACATGCTTTTAATTTTTATAAACATGTGAGTAAAATGAAAAATTCTAGCAACGGGTAGATACACCTTTGATGGAACATTTGCAATGTAAATCTGGTCGGCATACGGTTCGATCCATCTGCCTAATGGACACAGGTCACGAGTGTACACTGCTTGATTCGATGGAACGCATTGCATGCCCTATTAAAGTACTTACCTATGTAGCGGTTTGTGTTTGCTGGTTTGTTTATGGGAGTTGTAACTTGGTACTCTTTACTGGGATTCTGAACTAATTCATTTGTTTCGGCATGAATATGCTTGCCATTATTGCTGTTACGACGGAATAAATCCAAAGTGGGGTGCTCTTGGGCGATGCGATGCGGGAAGTAGAAAATATGATATATTCCCTTATTCCTCCATTGTTCTTTTCGGATTAATTTCGTTGCCTGGATTCAAGACAGTTCTAATGTCTCTCCGGGACTCTTCGTTCATTGCCTCGCTGTTTTCCTCATGTTGATTCTGGCTTTTAGGGGTTGCAATAGTTAGGAAATGGGAAATGTCAATACATTTCCCAAAGCCTTGTCTTGGGCAATGCAACACTCTGCTCTTCTTTCTCTACTCAGAAAAGGTTACCGTTTTGTTGTTTTGCAGATAATTTTGTTCAAATACTGCTCCATTCTTTTATTTGTCTTTTAGTTAGCGCCTTTTTGGTGGAAATATTATAACATCAATCTATCTTAAAAGTACCCCTTCTTATCTTCGTATTCATCTATTTTTCTAATGCGTCAGTCTGACGTGTGAATCCATGTACAAATCTGTGTCTATCTAGGGCACTATAGCCAAACGACTGACCGATTTTAATTAAGTTTTTTTTCTATTTGAAATGTTATTAGTTCAAGAGTATACTAAGCTATTATTCAAGAAAATCTGCTCAGCCATTTGAAGATCATCAGCTCTTTTCTAGTTGATGATCGAATCTATGTATATTTGTACTCATTTTTAATATTCTAATAGGCTTGCGTTTGTGATGATGCGGCCTAAGGTGGAGCATGCTTGTCTAAGATTAACTGGTTCACTCGTGCCTTGAAGATACCCTGGTATTCCGTTACTTCAATGATATTAGAAGAACAGAGTATCTTTGAATTTCATGAGTGGTTTTTGTTCGGGTCGGGGTATTTTTTATTATTTAAATTTATGTATATACAGTAAGCGTCAAAGTTAATAGTGGGTCTGAAGAGGGGTGTACACAAAAAACAGTAATCACCAGATAATACAGATTTTTCAATTCCTAATTTTGATGTTTCTACTCGCCATAATATCACTTCATCACCTTCTGTTGACTGATAGAATATGACTAAGGTATTAAGGCCGAACAAAACGTACAAACTTGTACCTTTTGTTGCAAGAAGTTTAAATAAATAAATAAGGCTTGCATAGAACTCATCACCTCAATCCTTAGCAGACCTCGAGCAGTCAGTCACGGCGCCCATTCTGTGGACATTAACGGTCCCATAACAATAGCGTAACATGTTTAGTGACGGCCATACGTAATGTTGATTGATGATGACACACAGTCAACCTTCCGGCAACTAAATCATAAGCCATCTGAATAGCTTAGGGTTCTGCTTATCTCATTTCTCTAAGCCATTTTACTCTTATCCATGGTTATATTGAGAACCGAGTTTTATCTTATTACACTTCTTTGACGTAATCTATCTATACAAATAAACAAAATTAAAGTGTCTGTTTGTAATGTTAAAATCACAGCTTTTTACTGAATGCATTAGCCCATATAGATGATTTTTACGCTGTTGTGAGGAAAAGGGCAGCGTTTATACTTAATGGGCAGGTTGCGCGGGGGCACCAACGGCATCCTCAGCTCATTAATTGACAAGATGGACAGTTCTTTCATTAGGCATTGGGTGTGACTACACGTACCAGCCGTGTGGGTAAAACCACCGACAAGATGCGCGTGGCGCGCGGCCGCTCGCGGCATCGCGGGCGGTCTCGCGACCTTTTCAAGCTTTTCAAGCGATTCTGGTCTTTTAAGTTTGTAGATAAAGTTTAAAATTATTTCACACTTAAAGTGCTCGCCGGTGTGACTCGGCCGTTTAATAAAAATAAACAAAAATAATATTTGTCTGTCTGTCTGCTTGTTCCGGCTGAACCCGAAATGTTGTCAAGAGTAACATAGTACAACTTTTATTTTTAAAAGGTTCCATGCAATGAAATGAAAACCCAATAGATAACCCAAATTCACGCGGTTGAAGTCGTTCGCATCGCATCGCTCTATATTTGAATAAAATCGAAATGTGTTCGTTGATAAGCGCATCACATAGGAAAGAAATGAACGATTTTATTATATTTTCTTATAAATTGTTTGTAGTCGTCCCAATTAGGTTTTAATAAAAAGAAAAATTAGGAAAATTTCCTGGAAAATTTTCAAATTCGGGAAAACCTAAACGTCCAGTTTTCTATGAAATTTTGTATAAACTCAAGATTCAAACGAACGACAGATATATAGGCTTAAATAAAAAAATAAAAAAATTTTGTTTTAATACTCGGCTGTATGCTGAATGAGTGTTTGCCTGTTTAGTTTTCCATACTTTTCTTCAGGATATTCGTATTTATTCAGTTTGTGTTGTTGTTTGGTTGCTTTAGTCATGAAAAAATAATCAGAAAAAAAATCGAGCCTCCATCACCATTACCTAAAAAAAAATATTGGCATGACAAATGATATCGATTTTTAATTCTAATTTTGAATTTAAACAGGACATCTCATCAGCGTCAGCTAGGAAACTATTAAAATGAGGTCGAACATGATTAAACCAGCCAGAATCTTAACAGTACTACAGGATATCTAAAGTACTACTTCAGACAAAGACACGCATTGAACTAGCAATTGATAATCGTCTTTGGTAATACTAAAACCATGAACCCCTTAAAGCTCCTCAAAGCCTCTTATATCAATACAATCTAACCACATAAAAAATATTAGCATGACAAATGATATCGATTTTTAATTCGAATTTTGAATTTAAACAGGACCTCTCATCAGCGTCAGCTAGAAATCTATTAAAATGAGGTCGAACATGATTAAACCAGCCAGAATCTTAACAGTATACAGGATATCTAAAGTACTACTTCAGACAAAGACACGCATTGAACTAGCAATTGATAAACGTCTTTGGTAATACTAAAACCATGAGCCCCTTAAAGCTCCTCAAAGCCCCTTATATCAATACAATCTAACCACATAAACACTTACAAATATTCAATAACAGTTGCAAAAGGACGTGTATTGAGTAGCGTGAAACGAGATTAGAACGGGCATTGAATCTGGAACTTATATTAAACCGATATCGCTTTGAAGGGAGATTGCAACTGTCTGTCTGTTTGTATGTGTAGCCATGTCTACTGGTGTGTATTTATATGGATAAGAATTGGGTTTGGTCGTTTATGTGGAGAAATTATGCAAGAAATGGATATATTATAAGCAATTTTAAAAAAGCAATTTAAGATAATAATAATAGATAGATCATTTTAGATTTGAGATTATGAGCGTAGTTCTGTCAAGAGGAGCCGTGCCCCAATCACTCAATGTTTAATTAAAATATATTTTTAATTATTATATTTTCCTATTTTTAAGAGTTAAACATGTTATTAATATTAACACTTAGGAGGTAGAAAACTTAAAAATAATTAGTATAAAATTAATTCTTTCATTCATTTTCAGACATAGTCCGTACAATATAATATCAAAACATATATAAATTGATAGGGTAGGGAGGTACATTCAAATTATTAACAACAAATAAATTACAATTTTTACTTCAATATTTTGTAGTAGTATAGGAATCATAATTTAATTATATTTATATATGATTTAAGTTGCATAAAAACCAGTAGGTATATTTGAATTATGTACAAAGTATTTCAAGTTGAGAAAAGACGACATACATAGTGTTCACATATTTAAACTGTAGATGACCATATTTCTACAAACGATCAATAACAAGCAATCAAAGCAAATCAATTAAAGCAATTTTTAAGGACAAAATATAAAATATTAAGTAATTACAAGTAGGTTACTCACTTAAGATCAGGTGAGTTGCGGTCAAACGCAAGTCTATAAAAATATAAAAAAAAGGTTAAATTAGTAACCAACTGATTTTATCAAGTCTCTAAATTATATTATGGAGCATGACCAGCATATTTCCAAGCACTGTACCTAATATATATTATGATCTCGTCACTACTTATGCTTGACTGGTAAAAAATGCCTAAGGCATTAAGTCCGCTTTTGTTTGTTTTGCTGGGTGAAGTTTCAATAAATAAATTACTAAACACTCGACAGTTCAACCATTACTGAACCACAAAACCATATTTACCGAGTATATAACCGTCTTCTTTCTGCAGCCAATCCATTACTGTATTACGTGGCTCAACTTGACTAGACCACGGCAGACGGTCACTTACTGGTGAATGCTACTCTTTTATGAAGCATAGAAGCGAATGAGATATGATATGAATACAAAAACTTTTATATTCCAAATGTAAGTTCTAAAACTAAAACCCGGCAACTGAAAAAATCGCTCTAAAAACAAGAAAACAATTATAATAGAGCGTACAGACAGCAGTAGCGACTTTGTTTTATGCTATGTAAAGATAAAAGTAAAAAAAGGTAAATTAAAGGTTAATCTAAATTGAATAAATAAATAAAATATCATGTCGCGAGCAGCACAGACGGATTCAGTCTCTATGCTCATTTAAAGCATACTGAAATAACAGGGTTTATGTCTCCTGTTTGTTTGATCTGATCTACTGAAAGCTTATTACATTCATATTTTACAAATTGAAAAATGTTTTTTTTTAAATACTACACAGAGTACCGAAGGCGATAGGAAAACAGAAAATATCTAAATGTATATTTTTTTTTTACATACCACTCACGAGAGGAGCTCGTGGCTAAGTGGAGGAGCTCGTGGCTAAGTTAAAGCCGTACAGAATGATCGGTCCAAGGTTAAGCTACGCTAGTCGCGGTCGGTGTGTGGATGTGTGACCATCCCTTTCATACAGAGTTCCCTCCGTGCCTCGGAAAACACGTAAAGCCGTTGGACCCGGCTGTCATTTTGTAGATCTTTGGCAGTCGTTATTGAAGAAAGTCTGACAACCAGTCTTACCAAGGGTTATCGTGTTACCCAGTGATTGGGTTGTGGAGGTCCGATAGGCAGTCGCTCCATGTAAAACACTGGTATTCAGCTGCATCTGGTTAGACTGGAAGCCGACCACAATATAGTTAGGAAAAGGCAAGGCAGATGATGATGATGACACTATCCACTCACGAAAGTGTTTATTGATTAGGTGGACACTGCCAAACTGACCTGGTCATATTTTTTTATGTAAGATTGGCTACTGTAGGGGTTCACACTAGTCAAAACATGTAGATCTATACAACTTTCATGTATATAATGTATGTATGTATATGCATGTTTATATATTAATACTCCTTTTACATTGGCATATTTAATTTTCTACAGTTAAAATATGATGACATAAATACTGTTCGAAATGACAATGCCAGATTCTGCCCCACCCATTTACAGAAAATGTAATTTAATAAAGTAATTGTAATGATCATAGAATCATATTATAATAAATTGTTTTGCTTTAGAACTTGCGATTTTGCGAACTTGCGTTCTTGGTTTGTTTCCACGAGACAGGCTGAGTGTGAAGTTGTGTGGAGTTCATTAGCAAAATGCTTCCTTTGTGTCTTATATTTGTTTTTTTTTAGAACCTAATTGATAATGTAGACTTTTGTAGATTATAAGGAAATGTAAAGAACTTTTTTGTTGGCAAATGAACAACATTATTATTATTACTTGCGGATTAAAAATCAATGCTAAAAGGAATGCAAATACAGTTTTTTGATTTAAACAGAAACGGCAAGTTCTGCAGCCATTAAGACTAATGTTTAGTTATCAGCAATGAATAAGCAGTAAGATGCTACATATTGCAAGCTTGTACATGACTTTTATTAAGTGGGGCAAAGTTCTATAGAGTTTCTGGCATTGTCCTTTGAAGGATAGGAGGTTGACAGAAGTTTAGTAAAAAATAATGCGTATAAAATTCGTAACATCTTTTTTTTATAGAATTTTTATTATAGAAATAAAACTACTTTACGCACGCTTGACTTGGGGAGTAAGCAGGTGATATGCGTGACAAGAGGGTTAGAAAGAAAGAAAGAAGAAAGAAAAACCATTTATTTACACGGAAGTGACGCACTTAATGCATAACAAGCATAAAACTAAACAAATAAATTCAAAAAAAAATTAATAAAAATACAAATACAAAGGAAAAGTGTGATCGGACGAGGCGAATGGACGTTGAGAGGGAGATATAAGTTAGTGAAGATAGAAAGAGAGAGAGAGTTACGTCTCGTATATTACTGTAGGGGCAAGAGGGAGAGGTGCGAGCATACATTTTATTTCTCTCTTTCACTCGTAGCCAGTTGCAAACAAATACATACATACATATAGATGGAGCTGAAGAAGTTTAAAGCACATGCGTATTTTTTTTTTTGCAATCCTCATATCGCTGGTATTTTTGTCTTTATAAGAACGACATGACAGCACATTTTTGTTTTCTATGAAAAACTTTGATAGCTAAATAATTTTTAAAAATAATACCAGTTTAAAATGGTCCCACTGCAGAGCCCACCTTTGGGACCTTTGTCCCTTCTCGTTCAGAGAAGGTACGAGCAGTGATCACCACGCTCAAGGTGAAGTGGCGATTTCTTACTTATACAAGGTGGGGACGACCATACGACAAAAAAATAAAATACTGGCAGGTAATACTAGTTCGTAAGAATATTCTGAAACTATCAAATAAATCCTAAAAATTAAATTAAAAAAAAAGTTCAGATATACTAAAGAGCATATATAAATGTAACCAACATAAAACACCAAACGAAATATTGGTTTTCTAACTTGTGAGAAGAGCAGCAACTTGTGGCGTCATTATTTAATATTATCAATGCTCAATAAAAACAATTACACCAAATTACGAAATCCACCCTGTATATTAATGAATCCAAGTTTTCTCACGATGTTTTCCTTCACCGATGAAGATAAATTATGAAAAAGCATTTTTGAAATTGAAAAAGTTTACATTGGTACTTGCTCGTACAGTAAAGTAGTAATATTTAATCATTTAGTATTTAAAAGGAGGTTTTCAATTGTGGTTCCATAAACCGTCTTTTAATCGTTATCAAGTTGAGTTGAGTTTTCGTAAATGTCATACTTAAATGTTCTCCGTGAGAGCTTGAAGCGCTTTGAGCTTTAGGTAATGCAAAAACCAACCAACTGAAAGCAATACAATATAACTAAAGGAACCGCAACATAGCTATGTAAACGTTCAAGGGATTCTTAGTACAGTACCAGCAACAAGTACATAACAAACAGTAAATAAATTCCTTATAGCAGGTAAACATGATAACCGCAATGTTGTCACAACGTAAAACGAAACCACATCATAGACAAACATCCTATTTTCAAAATAAGAACCTTCTGTTTTGTCTTTTATTAATTAACTCACATAAACCACGAAGGTTTGAATTCATAATAATATTAAATGGGAAGTTTGTAGGTTTTTTGTTAATACTGTTGAACTGAAAATATGGAAACGATAAGCTTATTCTTATTATGCCCTCTTGCAATACGTATTGAAATATAAGGAGTGGTCGTCTACAGCTTTAATAGGTATTTGTAAATATGTGTGTGTTTTGTGTGTGTGTGTGTGTGAATATGTGTGTGTGTGTTACGCTACTAGAGGTCATTTCGTAACTTGGAATACTTTGTGCATACTCTAATATAGTTTCATACTCTAATATAGTTTTTATGTAAGCTACATCGAATTAATGTGTAATTAAACAAAATATTGATGTCAATTATTTTAAAAGAGTAGCTATTGATTTTCTTGCCTGTCTTCTCCATACGAAACTACCTTTAAGAAGGGGCAACTAGATTACATTTTTCTTTGCCTTGCGGTGTGTAAACGCATGTTTTTTGACAAACAAATTATCTTTATTTCCAAACATTTGTCCGCATTGCTTAAGTTCGTCCATCATGAACAGCGATGGTTGATAATACAACAACTTCATGTTGCCACGACCTTCAGTCATGAGGAAGAAAAAAAGAGAGTCATTTATTACTGTTTTTTTTTCAGAATTTACTGGGTCCATTATTACTGCACTACACTGTTACTGTCATATCAGCCTATTGCCGTCTACTGCTGAACGTAGGCCTCCCCCAGAGATCGCCAACCAACCCGGTATTAGGCAGCTCACATCCATCCGCTGCCTGCCTTCCACCCTACTTTCTTCGAATCGTCGGTCAATTGTGCCGCAGGGCGTCCCACACTACGCTTGCCCAAACGCGGTCTTCACTCTAGAGCGTGTAAGCTCCATCTACCGTCTGTTACTGACACTGTTACTGTGCAGATTATAATAGCACTGGTTACCTATCATAAGGTCGAAAAATATTTGACCTAATTTCATTTCACCTAAAACTTTTCAACTATTATCGTTTCGTTTTTTTTTTTACTTCATCGAAGTCACGTCTGCCACTGTATCAGTTGACCTATTATCAATTCGATTTTTTTCGTTATTCCGACGTTTCATTTGGTCGATAAACTTTTTACCGAAGTTAGGCTTAGCCGAATAACATTTGTTCGAAGTATTATGATTCCAAACATTCATTATGCCACTGTTTTAATTACCATATTTTCATTTCATCAAACGCCTAGAAAGTTTGTGCACACTATTTCATATCTGCTTCATTCTGCTATCTGCTTGCTTGCATGCAGCATGCAAGCAAGCATGCAGCGTGCAAGCAAGCATGCAGCATGCAAGCAAGCATGCAGCATGCAAGCAAGCATGCAGCATGCAAGCAAGCAAGCAGCGTGCAAACAAGCATGAAACATGCAAGCAGGCATGCAACATGCACAAGCATTGTTTCTGTCACGGCTCCGGCGCTGCGGGGTCTGAGCGGCCCCACGCGAGCTTATCGTCGCAGATGGTTTTAATCCGCGCCTACGCGGGCTTAAATTACACTCTAGGGGTAGGGCAGACAAGACTGCGTGAAGTCGGTTTTGCAGCGATTCGTTTCTGTCGCTAAAATTTGGTAGCCTATTGATTTTTTATGACCCTATTTTATTTTATATTGATAATGCTACCAGGTAATTTTATATATAAAAATCTTCTGTGCTTATGAAAGTGAACTCCTCCTAAACGGCTGGACCGATTTTGATGAAATGTTTTGTGTGTGTTCCAGTGGATTTGTGAATAGTTTAGATTCACAATTGGACCCGATAGGTGGCGTTGTAGTTCTAGGACTTGTTTTTATTTTCAGGCAGGACAACGTCTGCCGGGCCCGCTAGTATTCTGTAAAATGTTGTTTCGGTGTGGTGAAAACATGGCAAATAAATCATTTGGCAAATGAAAAAAGTTCAAAAGAGGCTTCGGCCAATAGCAAAAAGTTAATTTGTAAATCGACGAAAAATAGTTCGGTAAAATAATACTTATGACACATGATACTTCGATGATATAAAAATATGTCAAATAATGCATATAGCAAAAAAGACATCGGTCAATAGTTTTCGGTAAAATGAAATTCGGAAAAAAACATTTCGGAAAAGTGATCGGTTCCCAATAGCACTAGCAACCCGACCCGGATTCCCGACCCGGTCCTTCGCATGGGCCTATAGCCTTCCTCGATAAATGGACTATCCAACACAAAAAGACTTTTTCAATTCGGTCCAGTAGATCCTGAGATAAGCGCGTTCAACCAAACAAACAAACTCTTCAGCTTTATAATATTATTATATATTATATAGTATGGATTCTCGGATTTACAAGTTAATTATTTATAAGGTGTGAAATAAATATACTAGTATTAGAGGAAGTTTGAAAGTCGAGCCAGAGACAGAAAAGCTGAAAGTGAATAGTTTGTTTTGGTATGGGCATGTATAAGGGACGAAACGCATGTGACCAAAAGAGTTATGAATATTAATGTGGATGGATGGAGAGGTAGAGGAAGGTCAAAGAAAAGATGGATGGTTTGAGAAGCATATGAATGAAAAGGGAGTCAGTGAAAGCATGACGTTGGACAGGATGGAATGGAAGAAGATAACGTGTTGTGCCGACCCCAGGTAATGAGATAAGGTAGGAAGATAATAATGATGATGATGATGAATCGAAACTCACTTAATAAAAGTCATCGTCGTACAAAAGTGTATCAAGACATTTCGTCAACCTTCTAAGGCCCTCAGCAGACTAGCTACTTTTAGGATAGGCGATCGAAGATTAAGCCGCTTTTTAGAAGCTAAATGCAGCGACCAAGTCGCTAAAACGCGCGATTTCGATACCGCGTCTGAACGCAGAGAGTCGTCAAAACGCGATGTAGCATCGATACAGTCGTATAATCGCTGATTGCCAATGCTAAAAGTAGCGTGTGTGCTGTGGCCCTATAAATATTAACTTGCAACCTGGTTGATTATGCAGACAAGAAACTGTATCATACTGGTTGGTACCAGGGGAACAGAAATAATGAGCAACATTACTGAAGTTGCGATACATTGTCTCTATGGGCCATGTGGCTTGTATAATGTGTGTTGTCAGCAGGGTGTGTCGGAGACTGCGTTATTTCTCATAGGGTAGGTTCCAAGGAGTAGTGACATTAGGTTTTGATTAATCTTTGACTTAAATGAGTTTTCTGCCAAAACGAGTTCATCAATAATTTTTTATTTAAAAACATGATTAATAAAATGTGCCAAAATGTCCAATACTGGCCAGTTTATTAAATATTCAGAAGGTATACTTAGTAGGTAAAGATTTAAAATTTATTTACTTTATTTAACTGCATCAAATAATTTATTGTAAAAAAAATAAAATAAAAAAAATACTCTAAAATCATAAGTCGACGGCCAAAACCAAACAAATTTAGTCATCCCTTAATTTCACCTAAGCATAAATTTATCATGTTTCGATATTGTCCATTTCTAAATCAACATCTTTTTAACCGACTTCAAAGGAGGAGGTTTTCAATTCGGTTGGTTTTTTTTTATGTATGTACATCGATTACTCGGAGATTTATGATCCGATTTACGTGATTCTTCTTTAGTTTGATGCGGAATAGTTGCCATTTGGTCCCATAAAAATTTAACATTGTTTGGTATAGTAGTTTTAATTTTATGAACATTTTTTTAATATATTTATTTTAATGTTTGACCACGCAGAACTTTTTTGAGTGTAGTCCGATTTCGATGATTCTTTTTTTAATTGATAGTGTATACCACAAATTTGGTCCCATATAAATTTCAAGAAAATATTCCACCCCTAAGGATTGAAAATTAAGGGATGACAGATTTTTTTGGTATCGTCCTTTCACAATTCATTTCTATGATTAGAAGCAGGCACTAAAAAGCGAAAAAAAAAATTTTAACAATAAAGACAACCGCCTTCAAAAAGTAAAAAATAAAAACTTTCAATTCGCAAGTCGGTGGCAATACAAAACAACAAGCAAAACCAAAGCCGCCGACTTGCGAATTGAAAGTTTTTATTTTTTACTTTTTGAAGGCAGTCTTTTTTGTTAAAAATTTTTGTTATCTGAAATTTATAAATTCGTAAAGTAGGAACACCGCACGCACACCTGTCTAAAACCATACTTCTCATGTTTGTTCCGTTCTGTTTATCTGCCTATTGTTTTATAGTCTGAGATTGCAGCATTTTTAATCACAATTTATCGTTAAAAAACTTATCGATTCTATAGTAGCATTTGTCAAGAAGTAGTTTCTGCAATGCTATTTTAAATTTAAACAATGGCATTAAGTCTTTTTATGAAATTAGGAATTTAATTATGAAAAAAGCATGTAACTTTGGACTTCTTAAGGCTGTTCAAGCCAGTCAATCTTCCATACAAACGGAGACAGGTGATTACTTCTCTATTTATGGTTGTATTTTAGAAAATCAGGATGATATTAATTCGTTTTGTTATTACCTACGCCTGAACGAAGCCAGAATTCCATAAAAAAAGTTGGTTTGAAAGTTAGGACCCTCTAAACATTCGAGTATTTAAGCAAAGTTTAGCGCAACTTTAAGCTTAAATAAAGTATATAAATAATACGAATAATTCAAAACCGCTTTCGTAGAGACCTTAAGTTATTGAAAAATTCGAATAACATTATTTTTACAGTATTTATCTTACCATTATTAAATAATCACACTAGGCCCATAGCGATGTTCACGTAAATTTCCGCGCGCCAATTTTCCTGTGATGTTATCGCGTTCTCACTCACTCGTTTGTTTTCGAGCTTTGCGTTGGTTGAAACAAAAAAAAAATCACGTTTGCGTCGAAGTTCGCTCGATGGGGTTGGGCGTCCTTAAAGAATATTTTTACACTTTTGTACGATATGATTAAAATCATCACATTACAAAGACACAAACGCGATTCTAAGATTTGCTATAAAAGTTTACCTGCCCATAAAAATCTGGAACAATGTAAATACAGCCTAACTGCAACATTGTTATTTTATGCACCCCAAGAGCTTCACTCGGGTATAAAGAAGTATGTAGGAATGGGCGATCGTTTCCGTTTTAATAATAGATTAGAAGACTCTGAAGAAATTGTGTTACGTTATGCACTTGGGGGAGGCTACTCTTTGTTACATTACTAAAAAAGAGGCGATGATTAGAATATTGGTGAAGAATAATAAGACCGACCTATGTTGGTCTCACAGCATTTTTTTTTCGGTATGGCATCTAGCAGTGAATCCGGACTTTCCTGTCGTGTCTTAGGAGGAAATACCACGGGCTAGAGAATTGAAAATTAGGTATTTGTAAAATCTATTGCTGTCGCGCGATGCCCGAACACGAACCGCAGAGCGCGATAGAGACAACAAAAATGTACACAAAATCAATGATTCGTAGTCCCCTGATTTCTTCTCCAAAACTTAACCGATTTAACTGATTTTTTCATAAAAAAATTAAGAAAGGCTTTTGCCGTGTTCCTATGTTTTCTATTTTTTATATAATCAAGTCAAATTTGTTTTCTGAATGTTTGAACACAGCGGAAAATCATGCCAATTTTTTAGGTTTTTGAATATTCATATCTCTTTTAACCCTGGATCACTAACCATTCGTCAAAACGACGACGCGTCACTTGTGAATATAGTGTTTCGGTAAGATCCCGACCCCCGCCACCCCGCCTGGTTCTAATACCTTCCTAATTCACATCGCTAGTGACCCGCAAACACTTATTTCGGATGCACGCTCATTAGATCTAGATATATCGTGCGATCGTCGTAAAATTTACGAAAGGTTAGTATCTACGTAAGTATTTTTCAAATTTGTGCATTTATTTATTTGTCAATTATTTTCAATATTTACTATCAAAACATATTATTTTTATGTTATAATAAGACGTAATAATTACTATACTTTAAAAGTGACTAAAAGTTTTCAATGTTATTTGCAACTTTTTGACATTTTGTTGTTTTTTATTTTATTATATGTAACTTTTTGACATGTTGTTGTTTTTATTTTGCTTTTTTTTATGACATTCATTTCTCTAATCCGATTCGAAATTGAAAAAAAACCCATGAAAAGAAGGCCTTTTGTATTACAAATGGCAGACGAGCTGATGAAGCCTTGGCTGCAAGAGAGATATCAGACGGTGACTTTGCAACGAAATTTGAAGCAGATCATCGCCGAGATATTGAAAATTGATGACCCTCAGGAAGGTTCTAGTCAAGACGTTCCTAAAACTCGCAAAACTTGCAGCTACTGTCCTGCAAAAAAACGTCCTATGACCACAAACTTCTGCAAGGGCTGCAAAAAAGTGATTTGCAGAGAGCATATTGTTTCTATGTGTAATCATTGCTCAATGTAGA
Organism: Charanyca ferruginea; assembly: GCA_947361185.1. Taxonomy (NCBI): domain Eukaryota; kingdom Metazoa; phylum Arthropoda; class Insecta; order Lepidoptera; family Noctuidae; genus Charanyca; species Charanyca ferruginea. The sequence continues at coordinate 26,293,203 of OX376061.1, read as the reverse complement.
ATATTTCTAAAACAGCTTATCTTATTTGATTAAGAGGAAACTAAGACTGCCATCTAAGTTCGTTTTGTGTCATAAATAAAGTAAATTAAATAAATATTGGTGTTTTAATCAGTCGTAAAATTTACGAATGGTTAGTGTTAACGTTACTAGAAATCAAGGTTAGTGAGCTAGGGTTAATAATAAATTTATGAGAAAAAGGAAAACATAGGGACAAGCCAATAGTAGCCATGGATATTTAAAAAAAAAATTATTGATCTACTGGCATTATCCAGGGAGGAAACAGGGGACTAAGTTTGTATGGAAAAACGGCCCTTGTGTTTCCTCTTAAAGGGAATTTAAGGCCTTCAACAAGGGCAAATCTTTAAAACTAAGCGGCTATACGCTAAGGGATTCCCCCTGTGGGTTACGTATCTCGGGTTAGGACGTCGCTGCGGGAGGACAGCAAAGAGACAGGCTGAAATAGATCTTAAGGCAAAAATAATGTAAGCGTTTGTTTTAAATGCTATATTTTATTATGCAGATATTTTAACCATAAGCTTTCTGATTAATAACAGCAAATTGCGATTACCAGTCAACTCAACTTCCAGTCTAACCAGATTTCATTCTAAATGAATACCCATAAATTACATGGAGTGGCCGCCTGTCTGGCTTTCACAGCCCAGAGACTGGGTAACACGATATTCCTTGGTAAAACTGGAAGTCAGACTTTCTGGTTTCTGACTACCCATAACGAATAGTGCTTTTAATTGCACCTAATCCAGCATTACCCATAACGATGGTCAAAAATCTACGAATGACAGCGGTGTATCAACTACTCTACGTGCTTTTGTTCATCTAATGAAAAAAAAAACTCTGCTAACAAAACATCACACGACTATTTTTTTATCCTCGCTTTTTACACAACAATACAAACTTGATTCAATTACATATACCAATAAAAACTTCGTCCATCTACATGTTGCTAACAACAGATAATGGTAATCTAATGAAACAATCATTAATCTATGTCCTTTGATCAAAGTAGTTTCCATTGAATTGATAAAAATTGACAATCATTAGTGACACGTAATTGGGACTAATGTTAACACACTTATTGTTCATCGGCGTCATGCCGTGATCTTTAATTCTGTTATGGTGTCAAGTTTGTCATCATTCTATTTGTTGGTAGATCGTTTAGATAATTTTTTAACTATTATTTATGATTTACATGTCGGATCAGTCAGGATTTAGTCCGTTAGAGAGTTAGATTTAAAATGGTGGTGGTTGATCACGTGTTCTCAATAATGGCGCGCTTGCGATCCGTTGTTGCACCATAGACTATTTATTGTCTTTGCGTTTCACGTTCATACTATTGACCGGATACGACATACATAATATATTGGTTATTTAGTTTAGAAAAGTTAAAAGGGAATGGTTTGCCTTGGTGTGTGCATGTGAAAAGGAGGGATAAAACGCATGTGACCAAAAGAGTTTTGAATATAAATCTAGATGTAGAGGAAGACGAAAGCCAAAGAAAAGATACATATTTGTGTGAAGAATGATAATATGAAAGTGAAAAAAGTCAGTGATAATTATTATTATCATGACGGTTGACAGAAAGGAATGAAAGAAGATGTATTGCGCCAACTTCAAGTAATATTAGACAAGGGCAAGAAGACTATGATATAGGATATTTAGTATAAAGTAAAGTGTGCCTTTGTAACAACCATACTGCGATGGCCAACCCGCCTGCCAAACGTGGCGATTATGGCAAAATCCCTATGTCCTATGGCCTAAAGGCCTATGTCCAGCAGTGGACGTCTTTCGGCTGAAGTGATGATGATTAAACTTTTTTTTCTTACCCTACACTGTCCCACTACTGGACAAAGGCTTACCCTCAGTCTTCCAGGCACTCTTGTCGCGCACCATTCCAAACCAGTCCTTATCTCACCACCTCTCTCTGAGCCGTCCCCGGCGACCATCCATCTTCAAAGTTAACTTACCTACTGATGAACCAAGATGGTTTTGTCATCCCACATTGATAACTTTTATGATTCAAATGGTCTGGGTTGTATATATACGAGTATGTGAGTTTATATTATTATGCTTTAAACGTACCCACGAGAGAGAGACATTTTTTATGAAAAAAAAGCCGGTAAATTGGGATTCGGACTCGCACACCGCAGGTCCCGTACAAAATTACAAATTAACGGCTTTCGCATATTTTCCTTTACTCGTGCAGTGCTACATGACATTGCTTCTTGCTAAATTTCGTGAGTCGAGGTCAACGGGAAATAATAATAATCAGTTCTCGAATATGGCAATATCACGTTGTACTGGGATCGATCTATCATCACTGACAGGACTATTGTTGCCAATAAGCCTGATATAGTGGTGATAGATCGATTAGAGCGTCGCGCAATGGTTGTTGATATAGCGGTTCCGCATTACGAGAACCTCGTGAAAACCGAGAAAGATAAACAAATTAAGTATGTTGACTTGGCTCGCGAGGTTGTCGACATGTGGGATCTGAATACAGCAGTACATTGTGCCGATACTCGTTACGGCCAATGGACTAATTTCCAAGAGCCTCGACCAACACCTAAGGAGGCTCTCGTTAGGCAGCTGGATCAAGGGCTTGATACAGAAAGCGGTACTCCTGGACACGGCGCGTATAGTCAGGAGATTCCTCTCTCAGGAGCCCTGACCACCGGTAGCTTGGACCCTGTTCCCGATACCGGTGGGCATTTAAAAAACATTTAAAAATATACATACACAAATACATTTTTTTTTAATACCCTATAGGTTTTGATTCTCTTGCGAGTATCAAAATATGCGGCATAATTGGGACATCATCATCATCATCAGAACAAATGCCTTCCCCATGATCCACATAATCCCCACGCTTTGCAGGCGTCTTGGGGATCGCAGTGAAGATGTTGGGTACACGAAAGCTGCTGCTAACCGAGTTCCGGATTTAAACGGGGCATTAACGACCGTATCGTTTGATTGCGTTGACTTAGAAGTTTTTTTTTTACCGCTACAAGGGATTGTAGGCTAGTATTTGATATTAATTTTAGCTTTAAGACTCCCTGAGAGAAAGGGTCGTGACTGGTCTTGACAGATTGATAATGAAGTGACTACTACCTTATAGTGGTCATTTCGTTATCAATCTGTCAAGAGCCTTTAGACAATAAGACAATGTTTAGTAGAATGTCTACAACATTGTCATTGTCGACTGTCTGTTTACAATATTGTCTGATCTTCATAATTCAAGATACCACACATCAACACAATATCTTGTCTCCGACACCACAAAGCGTCGAGTGTGAAGATAATTGAGCATTACCCAGCTGAGCTTGCTATCAGTGACGTCATAGCAGATTAATTACAAGCTCCAACGGATAAGTGTATAGCGACGGATTATGGTAGCTTGTCTTGAAGCTTCAGTTACTATGGTAATTGGTATCAGGGTTGAAGTTTGATGCAATAATGGTTTGCACGACTTGACACAAGATAAACACACAAATTGTATTTTTAAATCTTTATTGATAAGGCTTTTGGTTATCACTCAGCTTCATTGTTACTCATACAAACAAACCTTTTCTAATTTGACACAGGAGTAATCTCTAGCGTAGGGCAAAGTTTAAAAAAATAATAATTAAGAGACATGAAACACTCTACTGAAACCACAACCCAACATAAGATTAATCTGGAACACATTGTGTAGAATCATTCGTCCACGACATCGCTAAGCATTATGTCTTTGCGTGAAACTTAATAATATTAAAATCTTTATTTTAAGAGAATAGGTACCTACACATTTAAGGTTAGTAACAATATTCCCTAAGTCATTACTTACTAACGTAAGTAATGATTTAGGGCGGTGCATGTAGATCACAGGTACTTACCTGTAACAAAAACAACAGGCAGTTCACTTGAACTATCTGTATATGCACGGTCCACTGTGTCAGCTATCTTAAGAGCTCAACTGTCTAATTAGCAGACACAATAGTTAAACAATTGACGCGAATCTCCTGGAGATTTCGTTACAAATAAGAGGGCACTATTGGGGCAACACCTTATTATTCACAACTTATTATTTTTCAAAAATAAAAGGATAATCGCACGCTTGTGGAAACCAACAATTTCCAAAAACCCCGAAAATAAATAAACCATAAACAATTCCCTATCATCTTCAAACATTCACCACATAATATACTATAACAGATAACCACGTAAGTTTACACAACCATATACCTCCCATTATTGTCTCTCCCTGGAACCGTGGGGCGATGACAATAGCTCAGATATTGACATTCCATGGCTCCCATATCGCCATTGTGCAGCTAATGACAAGCCAGTGGAAATCTGTACAATGATTATTGATTTTCTGGTATATATTGACAGAGGGACGATTAGGTCTAATTGCTTTGTTGTGGCCAGTTTGACAGCAGGAGGTAGTAGGGGGTTGAATGAATAGATTTTCAGTTTATACTATGTCGGTGCTTATATTGCTCCGATAATTACCAATTTGACGACATGTTTGGCGCAGTGCCTGAGCGATTAGCTGCTGCCCTGCGTGTCTCGGGTTCGATTCTCGCTCGGAACAAATATTTGTATGGTCTACAGGTAGTTGTCTGGCTGTTTGTGTCTTTTGAATTTATATGTCTGTAAACGATACAGGAGCAATTTCTAGTGTGGGACAACGTTTTTAAATTAAAAAGCAGAAAAAAAAAAGAAGGACTCCGCGCCACGCATATAGAAAGTGAAGCACCTTAAGTACGCCGGACCGACGCACACATAGATCGGTACGGTCGGTACTTTCGATATGCGTGGCGCGGAGTCCTTTTCTTTCTAGCCCGTGACTATGATGTAAATGTATGCGTGAGGCATGTTTGTACAAACGGTCCGGCTTACTTAGAGTGCTTCACCTTCGATATGCGTGGCGCGGAGTCCCTTCTGGTTTTTCTAGTCTGTGCTTTTAAGTAAGAGGTTTTTGTTAGAGTCGAAGGTTTTAATTTTTTTACGAATCAAATATTTAAAAAATGGTTTAGTTGAATCTGACTCACTCCAGACTAGATAAATATCCCTCATCCTCATCATCGTTATATCAGCCTATTACTTTCCACTGCTGAATGTAGGTCTCCTCCAGAGATTCAACCTGGTCTTGGGCAGCCCACATTCATCCACTGCCAGCCACCTTTTACAAATCGTCGGTCCATCGTGCCGCATGACGTCCCACACTTCGCTAACGAGCGCAAATATTAAAAATGTTTTTGTAACGAAAACGTGTATTCTAACTCAATTTAAAAGAGGTTTTGACTGAGGCCAGTCAAAAATAGTTTTTACCGGTAGTTTTGACTGTAACATATACAATTAAAGACACCTCTGCCTATTCTTTACTTTTAAATTCACATGCCACAGTCGTGTGAATTACTTCAAGTACAAAACAGCCGACAGTTTCTAAAGCGTGGCCCTGCCAACTACTGGCGGTGAATTTCCTGACAAACATGGGAACTAGCCATTTTATTATCTCACCCATCGAATAATTTACCACACCCATAGTTTTATATGAGCTACTTAATAATAAAACAAGCTTCTCAAAATGGTGATCAAAATATCGTAAAAGTATGACTACAAAATATTTTTACTGCGCGATTCCATTTTTATAGAGTTTTTAGAACAACTCATCATTTCTCCCATAAACTTATTTTAATAGATTCATGAAATATCAAGTTTGTGAGCCGTGGTAGAATTTTTTTATTACCCTTTGGACTGGCTCCTAAAGTTGTCGGTGAAACATTTTATTTTTTTGAAAGTTTAATATTCAAATAGAGTCATTAAAAGAAGTTTGTTGGGTCATTTTGGGTGTTTGTTGTGACAGTAAGAAAATTGAATATTAAATGGAACTGTACTGACAGAGCGCTCCATAGAAAGGTAAAATCTATTTATACATATAATAAAACAGTAAAAAACTGTGTCTGTACATTGAATATATTAAAAAAATAATAATTGAGGGGGGTTTAGAAACACTAATAGAGCACGAATCCAAAAAAAAAAATTATGTCTGTTTGTCTGTTTGTTTGTACACGCTAATCTTCGGAACTGCTGGACGGATTTGAATGATTTTTTTTTTGTTGTATAGGTATTAAGTCTGGGCAACATATAGGCTATAGTTTATCTTGGAAACTTGAACACCTGATGCAGAACCGCAGCAGACCAGCTAAACTATAAGAGATACAAAAATGGTACCGTAGCAAAAATTGTTCCACGTGATAAGCATTTTCTGCTGAGAGAATAAATTTGAAGATCTGGAACACCTGATGTGGAACTCCAAGAGCCCAGCTACACCATAACACATATAGGAATGACGTCTTAGCAAAAGTTGTTCGGTCTGATGAGCATTTCCGATCAGAAACATCTGATGTGGAAATCAAAGCTATCACTAATTTCACTGTATATTATAAAATAACATAAGCTGGGAATACCTCCACGCGGTGAAGGCGGTAACAGTTTTGGACTGATTTTTGATGACGCTGGTATATCATTGAAAATTTTACTCTACTGGTCAAAACTCCCATTTATTTATTTTATTTTATCGAATAAATATGACTTCCTGCTTATGTTATTTGAGTGTTTCATTTTCTTTACACGGTAGCCTACCCGGTAACGCAGGGGAGCAGTCACTTAGATTTTGATTGATCAGGTATCTCTTCACAATAAAACTATAACCATGCCTAGAAAGAGGTCAAATCTTTCCCAATGTTCCAAAGGAGCTAAAAGATTGAGGATCATAAGATCCCAAGAATCTACCGAAGAGCGTCACGAGAGACTTGATGCTGTTCGAGAACAATAGGCTGCAAATCGCTCCGTGGAATCCTCTTCAGATCGCGAAGCACGTCTGTGTTCTCAGCGTATTTACGCATCTACATCCAGGTCTCTAGAGACAAGTGGGGAACGTGATGCGCGACTGACCGCTGATCGTGAACGTCACGCATTGTCTCGCGAGTCGGAGACGTTCACGGATAGAGAATTGCGCTTGAGTTCTCAGCGTATCTACGCATCTGCTTCTAGGTTTCTAGAGACAAGTGCGGAACGTGACGCGCGACTGACCGCTGATCGTGAACGTCACGCACTGTCTCGCGAGTCGGAGACGTTCACGGATAGAGAATTGCGCTTGAGTTCTCAGCGTATCTACGCATCTGCTTCTAGATTTCTAGAGACAAGTGCGGAACGTGATGCGCGACTGTCAGCTGATCGTGAGCGACATGCATTGTCTTGCGAATCGGAAACGTTTACCGATACAGAATCACACTTGAGTTCTCAGCGTATTCGCACATCTACTAACAGGTTTTTTGAAACGAGTGCTGAACGTGATGCACGACTAACTGCTGATCGAGATTATGATACATTGTCCCGAATACGTACACAACAAAATATTCATAATCAGTTAGAAAGTGAGAGAGAAAGAATTGCTGAAATACGGCATGAAGAGACAGAAGAAGAGCGCAACGAACGTTTGAACGTTTAAGGAACGGAGTGCATTTACGTTTACTCCTAAGATGGTTTATGACTACGCCACATATTCCGCCATCGGAGGTATGATTCAAAATTGAACTTTTTGAACGTCTTCAATCGGTCCGTTCCGTCCGTTGGTTCCCCGTCCCCGGGCTCTTAGAATTCGACATCAGACGTTTCAGATCTTCGATTTTGCCAACCCCGTTGTCGCTAGCATAAGCAACAGGACCCGCGTACGAAGTCGCGGGCAGAAGCTAGTATATAATATACCGGCTGACTTTTTTTACCGTCTGGACAAAATCAGAGTAGACTAGGTGAATGGAGTAGAAGCCTATGGCACAGAAATCTCAATATTTTTTTTTCAAAAATCAAAAATTATATTAACATATCAATAAATACTATCCCTTATTTGAAGTAAACTTTTCATAATAAAACCAGAAACAACCAAATAAAAAAATTAAACAAATAAATCGACAAAAAAAGTAAAAACTCTACTAAATAGTCACCCTACTCGACGCGCGGAAATTATCAATGAATTCGTAGCGACATACCTACAATCCTTTGATTGAAGCCGCCGATAGGCATTAACGGAACTTCTTCCTCTTTCATTCTATTATATCCTTTCGCAGACGCACACTTGTCTACGTGTCACGCACGTGTCACCGCACGCGCCTCCCACACACACGCGCCCTTAGATTCTAGTACCGCGTCCGGGACCCTACTCCTCCACCAGTCACCTGCGATTAGTCATAGCGTGACGTCGATCGCTGTTTTTTACGTTTCCGCGAGTGCAACGCCCGCTCAGTTATTGTTTTCATAATGACGTACGAATACTCCAACGTGGAGTACCTTGACATGATAAAGTTCTACTTCTTGTCTGGTTAATAGTGCGAGGCAAATGTAAGCTGACGAGAAACACCTACAATCCCTTAGACGGAATGGTGTCCCTGCTCCCCGGAATCCCAGCACAGATTTGATACTCCGCACTTATCAGCAGCTACTTGACCATGGCATTCCTCTGGGCTCTGTGCTTTCTGCAGGACATGTATTTCCAGCACGGGTGTCCAGCTCACTACGAGCGATGTGTGCGCGCGTACTTGGATAGTCAATTCGGTGATAAGTGGATAGGTCGTGGTGGACCTGTGAACTGGCCGGCGAGATCACCAGACCTAACTCCATTAGACTTTTATTTGTGGGCCGAACTAAAACGCGTAGTGTACACCAAAGAAGTACGTAGTGTAAATGAGTAAAAACAGCAAGTAGGTACCTAATAAGCGCTTTTAATGTTCTAAAAAGTGACAGACACGCTTAGAAGTCTTACTAACAATTTACAAAAATATGCTACCTAGTTTTGTGTTTAGAAAGAAACTGTGGACGCTTCGAACAATTATTGCGATATCGCTAAAAACGTTGGTAAGTGAGTACCTACTTATCTATATTTCAAATAATAATAATTTTGTGTAATCTTGTAACTATACAGTTAATTTTTTTAACTAACAAACTATGAAATGCCATGCCAACATATTCTTATTGCTATGGTGTTGACGACAGCGGTACTTCTGTAGGGACTGTAGGTATAAGTAAGCCCTTTGTTATACTTATCTTTAAAACAAAATAATCCTAACGGGGCATTATACATAAATAGGTGTCGGTCGACGTTTACAATATCAAATCTCAACACGACTACACGAGTACCTACATACCTGCACAAACAGTCAGACCTACCTACAGAAACAACTATCTGTTCGAAAATCATTCCATGCGGGAATCGGACCCACGGTCCTCCGCGCAGCAGCCAATCGCTCAATCTCTTCACCAAACGAGTCGTCTATTCTTGCCGTATTTTTAACCCCCGACGTAAAAACGACGGGGGTGTTATAAGTTTGACATGTCTGTGTGTGTGTGTGTGTGTGTGTGTGTGTGTGTGTCTGTCTGTGGCATCGTAGCTCCCGAACGGATGAACCGATTTTGTTTTTGTTTTTTTTATTTGAAAGGTGAATTAGTCGGGAGTGTTCTTAGCTATGTTTGATGAAAATCGGTCCAAGATGGCCGCCGCTACAAAATAGCTAATCACATATTTTTTCACAACTCTATCAATATGGGTATCAAATGAAAGGGCTTCACTAGTAGAATACTTTACACTATGATAAATTTCAAAGCCAAGATGACCGGCACCACAAAATGGCGAATTATATATACCAAACGCATTCTCAGGGTGATATCTTTAATATCAAAAAAGATCCATGTGACGAAATACAACTTTAGACGTATCTACAACTTCTCAAAACCAGACTAAATTACATTTAAAAACTTTCAAATAAAAATTAAATTAAAAATTTAAAAAACCCCCAACGCAAAACATAAAAGCAATTATTTAAAAAGTAAAAAATAATATCTTTTGTTGAGCCATCAAATGTTTGTTCGTTGAAATGGCGCTATAATGTCGCGGCGGGGTACCGCTAAGTCAGCAATAGCTAAATAGGTAAAATAGCGAACTCATGGATTTGCAATGAGATTTGACTTACGCGGTACCCCGCCGCGACATTATAGCGCCATTTCAACGAACAAACATTTGATGGCTCAACAAAAGATATTATTTTTTACTTTTTAAATAATTGCTTTTATGTTTTGCGTTGGGGGTTTTTTAAATTTTTAATTTAATTAGGCAATGCGCTCAGTCCACTAAACATCACTGTTGTATCAATAGTTTTAGATAAAAATAATAATTACTACTTATTATTAATTTTTCATTACTCATCAACTTCATACACAACCTTCGAAAAACAGATAAATGTGTGTGTTTAGTGATTGTTTTAAGAATACAGTATCATCTACAGGTTTGTTTACATTGCTATCAAAAGCCTTACCGATCATGCGAGACGTAATTTATTATTGGTTACTTAACGGTTTCGTGACACGGACACTCAGAAATGTATCAAATTATTTGCCTACCACAACTACATACAGCAAGGTAACGTGTAGGTACACGCGCAAACGTGTGCGTGAGAGTGTAGGGATCAAGCGGTATCGTCCTCGCAGCCGCAAGGATGGTAGACTAGCGAATTAAATCCTAGCGTCTCGCTCACACTACTATCATGCTCCATTCATGAGAAATTGAAGCCTACGCCGTTTACTATCTCCTATTTTTACTATTATTAGTTTTACGCCAGCGTCGTAGGATGTATTCCTTTTCATGTATTTTAAGGATATTTGGAACATTTTTTAAATCAATGGTAGCAAACAAATATTAGCTTGTATGGATTCTATTCTACTTACAGAACACACCATATTGTTGTCCAGACGGTAAAAAAAGTCAGCCGGTATATATACAATATCCGTGTCTGAGGATATAATATTTGGACAAAACCTGCCGAAATGTATTAATGCTGCGCGTTTAATTATAGAGAAATAATAAGTTGTTATTTTATTTTATTTTGTTTTAATTATGGTATACCTTGGTGTACCTAGTAGTTTTTAGTGTTTTCTTTTTGTTTTGGGTTTACCTAAAGCACCGCTGTATGTAAATAAATAAAATTAAAAGAAATATAAAAAAAAATTTGGCAATCTATACGAGAAGAAATAAGGGAAAATACCATAGATATCCGAGCTAATATTAATACCTAGACTATCACTGCTCGTAAACAACTTTTATATATTGTTAGAGATATTAAATTACGTAGGTAACTGATAGATATTATCATATCTCTATAACTTCATCAAGTTGGATTACTTATTGACCAATACACGACTAGACTACATTTGTATCGAGCACGTTGTCGGTATAAACCCCATAATTAATTTCTTTATGTGGGAAGAAAGTAATGTATAATGTTACTTCATACGGCATTATGTAAACAGGTTAAAGTCTTTATTTGGAACTGAAAACTGTAAAACTGTAAACTGCTAGATTGAGTAAATAGTTATTTCGGATTACCAATACACATCTACACTAATTTATTTAAATGCGAAAGTTATTGAATCTGTTTGGTCTGGATACAAAGGCTAGTTTATAAGCTACATCACGAAGCAATATAAGATTTTATTTTCTTTCTTACTCCTTTGCTGTACTTTTTTGATTATGTTCGGTGCAATATCCAAGATAGTTGAGGAATTGGAGGAGCTCGTGGCTAAGTTAAGGCCGTACAGATTGATCGATCAAAGGTTAAGCTACGCTAGCCACGTTCGGTCTGTGGATGGGTGACCATCACTTTCATACCGAGTTCCCTCCGTGCCTCGGAAAACACGTAAAGCCGTTGGTCCCGGCTGTCATTTGTAGATCTTTGGCAGTCGTTATGGGTAGTCAGAAGCCAGAAAGCCTGATAACCGGTCTTACCAAGGGGTATCGTGTTACCCAGCAACTGGGTTGTGGAGGTCCGATAGGCAGTCGCTCCATTTAAAAACACTGGTATTCAGCTGCATCCGGTCAGACTTGAAGTCGACCCCAATATAGTTGGGAAAAGGCTAGGCAGGTAATGATCGAAGACAGTTGAATCGTTTCCCCGGGACTAGTCGACTCGGCGCTTTTCTGGTGGTCGCCACTGTTGAATCTGGCTTACACTAGTAGCAGTGGTTTGGGAATAGAGTGGCGGACATGTACCAATAAGAACGGGTCGTGGGGTCTGAGTGCTCATCTACTTTTTAAGGAAATTTTCAAAAGTTTGCTTGACACTTTTCGTGATCCAAAAGCTGGATTTACCTCAGTCAAAGGTTAAGCATTGCCATCCAACGTGGCAATGCTGCCAGTCTCTTGATCACTTTCCCAGATGAAGCCGATGTGGATGAATGTTTTGATGCCTTATAGCATCATTTTTTTAGTGAAATATACAGAGTGGGGACGACGATACGACAAAAAATTAAAATACTGGTAATACTGGAATATTTTGAAACTATCAAATAAATCCTAAAAACGAAAAAAAAAAATAACAGCTATACTAAAGACATATAAATGTAACCAAAATAAAACACCATATGAAATATTGGTTTTCTAACTTGTGAGAAGAGCGGCAACTTGTGGCTTCATAATTGAATATTATTAAAACAATAACTCCAAATTATCAAATCCTACCATGATCCTTTTTTGTGCTATTGCCGTCCCCACTCTGTATAGGTTTTCCTTTTTTATTTTTTATCTAAATATACACAAAATAAGTACTGATAAAACAGAGAACTTGAAAGGCAATATGATTTACTTTTATTTTCTTCTTCTTAAACTTGCATTAAAGAAGAAAACAGTTCCAACTACAAAGATGTAAAATAACACATCTATCGTTTAGTAAACTCAGCTTGAAACTACAATCAAAACACAAGCCACAACTGAGAACGATCAAAAGCAGTAATTTGGAAACGAACACAACATTTAACTCGATATTAAGTTGAGCGTTAGTTCGGCAAACTCAATACCGGGCGCATTGCGGGGTGACAAATCATGGATGCTTGAGTAACTCCTACCAAGCCAGCAATGAAAGGCAAAGTTTGGTGAATGCAAATGCGACGCAACTTGGCGGTGATTAAGAGATATGCCGTGAGGGTGTTACTACGTTTGATATAATACTGAAACTGTATTAAATGAAAGTTTGTTGTTTACCTGTAAGTGTGCGTGTAGGTAACGTTATGTGTATGTGGATGGGAATGTGTGTGTCGATTGTCGTTCAAAGTTCTTGTCGTGCGCCTGGAATCTATATTACATACGGCATTAAGATTTAATATGAAATTAAGTCCACTTGTGTACTGACTGAATACGTACATATTACCAAACTTATGAAAATATTTACAAGAAATTATTATCTCGCCATCAAACGTAAAAGTTTGGCGAGTTTAGAATTAAGTAACACACCTGTATTATTATTTCATTAAATAAATCAACAAAAATAAAACTATATAGTTCTCAATTTCGACACTCAAACTTTAAAATTTGGAAGAAGGATCCTGGATATGGCTTCAAATCTATGCTAATATTATAAAGCTGAAGAGTTTGTTTGTTTGTTTCGCGCTAATCTCATAATCTACTGGTTCGAATTGAAAAAATATTTTTATGTTGGATAGTCCATTTATCAAGGAAGGCTATAGGCCCATGCGAAGCCGGGTCGGGTGGCTAGTATCTAATAAAAACCTTCTACCAATCAGAACTTCAAAGATTAACAAAAACAAAAGAAAAACGTGTCCTATGACTCTGGATAATCGGGTAACTTTCTATCAGTGTAAGATTTTCTGTAATCAGACCAGTACTTCTAAAGGTTACCTGCTACATTCAAAATAAACTTTATCTCTTTATACTATTAGTACAGGTACAAACATAACATGTCACTTGCTTTAGAATAATACTGATCATAATTTTAAGCTAAATAAGCAGTAATACTAAATAAGCAGCCAATTCCACATCTAACCAAATTGATAAAGATCTCGATTCAAAAGATCATCAGCGTATCAACTAAATAAAAAAAAACAAATAAAGAAAGGGATCATTTAAAAATATTGAAATTGGAAAACTAAGGGCAGGTTGATTCAAACAGTCGGTTAACGTTACATACGGACGGTTAAAAACTTACTATGACGTGCGATGTTTAACGTACGTTAAATTTAACGGGTTGTTTCATGACATAAAAATCCGTCAGTTAAAGTTATTCAAAAAGAGATTCCATAATATATTGATGTTTGAAGTAGCTGTTTGACAACACAAAAATACGATGACTGGTCGATTATGGTAATAGTAACTTTTTGACGTATGATTTTGTGAAACTATCCATTTTTTTATTTTACGATAGTTAGCGCCATTTTTTACTATTATCGGTCAGTAATGGTTACTTGAAGCAACCCGCCCTAAGAGCCTGTTTCACCACTATATTAGCTAAGCGTGGCTGAGATGATTAAGTTACGCGGCAAATAATTTCATACAAGTTCTGTTCCATTCTTGAATATCTGAATACAGGCATTTTTTGTTTTTTTTCTACTTCAAAAACTATATCAAATAAAAATATGTTCTTCTTTCTGTCTTTATTTTCATTCCAAACCTGCCTTAACATCGTCAAACCACCTGAACCAAACAACACCGTCACAACAATATCTATCTTCACCACAAACTTGACGTAAAGATATTCAAACTGCTACTAGAAGTTTCACAAATGCCATTCAACACTTATGAATATGCCTGCCATAGTTACTGCAGCAGTCGAGCGTGAAGGAGGAGTGCGGAGTTGAAAGGGAAAACAATATTCAAAATAGTTTGGCATGTAGTGTACCTATGTGTTTGAATGTTTTAGGTTTCGTTGCTTAAGTACTGAGGTGTAACAATGGAAAACATTTTCAAGCCGTAACTAAAGACGTTAAAGAAGAATATGTACCTCGATATAGGTACATATTCTTCTTTAACGTCTTTGGCAAATTGGCAAATTAACCGCTTTTATCGATATAAAAGCGGTTAATTTGCTAATGAAAGATGAAGGTATCAACATAGATATACAAGGTGTAAAAATATCTTTAACGATGCAGAAATCATTCAATCACTCATTCAGAAATATTTGGTTTTATAGTTTATAAATGCTTAGCTAAACTGCTTACCTATTAAGTGCACAAATCTAATCCTACACACATATAATATATCACAACCAACCATTATATTCCATTGTTAACCCCTTGAATCCCCAATTCTTCAGACCGCGCTTCAGTCAGACACTTAAGAATGCAAGTATAGGAAGAATTAATATCGTCGGCTTCGATCACTAGTCTCGTCGGCTGGCTTTTATTGAAAATATTCAAGTTATTTATTCGTGAGGGAATCCCTTTTGGCGGCACTAAGACATGCGGGCACCTACCACAAGAATTCGATACTCGATTTTGAGCGTTGAGACGAAGTACTATTTTGAGATTGCAATGATATTATTATTTTGCTATACCTATTATTGGAATCAAATTTTAGGACCTATTAAATAATGTTAATTGTAATTGTTGGTGCTTGGCAACTGGGCTTCCCCCAGATGTCATAAAGTCAAAGTCAAATCATTTATTTCAATTAGACCATTAAAAGGCACTTTTGAACGTCATATTGTAAATGGTAGTTTCGTATGGAATGGGCAAGAAATTCCATACATACTCTTTTAAAAAAAGGGTGTTTACAATATTTTCGTTTACAAGAATGATTATGTTATGTGAATACGATGTACCTTCTATAAAAATCACTATATTATGGTATGTACAAAGTATAACAAGTTAAGAAATGACAGCTTAGTTATGTATGTACATAGACGTACAGTGTTCACATATTTACAATTAATAATACAGTAAACGACTACTTCTTCTATTCCCACAAACAATGAATAGTGTGTGAGCCAGAGTAATCTATTAAGTACAATAAAGAATAGTATGTATATTATTATACGTAGTATTAGACTTAGTCATTTGAATTAGCAATCAGTTTGATTTTGTCTACACTAGATTATGTCCTATGGAGCCGGACCAGCATGTTCCCAAGCATTCTTATCTTGGATATAATCCTCTGATGTAAATGTCACTTTGTACTATTTGGCCTAGTTCTGTTTGGTCTCCTTCTTAATTTGACGATGCTTTTCTAGTGGTCGCTACTGTTGATTCTGTGTTTCAGAACTTGCAGTTATAATAGAGTTATTATAAGTCCGCATATAGTTAGATATATTTGTGAAGGCTTTAAAATTGTCATATATGTCCTAATACCTAACAAGAATTCGCGGTATTTTATCAATCAGCACTGTTATCAACTTATAGATACTATCGAGAATCGAGATTAAAACTCCATGCTTACATAAACACACTATGAATATGACTATTGGTTCTTAGAATAACACTGTAGCAACAATTACTATCGTCAACATAGTTACCAGTATACCACGTAACCAATTCGATTTTCCATAGAAATATCAATTCAAAATATTACAACATAATATCGTTTTCCATCATCGTGTTTCATAATAGAGTCGCGCGTTCACAAGACCTTCCAGAATACGATGTAAATTGAAAATCTCTCTATTCGAAGATCAAACGTTTGTGGCTCTTTGTAGATATTCCATAAGAGCGTACATTTCGATGCCATGTAACAATATTCAGATATAATACTTGAGATATTATCGCTTGGCAAAAGTTTTTGTTTTTATTAGAGTTCTTTACCTAAATGGTCCATTCGGAGCCGTATGGCTCCGTTTAGACCCTTTGTACTGGCTTTCGCTCATTAGTCCGTCCGTCTGCCACAGGGTTGTTTTAAAACGTAATAGACACTTTTTTTTTTAACGAAGTTCCTAACGTAGTGTGAATTAGTAGAAATCGTCACGTATCGAAATGAGTGTGCGTATGTGTTGTAATTTTGTATTTGAGAAAAGAAAAGACGTGTTTCATTAGGTCTGTTATTAATAGAAGTATAGGTAACCTAGTTACATAGAATGAGTAGAATTTTGAATACAGTCTATGGACAGTAATATACAGCCAGTATTATTACAACACGCCCCCTTAATCAAAATTCTCACAAATAAATAACATATAAAAATGGACTCAAAATATACCAATTAAAAAATAAATATGAAAATGTATACTAAGTACTGAAGTAAACGTGTATAATTTACACTAAACCTAAGCCCAGTACACATCTATCATGTGCCACACGCTGCAATCGTTTAGTTAAGATGTCAGCGGGCATATCACTTGATTTGGTATATTGTAAGTTTACAGAATTATCACTAATCTTTTCTCTAATAAAGTGATATCTGGTATCTATATGTTTCGTCCTATGGTGGTGTACCGGATTTAAGGCCAAACACTGTGCACTCTGACTATCGGTACAAATAGGTATGGTATTAGGTAATAACTTTTGCCTTACCATAGGATCTGAAATTAATTCAGTGATAAACCTCCTTAAATAAATCGCTTCCTTCGTAGCTTCCGTTATTGCCATATACTCGGCTTCCGCTGAGGACAAAGCTACGGTTTGCTGTTTCCGCGAAGCCCATGAAACCGGACTGCCTGCTAATTTGAAACAGTAACCAGTATAAGAACGGCGATCTATGTTACAGTTTGCCAAATCGGCATCGCAAAATCCTACAAGGGGCATACTTGATTTTTTAAAACAAATCGAGTAATCTAAAGTGCCTTTTAAATATTGTAAGACTCTCTTCGCGGCTAACCAGTGAGTCTTGTTGTAACGAGTATTGAACTGACTCAGGTAACTAGTCGCATATGCGATGTCTGGACAAGTATTAACACTCAGGAACATGAGGCAACCAATTAATTCTTGATAGGGATACGCTTCTAAATTGTGATCACTATCAATGCTGGTACTGACCTCCAGTTTTCCAGATAGTGGAGTTGTACAAGTTTTACAATTCTCCATTCCAAACTTTTGTAAAAGATTGTTTATATAATTTTTCTGATGTACTTTTATTTCATCATTATTTCTGGTTATATTTAAACCAAGATAATAGCTTAAATAGCCCAAATCTTTTATTGAAAAATATTTTTGCAAATCATTTTTGACGATGTCAAACGTCTTGTCATTACTGTAAAAAACAATTATGTCATCGACAAAGACCACAACGATAACCAACTCTTTTCCAAAAAGTTTGGTATACACACATGGTTCAGATGGAGTTTACACAAAACCAAAAGATGATAAAGTTTCATCTAACTTTATATTCCAGGCACGTGGAGCTTGTTTAAGTCCATACAAGGCTTTTCGTAAGTCACACACTTTGTTCTCCATACCTTTTACTTTAAAACCTTGAGGTTGCTCCATGTAGACCTTCTCTTGCAGATCTCCATTTAAAAATGCAGTGTCAACGTCCAAGTGACGCATCTTCAAACCCAATTCTGCTGCGAGAGCCAGTAAAGTACGCAAGGAAGAGTGCCGCACGACAGGAGCAAATGTTTCAAAATAATCTACACCTGGCGTCTGGGTGAATCCCTTAGCAACTAATCTTGCTTTGTACTTCACAACATTTCCTGCTGAATCTTTCTTTAACTTATAAACCCATTTACATGGTATAACTTTCTTGTTTTCTCTGTCAACCAATTTCCATGTCTTCAGCTTCATCAATGAATTATATTCATTCGTCATTGCCATCTGCCACTTGTCAACATCATCAGCCAATGTAGCCTCATAATAAGTTCTAGGCTCATCAGACGCTTGACTAGAAACTTGGTATGAGAAGTAATTAGGAGGTTTCCGGTCTCTTGAAGGATATCTACGTCCATCAGTTTGACTAGTAGAAACTACTGCTTCCTCAATTGCTTCAAAAAAAATATCAGTTTCAGCAGTCTGATCTTCAGTGACAACAGTATGGTCTGGAGCTGGTTCAACAGTGACCTCTGGAATATGTTCAAAAGACTCTTGAACTGTACTGGTTTCTTCCTGTATAGGCAGACTATTAGAAAGTACTAAAGGTTCAGTAGAAGTCTTAGTATTGTTGACATTTCTATTATTTAAAGAAGAAAAACAATCTTCAAAAAATGTAACGTCTCTAGACTTTTGTAAGGTTCTAGGACAAGATGAAGTTCTAAAAAGATAACTATTAAGATCTTCTGTATAGCCTACAAATATAGCTTCATCAGCTTTAAGATCCAATTTCTTACGGTGACAAGAAGGTATATGTATAAGAGCTCTACACCCAAAACTCTGAGATTACTTAGGTCTGGTTTGCAACCATTCCACAACTCGTAGGGAGTTTTATTATTTAAGACACGGTGTGGGCATCTATTCTTCAGGTACACAGCCGTTCGAACAGCATCTTCCCATAAGGCTTTAGAAAGATTGCTTTCAGCCATTAGAGAGCGTGCCTTTTCTACAATTAAGCGATTAGTGCGCTCGGCAACACCATTCTGCTGAGGGCTATATGGTACCGTAGTTTGATGCTGAATACCACAAGATCTAAGATAACTTGAAAAGTCACTATTGACGAATTCCTTCCCATTATCCGTCCTTATTGTTTTAATTTGAGCCCCAGTTTGTCTTTCAACCATAGATTGAAAGTGACAAAAACTATCCTTTACCTCTGTCTTAGAAGAAATAAAATATATAAATATAGTTCTCGAAAAATCGTCTATAAAAATTAAAAAGTATTTATTACCCTGAAAAGAGCTAACTGACATTGGTCCACAAAGGTCAGAGTGGATCAATTCTAATATCGAAGTTGCCTTTTTATAAATAATCGCCTTAAACGGTTTTCGAGCTTGTTTCGCTTGAACACAAGCAACACATGGATTTTTATCCACATCCTTATATTCAATAACCTTGTGACTATTTTTCAGCAGATTCATACCGACGCGACATAAATGACCTAAACGCTTATGCCATACCTGATACTTAGAGATAGAATCAGAGTGCACGTCATAGGCTCTAAATTGGGGAATATTCACAGCACAATCAAGTGTGTACAATCCACCACAGGGCGAGCCATGTAGAACCGCATCACCTGTAAAGGAGAAGGTTTTTGAATTAAATAAATTACAACCAGACTTATCAAACATTACAGTAAACCCTTTTTCTACTGCTGTCTTCACAGATAGAATATTTGTTTGCAAGTTAGGTACATACATCACATCAGTAATTGTATTGACGTTGTTTTCGGTATTTATAGATATTTTACCGATACCTTCAGCGGCAATCTTAGTCCCGTTTGCAACTGTCACCTTGTTATCAATAGGCTTTAAGTCTACAAACCAATCTCGTCTTGAAGTCATATGTTTGGTAGCGCCTGAATCAATGTACCATTTGTCCATGTCATAATTATTCGTTGCTCCTAAAGCAGACATAGAGGTCGAGTCCTTATTAGTGGGATTCTTCCTTTTCATGACCTTCTTTTTCTTTAGAGGACAGTTTGGTCTCTTGTGACCAGGTTCTCCACAACCATAACACACAATTTTCTTTGCCTTTAACTCAACAAAAGAGGCATCAATTTTTGACTTCATAGCTGTCTCCAGTTTTATTGAGCTTTCCTTGGACATTTCGTTCAGTAATTTGGACTTTACCAGTTCAGTGGTAACGTTAACATTACTATTTTCGAGAGCCATTATCAATGGGTCATATCTGGACGTTAGACCTCCCAAAAGAATAGCAGCAATGGACGCATCATCTATTATTTTGTCTATATCCGCCAAATCTTGGGCAGTGGAAATAACAGCATTGATATACGACTCAAAATTATTACCAAAGTCTTCAAGTCTCAATCTGTATAACTTCCGTTCTAAATGTAAACGCCGACCCATACCTTTGTCCTCATAAGCATTCTGAAGAGCTTTCCATGCTTCTGCTGCCGTAGTTGCACTTCGCACATGCGTGATTGCAGATGATTCAAGGGTAAGACAAATTTTTGTTAGTGCCTTCTGATCGCTCCTCGCCTTTGTGACATTGGAAACGTTCATCCCTGTTGGGTAGCCACTGATCGCTTCCCACAACTCCTCATGCATAAGGTAATTACGCATTTTAAACTTCCACGTACTATACCCTTCTCTGTTATGTAGGGTGAATGTTGGAATTGAGGAACTACGCATACCTCGCTCATTTGTGTCTCCATTTGGGTTCGCCATCTCAGAAGAGTACACGAAGAACTATTTTGTTTCGTTCCCAAAAGAAAATCGCACAAATATCACTTCAATAAATTACTACGAAAACACGCATTACATTTCTTGAATAAACAAATACATGAGCTACACTCGTGCTGATAACGATTTGTTGTAATTTTGTATTTGAGAAAAGAAAAGACGTGTTTCATTAGGTCTGTTATTAATAGAAGTATAGGTAACCTAGTTACATAGAATGAGTAGAATTTTGAATACAGTCTATGGACAGTAATATACAGCCAGTATTATTACAACAGTATGTGTGCGTGTATCGGAGCCTACAACAAATAAATGAGCGTTGTTATATTTTTTTTTTGTACAGACACGTTGTAAGTATGTAGTGTGTGTTTGTTCTTGTGTGTGCGTGTGTGTCGCGCCGCAGTCATTAGGTCTTCACTTGTGCAGGTGACAGGGCATGCATCTTCGGGGGTGACGCCGCTTAGGCACTGAAGATCAGTGTCATCTGAGGCCACCTCTAAGTATATTCAGTTACAATCTCCCTCGGTGAACACCTAGGTGAAGTGAGCTGTCTGCTGTCCCGATGCTAGGAATTTACAAAGCACTACAATCGGATGACAGCTCACTTCACCTAGGTGTTCACCAAGGGAAATTGTAACAGAATAGCACTGCTGTTGAGATTCTCCTTAGGGTCAAGACACCGGAATGGCAGCGCAGCGGCCGGCAGTTTTGATGGCAAACCATTTTCAACTTTATCTCTAAACGTTAAGACATAGTATCGCTTAAAGATTTGCATGCGTCGAGCGGCCTTTCGTGCCGCGCCGGGCGGCTCTGCAAGCCGATGACCGCCGAAGCGATACTATGCTTTGAGATTTAGAGATATAGTTGAAAATGGTTTGGCAGCAAAACTGCCGGCCGCTGCGCTGCCATTCCGGTGTGTTTTGACCCTTACTACGGTCGGTACAGAGTCTATTCAAAGTCAAACAATGTCGTAGGTATAGTCAATTTCTTACATTACTTTTTTAAGTACTACAGCCATAAACTTAAAACAATATCACCTACACAATAGTTGGAATCTACAACGATGCATAATTTGCCTGCACACCAGACAGCTTTTTCGGATTTACACAATTCACAAACCAAAACACACAAACATTCTAAACTAGCTACTGCCCGCGACTTCGTACGCGGATCCTGTTGCTTACGCCAGCGACAACGGGGTCGGCAAAATCGAAGATCTGAAACGTCTGATGTCGAATTCTAAGAGCCCAATGCCAATGCGAAGCTGGGTCGGGTCGCTAGTGTATGATAATCTCGATCAGCAGTTAGTCGTGCATCACGTTCATCATTCGGTTCAAAAGACCTGTTAGTAGATGTGCGAATACGCTGAGAACTCAAGCGTGATTCTGTATTGGTAAACGTTTCCGATTCGCGAGACAATGCATGTCGCTCACGATCAACGGACAGTCGCGCATCACTTTCCGCAGCAGATGCGTAGATACGCTGAGAACTCAAGCGCAATTCTCTATCCGTGAACGTCTCTGACTCGCGAGACAATGTATGACGTTCACGATCAGCGGTCAGTCACGCATACTCTTCACTGGTCTCTAGAGACCTGGATGTAGATGCGTAAATACGCTGAGAACGCAGGCGTGCTTCGCGATCTGAAGAGGTTTCCACGGAGCGAGTTGCAGCCTGATGTTCTCGAACAGCATCAAGTCTCTCCTGACGCTCTTCGGTAGATTCTTGGGATCTTATGATCCTCAATCTTTTAGCTCCTTTGGAACATTGGGAAAGATTTGACCTCTTTCTAGGCATGGTTATAGTTTTATTGTAAAGAAGATACCTGATCAATTAAAATCTAAGTGACTGCTCCCCTGCGTTACCGGGTAGGCTACCGTGTCACGAAGATAAATGGAAAAGGAAATTGAACACCGAAATAACATAAGCCCGAAGGCATATTTATTCGATAAAATAAAAAAATAAATGGGAATTTTGGCCAGTAGAGTCAAATTTTCAATGATATACCATCGTCATCAAAAATCAGTCCTAAACTGTTACCGCTTTCACCGCGTGGAGGTACTCCCAGCTTATGTTATTTTATAAGATACAGTGAAATTAGTGATAGCTTTGATTTTCACATCAGATGTTTCTGATCTTCGATTTTTATAAGTCAACAGGAAATGCCCATCAGACCGAACCACTTTTGCTAAGACGTCATTCCTATATGTGTCATGGTGTAGCTGGGCTCTTGGAGTTCCACATCAGGTGTTCTAGATCATTTATTCTCTCAGCAGAAAATGCTCATTACGTGGAACAATTTTTGCTATGGTACCATTTTTGTATCTCTTATAGTTTAGCTGGTCTGTTGCGGTTCTGCATCAGGTGTTCAAGTTTCCAAGATAAATTATAGCCTATATGTTGCCCAGACTTAATACCTATACAACAAAAGAAAAATCATTCAAATCCGCCCAGTAGTTCCGAAGATTAGCGTGTACAAACAAACAGACAAACAGACAGATTTTTTTTTTTGGATTCGTGCATTGTTACTGTTCCTAAACCCCCCTCAATAGTATTTTTTTTAATATTTTCAATGTACAGACACAGTTTCGTTACTGTTTTATTATATGTATAGATAGATCACCTCTTAACACAGACCGGCAGTTAACTCAAACTTCTATTATAAAATACACTTAATTGTTTCGTGGCAATTCGCCAACGATAAATAATTATTGTAAATCCATACTAATATTATAAATGCGAAAATGGTTTTGTTTGTAACGCTTTCATGGCTTAACTATTTAAGGCGACGATATACGCCGGCGACCATGAGCGACCAGAGAATCGTATGCGCTGCGTCCAAAACTCTCAAAGTTTAATCGAAAAAATTAAATAAAAGATAGTATTCTTTAACTTAAAAATATACTAAAAAAATAGATAATAAAATTGCCTGTAAGACAGTAAAAGTTTCTTTTAAATATTCCTGGTAGATTTTGTGTGATTATCAATGTTTTATCTATTATTTATTTATATACTAGCCTCTGCCCGCGACTTCGTTCGCGGATCCTGTTGCTTATGCCAGCGACAACGGGGTCGGCAAAATCGAAGATCTAAAACGTCTGATGTCGAATTCTAAGAGCCCGGGGACGGGAAAACAACGGGATGCGCGAGATGATTCGAGACGTTCAAAAAGCACAATTTTGAATCATACCTCCGATGGCGGAATATGTGGCGTAGTCAATCATAGGAGTATACGTAAATGAACTTCATTCCTTACCAACCCAAGGAAGGTCGCCATGACCTACGGCTATATCTTGAGACACATCCGATTCTTCAGATGATATCGACATTCTGTCCAGAGAATGTCGAAGTCGATCAGAATTCATACGTTCGTTGCGCTCTTGTTCTGTCTCTTCATGCCGTACTCCAGCAATTATTTTTCTGTCATTTTCTAACCGATTATGAATATTTTGTTGTGTGCGTGTTCGGGACAATCTATACTATAATATTATAAAGCTGAAGTTTGTTTGTTTGTTTGGTTGAACGCGCTAATCTCAGGATCTACTGGTTCGAATTAAAAAAATATTTTTGTGTTGGATAGTCCATTTACCGAGGAAGGCTATAGGCCAATGCGAAGCTGGGTCGGGTCGCTAGTGTATGATAATCTCGATCAGCAGTTAGTCGTGCATCACGTTCATCATTCGGTTCAAAAGACCTGTTAGTAGATGTGCGAATACGCTGAGAACTCAAGCGTGATTCTGTATCGGTAAACGTTTCCGATTCGCGAGACAATGCATGTCGCTCACGATCAGCGGACAGTCGCGCATCACGTTCCGCAGCAGATGCGTAGATACGCTGAGAACTCAAGCGCAATTCTCTATCCGTGAACGTCTCCGACTCGCGAGACAATGTATGACGTTCACGATCAGCGGTCAGTCGCGCATCATACTCTTCACTGGGCTCTAGAGACCTGGATGTAGATGCGTAAATACGCTGAGAACGCAGGCGTGCTTCGCGATCTGAAGAGGTTTCCACGGAGCGAGTTGCAGCCTGATGTTCTCGAACAGCATCAGGTCTCTCCTGACGCTCTTCGGTAGATTCTTGGGATCTTATGATCCTCAATCTTTTAGCTCCTTTGGAACATTGGGAAAGATTGGACCTCTTTCTAGGCATGGTTATAGTTTTATTGTAAAGAAGATACCTGATCAATTAAAATCTAAGTGACTGCTCCCCTGCGTTACCGGGTAGGCTACCGTGTCACAAAGATAAATGGAAAAGGAAATTAAACACCGAAACAACATAAGCCCGAAGGCATATTTATTCGATAAAATAAAAAAATAAATGGGAATTTTGGCCAGTAGAGTCAAATTTTCAATGATATACCATCGTCATCAAAAATCAGTCCTAAACTGTTACCGCTTTCACCGCGTGGAGGTACTCCCAGCTTATGTTATTTTATAAGATACAGTGAAATTAGTGATAGCTTTGATTTTCACATCAGATGTTTCTGATCTTCGATTTTTATAAGTCAACAGGAAATGCCCATCAGACCGAACAACTTTTGCTATGGTACCATTTTTGTATCTCTTATAGTTCAGCTGGTCTATTGCGGTTCTGCATCAGGTGTTCAAGTTTCCAAGATAAATTATAGCCTATATGTTGCCCAGACTTAATACCTATACAACAAAAGAAAAATCATTCAAATCCGCTTAGCAGTTCCGAAGATTAGCGTGTACAAACAAACAGACAAACAGACAGAATTTTTTTTTTGGATTCGTGCTGTATTACTGTTCCTAAACCCCCCTCAATTATATTTTTTTTAATATATTCAATGTACAGACACAGTTTTGTTACTGCTTTATTATATGTATAGATTTAATTAAAGTATTTAGTACGAACTTAATCAAAAATATTATTCACATACTAAATGATTAAGAGAATATTCTAGTTTAACATATATTTTTTACAAATCATTTACACTACACATTTTGACGTGATTGTCAGTTTAAAATCTGCAAAAGTCGCTTGTTAGCGTCTTAACGGTTTTTGATGAAATTTGGTACAAATAAAGCTTGAACTACAAGAAAGGATATAGGCTACTTTTTAATCTGCGTCTGTGTCAGTATCCGCGATAATCGCACCTTTTGGAAGAAGGCAATTAGATTAAATTCTTCATGTACATGACGTTCAAAATTGCCTTTTAATAATCCGTATAGCATTTGACAGATTGTTAAGCTGTGTTACACGGATACGATTGCAAAAAATAATTTAAAACCTACGCCTTATTTACCCATCAGCATTCAGTGGCGCGATTGATTGAATGAACTGCGTAAAACAAATATATACGAATGTGTACCATGATACTACTGTTACTACAAACCTTTCAATTCTAACGTATCCACTGCTTGCATTATACTGGTAGTCTGTGAAAGTTTTGGAACAAAAACGGCAGTGTATGTAAAGAAAGGCGATGGGTTCGCACGTTTAGATTCTTGTTTAGTTTTCTACTAAAAGTATCGATGTTGTTGGAAGCTATTAAACTTGCATAGGATGTTAGTTTGCAGTAGTAATTTAAAGTTTTGATCGGGACTCAATAAAAAAAATGTTTGTTATGTCGGTGGGCGATCGAATCGCCAGTTCGATGACGGTAGTATAGGTATTGCTCCTGATTTTTTTGGGGTATTTTTCGAGTTGCTGGTATCGTTTTCGTTCGGTTCACTTTGATGTTCATCGGGTATCGTGTGTACTCTTACATGTTTTCTGTTTGGTAAAAAACATTCGTAGTACCAGAGATATATTTTTTTTAATTTTAATTTTACATTTAATAATAACATCCTATACCTATTTCAGCTACTGTTCTAATTCATTAGCTGTTAATCAAATCATTGAACTGTTTGTTTTCTATTAATTTTATTTTATTTTATTCAAAAACATTCATCGATTTCTAAGTAAACTTCAACTACCTATAACTGACGAACCTAGTAACTTATCCCTTTTAGGACACCAGACGTCAGAATGCCACCCATTACAGCATAACGTCCGATAAATCGGACTGCATTTATTTGAGTATAATTGGTAGAAAACAATAATATTTGATAGTTTTTTTTGTTTTTGAACGGAAGTTGAATCTATGTTTAGTACACTGATAACTTTGTTTTTATTGATTGAGTGACATATCGACTGTAATTAGTCATTTTCGAAAACGGCGGCTCGCAGTCGGACTGTTTCGAGAAAACGTTAAGTATTATTTTGTTTATTATTATATATTTTTATGATAAATGATTTGAAAGTTCGTTTTAATTGTTCTAAAAATAATAGTTTTTATGTGAAAATTGTTAGTTTGCTGGTTATCTATGTGTTTTTGATGCTGTCCGTTTTATCGAACGCTATGCACAGCGGGCTATAAGGTGTGTGTTTTTTTTTTGTTTTTTACAGCTTGATGTTGCATGAAATTTTGTATACTTTGGTTACAATGCGACTATGATGAGACAGAGGAAAAGTTTATAGGTAAATATATTTAGTTCTTATACGGGGAAAAGTTCAGAAAAAAGAGATTTTCGATTAGGTGCGGATGTAGTTCTTAGTCTAATACAGACCCGAAAATTGCCAGCACATAGCTGGTATCAGGATATATTTTGATAACATTTTCACATTGTAGTCATCGATACGACATCTGCGAGAGTCGGAGTACTATGCAAGTATGCAACTGGCACAATACGCTACTCGTGTTGAGATTTGTCTGCCAAAAGAAATTCAAACTAGAAGAATGGGGCACCACCGATTACAGGGTATCTGATGACGTGTTTGTCTCTCGCTGGAATAACAACAATGTGGTTATGGTAGCCACCAACTTAGAAAACTGGGCTTTGACAATCGCCGCTTGCAGGTCAAATGAAAAAAAGGCAAAAATACCCTAACCCTCACTGATAGCTAGCTATAACAAGCATATGGGCGCTGTAGATAAGTGTGCTCTAGCTGTTGCGAATCTTCGTACAAGAATGCGTTGGTATTAGAAAATGGTGGTGGCCAATTTTTGCCAACTTTATAGATGTGTCGGTGGTGAAGAGACACAACAATCTTTGTTCGCGTCCAGGAGATATATACCACACATGGATCGCAGCCGCATCAAGGCCAAAGGCCTGCTAAAAGTACTAAGCCGTTGTCTACCACTAGATGGTAGCTAAAAGCATTGGATTGTACGTCTAACCACAGAACGCCGCTGTGCAAGTCAATGTGGCGAAACTAAATTCAAGTGTCTCTAATGCGATGTAGGCCTCTACCCTAAATGTTTTTTGAACTATCATGTGAGGGGCTTGTCATGATAACATATGCGTTCTAGTTAATTATATTTTTTTTCTAATAAATATCTGTATTATTCATTTCTGTCTATACTATTCTTCAAGGGTCAGCATCAGGGGCCGCCGTGTATAGCGTCCGATATATCGGACAGGCTATAAAATCAAAACTAATAATAAACATGTTTATTTTTTTTCTATCCAAACTATAAATTTGACTCAACCGTTATTTTATATGTAAATCAAATTAATTGCTTTATCAAACTTTATGCCGTAATGGTTTGGTAGTGGAATTGTATTTTGGAAGGTGGCTCGCTATTAAGATTATCTCGCTTGTGATCA
This sequence comes from Charanyca ferruginea, assembly GCA_947361185.1. Taxonomy (NCBI): domain Eukaryota; kingdom Metazoa; phylum Arthropoda; class Insecta; order Lepidoptera; family Noctuidae; genus Charanyca; species Charanyca ferruginea. The sequence continues at coordinate 26,264,539 of OX376061.1, read as the reverse complement.
AGAATGGGCTTCCTTTACTCTGCATAATTATAAACATTTTTATGCATCAGACGCCTTCAGACCGGTCTATCTCTTGCCATAATCCTCTCAGCGAGAGAGATTAATACTGCATCTCTTCATCTGTACTTTTAGGGTTCCGTACCTTAAAAGGAAAAAACGGAACCCTTATAGGATCACTTTGTTGTCCGTCTGTCTGTCTCTCAAGACCCTTTATCTCGGGAACGCGTAGAGGTATCGAGTTGAAATTAAAACCATATTCTCACGTCTACGGTTCCTTGATGCTGTAAAAAAAAAACCATCCCTCTATGTTAACGTGAAAAAAAAGATACGGCCGTTTATATCGCAAATAACGCATTTATAATATTAAGTAGATTAAAGTATGGATAGAAGTATGGATATGTACCTACCTACCTACAAATATGTACGGAACCCTCGGTGGGCGAGTCCGACTCGCACATGTCCGGTTTTTTTTTCTTCTACATCTTTATATTTGAGGAAACAACCCTAGACCCTAGACCTAAAAAATAACGATAGGTACGCCTAGCCTTTCGCTCGTCAGGCATCCTAACAATGTATCCAGACCACTGTAGCTGGTGACGCATAAGATAGGCCTCAATACCACATACACCGGCTTTTGTAAAGACATCCGTGTTTCTAACACGGTAGGACCATTTTATGTTCATAATATTGCCACCCATTTCAAGTTCATAATAAAGTCAAAGTCAAAGTCAAAGTCAAAGCATTTATTTCAATTAAACCATTTGCAGGCACTTTTGAATAGTCAAAGAGTCAGTTAGTCAGAAAGTTGAAGCTAGTTGCTCGTTCCAAAACGTAGGGTAGGTCTCTATGGAGAAGAACGAGCAAGAAACTCCACGGACACTCTATTCAATCAAGCTTTTACAAAATCCAGGCTACATTATTCTTGTTGCTTCTATATGTGAAAACAATGTAAGTGAAGAGAAATCCTAAAAATTCTAATTAAAAATAAATTAATATAAAAGCCATGGCAGTTAAGAGATGACCAATCTCAACTGACAGCGCCCGTTCACGAACATGACGCGCGGATCAGCACCACTTAGCTAAACCATTTTGTAGGGAACCGAATGATCTAACCCACACGCCACCATCAGTGAGACATTTGAGCGAGCATGACAATGCTCTCAACTGCCATGCTCATTTATGTCAAACACATTGAATAAATAAATGGCTCCATAGTTCTCACATTTACATAATAATTGAAATAGTGCTATTAAATTATACAAAGCCAAAATTTCCAATGTATGTAAGTATTTAATTCGACAGATCAAATATAATAAGTAAATAATAATAACGGTACACGTTATTCATGTCAATAATAAGGGGTGAGCAACATAATATTCTTGCAATTAAGAAATTCCCTAAAGAGGCTGTGGAGCAGGACCAGCATTATGCCAAGCATCTTTACCGTTGATATAATCTTCCAACTTATAATATGCTTGCCTACATAGTGTGCGTTTAATGCATGTTTTAAATTGCCTTTCATTTAATTGCAAAATATCGAGCGGTATTTTATTATAACATTTTACACAATACCCCATAAAAGAAGTATGTACGTTTGACAATCTGAAACTTGGTTGATATAATTTGTTCCTATTTCTAGTATTAAAGTTATGTCTGTCACTTATTTTACTAAAGAGATGAAGATTTTTCCGAACATGCATGATGTTTTCGTATATATATTGACAAGGTACCGTCATGATATCAATTTGTTTTAACAATTCTCTTAGAGACTCGCGTCTGCTGAGATTATAGATGGCTCTGACAGCCCTCTTTTGCAGAATAAAGATAGAATCTATATCTGCAGCCCGTCCCCAAAGCAAAATACCGTAAGACATGATACTATGAAAGTAACTAAAATAGACAAGTCTAGCGGTATCCACGTCTGTCAATTGCCTGATTTTTCTGACAGCGTAAGCGGCGGAAGTTAGCCGCCCTGCAAGAGATGTTAAGTGAGGACCCCACTGCAGCTTTGAGTCAAGCGTTATCTCTAGGAAAACTGTCTTTTCGACGAATTCAAGTACGTCCTTATTCAATAAAACGTTACATTCACTACTTTTAACATTTGGTAAAGCGAATCTTATGCACTTGGTTTTCTTCTCATTTAACACTAAATTATTTGCAGTAAACCAATTATGAACTTTAATCATGGCGTCATTTACGTCGTCATAGTGCTGTGCCCGTCTATTTACTTTAAAAATCTATGAAGTATCATCCGCAAATAACACCATTTGAGGTCGATTTCTCAGTAAATGCGGTAAATCATTAATATAAACTAGAAATAGGAACGGACCCAATATTGAGCCCTGTGGTACTCCCATTTCTACTTTCAAGCCCGATGAATTTACACCGTTTATTTGATCTTGCTGCAGCCTATCATCTAAATACGATTTTACTAATCTGAGCGCTAGTTTACCGAGTCCGTAATGGTCAAGCTTCAAAAGCAGTATTTCGTGATTTACGCAATCAAATGCTTTGGAGAGGTCACAGAAAATGCCAATGGCATCCTGTGACTCCTCCCATGCGTTAAAGATATGCTTAATCAAAGTGATACCGGCATCAGTAGTGCAACGCCCTCTGGTAAACCCATACTGTTGATCATGTAGGATGTTATTGCAATTAAAATGACTGAGCATTTGATTAAGCATTACTTTTTCAAACACTTTGCTGAATACCGGCAAAACCGAAACGGGTCTATAATTATTCGTGTCCTTATATTAATTATTAATATCGCCAAGGCGATGTGGCGTTCTATTTAGTGGCTTTTGTTCAACGAGAGGACGGCTGATTATGATGAAGATGACTTAAGGACTGACCAAATAATCTTGACCATACAATTCCTCTTTGCAAAATTGAAATTCGCCTGTTTTACGGTTTTTTGTTATAAAAAAAGAGAAACGATCTTTTGAAATAAAATAAAACGTGTATTAAAAAGATTTTAAATTACCTATCTATTAGTGTAATTCTCAAATTAATAGCACGTCAACAATGACAAAGATACATGTTCTCAATTATTTTAGTCATTTTTTTACAGGTAAATTTAGGTGTATATAGAGCACATAAAAAAAAATAAGAACGTGGTATGTGATGATAGGATATTGAACATTAATAATATGCTTTTAGATGTAGTTTGTTTCTCCTAATTAATGAGTTAATAGCCTCTGAATAACGAAGAAAAACGCACTTTTGGTCGGGACAGCGCATTAACGGTAAACACACCATACCTAAGAAGAATAGAGGATGTTCGGTAAGACGATAGCGGATAGGACATATAAGCGGAATATTTTACTAACAATTCTACGGAATATTTTTATATTTATTCATTTATTTTTGCAAATCTTACCTACATCTACCATTACAAATCTGCGATCCAATGCGATAGAGCCCGTAGTAATGAACAAGTTTGAAAATCTAGTTGCAACCCCATCAACAATTTATGTAAAAATGTTGATACCTAAATTAGAGGCAATATGAACATTGAGAATGATTTTAGAATGCGAACGTGCCCAGAAATTACTAGAAGTGCCACGCGCTAGCAGAACGCTTTCAACTATCTATCAAATCCAAACATTTCAATTACGTACGCCCATACATCAGTATTCAAAGAAGACAGAGTGTCCATACACACAATACCGGCTGGCTATCATATACCTGGCGCTACAGCTTCATTTAACTGGTCCTGCCAGAGTGTGAATAACACCCACAGAGTATTAAGTGACTGTCGCGATTCCGTAGTAGTGATGTTAGATGCTCATTGTTTAAACCTGGGCCACGGGATACCTTGATATGAACTAGGAAGAGCTCGTGGCTACTTAGCCACAATAAAAACAAGCCTAAGGCTTTTAAGTAAAAGCCTTCGGCTTGTTTCACACGTACCATAACACCACCACACTACATCGTAGCGTCAAAAGGTGGTCAAGCAGTGGTTACGTGTGAATACTGACGCTGCAGCTTTTTGCAGAATGAATGTCCATCCATTTTATACTGAGTTCCCTCTGTGATAACCAAAAGCTCATAGTCGCGCTTGCAACCTTACAACTTTTAATAATTTTGAAGGCTTATCCTTCAATTGTGACCTACAAAAACATGACACTAACCAAAAAAATCTCTCATAACAAAATTAAAGGTTAAATAAAAACAAACAAAATCAAATTGTAACTAACTCTCACTCTCGATAGAAAGAATCGATTTCTAATCCAAACGAAACGTGCGCTGTTTACTTACTAAGAGAATAAACTTCGGTGGAGTCACGTGAGCGTAACCTGTGACCCAGTTTAAAACCTTGTTACTAACTTGGTATGTGTGTGTCTTCATCTGGATCCAAAACGCGGGATTGCCTAAATCCGGGACAGGTACAACACTAGAGGTATCCTTAACCCACAGATATAATTCACAATAAGGGGCGGTGCAGACATTATTATGTTAATGCGAATGCATAGTGTGAATAATAATTATGTTTCTTTTTTATTTTGTTGTAACCGCCTGGCTAAGTAAAAGCCATGCAGATCGATTGGTCATGGTTGAGCTACGATTACCGCGGTTGTTTTACGGATGGGAGGCCATCCATTTCGGACCGAGAGCCCTCCGTGCCTCGATAAGCACGTGAAACCGTTAGTACTGGGTGTCATTCGTAGATCTTTGACAGTCGCTATGCGTAGTCAGAAGCCACCAGAACCAGTCTTACATACAAAGTTAATATGTCTGGGCCTTTCTCCGCACTAAGCCACTTGATTGGGCCATTATACGTGAAAATATTTCTTCTTTTACTCCAGCCATCCCAGTTCATTTCAGAAGGCGAGCAGCCTTTTCAGGTTGCTGCACACTTCCGATAGTGATGCTGGAGACTGGAGAAGCTGTGCTAGTTGATCCGCCACACTCCTGCATCATGAGCACGTGTTGTGGCGTTTCTTCCGCCTCCATGCAGCCTCTGCATAGAGGGCTGTCTATCACACCTATGGTACATAAATGTTTATTTAGGGGACAGTGTCCGGTTATCGTACGGTCGAACAAGCTAATTGGTTTACAGGCAAAAATATTCATCTTTCTACCACACTAACATTTTTGTTTTATTTTTTATCTTTAGTACGTTGGTACCAGGGATGCCTACGTGCTTGAGATAAGAAAATGGAATAAAATTAAGTATTGTGAGAGTAGTAGAAAGATGAATATTTTTGCCTGTAAACCAATTAGCTTGTTCGACGTACTTTGTACTTTATGGATTTGGTCCCCGTTTAGTCTTGTGAGGTTGCGGGCAAGCTTTTTAGAAGCTACCGGAACAGCATTCTTCGGGCATTCTTCGTTTGCCAGACAAGCAGTCTTACTGCGTTTTATAATGTTACCCAGTAACTGGGTGTGGTGGGTGGTGAATAGTAACTGGTTTGTGGTGGTCAGATAGGCAGCCCCATGTGAAACACTGGTATGCAGCTGCATACAGTTAGACTGAAGACCGACCCCAACATAGTTGGAATAGTCTAGGTAGATGATGGTGTAACTACTTGATCTGGTAAAGAATAATAAAGCTAGGTAGTAATCAGTACTATACCGACTATTCCTGCAAACATACATAACCTCACGCCATTTCAATATAGAGTTGAACAGAACCACAAATCAACAATTTCTTCTCCGTGCTTATAAATCATTATATAAAGACTTTTTATGTTATTTCACCAAGTTATACACACATGTACAGGGTGGGTACCTACGACAAAAAATTAAAATACTAGTTCATAAGAATATTTTGAAACTGTCAAATAAATCCTAAAAACGAAATTAAAAAAAAGTTCAGATATACTAAAGAGCATATAAATGTAACCAAAATAAAACACCACATGAAATATTGGATTTCTAACTTGTGAGAAGAGCGGCAACTTGTGGCGTCATAATTTAATATTATTAATGCTCAATAAAAACAATTACACCAAATTACCAAATCCTACCATGATCATTTTTGTGCTATTGCCATCCCCACCCTATATAAGTTATATGCACATATTTTGATATCAATAAAACATGTATTTCATTATTTCTTATTACACCATTAATCTTCTTTATTGAAAGTAGCATTAAACTAAACCTAATTTGTTTTCTAAAGCGTTTTCAGAGCCTTCAGTAGTAGATATCTACATAACGTTAGTCTGAAATTGAACACATCCCTGCATTCAATTACAAATGCCGTTGAAAATAGCACTCGAGCTGTGCCCTATTTTCCAAAGTTAGCGAATTTAATTAGGAGCGTATTTCATCTGCAGCTTTCATATAAATATATAAAGACTTATATTATGCAGGTGTCATATTTTTATAGATTTTTAGTGCCTTTGTAACTTTCACTTATTCTTCCGCTGTGCTTTTCTGATTAATTGCGTTGCGGGATCTAAGACAGTTGTATCGTTTCTCCGGGACTCGTCAAGCTCCTTTGCCTAGGAGCTTTTCTTGTGACCGCCACTGTTGATTTTGGCTTTCAGAAATTGCAGTGGTAGAGAATAGTGTGACGGGCTTGTCCAAAAAAAAACGGTATAGGTAACTCTAGAAATTAATGTGTTTACTTACCGGTCTATTCTGTCAAAATCTCCTCCTTGGTGAAGTGAGCTTGGGTAAGATGTTACCTATGGCAGGATTAACAGATCATGTCACTTCATTGAAATTCAAACAAACAAGACCAAACAAGACAAAACAAGACCTCTGTCTTGACAAGACAGAGGTCTTGTTTTTTAAATTTCAATGAAGTGACGCAGTTGCTTTGAAAAGTCGTACAGATGATCTAATAACTATTTATTAGACCATTTGTACGACTTTTCAAAGCAACCAATCTACAGTTCTGTAAAAATTGAATGTGAAAAATTTTCATAAAAAAAAGAAACAAAAATTAAAGCCATTACTTAAATACGTCTAAACCAAACTTTTTAACGCCATTCGAGGCGATTTCTCCACGTACTAAGTAAACTCAGAAGTGACATTTCTCTTTGTCCCTAGAGAGCAGCTGTCCCAACAATGAGATTAAATTAAACGTATAAAAATAAAAGAAACGCTGTAAAAAGATGTGTTGTGCAAAAGCGAGACAAAGCGCTTTAAGCTGCTTGAACAATGAGCTCTTGAATCTTGATGGCGGTGTCTTGTTAGAGTTCTGTTATGTGCTTTATTAGATAATGATTTGTAATTATATGATTACGTAAAAGACTAGCTTTTGCCCGCGATTCGTCCACGTGTTTTTTTTTACGGAGTCCAATTTGTTTAAAATTATAATTATTGCCTATAGACTTAAAAAAAAACTTAACCACAGCACACATTAAGACTTTAGTTTCAGAAGTCGGTTGTAATTGTTGTTTTGTCAATACAAAACAACAATTAGAACTAAAGCGGCCGACCATGAAAATTAAAGTCATATGTGTTCTGTACTAAAGTTATTTATCACTTTTTAGTTATTGCCTTTTCTATAAAAAATTGTACCGGCCGCTTTTGTTCTAATTGTTGTTTTGTATTGACAAAACAACAATTAGAACAAAAGCGGTCGACCATGAAAATTTTAGTCATAATTATGTGTTCTGTACTAAAGTAATTTTTCACTTTTTAGTTATTGTCTTATCTGTAAAAAAAAAATATAATTTGCACGCATTTTTGTGACATTAAACAATTTTTCGTTTTTCTTTCTTTCAATTATTTTTTCATAATATTTAATTTCACCGTTAGTCAGTGATATCTATATTGTCAAGTATAATATCATACCCTTATTAGCCAAGTTTGACCCAAAAGTTACTCTTTCCAAAATTGTAAAAGACATATTCCATCTTCAAACTCTTGAAGATTACAAAATGAATGTTCATTTCTTAACCTAGTACCTACTGAACCTATAAGTACTTTTAACTCCTCATTCGCGATATGAAACTCATTATATTCGTATCGCGAACTTTGAGTCTAACTGTAATGGAACACTGTGTCTTCATTAGCAAGCATAGCGATTTGTACTTTTTTTTTCTATTACAAGAAGCAGAAGTTGAATAGTATAGTATTCGGTTTAACACGATAACTATATTTACTTTTTATAAGCATGAAATCATTTGTCACGACTTACATTACATTTACATTTTATAATACTTGTTTTTGTAGATTCTTGGAATCTTTTAGTATGCAAAAGGGGAATACATGTACTTACAGTTTTTTATGCTGGTCCTGTCTGTATTACGTTACATTTTATTCCTGTTAAATATTTATAGTTATATCTGAAAATAAATAATGTTTTGCTTTGACATGTTTGTCAATGACAGTCGTCAAACTAGACGATCGTCAATATTACTTCTAAAAAAGTTTACGGCTTACGTAAATCCTCCATGCTGTAGATTATGTAAGCATGTATGTTTGTATTTTATATTAAACGGCTGAACACCCGCTGATGTATCGCGTGTTCCTTTAATTCCTATTTGCACTAATAAATAAAAATAACTGGCAGTCTGCAATAATTGAGTCTGGCCGGTACTATAATACCCCGCTTTAGAAAACCGATATGACCGTTCTAGAAAGAGGATTCATAATTGGATTTTTTATGAATTTCGGAAGAGCGGTCAGAAAACAAAACCTGTCAAGGAGTCAGTCTAGATCTCGCTGTCGCTTGGGTAACACGCTGATTACTCATACGCTTACGTTACTGAAGTCTACCAGTCTACTTACTGCAAGACTACCGGTCCACAACCGAGAGTCGGTTAAGTCGAGCCGTCGAGCTGTCGCGTGCCTGCTGCTCCCAGGGCGGGTCCTACTGATAGGACCGCCTGGGGACCTCCGTCCCAGAGCGGTCAGATCCTGTTGCCGGTTAGGCTGTGGATCCTACTAACCTGGAAATCTCTGCCTAATCCTAGTGCGTCTAGGTTAGTGTTTTAAATTTACTACTGCTGTTTTTGATACTCATCACATTTTAATCTTTCTGTGAGAGCTATTAAATTCAATTCGTACAATTCTGCATAGCCTTTTAATTCCTAAATTATCAGAATTGCTACAATAGTGAATAAAAACGAAATAGATAACGCGATTCTGTCTGCATGCTCATACTTAAATAATCATGGCAGGATTTGTACAAATTAAATAAAGATGTTTAGAGAAGTTGAAATTCTAATTTTTATACTCTTGGATACCTAAAGAGTATCTTCAAGCATTTAAAATATTTTTAAACCCAGCAATAAAAATGAATGTTAAAAGTGAAAACTTTAACGAAAAGCTCATTCTTTCAGAACGAAACGGCAGCTGATAGTAAAATTGACACTGACAGCTGTTTTATGGGAATTAATGACACGAATAATGATTAATCAATGTACGGAGGCCAGCACATCAAGCTACTACAATCTGTCAAATTTCTTTGATAGATTTTCAACTTTATTATAAAAACATAAGGTTCATATTTAATTGGGAAAATTTGACAGTTATCAAGCCATACCTAACTGTCAAATTTTCCCAATTAAATATGAACCTTATGTTTTTATAATAAAGTTGAAAATCTATCAAAGAAATTTGACAGATTGTAGTAGCTTGATGTGCTGGCGTCTGTACTTTTTCAACACCGCCATTATAAAACCACGATTCACATCACTTGTCTATTTATTTGAAAGATCCGTTAATGTCACTTGTCACTTTTTTTTTATAAACACAAAATGGGCGACGTTATAAAACGAAAAACTGTTATTTTCATTTTAAAATATTTTAATTTTGCGGGGCTTTAAAAATATGGTAAGTATATCAATCTACTCCTGGTAATGTATTCTCTACATTGGACAATATTTTAAACTCTCTAAATGAGTATTTTCTTTCGTACAAATAAATGTATGGATCTCGCCATAATTTTTTTATCAATCTTACTTAAAATTTTAAATAGACGAACGCCTTCTGCGTCTGCCTCTTGACACAGCTGCTAAGCGATAGTTTTTCTAGGTGTTATTTAAATGTTAATATAAGGCTCTAAAATCTTGGACATTCTCGTCAGACCGCACCCAAGTAGACCATATAACATAACCTAGCAATATAGAGGATTATAGATCCCACCGACACGGTGCTTCAGACCTGGGGGCCAAGTCTGCTATTTTTATAATTTTGTCATTCCAACACGATCCCATTGTCATTTTGCTAAAAGTTCGTAATCTGCTAAATTCATAATGGTCGATCATTGGTCGGTCGAATTGAAAACAATGACTGCACAATCACGTTCTAATGGTAGGTCAATGGTAGATCAAAGAAACTGTCAAAATTTTAGCAGATTACCGCCTAAGTCAGTCATTCAGTTGTCATTTTATACGAGATTATCATTCTATATCATTTCTTTCAATGGCGTGTCAGTGGTTGAGCATTGGAAAGTCATAATGACGCCATTATATTAGTAGATTACCAAACTTGTCAAAATCAACAATTATGAAATCAATGATAGACCATTCTGACACTATTGTAATAGCAGACTTGAGATCCAGACGGTGGCCCGCTTACTACATGCTACAGTGTCCAAAGTGTCCCTACACCTGCACTCTTAAAGGACATGTAAACGCAACGGCCAAAAAAAAGATTAAACTAAAACCATCGGTTCGGAAAAGGAAAAGAATCAAACCTCCAACCGCTTTCGCCTCCTATATGCCATCAGTCTACAACTAAAGACGTGAGAGTTGAAAGATTAATTACCGGGTACCAGACGCTCCTCCGAGATATAAAGACTGCTTCATAAGATGTGTCCGAGGTCTTACAATTTCTACAAGGGAACTAATTTATTGTGTGTTACATTGTTACTGGAAATTCTTTGCTTTGAAGGGGCAGAAGAAGTGGGGGATCGAAATTAATTAGTGCTAACGTCATCCTGCATTCGAGGATCCCAAAGTCGCGAGACTTCCAAAGTCACCAGACCATTAGCATGGCTAAATTTTTGGGCATAAATAGAGGAAAATCGTTATTGCGTATTTCATAGATTCATTGCTAGGGCCTTTTTCTGGTATAGATGGTTTTCGGGCGAGTTTCAAAACAAAATGTTTCACATATTATTATTAAAAAACGTCATTGGTTATTCCCAGACATTTTGCGTGGGTCGTTACTTCAGCCAAGCGATTTCGTGGTAAAAACTTTTGACCGTAAAACTAACAATATAAACATTATGTAAAAAAACGTTATTGAAGATACGGTTGGCGCAGTGGTTCGCTGCTGCACTGCGGGTCGCGGGTTCGATTCCCACACGGAACAAATATTTGTATGGCCATACAGGTAGGCATTCCGGGTGTGGCTATTTGTGTATGCGAGTTTATATGTTTGTAAATTCCTAGTCTGGTACAACGTTTTTTTTAAAGAAAACAAAAATCACTTGATTGTGAGAAAGGTACAGCCGTTCATTTTAAATCCGTTACCTGAAAAAGGGGTCCAGCACTGAAACTACATAGTGAGTACGCGTACCTTAAAATCATAACTCTATCCTTCCTCAAAATTTCAGCTATGCTAAAATGATGTAGTTCTGGCTTACCTGTATATTAGAGGCACGTTTATTGGGAACTCTATTTTAACCTATATAGCTCATGATGAAAAAATACTAGTTTGTTTTTCAAATAGGTACAGTCAACAGCAAAAGTTGAGATGATCAAAATCAGAAATTCAATACTAATGAACGGAGTTCGCGTCAGAACTGTGTGGCGTCGAAGTGATTCAAAAGTATGTGTGTGACAATCACATACTTTTAATAAATAAACTAGTAATAAATTATATAGATTAGTGTTAGTAAATTAGTATTGAATTTCTGATTTTGATCATCTACTTTTGCTGTTGACTGTACGTAGGCTGAATTTAGTGATGCATATTCAAATTCGTTTTGTTTTCACAAATACTCTAAATTCATCCACGTGCTACCACAAGCTTTCAACTGACCACGACAAAAAACATTCACCTTTAAAAAAACTACCCTCAAATTTTTACAGCACCAACAAGCAGTACCTAAATCCGCACTAAACCGCATTTCAGTCGTGAAACCGGGCCGATCCAGTTCGCGCCACCCCAATCCGGAGTGGACCAGTTCAAACCAGCTGTAACACAATAAAGGGCAATTGCGCGCACGATTCGTGTCACGTCGGACGACCTGGTCCAGACTTTGAATAGAAATTAGGCCATTGCGACGCTGAAATTCAGGAAATAGAGGTTGCTGACTGAATTAGTTTTTATCTCACACCGTTTGCTTAGATGTAATCTACTTGATGGAAAGATAATTGGGGTTGTTGATATTATCCTGATAATGTTTCTTTGTTCCGCCATTTTTAGGGGTTGTTAAAAGTTACAGTATCCAGATAAGCAGAAGTTTCACAGTTATGTAGGTACCGTTGAATACCTACTTCTACTTTATCTAGACAAAATCAAACTGATTGCTAATTAAAACTACTTAATTTATACTTGGTATATACATTATATTTATTTCTTGCTTTGGTTCACACACTAGTTCATAGTTTGTTGAAATGTATGAAGTGGTTGTCTACTTTTACAATAATTGTAAATAATAATATGTGAACACTATGTATCTATGTATGTATACAACTTACTACTTTGTACATACTTCAATATAGTGTTTTTATGCAAGGTCGATCGTATTCACGTATAGTTATATAACTGTAATTGCAAAATATTGTACACATTTATTTTTAAAAGAGTAAGTATGAGTTTCTGGCCTTCTTCTCCATACGAAACTAACTTTTAGAATGGGTAACTATAGTTACTAAAAAAAAAAATATATAAAGTTGATACTTTATATTTTTTTTTATATGACGTTCAAAAGTGCCTTTTAATGGTCTAATAAATTGAAATAAATGAACTGCCTTTGACTTTACTTCATTGAATTGAATTTCATCGTATTACTTTTATTTTTCGTCAAGTCAACCTTTAGTCGCCAACTGCTGAGCATAGGTCTCCCCCAAGGGTCCAGCCGAAAACGCCATGCTTGGCCGATGCATGTTAGAGATCGCAGAAGGTGTTACGGTGATGGTTTATTTTTAGAGTTCCGTATAATCGTAGTCCAAACGGAGCTCTTTTGCTCTCGTTTATCAGTTCGTCCATCTGTCCGCACGAAGTGTAACGTAAATTCGATTAATTTTTAAATATCCACTTCACTTAGCATTAAACGAAACGTGAGTATTGTTAAACATTATAGATTGAGAAAAACGGATTAACTCACTGTGTTGCTGTGGTGTCCGCAGGAACGCGACGGGCGGTGTGTCATCCTGTGGAACTCCTTGAGAAAGATGGCCGTATGCCATCGAAACTAGTCGGACGAACCCGTCAACACAGTGAGTTAATCCGTTTTTCTCAGTCTACAATCCACTTCACTTATTAACATTGGAAGCTTTATCCATAGCAATTAGGAATGACCAGCTGTCGTATGAAATTAAACTAAATTCGTGAGTCGTAATTATTTCCAATTCGATTATCGACATGGACTGAATATAAGTTTGCTTTTACATCAACGTTAGGTGCGCTGACCAGCAGCAAAGTTTTAAGTACAGTAAGAAGTGAAATACACACTCATAATCGCAACTGAAATTAAGTTAAGTTAAGTTCAAAAAGCGATAGCTACACTTCACACTTTAGTTATTATTTCACTCTATTTCCACATAAAATCCATCCAATCCATCTATAAACTATTTACTTCTCCGAGCATCTTCAACGATCATTCTAGAACCGACTTTGAAGTAAGGAAACACGGCAACATAAACATCGCATTGGAAATCGGAGACTTACATATAAAAACAGTTAAGTATAGTAGATATAGTTGTTTGTAGGGAAAAATTTAAACAAAATAGGTCGACGTCTACAGTTACGGTCCCCCGCGGCGCCTTCGGAACACGGAACGTCAAATATTTTTGGAAGGAAAGTGTTCAGAGTGACTTCGATGTGGAAATTGGTTAGGTGTCAGGAACATACGTCTTGGATGTAGACCTATTACTGAAATAATAATTTACTGCAATATTTATCTAGAATCATAGTTTGTATTGCATGACAATTGTATTGTACGTTTAAAAATTAATTTTGAATGCCTCAATAACGGGAAAGCAGCGATATCATAGTTGCGAAGTTCAATATCGCGATGTAGGTACATTGTTGCGAAAGTTCTTTAGTCCGATGTACTATGCTACTGCGAAAGTTTACCATTGCGACGTACGTTGTCGCAAAAGTTTTTTTCTGCGATGATTGTGTGGGTAATCCTTTTAGGGCGGATGGTTTAACTTTCGCGACATCATACGTTGCAAAAGTAAACTTTTGCTCTTTATGATTTACCCTCACATAGCAGAATTACCTGTCACTATCATAACATCTTCTGAACCTATGATCCAGAATAAATTATTCTGATTTCTATGTATTCCTTCAAAGCAACTCTGTTGTTAGTATTGCTAATAATGCCGCCTTCACCACTTCTTACTCGGAACATCTCTCACGTTTCCATTTCGCTTATCTGCCTCAGATATCCGAACGCATTTCTTCTTTTGCATTGCTTGCTTATTTTCATTCGCCTCGTTCTGTTTGCTTGTCGCGGCTAATGAAGTCTTTCGTTTAATCGTGTTTTTTTTTTATCGATAATAAACTGGGTACTTTATAACTTTACTCAATAAAGTTTACCCATATTCGAATACTTTGAATTTCGAACAGTCGGTATGTATCGCCAATCCATCGTCATTTGTTATAAAGAAGCCGTATAAACAGTCGATTTTGACATTTATAATAAAACCAGCCTATAAATCGACCCACTGCAGGACAAAGGCCTCTTCTCATACAGAGAAGGTACGAGCATTGATACCACGTGCGCTCAAGGCAGATTGGCGATTTAATATTTATATTATTATACACGCTGAAATTTTTGTGGTTATTTTCCCGAAGTGAAATGATTTTGTCTTGGTAGTACAGACGCCAGCACATCAAGCTACTACAATCTGTCGCATTTCTTTAATCGATTTTCAACTTTATGGTTTAAGAATAAGGTTCAAGATTGATTGGGAAAATGTGACAGTTTCGGGTAGGTTGACCTGCTGGCGTCTGTACCATCGATTAAGTACCTAATAAAAAAAATAAAAAAACATTATTAAAAAATGGCAGATTCAGAATTGTGGAAAACTAGAACCCTGAACCAATAGTGGTACGGCGCGAATGGCTGACTGCGAGAGGTCCTGTGTTAACGAATACAACACAACACTTACCTATAAGTTATTCCAATATTCCCTTCACACTTTTACGGGTTTAGAAAAAAATATGCATCAACTAATCTTACAACGGTGTAAGACGAGTTGATGCATATTTTGTTAATTATTTGAAAAATAAAATTTTTATTTTTTAAGTTTAACTCTATGATATATATATATATAATGTTGTTGTATGATATATGATAGAACTACTGAGGGCAAATCGTTCTGCCGCGGCAAAGCAACTATTTGATTTTCAGCGTGTATAAGCCCAGGTTTCTTAACGATGTTTTCCTTCGCCTATGTCAGTGATGTACAAGATAAACTTGTAAAGTAGATATGGAATTGAAAAAGCCAAATTGATACTTGCTCGTGTCTGGGTGCGAACCCATAACCTTGTGTATGAGAGGCGGGCGCCTGAGCCACTGGGTCATCACACACAGACGATTGTATAATTATTTATTTAGAGTATAAAGCCCGTCACATACGTAGCTATAACATATATTATAGCTAGCCTCCACACACGGCAGCTATAATGTAATAATATATTTTTGCCCTTATTAAGTCTGCGGTCATTGTTTTTGAAATATATATTAATACGTCTTGCTATATCTGTCCACATATTTTGGTGACGTAATAAATATATAAAATTATAGCTGCGTGTGTGGTCTCTCGAAGATTACTATAGGAAATAATATATAATCGTAATATGCCTTGCTATGAATTATATTAATATATAATATAGCTATGTCTGTGACGGGCTTAATACTTTTACGTAACTTGTTCAATGTTTATGTACTTTCTAAGTTTATCTTGGACTAAGGTAATCTTATTTATCCAAAGTCAGTGATACTTTGGAAAAACTCGAGACGAAACCGAGACTTACAATGAACATAACATAGAGATTGTATTTAAATAACCAATGATCCGCTTTAGTTTATAAACTCGACATTTAATAAACTTCTATCATAATAAACACAGCTTTACCACCACAAAATGATACAGAATATTACCCTATTACATACTTGTAACACTGTAATACCCTCAAAATGTTAAGCCCACATTAATTTCAATTTTAGGACACCAAATCCCTAGTAGAAATAATTTCCTCTTCTTACTAAAATAAACATGTCAATTTCATTGCTGGCCAACTAGACAAGCCTAGTGAGTAAATCCCGAACGAGAAATCCGAAAAGAACCGGTAGTGAGCGGGAATCGAACTAGGGACCTTATTGATCCGACGCTAATGCTCCCTAATCCACTTAGGTAGTCTTCGGCAGTAAGCATGACTGGCAGGGATTATATAACTGTATAAGTTGTGATGTTGGTACTATCGTTTTGAAATAACAAAATAGGAGATTAAAACTTTCGAATTAAGAATTCGTTTTCGTTTGTTTTTTTGTTGGCAGCTCCTGTCAACAGTTAGGACTTAATGTCATATGAGAAACTTGTATGCTAATCTACCGGTAACACGGCAATGCTTTGTCGTGTTTTACCTACTCATGACAGCGTATGTCCAAAGAACATATAGTCAGCCCAGAAAGAAAGTAGCAAGATGCTGTAACAATTTAATTTGATAAATTTTACAAAAAAAATTTTTACAGTATGTTACTGATTGAGAAACGAAACCAAAAAATAATAGAAATAGGATTGAAAATTGCAAAATGGCGTGTTTCAAGTTTATTTGCAATATATTTTAGTTCTACATCAATTAATCAAAGAACCGTATGCAAGTTGTAATGAAATAGCATACTAATGCTTATTTAATAGCATCACAACTCAACTACAATTGCACCAACAACAAAACTCAGAGATATTTACTATCTCGAAGTAATATTAAGGTCCATGATAGTAACGGACCTTGGAATCTAAAAAAGCTAAAGGGTTTTGAAAGTGTGTTCTTCGTAAGGTCATGTCAAATGTTTTGTCAATTAAAATCATTAATGTCTAGCAATAACCGCCAATTGCGGTTATTGCTAGATTGCTTATTGATAAGAATGTTAGAGGCTAGCCAAAACCGAATATGAGTATTACAAAGTCATTCTATTTTTTTTTACTACTTCATTACAATTTTAATTACAACTTTTCATTACACTTGCGTGACGCTACGCTGATATACTATTTTCAATTCTATTGCCTCACAAAACAATACACAATCAATCAACGCAATACACTCTAGAATATTCAATTCAATAAACAATACCAAAACTCATTGCATCGCAACAGCAGGACCCATGAAACCGCACGATTTACATGCTGAATCCGACACACTATGAATTATTGAATGGACTCAATCGCGTATATGACAATGTGAACTGACAGACGGACGGATAATTAGCAAATGGGTTCGACTATAGATACGGCAGAGCTCTCGTTCGTTTAGGAGATATTTTTGAAGTGTGGTGGGCTTTGAGTCGGGAAATGTTTGTTGTGGTCCTTTTGATCGCGATTGTGTCCTAACATGGAACACGGACTAACTATAGAAAGAAAAATATACTTTTTGAGGGTACAGAATAAGTCAAAAGCCAATTATTCATTTGTTAACATAGGTTGGTGCTATAAATAGTTGTCAGAACGAAAACGGCAACCTCAAAAATGTATAACAATGGAAGTAGTAGTAGTAGTAGTATGACGGGCTGGTGTCCGCAACTCCACGACTAAGCGCTTATTTTGCGTACAGGTGGGAAGTAGATCATTCGATCCACCCGAGCTCCCCAAGAAAGGCCAGCAGCGCCTTGACGCGTCGCTGGCGATCTCCCGCAGGTTACCTGGGTTACCGAAGTACTTTGCCCTGTATGAAGCGACCTCAGGGCAGTTCAGAAGCACATGGGCTGCTATCTCGTCCGCCCCCATGCAGCCCTCTGCACAGAGGGCTGTCTGTGACTCCTATGACAAAAAGATGTTTATTGAAAGACCCATGACCAGTTACGGCGGCTGTGAACAATGGAAGTATCCATATATTATATTTAATAAAGAATGGCTTACTTGCACCTAAGTCGTGTAGTCTGAACACTGCGTGTACCTATTTTGTGCTTTAAAGATAATCTCCGTATTGTTAGTTACCCCAGAAAATAACACAATATCTACTGAGATAATATGGTGTTATTTTTTCAGGGGTTCAGTACTGATTGAACCCACCAGGTCATGATATGCTGTGACAAAAACATCAATGTTCATAACTGAGGCAAGTTGAAATAGGGCCACAGCCAGCGTTCCATAACCTGTGTCAATGATATTCAAACACAACTTAGAAAGTTACATATTATAGAACGGAAAAAGCCACATTGTTACTTACCCGAAATTGAACCCGCAGCCTCGAGTATAAGAGGAGTGCGACTTAACATCGGGCCATCACGATACTGGCACGAACATACACCATCACAACATGACATGAATCAAAACAATTGCAATACCAGATTACAACCTTGTAAAGACTCATGTATTCAAGATGACCTTATCAAACCGAACACTATTACCGAAACTGTCCACAACAAAACCCTAAATTACCTTTATTTCCGCAACATCATTCCCAACATATATTTTTAAAAGCTCCGAACCCTATTTATTTATAATCTAATCCCATTCCGTCTGCGGCCATCAATAATTCATACAGCTATGTGAATTATAGCCAAGACGATCTTCGCGTATATCCTCTCGCTTTCCTACGAAATCCTTCGTCTTCACTCTATTGTGTGAAAATACTGTTACTTTCTCAGGCTATTGTGGAAGCTTCATACTTGCAAATGAATGGGAAGATGCTTAAATATGCGCATAGGTATTGCAGTGATTTCTTGTAATGAAACCGCGAGTTAGTTATGAAAGAAATATATTATGCACGGTGTATGAAAATGGGGGGATTTAGTGACGGTATTACATATTTCATTTTATTCTGACGTTAAAGCAAAGAAGACGAGTCATACTTCCGTACAAAAGGACCAATAAACTGGAAAGTGATTTCACAGACCAGAATAAACTCAAACTGGGTACATAATTGCTCACAATCAATACGCTTTAGATCGGAAGCTAAGAAGAATCCTGAATAAAATACATAGTTGAAAAATTCAAGAAAGGGAATGAAAAGAATTGAAACAGTCAAATAGGGATCGAGCCATTCTCAACTCATGCACATATTTTTCAAAATCATGTAGGATTTTAAAATCGTGTCTCCTACTACATTGCATTGTTAAAAATACCATTAAAATCGTGTTTTCGCTAGTCGCTTTTGGTTTAAGTTTTTGGGTGCCATGCCCAAAAGGACCAGCATTTTCGATCACTATTAATAAATGAATACATAGGTAAAACTTACAATTACCCTAAACGGCTAAAATCTTTTATTAACCTGTTCGTAAAAGCAGTTTCGCACCGATTCACACGTGTCCTTGGCACACACCTCACACAAGGGTGGCACTTCCCTATTACCGGCCACACGCCCTCGAACGCACTAAGATAAAATAATTCTCCATCTTAATGGCAAATAGGTACTCTTAGACCCTTCTCACGCCTTCATAATAGTGGCTCGCGGCGTAATCCGGAAGGACCACGGATAACACCTTTAAGGTACCCGTAAATATTTAACACAACACGGCTTTCTATGCATTTATAATAACGCGAAGGCTGAGGAAAACGGCTTGTACCTACGAGTGAATAAGTGATCGCTGTCTGATGTATTTAGATCCTTTTTTCGTTTCGTTCATTTTCGGCCAGATCGGAATTGTATTATAAACTAGCGACCCGCTCCACTTTCGCACGGGTACAATAAAATTTAAACTGAACGTCACATTTCCCTTATTAAGATTTTTTTACAGAAATACCACCCGAATTTCAGACAATAATCGTGGATTTTCCTAAAAGATAATCAGTCTCGTCCTGAAAATTACAAGAAAAGATCTGCCAAACCAAATGTGCAGATACATTCGATACAATTGATTTATTATTTATAAATGTAGAAATCCTTGTCGATTTAGGAGTTCATGACTTTTTAATAAGTTTGCTGAAATGACTGTTTGTAGGGTTCGTATAGATAAGTATGCAAGTGTAGGACTAGTAGAAGGACAGGACATGTGGCACATTATAATATAGAAATAAATACAACTGCCATGGAGATGTATCAAAATCTTACCACCTCAATTTTTGTTCAGCAGAAACCTGTAAAGAGGTCATTATGAACAACTATTACAATGGGACCAACCCAGAATGTGCAAAAAATCAGCTTATCCATATATTTATGTTCACATAGTTCGATAAAATGTACGGACCAGTTTTTTTCCACGATAGTAGGTTAGGTTCAATAGTAAAAGATGTTCATAATAATTAAAACAATGGGAGTCACTGATTATGAACCACTTTTTTCAGGTTTCTGATAAAAAAATATAAGCTAATAAAACAATTATTATTCCGTTGGCTTTAAAAATCTTCAGCTAATATATAACTGTCTATCTTAATATAGGATTCCTACAAAATGGACACAATACATTTCATGTCAACCAAGTTATTGATTAGAATAGACATGAATAGGTATTAAACATTGTCATCGTTCTGGCCAATCGATTTGTCCACTTAACATTTAATAAATACGTCCTGTAAACTGACTACTACAATATGAACCCTCGGCTTTCGGTACACCCCGAACAACAGAAAGCCGACTGCCAACCGTCGATATAAAAAATAGTGACCAAACTGCCGATTAGGTAACCCAGCATGATCGTAGGAGTATACCGGTGATTTACTGCTAGACTTCATTACACCATTCTTTCTTTACTTTCTTATCAATGAACAACTCATTTCATCTTTTTAGAAGACTCTTAATACGTCACCTTCAGTGTGGTAGATGATTGTCATTACATTACCAGCCTTTAGAAGACCATTGATGGATACAGACCTCCCCTGCGGTACGTCATTCAGCTCAATCTTGCACTCTCATCAACACTTATCAGCTACCTTATGAAGATCATCGCTCATCCTAGCCTAAGGATATTCTACCAAACTTACTGATTTGTGGTCAGATTGTTTACTTATGCTAGATTTATACCCCAGTTCTCTACCTACATTGTATTTATGGTACTTAGCAGGCGCAGTATTACAGCGTCTCATTTTATTAATTTTTTTATGACAAAAAACAGTTGCATTCAGCAAATTACAGAGAAATACTTCAACTAAGATTGATCAAACATGTAATGTAACCGACACCATTGTCCACGTATTAACTAAAAGTTTAAAGAAGTGATTGTTGTTATTAAACGTCGTAATGTCCAATAAAAAGTTGTCAAACAACAGTAACTGATCAATACCGTCCACATAATCCATAGCTTCCCTCTTCAATTATTTACCGCGAGCCGGCTGCCTCAGTTAGAGCTGCATTATTAACGCGTTCCTATACCAAACCGACGGTTTATTAATGTACTTACTTGTTTATGTCATTTCCGCCGTGATTGGAGGAGATTTTGTATGTCAGGATATTGTGGTGAACTTGTAAGTGTATGGGTAATGTTGAGCTTGCTTTTGGTCCCATGGGAATAGTACACAGTTGGATCTATCTTTGCCACGTTTGTATTATATTTTGCTGTATAACATTGGTCCAATTAATTGTCACAATGAACACAATGATAAGATAATGCACACAGTTTTTTTTTATTTCGACTATAATATGACTTTTTACTTTGAAGAGTACGCGAAACGTTAGGTTAGAAGTCTGATATATTAAGATTAAGGATGGATGCATATCTCATGAAAAATACGCTGCGTATCGTCAGTCGCATAGCACCAGAACAGTCAATGAAAAAAGCAAATCATTTAATTAATCTTACACATAAGACTAATAATGCGTTAGTGCGTCGAGTGTACCAATGACAATAAGTTTGTCCGGCGTATCTAACGTTAGATGTGTGTCCACCCGAAATTGGTTTCTAGCAGATTTCTGCATAGCAGGTTCAAAATCTAGTCGATTTGTCATCTCAACGATAATTTATGTGGAATAACTTATCAAAAATGTAGGCTTAAGAGGCATTTCTAAATAAGATATTGAGACTGATGTGAGAATGTATACGTTTGAAAAGTTACAAAAACTTTAAAATTTCACAATATCAGATTCAAAATTCAGCAGCAGACTGAAAATTAATACCACCTTAAAACATAGTTAGGAAATCCCGTCAATGGGCAAGATTTCCTCCAATGTTCTTACACAATCTGAACACAAAGTAAACCTCCTCGAATAAGTACATACAGATTGAAACAATGTATGTAATCACCAGGAAATAACATCGCAGAATAAACATCCTTTATTTTTATTAGTCGTTATACGGAAAATCTGTTACAAAGTACAAAATGGCGGGTAGAATGAAAGGTTTATGTGCGATGAGAGGGTGTAACGTTGTTGTGGTTATAGTTAGAGCTTAACTGCTGCTGCAGACTTAACAGTAATTTATGATAACCATCACCATCATCTGCCATTTCCCAACTATGTCGGTGTTGGCTGATAGTCTAACCAGACGCAGCAGTAGGTCGATTCTGTAAAATTCAAACAACAACTCGCATCTCTCATCGTTATTCACTCTCACTTCGCATAAGGTTCAAAATGACCTTGATATATTTGACACTTTGAATCGGGTTCGAGTGCGAAGTGAGCGTCGAAGTGACGGGGAAATTACCTTATAGAATGCCACTTCTTACGTCATCTCATACTTTATCTGTCAAAATCTCCCTGTCAATTTAGTTCAACTCGCAGACACGCTCGCAAGGATGGCGCTATTGTAAATTCGAATTATCAACCGAGTTTTTAGAATGCGAATCAAGAAACTCACATGACACAATGAGGTTTTACAGAATCACACCACTGAATACCAGTGTTTTACATAGAGCAACTGAGTATCTGACCTCCAGATTCCAGTTACACGATACTCCTTGGTAAGACCGGTTGTCACACTTTCTTTTTCCTGATTACCCATAACGACGTTCAAAGATCTACGAATGCCAACCGGGACTAACGGTTTCTCGTGGTTTTTACTTTTCATCAACCACGCCCACTGCGGAGCATTGGTCCCACTCGAGGGGAGTTCAGCCGTAATCACCATTTTTTTTATATATTTTATAACTTGACTTGCATTTGGCCGCAACTCACCTGATCTTAAGTGATGATACGGCTTAAGGTAGAGCACGCTTGCCTAGGATAAACCGGTTCAATCGTGTCTTGAAGATACCCAGATTATATGTATCAGGGAATAGAGAGGCGGGCAGTGAATTCCACCATGCTTGGCCAATGCATGTTACCGACGAATGGTATTATGGTACTCAGAAGGACACTGCTGCCCATCCTCTGGTCAATATCCCTCTGTCGCCTTCCACGACATCTACGAGGAGAAATGGGGTAACGCTATTCGCGGCCACCACACAGCCTTTTTACATTTATGTTTTTATAAAATAGCACTATTAGTTCTAGTAGAGCTATTTCGTATAAATCTATACCCTGTTCACAATAAGATTAGACATTTACAAAAACCTTTTTTACAGTCCGTTCAACCGATTTTGACTTATATTGCGTTGGTAGCAGGACAAATGGCAACTGCAGTAAACAGTTGTTATTGTAACCACTTTTTTGCCTCTAATGTCATCCTTAAGCCTACCGAATAGAAGTCAAAATCGGTTGAAGGGACTGTAAAAAAGGTTTGTGTTTATGTCTAATCTTATTGTGAACAGGGTATAGATGATCTGAATTCAGGTGAAAGGAGACCGGACCTGTCATCCCAACTACCAGTATATTTCGTATTTTCCCTTAGTTCATTTATGTGAGGTGATTTAGGTAATTAAGATTATGATTGTAACGCTTTATTTGTTCCTAGCATTGACTAGGGAATGACAAAGCGTTACAATCAATATCTGAGCGAGCCAGATGGTGATGATGATGCACCCGAATAGTGGGATTACAGGTCGCTTCACCTAAACATCACCAAGATAGATGCATACAGTATACTTACTGCATGCACAAAGGCACAAATGCGAACTTAATGCCTTAGGCGTTCTCTACGAGTCTCTATACTAATATTATAAAGCTGAAGAGTTTGATTGTTTGGTTGAACGCGCTAATCTCAGGATCCACTGGTTCGAATAGAAAAAATCTTTTTGTGTTGGATAGTCCATTTATCGAGGAAGGCTATAGGCCCATGCGAAGCTGGGCCGGCTTGCTAGTAAGTAAATAAATTAAAAGATCTAAACTACACAAGTACACATTGTAACAATTCTACTGCTTTTATGAAATAAAAGGCTAAGTAGACTTGTACGTTAAAATTGAATAGCTCACAAGAATGCGATGAGTATAAAAACAGAGATATGAAAAAAAAACACTAACTTAGATGCACTAAGTAGTGGCAGAGCTTTCCAGGCTCCACAGCCTGGCCGGGAAACTGGATCGGCCGAAGATAAGACTGCCGCGGTCGGCTCCTAGCTTTGGGGCGGAGATCTCCGGGGAATCCTAACAGTAGGACCCGCCCTGGGAGGATCAGGCACGCGACAGCTCGATGGCACGACTCAGGACTGTTACCGACTTTTGGTTGTGGACCGGTAGACTTTTAAGTAATTCAGCGTGTTACTTAATGGACAGCGAGATATAGACTGACCCATTTGATAGGTTTCTTTCTTGTCGGCTCTTCCGAAATTTATATTATTTGCCAAGTATGAATTTTATTTCTGGAACGCCCGTATCGTCATATAGCGGGGTATTATAGTACCGGCCAGACTCAATTATTGTAGTCTACCAGTTATTTTTATTCGTTTAGTGCGTAAAGGGTTTTTAAGAACACCAGATACATTAGCGGGTGTCCAGCTGTTTAGTATAAAATACAGCAATACACACATATATTCGACTATCAATTTAACAGTTTGAAGGTTTTAAGTTACCATGCCAAAAACTAATTAAAAAGAATTACTGACAATTGTCAAGGTTGACAACTGTCATTGACAAACATGTCACAACAAAACATTATTTATTTTCCAGATTTATAAAAAGAAACTATAATATATTTAGTTTATATTTTGCATAATAAAAGATTCCAAGAATCTATAAAAACAAGTCTTATAAAATGTAAACAGCAATTGTGAAAAATGATTGCATGCTTATAAAAAGTAAATATAGCATGTGTAAACATATACTATTACATACAGAATTTATACCTTTATGATTATATACATAATTATACAAATAGCACTGTGAGTGGCATGACAACTCATGGCCAGAGGTCTCAGACTGGACAGTTGGCAGTTGTAAACATAAAAAGTTTTATGCAGTTTCTGAAAATTCACCCAAAAACCTTACGATTGTTGTATTATCATATTTAGAGCGCCGATGGGCGGGATTTAATTTAGTAATTAATAAGATATGACACACTTCGTGTCGAGGCGTCCCGTGGGCACTGCGGCCATGCTAGGAGAATTAGTATTAATTGTGTCATGTCGCGTTTTAACGTAAGTAGTTAGCTAATGAGCTTAATTTTGAAACAAGTTTTAGGAATTTCATAGTCTCGTGTTTTTCAATAATGCAGTAGAAGTGGTTAAGGACCAAAATTTGATTTTATAAGTATGAAAAGGTCGCCAAGCGGCTTGTTAACTCTTCACGTGACCAGAGAATGCTGGCCTATTCTTGGGCCAAATAATCAGGAGTGCTTTTGGGCTCTTGACAGAGATGTGGATGAGTTTTTTGATACCCAATGAACTCTTGGAAGGAATGGAGGGAGGCCTTTCCCTGCAGTGGGACAGTACAGGCTAAATATAATAGGTATAATAATATAATATAATGAACTCTTGGGGCTTTCTATAAACAGACTCTTTCATAAATGGGACATAATAATTTTATTATTATACTAGCTTATGCCCGCGACTTCGTTCGCGTGGAAGTCGTAAACAATTACTACTTGAGTACTAAATAGCAATTATAAAGTTCACTGACAGACAGTGCACAGCGTGGTCTAGAAGCAAGAAATTTAGCTAAGGAAAAATAAAATGTTGAAAATTTCGAGGTTAAACCCTGTTGTGTACACGGTTTATGTACTTAAAAAAATGCTGTGATCGGGAGATATCATGAAAAAAAAGTGATCTTAATTGAAATTAAAACCATATACAAGTCTACGGTCCCTTGAAGCTGTGAAAAAATCAAACTTCTGAGTTAAGGTGAAAAAAAGAAACGGCCGTTATAGCCGCAAAAAACGTATATTTCGACTCTCAAAGGAATCATAGGGTACTTCCCGTTGACCTAGAATTATGAAATTAGGCAAGTAATATCGCCTTATACTATAAGTACAGGGAAAAGTCTGAATACTATACATTTGTAATCTATAATGTGTAATTAAATCATACAAAATATAGTCTTTGTTTAAATTAGGTAATCAATCATCGAGGTATGCGCGGTCATAATCGTATGGGTGACCAAATCACGGAATTTGAACGGAACCCTCGGTGGGCGAGTCCGACTCGCACTTGTCCGGTTTTTTGCAAAAATCGGATTGAGTTTTCAAACATGTGTCAAAATTAAATGTAATTTAAATCAAAAGCACTAAAGAGTATTGATATCAATTTCGATGCAAATCACTCCTAAAATAACTTTCTACCCCTTTTTACCCCGTTAGGCGATAAGATTCAATAAAATACGAAACCCATCTTCCATCAATTCTGTTAAAGAATGTTTATGCAAAATTATAAGTAGATTGGACAATCTACTTAAAATTGGAAGGAAGGAATCACGTAGTCCCATACAAACTTTGCCCCCGTTTTTCACCCCCTTAGGGGTAGAATTTCGGAAAATCCCTTCTTATCGGATGCCTACGTCATACAAAGAACACACCCTCCAAGTTTCAAGTCTCTACGATCAGTGGTTTAGGCTGTGCGTTGATCCGTCAGTCAGTCATTCAGGACAAAGCATTTTATATATATATAGAAGATAAAAGTTTTGATGTATTTCAGTAATCATTTTAATCATGTAATGTGAAAAAGTTTATGACAGGTAATATTATGAAAATGTTACTGTAATTTAAAGTATTTTATTTCTTTGGATTTTTGATCTCCATTCATGCAAATAAGTTAGCTAAATGAGGAAGATATTTCCTAGCCGACTGTTCTAAAAAGAAACACAGAAACAAACAAACATCGTTTTTACACCCAAAAAAACCATAACTTTTTATATAGCCATTTTTATTCATCCCTCATCCACGGCAACATCCCACATCTAACCCGTTACCACAATAAAAATTTATTAGTCCAATGCCATCAATTTTCTAATTCGGCCATAAAGAGGCGTCAATAAAGTACATAGGTTGTAAATAAGCCGTATAAAGGAGCAACAAGGACATGTGGAATTTGATTCGGCTATCACAGGAGCAATAAAAAGTTATGCGTTGACCGTAACATGCAGCAAGTAATACGATAGTGAGTGCTAATGTACTGTGTACACGGGTCACACGGCACGGCACCGTTCTCCGGCATAGAAATCTGTTGACTGTACCGAACTTCAAAGCAAAATATATTTTCGTACCAATCAAAATAATTTACAAATAAAAACTTTTTTGAAACAAGAGAACCGCCTTAAAAAAAACTAAAAAGTGATAATAACTTAAGCACAGAACACACATGACTTTAGTTTCGAAAGTCGGTGGCTTTGTTTGTGTTTGGTAATACAAAACAACAAACAGAACAATGCCACCGACTTTCGAAACTAAAGTCATGTTTGTTCTGTGCTAAAGTTATTTATCACTTTTTAGTTTTTTTTTGAAGCCAGTTCTCTTTTTTCAAAAAAGTTTTTATTTTTCACTCTTTAGTGCCTCCTTATCACCCAAATCCATTATGGAACGGCAACACAGTTAAAACAGAGATTGAAAGTCCTCCAAAGAAAGAAACGAAAACGTCTTTTGTTCTTTTTTTCAGAAAGAGCTGAATAAATTTCTGTTTGTTGTATACTAAAACCTTTTCCAGAATGTAACAAACACTTTTTTGAAAACCGCATCAAAGCCGGATCAGCCAAACGGGAGACAATCGCGGACAAACATACATACATACAAACATACGGGTCAAACTGATAACCTCCTTTTTTTTAAGTCGGTTAAAAAGACAAGCTTTGGTTTTGGAGATGGAGTATTAACTTTACTGATACACGGGTCTCGTTACTGCTAAATTTTGGAATTTGTGTTCGATTCCGAAGTCACGCAGTGTTATTGGGGTTTTCCATTAGAAATTACTCAGTGGAAGTTAGCGGTGTGACACTTCCGTGCCTCAGAAATCACGTAAACCCCTTGGTCTGATCTCTCCCCGATTGTGTTAGATTGCCGTCATATGAGAGTGCAGAAGAGGGCGTACACCTGCGTTTTCACACATACTTGTATACTATACTATATCCTGCATACTTGGCTACTTACATTATTTAGATCAGTTACCGTGATCGAAATGGTACACCGTGGTCGGAAGAATACTATTTCTTAGCTACCTATTTCTTGAAGCAGTATCTAAATAAAAATAGACTCCAGCTCTCACAAAGGCTTAATTGTGAGAGCCTACTACTGGGTTCAGGACCTGTATGACAAATTTCCAGGCTCACACTCTTAAAATTACAACATTAAGTTGCACTTACGTGCTACAGCATAGTAATAAGTCCAGGTATTTAGATGAAAATAATTAATTAATATTAAAACAAAGGGAAATGTGCAATGTATGTCTTTGGACTTTGGAGAGTGTTGTGTGTTCGTCAAGGCAATATAAGTCCTCAATGTCAAATTCTTGTCAAAAATTTAGGTAAATAGAGGTATTTTTGACAGATTAAAATTGAGATTAGAATGCGAATATTCCTAAAAGTTAGTAGCTAGGATTGCCTCTCCGAATATCGCGAGCCGAGACTCAACGCACACGCACGAAGCACCGTCAATTCAGGCGACGTCCTAGTGCCAATAAAAATAAATGAGCCAATGCATGTGTCCGTACACAGGGCGACACAAATCGCCACTGATGATAAACTTGCCACACGCTGTTTTAACACTTCATATCTCTCAAATAGGAGCTATTTTGGGCTGTGGTGTGATGACTATCGGATCGCGGTTGCAGCTTTTTTGAGAATTTAATGAGTGATAATGAAGTGGTTAACAATATTTCGGGTTTGGTTGAATTGAAGTCGGTGGTACGCTGTTTTGGAACGTAATGAAAAGAGATAAAGGTGTTATTAGATTGTGCAGATTAGTGATCAGTAAATATTTGGAACAACGAAAGTTGCGTTTAACATTATGTAGTAATGACTGAGTTTAACTTTTTTATTTTATTTCAAAGCCTTTGTAAATAACCTTCTCTAAAACGATTGCCACGAGAGACATATAACCTCAATTATTAATTAGGATGATTTTATGATAGACTTTTTGCAATATTGATGAAAATGACGTTGTCAGTAAGGTGACAGCTCTCAAATTATCACACTTAGATGTCTCCCAGCGATAAGTTTTGTTCAATGTTAAGTACTTAGGCGTTAACTACACATACTGCGCGTCTAACTACGTGACGTTTATTTTTTTACAGCCTGTTTTTGGAAAAGTTTTATATTATTTATGGTGGAAGCCAAATCATTGTAAATAAGCAATAAATTATTGTAATTAATAATTTCCGGTTTATCTCATCATCTGCCTAGCGTCTTCCCAATTATGTTCGGGTTGGCTTCCAGTCTAACCAGATGCAGCTGAATACCACTGTTTTACATAGAGTGACTGCCTATCGGAACTCCACAGCCCAGTTACTTGCTAACACGATACTGCTTGGTAAGACATTCTCAGACTCAGACTTTCTGGCTTCTGACTACCCATAACGACTGTCAAAGATCTACGAATGACAGCCGAGACCAACGGCTTTACGTGCTGTCTAAGACAACGAGGGGTCTCGGTATGAAATGAATGGTCACCCATCCGCCGACCGACCGCGGCAAGCGTAGCTTAACCTCGACCAATCGATCCATATGGCTTTTACTTAGCCACGAGGCCCTCTGGTTTATCTAATTATCATTTTTAGGGTTCCGTACCTCAAACGGGAAAAACGGAACCCTTATAGGATCACTTTGTTGTCCGTTTATCTGTCTGTCTGTCAAGACCCTTTATCTCGGAAACGCGTCGAGGTATCGAGTTGAAATTAAAACCATATACTTAGGTCTACGGTCCCTTGAAGCTGTGAAAAAATCAAACTTCTAAGTTAACGTGAAAAGATACGGCCGTTTTTGTCGCAAAAAACGTACATTTCGACACTCTCAAGGGATTCAAAATTTATACGGTACTTTTCGTTGACCTAGAACTATGAAATTTGGCAAGTAATATCCGTCTTGTATTATAAATACAGTTACTCATTATTGCATGTTCCTAGACTAGAAACTTAACGGCCTGGAAAAGCTTTCGCCGCTGGTTTCCAGAATGTTCCATTTAGACGTCACAGCTATAACAGAACACCTGGAACAGCCGTACGTCTTGAAACTCGTATAATAACATAGACGCAACCAGTCAAGCGTTTCTCGTCTGAAACTGACATTCAGTCGAGAATCAGTGGTGATATGGCATTTTAATTAATGAAAATGGTATGATTTCAAGTAAGAAGGATTTTTTCTAGAGCTCTTTTGCTGTTAAATGTTATAACTATAGCTTCTGCCCGCGACGTCGTCTGTGTAGATTTTAGAATTAAGCCAAAGTCCTGTATTTTCCCACAGGAACACTAAAATGGAATAAAAATTATCCTGTATGTAAGTTAGACCAATACCTATGTGTCCCAAATATCAGCTCATCCTGTTTAGTTGTTTAAAGCATGTAAGATTAACAAACATCCATTCATCCATCCTCACTAACTTTTGCGTTTATGATAGTATACAACATAACAGTGTCATGACACAAACTTGCAATAAGCCTGTTGATAAACGTGACCTAGCGATGCTAACTTAATCAAGGCTTGAATCTCCAGCATGTCCATTTCACGTTCTTTAGTCCTTCAAAGTGGGAAGTTTCAATTTGGAAACGCGCGAACACAGCCACAACTGCTGAAACTAAAGTCCTACTGTTATGCCCTCGTCCCCGTTTGGACTGCTCGAAATTCGAAAACACTAACACTTGATAGTGCTTAAAATGACGTGCAAACCGCCGAATCCAAGCGATTTCACACATCCCACTAACCCCCGCATGCCGGGTGCGTTCCGTCGCGCAATGCCGACGCACGGCTCGTCGCCTCGCTTCCAAATTCAAACGGGTGACGTTCCAAATTGGAATTGTTTTTCATTTTTCGACTGTTAAGCGGCCGTTGTCTGCGGCCAGTGATTTCGAGTTGGAATAGCGCAACGGGATTAAAATTGGTACTTTGGAATTTTTGGGTGTTCGATTTTCTGGTTTTAAAGTTCAATTAACGTTCTGTGGGTGTTTGGTATGTTCAATTTGGCAGTTGGAAAAAGAATACGAAGTAAATTGGCGCTGCAATCTCGAACCTTTCCGTAGACTGGTTTACAATGGGCACCTATGCCAACGTGTTAAAATACAATCTAAAATAAAATAAAGTACCTAAAATGGGGAAACATTTTTGAGGAACATAATAAAAACAATGATTTTCTTTTTTGTAATATTTCAATGGAAATATCAATATAATATTAATAATATTCTGTAATGACAGAATATTATAATTAAAATACAATAAAGAAGCATTTTTCAATAAAAGAAAAACGAAAGCATAAAATGAAAAACATTTTCCCTCTAATTTATTACAGGCGAAAATAATGTTTCTTACAATAAAATTCGTAAATCTAATAAAACAGATAGACGTCAAAAAACCTCGGAGCATTCGAATTACAAAATTAAATTCCAAATTTAATTTTACAACGCTTTCATAGAACATTTAACGCATACCACGGAGGGTGCGTCAGTACTTATGAGAAGAGAAAAAGAATTAATTTATATTTTTACGAGTCTCTGGAGACCATGCTTCATTTGCAGGGTTACTATAAGTTTTAAAAAAGCTTTAATAGTGCTGCAGAAATTGAGTTACACAGTGCTTTAAATTTATTCAGGGAGTAGGTACCTAGTAAACAATCTAAAAATACAAATGTTCAAACATGATAACTTAAACGTAGGTACCTAATTCGTATTTAAAATTGGAAATAGGTATCTAGGTCTAACAATGATTTTTATTTTTTTACGACACTAGCTTATGCTCGCGTCCTATAACGTAGCTTCCACTTATTAGTGAAATATTTTTTTAAAATCAAATAGCTCATGTGGTCTTAATATATTTCACCATCATGAAAATTCAGTGAAAAGACGGCCACAGCTGATACTCGTACAAAAGGTTCCGGCGACCTTCAATAGGTCACGGGCCAAACCTTGTAGATTTCACGTCTTCCAGTGGTGTGATTCTGTAAGACCTCATTCTAAACTTCGAATCTGAATCCGCTGAGTTTCTTGATTGGCATTCTAAAAACTCGGTTGGAGATTCGAATTTACACTAGCGCCACCCTTGCGAGCGTGTCAGCGAGTTGAACTAAATGACAGGGAGATTTTGACAGATAAAGTATGAGATGACGTAAGAAGTGGCATTCTGTAAGGTAATTTCCCTGTCACTTCGACGCTCACTTCACACTCGAACCCGTTTCAAAGTGTCAAATATATCAAGGTCATTTTGAACCTTCTGCAAAGTGAGAGTGAATAGCGATGAGAGATGCGAGTTGTTGTTTGAATTTTACAGAATCGACCTACAGTAATGTGGTTACTAGGACTTTTACGTCCCATAAGCCATTTATTCTGCTAGGAGCCTAGATTCATCAAACTACGAAGGTTCTATAACTCTAAAACATACGCAGGTATTATTATAACAAAGAAAAACATGCCCATATTCCCCTCCCAAAATTCAGTACAACTACCTTCCTTTTTCTGCTGTAATTAAGGTTGAATTTAACGAGTTTTAGATTAGCAGCCTCAAATTATGTGGACTTAAGGTCCATTGTTTTAATTCCGCCGCAAAAATACGCCACGCGAAGATTATGTAGGTCTGCGGACGTCCGAGTCCTGGCTTTATAAGTCGGCTTACTGAGTTAAATGCAAAGCAGGAATGTAATATGATGCAGCCGCTGAAAAAGTTGAATTAATTTGCATTTGATTTTGGAAAATTAACCGCCGGTTTCTCGAACGGAAAATTTATGTGACAAATTGTCGAACGCGTGCTCCATCTTAGACCGCATCATCGCTTCCCATCAGGTGAGATAGTGGTCAAACGTATGCCTATCAATAGATTAAAAAAAAATGCTGGGATTAAAATAATAACACCAGCCTATAATTGTCCCACTGCAGGGCAAAGGCCTCTTCTCATACAGAGAAGGCACGAGCTTTGATCACCACATGCGCTCAAGGCAGATTGGCGATTTCAGACTTATATTAATTATAAGCCCAGGTTTCCTCACGATATTTTCCTTCACTAATGTCAGTGATACTCAAGATAAACCTACAAAGTACATAATTATGAAATTGAAAAAGTCACATTGTACTTGCTCGGGCCTGGTTACGAACCAACAACGTCGTGCATTAATAATTCAGTCAGCAAATCACAACAGCTTAAGCACTTAAAAATTTGTCAAATTATTTTTTCTTCTTGATTACGGTGGATATATCTCCGGTTTCTCGAACGGAAAATTAATTAAAGTTCATTAAAACGATTTTTTACACAAGAATCTATCTTCATGGTAAAAGGCTTAGCTAACTGTTTATAGCATTCTTAAAATCAAATACGGAAACAAAGAACATAAACGTCATAAATTGACATTTATTCGTAAACATATTGTAAAACCGTTAAACAATTTTTTTGTTCCGTTTCCTACGAGGAGATATTAGGGAAATGACAATGACCGCTTCTGCTATGCTAAAACGACGCAACTATAGTTAGGTATTAATTTTTTATCAATACCGCCACCAGTTCATTCTATCTCACACAGGGACAAGAGTTCATTTCCACTTCTCTTCCTTTTTTATTTCCATCCAAAGACAATGTCGTACTGCACTAGAAAAATTAAAAAGTATTCCAAATAATATATTCATGACGTTTTCATCTTTCTTATTCAGCGATGATAATGAAGAGACGGACAAAAAGTTTCACAAAAACTAATTGATTCGCCGTCATTCGTCTCCCCCTACTTGGTGTATGGCGAATGTGATAAGCGATAGCGGTAGAGAATTTTATTATTGTTCGTATAATGAAGATGATTGATGATAATATAGCACTGAAAACGGGATTTAGCTGATCATCTATGGCCCACTTGCACCTTAAACTTTATGCAGACTTAGTGGCCAACACGAGGTAATATTAAAAATACCTAATTATTATCCTTCATTTCTTCATTATACGTTAGCAATTATCTTAGATATTTAAAAAAAGGAAATGGATTCTGAAACTCATGTTTCAGAACCAAAACATCGAACAATTTTTTACCATCAAATTAATTTGTAGGTAGGTACACATGGTTTTCACATCAATTAATTGTTTAATGAATACCTACTGTGCCAATACCAATACCTTTAAAATATTTTAAAACATTTTTTGTATATTATGGTGGTGTTTTTAGGGTTCCGTAGCCAAATAGCAAAAAACGGAACCCTTATGGACTCATCATGTCTGTCTGTCTGTCTATCCGTATGTCACAGCCACTTTTTTTCCGAAACTATAAGAACTATACTGGTGAAACTTGGTAAATAGATGTATTCTGTAAACCGCAATAAGATTTTCACACAAAAATAGAAAAAAAAACCAATAAATTTTGGGGGTTCCCCGGTCTTAGCACTGAAACTCAAAATTTTGTTTTTCTTCAGACCCATACGTGTGGGATATCTATAGATAGGTCTTCAAAAATGATATTGAGGTTTCTAATATCATTTTTTTCTAAACTAAAGAGTTGGCGCGAGAGACACTTCCAAAATGGTAAAATGTGCCCCCCCCCCCCTGTAACTTCTAAAATAAGAGAATAATAAGACTAAAAAAAATGTGAATGTGTGTGTAAAAAATGTGTAATGTATATTACCATGTAAACTTCCACCGAAAATTGGTTTGAACGAGATCTAGTTAGTAGTTTTTTTTTTTAATACGTGATAAATCGTAAACCGCAATTTACCTTTCATTCAGTCAACTCAAATATAAAAATAAAAATACTTTTATATTATGTTACTTGCTGCTACTCGCCGACGACGACTCGCACTTGGCTGCTTTTTTCATTTTTGCAAATGGCAATGGTCAATGGGTATCTTCATTCGAACTTACCTTCTGGAAATGATAACTAGATTCTTCTCATTTTTTTTTTGACTGATGACTTTCAAAGGTCAAAGTGACTATGACTCTGTATATACATTTTATTCTTCTCCGATGTTGTCGCTATATGCCTTTAACTTGTACCACTTCCATCTTTCAGTGTGAAAGAAAAATGCTCCTCCTCGCGTTTAAGACATAAGAAAGCACTCAGTACACGGCATTAAGTTATTAATGGATGAATATAAAACTCGATGATCAACTGCTTCTTGAGGAAACTTCGGTCCTGGCCACTTGTAATGAACGAAACATTTCTACTTTATAAAGAAAATATTAAAAGTTTTTTTTAGAAACATGAGGAACAGTTGTTGTGTTAAAAGAAAATAAGGGTCGAGAAGAAAATTTAAACCAATATTTTTATAAAATATCATTGTTTGTTTGTTTTTAAGAGATAATCTCGGGAATAAAGGATCCAATTAGAAAATATATTTCACTCATATAAAGTTACACTATTTCCGAGTGCCATAGAATATGTTTCTTAATATACTAGATAACCGCCCCGGCTTCGCACGGTATCAAACTTTACGTAAAAATCTTCCTCTTGAATCACTCTATCTATTGATGATCATTAAAATCCCTTGTGTAGAAGACTTTTGGCTGCGGGTCGTGGTGTTCCGTCGCTTCCGCGGACAAGTGCCACAGGACAGCACAAAGATAATTTAGTGTAAAATGAAGTGCTACTAAGATACTCTTAATTCTATCTTCTAACACAAGATTTATATTATAAACCTTACCTTAACCTAAACACACATATAATTTCAATGCAGGGTGTAACGTACAAAATTTCTCTTTCGATTTCAAAAATTCTTTCATCAATATAAAGCCACTTTATTCTTGAGTGCTGTAGGCTATATTTAATTATCAAAAAATTAGGGATACTTGAGAAAATTGACGCGGATGAAGTCGCGGGCAAAATGGTTAGTAATATTATAGTAAATTTGTAATAGTATAGTATATATACAGTTTGGAATGCTGCTGCTATAGGTAGCAGCATATACAAGTAAGCTTGTGTAGTGTATTCTCACAAGATAATGAAATACTAAACAAAATTTCTAATTTTTCTCCCATTTAATAGATGTAAGCAAATAGTCCCGAAAGTAACTGCTCTAAGGGTTCCATTATAGGAAATTAAAAATCTACCCTAAGAAGAAGTTTTCTGTATACTCCCCTTCTGACGTCACTACATATTATCGACGAACAAAAGAGAATCGCGGGTGACGTCACACGTCACCGACATGCACAAACCAGCAGAAGGTAAGGAAACTGAAATTGAAAGAATTTTAACCTTAATGCATTAAGATAAAGTCTATATTTCCTACTACATTGTTAGGAATGGGATATAAAAAGGAAAGAGGAATAATCGATTGTATTGAGATCTCAGATGCCTATAGTTAGATGTGAAGTTTCTGGGGGAAGTGAATAGAGAAAGAAGTAATAAGCAAGAACAAATTAGTTTTTATAGACAATTATTTCACCAAACATGATGCAGAGGTACCTATCTTAAGCTATGGTCCAGGTAGAATCAAGGGATCAGAAATAATAATATTCAGGCTGGACTTTTGAGACAGGAGAGTAAAGACATTCACCTTAATGGTTATAGTTACCCCTTACTATCCCGTCTCAAAAATCCACTCGGTATAAATGAAAAGTCCAAGTTTCTTCTCGGCGTTTTTCTTCATCGATGTTAATGATGTACACCATAAACTTAGAAACTACTTACGAATTGAAAAAGTCGCATTGGTATTTGCCCGATATTAAACCCATAACCTCGTAATACGATGTTCGTGATTCGCAAGAAGTTAAATCCACGTAAAACCTCCTTAGATTCTGACAAAAAATAAGAACGTTCTGAAAAACATTTGAATTTTAAATATGACTACAAAAATAACTTGGAGTGCCGTGCGAATGCTCGAGTAATTTTCTATATTCGAAATGAAGAATAATAAAGGAACAATATAAAGGTACCTAATATATTTTTTATTTCTTAACTAAATGTTGCCCTCACATTACAAACTTCTCCTGTATCGTGGGTTCATATACACTTACATACAGAAATAGCCAGCATATCAGCAGCATCAGCATACCAATATTTATCAACACTCTATAATTCTAGGAAAAACCTGAACACATCCAAGAAGTTCCAGCAAACAATTGAAGCTTCCAATATGTTAATAGGTTTACGAACACAGTACTTAAAATGTTCGAGAGTTCGCTAAGCGTTTCCGAATCATCGGATTTCGTTCCAACTTCGTCTTAAGTAGGAGAAGAACTTTACACTTTAGCTGTCTTCAAATGATTTTCTTTTTATATAATGCTTAAGAGGTGTTTTGAAGCGGAATTGAGGAAAAGGGACTTTTGTAGAAGGGTTTTTTAGAATGTTATTTTTTTTTTTTTTTTTTTTTTTTTTTTTTTTCATTTGATAGGCATACGTTTGACCTCTATCTCACCTGATGGGAAGCGATGATGCGGTCTAAGATGGAGCACGCTTGCCCAGAAGTATTAACCTATTCACTCTTGACTTAAAGACTCCCGGGTTGTAGCTATCAGGAAACACAGACTCAGGAAGTCAACTCAACTCTTATATTATTGTTAATTATTTTCTCGTGTATTTAGTAGTAGCTACCCACTGAAATAAGTGTAGTTCTTCCTCATCATCTGCATAGCCTTTTCCCAGTTCAGTTGGGGTTGACTTCCAGTCTAATCGGATGCAGCTGAGTAGGTACGGACAGCGTCATCAACTGGTTACCCCCTATCCGAAAAAATATTAATGCGTGGGGGGCACTGGGGGTAACCAGTTGATGACCCTGTCTGTACCAATGTTTCACATTGTGCGACTGCCTATCTGCCCTCCACAATCCAGTAACTGGGTAACACGATAACCCTTAGCAAGACTGGTTGTCAGAGTTTCTGGCTTCTGACTGCTAAAAACCTACTAACTTCAACTTTGTGACTGAATGACACTGACAATTCAAAAGTACCTGTAAATGGTTTATTTGAAATAAATGGTTTTGAGCAGTGGCGTGCTTTCTATTAAAGCCGAAAAGCTGCGCTTGCAATCAATAACGCGAGAAAATTAAAAAAATAAAATTAAAAATTTTAAGAAACCCCCGACACAAAAAAGAAACTCTAAAAAGTAAAAAATAAAATTTTTCTCTCGGCCTTTTTACTTAATTAAAAGAACCTATTAATATTTTTAAGATAAGCGTCGCCGCGTCGGTGGACCGCTAAGTAGAGAAGTATAACTATATGTTAAATAAAAAGTAGATATGTTATATCTACCTACATGGGTGGAACGAATAAAAAATATCTACTAGTTTCAAATTGTACGCATGAACTTAGTATTGTACATTAATGTGTTTTAGAAATTCTGCTAAGTTCGTGCAGTTTTTTGATATTGTACCACTTCTATGTATATTAGACGTCCGCTTGAGAGCCGCTGTGCTTTGCGTGATACGTGGTGGGAGTGCCGCGCGGAGCGTAGCAAAGTGTGGCGACCCGAACGTGCAGACACGTGAGGGCAGACGTCGTTGACAGTTGTGTCTACTTTACGAATTTGTCGAATTAAATTAATTAAGACTGAAAGTTTATTTAAAGATCAGATATTGTTGATTCGGTACTTACTAACGTTGTTTTCATAGATTAGGTTTTGGATTACATTTATTTTTAGGTGATTGTGTGGTTGGATTAGGATTGCATACTTGATCATTATCAATATTGTTTTATTTTTTGTATTCTGGTTTTGTTTTATAACTTAGCGGTCCCCCGACGCGGCGACGCTTATCTTAAAAATATTAATAGGTTCTTTTAATTAAGTAAAAAGGCCGAGAGAAAAATTTTATTTTTTACTTTTTAGAGTATCTTTTTTGTGTCGGGGGTTTCTTAAAATTTTTAATTTTATTTTTATTTCATTCTTTTTAAATTACTTGGGGACCCGAATTCCGATAGATATATTATTAAATAGTTTAGTAGTGCAAGAACGCACGTTTTGAGTTTTGACCTGAATTCTTTTTTTTTTCTTAGGTATAGGACTTCTTGCACATGTATAATATTTTGTTTGTAAATAAGTGATTAACTTTGACTTGTTTTTTTTTGGTTAGATGACAATAGTAGTTGTGTAGTGTTTGGTGAAGTGTAGGTGAATACTTCGTAGAATTAATTTTTCATTGTTGTCCGTGTTCAGCGTTATTATATTTTCGTGTGAAATTCATGCAGGTACTACACACATTTATTTTGATAGTATAATATAAATAGTAATTTGCTTAATTTTTAGTGATTATTACGAATAGTTAGTTTACAGTTGCAAAGTTTTATTGAGTACATTCAATTTATCTAAATATATTTTCTCATTATATTTCTGTGAGCTCCGGTGAAACTGTCAACATGGGGCTTG
The DNA here is from genome assembly GCA_947361185.1 of Charanyca ferruginea. Classification (NCBI taxonomy): domain Eukaryota; kingdom Metazoa; phylum Arthropoda; class Insecta; order Lepidoptera; family Noctuidae; genus Charanyca; species Charanyca ferruginea. The sequence goes on along the minus strand of OX376061.1, from coordinate 26,224,660 downwards.
GGAGAAAAACTAAAAAGGCTCAAAATGAAGTCAAAAGGCGCAAATTAACGCAGCCTGAGGATAACACTTCTCAAAGACAACAGTTTTTGTTATCTCAAGCTACTCGAAAGGCTGAACTGCGCAGTCAAGAAAATTCACAAGACAGACGGCGTCGTTTGGAAAGAGATGCGTTGACTAAGTCTTTGCAGAGATCTAAAGAAACTTATGTGGAACGTAGTTTACGTCAAACAATAAATGCTAGGAATACCAGTATTTCGCGATCTAATGAAACTTCAGTGCAACGCTCTTCTAGGCATGCTCGGGATGCAGAAGCTACAGCTCGGTCTAGATTAAATGAGACTCCTGAGCAACATTCTGAGAGGTGTAGTAAGAATACGGAAGCTATGGCTGCGTCTCGTTTAAGCTTGACCCCAGAGCAACGCTCGTCCAGGCGTGCTCGGGATGCAGAATCTACAGCTCAGTTTAGATTAAATGAGACTCCTGAGCAACATTCTGAGAGGTGTAGCAAGAATACGGAAGCTATGGCTGCGTCTCGTTTAAGCGAGACCCCAGAGCAACGCTCGTCCAGGCGTGCTCAGGATGCAGAATCTACAGCTCAGTTTAGATTAAATGAGACTCCTGAGCAACATTCTGAGAGGTGTAGCAAGAATACGGAAGCTATGGCTGCGTCTCGTTTAAGCGAGACCCCAGAGCAACGCTCGTCCAGGCGTGCTCGGGATGCAGAATCTACAGCTCAGTTTAGATTAAATGAGACTCCTGAGCAACGTTCTGAGAGGTGTAGCAAGAATACGGAAGCTATGACTGCGTCTCGTTTAAGCGAGACCCCAGAGCAACGCTCGTCCAGGCGTGCTCGGGATGCAGAATCTACAGCTCAGTTTAGATTAAATGAGACTCCTGAGCAACGTTCTGAGAGGTGTAGCAGGAATGTGGAAGCTACGGCTGCGTCTCGTTTAAACGAGACCCCAGAGCAACTCTCTTCCAGGCGTGTTCGGGATGCAGGTTCACGGGCTCAAATTAGAGCTAAACTTAGGGCAGATTTCGAAAATGTTATAGTAACATTCGCTGATACAGGTTGTGTAATATGTAAAAAACTTTGTTATCGTAAACAGGTTCGCTCAGTTGCCGTGGGTGATTTACGAGGAGATATACTTCCAAATGAGCTAATTACTCAATATAATGTAATCACTACCTGTAATAGATGTGCTAGAACACTTACTAGGGGAAGAACACCTACCCAAGCTTATTGGAATGGCATGTCATTAGATGAAATACCCCCAGAAATTGAAACATTATCCGATGTGGAAATACGTTTATTGAGTAGGATAATATTTGTAAAAATGGTCAAACTTAGTGGTCGCTTTGGACAACATGGTTTTCATGGTCAAGCAGTACTTTTTGGTCAAGATTTGGAAGAAATAGCTGAGCAACTTCCGTTACGAATGAGTAGTGCTGGTATGGTGATTGTTTGTGAACAATTAGAGGCAGTACAAAGATCACGTCGTTTTTCTGTAAATATTCAAAAGCTACGAGCTGCATTGGATTGGTTAATCACAAATAATCCTTTGTACAGAAACGTGACAATACATTTTGAAGATAATTACAATGTTAACGAAATTTGTCATGTCCAACAAAGTGACTATACTACTATACAGCTTGAAAACAGAAATGAAACGTTAATTGACTCTTTCCAGGATATGGGTACTGATCGGCGTATATTGAGAGGCTCATTTCATCAAGGCCACAGCAAATTTTGCGATTTTTCTCGTGGTAAGCAATGTACTGCAAACGCTGCCGTAGCTATTGCAGTAACTAAGATTAAACAAACTGAAACATGGACTTCCGATATTATAGATTCAATTTTAATCTCCGGTGATCGTTTATACACAACTAGTATACAATCTCGAATATTGCCAGATCTGGCGGAAGCTAATATGGAATATTTACGTGTTCATGAATTACAAAGTAATTTTGAAGTTTTAAATCACTCATGTTTAATACAAGTAAACCACGAATCTACTTCAATCTGTGGCCATCTGAACATAAATGATCAAGATGCTGGTTTTCCAGATCTAAAAAATGGTTTAGTGGAGTTATTTCGAGATTGTGATGTTGATCAGGGAGCTATTGTTACATGTAACGGAATATCTATTACTCTCGTATTACTTGTTCGACTCTCACTCAAGAGGACCAAAAGGTCGTACAGCACAGAATGGTGCAGCTTGTTTGATATCTTTTCCCGATGTTACATTGATGTGGAGAGTTCTAAAATCAAATATACCGAAATCACAGCAAAGCAGACTAGACAATGACCAATATTGTATAACGAAAGTAACTCCCGTTGTACATTTATTGCATCAAAACGTAAATGAAACCGTAAATGCCTATGACATTAGAACAATCAACAATCAGTTGCCAGAATCATCGTGCCACGGTTTGAGCATTGATGATATTGTAATTGCCTCATCAGTTTTACGTGCTATAGATGAACCTATTCCTCAATTAGGCACTGTCATCGATAACGATAACTGTGTTCAGTTGCCAGCTCATCAACTGCGTAGAAAAACTGAACCACCTTTACAAATGTCGAGGGAAAGAAGAGCAGAGGAATTAGCATGGTTTCACTTGTTTCCTAAGGGCAGAAATGGTTTAAAAGAAAATAGGTCTCATCCAATTACACCTTTAGATTACTGTCAAGCCAGAGTAATGGGAGTCGATACACGTTTTCAAAGACACGACTATCTTTTTTATGCATTGTCAGTTATGGAGTTTTATAGAGCTAAGCAAAACGTCGGTGTGGTTTTAAGAATGCGTCAAGGAGAAAGTCGTCCCGAAAATTTGGTTGAAAATATTCACCTTAACATGCGGAACATGCGAGGATCAAATGCATACTGGCAAAGCGCGTGTTCAAATCTTATTGCAATGGTTAAGAATTTGGGACCTCCTACGTGGTTTCTCACCTTGAGTTGCAATGATTTGAATTGGAATGATATACAAAAAGCACTTCTTATTGCTGCAGGAAGGCCTAATGAAATTCCTAGTGATTTATCTTTTAATGAAAGACAAAAACTAGTAGACGATCATCCTGTGACACTAAGCCGTCAATTTATGATACGAGTTAATGCGTTTATGAGATTTATAAAGAACAATGATGGAGTTTTAGGAGGAAGGCTTACAGACTACTGGTGGAGAATTGAATTCCAAAATCGTGGCAGTCCACACTTACATATGTTGTGCTGGATTGAAAATGCACCAAATTTTGACTCTGTTGCAGGCAGGAATTTGATCAATGAGATTGTATCATGTTCTGTCCGCAATGATGATAATGAATTAAACGAAATAGTTCAACGAGTTCAAATACATTCCCATTCAGCAACTTGCTACAAGAACAGCACTAATCGTCACTGTCGATTTAATTTTCCAAGACCAGTAAGCGACCAAACAAATTTACTTGGACCTGACGAAACTATACGTAATAATGGTCGATTTTGTATTTTAAGAAGAAATCTTGAAGAACAATATGTTAATAATTATAATCCACAAATACTTAAACTTTGGAAAGCTAATATGGACATTCAGCCCTGTGGTAATGTGGCAGCTGTGTCATATTATATCGCAAAATATACTTCCAAGCACGAGCCCCAAGATGTCGGTCAAGCGGTGAAAGATGCTGTTAGCAGAGTGCGTGCTTGTCATGGAGATATCGGTAGGCAATTGTTTGCTGTCTCTATGGCGATTTTGAATCATCGAAGAGTATCTGCGTGCGAATGTGCATACAGATTATGCCACTTGAGATTAAGAGACAATTCTCGAAAAGTAGTTTTTGTCAACACATGTCACCCTCATGAACGATACAGGATTCTGCGGCATGATAGTGACTAAGGTCAAACTTACCAGAATATATTTGATAGGTATGTTCAAAGGCCAGATACTTTAGAACACCTCAGTTTGGCTGAATTTGCCGTTAATTATGAACACACAACTAGATTCACTAACGACGAAGAAGATGGTGATGTGGAAGCTTATGATGAACAGGAAGAGGCCACTGATACGGGACAAATGTATATACGGCTTCAAAACGGTAATATCATGAAAAAGCGGAGAAAGCCTGCAATTTTGAGAACTCGCTACTATACGCAAATGGGAGATAGAGAAGGCTATTTCTATAGCTATCTTGTTGCCCATGTACCCTTCAGACATGAAAGCAATTTGCTTGCGAGTTATGAAACATATGAAGAAGCTTTTATGGCACAAAGAGATCGCTTACGTCCATTTCAAGGCGATTCTATTGAGCAATTTCAATACATAGAACGCGAACTCCAGCAGGTTATCGGCCAAGTATTAGCACTGACTGAATCTGCACAATATAATGCTGCCAATGAGCAAGATTTAAATGCAGAAAACCAGGACTTGGGAGCAATCGTGGATGGATATGATCCCAGAATGGCGGATATTGATATCGAAGTAGCAGAAGATGGAGAAGAAGTGGGTGTCAATATCACAGACGAAGAGTTTCATGCCATGGTCAGCAGTATGAATATTGAGCAGAGAAAATTATTTGATGAAGTGACAAAACGTATTCGACATGAAGTAATAACAAATCAGTCAGACACAAGTGTTCCGTTAAAATTATTTGTGATAGGAGGAGCTGGCAGCGGAAAGTCCTTCGTGCTGAAGACAATAGTACATCACATTCGTCGATGTTATGCTCCAACAACAGACCAATTAATAAATGCAACTTTTGTTGAAGTTACTGCACCAACAGGAGTAGCAGCACGTCTTGTTAATGGAAAAACCATTCACTGTGCATTTGCGTTAGGAATCGAGAAAGGTAGAGCAACAGTTTATAGACAGATGACAGGACAGCGGCTTGAAGATATGAGAAGAAAATGGCGACACATTCGTTGGCTAATAATAGATGAAATATCTATGGTATCCTATGAAGTCTTACGATCCATCCATCTTCGTTTACAAGAGTTCAAAAACTGTAACGATATTTTTGGTGGGGTAAACATCCTAGTTTTCGGCGATATTATGCAATTGCCGCCTGATAAGGGCAGTTGGTGCTTTAAGCAACCGATTATATTCCAAGGAGAGTCACAGTTGTGGCATTATTTTGGACTTTGTGAGTTAATGGCCAACGTCCGTCTCTTACGTTTACACGATGAAACGGCAGAAACGATTTCGATGAAATTTGGTATGAATATAGCTTGAACCCTAGGGAAGGACATAATCTACTTTTAAATCCACGACTTTGTCTGCATCCACTATAACCGACATTCACGCGGGCAAAAGCTAGTATTGCATAAGTGTACGTGAACACAGTTGCACTACCCTCATTCTCATCGTCCGGTCAGACGGCAATCCGACACGACCGGGGAGAGTTCAGACGCAGGACCAACGCCTTTACATGCTTACCGACCCTGGGTGTTACACCGCCTACTTCCAAACTCCGGACTGTTACTGAGAAATTCTTAATTGAAAAACACTTTGCCTAACCTGGGAAACGAACCCAAGACCTCCAAGTCGCGCTTGTGACCACGAGACAAATGAGACATTGCGACTGATGATAAGGGTTAAAAAGCCAAATGTGTAGTTCTTCATAGCTTAAAATCAAAGAACATTATAGTATTTTTGTGTGTCTATAAGGCAAAAACCACCCTATAAAAAAGAGTACTTCACGAAACTTAAAAATTTTTATTTGCTGTTTCCAGAAATTATTAAAAAAGTAAATACTCTTGCAATCTATACCACAGTGTAGTGTAACTTGTTGCGTTCAGTTTAATATCGCACCTGGCTGGTTGCTTATTGAGTGCTCGAGTTGCTCGCTGGCCTGACAAATTGCCTGTGCGGCTCGAACGTGACGACACACGCTGTAATAAAGTCGACCAGATTATGACCTCCTTTAGATGGAGAGATTATAATTTGTTCAGAATGTGATGTAAACGCTCTTGAGGTTTTTATTGCTGTCATCAGTTACTTGATGGCTGTTTAGGGGGGGGGAGAGCTGTGTAGAAGCTGAAGAGGTCCTCTCATCTTAGCTGGATTATGTCAGTTTCTGTCAACAATCTGAAAATGCTTACAACACCAGCTTTTGCCCCCGAGTTGGTCAAGTGGAAGTCAAGTAGGTATATCCCTTACTATGGCATTCAGCAACAGATGTAGCTTTATGTGATGGATTTTTTTTTTGTAATCAGACCAGAATTTCTAAAGACTACCAGATCAACAAGAAAAAAGCAAATAAACTTTACTTTTTTGTAATATTGGTATAGATTATGTTAGTGTAAATTATTTTCGCATGGCTGTATGAGAAATGGACTAAGACAGGGGTCTTCAACCTTTTGAAACAAGGAGCCAATTAACATAATTTACAAAACTTCTCAGTTTTTAAAGAGCCACTAAAAGTTTTGTTTATTCAAAATTCATATAGTATCATTTGTAGTAGACAATGTGAAGAAAAGTAGTAGGTGCAGTAAATGGAATTAGTTTCATATTATGATCGATTGCACGATTTTTGCTTATGGAACTGAAGAGCCGCAACTTGACATAGTAAGAGCCAGCCGCAAAAACAATTATTATTGAATGAACTCTCTTCAATCCAACGCTTCCAAAATTGGAGATTACCTGGACTTCATGAAGTTCTTATAATTAATCCTTGTATCAATAGTCACTCTTTAAATTTTATTTGAACCCCTTTTAGCTCTTTGAAGAGGACCCGGTTTTAATTGCTTCGTCTAAAAAAAGAAATATCCCTTCGTGTAATATTGTGGTTCTACTGATAGCGAATTGTAAAAATACTAGCTTATTATTGTCTCACAGCAGGGCAAAAGTCTCTTCTCATTCAGAGAAGACATTATGCCTTGAACACCACGCTTGCTCAAGGCAAATTGACAATTCAATTTTTTTTTTATATTTCTTACAAGTCCAGGTTTCGCCACGATGTTTTCCTTCACCAAAGTCAGTTCATCATCATCATTTCAGCCGAAAGACGTCCACTGCTGGACATAGGCCCCCCAAGGGGGGGTTTTGCCATAATCGCCACGCTTGGCAGGCGGGTTGGCGATCGCAGTATGGTTGTTACAAATGAACAGAGAACGCTGCTGCCCATTCTCTGGTACGTCCCTTAGTCGCCTCTTATGACACCCACGGGAAGATACTGGATGGTGCTATTCTTTACGTCCGACACCATACGAACGAAAGTCAGTTATGTTCAAGATAAACTTAGAAAGTACCTACCTACATATAAAATAAAAAAGGTCACATTGGTACTCTACCCGTGCTGGGTTGCAAACCCATGACATAGTGCATGAGAAGCGGGCACTTCTTCCTCTGGGCCATTGTGACACAATCGGATAGTGATGAGCAAAAAAAAATTTTACCGGTTATTTTTCCGGACGTTTTTTTATGAACGTTCCGGATCGATTATGTGTGTTGAGTATGAAGGAAGTACTTTTCAGTACCCATTTCCCCCACCCATTTCCTATTGCTTGGTACCGTTTTCACATTCAAGTGGGTGGAGGGACGTTCTCCGACTCTGTACTCGTCCCACCCACACGCATAAAACGTTTTGGGAACACATTCATTGTGCGTACTGCTAAGGAGTGGAATTCCCTGCCTGAGTCTGTGTTTCTTAATAGCTACAACCTGGGAGTCTTTAAGTCAAGAGTGAATAGGTTACTTCTAGGCAAGCGTGCTCCATCTTAGACCGCGTCATCGCTTCCCATCAGGTGAGATAGTGGTCAAACGTAGGCCTATCAAAAGATTAAAAATAAAATAAAAAAATAACTATAGTCATGGATTGAAAATTCATGACAATTAATTCAACCGAGCTTTTTGGGAATTTTCGAAGATTGAATATCTAATAAAAAGTCTTTCCTCCTAGTAGTCACCACGGAAACCCCTGTCCAGCGTCTCCAACAATATTTGCTTTTCCAAGAAACAACATAATATTTGTAATACTCTAATGGGTCTCCCATAACTGGTTAATTTTCTAAACACCGAATCATCTTAATTTGCGACTTTCGATGCGATATTTTTTTAAGAGAACATAATTGACAATGTGGGTACTAGACGCTGTTTACCTTCCCCATCTCTCGCTCGTAGTGGGACCACACCCTATTCTGTAGATAATGATGCTTCGGCTGCACCCTAACGACCTTTATATTATTTAGAGCCGGCCCTTTTCTTGTTTAATTAATTGACGAGAAACGCGTTTTTAATTTTGACTTATTCCCTCTCTTAGCAAAGTAGGTTAGCACAAGATTGAGTTGTATAGGTATATGGTTACACTGTTTTTTGTTTATTTTTTACACTAAGCAAAATTACGATAAAATTGGTTTTCTAAATTATACATTTTGAGCTTTATTAGACTGTGTTGAGCTAAGGAGTGAGCTATGCTCGGAGTTTCTTTGCGCGATAGAATCTGAAACGAGGAAATTCATCGAAGAACGAAGGTCACCGACATAGTTCTCATATGCAAGTTGAAGTGGCAATGGGCAAGCCACATCGTTCGAGGGGGAAGAAAGGTTCTCGAGTGGCGACCACGAACTGGAAAACGCAGCGTCGGTAGGCCCCTCACCAGATGGGCCGACGACATCGTCAAGGTCGCGTATATCGGTGGATGCAAGTGGCAGGTTGCCGCTCCTTGTGGCATGCTATGGGGGACAGTGGACGTCTTACGGCTGATGATGAGACTGTTCACGTATTGTTTTTTATTAATATTGTACTTATTGACCTGATATCGTTGAAGAATTAAACAAGAAGAAGCTAAGAAGCTAAATTTGGCAGGTATGTAGGTAGAAGAAGTCAGCTAAGAAAGGGTTTGCGATAGGGCCCAATTAAGGGGGTCTTTGAATTATATGCGGACGAAGTGGTAGGCAAAAGCTAGTCAATATTAATAAACAGAACACTATAGTTCATTGTTTAAGTTACTGTGGTTCCTGTCAACAGACCGAATATTGATCCAAAAGACGACAACAAAATAATTTACAACAAATATTTATCGTCCTTGGCAACTTGCCTTCTCATCGAACAGAATAATGTAGTTTCCGTACCGGTAGTTTAAAATTATGGCGTAAATTCTACGAAAAAGAATGCTAGGTTATAGAAATTCTGTCAATCTTGCCAATGCGGTGCTCCTGGATTTACAGTGGGTTTCTGAGGGCTTGGTTCTAGCGCGCTAGTGTAAAGTTTGTTGATTCTAAAAGTTCTAGTCTGTAGATGCTTAATGGGATTATTAGGATATTTTTTTGGAACCAAAAAATTAAAGTAACTTTGTATGTACTGTACATTACACACGTATAAATGTAATATGCTAATTGCAACAATAAACTATTTTATATTTTTATTTGCATTTGCATTTGGATTTGTATTTGCTTTTACATTTATATTTGCATTTGTATTTTCATTTGTATTTGCATTTGTATTTGCATTTGTATTTGTATTTGCATTTGCATTTGTATTTGCATTTGCATTTGTATTTGCATTTTCACTTGAATTTGTATTTTTACAAGTGTATTTTCTGGGTTTTGTTGTTGTTAAGTATTTAGGTACCGCACGATTGTTTAAGCGACAATCAAAGTTAGTGTTTGTTTACCCGTAATCATAAAAACGGTAAACAAAAATTGGACACGTAAAAATACTTTTGATATTCGTGTAGGTACTCTAACTCCATTGATATAAACCTCAGATAACTAACACAGTTACATTGTTGAAGTCTACAGCATTGACGATAGCAATATCCCGTCGGCAAATCTTCATCATCATCATCAGCCTGAACACGTCCACTGTTAAACAAAGGCCTCCTCCGTAAAGGGGGGGGAAAGGGAGGGGGATGCCATAATCCCCACGCTTGGCAGGCGTCTTGGGGATCGCAGTGAAGATAAATTAAGAACACGGAAGCCGCTGCTGCCCGACTTCCGAATACACAATGCAATACTTCACAATACAAATATGAACAAGAAACTCAGCACAAAACAGTACGTTCTCACCACTCACAAGTAAATACTTCCTGTAAATACTGCATTTTGAAAGCTACCCTACACTACTGGATATATTTAAAGGGTTAGCTCGTCTCGGGAATTCAGGGAATCCCGCCGGGATCGCCGGCGACGCAACATATTCCGGGAAAATACGCGGCAGGTGAAATACTTATAAGTCGTAGGCAAAACTTTATATATTTCTTGATGTTTTCGTGATACTAGATAAGGTAAATAATACTTCTATGTTTTGCTTAGTATGTATTGTTTTCAATAATATTAAAGTGTAGTCAAAGTGACATACTATATTATGCCAACATTATCGTATAACATAGCCACAACTTCTACAAAAACTGTTTGTTATATTTCCTAGTGTAACTGTTGAAAATCAAAAGCTGTACCCAAAACTTTCCTAAAACAAAGAGAATTGTTTTTAGTGGCTATCGATTATTTCCGATGCATAGCCATAGAAAAACACTTAAAAATGAAATTGCACTTCCACGGGCAATTTAGCCATGATCAGTCAGACAGCTGATATACATACACAAATACATTTTTTTTTGTAAATACATACCTATATAAACAACACCCAGACACCAGGCAAACACAAGTGCTCATCACACAAATGTTTACCCTGGGCGGGAATCGAACCCGCAACACGCTGCGCAGCAGTCGATCGCTCAGCCACTGCGCCAACCGTGTCGTCAAATGTAAACAAGTAATCGACAAATATTAATAAGCATATTAATAAAAAAAAATACTCCTTTTATATACCAAAATTCAAGTTCCTACTTAGCACAGACCTTGAAAAAATTCCTTTGTGACAGCCGGACAAAAAGCCTTTACTTTTTTTTATCCACAACCACACAACCGACCAGAGTCTATCAAAATCCCAAAAAGAGACGCAAGCAAATTCCCAAAACCTCACGAATTCAGCCACCCGAGTATCACACACACATACACCCGTATAACTTATAAGCCACCCGGGTACCGACCACCCTCACATAATATCGCGCACTGGACCGACTCATCCGCTACCAATTTTGATGCATCGTGCTCCGTACAGCCTCCCTACGGATATCCTACACACACATGAGTAATCTTATGTCTGAATCGTATGAAATTGGTCTGGAGTTAAGGATGGCTTAAAGACTTCATGGTTGGATTAAAAGAGGTATAATTTCTTTATACGATGTATACATTTTATGGGGTAGTAACATTGTGGGACCTATATTCTGAAAAGTTAGGGTCGTAAGTCATGACTTTTTCAATGCCATAATATTATGTTTTTTCTTGATGACATGATTTCGTTTAACTTATCTAACATAATGTAAAGAGTAATATTTTATGGATCCACCAGACTATCTGACCCCCACAAACCAGTTAATGAGTAACACAATACCCCTTGGTAAGACTAAGTTGTCAGACTTTCTGGCTTCAATGTAAGTTACGTAATTATGGTGCCGTACTAGATTGTCTGCATTTTTTTTGTTGTTAGCCTTTTCTGTCCCATTCCTAAGCAAATGCCACCCTCTATGCCTTCCATATTTCCCAAACCTGTGTTTCATCCCACCAGTTTTGGAGGAATCCGTCCAATTCGTCCGGCCATCTTCTTGGTGACCTTTTTTTTGGTACGGGGTGGAAAATCCTCATGGATGTCCTCAGACTCTGTCTGAGAGGTCTGTCAGACTCTTACTGACTAAAAACCACCCCGGTGTTCCATCTCACACCTACGTCGGGGGTCGCGGGAACTGGAGATACTTCCGCAACCCCCGACTGGTGCCGGCCCGCTACGGCGGGCCACATCCCGGGTCAGGGGGGGGAGTGAGGTGTTAGACTCCCCCCCGGACGTCTAGAGGAGCGCGCGTGTAACACTACGCGCCGCCACGTCGGGTCCTGATGAATGTGGGGGGCGACAGACGTCCCCGAGTCTGCCGCCCCTGGACCCATTATCTCCTTCGTGGCCTGCCGTGACCCGCAGCTGTTATAAAACACTTGTTTTATGAAGGATAACCGCTTTCAAAAACTGCAAAGTAAAAGAAGCTTTAGAAGTCGGTAGTTTTGGTTTTGTTAATTGTTACATTCAAAACTCATTCGATTATTTAAAAGGAGGTTATCGTGCGCAACCCTTTTCCGTTTCTAAATGTTTAATATGGATAACAAAAAACAACTCCAACTAACGTCCCTTTTTGTTTAAAATTCAAAGATGAAGGATTTCATACTTCACGCAATTTCTATTAAAACTTTCCTTACAAATATTCACTACAATAACCAAGAAACCGACGCTAACTGAGTCAACATACACATACATACGAACATCCACAGCTTGCATCACAGAGGCCTGTCCCTTCACGGCTCAGGAGACAAGCTAAATACAATACCAAGACCGTAAACACGAATGATGGTCATAGAAAGACCAACAATTACCCCACCACCAACCAACCCAATTACCAATTTAGCTGCCATACTTTAATTTGTAATTATTTGTATATATTATAATACTAGCACTTATACTTTGACCGCGACTTCGTTCGCGTGTATATTTATACGGATCTCTAAATTGTTGATAATAAAAAATAGCCTTATAGCTTTTGCCCGCAACTTGGTCCTCGTGAATGTCGGGTAAGAGAAGAAGTCGCGGATTAAAATCGGTATAATTTTCTTTAAGTTTATCCATTAAGGTGCGTACATATTATACAATAACATAAAATGTTATAAAACGTTGTGATGTAAAATGTTTCAGTAATGTGGAGGCTGAATGTTATAAAACGTGTTATTAAAACAGTTGTTTAACCTGTTATTAATATTTACAACAATGTTATATAAAGCCGGGTACTCACTAGCGAGCCGTAACCTAAAACCGTTGCTTGTACTGTAACCAAAAAACATAGTGTGTACAGTCACAAGCATAAATATGTATACAGGTTGCAAAACTCAGAAGCAATTTTCTCGTGAAATAACTAATATTAAACTTATAGATAAAACCTATTTTATAGTAGTTGGGGATCAAAAATATCCTATTCGTAACCCCGTAACATTTCAATCAATAGTTAAGGAGATAATCAGTTTGGAATGAGACCAACAACTGTTTACATGTTTTAGCTCGTGACTGTACGTGGTTCGCGGGTCTGCGAACCACGTAGGTATACACTTTTGGTTACAATACAAGCAACGGTTGCTGTTACGGCTCGCTAGTGAGTACCCAGCTTAACTTATGCAATAGTGAACAGCACTGCAGATCGACAAACGACAAAGCCATATAACGTTCATTTATTGCATTGTAATTCTAATGTGTACAGTATTGTTATATGTTGCAATGTTAAAAAACAATGTTACATAATGTGGACGTGTTATAAAATACAACTTACACAACATGTTACAAATAATTAAACAAACATACGGTTAATCAAATCTTTTCTCTTTATAATATTAGTTTGTATCAAAATATTGTAAAACATTTAGTTTATGTCATGAAACAACCCGTTACATTTAACGTACGTTAAACATCCTACGTCATAGTAACTTTTTAACCGTTCGTATGTAACGTTAACCGACTGTTTGAAACAACCCGCCCTAAGGGCGAGTTGTTTCATGACATAAAAAGCCGTCAGTTAAAGTTATTCAAAAAGAGATTTCATAATATTTTGATGTTTGAAGTAGCTGTTTGACAACACAAAATTACGTTGACTGATCGGTTATGGTAATAGTAACTTTTTGACGTACGATTTTGTGAACCAACCTGTTTTTTTGATTTGACGATAGTTAGCGCCATTTTTGACTATTACCGGTCAGTAATGTATAGTTGATGCAACCCGCCCTAAGTATAGAGTTTCTTGCCCACTCTTACGAAACGTACGTTGCCCCTCTTACGTCTATACGAAAGCACAGATTAACTAATAGTTCCTGAAAGTACATTTTGCAACGGGGCATCTAGTTTCATTTCTTAATTCTCGTATATGACGTTGGAAAATGCCTTTTAATTGTCTAATTCAAATGAATGATTTGGGTTTGACTTTACCGGTCATCGAACCACTCGTCCCAACAAACTCAACTGTTAAGTGATCAGGTCACTGTTGTTAGCAAACCAGACTGGGCGAACCAACGGCTTTACGTGCTTTCTGAAGTATGCCCCACTACCAACATCCAAACACCGGGCTGCTTTTGAGAAATATCTAATGGAAACACACAATATCAGTTTGCCCGACCTAGATTAGAATGTAAGACCCTTGCTCAAAAGTCGCGCTTGCGACCACAAGAGCAACGGGGTAGTCAGAATACCATTTCATCCTACATACTGATGATTTGTCCAACCATAACCCAACTATGTTGGGTTATGGTTGGGCAAATCATACCAGCTGCAGGAAGGAGGAGGCAGCTGAATACCAGTGTTTTACATAGAACGACTGCCTGTCTCTGAAATCTACAACCCAGTTGCTGGGTAACACGATACACCTTGATAAGACTGGTTGTCTGTCTTTCTGATGTCTGTCTACCCATAACTACTGGAACCCTACTCACCCACCCTACTTACTGATGAGGCAGAATGTCTACACGTGCAGCCTGTGGACTTGTTATAGACAGAGATCGCTCAGTGCCTTGCGCGTCCAATCTAATAATGGTTTCAGGATGTTTCTGGGGCTGCCCCGCTTCTGTACTGCATCTAGCATGTTTGTGGTAGCTCGCGTGGATAGCTTTCATGCCATCATACGCAAGAGAACCGCCTGCTTACTGAACAGAGTGCGGGGCAGCACCAATAGCATCCTGTGGGCTAATTCACGTAACTAAAGACGTGCTGTTGCAGTGCAGTTGCAGTTAAGTTTCGATCAAAACAACGCTTTTCGTATTCTCTACCGCTGTCAAACACGCTCGCGTCAGGATCGCGTCACGCGAGCGCAATAACGGCATTCTACTGTTGTGCGTCTTTGGTGCGAGCTTCGGAACGCCACATGATCGGTATTCTACTATTTGTTTGACGTCTCAAAATGACAGTTAAAAAGCACAAATCCGGTATGGGGTATTATTTTAATATTATAATAACGTCATATACATTGAAATGTAATCGATTTAATGAGTAATAATTTTTCTCTCACGCTACACCATAAGCAAGTTTGGTGGAGTTTGGTTGTCGTACAGTTGACGTGTAGTTCACGCGCAGCTTACGCACAGTTCGAAAATTACAAGAATACCGTTTAGGTATCACTCAAACTTGAACTTAACTGCAACTGCACTACAACTTCATCGGCGTATCACAAAATTACGTGAATTGGCCCTCTGAACGTAGTCGCGGACAAAGTCGAGTCTCAATTGATGCAGGCTTTCATGCGGGTTCTAGTTAGACAGTGTTAAGCTGACCCTGCATATTATGCCGCATAAGTTATTGTACTTTTACATTTCGTTTTTACTACACAACGAAAGAAATATACACGAACAGAGCAATTTTTAATAAACCATCCCTAGCATTAATTTCAACCCGAAATTACTACCACAATTTTCCAAAATGAAAAAAAATACAACTGAAAATTACAACGACCGACTTTCCATTCCACTAACGCTAGAACAGAAGCTTTGTGTACTTCCATTATTACCCACAATGCCTATTCAACAAGCATAATACGAAAAACAAAGTGTTGCCATGTATAAATAAAAAAAATCCCGAGTACCCACTACGAGCAATTTCATTCTCTCTGTAGTGAAATAAAAATCTGGGTCGCGCGGGAGGGTTGCAGGTACAGGTTAGTGTACCGGGTACAAGGATTTAGAAAAAACTAGATGTGTAACTAACGTTGACGTTCAAAGCAGTTTTTTTTTTACTTTTTTTAAAACTGTTAAGTCTAATTACAACAAATTAATAAAACAATATTTAAAAAATAAGGCTAAAGAAGGGAAACATATAAAGTAAAAATAGTAAAATGACAATTTAACTCAAATTATCTTGTAACATCCTACTGAATACTTAATAGGCATAGAAATAGAACAGAATATAATTTTTCTTTATTCGAGTAACCAAGACTCAACAAGATTGTTAGTAAAACTTACGACTATGTTAGTAAGAACAGACACTAAACAAAAACAAAGCAAACAAAACAAGAATTAACAACCATTGGTCACTGCTACGACGTCCCATGAGAGACGGCACAACAGTGACCCACGTACAAACAGTCCAGGCGACTCGCAACCATGCTTAAGGGGCTATTAAACGACTTTTACAGATTTTAAACTGACAATCACGTCAAAATGTGCAGTGTAAATGATTTGAAAAAAATATATGTTAAACTAGAACATTCTCTTAATCATATAGAAAGTGAATATTTTTGATTAAGTTCATATTAAATAGTTTAATTTACTCGTGAAGTTGTGTCTGACGCGGACAAAACATTGACAATCACACAAAATCTACCAGGTATAATTATCCGAATGTTACACTATCGTACAGACAATTTTATTATCCATCTTTTAGTATACGCCTTTTTTTTAATTTTGAAAGAATACTACATTTATTTAATTTATTTGACTAAATTTTGAAAGTTTTGGACGCAGACTGCGTCCGTTCTGCGTCAGTTTTGCGTCCAAAACTCTCAAGGTTTAGTCGAAAAAATTAAATTAAAAAAATTAAAAAAAGGCGTATACTAAAAGATAGATAATAAAATTGTCTGTAAGATAGTGTAAGTTTCGTTTAATTATACTTGGTAGATTTTGTGTAATTGTCAATGTTTTGTCCGCGTCAGACACAACTTCACGAGTTAATTAAACTATTTAATATGAACTTAATCAAAAATATTCACTTTCTATATGATTAAGAGAATGTTCTAGTTTACATATATTTTTTTCAGATCATTTACACTGCACATTTTGACGTGATTGTCAGTTTAAAGTCTGTAAAAGTCGTTTACGACACTGTTGGAGCTGCCCCACACCCTGCGCACCAGGGAAGCGCACCTTTTACGCATTGTTGCGTAAAAGCAATCCACATGCGCATCTGTGAACATCCCTGATGCACTACAGGTACGTGGCAGCCCCACCAGCACCCAAAACGCATTGTTATACTGAACGCGGAGAGCGTTTACCTATAATATAGAAATAAAACGATTTTTATTTTTGGTTTTTACAGAATTATTTTGTAAACTTTGTGGCATTTCCCAAGTCATCTAAGTAGGTCAGGGTCATGTCATGTTCAAGACTAATTTAATACAGCTGTCGAGTAGTCCTATATGCTGCAAACTATTTCCGCCAGGATAGTCTTATCAATAGGAATGTCAAAATCTTGTCTGTATAACATATATAAAATACTCGTATCATACTACATGCAAAGTATCGGAGGCAAATATGATTACCATGCCTGATGCATATTTAAAAATGTTTATTATGTGCCTCCAATACTTTTAGCTTGATTAGTCCTCGGTTTTAGGAAAACTGGTTTTGGCATTATTATACCCGCTAAGCGTATCTTTTCGACGGGTACTTGATGTAAAAGACATCATCGTCATCTTAGTGCCCTGGTCCAATAATACTTTGAGTCGGCACAACACGTTTTCTTTTTAGGTTCTGCCAACCCTTATGCTATCGTTAACTCCCTCTTCTTATATAATTTCCTTTTACTTGATGTAAAGATGTTGAAGAAAATATCCGACTGTAATTTGTAAGACCCTTGTAGTAGATGTACAAATTTGAGTCAACAATGTTGATAGACGTTATGCTATAGATAGGTACTAAACATCGGACATCTAGTAATTACATTATACTCTATATCATTGTTCGATTTACACACAGCTGACTCAACAGAACTGAGCTGTCCTCATTTGAACTGACTTCTTCCAATTAATTCCTTCACTTTCAGTAGTTAGAACTTTTGCATCTATGACAGTAACTGGTAATTCATTTACTACTTTTTTTGTTCGAAAGGGGTTTATTCCGTAAAGGTATAAGTTTTATCCCATATAAGTTTTATCAAAATTGGTACAGCCCCTTTTGAGAAAATCAACAAATTCCCAAAAAAACTTACTTAGCCGACGTTTTAGTTTCTTTAATAACTGGAGGACTTACAATCTCTTTTAAGTGTGCCGCCGTTTCTTAATGGATTTGGATGTTAAGGCAACAATAAAAAGCGAAAAATAAAAAGATTTTTCAAAAAAAAGAAAACCGCCTTCAAAAACTAAAAAGTGATAAATAACTTTAGCACAGAACACACATTACTTTACTATCTTTACTATCGGAAGTCGGTGGCAATACAAAACAACAAACACAAAGCCACCGCCACAGACTTCCGAAAGTAAAGTAATGTGTGTTCAGAGTTTATTACAAATCTTCATACATAATTACATCAGCCTATTACCGTCCACTGTTGAACGTAGGCCTCCGCTAGTGCCGGTCTTGGTCAGGCCACATCGCTACCAGCCACCTTCTTCAAATCGTCGATTCATCGTGCCGCAAGGCATCCCATACTAAGCTTATGAAATCACTTATTCCTAATTCGAAACACGAAGATTTAGATAGCGATGGGTGGCCGTTTTGGGGACTGCCATTTGCGACATTCATTAAACAACGCAAAACACCGACAGCACGCGCTCCGGACGCGTGCGGCCGGTGTTCCGCGTTGCTTTATAGCGACATTACATTGTAAAAAAAAAAGCTTTTTACAAAAAAGACAACCGCCTTCAAAAAGTGAAAGCGGTTGTCTTTTTTGTAAAAAGCTTTTTATTTTCCGCTTTTTAGTACCTCCTTCTCATTCAAGTCTATTAAGAAGAGATTGAACGTTAACTACTACAAAGATTGATGAAACTAAAACGTCGTCTATGTAAAATTTTTGGGTATTTGTTGATTTTTCAAAAAGTGCAAAATCAATTTCGATAAAATTTATATGGGACCACCCCTGAAGCGTACCCTATCTATAAAAAAAAGAATTTTCAAAATCGGTTTACGTTTGCCTGAGGAATCGCGTAACAAATCGCGCACATACTTAATGCAAATTTAAGACTTATACGGTTTTCTCATGGATGCCATGGTCAGAACTGGACCAAATTAAAATGGGACCACACGGGAAGCACTAGCTTCCAAATAAAAATCATCAAAATCGGTTCACCCAGACCCGAGAAATCAGGTAACAAACATAAAAAAAAAAGAAAAAAATTCAGACGAATTGATAACCTCCTTTTTTGAAGTCGGTTGAAAAAACATATTTGAAAAGTTCTGATTGTCAGTCAGTAAATTGTTTTGTTGTTAATGCTTTGTTTGTTTTAAGCAGAAGTCCAAGACAAACTTAGTTTACTGTCTTATTCAGTAAGCTGGATATCCTCGTGCTATGAATAGGCGGGCATGGAGCTATGCATTCTGATGCACAGTCACGGTCGCGCACAGCCTCGGAAATCTACATCTTGTTATAACTTACTTTGTTTAGCACTTTGCTCTTAGTTGCATAAACCAAAGGAGCTAAGAAGCTTCTGAGATTAAAAAACGAGAAGAAATGTTACTAGAATAACTTATAACTTACAACAAGTCTTACTTACGGCCTGTTTGGCCACCTCTTAAGTTGAGGTTAACTTATCTGGCAGACAATTTTATGCAAGAACTGGGGTGTGTTTCTGTAAAACCTCATTCTAAACTTCGAATCTGAATCCGCTGTGAGTTTCTTGATTGGCATTCTAAAAACTCGGTTGATAATTCGAATTTACTCTAGCGCCACCCTTGCAAGCGTGTCAGCGATTTAAACTAAATTGACAGGGAGATTTTGACAGATAAAGTATGAGATGACGTAAAAAGTGGCATTCTGTAAGGTAATTTCCCCGTCACTTCAACGCTCACTTCGCACTCGAACCGATTCAAAGTGTCAAATATATCAAGGTTATTTGGAGCCTTATGCGAAGTGAGAGTGAATAGCGATGTGAGATGCGAGTTGTTGTTTGAATTTTACAGAATCGACCTACTGGTCTATACAATAAAATTATATTGCTTCTATAATGTGGTCTGTAACACAGATTTAAAATATACTATATCGGACGAGTCGCTACCTAACATTGTTATTCCGATCTATTCCAAATATTTTAGTTAAAAATATTTTTTAGGCATTATATTGGCATGGGAAATATTCCTACCGCTAACTAAATGTACAGTCACCAAGGGAGATTAAGTAACTAGGTTGTGCAGATACAGTTGAAGTTTACTTTCACTTCAACTCTACTGAACACTTTTGTCCTGTTACTACACACTTTCGTAAGCGCTATTTAACAAATATTAATAATAAAAAAGAAAACCTAAAGTATTAAACTAAAAAAAAAAAATATCCATCACAATAAAGCATTGTAGCGGCCGTACAGCGACAGCAATTGCAATGTAAGCATTCTCATAGAAAATGTACACGACGCGGGGACGCCAGTCGCTCGGTGAGCCCCACTCGGAATACGCTATCGCTATCGTGACGTGAATTAACTGCAAGTAATAATTAAGTGTCATTGTGTAACTACGGTATAATTAAATAAAACCACAAGTGAACTTTCTGTCGGTGTACTCATTTATTAATCCTGCTACCCAAGATACATAAGGAACCTACATTGGTGACCCCGACGTGATCAAGCAGGATAGGATATCGCGTTACACATAATTTAGCCGGGCGACTCAGCTACCACGTGGAAAGCGCGTTGCATAATAATTTGAAGAATCAAATAATGGCATCAGAAAAGGTGAAGGAAGTGCCGAACGAGGAGCAGCAGGTTACCAGCATTTCAGTGTCAGCACGCATTCCAGATTTTTGGCGTGATGAACCCAAGTTGTGGTTTATACAAACAGAAGCGGTATTGAACCCCCAAAAGGCATCTGACGAGGCCAGGTACCAGGTCGTGGTGTCCAAGCTAGGCAAGGAGGTGTTATCGCAGGTTACGGACATATTACTGGACCCACCTGCATCAGGAAAGTATGAGGCGCTAAAAACGCGATTATGCAACATTTACGCGCAGTCTGAAGCCCGACAAGTGCAGAAACTGATAGGAGAAATGGAACTGGGAGATCAAAAGCCATCGCAGCTGCTGCGAAAAATGAAAGACCTGGCGCGAGGAAAAGTCACTGATGAAACGTTGACAGTTCTATGGAAGAATCACTTGCCCACCACCGTGAGCAGTGTTCTAGCAGCCACAGAGTCAAAAGACACGGAGATCTTGGCTTCGGTAGCAGACAAAATAATGGAAACAATTACGACAAAAGATAATATTAGCAAGATAGACGCACCAAAAGAAACTAACGACTTAATCGCCGAAATAAGAAGTCTAGGGGAACGCATTGAGGGATTGAGGAGCCGTAACTCAAGACCGAGGTACAACAACTGGGGAAGACAAAATTACAGATCAAGATCGCGAGACCGCAGCACCAGCAGACGGCGAACCCCGCAAGACCCAAACTGGCTTTGCGTATACCATTTTCGCTTCGGACAACGCGCCAACAAATGCGTGAACCCGTGCAACTGGAACAAGCAAAGAGGGAACAAGCCGGAAAACTAGAGGCGGAGCGGAGAGTGGCGCAGAAATAAAAAAAAAACCACAAGTGAACTTTCTGTGGGTTACTCATTTATTCATCCTGCTACCCAAGATACATAAGGAACCTGCAGCATCATAAAATTCGTCCACATCGCCGTCAACTGGAAATGTACCCAAGACACTGGTAGCATTGCCACGTTGGATGGCAATGCTAAATCTCTGACCAAGGTAAAAACCAGCTCTTGAGTCACGGTAAGTAATAATAATAATAATAATATTTATTTATTTATATAAAAACAGATTGTAGTACATGTAACAGTTTTCACAAAGTGGGTAGCATTAAATCTCTGACAATCAAGTGGGTGACGTGCTGTTCTCCTTGCTAGGCTATGAAATAGCCTGTATTAAGGAGTAACAGTGCCGATCCCCTCTAATTGTATTAAGTAGTTATCTACTACAATTTCCTTTTTATAAGTTTTAAGTTTTCAAGGTAAATGTTTACAAGTTTAAAAACTGATATAAGTGCGTGAGTGAATTTGTGTGTGTGCGTGTGTGTGTGTACGTGTGTGGGTGTGTACGTGTGTAGGTGTGAACGTGTGTGTGTGTGTGTACGCTGTGTGAGCGTGTAAGGGTCTGTGTGTGTGTATGTGCGTGATCGTACGGCTTTGTAAGCGTGCGTATGTAAGGAGATTGGATTAGTGTGGGTCTATATTTTGGGTGAGTGGTACAATATACAAACTTGTCACAGTTAATTTAAATATTTTTCTGTTTCGTCGTAGGTTTTATTTTGAAGGAATGAGCGGACAGCCTTTTTACAACTATGATAAGATAATTTATATATTGGACACTTTTTGTTTATTGTATTGTAAAGAGACGGACCTAAATAATAAAAGAATCTTTTTGTAAACGACAGACGAGTTCTGGGAGGAGTACAAACTTTGTCTTTTCGACGTTTGGTTATTTCAATGTAGGGGGTTATGCGGTGTTGCAACAGAATTGCGTGTAAAATAAAGTGTTGCCGCACATTGAGGACGCTGCAGTTTTTGTATAACTCGTTAGTTGGATAAATAAGCGGACGGAAGGTAGCCACTTTCAGTATGGCGCGATGTGCAACTTCCAAGGGTTTAAGGATAGTTTTTGCAGCACCACCCCAGCAGGAAATGCAATAGGTAATAATAGATAGGCATAAGGCAAAATAGACATTACGTATAATTATAGGATTTGCAACATTTCTTAAAGTTTTGAAGACATACATAAGTTTGCGAACTCTGCCAGTAAGGACATTTATATGTGATTTAAATTTAAGATTCTTGTCTATGACTATACCTAGGTATTTCATTTCATCCGTAGAGGATATTGGTCCACAACAGCATGGAACTTGAGTTTGCAAATTGCATGTGTGAGCTTTAAGTGTTATTGGAGGATTTGGTTGAGTAGCAGAACTGATCGAGTAGGTAATGAACTTAGTTTTGGAGGTATTAAGCGTAAGCGTATGGAGACAAAGCCAGTTCAACACCACATCAAAGCCATGCTGTGCCTTGCCCTCGAGTTCAGACCATGAGTTTGCGGTAAACGTTATAGTCGTGTCATCAGCAAAGGATGTTATCTTAGCATTTGGGATATTTATGTTACACAAGTCGTTAATAAAGACTAAGAATAACGTGAGACCCAATATGCTTCCTTGTGGAACGCCATAGTAGATGGGGAGCTCATTACTGCTGTGACAACCAATCTTGACTATCTGGGACCGATTTGTGAGGTAGCTTTGAAAGAGATCAAGTTGTAGTCCCCTGACACCCATTTTTTCAAGTTTGAGTAAGAGAGAACGGACGGGGACGGTGTCGAATGCCTTCGCGAGGTCCAGAAATATTGTAAGTACTCTTTTATTAGAGTTAAGGTTTTGCACGATATTGTTAGTTAACTCCTGAACTGCGTCACATGTTGACTTGTTTTTACGAAACCCAAATTGTTGTGATGATATTAGTTTGCAGTGTTCTAGGTAGTATACGAGTCTTTTATTGATAAGACGTTCTAGTACCTTGGATAAGGCAGTCAGAACTGCAATGGGGCGGTAATTATTCGGTAGGTTCCCGTCGCCTCCCTTGAAGACTGGGTGAATGATTGCCTTTTTAAAAGAAGATGGAAAGACGGCAGTCTCGAAGCAGAGGTTAAAAATATGGCATAGTATGGGTGCCAGGGAGGTTGAGTATCTCTTCAGGATGTAAGGGGATATGCTATCCCAGCCACTAGCCGCATCAGAGCGCAATGAATTAATGACTGTTTTAATTTCGTCAAGGTCCGTAGGGTCGAGAACGAATGATGAAGTCGATGTGGTATCAGAAGTGGGCTGGTTAGTATTAGTGTGAATTATATCATTTGCAAGCCTTTCGCCAATATTAACGAAGTATGAGTTTATAGTGTTGCAAGACTCAATAGGAGAAGATGACAAAGTAAGTAATTGAGCAGATGGATTCTTAGTTTTAGTAGTGTTAGTTACCCGTTTAATAGTGTCCCATAGTGTTTTTGGGTTTTTACTAGCTTTGTTTAGTTCCTCTGTATCATAAATTCTCTTTGCTTTCTTTAAGATTCTAATACAAAAATTTCTGTATCGAAGGTATGTTATTTTTAAAACTTCATTTCCTGGGAATTTTTTAACTTTTTTGTGTAGAGTATCCCTGTTCCTTATGCACCGTAACAGTCCAGATGTGATCCACGGTTTGAGGATTCTCGTTTTTGAAGAAACTTTTTTAACTGTAGTATTTTCAGAAATGGATACCGTCATTAAGTTCAGTAATTTATCGGTAGCCAAATTTGCGTCTTTTATATTGAAAATAGGGGTGAGATCCAGATTTGACATTGATTTGTCAAGCCCATCATAGTCAATTTTTGTTATATGGGAGTTTGCAACCGTCCGTAAATTTTTGTCGTGAATGCAAAGTAAGGTGGAAGAGTGATCGGTTATTGTGGAGCTTAAGACAAATGTATGGGTGGGGGAAAATGTTTTGAGGAACGTGTGGTCCAAACAATTGCCATCCCTGGTCGGCAGGGTGTGCGCAGGAAGATAACCGTGAAAGGCAAAGCAATTTAGGTATTCGTGGGAGCGCAAGTCAGATGTGGAGTTTTTTATGTCCACGTTCAGGTCACCTGTTATGACTACCGATTTAAATCTATGAAGCGACGGAAGAATGTTATTAAGAACTGTGAGAAAGGGGTTTATATTGTCTATTGACGGCGATCTATAAATACAGATTATTGCCAAGTCAAAATTAATTTTTATAATAAGACCAGATGCAGATCGGTGGAAATCTGGCTCTTCGCATGTAACAGACAGGTCCGATTTCGAATACACGACTACACCATCACTTTGATTTATATGTTTGGTGGTCTTGAACGCTGAGTAATTATTCAAAATTGGAATACTGCTATTGCTAGAGCATGGTAACCAACATTCAGTTAAAACAACCACATCGTAATCGAAAGAAATTCGCTGTAGAAGCGTTTGCAAGCTTAAAAAGTTACGGTTTACAGAGCGAATGTTTTGTGTCAGGATTTTAATGAAGTTACTAGGACACTTCACAATGGAGAGTGTTTCCTCAGGTGCGCATGTATAGGTAGTTGATACAGATAGTTCGTCGATGTCGTGAATAAAGTTGTTTGTATTAGTAGTCATTTTTCCGGTGAAGTAAAGGTAGTTTGGGGGTTAAGAGAAAGTAGGGTGGTATTAGTTTTAGGATTGAGGATGATGAATTCAGAAACATATTTTTATGATATTGAGGTAGCTGAGTAAGGTATAGTAGGAATGAACGCAAGCATAAGTATGTGAGGGATATATATGGTGACATGGTGAAGTTGTAATTAGTTGGTGTTGAGTGATTCATGTATGAGAGTATGTGATGCTGATAGTGGCAGTTATGTGTGTTAGTTTTGTGTGTGTTTGTATTCTGTATTGTAACATAGGAATTCGAAAAAATCGCAAAAGTAATAAAAAAATACGTAAGATATAGCTGGGTATACTTAAATGTAAGTAGTCATGCCTTCATGACTGTCGCCAGCTGCTTCAGTTGTTCTTCGCTTTTCACCAAGATAGACTGGCTATCAGCATCCTTTTTTAGCATAACTCTTCCATTCGACGTCCAGCAATAGTTGTATTGGTGTTGCTTAGCGTAGTTCCTAGTAAGGTAAAATAATCTTTTAGAGTTCGCTGTTAAAAGCTCGGTGATGTAAATTGGTGTTTCCTGTGCAGACTTCCAGTTTAGGTGGGTCGATTTAATCTTGTTATTGGGATTGCGTCTATTATAATCTTTAACAGCAACAAGAAAATTCGTTTTCATCAGTGTATTGCAGAACTCAACTGATAAACTGGATGTTAGATTTTCCTTTTTTGAGGGTAGTCTGATAATAGTGTCATTCAACCTTTTGGATATTTCCTTAAAAAAAATATTATTTAAAAAAATCTATGCGCTGCGACCTCAGTAACATTTCTCAACAGGTGGGTCTTAAAATGGATATGGACAAGACGAAAATTATGTCGAATGTCTATGTTCCACCTGTACCGGTAATTGTTGGGAACGATACTCTCGAAGTTGTGGAACACAATGTTTACCTTGGACAAACTGTCCAACTAGGTAGGTCCAACTTCGATAAAGAGGTCGCCCGAAGAATCCAACTCGGATGGGCAGCGTTCGGGAAACTATGAGATATCTTTTCTTCCAAAATTTCACAGTGTCTAAAGACGAGGGTTTATAACCAGTGTGTATTGCCAGTGATGACATATGGCACGGAAACGTGGTCCTTAACTGCTGGCCTTCTAGAGAAGCTCAGAATCACGAAGCGAGTAATGGAGAGAGCTATGCTCGGAGTTTCTTTGCGCGATAGAATCCGGAACAAGGAAATTCGCTAAAGAACTAAGGCCACATAGCTCTCAGAATATGCAAGTTGAAGTGGCAATCGATAGGCCACATCGCTCGAAGAACTGATAACCTCTTGCTCATCCGTCCGTCCGTCTGTATCTCAGCCACCAGTGTTTTTAGCTCAACCTTAAGAGCGCGTATTCGATTCGTGACGAAAACTTCATGTTTTTGCGTTTTGCCCAGAGCAATATCGTAATTATGTGAGCAGATTATTTAAATACAATTTTAGAAAGATTAAGTCTTGATTTAGACAGCTACAGAGTAAAAGTATAATTTTTAATTATGGTTTTTTAAAGCGAAGACAATTCTTTCATATCGTTTTACGAAAATAGACGTCAGAGTTAACTTTCAGGACGAATACAACCATTACATTATGCCAAAATATTTTGTTTTATGTTTTCAACAGTATATACAGTCATAAAGACAGTAACAGAGCCAAAATTAAGAAAATGTTACTATTATGTATTAAAAAACAATGTTGAAAAAGTAGAAAATCGGTTCACTTTGACAATTTTTTTTCACCAGTATTTGAATAAAAACATAACTGATATATTTATTTTATGAAAGTAAATGTTATGCTTAATATACAGAATATTTTTCAGTCCGTTATACGAACTCATTTATTTTAGACAATTATTTTAAAAAGCACTGTAAAACATCGCGCGCTGTCGTTTGCCGATCAATTTCAATGATTCGTGCTTATTTCGTGCATTTTTTTTTTTCCGATGCACACAAACAGACCATTGTATTGTACTAGTGTGTGTCAATGCTGCTACGCCGTTCTAGCAATCGTTTAGATTTTGAGTTGCGCTAAATCGAATACGCGCCCTTATGTAGCCTCATCTTTTTTTTCTCTTTTTTAGATTTGAACGCTGTTCTTCTTAATTTATTTTATTTTTAATAAAAAGTTCATGTTTTATTTTAGGTATCACTTCATTTTAATCCAAATGATGGTGACTTAAGCAAGTTTCTCCGGACTTTCAAAAGTACAAAATAACACACTCCCTCAAGGAGGCGTCATGCATTACAACTACCACCATTAAAGCACATTATCTATTTACCTTATAACCGCATAACTAGGTAACCTCTAAACCGCATATTTCCCCGAATTACCCCCTCTGTACCACAATACCTTCGCTTTCAAAGGCTTTTCAGCCATGATGTACAGCTTTCATTGAACCGCGGGGGTTTCGACTTATAAATAAGTTACGGCCGGATTTACGACGCGCCATAGTCTTTATATTAAATTCCAATAAGATTTATGTGGGGTACTCGTGAAATATGAAACTGCGTCGAGGTAAACTGTTTCAGGTTTCAAGTGCGTTTGGAGATTAAATGGTGTTTCGAATCATGTTTAATTCATGTGGTAGAAAGTTGTAATTATATTGAAAATATATATTGCAGAAAATGAGTCGTAAAAATGTTGTCATCCGTCATGCAAAACAATTAGTAAACACATATTTGAATTCAGTGTATTAATAATATGTAGGATAGCCAGTACATTTTCCTGTATTTTGCAACCGACTTCAAAAAAGGAGGAGGTTATCAATTCGTCGGTATTTTTTTTTATTTTTTTTTATGTTTGTTACCTTATTTCTTTGGACTGGGTGAACCGATTTTGATGATTCTTTTTTTATTTGAAAGCTAGTGCTTCCCGTGTGGTCCCATTTTGGTCCAGTTCTGACTATGACATCCATGAGAAAACCGTATAAGTCTTAAATTTGCATTAAGTATGTGCGCGATTTGTTACGCGATTTCTCCGGCAAACGTAAACCGATTTTGAAAATTCTTTTTTTTTATAGATAGGGTATGCTTCTGGGGTGGTCTGGGGTGGGAAATTGATTTAGCACTTCTTGAAAAATCAACAAATACCCAAAAATTTTACATAGACGACGTTTTAGTTTCATCAATCTTTGTAGTAGTTAACTTTCAATCTCTTCTTAATAGCATTGGATGAGAAGGAGGTACTAAAAAGCGGAAAATAAAAAGCTTTTTACAAAAAAGACAACCGCCTTCAAAAACATATTTTTTTTATTATTATTATTTGTCCTTTATCAGGACATATTTTTTACATATAAAAACTAAAAAGTGAAAAATAACTTTAGCACAGAACACACATTGACTTTAATTTCGAAATTCAGTGGCTTTGTTCTGTTTGTTGTTTTGTATTGCCACCGACTTCCGAAACTAAAGCCAATGTGTGTTCTGTGCTAAAGTTATTTTTCACTTTTTAGTTTTTATATGTAAAAAATATGTCCTGATAAAGGATGAGGTAAATAAAAGTCTCATAACAATTACTATAGTAGAGGAGGGTTAAGTTCTAGGCACTAGGTGAAATAATAACTATAATTACGGTAGCTCGGACGCTGTTCTCGATACCGGTGGGCTACTATTTTTATATATTATTTAATGTTTTTATTTTTGGTACGCAAAATACGTTCTGATACGTAGAGTTGCAAACACCAGCCCGTCACGCTACTACTACTGCATGTTTTTATTTTATGTATAATATAATATGTATCTACATTAAATGCCTAAGGCATTAAGTCCACCTTTGTACCGTTGTGCATGAAGTATAAATAAATAGTTAAATGAGAATAATAATTAATTTATTTCAGAACACACACAAGTTGTGCTGCTCTGAAAAGAAAACAGTTTTATTCACTACAAATAAAATATTTTATATTAGATTTTTAAAGCTTAACTAAGTACAAATATCTTACTTGAAAAGTGAATAAAGTTTATCATATACCTAATCTAATTACTTTTTCATTGTGTGATAATTATGAAATATAGGAAACTACTTAAGTATGCCATACGTCAAAATAATAAGTAAAGTGCAACAAACCTCATTTACATGAATAGTAACAAACCTACATTAAAATCAACAGCCAAAAAAAATTTAAACAATTAACTATCCATTTGACAATAAAAAACACCAAATCAAATTCAAATGCCGTCCATTAACTTGAGAGTCACTCAAAAACACCGCACAATGGCCGACCATCTTCAGTCACCAGTCGTCAAATAAAAACAAATGGCTCAAACGGACTCAAACAAAAGAGCTACGTGCCATTAGCAAGTAGGGATGGTAATAGGCATAGAATAAGAAAATCGGACAAAAGTGACAGTTATGGGCGCATAAATACACTGATAAAAATTAAATTAAAAATTAAGAGACAAGATTCAATCCAAAACCGCCGTGAGGTGCCAGTGGCTGTGTATGCCGGACGCGAATAGCACCACCCTATTTCTACCCGTGGGTGTCGTAAAAGGCGATAGAGGGATATTGACCAGAGGATGAGCTGCAGCGATCGCCAACATGCATCGGCCAAGCATGGCGATTAGGGTGTTACCAGACCAATCGATCGATCGTCGATCGACGGCATCGATCGATGGTAGAATAGATTAGTCGACGTCGATCGATAGTTTCTACCAGACCAATCGATCGATCGTCGATCGACGGCATCGATCGATGATAGAATTTATTAATCGACGTCGATCGAGCTGCTTGATGATTATTACTGATGGATTATAGCTGGGGTTAATCGATCGACCTCGATCGATGCCATCGACCGGCAATCGATCGATTAGTTAGTAGAACGGTATCCGTCGATCAGCCAAAGCTACCACACCAATCGATCAACGTCGATCGATGTCGATTGATGGCATCGATTGACGATCGATCGATTGGTGTAGTAACACCCTTACGGCTGAACCCCTCTTGGGGGAGACCTATGCCCAGCAGTGAGCGTCTAAATGTTGACATGACGATGATGATGTCAAACAAAAACGTCTAAAAAGACAACCGCCTTCAAAAACTAAAAAGGGAAAAATAACTTTAGCACTGAACAACACACATTGACTTTAGTTTCGAAATTCAGTGGCTTTGTTCTGTTTGTTGTTTTGTAATGTCACCGACTAAAACGTCGTCTATGTAAAATTTTTGGGTATTTGTTGATTTTTCAAAAAGTACTGAATCAATTTCGATAAAATTTATATGGGACCACCCCTGAAGCATACCCTATCCATAAAAAAAAGAATTTTCAAAATCGGTTTACGTTTGCCGGAGAAATCGCGTAACAAATTGCGCACATACTTAATGCAAATTTAAGACTTATACGGTTTTCTCATGGATGCCACTGTCAGAACCAAATTAATATGGGACCACACGGGAAGCACTAGCTTTAAAATTAAAAAAGAATCAAAATCGGTTCACCCAGTCCAAAGAAATCGGGTAACAAACTAAAAAAAAAAAAAAAATACAGACGAATTGATAACCTCCTCCTTTTGTGAAGTCGGTTGAAAAGGAATAAAAGTGAGTGACCTATGAAAGATGCTCACATTCATAACCTAGAAGAGCTGGACATCAAGTCTGCTATTACAATAGGGCCAGAATGGTCTATTTTTGATTTCATAATAAAATTGTTGATTTTGACAAGTTTGGTAATCTACTAATATAATGGCGTCATTGTGACTTTCCAATGGTCAACCACTGACACGCCATTGAAAGAAATGATATAGAATGGTAATCTCGTACAAAATGACAACTGAATGACTAACTTAGGCGGTCATTGTTTTTAATTTGACCAAATTCTCTTTGAATTCGACCGACCATAGATTATGAATTTAGCAGATTACGAACTTTTAGCAAAATGACAATAGGATCGTGTTGGAATGACGAAATTATAAAAATAGCAGACTTGGCCCCCAGATCATTCTCAAACGGCTGAACAGATTTTCTTTGACAAGAACTCTCGATCAAGTCACCTATCAAAGAAAAAAAAAAACAAAATCGGTTTAGCCGTTCCGGAGCTATGAGACCACACAGATACACACGTTAAATTTATAACATCCCTCTGTTTTCATTAGGGTTTGAAAGCGTCACGATACAGTTCTTCTAACGTTGTGAGAGGTGAATATTTTCTTCCTACAATCGTAATCATTACTGGACGTGTGTGACGTCACGTCACGCCAAAATGCGCAGCGCGTTCCACGTTGCAAATGTTGCCAAAATCGACGACGCTACTGCACCAATTTTATGAGTGTCAGCCCTATGATGTCATAGATACTTATGAACACTCCGCTACGATGTTTCCTGTAAAACACTGTATTTTTTTTGTATTGTTATGGAATTATAAGATTCATATTAAATACTATTATTATATTAGATACTTTTTGCAACACTAATGAAAATGACGTTGTCAATGTGGTGACAGCTGTCAGAATGGATAGAGATAGATAGAGCAGCAAAAAGTTATCTGTGAAATGGCAGTTTTTGGTATTAATACTTTGTAAAAGACATTTTTTGGCCGTCTTTTGTTTGAACTTTTATGCTGGATGAAGATCAGCGCCACTAGTCTTTACACAGATAACTTCTAACTGACTGCTTTGTTATTTTATTTTTAACAGCTATCAACCTGATGGTATATTATTGTAATAATAAAGTACAATTACGGCTATGTTGAATTTTTCATTCACCGTGAACTGTAAGCATTAAGAATGTGGAATGGACAGATTTTCGCTTCTGTACATTCTTAGTCTATGGAATAGAAATAGGCTACAGTTTTCAATATCTCTCATCCCCTAAATGGCGATGACAGAAGGGTCTGACCCTCGGTCATTAGCTGCATTCAGTAGAGCCGGACATGGTAAGTTTGTTGCAAGATGTAGATCAGGAACCAGGGAGGTTTTGTTCTACGCTATTTATTTATTTATAATAAGCACACCAACGGCACTGTCACTTACAATGCAAACAAAACTAACATAATATAAAATAGGCATTTCAGTAGCCATACAAATAACAGGTATACATGACATTGACATAATAGATTATTAGAGACAAGAAGAAAAAAATAAATTAAAAGTGTGTCCAGTAGACCTAAATCCTGAAACACAAAAAAAAACAAAACATTTTGGGCTGTATAGACGTACATGGTTCGCAATGTTTTAGGGAGCGTTTTGTTTATGTGTCATTATGATACCAAATAAACAAAATCTGTTTGAATTTCTTGATGAGAAACCTTTTCAAACATCACTATTAAAGTAACCACTATAACTATGCAGTGTTGTAAAAAACAAAGGCCTGTTTTTCCAATCGTCTGCAAATAATTTTAAATGGAGAAATATTTTATATTGTTTTTAATATTTTCCTGTATAAACTCTATCGTTATTTTTTTTCTCGGATTAAATATTACTAAGGACGGGAAAACCTAATCTTAAGTATAAATTACATCACTTTAACACACTGAAATTCATTTCAAAACATCAAAGAATGGTCTCACAGAAAATATTCACGAATTTCGAAACAAATAAACCAATTTCTATAAAATGACATCTATTCATAAGATGCATATTTCCCTACTTCCTAGCAACACTTACTTGCTATATTAGTTAGTGATTTCTCCACACATAAACAACTTTAGTAGTCATAAAATCATGACAGTAAAAATGCTATAAAACTGACAATCTAAATTATCTGCTACTACTAGCTCCTGGCCTACAATGCATCGGCTAGGTACTTTCTCCCCACCCCGCATGATTTGAGTTTAATATCCTCTTTGAGTGCTGCATTCTTTCGCAGGGGAAATGGGCCCATAGTGGGGTTCCGCTAGCGGTGCTGGGGCAATCTTTGACTAGCTGTCAAATATGTAGCTTGTTGCTTGTCAAGCGTACGATACGCTGTGGGTTCCATAGTCGTTCAATAGATAGGTAATTTTGGGTTTTTTGAGACAATTCCTTTGAAGTACATAAGTGTTTTTTACGTATTATTGTTGTATAATGTATGTTGCCGTATGTGGTCGTATGCCTGTGGTACGATGGACTGACGATTTGAAGAAGGTGGCTGGCAGCGGATTTATGCGTGCTACCCAAGACCGGGTTGGTTGGCGATCTCTGGAGGAGGCCTACGTTCAGCAGTGGACGGCGATAGGCAGATATGATACGATGTATATGGGACTGTAAAAACCCGAACTACGGTAAGACCTAAGATTTACCAGCTCTAAATAGTAAAAGTCCAAAATGTCTGTGATCATCATTCATTTTACCACCTTTCACTCGGTAAATCTTACGTTTTATAACAGAGACGTGGTAAATGTTGAAACATAGACATACCTAGCACCTTTGACGGGTTCTTGCCCATTCTTCTCCATTTGAAAATACCTTTTGGAAGAAGCTACTAGATTCAATTTTTAAAAAGTGCCTTTTAATGGTCAAATTAGAATCAATCATTTCACTTCGATTTTAACTTTCTATTAAATATCAACTACATTCATAAATCATTTACAAATTTCACGAAAATGTCCCCCTATTTTCTCAACTTTCCTCTTCAGTACGGAAATCACAGTAGCAAATGTGATTACGATGCAACTGCACCATTCCCAACTTAGTCACAGCGCAGTGGGGTGACCCCGCGACGCTAATAGGCCGTGACGTCATAAATTGTGATGCTATGCACGTGACGTCAGTGTTTAGACCGCCCATGAGTCTGATGATTAGGATTTGTATGCCTTTTACAGGAATTATTTTTGTATGACAAAAAGCTTTTTTACAAAAAGACAACCGCCTTCAAAATCTAAAAAGTGATAAATAACTTTAGCACAGTACACACATGACTTTAGATTTGGAAGTCGGTTGCTTTGTTCTGTTTGTGTCTTTAATTGCCACCGACTTCCAAATCTAAAGTCATGTGTGTACTGTGCTAAAGTTATTTATCACTTTTTAGATTTCGAAGGCGGTTGTCTTTTTTGTAAAAAAACTTTTTATTTGTCACTTTTTAGTACCTTCTATTCATCCAAATCAATTAAGAACACAGGCACCACAGTTAAAATAGAGGTACTCCAAAGATGAAAGTACCTACCTATTAAAACGTCGTCTATGTAGATTTTTTTTTGTGATTTAATTGATTATCCATAAGAAAAAGATTGTTTTAAGTGGATTCACATTTGCCGGAGAAATCGCGTAACAAATATACAAAAAACTGCACACAGCCGAATTGAGAACCTTCTTTTTTGAAGTTGGTTGAAAAATAATTCTCGTCTTCTGATGCAACCAATGTAACCTACATAATTATGTTCATTTATATGAGAATGCTGGTATCCGTAACATGAGGAACTCGTGGCTAAGTAATAACCGTACAAATCGATCGGTCAAAGGTTAAGCTACGCTTGCCGCGGTCGGTATGTGGATGGGTGACCATCTATTTCATATCGGGTTTTCTTCGTGCCTCAGAAAGCATGCAAAGCCGTTGGTCCCGTCTGTCATTTGTAGATTTTTGGCAGTCGTTATGGGTAGTCAGAAGCCAGAAACCCAGTAACAGGGTTGTGGAGGTCCGATAAGCAGTCACTTCATGTAAAACACTGGTATTCAGCTGCATCCGGTCATACTGGAACATCGAATTTTATTATATCGAACACGGTGTGTCGATCATTCAGTTCTACGATGTTTTATTCCATCGATGCCTTATTGGTGCGATGTAACGTTTGTGCGAAAAACCCTACAGCGTTTGCTCATTAGTTCTGTAATTAATTTGTTCAATACTATGTCGGTTCGAAACGCATACTTACTGATGTCCGTGACATTTAATTAATAATCTTATTTTGCATTATAGAAAAAGTTAGTTCTTAGTTTATTATTTACATCAAGATATAATAATTATATTAAAATAGTCCTAATCTACCTATACCTAAGTAACTTAAATTAATTATTTATATATATAAAAATATTTTATCAATGATACCTAACTGTAAAGGACAATGCCAGAAACTCTATAGAACTTTGCCCCACTCAATAAAAGTCATGTGCAATATGTAGCATCTTACTGTTTATTTATTGCTGATAACTAAACATTAGTCTTAGTGACTGTAGAACTTGCGGTTTCCGTTTAAATCTAAAAACAATAATGACATTGATTACAGGTTAAATTGTATTTTAGGTAAAATGAGTTTGTATTTTGTGGGTAGGTATTTCGTAATCCGCAAGTTCTAAAGAAAAACAATTTAGTATAGAAAGGTTCTATAATCATTACAATTATTTTCATTAATTTACTTTTCTGTACATGGGTGGAGCAGGATCTGGCATTGTCATTTTATTCTAACAAACAATATCAGAAAATAAATTAGGATACATACACCTATTATATACCTAATTGGGATAAGGCTAAGCCGATGATGATGCTGATATCCATAACAAGCTAAATCTATCTTTGGATACCAGAGTTCATGCAAAGACTGCATATAACACTAATCCATACTAGTATTATAAATGCGAAAGTAACTCTGTCTGTTAAGCTTTCACGATGAAACGGCTGGAACGATATTGATGAAATTTTGCATAAGATAGCTTGAACCCCGGGTTAATCCGCGACTTTCTCTGCATCCACGATAACCAACATTCACGCGGACGAAGTCGCGGGCAGAAGCTAGTGGTTATATAATTGTAATGCGCTGTTATGCGAATGGTGTTGTTTACAAACAACACCACAAAAATTCAACACTTACAAGTAAGTTTTGAATTTTTGTTCAATAAATAAATCTTAATCTTAAATCTCTTTATCTTACTAAAACATAGATCAAAACTATCATTATCGTCCCCAAAAACAAGAATAACATCTACATCACAATTCACATCCACCGAAGCTTGTTTATACCTACTACGTCATCCCCTACCCATCCTACTGCAATTTATACCGTCACGGGCTATTAGTGCAGTGAGGCGAGCCCCCGACATCGGTATGCGCACAACTTTTCTCAGCTATTTGAAGGGAGATGCGCGTTCGGTTTTTGATTTTGTGTTGCTTTTGTTTCAACGTCCGTTCGTGGAAAATTGGTATTTTTACTATATTTTGTGTCTGGAGAGTAATATTACAAACCTTTACTGTGTCACTATAGAGCAACGGCATCTTAGGGTGTTACTACACCAATCGATCGATCGTCAATCGATGCCATCAATCGACATCGATCGACGTTGATCGATTGGTGTGGTAGCTTTGGCTGATCGACGGATTCCGTTCCACTAACCAATCGATCGATTGCCCGTCGATGGCATCGGTCGACGCTGATCGATTAACCCTAGCTATAATCCATCAGTAATAATAATCAAGCAGCTCGATCGACGTCGACTAATAAATTCTACCATCGATCTATCGTCGATCGACAATCGATCGGTTGGTCTGGTAGAAACTATCGATCGACGTTGACTAATCCATTCTACCATCGTTCGATGCCGTCCTTGGACGATTGATCGATTGGTCAGGGCCTCAAGTCTGCTATTACAATCGCGTCAGAATGGTCTATCATTGATTTTCATAATGACGCCATTATATTAGTAGATTACCAAACTTGTCAAAATCAACAATTATGAAATTAATTATAGACCATTCTGACACTATTGTAACAGCAGACTTGAGGCCCTGGTAACACCCTTATACAGAAAAGGCACGAGAATTGATCACCACTATTGCTCAAGGTGGATTGGTAATTTCAGACTTAAGTTAATTAAAAATCGAGGTTTCCTTACAATGTTTTCCTTCACCGTTTGGGATGGAAATAGAGCTTATAAGTTAAATCTTTATTACCAAACTAGATTCTAGTCGCAACTTCGTCCATGTGATACCAAAGTATAGCATAAAACATAGTCTGTAATGACATTCGGCATTAGTACCTATCTACCAGTGAAAAATATTTTAGTATTGGACCCAGCACTTCACCTCATTAATATTAAAAAAAGTTTAAAAAAAAAAAAGGAAACCGCCTTCAAAAATTTAAAAATTAAAATAAAGTAATGCGTAGAACACGCATTACTTTATTTTCGGAAGTCGGTGGCAATACAAAACAACAAACACAAAGCCACCGCCACCGACTTCCGAAAGTAAAGTAATGTGTGTTCTGTGCTAAAGTTATTTATCACTTTTTAGTTTTTGAAGGCGGATTCTTTTTTTTTTAATATTTTTAGCTTTTTAGTATTGCCTTAACCACCAAATCCATTAAGGAACGGCGACACACTTAGAAGAGATTGTAAGCCCTCCAAAGACTGAAGAAACTAAAACGTTATCTAAGTATTTTTTTGGTATATTGTTCATTTTCTCAAAAAAGGGCTGGATCAATAAAGGTAAAATTAATACAGGACCATTTCGAAATACACCCCCTTCGAACAAAAAAATTTTGCAAATCCGTCTATATATAACATAGTTATGTTTGAACATACATAAAAATAATATGTAAACATCCGAATTGACAACCCCTCCTTTTTGAAGTCTGTTAAAAATAGACGTAATGATAACAAGATTATTTCAATCGGTATTTCTACATTGTTGTATACAACTGTAGTCAAGTTTTGTCAAAAGCGTCTTAACAAAGCTGATAACCGTTAGAAGCGTTCTGTTTATAAAGGTGTGATAGAAAAGAAAAATACAAAATGACAGACTAAAAGCCAGTCACAAAACAATAGCAAAACAAAATTAGTATGTACCTATATTATATGCCATACGGCTGCACCCAATATTCCCCATACATACGGATTATACAAACCACTTCATGTGAAATACAGGTAGCAATTTCAATATCAATTACAATAATCAAGTCAAAATAAACACCAAACCGTCTCACATATTTATCTCCTTCAAAACATCAATTTACCAAGTACCAGGCAAACATATCTTCGAGGAGTTCTGTCAACTATCAAAACACGAACGGAGCATCAGTTCCATATAATATCGGTAACATTAATTAAACACCAATATTTATCCGCGCCAATTACACCCGACGTGTGAGTTAGAAACAAACAATGAACGAGAACTTCGGTAATGAGTTCGTTAACATTAATTAACGCACCTTTGATTCTAATTACTCGTGTGTACATGATGAAGGATTTCATGTCAAATTAGGACGGTGAGGCAGTACGGGGTTTGGGAGTGGGTCGTTAGAAAAATGAGTTGGATTTTTAGTTAATGAGAGCAGGTAAGACAGTAGCGCGATCTGCAAAATGAATTAAAAATTAAGTTTGCGTGGCTGAAAGAAATTCTAGTAATTTTAAAGTCATCAAGGCAACAAATGCTAAAACTTAACAAAATCAGGCACAAATTCAATGTGGACAAAAACCAAAGTAAACTATACTGAAAATGTACTAGGTTATCATAGTCAACACAGTAGCTGCAATAGTCAAAGAAAGCGAGCTAAGAACATTAATAAACAACAATAAAGAAAGATCGAAGTCAATGACATATCCACCGAACTCAAAACTGAGCTTACAAAGACAACCCATCCAAAGAAGTAAAGAAAAAGTTTTAAAAACTAACACAATTCTTCGACGAACATTGAAAAACCAGAAGACGAAGAAAAAAGACCATCGAACGAAATACCAAGACCTAATCTTCCAAAGTACCTGTAGATCTACGAACTGGCTTAAAATCCAACATTTTCCAAGACTTCTTTGTTCAAGTCGAAACAAGTTAAGACGTTCAATGCACATCGATTTCTAGTTTAAAATTGTTCGCTGCGAAGTTCTTTCCAATTGTATTGGAGTTGTTTGATGATTTTTAGTGGCACTCCTTTATATATATTAGTACGTTTATGGGCCATTGTGTTTGTGATTTGGTCTGTTTTCTTTATAATGAATAGGTTTGAGTTAGTTGGAAATAAAGCAGTGAAGTGTAATATTGAAATATGGGTGGCAGTTGCTAAGAATGGGAAAATGTAGTACCGTCAAGTCAATATAACAGTGGAAGGGGATAATGCAAAAGCGGAATTCCAACATCTGAATACAATAAGCAGATGTTATTTTTACCGAGCTTCTCGAACCATCAATGATCATGTATATGGAGAAAATAAGGAAACAGAAGAAGAGTATTGGAAAGCTTTTAAATTAAAACTAGTAAACGCTTACTGCCATAGTAAGAAGAGGTTCAATAGAATTCCCTTTCAAAATAGAGAGCCCCTTCTCCAAACGACTTTTACAAAATTGTGGAATTATGATAATGAGGTACTGAGAAAAAGGAATTTTAAAGTTCCCCCACCCCATAAGCTAACAAAGGGCGACAATTCTTCAAACAAATGTTTTCTGAAGTTTTTATAAAGTAGATCTATGACTGACAAAGAACGTACAGCTTATATCTTAAACCACTGTTCTGAACCATATTAGTTAGAAGATGTTTTGAGCGTGTAGCAAAGTACAAAGAAATAAATTCTCGAAACTCAATCTTTCAGAGTTTGAACTGAAACTTGCGCGCATAGTCGCGGCAAACTTCTAGTACAGAACTAAATAAAATACAAACTGTCTTGTTGATCAAGAAACCATATTTTACAATCAATAGAATATAAAATCATTTATATTGTGTCATATTTCTATCGAAGTGACCGCACCTGTTTGGTTTTGTTCCTGGTCTTAATATTTATGTTCCAATAGACTTGAATTTGAATTTAGGAACAAATAATCGTAACAGTGGCTGCTCAATAACAATAACTTTGAGCAAAAACCGGTGGGCAAATGTCAGTTGATTCATATCTTTTAATATTATGTGACTAACAGATTGTATATGACTTTCATTGCTTTTGTGCTTTATTGTTCAACATTTCTTAAGGGCGCGTATTCGATTTAGCGCAACTCAAAATCTAAACGATTGCTAAAACGGCGTAGTAGCATTGACACACACTAGTACAATACAATACTTTTTGTGTGAATTAGAAAAAAAAATTCGCACGGAATAAGCACAAATCATTGAAATTGATTGGCAAACGGCGCGCGATGTTTTACAGTGCTTTTTAAAATAATTGTCTAAAATAAATGAGTTCGTATAACGGACTGAAAAAAATTCTGTATATTAAGCATAACCTTTATTTTCATAAAATAAATATATCTGTTATGTTTTTATTCAAATACTGGTGAAAAAAAAAAGGTCAAAGTGAACCGATTTTGTACTTTTTCAACATTGTTTTTAATACATAATAGTAATATTTTCGTAATTTTGGCTCTGTAGTAGACTTTAAGACTGTATATCCTATTGGGAAACGCATAAAACATAATATTTTGGCGTACTGTATTGGTTGTATTCGTCCTGAAAGTTAACTCTGACGTCTATTTTCGTAAAACGCTATGAAAGGATTGTCTTCGCTTTATAAAACCATAATTAAAAAAATATACTTTTACTCTGTAGTTCCCTAAATCAAGACTTAATCTTTCTAAAACTGTAATTGTCTTTAAATAATTTGCTCACATCATTACGATATTCCTCTGGGCAAAACGCGAAAACATGTAGTTTTCGTGACGAATCGAATAATTTATATATTAGGTATTACAAACAGTAACGGCCACGTCAATCACTCTTACGAGTATATCCCCAAATTGGAAGAAGATTATTGCAGTTTGATAACGTTTTCTTCGAAAAAGTATGTACTCTCCAATAAAAAAAAATACTCATTAAAAGCGTTATATGTCACGTGTTTTTTTTTTGCCCAATGACAGATGACACTGATTTTTGCTAATTTAAGGTACCCCACTACTTATACCTACTATGACGCTTGGCAAAGTTTTCCCCATTAGCGACTGCTACCACTTCCTTCGATCCCGTTTGTCGATTCTCCCAAAGTTGTGTCACTTCGTTACGTTTAATGTAGTAAACAGAAGCATTCCTCTAGTTGCGCCTGCACTTTATGACGTCATAATATTTGAAGTACTTGCCACAGTTTTATGTCACGCATGCAGACGAACACTTAATGAGAAGTGGCTAATAAAGATAACTTTGTTAAATGTGGGGTGTGGTTTTGAACCCCAGTCATGTTGGAATGAGATGATAACTTTGGTAAACAGCCGGTCTGATCATCTCAAGCTGAAATCACCTAAATTCACCCAGGGGAACTTTCAAAGAATTCCCCTAACTAAAATAAGAATGTTTCGATATTGTTTATGGAACACTTGTTGTTTTGTTTAAAAATTACAGAGTGATGTCACTATGTACGTTGTAAACTTTTTGTTTATAGTTCAAATTGTCCCTGAGTTGACAGTAGAGTTTCAAAAGTACGTTCTACTTTTGAAGTCAGTTAAAAATGACGATAAATGAATATTTAAGATATACAAACCCTTTTGTGCGCTGTCGTTTACTTTATAGTTTTATAATTATACTTTTTAACCTCCGCGAGGGGAGCGAAGGGGTTCCCCTCTGTTCCTTTTAAAGGTATCAGTTACAAAATTTACCTTACTCACGTTCAAGTGCTACGGCTTTTTATGGGTTGTACGTTGTTTCATAGCTAATAGTTTTATAGAATTTCGTTTCAAATATTTTTTTTCTAATAATATCGTTTCATAGAATAATCAATACGCAGAATACTTACTTTCAAGATTTTCAAATCATTTATTTTTGTTTCACATAAAGTTTATTGTTAGAATTATCATATCATAGAATAACAAATCAAATATTCTTTATCCTTATATTTATTATTTAATATAAAATTTATTCCCAAGAATGGGACTCTCAGTTCTAACCTAACTTAATGCGCGTGCGGGCAAAC
This sequence comes from Charanyca ferruginea, assembly GCA_947361185.1. Classification (NCBI taxonomy): domain Eukaryota; kingdom Metazoa; phylum Arthropoda; class Insecta; order Lepidoptera; family Noctuidae; genus Charanyca; species Charanyca ferruginea. The sequence goes on along the minus strand of OX376061.1, from coordinate 26,182,823 downwards.
AACCATGCAAGCGAGCATGCAACATGCAGCAGGCATAGTTTCTGTCACGGCTCCGGCGTTGCGGGGCTCCGGCGGTCCCACGCGAGTTTATCGTCGCAGGTGGTATTCACGCTCACCACCGCAGCTTCGGCAAACAAACAATATTCGTTAAAAAAGAATTCTACTTTTTGATAAGTTTGTTAAACAAAAAAATGAGATTAAAAATTCATTGAATTGTGTTTCTGTGAAATATTTTTCATTGAAGTAAATAGTCTTTGAAACAATAATAGTCGAAATAAAAATACGAGAACCAAATATTATGTTAAATATTTTCTGGGAAACGAAATTGTATGAAATTTCTGTCTGCTAAACAAGGGGACACCCTTTTTATGTTTTACAGGATATTGCTAACCTAATTCTATTAAAAGGCGAAAGATGATGAGATGCATGTATATATGTTACTCTTTCACTCTTTAACGTGTGGACGGAATTAGCTAAGCATACAACATATAGATATTTATCTAGCTTAACACATAGGCTTCGTTTTTAATTGGCTTGGAGTAATTTAGGAAGTCTGCGCAAACGAAGAAACTATTTCAAAATAAGTCGTTCGTTTAATCGTCGTACAACAAGCTTTCATTATTCCCGTAACACAGAACATCCCTTAGAATATAACATTTAACTAGTAAAACTCGGCTACTAAGTGGAATTAACTGCAACACGTTTACTACACCTTGAAGTAACAAGAGTTAGTTGTCGGACACACTGGTGTACAACATGGGTAGCAGTGTGTTTAAAGAATATAGAAAACATGCACAGTATATCTTGTTGGAATAGTTGGTTTCACTTTTGGGGTCTAACGCGACCCTTCTTGGGTTCATTACAGAGGAATGTAAATGCGCGAATGCGTTGGCTTTAAAGTGATCGAAACTTTTTGATTTTTATATCAAAAATTTGACTTCGCTATCATTACTATCACTATATAATACATATTATAAATGTGGGATGTGGGGCTGAGATCAAAGAAACATTGTAAATTATGTAAGAAGAGACTACGTTTACTATTGCTTTATTCTTCTTTAAAATAAATTTCTTTCGTCTTTAATTTTGTGTCTTCTTTTTATTTTCTCCGTCAGTCGTCTCTCATCGAGCCTTTAATTGTCACTTTCAGTAAATTCCATATTATAAATGTGGGATGTGGGGCTGAGATCAAAGAAACATTGTAAATTATGTAAGAAGAGACTACGATTACTATTGCTTTATTCTTCTTTAAAATAAATTTCTAAAAACATCGTCTTTAATTTTGTGTCTTCTTTTTATTTTCTCCGTCAGTCGTCTCTCATCGAGCCTTTAATTGTCATTCCAGGCTTACGTCTTTAGCATACGTCATCTATTTCACTCGCACTTAGCTCTTTCACAGGGTCATGCAACATCAAACATTCCATTCCTACATAAAGTCCCCCGTCACACTGACTTTGTGTCTGTGCGGACTAATCTAATCTCAAAAATTACTGTACAAATTATCATATGGTTGTTTCATTAGAAAGAATACTTGTCTAGGAAGGTTATCGGCTATAATTTGTAAGTGTTAAGAGGAAATACCACGGGCTAGAGAATTGAAAATTAGGTATTTGTAAAATCTATTGCTGTCGCGCGATGCCCGAACACGAACCGCAGAGCGCGATAGAGACAACTGCAGCTTTGACCGAAAATACCTATTAAAAGTACACAAAATCAATGATTCGTAGTCCCCTGATTTCTTCTCCAAAACTTAACCGATTTAACTGCTTTTTTCATTAAAAAATAAAGAAAGGCTTTTGCCGTGTTGCTATGTTTTCTATTTTTTATATAATCCAGTCAAATTTGTTTTCTGAATGTTTGAACACAGCGGAAAATCATGCCATTTTTTTAGGTTTTTGAATATTCATATCTCTTTTAATAATAAATTTATGAGAAAAAGGAAAACATAGGGACATGCCAATAGTAGCCATGGATATTTAAAAAAAAAATGATCTACTGGCATTATCCAGGGAGGAAACAGGGGACTAAGTTTGTATGGAAAAACGGCCCTTGTGTTTCCTCTTAACTATGCGAAACCAGATACGACAAGTACATCGATCCAGTTCATACTTCAAACAACACTTATTTTACCTTCGAGGCAACTTGAATTATTACCTACTAGGTCCTACTAGTGTACACTTCTGATATAAAGACCCATTTACTACTAAATAATAATAATCTAATAATACCCATTAAAGGCGTACCTAAGAATCCTCTCAACCCGTGTGTACACAGCTCAACAAAGGAGCTACCTGCTAAACTCAACGAGTTAGCCACTAAGCCGAGCTAACTTGTTACAACTTGTATCTGTAGTACAAGTTGCAGTACTCGATGGCCAACTGCACGAGCAAATTAGGATAAAAGGCAGCTGGAAGCAAATAGTTACACGTGGTAGAAAGAAAGTGCTCGGTTTTAGAAAGAATATGGATATCTAAACCAATATTTTAAAGACAGAGGGTTTGATTTTTTTTGTAAGTTTGTTTGTAAAAATATACAATATTTCCATCAAAAATATATACCTGAATGAATGCTAAAATCTTAGGAACAAGACCGCAGATTTTTTTCTTTAGTAGGTGGATCTTTAGAGAAATATGCATCTGTCCAAAAACTACAATCCAAATAGGATATGGAATCCTCTGTACTCCCAGAGCATATTTGCAAGCCCCGCAAGGGTAAACACAAAACGAGATGAAGATAGGAGTCCATTCCTTGGCAAAGGGTTTTTTGTCCTAAATACGTTTCGTCAAAGGGCCGGTGACAAACGGATTCCTGCCTGGGGCGCGGTTGTGGACATATGGAAACATATGGAGGGAAAATGCGAGGCGAACACGCGAGCGGAAATGTTTTGATTGAAATCATGATCTTTTATTTATTTTTATAACCATCACTCACAACTATTATTACAGGTACAACCCAATGCAATAGTTGCAGTAAACTTAATAATAACAACTTATTTCCTAAAACTTATTACATATAATCATATAAAATTTTGAATAGGTAACATGTGGATAACGTTGTGAGTTACACATACACTATTAACTTTAGATACTAAGAATTGTTAATTAAGAGACTTTTGTGTAACTGTTTGTTTTCCCAAAGAAATAAATAAATATAATGTTATCCTTGTGAATTCACTCAGTGTACAAGCAAATATGTCTAGATCGTCTGCTACAAGGTTAAGAGTGCGGAACTCTCGCGTCAGGGGCGCCTCTTTCAACAGATTTGTGCGGCCACGAGGTACAGCCAGCAGCTGAGGCCGACGTCTCCGCCACACATCTATCCGGCACACTCAAACATACTAACTCCAATAAGTTGGCGTTATATATCTTGCCTCTTATTCATTTAAATAAATATGAGACGAGTGCGATCTCACGCCTAACTCTCAGCTCGTTCGTTTGTTCGTTTCATCTTGAATGAAACATTTACACAATCTTAGTTTTTGTTTACCTTATGCTTAAAAATAAGTTTCTGTATTCATCATTACGAACAACATTGAATAGGCGACCAAAGAATCAGCTGATTTATTTTTGTGGATCCACTGCATTTTTTCGCAACGACTAGGTACATTATCTCCTTTTTAGGTATATGGTAGACGAAAATTTAGCTTGTGTATACAAGCTAAGTATATGGCGCAATTATATCATGTGATGTGTGTGTGTGTGTGTGTGTATCATGTGTGTGTGTGTATGTGTGTGTAATTGTGCAATAAAGTATGAACAAAATTTCCCATGGATGTTAAATAATTCCTTCCTTGCTTATAAACGCTTTTAGTTGCTGATATACACCATAAGATGCAGGAAGGCCGGTTACGCTGGTATGGTCATGTAATGCGCAGGGATGAACACCACATGACGAGACGAATGACGGATGTAGACGAGGGCACGAGGAGCAGAGGTCGCCCGCCAACTACCTGGATTAAAACCATCTCCAAGGACATGACGATGCATGGCCTAACACCAGCAATGACCCAAGATCGCAACAAGTGGCGATCAAGTATCAGGAGGGCCCACCCCAAATAGGGAATGCACCAGGGGAATGATGATTGCTTGTAAACTTTTGTACACGCACCCACGGTTTAAGCAACCAGATTTAACTTTCTGACTAACCGACTGACTCCTTGACAATTCAAAAGTGCCTGTAAATGGTTTAATTAAAATAAATGATTTGACTTAAGAGAAATTCCTAGTGCACAATTTTTTTTATTCGTTGCTGAAACTTGGTATTATCATGGACTGGTTTCCATAACTCCACGTCATGTCGCGTATTTTAGGTACGGAATGCTGAAACATAAGACATGATTTAACAGCTAAGAAGACATAAATCATTACTTAACATCTGAAAGGTAAATTAAGTTAAAGAAATTGGCAAAAAATGCTTCATTTTAACTGTAATTTAAACCGGTACCGTTCCAATTTCCCTCCCATATATTTCCACCGCAAAATCCTCAAATATTCACGGCACTTTCGGTCAAGAATGGTATTCTGGCACTTTTCTTTGAACACTACTATTATTGCCACTAACGAAGTTTACTGCTCCTTCCAAGGAAAACAGACTTGAAATCCTTAAGGAAATTAAGGAGAAGATTCCTCATGATTACCAACAAACTCGGGTTAGTAAACATAATATCCATCTCCTTATGCAAACGGAACAATTCATTACTAACATTATTTACACTGTGTACGTACATAAGCGTACTTATGTTGTGTGTTCTGTGCTTATTTATCACTGTTGTTTTAATGTGGCTGTAGATAATTAATATAATTAGAGAAAAAATTTCTTTCCTTCTTTCTAAAATCTCGGACATCGTTTGACATCGGTGGAGGAAAATATCGCGATCGTAATGGACTTATATTTTAAAAGTCTGAAATAGCCAATGCGCCTTGAGCGTGATGACCAATGATTGTGCCTTCTCTGTAGATAAGAGGTCTTTGTACTGTGAGATAGTGAAGCCCGTCACATAGCTATAATTTATATTATAGCTAGCCACCACACACGGTAGCTATAATATAATAATATATTTTTGCCCTTATTACATCTGCGATCGTTGTTTAGTTTCACATTTTTGAAATACATCTTAATATATGCCTTGGTTTACTAATGTTTGCCATAATTTAAAATACCATAATTTTATATGCCATACTTTTATTTGCCGTAATTTCATTAGAAATAATGCTTCAGTTCAGTCTTGCTTGTGTCGCGTTTCGATGCGGACGTGTTTACGTATTTTCTTTATCGATTAGCGCGGCGCAAGCTGACGCTCGTAATTACCCGCCACGAGTAGTGAACTCGTGGTGAATGAGCTGCTGGCGTTCCTGCAGCAGAAGCTGGATGTGATGGATGAGGTGTCCGCTATCCAGATCTGTGCAACAAACTTCAGCGAGGATGACATAGCTGCTGTCAAGCTGTTGTTGTATAGTGTGCTAAATAAGCGCGACCAGATGGTGTCCCGCCGGCGTGACGGGACAAAGAGGAGCCTGCAGGATATCATCACGCTGTTCAAGGAGACCGATCCTGACGACGTGCCGGCGTTTGTGGCGAGGGAGCTACACAAGCTGCCTCCCGTTACCTTCGACCACGTCGACGTAACGAGCCTTCTGAAGGATATTGAGTTTCTGAAGGCAAGACTCGCGGATGTGCAAGCGAAGTTAGACGCATCCCAGAATTCAGTCGCCGATTTGCGCAAGGAAGTTACGGAGTTGCGAAATAGTGTGGCGGTAACTGGGTCACCTGTAGATGCGTCATTCGAAAACGCGCGTTGCGGAGCCGCCCTCGATATTCCGTCGTCGAAATCCGCGTCAGCAGTTTCGTCGCCTGCGCGTCCGTCGTTTGCGGAGCTAGCAATACGTCCTGCCTGCGCGCCCCGCAGCCCCGCGCCCGTCTCCGCGGCTTCTCCACGCAGCGCCGCCCGAGCCCCGAACCCCGTCTCGCTGCCAGTATCTGCAGCCCCGGTGAAACCTCTGCAGGGGGGTTCCGCTAACATCACTGAGAGCGCCCCTGGCGCTGCTAGTATAAAGCCTGTGCCGGAAAAGGCGCCAAATAAGGCTGTTAGTGGGGATGGTTTCGTGACGGTGCAGAGGAGAAAGCGCCGATTACGGAAGATCGAGAATCGCTGCGGCAAAGCACCAACGGAGCCCGACGTAAGTCTGCGTGCCGCTAAGCCCAACACACCGGTGTATATCTCCCGCCTGCACTACACCACTAAGGCGGAGGACATTGTAGAGTACGTGCGCCGAAAGACAAAGTACACGCCGAGGGTGCAGTTACTGGAGTCGCGCGTTAACTTCAAGGCGTTCGTGGTGCGAGTACCAAATTGTTTCCTGCCCCTCGTCATGGAAGAAGACTTTTGGCCGCAGTACGTGGTGTTCCGTCGCTTCCGCGGACAAGTGCCACAGGACAGCACACAGACAACTTAGTGCAATTTAGTGAAGTGCTACTAACATAGTCTTAAGTCGTCCCTATTAACACAAGTTAGAAATTATAAAATATGTATGTTTAGGTTAAGGTATTTATCTATGGGCCTATACAGCCTGAAATAAATGAATTATTATTATTATTATAATCTTTAAATTACATAAAATCACTTTCACTAATGTCATTGGTCATAATCGATCAAGTGTCATAATAATGTTAATCCATAAATTTATTTGCTAAATTTTTTATTTTCAATAATTTCATTTTCCATAACATTTATTCACTATATTAATTTGCCCATACTAGTACAACAATGCTAGTTCAGTACAACCGCCTGCAATGTTGATGTTATGATCATGCTAGCAGATACAGAGTCCGCCTTTGTACCTTTGTGTATGAAGTGTAAATAAATAAATTAACCTAAAAATAAACCTCTATCCATTTGCATGAAATTTTAAGACCTAATATAACTTAGCATACATTTGTTTCTCCTAATTATATTTTCGCATAACATTATTTACGCATAACAGCTTACGCATAATTTTTCTAATCATAATAAAGCGTAACATTCTAAAGCATACATTTATTTACGTAGCAAGCATGCAGAATGCAAGCAAGCATGCAGCATGCAAGCAAGCATGCAGCATGCAACATGCAGCAGGCTTGGTTTCTGTCACGGCTCCGGCGTTGCGGGGCTCCGGCGGTCCCACGCCTACGCAGATTTAAATTACACTCTAGGGGTGGGGCAGACAAGACTACGTGGAGTCGGTTTCGCAGCGATTCGTTTCTGTCATTAACTTTGGTAGCACAACTTATTGTTTTATTAAGACAATACTTTAGCGTGGCACAATAGATTTGCACATTATGCCTAGTAACATTATGCGAATTCAATTTTTGCCAAAACAAATGTCTAACGATTATTTTCTACGCAAATGAGGACATCTAGCGCTCGGCGGCCGCTGCAGCGGCACGCTCGCTGCACTCGCTCGCCTTCGCGCGTTGTGTGGTCACAGTTCTAACCTAACCTAACCTACCCGTTTCGATTTTTACTAAGTTTTTATTGTTGATTGATTACTGTAATAAATCATTTGGTTAGTGGGTGGCCTTAATGACATTAATTTTTGCACAAAACAATAAACGTTTCTAAATTATTTAAAAAGTGCTTATGTCAAGTAACGATTATGTAATGTGTTACTTATAGAAACTGATGATTATAACATATGTTATTAAGGAAACTTATTTTATGGCAAATGAAAGATATGACTAATAAGTTGATATGACAAGCGTTATTAGTATAAATGATAATAGTGCAAGTAAATATTATGACGGGGGACGATTATGGAAAACAATAATAGTACAAATGATTTTATGGAAAACAAGACAATACCATATGCCTTGCTATGAATGATATTAATATATATTATAGCTACGTCTGTGACGAGCTTTATAGTATACTAGCGACCCGCCCCGGCTTCGCACGGGTGCAATGCTGATACTAAATTAAATACACTACAGAAAAACTATGAACGTTGTATATAAAAACATAGCGGCCCGCTCCGACTTTGCACGGGCATAAAATATCTCCCCGCACTGCCCCGTCCGACCGGTACCGCCCGCCGCAAACGCAAATTTTAAATTTGTAATATCTCCGAAAATATTTGTTTAATATACATGCTGTAAGGAACCATATTGATCTATATTAATTGCACACTGTATTTAAGGTACTTAATTCGATAAGGATTAATGCCGTATTGCTTAAAATAGCTTCGTAAATAAGTCATTTTTTCACGTAAAAAGTAAACAATAAAAATTGTTAATGTGGGTTATCCCTAAAAGATAAACATATACCATCGCGGACTTTTTTGTAGACCTTTTTATGGTGTACAATACTGTAGTACATTAATTTGATCTAACTCGTAGGGTTTAGGCAGCGTTTTTGCTAAATTGCTAAATAAGCCCAAAAAAATAGGTTATCGACATCACGTTAGAAACCTCTAAAATTAGCAATGTTGCCTTAGTATATGATGCATGTATTATACATATAAACCTTCCTCTTGAATCACTCTATCTATTGGAAAAAACCGCATCAAAATCCTTTGCGTAGTTTTAAAGATTTAAGCGCACATAGGGATATAGGGACAGAAAAGGCGACTTTGTTTTATACTATGTAGTGATTTTATAAAACAAAAGGCAGATAGACCGCGCGAAACACTGAGAGTGAAGCCAAAAAAGCAAATACGAGAGTAGTAAGAGTTAGTATAGCAAGAAAGGGCGCAACGCAAAAAAAAACAAATACAAATTCAAAAGCGAATACAATCAGTAGATTGTAGGTATTCGTTTTTTAATTTTTCCGCGCGGTCTATCTGCCTTTTGTTTCATAATCTGAGTACAATATATACATTTATTATAGTGAAGAAGTTGGGCCTTGTGAGCTTCGACGAACGCGCTTAGGTGTTCGATTCTACTTTTTATTTGAAAATACGAGTTTCAAAGTTTGGTTAAGTATAATGCAACAATCACAATTATTGATAAAACGTATTGCATGAATTTAAATCAAACAAATGATGTGCGAATCTGTCGTGCTAGGTCATCTGTTAATGAGAAGCAAACGGGTTCATATCCGAATCTCGAGTCGTAAATGCGTTTTTGTTTACTTTTAACTGCAGTTTTCTCAAGGCGTGAAACCGCGAACCAAAACCTCAAAACGATTTAGATTTTCCATAAAATACTTCCTGGTGAAACGTAACGAATACCAAGACCAGGCAAATATTATGCAAGTAAGAACTCAACGTTATTCCACTCAATCATTTATTTAAAGTTAAAACTACGCAAATACGAACAAAATTCTTCACCATCTTTTTAAAGTAAGCCTTAAGTTTTTCGCTCATCGCTAGCTGGACTTAGTTACTAGTTAGGTTAGTTATATTTAGCAAAGCTTATAGTAGTCCTTATACAGTAGCTTCTACTTTACTGCAGGGCCTCAAGTCTGCTATTATAATAGTGTCAGAATGGTCTATCATTAATTTCATAATTGTTGATTTTGACAAGTTAGTAATCTACTAATATAATGGCGTATGACTTTCCAATGGTCAACCACTGACACGCCATTGAAAGAAATGATATAGAATGGTAATCTCGTACAAAATGACAACTGAATTACTGACTTAGGCGGTAATCTGCTTAAATGTTGACTGTTCCTTTGATCAGTGACCTACCATTAGAACGTCATTGTGCAAACATTGCTTTTAATTTAAACGACCAATGATCGACCATTATGAATTTAGCAGATTACGAACTTTTAGTAAAATGACAATGGGATCGTGTTGGAATGACGAAATTATAAAAATAGCAGACTTGACCCCCAGTTATTTTTGTTTTTCATGTACAGTAGCACAAAGAGTTTGGTATACAGGCAAAATGGCATTGGTAAATCGAAAGCGGGTCAGTAACAATAGCATCCTGATATCAGTTACGCAGAGTTCTTACGCCCCTATTCTGAGGGAAGCTTATCTTTTGCTTGATCGTTTTCTGCACAAATTGTTTCGGACACTTAATTTATTGTTGTTTTGTAGTACTAATACTAGTTATGTGGTATTATAAGTAACAAGATGGATTTATTGTTGTCCGAAATTAATAAATAAATCATCATCTGCCTAGCCTTTTCCCAAGTATATCGGGGTCGGCTTCCAGTCTAACCGGATGCAGCTGAATACTAGTGTTTTACATGGAGCGACTGCCTATCGGACCTCTACAACCCAGTTACTGGGTAACACGATACTACTTGGTAAGACTGGTTGTCAGACTTCATAGCTTCTTACTATACCTATAACGACTGCCAAAGATCTACAAATGACCGACGGCTTTACGTGATTTCCTAGGCACGGAGAGAACTTGGTATGAATGGGATGGTCACCCATCCATAGACCGACCGCGTTTAGCGTAGCTTAACCTTTGACCAATCGATCAGTACGGCTTTATCTTAGCCACGAGCTCCACGAAATTAATTAATAAATAATTTTATTAGTTACTATTAAAAATATTTCTCTGTTTCCTGCAGTGAATATGGAGGAAAGTGGTAATTATGTGTTTTATTACTCCTCCGATTCGATCCAAGAAAATAATTTTCTGATTCGTTTCATTGCGGGATCCAAAACACTTCAATCGTTTCTTTGAGACTAGTCAAGCTTCATTGCCTCGTCGGCAGCGAGCTAGGAAAAATGACGCAGTGGTTGGGAATAGTGTGGTGAGCCTATCCCAAAAAAAATCTTTCAACTACACTACCACTAAATATTCACTTTAATTTTGTGCATTATAACTTTCTTAATATAAAGTACTTTAAAAGTAATTCCAAAAAAAGTGACTACATAGCCACAAAATATAGAGATTACAGAATGACCGCTCCCGCCATCTTCAAAAATAATTACCTTAACTTGCCAAACTCACTAGGGCTGCTACTGTATTGACTCTGTAGGTTTTATTCATAACAATATGAAATTTTATTGGCACTGGTTCGAACTCTTTGCATTTTTTTTATAACAAAATTTTCCTGTTCGTCATGAAATGTCAATGTCTCTCATTTATTCATTTAGACAACACGTGATAGTCGAGACTGACGTCTGCTCTAAACTGCTTGAGAATGCCTATAAAAATAATGTCAATGTGTGCGTGACAAAAATAGCGGTTTGTTCTGAGTGGTCTCTCTGCTCGGGCGCGCCGCAGCCTTACGTAGTTTGTGACACAGCACACTCAATTGTTTATAAATTATTTCAAGTACCTAAAATCGGTGCCTGTATATCAACTTTGTTCAGCTGTACCCACTCACATTTACCTACATATCCCGGTTTTTACTTACTACTAATTCTGCCCCTCATTTATTATCTCCAGCCAACACTTCCGACATTATCCTGGCTACAGCTTAATCAAATAACAGTAGGCCAAAACAATTCTATCAACCAAAAAAAACTTTTCAAAGAATTTAACCAAAATAAAGCTAAAATAATTTCATAAAAAACATTCAAATTCATATATTTCAAACTGGATCCCTCGCAAACGTTCATGGCGTAATTAAAAGGACTTTTACATGATTCACAGTTACACATGTGCGATTAAAACACAGAGATATATTACTCGGAAAAGGAAGGGCCTCCCCCCTAAAAAGTCATTTTGATACGCTGATTGCGAACGTATTGTATGGAACATCCATTAGAGAATTTGTTTTAGCGAAATTGGAATTTTGGCAGGGATACTACATTATTGTGAGTTGGAGGTGTGTCACCACGCTTAGAATGTAAATGTATTTATCATGGCGTTTTGTAAAATACTTACATTTAAAATTAAGATCAGAAAACGCATCAAAAAATTCCTCCGCATCGCCGTCATCTCGAAATGCGCCCGAAAGACTGGCAGCATTACCACGTTGGATGGCAATACAGGTAAAAATAAATCGAGCCGTTTGAGATTGAAACCCTTGGGTCGTGGGGTCCAAGTGCTCATCTTCTTTTTAAAGAAATGTGTGTAAACGGTTGGTTGTTACTTCCCATGAGCCAAGAGCTGGTTTTTACCTAGGTCAGAGGTTGAGCATTGCCATTCAATGTGGCAGAAGATTATATATAACTATGATCCTCACGTAAAACCGTGAGGCACAACCTTACCTGGCTAACGGTTAAATTAATCTATTCCATAAACACTTGGTGAATATAGGTGTTGTGAACTTAGGTTAAGCTGTTACTCTCTAGCAACAGGTCCTTCGTGCTTCGGATTCTATGCCGTAGTTGTGTGTTGTGTGCAAGTGTACATGTTTATTTCCCATATTAATTTCAAGAAAATATTCCACCCCTTAGGGTTGAAAATTAAGGGATGACAGATTTTTTTTGGTGTCACCGTTTCGTAATTAATTTCTATGTTGAGAAGTAGGCACTAAAAAGCGAAAAAAAAATTTTATAACAAAACACACAACACAATTTTTTTTTAACAAAAAAGACGTGATTGGCCTTCAAAAAGTAAAAAATAACTTTCAATTCGCAAGTCGGTGGCAATACAAAACAACACGCAAAACCAAAGCCGCCGACTTGCGAATTGAAAGTTATTTTTTACTTTTTGAAGGTGGTTGTCTTTTTTGTTAGAAAAAATTTTATTTGTCCAAATCTCCCTGTCAATTTAGTTTTACTCGCTGACACGCTCGCAAGGGGGCGCTAGTGTAAATTTGAATTATCAACCGAGTTTTTAGAATGCCAATCAAGATACTCACAGTGGATTCAGATTCGAGGTTTAGAATGAGGTCTTACAGAATCACACTCCTGTAGAGACTGGCTGATAAAAGAAATACAATCTTATTTGCATTGGTTTGGATTAAGAGATAAACTTTTTTGAACTAAGGAGATTTTTACAGTTCTCCTGTGGGCTGTCAGGACGAAGACGCGATGATGATGATGGTGATGATGCGATCTGACCGATTTCGACCAAGGCGATTGGTTCAGCAGTTGCAGTTGTCGTTCATGAGCTCGCATGTGACTTATGTAGCCAATCTTCTTTGAGGAGATCCTCACACATTGCGGGCATTTGAGCACACCATCTATATAATTGGCCATTTATGTGTGTGTGTCCTTCGGGCACCTACGCACCATGGTAAGAAAACGTACCAAGGATCTACACTAAAGACTGTGGACCGAACATGGCGAGTGCAGGCAAGTCAAGGAGGCTCTTCCTGCAAACAAACAACAGCTGCGTACGGTCACAGCCGCCATAACTGGTCATGGGTCTTCCAACAAACATCTTTTTGTCATAGGAGTCACAGACAGCCCACTGTGCTGAGCCTGCATGGGGGCGGCCAAGACAGCAGCCCATGTGCTTCTGAACTGCCCTGAGGTCGCTTCATACAGGGCAAAGTACTTCGGTAGCCCAGGTAACCTGCGGGAGATCGCCAGCGACGTCAAGGCGCTGCTGGCCTTTCTTGGGGAGCTCGGGTGGATCGAATGATCTACTTCCCACCTGTACGCAAAATACGCGCTGAGACGTGGAGTTGCGGACACCGGCCCGTCATACTACTACTACTTCTACTTGTCCATTTATGGAATAAAGAAATTTGTGTATCAATAGTAGATCCGAACTGCCAGGTCGTTGTATTACCTAAATCACATTGCAGTTTTCATCGTATTCAAACTCGCATATCCAAAACTAATAATGATAAACTTTATTTAAATCACCAGCGGGATCAGACAGGATCAGGCTATGTCAATGAACTGCCGTATCACTTAAACTTCAACTAACTCCTCTAATATCAAATCCTAGTTCTAAACTGTGATAATACTGAGTGGGGAAACTTTGGCAATACCCGTCAAGATTAGAAATTGTAGGAATATCCAATGGTGCAACTGTTATTATAGTTAGTTAGTTATTATTATAGTTTTTTTTTTTTAAGTACTTATTTGTTTTCTACAATATAATTATGTATCCACTTATTTATTTATTTATTTATTTATACTTCATGCACAAACGTACAAAGGCGGACTTAATGCCTTAGGCATTCTCTACCAGTCAACCAAGGGTGGTGAAGAGATAACAAGGCAGGTGCATTACAAAAAGTAATATTTAAAAAGTGAAAAAAGATATATTAGGTCCTTACATATGAAATTGCCGATACTTAATACTGGCAACTTTGAAATCAAATATTTTGTGTTTGATTAGGAATTCCAAATTCAAAATTATTTCAAAATAAAGACTGAAGAATATTGTTTTAAAATTCGTGTTTCATTTGTTTTCACGTCATTTGTTTGGGCTTGAAAATTGCTATAGCAACAACAATGGAGAAATTAAAAATTCGCGGTATTTACGAATTTGAGTTCCACCGTGGCACCAGTGCAGCAGAAACGGCTCGAAGGATTAACGACGTGTACGGGCCAAGCACCGCTAACGAACGAACGGTGCGTTTTTGGGTTCAACGTTTTCGTTCTGGAAATTTTGATTTAAAAAATGAGCCTCGTTGACGACCGGATACTCAAGTGAATAATGAAGAATTAAAGGCGATAGTGGAAGCGGATCCATCTCAAAACACTTCTGAATTAGCAGCAGCCTTTGGAGTAAGTGACAGAACAATCATTATCCATTTGCGTCAAATTGGAAAAGTAAAAAAGCTCGATAAGTGGGTACCGTACGAGTTGACTGAAGCACACCAACAAACACGCGTCGGTTGCTGCGCTTCCATGCTCAATCGTCACAATAATGAGGGAATTTTAAATCGTATTGTCATTTGTGATGAGAAGTGGATCGTGTACGATAATCGCAAGCGATCATCACAATGGCTTAACCCTGGAGAACCGGCAAAACCTTGCCCCAAGCGAAAACTGACCAAAAAGAAGATTCTAGTTTGTGGTGTGTTTTGTGGTCCTGTGTTGGTGTCATCCACTACAACTTCTTGAGATCAGGCCAGACGATTACTGCAGACATGTATTGTCAACAGTTGCAAACAATGATGGAAAAGCTCACCATTAAACAACCGACACTGGTCAATTGCTCTAGCCCATTGCTCCTTCAGGATAACGCTCGACCACATACTGCACATCAGACGGTCGCCAAGTTAGAGGAGCTGCGACTGGAAACTCTGCGTCACCCACCATACTCTCCAGATCTTGCCCCAACCGATTACCACTTATTCCGAAATTTGGACAACTTTTTACAAGGAAAAAAAATCAATTCTGATGAGGCAGTTAAAACAGCCTTCAAGCAGTTCATCGATTCTCGCTCCCAGAATTTTTTTACCAAAGGTATCAATGAGCTCCCGATAAAATGGCCGAAGTGTATCGATAACAATGGTGCATACTTCGATTAACTAAATATATAATTTCTTTTAAAAAAGTTATTTTTAATTTTTTGATACCGAGCGGCAATTTCATATGTAAAGACCTAATATTTATATAGGTATATATAAAACCACCACCACTTGTCCACTTGTTGTAGTTTTAGGTCTTGTTCACAGAGTAATATAATATACCTATACAGCACACACTGTCTTGTAATGTGCGTCACTATCTCATGAATAAATGGCTTTTCTTTCTTTTTCTTTCTTTCTTTATTGTAAGGATATTGAAATGAATGATGGTTTTAGTTGGAATATATTTTTGTTGCTTTTGATTTAATCATAATGTAGGACCTACCTAGTCTACAAGCCCGTGATAAGACCTGTCGTAATGTTGGGCCCTGAAAAATGCGTGTAGCGGAGATGAGAATGGGCAGAAGAATGTTTGGAATAACCAGAATATGATCTCATCGGTCAGAAATTAGAGGAAATTTGAAAGTGGCTCCAGTGACAGAAAAGTTGAAAGGGAATCGTTTGTCTAGGTATGGGCATGTGAAGAGGAGGAATAAAACGCATGTGATTAAAAAAGTTATGAATTTATATGTAGATGGTGAAAAAGACGAATACCAAAGGAGAACGATGGATTGTGAGAAGAATAATGTGAAAGAGAAGGAAGTCAATGTTATCCTGACGTTTGACAAGACGGAATAAAAGAAGAAGACAATATGTTGCGCCCCCAAGTAATATGTGAGAGATACGGTGAAGCGTTTACTGTTCGAACTGCCAGACAAAAAAATACAAAGGAAAGAAGATGCCGACAGCAGACAGTAACGATACAATACTGGCTTTTAATTAACTAGCCATTTTTATGTGGTGAAAGTACTAATTTATTCAAACAATTTTTACTAAAGAACCAACCCTGAAATATATATGAAAAAACACCAGCCTGGTGCGGTAGTTGAAAAACATGTATAACTGCAAATGTAAATATGTACGCATAATATTGCAAGATTTATCTTGTAATGTTCAGACTAAATAGTTCTTTAAACTTACTCACTTACTTCTACTTATGTTTACTTATGTAAATAACTTTAAAACATTTTTTTTTAATAATTAAAATATATTAGAGATTTTTACAATAAGCCCTTTCATTTGATATGCCACACAATACCTACAGTATGTAAAACCACTTTTCACTTCCTAAATTGCCCACTAAAACAAACCCCATATTCAAAATTCATTTATTTACATTATGTGTCTGTATATTTTTTTTATGTTCAATAAAAGTTTTACATATATTCATGAGTACTTTTAGGGTAAAAGTACTCATGAATATATGTAAAACTTTGTAAGATAGCCAGTGAATTAAAAGTTTGCCGAATACGATGGTATGTCGTTACAAGGAACTGAACTCGGGCCTACCCAAACATGAAACCTATAAACCGCATAGCGTAAAAACTCGTCGCGAATTACCTTACAGTTCGTAAATTTTATGACGTTTTACGGCTCACAAACACACTCTCATTTCATATATGAGTATACTAGCTTCTTGCCTCGACTACATCTGCCTGAATATCGCAAATTGAAAAGTCCTTTATGCCCTTTATTTTATATTTATGTCCTTTCTTGGATTTCAAGCCTAATCTGTATCATCTGCCCAGCCTTTTCCCAAGCATGTCAGGTTCGGCTTCCAATCTAATCGGATGCAGCTGAATACCAGGGTTTTACATGGAGCGACTGCATATCTGAACTCCACAACCCAGTTACTGAGTAACACGATACCCCTTGGTAAGACTGGTTGTCAAGCTTTCTGGCTTCTGACTACCCATAACGACTGTCAAAAATCTACGAATGGCAGCCGGAACGAACGGCTTTACGTGCTTTTGAAAGCACGGAGGATCTCTTCTTCTTGGTATGAAATTGACCCATCTACGGAGCGACTTTTTTTTTTTGGTACGGGGTGGAAAACCCTCATGGATGTCCTCCGCCCTGGGGCGGGCGAAAGGGCCTGTCAGACTCTTACTGACTAAAAACCACCCCGGTGTTCCATCTCACACCTACGTCGGGGGTCGCGGGAACTGGAGATACTTCCGCAACCCCCGGCTGGTGCCGGCCCGCTAAACCTTAACCTTGGCCGATGAGTCATGGCTTCTATTTAATCTGTGCCAAAATTTATTCAAAACGGTAGGTAGGTACTGTAAGGGTTCAAATCATGCTGAGCTCTTAAGCTCACCCTTACAGTACCGGTAACGGGTCGATGTACGTACTCTCGTGGTGCGGTGTATTAATGGTCGGAGGTACTTTAAATTTAAAAGGGCAAAACAATCGAGCACTTTTCTATTATAGAAAGAGCATGTCGGTCACTGACGGCGCTAGGCTAATCAATGCATTGATATAAAAAAAAACCGGACAAGTGCGAGTCGCCCACCGAGGGTTCCGTACATATTTGTAGGTACATATCCATACTTCTATACTAATCCTTACCTACTATCCATACTTTAATCTAATTAATATTATAAATGCGTTTTTTGCGACATAAACGGCCGTATCTTTTTTTCACGTTAACATAGAGGGTTGATTTTTTTCAGCATCAAGGGACCGTAGACTTAAATATATGGTTTTAATTTCAACTTGATACGTCCACGCGTTCTCGAGATAAAGGGTCTTGATGGACAGACAGACCGACAGACAGACAGACAGACAAACGGACAACAAAGTGATCCTATAAGGGTTCCGTTTTTTCCTTTTGAGGTACGGAACCCTAAAAATAAGACTAACGCTCTAAATCCGAAATTCTTTCTAGAAGGAACACCAGAGTGTCGAGACGAAACATTTAGTCAATGCTTTCGACCAGCATGCCATATCATATCCATGCAATCTTTACAATACAGTGGGTGGTGTAGGCCTGAAAACGTAACAGACAAACTTTCGCATAATATATAATATTAGTAAGAAAACAATGATATAGAAAGTATACACACATTTTTACATACCGTAGATGTAAATTTCATGTCAAGGCGTTATCCGTTAGGAGTCAGTCATATGTTTTATTACATCTGTTGACATTTACACCGTAAGATATGACTGAGGGGTTATAAATGGGTGTTAACTTCAACATTGTAATAAAATGGAGACGGGATAGTGTAGTGTCTAATATATTTTCATTATTTTCTGGAGGTCGTAAAATATTTTTGAGGTTTAATGTGTCTGTTTTGCTGGCAGAATTTATGAAGGATTTTTAGGGGGTTTTATTTGTTTTAAATGTTATCTGGATATGCTATGATTAGTGTCTACACTGAGACGTCGGATTATTATCAGAAGGGTTTAATGCCATTTTGTTTATGTTTACCCACGATACAAGGATATTTTTAGTTACCTATAATTTTTTGTAGGTTAATATTGCTATATTCTGTCCATTAGGTTATAAGTTTTTTGACAGCTGCCTTAGAACGTAACTATTCCCGATTACCTAAAAGTTAACTTTTAAAAACGTTATAAAATAAATATATAAACTGCCTTACATTAATGGATTATTTTATTTATGACTCCTTACTGACATTATAATAGACCTAAACGTATCAGTTTAAAAAAAACATAAAGATTGTTATGCGCATGAAATATGGTTACAGCCTATACTTAGTGATGGGATCGAATGTATTCGCTCCAAATGAATACATCGAAAATAATATTTTTATATTTATGTAGTCCTAAAAACCTATATATTTTGAAAATAATCCATTGGATTTATATTGCGGGTTTAAAACGTCGAAAATTAAACAAGCAAACTAATATTTTAAAGTTAATTTTACATTGTTATTATTAATAAACCAATAAATTATTCGTCGTCTTCCGACATGGAACTTACGTCTGATGACGAGTCTTCGCCCAAATTTATCACGATTGTTTCTTACTTGCTTCAAATAATCGATAGTCGATACTATAGACAAATTAAAGTGTAAATAATCGAAACTGCAATCACTAGTTGTCAAAACCACCACCTGTCAAAAAACCAATAACCTAATGGACAGATTATACCCTTTAATCGAACCCACGGATATCGATTGAACCTTTTTATCTTTTCCATAGAGTACTATGGAAAAGATAAATGGTTCGATCTACATATAAAATGAAAACAAGTTCTTTTTATACAGCAAAATTCAAATTTTCGACACATTATTAAAGCTTGATTGGCATCGCGATCTTAAACTTTATACCATAAACAAACTCAATTCATCATGGCCGCGATATTACACGTCAGTTGGACAAAAGGCACCCAGTAATTATCCTTTCCACGGCATAAATTAAAACAACCGCAGTTAATAACTTCACCGAGGAATATTAAAACAACAACGTTAAGAACAGAAATTATAAAATGTATATTTTTATGAGGCTTGCCTTCGTATTTTTTTGTTTATATTTTTGTCTTTTGGTACTGGTTGTTTTAATGTTGAATACTAGCTTTGTCTACAGCTTTGTTGTGTTCGAAATATGAAGTGCAACTGTCACAACTAACTTAGTGAATATAGAAGTTTAGAGATTTCAGTTTGTCTAGTGTAGTTTACAAAGTGTGTGTTTGTTAGTCCTAAGAAAAAATTACATTAAATATAGGTCTTCTTCACTGACACACGTGGCATATTTTGATTAAGTCATCCGCAACCATAGTAACCCAGAAAACAACCAATAAAACCCACTTCCAGATACAATAATTTTCAGATCGTGAAAAACCTTTTCTCCAATTTATCCAACATATAATACCCAAACCAGGATGGACACACTCCATACATTCAAATACGTACAATCCCCGTTCAATAGGAACGTAAAACGACAAACGAGTAAAATAAAAACGCCCTTTTTTACCGAATAAGCGTTACCATAAAAAAGGTTTTCAGTGAGCAAGTGAATCATAATTTATGAATTCCGGTGTCCGGGCAGGCTAGGAGATTTACGCGGGGTCATTGTGTCGACGGATACGATACGCATCGCTTAGAAAAAGATAGATAGAGAAAGTTGGAAAAGGAGTTGTTTAAAAAAAAAAAATATTTATTTATTTATCTTCTTACATCTTTACAGGCGGTAACCTAATGCGACAGTGTAGCTATAAACTAATATGTTAATTAATAAAAGAATCTAAATACTAATTACTAACCTAGAAATTACACCTTTAATATAACTTAACCTTATAATAAAAAAAAACCATTTATTTTCAGGTAACAAAGACCCATAGAAAAATACCTTAACTTAAGTATACATATAACTTAAGTATACTTAAGTATAATGTATATAGTTATATACCTAACAACAAAATAAATAACGTTATGCTCTAATTACAAACCATAAGTAACTACATTTAATAGAACTCTTGCGAATTCACTCATAGTGCACGAAAAAATGTCCAGTCTCTCATGGACTTCGTGAAAATTGTATGAAGCCTGGGCCCAGTCCTTGTACACCATACTTACAAATAGGAAAACACATTTTAAATAGTTCTCAACTATCCAATTACTTTAAAATAGCTTTTTGAGAAGGTAAAACACAAGAAATTGCAACACACAACAAAAATGCGGTCATGGCAGTAAGCTGTCATTTTGATTGATTAATGACGTTTGACATTTATAATTCTGATTTTATACGTTGATTTGTGGATAACCAGGTAAACAGATGGGAAAGAAACGGTGTTGAATTAAAAAAACGAATGGAAGGTTAAAAAGAACTCCAAAAACTAGAAACAAAATGAGACGAAAGCACAGAACATACGAACGAAAGTGACACTGTTGTAACACTGACAGCTGACAGTTCTCTTTCTATGATCAATGGTCGATCTATGGTTTATAGAGCAGCTAAATCTGAGTGACGCCATGTTGAAAATCCATAAAAATAATTGTTAAATATCAATTTACTACCAACAGTTTACATTGAAATGAACTATTAGTATTTTTCCCGGATTCTACGGATTTTTCTCTCTATTTTGAAGTGGTGTACATAGACTGGGCCCAATATGAAACATGTCCTTTCTGTGGTTGGAAGTGTACACGGCAATTCTTCTACATTGTTAAAAAATCTTGTTTTAAATGATATTGTTATTATTTTAAAGAAAAAGAAAGTAGCTAAAGTAAGTTTTCTCAAACTGAAAAAGAAGCATAAGATAGATACAGCAAAAGTATGCAGTTCTTACAACGACTGAATCTATACTTTTGATTTCAGAAATCAGTCAGGAAAATTAATGGGAAATAATAAGTGCAGCAACATAAGTTTTCTTTGGCAGCTGTACCCTAACGTGTTTTTTTTATATGTAGGCAACGAGTTAATAGGACAGCTTCTATTGTATAAAGAACAATGCCAGAAACTCTATAGAACTTTGCCCCACTCAATAAAAGTCAAGTGCAATATGAAGCATTTTACTGTTTATTTATTGCTGATAACTAAACATTAGTCTTAGTGACTGTAGAACTTGCGGTTTCCGTTTAAATCTAAAAACAATAATGACATTGATTATAGGTTAAATTGTATTTTAGGTAAAATTAGTTTGTATTTTGTGGGTAGGTATTTCGTAATCCGCAAGTTCTAAAGAAAAACAATTTAGTATAGAAAGGTTCTATATTCATTACAATTATTTTCATTAATTTACTTTTTCTGTACATGGGTGGGGCAGGATCTGGCATTATCATTTATCATCTTTACTATTTTATGGTTACTTTAAAATTAATATTCTCAACCTGTGAGTTGTGCGTCAAATTAAAATTTGTTTTTTTATTTAGCAGTGACAACCAACTAGGCTTATCGGAGTAAGCCAAATTGGTTGATTGAATGGGGAAATATTTTCTACTTATTTTGGTCTAAATAGTTTTTACTTTGTCCAGGTTCCCTATTGATTTTAAACAGTGTTATAGTAACAGATCTCTTCTAAAACATCTAAACTTTCCCTAGTCTATGTGACAGCCGTTAATGAAACATAAGGGGTGTGCTACATCCCCCCGACATCCCGCGCTGCTCATCCTCCGCGAGGGATAGCGCAAACAGAGATATAGCCCGCTAATCGTGGCTCTAAGCTTACTTCTATCTACAGACACAAAAAAGAACCTTATCTGAGAGAAAATAAGGTAGGGATTTAAGTGATGTTGGATTATTCGATAATTATTTTTTTATGGAACAAAAATTGTTATATCATTGCGATTTTAATGGTTATTGTTCTATTTTTATGTGGCGTATCGGATTCGGTTTACTCGTAATGGAGTAAGCAAAGCTCGGAATATTGTATTATGTTTCAAAGTAGAATCCAAATGGTATGGTCCTTTTACTTGTTTCAATAAATACCTATATATATTTTTTTCAGGAAGCTACTATGTTTATAAATTCACGCATTCTTCCCATGGCCACAGGCAAACGAGTGTCACATGCTACCAGGCAATCAAAGTTGACAAGTGTTAAAAAGTTGAGCCGTCGCGGGATATCTGGCACATGTAAAACATAGAAACTATTTTGTATAGAAAACATGCATAAAAAGATGATTTATTGAATAATCCAGATGTTTTTTCAAGAAAATATTATTCATTTTAGATTATTCTATCGAATCGAATATCGAGTCAGACCGGCTCTTACCGTGGCGACTGCTGGCGTGGTGACGCGCACCACTCATAAACCCGGGTTTATGAGTGGTGCGCGTAGTGAGTAGGGCTACGGGTCTGATCGGTCAGACCCGTCGCACTAGATGTTTCACACCGAAATAGAAAAAACATCACTGAGTGACATTTTCACAAAATAGCACTGCAGATAGGTCTACATATCTGAAGTGCTATTTTGCGAAAATGTATATTGGAGGTTCAAGCCTCCGCTGGAAAAACTAATCATACATCCATTTAACAAAATATAAATGTCCCATAATATTCCTAAAAACAACACTCCACACTACACACAAAACAACAACTCTTCACGTGCAGATATATTTTTTAAACACAGCCCTGAGTGATATTACACAGTGCGCACAATGGTTGTCTGAGATGACAGGCCATTTCGCCGTGTGACAACCCTAGACGTTTCCTTTGTGTGAGCGTACGGAGTGCGTGTATTCGAGGTTCGGAGAAATTTGTTTTTCTGAAATTTTCTCTTGCAGGAGAAGAAGCTATGAGAAAGTTTCAAATGAAGGACAAGATTCAATTGCTAGATTTACTGAGCTCTGGACTAATAAAAAAATTATACACTTACGCTTTGGAAAATACTCTCTGCCAACATATTATGACTGTGTTTTGGTATCTCTTCTCAAAGCCATAATTTTCTCCCGACGAAATTTCGGTCACGGGGGTAAAGGTCAAACGAGACTATTTATTTATTTATCTATGCATGGAAGGCTTACAGCTACAAAACCTTAACAACAAAAAAGGAAACAATAGTCGACAGAAAGCCAATTACAAGTCTTCGCGTTTAGAAACGTTATAGAATTTGGAATGTAAGCAAACCAGCAAAACTATTTTGTTTGAAATTAATGACCGAAAAACAAAAAAAAACATATTAGGTCCTTACATATGAACTTGCCGATACTTAATACTGGCAACTTTGAAATCAAATATTTTGTGTTTGAATAGGAATTCCAAATTCAAAATGATTTCAAAAGAAAGACTAAAGAATATTGTTTTAAAATTCGTGTTTCATTTGTTTTATCGTCATTTGTTTGGGCTTGAAAATTGCTATTGCAACAACAATGGAGAAATTAAAAATTCGCGATATTTACGAATATGAGTTCTACCGTGGCACCAGTGCAGCAGAAACGGCTCGAAGGATTAACGACGTGTACGGGCCAAGCACCGCTAACGAACGAACGGTGCGTTTTTGGTTTCAACGTTTCCGTTCTGGAAATTTTGATTTACAAAATGAGCCTCGTGGACGACCGGATACTCAAGTGAATAATGAAGAATTAAAGGCGATAGTTAAAGCGGATCCATCTCAAACCACTTCTGAATTAGCAGCAGCCTTTGGAGTAAGTGACAAAACAATCACTATCCATTTGCGTCAAATTGGAAAAGTAAAAAAGCTCGAAAAGTGGGTACCGTACGAATTGACTGAAACACACCAACAAACACGCGTCGGTTGCTGCGCTTCCTTGCTTAATCGTCACAATAATCAGGGAATTTTAAGTCGTATTGTCACTTGTGATGAGAAGTGGATCGTGTACGATAATCGCAAGCGATCATCACAATGGCTTAACCCTGGAAAACCGGCAAAACCTTGCCCCAAGCGAAAACTGACCAAAAAGAAGATTCTAGTTAGTGTTTGGTGGTCCTGTGCTGGTGTCATCCACTACAGCTTCATGAGATCAGGCCAAACGATTACTGCAGACATGTATTGTCAACAGTTGCAAACAATGATGGAAAAGCTCACCATTAAACAACCGAGATTGGTCAATTGCTCTAGCCCATTGCTCCTTCAGGATAACGCTCGACCACATACTGCACATCAGACGGTCGCCAAGTTAGAGGAGCTGCGACTGGAAACTCTGCGTCACCCACCATACTCTCCAGATCTTGCCCCAAACGATTACCATTTATTCCGAAATTTGGACAACTTTTTACAAGGAAAAAAAATCAATTCTGATGAGGCAGTTTAAACAGCCTTCAAGCAGTTCATCGATTCTCGCTCCCAGGATTTTTTTACCAAAGGGATCAATGAGCTCCCGATAAAATGGCGAAAGTGTATCGATAACAATGGTACATACTTCGATTGACTAAATATATAATTTCTTTTAAAAATGTTATTTTTAATTTTTTGATACCGAGCGGCAATTTCATATGTAAAGACCTAATATTAGAAAGAAGAACATAAAGCAATTTATAGTTATCTACTTAAAAAAATGAAGGTTTAAGACTAGCTAAGTAAGTACGCAGGAGATGTCATAGTGTATGTACAACGCAGGTTCACTCTCTCTTCCTTCGGTCGTATATTAGTTATAGGCTTGCGTTTGACCGCAACTCACCTGATCTTAAGTGAAGATGCGGCCTAAGGTGGAGCACGCTTGCCTAGGATAAACCGGTTCACTCGTGCCTTGAAGATACCCAGATTACATGTATCGGGGAATAGAGAGGCGGGCAGTAAATTCCACAGTCTGGCAGTTCGCACAATAAATGTGGAAGCAAAGCGCTTGGTTCGAGACCATTAACATTATTTTTGGGACAAAACTACTTTAAAAGTAGTTACTACTACTGAGAAATAACTAATAGAAAAACCCATTGACGAGACCCATAGGGCAACTAATACTCCACATGTGAACGAGTCTTCCTTTCAAAGGTAAAAGCACTTGTCGTACACCGACAATGGATGGGGGGCCGCCACAAAAGAGTGGCCTCGCCGATACACTGCCACATACAGGTTTCATATACTACAGGTAGTTTACATTAAATAGGAGTATTTAACAACTGAACAAGGGTAAGTATATGGAATTTTAAAAGCTCCTGACATAAACAGAAGCCGGTCAGACCAGTGGAAGATTCTTACCTTCTATAATCGACTAGAAAAGAGCTTATAATCATCAAACGGGAAAACAGATTTTTAAAAATCACCGAAATATGACGGTGCTAAAAACAGTCTTACGACCGCTGTATTGGTTCAGATCAAATCGATATTAAATTTATATTGAAGTACTTCTGTGACTGTTGTAGTACTTTATGTACGGCACAATTGTTTTAGTTTTTTCAGAAGAAGGGACTATCCCTTAGTAAAAACAGTAAATTTTCATGAGTAGGTACTTTAAACACCTGAAAAATTGTCGTAATTAAAAGTCATGTTGTAGAATATTTATTATTCTGACCAGATTTTTCTTTGGAAACCAAATGAGAACATGCCATGAAAAATAGTATTTTTCCAGAAAAGTCAAATCAACTCCAGAGTTTTGAACCCACATTTGTATTCTGCAGTTCATATTTCAGAAGCATTTCAGGTCGTGTTAACCCTGGAGTAGTCGCGTGGGCTACATATGTAGCCCACTCATACAAAATCGAGAATTTCTCAGAATCGGTAAGCGTTAGGTTTTTGAGCCCCCAGGTACTTTCGAACGAATGTACGAGAGACACGCTAAGTGTAGCACAAGCGGCAGTCACGCGCGGTTGTGTCACAGGACTTCAGCGAAGTGCATAGACTACAATTGTAGCCCGCGCGACCAATTACGTAAGTATTTTTATCATGTCAAGCTTTTGTGTTTTTATTAATTTTATGATAATTAACTCAAATTCGTTATTTAATATTAGTTTCGGATTGATTTAACATAAGTGACTTTTTATTTTTTAGCATAAAAATGGATAATCGACGAGCTACACAGATTGAGGCATGGCTGAAGATAATGAACCGCCTCAGCAACGCGCGCGCATTGACACATACCGGAGTTGACAATACATTGTGGTCAAAAACGATTCCTCTGAATAGAGGATTCCTCTATGATTCTCAGAAACCCAACCAACTCCCTCGGCAGCGACATAGAGTAATGTTGTGCGCTGTTGCTGACTTTGGAAGAGCGCGCAGTAAACGCACCAGAAAGATGTGCACTGCGTGTAACAAGTTCGTATGTGGGGATCGTTCGAAGATTATGTGTCTGTCCTGTGCAGACAACAGAAGTTAGAAATTAGTTCCTAGTAGTTTTTTTTATTCTGATCTCAATTAGAGCGAATCCTGTGATTTGTGTGCCAATTTAGAGAGGTTTTTTATTTTTGTTGATTTTTTGTAACACAGAGGTTGTAATTAGGTTATGTTAATCTTATTTAGTTAAGAAAACTGTACTGATTATATTTACATATGTCTAGTAAACCGTTTATGCTTATGAGTTTATTTATTTCAATTTGAAAATGGACTACGTATGTAGCCCGTGCGACCACTCCCGTTACTTTTAGGTGCGCGACTACTGCAGGGTTAAGATGCAGTGCACAACATTCTCATTGGGAATAAAAACCGGACGTGACGTCATACCCAACACCTGTCACATTTAAAATGAGAAGAATATTTACATTTTTAAATTACATGAGATTTGAACTTTTGTAAAACGTCTTGTGGAAAAGGATTCAAGAATTGTAATCATGAAGTTTGGCTTTTCATACTTCGTTGTCATCTAGATTTTGGTCAAAAACAATAAAATTAACTTACCTGAGTAGCAAAGTTTAGCTTTTGTCCGCTACTTCGTCCTCGTGCATTTTTTCATGGAACCCGATTATTTTTAACAATTAAAACTAGTCCACAGCATTCAAGGATAACGTTGCTTCTATTAGTGTAAGAATTTTCAGAATCGTACTAATCTCCTGACAATCTAAGAAGTCCGAGTTGACGTTACTTCGTTCGAATTTTGTATGAACGTCTACGTTATCATTATCATCATCATCAGCCCAAAGACGTCCACTGTTGAACACAGGTCAAGGCGTAAGAATTTGAAACATCAAATCACAATCCTAATTAATTACTATGTTACCCAAAGGTACACTATAACAACGAGTATCATTCGTATATTGAAAAAAAAATGCACTCTAAAACACTTTATTCTTCATTTCTCGTTGATTAACAAATATGATATGTCAAATCCGACTTCTTTCTTATGCACTTCACATGGCGTATTTGTCCAAATATTTGCCTTATCTGGACAATGCAAAATGGACTTTATTTCAATAAAGGTAGCGTAAATTTTTAATTATCCAAATATGGCGAATATTTGTACAAATACGCCATGTGAATTGCTAGCATTAGATTCAAATTATTGTGTTCGATAACAGCTACATTAATTTAGAACTATGTCGTAGCCATCACAGCGTCCACCTCCGAGAGCCAGATGTCGGCGTTCCAATATTATTTATTTATAATTAATTTATTCTTATATAAATTAAAATAGGTGTTTCAGTTCTATTTACTTGTAATGTGTGTGTGTGTGTGTGTGTGTGTGTGTGTGTGTGTGTGTGTGTATGTGTGTGTGTGTATGTGTGTGTGTGTGATTGAGATTGTCAGGAATATAGAAATTCCGGAGACCAGTGCATTCAAAGAAAAACAAAATCTCAGTTTTATAATAATAGTTCAGATATAGAGAATACAGTATAGGAGGAGCTCGTGGCTAAGTAAAAGTCGTATAGATCAACCGGTCATGGTCGGTGGTTAAGCTACGCTTGCCGCGATCAGTACGTGGATGGGTGACCATCCATTTCATACCGAGACGCCTCCGTGTCTCAGACAGCACGCAAAGCCTTTAGTCCCGGTTGTAATTCGTAGATCTTTGGCAGTCGTTATGGGTAGTCATAAGCCAGAAAGTCTGACAACCAATCTTACCAAGGGGTATCTAAGGAGTATCTAAGGGGTAAATAAGTAGTTACAATCAACTAAATAGTCAAACATAAAGCCCTCTTCCTCTCTCCTACTTTAACTTTTGCTGTGCCCGACAAGTTCCACAATGTTAATTTTCAACCGACTTTAAAAAAGGTGGAGGTTATCAATTCAACTGTATTTTTAGGGTTCCGTAGCCAAATGGCAAAAAACGGAACCCTTATAGATTCGTCATGTCTGTCCGTCCGGATGTCACAGCCACTTTTTTCCGAAACTATAAGAACTATACTGTTGAAACTTGGTAAGTAGATGTATTCTGTGAACCGCATTAAGATTTTCACACAAGATAGAAAAAAAAAAACAAAAATATTGTCGGTTCTATAAATACTTAGAACTGAAACTCAATTTTTTTTTCATCAAACCTCTACGTTTGATGTATCTATGGATAGGTCTTCAAAAATGATATTGAGGTTTCTAATTTTTTTTTTTTCCAAACTGAATAGTTTGCGCGAGAGATACTTCCAAAGTGGCAAAATGTGTCCCCCCCCCCCCTCTAATAATAAAACTAAAAATATATATGATGTAAATTACCATGTAAACTTCTTTATTCTAACTTTTTTATATTTTTACGGTACAATTATTTGGACTCTGTCTGTTATGTTGTATATGTTTCTTGAAATAAATAAATAAATGTGGATGCAATAAATACCTATATTGAGTATTATGTATCGTGTTACCTAGAGTGCAATTCTGTAATTTTCACTCTCGAATTCAAATCCTATCTCATTTCCGATTTCACTTACTAGAAGTGAAAAGTATTTGGTTTTCGATTAAATAGGAACGAAATAATAGTTCGCTTCACCTATGCCAGCACTTAGTAGCGCTAGCGTAGTTTTCATCGAGTTACAGACTACCTAAAACCGTTTTCACCGCGGAATCAGAAGTGAGATCTGAAGTGAGTTCTTGCAGAATAACATAGCTAGTAACTGGATTGTGAAGGTCAAATAGGCAGTTGCTCCATTTAAAGCACTGATTTCTGGTGATGAATGATTCGGGTGGATCCGGTTAGACTGGAAGCCGACCCCAACATATATAGTATTCTGTTTAACACAATACTATATTTACTTTTTATAAGCATGAAATCATTTATCACAATTGATGTTTACATTTTATAATACCTACTTGTTTTTATAGATTCTTGGAATCTTTTATCATGCAAAAATAGAGTAAAAGTACTTACATTTTTGTCCATGGCGCAGAAAGACTGTGTCTGCTAATTAAAGCTAATTTAAATCCCTTTTTATAAATCTGGAAAATAAATAATGTTTTTGGTATGACATGTTTGTCAATGACAGTTGTCAATCTTGACACATTGTCAATATTACTTCTAATAAGTTTACGGCGTAAATAACGTAAAACCTCCAAACTGATGTTTATGTAAGTGTGTATGGCTGTATTTTATACTAAACAGCTGGACACCCGCTGATGTATTTGGTGTTCTTTAAAATCCTATTCGCACTAATAAAATAAAAATAACTGGCAGTCTACATTAATTGAGTCTGGCCGGTACTATAATACCCCGCTATAGAAGACCAATACGGGCGTTCTAGAAGTAGAAGTCATACTTGGATTATTATGAATTTCGGAAGAGCGGTCAGAAAAGAAACCTGTCAAATGGGTCAGTCTAGATCTCGCTGTCGTTTGAGTAACACGCTGATTACTGATACGCATAGCTAAAACTAAAGTCTACCAGTCTACTAACTGCAAGACTACCGGTCCACATCAAAAGTCGGTAACGGTCCTGAGCTGTGCCGTCGTCCTGTCGCGTGCCGCTGCCCCCAGGGCGGGTCTTACTGATAAGATTCGCGCCGCAAAGCTAGGAGACGATCGCGGCAGTCTTCTCTTCGGCCGATCCCGTTTGCCGGCCAGGCTGTGCCTGGCCTACTAACCTGGAAATCTCTGCCTGAACGTAGTGCGTTTAGGTCAGTGTTTGTTTTTATTCTTACTACTGTTTTTGATACTCATCACATTTTAATCTTTCTGTGAGAGCTATTAAATTCAATCGTACAATTCTGCATAGCCTTTTATTTCTTAAATTAGCAGAATTGTTACTGTTGTTGATGATATACAGTATTTAGTATAAATAATAAGTAATTCCATTACCTTAAACTTAA
The DNA here is from genome assembly GCA_947361185.1 of Charanyca ferruginea. NCBI lineage: Eukaryota > Metazoa > Arthropoda > Insecta > Lepidoptera > Noctuidae > Charanyca > Charanyca ferruginea. The sequence continues at coordinate 26,152,139 of OX376061.1, read as the reverse complement.
CATGCCACGACAGCCCGCAGAACACAACTTAGGAACTTAGATTTCCTAACTCGTAAGCTCATAAGACGTGAACGAAGTTAGTTCTAAGCATCCAAAGGACACTCACGTGGGACATCATCTCTAATGAAAGGTCACTTAAGCTCACACGAGCGTTATTAACATGAGCTTAGGATAACTAATGTTGCGGACAGTTAGCCTATCTTAGGTTTAATTGATAAACCTGGCTGGATATTGCGCAGAAAGTTATTTAGCTTTGCCGATTTTTCATTTTCATTACGACAAATTAGAAAGATAAGCTTTTTAACAAACAAAAAAGCCTTCAAAATCTAAAAAGTGATAAATAACTTTAGCACAGTATACACATGACTTTAGATTTGGAAGTCGGTAGCTTTGTACTGTTTGCTGTCTTTAATTGCCACCGAGTTCCAAATCTAAAGTCATGTGTGTTCTTTTATATCTCCAATTCATGCATTCCGTGAATGCCATTTTATACCGGGACTCTTCCGCATATCGGAAAGCACGTAAAGGTGTCCCGGTTGACATTTGTAGATCATTGACAGTCGTTATAAGTAATCAATAAGTAATAGCACCATCCCATATCTTCCCGTGGGTGTCGTAAGAGGCGACTAAGGGACTCACCAGAGAATGGGCAGCAGCGTTCTCTGTGCCTTAACAACCATACTGCGATCGCCAACCCGCCTGCCAAGCGTGGCGATAATAATAATAATAATAATAAAACCATTTATTTTCAGGTAACAAAGACCCATAGAAAAATACCTTAACCTAAGTATACATAACAATATAACAATTGTGTTAGTAAATAAAACTTAAAACTATGTTAGTATCACTTAGTTGCACTAAGTCTTTGCACGTTCCGGTGGCACTTGGCCGCGAAAGCGGCGGAATACCACATCCTGTGGCCAAAAGCTTTCATCCAACACCTGATGCAGATAGCATGTTGGTATGCGCACCCTTACCAAACGCCTTAAAGTTGACGTTGCGATGCGACTCCAGCAACTGCAAAACCCCCCATTTTGGGGGAGGCCTATGTCCAGCAGTGGACGTGTTTCGGCTGAAGTGATGAAAAAGATGATAAGTAATCAGAACTCAGAAAGTCTGACAACCAAGGGGTATTGTTACCCAGTAACTGGGTGGTGGGGGTCTGACAGACAGTCGCTCTATGTAAAACACTATTCATTCATTCACTATTCAGCTGCATCTATACCCTGTTCACAATAAGATTAGACATAAACACAAAACTTTTTTACAGTTCCTTCAACCGATTTTGACTTCTATTCCGTAGGCTTAAGGATGACATTAGAGGCAAAAAAGTGGTTACAATACAACTGTTTACTGCAGTTGCCATTTGTCATGCTACCAACGCAATAGAAGTCAAAATCGGTTGAACGAACTGTAAAAAAGGTTTGAGTAAATGTCTAATCTTATTGTGAACAGGGTATAGTTAGACTAGAAGCCGACTCCAACATAGGTGGAAAAAGGTTAGGCAGTTTGTTTGGTTTTTTTTTGTTAGCCTGTTCTGTCCTACTCCTGGGCAAAGGCCTCCCTCCATGCCCTATTTATTAATTTTTTTAATTTTAATTTACTCACACACTCTTTGCTACACGTTTCCTTTTATTTATTACACGACTTAGTTTCATAAAACTGGTTTACATCCGTTACACGTCACGCACAAAGGTCCAGTTGGAAACCAGCGTCAGGCACAAGTGGTCTGGCATTTTATGCTGAACTGGGCCTGTTTGGCGCAGCCGTGGGGTACACAATAATGTTTTTTATTTATTTCTGTTTTTTTACCTTTTTTTAAATTAATTGCGTGTGCACGTGGTCTGTGTCAATAAACGTTTTTTCTTTCTTTCTTCTTCTTTCTTTCTTTTGGAGGAATCCGTCCAGTTCATCCCGCCATCTCCTTCGTGGCCTTGTTTGGTTAAAATAATAATAATAAAAAATAATAAAATTCTTCATTATGCATTAGGTGAACAATAACACTAGTAAGTTCTAAGAGAGAATATAAAAGAAAATATTAATCTAGCGTATTTTGAACTCTGGTACTCAAAGTAAGATTGCAACTTGTGTTATGAGTACCAGTGTTCCAACAAAAGTAGACGCACAAAGATATACTGATTCCCGCGAGAGATAGCAGGGGCGGTAGTGCAATGTAACTGTCGCAAATAAGAACTTTATACAATAAAAAATAATAATAATTAAACAATTAGAACAAAACCATTTAATAAATAGTAACAGGAAATAGAGGGAGTAATGTGAGTGTATGAGGATGAGTAAATGTTTAGAATGCATGTGTAATATAAGTAAATTAAACATAAATAGAATTGAATGGGAATGGAATGGGAAAAGTAAAAAATATTTACAACTGTATTTTCAAACACCACGTGGCTTTAATCTTAACCACAGATAGCATCCATTAAACGGAACTTCAACCTCTTTTCATCCCATTCCATCAAGAATTGAACCGAGAGGGTTGCACCGCTATAAGCTATTCGCAAAATTAAATTTGAGCACCATCTTAGTAGGTACCACTCCGTACTTTTATCCAGACCGCTTCCCTTTTCGGCAATTAAAACAAGATCAGGGAAGGTCCGTGTTTTATTTTCTTTTTTCTTTATTTTCCTTGCACTGCTGCAATAAAGATAAATTATGGTTTTTAATTTTGTTGGCTTGGTCGGTTAATGACGTCTATGGACGTTTGTTTTTGAATTATCTGTGGTAGCAGTGTAGTAGAGACGAATTATTTCTGCATTTCTGTTTATGCTTAGAGGTTAGACATAATAGACGTATTGAGGAACTTAGTGAAGTTCATTTAATAATAATAATTGTTTATTTAATAAAAATACACATACACAAAATATGTTAGAATTTAAAATAGAACATAGGTGCTCATTTGCCTGAACTAGGTGGAACCTGTGTTTCAGCCTAGGAAGTGCTTGTATATATTTGTAATAAATTAACAGTAAATTACATTAAAAAAACTTAAATTAACGTAAAGCTAGTAATACCTACGTAGACACAAAAAATATCTGTTAGTAAAGTTATTTGCATACTACGAGCAAGTTTTCTGCCTGTTCGTAAGAAACAGTTTTTTATTTGAATCCATGTAGACGATAAAATTTTCAAAGGCTATCATCTATTTTAACTGAATTCAAAAGGAAGGAGGGGAGGTTCTCAATTTTTTGTATGTTTGTTACGCAATATCTATTTTCAATAAAGATTTTTCTAATATTGACGTATCTTACCGCATTTGGATGATAAGAAATGCTACATAGTTAGTCATTGACTGTGTTCTGTGCTAAAGTTCTTCATCTAGATTATTTAAAATGATATAATTATAACGTTTTCTTTTGTTATTTAATTTATTCAAAGTGAATTTTTTGAAACTATATCGCCAATTCGCCTTGAACCAGCTTGGTGCTCATGCCTTCTCTATACGAGAAGAGATATCTGCCACTAAATAAAAAGATTACAGAAGGACCGCTCCCGCCATCCTCGAAAATAATTACCTAAACTTGCCAGACTTACTAGGGCTGCTACTGTAGGTATTGATTTTGTAGATTTTATTTGAGACATTATGGAATTTTATTGGCAATGGTTGAAACTCTTTACAGATGGTTTTGAACAAAATTTTCCTGTTTGTCATGAAATATCAATTACATCATTTTGATCATTCATTTCGACAACACGTGTCGCTAGTCGAAACTGAAGTCTGCTTGAAACTGCCTGAGAATGCCTGCAAACGTAATATTAATGTGTGCGTGGGAAAAATGGCGGTTTGTTTTAAGTGGAATCTCAGCTCAGGCGCGCTGCAGCCTTACATACTTTGTCTCTCTGCCCAGCAGTGGGCCTATAATTTATGATGTTACTGGGCGTAAACCAAGTCAATTTAGAAACAAACAACACACTCTCAATCGCAACTCTTTCAGGACATATTTTTTTTAAATTCCGAGCTCTATCAAAATGTGCTTCAACATTCCGATCGCAAAAAAAGCAAAACCATAGAATATTGCCACACAGAAGAAGTACCTAATAAAAAAGTTAAAAGCCTTTTGCGAACGCACTTTTACAATACCATGACGTACCAGCCAGTACTTTTAAAATACTACCGACACACAGTCATGTGTCTGCAAATAGAAAAAGAACAACAAATCTGAAACCAATACGATACCCGAATATTTGAAAATATGTTTCACTTTTGCTGCGTGGAATAATAGGTAAGTCAATATTGTAGTGGTTAGCATGACAAAGGAAACTTCTCATAAGAGTATAAGATAAAATATCTTGTTCTTTATCCCAGTAATATTTTAGAAGACAAACACCTGAACAATTGTAACATACGATGATGTATGTACAAAACAATTAAAATGCACAGTTACCGGTACCTACTTGCAAATGTCATTGATTTTTTTTTTTAACTTATTTTTTGTTTATAGAGAAAAAATATAACTTTTTTTTTTATAATAATAATAATAATTTATTTCATAAAGTGGTACAGTCTGTTACAAAGTAGGATGACAACTTAGGAATAGTTTACATCTGAGATGAATAAGTAACATTACAATTTTACGATCTGATGTCCTAGCTAGGTTACTTAGTAACCTGTATTAAGGACAATCAGCCCTCATTTCCCGAAAATAGGACAAAAGTATTGCTTAGACTGTTAATTTTTAACAAAATATAGTTTAAAGTAAAATAAAATAATAAAAGTTCAATACAAGAAAGTGTGAGTGCGCGCGCATGATCGTGTTTGTGTGTGTGAGTGCGCGTGCGCGTGTGTGTGTGTGTATGTGAGTGTGTGTGTATATTTTATAGGTTACTTCATAGTTATAAGAAGGGATTCGGTATCTTCATAATTTTTGGAAGAAAGAAACTCCGTAATCCGCTTTTTACATGTTAGCTTACAGCATGTTTGCAGTGGGATTATTGCGTTTATTCTATTATATAGAAATGGTCCTTGATAGAAAAAGAATCTTTTTGTGAAACTAAAATATGGATGAGGTACAGTACATACCCTGTTTCTTCTTCTGGGTATTATCGGATGACGTGCAATTGGAGTGTTAGTGTGTTGTTGTAAAATCGTGCTGAGTATGAACAATTGTCGAACGGTAAGGACCTCACATTTCTGGTAGAGGTCAAAGGTAGGATAAAGCATTGGTCGAAATGTGGCTACCTTCAGGACTGCTCGCTGCGCTACCTCGACAGGTTTGAGAACTGATTTAGCAGCACCACCCCAACTTGTAATACAATAAGAGATTACAGACTGGCACATTGCAAAATATGCGGTCCGTATAAGATGAACGTTGGCAACATATCTAAGAGTTTTGAAAAAATAAATCAGTTTGCGGACACGGACAGTCAAAAGAGTAGTATGTGCTTTAAAGTTGAGGTGCTTGTCTAGAATGATACCAAGGTATTTAATTTTATCAGTAGATGTGATTAGTGGACAGTTACAATTTGGTGTATTTAATTGACAGGTGTGAGCTTGCAAAGTCATGGGAGTCGAAGGTTGTGATGTGATGTTGAGAGAGAAAGTAATGAGTTTTGTTTTAGAGGTATTTAAGGTGAGTGAGTGAGACATAAGCCAGGTACGTACGACATCAATCCCTTTCTGAGCGGTAGTTTGAAGATTAGACCACGAGTTGTCAGAGAAAGTGATGGCAGTGTCATCGGCAAAAGAAACAATGCTTCCGGAATTTAATTTCATATTACAGAGATCATTGATGAAGACCAAAAACAAAGTGGGACCTAAGACACTGCCTTGCGGTACACCGTAGGCAATAGGCAGTTCGTCACTCAAATACTTGTCAATTTTGACCCTCTGTGAGCGGCCTGACAGATAAGAGTGAAAGAGTTGAAGTTGTGTATCTCTGACACCTAAACGTTCAAGTTTGTATAACAAGCAAGGTAGGGGGACGGTATCGAAAGCCTTTGCAAGATCAATAAATACAGTGAGACACTTTTTGCGGTTATTGAGTTTGTCAACAATATCAGTTATCAATTTTAAGGCCGCATCGGAAGTCGATTTATACTTTCTAAAACCAAACTGGTTGGTTGAGAGTAGGTTATTAGACTCAAGGTAATTGATGAGCCTTTTATTTATAAGTCTTTCCATGAGCTTAGATAGGGCAGATAGTATTGCGATAGGGCGATAGTTATTTATAGCACCTCGGTCACCCCCCTTGAATATAGGATGAATGGTAGCCACTTTGAAGGAGGAAGGAAAAGTACCGGAGTCGAAACAGAGGTTAAAGATGTGGCATAAGATGGGTGAGAGAAGCATGCAGTACCTATTCAAAAAAGAAGTAGAGATGCCATCGTGCCCTACTGCAGCATTAGGTTTGAGAGACTTTATAGTGGAAATTATCTCGTCGGGACTGGTTCCCACCATAGCGAAAGACTTAGGGCTACTTGTGTTCGCAGAGCACATATGTCGACCCTGGAGGCAGGATGAGGGTTGAGTGTTTGTAATACAATCAGCAAGATTCTTACCAATATTAACAAAGTAAGCATTAACATCATTAGCAGATTGTTTAGGGGATGTAGAAGTGGAAAATAATTCTGTGGGTGTGTGAGTAGTAATGTTGGTGTTCGTGATACGTTTAATTGTATGCCATAAAAGTTTAGTGTTCCGTCCAGCTTTGGTCAATTCCTCAGAGTCGAACTGTCTCTTAACTTTTTTGAGGATTTTGTTGCAGAAATTTCTGTATCTTACATAGGTAATTTTAATAACTTCATTGTCAGGAGAACGTTTTTGCTTTTTATGCAGGGCATCTCTATTTCTCATGCACTTCAGAAGCCCTGGGGTGATCCAAGGTTTAAGGGTTTAATTACGCTTTGGAACATTTTTTGTTTTGGTGTTCATGGTAATTTTTTGGGAAAGAGTTTGTATTAGGGAATTTGTTGCTACATTGGGATCAGTCATGGATAATATATGTGAGAAATCTGTTTTCTCCATGGCCAGATCCAGGGCAGCATAGTCGATTTTTGAAATTGTGGTCATGTGGAATTGGTGGCGAGGCTTTGAGTTTATACAAAGAAGAGTTGAGCAGTGATCGCTTATGGTGGAATCAAAAATAAAGGTAGAAGACGGTAGTCTAGTTCGAAGAACAGTGTGGTCAAGGCAATTGTCTCCTCTTGTTGGTAGACAATGTGTCGGTAAGAATCCATGGAATGCGAGACAGTTAAGATAGTCATGAGAGCGATTTTCTAAAGGAGAGTTAGCGGTATTTATGTTTATATTCAAATCACCTGTGATGACAACTGTAGTAAAATTGTTCAGGGAAGGGAAAATTTCGTTAAGTGATCTGAGAAATATGTCAATGTCCTCATTTGAGGGAGATCTATAAATACAAACGATTGCTACATCTGACTTTAGTTCAACAATTAAACCAGACGCAGAGCCATGAAATTCTGGTTCGTAAACTTTGAAATCTAGTTTAGAGTTTATGTAGACTACTACACCATCACTTTGATTCTGATGTTTAGTGGTGTGGTGACAAGAAAAATTTTGGAGGTGTGGTAAGCTGGAGTTCGTTAAGCATTGAAGCCAGCATTCGGAAAGTACGGCCAGATCACACTCAAAAGTGAGACGGGTAAGAAGGGTTTCAAAACTAAGGAAGTTGCAATTAATAGATCTTATGTTTTGCGATAGAATTTTGAGGTAAGGAGAAGGGTTCTTTATAATTGGTAAACATTCTTCTGGAGCGCACTGATAAATGTTAGACACAGAAAAATTATCTAAATTATCATTTAAGGAGTCTATGTTATCGAATTTTATTATTTAAAAATAACATATTAGGTGATGTGAGACATTTCGAGTGATTTTTTGGGCATATGAATAGAAATGCGTGGATTTTAGCTTGCTGAAGGTGAAGGGTGTACAATAAAATATTATGAAATGTGAAGGGAAATAGTTTGAGTTTGTATATTTGTAGTGTGAGTGTAGAGAGGTGAGTGGTGTATGTGTGAGTGAACTTGTACAGCAGAGCTTTTATAACTTTAACTCTGAAAGTCCTCGACTGACTGTGTTTGTTATTTTGCATTGCCACTGACTTTTGAAATCAATGTTATTTTTATATACTTTGTAGTTTTTAATGTCCGTTTATGGATTGATTTATTTTACGATTTTCAGTGCCTACTTCTTATCTTCCAAACGGTAACACAAAATAATAAAGGAAAAATTTGATTAAGTACGCCACGAGTATAATCGACTTTTCACTGACTTATGGCCAAACACAGGAACTCTACTCAATTTTAATATCCGTCAAGTCTGGTGCTGTTACAGGCACTTTGACATAAAGTGAAAGAGACAACACGATACTTAACGGCATCTTAAAATTGAGTAGCGTTTCAGTATTTGGCCATTACTCACATGTTTTAGTCTAACGTGTTTTAGTCTAACGTTTTAAATATTAAAACCTTCCCAGGAAAATATGTAGTCGACAAACGATAAAACCATCCAAATCGAATCAGTAGTTATTGAGACAATCACACTTAAACATACATACATACGCGTTAAACAGCAAACCCCCTATTTTAAGTCAGTTAAACTACATAACCATTTTAAAACAATTTAGATCCTCCACATAAAGTCTTTTTTAAACGCTGTAAAATAAAAGAAATCAGCGCACATTCTTAGATTGTGTACCAATGATATTTTTGAGTATATCCTGGTTTGTAGTACATCAATGGTTACATTTGATTTTTTGGAAGTCACAGTGCGATGTATCAAGCCCGCGGTAAAAAATACCACAACATAGTGAAGTGACACGAAAAATGGTGGAGGAAAATTGTGTAGAGATTTTGACGTTTATTGTTTTCTATGCAGGACGACTTTTATCCTCAAAGTTCCCTAAACAGAACCTAGGAAAACTCAGTACTTTAAAGGAGCTTTCTAACACAGGTACTTAGGTAATAATAATATCAACCTATTTTTGTCCCGCTACAGGGCAATTGCCTCTTTTCATAGAGAGATGATTCAAAAATAAATATCAATTTTCCTAGTAGGTTACCACGGTCGCACGCCTACAATCTTTTCAGACAATCTTTGCACAAGACTAACTTAGGTGACAACTCACCCCTCGCGAGGGCGACCAAATTGTAAAATGCTATATGCCGCCAAGCTGACATTGATATCAATCACGATAGTCTTAACACTTTAAAAAGGAAATTGTGTAAGCACTTTGAGGCACAGGATATTTGATTTATCAATCCAATTAATTAATTAATCCAGTTAAATAATTCATTATTTTTTTATGTTTTATCTAATTTTAATCAATATTTTTTGTTGTAAATTGTTCTGTATTTTTATTTACTTAATTTTAATTTAGGTACTTTAATTTAATCTAATTTAATCATGTTTTTTAGTTTAATCGTGTATTGAGCATAGTATACTCGATAATGTGTAAGCTGTGGTTACCTATAATTGAGTGTGCATTAAATGTAGAATAATGTATCCGGTTACTATTTAATAATGTAATTTATTGTTTAATGTATCTCGTTGGTGATCCTTAATAAATAAATAAATGATTTATACAATGATCACCACGAATAATCAAGTCCCATTAGCGATTTCAGACTTATAATTATATTTTTATTAGTCCAGGTTTCCTCACCACCAGGTTACCTAACTTGTAATATCTATACAGGGTGGGGATGGTAATAGCACATAAAACGATCATGGTAGGATTTGGTGTAATAGTTTTTATTGAGCATTAATAATATTAAATTATGACGCCACAAGTTGCCGCTCTTCTCACAAGTTAGAAAACCAATATTTCATATGGTGTTTTATTTTGGTTACATTTATGTTCGTTAGTATTTTTTTTTTCTTTTTTTGGATTTATTTAATAGTTTCAAAATATTCTTATTACTATTATTTTAAATTTTTGTCGTACCGTCGTCCACACCCTGTATACCTTGTACATACTCTAATATGGTAGTTTTTTTGGAAAGTTCACCGTATCCATCTCTTCACGTATATTCCTGTAATTAAACAAAATATAGTAAAAAATCATTTTCAAAGAGTAAGTATGGATTTTCTTGCCCATTCTCCTTTACACAAGACTACTTTTTGGGAAGGGGCAATCAGATCGGTATAAATTCTTATAGACGTTCAAAAGTGCCTTTTAATGGTCTAATTGAAATAAATGATTTGACTTTGACTTTTTGGACGTCTTACACATCACTGGCATTGGTGAAGAAATACATTCTTCAGAGAGAGTACACAATTATTAATTGACACATTAATATGAATCGATCCCACAACCTTAGGCATGACTGATAAGGGCCTTAACAACTGGTCCATCACGACGAGACACTCAACAATAATAACCATATTCTCCAAAATAACATACATAAGAATAAACAAACCTTTAATACACCAGCTGTATATACTTGACATTTTTTTTGTTTATAATCTTATAGGCTTGCGTTTGGCCGGAACTCACCTAATCTTAAGAGCGTGTATTCGATTCGTGACGAAAACTTCATGTTTTCGCGTTTTGCCCAGAGCAATATCGTAATGATGTAAACAGATTATTTAAAGACAACTATAGTTTTAAAGACAATTATAGTTTTAGAAAGATTAAGTCTTGATTTAGGGAACTACAGAGTAAAAGTATAATTTATGTTGGAAATAAATGAACACAAGCCAGTGAAGAACAGCACCATCTAGTTCTATTAAGAGAAACTATTACTAGACGTTCTATTGACGTGCTATTGTTTCCCCCCGTCATCTTCTGTGCTCTTGTGACGTTTACATGTATTATTTTTGCTATCAATATATTTACTTTAAATTAAACTCTAGCTCCGTTGTTTCCTTTTCAACAGGTTATGGGCCCAGTACCTACATAATAATTGGAAACAGTACCTACCTATTTTGTGAAAATTTAGAAGTTTACTTCCGAAAAAGTAACCGTGAAAAAACAAGTGAAGTTAGGTCACCCGCCGCCCCGGTTATTTCTTTTCCAGCGTATTTTACAAATAAATTCTATCAGTTTCTGAAGCAATGTCGATGACCACCGTGCTTATTAATAAACTGACCGGACCGCAATTAATTTACGTGGAAAATCGAATACCACCACATAGAACAGACTCTGAGTTCACGTCGGAATGTGTGGGCAATGCTTAAGTCTCCGTTTGAAGACTCCGGATTGAGCAGGAAAGTAGCTTTATTATGTGATCTCATTACAAACCAAGATAGTTGTACCGATATTGAGGATTATGTAAATAAACTAGTAACTACCGCTCATAAACTGCGAAATATTGACTATCAAAGGTTGGGTACTTTATGTTAGCAGGCTTGCAAGAGCTGTACAAACCGATGATAATGGGAATAGAAAGCTCTGTTGTCATAATAAGTGCAAATTCTATTGCTACAAGAAGTGAAAAAGGAATCTGATACTACCATATTGTACACACTGCATAGATACCCACAGAAAAAAAATCCCCACAATAATCAGATTAAACCCCGTGGTCCCCATCGCTACAATTGTTATAGACAAAGTGCATCCGAGTAAGAACTGTTTTGCCAATAAAAAGGAAAGTTCTATTACTAATGCAGTTTTTTCAGCTTGCACAACAATGGAAAGTTGTGACTGGATTCTGGATTCCGGTGCATTCATGCACATGACAAGAAGATCCGATTGGTTGTATGACACCTCCGATACAAAGTACAATGGTGGCCAATAATTCTTCAGTTACCTTACAGAAGATGGGAAATTTGGTTCTCAATCTCCGCTATAATGAGGGTAAAGTAAATCAAATCTAGGTACGAGACATTTTATTTATACCCGAACTGAGTACTAACTTATTGTCAGTTAGTCAGTTAGTAAAAAATGGATGTCAAGTTAACTTCCATAGTGAGGCTGTAATATTAACAATAAAGAAAACAACGCGAGTAACGGCGAGACTAATCAACAACGTGTAGGTATAAACCGAATACCGCAGGAGGAGGTGCATTTCTTATTGCCATTGATAGCATTTAGAGTTTTAGATGTATGGCCCCGTAGAATGGGACACCTGAATTATGTTGTTGTAAATAAGTGAGAAACTTGTGCTGAAGGGGTGAAAATTACAAAAAATGATAGTAAACTACTATATACTTTACTTAGAACAAAACAAATATAACTTCAGTTTTCCGTAGCTTCAAATGCGAAGTGGAAAATGAGTTGAATCAGAAGATAAAAAACTATCCGTACAGATAACGGCATAGAATTCTGTAATAGAGTTTTTTGAAGTATCTTTCAGACTCCGGCATCAAAGCATCAAACTACAACGCCGTACACACCTGAACAGAATAGTTTGAGTAAGAGAAAGAACCGATCTCTAGTTGAACGCGCCTAGTGTATGCTCAGTGATGCAAAGTCGCCAAAAATCTACTGAAAAGAGGTTTGTTGGCTATTGTGAAAAAAGAAAAGGATACCGATTATTAGACTTGAAAAAAAGGAATTATTCTGAAGATATTATATGCATAGAGGAAAGTCAAGAGAACTTTAAATCAACACCTACTATGACGAAACGAATCATCGAACCAGTTTCATTAACGTTGGCAGTAAGTAAGTACACAGTGTACAGACTTACAGAGCTAGAAGTAACAACTCCGGATGAATCTAAGTTTAGAAGATGAAACATTTGATCAGACACTTATCCAAGTGAGAGTGGAGAGATAGCCAATGACACAGATGTCAGAAGGTCCTGCACAGGATATACTTTTATATTTCAAGGAGGATCTATATCTTGGAGCTCAAAGCGACTAAACAAGTCAAGCTCGACTACTTCTCTAAAAAAATGGGCTTATGTTCAAGGGAGGATGTTGGAAATAAATGAACACAAGCTAGTAAAGAACAGCACCATCTAGTTCAATTAAGAGAAGCTAAGACTAGACGTTCTATTGACGTGCTATTGTTTCCCCCCGTCATCTTCTGTGCTCTTGTGACATTTACATGTATTATTTTTGCTATCAATATATTTACTTTAAATTAAACTCTAGCTCCGTTGTTTCCTTTTCAACAATTTTTAATGATGGTTTTTTAAAGCGAAAACAATCCTCTCATAGCGTTTTACGAAAATAGACGTCAGAGTTAACTATCAGGACGACTACAACCATTACAGTATGGCAAATTTTATGTTTTATGCGTTTTTCCAACAGGATATACAGTCTCAAAGTACATTATTACAGAGGCAAAATTACGAAAATGTTACTATTAGATATTAACAATCAGTATAAAAAAAGTACAAAATCGGCTCACATCAACAATTTTTTTTACCAGTATTTGACTAAAAACATATCTGATATATTTATTTTATGAAAATAAAGGTTATGCTCAATATACACAATTTTTTTTCAGTTCCTTGTACGAACTCATTTATTTTAGACAATTATTTTAAAAAGCACTGTAAAACCTCGCGCGTTGTCGTATGCCGATCAATTTCAATGACTCGTGCTTATTTCGTGCGTATTTTTTTTCCTGATGTACACAAACAGACCTTTGTATTGTACTAGTGTGTGTCAATGCTGCTACGCCGTTCTAGCAATCGTTTAGATTTTGAGACGCGCTAAATCGAATACGCGCCCTTAAGTAATGATGCGGCCTAAGGTGGAGCACGCTTGCCTAGGATAAACAGGTTCACTCGAGCCTTGAACATACCCAGATTATATGTATCGGGGAACAGAAAGGCGGGCAGTGAATTCCACAGTCTGGTAGTTCGCACAATAAATGTGAAAGCAAGGCACTTGGTTCGATACCGTGATATTCTAGTATATGGTTACATATATAAATTTCATGGTCTTCATCATGTTTTTGTGCGCAAAACTTGTGAATTTCGTGAATTACAGCGCTTCGCATCAGCTGGTGCTCTTTGTATTATGTATAGCGTTTGTCAAAATATTATTCTGTTTTATGCGTATCGTTTTTATCATGGTGATAAATAGGTACACATCCTTTGCCAATGTTTTCGCATCACGTAACTTACGTAAAAACAGGGTAACAATATTCTTTCTATGTAAAATATATACCTGAAAACATATAGATAATAAAATAAATTAAGTATGAACCAATAAAATTCCGGGCAGTAACACCAAATACGCAATGGCGCCTGTTTATTAGTAACTCTTTAAAATATACCTAAGTACCTGGGCGACCGAGCTTTGATCAGTTCTTTTTTGGTAAATCGTGTTTTAAAAAAATGACCTAGCTAGATCAATTTATCGCCTTCGAAACCCCCTGTATATCTACAAAATTTCATGAAAATCGTTGGAGCCGTTTGTATAGGTATATGTATTTATTATACAGGGAAATTGAAAAAATACCCAAAACCTCTTAATCTGGACTTCGTATGATCACCCTGAATAACATTTGTTCTACGACTTTGACCTCAACTAAATAACGTAGCCAAAAACAATGTATTTGAAGTCTGTAAAATGTACGTATACTACGCGCGCGCGCACCCATATAGAAAGAAAAGAAAGAAAGAAAGAAAATCCATTTATTCACACAGAAGTGACGCACTTACATAACAAGCTAGCATGTTAGCGAATATGATGTAGATAGTAGGTAGGCTAATGTACAGGCACAGCTGATTGCAGGCCTTTCGTCGGGCGTGTCAGAAAAAAATATTATGCAAAATTTTAAGTGTGTTTATATTTTTTTTATGGAAAAAAAAAGCTACGAATTTTGAAAAGTCGTAGAACAAATGTTGTTCAGGGTGATGACACGAAGTGAGGCTTGGCTATTTTTTCAATTACCCTGTATACATACACGAATTGCTCGTTTAAAGGTATTCGATTATAACAAAATCAATATTTACAAGAATAATAAAAAGGAAAATCTATCACTATTAAACATTAAATATTTTATTTATTTATTTAAAACTACTAGTAACACAATAAGGCATCAAAAAATTCCTCCACATCGCCGTCATCTGGAAATGTACCCAAGAGACTGGCGGTATTGCCACGTTGGATGGCAATGCTTAATAATAATAATAATAATAATAATTCTTTATTCGGACAACCACGGATCCATTTTATACACATTTACATTATATATTGTTAGTATGAACTTAAAAACTATGTTAGTACCTAATAACTAAGAGAGACTTAGTCCTCTGGGTGAGGCTCCACACCAGAGGGCTGTCCAACTTGTTGCCTATTACATTCAGGATGCTGTTACTGCTCCCACGCAATCTGCTCAGCAGTGAAGCTGCCTTTTTGCGCCAGGTGGCATCAAAGCCGTCTGTGCGCGACTCGGCGAACATTGCCGACGCACTGCAGAAGCGCGGCAGACGTAACAGCGCCCTGAATCCATTGTTAAACTGAATGCGCAGAGAATTGTAAGCCCTTTGGGTATATCTGAACCACAGGCTCGCTGAGTACAAAGATGTGCAGTACGCTTTGAATAAAGTTACTTTCACCGCGTCTGTACATCGAGCGAACCTGCGGGCCAGCATGTTCGCCCGGACTGACAATGCCCTGCGCTCTCTCTCCATGTTTACATCATCTTCAAGACTTTCAGTGATCACATGCCCAAGATACTTGAATTGGTATACTCGCTTAAGAGGAATACCACTGAGTAGCACTGGTGGAACAACAGTTGGGCACTTTGTACCTGCCTTGAAGATCATGAACTCTGACTTTTTAACATTGTAGCTCAAACCGTGTGTGGCCGCATAATTTTCACATACAGCAAGTAATTTCCGCAATGCACCAATCGAGGGAGCCAGTAGCACCATATCATCGGCATAACTAAGGTTGTTTACACTGACACCTCTGACCAACGTAATGACCAGCTTTTTGATCACGGGAAGGATCATCCAACCTTTTGGACAAGTTAATTGCAACTAATTTCAACTTTCTAACCGACTCCTTAACCTGTTGTAAATTCAACAGCCGTGCCTGTTAATGGTTTAATTGAAATGCATGCTTTCACTTAGACACGTAAATGGGCAAACATGTTTTACAGATCCCCAGACACAAATAATATAGACATATTTATTTTTATTTGTCGCCAATTAATTTATGGAAATATTTTAAATTATTATTTACTAACAATCAGGCTAAGGTTAGAAAAACATAAAATTGTTTTGCAATCATTTACTCAAAAACAACATATTTATTAAAACAAGAGCTGTAGAGCTGTAGAGCTTTGGCAGTCGCTAGTAGTCAGTAGCCAGAAAGTCTGACAACCAGTCTTACCAACGGGTATCGTGTTACCCAGTAACTGGGTTGTGGAGGTCCGATAAGCAGCCGCTCCATGTAAAACACTGGTATTCAGCTGCATCCGGTTAGACTGGAAGCCGACCCCAATATAGTTGGGAAAAGGGTAGGCAGATGATGATGATGAAATTCTGTTGTCATTTATTGTTTGAACACACTAATCTCGGGAATTACTGCTTCGGTTCTAAAAACCTTTTTAGAAGGTTCGTTGTCCCTTAGTACAGGGTTCGGCAACCTGCGGCTCTTTCGACGTGAAACCGCATCTCTTAAGTAAAGCAAAATCGTGCAATCAATCATAATTATGAAACTAATTCCATTTATTGCACCTGTTACTTTTCCTCACATTGTCTGCTACAAATCATACTGTATGAATATTTAAAAACCAAACTTTTAGAGGCTCTTTAAAAACTAGAAAATTTAGTAAATATGATAACTATTGGGTCTTCCGATTCAAAAGGTTCCCGACCCCTGCCTTAGTGCAGACAGGCGTCATCAACTGCTTACACCCTATCCGAAGAAATGTTAATACGTTGGGGGTAACCAGTTGTTGACGCTGTCTGTACCATAGAGAATATTTTAGCACTATGTTCTTTAAAGCTACCATTTACGAGGTATACCTCTCATTGACTTGAATATGCCCTGGCGGTTGGGAGAGTCATGCTCACTTGAATGTCTCGCTGACGGTGGCGCATGTGTTGGCTCATTCCAACACATGCGGTTGCGGTGCATGCGGTGATGGTTGTGTTCCCTTCAAAATGGTTGAGCTAAATGGTGCCGATCCATGCGTCATGTTCGTGAACGGACGCCGTCAGTTGGGACTGGTCATCTCTTAGCTGCCTCGGTTATTTTAAATTTTGGTTGGAATTGTTATTATAACTATATTTTTCTCTAAACCTCTTTTAACACGCAAGACTTGTTACATTGTTCTCACATTGTACCCTTAGATTCAACATGAATGATGTAACCAAAATTTGTAAAATATTACTGATTTTAAAAGAGTGTTCATGGAGTTTTTGCTCGTTCTTCTCCATAGAAACCTACTGTTAGGAACGAGCAACTAGCTTCAACTTTCTAACTGACTGACTCTGACAATTCAAAAGTACCTGTAAATGGTTTAAATGAAATAAATGATTTTGAGTTTGAGTTTAGCATCAAAAAAATTAAAGAAAGAAAATAACACAGACATAGTCACGGGCAAAAACTAGTCACTTCATATACCACCATTACTAAACCGATTACAAAAGAAAACAAAAGAAGTGCAACTCTTCCCGCAACCATTAATACAGTTCTTACTTCACAAAAACCTTAAACCACTACTCCTTGGATATACCAAACGATAAATTATACCGATGATAACCCTCAAGTGCCGTCTTAATCACCGCTGCACTTTTGAACATAGATTGATGACGTTTTGATTTATTGCCGTCGCGGCGGCAGGGTTAATGGGGCGAATCTGTCAGATAAAGATGCAACTGATGGTAATGTACAGTAATGAACATGTGACTTGGTGAGGTGCTTTGTTTTTTGGAATCATTTATTTCAAGTGACCAGATCCAATTTTGATAATGATACTAAAACCACAGATATATATAGACCTAGATAACGCAAGAGCAACTACTTCGCGTGCCTAGTTTCGTGCCTAGCTTACGTACAAAAATCGTAAGTAAAAAAATAAAGTAAACCTTTCCTTCCATCGGTAAGTCATTTTGTGATTAATATTATGCGTAATTAATTTAAAAAACAATTTAAAAACGTTCAAAGTAATACCTGGTAATACCAAATTTACGAAAAACAAAACATTGTGACGTCATAATAGGTAGTCAAAAAATGGCACGCTTGGTTTTCATACAGATCGTGATACTTGCATTATCTAGGGTCTATCTATATCTGTGACTAAAACTTTATCAACTAAAAATAACGTACATCACCTAGGGGTATCAAAAATAGCCTACGACCTATTCTCAGACCTTCTAAATATACACAATAAAAATCATAAAAATCGGTCAAGCTATTTCGGAGAATGACATGAACAAACACAATGCTATGAAATTTTTATATCTTAGAAGATATATTGCATAAAGTTTGGTGTATCAGCAACTGCTTTAAATGTTTTGTAAGACGACAATAGCATACACACTTCGCCACAGATGACAGAAAGACAGCTTATAGCAGTTTCTACAAAGCGATTGTCAGCAGTGTAACTTAACCATAACAAAAACGCATTTTTATAAAACAGTACGTCATTTTATAAAAAAACCGGACAAGTGCGTGTCGGACTCGCTCACCGAGGGTTCCGTACATATTAGTAGGTACATATCCATACTTACTACCCATACCTACTATCCATACGTTAATCTACTTAATATTATAAATGCGTTTTTTTCGACATAAACGGCCGTATCTTTTTTTCACGTTTACATAGAGGGTTGATTTTATAGCATCAAGGGACCGTAGACTTGAGTATATGGTTTTAATTTCAACTCGATACCTCCACGCGTTCCCGAGATAAAAATTCTTGACAGACAGACAGACAGACGGACAACAAAGTTAGGGTTCCGTTTTTTCCTTTTGAGGTACGGAACCATAAAAACCTTATTAACCTACCCATTGAACTCTAATGATTCATGAACCATTTCCTTGAAGTTAAGTAAACTGCCTCTTTAATCAAGGGTTGAAAATACACCCCCAAAACATAGGGGTGTGGTCTATCAATCAGCTTACTCACCACGACTCTGATTATAGCCCACCCCCTGTAACTTACCCTTAGATGACGCATGCAAATTCACCCCCTTTTTCACCCCCTATTTCTTTTTATTGAAGAAGTTTTTGATGGATTGGCGTTTTAGCGTTGGTTGGAGAATAAAAAGCTTTTGAAGTTAAATCTGTGTGATATCTGTCAGATTGTCTGTTGATGCATTAGCAATTTCTTCAGTAATGAAATGGGAATGGAAATATTTTTTTTAACGAAGTAACCGAAGACATTAACTCTAAACTGAAATTTTCGTTCGTTATTAAACGATTTTTTCACACATTGAAGAGTATATCTCATTGGAGACTTAATACGATATATGGGCTATGAAAAAAAAATGCGTTTTACTTAAAATCAGATTATTTAAAATCTCTGAGCTAATGTAGCTCAGTATAGAGATTGTTGTGTTCTAAGTATATTTTGACTCCTACAAATTAACAGGGATAGGTACTTCAAATTACCAGCTACAACAGATATTAAAAGAAACAAACAAACAATACATCATCATCTTCTCTTCCCAAATATGTTGGGGTCGACTTCCATTCTACCCGGATGCAGCTGAATACCAGTGTTTTACATGGAGCGACTGCCTATCTGACCTCCACAACACAATTGCCGGGTAACACGATACCCCTTGGTAAGAGTCGTGGTCTGATTTTCTAGCTTCTGACTACCTATACCAACTGTCAAAGACCTACGAATGAAAGCCGAGACCAACAGCTTTACGTGTTTCCAAGGCACGGAGGGGTGTCGGTCTTGGTAAACGAATGGTCATCTGACAAATCCATTTGAGGATTTGTCAGATGACCATTAAACATTACACCACCATTACTAATACTAGTACTATAATACTAGTAATTTCAAGACTGTACTACTCTTAAAAAACACTTGATATTAAGCCTGAAAACAAGATTCATTTTCAACTGCGAGGTATATGGAACTGTGGAAGATGTCGTGCATTTGTTGACAGAATGTGTGCAGTTTCAAGCCGATAGAGAAATGATAATAAATTATCTACAGTTAAATGCGTAGTACATATATATCGATGAGTTAACTAAACATAATTTAGGATTGTTTCACGAAATTTTTTCCAAGCCAATTTCAGATGCTGCTAAAAGATTGTTTAGAGTTGTTAGTAATAATAATAATAATATGTGGGGACATTTCCATACACGGCCATCTGACCCCAAACTAGGGAGACCCTGTACTATGGGTGTCAGACAGCTGATATACATACACAAATACATTTTTTTTGTGAATACATACATATATAGATAAACAACACCCAGACACAAGGCAAACACAAGTGCTCATCACACAAATGTTTACCCTGGGCGGGAATGGAACCCGCAACACGCTGCGCAGCAGTCGATTGCTCATCCACTGAGCCAACCGTGTCGCCGATTAATTTACGTTTTATATCTACTTAGATTATTATTAAAGTGAGTTACTTAGTTTATTTATTCCTGTTGTAGTCTCGTAAAAAGGTTCGATGGGACTGCCATGTATTATTATACAAAAGTCCCTTATTTAATGAAAGAGAAAAAAAAAACATTTCCAATTTTCTATACAATTGTGTTTGTGAGTTTTTTATGTTTGTAAGCGAACTCACGACACAGGAAAAAATCCTAGTGTGGGGAAAACGTTTTTATAAAAAAAAATATGGGGAATTAGTTTTTACAGTTCTTGAAAAGTATGTCAAGGGATTTGTGGTGTCATTTACCCTATTCGTGAACCACTTACCACGATATACCTACAAATAATTCCTGACGTTGAATTTACGCTAACCAAAGTTACAACCTCTCTTCATTTGAGAATTTCCCTTCCCTTTCACTTCTGTGCCTTCATAATGAACACGACATTATATAAGCATATCATATTTAACAGCACTTAAAACCGAATAATTGTCCCACTTTGAGTATAACCATTCCGACTTCCAAAACTACGTGAAATAATTGCTAAAAGTCTTTGAAATGCGTATCACGTAACATAGGATCACGTGGTTCTCGAATGTTAACCAACTGTACAAAGGATTATTACTTGACAACCGGACCCCTAATAGCGATGGTTCCATTTGTGTTTGGAGACCAGCATATCTTGGTCTATGGTGTTGGTAAAAACAACCGACATAATGATGGACGAAAAATCGAATGATAAAGTTAATATAATATTATTAATATTCTAAACTAGCAACCCGACCCGGCCTCGCATGGGCCTATTGCCTTCCTCGATAAATGGACTATCCAACACAAAAATAAGTTTTCAATTCGAACCAGTAGATCCTGAGATTAACGCGTTCAACCAAACAAACAAACAAACAAACAAACTCTTCAGCTTTATAATATTAGTATAGATTATCCTACGTGAACAAAAAACATGTAAGTAATAAGATAAAATCCTATGCCTAATGCCTTCTTCAAAATGTGCAATGTTCCCTAAGTTGAAGTTAATTTAAGCCAATAAATGAATGGACACAATCCGAGCAATAGTTTCGGAAAAATGCGTGGACAAACATATATTATATACATACATACATCATCATCATATATTATTTATTTATTTATTTAGGATCTCCAACAATGGATGTACATGTATCATACAAAATAAATTGTGGACGACAGAGGTATCGCGAAGGTGTACTCCTTCGGTTCTTTCTTCCTTATCAGCCTTTTACCGTCCACTGCTGAACGTTGGCAACCAGAGATCGCCAACCAACCCGGTCTTGGGCAGACCACATCCACCCGCTGCCAGCCACTTTCTTCAAAACATCCGTCAATATACATTCATGTCTTTAAAATTTTGTGTATTTGTTTGTAAGCCTTATTAGATTATATCATATGTGAATCTAAAGCAGCACCAATAATATTTCATACGTCCTTATCGAATTGATAACTACCTATTTTTATGAAGTCGCTTCAAAATAACGATTTGACAAGGCTGTCCTAACAATTACCACAAAATTAACAGAGTGTAGTTTGACGTCTTGTCACAGTTCAAATTACACTAGTCCCATACCACGTAATCGCGTGTTAATTGTGTGATTACTGTAATTGTGGGGTGAAATAGTCGTATTGTTTTAAATGGAGCTCTGAATTGTCGCTCATATTTGTTTCAAATTGTTATGGGGCTCTGAGGTGAGTGACGAGTGAAGTGGCTTTATGGTTTTACACGGCTAGTTAAAGTTTGAGTGTAGTTTCGTTTAAATGGAAGGTGTGTTACCTCATGTTACAAATAAAATATTTCAGTCTGTTTTAGCTGGAAGTGGTATGACAGCTTGCTACTCACCTAAAGTTTCTCTTCTTAGTGTGTCGTTGGTAAACACAGATATGTATCATGTATGTGTGTGTGTACGTGTGTGTGTGTACGTGTGTGTGTGTATGTGTGTGTGTATGTGTGTGTTTTGTGATTGTTCTTGTCAAATTCATTGTTTGGCCTTGGTTCGGTATTCAGCCATTGCAACAGCATACGCTGACGCTGTCATTGGGTCCTCACTCCTAACGACCTAAAGCTCATTCACCAAGGAAGATTTGTATAGAATAGACAGGCAGTTCTTGACAGTTAGACTTCTCATATTCTATGTAATCGGTAGTTATTTTTCGTAGTATTGTCTGATTACTGCAAAACGTAAGCCGGTAGAGAAAATTCGTTGTAACATATTGATCAAAACTAGGTAGTAAACAATTAGGGCGCGCCTTCAAATAAGTTGCCCGGCTAATTTAAAGGCGCCCCTAGTGTATCCTTAGTGTCTCCTTTTTGCAAGTTTTGTATTTTGTTTGATAATTCCAATAGATAATGGAATTCAATGGTTAATTATTTGTTCTTATCATGTGGCAAAAACCGTTTTACTTTATGTGTCAATGTATCTTTGTTTAGTCCATATTAGACGCTGTTGCACCATGCATGCAAACTTTCCCTGTCTCATAAGCCAAATACGGTTTAGGTTGATTGTTTAAATATTGTATCTACTTCGCGGAGAAAGTGTTATATACATGCATTTTCTTCTCTTTGTATCATACAATGTGTATAGATAAGTTACCCAATAATTGGTGTTATTCAGATCGACAAGACTGCTAACAAAAACGAGTTAAACATAATATATTATTTAATCACTGCATCCCTATCAAAGTGGTTGAAGTTGACAGAAACAGTCGGTCTATTCTGTTACAATCTCCCTCGGTGAACACCTAGGTGAAATAAGCTGTCATCCGATTGTAGTGCTTTGTAAATCTCTAGCATCGGGACAGATGACAGCTCACTTCACCTAGGTGTTCACCGCTGGAGATTGTTACAGAATAGACATACAGCAATGCAGTGTGAGCAGTTTTACAATCTCCCTTGGTGAACACCTAGGTGAAGTTAGCTGTCATCCGATTGTAGTGCTTTGTAAATCCCTAGCATCGGGACAGATAACAGCTCAGCAACAGAATATATATACGGAATGATGTTTTACTTCATTTAACGTGTGTATTGTCATGTGGTATAAGTTGGCCTTATCTGTGACCTGTAGAATGATTCCCACCATCCCCAAATTCAAAATTTTATCTATACAAGCTATCTAAATCGGGAACACGAAAAGACAGACGATATATTTTTTTCCTACAAAGAGAAAGTACGAGGTATTTGGTTCAATGTCAAATGTTTAACCATAAGTATTCGTTAGCGTCGAATGTATGGGTAAGTGACCATGAATCAATGGGTAGATTGGATACCAAATAAGGATTACCTGATATGTTCGGGTGTAGCTGGTGATGTTCGAAATCGGAGTGTTGGTAATGTCACTAGAAGTTCTCAAAACACAGGCTGCTATATAATTTCTCTATTGGCTCCGGTTAGAGTCAGAATTCAATAGGATATGTTGTCAAATGTCACATAGATGCATTACTGACTGATCAAAGCCTTAAACAGAGGTCCAAAAAATAAAGTTTAAAAACTAAAACCCGACCACAACAAAAAGTGATCTAAAAAGTACGAAACAAGAAAATATTTCACACAGAAATCAAGACATAGGTACAAAATGGTCAAGGTAAAGCCGTGGTTGCATGCCTGTGTCCCATATGGGTGCTTTGAACATGAATTATAATGGCATGCAACCACGGCTTTACCTTGACCATTTTGTACCTATGTCTTGATTTCTGTGTGAAATATTTTCTTGTTTCGTACTTTTTAGATCACTTTTTGTTGTGGTCGGGTTTTAGTTTTTAAACTTATTTTTTTATTTATACCATTTTGGAGTTTAAATACCAGTAGTAGTTTTTTTTTAATCATTTGTGACAAGTCACAGCTAAGTATTAAATATTTAAAAGGTATTAGTGGACCCCTTTCCAATGATACCAAACACGGTATGCGTATCTTAATTTATTTTTTGTGATAAGTCACAACTAATTATTATATATTTGAAAGGTACTAGTGAACCTCTTTCCAATGATACCAAACACGGTATGGTTGTCTTAATTTTTTTTTTATCTTGGTTTTTTTGTACGCCAGAGGGCGCCACATTGGATTCGGTGACACGTCATATAGCCTATAACCAGCGGACGATCAAGATCAAGTTTTGATAAGTAGTTTAGGAGCTATGAGCGAACAAATGAACATACATACATACATACATAGCCTGTCAAAATCATAACCCTCCTTTGGCTTTGCCATAGTCGGGCAAAAACAGTACCAAGTTACCAAGTAAAAAAAAAAATAACTTGTAAGGTAGATTTTTCACTAGATTAAAATTTCCTTTCTTTTAAGAAAACGTTGCCCCACACCAGAAATTTCTCTTGTATCGTGCGTGCGTTTTCAGACATAAATAAATACACAAATGTACACAAACAACCATACCCGGAAAAATTACCTATAGGCTAAACAAATATTTGTTCCGTACGGGAATTGAACCAGCGACACGCGGCGCAGCAGTCATTCGCTCTTCCACTCCTCCAAGTGCGCCCTCGTTGTTTCGTTGAATGGTTTATCAACATTTAGTAACCGGCATATTATTGTTAACTTTTCCATGATGTACCGTTATACTAATTAAACAGTTTTAATAGGCATTAAGTAATGTCTGATAGTAACTATGAGTCTTCAGATGGTCTACATGAGAATCAGAGGCTGTTACTGTACTTACATCTGACCGGTGTCCCTAGTAGCTTGTACCTCCTGACCTGAAGATCGCGGCACCGCCTTACCACGCGAGGTGGCGAACCATTTTAAAGATAAAATTATTGACAAAAAATTAAGCATGATTTTGAGCCATTAGTTTGGTAAAGCACTATCTATAGCAATTTAAATCAAAATCAATTATTACCCACATAATCTACATCGTCAAAACGTAATACATCACTAGAAACAATGACAGAACCCCTAATTCTAACATCAACAGCAACATAGCTCTGAGAAAGTCCCTCCCTTTTACGGCCACACTTTCTCGGGAGCAATTTTGCCCCATAATGGTACTAGAGGATACAATTATAGCCACCTGATGAACACCATTGTAATTTGGCTCTTAATAATGATTTTACACTGGGTACGCCTGTAATTTCGTGCCCCGGACATGTTATGATGCGTATTACGGACTTAATTTGGGTGTTTTTGTATAGAAATTGTTGTTGAAAATGTTTGGGCTCTGTAGTGAAATAATTTGGTTAATAGTGTTGTCATTATGTATGTGGCTAAGAAGTTAGGTATTATCAATATTTGGTTCTGAGTGTTGGAAAGCTTACATGTTTCAGTGAGTTAGACCGCCATAAGCTGAGATAGCTGTCTTGGATTTGAATAGTTACGGGGTCGAGTTTTCATAGAATCGGATAATATATTATATTATACAAGGTGTTTAAAAAATAACATTACAAATTTCGTGTACTTGCTCAGTATTGAAAAAATAATAGACAGCAAAAAATTTTTTTTTTGAGCCATTTTATTTTTTCTCATGTAGAAGCAATTTAGTTAAATATTTAACTAAATTAAAATTTACATGGTCAAAAAGATTTTTTTTTTGCTATGTACCTATTCGTTTTGTCGATACTGAGCAAGTACAAGTTTGTGAGGTTAATTTTATAACACCTTATATAGATAAAAATTATTTGTGTATGCATATCAGCTGTCTGACACCCATAGTACAGGGTCTCCCTAGTTTGGGGTCAGATGGCCGTGTGTGATAATGTCCCCACATATTATTATTATTATACTGCCTCTACACAGAGGTATCATGGCACAGTATTGTTTATCGAAATGTGTCATTTATTCTTTAGTAGATAAAGTTTTCTTTTGAAGATCTATGTAACTGAAAACTAAATAACAGGCCCAGTTCAATACATTTAAACACCAATTAATTCCACCATCGCAAATTTCCATATAATTGAGTGTTACAAAGTTAACGTTTCACAAATTCCCAACATTCCCTCACGAGGTATTGAACCGGGACTATTAGCAAAAACAAAATACCCACAAATTGGATAACAACTTAAAACGTCCCTCTTAATAAAATTACTTCGTTCCAACAAATTTTGTACAAAATCATTGAACTTTTGGATAAACTTAATGTATACGGGAGAGCCAAGCTGTTGCGTTTGGAAAATTCAATTTGTATACAAGTTAGCATCTCGTTAAAATTCTTGTGATGTAATAAGGTGGGTACGCTTTTGTAGGCATTTAGATCTTGAGCGGTTGCCGAAGTGCTCGAACATTCTCCCGGAACTCTCGCACGATAATAATGTTTGAAGATTGGTTTTTGAGTTGCTAATAGATTTTCTTGCTGTTTTGTTGCTTTTTTGTGTTATGAGGGCGTAATAGGTTTTTGCCTTTTCGTGATAATCTGGAATTGCGAAAAGATTGGTTTGTGAAGACTGTTAAAAAGTTTGTGATTCGAAATGGGCTATTGAATTTTTGGTGACAATAAAAACAGGTACTAATTCAAAATGACGACACGGTTGGCACAGTGGCTGAGCGATCGACTGCTGCGCAGCGTGTTACGGGTTCGATTCCCGCCCAGGGTAAACATTTGTGTGATGAGCACTTGTGTTTGCCTTGTGTCTGGCTGTTGTTTTATCTATATATGTATGTATTTACAAAATAAAAAAAAGTATTTGTGTATGTATATCAGCTGTCTGACACCCATAGTACAGGGTCTCTCTAGTTTGGGGCCAGATGGCCGTGTGTGAAAATGTCCCCACATATATATAAAAATTGATAATGTTCGCTCTTGACAAGGCGGATTATGATAATGTACTAATACTTTTTCCAAGTTATGTTGGCGTCGGCTTCCAGTCTAACCTGATGTAGCTGAATACCAGTGTTTTACATGGAGCGACTAGACTGCCTGTCTGACCTGTATAATCGAATTACTGGGTAACAACTAATAATGTAGGTAACAAAATTTAATTAAAAATTAATCGGGTATCTGGGATAACACAAAGATTTTTTTGTAAAATTGTGTGCTGTCTTATCGTAATATCTTCTCCATACGAAAATACCTTAATAATATAATAATATGTGGGGACATTTCACACACGGCCATCTGACCCCAAACTGGGGAGACCCTGTACTATGGGTGTCAGACAGCTGATATACATACACGAATACATTTTAAATACATACTTATATAGATAAACAACACCCAGACATAAGGCAAACACAAGTGCTCATCACACAAATATTTACCCTGGGCGGGAATCGAACCCGCAACACGCTGCGCAGCAGTAAATCAACCTTACCAGAATCAGTACCTTAGTAGTAGTATGACAGGCTGGTGACCGCAACTAGTACGTAGTAGTATAATAATAATAATAAAAAAATATTTCTCTCTCCACAAAGGTTAGGTTAATGATACCTTAGGACTATACAATATGATAGTGCAAACAAAAGCACCTTTGCGAAAGACTGGAGTCCGTACTAGAGAAACCCCGTGTTACAGATCTGCAGGCTCCCACCCCAGTGATAAAGTGAAGTAATGTTACATTGCAAAAAGTCTAAGGTTAAACAAGCAGCAAGTAATTTTTAGACTTCTATGGAAGAGAAGCAAAATAAAAAAAAAACAAAGATAAATGGGTTTAAATACTTAAATATTAAATTAATTGGTCATGCATAAAGGTGTGGAGTGTGGCATTGAGTGTGGTGTGTGTGATGTGTGAGTGGAAAGTGGCATTGTGTGTGTGGTGTGTGTAGTTTGGGAGTGTAAGGTGTGTCAGCGGGAGTGAGTTCATAATGTTGTGTGTAGTGAGTGTATATATATATGTGTGTGTGTGTGTATGTGTGTTGTTCGTGTGCGCACTGGTTCCGCCAGAGTTAAGCGATCAGGAAGGGATGAGAAATAGTTGTTCAGTGCTATCGTAATCCAGCTTTTTCAATCAGTAAAAGAGTTTAATTTTACAAGATCGTCTAGAAAGGGGGTAGATCGATAAAATTTTGTTTATTTTATTATAAAGGTAACTACCGAGAAACAAAAAGTGTCGACGTGAAAAATTTGTATGGAATCGCATTGTCGGACATACAGCGTGTATGAATATGACACGTCTCAGCGCGTATTTTGCGTACAGGTGGGAATTAAATCATTCGATCCACCTGAGCTCCCCAAGAAAGGCCAGCAGCGACGTGACGTTGCTGGCAATCACACGTAGGTTACCTGGGTTAGTACTTAGCCCTGTATAAAGCGACCTTAGGGCATTTCAGAAGCACATGGGCTGATGTCTCGTCCGCCCCCATGCAGGCTTTGCACAGTTGGCTGTCTTTAACTAGAATGACAAAAAGATGTTTATTGAAAGACCCATGGCCAGGTATGGCGGCTGTGACCACACGCAGCTGTTGTTAAGACAGTCGGAGGGCTTGCCTCGTGAAGCGGCCCTCAATTGCAGGAAGAGCCTCCTTGCCTGCACTCGCCATGTTCGGTCCACAGTCTTTGGTGTAGATCCTTGGTACGTTTTTTTACCATGGTGCGTAGGTGACCGAAGGGGAGTGGATGGGTTCCGGACCCACCGCGCTTGTACTCGACCCCCTTCTAGCGAGCTCGTCCGCAGCATCGTTACCGCACGAACCGCTGTGTCATTTGACCCATTGAATGGTTGTATCATTAAGAATACCCACCTCGTTCTGTCTTTGATGACATTCGTGTATCAGCCCGGAGTTGACCGTGTAGCTGTTCAGAGCTTATAGTACGAAAATATCTTTTGGAAGGGCAACAAGATTGCAATATATTTTTTTTTAATTGAAAACTGTCTGTTAATGTCCTAATTGGAGTAAATAATTTTATACTCACGCATCATTATTTATAATATAGAAAAAAAACCGGACAAGAGTGCGAGTCGGACTCGCCCACCGAGGGTTCCGTACATACCTACAAAAGGTACATATCCATACCTACTATCCAAACTTTAATCTACTTAATATTATAAATGAGTTTTTTTGCGACATAAACGGCAATATCTTTTTTTCACGTTAACATAGAGGGTTGATTTTTTTTACAGCATCAAGGGTCCGTAGACTTAAATATATGGTTTTAATTTCAACTCGATACGTCCACGCGTTCTCGAGATAAAGGGTCTTGTCAGACAGACAGACAGACAGACCGACAGACAGACAGACAGACGGACAACAAAGTAATCCTATAAGGGTTCCGTTTTTTTCCTTTTGATGTACGGAACCCTAGAAATAAGTTATTCAAAAAGTTTTTACCTTACAAATATTTACCGTTAATAAATGTATGACCTCTAGCCCAGCAGTGCCACATTAGTAGTTGTACAACAAATCATACTTATGTAAATTGAACATAAGTAATATACATTTACATAATTTACTAGTAGCCAATTACACTGAGTAACGGCTAGACGCCCGTGTGATTTATACAAATTACCATCTATCATATTTTGTGTTCATAGTTTATATTGTTTTACGTGGAATGAGAATTATGGGGTACTAAGGAAATTGTTCGTAAGATTCATGGGAAAATTGTTGTTGAAAGGAAATATTATTTTTACATTTAGCTTATGCAGCCCTACTAAACTCAAACTCAAATCATTTATTTCAAATAAACCATTTACAGGCACTTTTGAATTGTCAAGGAGTCAGTCAGTCAAAAAGTTGCAGCTAGTTGCTCGTTACAAACAGTAGGTTTCTATGGAGAAGAACGAGCAAGAAACTCCATGAACACTCTTTTAAAATCAATAGAATATGACAAATTTAGGTTACATCATTCATGTTGAATCTAGGGGTACAATGTGAGAACAATGTAACAAGTTGTGCACGTTAAAAGAGGTCTAGTGACAATGAAATTAGACAATTTTTATTATTATATTTAAAATAACCGAGGTAGCTAAGAGATGACCAGTCTCAACTGACGGCGCCCGTTCACGAACATGACGCACGGATCGGCACCATTTAGCTCAACCATTTTGAAGGGGACCAAATGGTCCAACACATTCGCCACCATCAGCAAGACATTCAAGTGAGCATGACAAACTCTCAACCGCCAGGGCATATTCAAGTCAACGAAAGACATATCTCGTAAATGGTAGCTTTAAAGTACATAGTGCTCACATGTATGTGCTATGCAAAATTATATAATACTAATAGTTTGAGTTTATACAATGCAAAGATAATGTAGTTTTAGATCTTCAGCAGCTCCAAAAATAGTCACCAATGCTAATCAATAAATCTATGAACCCTTATGGCTGTGGAGCTAGACCAGCATCCAGCCAAGCATTTTTATCAGTGATGTAATCATCCAATTTGTAATATTTACTACTGGGATAACACCTCCTCCCCCCCCCCCATCAAGTCCTTTCAGGAACGTTTTTCCTGTACCACCTCGAACCACCACCACCACCACCTCTTTCTGTGCTGTCTTCAACGACGATAGCTTGGATTGTATTTATTTCTAGTGAGCTACTCCTAGGACAAAATAATAATACAATAATATTGTTTTATTTTTTCTTGCTTATTATTTCCACACCTATCAAAGTTCAATATTCTGCGACCAAATTGTAATAACTAAGCAGGGTTTAGTTACCATAAAGACACACAGAACACGAGGCAACGGAGTAACAAAATGCGCAATTGCCGAAAAAAGGAAGACCCAAAGAGCCCCGAACTCATCTATCTCCCTTAACATTGTAAAGCACTAAGAAACAGCCGAGAGCCAGAATCAATAGCACAAACACAATCCATCTTCCCCTTTATTTACACCCAAGGTTGTGCCCGCGCGCATAAATTCAGCAAAGGTAAGTTTTACTGCTAGCCAAGACTCCGAACAATAAAAATAAATTAGCCACTTCGTAAGTGCTTGCACTAATGAAATGGCCGAAAAATGGGGAATAGGTGAGTACTTTTTGGTGGGGTGGAAGGATAATAGTTGGGAAATGTATTTCTGTAATTGTAGGCCTGCGTATGAGCTGGTGTATTCGTTGTTACATTTCAGGAATACACGTCATCATTTCAAGTTATCCATATTTCCATACTCTGTCTATTACGCTTTCACTACGAAACGACTGAACCAATTTTGATGAAAGAATCATGGCAGGATTTGTACAAAAATATAAAGATGTTTAGAGAAGTTGAAATTCTAATTATTATATTCTTGGGTACCTAAAGAGTATCTTCAGGCGTTTACAAGATTTTTAAAACCCCGCAATAAAAAAAGTGAAAAGTTTAACGAAAAGCTCATTATTTCAGAATGAAACGGCGACTGACAGTAACAGTGACACTGACAGTCACCGTTTCACACTGAAATTGCATCGTTTTATGGGAAATAATATCACAAAAAATGATTATTTTTTTCCACACTCTTGTCACATCACTTGTCTGCCAATTTGATAGATCCGTTAACGTCGCTTGTCACTTTATTTTTTTTGTAAATACAAAATGGGCATCGAGATGAAACGAAAAAGTGTTATTTTCATTTCGTAATATTTTAATTATGCGTAATTAAAATATTACGAAATGAAAATAACACTTTTGTCAGTGTCACTGTTACTGTCAGTCGCCGTTTCATTCTGAAATAATGAGTTTTTCTTTAAACTTTTCACTTTTTTTATTGCGGGGTTTTAAAAATCTTGTAAACGCCTGAAGATACTCTTTAGGTACCCAAGAATATAATAATTAGAATTTCAACTTCTCTAAACATCTTTATATTTTTAAAAATATGGTAAGCATATCAATCTACTCCTGGTAATGTATTCTTTCTATAACCTAACTTCCTGGAACCTATTTTAAACACTCTAAAATATATTTTTTTTTCATACAAATGTATGGATCTCACCGTGATTCTTTGTGTGAAGATAGCTTGAACGACATAAGCTACTTTTTATTTGTGACTTCGTCTGCATCCGCGATAACCGACACTCACGCGGACGAACTCGCGGGCAAAAGCTAGTATTTACCATAAAACAATGGCAGCTGTCAACTAATTTCTGTCCTGTGCCCAAATAAATTGTCTTTTTATATTGTACACGTATTGTTTCGACATCATCATCTACCTAGCTTTTTCCCAACTATGTTGATCAGTTTCCAGTAGAACCGGATGCTGCTGAATACCAGTACTTTACATCGAACCACTGTCTGTCTGACCTTCACGAGCCAGTTACAGGACTTACAGGGTAACACGATATCCCTTGGTAAGACTGGTTGTCTTATGTTCTAACTTCTGACTACCTATAACGACTGTCCAAGATCTGCGAATGTTAGCTGGGACCAACGGCTTAAGGCTTGTATATACGCCAATAATCTTGAGCATTTGGCCCGTACTGAATTTGTGGACGAGTGCGAGGGTGATGTAGACGCAGTCTTTAATCGGACGCATTTTTTTTTTTATACTCTTTTGATAACAAATAAAGGAGTAAAATGGTTTCATATCAATGATTTGGAGGTGATTTGACATTTTTTTTTCTTATTATGTGAAACCGATAGAAAATTTGTGTCTAAACCAAATTACGTATCATATCATGTAGATTACTAACAATTTTTTTCAGATGTAATTTCAAGCTTTTTTTGAGAGAGCAGCCTTAGAGCGCCTTCAAATTAGTCGCGCGCTAGCAGCGCGACGGCAGCGCTGCTTTGTAAATCCATACAAATCAAGTCGCGGGACGGCAGCGCGACTTTATTCATATGGATTTACAAAGCAGCGCTGCCGTCGCGCTGCTGGCTCGCGACTAATTTGAAGGCACCCTTAAAGTGCTTTCCGAGGCACGGAGGGATCTCGGTATGAAATGGATGGTCACCCATCCAAGGACCGACCGTAGTAAGTGGAAATATGCTTTTCTTACTCATCCGCTGTCTTTTTCTGATTAATTTCGTTGTGGGATCCAAGACAGTTGTAATGTTTCTCTGGGACTTGTCGAGCTTCGTTGCCTCGACGCTTTTCTAGTAGTCGCCACTATTGATGCTGACTTTCAGAAGTTGTAGTGGTTTGGGAATGGTGTGGTGGGCATATCGCATGTCCTATTAAAAAGAAAAACCAAGTATAGCTTAATCATCACCATAACCATAGACGAGAAGACGAGGGTTTATAACCAGTGTGTGTTGCCAGTGATGACATATGGCACAGAAACGTGGTCTGTGACTGCTGGCCTCCTAGAGAAGCTCAGGGTCACGCAGCGAGCCATGGAGAGAGCTATAATAATAATAATAAGTATTTATTCGCATCAACAAGACTACCTACTTAACATTACATACTTAAGACTTAGATTTATGAAGCACACTAGAAGTTGTCGTAACTAGCACCCTTGCTAAGTTATCAGGATAACTTGTATTAAGGGCACAAGTCCTTACCCTTGATTCGCTTATTCTAAGGTATTGCAATATAATTAAAAGTAAAAGTATTTAGAAGTTCCAAATAATACAGAGAGAAAATTAAAAAATAAAAAGAGAGAAAGCAAATGCCAAGAAGATGTTGACTTAAGTGTGATGGTGAATCGTGTTTGTGATGTGTAATTGTGTGAGTTTGTGTGTGTTGCCAGTTTTGAATGGATTAGCAAGATTTTTCTCCAGAAAGTAGAAGTCGGAAGTCGAAGTCTATGCTCGGAGTTTCTTTGCGCGATAGAATCCGGAACGAGGAAATTCGCCAAAGAACTAAGCTCACCGACATAGCTCTCAGAATATGCAAGTTGAAGTGGCAACGGGCAGGCCACATCGCTCGAAGAATCGATAACCGATGGGGAAGAAAGGTTCTCGAGTGGCGATCACGAACCGGCAGACGCAGCGTTGGTAGGCCTCCCGCCAGATGGACCGACGACATGGTCAAGGTCGCGGGTAACCGGTGGATGCAAGCGGCAGGTTGCCTCTCGTTGTGGCGTTCTATTGGGGAGGCCTATGTTCAACAGTGGACGTCTTTTGGCTGATGATGATGATAACCATAGCAAAGAGTTTCTCTACACGTGTTTCTTTGACAATAACAATTTTTTTCTTGTTTCATTCTCTAGTACTCAAAATTCCACCATCATTTTCCACAAATAAAATCTCCCCATTTATACTTACACAGTAGCAAAAAAGTTAAAACCTCTTTAGAATCGTAAAGGCGCATTCACACGCACGCAGCGGTAATCAGCGCACGCATTGTGAAGAGTCGACCGCAGTTGTAAAGGGCGCTTCAGACGAGGGCACTCGAACATCTGTCGCGTGGTGTCGCGAGGGGCTTGGTTTAAACGGAGAGGATTTTTGTATTACGTGTTGAGTATGTGGAGGTGGACCTTAAGCGATTTTTTATGGAATATTAATACTTATATTATATTTTGTTGTATGGCGCTTGTCAATGAAGGGTACGACTTTCGGGTGTTACAAAATGTGCTCTTGAAGTAAGTAACGGTCAAAGGGATTCTTTCTCACACATATATGTAGTCAGCAAAAGAGATAGGTATGCAGGTCATCGGAAATGGTTGAAGTTTACTTAGATTCCGATGGATGTTTTCGAATGAAATTTAATTAAATCATCCAAAATGTTTATTCTCTATTAATTTTATTTTATTTTATTCAAAAACAGCCATTGGTTTTTAAGTAAACTTTAACTATATCTGACGACCCTACATACCTATCTCTTAAGCTGACTGTACACATCCAGCAGTATCGTTACACCATACTACTTTTATTTTCCTTATTATAAACTTTTATGAGTCTTTTTTTAGATATGGCAATTGGCAAGTATCGTATTTATCGTGTGTTGATTAAAATTGACTGCAAAAGAAGAAAGCTCATACTATAACGTGAAGGTGTAAACAAAAACGAGTTGACTGTTTAGTACCTTCTGTACAAACAAAAATCACACTACAGAATAGGTAGAAGGTTGATACCTACCCAATGTAATAGTACATTATGGTACAAGTGTGTAATGTTAGGTGAGGGTCTTAAGAGAGCCGAGGACGGTAATCATCAATACACACGTGTATCATACGACGTTTTTCAACACACTTGTGAAGAAAATAATACTAAAAAAATATTTTCAACAATGAAAATGAGTTGTGAAAATTTTTTCGTAATGGCGGGAAAAATTAATCAGTTTTCCTATGCGCGCACTTCAAATAATGGCGATCGGCCATAGACTAAAAGAATGAGGTTTCTTTTTTTTTGTTTTTTGCGGATAGCGTTCTAGCCACGTACAAAATGGGAAATTCAAAGTTTTCTTTATTACAGAAAAAACAAAAGTTATATTTGAGTGAAAAAAGCTTATTATAATCTAGAGGACTATATTCAAGATAAGAATGCTTGGAAACATGCTGGTCTAGCTCCATAGGACGATCGACAGTCTAGACAAAATCGAACCGATTGCTAATTTAAAATACCTAATTTCATACTTAGTATAAATATGTACATATATATATTTGACTCTTTTTTTATACACTGCTCAGGCTCACATACTGATTCATTGTTTGTTAAAATATAAGGAGTGGTCGTCTACTGTTTCAACATTAATTGTAATATGTAATATGTGAACACTGTGTATCTATGTACATATAACTTAGTCTGTCATTCCTTAATCTGTGATACTTTGTACACACTTTCAAATACCTAGTGTTTTTATGCAAGGTACATCGTATAATTATATAATTCCTGTAAATGCAAATATTGTTAACATCGTTTTTAAAAGAGTAAGTATGGAGTTTCTTGCCCATTCTTCTCCATACAAAACTACCTTTTGGAATGGGCACCTAGAATCATTTTTTTTTTCTCATTTGACGTTCAAAAGTGCCTTATAATGGTCTAATTGAAATAAATGATTTGACTTTGACTTTGACTTTGAGTGAAAGTTTTATTTATAAAAATGTACAAGTTGAAATTAAATATCTATTTAAATAGGAAGTTGCATGAAATGAGCAAGCAATAGGTACATTCATTTATTTGTACTATTGAACACGATCTTTTTTGTATCTAAACTTTTTTAAGAACAAAGCAACTCAACCAATAAAATAAAATAAAAACCCTATAACTCACTTGTGAATAATAGCAATGAAAAAGTCACAGTTTGATTACAGGTGTCATTATGTGCCTAATTGCGGTGAAATTAGAGCCATTTTATGAGCAAGTTAGTTGAAAAGTATATAAAAGTCCTACTTCTATCTCAAGGATTTAAAAGCAATGTTTTAGACACAAATACTAAGATTGCACTCCAAGAAAAGATATCTACATAGGCTACTTATTAATTCGCAACTTTGTCTGTATCCGCGATAATCGATATTCGCGTGGGCGAAAGCTAGTATATGCAATACATCATATTCCGTTAGTTATTAACTAACATAACAACTAAAACCACAATCCAGCAGCATCCATTAAAATCCTATAATCACCAACTCATTCATTTAAATTATCGTACATGCCGTGTTTACACTGCCCGCTTTCGGCAAGTACAATCACCGTAGTACTGGCTCCACTAATCGGGCGAGTGAACGGAAGTAACATGGCGCGGTCATTTGGACAAACAAAAAAGTAACACGTACGGGTGTGTCGAGTCGAGATAATTTACTATTGTTGTTGTGTTACGAAATTATGGAGTCGGCAATGTTTAACATTTACAGTGGCTTGGAATACATTTTTTTGCAGGTACTTTGTTGCTCTTTCGCCGATAAGAGTTTTATATTTATAAAGCAAATCACTTTACAGTTACATTACATTGGCTATGTAATTCAAACTTTTTTACTTTGCAGTCAAATAATAAAATCGTAGGGAATTTTAGGACGATAAGATTGAAGTTAGTGGACTAAGTATTTCATTGTTAATCTGGACAGAATTATAAATAACGACTGCAAACAATGCAAACCAAACTGGCAGCCTGAATGGAAATAAGGACACTTAAACTCCATTCAATGAAGTTCCAATACTCCTTTCTCTGAAATAACTTCGTGCCAATATAACATAAATATCTCGTGAAAACACATAGCTACTACCAAACAATAATCCATCTTAAAGATAACAATCTACATAACATTAAACCAGCTAAATACCACGTCCATTATTTCTAACGTCCATTCTTGCTCAGATCG
This sequence comes from Charanyca ferruginea, assembly GCA_947361185.1. NCBI lineage: Eukaryota > Metazoa > Arthropoda > Insecta > Lepidoptera > Noctuidae > Charanyca > Charanyca ferruginea. The sequence continues at coordinate 26,114,713 of OX376061.1, read as the reverse complement.
TGTGAATTAACCTCGTTTGTGCGACGGCACCTTTTAAGGCAAGTGGAAAGCGCACTCGCCTTATTAAACGAGGCACAATGGTCGTCTAATGTACAGTCTATGTACAAAAATACTCAAAAGGCTCTTGTGGCCTAATTTGAGGACAGGCAAATTAGATACGCGAGACATAAGTGATTCCGTTTTTTTTTTCGCCACTCAAAGGCTTCTAATTTGCATCCCGCAAAAACATGATGCTACATGAATTAATTGCGACATACGTATGTTAAAATCTACAGTAAGTAGTGTTAAGACTGGCTGATTAACCATATTCAACCTTATTTAAATCATTCATAGAGATAAACTCTGTTCTAATTTTAAATCAAGGACTTGACAGCTCGACAAAGGCTGAAAGACGGTTTAGGATAAAAAATAGAGCACAATAAATAATTACGATATACGAAGTAATAACGCAAATTGTGTTATATCAACCAAGTAGATTGAACCTCCCCGGTGTACATACATACTTATCTTTAAAGCCCGTCACAGACGTATCTATAATATATCTAATATATATAAATCTCCTGTCACGATGTTTGTCCGCGATGGACTCCTAAACTACTGAAGCGATTTTAATGAAATTTGTACACCGTGTGCAGTTTGATCCAACTTGAAAGATAGGGTAGGTGTAAGGGTAGGTGTAGGGTAGGTGTAGGGTAGGTGTAGGGTAGGTGTAGGGTAGGTGTAGGGTAGGTGTAGGGTAGGTGTAGGGTAGGTGTAGGGTAGGTGTAGGGTAGGTGTAGGGTAGGTGTAGGGTAGGTGTAGGGTAGGTGTAGGGTAGGTGTAGGGTAGGTGTAGGGTAGGTGTAGGGTAGGTGTAGGGTAGGGTAGGTGTAGGGTAGGTGTAGGGTAGGTGTAGGGTAGGTGTAGGGTAGGTGTAGGGTAGGTGTAGGGTAGGTGTAGGGTAGGTGTAGGGTAGGTGTAGGGTAGGTGTAGGGTAGGTGTAGGGTAGGTGTAGGGTAGGGTAGGTGTAGGGTAGGTGTAGGGTAGGTATAGGTAAATAGGCAGGTAATTAGGTAGATAGGGACAGGACAACGTCTGTCGGGTCAGCTAGTCTAATATATATAAATCTCCTGTCACGATGTTTGTCCGCGATGGACTCCTAAACTACTGAAGCGATTTTAATGAAATTTGTACACCGTGTGCAGTTTGATCCAACTTGAAAGATAGGGTAGGTGTAGGGTAGGTGTAGGGTAGGTGTAGGGTAGGTGTAGGGTAGGTGTAGGGTAGGTGTAGGGTAGGTGTAGGGTAGGTGTAGGGTAGGTGTAGGGTAGGTGTGGGGTAGGTGTAGGGTAGTTGTAGGGTAGGTGTAGGGTAGGTGTAGGGTAGGTGTAGGGTAGGTGTAGGGTAGGTGTAGGGTAGGTGTAGGGTAGGTGTAGGGTAGGTGTAGGGTAGGTGTAGGGTAGGTGTAGGTAAATAGGCAGGTAAGTAGGTAGATAGGGACAGGACAACGTCTGTCGGGTCAGCTAGTATTAATATAATTCAGAGCAAGGCATATTACGATATATTTTCTATAGTAATCTTCGCGTGACCACCGACCCAGCTATAATATATATCTTTATTACGTCACCAAAATATGTGGACAGATATAAAGAACGGCTAGACCGATTTGGCTAATTTTGGTCTTAAAATATTTGTGAAAGTCCAGGGAAGGTTTGTACGTAAAAAAATTAATATCAATTGACAGGACAACGTCTGTCGGGTCAGCTACTTTTATCAATATAACATAACAACTATAATTATTTAGCCGTTTTCTGTCTAACGCAGAACGTTATAACAAAATAAATGGAGGTCTAGTTAGTACTGTAAACAAAAGCAAGTTAAAATATCATCGGATATCTTTAAAATGGCCTCAACATTAACGAAATAAGATACCAATTTGCTTAAACAAATCCAGTCCGTAATGCCAAAATGATAAATCAAAACTAAGTCTCAGTAACGACGCGTTAAGTCTAGCAGATCTAGCGGGAGACGTGCAGAGAAGCTCACTAGCGCCACCTAGTGCGACGAGAATTAATTGCTGACATCAATAAATTCACAAGCGCCAGGCATCCTAGGATGTTTGATCTCTACATAGTATGTAAAATAAACTCGTTTTCGCCCTCTGTTCTTCTGTGTACTTAAATCTTTCAAACTTCGCAACGGATTTTAATGCGGTTTTCATCAATAGTGAAAGTAATTCATGAGGAAAGTTAATACGCATAGTTGGATATTGTTTTGTGTAAAGTATAACGATAATTGCTCAAAATGCCATTCCTCATTGATACCACATTAAGCTAGATCAATATCTAAAAATAAAAATAAATCCAGACTACTATTATGATTGCGAAATTAACTCTGTGAAACGGCTGAATCGATTTTGATATAATTTGGTATGAATATAGTTTGAATCCTGGGGAAGAACATAGGCTACTTTTTAATTTGCGACTTCGTCTGATCTACTATACTTAACCGACATTCACGCGGCCGAAGTCGCGTGCAAAAGCTAAATTCCTTCCTTCTAAATTTCTAAGTCTGTGTGCCAAATTTCAACTAATTGGGTTCTTGACACCACTAATCAATTGACATAGTTTTTATGAGCTGTCAAAACGAAATTCCTCTATAGATAGATTTTGTATGCCAATAGCGGCCTGTGACGTCACTTATTTACCAACTCAATTGACTAACTATTAATTGATTATAAAGCAACTTAAATTCGAATTTTACAATTAATTGAAAATTAATCGGGTTTTCGGGGCTAAAATAAAGTTTATTTTAAAATAAGTTGTATTTTGGAAATATTGGTTAATGGTGTCAACAACCCAATTCCAATCAACCGTTCGTATCTCCTACCAATAACGACCGGTAAGTTATAGGAACCGCGTCGTTTGCGCAAACACCACACCAACCACATACTAAACATACATCAGCTCCCCAAATTGAAACACCAATGTCTCCGCGCTTCCCAAAATAAACAAAGGAACCTCCACCATACATCTTAATCCACTTAAATTCCCATTGAATTGCATGCATTCCCGAATTATGGCGAATCACGACATCTCCGGAGAAATGAGACGAACAGTAATCGAATTACGGACCCCTTAGTGAATGAAATAGTTTCGTGTTGCCACCGCACAAAGGCTAGATTGAAAAGTGATGTATTTTCTTGGAAAACTTTTTGGTGGTAAGCCATTTTCTGCTTTATGAGTAGGGAATTTGGATTAATTTTGAAGATTGACGTGGTAATTAATTTTATTTGTATAGGAACTGCAATGAAATGGGAGAAATTCAGAAAATAATGCACTTTTAAATCGGAGAAAATTACTTTTACTATACTTTTCGTCATTTACAAGTTTTTTTTTTGCGATTCTTACTACCTTCGTGTAATTTTATAAAACTACTAGTGGGCCCGGCAGACGTTGTCTTATCCTGAAAATAAAAAAGTCCTAGAACCGAGAGAGAACCGAGAGTCGTCAAAATGGGTCCAGCCGTTTAGGAGGGGCTTAGTCACTAAGGCTCGTATTCAAGAACAATACTTGTTTAAGTAAAGTAGCAATATTAGGCGGCTAAACCTTCCCCATGAATTACTTATGTACCTATATTGGTGAAAACAGCAAGAAAATCCGTTCAGTACTTTTTGAGTTTATCGAGAACTGACAGAGAGACAGACGCGGCGGGGAACTTTGATTTATTATAATTATTGAATCATAATCTATATCAGTGATATCTACGGATTCTAGAAAAGTTGTATATGTGATAATAAATGGCTTCCTCATAAAGACAAGACATAGTTGCATCTAAAGAAAGTTGAAAGTTGGGAAGAAAAGCAGTACCTAAATAAAATCTTAGTTTATAAGTATTTTAGCGTCAAAGGTCAAAACATTTAACTAGGTAATTTCAAACGACTCCTCTACAATCTGCCACGCCACTGATCTTTGTTTTACTGAATACATAAAAAAGACATGAAACGCAACCACTTTTAAACATATTTTAATGAAAACAACTCATTTTCCCCTCACTTACCTCTGTACAAAAGTGCGCCAAAAAATCAGAAATGTCAGTGCATCGCGTTCCAGTGCTTTATAGTGCGTCGTAAATGTGCGACCGGGCGCGTTCCAGCGCCGTACTTGACAAACATGTTATGAGATTTACGACAGGGCTGTCGCGAGCATACGTGGAAAAAACGATGGGGAAAATTTAAAATTCACTTTTATTGTTTTAAAGGCATTTATTAGGTAGCCATTACTGTTTTTAATGCATACGAATGAGGTTCTGTAGTGTTGTGTTAACTGAGTGCTTGCAATTTTAATGGAAATGTTACCTTTTTTTACGATGTCAGGATTATGATAAGGTGATGGACTGATCGACATTTTATAAACTCGTAGTCCATCAAGAACTTTAGGTAATAAGTCTTTAGCGAGTATGCAATCGTTTAGCGTCTGTGGTTTATTATGGGCCACGCGTCAGCGTTAAGTATTGTTTAAGACAAGTTGCTTATTTGATTTATTAATTAGGCACAAGAAAACATGTTAAACATTACAGACGCAAGTAATTGCTCAGTAAAATAAGACATGTTTAAATAATACTAATTTAATGTTAATAATGTCTTCATGTTTTAATTATTTTAGTATCCTAAACATGTTTTATTTGTCTGCTTGTTGCTTTTTTGTCTTATTTTTAACCCACGACGTAAAAACGACGAGATGTTATAAGTTTGATGTGCCTGTGTGTGTGTGTCTGTCTGTGGCATTATAACTCCTGAACGAATGAACCGATTTTTTATAAGAAGTCATAAGGTAAGTAGTGTAAAATTCATAGTAATAATATTAATACTTTCACGCAGACAAAGTCGCGGGCAAAATGTACTTAACATATAAACTCATTATCGCTTCAAAAATTCACGAAACTAGAAGCGTCAAAGAAAATTGGTATCTAGTTTCCATATTTTACACCAAATTCAAACAGTAAACAAAGTTGCTGACGTCCAAGCTTCCGACAATAGTCATAAACAATTGATTATCAAATTACTAAATATAGCCTTCCAAACAATTCTTAGCAAAACTTTTCGGCGCCGACACGGAAATACCAATTGATTCGCGTGAGTTATCGCCAGCCCTGATTTATAGAGCTCAGGCGCAACCCTGTGCTGCTAGCACACTTTTGATATATGTGTTTTTAGGGTTGCTACTCAGAAATAGTTTTAGTACAACGTTTATTTATTTTATAGCTTTTAAGTGACGTTTACGGTCGTTGGACAATGCACCAAGAAGGATTGATACTAGAAATAAGTGTCCGTGTAATTTTGTACTGAGTTTAAAAGGGCTTCATGCGCCATACAATGTTATCGTCGTTTGGGGAGAATATAGGGAAATACATGTGTCTGCATGAGTTTTTTTGGCAAAAAATTATGTACAGTCAGCAAAAGAGATAACTATGCAGGTCACCGGAAATGGTTGAAGTTTTCTCAAAAACTGTTGGATGTTTTCGAATGAAATTTTATCAAATCATCGAAATGTTTATTTTCTATTAATTTAATTTTATTCAAAAACATCCATCGGTTTCTAAGTAAACTTTAACTATATCAGACGACCCTGCATACCTGAGATAGGTATGCAGGGTCGTCTCGTCTTTGCTGACTGTACCTATTTAGCTAACACTTAGAACTTACCTTTCTTTGTAAAAAATTGCATATCCGACTTGGGTAGACTGTTGATCCTAAAACTGTTACGCTTTGTTATAAGATCTCATTGTACGTACACAGTTACGTAATAAAGAAATCTTATTGTTAATAAAAAAAAAATGTAATATTTTTGATGTGTAAATATCTTAGCGCTCGGTACACGGTAGAGACTGGCGAGACTTTGAGCGTCAGATGCGTAAGGCGTAACGCGTCAGATGACGTCACCGTACTTAACACTTATTGTTCATATTGTGTGCGTGAGACTGGTACTGATACGAGCTCACATGTTTACATATCGATTCTACGAAGTATCATAGCACTCATTTATTTTAGGGTGTTACTACACCAATTGATCGATCATCAATCGATGCCATCAATCCACATCGATCGACGTTGATCGATTGGTGTGGTAGGTTTGACTGATCGACGGATACCGTTCGACTAACTAGTCGATCGATTGCCGGTCGATGGCATCGGTCGACGTTGATCGATTAACTCCGGCTATAATCCATCAGTAATAATAATCAAGCAGCTCGATCGACGTCGACTAATCCATGCTACCATCGATCGATGCCGTGGATCGATGATCGATCGATTGGTCTGGTAGAAACTTTTAATCGTCGTCGACTAATTCATTATACCATGGATCGATTGGTCTGGTAACACCCTTATATTTGCCTATTTTTGTGACCCACTGCTGAGCAAAGGCCTCCCTTTTCTACTTCTAAAGTTCCCGATCGTTTGCAATGTCTGCCCACGTTTAAAACAACCAGAAAGATGGGCAAAGATCATCACTCATTGGACGCCTGAAGGCCAACAGCGGCGAAGGCGGTGTGACGAAATATAAATAAATAAAAATCGTTTATTGCACATAATATTTGCATGGCCTTTTAAGTGAGTTTATGTGTTTTTAAACGAACTCACGATATAAGAGAAATACACAGTGTGTTTTTATAAAGAAAAAAAAAAGAAAAATAGTTGTGTTCATATTTGTGAAATTCGTGACTTCTTCGTCGAAGGTATTCGCTTTTGAATTTGTATCTGCCTTTTGTTTCATAATCTGAGCCTAGGTACTATAGAAGTCAAGGCACTCTCTTTTATTTAGGTAGGTAAAAACTAAAATACAATAACACAGGAAAGGACTGTATAGTGCTTTGTGCTTGTCAAATAGTGATACAAATTATAAAACCATGGCTTAAGAGCGGTTCCACCCGTTATACTCGTAATACCAACACAAACGCTCGTACGTGATGGCGTTATTACCAATTTTACTTCAGATATTTTTAACACACAGGTATTAATTGCTCTGTATCGAGATCTGTATTTTTTGATAAACAAATTCAGTAAAGACGTCTGAAAAACAGTCTTTTTGCAAAAAAATCTTTGAAATTTTTCTTTTTTTTTCAAACTTTGGCCGTTCAAAATGTATTTGTACATTGAAAAAGTAAAAAAAAACATCGTTATAGAAACCTCGCTCATGTAATGGAGATTTAAAATGACAAACATTTTTCAAACACTTGTAAAACTTTTCCAAAGCACGTTTTTCCTAGAAAGAATTTTGTGAAAACTCTGCGCGCCAATTTTCGTTCGTTGTTATCACGTTCCCGCTCTCTCGATTTATTTCGAGCACTGCGTTGGATGAAACGATAAATTCTTCAATCATGCTCGCATAGACGATAGGCGGACCAGGAAGGGCACTCTTAAGATATAGTTTCAACTAATAAGTGGATGACAGGCTTTCTATGTTAATTGTACTAGTTCAAATAAAATTATCAGAAAAAATATTTATTTAACCTAAGTACTGCATATGACATATTTGTGTAAAGTGTTATTATATAAAGAGACCTTTTCTTTAATTATTTATTATACTGCCCCAATTACTGGTTATCGGATAGGTAAAAGTAATCGTGTCAAAAAGCTTATCTTCTATTGTTTTATGTTGCTCTTTACCTACATTGTTACGCCAAGAATAATGTAACCAGGATTTAGTCAAAGCTAGATTGAAAAGCGTGTCTGGAGTTTCTTACTCTCTCTTATCTATAGAGATCTACCTACGTTTTGAAACATTGTGCTAGCTGCAATTGTCTGATTAACTGACCGATTACGGACTTATAATTGTTTACTTTTTATTGAACAGATTAAATTACCAAACTTTTTGACTTATTAAGTAAGTACATTATTTTGTTATTGTTATTATTTTGTTATTACATCAGTCAATAATCAGTCATCATCAATTTATAGGAAATATTGCACCTACTAACCACAAAAATTAAATCAAAGTTGTCTAAGACCAACGTGGATATAGTTTCCATCAGGATTACCTACATCGCTTTATATTTTCCCGGAAAATCATGTTTTCTTGAAGTTAAGTGACCCAAATCATACAGCTTTATGAGCAACTTCCCAAGCAATGGTTGACCCGAAGAGAATATTAAGACGAATACTAAATAGACTTACTGACAACACAGTAAGGCAAGTCGCCTTTCCTCTATTCGTCGCACACCAAAGGGAAATGATTAACGATCCGCCATGACAGTTGCGTCTTCGAGCAGTTTGATGCAACTTGATACTATTGAATGTGAACAAAAGACGAACAAAGCACGGCTTTGTTTTCACAGCCCTTTGACGAATCACTGTAAATGATGAAGCTCCTAAATGTTACAGTCTTGTTGGAATTCGATGCAAGTATGGTAGCTGAAATAACCATTGTTTTGAATGGAAAATATCTGTAGTAATATGGTATGGTAGCTGAAATAACCATCATTTTTGTTTGGAAAATATCTATAGAATAGTAGATTGTTATACAAGGAGCTAAAATGACTCATTATATACGAGGTAATAGAAAGGAGTTTTAGGAGGAGTAAATAGAAACCGAGTTTTAATGGGTTTTAGCGCCGTGTGTTACACTATACTTTTCACTACGATTGCGAGAAAATAAAACAATCCAATACAATATGAAATATGTAGTTTATTTTATTACAAATTATTTGTACAATTTGTACAATTCTGGATATTTAACGAGATGTTTTTTCCCGGTAACTTAATTTCAGTCCTCTGTGAAGATGACATTTTCACTATTGTAAAATTAATTACGGTCACTACCAATTCAATTTGCAATTAGAGAAAAATTATAAAGATTTCGCGCCAATGTCTTTTTTTTTGTTTCTTCTGTAGCCGCAACACATTGCATGCATTCTACCAGAGATCGCCGATTTTAGTTCCATTTTCAAAATTAAAATGAGGTTCTTTTTTTAGGAAACAGTAATAAGTCGAGTCTTTATTCATAATTATTCTACTTAGGACTTAAGACTTTTTCGTTTTTGTAGGCTCATTGTCATATTTGACACACAAAAATTAAAAAAAAAAAATCCCCTAGAGGATGAAATTCTATTTTATCCCCGCTCTGGTATGCTACAATGACGGCCTTTTGGAGCAAGAGAAGTGAAAATATAATTATGTTTTTATTACTTTATTTCTTAAAAAAACTTAAAGCGAGGATATAGATAGAAATACCTGAAAGAAGGCCAATTACAAGTCATCATCATCATCATGTCAACCTTTAAACGCCCACTACTGGACGCCTAAGCACATACTGGGCTTAGGTAAAGTACTAACATAACATTTATATAACACCAACATTGTACGCTTAGTTCGCAATAAATGTTTTGACTTTGACTTTGACTTTAGGTCTCCCCCAAGATGGGGTTATTATTTATTTATTTACTTCATGCACAAAGGTACAAAGGCGGACTTAATGCCTTGGGTTAAGCCATAATCGCCATGCTTGACCGATGCATGTTGGCGATCGCAGTAGGTGTTATGGTACTCAGAAGAACGCTGCTGTCCATCCTCTGGTTAAAATCCCTCTGTCGCCTTCTACGACACCCACGGGTAGAAATGGGCCAATTACAAGTGTTCACAGATAATCAAGAGAATAGAAAAAGTAGATATTACACTGACAAGAAAAATTAAAACCAGTCCGAAAGAATTGAATAGAATAGATGGTGGTGGTTAATGCGTTTTTCGCAGTCTATAATGTAGAATAGATGCGCTTCAGTGTCCATTAAAGACATAACAACTTACCATAAAAAAATGTGTTATTGTGTAAAAATTGCATCTTTTAATGCTGTTAATTTCTGAAAGAAGTAAATACAACTATTTAACATTAACAGATTTTTACTCTTAAAAATCTGTTAAATAGTTGTATAAGTAAAAACCCATACCAAAAACGTACTCTTAGATGGTATGTAGATAATGATTATAACAGAAGTTTCAAATACAAATTAATTTTGTGTGATTTGACCTCTTGCTTTCTAATTCTAAATAATGTTTCTGGTGCTTGTGGACTGAAGAATCTTAACTAAAAAGACTCAGAGTCCACAACAAGATACACCGTTTTCCCTTTTTACTGCTATCAATAGCTTCTTTGGTTCTTAAAGTATTTACATTGTAGGCAAAACTCTTCTCACCCCTTCAGCATTCTTCAACATTCGTAACTTGTTTTTCTCAAGACCGTACGAGTAGTAAATCAAAATATAACTTTATCGTGCGACCCATCTTCCACCACCTCTTTGACCTATTTCCTTTCCTCGTGTTATGCTGAACTGTGTGCATACAATATTATATGAAAATGGATAGTAATACTGTGACCAACTTTTCGCGTAAGGACCAAAGAGACTAATCTCCTGATAATCTAAGTCGGATTTGACGGTTATTTTTCCGAACTCTGTATGAACGTCTACATCATCAATGTCATCATCAGCCGAAAGACGTCCACTGTTGAACATAGGCCTCCCATATCTAAAAACGTCACAACGCGCTCGTACCTGCGTAAGAAATTGAAAAATCAAATTTATAATCCTAATTAATTACTATGTTACCCATACACTATGACAACGATTCGTAAGCATTAAGTTTAGTTTTATTGAAAAAGTGCACTCAAAAACACGATGTAATCGTTGATTAATATTCAAATATCTATGATAATATGTCAAATCCAACTTATTAGATTGTCAGGAATATAAAGGTACATGCTGACTACAGTGAATTATCTAAAAGCCATTCACTATTGCCCAGTTTTTCTTAATATCACAGATGTTTAAGGAAGGTATGAGGAACAAGGTGGAATATTTCTCATCCTCCATTGAAAAGGTAAGATCCTCCGACTAGACGGGTGTTGAGTCTGTTGGGCTAATGCCCGAAAGTTGTTGTCGAAATAGATGTCGTCACATCACTTCTCTACGAGACCGAAGGTCGATAGCCGTATGAGTTGTCCGTATAACTTGTGATGCTTACCGGGTATGCGTGTCAGAATACCCTTTGAAGATGAGGATACTGGCTAGCTATGTGACTCGCTCGCTGCTCTGCCCGACTATTATTTTTGGAATTTGTTATAATGTCGTAGAGAACTTTGATACCGCGATCTAAGAAACATCAGTCGTAGTTAGTTCACAACAGATGCGATTGATGTCACCACTGACCATCCTGTCCTACTGGTAGGGTCTCCCTATTGTATTATAAATAATCATGTCAACCTTCAGACGCCCATTGCTGAGCATAGGTCTCCCCCAAGGGGGAGTTCAGCCGTAATCGCCATGCTTGGCCGACGCATGTTGGCGATCGCAGTAGGTGTTATGGTACTCAGAAAGACGCTGCTGCCCATCCTCTGGTCAATATCCCTCTGTCACCTTACCAACCTATGATTGTCCCACTGCAGGGTAAAGGCCTCTTCTCGTACAGAGAAGGCACGAGCATTAATCACCACGTGCGCTTATGGCGGATTGGCGATTTGAGACATATTAATTATAAGTCCAGGTTTCCTCCTTACTTTTCCATCACCGATGTCAGTGATGTCCAAGATAAACTTAGAAATTACATTTGAAATTGTGTAAACCACATTGGTTTTTGCTCGTGCCCGGTTATGAACCCACGACCTCGTCATTCCTCCCTATAACTATACTAATACTTATATTGTACTATATTCTTACAAATAAACTGTTCTTTCTTTCTTTCTTTCTTTCTAATATTATAAAGCTGAAGAGTTTGTTTGTTTGGTTGAACGCGCCAATCTCAGGATCTACTGGTTCGAAAAATTATCGATTAATGGTTCGAAATTGAAAAATTATTTTTGTGTTGGATAGTCCATTTATCGAGGAAGGCTATAGGCCTATGCGAATCCGGGTCGGGTCGCTAGTTATATCTAAATGTAATTACAAACTATTGATTGACTGTCTCTCATTAATACCTTGCGATGTTCAATTGTTTTTACATTACCAAAACCAACTTCTCTTACAGATTGTAAACCTATGTCGCAAACGAAGTAGGCATATCTCTGAAGACTGCAATACCTAAAGGCGAATAATCAACTACTATTACTACAGACGACTATCCAAATCTGTAACTAATACCTAAGTACATGTACGACGTCATCGTGTACCATAAATCATGCACGCAACATAATACTGGTGGCGTGGCGACGTGATATTATATATGGCGGAGAGACGCCCCGCCGCGCCGCGCGGGCGGTGCTCAGTGATTCACTGTCGTATCATTATATGTAATTAGAACTATTTTATTATTGACCTCTTTATTTGATAGTGGTCAGTTGCATTCGAGCACGGTCAAATCGAGCTAAGCGTACAGAGGCGCAGTGAGGTAACCACCACTATAAATTAAAAAAATAGCTTTATTCATCATCTGCCTAGCCTGTTCCCAACTATGCTGGAGGCTTCCAGTCTAACTGGGTGCAGCTGAATACCAGTGTTTCATATAGAGCGAATGTCTATCTGACCACCACAACTTAATAGTGACTGGGCAACACAATACTCCGCCTCTCAGTTCCCTGATAAGTATAATCTGGGTGTCTTCGAGGCACGAGTGAACCGGTTCATCCTAGGCAAGCGTGTTCCAACTTAGGCCGCATCATCACTTAAGATCAGGGCCCCAAGTCTGCTATTACAAGAGTGTCAGAAGGGTCTATCATTGATGTCATAATTGTTGATTTTGACAAGTTTGGTAATCTACTATACGAGAATGATGGCGTCATTATGACTTTCCAATGGTCAACCACTGACACTCCATTGAAAGAAATGATATAGAACGGTAATCTCGTACATAATGAATTACTGACTTAGTTTACGAACTTCTTACTACTTCAGATTGCTTATAAATAATGTGTAAAAATATATATAAATGAAATCTGGCATGAATAAATGTTCAAAAGTAGTAGTTTTTCGAAAATCATTTCTACTAATGGGTTTCGTAATAATGGCAATACGACAATGTCATTATAACACAATTCTATTACGAGACCATTGACCGACCAATGATCGACCATTATGAGTTTAGCAAATTACGAACTTATAGCAAAATGACAATGGGATCGTGTTGGAATGACGAAATTATAAAAATAGCAGATTTGGCCCCCTGGTGAATTGCGGTCAAATGCAAGTCTATTTAAATATTTAAAAAAAATATATACTCCTTCGTAAGGCTGGTTATCAGATTATCTGGGTTCTGACTACCTATAAGGACTGTCAAAGATCCACGAATGACAGTCGGGATCTAATATGGCGCGTCTAAGAACTAATATTGATAACCACACTTGCACACTAAGCATACTCATGAGTTACAATAGGGTATTTTACCAAAAATATCTAATTAGTCCGTAAGATAGATTTCCAAAAAATATTGGACACGTATTTTTTCTTTTTTCACGTAAACAAAAAATGAAAACGATACAGTGCGTCGAAAACTCGTGTGACATCACTGTCAGTACACTTTTACCGGCGAAGTGACGTCACAAACGCCCACTCATGATCTTTGATGCGTTTTATCTTCGTCAGTTTTTTTTTATTTGATAAAACAAAAAAACCGTATCTAATATTTCTCGATAATCTAACTGACGGACTAATTAGATGTTTTTGGTAATGGAATCTCCAATCCGCCTTGAAGAAGCGTAGTGATTAATGCGTGTACCTTCTCTGTATGTGAAGAGGCCTTTGCTTTGCTGTGGGACAATAATATTGCATCTTTTTACCTCTCTACACCTAGTTTTAACCGGCTAAAACTAGATGTAACCAGTAGCAGATGGTTAAACTTAGATTGGGCCTGCGAGATGTTCTAGCCACTATCACAAAGTACGTAACTCTGCGGCGCGCCCGAGCAGAGAGACCACTCAGAACAAACCGCCATTTTACTCACGCACACATTGACATTACGTTGCAATCTCAAGCAGTTTCAAGCAGTCATCAGTCTCAACTGTCACGTTTTGTCTAAATGTATAAATGAGAGACATTGACATTTAATAACGAACAGAAAAAAAATGTTATAAAAAAAATTTGCAAAGAGTTCCAGCCAGTGTCAATAAAATTTAATGTTGTCACAAATAAAACCTACAGAGTCAATACAGTAGCAGCCCTAGTGAGTCTGGCAAGTTTAGGTAATTATTTTTGAAGATGGCGGGAGCGGTCCTTCTATACCCTTTATATTTTGTGCCACTATGATGAAGGCAAAACCTAATTTTAACCGAATTCTATAAGTAGGATGCATCTAGTTTTAACCAATTCCTACCGGTTACACCTGGTTCTAGCCGGTTGAAACAAGGTGAAGCCACACTTCAGGTTTTAGCTGTAACATAAATAATCTCACACCTTACGTCCTACGAATACAATATAATAATGCTTTCAGGGTGCTGTTGGGACTGCCGCGTTACTGTAGTGCTCCCGTTATGTTCGCAGAAGCGGGAGTTGATAACTTCTACGCAATTAGAAGGAAAAGGACTGCTTTAATACTTACTAGGGTGCGTGGACGTTCCAATAGCATTCTGAAGGCCCTAGCAAATCAGCTGGATGCCCGAATTTTAAGGCATTTTGTAAATGTTTTGGTGCGACAAGGACAACCTTGTCGGTCATAATTTATATGTCTGTTGTGTGTGTTTCTGTTTATGTTACTAACCCGTACATTAAGTTTCTAAAGTTACTAACAATTGGACCTAAGTAGTCAAATAAATAAACGTATTATTCTCCTGGTACGATAAGATCTTCCAGATCACACAGCTCGATGTTTTGGAGTGTTGATCTTGATTTATTTACCACCAGTGTCACTATGCTAAAATAGTAGATTGTTATACAAGGAGCTAAAATAACCCATTATATACGAGGTAGTTTTACTCCCGAGCTTTAGCGAGGGAGTAAGTAGAAACCGAGTTTTAATGGGTTTTAGCGCCGTGTGTTACACTATACTTTTCACTACGATTGCGAGAAATTAATTACGGTCACTACCAATTCAATTTGCAATTAGAGAAAAATTATAAAGATTTCGCGCCAATGTCTTTTTTTTGTTTCTTCTGTAGCCGCAAAACATTGCATGCATTCTAACAGAGATCGCCGATTTTAGTTCCATTTTCAAAATTAAAATGAGGTTCTTTTTTTATGAAACAGTAATAAGTCGAGTCTTTATTCATGATTATTTTACTTATGATGACTAAAGACTTTTTCGTTTTTGTAGGCTCATTGTCTTATTTGACACACAAAAATTAAAAAAAAAAAAAAAAATCCCCTAGAGGATGAAATGCTATTTTATCCCCGCTCTGGTATGCTACAATGACGGCCTTTTTGAGCAAGAAAAGAGAAAAAACATTATGTCACCGCTTCTTTGTAGAAAACTGACATTGCTCATGTTATATTGTTATTCGGTCCCAGTTCTTTTACTTCTTACATTCTCTTCTTTACTTTTTTGACCGACTTCAAAAAGGAGGAGGTTATCAATTCGGATGATGTTTATATATAGGTATATATTTTATGTATATTCGGGCATAACTCTGTCATATATATGTCGCAGTAAGATAGATAAAGGCGTAATATAGTTATATCCCTGGAGATATAATTATATACCGTAACATAGTTATACGAAAGCGATTCTTTACTATCTCACTAGGAATATAGTTATAAAACGGTCCAAGTTTGGTGATATACTTATATTACTAGATTAAGTTAAGTGAAATAGCTTTCGGAGTGTGCGGCGCAGGCGGCGCTGTGAGAAATATGGCAAAAATTGTCGCGCTTTGGTGGCCAAGGTTATTTAAAATATTCCTGTAAAAAATCTGATCTGATTTATTAATAAAGATAAAACCAATAAAATTGTGTTTTATTTAATTATATACGGTAGATTTCTATTTCACTAAGCTTAATCAAGTAATGGGTCTGTCTCAAAAAAGTGGCATACTTTTGAAATTTTTACAATTTTTCAAAAATGTTTGAGAATAAATAAGCTTTAATATACTACAATATGATGACAATATGATACAATATGACTTTTTTGAGACAAACCCTAATGTATTTATAACACTGAACTTAATCTAGTAATATAAGTATATCACTAAACTTCGACGGTTTTATAACTATATTCCTAGTGAGATAGTAAAGAATCGCTTTCGTATAACTATGTTACGGTATATAATTATATCCCTAGGGATATAACTATATTACGGCTTTATCTATCTTACTGCGACATATACACGGATTTGCAAAATGTTTGTTTAAAGGGGTTTATTCCGAAATGGTCCATTTTACCAAAATTGATCTAGCCCTTTTTGAGAAAATCAACAAAATCCCAAAAAATATACTTAGACGTTTTAGTTTCTTCAATATTTGGAGGACTTAAAATCTCTTTTAAGTGTGTCGCCGTTTCTTAATGGATTTGGATGTGGCAATACTAAAAAGCGAAAAAAAAAGTAAAAAAAAAAGAGAAAACCGCCTTCAAAAACTAAAAAGTGATAAATAACTTTAGCACAGAACACACATTACTTTACTTTCGGAAGTCGGTGGCGGTGGCTTTGTGTTTGTTGTTTTGTATTGCCACCAGGGGCGTGCACAGGGTTTTGAGACAGGGTAGGCAGAAATTTTTAAAAGCTTACTTACCAAACAAAAACGCCTACTGTTTGTTTGTTTTGGTTCGTCGCTATTTTTATCACTAAAAGAGTTTTGAAAACGCATCATTTAAAATTTTCTGTACACACACCTATTATCACCCATCTTTCACCTATTATCAACGTTAAAATCGTAAATATAGATACCAGAATAAAATTATATCACAAAACCACACAACAGTCAGACAACCCATATCAACAATGGCCGCTCATAACTCACGTAAAAATAAAAAATATATACTATAAAAACGAATAGTGCTTCATTTAGCGCTAATATAACCAAAAGATGCTACTTTTTAAAATAGTCGCAGATCCTTGTGTAGCCAACTTCGGTTTTAAGACCCCGCAATTGGCTATTTGAAACCACCAATCAATTGACCACCAATCAAAACGAGATTCCTCCATAGATTTTTTTATGACGCGGCCTGTGATGTCACTTATTTACCAATTCAATTGACTAACTATTCATTGATTTCAAAGCAACTTAAAATCGAATTTTACAGTGAATTGAAAATTAATCGGGTTTTCCGGGCTAAAATAAAGTGTAATAAAAGATATGATGTATTTTGGAATTATTGGTTAATGGGGTCAACCACCCAATTGTCGAAAGTGTAAGTAAATGTTAAAAAAGGCAATGTCTACTTTGGACGTTTGTGTGCGTTATTTGTCTCAATGTGTGCCAAGTATTTATAGAAAAAACACACCATTGTAGGCACGTCTATACGGGTCTGTCACGACGCACACATATAATCATCCAGAGACTTTGACTTTGTGCCTTTCCGTTGGCGGGTGCGGCGCTGGTGCAAAGCGAAGCGATTATGGTCGAAATGCGCGAAGGTATCAATGAGACTTCATGATTCCACCGTTACTCGATAGGTGGGACTGATTTAAGATTTTCTATTTTTCGTTTTTGGTATAATGATGGTAATTACTCGTGCATAAAATAATTGTTATGAAAATAAAATAGTAGTAGTATTTTATTTCGATAGTAGTAAGTATTTTGTAAGGTAGGCAATGACTATTTGCCTGTATGAACCGCACGCCACTGATTGCCACCGACTTTTGAAAGTAACTGCTGTCCTAATTTTGTCAGTGAAAACTTGTAATTGGCCTTCTTTCACTATTGTTAACCTATTTATAACCTAGCTGTAAGTTTTCTTAAAGTAACAAAATAAAATAATGCACCGGTTTTAATATTTTTATTAGAAGTTCAAACACCGCGATGTTAACTGTTCATAACTGCATTCAGCACATTTTAATGTTAGCGCGGAAGTCATAAAAAATACTAAGAGGCGATCATCTGGAAGTTATTGCTAACTCAATAGAGATCATAAAATATTGTCGAAGGATATTAATGTTTTATAGGTTGTCCATATAAAATCTAGTACCTGTCGTATAGTCTATATAAAGTGGCTGTTGAGTTCAGTGGTGGTAAACACGGTTGCTAAGCGTCAGGTTATGGGTTCAGCTCTAACAATCCATATCTCATCATCATCATCATCATAATCATCAACTTTCTGCCCTTGTCCTAATTTTACTTGGGATCGGCGCAGCTTGTTTTCTTTGTCCATTCCGACCTGTCAATCGACTTGAGATGTCACTGACTCACTTAAATCATTTTGAGAAGAAAACCAGGTCAAGCAAGGCAGTTGCTCGTTTCATCGTAAGTTCCTATTCCTATAGAGAAGAATGGGTAAGAAGTACAGGGTGCTAAAGTTTAGTCGTGAAAATTCGAAGTTGATGATTTTAATTATTATGATTCTATAAATGTAACTCATCATCATCATTCATCATTTCAGCCGAAAGACGTCCACTGCTGGACATAGGCCTCCCCCAAGGGGGGGTTTTGCCATAATCGCCACGCTTGGCAGGCGGGTTGGCGATCGCAGTATGGTTGTTACAAATGCACAGAGAACGCTGCTGCCCATTCTCTGTTGAGTCCCTTAGTCGCCTCTTACGACACCCACGGGAAGATATGGGATGGTGCTATTCTTTACGTCCGACACCCTATGGACCTGTAACGGACGGAAATGTAACTCGCTGTTTGGCAATACCTAGGTTTCTTTAGCTACAATTTGGGAGAAACTGTTTTGTTACCTACTGGAGATAAGGAATAAAGGAAATAACAGCACAACGTCAAATTAATATGTTTATTTATGTACAGGTCAACATCATGTAAAAAAAAGTTATTTTTGATGTTAGGAGATTCTCTTCTTCGTATCGCTGGCACACAGTATTTTATGTTAAATTAAAAATATAATTATACATAGCACAAACAAATTCGAGAAATTATCTTTACAAAAAACCTTGTCGGTAAACAATTCTGTTTCAAAATTTATTAAAATTAATTCTATTGCACTATTTAATAATAACAATTAAATTCATCATTCCTCCACTACAGACTCGGCCACTTGCACACGCCCCCTTTTTGAGTCATACAAAGGATTCCTAAAAGCGGTGTTACTTCTAGAACTGACCACTGAATCTCTTCTCGTCAAACTCACGACACTGTCCGACCTCCTCTCGAATCTTGAAAATATACCAGGCACGCTTCTTGAACCTACCGGGAACCTTAGATCTGGAATCTGATAATAGTACACGTACAACGCCCCCAATGTTAAAATCACTGCGAAAAACATGGATACAAAGATTTTTCCACCCAAACCCGACTTGTACAAAGGACTCCCGCTTATCTGAGCAACCTTAAGCCCTTTGACCCAATGATCGTGGAGAGCATTGCTAATTGAATTTATAACTTCCGCACTAAGCCCTTCGTACTCACTCTTGTCGACTACCACGAGTTGAATTCTTCTGAGTGGAATTTCCGGAGATAAACCAACATAATATTCAATACGATTTTCATCGTACCCTTTGACAGTGTCTTCAACAAGCTCGCCGAAAGCTTTCATATCGAATCCTTCATCTGCATCAAATAATATGTAGCCGCCACAGATTTCACAACAGAATCCAAGCGGCTTGACAGGATGAACACACGAAGCCTTCGGACAAAACTTTGAAGCACAATCTATTGCCATTGGAATTAGTTGACACGCACACCCGAACTGCGAACAGTGCATGGACTCACCAATTCTAACACCAGTACCAACAAACTCATTTAAAACAAATTGCTGTGCATCATCAGCCGTTTGTATAAACTGTACATAATACGTGAAACTTCTAGAGTTAAAACTTTCGTTTCCAATTTTAAGACCTTGTACATATTGCGTCTCTTTTGGCAGGGTCACAGTATATTTTGTATCTTTTGGAAACTCCACTACATCGTTGAAACACGGTACCCTGTCTGAGTCCGGAGTAGCTTTGTTGAACTTCGGCGAGCTCCAAACATCGGCTTGATTCCAGGACGAGCCTGTTTTATCTAAATAATAAGAGTTCCCTTCAGTGCAATTGGTATCTGCAGGGTTGCCGCCAAAAGTTAATAGGCCTTCTAAAATCAATTCACCGTCTTCTGGCAAAATGAATTCGCTCACTTCAGTTCCAGGTGCAATTTTTATTGAACCGGCAATCGATTGTGGAAACACGACAGTTTGTTTAGAACATGGAAGTTTTTTGTCTTTAAAGTTTTCTGGTAACTTGAAACTTGAATTTGGAAGCCACTTGACAGTTGTCGCTGATATTAAAGTTGTGCCGAATATAGCGACACAATTTAGGACCAGAATTAGTGACATGTTGGGACCGATGTATGTTAATGAATGCCAATTTGGTTCAGACAGAGTGTAATGTGACACTAAATGATGTCTGGTCGTTTATTATCTCTGCTCTGTTTGATGTGCGTGACACATGCAATCACAAATCAACGTTATTTGAGTGTAGATTTACACTTTGAATCATGTTAATCTGTTAAATGCATTGTGGGGTTAATTACTGGAATGATTGGTGTTCGTATAGTCCCTGTGTGCTTATGATGAAAATTAGAAGTGCAAACATATACATTAAATACTACTGACAAAAAGTTAACTGCCTTTCCGAAATCAAAGCGATCTGTGTTCTGCGCTAAAGATATTTATCACATTTAAGTCTTTTAACTAGGTATTTTAAGTTTTTCTAGTAGGCCTATTTTCTTATCATGTATCCAGAAACGGAAACACTAAAATTAACAATAGTCTAAAATGTCACAGGATAATCACGCCGACATCTACAAAGTTATTTTCTGGATAACTTCTGAACCGATGTTGATATTATGTAGAACCAACTTGAGGATATATACCATCGAACAAAAAACAATGAAATCTTTTTACAGCTGGTAAAGATATGGACGGTCATACATACGAAAAATAAAATCGAATGGAAACCTCCTCCTTTTTTTGAAGGAGGTTCAAAATGAAAAAATGCTTATAAGTTTCAGCCTTACGTTTTTATTACATTTCTTACTCCGAAGTATTCTTATAACAGAAGCTAAGACAATCCATCACAAAGCACAAGAATCTCATTTAAATACACGCACCGACAAACAGTAATATATTACCTACCGCGAATACAAAACCGCGACGAATTAGCCACGTTAATATCATAATATTTCCTCCAAAAAGAATACGTATAAACAAAAGATTAGGGGTAATCCTACCGCGTCGGGAAACCCAAGATCCGGGGATTACTGCCATCTTGAAGGAGCAATAAAAGTCATCGCCAGCCACGCACGACCATTACACTTGATACCTTATGATTTATCGCTAGATAACTCTGGTAGGTGGTTAAATACAAACCATTAATGACTTTGGAGGGGTTGGAAATTTAATAAGACGCCACTCCCGTGCCAAGGAGCGTAGTTATGCAAATTTTATTGCGGGAAAAGCATCAGGTGGAATGTACGGGAGGAAGTTGTGGCCTTTCCAGTTGCGGTTACAAGGATTCTGTGTGACGTCACCTGTCATGTTGGTTTGTTTTACTTGAAATATCTGTTTCAAGAGAATATTCTCGACAGCGCGTTGCTTTAAGCAAACGTAGTGTTAGTCATGTTTTGGTCAATAAGTAATTAATCTTAACGAAATTTTGTAGATTGAATAAGGGCACTAATATGCATGGTTGTGGTTAGTAATTTTTCCGCCAAATAACTTAATTTCAAAATGATACACGATAACTCAAAAAACATATTTTGAATTACGTATATTTTGAAATTGACTTCTGGTTGTCTCCAAACTGTTTTGAACTCTATGGTTACCTACAGTGTTCTTCTAAAACAATGTCACACTGTCAATGGCACTGTTACTGTCACTGTCAGGTGACTATATCGTGGATGCGATTACTGCTGGGCTTCCAAGTCTTGGTCAACATACTGTCTTACGTCAAAACCTTTTTACACTCATAGTTATCTATCGTACCTGCAAAGACGAAAAATTCTTTTGTGTTAACATTCTTAAAAAAAAATATACAAAATATCAAATTCACCTTCCCGCAGCGCACACGCACGCAATATCGGCCCGTACATTCGACGAGTACTTTAAAGATCGTAACAAGCCGCCGAAACGCACAATATGCTAGATGGGTAGATAACAGGGACCTCCAAGTGTTCGGGTTTTACGGTTCATCCTATAAAACTGCTAGCATTCTGAACGTTTATAAAGGGCGGTATAAAACCTTATTGTGGCTACGTACGTGTTCGGCTTTAATATTTGAAGTCGTGAAAGTCTTTTTGTAAGTCGCTGAGTGGTTTGTGATGCGTGAAGGTCAAGGTAAAGATGATATTTTTTGATATTACAGTCTTTGGGTTCCTTTGTTTGGATTTGATGATTTTTTTCGGAGCCATGTGTTGCCGGCCGGGAATAGCACCACCCCATTTCTACCCGTGGGTGTCGAAGACGACGGCGACACAGGGATATTGACCAGAGGATGAGCAGCAGCGTCCTTCTGAGTACCATAACAACTACTGCGGTCGCCAACATGCATCAGTCAAGCATGGCGATTAAGGCTGAACCTCCCCTTGGGGAAGACCTATGCCCAGCAGTAGGCATGTAAAGGTTGATATGGTTCGAATTTGAGTCTTAATAACTTCTCAAGACTTTTGGGGTGGATAAACCGTTTCATTATTATTCTGTTGTTATTCATTACTAGCTTCTACCGTCGAGTTCAGTTACATCGACTGTCGTCGAAATTAAACCAAGTCCTTAATTATTCCACGGATACACAAAACAGAATAAAATCAATATATTGTGTGCGAAATTACAGTGAGCTAATAATTCCGTTCAGTAGTTTAAGCATCAAAGAGTAATAAACATCTATGCATCCATCCGTCCTCATCATCATCTGCCTAGCCTATTCCCAAATATGTTTTACATGGAGCGACTGCCTATCGGACCTCCACAACCCAGTTACTAGGTATCACGATAGCCCTTGGTAAGACTAGTTGTTAGACTTTCTGGCTTTTGACTGCCAAAGAACTACGAATGACAGCCGGGACCAACGGTTTTACGTGCTTTCCAGATACGGAGGGAACTCGTTATGAAATGGATGGTCACCCATACACGACCAACCGCGGCAAGCGTAGCTTAACCTTTGGCAGATCGATTTATGGTTTTTACTTAGCTACGAGCTTGTCATATTCATCCATCCTCACAAACCGTCAATATTTACACTTTTCTTATCTCCAGATTCTCATCTCGCAAATCGCGTTCGGGAAACTACGAGATATCTTTTCGTCCAAAATTGCAGTGCCTAAAGGCAACACACACACCAATGTGTGTTGCCAGTGATGACATATGGCACAGAAACGTGGTCCTTAACTGCTGGCCTCCTAGAGAAGCTCAGGGTCACGCAGCGAGCCATGGAGAGAGTTGTGCTCGGAGGCAGTGGCGAGATCTTTATACAAGCCTAAAAGCCGGGCTTGCATTAATAAGATCACAAGATGACCTATATCAATACCTCAGGAACTTGCTGTCTTTTTTTTATCGTCAAAAATCTGTCTCCTTAGTCTTGACCCCTAGGCACGCCACTGCTCGGAGGCTTTTTGCGCGATAGAATCCGGAACGAGGAAATTCGCCAAAGAACTAAGGTCACAGACATAGCTCTCAGAATATGCAAGGTGAAGTGGCAATGGGCAGGCCACATCGCTCGAAGAATCGATAACCGATGGGAAAGAAAGGTTCTCGAGTGGCGACTACGAACCGGAAGACGCAGCGTTGGTAGGCCTACCGCCAGATGGACCGACGACATCGTCATGGTCGCGGGTAACCAGTGGATGCATGCGGCAGGTTGCCGCTCGTTGTGACGTTCTATTGGAGAGGCCTATATTCAACAGTGGACGTCATTCGGCTGATGATGATGACGATGACAAAATGACGAGGTTAGAGATTTTCCATTTAAATAAAAAATGCCTTTCAATTCAATATTGATGAAAGCCGAGGAAGAAGCATGTCACGAAGTCTACTTAAGTATTCTAAAACTCAGTACACCAACCCTTTTACTAAACCATTAACCTGGAACGAATAACGTGAAAGGAACACTAAACCTCTTTATTATAAAACTTAATTTAAATTAAAATGATAGTACCCACGAGAACGATAACGGCCCTTCATATCATCAAAATCTAACTACCCTTAAATAGACACCTCTTTACACCAACGCAGTTTCGCCTTTATTGCTAGTAAATTTAAATGCTACAGTTGTGTAACATTTTTGTGTGTTTAGAGCAAATATTGAACGTGCGTTTCAATTTTTTAAAGAGTAATATCTCTGGTTTGTTTTCTATTTGAATATTGAACATGATAGCGTTTTCAAATTCCATCACAGAGCAAAAAGATAAGTACACGCTTACAGTTAACAAGTTCGATACAAATTGTCGGACTGTATTTCTTCGATTTTTTGGCGCTTATGACGGTGCAATTTACAACTGACACGGTTTTAACGAAGCTGTTTTTTTACAATTAGGAGAATGGAAAAAACTCAAACTCAAACTTAAACTCAAACTCAAAATCATTTATTTTAATTAAACCATTGACAGGTACTTTTGAATTGTCAGAGTCAGTCAGTCAGAAAGTTGAAGCTAGTTGCTCGTTCCAAACAGTAGGTTTCTATGGAGAAGAACGAGCAAGAAATTCCATGAACACTCTTTTAAAATCAGATAAATTTTACAAATTTAGGTTACATCATTCATGTTGAATCTAAGGGTATAATGTGAGAACAATGTAACACGTCTTGCATGTTAAAAGAGGTTTAGAGACAAATATAGTTATAATAACAATTCAAACCAAAATTTAAAATAACCGAGGCAGCTAAGAGATGACCAGTCCCAACCGACGGCGTCCGTTCACGAACATGACGCATGGATCGACACCATTTAGCTCAACCATTTTGAAGGGAACCGAATGATCTAACACATGCGCCACCGGCAGCGAGACATTCAAGTGAGCATGACTCTCCTAACCGCCAGGGCATGTTCAAGTCAATGAGAGGTATACCTCGTAAATGGTAGCTTTAAAGAACATAGTGCTCACATGTATGTGCTACGAAAAATTATATAATACTAACACATTGAGTTTATACAATGCAAAGATAATTTAGATCTACATCTTCAGCAGCTCCATAAATTGTTACAAATGCTAATCAATTAATCTATGAACCCTTATGGCTGTGGAGCTAGACCAGCATCCAGCCAAGCATTTTTATCAGTGATGTAATCACTCAATTTATAATATGCTCGGTTGCATAGTGTGCGTTTAATACAAGACTTAAATTTTGTCTCATTTAGTTGAACAATGTGGGGAGGTATTTTATTGTAACACTTTAAACAGTACCCCATGAAAGACGAATCTACTTTAGCCAGTCTGAAACCTGGTCCCTATTTCTAGTATTATAATTATGTCTGTCACCTCTTTTATCAAAAAGATGCAGATTTTTTCTAGCGTACATGATGTTTTCATAGATGTATTGACAAGGCACCGTCATTATGTTAATTTCCTTAAACAGTTCCCTTAGAGAATCGCGCATACGCAGATTGTAAATGGCTCTGATGGCTCTTTTCTGCAAAATAAAAATAGAATCGATGTTAGATGAAAAGTTTTTGATTGTAAAGAGATTATTGAATATAGGTACTGATCTTGTTGAACAGACATGATTCTTGAAGTTCGCTACCTACTGATAACGCCAAACTCGTGGCTAATGACCAAATACTCAAATGCTGCTCAATTTTAAGATGCTGTTAAGTCTCGTACTATAAAATAAAATAAAAATAAAAATCGTTTATTTGGAACAGAGACAATTACAATTTAGAACAGATGTAAACGATGGCAGCTGCAAAAGTTAAAAACTGTGGCAGTTGCCAACGCCCGTCTCCTGGAGAGAGGATACGTGTTCCAGAATAAGAGAATGGTACAAAAAGCTTAGAGTAAAATTACATAAGTTAGGTTAAGAGTTACTGTCACTGTCACTTTGACATAAAGTGATAGGGCAGCACGAGACTTAACGGCATCTTAAAATTGAATAGCGTTTTAATAATAGGCCATAAGTTTTGGACTAATTTCGACATCATTATCATCATCATATCAGCAGCCTATTGCCGTCCACTGCTGAACGTAGGCCTCCCCCAGAGATCGCCAACCAACCCGGTAACTCAATTATATAGACGGTCAAAAACGCGCTAAGAAGAAGGAGGTAAGTAATATTATTTTCTAAAAAAATATTCTCCTGTTAGCATACAGAACAGGAAAAAGCATTAATCCAGTGAAATTCAAATTTTCTCAAAACATTTTATTTTTTGTTTATCATATTGAAGATATAAAATTCATTTTCACATGACAAGCGCTTAACGCACGTTTACAACTTTATACATTCAGGCCGTGGCCGTGGCCGTGGCCGAGGCCACACAAACACGCGTTATAATAAAGCGCGCGTCGAACGCTGCGGTAGCGCTCGACTGACAGCGAGCGTCGGTTGTACGTTGTTTCATAGCTAATAGTTTTATAGAATTTCGTTTCACATAAAATTTTCTCGTTTCACATAGAATAATCATATCATAGAATAACAAATCAAATATTCTTTATCCTTATATTTTTTATTTAATATAAAACCTATTCCCAAGAATGCGAGTCTCATTTCTAACCAAACCTACTGCGCGTGCGTGCTAACAAGCATGCAGCATGCAAGCAAGTATGCAGCATGCAAGCAACCATGCAGCATGCAAGCAAGCATGCAGCGTGCAAGCAAGTATGCAGCATGCAAGCAAGCATGCAGCGTGCACGCAAGCATGCAGCGTGTAAGCAAGCATGCATCATGCAAGCGAGCATGCAACATGCAGCAGGCATAGTTTCTGTCACGGCTCCGGCGTTGCGGGGCTCCGGCGGTCCCACGCGAGCTTATCGTCGCAGATGGTATTCACGCTCACCACCGTCGCTTCGGCTTACTCCACGCCTACGCTGATTTAAATTACACTCTAGTCGTAGGGCAGACAAGACTACGTGGAGTCGGTTTCGCAGCGATTCGTTTCTGTCGTTAACTTTTGTAGCACAACATATTGACTTTTTAAGACATTATTTTTGTTATTGTCTACTTATTTACATATTCGTTGAAAAATAATTCTACTGTTTGATAAGTTTGTTAAACAAAAAAATGTGATTAAAAATTCATTGAATTGTGTTTTTGAGAAATATTTTTCATTGAAGTAAATAGTCTTTGAAACAATAATAGTCGAAATAAAAATACGAGAACCAAATATTATATGAAACATTTTCTGGGAAACGAAATTCTATGAAATTTCTGTCTGCGAAACAATGGGACACCGCGAGCGTCAACGCGCGCTTTGAGATCATTGATTTTCTATGTTGCCGTTCAGTTGAGCGCGCGCGTTGACGCGGATAGACATATTTTACGCGCGTTGAGCGCTTGTCATGTCAACGTACCCTTAAGAAGTGGTCCATGACTTTCTCCTTTATTTCATATTTTGAATAAGGAAACAGAATAGAATGTATACGAAACAGCTTAAGATTTTAAAAAAATAATTGGACATTTACGATTCTCGGCTCAAAAGCATACCAGTTAAGTTAATACCAATTAGGAAAAGCCCAAGCATTCAATCACAAAAGCCTTATATCTCGCCATAAAACATACACTTGACTCATAATTTATTCGACTTCACTCAATACATGCTATAAAATCTATTCAGTCGCTAAAAGGTTCCATTTTGACCACGGAGTAATAGAACATGGAGTGCTAAGATGCATTTGCGAAGAAAAAAAGAATGAATCACCCAGCTACAACTAATGAAAACTATCTAGATAAGTAATTCCAATAAATTCTTTATTGGTATGAATTTTTTTTCACAAAAATAGTGAGGCCCTGATTCTTCGCTATAGTACCTATGTATGTTACAGGAAGCAATGTCTGTCCAATTACATGAGTCGAATTTTATGTAAAGTTTTATGTAAAAATTTATCTAAATCACATACGAAAAATAAAATAACTTTGTTGATATCGTTTACTCTATCAATAATACGGGCCTCTATATGACACCTAATGAAACCACGATTAGCATATTAAGAAGTCTTATTTCTGTAATTTGCAGATAGAAGAGCACTGCAGTCAGTATAGAAATACTTATACATCCGCCTTTTACAAGGCACACTAGTATTCTTAGGCGTGCTCCATTAATTGCTAGGAACAGCACGAAAACAAACCCTCCATTTTGTCATACTCCATGGTATCGAAAGCTAGTAATAAAATAATCTCTACACTGTTGGTTTCTTATGGCAATGTTTATGATTTAATTGGCTATTAGACACATATTTAGTTTATTGCTATGGCCATTGACAAACGCTCGCTGGATTTTTATATTGACCCGTTATATTCTAATAACACCAATAAACAGTAGTGGGCTTCTATATAATTGAGCTAATGTGTGGATGGAATTACTGTTTAGGACAATCAGATAAGTAAAAGGACCTCCTGAAAAATGCACAGTGAATTAAAATTCAGTCTATTTGCCCCATTTTGAAAAATTATTTGCATTGGCCTACTTGCTTGTGTGAGTCTTATTATATTTACATCTACCAAAAAAACCTGTATATTAAAGTTCCACTGCAGGGCAAAGTACTTTTCTCGGTCACAAAATACGTAAGGCTGCGGCGAGCCCGAGCAGAGAGACCACTCAGAACAAACGTGTTGTCTTGAATGAGAGACATTGACATTTCATGACGAACAGGAAAATTTTGTTATAAAAAAATTGCAAAGAGTTCCAACCAGTGTCAATAAAAAATCATATTGTCACAAATAAAACCTACAGAGTCAATACAGTAACAGCTCTAGTGAGTCTGGCAAGTTTAGGTAATTATTTTTGAATATGGCGGGAGCAGTCCTTCTGTAATCTTTATATTTTGTGTCTCGGTTCAAAAAAATCGGTTGTTAAGTAGGTATTTTTTGTGTTTATTTCTCGAAAAATACTTTAAAACCGATTTCAATAAAATATTTTACTATTATTAAAATAGGGATCCGTAAAAAAAACTACGCGGACGAAGTCGCGGGCAAAGTGCTAGTTAATAATAATTATTCTTATTATTCTTAAAGAAACTCAAAACCTTTCCCTAAAAGTAAGCTACATATTCTTCTACAAGATAAAAATCGAACGTTTCTCAAATAGCTCTTATCTGAACTAGTTCTTAAGATTGACTTTTGTGTGGAGAGGCTATTGTTGTTGCTCTATAGAAAATAATCATTCTTCTGAGCTAAAGAATTGCCTTATTCGATTTATTATAGTGTGCCTGTAGGAAACTGGCATGGATTTACTTTTCCTGTTAGGTAAGCGTTTTACCTAAAATAAATCTTCATTGTAATTTCTTAAGAAGTACTTTGTAACTTGTCGTTGGCTAATAGAAGAAAGAATAAGCCAAGTCAAATCATTTTATTTCAATGAGACCATTAAAAGGCACGTTTGAACTTGAACGTCATATCAGAAAATTTGACTCTAGTTGCCATCGCAGGACACTTGGTAGATGTGAATCATTGAAACTATTTTGTATAGTTATTAAATACCAATGATCATAATATTAATAATAATTCCCACACCTACCCTACACCTACACCTACCGTAGACACCTACCCTACACTTACCCCACACCTACCCCACACTACACCACACCTACCCCACACCTACCCCACACCTACCCCACACCTACCCCACACCTACCCCACACCTACCCCACACCTACCCCACACCTATCCCACACCTACCCCACACCTAACACCTCTTATTTTCTGGTCTCTTGGTACATTGAACCACTTATTTACCAGGAGAGCAGATTGCCCGCGACTTCTTCCGCTTATATTTTCCCAAGGACCCCTAATTTTTTAATAATGCAATATAGCCTATGTTACTCAGGGATAATGCAGCTTTCGATTGGTGAAAGAATTTTTGAAATCGGACCTGCAGTTTTTGAGTTTATTCGTTACATACAAAAATACAAATCTTTTTTTTACAGTATGTATTCCTTTCTCGTCATGGTGAAGGACTTTTGGCCGAAGGGTGTGGTGTTCCGTCGCTTCCGCGGACAAGTGCCACACGATCGCTCAGTGAAGTGAAGTAACTAACATAGGCATAAGATACTATACCTACTAACAAGTAATGTAATTTAGTTATGTATGTTAGTCTATAAGGTATATATTGTATGGGTCTTGTTACCTGAATTAAATGATTATTATTATTATTATTATAGTAAACCCGTACATTGTTACAAGTAGGCTTAACCAACACCAACATTTGCACATGCGCAGTCGATTACTGTACTAAGCAAATTAATTAGTATTATTTCCACAGAGCGGGCGGTGGTGATGTTCATCATACCCGGTTTCTACTTATCACACACCCATACTAATATTTTATATGCTCCGCGCTCCTCTTAAGGACTCCGCGCCGCGGATATCGAAAGTGAAGCACCCTAAGTAAACCAGACCGTTTGTACAAACATGCCTCAGGCACACATTTACATCATAGTCACGGACTCGAAAAAAAATGATTCCGCGCCGAAAGTACCGACTACCGACCGTACCGATCTATGTGTGTGTCTCGGTCCGGCGTACTTTAGGTGCTTCACTTTTGATATACGTGGCGTGGTGTCCTTCTTTTTTTTATGGTCCGTGTCTGCCTGTTACGTTATGACGACGGAACGGCTGCTTGGTATGACAATAGCATGAACCAATAGCAAGCAGGACATAGGCTAATTTTTAATCCACGTCTTCGTCTGCATCTGCGATAACTGACATTCGTGACATTATTATAAAGTGTAAAGAACATCGTCTTACAGATACCATTATTTTGTTCAATACGAAAGAAATAAAATCTTCCCTTTGGTTTTTATCTACCAACAATCTCGGCCAATCTGTCTGTTCACCAACACAGAACCACGGTGAGTGGTCCCCATCAACAAAAGAATCAATTTATCACGACAGCGCTGAAAGGTCAGCCTATCGGGGCTTGGCGGCTTGGGGGTCAGGTGCCTATCGATTAGGTCCCCCAACTTACTGCGGGAATTAAAAAGTTAATCTTTATTGAGACGGTGAAGTCTTGTTGGGAGTTAATACAGAACATTCAATATGATAGAATTAAAAAAAGTAAGACAACAACTTGGTTTAATTTCTCATTGCCCGGTTGGTTTGGTGGGAATATGTTTGTTCTTACTCCTCCGCTGTTCTTTTCTGTTTAATTTCACGAGATCCAAGACATTTTAAAGTGCACAATGCCCAATTCTCAGATGTCCAGTTAGCAGAATGTCAAATGCGATCGCTGGATATTTTCCGAATTAGACATTCTGCGCTTAAGGGCGCGTATTCGATTTAGCGCAACTCAAAATCAAAACGATTGCTAAAACGGCATAGCAGCATTGACACACACTAGTACAACACAATAGTCTGTGTGCATCAGAAAAAAAAATACGCACGAAATAAGCACGAATCATTGAAATTGATCGGCAAACGACAGCGCGCGATGATTTACAGTGCTTTTTAAAATAATTGTCTAAAATAAATGAGTTCGTATAACGGACTGAATAATATTCTGTATATTAAGCATAAATTTTCTTTCATAAAATAAATATGTCAGTTATGTTTTTATTCAAACACTGGTGAAAAAAAATTGACAAAGTGAACCGATTTTCTACTTTTTCAACATTGTTTTTTAATAAGTAATATTTTAGTAATTTTGGCTCAGTAGTAGTACACTTTAAGACTGTATATCCTGTTGGAAAAACGCATAAAACATAATATTTTGACATATTGTAATGGTTGTATTCGTCCTGAAAGTTAACTCTGACGTCTATTTGTTGTAAAACGATATGAAAGGATTGTCTTAGCTTCAAAAAAACATAATTAAAAATTATACTTTTACTCTGTAGCTCCCTAAATCAAGACGTTCTTTTCGAAAACTGTAATTGTTCTTAAATAATCTGCTCACATCATTACGATATTGCTCTGGGCAAAACGCGAAATCATGAAGTTTTCGTCACGAATCGAATATACACGCTCGTCTATGAGACTCGTCGAGCTTCATTGCCTCTAAGCTTTGCTAGTGGATGCTACAGTTGATTCTGGTGTACAGTAGTTGTAGTGGTCTAGGAACAGTGTCTGTGCACCAACCATATACAATATAACTTCGCAAATAGGTAATTTGAGTGCAGTCACAGATTAACTAATAGTTCCTTTGGGTTGAGTATTTAATTAAACACTTGCATTTCATGAGACGAAATTGCCAGTTAGCCCATTTAGAAGTAAGCAATTACTTAGACGCTCCGCAGACGCAGCAACTTTGATCTCCGAGTTACAGCAACAAGTTTTTTTTACAACAATTATGAGAAACTGCGCAAACGTAGCAGTTGCTGCTTTATTTATTTATTTTTATTTATTTATTTCATAAACAATTTACATTGTGTTTGAAAAGTTTTAGGATTGAACACAATACTAAAATATAATTAAATTTCATACAAAAAAAAATACTAATAATAATAAATAATGGCTATTATATACAATGTCAAGTTATTAAATTAAACAGAAACAATTGTCATAAATAAATTCAACATCATGTCTGGGTAGAATAAATAAAATAAAATTAAAACAATGTCTACAAATCGTCAATGGAATAAAGACACTTATTTAGCAGGAATGCCCGAAGATTTGTTTTAAATGCAGATGTGTAAATCACATCTTTTAAGAGTAGCGGTAATTTATTGTAAATTTGCACTGCTTGATATAGTGGGCTATGCTTCACAATATTAAAGTGGGGACTTATCTTATTTCTTAAATCCTTTCTGCGTGTTTTCTCTCTAACTAAGCGTTCCTCATCTGTGCTACTGGTAACCGTTTACAAAAACTTTGCCAGTTGCGTCAACTAAACTGCTTAAGTGTAGTGTCTACTACTACTTTTGAACAATTATTTATTGCAACACCTTGTAAGTCTTATGCGCATTACCCATAAAGAAAATAACCGTACCGAAATGGTTAGGATAGATGCTTCCCCAGTTGTGGTGGCCCCTAGAAGCGGACCAGCCGGCACAAGTCGGGGGTATCTGCGGAAGTACCTATCTCCAGGTCCCACGAATCCCGACGTAGGTGTGAGATAGGACACCGGGTGAGAGGTAACCACTCCGGTGTTTAGTCTATAAGAGTCTGACAGACACTTCCGCCCGCCCTAGCTAGGGCGGAGGACATCCATGAGACTTTTCTAACACGAAAAATAAAAAAAAAGTTGCTCCCCCAGATTCTCTCACTGACTCACTTACTTCTGTCATGGTACATTGACTTCCAAGAACACCTTTAACCCACTTCAGACATACATTATTTCCAGGAATTTCCGATCATAAGTCTCCCTAATCGTACCAGACAACGCACCATAGCAATTAGCCGCAAATAGGATTTTAAATGACGTGGCGACCTGTATAGAATACCGGCCGGCTATAAATTCAACCTCCCAGCAAAATATTAGACAATCCTGGCAACATTAATCTTCAGTACACATGTAGTGCTTTAAGCGAATTCCGCTGCGAATTATATTTAGCTTAGTGCCTGCCAAGTACTAAGAAATGGGAGCTTGGTGAAATGTGAAAATAATAGGTAGTGTTAGAGCGTCATAGCTTTAGATAATACCTTTTTTTTTTTTTTTTTTTTTTTTTTTTTTTTTTTTTTTTTTTTTTGTACGGGGTGGAAAATCCTCATGGATGTCCTCCGCCCGGGGGCGGGCGGAGGGGTCTGTCAGACTCTTACTGACTAAAAACCACCCCGGTGTTCCATCTCACACCTACGTCGGGGGTCGCGGGAACTGGAGATACTTCCGCAAGCTTTAGATAATACCTAGCCTAACCTACCTAAAAGTTAATTAATGAAAATAATTGTAATGAATATAGAACCTTTCTGTACTAAATTGTTTTTCTTTAGAACTTGCGGATTACAAAATACCTACCCACAAAATATAAACTAATTTTACCTAAAATACTATTTAACCTATAATCAATGTCATTATTGTTTTAAGATTAAAACGGAAACCGCAAGTTCTACAGTCACTAAGACTAATGTTTAGTTATCAGCAATAAATTAACAGTAAGATGCTACATATTGCACATGAATTTTATTGAGTGGGGCAAAGTTCTATAGAGTTTCTGGCATTGTCCTTTAGAAATATTTATCATCATATCAGCCTATCATTCAGCTGACCAGAACCGAACGGGGCCGGGCCGGGTCAAACATGAATGTAAGTGGCGGGCACACGTCTTGCTATGCCACGCCAGGAATAATTTTGGGGCTGCATACCAGGGAATCTTCAATTCAAAGGCGTAGGCTAGATGCACACTATTTATTGTACGGCTTTGGGTACACAAACCGCACAATACAGACACAATACAGTATCTTATTTTTATTTATAAACTTTATATTAATATTAGCGAGAGGAAAAAATACATGACCGTGCAAGTTAGCTGTGAGTTGGCTAAGGGAAGAGGAAGTGTGGCAGCGTTGCCAGTGTTGCCACTACAAAAAATATTACAACATTGTTGCCAAGTAATGATACTTAAATTTTACAAAAATTACTTTTATGTTGTTGCCTACAGTAAGTGAATATGTATTTTATTTATACATGATTCCTGAAAAATTGATCAGTGTTAAAACTAACAAGTACGAATATCTATGCTAGCAAGTATACCTTCATAACGACATATGCTAACATATGCGCCATGTGGTGCCGGCCGCGAATAGTATCACCCCATTTCTACCAGTGGGTGTCGTAAAAAGCGACAGAGGGATATTGACCAGAAGATGGGCAGCAGCGTCTTTTTGAGTAAAATTACACCTACTGCGATCGCCAACATGCATCGGCCAAGCATGGCGATTACGGCTAAATCCCCCTTGGGGGAGACCTATGCCCAGCAGTGGGCGTCTAAAGGTTGACATGATGATGATAATGACATTATGCTATCTATATCCAAAATTGCATCCAAGCAAAATTGATGTCTCATTATGTCATGATGGCTCAATGGTTAAAGCCTACCTCTCATACACGAAGCAAACCAGACACGAGAAAGTACCAGTGCGACCTTTTCAACTTCATTTGTACTTTCGAGTTTATCTAGGACATCATTGACAACGGTGAAGGAAAATATTGGGAGGAAACCTGAACTTATAATATTAATATAAGTCGAAATCTTCGTCTGAAGTCTTGCCCGTGTGGTGTCGGACGTAAAGAATAGCACCATCCCATATCTTCCCGTGGGTGTTGTAAGAGACGACTACCCTTAGTCGCCACTTACCAGAGAATGTGCAGCAGCGTTCTCTGTGCCTTTGTAACAACCATACTGCGATCGCCAATCCGCCTGCCAAGCGTGGCGATCATGGCAAAACCCCCCTTGGGGAGGCCT
This sequence comes from Charanyca ferruginea, assembly GCA_947361185.1. NCBI lineage: Eukaryota > Metazoa > Arthropoda > Insecta > Lepidoptera > Noctuidae > Charanyca > Charanyca ferruginea. Next base: position 26,079,265 of record OX376061.1, on the reverse strand, counting down.
ATGTCCAGCAGTGGACGTCTTTCGGCTGAAATGATGATGATGAAGTCTGAAATAGCCATTCCGCGCTGATCAAAGCTCGTGCCTTGTGTGTATAAGAAGAGGCTTTTATAAGCCTCATATGAAATAGTATAGAGTAAATATGAAGGACATCTCCTAACGTCTCAATAAAATCCAGGAAGGACCAAAACGAACAATAAATTCTCAACAAAACTCAAAAGAAACCAACACAACGTCGAACCAAAAATCGAACATCCCTGTCAAAGTTTAACATATCCGGATAAATCCGAAACGGAGCGGTCCTAACTTGCCCGGGCAACTTCTAAATCATATAAAAATAGTTGGGTAAGAATAGTGACACTTCGCGGGCAACTTGAACGAGTACAGACGTAGTTCGGAACTCTGATGTATCTAAATCTTTGTAATTTATGATGTCAATGTCAGGTTTGCATAATATTTGCTATTGGATTACATAATAAGTAGTTATGGACAGCTTAGGGTGACATCCCACCGAACTAGAGAAGAGCAGAGCAGAGAGGACACAAGGAGTCTACTAATCACATTTTTTTTTACTAGCTTTTGCGCTTGACTTCTCCTGCGAAAATGTCGGTTATCGCGAATGCAGACGAAGTCGCGGATTAAAAAGTAGCCTATGTCCTTCCACAGGGTTCAAGTTACATGCATACCATCCAAATCGGTTCCACCGTTTTCGTAACAGACAGAGTTACTTTCGCATTTATTATTAGTCTCAGATTATAAAACAATAGGTATTAGTAAGAAGAATTGACAACATTTCAATAATGACACGACCTTAAAACAAAAATACCATTTCTTTATTTTCGTATCCTGAGTCCAAATATACATTTTTTATATTTTTTTATTTACCATTCCTGAGAAAAGTTACTAAAATCAAAAAACATGTGATGACGTCACATAAACGGTGAAATGAGGTAGTTTACCTTTGCATAAGCATTTCAATGGTTTATATGAAAACATTAACGTCAAATAAGACACACGTCAATGTCACATATTATATGAAGTCTAATAATAATGATACTAGTTTTTTGACGGGTCACAGTAAAACAAAGGATAAAACGCTATTCTACCGTAAATATGACGTCATTTGGCGCTTACGTCTTTTTAGAATACACCTCTAATTTCAAAGTTAAAATTATGAATGATAAGTACATAATTTCGAAAACCGGAAAAATACGGGTGCCTTAGATTTGTAATTACTTTTATAAAACGTAATAATACAAATAGGTTAAAAATATGAAATGTTGTCAATTGCGGACAAACGCAAGCCTATATGACACAAAAAAAAAGGTTTACATATGGAGTCTTACTTACGCTCACAAAATTTTTATTTCCTCCTGTATCGTGTGTACGTTTACTAACTTAATATAAACTTATAAACTAAGCCCGCTACACTATTTCCAAAACACTGCAGCTCCTATATGCTAGAATCAATAATGGTGACCACGAGAAAAGTGAGTCAATGAAGCTCAACAAGTCCTGGAGTAACGATTCAACTGTTTTGGATACCACAACAAAAAGAACAGGGGAGGACACATATATTCCACTTTTCCAGAACAATTCACTGTATACGATATATACTGCCACACGAATATCGCTGAGCCATTGCGCCAAACGTGACATTATTGGTAGAACATCAAATCATGTCTACGCTCCTCCCATGTGATTGGTCAATTTCTGCACGTCTCTTCTCCGCTGCGCTATTCTCCGCTTCGATGGAGTGTCGCCCTTAAAGGCGAATTTCTGACAGTCGTAATTTGGTTTCTACATAAAGACGACTTCTCAAATGGACGAAACAAAGTGCTATAATGAACGATAGGGTACCAAAACGTAATATAAAGCAGAACTCTATTAATCAAGTTCTCGTAACATCTCCGAAGCTTCACCCTGTCAACCATTAAACAAAACGAAAACAACCAAAGATTAAAATAGAATAAATTATTAACCCTTGTCTTAACATCGAAAAATTATTATACGGAACAAAGATGTTACTCGGCAGCATTTAATACCGAATAACACAACACAAAGGAACTTCAACTTTATCATGTAATAGCTAAAGTTCAAAACGTCATTTTCAGAACAATTCATTATCGTCTCCTTAATTGTAACAGCAACAGCATTTAGTTTCGTTTGTTTTGCGATTTTGTGTATGAGTATACAATGTGTATGCGAAAATGTTACTTCGAGTTTTGTATTAAAGTTTGATTTAGTTTGAAGGGGTGTAGTTGGACGGTAATGCAGTTTTGGCCGCCCGCTGAGCGCAGTCGAGGCGATCATAACAAATCATCAAGTTGTTATTTAAGGCACGGACACACTGGAGAATGTACAAATAAAAATGTAAAAATGTGATAAAAATAGAGTACAAAAATAATGTCATATTGTGAGGGAGTTTCTGCTTAAGTTTCCAAATACTAAGTTGAAGAGACAATTACTACTACCACTACTACATAAGAAAGCTAGAAATGTCAGAACAACTACCAAATTTAAATTTTGTTAAAATCTGAATCCATAGCATTAATTTTCGGATAGATAACTACAGATCTTAACAAACACCCCTGAAAACCCGATTTTCAGATAACTGTAAAATTATATTGTTAGTTGATTTGAAATAAATAAATAGTCAATCAATTGAGTTGGCAAATAAGTGACGTCATATGTACAAATTGCTATACAAAATCTATGGAGGAATTCCGTTTTGACTTCTCATAAAACGTTTGTTTGTGTGAATAAACAGCTAGGTTGACATATTGCAGTACGCGTCTGCATTTCTCGAATAATTTCATGCATTTGTGCATTATTACACGGTACTAATGTGTAAAGATTTTCTCATCTGTAAACAAAATTTTTCTTTGACCTCCCTTTGCGTACCGCTTCAGTAGTTGTTTAAATTTTACCACCCTATTCTTTTTTAAATTATCAGTTAAAAAATGACCAGTGTGTCTCTTATAGGCTGCGAGTCCTAAGTCATATTTTAAAATACGTGACATGGTTCTGGGTGCTATCTTCATCTCCCGAGACAAAATCTTTTGCTTTCGGACAGGATTTCTTCGAATTCTTTCCCTTACTGCATTGACCACCTTTTTCGTACGAACACTACGTGGACGGCCAGATCTTTTCTGTCCCAAACAGAGGAGGTCTCATTGTACCTATTAATAGCCCGGTACACAAATATTTGACTAATACCAAGCGTATGGAGAGTTTTAAAAATTGCATTTGGCTCCATACCAACTTTGTGTAATGCAATCACAGCGATTCGGTTCTCTTTCCCACCCCACTCCATTTTAATATCGCAAAATATTGTACAATATATTGGGGCCAAAATTAAAAAACTCAATGAACAATCGTATAAGAATTACAGATTCCAAATTCAAATGTAATATCTTTCTTATTTTTAATTGTAACATTATTTATGGCCAGACAAAGTACCTATGCTGTGTGATTTCATACATATAAATGGCTTTGTGAAAGCCGGTGTTACCAAAAATAAATACCGGGATCGTTCTTGTCACAGAAATATTGAAGATCAACACTTGTCTTTGTTTCACGACTTTTCATGTAAATTTTGTCAAAAGTTTTTAGTTCCATGTGCACACTCCTTTGTACAGTTATGTGCACAAGCCCTTAAGCAAATGCAACACAACACTGTACCATGCCGCTGATGTATCGGTACTCGCTAGGCTTAAATTGTTCACTGCGTGGGGCGACACAAATAATTTAATAGCTTTACAAAGAATATTATAGGAGAAGATGCCATCATTAAAAGTATCACTAGTTAATTGTTTAATACGCTGACAATAGCAGAAGCGAAATGACACAACGCTTGTTTATTCAAAAATGTAAAGTAATTCTCGATTTATTCAAAAATGAGGTACGTTTTCGAAAATGAAAAACAGCCAAATTCTTTGTCCTTCAAAAACAGTGTTTTAAAAACAACAAAATACTCAGGAATATGTCTACTGCTACGAACTCAATAGATTTGGCAAAAATATGATTTAAATAAATATATTTGGAGTATTTAAGTGTTGTCAGGGAGACACTGAATTATATCATCATCTGACTAGCCTTTTTCCAGTTATTTTGGGGACTTCTTCCAGTCTAGCCGAATATAGCTAAATACCAATGTTTTACATAAAGCGACTACCTGTCTGACCTCCACAATCCAGTTACTGGGTAACACGATACTCCTTGGTAAGGCAGGATGTCAGACTTGTGACTTTTATAATAACGATTGTCAAAGATCTGGAAATAAAAGCCACGACCAACGGCTTGTACGTGCGGTTCTTTAGTCAACTGATCCCACTCGAACTGATCCCGTAGGTTCAGTTGACCTAATGCATATTTGGAATAGGTCAACTGGACCCGTTCACAAATTTTGTACTATTTTGTGCTTTGTACAGGCAGTAAGAAAAGTTTTTATCAATGCTTTCCGATGCACGGAGGGTTCTCGGTTTGAATAGGATGGTCACTCGTCCATAGACCGACCGCAGCAAGCATTCCTTAACCATGACTGATCCGAAGCTTTTACTTAGTCACGAGCCCCCTCTAACGCTGGATTATATAATATTTTTATTTTAGTAGCCTAGACTAATATATAGTTGAGTGAGTCAGCATATTAGTCATGTGATATACTTAGATAATAATTTGCAAAGAATATATAAGGGCTGGTTCGAGGGAGCGCGGGAAAAGAGTTCCTGAAAGTAATTGGAAGGCCTTTGCCCAGAGGGGAAAAAAAATAGTGTAATTTTGTTTCCCCTGTAGCCAACACTGTCCATCTGGGCTCCAGGCACTCTTTCCTCGCTCTCCCTCAAACACATGTTTTTTTTTTAATCTTCACACAAGTTTACCTTTTCAAATGGCCTAATCTGAATAAATAAAATATCATCAATCTAGTAATCACAAATCTTTTCCAGAAGTTAAGTTTTCCTATAGCCAAACCTGCCTATCCTGTGTGGGTAGGTGGGTATTCGGCTAGGGATGCATACACACAAATTCCAGTAAATCGTCCACAGTAAGGGCCCATAATTCCACAATAATGTTCAGCATTAGCGGATTGCTGTAACGTGTGTGCTCCGCCTTATTTATGACGAACCGTTTATGTTACGATTATGCGTATGTGATAAATAATAACGTAACGTTTAACGTTACGTTTGCAATTTATTGTAAGTTTAAAACCCCGACTAAAACAGGAGGGGTGATATGTTTAACGAGTGTATCTGTGTGTCTGTTTATGGCATCGTAGCTCCTAAACGGATGGACCGATTTGGAAGCTGATTTTAAGGAAAATATGCTTAGCTATGTACAATGAAGCTCGGATGAGCCAATCAGAATTTATCAGCATTTTTTTTGGCAGAGGTTTTCCTTGGGTTTGGGTATATTTAAAAATTTCAATTTCTTGTTTTTCGCATAATCGTTACGTGACTTCAATTGCATTACAACTATAAAGGTATAGAAATATTATAAGCGCTCCGCGAGTGGCATGTTACAACTATGGTAACTCTAGAGATAATTATATGATAAGATTTTTTTGGGTTACAAAATAAATTAAGTACTACTTGGACCTACAATATCTCCAAAACCATTGAATTCCCATGTGTGTCCTAGTAGAGAAAATGGCCATGATAATTGGTTTTAGTTTCGGTCCCTAACTACCTTAAAAAAAGGTAGGTATTGAGGCTGTACAGAGGTATACACCCTCTATACCACTTTACTTGTAATATTGAACTACGAAGTTTAGTTAGCTAATTAGTCCATAGTTAGTATAATTGTTGGGCGTAATCCCAGTCCACACATATATCAATTAAACGGTTTGATAGATAAACTTTTTTGTTTGTAACGATACGCATGGGAATATACGTAACACTACATTTCACCACGCACAGTGATTAATTATAGTGTGTAATAAAGCTCACGATTCTTTTTAGTTTGAGATCTTTATTAATATAATACGACGTAAAGTGTTGGATATGAGCTTACTTTACGATATTATTAATGGCAGACTGGACTGTCCGGATTTGGTTGCACAGATCACATTTAACGCTCCCTTACGACGCACTCGTCATACACCAATGTTACACGTGCCTAGGCATGCAACTAACTACGCTCAAAATTGTGTACTAACTCGCATTGCTCGAACTTATAACAGTAATTTCTCTCATATTGATTTATTTAACTGTACAAAACCTAGTTTTAAAGCTCACCTCAAAAATATAATTTTGAAAGACAAATAGCAAGCAACTACGCTCTGTTCATCATCATCATCAATCATTATCATTCGTTATTCACGTCATCACTACGCTCAATTCATTAATTAGTTTATTTTTGCATGTATATTTCACCAACTTAAATTCCTAAATTTTAATTATCATCAACATACTGTCTGAAGTCCGTTCGCATGGTTTACATGTATTATGTTAAACAGGGAAACCTATTATTAGCCTTACAAATCCGTTTTTTATCTCTGTAATAGTTTATAAGTATCGCTGTTGGTTTTCTGAATAAAGAAAAATAAAATAAAATAAAAATAAATATATAAACTAGCTTTTGTCTTCGACTTCGTCCGTGTAAATGTCACGGATTAAAAAGTAGCCTATATAGTTTCTTGGGTTCAATATTAGTCCGTACCTTAAGTAATAAAAAAAGATTGAGTAATATTGCCGAGAAACCATTAAGAACAAAGTTACTTTCGCATTTATTATATTAGTATGGATGATAAGAGTAAACAGGGTGCCAAATTTCATCAAAATAGGTTCAGTAGTTAAGCCGTGAAAACATAACAAACGAACAAACAATCGCACTTTTGCATTTCTTAGAATATTAGAAAATTTTGATATCATCGCTCAAAATCGTGTGTCACGATCATTGATCTGGGCCTCAAGTCTGCTATTACAATAGTGTCAGAATGGTCTATCATTGATTTAATAATTGTTGATTTTGACAAGTTTGGTAATCTACTAATATAATGGCGTCATTATGACTTTCCAATGGTCAACCAATGACACTCCATTAAAAGAAATTATATAGAATGGTAATCTCGTACATAATGACAAATTAATGGCTGACTTAGTTTACGAACTTCTTACTACTTCAGATTGCATATAACACTTATAAATAATATGTAAAAATATATATAAATGAAATCTGGCATGAATAAATGTTCAAATTTGTTGACAATGTCAATAAAACACAATTCTATTACGAGAGCATTGACCGACCAATGATCGGCCATTATGGATTTAGCAGATTACGAACTTTTAGCAAAATGACAATGAGATCGTGTTGGAATGACGAAATTATAAAAATAGCAGACTTGGCCCCCTGCTATCGACGCCTATGTGAACGGAAAGCGATATTATTGTAAAAGTTACAAAATGTCAAGATTACAAGATGTCAAAATTACGGAGACCCTAGAGCCTGGAACCTTGCCTAATTCACCACCTTTAAAGAGACACTATTGACTCGATATATTCAAAAATGGAAGTTTTGCATTGAAAGTTCGTGAGAGGTTTATTTTGTTATGCTTTTAAATTTTGTTTGTGGTATGGACATGTGAAGAGGAAGCATGAAATGCATGTAACCAAAAGAGGACCTCAAGTAAGTAACATGAAATAAGGGCAGGAAGAGATGATTTAAGTTTTATTTGTCGTATTTTTATTTTTTAACCGACTTCAAAAAGGAGGAGGTTATCAATTCGAATGTTTGTATTTTTTTTTTAATGTATGTTCGGTCATAACTCTGTCATATATAGATGGATTTGCAAAATTCTTTTTTTTTCGAAAGGGGTTTATTTCGAAATGGTCCCATATAAATTTTACCAAAATTGATCTAGCCCTTTTTGAGAAAATCAACAAATTCCCAAAAAAATAACTGACGACGTATTAGTTTCTTCAATCTTTGGAGGATTTACAATCTCTTTTAAGTGTGTCACCGTTTCTTAATTGATTTGGATGTTAAGGCAACACTAAAAAGCGGAAAATAAAAAGTATTTAAAAAAAAAAAGAAAACCGCCTTCAAAAACTAAAAAGTGATAAATAACTTTAGCACACAACACACATTACTTTACTTTCGGAAGTCGGTGGCGGTGGCTTTGAGTTTGTTAATTTGTATTGCCACCGACTTAATACAAATTAACAAACTCAAAGCCACCGCCACCGACTTCCGAAAGTAAAGTAATGTGTGTTCTGTGCTAAAGTTATTTATCACTTTTTAGTTTTTGAAGGCGGTTGTCTTTTCTTTTAATTTTTTTTAAATATTAATCATCATTTCAGCCTATTGCCGTCCACCGCTGAACGTAGACCTCCCCTTAAGTCGCCAAACAACCTGGTCAAACATAAAATATTTCAATGCTATCAAACAGGTAAACAAACACCATCTACTAGTAGGTAGGTACGTCTGATGACACATAAAACAAAGATCATCATAACATACTAAAACCCATAAATTACCAAACAAAACAAACGAAAATACCCATTATCCCTTACTAATCCCACCATCCCTAACGAGGGAAAAATAATTTAATTACCACATTTTCACTCGCCAACTCGAGAGCTACTCGAAAGTGAAGAGATTTCGAGTTCTGAACGAAAAAGCAATTACAATAATGAACCTCAAGGACGTGTTATATCCAGTTTACGAAGATCTATGAACTTTAAATCTGTCTTCGGTTTTAAGGGTAAAGTTATGCTGGTGGTTGCAGCATTATGTTTTGCGCTTTGTGAGTGCTAAGATTTTTCATGTTCGCAATCTGTTAACTGCACTGGAGTGGCCTTTGTCGGGTGTTTACGTAATTTATTTTGGGAAGTACTCCTTGGACAGGTGTACTCTCTTGTCGCTGAAGATCCTATTGTGTCCCTAAAAGCTTTTAATGATAACGAGGGGAAATTTTGATGAAAGGAAATCGCGTAAATTGTGTTGTTAGCACATTTTTTCTCGCGATGTTAACCTGCAAATAAAATATGGTGGATTAAAATTAGTATGTATGTGAGGGATTTGATTTTTATAAGTCCATGATTGGGAAGAGAACTATTGTATGGAATCTACCGTTTTTTAAGGTAAACTATAGTATTATTAGTAGTAGTATTATATTTTTATGACACGAATCTTTGTAACCCGAAGGGGCTCGTGATAAGTGCGTAAGGGGTTAAGGGCGGGTTGCTTTAACTATACTTTACTGACGGATAATGGTCAAAAATGGCGCTAACTATCGTCAAACAAAAAAAATGGGTTGTTTCACAAAATAGTGGCCTTAACGTACGTTAAAAAGTTACTATTACCATAACCGATGCTTCATTCACCAGTCAACGTAATTTTGTGTTGACAAACAGTTACGTCAAACATCAAAATATTATGGACTCTCTTTTTGAATAAGGATTTTTATGTCATGAAACAACCCGTTACATTTAACGAACGTCATAGTAATTTTTAACAGTCCGTATGTGACGTTAACCAACTGTTTGAAACAACCCGCCCTAACATGACAATATATGGGGGACAACTCACACACGGCCATCTGACCGGATCTGACCCCAAACTAGGGAGACCCTGTACTATGGATGTCGGACAGCTGATATACATACACAAATACATTTTTAAATACATACATATATAGATAAACAACCCCCAGACACAAGGCAAACACAAGTGCTCATCATACAAATATTTACCCTGGGCGGGAATCGAACCCGCAACACGCTGCGGAGCAGTCGATCGCTCAGCCACTACGCCAACCGTGTCATTATAAGTAAAAGCTACAGGGATTGATCGGTCAAGGTACGCAAACTACGCTTTCCACGGTCGGTCTGTAGATTGGTGACCATGCATCTCATACCTAGTTCCCTCAGGGCCTCGGAAAGCACGTAAAGCCGTTGATCCCGGCTGACATTCGTAGATCTTTAACAATCGTTATGGGTAGTCAAAAACCAGAAAGTCTGACAACCAGTCTTACCAAGAGGTGTCGTGTTATCCAGAAACTGGGTTGTGGAGGTCAGATAGGCAGTTGCTCCATGTAAAACACTGGTATTCCGCAGCATCTGGTTAGACTGGAAGCCGACCCCAACATAGTTGGAATTTGGCTAGGCAGATGTGGTTCTAATAATTCATCATCATCATCATCATTTCAGCCGAAAGACGTCCACTGCTGGACATAGCCAAGGGGGGGTTTTGCCATAATCGCCACGCTTGGCAGGCGGATTGGCGATGGCAGTATGGTTGTTACAAAGGCACAGAGAACGCTGCTGCCCATTCTCTGGTAAGTCCCTTAGTCGCCTCTTACGACACTCACGGGAAGATATGGGATATGGGGTTCTAATAATTATAGATCGTTATCTGGTAATTTGCATCACAATCTGACGCCATAGTGACTATAGTTCGCACTAAACGTACTTAGAAAAATCAAGTTGAAAGACCAGAGAGTACTTCAATAGGTTCATAACTAAAAAGTCTTCCTAATCTACATGAAGTGCATCCTTTTCTTACGGTATTCCTAGACTTAGCCAAGACCTTTGACACGGTTCCTATTACATTACTTGTTCACAAACTAGAAAGAATAGGTGTCAGAGGTACTCCCTTGCAATTGCTCACAGACTACTTAAGGAAGCAACGCGTGAAAATAGACGATTGGTTAAGCGATGAACTGCCTATTCGCTATAGTGTGCCTCAAGGCAGTGTCTTAGGTCCTAGCCTTTTTCTAGTCTACATCAATGACTTGTGTCAACTCCAACTTTCACACGGAAGGTTATTATCCTTTGCGGATGACACAGCGCTCTTCTTTAGTGGGAAAACCTGGGAGGAGGTTTTCCAAAGTGCTCAAAATGGTTTTGATCAGGTCTGCCTATGGCTGAAAAATAATGTATTAACACTAAACGTAACAAAAACCAAATATATTGCCTTTGCACCTAAGAGAAATCTTCTTCCACCATCAACTCTCAACATTATTGCTCACACCTGTACCAACTTGGCTTCTTCACCTTGCCTCTGCGCACCCCTACAGAGAACGGATATCATCAGATATCTTGGAGTGTATATCGATCAGACACTAACATTCAAGCCACACATCGACATTCTCGTTTCTAGGATCCGTAAACTTATATATATATTTAAGACATTAAGGCATGTAGCGAATCTTAAAACTATCAAAATGGTGTACTTTGCTCTCTGCCAGTCAATTGTCAAGTACTGCATAACCTCTTGGGGAGGGGCAGGTAAGGGGTACCTAGTGGAGGTGGAAAGGGCACAAAGAGCCATTCTCAAGGTTGGAGCAGGACTGCCTTTTCGTTATCCAACCTCTGATCTATACAAGCGTTGGGATGTACTGACAGTCAGGCAGACCTTTATACTTTCTATAATAATTAAAAAACATACACAAATAAAATATGACCCAAATCTCTTGAAGAATAAACGTAGAAAAGGTAATGTCTGTCCTACAAACCTCTCTCACACCAGTCTTTCGCATAGATTTTACTGTTTCCTTGGAGGTTACTTGTATAATAAAATCAATACAACGTTATCAATATACCCTCTTCGCAAGTCAATCTGTCAACTAACTTTATCTAAATGGCTGAAAACTCTTGATTATCATGCAACTGAAAGTCTGCTGATTCCAATCCGCTAACCCACATCTCTACCCCCACAAATACACCCCCCTTTAATACCTCCAAACACTCGTATACCAAACAAACTCATACTCACTCACATTCACACACTCACTTACACCTACTCACAGACACTCGCACACACTCGTACACACACATAAAACTCATTTTTATATCTATTCCATTAACAGTATTTTTGTTAATATCATAAAATAAGCATTGTAAACTCCATCACACATCTAGGTCATACTTGAGCTAATAATATATAAGTCCAACTATAAGAATTGGGGGGCCTGGTGACCCGTAACACAGGTATTCATTACCTTTTTCGGGCTCCAGTCTCTCACAAATGTTTAATACTTTTTATATTAGTCTTAAGCACTCCCTGTACCTAACTACCTGCAACATTTGTGATGAGAAAATAAATTTACTATTATTATTATTATTATTATCCTTAAAAATCGTAGGTGCAGCGACAATTTTCCAATTAAGCTATAACCCAATGTCACAATATAAATGAAATTACACTTTAACGCCATAAGGATAAAGCTCGGAATCAGGGATTTGGCTGTAGGTTAGATGGGTATCGTGTTACTGGAAGCGACAGCTTTATGGTCATTGAATGGTTTTAAAAGCAATGACTTTAAATAACTGTCATTGATGTGTTGTACAATGCTTAGAATTCTTATTTTAAGGATTTTTTGAGCTTTTCAGACGACTATCGTTCTACAAGCTGTGATGCTAAAATTAAATAATGCTATATTTTCTGTATAAAGGCAGTTCCTGCAATACATCACGTCTCGTACATTACATCATTTATGACAGACTTGTCATGTTTGAACATGAAAAAACATGACAAGTCAAGTGAATAGTAGTGTAGTGAATAGTAGTGACAAGTGAATCATGTATTGTAAATTTGTAATATTCTACTGATTTTAAAAGAATGTTCATGGAATTTCTTGCTCGTTCTTCTCCATAAAAATCTACTGTTTGGAGCAACTAGCAACGAGCAACTAGCCTCAACTTTCTGACTGACTGACTCCTTGACAGTTTTATTTGATATAAATGATTTGAGTTTGAGTTGAGTTTGTATTTATACACATCTGACATTTTTACAGACATCAAAACCTTCAAAAGAACAAACACAATGTCGTCTGTCACTTGCCTTTTTTAGAACTCCGTACGTCCAAATAAAAAAATTAACCCTTGTAGGATCACAAATTTTTCTGTCTGCCCGTCTGTAACAGCCGATTTGCTACATATATTTTCCTTTGACTCAATCACGTAAGTGTATCGTAAATAAAATAATGTTTAATCTGTAATCGCCTTGCCGTTTCCATTCTCTCTACATCCGTATTAGTGCTCCAAGTTACTTTTCACGCGAACCAATTAGGGGAAGAATTGATGGCCAATAAACGATGGAGTGTTCCGAACAGCACGACGAAACGGGAAACAATTTCAACCAATTTCCATTTCCATCTCACTTTTGGGAACAAAAAGTTAGGTGGGTGTGTTTGGGGCGAAACTGCAGAGCTGCCGGAAAGCATAGTGGGTACGGGGTGTACAATTAAAAATGTTGGGTCTTTTGATATTTTTAGTAGATTATTTTTTTTAATCTCAATACCCAATCATTTATTGCTTTCTACAATGTACATGCTTAGGTGGTAAGTAAACATTTGTTGTAACAATCGTAGACTGTTATTTCCGCCCGATCGTTGACGGGCACACAAAAGAAAAACTTGAAAGAAGAGGACTTGAAAACTAACTTATTGTAAGTATGATTTAAGGTAACATTTTATTAGTTATTGAATAATAATCTTGATCAAATATTGCCTCAAATAAGAAAGGTATACAGATCTTATGATAAGTTACATGTTTCACATATTCGGTCAATACAGCATGTAGTAGTTTTTATCATGTATTTTATCGCCCATATCTTTACCAGCTATTAACCGACGTCAACGGTTTGTTTTTGTTCGATAGTATATAACCCCAAGTTGGTCCCACATACATTTTATCAAAATCGGTTCTGCGGTTTGCAATCGTAACCATATACTTAACGGAAAAAACATGTCATCTAATTAAACAAAATTGCGTATTTTTGCTTTCTTGTAGCTTTTTGTGGTTTTTATAGTGTACCGTTTCTTAATTAAATAATGAAGGGTGCATGAAAGGACGATTAGGACGATTCCAAACGTCCGGCGCACCCTGGACAGCTAGCACTCGGTAACGCAGAGTCAAGCTGACTAATGCTTTCGCAGCGATGGTCAATCCAAAAGGCTCTCCTCAGAGCCATAACCTTACTTACGGCTCTTCTTAAGGCCAAATTAAAGAAATACCACTCTACGAACACTGTTTCTGAATTGATTTGGATGATACGAATTAGGCCCTAAGAAGCGAAAAAGAACAAATGCTTTCTAAAACACACAGTATAAAATAACTTTTATTTTCGGAAGTCGGTGGCAATACAAAACCATAAACAGAACGAAAGTTAAAATTAAAGTATTTTTTTATGGTGAACCTAGTACCTAGTTTTTAAAGGAGGTTGCCTTTTTAAATAAGATTTATCTGTTACGGTTAAACTCGAAGTGCGGCTGCACCTCATTTTAACCGCCTGGAACTAGGTGTTGGAGCAGAAGGAGACGGTCGGTGTCACGACGACGGAGCCCCGCTGGGCGGGGCTCTTATTTCTGTCTGCAAGGTTTGAAGGAACCTAACCAAAATCGAATCTCGGCGTGCCCCTGACGTCGGTGTGCGGCTGCACCTATTTCTAGCCGCTATGATAAAGGCTAAACCTAGTTCTAACCGAAGATAAGTAGGATACATCTAAGTTTAACCGCATGTGGCCAGCTACACCTAGTTATAGCCAGGTAAAACTAGGTGTAGCCGCACTTCGGCTATTAGCCGTAACATATCCACACATCTTAAATTTTGATTACAAATGTTAAATTACTTAAAAATCAAAGTAATAATAGAGACATCAGATTTTACCAACCACTTACCTATTTTCTTACCCCTTTCTCTTCAACCCTACACCTCACCTCCAAAAATCAAAGCAAGCATTACAAAACACTCAAGACACAATGCGCATACAAAGCGTTCCACCTGCACACATTTCAACCCCGTTGGGGACGAAACTCGTTACGTCTCAGTTAAATCAGGACAACCCCGCCAAATTCAGGAGGTCATAAATTGACACAATTGTTCCCTGCGGCCGGGGCTTCGCGTGTTATTAGCATAAATACCCGCTTACTAAGCTAAACGGGACATGACGTGCCATGATGACTTCCCCCGTCTTGTAAGAAAAATATTGTTTAACTTGGAAACTTGAAGAGATTTTCATCTGTTCTGTGAAAGAATCGTCAGAGTGTTTATTTTAAGGATTAGAAGACTTCTAGGTGGTAAAGTTTTTGATTCGACCGTAGTTAACTCATCGTAACACGCGTTTACGCTGAGTATACAGTCACCATCGACATACGTCATACTGCAACTATGCAATTATCAGAAATCAGACACATTTATTATTTTTGTATTATATTCAGTCGGGCATCAGCCACCAGCTAATTATCCTGTATTTTTATAATTAAATTAATATTGTAATAAATAAATATTTTTTTAAGTAATTTCCCGCCGAAACATAACTCCGTTTAAGCATTAAAACTTTTTGACATTTGAATACCAAGACTAGTAAAAAGTTTGAAACTGAAGATTTAGATCCAGTCCAGCTTAACTGTACAAAAAAAATGGGATTTTTTTATCGCCCTGGAAAAGTGCAACTTATATTTAACCGTTGAAGTATTACCAAATTTTTTACACTTCTAGTCGTTCTGGATTTCTAAACTTCCAAGCTAAACTCCAGTCTTCTCATTTAAAGGAGTCATTCCACAACTTCACCTTTACTACCAATAACTACCTTTTACAACTTCAAGTTCAAAATGTCAACCTCCAAACCGTACCTTAATGTCCCTTTTATTACTTCCAAGGACTTGGTAGACGCTGACGAGACAATGGCCACCCCGCAACGGATCCGCTTAAGCGATCAAATCAGCTTTAAATATCGCTGAGTAATCAGGGCCCGGGCTTACCGGATCTATTTCAACGTGGGCCGGACGCCGGAATAAAACGCTCTCCACCCTAATATGAATTACTTTTTGTCTTTTTACATACGGTTTTATATGACGGCATTTCTGTACAGAGTCAGCAGACGAAATCCCTTTTCTGTTAGCGTTAACGCCAACGGAAAAATCAAATTGTATGCAGTTGACAATTTGCATCACGTGACATCTGGTAAGCAAACGTCAACTCCATACAATTTGATTTTTCCGTGTACACGATAAAATAAGGATATTGTCTGGAAACTCAAGATCGTAAGCTAGTAATGTTATAAATACAAAAGTAACTCTATCAGTTACGTTTTCACGATGAAACGGCTGAACCAATTAAAATGAAATTTGGTATGATGATAGCTTAAACCCTGGGAAGGACATAGGGTACTTTTTAATTCGCGACTTTGTCTGCATCCCCGATAACCGACATTCACGTGGACCAAGTCGCGGGTAAAAGCTAGTTTGAAATAAATGTGAAACATAATTATGAGGTTTGAGATCATTTATTCTCACAAAAATTACAATTCACTTACATGAGAATATTTAAAACTAGACATATCACAATAATAAACTAAAAGTTGGACGTAATACAAAAAACTGGGCGTCGGTTGTAATATTTTAAGGGTAGGTTATAAAATAATGAACAAGTTTTGGTTCGATACTACGGACTCAGCTGTCAAAGTACGTAATTAAAGACATAAGTAGTATTACTTTACATCCCACATCATGATGTGTTCAATGTGTCAGACTTGGAACAAATCACTCTGCCTTCCTCGCGAGGTCCTCCCAACATACCTACATACCTACCTCCGGTACTCTTTCCGTACCGTCATCACACCTCCGCTCATTTCCTGCGCCTATCTCTCCTGCCACCTGCCCGTCTACACGCAAAACACCCATATTTTCCTATCAATACCTCTTCCTTAACCAACCTGCCAAGCTAGTATCAACCCTATAGATAAAAGTTAAGGGTTGAATGTCGAACGGTCGTGTAGAGTCATGAAAATTGATGGTATTACTAGCATATGGCTCGGAATGAGTTTTTGCATGCTACTTTTGTATAGTTTGGTGAGTTCTCATTAGCCGTGGAGCAGTTTATTAAGGTTTATTGTTATTTATTTGTAGTACCTAAATTTTTCTTTCTGGTTAGTCCTTGGGTGTCCTTGACGACCTAGCGTAATACCAAAGCTAATTGAAAAAAACCCGAAAGTATTTATTTCTACTAAAATATGCAAATTGTTGAAATAGCCACTATCGCAGAACCATCATCTGCCTAGCCTTGTCCTAATTATGTTTGGGTCGGCTTCCAGTCTAGATGCAGCTGCATACCAGTGTTTTACATGGAACGACTGCCTGTCTGACCTCCACAACCCAGTTGCTAGGTAACACGTTACTCTGGTAAGACTGGTTGTCAGACTTTCTAGCTTCTGACTACGTATAACGACTGTCAAAAATCTACGAATGACAGTCGAGAACAACGGCTTTACCTGCTTTCTGAGGCACAGAAGAGTCTTGGTATGAAATGAATGGTCACCCATCCATGGATCGACCGCGGCAAGCGCAGATTTACCATCGTGACCGGTCGATTAGTACGGCTTTTACTTAGCCACGAGCCACTCTTCTTCTATGGGTTCTTACTTTTAATTATTTTAGTTTTATAAATAAATTTTGTAAATGAGCAACTTGTTGTCTTATACAACATTTAACGCTGACCTGTGGCATATTAAACCACAGACGCTTACGATATCATAGATTGATTCCGAATTCATAAAATAAGTAAAAACATAAAGATATAAAATTCAAATATATTTGCTAGAATGTAGGTTTACAACATAATAAAATTATGACCGTATATCTATAATGACACCATTATATTCTACCGTTACATTTATATGGTGTGAAAAGTGGGCATTATTTAAACTAGGAAACAACGTTCAAGAAGTTTTTATGCTATGTTTACTTTCAATACAAAAAAAAACAAAACCTGAGTACCGCTCGCACGTCATAATCACGCTCATATTTGTGTCCACGTCATAGTTGGTGGTCGTGACGTCATCACTCAGCTGGACGCCGCTATCTTAAACTTAACCCTTTACTAACAAGCGTCAACGACATAGTTACCAAGCAATAAATTAAGTATAGATAGAAATCGTACGAAAACAAATGAGTGACAGTGGCCGCGCGTCCAATTAAAAGAGATGTGCCGTCGTTTATCAAAGATGATGATCATCACGCGAGCTGGTGCCCCCCGGTGGTCTGTGTGGTGGCGTGGGAGGATTATGTTTTATTGCCCGACTGCAGCAAAAGGAGGGTTATAGGTTTACGAAGCGCGCATTAGTTTACTAGGTTCGAGAAGGTTGGCGTAAGATTCTTTTCTTGACTAGGCTAGGTTTATGTGGCCAGTACACCAATGCCACTAATTAAAAACATTTTAAATCCCTCCGCAATCCAATTTCGGCAACAACCGACTTAAAAAAAATACTAATGTAACGATTCGAACGTTCTTAAAAGTTATTTAAATCTCTATTTTTTATTTCTAACAGAAAGGGGCTCTGTTAGAAATAATACGTTAGGTACCTACTCTAAACGAGATAATGCATTCCATAGCCATTTCAATGCATCAGCAAAATCTCAGTGGTATTGCAAATGTTTGAAAAGGTGGAAAACGTTTTGCGGCAAACAGGGTATAGTTTAAAATAATATGTATGGAGTTTCTTGCCCATTATTTTTTATGTTTACATTTTGGCTTTTTTTATGTTCTAATTGAAATAAATTATTTAGGTTAGACTTTGACAGTGTGTTATTATAATTCATAACTAAATTCTAAATCAAGCTGGTCCAGCTTAATGCATTTCAACTGAAAACCAAGTTCAAGTTTTCATTCGCCACAAGTTAAATTATCACAAACTTATCAAATAGAACCGTTGTTCGTGGAGCCAATTCAGTAGAAACCAACTGCCCACAAATTGTAAAATCAATTAAACTTAGCCAATAACAATAGCTGAAATTTCATGTAAAAACAACATTGTAATAGCAGAAAGTTTAATATCAAATTGAGGATTGAAAACAAAACATCTGTTAGACTGTAATTGCTTAAGTTTCTAACAGTTTTGACTGAGGATAGCAGTGATAGGGTTAACAATATTGCTCTAGCTAGTTGAAACTTTAAAGGCCGCGTCGTCATAATATTTGAAATTAGAGAAAATATTGAAAACATAGTCTGTATTTTTTTTTTGAAGGAGGAGCTCGTGACCATGTCAAAGCCGTACAGATCGATCGGTCAAAGATCTTCTACGCAAGCCGCGGTCGTTCTGTCGTTGGGTGACCATCCCTTTTATACCGAGTTCCCTCCGTGCCTCGGAAAGCACGTTAAGCCGTTGGTCCCGGCTGTCATTTGTAAAACTTTGTCAGCCGTATGGGTAGTCAGAAGCCAGAAAGCCTGACAACCAGTCTTACCAAGGGGTACCTCCATGTAAAACACTGGTATTCAGCTGTATCCGGTTAGACTGGAAGCCGACCCCAACATAGTTAAGGCTGAGATGATGATGAGTATGTATTTTTTGTAATGGCAATCAATTGAACTTAAAAACAAATACCCGACCAAATTACGGTCACGGTGGCAAATCTCAATAGAGACAAGCCAAGTACGCAAGAGATTATAGTACACAAGTGTGTGCGCAAAAAAACACAGGTGCACACCCTCTTCCTTCACTCCACAAGACAAGACAAGACCTGAGAGAGAATGGACGCAGGTCGCGCTTCACGAGCGTAGTGGAGTGTCACACCACCAACTTCCGAATTCCGGCCTGCTACTGGGAAATTCTTAATAAAAAAACCCAATATTACTTAACCTAACCTGGGAATCAAACCCAGGATCCCACGCAAAGCAGTCGCACTTGCTACTACAAGACCGGGCAGTTAATAATATAACAGTCAAAAATATGTCTATGTAAAAATTCCGAAATCGATAATGTTTTTAAACAATTATTCTAAGCTTCAATATTGTGTTGAAAAAGATGTTCAAGGGCTGCAACAGAATCAAAGTCATCAGCAAAATTATACACCATCCGAGAAGAACCAACAACCACTCGCAACCGCCCGCGGCAACTATTCACTTCGGCCTCTCTTTTCACACAAATTGACATCCAGGAGACTTACCACAAGCTCTTAACGCGATCCAAACGCGATCCATTTTAGGACCTTCTGTATTTTGTTTCTGTCAATTTAGGTCCTAAAATGGATCGCGTTTAAAGCTATTTTAGGACCTTCTGTATTTTGTTTCTGTCAATTTAGGTCCTAAAATGGATCGCGTTTAGAGCTATTTTAGGACCTTCTGTATTTTGTTTCTGTCAATTTAGGTCCTAACATGGATCGCGTTTAGAGCTATTTTAGGACCTTCTGTATTTTGTTTCTGTCAATTTAGGTCCTAAAATGAATCGCGTTAAGAGTTAGTGGTAGGTCTCCTGATCTCTTGTTTATTTCCACTAATATTATTTTTTGTTGGTAAGAGGTTTATTCTGAAAATCTTAGTCCGATTATAAAATATTCTTAAACCAATAGAAACCTATACTATTTCTCAGTGCCATAGGCTTTGTTTTATGGTATACTTGATTTGCACGCAGACGAAATCGTGGGCAGAAGCTATTTTTTTTAAATGGGACCACTACATTATTTCTAAACCACTACAATTACTGAAAGCCAGAATAAACAGTGGCGACCACTAGAAAAGCGTCGAGAAACATAACAACTGTCTTGGATCGCGCACCGAAATTCATCAGAAAACACCAGCAAAGGAGTAAGAAAAACATATTTTCCACTTCCCTTCAAATCAAGCAGGAGATAGAACAGAACTAGGCTAATAAGCACAAAGAAACTTTTACAATTGGGGGAAGGCACAAAGAGACGTTTACAACTGTGGGAAGCCCAATTGCCAAGAACCGAAATACAATTCAAATTATTTAGTGGGTCCTAAAAAGTACTAAACCGTGTGGCGGCCGCGAATAGCACCACCTCATTTCTACCCGTGGCTGCCGTAGATAGCGACAGAGAGATATGGACCATAGAATGGGCAGTAACGTCCTTCTGAGTACCATAACACCTACTGAGATCGCCGACATGCATCGGCCAAGAATGGTGATTACGGCTAAACCCTCCCTTGAAGCCTATGCCCAGCAGTTGGTACCTAAAGGTTGACATGATGATGAAAATGTACTAATGGCAGAAATTAGTGTCAAAAATATTCTTACAACAATAAAAGCTACAGGAGTCGTACAACGGACAGCCCTAGCGTGGGTACAATTGTGGCGAGTGACCGCCTGAGGCACGCGCGCTACCAAATACTTCGCACGGATTTTGATTTTGACATGAACGTAATATCATGTTGACAAGCTTTTGAGTATTTTTGGCTGAATTAAAAATAATTAAGCTTCCTATTTCGCTTTTTTTATTGGGTTGTTTATGCACAACATTTACATGAATAATAAAAAAGACAACCTTTAACTATGAAACTAAAAAACTAATACAATAAGGCATCAAAAAATTCCTCCACTTCGCTGTCAACTGGGAATGTGCCCAAAACACTGGCGACATTGCTTCTAACAAAGTCAAAGTCAAAGCATTTATTTCAATTAAACCATTTACAGGCACTGTTGAATTGTTAAAGAGTCAGTTAGTTAGTCAGATAAATGAAGCTAGTTGATCGTTCCAAAACGTAGCGTGAAGAATAGAGAAGAATGAGCAAGAAACTCCACGGACACTCTTTTAAATCCCCAACCAGCCAACCTAGACAAAAACCAGCTCTTGAGTCACGAGAAGTGTCAACAAACCTTTTGGACATTTTGTTTTGTTCTCCGAGGACTTCCCTTGGCAAGTAAATGAAAATTAGGTGTGAATGTGGACAATCTTAGATAAGGTCTGGTGGGGGTGTGTGCTACGGTGTTGGTACTGGGAGACGGATAGTTTCTTATAAGACAGAAACCGAATTAAATTATTATATTGATGAGTCAACGTTAGCACTCCGGGAGTGACAGGCCAAACAAAGCCTTGACATAAAAATAAGCCTAACGCTTCTAAATTCAAACTTTTTACTAAAACAAATCCAGAGTGTTCAGACGAAACATTTAGTCAAATGTTTTCGACCAGCATGCCACATGCATGCAACCTTAACAGTACCATGGCGCTTCCCTGACCAAATGACCTTGACCATACCTCTTTGCCGCAGAATCGAAATTCGCACAATTTTTATGGATTTTTGTAATAACTATGGAGAAACGATCTTTTGAAATAAAATAAATCGTGAATTATAAAGATTTTTAAATTACCTATCTATTAGTGTAATCCTCAAACAAATAGCACGTCAACTTTAGCAAAATATACATGTTTTCAATTATTTTAGTAATTTTTTTACAGGGAGATTTAGGTGTGTAAAGGGTATATAAAAAAAAAATAAGAACGTGGAATGTGATGATAGGGTATTGAACATTAATAATATGCTTTTAGATGTAGTTTGTTTTTCTTAATTAATAGCCCCTGAATAACGAAGAAAAACGCACTTTTGGTCGGGATAGCGCCCTATAATAAAGTTCGTTCCAATATGAGAGAAGTCAATTCTCCAAGACAGTGTCAAAAAAAGATAAATCGGCAATTCACAACTTCTCAGAAACAACTGATTATATCTGAATGAACTGCCGAACTCGCAACAGTCATTTTATCTTCCCCATCCATACGGCGATAAACAGGCGGAAAAACTATGTTCATTTGTGTGAAACTTAATCAAAACTTTATCATAGTAGGTACAGGGATCGTAAACCAAAAGCACGTGTGCCACGAAAAAGTAACTGGTACAAACTGGAATATGAAGAACAGTATGTTGTGCAGCAGAGAATTTTGTGCTTAACAGTGGACTACGATAAGCAATCATCAGCCGAGAGACGTCCACTGTTGAACAGAGGTCGCCCCCATAGAACGTCACAATTTTGTCATAGTGGAGGAGGGGGGATTGCCATAATACCTATGTTTGGTGGTGGTTGAGTCACCAAAAGAGATAAGTATCCATGTCGTCGGAAATAGTAGAAGTTTACTTAGAAACCAATGGAGGCTTTCAAATGAAATTTACTTAAATCATTGAACTGTTTATTCTCTATTAATTGTATTTTATTTTATTCATAAATACCCATCGGTTTTTAAGTAAACTTCAACTATTCCCGGCGACATGGATACTTATCTCTTTTGGTGACCGTACACGGAAGCCGCTGCTGCCCGACTTCCGGATTTTCCCTTAGTCGACTTCTACGACATCCTCGACATGAAATGGGTGGGTTCTATTCTGGCCCGGACACCCCACGGGCCAATTACACGATAAGCAATAGATCACATTAACTGCCTAGTTCAGTCTCCTGTTTGTTATGGAGAGAAGGAGAAATTATGTTTTTTCTTTATTTTCACTGTTATTTTCTGATTCATTTCGTTGCGGGCAGTTGAATTGTTTCTCCGGGATTAGTCAAGCTTCACTGCTTCGGTGTTTTTCTGGTAGTTGTCACTGTGGATTATGGTTTTCAAAAGTTTCAGTGGTTGGGAATGATGTGACTGGCTAGATCACATAAATCTATTTTTTTAATACTTCATTAAAAATAACAAACTTCTTGACAATTAATTACGATCGAGCCTAAAAAATTAATAAGCAAATTTAAATCTAACTTAATAATGTTACGTGATAGATTATATTAAAACTAATAATAGTGTCCATTTGGGCTTTTACACAGAGTCTGATAAAAATCTCATAATTAAATTACTTTTCTCTGAAAACTTTTTGTTTAACATGTTCAAAAAGGTTATCCATCCCTGTCAAAATATAACGTAGCAGCAACAAATAGTCTGGGAGCTAGCAACTATTCGGATTAGTGGCATTTGATGGGCCAAGTTGCTAAACAAAGAACGATTTGGATCTTTTCGCGATAGACACAATCAAATGCAACGATTACTGCCGTCGTAGAAATATCTGTTTGTTTATGTTTATTATTGTTTTAGTGCCGATACCGGCAAGTTGGGAGAAGATAAAAGTATAATGTTGTGCTAAATCTGGCGGTTTTCGTAAAGTTGTATGTTACGATCAGGTCACGATTCACGCATAAGTGTGTTACTTACAAAATTGTTTTGCAGTTTCAATTGGAAGTAGTACTCAAATAGAAAATGCGTTTTATACAAACTGTTTTCGTGCAGATTGTACAGATTATTGCTGTGGCTATCTCTAAAAGAAACATATAGGCACACAAAGGTAGGAAGGACTAAGTATAGTCAAAATTAGTTGTTTGTATGAGAGACCTCGCAACAAATCAAACCCCTTTAAAACGTTTGTGGAACGAAGTTATCGGGAGAAAAATAAACGTCAAGTAAGATTTTTGCGTTACATAATACCTTCCATATGTCTTGAACTCCGTTAAATTTAATTTATTTTTTAGGATAGTAACGTATTAAGTTAAACATTTTCTACATTTTTTAAATCGCTATTTGTTAAGTGACTCGACATGTAAATAAACATTTCAGGACACGTTTATTATGAATCGACTAGTATACAATAAAATATTATGAAAACGAGTTATAAACCATTAATATTTACATTAAAATTTAAATTCCATCAACAATTAAAATGAAATTTTATTTAGCCGTTCCATCGCGTTCTATCCCGGGAGACCGGGACATTACTCGCAAATCATTTACGAATAAAACGTCCCGGGTTGAAATAATATGACACGTTATACGACTGGTATTGTCAAGGGGCACATTCCGGGATTGCGCGGGCGTGTCCCAGCACTCTTTTGTGGATTGTCTCTGTTTTACATTAACGTCACGGGGTTTTATTTTGTAAATTGCATTGTTATTTAATTGAATTATTTGGGTCGTTTTTTAATAATTTCCGGTGATTTTGTTGTAAATGTAAATTAATAACGATACTAACGGTAATTTGTGTCCTGTTTAAATAATATGCAATGCCAGCGTACGTTATACAAACTGCTCATTTAATGTAAATCAAACACATTTGTTTAAACTGGTAGTCAGATATTTATTGATATAGTATTTATAAAAAAAAAATAAATTATGTGAAATTAACAATTATTTCTAGGACAGTATAATATTTATTGTGATAAATACGTAATTAAATACCAATCTTGTTTATTAAAACTGTTAAAAAATGACAGAAAACTTGTCACAAAAATGTTGGTGAATTAAAGATATTTTTGACAGATTGAGACATTAATTAAAATGTTAACATTCCTAAAAATACGGGAATTGCCAAACAATACTTTGTTTCCCACACTAACCCCAGGTTTCCCGAAGGAAAATCAAATGTGACAAATAGTAAAGTTCACATGAGCTGTGTGAATGGTTGTTAATAATTCAGTCAACCAATCACAGCAACTTACGTTCTTTTGTTTCGTTTCGTTCCGATAAAACCGGTTGTAAATTGCAACTACTTCCACTTCCTTCCACCTGGTTAAGATATACTATACCCTGTTCACAATAACATTAGACATAAACACAAACCTTTTTTACAGTCCCTTCAACCGATTATTACTTCTATTCCGTAGGCTTAAGGATGACATTAGAGGCAAAAAAGTGGTTCATAAGTGAACCGGTTCATCTTAGCCAAACGTGTTCCAACTTAGGCCGCATTATCACTTACGATCAGGTGAATTGCGGTCAAACGCAAGCCTACTTAATAGTAAAAAAAAAAACAATAACAACTGTTTACTGCAGTTGCCATTTGTCATGCTACGGTTTCTGTAAATGTCTAATCTTATTGTGAACAGGGTAGGTATAGCTCTTGGCTCTCTCCTACAGATACCTATTTTATTTTAACACAAAATAGCCAATAGCACTCCTAGATACCGTAGCTTTCTTTCTATTGGTGGAAAATATTTGAATTTGGATGATTAGTTTCGGAGATTACCTGCTACATCAAACTTACAAACTTTACCTATTTATATTATGTATTAGTATAGACGTATAGATTATCAAACTATCAGGCCACACATGATTTCAATACGGTCTTCTCGCCCAACAACCTAAGGAGTTGTACATAAATGATGACGGTAACAAAAGGGACATAGTGTATAAATTGTTAATTCACATCCCGGGATTCACGTGTGGATAATCCCGGGAACGGGAACGCGGTAATTCACGAACTATGTCGATGCGAGTAAACTGCCAGATTAGACCGCTAACTATGTTTCAGATACTGTTTGTGATAGGGATACCACGTTAGAGAGAGTTTAAGGACTAATCCGTATGTATTATTATAAAGATGGGTACGTTTGTATCGTTTACCCAGTAACTGGGTTGTGGAGATCCGATAGGCAGTCGCTCCATGTAAAACACTGGTATTCAGCTGCATCCGGTTAGACTGGAAGCCGACCCCAATATAGTTGAGAAAAGGCTAGGCAGATAATGATGACGTTTTTATGGTTTTCCTACTTCAAAACTATAAAAAACATTTATTAATAACAACGTAGCTTTTACCCACGACTCGGGCCGCATAAAAGTCGGTTAAAACTAGACTATATCTTCTCCTGTTTACTCCGTAACAAATTGCATAAAAATCGGTTTATTACTTTAGCTGTAAAAGCGGAACAAAACGAGTTACAATACGGTCAACGTAACTTGGCGCGTCTGAAGTTAGCTGTTTGGCTGCGCAATGGAACTTTTAGGAACGAAATTGTCTACTGCGCAGCTAATCGGCTAACTTCAGACGCGCCAAGATACGTTGACCGTACTGTACTTTCGTATTTATAATATTGAGCATGGATTTGAGCCACAATGAAGTTGCAATGGAATGAGTTGAGTGGTGGGATTACAACTGTATTTAACGTGGACACTCAACATTACTCTCTTTTATCAAACAAACCAATTCAGTAGACTAGTGAATTCAACGATTTTGTTTAGTTAAGGTTTGAGTTCGTATAAACAATAATGACATTGGGTGCTTGCACAGTATTGCAGAGGGAACATTTTTAAGTTTACATTGTAATTTTACGTTTGCGAAGCGCTCGGTCCAGCTTGTATCAAAAACGTAAATTGAGACTTGTTTGGAAATGATTTTTTATTTCCTATCTTATAAATCTTATCACAACATCACTAAGGCTGAATTTCCACCAGAAAAGTGCGGGGATGCGTAGCGATACATATATTGTGTGAACTAATACGCAGTGCGTTCCCATTTCAAAATAATAATCATTTCCAAATTGAATTAATATAGTATTATATCACATAAACATAGGTCTAATGGCAAAATACTCAAACGCTGCTCAATTTTTAGATGCCGTTTAAGTCTCGTGCTGTCTCTATTACTTTATGTCAAAGTGAATGTGACAGTACGAGACTTAACGGAATCTTAAAATTAAGTAGCGTTTGAGTATTTAGCCATAAGATAATAAAACTTTTTAAAACTATATTTCCATTAATCGAAACGTGAGTATTGTTACACATTATAGATTGATGACGACACGGTTGGCGCAGTGGCTGAGCGATCGACTGCTGCGCAACGTGTTGCGGGTTCGATTCCCGCCCAGGGTAAACGTTTGTGTGATGAGCACTTGTGTTTGCCTTGTGTCTGGGTGTTGTTTATCTATATATGTATGTATTTACCAAAAAAAAAAAAAAAATGTATTTGTGTATGTATATCAGCTGTCTGACACCCATAGTACAGGGTCTCCCTAGTTTGGGGTCAGATGGCCGTGTGTGAAAATGTCCCCACATATTATTATTATATATTATTATTATTATTGAGAACAACGGATTAACTCACTGTGTTGTCGGGTTCGTCCGACTAGTTTCGATGGTATACGGCCACCTTGACGACCCAGGCCCGGCCCGGACCTGTGTTGACGAACCCGGCAACACAGTGAGTTAATCCGTTGTTCTCAATCTATAAACTATTGTATGACTAACATGATGGAGCAGTGCAAACGGACACCAGAACTCATTAACAACTGTAACCATTGTCTCACAATAAAGATCTTTCATTTTCCATTCCCATAAATTATTCCTGCATAAGCATGTAGCATGGACACTTTAATAGTGCTACTTATACACCCTTGTAGGTCTACACGTCGACGCGGCCACACTCCGTGGGTTTGTCACAGGCAGGCGCCGGGACAATGAATTGGAGCCCTTTGTGAGCACGGCCATGGACGCCTCTCCTCGATATATCAAAACCATTATTCGCCAAACTGCACGGAGTGGACATCTACGGCAGATACGGAGACGGCATTATGTAATTTTGTTTATGGATTGATGAGTTATGGAGTCATTTATAATAGAAATAAAATATGCTCTTGAACGTTATTTAAGAAAAAAATAATCTAACGTCCCTTCTAAAAGACAGTTTGATAGTTCAGCAAAGAGTTTTTCTATTTCAGCTACGGTTAAATTAAAGACCTTTAATTAAATAATAGACAAATTCTGCCCTCAACGCAAAAAAAGAACTTTTATGTGAAACAAACAATAGAGAACAAATAAACAATTAATTACTTATGATCCTATCATTGACATAGGTACAATTAATTGACTTAAAATAATAGACTTACCTAAAAATTAGTCCAATTAATTTAACAAAATTTTCTGATCAGATTTTTTAAGATCAGATCATAAGTTATTTGTTCAATTAATTGAACAAAATTTGGGGTAAGTCTATTATTTAAGTCAATTAATTGTACCTATATCAATGATAGGATCATAAGTAATTATTGTTCATTTGTTCTCTATTGTTTGTTTTACATAAACATTTTTTTTGCGTTGAGAGCAGAATTTGTAAAATAATTCATAATAGTTAAATACTTCATGTTTGTTCCGTTCCAAATGCTTCCAATGTATTAGATGTGGTATAAGTATATTTTATTAGATTTATAATAAAATTATGTATGTGAATTTTACCCATTTTTGTAAGCGCGGGCAAAGAAATAATAATATATTAATAGAAACATTATACTTCGTTCTATTCTCTACAGAACAAAGCAAAGACATCAGCTATTTAGCGAAACGCCCGGCGAATGTCACGACTCACAGTTTTTCCTTTTATTCTTGTCAAAAGAATAATTAGGTCGGTTAATTTCATTAATGATTCCATTGTGAGACTGTGAGCCTCTGACGCCTTATTTGATTTGTTCCAAATTCAATTTGTTTCCAAAAGTAAACGTTATAACGTTATTCCAGTGATTTTTAAAGATTTACCGCTGCGATTATGTAAATTGTTTGGAGTTTGTGGTGTTAACGTAATTTGTTGAGCAATTAGAGATGATTAGGTTATTTGTTGAATCGTTTGAATTCAGACAGAATTCAAATTGTGCGAATTAGCAAGAAGTACTTATACAAACCAAATATTAAATCTAGGCACCTAAGTGATTTTATAGATTTAATTTTTGAATGGTTTTACGAAAAATCTATGGACAAATACTTTTTAAAAATAAAAAGAACTCGATTTTCAAATGTTTTCACGACAGCATTTAACTTTCTTAGAACTCAACATCTGCTTCATCTTATCCCAACAATATTGGAATCGGCTTCCAGTCTAACCGGATGCAGCTGAATACCAGTGTTTTACATGGAGCGACTGCCTATACGACCTCCACAACCCAGTTACTAGGACACGATACCCCTAGGTCAGGCTTTCTTGACTGTCATAGATCTACGAATGACAATCGGGACCAATGACTTTACGTGTTTTCCAAGGCACAGAGGGGTCTCTGTAAGAATTTGATGGTCACCCATCCACGGCCTGACCGCAGCAAGCGGCGCTGTACCAAGAACGATCGATCTGTACAACTTTTACTTAGCGATGAGCCCCTTCGTGTGTTGTTGAAAACACACGAATTAAAAGCATGTTAAGACAAATAAAAATAACTTCAATCACGATTAAATTTTCGAATGTTTTACAAAATTTTATTCTGTCTATGGAATATCATTTTTTTTAATAATTCTAATTTCTAATCAGTTTACGACTTATGTACTCCACGATATTAAGCCAGTAAACCCCCTACCGGGCCAAACTCAAATTATTCACCCATGCTAGAAAAAAACACTGTTTAAAGTCATAACATTCAAAAGTCTTCCCAGAAAATTCCCTCCATTATTATACCCGCTCCCAACAGAATTCATAGTACGGCCATCACTGTCAAATTATACCATGCAATTTCTAACATTTTAATAATAATGTATTTTAGGTTAAACCGACGAATATTTCGCAGTCGCCTGGCGTGACGGGCAGGCGTATTCTCCTGAAATATTGCGTCTCAAACACAAAGGAAAAACATATTTTTTTCCTCTGGCAACAAAATGTAAGCTGCGCGTTATAATTTTTCACAGGGGACCTTTGGAGACAGTGATTTTTTTATAAATGGAACACGTCGCTTTTATTTCGGTATGGAGCTTGCTTTTTAAATTTTTCGTGGCTATTTCGTGGTGGTACGCGTACCACGAGGGCTGGTTCGAGGTGGCGCTGGATAAAAGCTCCTGGAAGGTCATGTCCTTCCTTTGCCCAACAGTGGGACAGCGCAGGCTAAATAAAAAAAAAAATCGTGGTGTTCGGAAATAAATAATATTCTGTCTATAGACACTTACATAAATTTTACCGATGCTTTTAGTCTTTATTTGTTTTGGTTTTTGATTTTTAAATATAGAAAACCCCTTTGTTTTTTTACTAAGTATATGACTCCAAGAAATGTAGGTACTGTAGAGACTTGCCCAGCAGGGAGGTTTTATGTAATGAAGCCATAACTATTTAGTCTATAGTTAGAAACTTCTGGATACCTTAGAATATATTTGAATGATGTAGAAGATAGTTTTTAGACTATGACATGTGATGTCAGAGTGAGACCCAGCTAAGCTCAGAGCTGCGGTCTTATATAATCTTATTAATATAGTCTTCTACAAGTCGATAATATCTTTCATTCAACGTAGCTTAGACTCTCGGTAATTCGTACTTGGTACAAGAAGTGTAGCTCAGGTGCTACAGTACCTACCTACTAAAATCAAAAACAATTTTTTGTAATCGAGATCCATACCAACTTCGAAAATCTTTAAAAAATACGGGCAGGAACCCCGTGGAAATAAACCTTCCAAGAACTCAATTCTTGGCAAGTTTATTTCCACGGGGTAACAAAGAAAATGCACTCCACCTTTTCATTCATTCTCAGTTTTGGGAACCAAATACGATCGCAATCTGAAGATTAAAGCTGTTTTAAGTTGAACTACTTCTCGAAGATCAGCAGTGGTATAAATTTGATGCAATCGAGATGATTCAATTCGAGATAATGGCGGTAATGCCAAAAGTTTGGGGCGGTGTCGTCGCGACGCGAGTGGCTTAAACCAGCTAAAACCTTTGTAGAATTCACGTAATTTCTGTGATTACAGATAATACAATTTTTTTTAATAAAGACACGATGAAAAGATTTTCTTTTTAATGAAAATTAATTTGCTATCAGACAATATGTTCATTATTTTACGATTTAATTTGGAGAAGTGGAAAAGTAATTATGTGAAATTAATACTTGTTCCGTTATAATAGAAATTGAATTTGATTTTTTATAGTTAATTTTATGTAAACTTTTACACTTACGCCGTGGTATTTTAGTCGCCTTATAAAGGTGGTTCACTCAATGTCATCATCAACCGGAGGACGTAAACTGTTGGACAAAGGCCTCCCCCTCGAGGGGGGGGTGCACTAATCCCCACGCTAGGCGAACGCAGTGAGGATGTTGAGTACACGGAAGCCGCAGCTCTGGCTTCCGGATTTTCCCTTAGTCGCCTTCTACGACACCCTCGAAATGAAATGGAATGAAAAAAGTTTCTGACGGTCCTAAGCCCGAAAAAGTACGAAGGAGGACTTCAAATACTTCATTTTAAGTCTTTTGAATACTTACTAACTACTACATACTAAAAACAAATATATCGTCCTAAGGAGCACCAGCTGCTATAAATTTAGAGTAACGCCTTATGGGTAACGTACACATAATTATATAGAATGTTCTGCACATGCGCTTCACGTAACTTTTACGCGTGCTAATGTTTTGTAGAAGCGTTGCTTAATAGTTCAGAATAACAAAACTACCGTGTATTTTGCTCCTTTAAGAAAGTAAATGACTGAAGCTAGTCATTTATACCGCGATTTCGAAATAAACTCCAAAAGTTTCCCACGGGGCCACAAAAAAAAGTCAAATCGGGATAAAAAATATTCTAAACGATAAGGTAATTTTACAATGCTTTTTGAAACGCACAAATACTCTTTGATTTCCCTGTGTCCCAAGTCAACAGTCGTATTTAATCGAAAGCCAATCAGTATCAATAACAATAGCCCATTAATTAACGATCTAAACAATCCATCAGGAGATCAGCTATCTGTTAATTTACAGCTATTTGTTAACTAACATCAAGGAGTTAATTAATTATTATATTATGTCGCCGGGTTAAAGGCAAAACCGACTATCTGCGTTTTTTTACAATTTTTCACTTTAATATACCATTCGAATCGGCATTTGATTCTTTATCTAATGGTAAAACCAACTATACCGCAGGACTTACCGTTCCCGAGTTACCGAGTGTAAAAACCGTTTATATAGTTTTTAGGCTGGATTAAGAAACAAATAAATCGAGAAAGTATATCTTTAGAGAATTAAAAACTAATAATTCGTAATAATTTGTCCGCAATATTTCAAAATATAGATGAAAAAAATACCAAACTTTTATAGTGGGTTTTTAGTCCAACAATAATGTCAAAGAAAAGTCTTAGTCAGTAATGGTAGAAAATAATATATTTGATTAGCATCTTTTTGTTCTTGAACATTCAAACGAAACAAATATTATATAAATATAGTCAATTTTTGCACTCGGTTTTTCGGTTTCTTTTTAGCGAAATGCCTAGAAATAAAACCAATTAAATTATTCTAGTCGGTTCTTCCCCGCGTTACCGCTGTTCCCCTCCCGCTTCACGGGAATTTAATCGAATCTTGCGCAACGAACGACGAGGTGTTTATAGTGCATTTTTCGATTTTTTGCGTATTTTTTACTGTGTGTGTTTTGTGTGTTTGCTGAGGAAAATGATTGTCGAAGAAACAGAACCTACAACGTGATCGTGAGAGATTTTGTAGGAAATGCCATGCCCAGTATTTCCTACAAAATCTCTCAGAGCTATACCTACTGCAAAGAAAAACATGATTTTGAACTTCGTAGAAGTAAGACCAATTAAAACAACTGTACTTGATAGAAAACGAACTACAAAGAGAACAAATTCA
This sequence comes from Charanyca ferruginea, assembly GCA_947361185.1. Taxonomy (NCBI): domain Eukaryota; kingdom Metazoa; phylum Arthropoda; class Insecta; order Lepidoptera; family Noctuidae; genus Charanyca; species Charanyca ferruginea. Next base: position 26,046,262 of record OX376061.1, on the reverse strand, counting down.
ACAGTACTTTTTCTATAAACAATGCGTAAAATCTCAGATATGCCAAAACTTCTTCTGCAAAACTCTGTGCATTTCTGCTTCAGTTATTATTACAGAAGCAGTAGAAAGACGAGATGCGATGGGATTTTCTTCTCGAGATTGTGATCCGCGAGGACGATATGAGCCCCAAAACAAAACGCCACCAGAAAAAGCTGAAGAAATCCGGCGCCATATCAAATCTTTCCCTACGATGGAAAGCCATTATGTGCACAAAGATACGGCCAATATCTAGACTGTAATCTGTCAATAAGAAAAATGTATGAATTGTATGTGGAGAAGTGTGAGATGGAGAGCGTAACACCCGTGTCGGAGGCTACATATCGAAATGTATTTTGCACTGAATTCAACTTGGGATTTATTGTTCCCAAAAAAGAGCTGTGTCTTTTGTGCACCAAGTATCGACGTTTGGATACCATAGAGAAAACTAAAATTTAAGAAGAGTATAAACAGCACATTCACAGAAAAGATGCATGTAATAACGAGAAACAAAAGGACAAGGAGAAAGCAGAAAAAGAAACGAACTTCACTTCGGCATCCATTGATTTGCAGGCAATTTTACGATTTAGTCCATGTTCAACCCCCATAATTTTTACCCTCGTCCATGCTGAACCCCTAAGTGCTGTCCATGTTCAACCCCTGGGGGTTGAACATAGACAGCCCTCTTTGGAATTACCCTCAGAAACACAAGACCAAGGCCCTTCAATGAATTGCCATCGTTAAGGCACGAGACTTCGGTCTAAGCACGTCGAGCCAGTTCAAGAAGTTGTTACTGAACGACCACCACAAGCCACAAATAACCCACGTTTTCCAGAGATAAATCGGCTTGTATGGCTTTTGAAATGCATAACGGTCCATTATATAACGGGTACACGTTATATAATGGACCGTTATGCATTTCAAAAGCCATACAAGCCGATTTATTGAATCTTTGTAAAAAAGGAGTAATTCCTGACGAATATCATGGATGATTCCAAAGTTTGAGAGCTGATGGCCAAAAAGTGGATCGTATACCTGATGTTACGGTTTTTGAAGAATCAGAGGACTCTGAGAACCCAGAAGACTCTGAGTGATTATTTTTTTTAGAATTCATTTTTAAAGGCCAATAATTATTGTTCGTTTAGATTACGAAACGTTTAGTTTATACAAAGTAAAAAAAACAATAAAAAATGTGCTTCTTCTTTTTACCCGACTGCGCCAGAAGGAGGGTTATGTTTTTCGGGTGTATGTATGTATGTATGTATGTATGTATGTATGTATGTATGTATGTATGTATGTGAATTTCTTTGGCACGCTCTGTAGCTCAAACGGCTTAATGGATTTTGACTTGAGAGGTGTCGTTTCATTCGTCTTAATTGTGTGAGTGACACTGGGTACATCAAAATTAGAAAAAATACACTGGCCGATTTTTGGCGACATATTAGTGTTTAAAATAAAAATATTTTTCCTCAAAACCTATCGAGTGGGGTATCAAAATAAAGGGTTTTATAAATAGCTTACAAATATATAAATAACTTATATGTTTAAATGTAATTTGGAATGAGAAATGCTAAAAAATAACAAATAAATTAAGGTTCGTTCCCTTTAAGTTGAGTTCCTTTACGTTGAGTCTGAGAGTTTTTAGCTTGAAAGGTGTCGTTTCAATCGTCTTAATTGTGTGAGTGACACTGGGTACATCAAAATTATTAAAATTATACTGGCCGATTTTTGGCGACATATTAGTGTTTTCAAAAAAAAATATCTTTAAACCTATCGAGTACGGTAGGTTTTATAAATACCTTACTAATATATATACAACTATTAGTTTAAATGTAATTTGGAATCAGAAATGCTAAAAAACAACAAATAATTAAGGTTGATTCCCTTTAAGTTGAGTTCCTTTACGTCGAGTCTGAGAGTCTATTGCTCTTGCAAAATATTGCTATTTTACGCTATCTAATTCCGTTACGTCGAGTTTATATAATAAGTACAGTCTGGATATAAATTAAAAACCAGTATCATTAAAATATTGTTTTATTATTTGTTTTTTAACGTTTCTCTACACTATAATTTACTTACTATGATGATATCAGTAGGAGAAAAAGAAGAAAGGTTTTCGAGAATATGGCAGTTTAGCGATTTCTTGCAGCTTTGAAGAGGTTCCGAGAGGTTCAGAAGTATTATCTTCACTAGAAGGAAGAGGTTGGTTTTTCATATTCTTTGATATGATGATATTATCTTTGGATGATATTATCCATATCAAAGGTGTTAAAACCCTACTTGGTGTTGTCTATTAATGTCCGCCCGCCATTGACTACTTTCGCAACTTTAAGAATCAGTAGGGTCAGTGTATGCACATTGCGTCTTCATGGGCGATTTCAACACAGACCTTGGGCAGCCAACCTGTCGTTCCCGAGAACTCTTACATATCATCGAGTCTGTTAGTTTCTTATGTTCTTCCTCTGCAACCTACTCGTTTTAATATCTTAGGGTATGACACGTGGCTCGACTTAATCCTAACGACCTGTCCCTCTCTTGTGTTGGAAATAGGTACCTACTTAGGGGAGGCACCGTAAAGTGAAGAAGAAGAGGCAATGTTTTTTAAAGGAAAATCACTACGACGATAATTAAATAGCAACACAACCTCCTTCTTTCCAATTCTATCGCGACGGATAAAAACGAAACCGGGAAGTGGGGTAGATGGTAGAAAGAAGATTGAGGTTTATACCAACTCTTACAAATCAGAACGGGCGTGAACGTTGGCATTAGAAAAGGTGTCTTACATTGTTATGGCAGACATTAAACACATGGTACGGTGGTACGGTGGTGACTGAAGCACCGACGCACAAAGTCACCAAGGATGTCGGTTATTGAACTAAAACTTGCATCAGCGGAAGAATTAAAGGAAGCATTGGAAGCAAAAATGCGACTAATGTATAATTAAACCTTTTGGTGCTACACCAATATCTGTGCACCACCCACCAACAACACTAGTAGGACAATACATAACAACATGGAGGAGAAAAAATATAAATAAATAATAAAAAGTTCAGTCGGTTTAAGGTTTAGGTTAGTTCAAGGTTTGGGGCCGAGGGGCCCGCTAAGCTTGGGGACCTGGTGCACTGCACCGCCTAGCCCTCCGATAGCTAGTGCACGGAAAAGCGGGTACAGAAACTCGACGTTAAGGGAGTAAAAACGGGACAGAAGTTGTAGACTCGACGTAGGGATAATAGAAGCGAGGCAAGCTTCTCGGCTCAACGTAAAGAGACTCGACGTAAAGTTTTCTAAATTCTAAATTGAATCACTGCGAAAACTAAAAATATTAAAATAAAAAAATTATTTAAAAAAACAAAAAACCCGACTGCGTGAAAAATTGTTAAACTCAAAAGATAGAAATAAGTGAAAACTTAAATATTTTTTTGGTTTTGAATCATCGTGGTTGACAGTGTTCACAAAGGCAGTCGGAGGCATCAAGTTAAAGTTTAGACACTTTCAACGGATTGGAAACATATTGTACATTTTTGATGCCTCCGACTGCCTTTGTGAACACTGTCAACCACGATGATTCAAAACCAAAAAAATATTTAAGTTTTCACTTATTTCTATCTTTTGAGTTTAACAATTTTTCACGCAGTCGGGTTTTTTGTTTTTTTAAATAATTTTTTTATTACCAGTCAGTTTTATTTTCTGAGTGTGTTATTGTATTGGCTGACATACTAGGTATTACTACACTTTGAATGATTTAAGTACTACAAATCAGTAACCTGTAATGTTAGTACAATTTTGCATTCTAGATTCATAGACATATATTATTAAATAGAAAGGTAAAACTAACTATTTTTTCATATTTTTTAAAATTATTCCTTATCGAAGGTTTCGACGATCAGCCTTACAAGCAAATTATCAAAACAAAACTTTAACTCACGTAAATGCGAAATCTATAGACTACAGGACCATTACATTTCCAGATATGCATGTATTTGTACTATAAAGGCAAAACCAACTAAAAGGGGGGGTTACAATTATGTTTTTCTGTTTTTTGTACAAATGAAGTTAATTTTTGTGTTTAATATGTAACTGTTTGTAACTTAGATAATTATAGAACACGCTCTTTCATTTGCGACTGACATAATTTTATTACTTAGGACTTAATTTTAATAGCAAACTTTCCAAATGCGCCTACGGATTTTTTTGTATTGACTTTTTTGGACTAAATAATTGGTTTTGCCTTTAACCCGGCGATGTTAATTAATTATAACGGCAGTATAGTTAGTATGCATTTGTTTGATCATTAAACTGAAGGAGTTCTGAATAACTCGGCTCATTATGCTTATTAGCGTTAACTGTAATTAGACGAAAACGTTTTTTCCAAATTTTTGTGTGGAATGAAACATTGGCTGAATTTCAAGTGCACCCAAATTGACAATATTCTTCACACTGTAGGTCGATTCTGTAAAATTTAAACAACAACTCGCATCTCACATCGCTATTCACTCTCGCTTCGAATAAGGTTCAAAATGACCTTGATATATTTGACACTTTGAATCGGGTTCGAGTGCGAAGTGAGCGTCTGGTCAAAGTGACGGGGAAATTACCTCACAGAATGCCACTTCTTACGTCATCTCATACTTTACCTGTCAAAATCTCCCTGTCAATTTAGTTCAACTCGCTGACACGCTCGCCATGGTGGCGCTAGTGTAAATTCGAATTATCAACCGAGTTTTTAGAATGCCAATCAAGAAACTCACAGCAGATTCAGATTCGAAGTTTTGAATGACGTGACGTCTTACAGAATCACACCCCTGTTCTGTAAAAATCTCCTTGTATAAATATTACTCAAATGTCTGTGTTGACTGTATTTTTTTGACAAAAATATATACATATTTAGATAAAATAGAATGTTAATTTAACACATTTTACATATGAAAACATACGCAGTTCATTTATTCACAAAATATTTAGGCATAAAACAATCAAAACGTTTTGCTAAGATTAAAAAAAAAACACTACCGCACTTGCAGTAGGTAATGTAATGTAAAAATCACACGTGCAGAATACGCTACATTATGCCACTTTACAAGCAAGCGTCTTGAAATTAGTATAATTCTCAAATGATGCTACAAACAATGTATCTTATATGAAGGTTTGAAAGTAAATATAATCAAAAAGCTACGGTCTAAAGTACACAGAGTCAAGTGAGAAAGCCTGAATGTATCAAATATTCTCATTGTTCCCCTGTCCCGTCGTCCGACACGATAGCGACGTGTGAATACCCACACTTTAGGCCGCCTAAAACGTCTTTTACGTACACAATGGACCCTGCCACCTTGTAATAGAGCTTACATAATATATGTAGACAATGAACCACTTCAGTTACACATTACAGTCGGTAAGCATACTCGAATATCAAACGCTTTCCATTGAAACTTATCAAATTAATCTGTTCGTTAATTTGTTCTAATAAAAAAGTTTTTTCAAAAAAAGAAAACCGCCTTCAAAAACTAAAAAGTGATAAATAACTTTAGCACAGAACACACATTACTTTACTTTCGGAAGTCGGTGGCTTTGTGTTTGTTGTTTTGTAATGTGTGTTCTTTCTGTGCTAAAGTTATTTATCACTTTTTAGTTTTTGAAGGCGGTTTTCTTTTTTTTGAAAAAACTTTTTATTTTCCGCTTTTTAGTGTTGCCTTAACATCCAAATCCATTAAGAAACGGCGACACACTTAAAAGAGATTGTAAATCCTCCAAAGATTGAAGAAACTAATACGTCGTCTAAGTAATTTATTTGGGAATTTGTTGATTATCTCAAAAAGGGCTGTATCAATTTTGATAAAATTTATATGGGACCATTTCGGAATAAACCCCTTTCGAACAAAGAAAAAATTTTGCAAATCCGTCTATATATGACAGAGTTATGCCATATATGCATATAAAAAAAAATAAAAATATATAAACGTTCGAATTGATAACCTCCTCCTTTTTGAAGTCGGTTAAAAACAAAGACTCTAGGTTTGCGTTTGGCCACAACTCACCTGATCTAAGTGACGATGCGACCTAAGGTGGACCACGCTTGCTTAGGTTGAACCGATTCAGTCGCGCCTTTAAGATACCCATACTCATTCAAAAGAACGGTACCTAATTCTTAGGTAACAACGGTATGTTCTGTTATTTGGACCTACATGATCAATATAGGCACATCGGTACCCGCAAGTTTTATAGAGATAAGTTATACCTTTCTCCAAACCTGAAGTCAAGTTCGGAAGCATTCGGAAGCTGCGTACATCAAGTCGTCTCATTGTTCCCTCGTCACCACTAAGTGGGCTTGACGCCTGACGACTGACGCTTACCGCCGTCAGGCCGGCGTGAACCGGTGACGTGAGAATGCCTGTCTCAAAGGAATGTGTATACGCTCATGTTGGTACGAAACTAAAGGCTTGTTGATGCGTCGCTATAATGAGGCGGAAGTTTGCTTTTGTGGATAGTTTAAAAATACATGTTTCAACAACTTGGGTTTAAATACCATCATAAACTTGGTTTTGATACTGTCTGCGTGTCTGTACAAAAAAAAATTGAATGTTTTGAGGAAGAATTTGTAGCTCAATCAATCAATGGAAGCGCATGCATTTTTTTTCTCTTGTATTTTATATTTATTCAAGCCTTATGTTGAAATTTTATTTTCTTTTTGTACACCGCTTTTACCATTTCACTATTTGTCATATAAGAGCACAGGTATATCTTTTACTTAAAAGGAGGATCCTATGTAAGATTTTCTGTTAAAGTTTTACTTGTTTCTGCAATAAACCTTTTTTTTATGCTGGTTTGAAGAAACCTGCTTGACTATCAAAAGTAAAGTTGACACTTGCAAATTCCGATGAGATGTGGATGACCAAACACTCTTTAATAAAACTTAAGTGAACCATCTACGTAAAACATTCAAACTTGCAATAAACAGCCCAATCGTCTATAGAGACATGTGAATCTAAACAAATCTACATAAATACATTACACCCGAATTTAAAACACATTGCACCCTCCGACATAAACAAGTCTATCGTGAATATATACCGTCTTAAATGACTGCGGATTCTTTGGAACAGGGTTGACAAACCCTGGGTGATGGGTCCGAAGGAAAGAGAGAAACGAATTCGTGTATTGATCCTCAAACACACAAACGCAACACAATATGAAGTCGCCGTTATGTCTCATGCTGTCTGCACTTTTAGAATACATTTATTCAGCGCAGACAATAGAGCAAGACATTTATTAAAAAAATCAAACTTGCGGACCAAACTTAAACAAACAAACAAACTCAAACCAAACTTGTAATAAAAACAACTACAGTAGACGGGATTTGAGAATCGGCTTTGTGGCGCCATAAATAAAAATATAAATACGGTTTTTTGTATACCAATGATAGGCACTTTTAATATGTTTATGTAACACAAAGAAAACCATTTTCATGTTTCATGAAATATAAGCATTTGAACCGTAACGAGGCTGAGAAAAAAACTAAATCTTTTTTAGATTAATATTTACGTCCAGTGACTTCGTAGTAGACCTGGGAGCGGGATGAGCTTGACGCTTACAGGACGGATTGGTCCTGGCTCTGGACAGAGAGAGTTGGAAAACAGAATGGGAGGTCTTTGTCCTGTAGTGGAGCAATACAAGCTAAAATAAATCATAATATTTACGTCGCACAGTATTTCATACCGTACAAATATGCAAAATATGTTAGTCTATAGAACATCTCTTTTGGCTAAAGAACAGTTTAAAAAAAATTAAGCTAAAGAATAATATAGCGCAAGTATACGTATCAAGTTTAATTTAAATTGGATCATTAATTGAACTTTAAAGTTTGTATGAAATACCATATGGTGATCCGTATGGTGTCGGACGTAAAGAATAGCACCATCCTATATCTTCCCGTGGGTGTCGTAAGAGGCAACTAAGGGACTCACCAGAGAATGGGCAGCAGCGTTCTCTGTGCCTTTGTAACAACCATACTGCGATCGCCAACCCGCCTGCCAAGCGTGGCGATTATGGCAAAACCCCCCATTTCTTGGGGGAGGCCTAAGTCCAGCAGTGGACGTCTTTCGGCTGAAGTGATGAATGATGATGATGAAATACCGTGCAGAGGAGGTAATCGCTCTAAGAGGTCATCGATGTACCGAATGTTTCATCTATCTATCTACCGACTCGATTTTCAATCTGTTGAAATTGAGAACTCAAACTCAAAACCATTTATTTCAAATAAACTTTTCACAGGCACATTTGAACTGTAAACGAATCAAACAGTCAGAAAGTTGAAGCAAGTTGGTAATTCCAAACAGTAGGCTTCTATGGAAAAGAACGAGCAAGAAACTTAATGAACACTCTTTAAATCAATATAATACAAACTAGCTGATGCCCGCGACTACGTCCGTGTGATAGACTAGTCCAGACGTTTCAGAAATTAGCCGGAATAAACAGACAGACAGTATTTTTTTTTTTTTTATATAACTACCGTACTTACAATATATACTTACTTTCATATGCATTTAGTAAAAAGCTATTATTTTGACATTACAAACAAACACTTCAATTTTATTTATTTGTATATATGTATAATAGATTTAGGTTACATCAAAGTCAAACTCAAATCATTTATTTCAATTAGACCATTAAAAGCCACTTTTGAATGTCATATTAGGAAAATTGAATCTAGTTACCCAAATGGTAGTTTCGTATGGAGAAGAATGGGCAAGAAACTTCATACTTACTCTTTCAAAAGAAGATGTTTACAATATTTTGTACTTACAGAAATTATATAATTATACGTGAATACCTTGCATAGAAGCTACTAGTAAGCACAAAGTATTAAAATCTACAAATGACAGCTAAGTTATGTATACATATACATAGTGTTCACATACTTACAAATTTTGAAACAGTAAACAACCACTCCTCATATTTCAACCACAATAAATTATCATTCATTTGGAATCTACGGGTACAATGTGAGAACAATGTAACAAGCCGTGCAAGAGGTCTAAAGAGACCCATATGTAATCATAATAAACAATTCAAAATAGAGAATAGAAACGCTTTGTCTCTCAAAATAAAGTGCAAAATATATAAAAATGTCAGCGGTTTACAAATGTTTGCCACCCCTGTTCTGAAAGTTGTTGAGGACATCATCAAATATACATTTAGGGGTATTAGGCGGGTCCAGTACCGCACGTTCCGATGTCCGTCTTGTCCTTGAATATGTATGATGGAGGGACGATGTAACTTACAGCATGGTTTGGGTCTTGGAGAATTTCTTGAAGATGGCTACTTATACCCTGTCCATTGGATTATTGGTTTTTTGACAGCTGCCTTATAATGTAATTATTCCCAATTACCTTAAGTTAACTTTAAAATGTGTTATAAAATAAATATATAAACTGCCTAATCTTGTTGGATTATCTTATTTATGACCTCTTACAGACATTACAATACAGGTATGCGTATCGGTTTTTACAAAAAACATAAATTTTGTTCACTAGTTGCAGCTGTCAAAAAACGAATAAACCAGTGGACAGAGTGTAGTTACAATTTTTGCGTGATCATTATAACCTAATGTTGGTAAATTGTGATATTACGAAGTTGCCATTAGGGCTCTTTCCGTCAATTTATATTAATACAATGTCGGCTATCGCGAAAAAAGTATCTTATGTCCTTTCCCAGGGTTCAAGCTATCTTCATACCAAATTTCATCAAAATCGGTTCAGCTGTTTTGTCATAAAAACGTAACAGACAGAGTTACTTTCGCATTTACAATATTAATAAAGTGTTTAAAGAATTCAAGTTTCTTTCTTATTAAAGGTAATCTTCATCATCTGCCTAGCTAGCCTTTTTCCAGCTAAGTTGATCGGCTTTCAGTCTCACCCGATACAGCTGTATAACAGTGTTTAACATGGAGCCAGCGAATGAGCGTTTAGCATGGTTGTCTTTTTACTGACTACCCATAACGACTGTCAAAGATCTACGAATTACAACCGGGACTATGACCGGTCGATCCACATGGCTTTTATTTAGCCACAAGCCTTTGTAATCTTCGATTACAAAAAAATCTTTCGCTGATAGAATACTGTACTATTGCTAAGTGTGTCATGCAGTTGTCTGGTATACGTGACTTCCCCACCGACTAAAGTCGCAGAAGCTATAGCCCGACCACCTATCTGAGATTGTTACTGCGCGGTGCGGGAGGGGTGTGGTGACGTGACATGATAGCTCACTGATACGTCAACTTGTGACAACTGTCACCCCTCCCGCACCGCGCAGCTGTTTCAGTGTGGTGATGTGACACGAGAGCTCACTGATACGTCAACTTGTGACAATTGTCACCCCTCCCGCACCGCGCAGCTGCCTCAGCGTGGTGATGTGACACGAGAGCTCACTGATACGTCAACTTGTGACAACTGTCACCCCTCCCGCACCGCGCAGCTGCCTCAGTGTGGTGATGTGACACGAGAGCTCACTGATACGTCAACTTGTGACAACTGTCACCCCTCCCGCACCGCGCAGCTGCCTCAGTGTGGTGATGTGACACGAGAGCTCACTGATACGTCAACTTGTGATAACTGTCACCCCTCCCGCACCGCGCAGCTACCTCAGTGTGGTGATGTGACACGAGAGCTCACTGATACGTCAACTTGTGACAACTGTCACCCCTCCCGCACAGCGCAGCTGCCTCAGTGTGGTGATGTGACACGAGAGCTCACTGATACGTAAACTTGTGACAACTGTCACCCCTCCCGCACCGCACAGCTACCTCAGTGTGGTGATGTGACACGAGAGCTCACTGATACGTCAACTTGTGACAACTGTCACCCCTCCCGCACCGCGCAGCTACCTCAGTGTGGTGATGTGGCACGAGAGCTCACTGATACGTCAACTTGTGACAACTGTCACCCCTCCCGCACCGCGCAGCTACCTCAGTGTGGTGATGTGACACGAGAGCTCACTGATACGTCAACTTGTGACAACTGTCACCCCTCCCGCACCGCGCAGCTACCTCAGTGTGGTGATGTGACACGAGAGCTCACTGATACGTCAACTTGTGACAACTGTCACCCCTCCCGCACCGCGAAGCTAACTCAGTGTGGTTATGTGACAAGAGAGCTCACTGATACGTCAACTTGTGACAACTGTCACCCCTCCCGCACCGCGCAGCTACCTCAGTGTAGTGATGTGACAAGAGAGCTCACTGATACGTCAACTTGTGACAACTGTCACCCCTCCCGCACCGCGCAGATACCTCAGTGTGGTGATGTGACACGAGAACTCACTGATACGTCAACTTGTGACAACTGTTAATCCTCCCGCACCGCACATCTACCTCAGTGTGGTGATGTGACACGAGAGCTCACTGATACGTCAACTTGTGACAACTGTCACCCCTCCCGCACCGCGCAGCTACCTCAGTGTGGTGATGTGACACGAGAGCTCACTGATACGTCAACTTGTGACAACTGTCACCCCTCCCGCACCGCGCAGCTACCTCAGTGTGGTGATGTGACACGAGAGCTCACTGATACGTCAACTTGTGACAACTGTCACCCCTCCCGCACCGCGAAGCTACCTCAGTGTGGTGATGTGACACGATAGCTCACTGATACGTCAACTTGTGACAACTGTCACCCCTCCCGCACTGCGCATCTACCTCAGTGTGGTGATGTGACACAAGAGCTCACTGATACGTCAACTTGTGATAACTGTTACTCCTCCCGCACCGCACATCTACCTCAGTGTGGTGATGTGACACGAGAGCTCACTGATACGTCAACTTGTGACAACTGTCACCCCTCCCGCACTGCGCAGCTACCTCAGTGTGGTGATGTGACACGAGAGCTTACTGATACCTCAACTTGTGACAACTGTCACCCTTCCCTTACCGCGCAGCTACCTCAGTGTGGTGATGTGACACGAGAGCTCACTGATACGTCAACTTGTCACAACTATCACCCCTCCCGCACCGCGCAGCTACCTCAGTGTGGTGATGTGACGCGAGAGCTCACTGATACGTCAACTTGTGACAACTGTCACCCCTCCCGCACTGCGCAGCTACCTCAGTGTGGTGATGTGACACGAGAGCTTACTGATACCTCAACTTGTGACAACTGTCACCCTTCCCTTACCGCGCAGCTACCTCAGTGTGGTGATGTGACACGAGAGCTCACTGATACGTCAACTTGTCACAACTATCACCCCTCCCGCACCGCGCAGCTACCTCAGTGTGGTGATGTGACGCGAGAGCTCACTGATACGTCAACTTGTGACAACTGTCACCCCTCACGCACCGCCCAGCTACCTCAGGAACGTTGTCAGTTATTGCAAATAATGCGTTCAGGATAATTGTTGCGACTGCCACGCTTCTGTAGTGCCTCAGCAATGTTTGCCGACGCACGAACTGACAGTTTCGATGCGTTGTGGTGCAAGAAATCTGCCTCGTTACTCCACAGACTGCGTGTGGCAGTCCCAACACTATCCTGCAATCGATAACCGCCCGGGCAGATAGCCTGCTAGTGTGGGCGTATAGGCTAAGTTATTTTTTTACTAACACAGTGGACCTTCACATTTGTAGTCTAATATATAATATAATAATAATAATATTTCCATACCAGAAAGTTTCCGACAAAAGAATCCTTTACAAATGAAATTTTATATACGACAGTCTAACATAAAAAAGTTCACATTTTATTGTTTAAGCGGCTGCAGCGCTGTAAGCCGTACAAGTGGGTCAATACATGCAAAGGCGATCGGCCCGAACTTCAGCGTTATTGTGTTTCTTAGCAAACTTACTAAACTGACTGGTTCTGTTTACTTTTAGTATTGTACAGCGGAGTTTTTGTCTTATTTGTGTTTGAATTGGGATGGCTGCAGTGATTTTGGGACACGATTGTTATTGGTTCAAAGAAGTAGAATGTTGAAGGAAAAAGTTGCTGTTTTAGTTTGTTTTTCAGTTTTCATAACAGGTATATTAGGAACGATTGGATTCAATAAAAATACCTTAAAATGCAGTCAAAGTCAAATTATTTATTTCAATTTGACCATTAAAAGGCAATTTTGAACGTCATTCACACGGAAAATTGAATCTAGTTGCCTAAAGAAGATTTTGAAAGGAACAAGAATGGGCAAAAAAACTACATACTTACTCTTTTAAAATATTTTAACAACATTGTGTATAAATTTAGGTTATAATAATACGTATTATACGATGTCTCTTACCTAAAAACACTATATTTGAGTAACAGCACAGAGTAAAGAGTTATGCTTTTGGTTTGATATATTTTTCGATGTCCATGTTTCACATAACTTTATTCCAGGTTTATCAGCTGGAAGACGCCACTAGCACTACACACACATACGCCGCCAGAAGTTGGGTAAAAGACTACACACAATCACAAGCGAAGAAATGGTGGACCTCGACACCAGGGTGCAGGCAATCCAAGGAGGTTATGCCATCCCTGGATACGAAGCTGACCAAGCGCCTTCTGCACCTGGACAGAGATAGCTTGTGACTGGTGGCGAGGACCATCACCAGACACTGCTCACTGAACAAACACTTTCACACCTTAGGTGATAGTCTTATTACTGATAGTCCTCTGTGCAGAGCCTGCATGGAGGCGGAAGAAACGGTGGCGCACGTACTCCTTGAGTGCACTGGCGTCACCCAGATCCGCAGGGAAACCCTTGGAACACCAAACTCCCTTGCAGACGCCCTGAGAAGACTGGCAAGACTGATCTGCTTCTGGAGGAAGGTGGGCTGGCTGGAGTAGTCAGCCGTCATGGCTCATGTACAATGGTCCATATTTAAGGACTAAGTGCGGAAATCAAACTCCCGTAATATAGAACATAGACGTCCACTGTTGAACATAGGCCTCCCCCATAGAACGCCACAACGAGCGGAAACCTGCCGCTTGCATCCACCGGTTACCCGCGACATTAACGATGTCGTCGGTCCATCTAGTGGGAGGCCTACCAACGCTGCGTCTTAAAATAAAAAAAAATAAAAAATAGTTTATTTGATAACCTCATGTTGTACAACATAATATTTGAGATTGAAGCCTCCTTTTAAGCAATAGATGCCTGTATTAGGAGACTCCGCTCTTTCATTAACAAAAAGTGTCTTATTAAACTATACAAATGAAAAACAAGGTGACTTTAGTGAGTGTGTGTGTGTGTGTGTGTGTGTGTGTGTGTGTGTGTGTGTGTGTGTGTGTGTGTGTGTGTGTGTATGTATGTGTATGCATGTTTTGTGTGTGTGTGTGTGTGTGTGTGTGTATGTATGTATGTGTCTGTATGTTAGCGTGTCTGTTGCAGAAGTGATTCAGTCTCGCTGTAGGTGAGTTTTTGTATCCATTCTGTTAGTATTTTTTTGCATTCATAATAATTCTTAGGGTAGATGTAGATGTGTTTATTAATTGCGTTATAAAGTTGAGCCGAACGTTTTCGAAATTGAATACTGGCAAATAGTGTTCTTGTTTGTGGTATTTTTAATATAATATCTTTTCGTCTTCTTGCCAATATTCTGGAATCATAGGTTAGTGTTTTATGTTTAGTGAGAACAACTTGAGTAATGTAAAGCTTCCGGACCGTCAAAAGGTTACTGATTTGGTATAAGTTTTCAGTACAATGTCTTCTTTTTTTAAAATACATGCACTTGACAAGAGCCCTCTGTGCTCGCTCTAATACTAAGAATTTTGTGGAAGGGGGGGGGAAGGAAGAATTTGTCTTCCGGTTCGTGGTCGTCACTACCTTTCTATCGTTATCGGTTCTTCAAGCAATGTGGCTTTCCCATTCCACTTCAACTTGCATATTCTAAGTAAACATATCTCCTTTACTAAACCCATAGACTCATTTATTAACCCCCACAATATTCTAATCCAATCAAACAATCCTTTGTCTAATCTTGAGCTTAAAAAGATAATTCTTTGAAACGAACACAAACGGGGCACTTTAAACATCATTTGTGCTACAATGAATTCAATTAGCAAAGTAAACAAGGGGCTTTTTGTGTGAACCTCCCTTTATGTGATGCTCGAATGTTTACAGATGGGACAGCGGAGATTAAAACTGTCTACTGCTAAAACATGAGAATGAGTACATATGTAATACGTGAACATTTCAATTACATAATGGTAGTATCGTCCCAGCGGTTAAAACGTCCGCCTTTCAAGGTTTTGTTCAATACCAAGCAGGTAAAACTGGGCATGTATTTAACACGGCGACAAACTAATCTAATTTTGGGTTTTAAAAATAATTAAAATGGGTAGCAAAAATAATAGGTTGGCAGCTACAGTGAAGTAGCATTTTAAGTAAAAAGTAGCAGCTTTATATTGAGTTGTAAGCTTTGTTTAAATTTAAATTAGCTGTAAAAAGCGATTTGGTTCTAGGGGTAGGGGGTCACAATTCTAACGTAACCTAACCTTACCATGTCGGATCCGCCCCAGGGGGGACTTAAGGGTCAAAAAGATTTGGTGAGCATTTATTCATTTTGACGTCAGTTCAATGAAGGGCCCCGCTCTGTCTGCAGAGTTTAAAAGAACCTAACTAAACCGAACCTCGGGGTGCTCGACCGTCTTCTTCTGGTTTTAGTCGCCAAGTCATGATTTATCGCTCCTAAAGTTATTTTATTAGTTGCAAACACTTAGTCGCCTTTTAATCAACCAAGTTTCAGATTGTCAAAAGTACATACTTCTTGTATGGGGTATTGTGTAAAATGTTATAATAAAATACCGCTCGATATTTTGCTACTAAATGAAAGGCAATTTAAAACATGCATTAAACGCACACTATCTATGCAAGCATATTATAATTTGGAAGATTATATGAATGATAAAAATGCTTCTGCTCCACAGCCACTTTAGGGAATTTCTTAATTGCAAGAAAATTATGTTGCTCACCCCTTATTACTCTGCCATAAGCCAACACTAGCAACACTGGTTATAAACTTTCGTGATCGCATCTGGTAATAACTACTTCTACGCGCCAAGTTCACCCAGGTTACTTCTACAGGGTTATTTTTCAGTCACCATCCAAATTTTTCAAGGTGATAATATCCGTGAAATTGAACAACTTTCTCCAAGGAACATGAATCGAAATATTAAAAGAAAAATCAGACCTCTCATACAAAATCAATAGTCAGCTGATCGATTTTGTATGGGAGGTCTGATTTTTTTCAATTTCACGAATAATATCGCCCTGAAAAATTTGGACGGTGATTGAAAAATAACCCTGTATAGCTTTATAGTTAGGTTACTGATGTCGTATGCATTAATTATTATGATTATAATTGTATTTTAAGTTAATACACATATCTTAGATCGAATAAGAACCGTTAAACTCATTAAAATCATGTTGGTAAGAGACATAAAATTAGCAAATACTTAACTTCTGCGTATCAACAGCTTAAACACTTATTTAACTAAGGGATCAGATTAAAAACGGTATGTTTTGCTCAAAGTAATGACACTTTGTAGATACAGGCTGTTGCAGAAAGTCACGAAACGTATGTTTATTGCTGTTTTTACAGCTTACTAACTTAATTTACTTAGTTATGTTTTAACTATGTACTTTGACGTATTTAATATTAAGTAGGCATACACGTAGGAAAGGGGAGCTAGAATAGTAGCTTTCAATAAGCTCCTTTTTAGGTTGTGTCTATTTGTGTGTGTGTGTTTTTTATGATTTACAAAATCTAATTTGAAGAAGAATCTCGTTAAATAACCAAAAATGTATTGTAAAAAATAGTTTTCAATGTATATAATCTACAGGAACTAATATTATAAAGATCAAAATGTTGTCTGTTTTTTTTGTTGGTATAAGGTTGTCCGGTTACAAAAACTATTTCACTGATATAAAAGATGTAACGAGTGGACTGTATTAATGAAATTCGGAAGTACACAAGATGGTTTTATTTCTAGTAAATACACACAACATACATATTTTAGGGAATACACATTAGGTAGAGAATTTTTGGTCGACTGTGTCGCGCATTGCCAGGGTCCGCGCTTTTATATACACCCCGCGGGGGGCGCGAATCGGCCATATTTTCTTTTTGGCGTTGACCAATGGCAACGCGCGAAGCGACGGAGCGGCGTGAACAAGTTTATACTTGTTGCCAGGCACGTGGCTCCGTCGGCTTTCATAATATAAGTACCTAACTAACTAACATTAGCAGGCGGCGCTAAATTACACTGCTGTCGTGCACATTTCTCCCGCCGTCGCCATCAGGCGACTCCGTGGGGAGCACGACAATTCGTTTCGTTGGTCTTCGGAGTACATGTCCTTTGGTCATCACGTCTACCACTCGTACCTCTCCGTCTGCACCTGGCAACACCTTCGTCACCCTTCCCTTGGGCCAAGTGTTGCGTGGGAGGTTAGGGTCGCAGATTACAACGACGTCTCCGACCTTGGGTGGGGTGCCTCTGCCGTAGGGCTCCCGCCGGTTTTGTAGGAGCGGTAGGTATTCACGTACCCATCTTCGCCAGAAGACGTCTGCGAGTGCCTGGGCGCGCCGCCATTGGTGCCGTGCTGTGACGTCTGCTGCGGTGAAATTACCCGGTGAGGGTACATGTGGGTTGGGCCCGATCAGTATGTGATTAGGCGTGAGGGCTTCGGGCTCGTCTGGTGACACGTTGACATGTGTGAGTGGCCTGGAGTTCACCGTATTTTCGACTTCCACGAGTAGCGTAGCGAGGGTCTCGTCTGATGGGTGAACTTCTTTCAGGGTGACGTACAATGCTTCCTTGACTGCCCTCACCATCCTCTCCCATGCTCCGCCCATAAACGGTGACGCGGGAGGTATGTATCTCCAGCTTATGGACCGCGCATTGGACTCACTACCTAAAGCACTTAAGGCGCTTTCTCCTAGTTCCCTATCAGCCGCTTTGAAGCAAGTAGCGTTGTCGCTCCATATTTCCTTTGGACAACCTCTCCTACCTATAAATCGCCTGAGAGCGGCGATAGCTGAATCTGCACTAAGTGAATTTGCTATTTCTATATGTATAGCTCTACAAGTTAAGCATGTAAATAAGGCTCCATACCTTTTTTCTTTATGTCTACCTACAGAAACTGATATGGGGCCAAAATAATCTAAACCAGTGAAAGTAAAAGGTCTTACATGATGAGCTAAACGGGGGTACGGTAGGTTTCCCGTAGAGGGGTTGGCTGGCTTTGCCTTTTTTATTTTGCAATGTAAACAGCCCTTTATAACATTCTTTACCGACGGACGTAGTCTCGTTATCCAAAGACGCTGTCTTAACTCGTTTACCGTTATCTCAGTTCCATGATGTAAACTTTCATGCACATATGCTATATATAGCCTCGTATATCTGTGCTTACCCTCGAGTACAATTGGGTTTTTAATTTCTTCATTTACGTCTTGTACCGCTGTGATTCTCCCGCGCAAACGTAAAACGCCCCCGCTGTCTAGGTATGTACTTAATACCGATAATGGGCTGTCGCCGGGCGCCGCTTTGTTATCCTTTATGGCGGCAATTTCTTTTGAGAAGCTTTCGGCTTGTGCGCCCTTGACCCATTGTTCTTCGGCGCGTAGAGTATAAGTAGCAGGTATAGGTATGTAGTTTACTGTTTTATTCCTTGTAATTTTTTGCGTAACTTTTTTAACGGGTTTGCTTTTGTGTATTATTTTCCACGATGGATCTTTTGATGCCTTTTTCTTAGTACACTTATATTCGACAGTGTGTTTACTTTGTCTACACAGGTCAATGAACTGAAGTACTCTTGCAGTTGTCCTTATCAGCCGTGTCCATTTAGAAAAACGTGTAATAATTGGGAGATGATCGTTTACTTTTGTGTCGGTGATTACATGACATTTGACGCGTTCTTCGCCCGTGTTCGTGGGGGCAATGACCCTTTTGTCCTGTGGCCATTCATCTCTGCCTTTTCTAAGGAACTCGGGACCGTTAAACCATCTGTGTTTCGAGTTAAAATGTTCCGGCGTGCTGCGTGTCGCGTCGTCTGCCACATTATCTTTTGAGGATAGCCACCTCCATTCGTTTTTCTTTGTGAGTTCCTCAATTTCAGCGACACGATGCGCCACGAAAGTCTTGAATGTACGTGGTTCGGCTCGAATCCAGGCCAGAGCGGTGGTAGAGTCGCTCCAGTATGTTAGGTCGCTCACTTCGTAGTCATGTTCTTGAACGACCGTCCGGGCTAGGCGCGCCCCTAATAGTGCAGCTTGCAGCTCTAGCCTAGGTATTGATACCGGTTTAAGTGGGGCTACCCTGCTCTTGGCTGCCGCCAGGGTCACTTGTACGCTGCCGTCTGACCTTTCAGTTCGCCAGTATACCGCTGCGGCGTACGCCTCCTCGCTCGCGTCTACGAACGTATGTACTTCTCTGGCTGTGACATCACCGTAATCGTAGCAACGTGGGATCAGTAGCGTTTCTATAGTACTTAGTGACTTCATCCATTCTTTCCAGTTTGGTTGTAGCTCCTCGGGTAGTGGCTTGTCCCACTCCGTTTTGTACTTCCATGTGTTTTGAAGTATCCTTTTAGCTGGAATAGTGATAGGTGATATAATTCCTAGTGGGTCGAATATAGACATAATTATGCTAAGCGCCTCTCGTTTGGTGGGTGGGCGTGTGTTGTTTAATAATACAATAGGTGTTTTGTTTTTGTTAATTTGAAATATAAAGCAATCTTTCCTAGTATCCCATCGTAGTCCGAGGGCTTTCTCGGTGTCGTCGCCGCCTAATACTTTTATGTTTTGTGAAGGCGCGAGGTTATTGTTTAACACATTTTTATTGTTTGATATCCAACCACATAAAACAAAGTTGGCTTTTTTATGAATGTAATCTACTTGCGTTGTTATTCTCTTGGCTTCCTCTTCGTTGGAAAAGCTCTGAAGATAATCATCCATGTAATGATTGTTTATTATTGCTGACGTCGCGGCTGGGTATCTATCGGCAAAGTCCCTAGCGTTGCGATCCTTTATGTATAGCGCTGTACATGGGGATGACGTCGCGCCAAATATAACAGACGTCATGCGATATTCACCAGGCGGTCCTTCTCGTTGATCGCCGCGCCATAAAAATCTCAACGCATCGCGATCTTCTTCCCTTATTTTTATTCTCATAAACATTTCTTTAATATCCGCTGACACAGCTATTTTATTTTGACGGAAACGCATTAAAATACCGGGTAATGATTGTAATAGGTCAGGTCCTGATAGAAGTAGGTCGTTTAGGCACAGACCCGCTGTCTTTGCTGCTGCATCGTGTACGAGTCGTGGCGGCTTATGTGGCTTGGCTGGGTTGACTACTGGGAAGTGAGGTAGGTACCAGGTTTTATTGGTCGTGCAGGTATCGGGTGCCTTTTCTGCATAGCCTGAGTTGAATAGATTGTCAAGGCGTTGCAAGTACTGGGTCTTGAGGTTTTCTTCTTTATCTAGGCGTCGTTCTAAATTTTCTAGCCGTTTTAGGGCACCTAGGTAGTTGTTTGGTATTTTAGGTACCTCTTGTTTCCATAATAGTCCGGTCTCGAAGCTGCCATCGGGTAATCGTCGACTCTTTTGTTCTAGGATGTCCAAGGCTCGCTGTTGCGGGTCATCTCTAGGTATCCTAGGTTCTATACCTAGTGATTCTAATTTGAAAAAGTTTTTCATGGTTTCTTCTATTGGTTCCAGATTTTCTTTAATTTTAATGTGGCCGCAAAATGTAGCTATAACTTTATTTACTGAGTACTGACATCCATGCAATACCCATCCAAGTTTTGTGTACGATGCTACCGGTTGATCACGCGCACCTGTTCGTGTTTCTGTGGCTACTAATAAATGCCAGTTATCTTGGCCTATTAAGATCATTGGTCGCGCGTGTTCATAAACAAGAGTGCTATGAATGTCGTTCAAATGTTCACAATTACTTATGTCCTTAGTTTGTACAGTTTGCGGCATAATTTTAAGCCTAGTCACGGTACGCGCCGCCTCTATCTTCTGTGAGACGTTATGGTGCTTGCCTTGTATGTGGAGGCTCACGATTCGGCTTTGCTCATGCTTAACCTCCGTGCCTATGCCTTGTATCCACATAGGACTGGTTGGCCCATCTGCACCTAGGATATCTGCTACTGACGCGTCTAACAAGGTGACTGTACTTCCATCGTCTAACAAGGCATATGTATCTACACATGTATGTGGTCCGCTCAATGTGACAGGTACTATTTTTAAATACGCGCGGCGATTCTGAGGCGCAATTGTTGATACAGTTTCCCGCGCCGACGTAACGGTTTCGTGTGTGATAACGGGCGGCGTCGCCGCCGCCGGCGTCTGGGCCACGTTGTGTGTCGCCTCAACTTTACGCTCTTTATGCAACAGTTTGTGATGTTTCATGTTGCATTCTTTTATGTCACAAATAGGCGCTTTACACATAAACCTTCTATGTTTGTTTCGTAGGCATCTAAAGCATATGTTGGAGGTTTTTGCTATATCCCATCGTGTATCTATGTCTAGCTGTTTATATTCACTGCAGTCTGGTAATTTGTGGCCGTGTTGCTTGCACGCCGGGCATTGCTCGTTAGATGTTTCCTTATTCACGTTGAACGTGCGCTCTACTCTGCGCCGTTGTCGTAATCCGTTGGAGTCGTCATTACTACGTTCTGGCTGCGCATACGCGCCACACTTATCTGCCTCTTCATTCATAAACATAGATAAGCGCTTTAACTCGGGAATATCTTCAACCTTTCTATTAGCCGCGTAATCATACCATTTGTTTCTTAGTATTGGCGTTAACTTTTCTACGATACAACGCGACATTTCGGGGCTATGTAAATACTGGATTCTTTTTAGTGCTTCTACCGTACCCACCGTATTTGCTATACGGCTAGCGAAAATACATATGTCCCTAGGGTTATCATTTAATTTAGGTAATAATTTTATGTGATCTAACTCGGCTATAATCAAGGCCTCGGGCCTACCGAAACGTCTTTCTAGTGCGTCGAGAATAACCTGAGGGTCGGATTGACTAAATAATAAACAACCTACAGCTTCCTTTGCGGCGCCTCTGAGGCTCATCCTGATCCTAGCGACATTTTCTACACAGGAAAAATACGTGTGTGAGTCACAATACGCGGCCTTATAGGCTATCCACTCACCGGGTTTTCCGTCGAAGATTGGTAGCTGCTGGACGTACCTGGGGGGCTCTCTCGTGCTGCGCGCGGCTTGTGCTAGGGCCGCGGCGAGTGTCCCTACGTCTATCACTTTATCACTCACATTACCGTGTAACACTTCACTCGCGATATTGCCCTTGTTTGATTTCGCACACACACTTTCCTCGTAACCGTCGTCGTCTCGCAGCGGTTGAGCGCCTGTCGCGGCGCCGGTGTCCTTCGCTGCGTCCCTGCTGTTCCTCCCGCCGCTAACGTCGTGTGGCGGCGGTCGAGCCTCACCTCCGGGTGGCGGCGCCGGTCGCGCTAGCCACGTTCCAATCCTTACGGAGGCGAGGTCGTCCACCATGTCGTCTTCTTCACTCGAGTCAGCTTCGGCTCTGATGCGCTGGAGCTGTATTTCTTGCAGCTCTAGCTCTGCCTTCGCTTGCCTGACCTTCACTTCAGCCAGCCGCTCTCTGGCCTCCAGCTCTGCGAGGAGCTTCTTTCTCGAAGCTGTAGAACGGCGTGACCTGGTATCGCCGGGCTTGAGCGTACCATGTGTCTGCGTGGCGTCGGTGTTGGTAGTCGCAGACGACCCACTGACCGTCGCCGTAGATCCGCTTCCTTTGTCTATCACAGCGACCGAGCTCGTGTCGGATTCTGGTGCCGGGTTGCTGGCACCCGGTCCGGCGGTCACTGACGGTTCTTGCTGGGTCAGTTCTCTCCTAGAGTCTCCACTACGGCTGCGTGTTAAAACCATCCTGCTGGATCTTGAAGATTCGGCTCTCGAAGGACCAGTATGTGTAACGAGTGGACTGTATTAATGAAATTCGGAAGTACACAAGATGGTTTTATTTCTAGTAATTGCACACAACATACATATTTTAGGGAATACACATTAGGTAGAGAATTTTTGGTCGA
Source organism: Charanyca ferruginea (assembly GCA_947361185.1). Lineage (NCBI taxonomy): Eukaryota > Metazoa > Arthropoda > Insecta > Lepidoptera > Noctuidae > Charanyca > Charanyca ferruginea. The sequence continues at coordinate 26,023,195 of OX376061.1, read as the reverse complement.
CTGTGTCGCGCATTGCCAGGGTCCGCGCTTTTATATACACCCCGCGGGGGGCGCGAATCGGCCATATTTTCTTTTTGGCGTTGACCAATGGCAACGCGCGAAGCGACGGAGCGGCGTGAACAAGTTTATACTTGTTGCCAGGCACGTGGCTCCGTCGGCTTTCATAATATAAGTACCTAACTAACTAACATTAGCAGGCGGCGCTAAATTACACTGCTGTCGTGCACAAAAGATTTAAAAAATATAATATACAAAAAAACAAATGCATAATGCGCAAAACATGTACCCCTTTTAACCAAAAATTACATTACCTACTGCCGAGTGCCAGAAGCTATGTTTTAGGCCTCAGGGTACTTAGTAAGACTTCTGCTGCGTATAGTCACAGACGCCATAACCGGCCATGGGTAATATTCCTGACAATCTAAGAAGTCGGATTTGACATATATTTGAAAATTATAATCAACGATTAATTCGTGTTTTTGCACACGCATTTCTTACGCATGCCTATGTTTAATAGTGGACGTCTTTCCGCTGATGATGATAATGATGATGATGACGTTCATACAAAATTAAAAAAAGAAACGTCAAATCGGACTTCTTAGATTGTCAGGAGTAGTCATAGCCAAGTATTTCGGTAACTCAATTATCCTTCAAGAGATTGCTAGTAACGTCAAGACACTGCTGGCGTTCCTTGTGGAGCCGGGGTGGATCGAATGATCTATCGCCCACCTGCACCCAAAATATGCGCGGTAGCGTGGAGTAGTGGACACCAGCCTACCATACCATGGTATTCCTGATTTCTCTCTTCTGAACTCACAGGCACAAGCCAGTATAAGATATGAAACTAAGCTTTCAATTAACATGAACGCTACACCGCATCCCTTCCTGTTATATACACCTTTTTATGTCATAACAATTTGTTACTCGAGAACCACGAAGGCTCAGTACACGCACAATACACTAGAGATAGGTTTATTCTTGTATCATATTGGTCGGAAGAGTATCAATTTCAAAGAAAACCCATTAATCATGATAGTGGATAGAGGAAAAAAGGTTGTTATCAATCACAAACAGACAGTCACGAAAATATCCTCGAATTAATTGTTAGAAGACAGTGTATTGTGTACTCGAACCAGTGTTATTTGAGATATAGTGACTTTTATTAATGGATTAGCTATTGATTACCTTTGCGGTTTGGGATTTTTCAGGAAACATTGTTTCCAGGAACATTAGTGTTGCATGGAGGTGTTTACAGAAATTATTCCAATAATCTATTCATATCCATATCTTGTGTATACGTAAGGTCACTTATGTGTCCAGTAATCCAGACAGTGCAGATATTCAGTGTATTACCTGTTCAATACAGTCAATACCGAATAATTAATTTGTATATGTAAGTCAAACAACATACTTACATGAGTATAAATTATTAATTATTCAGAGCTTCAGTTTAGATGCTTCTACACACACTGAAACAATATGGTATTCATATTAATTATTTATATCTGAGTCGTGATCTACTCCGTGAGCCAGAGTCTCTAAACAAGGGGTACCGTTTTAGGTACCCAGTAACTGGGTTGTGGAGGCAGTTGCTCCATGTAAAACACTGGTATTAAGCTGGATCCGGTTAGACTGGAACAGTTCAGGAGGCCTTTGTTCAGCAGTGCTTTGTACATCTTCCGGCTGGTGATGATAATGGTTAGACTGGAAGCCGACCCCAACATAGTTAGGAAAAGGTTAGGCAGATGATGATGTTCTAGAATTCTAGCTTAAAATATCTCTTCTTCTCTGTCGTTTTGCTTTTGGCACATCGCGAGCGGTACTGGTCACTTAGATAAAGATAAAGATCATTTTATTTGTCAAAACATGCGTATACATGCAAATTAGGCATGCAGGATGACACAGTATTAATATTTCGTACGTACATGTTTCACCCGTAGGGCGTACAAATTTATAAAATTTACAATACATCAAAAATTTAATTATAAAATCTGAAGTAAAAAATAAAAATAAAATTATTAAATATAATAGTCGGTCATAAACATTGATAGGTCAGTAATATAAATTAATCAAAAAATGACACAAAAATTAAAATGTCAAATAGTCATCATAAAGAAAAAAGTCAAAAAGTCATTTATATTATAATAACACTTGTCTGTTAATAAATCTCGAATATTTTTTTTAAACAAATTTACTGGTAATGTTTTATATGACTGTGGTATTTTATTATAAATTTTAGGAGCCATACAGAAAACGCTTTTTGCCATTAATACAGTCTTTGACGTATGCGAGCACAGTTGATTATGGTCACGTCTGTTACGGGGGAAGATGTCAGCTAATCGTGGAAACAGAGATTGATTTACCCTAACAAATGCCACAACTTCGAAAATATACAGAGACGTTAGAGTTAACAATTTGTGTTTTTTAAATAATGGCATACAGCTGTCGGTCGATTTCAAATTGAACATAGCACGAATGCATCTCTTTTGGGCCTTAAACGCTATTATTTTGTCTGTGGAATTCCCCCAAAATATAATACCGTAACGCAATAACGATGCTACTAGACCATGATAGGCTGTTACTAAGGCATCTGTGTTTAGCTCTGGGGCCAGTTTATATAAGGCGTACGCAGACGCATCAAGTTTGGTGGTAGAGGTGGACACAGCTCTCCGCACGATCTCCCGCCATCTTTTCCTGTTAGCAGACACGCGGTTCCTACTGTGGTAGCTTTCTCTTGATCAGTCCATCACATATATGATCTGCTGTGCGATCTGATTCCCTCCACTTTTCCATGTACGACCAGCCGCTAGATGCTGGATGGAGTCGTTATCCCGCCTAGAGACATGTCCAAAGTACTAAAAGTATGCGCAACTGTGCTACCGTCGACGAAAGCTGCTTGATGCCGAGCTCCTGGAGTTGGTGCGGAACTCTGTCCACGATATCTCAGGTGCGAACCCAACATACCACTGGCCATACCCCTGGTGGTATAGTGGGTCTAAAACTATATCACTGAGAAAATCGTTTGGGTTAGGTTATTTTAGAAACTGTCAGTCAGGGGTACAAAACAGGGGTACAAACAAGGGGGGGGGACCAAATAATAATCCACCTGGAACAAAAACTGTGACCATTAAAGCGCGAAGGCGAGCGAACGAAGCGAGCAGTGCCGCGGTAGTGGCCGCCGAGCGCCAGATCCCCTCTATTGTTGGTGAATAATTTCGGTTAGATTAGGGGAGTGGTATATTTTTAGACCCATCATGCCACCAGGGGTATGGCCAGCGGTATGGTGGATCCGCAATGGATATCCAGCCATCCCGATATCCCATAGCATCCTTCTCGAGCATCAGTTTTAAATATAGATCCCACAAAATACAACCCTCTGTATATACTTAACACGTCGCTCGGATAATCGCAGTATAGCCGAAGTTCGCAAGCGTACGTAGTAGGCAATATATCTGAAACAACTCAAAGAGTTCTCGTGTCTGTGAATACTTTGGCGCTTCTTCGCATATTCGACGCGTGTTTGAGTTCGCAAACTTTCCAGTTCGGAGCCTGTTTACGTAAACGGATTTGGTATTTCTTATAAGTATGGAGAAATAAATTATAGGTTGTTGTGTGTTTCGTCACACGCGCGCCCCCTGCGAAGTAGATTGAACTTCAATAACTTGTAGATTTACTTTGTCGATTTACATGTTTGTGGGTGATACGCAAAAGCATACTTACGCAAACGTAAAAGTCGTACAAATGGATCGGTCATCAAAGTCAAATCAATTATTTGAATTAGGCCATTAAAAGGCAATTTTGAACGTTATACAAAAAAAATATTCTAGTTGCCCCTTCCAAAAGGTAGTTTCGTATGGAGAAAAATTGGCAAAAAAACTCCATACTTACTCTTAAGGCGACGATATACCCCGGCGACCTTGACCGACCAGAGAATCGTATGCGCTGCATCCAAAACTCTCAATGTTTTAAGTCGAAAAAATTAAATAAAAGATAATATTGTTTAACTTAAAAAAGATAATTTTATTATCTATCTTTTAGTATACGCCATACTAAAAGATAGATAATAAAATTATCTGTAAGATAGTAAAAGTTTCGTTTAAATATTCCTGGTAAATTTTGTGTGATCTGTCGGTCTGACGCGGACAAAACATTGATAAATTTTCACACAATTTCACGATTTTATTAAACTATTTAACATGAACTTAATCAAAAATATTCAGATAGTAAAAAATTAAGAGAATGTTTTAGTTTAACATATATTTTTTTCAAATCATTTTCACTACACATTTTGACGTGATTGTCAGTTTAAAATCTACAAAAGTCACTTGTTAGCGCCTTTAAAACAAATGTGTACAATATTTCGCATTTACAATTTTATTTATAATTATATAAATGGTCATGGTTAAGCTACGCTAGCCGCGGTCGGTTTGTGGATGGAAAATGGATGGTCAGCCACCATCCATTTCATATATAGACCCGTCCGTGTCTCGGAAAGCAAGTCTAGTTATTGGTCCTGAATATCATTCGTAGATCTGTGATGGTCGTTCATCATCATCATCATTTCAGCCTAAAGACGTCCACTGCTGGACATGGCCTCCCCAAGGGGGGGTTTTGCTATAATGGCCACGCTTGGCAGGCGGATTGGCGATCGCAGTATGGTTGTTACAAAGGCACAGAGAACGCTGCTGCCCATTCTCTGGTAAGTCCCTTACTCGCCTCTTACGACACCCACGGGAAGATATGCGTTAAGGGTTATCAAAGGCCAGTAAGTCTTACCAAGGGGTATCTATTGTGTTACCCAGTAACTGGGTTGTGGAGGTCAGACAGGCAGTCACTCCATGTAAAACACTGGTATTCAGCTGCCGACCCCAATAGAGTTGGGAAAAGGTGACGCAGATAATGTTGACTACGGTTTTGAGTTTGTTGAGATAACTACATTTTAATATTTTTTAAATATTAATGGCTTTATAGGTATTTATCGCGAAATACGTGATTGTTGAAAAAACGATAGGGTTATAAAGATATTTTTCTAAGGTTGTAATGAGTGGAGTATAGTTCCAGCTGGAAGATAGGACTTCATCGAGCGTGGAGTATGTGCTCATTTGCAAAAGGTTTCGACCTCTTCACCATGGACTGTAATTGTCTGAATAATAAAGGATTATATTCTGTTCAATGCACTAATCCAAATAGAGAAAAATTACATAATGTGACTTTTCCCTATAACCCCAAAAATAAACCAACGCAACCTGAAAATCGTTCCCCACAACCGAAGATTCCCGATCACTTCCGATCCGTTTACACACCCTCGAAGTTTAGTCCTTGTTGACAAGTTTGGGTGGTGTTTGTACACAGGTGCACTGTACAATCCGACGCTCACCCGCTCAGCCTCCTACGATGGCGTGTTTATTTACCTCAGGAACTGGGCTTTTTACTGCTTATTTATATTTGGCCCGTATTGTCAAACTTTTGGAGTTTCACTGAGAATTGTTTGACATTTTTCGAGGTTGGGTTTTTTGTTGAACTACACTGTATAGCTATGATTATGTAGTTAAAGAGTTGTGAGTTTTGAGATAAGGGGATTTAGCTAAAATGATTATGGAATGGGGCTGAGATCATAGAAACGCTTCAAATATTACTATTAGTTTATTCTTCTTTAAATACAAGTATCTAAAAATATCGTCTTTTATTTTACGTCTTCACGTCTACATTTCAAACCTTCTTCTAAAACCTCTTTCATCCTAGGCCTACATCTTTAGTAGACGTCATGTCTTTCACTCACACTTACAGCGGTACTCAGGAACGTCACTTAAAATTAATTAATCATTAACTTTAATCGACCAACATAAATTGGAACGCTAAGTCAAAAAAATGAGTTCTTGACATGTGCCAAATTATGTTGGTCAATTAAAGTTAATGATTCATTATTATTAAGTGACGTCTCTGAGTGTGGCAGTTAGATGTCTAGCTCTTGCACACTGTCATGCATCATCTAAGATTCATTCCTACATGCATTTAATTGTACAGTTACTATCTTACTTATAAATGTTAAGTCTACAGTTGTCTAATTAAGACACGGTCTAACGTGAAAATGATAAAATGTTATTTTATTCCGTAAATGTGCTAAAAATAATACTTTAACTTAGTTTTATTAAATTAGTCTTTAATCATTACTAAATAATAAGCAAACGTTTATAAGTTAGGTGGATAATCAAAATAACTTTAATAAAGACGGTGAAATAGACTGCATTTTTATTAATAGAAATATTTAAAATTATTTAAACTTTCTATCGACTTTGATTTAGATCATAATCATTTATAACATCAAAGCAGATTGCTCAAAGGTATACATACAGATCTTATAGATAAGTTATACGTTTTACATATTCGGCCAATACAGGTACTAAATCGGCAAAAAAATGCCTATTTCCTATCAGAAAAGTCTTTAAATAACACTGAGCTAGCAGAGCCAAACTCACACATCACATGAAACTTACAACCTCAACTACATAGTAGTACCTGTGTGTTTGTCACAGAAACTAATCGCCTAACTGTCGCCTACCCACCCAATCTCTGCAATCAGCACTTAGCATGTTAACCACACTTTCCACGCAATATTTCTCCGCCTTCGACAATAGCTTGGATATTGCCGCCGGCGCGAATTACCCGATCCCAATAAATATTGTGAGTGCTGGCTGCGACCAGGTAGCTAACTAGCTGGTGATGTCACGAAAGCCTCGGGCTTCTGTGTGACGTATTTAGTTGACAGTTACTTACTATGGGCGGTTACTTGTTGCGTGTAAACTTGGTAGCCATTATTTTGCATCGTTGCTCTTTTCTATGTATTTTGTGGATGCATGAGAGAGTGTAAAGAGTCTCAACTAACATCTTTCGGGGCTCAAGCCAACCTCACCTACTCGTGGTGCACCCAGCTAACAAACAAACGAGGTTATGGCGACCCACCAACACGCACTGGACAACAGCGTGGTGGGTTACGGTTGAATCCCCCCAATGGATAGAAGACTTGGGGGAGGCCTTTGCCCAGCAGTGGAATAGCATAGACCAACCAAAAAAATAAAAATGAGAGAACCGTCAACCAAAAATTTCACTTGATTCCAGTCATGAAAACCCGATTAATTTTCAATTCACTGTTAGATAACATTAAAACTATGATGAACTTAAAACTATCTATAAATATTACTTAAAACAAAGAGACAACATTTTAAGCTAAAGCTTCACAAATCCTCTTTAGAGTAGTAATTTTATTTTAATGTAGTTTCAGTCGAACCTTTGTGACAAAAGATCCATGGTCCACACCACAGCCTATTGTACCGGTTCCATAGAGCCTCTGCCACAGTCAAACATGTCTCACGTAAAATACTCCGTTCGTAAAAACTTGGATGCGTGATTGTACGCCGTGTGGTGCCGGCCACATATAGCACCACCCCATTTCTACACGTGGGTGTCGTAAAATGCGACAGAAGGATATTGATAAGAGAAGGGGCAGCAGCGTCCTTCTGAGACCCATGCCCAGCAGTGGGCGTCTAAAGGTTGACATGATGAAAAACTTGGATGAAATGCGAACTTCTTTTACATTTTTATAGATAGTAGAACACCAAGACGAGTCTAAAGTGATTTATGATATCATAATACACATCAAATGACGTCACACAAGTTTCACGCCTGTGTTTTGATCGGACAAGCGATAGACACGAACAAGTTCTTCCTTTCATTATTGGTCTACGTTATACTCGTTATTGTGGTCCCCGACAGAATCCTACGCATTCTTATTGTATTGTTTCCATACAATAAGTAGTTACTAGCTGCCAGCTATTGTCGTCACGCGAGCTCCAAGCGTTCCCTCTGACGTATTTCCTTGATATGAAGGTATAGACATAAAGTTTTGCAAACAAATATTAACTAAAAATAATACTTCCGTCTGAATTTCAGTCATGGCGGCCAATCTTAAAACCTATAACGCACTTGCTTTAAGCCGCATTTCAATTTTTAACCGACTTCAAAAAGGAGGAGGTTCTCAATTCGGTTGGTTTTTTTTTTCATGTATGTACATCGATTACTCTGAGATTTATGATCCGATTTACGTGATTCTTCTTTAGTTTGATGCGGAATAGTTGCCATTTGGTCCCATAAAAATTTAACATTGTTTGACTCAGTAGTTTTCATTATATTATATTTTTTATATATTTATTTTTATGTTTGACCACGCATCACTTTTTTCAGTGTAGTCCGATTTCGATGATTCTTTTTTTAATGGATAGTGTATACCTAAAATTTGCTCCCAAACAAATTTCAAGAAAATATTCCACCCCTAAGGGTTGAAAATTAAGGGATGACAGATTTTTTTTGGTGTCGCCGTTTCGTAATTTATTTCTATGATGAGAAGTAGGCACTAAAAGGCGAAAAAAAAATTTTTAACAAAAAAGACAACCGCCTTCAAAAAGTAAAAAATAATTTACTACAATTTTTTTTTACTTTTTGAAGGCGGTTGTCTTTTTTATATGAAACCGTATGATATCAACGCACTGACATACGGGCAGCCGTCAACCTTTCCGCTTGTCTTGGAGCTATAGCGGGCCTAAAGAATGTGTAATTGCTGTCGAATATAGCCATTAACGTCATCGTCGTCCGTATGATGTCGGACGTAAAGAATAGCACCACCCATATCTTCCCGTAGGTGTCGTAAGAGGCGACTAAGGGACTTACCAGAGAATGGGCAGCAGCGTTTTTGTGCCTTTGTAACAACCATAATGCGATCGCCAATCCGCCTACCAAACGTGGCGATTATGGCAAAACCCCCCCTTGGGAAGGCCTATGTCCAGCAGTGGACGTCTTTCGGCTGAAATGATGATGATGTTATTGATAGCCATTAATATAATGGAAAAGAAATGCTTGTTATTGACGACGACATGCGGCGGGCCGCAATAGAACCGAGACAATACGGTAAGCCAAAATACGGCGTGCGTTGTAGGTAGAGCAATCGATCGATCATCGATCGACAACATCGATCGATGGTAGAATGGATTAGTCGACGTCGATCGAGCTGCTTGATTATTATTAGTGATGGATTATAGCCGGAGTTAATCGTTTAACGTCGACCGATGCCATCGACCGACTAGTTAGTCGAACGGTATCCGTCAACCAGCCAAAGCTACCACAATAATCGATTAACGTCAATCGTCGATCGATCATCGACCGATTGGTGTAGTAATCCTAATGTAGACTAGCCAAGTTCGCAAGAGATATCATAGTGCACAAGTGTACGCGCAAACACAGGTCCACTCCCTCTTTCCTCACTCTCATAGTCTGATAGCGCAATCGGGGAGAGATCAGGAGTAGGACAAACGGTTTGACGTACTTTTCAAGACACAAAAGTGTCACAAGTTCACAATACTAACTTGCAAACTGCGGGTTGCTACAAAGAAATTCTCTAAAAAATCTATTCCACATAAAAACTCAAAAACTCTTGCTTTCCACGGATCGACCGCGCCATGCGTAGGTTTTTGGAACGAAGTTCCTTAACGCGGCTTACGGGTAGTGTGAATTAGTAGAAATCGTCACGTAACGAAATGTGTGTGTGTATGTGTGCGTGTATCGAGCCTACTACAAACAAATGAGCACAGCAGCACTCGCCTGCTCATGTATATGTATATTGTTATTATATTTATACATATTATTTGCTTTTTTTTATTATATATGTATTTTTAAATATTCTTATTTTATTTTATTTTTTTTACAGACACGTACCTAAGGAACTTCGTTCCTTACAGGGGTCTCCCGACCGCACATTTTTGATGTGAAACATCTATAGCCGCACGTAAAACCGATTTCTGGCGTGGCGACGCATGCCGTGGCGACGCGTCGCCACGCTATATGATGGTATATATATACAGTCTATATGCAGTAGTGTGTACGGTGTGGCGACGCGTCGCCATGCGCAATCGACTGTGCGATTACCGAAGTCACTGATTAAACGAATTAAGTAGTCACGATTTGAAATAAATTCGTAAATTTTTGTATTTAATGAAAATAAATGTTTATTCAATAAATAGTCATCGTTATCTGGAAAAAGAATCGTAATATTTTATTTTATCATTATGACATATTTAGTTCTTATATGTATTTTTAAATATACTTATTTTATTTTATTTTTTTGTACAGACACGTACCTAAGGAACTTCGTACCTTACAGGGGTCTCCCGATCGCAATTTTTTTTTATATATACTTACGTTTGTTCGCAACTCAACTGATTATAAGTGATGATGCGGCCTAAGGTGGAGCTCGTTTGCCTAGGATGAACCGGTTCACTCATGCCTGGAAGATACCCAGATTACATGTATCGGGGAATAGAGAGGCGGGCAGTAAATTCCACAGTCTGGCAGTTCGCACAATGAATGTGGAAGCAAAGCGCTTGGTTCGAGACCGTGGAACTTCAACCGTATAGCGGTGACGCTTCGCCGTATGTCTGCTCGTCCGATGATGGAATGTAGATGGGGGAATTAAGATGTGCTTTAGCATGACCGATCGATGACTTAGCCATGACCCCGAAATTTAGTTTTATATATTTAATGTTATGTGTATTACCATGGTATTACCGCTTCAAGTTTTTCTAGTAACCGTATGCACGTCGCCGTTATAAGCAAACACATAATTCCTGTGCCAGCTGACACTAGGTAGCTAACTGGCAGCCGCGGACACGCAACCCGCGGGCGACATCATGACGTATTTACCTGACAGTTACATACCATGGGCGGTTAGTTCGCAATTTGAAATGTGTGTTTAGTTAAGGTTGGTACCTATACACTTAAGCGGGTCGGCACAATTCGGTTTGGCATCCTCAGTTTTTTTCTGGAAATTCTAATTTGACAATTGAAAACAACAAACTCAACGCAACATCAAATTCCTGGCAAAGTTTTAGCTCATAATTAAAGGCCTCAGGGCTAAAAAGTTTTTTAAATGATAGCTCTGTTTTTAATAATACATTATTTTTATTTGTTACTAGGTATTTGCAAGCCAGCACCTACTGCGCAAATAGCACATTTATAGCAAAAAAAGCTTTTCGAGTAAAAACTTCTTAAGCCACGTTGAGCGATTTTTGGTAGGGGCAAAACGCAAAACTTATAACTTCGTAGCACCGACGTGCCTTGACCTCGTTACAGAAATATCAATCTTATTCGTAACGAAATACAGTTTTACCTAAAATGCATTTACTATAGTGACATCTAGCGGCGGGTAGTGGAACTTGCTCATTAAACTGTTTCTGAAGAAGGAGGGCACACTTTTATTCCAAAGTTTTGAATTTGATTCCTAATGGCGGTCCATGACTGCCTATTTTTTTTATTTGATTTAACACATTCAAGATTTCTTGGTATTTTTCAAGTCAGATTAAATCCTATTCTTACAAAGATCAATATTATTACGAACGTAACTCCACACAAAATAAATTAGGTCATACATACTTCTAGACTTCAATGTATAACTTATTGAACACTTCCAACAATTCTTTCTAGAATCGGCAGCAGGTCTAGTAGTGGCAATAAATTCCGCGCGATATGTAAGGACGTGACCGCATAACCGCGGAACGGACACTACGTGGTCCTCACTTGTTTCTCTCGTACCAGCTGGGTTAAGGTGTGGTCTTACTGAGGCAGACCGAACTGCATAATCCCCGAGCAGTTCTCATTTATGAATTGATTATGAACTAAATGCAACAGGAAAAGAGCTTATAATTGCGTAAGTGCTTGTAAAATAAAAAAGGCAGAGCTAAATTCGTTTTTATGCATTTAATTTTTATGCATTTAAGTTCATTATCAATTAACAAACTAAAACAAATAAAATTAAACTCACAGCATATGATCGTACTGGTAAATGGTGGAAAGAGTTTCAATCCACATCACAGCAAATCGTCACCAAAATATTAGAATTATTATAAAGAAAGCATAACGATTCTATCTTCACATTATGTACTTCTAGAATAATTCAGAGTGTTCAGAAAAAACGTTCAGTAAAATGTTTTCGATAAGGTTGCTTTATGCATACAACCTATACGTACAGCACCTTTATTTAGAGAATGTATTAATTCTTGCGTTTCGGAACCCAACTTTAACAGTACGTAGAACCAATTCTACTCAACGTTTGGACATTGAAGGATATTGCACGCCGCGCTCTTAAGTTCCCAATCGAGTGTAAATGGTACTTAATTTATTTTCTCAAATTCTTGTTTTTTTTATATTTTACAAACTAACTTATCTTACGGCCATAAAAACTTCGGACTTTTCTGTTTAAAGTGAGTCCCTATGCCTAATAGAGGGAAGAAACATACTGATATACCGGCAATCCTCAGCATTGATTAATCAGTCATTTGAGGGACAGATGAGGTGCGGGCGCGCGTACATACAAGTCAGAGGGGAGGGGGGAAACATGCGCAGTAAACACCATGATTGTTTAAGATGTTTGTCAATTACATGAATTACAACAAACTTGTTTTTGCCCGCGACTTCGTACACGTAAATCTCGGAAGCCGTGGATCAATAAGTAGCCTACATCCTTTCTTGTTATTCAAGTTTAGTCCGTACCAAAGAACAATGGGTGATTTTGTACCAAGTACCCTTGTAGCAAGTAGGAATTGGCACCATTCGAAAGGTGTTTGAAAATATATATTTGTTGTACAGGAGAGTGTTGTGGAGAAGTACTGGTCTTCTACACGTAACTAATACACAATACTCGGTGTTCACCTTCCATTTCTTCGAAGCAGGTGAGTAATATTTCATCCAATCGTTAAGCAATATACTGAAGTCAGTTATGAAAGCTGAGGTTGTAGATAAAAGTACGAATAAAATAAACTAAGAAATGCGCGCACGCTCATAAACAGTTCCAAACAGGTACTAACTAATTACAACACACCGACGCTTGCGCAAAATAGTTCGAAGTACCCACCTAATGGATAAAATCTCCAAAACGTCGAATGTGTGTGGGTCGATTTTACTAAGGGTTTTCAGCATTTTCAACATCGAATATCTTTTTTCCCCTGCAAGCTACAAAGTTCCCCCCGTACAACAAATATATATTTTTTCACAGACCTTTCGAATCGTACCAATTTTAACTTGCTACAAGTTGGGTTCGTTTTGTTCCATGTTCTTTCATCAAAATCGGTTCAGTAGTTTACCCGTAAAAGCGTAACAAGCTAACAACACTATAACATAATAGTGTGTTTACAGCTTTACTAACTAATACATCTGTTCCAGATAAAGTATATTCAGTAGGGTTTAAAAATCTTAAGAAATGTTTCTTTTTTAACAAATCTTTGCCCCGCTTTTGGAATTTCTCCTGTATCGCGGGAGGGTTTACAAATATATAGACTCACATACACAAACAGCCAGACCTGGAACAACTATCTGTAGAAACAAATATTTGTTTTGTGCGAGAATCGAACCCGCGTTACGCGGTGCAGCAGCCAATTGCTCAACCACTGCGCCAACCGTGTCGTCAATGTTCGTTGGATATAGGTAATATTAGTAATAGTAAAAACCCAGAAAATTACATCTAATATATAAAATTCTCGTGTCACAGTTTTCGTTCCCGTACTCCTCCGAAACGGCTTGACAGATTCTGATGAAATTTTTTGTGCATATTGGGTAGGTCTGAGAATAGGCCAACATCTATTTTTCATCCCCTTTTTTCACCCCTTTTTCATCCCCCGTAGATCGGGACAGGACAACGTCTGTCGGGTCAGCTAGTATTATATAACCTTTCGTATGCCAAAATTAACCATGCTTTAAAAAGTATTCGATCAAAAACTACCCCGACATTTTACTTTTCAGTAAAGAGAAAAACATTTTCAAACCGGACTCAATTAAATCTCTGACACTTCAATTTTGCAACGTATTTTTTTGCTAGATACGTACTTTTTGGCAACGCAATATTTTTATAGCGAATGTTATTTATTTTTAACGTTGCAACTCTGCTGTGGACTGGCTTGTTACGGAATTATGTACATTTTGATTCAGGGAATAAACTTCATTTTTTTTAATTGCAAGCTTGTTTTCATAAAAGGCAGTATTAAAGAGTTCTTCCTCTCTCCAACGGGTATGATACGGGGAGATCAATATTTACATAGTACAAAACAATATGGCTCTCAACGACATCTGTACGCTAACATCTCTCAATGCTTCGCTTAGACTTCTCAATGGGTTTTAATGCAGATCTCGTCAATAGATAGAGTGATTCAAGAAGATGGTTTAAACGTTTATACGGATGCAACGTAGTTTGATTTACGTTACACCCGTGCGAAGCCAGGGCAGGTCGATAGTTTACTAAAAATTCAAAGTTAGAAAGAAAGGCTATAAAAACATTTGCCCTGAAAACCCTATTAATTAATCAATAAATAGTCAATAGGGTATTTTATCAAAAAAATCTAATTAGTCCGTCAGTTAGATTATCGAAAAATATTGGATACGTATTTTTTTGTTTTTCAAATCAATAAAAACTGACGAAGATAAAACGCATCAAAGATGAGTAGGGGTTTGTGACGTCACTTCGCCAGTAAAATTGTACTGACATAGTGATGTCACACGAGTTTTCGACACACTGTTTCGTCTTAATTTTAGGTTTACGAGAAAAAGGAAAAAACACATATTTTTTGGAAATCTATCTGATGGACCAATTAGATTTTTTTGGTGAAATACCCTATTGAGTTGGCAAAGGTAGGTACCTATTTGAGCTAGCCAGTCTAACACCAAAAATTCCTTTTAAACCTTCAAGCACTTAGTACTTAGTAGTAGTGTATCTGAAATGGACGTCAGTTTGGCAGGTGTAGAGGCGGCGGGTAGTTTGAGAAAAATATCGCCCTGCGTCAAGCTGAGCTGTCACGTGCAAGCTACGTGCTGTTGCAGCCGCCAGCTACAGGGACACACTGCTGGGAAGTGTGGCGAGCGTGCTCAGATACAAAATATTTTTATTAGAGCTCGCTTTACTTTCTAAATTTATCTTTACTTTCTAATTACTGACATCGGTGAAGTAAAAGATCGTAAAGAAATCTGGTCTTACAATTAACATAAGTCTCGAATCGCCAATCCGCCTGGTACAATGACGCTTTATCATCATAATTATGTCTAGCCTTTTTCCACATATGTCGAGGCTTCCAGTCTAAATAAAAACATTTTCTAAAATATGGAACAATTGATGTTACATTCAGACAGATGGTTTCAGCACTCATACATGGCGTGCAAATGTTAACAAGATACAATTTATTTGCCAGTTTTATGTCAATCTAACCCAATGCAGCTGAATACCAGTGTTTCACATAGAGTGACTGCTTATCTGACTTCCACAACTGAGATACTGGGTAACACGATAGCCTTTGGTAAGTTTTATTTATCATAATAACTACTTATTGATACTTATAAAGTATTCTCTTCCACTTAAAAACCATTTGTGTCTCCCGGTTAAAAAATGGTGACGCAATTTTTTCCACCAGAGCAAAATCAAACCAGATAATAATTTCAAAATTCACTTAAAACCACGACTATACAACTTTGCTTTCTTTCAAAATAGCTGGCGCCCCTTTTGCTACTATAAATATTTTACTGCCCGACTCGCCGACTATAAATTATACACATTCAAAATAATGATCGTATATCAAGTTGTCGTGTTCCACGGTCCGTGTGTCCGGCACAGACCAGCGCGTTTCCGACATCGGTCCGGCAGACAGTTTGACAAGCGTGTTTTTCACTCCACCGGCAGCGCTTAGGGAGATAACACACTAGGGAATGCAATTACGACGCATCTGCATCTAACAACATTGTCCCAAACGATTGCAAATGGGTTTCTGAAGGGGCTTTAATGGATCGCAATTCTTTTTTCAATTTTCAGAGCGATTTGAGATTTAAATGTGTCATCTGTGCTCGTAGTGAGTTAAATTCGTTTACGCTAACGGGCTGATAAATCTAATAATCAAAATTGAGTCTCGATATGTAGAAAAAGTTGAGAAATATACTTATTTAATTGGTACACTATTGTTACAAACAAAAATAATAAAACGAAAAACAGTTGCTTTTTTTTATATTCTAATGGCCGCAACTCGATCTTAAGTGATGCTGCGGCCTAACATAGAGCACGCTTGCCTAGGATGAACCGGTTCACTCGTACAAAGTTCTTGTTTGCATATCTATTATAGGTACCTCTATACAGCGTTCACAACGAATTATTTAAAAATAATAAAAATAGAAAAAAGTGATAAAATGGTAGGATAAGATAAGTTAGCTTTTGCAATATATCTCTCTATTTTCTAGCTCAAATCTCAAATTGGTTCTGACTTTTTTTCCGAATATTAAAAGCAATAAACTAAATTATATCTTTCCATTTAAGTTACTCAGGTTTCTTTGTAAATTATTGAAAAGTTTTATGAACGAAAATGGTCTTCGCAACGCAAATTCTCATTTGACAGCAATGCGGAGAATTTTTTGATGCCTCTTTGTTTTACTTTTTTATTCAATTGTTATGGGAATTTATATTATTTCTCTGTGCAAACATAGATAGATTGAAATAAAAAGGCATTTATCGTCTGTAAATATTAATCCAAACACTCTACGTCAATCCGACCTACAAAGGTATATCCATTGCAGTACAAATGCGCAATATTCAAAGCAATTACCGTGACCCGCCATCACGTTTCACGCATGTTTGTCAACCACGTATGTCCACCTCCTAAAACACACACTAGCGCCACCTGGTGGCCGCGGGCCGTGATTAGTTCGTGTCTGGCTTCAAATCAGATACGTCGGCCATCGTTTGTCAAAACGATGCAGTATACAGTTGCGATAATTTGTCTATGTTTGTGTCTTGCGTTTTTGTCAGGACGACTGAAGTAAAGTCTGTGGTCTTCGAAATAATGATGATATTGGTGTATGTACTGTACAGTCACGAGCAAAAACATGTAGACAGTTGGTGTCATTCTAAACTGATTTTCTCATAAACTATTGATTGAAATGTTATTGGGTTACGAATAGGGTATTTTTGATCCCAAAACGACTCTAGAAATAAGTTTTATCTATAAGTTGAAATAGTTATTACTCAAGAAAGTTGATTTTAAATTTTGCGTACGCATACAGTCACGAGCATAAATAGGTATGCAGATTGTATACATATTTATGCCTTAATACATCTCCATACAGTCGTATGGAGTAAAAAGTCTTGACAAAAGAGCTGACTGATGCACTGATGACTGTGCATATTTCAAGGAATGAAAAAAAAATATAACCAGTCTTAAAAAGAGGTATCATATTACCCAGTAACTGGGTTGTGGAGGTAAGACAAAGAGTTGCTCCATGTAAAACACTGGTGTTCAGCTGCATCCGGTTAGACTGGAAGCCGACCCCAATATAGTTGGGTAAAAGCTAAGCAGATGATGAGTTGTTTTTTTTTTTCATATCTAAGAGTTTGTCCCGTTATAAGTAAAAGGCCACGGTTCCGGCTGCACCACCCCATTTCTACCCGTGGGTGTCGTAGAAGGCGACAGAGGAATATTGACCAGAGGATGGGCAGCAGCTAACACCTACAGCGATCGCCAATATGCATCGGTCAATCATGGCGATTACGGCTGAACCCCCCCTTGAGGGAGACCTACTCCCAGCAGTGGGCGTCTAAAAGTTGCCATGATGATGATGATGATGATGAAGTAAAAGGTGTTCGTATTCTGAACTGTGTGACTACAATTAAAGTTGTTTTTGATTTAAAATATCTGAAACGAAGATCATTGTCCCCAAACATTTATTTATAACCGACTTCAAAAAGGAGGAGGTTATTAATTCGGATTTTTGTATTTTATTTTATGTATGTTCGGGTATAACTCTGTCATATATAGACGAATTTGCAAAATTCGTTTTCTGTTCGAAACGGATTTATTCCGAAATGGTCCCATATTTAATCGAAATTGATTCAGCGCTTCTTGAAAAAAATAACAAAATCCCAAAAAAAATACGTACATGTCGTTTTAGTTTCTTCAATCTTTGGAGGACTTTTAAACATAATTAATGACGGGATAATAATATTTTGTAATCCAGAGATTCATGGCTTTTTGATACGAGAGGTATCAAATCTAACATTTCTAAAATCTCCGCAGAAACGTCAGTTATTTCTCGATATATCCGAAACATACAGAGTTCTCGAAGCTTTTATTCGAGTACTTTATGCGATCGCCTTTGGTCTAACGACCGTCGCTTTAGAAGTTGCCACGTCGACCGTTCAGTTCGAGAGAATTTATTAATTCCTAGCAAATGTTGGCGCTCCCAAATGCTGGATATTTATACGTCTGCAATACTAGACGATGTACGAGTGTAAGTTGGTGGTATAAAAGCTGTATAAGATTGGCAAATTGTCAACGGGCAGTTTGTGTCGTGTACGCGTTTTATATTTATTTTAATGCCAATTTCCTGGAATAACTTTTAAAGCATTGCTTTACGCTTTTCGCTAGATGTTTTACTTATTTAATTAAAGTACTCGTAACTTTTGTCAAGATTCTAACAGGGTTGTGTATTTTCAAGTATACAGTTTCATCAACATCATCATATCATACACATCAGGACATCGTGGAGTACGTGCGCCGAAAGACGAAGTACACGCCGAGGGTGCAGTTACTGGAGTCGCGCCACAACGTTAACTTCAAGGCGTTTGTGGTCCGAGTACCGAATTGTTTCCTGCCCCTCGTCATGGAAGAAGACTTTTGGCCGCAGGACGTGGTGTTCCGTCGCTTCCGCGGACAAGTGCCACAGGACAGCACAAAGACAGTTTAGTGCAAAGTGAAGTGCTACTAACAATAGTCTTAAGTCTTTTCTACTAACAAAAGTTACAAATTATAAAATATGTATGTTTAGGTTAAGGTATTTATCTATGGGCCTATGCAGCCTGAAAATAAATGGATTATTATTATTATTATTATTATTATTATATCAGCCTATTGCCGTCCACTGCTGAACGTAGGCCTCCCCCAGAGATCGCCAACCAACCCGGTCTTGGGAAACCCGCATCCAACCGCTGCCAGCCACCTTCTTTAAATCGTCGGTCCATCGTGCCGCAGGGCGTCCCGCACTACGTGCTTGCCCAAACGCGGACTCCACTCTAGAGCGTGTCTGCTCCATCTACCGTCTGCCCGTCTGCAGACGTGGCCGGCCTACTTTCACTTGAGCGTGCTAATTTGATGCGCAACGTCAGTGACTTTAGGTCTCTGGCAAATGACTTAATTGCAAATTCTATCTACCAAAGAAACTCCGAACACCGCTCTCTCCATGGCATGCTGAGCAACCTTGAATTTGTGGACGAGACCCATGGTGAGTGTCCACGTTTCGGCTCCGTAAGTCATTACGGGTAGGATGCACTGGTTAAAAACCCCTCTGGTCCTTGGTCTTAAGGGATTGTGGGATCGGCTATTTAAAGATATCTAGCTAGCTAGCTAGCTAGGCTAGCTTCCCGAATGCCGCCCAGCCCAAGCGTATCCTTCTGTTCGCCTCCTTTTCGAAGTTGTGCCGCCCCAGTTGTATATTTTATACAACTGGGTATACAGTTTAGTTTGTCTAAATTAATCCGTTGGCTACTGGTATTACTGTTTAACAGTAATTCCAGTCCTATTTTCTCTGCTTGCTGTTTTCATACAAAGACGACACGAGCATAGATCACCACGTTTCATCATCATCATTCATCATTTCAGCCGAAAGACGTCCACTGCTGGTTTAGGCCTCCCCCAAGGGGGGGTTTTGCCATAATCGCCACGCTTGGCAGGCGGGTTGGCGATCGCAGTATGGTTGTTACAAATGCACAGAGAACGCTGCTGCCCATTCTCTGGTACGTGCCTTAGTCGCCTCTTACGACACCCACGGGAAGATATGGGATGGTGTTATTCTTTACGTCCGACACCATACGGACCACGTCACCACGTTTGCTCAAGACGAATTGGCGATTCCACATTTATGTAAGGTTTCCTCACAATGTTTTCCTTTACCGATGTCAGTGATGTCCAAGATAAGCTTAGAGTAAACAGAAAAACTGACTATACAACAACTACAACAACAACACAACAACAACAGTACAACAACACAACTACAACAACTGAGTATATGAATTTTATAATTATTATTTTTATTCATTCATTGTATGTTCATATTTGTTTTAACGGTTTACGTTTATTCACACACATTATTTGTAATAAGTTTTAGGAAATAAGTTGTTATTATTAAGTTTACTGCAACTATTGCATTGGGTTGTACCTGTAAAAATAGTTGTGTGTGATGGTTATATAAATAAATAAATAAATAAATTTTCTTAACATTTAAATTACATTATTAAATATTAGTAAAAAAATAAATAAAAACATTTAAAAATATAAAAAATAGTAGCCACCGGTATCGGGAACAGGGTCCAAGCTACCGGTGGTCAGGGCTCCTGAGAGAGGAATCTCCTGACTATGCGCGCCGTGTCCAGGAGTACCGCTTTCTGTATCAACCCCTTGATCCAGCTGCCTAACGAGAGCCTCCTTAGGTGTTGGTCGAGGCTCTTGGAAATGAGTCCATTGGCCGTAACGACTATCGGCACAATGACTGCTGTATTCACATCCCACATGTCGACAACCTCGCGAGCCAAGTCAAGATACTTAATTTGTTTATCTTTCTCGGTTTTCACGAGGTTCTCGTCATGCGGAACCGCTATATCAACAATCATTGCGCGACGCTCTAATCGATCTATCACCACTATATCAGGCTTATTGGCAACAATAGTCCTGTCAGTGATGATAGATCGATCCCAATACAACGTGATATTGCCATTTTCGAGAACTGGGTCGGGCACATACCTGTAGTACGGTACTTCCGACTCCACAAGCCTGTACTTTAGAGCAAGTTGCTGGTGGATAATCCTAGCTACAAGGTTGTGTCTATGCAAGTAGTCTCCTTAACGGTTTTATTATTAATCAAAGAAAACCTATAACACTAAAATAATAGGGCATCAAAAATTCCTCACCATCGCCGCCATCAGGGAATGTGCCCAAAAGACTGGCGGCATTTCCACGTTGGATGGCAATGCTTATCCACTGGCCAAGGTAAAAACCAGCTCTTGAATCACGGGAACTGTCAACTAACCTTTTGGACAAGTCTTTAAAAAGCAGATGAGCACTCGGACCCCACGACCCGAGAGTTTCAACCCCAAACGGCTCGAAAATAAAGTTATCACCAAAGTGACTATACTTTCGACGTTTGAGGTTTTCTGCAGCCGTGGCAGCAGCACCAGCACAGCACGCTGAACTAGGAAGATGGGATGGTGCAAGTATCGACACACGTAGCGTCCCACACTAAAGGCCTACCCAACTTCCAAGGAAATAGAGACATTCCGTCCGGTCTCTTGCCATCGTCGCATCCGAAGCCGTTGGGTTCTAATACAGCCGGAACGCCGAGACGGCGACGAGAGCACGACGAATAATGTCGGTATATTAATATATGAATTGAGTTGCTCGGTATCGAACCAGCAAGCTCAGGGAGACATCAACTTGGTATCACCATATTTTGGTATTACTAGCGATTGTATTTCCAAGTAGCCCAGTTGATCAATATCCACCAAATAAGACTAAGTTTCATGTACAAACATAATCAAAATCATTTTCATCCTTTCCACGACATTGTCTTACTTTCATCTACGAAGAACATTCGCAAAGCCTGCTACATACATACATACTATAATACCGTCTCGTTTGGCAGAACACAGGCAACTACAGACACTCATTATGCACAAACTTACGCGGAACACTCGCGAGCTCGTCTGTTTATACCTTAATAATGTCTCAATTGTCTACACAATGTACCAGGTACCAGTATGCTCTTTTACTTAAGAGAAACGATAAGATGCTTGCGCATAAAGTTTTACTTACACTTCTGTGTTTTAGCGGAATATGAGTCAATGTGTGGGTCCAGAAAATTAATCTTATTATTTCATTATTTCGTGTTTCTTTTTTATTTGTGTAAATAGAGGTATAATAGATATTTATTAGATAAATAGATGGCAGAATTTTGGGTTATGTTTTAAAGATATGGTAAAATCTATCTTACTTAGTATTAATATGATAAATGCAAAAGTTGGTGTAGATGAATGAATGGATGGATGTTTGTTACATTTTCACGCAAAAACTACGGAACGAAATTTGATGAAACTTTTCAGTAATAAGGCTTATACATCAGAATAACACATAGACACACATACAATTTATAAAGATTTTGTGTACAATTTAGAAGAGGAAAAAAGTGTTGAATTTCAGTACGATACAACCATTGACAAATGACACGACTATAATACCAGGGAATCATGACTCAGTTGAAGTCACCATTTTCTAAATATGATCAGTTTTCAAGGTTTTTTATATACAAGTACCGCATAACTAAGTACTTATACGTTCCATATAAAAAAATATTGATGTTAAAATGTTTCTCCTCTATGCTTTTTTGGGTGATTAACTTTAGTGCGCGCCGCAACCTTAGGTACTTTGTGCTTTAGTGTAATTTAGCGGGGTTGTCTTGCGTAAGCCCGCGAAGGAAACAAAACCGTGAACGCAGTCGCGGGTAGCACCTAGTTATATAATAAATGGAGTAAGTACACGCTTACAGTTCATAACTGGTGAACACATAGCGAGTGGATTAGACGTACCTAACAATCCACAGCTATTTTATAAAACTGTTGGTTTCCCTCTTAACTTACCTTTTCTCGGAAAGCTATCAGACCACATCTTATGTCTCATGAAAAAATTATCACGATAATAACAATAAATTGCTAGCAACGCGAAATAAATGAGTGTCATCGCCCTGATTGGCCACAATCAATCGCGGAGAGGAAGCGTTTGAGAGGAAACCCGGCAAAAAATTAATGATAGGAAATCGGGGGAGATAAGGAAAAGTGATCAGTCTCCGTTAGGGAGGTACGGGTAATATTGATACTAAATTTAGCGGATAAGACACAGGAAAAGGGGAGGGTCGTGCTTTGAAGTTAGTTGGTTTAATGTAACTTTTTGTTTAATGAGAGCGGCCCGATTTTGCTTTGTCTCCCCAATTGGAGCCAAGAAATACGGGCACGTCAAATAGAAAAGGAAAAATTACAGCTTCCAAATTAAATTGATCTGCTGGTCTATTTTGTGAAAATCTCTCTCACTGAGGTAAATTTTCACAGATGACATTTAGGATAATACTTCGGTATTCGAATGGGGTGACTTTCAAAACAAGGGGCGCCTTTTATCATCACCTGAAATTCTAACATTCTAACCTATAAAATTAAACGCAGCCGATTAAAATTTCTTGTATTAGGAATTCATGTTGTGTAAATGCTATAGTGCAATGGAAAAAAGTACGTTTTTGAGTTAACCCTGAATATCCGTCAAAATCCGTGAAAGCCGTGTGGTGCAGGCCGCGAATAGCACCACCCTATTTCTACCCGTGGGTGTCGTAGAAGGCGACAGAGGGATATTGACCAAAGGATAGGCAGCAGCGTCTTTCTGAGTACCATAAAACCTACTGCGATCGTCAACAGCCATCGGCCAAGCTTGGCGATTACGGCTGAACCCCCCCTTGGGGAGACCTATGCCCAACAGTGGGCGTCTAAAGGTTGACATGATTATGATGATGATGATGATGAGAGGCGTTGTAGGGCTGGGTGACTTTAAATCAGCAAAAAAAATGTGGGTGTTATTAAATCAGCCCCTTTTTAACCGACTTCAAGGTTATCAATTCGAATGTTTATAATTATTATTTTATTTTATGTATTTTCGGGCATAACTCTGTCATATATAGACGGATTTAGATTTTTTTGTTCGAAAGGGGTTTATTCCGAAATGGTCCCATATAAATTTTACCAAAATTGATCTACCCTTTTTGAGAAAATCAACAAATTCCCAAAAAAATTACTTAGACGACGTTTTAGTTTCTTCAATCTTTGGAGGATTTACAATCTCTTTTAAGTGTGTCGCCGTTTCTTAAGAATTTGGATGTTAAGACAACACTAAAACGCGAAAAATAAAAAGTATTTTCAAAAAAAAGAAAACCGCCTTCAAAAACTAAAAAGTGATAAATAACTTTAGCACAGAACACACATTACTTTACTTTCGGAAGTCGGTGGCAATACAAAACAACAAACTCAAAGCCACCGCCACCGACCTCCGAAAGTAAAGTATTGTGTGTTCTGTGCTAAAGTTATTTATCATTTTTTAGTTTTTGAAGGTGGTTTTCTTTTTTTTTAAACAAACTTTTTTTCTAAATCAGTAAAAAGTAATGGGTGTTTATTTTTATCTCTTAAATTAATAATAATAATACCAGCCCGTTATTGTCACACTGCAGAACAAAAGGCCTCCTCTAATATAGAGAAAGCCTGAAATTGATCTCCGCGTTTGCTCAAGACGGATTAGCGATTCCAGACTTATAAAGACGTAAAGACTTTTGAAGTTTTAGGTAAAGCTGGATATTCGTACAGATCCCAATTTCTGAATATCATCTGGAGTGGTCGATCTTTTTCTAACAGTTTTAGCATACCTACTTATTTTCTCTTTGTAGGACACTTTGACATGCGGTACACGCCAGATAATTTTATTTATCTGTATGTCTATTCTGTTACAATCTCCCTCGGTGAACACCTAGGTGATGAGCTGTCATCCGTCCCGATGCTAGGGATTGACAAAGCAGACGGACGGATGACCGCTCACTTCAACTAGGTGTTCACCGAGGGAGATTGTAACACACAATTTGTCTTAAGGGCGCGTATTCGATTTAGCGCAACTTAAAATCTAAACGATTGCTAGAACGGCGTAGCAGCATTGACACACACTAGTACAATACAATGGTCTGTTTGTGTGCATCGGAAAAAAAATATGCACGAAATAAGCACGAACCATTAAAATTGACCGGCAAACCAAAGCGCGCGATGTTTTACAGTGCTTTTTAAAATAATTGTCTAAAATAAATGAGCTTGTATAACGGACTGAAAATTATTCTGTATATTAAGCATAACTTTTACTTTCATAAAATAAATATATCAGGTATGTTTTTATTCAAATACTGGTGGAAAAAAAATGACAAAGTGAACCGATTTTCTACATTTTCAACATTGTTTTTAAATACATAATAGTAATATTTTCGTAATTTTCGCTCTGTAGCTGTCTTTATGACTATATATACTGTTGGAAAAACGCATAAAACAAAATATTTTGGTATGTTGTAATGGTTGTATTGGTCCTGAAAGTTAACTCTGACGTCTTTTTTCGTAAAACGATATGAAAGAATGGTCTTCGCTTTAAAAAACCATAATTAAAAATTATACTTTTACTCTGTAGCTGTCTAAATCAAGACTTAATCTTTCTAAAACTGTAAATTGTCTTTAAATAATCTGCTCACATAATTACGATATTGCTCTGGGCAAAACGCAAAAACATGAAGTTTTCGTCAGGAATCGAATACGCGCTCTTAAATTAAAAACATTTTTAATTAAACAAATTTATTAGTGTGATCATCCAAAGAGTCGTCATTGTATTTTTTCTTTAGACATCTTATTCTTTTGTAAAAGATATGTAGGTAGGTTTATGTTTCAAAATAAACTAATTTCAGTCCCAGATATAGGTAATTCTTTGACATCTAAACTCATCGACCGCTAACAAAATACTATGACAGCCCTTTTCTTCTTCTTTTTTAATTATTTCTGTCTCATTGTTGTTTAATTAAAAAAAGATAGCAATATTATAAAGTTGCTAGAATAACACAAACCACTTCAGTACTTACTTCTATTTTTACAAAACCACTAGGTACTGTTCTCTCACAGGTTTAAACCTTAGTACTGCATCGTGTTTGGCTAGCTCAGCTTTTTCTCTAGCTAAGCACTATCGGATTAAGAATAAATAAACTTAGAACGCTAACAAGGAAAATCGTTTTAAGCGTCTAACATTTGGTGTTACGGGCTCGGAGCCAACGTTCCCAAAGTACCTACTGCATGCAGTATTTAGAAGAACTTTTCTCCTTGGTTTTTAGCAAACGGTGTCAAAGTTGTATTTTTTTTATTAAAATTAGGAGGGTTTGATTATGTACGGTCATGACACCCTAAATGAAGGGCTAACAATATTTAATTAACAACTATCTACGCTTAATAGCTAATTTTAACGTCCCGGGCGGCATACATGCATGACTTGACTCCTCATTAACTGTATTTTATAACATGTTTGCCTATTCTGATGGAGGGTTTGTTAGGTTGATATTTCTTTATCTTTAGTTCCTGAAGGCAATATTTTTTTGGTTAATCCCAGCAGGACAGCGTAAGATGGCGAAAAAAAAGTAACGTTTCCTCACTCTAAAAATTTCTGTTTCCTATATAGTGGGCACGTTTACAAACATACACAAAAGACTACCCTGTAAGTCAGACAATTATTTGTTTAGCGCGGTAATCGAACCCAGCGCAGACACGCAGCGAAGCAGTCCGTCTTTTAGCCATTCAACCAACCATGTCGTCACAATAAAATGTAGGAAAGTAACAATCGTCATCTTTTGACTGTGGTGGCTGGTAGAAAACAGTCGAGTCAGACCCGGCGCAAGCTTGTATTATGTTTTCGTGGTTTTTATAACAATGGTATAGTTTTTCAACATTACTACACATAATTTTAGAGTAGACTAACTAGGGCCCGGCAGACGTTGTTCTGCTTGAAAATAAAAAAGTCCTAGGACCCGACTACAACGCCACCTACCGAGTCCAATTGTGAATCCAAACCATTCTCGAATCCACTGGAACACACAAAAAGTTTCATCAAAATCAGTCCAGGCGTTTAGGAGGAGTTCACTTTCATACACACGCACAGAAGATTTTTATATATAAGATAGGCCTTGTTTATTTCTTTTCAGATTTTATTTAAACATAATTTTTTACGTAGTTGTGTTTTTATTTTTGTAATGATAGTGAGACGTATAAAGTTTCATTAAAAAGTATTTAATAACAACAACTAACGCATACATAACAGCATAATAAATTATGATAACCAAATCATAAACCAATTATCATTATTACCCACCAGTGATGACCAACCAAAGAGAACAGAATCAACTAAAACAACTTACTAATGAAACTAAAAGATTATGTTCACACAGAACCTTCAATCTCTCCACAAACGAGACCAGGCACGCATAAAATAGAAAAAACAGCCCGCACCGGAAGATGGGCCCAAGATTAATTGTGACGTCAGCGACGGAAGGGGTGGGGTAGCCGGGGGGTGGGGGGTGTAGACGGAAGTGGGGGGAGGACGCAGACCGGATGTCCGGCTGACGCAGCGGGCTGTTTGCCGCCGCTCCTGCGACGACAAGAATGTGCACGTTTGAATATAGCACATATTTGGTTAAACTTGCGATTATCATTTTAGAAATTATGATCTTAATTTTATCTCAAACTAGTTGATACTCGCGACGTCGTCCGCGTTATTGTTGGTTATCAGCGGGGTATTATTGTTTTAACAAAATAATTTAATAAATTTTTAAAACTTTTGTCTGTGTGTTGGTCTGTTTGTGAAACGGCTGGACCAATTTTGACAGGACTTTCACTGGCAGATAGCTGATGTTATAAGGAATAACTTAGGCTAATTTGACTATGGAAAAAATATAGGTATTCACACATTCAGATGTACAGTCAACAGCAAAAGTAGATGATCAAAATCAGAAATTCAATACTAATGAACGGAGTTCGCGTCAGAACTGTGTGGCGTCGAAGTGATTCAAAAGTATGTGTGTGACAATCACATATTTTAAATAAATAAACTAGTTATAAATTATATAATATAGTGTTAGTAAATTAGTATTGAATTTCTGATTTTAATCATCTACTTTTGCTGTTAACTGTACCTAACCCGCAAGGGCGGTAAAATCACATTGAGAAGAAGAAATCTAAGGGTGTTACTACACCAATCGATCGATCATCGATCGATGCCATCGGTCGACGTCGATCGATTGGTGTGGTAGCTTTAATTGATCGACGGATCGGTCGACTAACATCGATCGATTGCCGGTCGACGTCGATCGATTAACCCCGGCTATATTCCATCAGTTTCTTTCGAAATGTATTCACATGTGGCCAGTTCGATATTGCTCGTACTATTATTACGGAGACGCAAACGCAGAAGACACATAAACACAAGCAGCAGTGCTATTCTGTTATAATCTCCCTCGGTGAACACCTAGGTGATGAGCTGTCATCCGTCCCGATGCTAGGGATCGACAAAGCAGACGAACGGATGACAGCTCACTTCAAAATCAAAAATCAAAATCAAATCAAAAATGTTTATTTGCTAGAGAACACATTTGCAGTTTATAAGGGAAGATCTTACAGCCTCAATGTCACAGTATTCTGCCTGCAAGCAAGCGTGCAAATTATTAATGTTTAAATGTCATTATTAGATTATATTATTATTACATTACTATTTCATTATAATTACATTATTGTTTCATTATTATTATTACATTATTATCACACATTATTATGAATACACACAAATTTCATTACTTACTTGATTTACAATAAATTCATTAATTAATACTACAAACAATTATTTTTATGTTCTAAAAATTCTTTTATGCTGTAGAAACACTTTTTTTGTCGACTTCACCTAGGCGTTCACCGAAGGAGATTGTAACAGAATAGCACTGCAGGCCAGGGGCATCAAGTGATAATGGGGAGCTCGATCGACGTCGACTAATCCATTCTGCCATCGATCGAACGATTGGTGTGGTAGAAACTATCGATCGACGTCGAATAATCCATTCTGCCATCGATCGAACGATTGGTGTGGTAGAAACTATCGATCGACGTCGAATAATCCATTCTGCCATCGATCGATCGATTGGTGTGGTAGAAACTATCGATCGACGTCGAATAATCCATTCTGCCATCGATCGAACGATTGGTGTGGTAGAAACTATCGATCGACGTCGAATAATCCATTCTGCCATCGATCGATCGATTGGTGTGGTAGAAACTATCGATCGACGTCGACTAATCCATTCTGCCATCGATCGAACGATTGGTGTGGTAGAAACTATCGATCGACGTCGAATAATCCATTCTGCCATCGATCGATCGATTGGTGTGGTAGAAACTATCGATCGACGTCGAATAATCCATTCTGCCATCGATCGATGCCGTCGATCGACGATCGATCGATTGGTCTGGTAACACCCTAAAATCCCGCTGATAAGAAGATGCAATAGATCAGGTAGTCAAGCATGTTGTAAAATGTAGTAGTATCATGTACATGACACAGTTGGCGCAGTGGCTGAGGGATCGACTGCTGCACAGCGTGTTGCGGGTTCGATTCTCGCCCAGGGTAAACATTTGTGTGATGAGCACTTGTGTTTGCCTTGTGTCTGGGTGTTGTTTATTTATATATATATATATGTATGTATTTACAAAAAGAAAATGTATTTGTGTATGTATATCAGCTGTCTGACACCCAAAGTACAGGGTCTTCCTAGTTTGGGGTCAGATGGCCGTGTGTGAAAATGTCCCCACATATTATTATATTATTTAACTAGCAATACTTAAGAGTTGGCAATACCACCTCCCCCCCCCCCTACCCCCTCTCCTACTAACTGTAGTGTATAGGAAGGAGTTAGAAGACGGCTGAGACTCGACCATTCGATCGCTGACGATCGCCTCGAGAAGATCTATTAGTAAATCCTCTGCCTGATTGACCGTTGATCGTTGAAAGTTTGAAATATTGTTGTTTATCCGAAGTATTAATGTGATTTGATTTGATTCTGAGTTGGTTTTCTTGTTAATAAAGTGTATAATAAAAGTACATTATTCTGAAACTGTCGTTTTTCTGACTTGTCTTACAAGCATTAAATATAGAATCTGAATATTCTACATCTAACCCATCTTAGAATCTCATTAAAACCACACACATTTTCAATTCAAGTCAGTTATTTGAACCGTCAACTCCTAGTACGTACCTACATACCTCAAACTATGCTACGTATTCTGAAGCTACAGGGACTCCGTAGCACTGTGTAGCGATATCGTAGCGCGTCGTAGCACGTAGCTAATTAGCTACATCGTAAATCAAGATGGCTGTTTAGTATATTATATTTATTGCTATATTTTTCTTCGCGATATCTTGTCTGTTAGGTTTGACGGTTTTAATTGTATTTATGAGATTTTATTTTAAGATTTCGATGTTTCTAATGCAAGTAGGTAATATGAGTTAGTGCCAAAATAAAATATTATTATGCTTTAAGAACAGTTAAAATTACAATAATATTCGTTTATCTATACTTCAAACTGTCTGGGCTGTCTGTCTGTACTGTCTGTTTGGGGTCAGATGGCCGTGTGTGAAAATGTCCCCAAATATTATTATTATTATTATTAAACTGCAAACAAGTGATCGTATTACTTCATTGTGTTATGTTCTTCAAATTGTGCTTTTACACCCCTAATATGAAAAGACAAAATAATCTAACTTTCTTGAAAGTTGACTACATCTACACTAATAATTTTCTAATTATTACATACTTTACTTCTGTAAAGTTTATGTCTTATATGTTTTTTATGTAAGAAGCTACACCATACCTCCATCCTCCACAAACAGAGTTTTAATCTTTTTTTCATAGCACCAGTACGAACATATAATTAGAATCAATAATTTCGAGGAAGATGACTATATCTATAGGTATCTACCGTCATTTTTATTACAAAGAGGTAAAAATATTATCTATAGTCCTATTACAAAATAAAAATCACATACAGCGACACTATTGCCGATTACTATGTGTTGTGGTACGGTCAGCAACGAAAGTTGATTAACACTTTAGAATTTTAATTCATAATTCAGCAGAAGGAAATACTGACAGGATAGAGAATCAAGCTAAAATAAACTCTTGACTATAACTTGAAATACTGTAAAGTATTACTTACATATTATTTGTTTTGTGTCTTTTTAGAGCATAATAAATAAATTTAAAAAAGCCTTTTATTTCTTACAAACAAAAAAAGTAAAAATAAGTACCTAAAAATAATAATAATATATAATATAAAACATTTATTTTTCTCTACACAAGTTATGTACTTAATGCTAACAATAGTACACGAACCAGGAGCTAACTTTGTGAGAGACTGGTGCCTGAAGTAGGTTTATATACAAACCTGTATTACAGGTCACCAGGGCCCTCCCGCGGCTAGATGCCTTCTGTGAATTTG
This sequence comes from Charanyca ferruginea, assembly GCA_947361185.1. Classification (NCBI taxonomy): domain Eukaryota; kingdom Metazoa; phylum Arthropoda; class Insecta; order Lepidoptera; family Noctuidae; genus Charanyca; species Charanyca ferruginea. Next base: position 25,991,955 of record OX376061.1, on the reverse strand, counting down.
GACCATCATAACAATGTAGTAAACCTAACTAAGGTATAATTCAAAAATAAAATAGAAAAAAATACAAACATTCGAATTGATAACCTCCTCCTTTTTGAAGTCGGTTAAAAAGAAAATACAGTAAGTTAGTGGAATACAGGAGTATGTATGAGTAACCGGAGAAAGTCTATAAAAGAGATGTGCGAGTGTGTGAGTGTGTGTGTGTGTGTCTGTGTGTGTGTGTGTGTGTGTGTGTGTGTGTGAGTGAGGATGCTTGAGTGAGTGTGGTGTGGGTATGGTTGATGGCATGGGGAAGGGGGAAAATAAATGTAAATACAGTGAATTGACTATAATCTAACCTATGATATATGTAACCGATGATTCTATATAATATATCGGTTTATTCTGTATAATTATTTAACTATGATGATATGGTGTTTTATAATTTGTATCTACTTTGTGTAATATTAGTTTTTATTTTTAAGTACAGGTACATTTTTGTATAATACATAATACATTTTTAGAGCATATGAAAATGTAATAGTATGCTTGATTTCCACACGGACGAAGTAGCGGCCAAAAGCCAGATATTAAAAACCAGACTTTAAAATAACCCTAGATGAAAACAATAGCAAACCATCAATTTCGCCAACGATCAGAAAGTCTGGAAGTGCCATCAATCGCGCCGAACGACCGCAACCGCTCGTAATGATCCGGCATTCAGACTCCACCAACAAACAAAACTCATAAAAGCCGGTGTACGTGTAACTCTCTACTTTAAAATTACAAACAGTCGGGCAAGTTTTAGAAAACTCATCCCTGTGCAAGACATGGAGGTATGGTGTGGTGACTAGATGTGGTTTTTGGAGGGCAAGCGTGATAGATAAGTGGCGTAGATTGCCCGTGACTTCGTCCGTGTGAATGTCGATTATCGCGGATGCAGACGAAGTCGCGGGTAAAAAAAAAGCCTATGTCGTTCCTCCGGGGTTTGAATCATTTCTCCGGGACTCGTTGAGCTTCATTGCCTCGGCGCTTCTCTGGTAATCACCACTGTTGATTCTGGCAGCATTGCCATACAACGTTGCAATGCTGCCAGCCTGTTGGGCACGTGTCCCGTTGATAGCGCTGTGGGCGAGTTTTTTAATGCAATTTGAGCTCCCCCCTCTCTTTTTCTTGAAATTGTACATAATGTTATTATTTTTATCATTTATTAATTTAAAATAAAATAAATAAAAACATTTAAATAAAAAAATATTATTATTTGTATTTATTTTTAAGATTTGCGAACACTGTAATATAGCTTGAGCTTTTTGGTTAATGATAACTTAATTTTTTTTTAGTCAAATTACGGCTGCCTTGCTAATTTTCCTCCGTAGGTATTTACTTTGTGCAATATTAATACATTGAATAATAATTTATCATTCTGAAGTCGCCGGTGTGAATTTATCGTAAATATCTACACTAAAAGAAAATCATTGTTTACATATAACCAGCATTTTGATGAATGCTATTAAATTATCACTTCTAGTAACACTAAATCTTTGTACACAGCATTTGTAGCTCTTCGCGTAGAAAACTAAAGTTTGTCGTAGAGCGAAACGGAAGATGAGCAAATAATGGCGTGTGTATGCGAGTTTTATTCATAACCTGTTCATAATAGTTGTGTTCATAATAATTGTGCACATTCTTGCTGAGTTCTGGCGCCAAAGACTGCACGGATACATGTGAGAATTTAAACAATTTCGGTGCAAGAGTTTGTTGAAAATTAACGCTTTCGTTAGGTAAGTTTAATGTTAAATTGTTTGTTTAAAGGTATTGTGGGTGTTAGGTGGTTTAGGTATGATATATTAATTTTCGTGTTAACACCATTGAAAACACATGCAGGAAATTTTGGTGCCGCAATGTATTGCTCTTTAACTTGTTATAAACGTGGCTTTCTTTTATTTAATATTTTGACATTAAGTGTATACGAGTATAAATACTGTAGCATATTTTCTAGGGACTTTGTTTTGTACTATCAATAAGAATATCTATTTTTGTAAAGTAGTATTTTTAGTTTGGATGGATGTTCTAACTTCGATGATAAGTAAGGAACAAGGTTACTTAATCCATACTTACTATTAATAGTATTTAATATTATAAATGCGAAAGTAACTCTGTCTGTTACGCTTTCACGATGAAACGGCTGAACCAATTTTGATGAAATTTGGGATGAATATAGCTTGAACCCTGGGGAAGGACATAGGCTACTTTTTAATCCGTAATTTCGTCTGCGTCCACGGTAACTGACATTCACACGAGCGAAATCGCGGGCAAAAGCTAGTATATTATAATTGTTATCACGATGCTTCTATTGGTGTAACTGTGTAAAAATACATTTGTGTCGAAATATTTGCCTACTGTGCAAATATTTCGACACAAATGTAATTTTGTTATGAAATAAATAACTTGTAGAAAACGACAATTGGTCACATGTGGTGCTATAGATGGCTCCACTATGTTATAAAAGTAATCATCATCATTATATCAGCCTATTGCCGTCCACTGCTAAACGTAGGCACAGTATAAGTATTAGTACTACCGTACAGTAGCGACTCGCTCCGCCTCCCTCTGAAACTGTTCCCCACCTCTCCCCGCGTCGAACGACTAGCTCTGGAAATTGCGTTTTAGTTCGCGCGGCGCGTCGACACGCACACTCACGCACGTATCTATCGTATTTTAGTATTAGTGTAGGCAATTATATCGTTTTGTTTCTATGGAGAGTCGCGGGTGTGACGTAGGGCTCACCCAGAGATCGCCAACCAACCCGGTCTTGGGCAGTCCACATCCATCAACGGTCTACGGGTTATATCTTCAAGTATATCTACACTTCTACACTAATATTAAAGGTAACATTGTTGGTTTAGATTACAAGACTATGAAAGGTCATTCACATTGTACCTCAATCTACCGGTAAACACACTGTAGCAGGCATTATGTAAATCTCACAGTTCTGTACTTATAATCTATGTATTAGCAAGTTTCCCTATAAGTTAGCTAGTCGCACAAGTTCCCCCATATAAATGGTAATGAAGACGGCTCTGGAAAGATTCCAGTTTTTTATGTGCTGTTTTTCAATTTAACCCATACTTTTATACTGCATTATAAAAGTTTTTACAGTTTAAATAAATTTGAAACTGTATTGGTTTTAATGTTGAGCTTCCAGATTTAATAGGAAGGTTTATAAAACTTAAATTAAAATCAAGCCATCTAATTGATACTGTAATATTATAAACGCGAAACTGAGTTTATTTGCTTGTTACGCTTCCACAACGAAACGGCTGAACCGATTTGGATGAAAATCGGTATGAAGATAGCATGAACCCTGGGAAGTAACATAGGCTAGTTTTTAACCCGTGACTTCGTCTGCATCCGCGAAAACCGACATTCACACGTTCGTCGTCGAGTCGCCGGCAAAACTATTAATAATATTAAAAATGCGAAAGTTTGTATGTTTGTTACAAATTCACACCTAAACTACTAAACCGACTTGGATGAAATTTGGTACAGACTAAACTTGGAGCCAAGAAAGGCTATAGGCTAATTTTTAATTTAATTTAATAATTATTGTTTATTTTTATTATACATACTGTTTGAGAAATTCAAGTGTCTACTTAATACGTTTAAAAAGAGTAAGTATGGAGTTTCTTGCCCATTCTTCTCCATTCGAAACTACCTCTCGGAAGGGGCAACTAGAATCAACTTTTTTTTTATATATGACGTTCAAAAGTGCCTTCTAATGGTCTAATTGAAATAAATTATTTGACTTCGACTTTGACTTTGCAAAACATACAGTCCTGTGACGGACAGTTCAACATACAGATGGATAGACAGCTAAGTCTTAGTAATAGAGTCTCTTTTGACATGCTTTTGGTACGCACTTAACCCTAAGAAACAAAGCCCTTAACCCAAAAAACAGTCCAGCAGAATAGCCAACTTGATGAATTACTCACGATGATTAAAGGGTTACAAATTGCTTTCAACAACTAATTTATACAGTTTTAACGCTATATCAATGGCTGGCGCGAAACGCGATCATTCCTCGCGAGCACTCCGTTTATCACGAGCCATGGAAATGCGAACACTGTCTTTATTCCGACCTTCTTTGCGTGTCGCACGAAATATAGCGTGTAGTATCTTACGAGCTACGTTTTCCACCTAGTAACTTGAAGTGCACAGTTTCATTGTGGGAACTTACACAGCTGACACACTAAATTATGTGTACGAGAGTTTGAGAACGAGGAAGAATCGAAAGTAATACTGTGATACACAATGCCTTAATAATTATGTTTTCTCATATAATAAGAAGATATTGTGGAATGAGTATTTCGCGAAAGATTAAAGGGTTGTTTATCTATGTTGACGACTTTATAAATGAATGCAGATGTTTTGTAATCTATAGTAATTCATTATGTATCAGATTATCAGATTTACCCTTTCAAAGCAAACTTGTTCTTTGAACTTTACATGCAAGGTAAACAAAATTGGTCAAACGCCAAAAAAATTAATAGGAAAAAAATACCTAACTATTGCTCGTTAGTTGTACTTTTTGTAAATAGATGGCGTTGTACATTTACATCACGTTTTTGAATCGCGGTGTTAAGATTCTCCGCCGGCGAATGACGCTCGCGCGGTACTGTACCGAATTCATACTTACCTGGCATAGGGGACACCGTGATCAAGAAGGCGGTTCCCCCAGGGCGAGGCCTTCCCATTGCACTGCGGTTGGGTTGACCCCTGCGATTATCCCTAATGTGTATAACTCGGATGTGTTATTTTTGGTCGTGGGGACTGCGTACGCGCCGTCCCCTCAGAATCACAGAGCTATAAAACCATATTTACACTCAGCCCTGTTGGGCCGGGAAGTGGGCAGCGCGAGAACGTAAACAGGTCACTCGCGCTGCCACTGCTCATGCCGCTGCCATTGCCCGGCGCTCCCTCGTCCAAAAAAGAACCATGAAGACTGAGCGTGAACACTCACTCGCTTCGATACTCGCGCAGAAGTATTTAAGGCAATATTTCCGGCAGCGGCAGGAGCAGTGGCAGGGGCTGAGTGTAAATGGGGGGTTACGACTAAAAGTAGATTACTTAAATATCTGCCATGGTCATATTAGTTGGTAAGAATTGTATAAATTTCGAGGTAATTGTTGATATTAAGATACAGAAGTTGAATGGTGCAGAATATAATGTAAATGACAGGCTCGGCTTGAAAATAGTTGAATAAGAAGTCTATGGAATCCAGTCAAACGGGCTGCATCAGCAATACTTTGTGTCTCTGTAATAATTAAATATTGTTGCCTATCTATCAAGAGTTTACTTTTAAAACTAGAGAAAATACAATAACTTTGGTCAATATTATTAGAAGTCAGTATTACCGATACTATTGATCTTCATCAATAATATTACTTATACTTTTTTCAATTGATAGTATCGATATAATACTGACAGTTTTGTTAATTGAAATAATATACAAATTAAACATACAAAACATAAACTAACACATACATAATTTACAAATCTATTTACTACATTGGATCGGCGACGTATTGCGCTGAGTCGTGGTGTCGGGTAACCTTCCTCGAAAACGCCGATATAGGACACCCGACGGCCAAAATTCTTCCTTCAAGAAGGTCACCACAAAAGAAGTTAATTTTGTGACGCGACTCCAACCACTCGACTCTTGTGATTTTAATCTTCATCGTTGTGTTGTGTCCTTGTGTGTTATACTTAATACTTACTATCAATAGCGAGAAGAGAAGAGCTCGTGGCTAAGTAAAAGATGTACGGATCGTTGAGCTACGCTTGCCGCGGTTTATACATGGATGGGTGACCTTTCATTTCATACCGAGACCATATAGATACTGCCATACCAAATAGGTATGCGCTCATCAATTAGTGATGTTAATAAGTACGAATGAGCGGGAAACTATAAATATTGTTTTAGCACTAGTGCGATTGAAGAATCAAAATAACTCAAACTCAACTCAACTGAAACAAATCAAAAGTATCAAAACTAATTTCACTTCCGCGTCCTGGAGTCCTGTTTCTTATCTTTCAGGCAATTTGCATAGCGATGTGTCTTATTATACATGTTGCACAATGAATAACCTAAATTCATCCTATTGCCTTACACTATATTTTTCCCCAGAACAACCTGGATACATCATACAATCATAGTACAAATTATACATAGAGAAAATTCTTCCAAAACAAGATAAATTTTAACTATACCCTGTTCACAATAAGATTAGACATAAACAGCGTAGGCTTAAGGATGACATTAGAGGCAAAAAAGTGGTTACAATAACAACTGTTTACTGCAGTTGCCATTTGTCATGCTACCAACGCAATATAAGTCAAAATCGGTTGAACGGACTGTAAAAAAGGTTTGAGTAAATGTCTAATCTTATTGTGAACAGGGTATAGGTACTGATTTTACTTTATTGTAATACTTTTGGAGACGTCAGTACAAGAAATGGTCAAGTGTGAACTTTACAAACAAATTAATTTTACATTTTGGGGACGTTGGGAATGAATGTATGAAAAATCCTTTTGGGGAACTTGGAACTTGGGGCGATAGGGCATCACCCGCGGTGCACTCGCTCTGCTCGCTCGTGATTTAATAGGTATTATTATTATATTGAGCTCGTACTCTCCCACTGCAAGACGAAGGCCTCACTCCATTCCTTTCATCGATCTCGACTTTATGTCTTGCTAATTTATAAAGAAGCCATCCAAGTCATCCCGCCATCTCCTTCGTGGTCTACCGCGACCCCGTCTCGCCATTTCGGGGTACCAACTTTGGGATTTACGGGTCAATACGTCGTCCAACCCAATCCCATTTAGCTGGGCAGTTCACGTAATATACATAAATATTAAACTGACCACATTGCACAATAACATAGCCCTAAGTTCCACGTGCGCACACAACAACACAGTCTCAACTGGTTTTAATAAGGAACCTTCAAAGATAACGCTTTGAGCCCATCTGATTTATATCACTCCCGGTAATATTTCGCCAAGCCGGGAATTATACGATCTTAAAATAATTTAACCGTCGCGTTTCGTACTTACTCGTACTAAGAAAAAATAATGTTAATAAAGTTTTCATTTCACCAAGTTGAAACTCACATACTACATACTATAATTTAATTTAGGAAAGGGAGGAGCTCGTGATTTAAAGCCATACATATCGATCAGTCAAAGGTTAAGCTGGTTGGTCTGTGGATGGGTGACCATCCCTTTCATGCCTCCGTGCCTCGGAAAGCACGTAAAGCCGCTGGTCCCGGCTGTCATTTGTAGATCTTTGGCAGTCGTTATGGGTAGTCAGAAGCCAGACAATCTGACAACCAGTCTTACCAAGGGGTATCGTGTTACGCAGTAACTGGGTTGTGGAGGTCCGATAGGCAGTCGCTCCGTGGTCTTGGTGGAGTAGTATAATCAAACTTATAGGATGGTGGAGGTTGAATTAACCTTGTGACCGACACGCCAAACAAATAAAAGCGTGCCTTTGGCGCATGTGGTCATGACCGTGACGTGCTTGGCACACTTTGGTTTGTCATGACCATGACTGTGGCGATGAAAAGGGTAAAGAATGGGGATTATTTTTAGCAAGCAACATCAAAATTGATGTGGAAACATAACTTTATAAAGCAATTAGTCACTTTCCTATCACTATCATCACTACATAGTATAAGTTTATACTATGTAGCGGGCAAAAGCTAACTAGCTTTTACCCGCGACCTCGTCCGCGTGAATGTCGGTTATCGCGGATGCAGACGAAGTCACGAATTAAAATAATAGTTTAAAAAAACTAAAAACACGCTTTTTATAGAAAATCAAACTAAAAAATAGAAAATAAATTTTAATAAATTGAAATTAAGAAAAGTGTTAAAAATTTCAATAAATATAAATTAATAATAGTGTGAATAAAAAAAAATATTTTATTTTAAAAAAAGCGTGGGGTGCATGGTGTCAATAGTTATAAATATTTTATTGACAGATATGAGTAGAGATATTAAGATATCATTTTGATAATATCTTAAAAAGCACCTCACGCTTTTTTTAAAATAAAATATTTTTTTTTTATTGACACTATATATTATAAATTTATATTTATTGAAATTTTTAACACTTTTCTTAATTTCAATTTATTAAAATTTAATTTCTATTTTTACCCGACTACGGCAAAGCCAAAGGAGGGTTATGAGTTTGACAGGCTATGTATGTATGTATGTATGTATGTATGTATGTATGTATGTATGTTCATCTGTACGCGCATAGCTCCTAAACTACTTATCAGAACTGAACAAATGAGGTATCGTTAGAAGCGTCTTGATCGTCCGCTGGTTATAGGCTATATGACGTGTCACCGAATCCAATGTGGCGCCCTCTGGCGGACAACAAAACCAAGATTTAAAAAAAAAATGAAGACAAGCATACCGTGTTTGGTATCATTTTAAAGGGGTTCACTAGTACCATTCAAATATATAATATTTAGTTGTGTTTTGTCACAAATTATTTAAAAAAAGAAAAGATTACCAAATAAATTAAGATACGCATACCGTGTTTTATCATTAGAAAGGGGTTCACTAGTACCTTTTAAATATATAATGCTTAGCTGTGACTCCAAAATGGTTTAAATAAAAAAAAATAGTTTAAAAACTAAAACCCGACTACAACAAAAAGTGATCTAAAAAGTACGAAACAAGAAAATATTTCACACAGAAATCAAGACATAGGTACAAAATAGTCAAGGTAAGCCGTGGTTGCATGCCATTATAATTCATGTTCATCGCACTCATATGGGATACAGGCATGCAACCATGGCTTACCTTGACCATTTTGTGTACCTATGTCTTGATTTCTGTGTGAAATATTTTCTTGTTTCGTACTTTTTAGATCACTTTTTGTTGTAGTCGGGTTTTAGTTTTTAAACTATTTTTTTTTTTTAGTTTGGTTTTCTCTAAAAGGCGTGTTTTTAGTTTTTTTTTTACTATTATTTATTTTTTACTTTTTAGTTTGAAAAATGGAATAATTTTATCAAATTAGTGTATTGTCATCGGTCCTCGATAAATCTACAAAGTTTTAACGAAATCTGACCGTTTAAAGTGGGTCAAAATCGCGCCCAAAGAAGTCGGTTACAAACAAACACACAAACATACAGGTGAAGCTAATAAAAAGCGTGTAAAAAGTAGCCTATGTCCTTCCCCAGGATTCAGCTATTTTAAAAGTACATAATTTTTCAAGCGGGCGGAGTTGCGGGCTTCGTCTAGTAATACTATAATTTTAGAAGTGAATATGGAGATAGACTTTCTCCACAGTGACATAATGATCTGGACTATAGTAAAAACAAGGGAGACCGCTTCCACCAGGAATGTCGGTCCGCGTGACTGTTGGTTATCGCGGATGCAGTCGAAGTCACGAATTAAAAAGTAGCCTATGTCCTTCCCTAGGATTCCAGCTATCTTCGTATCAAATTTCTTCAAAATCGGTTCAGTCGTTTCATCGTTAAAGTGTAACAGACAGAGTTACTTTTGCATTTATATTATTAGTAGTATGAAAGTATAGATAAAGTACGGAACTATGGATTATAGTTGAGTTTGTGTTCATTCGGGATAATCTCCGCAACTTCAGGTCCGATTCTGTCAATTCTTTCGCTTCTAAGAAGCTACATTATCCCTGAGTGCTGTTAGGCTATTATTTTCATCATCATCATCATCATCATATCAACCTTTAGAAGCCTACTGCTGGGCATAGGTCTCCCTCAAGGCGGGGTTTAGCCGTAATCGCCATGCTTGGCCAATGCATGTTGGCGATCGCAGTAGATGTAATTTTACTCAAATAGACACTGCTGCCCATCTTCTGGTCTATTCTGGTCTAGGCTATTATTTTATTATAAAATAATTCACGCGGGCGAAGTCGCGGGCTAAAGCTAGCGTGTAATAAATAGGTGTAGATTAGTTACCTACACGATCTTCAAAAATGGCACACTATCGCACACATAATATAACGAAATATTGTTATGTCACACGAAATTAGTTTTTTTTTCAACCGACAACAAAAAAAGTAGGAGGTTCTCAATGGGTATTTTACTCTATACGAGAAAAAATCTATAAATATGTTATTGAGACAGTTTAGATAGGTATAAAGCAGTCGGAAAATGTAAGTTTTAGTTCATAAAATAATAAAACAAGTTTTTAAATTCAATTCAAAGTTTTCAGTATTTCTAATCTGTTATAAAACACCATGAAATAGTGGCGGCCATGTTATCGCCGTACGGCTATGTAAACAAAAAATTGTCAACTGACAGTCAACCGATTGGCGTAATATAGGCTTTGTACTTTTATTATTTTCGTAACCAACGTAATTTTTTCATTATTACCCCTATTACAAAATATGCTTATAATTATTTTTAAATGATATACAATTTATCATATTTAATATGAGTTCATTTGATACAAAACGAACTGACGTCATTTACGCTGAGCAATATGGCGTCCAGTAAGAGGCGTTTTCGTCAAACTACGCGCGAAATTTGAAAATAGATGCATTTTTATGGCACTGATCGATTGAATAATTTGTGTTTTTTTAGTGGCATACTCGTATTAGCACTACAGAATTTCATTGAGACACTTTTCAAAAATGGATGTAATACCCTATTCGACTGCATATTTTTTTGATGTTTGTTACCACAGAACTTTCGACTGGGGTTAACCGATTTTGATGTTTCTTTTTTTATTTTAAAGCTGGTTCTTTTGTTCGTTATTTTGTATTGCCACCGACTTCCGAAACTAAAATCTTCTAAACTCATGTGTGTTCTGTGCTAAAGTTATTTATCACTTTTTAGTTGTTGAAGGTGCTTGTCCTTTTTGTAAAAAAGCTTTTTATTTATTATTGTGGTGTAATTCTTAAATACGTGTTCTACCACGGATAAAAGTCCTAAATGTGTCATGTCTGCATTGAGTGGCTATTTTATTTAGGGTTATTTATCTCTTATGATGAAAGCTCTAAGCATTATGAAATGTAAAAACAAAAGATATAACATCTAAGGAGGCTATCGATAGCTAAGGCTCAACCAACGCAGGCTTGATTTAGAAGGTAGAACTTTTGGAGACGGTAAAACACTGTTAGGAGGTTTCTCTCTGGAGCCATGACCAGTGGGTCATTATTTGGTATATTTTATATAATCAAAACTCATTTGTATGTATAAAAGTTTTTTCAAAAAAAAGAAAACCGCCTTCAAAAACTAAAAAGTGATAAATAACTTTAGCACAGAACACACATTACTTTACTTTCGGAAGTCGGTGGCGGTGGCTTTGTGTTTGTTGTTTTGTATTGCCACCGACTTCCGAAAGTAAAGTAATGTGTGTTCTGTGCTAAAGTTATTTATTACATTTTGCAGGGAGCTCAAAGGGCATCAAAAAACTCGTCCACACCGCTGTCAACGGGACACGTGCCCAACAGGCTAGCAGCATTGCCACGTTGTATGGCAATGCTGATTCTTTGACCCAAGAATAGACCAGCCTTCGGGTCACGTGAGGAGTCGACCAGCCGCTTGGCGATGTCACGATAAACAATATGGGCACTCGGACCCCATGGCCCTAGAGTTTCCACCCCAAACGGCTCAAATATATAGCTTCCAAGAAGGTTATTATATTTGCGCCGTTTGAGGTTTTCGGCACCCGCAGCAGCCGCCCCAGCACAACACGTTGTGCTAGGAAGATGAGATGGCGCAAGGGTGTCGACACATGTTGCGTCCCACACCAAAGGCCTACCCAACTTCCAAGGCATTATGGTCATCCCGTCTGGTCTCTTCCCATCGTCACGTGCCAAGCCATTCGGTTCTAAAATAGCAGGCACCCCGGCGGTGGCAAGAGCACGACGGAGGATGTCATTGATGCTGGCGTGCCGTGCCATTCGGCCTGCGCTCCTACTGCAGGATAGGCCATGATGTCCGAGGCAGTCGACTGCTTCACCACACTGACAGCGATGTGGAGCCCCGCATGGAGCGCCCAGACGCAGGCATGTAGCGAGTCGGAAGGTATTATCACACAGCATAGTACCGAGTTTTTTGATGCCCTTTGAGCTCCCTGCCTTTTTCCTAGAATTGTAAATAATTTTATTATTTTGATTTGTATATAATTATATTTAGATTTAAAGACATTTATAGGATGTTTAATTGTCAGTCAGGCGTCGTTATACTTACATCTTAAATTTTACTGTTCCAAAAATCACATTTTAGTTTTTGAAGGCGGTTTTCTTTTTTTTGAAAAAATCTTTTTATTTTTCGCTTTTTAGTGTTGCCTTAACATCCAAATCCATTAAGAAACGGCAACACACTTAAAAGAGATTGTAAGTCCTCCAGTGATTGAAGAAACTAAAACGTCGTCTAAGTAAGTTTTTTTGGGAATTTGTTGATTTTCTCAAAAAGGGCTGTACCAATTTTGATAAAATTTATATGGGACCTTTTCGGAATAAACCCCTTTCGAACAAAAAATGAATTTTGCAAATCCGTCTATATATGACAGAGTTATGCCCGAACATACATAATAAAAAAATATATATATATATAAACATTCGAATTGACAACCTCCTCCTTTTTGAAGTCGGTTAAAAATAAGATAATAACAATAAATTAATACATACCTAATCCAAATGTTAATTTTCAATGGTTGATCGAGATACTTTAATAATTATTTGCGAAAGCACCATCTGCCCAGTATCTCTAGAACTTCTATAACTTATACGAGAAAAAATATGAGTTTTTGCTAAAGCTGTCTTGTTCACAGTTTTGTTTTGTATGATGGATTTTTATGATCATTAGAAGTATTCAATACTTGTTTTACTTAAATTGCATTAATTACAAGATAGATTGGTGTATATCTTGTATTAAATGCAATCGAATTAAATACCACGACACACTTCTAAAGTTTGAGTGACGTGGTGGTTACAAGATTTTTATTTTTATTTTTTGCTCTGTTGATTTCTGTAAAAAAATACTTATATTATATTATAATATTTTATATTATAATATAAGTTAATATTTTATTTTTATATATATAGGGGAACAAAACCACAGTATTAACCAATCAAATCATATTTTATTAAAATGTAAACTATTGACAGGGTACATTCGAATATCTATTTAAAAAAAATACATAGCACTTTAATTCAATAGGTGTTCGCAATTACATATGTTCATTCATACAATAGTTCGGACAAGTAAGTATCCGGATAGTAATATCTTGATATTCGGATTCAGATAGCATGTCCTTGCCCTAACATTAAATGGTGTTGAAAATGGGTGTTTGAATGAGTGCACAAAAAGTCGGTACATATACTCAAATAAACAAATTAAAGTTTTTTGCAGGCTGGCAAACACGATTCTCACTCGTCATCAAAGCTTACTTCGGTTTCTGGCCCCAAGGATATAGTCACTACCTAGTTTGAGGACCACAGTACATATGACCATGTTACCTAACTGAATTAGTTACAGTAATTATTATATTTTGAATACTTATTATCTATACTTACCAATATAATAAAAAGGGAAAAAAATATTTTTGTATGTTTGTAACTAATAAACTCAAAAACTACTGGCCCCGAATTCAAAAATTCACAACACACAACACATTGACTATATTTATCGATTGAAAAAATTAGGGATCCTTGAGAAAATTCACGCGGACGAAGTCGCGGGCAAAGTGCTAACTATTTTTGGTTCCTTATTAAAAGCACATAGTGACCTAAATACACGCGTTTTTAAACCTACATAGCAGGAAAATAACTCATATGCAAATAAATTTTGCCCAACTTTGCACAGCTCAACGCTGTTGAGGACTGTACGTTGAATGTGGTATCTGATCTGAATGTGGTGTTTTGAGATTATGATATTTTGAGAATATGATGTTTTGAGAATATGATGTGTTGATAATATGATGTTCTGATAATATGATGATTTGCGATTATGATATTTTAAGAATATGATATTCAGAGACTGGACGGTTGTTTCCATTGATTTCTTCCGATGCTATGATCTACATTCTATTCTGCTCCTTCTCTTTCTGTATCTTCCGATAAAATATTACCACAATATATTGTACTCTTTGAAGGGCACAAGCGAATTGCGAATTGCGATCGCGCAAAGTCGCAAACGTATAACCAACCTACCGTAGCATAGCCAATAACAGTCAGCTTATACTTTGTAGTAGGGATGGTGCGTATATACTGGTACAGGTATAAATACCCAGTATGCGTTTACCAGTACGCAGACCGGGTATGAACAGCAGAGACCCGGTCCGTACTCGATAGGTACAATGTCGAGCTACGCGCCGAACATAATCGTATGACGGTACGCGGTACCAGGTACCACGTACTTATTATTATCTACACCACTCAGTATCGGGTATGACGTCATACCCAGTACGGCGGGTGCGGCTGCGGCGGCCCAGTAGTTTATAGAGTCCGCCCAACAAAAAAAGTCCCGCGGAAATACATGGAACTAACAAGATTTGCTAGAGGATAGCACACAGTCGCATAGAAACTAGCGCCGCGTCTGCGGAACTTCTTTCGTTGGACGGACTCTAACGCTCGCGCTCGACCGCCCGCCGCGAAGTTACCCGAATGGTTACGGCGCGCCTCCCGAATACTCCCGATCAAGCCCGTATTGAAAGTTTGAAACGTAAGATTTTAGGCATATTATTTTGATTTGTTTACTTTTTTCCAGAAAAATGGTTCTTTACGCTATATAATAAAGATAGAGGTGATTTTAGAGTGTATGAAAATATTTTTATCGATTTTGATTTTCTGTATATATAAAATAAAATATATAAACTTCGGAAGGTTCACGTTCATTAAAAAAAAACATTAAATGTTCCAATGGTCGTTCAATAAAATTGAGTCTTCAAAAGGCGACCGCTAAAGCCAGGTCTCTCTCGGAACATACCCATAGGTATTTTGATACTGGGTTTTAGTACTGGGTATAGGGCCATACCCATACCTTTGAGGCCGGGTATATAATTTTGCAGGTATATCTCATGCCTACTTTGTAGTGTAATTCTGAGGGGACGGCGCGTACGCAGTCCCCACTACCAAAAATAACGCATCCGAGTTATCCACATTAGGGATAATCGCAGGGGTCAACCCAACCGCAGTGCAATGGGAAGGCCTCGCCCTGGGGGAACCGCCTTCTTGATCACGGTGTCCCCTATGCCAGGTAAGTATGAATTCGGTACAGTACGGCGCGAGGGTCATTCGACGGCGGAGAATCTTAACACCGCGATTCAGAAACGTGACGTAAAAGTTCAACGTCATCTAGTGAGCAGATTGAAAATCAGTTGCGTGACATCAAGCTTTCATTTCACCCGGCTGGAAGCTATGATTTAACCAAGCTTCAAGAATGGTGGAGGCTGAATTTTAATAACAAGTGAAGTTCTATAACATTTATATGTAGAGGGGGCGCGATCGGGCGTAGCGCTCTACTGCATAAATCAGACTAGACAAGTTTTCAACTGAGTCCCTTAAATTATTTTGGCTGTAATTTTCAAAGGTCCTTCAAGGAAGGTAAGAATCCTTAGATGGGGAAAAAACCCAAATGTGACATGAATGCAGAGAGTGCCGATGAGGACAACAACGACGGCGATGACGACGACAACGACTTTGGAATGACTGTAACTTAAAACACTATTAATTGTTTTAAAAATAATATCATAATACAAGCCTATTATAGTCCCACTGCAGGGCAACGGCCTCATCCCATGCAGAGACAGCATGAGCATTGATCACCGAAGGCAAGTTAATAAAACTAATTTAAAACTGGAACTATAATATTAGGTAAAGCTTATATTAGAAGTCCAGGTTTCCTCACGAGGTTCTCCTTCACTGATGTCAGTTAATATATATTTGTTTAATAAAAGGAATCTTATTGCTCATGTCACCCGTAGCAGAGGTACATGCTTAAATTAATTATATAATTTTCAATGTTTTATCTAGTTAGAACGTGTTTTGCGAAAGCGCCATCTATCCAGTTTTTTAAGAACTTGTATAACATATAAGAGATATAAATATGGCTGATAACCTTCTACTGTTTGAGTAACCAAAGCTGTCGGCTCATAATTTAGTTTAGAAGACGGTCATTTGGTGGCGTTGTTAGTAGTATAGTTAGCACTATACTAGTATCCATTGTATTTATAAAATAGTGAATCGTGGTATTTAATAACATAATAATAATAATCGTTTATTTTCAGGCATTAGCACCCATAGATTTACAAAAACTAACTTACACACTAATAAAATATAAAAATTAAAAAGAAGAGAAAACTATAAAATTATAATAAAACAATTATTTTAATTCCCTCAGCAAATGGACGGATTTAAAAACAGCAGTAACAAGTCTATTGTTACTTGCTAGTAAAGAAAGATGCCCCGAGTTTCTTCATTAGCTCGAAGAAGTCGACAACTCCGTTATCTGCGAACATGTCAGTCGCACTACACCGCCAGGGCAAGTTGAACATGGCCCGGAATGCGTTATTATTTGTACCAGAGTTGACTTGTGTAGAACGACTGACAGCACGCCTTAAACAGAGTTACTTTTACTTGCTTTGAGCAATGGTAGAATCGTCTGTTTAACATATTGCTTCTTCATGCTTTGCTACGTCTTCGTCGTCTCCAAATCATCATCATAATAAGTTTTCGGTTATAAAATGACCAAGATATTTAAACTTATTAACAACTTTCAGCTCTGCGCCACACAAGGTAATTGGCATAAGCTTATCAGGCCCATTACCATGCCTAAAAATCATGACTTCCGTTTTATTGACATTGTATGTTAGTTGGTGTTGAACTGCATATTTTTCACAAATATTAATAAGCCTTCTAAGGCCGTTGACCGACGGGCTAAGCAGCACCATGTCGTCTGTATAGCTAAGGTTATTCAAACATTCACCGTTAATATGGCATCCGGCTCTGGTGCTGCTCAGCTCCTCAATCAGGTCGTTAACATATACGTTGAACAGAACCGGGGACTTCAGCCCACCCTGTCTCACCCCACTAGTAAGCCTGTATGTCTCCGACATGTCGTTAGCGTTACCCCATTTCACTTGGTTTGTTTGAAAGTTTTTTATTGGTCTGAGGATTATTGTACGAATATTCAAACAAATCTACGATTTTGAGTGGCGCTTTAGTTCTTCCAGTTAGTTATTCTAGACTTCCAGAGTATGTCACAATCAATTGTATCGAAAGCTCGGCTGAGGTCTGAAAAGCATGTTGATGTGTGCATGCATGTATGCATGTCTTTCTTAACGTCGCAAGCGTATAACCAACATTTGTTAGCAATTAATACTAATAGCGATAAACTTTGTAATTCTGAGGGGACGGCGCGTACGCAGTCCCCACTACCAAAAATAACGCATCCGAGTTATCCACATTAGGGATAATCGCAGGGGTCAACCCAACCGCAGTGCAATGGGAAGGCCTCGCCCTGGGGGAACCGCCTTCTTGATCACGGTGTCCCCTATGCCAGGTAAGTATGAATTCGGTACAGTACGGCGCGAGGGTCATTCGCCGGCGGAGAATCTTAACACCGCGATTCAGAAACGTGACGTAAAAGTTCACCGTCATCTAGTGAGCAGATTGAAAATCAGTTGTGTGACGTCAAGCTTTCATTTCACCCGGTCTGAAAGCTACATTTAACGGCGCTTTAAGGATGGTGGAAGTTGAATAAATAACAAGTGAAGTTCTACAATATTTATCTGTAGAGAGGGCGCGGCTGGGCGCAGCATAAATTTCCACAAATTGTCCGTCCATATTATGCAGAATCCAGACAAGTTTTCAACTGATTCCTTTAAATTATTGTGGCCATAATTCTCAAAGGTGTATCCTTGAATGGGGAAAAAAAACCAAATATGACATGACTGAAGAGAGTGCCGATGAGGCCCTAACGACAGCGATGACTATTTTGGGATGATTGTAACTTAAAACACTATTAACTGTTTTAAAAATAATAATAATATCATAATAGAATCCCATTAAAGTCATACAGCAGGCACAGTATAACTGCAGGGCAACGTCAACGAACGCAAACCTTTTTTCATGCAAAGAAGGCATGAGCATTGATCACCGAAGGCTCTAATTTAAAACTGTAGTACAGGTTTCATCACGATATTCTTCATCGATGTCAGATGATATACAATTTTGTTTAATAAAAGGAATCTTATCTTATTTAGTATTCAGCTGCATCAGGTTAGACTGGAAGCCGACCCCAATATAGTGGGGAAACGGCTAGGCAGATGATGATGAAAAGGAATCTTATTGCTCATGTCATGTTATTAACCTGTAGCAGAAGTACCTACGTAAAATAATTTTAACTTTCTGTATTTCTTCTACTTAGAGCGTGTTTTGCGAAAGCGCCATCTGTCTAGTATATTAAGAACTTGTTTATAATATAAACAAGAAATAATAATGAATGTTGAGTAACCACCGTTCATAGTTTAGTTTAGAAGATTGTCATTTGATGGCGTTGTTGGTAGCACTATGATCATAAAGAGTGTTACATTGTACTTATCAGAGTATTTCTTGGTATTTATAAAATAACGTGTCGTGGTATTTATGAGACCCATAATATTCACGTACCTCGATGTATAACTTATGAAGTTATGATCCTACAATAAGATAATACGAACAGAAACTATAGAAAAGTAGTAGTAACAATAATTAATGTTGTATCTGGTCAATGTTTTTTTGTCTTGTGATATAAAAAAAATGTAATATTTAGTTTTGCATTCACCCGTATTACAACGTTTTTATTCTTTGCTCATCCATTATACTCTAATTAAGGCATGGAAATATTCGATCCATTTATGATAATCCGGATACTTTCAATACCGGATATCCGGATAATAGGAATATTTTAGACATCATTGTCAAAAACTATAACCAACCGCATGTAAGTATTCAAACAATATTTTTATTACTATCATTAACTCTAAAGTTACTAATTATAGTTATCTATACTAATATTATAAAGCTGAAGAGTTTGTTTGTTTGTTTGTTTGGTTGAACGCGCTAATCTCTGGATCTACCTGGTTCCAATTGAAAAAATCTTTTTGTGTTTGATAGTCCATTTATCGAGGAAGGCTATAGGCCCATGCGAAGCCGGGCCGGGTCGCTAGTTTCACAATAAAATATTTGTCACATAAAGCATAATCTTGAAATCGAACAGCATAATTTAAACTATTAAGTTTTCTACGATCTACGACCTTCTTAACGTCGCAACTGTATAAACAACATTTGTTAGCCAATAGCGATTAACTTTGTAATTCTGAGGGGACGGCGCGTACGCAGTCCCCACTACCAAAAATAACGCATCCGAGTTATCCACATTAGGGATAATCGCAGGGGTCAACCCAACCGCAGTGCAATGGGAAGGCCTCGCCCTGGGGGAACCGCCTTCTTGATCACGGTGTCCCCTATGCCAGGTAAGTATGAATTCAGCTGTTGGTAGTCGCTACGTCCCCGCCAGGGGGCGCGGCAGGCGGGTTACGGGCATGGCCCTTGTCCCGCGGTATAATTCGGTGCCCGTTGATACGGGCACGTCCATTGGGTGGCCGTTTAGGCCTGGCCTGGGGCAGGTGCGTTGGTGGCGCAACATGCCAACGTGTGTGGATGCATTAGTAATCAGCAGGAGCGCCACGGTACATACACGTACCGCGTTCTTCACGTCACCCCGGCGGTCAGTCTCCACCAGGTGGGACCTCCGGTTCCCCGGAAGAGGCCCAGCGGAAGACGACCAGCGACAGAGGCGACGACTCACGGCGCTCCCCGCTGAAGATGTGGACCCCCGTCTGCACACGCTTCCAGGTCGAGCCGGTCACGCGAGCTGACTAAGGGGCCGTCATGTGTGTGTGAGCGGCATTGTGTTGTGTTACACCGTTCGTGTTAGCGATAGAATTGCGAGCCCGCGCCGCACATTCAACGCGTGAGTTTACGTGCTCGTGAAGTTGCGTATGTATAGGGTTCAGTGCGCGTCATGCCTATATTAACTTAGAACACGACGCACACTGGGTGTATGTGATGTGTGTGGAGTATTATTGTGTGAGTAAGCCGCGTGTAGGTGAAGGCGGCTTACTCAGGCGTCAGTCCGGTGGGTTGGGGTCGTCAGCGTCCGGCAATAGGTCGCGGGGTAGGCGCCTCCTGTCAGGTGGGCGCGCATGCCAGGGCGCTAAATGCTTGACGTGAGGCCAAGCAGATGCGTCGGCACGCGCAAACATGGTTGAGATGAATTCAGTACAGTACCGCGCGAGGGTCATTCGCCGGCGGAGAATCTTAACACCGCGATTCAGAAACGTGACGTAAAAGTTCAACGTCATCTAGTGAGCAGACTGAAAATTAGTTGCGTGACGTCAAGCTTTCATTTCACCCGGTTGGAAGCTATGATTTAATCAAGCTTCAAGAATGGTGGAGGTTGAATATAACAAGTGAAGTTCTACAATATTTTTGTGTAGAGAGGGCGCGGTCGGGCGCAGCTACCTACTGCATAAATCGCCAGAATTTTACCACCGACCGTAATGCAGAACAGAATAAGTATGCAACTGATTCCTTTAAATTATTGTGGCCGTAATTCCCAAAGGTGTATCCTTAGATGGAAAAAGACTACATAACTTAGACTGCAGAAAGTGCAAATGACGACAACAACGGCGTTTGGATGACGATAACTGTAAACAATACTAAATGATCAAAAAAAAAAAAAAATTGAACAATAAAATAAAACAAGTCTATGGTCCCGCTGTAAGGCAATGGCCTAATCTCGTACAGAGAATTCATAAGCATTGATCACCAACCTTGCTCAAAGCGAGTTGACAAACTAATTTAAAACTTCAAGTCTACTATTAAAAACTAATATTTTTAGTCCAGGTTTCCTCACGATGTTTTCCTTCACCGATGTGAGATGATATCAAATATTTAAATAAAAGGAATCTTCTTGCTGACGCCGTATTACCTAAACCAATTACCGTACCTAAGTAGCTTATATTCAATTTCAATGATTAGGTACGCTACTTAGAAAATGCTTGGCGCGAGTAAAGCGCCATCTGTCCAGTATTTCTGGAACTTTTATAACTTATACGAGAAACATAGAGAGTGTAATCCCCTAACTGTTGTGAGTAACCAAAGCTGTCTTGTTCTTAGTTTAGTTTAGAAGATTGCCACTTGGTGGCGTTGGTAGTAGCGATTATGACCATAGGAGTGGAGTTATTGGTGTTTATAGTATTTATAAACTAGTAGTGTGTCGTGGTATTTAAGTGACCCATAACATTCACGTATCTCGGAGAACAACGTATATTGTAGTATGACGGTATGACCTATATACAATCTACTGTTACGATAATAATGAATAGCAACAATCGTAAAGAAGTAGATATAATTATGGATTTTGTATATGATTTATGTTTATTTGTATCTTGTGATATTAAATAAGGTAATCATTATTTAGTTTTCCTTTCATACGTATTACAAGTAACACGTTTTGTTTAATTGCACACCCATGTGCCCTAACCAGGATTTGCAATAATCCAGACTATTTCGCTATTCGGATAATCCGGATACTTTCAAACCACTATCCGGATAATATGAATATTTTTGATATCACTGTCAAAAAGTAAATATACCGCATGTAAGTATTCAATCAATATTATTATTATTATTAGCATAAACTTTAAGTACCTGTATAATAATAAGTACTATTTCAAAATAAAATAATCTGAAAATACTTCGCGCACGGAAAGATTTGTATGACCTACACAGGTAGTTGTTCCGTTCCGAAACTGGCCTGGCTCCTGGCTGTTTGTGTTTAATGTGTTTATGTATGTGATTTTACCAACAAACATGTAAACTTGCAACGTTTTACGCCCATTTGCTGGCTGACGGCTGATCTTTCGACGTCGGTCGTTTAACTAACGGTTTACTTAGTAATTCTGAGGGGACGGCGCGTACGCAGTCCCCACTACCAAAAATAACGCATCCGAGTTATCCACATTAGGGATAATCGCAGGGGTCAACCCAACCGCAGTGCAATGGGAAGGCCTCGCCCTGGGGGAACCGCCTTCTTGATCACGGTGTCCCCTATGCCAGGTAAGTATGAATTTAGTACAGTACCGCGCGAGGGTCATTCGCCGGCGGAGAATCTAAACACCGCGATTCAGAAACGTGACGTAAATGTTCAACGCCATCTAGTGGGAAGATTGAAAACCAGTCGCCTGACATCACCGTCGCGCGTCGTACTCTAACTATAATAAACTACGATTCCATTCATGACTAATTATCATAGTAGCTCTTATTTACGTACAGTTGTAATACTTACCAGTTCTGTAATAATAATTACCTGAGACACGCCCCAGCTGGCATCGCACGGGTACAATTTAAATACTAATGTGGTGTTTGTTATATTTCGATGTATTTAAACGTTCCTTTTGAATCACTATATCTATTGATGAACACCGGATTAGAATCCGTTGCGTAGTTTATAAAATCTAAGTGTACAGAAGGACAAACGGTTGGAAGCGACTTTGTTTTGTACAATATAGAGATGAACCTTTCAAAATGCACCAAAGTCCGAGTACTTGCATAAGTGTTGCTTTGAAAGACTACGTTTCAAGAAAACGTCAGACAGATAACAAAATTACAATGCATTTTGCAATGCAGTTTAAAAACAAATACATACATCATTAAATAACAATATAATATAAAAACAACGACTAATTACTTACTGCCAATGTATAGTAATTGCGGCTCTACGCACTTGAACTTGGCCATTCTTTTTGCTATGTCGTCGCGTCGGTGACTCTGGTTCTCCTGCAGATCTCCTCATTCATGATACGATTCCGTAGATAAACTCCGAGCGTAACTCTTTCCTTTGCCCTCTGACCGACCTTTAGGCGTGTTTTGTTTCCGAGCCATAAGTTCTAGCAACACACACCGGTCAAGGACTTTCGTCTTGAGACGAACCAACACACAATATCAACAACTCAACACAACACAACATCTTCTTCATCTTCGCTGCCTATCCAAATTGGATGCGACGATTGACCTTTTTCTCAAAGTTGGCTCTACCTAACTAGACCTCTTGTTCTAGGTACACATAGCTGTCAACAACTTCCACTGTAGAATCTTCAACCTTAACAATATAGGTATTAGACATAATTGTTTTCTCCATTAATCATCCGGAGACCCACTCGTTGGGAGATTACTTAGGCCACTCAGTATTGTGACGAGGTCTTCCAAGGTTTCAGCAATGATTACTATATCGTTGTCAAAACTTTTTTTTTTTTTTATTTTTTTTTTAAAGGTAAATGATATACTCACGGTTCTACAGTTGAGCCGTGGAAGCAAAGTCACTTTCGCATTTATTAGTTATAACAGTAAGGATATTGTTTTTATTAATGAGGAGGATACTTGGGGCGTTACTATAAAAATTAAATAAAATGTTGGTTCTCATAATAAATATTAATTCGATATTCCGTTTAACCTACTTTAAAAATTACAAGTCTTTTCGGTGGTAGGAACGAATATTAACTTAAACAATATATATAAAAACACTTATAGATTGCACTGTGATACAATCTTTCTGACTAGGACTATTCACAATTTCTAATTTTTTTACGCTAACTTTACCTAAATTCATCGAGGGAGAAATGTACAGAATAACCCTGTAAATCATAGAGAATATTGTAATTTTTTTTTTTTTTCATAGAAATATTTTAGTGGAACTGTGTGATACTGTAGGGTGCAGGTTCAGCTGGCGAAGGCGACCGAGCGCTTGTCTCTGTTCCTGCTGCGGACGACATCGCGGGCCTTGCACGATGCCCTGTATTGCAGATGCTGAAATAGAACATATTATTAAAACATGAATAACTTTATTACTGTGACACCCTAAACAAGAAATCGAACAGAATTTTTATGCGAAATAATTCAAAGCTTATAAAGATAAACCCAAGAACTCGAGCAATCGTCTGCTGATGTTGGCGAATCGTTCAGGTTCTAGAACCTCAGAATATATAATGAGGAATTGAGACATTAAATGCAGATCTAATCTTAACACTAAAAGAAATAGTACACAAACGATACCAGAAGATGAAATGGTAGAGCCTGAATCTGCAATTATGGTTATAGACGTATCTGTAGGCAGAGACCCATCAGTATCGAAGATCATATCTGACGGTGAAGTTAAATCAGTACAAGATTTGGTTAAATCAAAAGTAACATTGCACTCTGAAGATACAGAACCGATGGCACAATCGAAGGTGAATTCAACAGAATGAACAGATGAAGTTAAATTGTGTTATTAATATATTCTTCGAAAAATACTCTATCATCATGATTTTCAGTTACACACTACACATATCATGTTATTAGTTAAATGGCATGATGAAAAGTAGTTTGGTAATTTGGTTTCAACAAACGGATCCTAATAACTATTTTATACATTTCTCAGCAGCATCAGAAAACCAAAGTCAAAATTTGTATCCGATTAGATAGTTATGCTGTGTACACAATGACACATATTTAGGAATTTGTGGATTTAGTTAGTAACGTACCCGCTGCAGTTTTTTAGGCTTCTCCGTCCCCATGGGCGGCTCGTCAGGCAGCGCAAGCGCAGCTCTGAGGCGCGCTGTGCGCGGCGCCAACACCTGCAGCGCTCCGCCGAGCGCGCTCGCCAGCGACGCGTGCGCCGCGCCGCGCCACCACGAGCACAGGGAGAGCGCTTCTGTGCCGACGCGGACGTCAGAGCAGGGGACTGCTCCCTCCTGGAAGATAACCAACGTTGGCGTTCAGTCACACGTCTATAGTGAGAATGCACTCAGGTAAGCCTACATTATTTAGGTCAGCAGTTGTCAGAGTGGTCATCCTCTGCCTGGGACGCTATGACTACTGATAGTTTTAATGAAATGTACCTCGAAGAACTTGAGGATTTCCCTGAAGGTAGCTCGCTGTTTCTTGCGGTCCTTCTTAGAGTGTAACTTGTTAGAGTCTCGCGCCAGCTCGGTGAGTCGTGGCAGTAGGACGTCCACGTCGTCTGTGAGCTCGTTGTCAGAGTTGTCATCGTCTGTCACTGTCTCGTACACAACGGCGAGAGCGCCGCCTGCTGCCATGCGAACCTGCAGAAGTGAAAAGAGGACTTGAGTAAATTGTGATATTAATGTGTGTTCGCCATTCAATTTTATGCGATCGCATGATTGCTGAATCTAAAATTTTGGGTTTTATTATCTGCCTTCCTCACGGACTGTGAAAGTGTTAGATAAAATAAGATATTTACCTCAAGTGATACTGCCTCAAGCATCTCCCCAAGTCTTTCAAAGCTGGGCTCCTGGTTGTGTAACAGCGACAGCGCGTGGTTGCGCGGCAACAGCGGCAGCAGCAGCGCCCAGCCGTCGAGTGCGGCTGCGTGCCACGCGCCCTCCTCCACGACCTCTCCCGACACTCTCACGCTGTCGTCATCCTGGGGGAGGAACAACACACTAAGTTACATTGGCAGCTCATCATAATAATTCCCTTGCCCTTATTCCAATATATTTGTGACTATACGGGAGAGGATTACATGTATTATCATAGTTTACCTTGATATAACTGCCGCTAAAGATAGTCTCGTACATACGCATGGTCTCTGTGATCTCAAAGAGGTCATCGTCCATCAAGTAGGACAACACGGTCAGGGATGAGCAGCACTGAAACATACAAATAAAGGTACCTATTATATCGATCTTGTTAAAATGTCCATTCGACTAAATTGCAGCACTGAAACATACAAATAAAGGTACCTATTATATCGATCTTGTTAAAATGTCCATTTGACTAAATTAAACCAGTCAAAATAATGTGATATTCCATTGAAATATTCGTTCCATTGGCATGGGACAAATTTCCATTTTCTTTGACAATAGTAACCTTCGTTCTTGGAAGACGGCATTCAATATTTTCAACTAAGTATATGAGTATGTGTGTGTTTGTGTGTGTGTGTGTGTGTGTGTGTGTGTGTGTGTGTGTGTGTGTGTGTGTGTTTACCTCTGTGCGCGTGTCTAGTGACGCAGATTTGTCTGTGGCGGTGGCTGTGAGCGCGGGTCGCACCTCGCGGACGAACTCCTCCGTGCCTTCCTCGCCGATCTGTGGGTGCATTAGCTGATGGTTAGCTTCGTATTTATGGCAGAGAAAGTTTATAACTATGGTTATGGACTTATGGTCTACTTTTATGCCTTATTTTTATAATATCGCTGCAACCTTGTCGTAACTAAAACTGGTTTTCAAAATATTACTGGTCTAGAAAAAAATAATGAGGTTTAGAGATAGACTGGCGTCTCGAAATCTTTTGGGATCTTTATTCAACCTAGCAGTATGAACATTCCTATTATTGGCAAGATCACCGCTGTAATAGAGTCAGACCATGGTAATCACCTGTAAAGCCAGCAGCGGCGCAATAGCAGCAGCTGCCTTCCTCTCTGCGTCCTTGCCTCGTCGCAGAGCGCGCGACACATGGTCGGCCAGCGTGGCGCGGTGTGCGGCCAGCAAGCTGTCGACTGCGCGACGCTGTAGAGCCGCGCGGAGCGACACGAATGCCTCCGCGCGCGCTGCGTGACCGCGAGCGTTCAAAGCCTCAACTAATTCTAGGACATTCTCTTCGAATTTCTCTTGGATCACTTTTTCTGTGAAAACGAGAAATATAATTAGTGTTACTCACAAAGCCGTTATTAACGCCTTTTCTCAAGGCATGCAAAATTCAAAATAACTACCTAGCAACTGATACCTACCCTACTCCCTAGGTCCCTAGCACTCTCCACCAGATATGCAAACCAATCCTGAAGAAGCAGTGTCTGCTGCATTCGAAACAGCCATGGAGGAAAGTCCCAGGCCACGCTTTCCACCGGACAAGATCACATGGCCTGGTGGTTAAATATCGCTACCTATAGATAGATAGTTTGTACTAGAAAATTCATTAAGTTGAATATCGCTCATCATGTCATCAGGAGTCCATTGCTGGGTATCTCCCTCAAGGGGGGTTCAGCCGTAATCGCCATGCTTGGCCGATGCCCGTTGGCGATCGCAGTAGGTGTTATGGTACTCAGAAGAACGCTGCTGCCCATCCTTTGGTCAATATAACTCTGTCGCCTTCTTCGACACGGGTAGTAACGGGGTGGTGCTATTCGCGGCACACGGCTTACGGATATCGCTCATACAATTTGAATGAGTCATTATACATCGATAATAATTCACAGACACAGGTACACAACGGCGGAAATTACTGATAAAAAATGCCTATTTTGTACCTACGTTCAAAGTATTTTGTATATCGTTTTCCTTGTTCTTGCCAACATGTTCTTGAGACCTTGAGGATTGGAGGAACTACTTTCAGTAAAAAATCGTACGTTGTACTCCCGTAGTTAGAAACTGTTCCGTTCTAATAGTTTACACTTTCAGATGGTTCACAAGCCTTGTCCTGCACACAAAATCCCTTTTCTGTTAGCGTTAACGTTAACGCCAATGGAAAAATCTGATTGCATGCAGTTGACTGATATGATATTTGCATCACGTGACATCTGGTAAGCAAACGTCTGGTAGCAAATTTGATTTTTCCGTTGGGGATTTTGTCTACAGGCCATTCTCGATCGACAATGATTGACTACATTTGCTTTCATAGTGCTTTTGATTTTAAGGTTACCTGAAGTAAATGATTACTTTTTCTTGTATTTTAGTTGTTTTGCCTATTGTCAACTTAGCTGTACTAATAATACAAGCTGATGACTGTGGACATGACTGTAGTCAAGGTCATTGTTTAACTATTGTCTCTGCAAATTGGACATTTGAACTCTATCAACTGTGTGTCATTCAAACATAAAATAGACAACAAACGTATATCAATCCATGTACCGTCACAAAATTCACGTGAATAATACTAAAGTAGCCGCCAAATAAAGCTGCAATAATCATCGATTGGACTTGTAAAAGTCTCGAAACTAAACGATAGCTCAGAGATCGCTCGTCATACAAAACTGTAGCTAATACTGCTTCTGAGGAGTTTCATAATACTAAATATGCTCCTACCGCGATGTGATCGTGATAGCGTCACTGTTTTACTTTTTTATGTATGGTTTGGAGATATTAGAATACGTTGGTAGAAGAGCATCAACGACTTTTATTGCAGCGTTATCTGGCGAAATATTTCAGGGACGGTCTCACAATAATGGTTGTTCGTATTCATTAATACTTCCACCCCTGAAAGAAGCGCTGAGAATTTCGATGTTGATAAGATACTATAAAGTAGTCGATACAATGAAGTAAAACATGAGTCACACACGACGCCATGTGACCGTCCTTCCTAGGTCAACGACATGGCCGTCACATTTTGTGTAAATAGAATCGAACAAAACAAACGTTAATATAAGGAAATCATAAAGGTTAGATATGGAGAATAAAGAGATTGTACAATGCACAATTTATGAAGGTAATGATGACCACTAAAGCGATATTCAATTCTAAATAATATTGGGTAATACCAATCTGTTCCGTGGGTAATACCATGTCATTGCACAATATTTTTGCCCTTGATATAATATAATATTGACCGTTATATTGCACATATTTATTACTGTACCTTTTCATTTCAGCCTAAAGACGTCCACTGCTGGACATAGGCCTCCCCAAGGGGGATTTTGCCATAAACGCGGCGGATACGGGAATATATGGGATGATGCTATTCTTTACGTCCGACACCACACGGACTACTACTACTTAACGGGTACTTGATATTACACAATATTATTTATTATCAATGATATTGGCTAATATTATCGACCTTGATTTTTGCATAATATAATTGACATACGAACGCCTTCTCGATATTACACAATATAATTATCCTTGATATTGTATAATATTATCGACCTTGATTTGCGTACAATATATAAATTGACATAGGAACGCCTTATTTAGTCGATGCGTAATATTTACGGGGTTTTTAATGACGTCAATAACGAAGCGAGGCACCTGTATTTTTCTATGATGTGTCATCACAATTTGATTACTAACATCGACGACCCGACGCCCATTGACGTGTTTGTGTTAAATTTATTGTTGTGTTTGCATTAATTTATGCTGAATAGTTCGGAAAACATTGTGCTAAAAGACAATGTAGGTTGATATTAATGTATGAAAGACATTTATTGAACCAGGTACATTCTAACATCGGAACTATACTTACTTTTATCCGGCTTTACTTCCTCTTCGATCGGCTCTTGATAATAAGAATATTGATAATAATAAGGGTTTTCTTCTTCAACAGGCTTTACTACAACTTTCACTTTTTCATTTACTGGTCGTGGTCCATTCCATTTAATGTCTCGTTGTCTCCCTGTAAAATATAATGTTGTTTTCAAATAAATTTCAGAAAAGCGATCACGCGAATAATAAAAAGTATAACAAGTTCATTAATAAAATATCTATAAAAGCCTC
Organism: Charanyca ferruginea; assembly: GCA_947361185.1. Taxonomy (NCBI): domain Eukaryota; kingdom Metazoa; phylum Arthropoda; class Insecta; order Lepidoptera; family Noctuidae; genus Charanyca; species Charanyca ferruginea. The sequence goes on along the minus strand of OX376061.1, from coordinate 25,962,447 downwards.
CAAAGGCATTAACAGCCATCCGATAGATTTAAGTAGGTACGAAGAAAAAAAAGAGATATAGCGGCTTTGATTTTGTATTTTTCTTTTGTATTGCCACCGACTTTGAGGTTTTTAGTTTTTGAACGACCGACCTTTTTAGTTTTTGAAGGCGGTTGTCTTTTTTATAAACACGTTTTTAGTTCACTTTTTAGTGCCTGTATGATTAGAATATCATACAAATTAATTACGATACGGTGACACCAAACAATTTAAGTCATCCCTTAATTTTCCACCCTTAGGGGTGGAATATTTTTATGAAATGTATATGGGACCAACTTTGAGGTTTACACTATCGAATAAAAAAAGAATCATTGAAATCGGACTACACTGAATAAGTTAGGCGTGGTCAAACATAAAAAAAATATAGGTAGGTACGTGTCGATTTGAGAACCTCCTTTTTTGGAAGTCGGTTCAAAATCGGATAATTGACATGTTCTGGAAAATTGTGTTACTTTGTCTATTCTGTTACTAGAATAAACCAAAACTGAATGCACTGATTTTCAAAGTCAATATTATTATTAATGGCATATCGATATTTTGTTAGTGTACTAGTAACGTGTATGCATTACATTTCATCGCCCGATGCTCTTGTCCAATATCTATAGACTCTGTCCTGACGATTCTGTTTTCTCCTGTCTTCCTGCCCCATTGCGAACCACTCAGCTTATCTGCAGAACAATATGAATGGTGTGAGTTTAAGCTAAGGTAAAATTGCCTGTAGCAGCCAGTTTTTAAATTACTAGAAACAAAACATAAGAAATAAAAGGAAAGACCAGTTTTTTTTTACAGTTACACAGCAGGTAAATAATTAGATGGCAGGATGAGTTCGATGTCTTTTGAAAAGACTGGTCTAAAACACAGTAAACCGGTAATAGAAGACATATAAGAGCAATGATATAGCACTTGATGCCAAGACCATTGGAACAAAAAGTAGAAACAGATGTTATCAAAGTTATTGAAACTAAGATTGGAGAAGAAGAATTGTAGGTGTCTGAAATTTATTTGTTTGATTGGAAAGAAACCTTTACACTCAGCTGGACAACTAAAACAAAACTGTATCTTCAAAATATGGTACAAGATTGCGCAATGTAAAACACGGTATTCACCCGAAAGTCTGGTCATTGATAAGTCTAGCTGACGTTGAACTGAAACTGAATCTTGTAATACTATCATATTACTTGGCACTGGTTTCTCCTGAACTGTTTCATCCACACTAGGAGGTCTGTGATCCCGTTCATGAATCCTCACCCACTCCTTGATCATCACTGAAGTAGGACACTCTGGCATGTTAGTATTTACCACACGAAACCTTTCGCAGTATAAAAGCTTAACCGGATTGGTTAGGCCAAAGTGTAAATAATATTGCTCTACACAAAACTCGCGCTGCTCCTCCGACCACTGAGGGATAACGTCCGTTTGAGATTGCTCCATTGCGACTGAGCTTAGTGAACTTCTAAACGAGACTGAGCGAAAACATGCCAGCTGCTAAACAAACACCACGCTACTCTCCCCCCGCGCCCCTTCCCTTCCGACGCTGACGCATGAGTAATCGTAAAAGATTAGATTAGATAATATTATTGAATATCGTGGTGAAATACACAAACAAATCAAGATTATTGCAACAATGTCACATTATTTCGGCAAAAATGTTGAGTAGGTTTTAATTCTTGTTCTAATCTACTCAAAATATATTCAATGTGAATATATTGCGCAATATTACATTCACATACGTGCATTGATAATCTGACTGGCGTTGGAGCAAAACGGAAACTTATCGTGTTTAGTTTATTTTTTTAATTTATTTTATATATTTTTAGTATTTTCTTTATCTTACATTTTGGAGTTTATCTGCTGTTTAACCGGTCTTTCTTGTGGTACCTTAAAGTGAATTAAAGGCCTCCAGACGGGCCAAAAATCGTATAAACTATGCGACTAAGACCACTCCCTGTGGGGTATTGATGTTGACTTAGGGCGTCGCTGGGGAAGGACAGCAAAAGGACAGGCTGGATCTGATCCTTGTTCTCCTTAGGAACTTTACTATGAATTTTGTTGTCCTTCGCTTGGTTCTGCTACTTGTTCATAATCCGATTTTTTACTGAATTCGGACACAAGTCTATTGTGGGTGTTCTACACGAAACTGGACGTTTCGGTCTACACATAGAGACAGAAAATCTGTGATCTTCCGACCGAGACTGAACAAGGAACGCGGTCACTGACGCAGTATTTGCAGGCGTGAGAATATTTTTGTTTATATATCGTGAAATAATATTTGTAAAGCACAAGTAGAGAGATATAAGAAATCTTTGTTTGAGCCTCGCCCACCGTTGCCAGCCTATCGGTTTTTTATCGGGTACTTTCCGGAGAGTATGCTTTGGAATTGCACAACATAATTCCGCCATCCCCATATCATCATCAGATGCATAGAGATACGACGAAGCGGCACCGCTATACGGTTGAAATTCCACGGTCTCGAACCGAGCGCTTTGCTTTACATTTATTGTGCAAACTTCCAGACTGTGGAATTTACTGCTAGTCTCTCTATTCCCCAATAAGTTTAATCTGAGTATCTTCCAGGCACGAGTGAACAGTTTCATCCTAGGCAAACGTGCTCCACCTTGGGCCGCATCATCACTTAAGCACATATAGCAGGCGAGCTGCGCTCAAACGCAAGCATATTAGAATATTAAAAAAATCTCCGAGTCAACTCATCCGATTTTAAAACTTCTTTTACCAATTGGAAGCTACGTTATCCTGAGTGCTATATTTTATTATTAAGAGATCAGGGATTAGGGAGATGAAAATTTTCGCGGACGAAGTCGCAACAAGCTACAATGACAAAAAGGAATTAGTAGCGTACCTAGCAAGTTTTTCGTGCTTGACTGCTCCTCTTGCATTAGCTTCCATCTAAGCGATGCTGCTTTGTGCTCTTCATAAATCTTCACCCATTGCCTAATTCTCCTTGAACTCGGACACATTTCCGGAAGATGTTTGCCATCCTTTCGTACATTGAACTTTACACAGAACAAGTGCTTCACAGAAACGATAACACCATTATTTAAAAAATATTGCTGTATACAATACTCGCGCTGTTCTCTTGACCAGCCATCGTTGGATGTTGGTCGACCCATAGCGACTAAACTTTGTGAATTTCTGAGAGAGACTGAGCGAAGAAGCGGCTTAACATAAACACTACACGAAGGCTTCCCCCTTCTCTCTGACTCTACGCATACGTTTTCGTGGCAACTTGAAAGATTAGATAATATTATTGTTTATTGTGAAATTATGCGATCCAACCGACATAATTTTGGCAAACGATTTGAGTGAGTTTAATTTCTAGCTTTATTTTTTATTTGCACTTGAATAGTTACCCTAGATCAGCCTTGGTTTGTGTGGATATCAATAAAAATATAAAACTTGTAGGGTATTTTTCTTACCTGGCCTCTGCTCCTCTTGAATTTGTTTCAATCTAAGCGCTGCCAGGTTCTGTTCATGAAAGCTCACCCATTGCTTAATTCTTCCCGAATTCGGACACTTATCCGGAATGTATTTGTCAACTCTTAGTCTTTGAACATTAAACTTTTCGCAGTACAATTGCTTAACAGAAGAGATCACACCATGATTCAAATAATATTGCTCAATACAAAACTCGCGCTGTTTCTTTGACCATCCTTCGTTAATGTCAGAAGTTGGTTGAGTCATGGTGACTAAGCCTAGTGAACTACTGCACAAGACTGAGCGTGAGCGAGAAACAAGCTAGCGGCTAAACGTAGACACTAACACTACGCGAGTCTCTCCGTCCTCCTCTTACCTCCCTCCGCTCACGCTTGAAGATTAGATAATAGATAATACATATCTATTAACTAATCTTCGTATGGTGTCGGACGTAAAGAATGGCACCATCCCATATCTTCCCGTGGGTGTCGTAAGAGGCTTACTAAGGGACTCATCAGAGAATGGGCAGCAGCGTTCTCTGTGCCTTTGTAACTACCTTACTGCGATCGCCAATCCGCCTGCCAAGCGTGGCGATTATGGCAAACCCCCCCTTTTGGCCTATGGCCTATGTCCAGCAGTGGACGTCTTTCGGCTGAAGTGATGTGTAATTGAACTGACTGAAAACTTGAAAAGGTATATTCGAACTCATCAATATGCCTTTTGATATTGATACTTTTACTATGTTACTGTTTTCAGGTTTTCAGTAAAAATTTCCTTGGATATATAAGTCGTGTGCTCGCTTAGATTTCCCATAGGGAAAAATGATATATTGGTTTATATCTACCAGTTTCAAAGGAAGAATTTAAAAAAAGTCTTTGCAAGAACCTGTCGAACAAAATTTAAAATTTCTAGACCTAGTGGTTTAGGCTATGCTTTGTCTGTCAGTAAATTTAAGAATTACATATATTGTTTATACGCGTAACATTGTGAAAATAGAACTGTATTGAACAAGATGTAAAATTAAAAAATGTCAAATTTTAATAATATTGATTAAATGAATCAGTACCCAAGTTCCCTGGTATTCGTGGATATCAATGAAAAGTTTTATGTATGTAATACTGATATGAACATGCATTCTATCGAAGTCGTGCGTATGCTCTTGCCACCCGTAGGCTTTTGTTGACGCGCTTAACAATTGTCCTAATAGACAATAATTACCTGACCATCGCCATCAATTATGTATTATTGAATAACTAGCGATGATGGCTTAGTTGCCTTCTATTCACTGTAGAGCTCGACCTCACATCGATGACGCTACGTTGCACAGTCGAAGTGATCGTCTATGGGGACGTGGATTGGTGTAATAAAAAAATAAACAAAAAAGTGGTTCTCATAATAAATATTATTTCTACACATCCTTTAGCCTATTTACAATTATTCGTGGCGGCCGCAGCCATGAATCCTCATTAAAGTAATATTTACACAGATTAAAATTATATGAATTGCACTGTGATGCTCTTATCCTAAGATTGAAGCAGTAGGTTAGCTGACGAGACCCACTAAGCGCTTGTCCCTGTTTTTGCTGCGGACGAAATAACGGGTCTTGGACGATGCTTTGTTTTGCAGATGCTAGAATGGATGGATGACAAACAAAATATTAACATGTTAAGTATTTCCATTCTATTCTAGAGGACAAAATCTGATCCGTATTTTTAATAAGATAATAATCATGATGAAGTCTATAACAGCATAAGTGTTTATGAATTTGATGTTCTGAGCGACTACTGTTCCGTACAGACATCTATATTCATCACACGACACGAAACATTGCCACAGAAATCCTTAGGTTTCTGTGGATTAGTAGGTAAAGATTGGTAATTAAATTATGATTACAGGTGAGTTATTTCATCCGAATGGAATACGAGAACGGCCTCTGATGCGTAATGTGGGTATTCTTTACTCCTTTGTGGGAATATAGGCATGTAACGTACCCGCTGCAGCTTGTTAGGCTTCTCCGTCCCCATGGGCGGCTCGTCAGGCAGCGCAAGCGCAGCTCTGAGGCGCGCTGTGCGCGGCGCCAACACCTGCAGCGCTCCGCCGAGCGCGCTCGCCAGCGACGCGTGCGCCGCGCCGCGCCACCACGAGCACAGGGAGAGCGCTTCTGTGCCGACGCGGACGTCAGAGCAGGGGACTGCTCCCTCCTGGAAGATAACCAACGTTGGCGTTCAGTCACACGTCTATAGTGAGAATGCACTCAGGTAAGCCTACATTATTTAGGTCAGCAGTTGTCAGAGTGGTCATCCTCTGCCTGGGACGCTATGACTACTGATAGTTTTAATGAAATGTACCTCGAAGAACTTGAGGATTTCCCTGAAGGTAGCTCGCTGTTTCTTGCGGTCCTTCTTAGAGTGTAACTTGTTAGAGTCTCGCGCCAGCTCGGTGAGTCGTGGCAGTAGGACGTCCACGTCGTCTGTGAGCTCGTTGTCAGAGTTGTCATCTGTCGCTGTCTCGTACGCGATGGCGAGGGCGCCGCCTGCTGCCATGCGGACCTGCGGAGGAGAAAAGAGGACAGGAAATTGTGAAATTATTATGTGTTCGGCATTTAACAAGCGATCACTTGATAACTGATTGAATTCTAAAGAAAATAAAATATAGATCACATTTTGCGCTTTATCAGTTTCCTACCTCGCGAAAGTGTTGAAGAAGTAGTTTACCTCAAGTGACGCCGCCTCAAGCATCTCCCCAAGCCTGGTGAAGCTGGGCTCCTGGTTGTGTAACTGCGACAGCGCGTGGTTGCGCGGCAACAGCGGCAGCAGCAGCGCCCAGCCGTCGAGTGCGGCTGCGTGCCACGCGCCCTCCTCCACGACCTCTCCCGACACTCTCACGCTGTCGTCATCCTGGGGGAGGAACAACACACTCAGTTACATTGATAGCTCTTCATCTTCTTGTCCTTATTCTAATATATTCGTGCCCTGTGCAGCATGCTTTCTTCGTTTGTGGTTAACTCTTCAGAAAATAGCCTTTACACTTGTCGATACTCTGCAACCTCTGGGTGCACAAAGTATTATCACAAATGGTTTATGTAAATAGTTACCTTGAGATAGCTCCTGCTGAAGATGTTTTCGTACATGCGCATGGTCTCCAAGACCTCAGTGAGGTCATCATCCATCAAGTAGGACAACACAGCCAGCGACGAGCAGCACTGAAATATACAAATATAAGTTTTATTTTAATGAACAAGCCATTTTAATCGTATAAATACCCATAAAACGCTAAGGTTTGTATGTTGTTGAACGGTCCTTTGGAGCCGTGTTATTTATTGAAGGTGAGCATTCAACATTTCTATTTATCTGTGTGTGTTTACCTCTGTGCGCGTGTCGAGTGACGCAGACTTGTCTGTGGCGGTGGCTGCAAGCGCGGGTCGCACCTCGCGGACGAACTCCTCCGTGCCTTCCTCGCCGATCTGTGGGTGCATAAGCTGATGGTTAGCCAGTTATTTTTTTACATTTCGGATCATACACAAAAAATGTTCTTCGGTTGCAACCACGAAGTAAGTATAACAGAATAGTTGAAGCCGAGGAGAAAAATGTTAAGTCTAAAGTTACACCGGTGTGTGGAAATCGTTTGCTGTCTTAATTATTTATCTATCAGTAGGAACATCCCTATTGCTGGCAGAACGACCGCTAATTAACAGAATCAGACCATGGTAATCACCTGTAAAGCCAGCAGCGGCGCAATAGCAGCAGCTGCCTTCCTCTCTGCGTCCTTGCCTCGTCGCAGAGCGCGCGACACATGGTCGGCCAGCGTGGCGCGGTGTGCGGCCAGCAAGCTGTCGACTGCGCGACGCTGTAGAGCCGCGCGGAGCGACACGAATGCCTCCGTGCGCGCTTCATGTCTGTGTGCGTTCAGCGACTCAACTAATTCTAGGACATTCTCTTGGAATTTCTCTTGGATTACTTGTTCTATAGAAACGAAAAAGGAATACATAAATTCATGCCTTTTAAAAAATAGCGCCGATACTGATAACATGCTGATTTACAAAGACTAGATAGAAAGTTTGTAATGAAAACTCACGAAGTAATGACAGGTTAGAGGTGGCTCTTGATTATTCGGTACGTTTTATTTTTTATCGTTTATATATAACTTAAATTTTTGATAGGTCTCCGCTAGGTAACGCGCGGTCTAAGGTTTATAATATTCGTATCAAACATAAGGAAAACTTTCAAATCTATTTCGCGCCACTTTTTTGAATTTTTTTTTCCCGCGGAACATAAGAGGTGAATGTCTTCATTTTCATGTATCATTCATTGTCAGTGTTATTTATTGTCGTGTAGTTATCTATCTACCCATGTAATCATAGATTCCAAGCACTTTGCCACAGGTTTTTGTTAAAATTATTATTAGCCAGAAAAGTATACGGGTGGTTAACGCCGGTCATGCTGACCGGTATTAACCGCAAGTTATGTTTGCAAGTAGATTATGTTTTTTACCTTTTATTCCGTTAAAATTTATATTATTTTACTTTTTAGGGGACTCGAAGTAGGAACAAGGATTGAAGGTGAAATGGAGCCAAAATGATTTGAGTAGGGCATTCAAACTTGTTGAAGAAGGAACGATAAGAGAGGCAGCTCGGTCTAATGGCATCTTATTTTCAACCTACAAGAAAGACTGAAAAACAAGAATAGTGAATTACCAGCTATGGGTCGAAATCCAGTCTTCACTAAAGATCAAGAAGCAGAAATGGCAGAACAGGTAAAATTCCTTGGTAACAAATATGGCTGCACTTCAATTCAGATAAGGAAGATGGCTTTTGAATACGCAGTTGAAAATGGCATAAAGCACAACTTTCAAGGGTGTTAACCCTTGGAATGGCTGGCAAAGATTGGCTTAGAGGATTCATGAAAAGAAATAAGTTGTCTGTTCGGAAATGTTTTTTAAGCTTCTTGAAGAGTTAATGGAGAAATATAAGTTTCTACCAAGGAACATTTACAATGTGGATGACACTGGCATCTCCTCAGTGCAAGAGCAAGGAAAAGTTGTTACTGAGAGAGGTCAAAAACGCGTGGGCTCTATAACTTCCGGTGAAAGAGGGAAGACAGTTATAGCTGTGTGTGCAGTGAGTGCTAAACTGGAGGTTATCTTCCGCCAATGTTGATAATATATATCCTTGTCAGAGACATTCATCGGCATTGGAAAGCGATGGTCCGCGTGGAGCTATATTTCGGTGCTCGAAGAATGGATGGATCAACTAAGATCTTTTTTTAGACTGGCTAGAGCATTTCGCCGATTTTACAAAACCATCAGAGAGCGAACCAATACTACTAGTTTTAGACAATCACAGCAGTCACATCTCTTTGAGAGCTTATGAATTTTGCAAAAAAAGTAACATAGTAATGCTGTCACTACCTCCACATGCCTCCCATCGAATCCAGCCATTGGATGTTTCCATATATGGCCCATTGAAAGCTGTCTACAAGCAGGAATGCAATATTTTTATGAAAAATGAATTAGAACGAACATTGCCTCACTTTTCAGAAAAGCTTTTCAAAAGGTAGCGACTATCCCAAAAGCTGAGGCAGGTTTTTCTGCTACAGGAATATATCCTCTAAACCCAGACGTGTTTACAGATGAAGACTTTCTGGCTGCTGAAATGTTAAACTGCAGTGAACTGATGGTATCGGTAGAAAATATGCACGACAAAGGCAACAAAACTCCAGAAGCTCAAATCAACCCATTAAGGCGACGATATACGACTTTTACAGATTTTAAACTGACAATCACGTCAAAATGTGCAGTGTAAATGATTTGAAAAAAATATATGTTAAACTAGAACATTCTCTTAATCATATAGAAAGTGAATATTTTTGATGAAGTTCATATTAAATAGTTTAATTAACTCGTGAAGTTGTGTCTGACGCGGACAAAACATTGACAATCACACAAAATCTACCAGGTATAATTATCCGAAACTTACACTATCTTACAGACAATTTTATTATCTATCTTTTAGTATACGCCTTTTTTTTAATTTTGAAAGAATACTACTTTTATTTAATTTTTTCGACTAAATTATACTAAAAGATAGATAATAAAATTGTCTGTAAGATGGTGTAAGTTTCGTTTAATTATACCTGGTAGATTTTGTGTGATTGTCAATGTTTTGTCCGCGTCAGACACAACTTCACGTATTAATTAAACTATATAACATGAATATAATTAAAAATATTCACTTACTAAGTGATTAAGAGAATGTTGTAGTTTAACATATATTTTTTTCAAATTATTTACACTGCACATTTTGACGTGATTGTTAGTTTAAAATCTGTAAAAGTCGGTTAATAGCCCCTTAAGCACAGAGCCCACATACCCAAATATAAGAGCACCTAATTCACCATCTCTTTTAACCGACTACACTCAAACAACACCAGGAATTAGTCCCGACGCATCTCCCCAAGTCCTGAAACCGATAATAGACAATGCCATTCCCTCAACTTCAGGAGTTACCGCCAAAGATCTTCTACCAGTTCCGAAGAAACCCACACACATTCAGAAAGTGCAGGAAGCCTCTCAAAAACCACATGCAACTGCTTTGACAAACACTCCGAACAAGGAAGCTTTGGTACAAAAAGAAGAGAGAAGAGCAAGAAGGGCAAAGAAGAAAGAATCTGGTGCCAAAACAAAAGCAGGAATAAAAAAAGCAACAAAAAGAAGACCAGCTACATTTACTAATGTCAGAAACGTAAAAAAGAGAGTTCTCCAAGATGAGAATGAGGACCACGGAATCGTTCATCAGACTCCGAAAACGAAATGACTGACGTACGCGATGATGAAGATGACACTGATGTCGAAGATCTGGAGAACAGATGCATGTTATGTGACGATTATGGCCGGAACAACGAGCTTTGGTACATGTGCGTACAGTGTGGGCTTTGGGCTCATGCTGAGTGCTTGGGTTATGAGTCTCCCGAAAGCTACGTGTGCGACTTGTGCCGCTAAAAGTTTGACCGGTTTTGCCAACCTGCCGACCGGTATTGTCTGCCATGTCGGACAATACCGGTCAAAGCCATTTTTTTTTTAGAGTTGATTGTGTCTTATTTGGAATTAATATTGATCTCAATGGTTGTGATTATGTTAGAATAATACCTTAAGTTATGTTTCATATGTTTCTTAAATAAATGTTGATTTTTCACTGAATTGTAGTTCTTTTTGCTTAAGTGACCGGCAATACCCTTCCCTACCCTACTTACCTAGCAAATTCATCCATAAATGTTGCGCAATTTAGGTAATAATGACCGAAACCATTTTCAATACTAACCCTATTCTACCATACACATTAAGCAATATGTGATATTGCGCAATACTGAAATTCATATTGCACAATACTGAAATTGGTATTGTACAATATTAAACTTGAAATTGCACAATTTTTGACACACGCGATGATGCGGATACTCGATGACGTGAATAACACAGTTAGGTATATTTTACGCAAATTACGGGTTTTTTGATGATGAATCATCACAACATGTTTTCTAACACAAATGTAGGATGGAAAATGGAACGTACCTATGGATGGTGTGCAGAATAAAACGTGAAGGTGTGAGTGAGACAAAAGATGGTTAGAGAGAGAGAGAGAATATAAAAGAAAGATGGCGAGGACGGTTGAGTAAGCGATGTGTTTGAACGTTAAATTATCTTTATTTAAAATATTTAAATAAAAGTAAGTTCGTTAATATTCATCGTTTTCATTGCCAAGATCCCCAAACTACACACATATTCAGATTTGATTTATATTTTAATTACAGTCAACTGCATGATTTAAGTAGGAAATAAACTTACTTTTGTCAGGCTTAACTTCCTCTACGACGGGAAGATTATAATAGTAATAATGATGTTCTTCTTCAACAGGCTTCATAACAACTTTCTCTTTTTTATTAACTGGTCGCGGTCCGTTCCATTTAATGTTCCGTGTCTTCCCTGTAGAATATCATGTGGTTTTTGAAACGGCATTTCACAAAGAGCACAAAGAGAAAAAATGTTGACAAGTACCTAAGTAGGATAATAATATATCAAAAAAACCCTCACAGTTATAGTTCCGAATAAAAATGGATAAGCAGCTCTAAAGTTTTCCCTTGAATCTAATCGCCCTTGAAGGTATAATATGACTCATTAGAATCACCACAAATTAAGAAATAATGTCCATTACATGTCAATCTTTAAACGCCTACTGCTGGGCATAGATCTCCCCAAAGGAGGGGTGCAGCCGTAATCACCATGCTTGGCCGATGCATGTTGGAGGTCGCAGTAGGTGTGCTGGTACTCAGAAGGACACTGCTGCCCATTCTCTGGTCAATGTCCCTCTGTCGCCTTCTACGACACCCACGGGTAGAAACGGGGTGATGCTATTCGCGGCCGGCACCACACGGCGATTTAATAATGTCCATTAATAAGCCCTAAAAAGTAACTAGTGATACTGATACTTAGTTACTTTACTAGTAAGTAATATGTAGTAGTAGCAGAGTACGACGAGCTGGTGTCCGCAACTCCACGTCGTTTTGCATACCGTAAGTATACACCACACGGACTTACGTCCGTGTGGTGTCGGACGTAAAGAATAGCACCATCCCATATCTTCCCGTGGGTGTCGTAAGAGGCGACTAAGGGACTTACCAGAGAATGGGCAGCAGCGTTCTCTGTGCCTTTGTAACAACCATACTGCGATCGCCAATCCACCTGCCAAGCGTGGCGATTATGGCAAAACCCCTCCTTGGGGAGGCCTATGTCCTGCAGTGGACGTCTTTAGGCTGAAATGATGATGATGAAGTAAGTAAGTAATATGTATTAAGCATTACATTTCATCGCGCGATGGTCCAGTCCAATATCTATAGACTCTGTCCTGATGATTCCGTTTTCTCCTGTCTTCCTGCCCCATAGTGTGCCACTCAGCTTGACTGCAAAACAATTAATGTAAGTTTAAAATTAAACCAAAGTGTGTATGGCAACAGCAGCCATCTCTGTCTTTATGCTGACTATTGATTTTACGCAGTTCACTGATTTCGTTAAAACAAAAACAAAAAAAAGCTTTTTTACAAAAAAGACAACCGCCTTCAAAAACCAAAAAGCTATGTGAGCGGTTGTCTTTTTTGTAAAAAAGCTTTTTATTTTTCACTTTTTAGTACTTCCTTATCATCCAAATCCATTAAGAAATGGCAACACAGTCAAAACAGAGATTGAAAATACAAGGTGAGAGAGAACATTACAGCATCATCCATGTATATTTTTTTGCTTACTGTCGATTTTTTCAAAAAGTGCAGAATCAACTTCGATAAAATTTATATCGGACCACCCTTGAGGCATACCCTATCCATCAAAAAACATTTGCCGAAGAAATTGCGTAACAAATATACAAAAAAAAAAACATACAGACGAATTGAGAACCTCCTTCTTTTTGAAGTCGGTTTAAAACAAAATTCTACCGAGGTAGGTAAACCGTAGGTTCTATGACCTGTAATATTGGTTCTTATTTAAATGACTTTAACTGCCACACTCAGAGACGTCACTTAAAAATAATGAATCATTTATTTATTTGTACTGTATGCAACAAAAATTCTGTACCAGTTAACCAAAAGTGGTGAAGAGATCTCATGGCAGATGTAAATATTGTGCAAACATGAAACATTAAAATTATAAATTAAAAAAAGTGAAATGTATGTACACAAGTACAATAATTAAAATACCTCCCTACATATGCATAGATTTAATTGTATAATATAAACAATACATATCAGTATCACTATCACTGTTCTTACATGGCTCTAGCTTCTTTTCATCGGGAATAGAAGGTTTCTTTTTTTCTTCAATCTTCACCCATTTCTTAATGTTCTCTACACTTGGGCAGTACTCCTGCACATCACGTGGTTTTACACGGAACTTTTCACAGTACAAGCGCCTAACAGCAATAAAGACATCCCGGTATAAATAGTATTGCTTTAAACAAAAGTCGCGTTGTCGTTTCGAGAACCCATCGTAAGATTGAGGAACTTTTGATTTAAATCGAACCATGGTGACTGAGCTTAGTGAACTTCCGAGCGAGACTGAGTGAGGAACCAGCTGACGGGTAAACATAAACACCACGCGAACCTCCTCCCCTCCACCCCTCTCCCTCCCGACGCTGACGCATGAGTTTGCGAGGAAACTTAGAAGATTACATAATGTTATTAATCTATACTAATATAATAAAGCTGAAGAGTTTGTTTGTTTGTTTGGTTGAACGCGCTAATCTCAGGATCGACTAGTTCGAATTGAAAAATTATTTTTGTGTTGGATAGTCAATTTATCGAGGAAGGCTACAGGCCCATGCGAAGCCGGGCCGGGTCGCTAGTGGGAAATAACAGTGGTATATTATTGCACAACTAAGCTTCCAAAAACTGAAATTGTAATTATTAGTTAACATTCATCAGGAAACGAGGTTCCTGGCATTTCGTGGATATCAATGAAAATAAATAATTTAAAATTCAAAAACCCTCTACACAAGGTACAAACTTTTACTTTATTATAAGTTCCTTTATAGTAATATTATGACCCAAACATCGGTCGTCGCGTCGTCGAGGGACCCAAGTCACAGAGTACTATCGTACAGTAGCGACACACTCCGCCCCCCACCGAAACACTGTTCCTCACGTATACCCGCGCCACATTGGCTCTGGCACAGTAAAGACTAAAGATATCTACAGTATTCTATCTTCATACAAACGGTCGGTACGCGAGTTATACCTACACGCCTCGAATTAGTAGGGAAATTAGTATACCAACAGTCTCGAATGCGCCGCAGTGGCGAGTACATTGTGTTGTTTTTGGTTGCTTGAATTCGTCAATAACGCACCCAGAGATAACATTTTGTTAAATTACCTGGAAACTCCGAAAGACTATGTTCCTGAAACTAAATAGACTATAAAAAAAATACTACCAGACTATAGGTACCTACTAGACTATTAAAAAAATGATATAGGTAGGTACCTACCTATATACGTAATTTGGTTATTTTTTTAAAAGGTAAGGATTTCGCTTCTTCTACCGAGTAAAGTACCTGGATTAATAAACAAATAAGTGGATAGGTGAAAAAGCGACCTACCTACGCTCGCGTTAAAACGAACTGATAAGTACCTAGGTAGTTTCTTAGGCTACGCTATCTACCTACTTATGTACCTAGCTATACTTACATATATTATTGAATTAAACAAAATAACATTATAAAATGATTATGAGAGTAAATGATAGATAAAAACGCCAGCACATCAGGCCATTAAAAATTGACAAATTTCCCCAATTGAATATGAACCTTAAGCTTTTGTAATAAAATTGAAAATCTATCAAATAAATTTTAGAGATTGTTGTAGCTTGTGCTGGACTCTGTATCTACCTATTTAGTAAGATTTACATTATTATTTACTTTTTAAGTAGTCAGCTGTGTTTTGCATTTTGGTTAAGTAAGAAGTAGGTATTGAAGTTAGTAAGGATTGCAGAATAAAGAGATTTTTTTTGAGACGCCTTGAATGGCTGCGACTGAGGCGCAAATATCTTTCAGTCTCAAATGTATAAGGATGGTTTTTTTATTTAAATTTCTAATCAAAAACATAACATCCATTTTTACTGAACACTTCCTATTTCATTTCTTTTTTATTAAATGAAAAAAATGTTATACCTATATTTACAATCACAAAACTAAAAAGAAAATAAAACACTACAAATTTATAACCACAAAACTAGAAAGAAAATAAAACACACATTAGGAAGAAATTAAAACACTGTACGCGGGACAGCCCTATCGCATGTTAAGGTACTGCGCACCTGTAGGTAATTATTTCAAGGACAGGGCCGAATCACAATACTGTCAGATATCTTTACTGTGACTCTGGCAACATCTTCTAGTTCAAGGGCCGACTCGTGGCGCGTAGAAACGTGTATTCGGTCATTTATGAAAACGAAAATATCTTATATTAAATAAATTAAGTAATATTTTATGTATAATATTTTAAAAACAAATAATTATATATGAAATTATGTAATTTTTATTTTTTTAAACTATGACGTATACATGCATGTACCTGTTTTAAATTAAATACCATGAAATACAACTTGGAAGAAATAAATAAAACATCTAAAAGTATTGCATAATACTGTGTAAATCATTCCGTCATCAATCGTCATTCCCTCCTAAATGCAAAGAGGAAATGACCGTGAGGGAAAGACGAATTTTAACTAAAGCTACAAACTTCTTGGCAGGTACCTACTTACCTATTTGAAAGTTCGAATTTCAAGAATCGAGTGAGAGAGAGAAACACTTGTGTTGAGGCCGGAATAGCGCGCCCGCGGTGGCAATGACAGCCCTAGCGATATTAACGCACACACACCCACGTTTCTGTACAGTCTGCTATTTTGGTAGTAGTGTAGGCAATTATATCATTTCGTTTGTATGAAGTGTCGCGGGTGTGCCCAAGTGGTATACCCACCGACAATATTGAAAATACTTCTAAGACGGTCGGTTTTCAAATTTTCTATTTTATTTTTATTCCAAACCTTTTTAAATAACGAGGAGAATTGAAAGTAATAAGTTTATTAATGTAACCTAGAATGACTTTTGTTTTAGATATCCTTTCTTCATTATGGAAAAATGCTGATATCTTCGGTTTGGCTTATGCGATCTTCATCGTACATAGCTAAGAATCTTCTCCTCAAAATCGGCTTTCTAAACATCGTCCAAATCGGTGCATTGGTGTGGGAGCTACGCCACAGACAGACGCACAGATACAGAAGAACTTGAAACACCACCCAGTTTTCGTCAGAGGTTAAAAATGTTTGATTATCTACTAAAATTCTACTTAATATTTATGTCGGATCAGTCAGGATTTAGTCCGTTAGATTCAGTCATCATGTGGGCAGAATATGGATTTCGTGCAATGAAAACACACTGGGTATAGGGTACAATACACGGCATTTATTAAAACAACCATTTAGCGTTATTAATTTAAAATAAACTCAGACACTATAATTAACATAGACATAGGTTCACTTAGACATAGGCACTTCACTTCAACAACGAATCGTAAGTACAGTTTCGGGACGTATTAGCTCCGTTGCGATCAGACACTGGATTCTGAATGTCTTCCTCGCTGTCGGCTGAAAACATCACGACTCTGTAGAAGCACGGCAAAATGGTGGTGGTTGATCACGTGTTCTCAATAATGGCGCGCTTGCGATCCGTTGTTTCACCATAGACTATTTATTGTCTTTGCGTTTCACGTTCATACTAGTGGCCGGATACGACATTTATATATTGTTATTTATTTGAAAATTGCACGTAGCGGAGATGAGAATGTTGAGATGGATGTGTGGGGTGACTAGAATAGATAAGGTAAGAAATTAATATATTAGAGGAACTTTGAAAGTGGCGCCAGTGACAGAAAAGTTGAAAGGTAATCGTTTGTCTTGGTATGAGCCATGTGAAGATAAGGGATAAAGCGCATGTGACCAAAACGATTATGAACATAAGTGTGGACGGATAAAGAGGAAAAAGAATGTCAAAGAAAAGATAAATGGATTGTGTGAAGAATGATATGAATGAAAAGAGAGTCAGTCAGAGAAAGCATGACGTTAGACAGGATGGAAAATATGTTGCGCCGACCCCAAGTAAGAAGAAAAAGAATAAGAAGAATATATATTTTATTAAGCCAAGACTTAACCTAATTTCTAGGGCAAACAAACAAGGAAGTTATTCAATAAAGTATCTTGCCACTAAAAAAAGTGCAACTGGGGTTAAACTAGGATAAGCTCCTGTTATATTCATCACCTGTTTACGATGGCCATTTTACAGTTGAACACGGAAATTTAATATTATTGTGTTTATAATGTTAATTAGTTCTTTCTACCCCATTTTGCACACGTTTCAAATTTATTATTTTATATAAAATAGGGCATCTGCATACTAAATAATTACATACTGTTTTTTGTTCGTCATTGTCGTTACTAAAAGTTTACCTAATCACCTACCTACCTTCTCGCAATGAGTGAATTCAACTGTACCAGACGCGACCTATGTCTTGTTTTAATAGAAAGTAACGGGAATTATGTTGTTGCTTTAACACATTATATACGGGCTAATTTTATCAACTTTTCCGAGGCCTATATCGCTAAGATTGTCGCAAGTGTACAAAAAAATCTTATTACTAACTTTCGTCAACGCTGCACTAAATCTGGCAGAAATAAGGAAACATGTTAAAATCAGAATAGCGTGTGGTTGAACGTCATATTCACTGTAAAGCTGGAAGATCCTACTTTTGAATAAATGCCATCATCTGTCCATAAAGTCCTACTTCACGAGGAAAACGTCATTCGGCATTATTCTGCATTACCTCTTGGACAGCTGTCCGTAGATGCCCAGGAATCAAGGAACAAAAACTAAACGATTTAGACTTCATCATGCTAGAAAATGCTCTAGAGTAGCCACAAATGAAGATGTTCTACATACACTTTTGTACACTTCGGACCCTGAAAACCTTCCAATTCAAATCTATAGAACTTATAGATGAAGCTTTGGAGCTAATAGAATAATACGCTCAAATGTTTTTTTTTTTTAATTAATAAAATAGTAAATTAGTAGTAATAGTAATTTTAAGAGTTTATTTTGTATTAATTATAACATTTTAGCTCACATTATTTAAAGATAGTCGTAAATTTCTGATCATTACTAAATTTTTCATATTCAATATTTTTTATGACTATTAAATATATATTTATATTCATAAACCGACATTATTTTAAAGTATATTTATTCTAGATTATCTAAAAAAAAAAACAGGTGTAAATCTATAAAAACATGGAAGTTATGGATTTATGACCAGAAACCGACTCAATCTCCGCATAGTGCGTCGATGTGATCGTCATAATAAAGTGGATACATGGGTTGGTGTGATAAAAAAATAAACACAAAGTTTGTTCTCATAATAAATATTATTCCTACACTTCGTTTAGCCTATTTACAATTCGTGGCGGCCGCAGCAACGAATCCTAAATAAAATAATATTTACAGAGATTATTAATAATTATTTGAATTGCACTGTGATGATCGATGATCATTGAATCATTAGACATAATGAACAGTAGAAGTCATTGAGAATATTAATTATATCAACTTTTATCAAAATTAGCGCCCTGAATCAACAACTTGATTATACCGTACAATAAGTCTGTTACGTGTAGCTGCATAAGGGAAATCGCCAACTCAGCACTCAATACTTTTATTATAAAACTATACGCTGCAATTAAGCGAACGACGGAAACGCCGAGCTGAGATAGCATTTTGTGACGCACGGACCTAGTTTAGCCAATAATTGTATTTCGTAGTTTTTAACATTCCATATTCATACTTCGAATAGGCACTTAGGCTAATTTAGCAGATAATTACTGTAATTCTTTTATTTTAAAATAAATTAAGTTAAATAATTTTTTGGTTTTTTTTTAATCCTCCGATTGCAGCTAACGTAATTGGCGCAGTCGGTAGGATATTCGCGGGCCGGTTCGCGAGCTTTAGGATCTCTAATATCGATATCCGCGTACGCGAATCGTCTGGGTGGCTATCGAGCCCCGGCGCCGAATATCCGAATCTACGGTCCAGCTGCAATTCCGGAAGGAGAATCCAGACTTCGATTCACGAGAGAACCAGAGATGAATAATTTGTAAGTACACTTGAATTGTTCTTGTGTTGCTTCCTTTTAGTCCTAGTACCACCCAACTTCCAAGATTTTTCACCCGAAAAACTCCAATTCCCAGAAGCCCGCATCTCGTACGGCTCGCTGGAGTGCTATAGATAACAGTAGAGATTTAAATAGTGATAGTAGTATAAATAGCGTAAATATGGCCCACGACCCGGATGCAATTTTCAAGACCCTTCGTATGGTCCCGGAGTTCGATGGGAACCCAAATATTTTAACTAGGTTTATTAGAATATGCGATCAAATAGTAACTCAGTATGTTAGTAATGCCCCGGGTAGCGAATTAAATAACTTATGTTTATTAAATGGCATCTTAAATAAAATAAAGGGCTCCGCCGCTTGTACCATCAATTCCAACGGCATACCTGAGAGTTGGATAGGGATTAGAACGGCCCTAATCAATAACTTCTCGGATCAACGAGACGAAACAGCTTTGTATAGAGACCTTTCTTTAGCCACACAGGGAAATAAGACACCTCAGGAATTCTATGAGGAATGCCAAACTTTGTTCAGTACGATGATGACGTATGTAACATTACACGAGCAAATTTCTACTACAGTGGAAGCGAAACGTACACTGTACAAAAAAGTTACTATGCAGGCCTTTGTAAAAGGATTGAAGGAACCATTAGGGTCCCGTATAAGATGCATGCGTCCCGATACGATTGAAAAAGCCATTCGAAACTCACACGCGCGTAGCAATCCAGATATCATCATCTAAATTAGAACAAGATGTAGTCAATGCCGTCAAGGAGTACGTAAACCCAAAAGTAAAAACAGGTATCCTAATAAATCCACCTCTTGCCATGTATTCCATCATACCAGTCATACAGGACAAGTTTAAGAGCTCATCTATGAACTTAGTACTAGCTAAGATAGAATTAGAAAATGTTAAAGACTATCTGCGTCAGCAAGAGATAATTCAACACTACCATGACGGCAAAACTAATCACCGAGGAATTACCGAATGTTATTTAGCCCTCTCAAGGAAGTATTACTGGCCCAAAATGAAAGACCAAATAACCAAATTCATCAACGAATGCATTATTTGTGGGCAAGCTAAATATGACCGGAGACCTATTAGACCCCAGTTTAATATTGTACCCCCGGCAACAAAACCATTCGAAATAGTTCACATGGATTTATTGACTGTTCACAATGAAAAGTATGTTACATTTATAGATGTGTTCACCAAATATGGACAAGCATACCACCTTCGAGACGGCACGGGCATTAGTATACTCCAATCATTATTACAATATTGCACTCACCACGGAGTTCCCTTAACTTTAGTGACAGACAACGGAACGGAATTCACCAACCAACTGTTCTTAGAATTCACACGCCTTCACAAGATAAACCATCACAG
This sequence comes from Charanyca ferruginea, assembly GCA_947361185.1. Lineage (NCBI taxonomy): Eukaryota > Metazoa > Arthropoda > Insecta > Lepidoptera > Noctuidae > Charanyca > Charanyca ferruginea. The sequence continues at coordinate 25,941,840 of OX376061.1, read as the reverse complement.
AGTCTTACCGCACTCACCTAACGATAACGGTAATATTGAACGCTTTCATTCAACTCTCCTTGAACATATTAGAATATTAAAATTACAACACAAAGAGGAGCCTATCGTAAATCTTATGCCTTATGCTATAATTGGTTATAATTCCGCAATACACAGTTTCACCAGGTGCAGACCTTTCGATTTACTAACTGGACATTTTGACCCACGTGATATTCTAGACATAGACTTCACACAGCAATCGTTACAACAGTACGTTCATAATCATAGGGCGCAAATGAAAGAAGTCTATAACATTATTAACGAAACTTCCTTATCAAATCGTACTGCCTTAATAGAAAGTAGAAATAAGAACCGCGAACCTGAGATAGAATACGTTCCCCAACAACAGGTGTTCATTAAGAACCCTTCCGCAAGTCGACAGAAAACGGCACCGCGGTATACCCAAGATACCATCCTGGCTGACTTACCCATACACGTTTACACGTCCAAAAAACGTGGACCCGTAGCCAAAAATAGAATAAAAAGAGGTCCTAAGGAACCTAACTTGTTACAGGATTCTACTATTGCTGGTACTTCACGGGACCCAGTCATCGGAGATAAAACTTGAAAGCTTGGCCAATGGACCCGGCTTACTACCGTATAAACTTGGATCGACAAGAATGACCACCCATCATCATACATTCCTCCAGTACGTGAATCTAAGGGACATAGAAAATCATATTACAACGCTACAGTATCAGATATCAGATTACAAAAGTCGACTTAGTAATGATACTTATACACTATTTGAATTCCAAATTAGTTATCTTACTAACAAAATTGGCAAAGTATCTAATCAATTAAAATCTTTAGAACCTGATCGTGTAAAGAGAGGTCTAGTAGACAGTCTTGGATCGGTAATTAAGAGCCTAACCGGAAATCTAGATTACACAGATGCCTTAAAATACGAAAATGCCATCAAAATCCTACAGATTAATGATAATAAGTTAGTTAACGAATTTAACAATCACATTAGCCTCAGTAAGGAATGGATGTCTAAGCATAATAACGTATTAATACAGTTAGTCGAAAACCAAAGTAAAATTAATAGCACCTTAGATTTACTGCTAAATAACACCCATACAACAGGTAACTTAATAAATTATGCAAAGTTTGGTCAACTTATGGTTATTATTAGCGAAAATGTAGAAGACTTAAGATTAGAGTTAGTTAGAATAGAAAATATGTTAGCGTTCATACATGCATCAAGCACTGTTCATTCTATGATAGATGTAGAAACACTTAGGTCTATGATAAATAGGTTAGAAAAAATATACAGTAAGGATGGGATACTAAGTCTAGAGCTCAGAGAATACTACGATATAATCAGACCCGGATCGTATTTCAACGAGAAACAGATAGTTATAGCTTTCAGATTTCCTATTATTTCCAAAATTGTTTATGATTTGTATAAGTTATCTATAGTACCCAATAAAAACCGTCAAGCCCTTATTCCTACCTATCCCTTTATAGCAACTAATGGAAACTCTTTCGTGTACATAGAAGCAGAATGCTCGAAGTTTAATAACTGGTATCTCTGTGAAAAGGAAATAACCCATCAAATACGAACAAAAACTGACTGCATACAAGAACTTATCACGAACCAAGCCCTGAAGAGCTCCTGCCAATTCAGTATAGTATTCCTGGAAAAAGAAGCCATGGAAAAACTAGATGACCAGCATTACGTGTTATCATTTCCAACTCCAACGAAAGTGCAATCAGTCTGTGGAAGAGAAGACTTCAATTCGCTACAAGGAAGCTACCTCGCTACCATACCTATCAACTGTTATCTTCGCACAAAGGAACTTACTATAATCAATGACAACGACATAATACAAGGGCAACCGTTGAAACTAATGAACATTCCCTACGACGCGGAGACAGCGGGAGCTGCACTAACCCAAGTTCATCTCAGTTCAATCGACCTAGGAGGACTACACAGCATCCAGAATCAAGTCATGACGAGCCAGCCGATACAACTTGACCAGCTGCAATCAGATGTCATATATCATACTACCATACCTTTCTACATTTCATTACTAGGTGCAGGCGCACTTATCATAGCCATACTGGGCTATCGCAACAAATGGTTTTGCAAACGCCCCGAAACACCCAACACCAAGGGACATACCTACGAGGAACCTGGGAAAACAGAAGATCGCGCGGCCAGAGGACATATTCCAGAAACATTTTCTCTCAAAGTTCTAAAATAGTTTCTGATCTGCGGGTGGAGATGTTACGTGTAGCTGCATAAGGGAAATCGCCAACTCAGCACTCAATACTTTTATTATAAAACTATACGCTGCAATTAAGCGAACGACGGAAACGCCGAGCTGAGATAGCATTTTGTGACGCACGGACCTAGTTTAGCCAATAATTGTATTTCGTAGTTTTTAACATTCCATATTCATACTTCGAATAGGCACTTAGGCTAATTTAGCAGATAATTACTGTAATTCTTTTATTTTAAAATAAATTAAGTTAAATAATTTTTTGGTTTTTTTTTAATCCTCCGATTGCAGCTAACGTAATTAGTCCATGGAAAGGAAAACAAGCATTGAAATAGCGAAGTAAATCTAGCTGTGTAAATAATAAAATAATACAAAAATATTGTTCCGTAATTTCTTTTTTTAAGTAAAATATATGCTAAATTAATTTAAGAAGCTATATTTATAACAAAAGGCCGATTGAATCAGAAAGAACATGATGCCTGAGAAACAGACATAATAATTATATGAGAAGGACAACAATCATCGAGATACCTTATGCAATGGACAATTCCAACATTCTTATCTTATTCAAAATAATATAAACTTCTTTGGTTTGAACAACTAGCCTATACCCTACCACTAACCTCACTCGCCCTGTCCGGCGGACATGCTCTCACTAGTTGTTGCTGTCATCCGCGCGGGAGATTAAACTAATCTCTAGAACTAAACTGAGAGGTGGATGTACGATGCGGTGCGAGACTAGTGCGAGTTAGCAGGCGAAACCCGCGGACCGCTTGTCTCTGTTCTTGTTGCGGACGAAATTACGGGTCTTGGACAATGCTTTGTGTTGCAGGTGCTGGAATAGATAAACGAAATATTAACATGATATTTCTATGATATTCTAAAACATCAGGACAATATCTGTAAGATGATCATCATAATAAAGTTTATAACAGCATGAGATGTTTATGAATTTGATGTGCTGAGCGACTACGGTTGTCAGTACATACATTGATAGAAATTCGCCGCGCTGACGCGGCGAAAGACATAACACGACACGAAACACTGGCACAGAAATTCTTAGCTTTTGGTGGATAAGTACTGATTGGTAATTCAATCACGATGACAGATTAGTTATTTTATACAATCCGAGTGGAACACGAGAACGGCCTCTGATGCGTTGGCGTAATGTGGGTGTTCTTTACTCCTTCTTTGTGGAAATATAAGCATGTAACGTACCCGCTGCAGTTTGTTAGGCTTCCCCGTCCCCATGGGCGGCTCGTCAGGCAGCGCAAGCGCAGCTCTGAGGCGCGCTGTGCGCGGCGCCAACACCTGCAGCGCTCCGCCGAGCGCGCTCGCCAGCGACGCGTGCGCCGCGCCGCGCCACCACGAGCACAGGGAGAGCGCTTCTGTGCCGACGCGGACGTCAGAGCAGGGGACTGCTCCCTCCTGGAAGATAACCAACGTTGGCGTTCAGTCACACGTCTATAGTGAGAATGCACTCAGGTAAGCCTACATTATTTAGGTCAGCAGTTGTCAGAATGGTCATCCCCAAGCAGCAAAATTAATTTATAGTGCAGATGTTATAGGCCTCCAACACTTATAATATTCTCTTAACGGTTCTAGTATTTGCTGCCACACTTATAATAGAAAACATGGAGTGAGTTGGGTCTTATAGTATATCTAATCTTATACATTAGCTTATAACTACTTATAGGTCGAAATTAAGGGTGCAGTATAAGCTTGGGTGACCTATAAAAGTATCGCGAGGGTGTAAATGCACTCAAGAGTAAATAAACTGGTAAGCTATACTTATAACTGCTAACAAGAAGCATTATAGAACTACTATAAGTAAAGTACGCCAATAAAAGTGATAAACAGAACTAAATATACTGAAAACTATTTGTATTTATTACTTGGTTTTATAAGGGTTTATAAATTCACTTTTCAGAATAATAATAAGTAAAACCGAGCGGTTTTATAGTGCTATAAACCAATATTGTTATAATCTTAACAGGATTATAAAGATTTAATATAATTTACTTAGTATCCAAAACTATATCCGTGGTGTCCTGTACAAGAATACATTGGTCTTGCAAATGTTGTTATAGTCTCGGTACGAACATTTTGATTTTGTTGTGTCGTATTCGTTGCCGACGTGGTGTTCTATTTTCTTCTCTTTAAAAAATGGATCTATATAAATGGAAACGGCTAAAAAGAAGTGGTTATTATAAACGAAAAGTTCAGATAAGTCGTCAGGTTCTATCTTTGTATCTGGCGAAGAACGAATCGTAGAAATAGGAGAAGGTTCCGTACAAAATAGTTACCTACTGTGAAAAGATAAACGGGCATTTTGTTCGGTCCTGTGACTCACTATACAGCGACCACTAACGAAACGAGTTCCCACTTCCGATTGTAAAAGACCATGAATACTAACTACCCAATGAGATGAGTTGCATTCCTCAAAACGATGGGATTTTTTTTTATCAAACAAGAATTAATATAAATAGAACGAATTTTCGTATATCCATATCCTGTCAAATATATAAAACGCTTACAAAAATGCACAATGATCCTCCTGAAAATGGTTACCTACCTACATTAATTTTAGATTGTTAAGTAGGATAATCAGAAATAAAACACTTTTTTTTCACATTTTATTCAACATAATCAATATCAATCGTAACGTCGTCTAAAAACCTTGCTGGTGCATCTATTCCTTTCTGATGTCTTGCCCACGATAAAAAGTACACCACACTCGCGACATGCGTGCCGTTTCCAACAGTACGGCGGTCATGTATACAGGAACATTAATAGTTTTGAATACTTTGTCTTCCATTTAGAGTGGAATCAATCAAAATATATGTCGTCGTGTGGAGAAGTGTCGTGGCCGTCTTGAAAGACTTTTTGAAACTTTATAGTTACAACCACGACATTTGTGAGACAACAAGAAATTTTCACGTAGAGTTTCGTTCCAAGGCCATCTTAAGGTTTTAAAAGCTCGAAAATCCCTTATGATCGTAAAGAGATCGACGTCCAGAAATATTACATTTTCAATGCTGACCTAACCTAAACAAAAAACATTAAAATAAGACATAGGTACCTAATAGTAATATAAAATAACAGTCCAGTTACAGAAATATTTACGGAACTCTAATTACAGACAATATGGCCAAGCAATGGTTCTCATATTTACCATTTTTAAACAAAGTACGCCTATAGCGGTTTGTTAATGTATTTGGGAAAACCAACTTTGTCAAGATGGCGACTTTTCGTTGTATGTCTTACTGAAACCAACATTATTTTAAAATTCAACTTAATGAAAACGCTAATTTCAAGGGGCGTATAAAAATTTTGATAAAAAACTTATTATACTTCACAGAAAATATACGTGCGCCATGCAGATTCAAACATATACATCTTGACTTATTGATACCACTCTACTCTTAATAATTAATATTCTAGATAATATTTATAATATATACTTACCTTTATCACTATTCATTTTTACAAATGTGAGCAGCAATATTCATCAATTCACAACACTTTGTATGAGCTTGAAAGAGATTTGTTATTGTCGAGTTTGGTTCCATTAAGCGGTGATAGTTAGCTTTGCGGGAGCAAATAGTTTTACGTAGTCCAACTATAAGATCGTTATTGGGCAAAGCGGTGTTCACCAAGTATACTAAAGATATTTAATCAGGCAAAATACGCCTATAAATTGGGCCCTTTTCCGTTATAATCCTAATAAAATGTTGGTTCCAGAACCATTACTAGACTACATTTTGCTGCTTGGGTCATCTGTCTGGGACGCTATAACTACCGATAGTTTTAATGAAATGTACCTCAAAGAACTTGAGGATTTCCCTGAAGGTAGCTCGCTGTATCTTGCGGTCCTTCTTAGAGTGTAACTTGTTGGAGTCTCGCGCCAGCTCGGTGAGTCGTGGCAGTAGGACTTCCACGACGTCTGTGAGCTCGTTGTCAGAGTTGTCATCTGTCACTGTCTCGTACGCGATGGCGAGGGCGCCGCCTGCTGCCATGCGGACCTGCAGAGGTGAAAAGAGAACTTGAGTAAAATGTAAAATTATTATGTGTTCGCCATTTAACAAGCGATCACTTGATAACTGATTGAATTCTAAAGAAAATGAAATATAGATCACATTTTGCGCTTCATCAGTTTCCTGCCTCGCGGACAGTGAAAGTGTTGAAGAAGATGTTTACCTCAAGTGACGCCGCCTCAAGCATCTCCCCAAGCCTGGTGAAGCTGGGCTCCTGGTTGTGTAACAGCGACAGCGCGTGGTTGCGCGGCAACAGCGGCAGCAGCAGCGCCCAGCCGTCGAGTGCGGCTGCGTGCCACGCGCCCTCCTCCACGACCTCTCCCGACACTCTCACGCTGTCGTCATCCTGGGGGAGGAACAACACACTCAGTTACATCGGCAGCCTTTCGTTCTCTTGTCCTTATTCTAATATATTCGTGCCCTGCGCAGCATGCTTTCTTCGTTTGTGGTTAACTCTTGAGAAAATAGCCTTTACACTTGTCGATACTCTACAACCTCCAGAGGTTGCATACTTTGCGCACCCAGGTGCGCAAAGTATTTTCACAAATGGTTTATGTAAATAGTTACCTTGAGATAGCTCCTGCTGAAGATGTGTTCGTACATGCGCATGGTCTCCAAGACCTCAGTGAGGTCATTCTCCATCAAGTAGGACAACACAGCCAGGGACGAGCAGCACTGAATAATACAAATATAAGTTTTATTTTTATGAACAAGCCATTTTAATCACAACTATCCATAAAACGCCAAGGTTTTGTATGTTGTTAAACGGTCCTTTGGAGCCGTGTTATTTGTTGGCGATGACCATCCAACATTTCAAATTAACTGCGTGTGTGTTTACCTCTGTGCGCGTGTCGAGTGACGCAGACTTGTCTGTGGCGGTGGCTGTGAGCGCGGGTCGCACCTCGCGGACGAACTCCTCCGTGCCTTCCTCGCCGATCTGTGGGTGCATGAGCTGATGGTTAGCTAGTAGTTTTTTATACATTTCGGTTTAGCCAAAGAAATTATTCCTTGGATGCAACTGTGAACCATAAGGCCGAGTAGAAAAGTGTTGAGTCTAAAGTTCGACCGGTGTCTGGAAATCATTTGCGGTCTTCTCTTTACTTAGCAGTTGAACGATCCCTATTACCGGCAGGATGGCCGTAAATTAATCGAGTCAGATCATGGTAATCACCTGTAAAGCCAGTAGCGGCGCAATAGCAGCAGCTGCCTTCCTCTCTGCGTCCTTGCCTCGTCGCAGAGCGCGCGACACATGGTCGGCCAGCGTGGCGCGGTGTGCGGCCAGCAAGCTGTCGACTGCGCGACGCTGTAGAGCCGCGCGGAGCGACACGAATGCCTCCGCGCGCGCTGCATGCCCGTGTGCGTTAAGCGACTCAACTAATTCTAGGACATTCTCTTGGAATTTCTCTTGGATCACTTGTTCTATGGATTCAAAAAATACAGATACATAAATTCATTCCTTTTAAAAATAGCGCCGATAATAGTGCTGATTAACAAAGACTGGATCACTGGATACATAGTTTCTAATGAAAACTCAAGAAGTAATTAGGTTAGTAAGTTAGAGGTGGCTCCTGATTATTCAGAAAGTTGTATTTTTTATCATTAATTATAATATTCGGATCAAACATGGAAAGCTTCATATCCATGTTGCCTTGATTTGAAAGCTTTAGTTAAAGTAAAGATATAAGATAAAGTTGGAACATCCATTGTAACCCTACAATGGATGTACCAACTTTATTTTTATTTAATTAACTGTTTTATCGTACCTACCTACGCAATTAATTGTGTCATCATTTCAATGCCATTTTTATCCAATGACACAATCTATCGATAAAAATAACTTAAGATCGTAGGAGAGCCATTATCAGTATCCATTGTGGCATGTATGTGAACTCAGGTCAAGTAAAAAAGTATATGAACAGCAGTGCTATTCTGTTACAATCTCCCTCGGTGAACACCTAGGTGAAGTGAGCTGTCATCCAATTGTAATGCTATGAAAATCCCTAGCATCGAGACACATGACAGTTCACTTCACCTAGGTGTTCACCGAGGAAGATTGTAACAGAATAGACATACGGAACTTATTTTAATCTTCCAATAAATAATAAAGAACCCAAAATAAAAACCCCTAGCACGTACCTACTTTACGTTTTACAGTCACACAATCAATAGGTACTAATATTACTTAAAACTATTACGTTTAAAGTAATTTAAATAGTTTAATTTAATTTTGTCGCAGACGTGGAGCGCGGTGACGGTTCTTATTTCAAAAGTCCTTTTGAAGATGGCGCCCCGCTACCACAGACCCGACACTCCGCTAAAGTAACATTAACACTTTATCACTAAAACGTAGTGATTATAAACTCTTTGCTTATCACTCTTGACAAACATTTCATCGTCACGCCCACGGAATAATAAAGGTCACGCCGACAAACTTTTAAGCATCTATGTGTAAGTGTCGGCAATATGAATATCATGTAACACCACGGTCCACGGATAATGTGTAACACTGTGTGGATGTGTGAGTTCATCGAACATTCGTCACGCCATATCAAATAAATGATAGTATGAGTCAGATGCGCCATGTGGCCGTGGCCTTCCTAGGTCAAGAACCTGATCTTCACATTTTGTGTAAGTATTATAAAAACAATCTAGCTGATTAATTTATAAATATTGCGCAATTTAGGTAATAACCACCAAAACTATTTTCAATACTAACCCTATACTATAGGTACCATCAATAACATTATTTGCGATAATATTGCGCAATAACAAATTTGATATTGCGCAATAATTAACTTGATATTGCGCAAGTTCAGTACCGAGTACGAACTTGAAAATGCACCATTTTTGACACGCGATGTTGCGGATTCTCGATGACGTGAATAACGTAGTTAGGTATTTCAAGCTACGCGCCGCAACCTTAGGTACTTTGTGCTACGAGTCTTTTGTTGATGAATCATCACAACTTGTTTACTAACAAATATTCAGTCTTGATTTATATTTTAAGTACAGTCAACCGCACGATTTAACAACGAAATAAACTTACTTTTATCAGGTTTTACTTCCTCTACGACTGGAGGATTATAATAGTAATAATGATGTACTTCTTCAACAGGCTTCATAACAACTTTCTCTTTTTCATTAACTGGTCGTGGTCCGTTCCATTTGATGTCCCGTTGCTTCCCTGTAATTATAATGTGGCGTTTGAGACGACATTTCACAAAGAGCGTCACACGAAAAAAGTTTTACTAGTAATATAACAAAATACCGATATAATCCTCACAGTTATAGGTCTGAATAAAAATGGATAAACAGCTCTAAAGTTTTCCCTTGAATCTAGATCGCAGAGCCCTTGAAGGTGTAATTATGACTCTTTAGAATCAATACAAATTAAGGAACAATGTCCATTATTAAGCCTTAAAAAGTAACCAGTCATATTGATAATTAGTAAGTTTACTAGTAATATGTATTATGCATTACATTTCATCGCGCGATGCTCCAGTCCAATATCTATAGACTCTGTCCTGACGATTCCGTTTTCTCCCGTTTTCCTGCCCCATTGTGTGCCACTCAGCTTGTCTGCAAAACAATTGATGTAAGTTTAAATCTCTGTCTGTATTGAGTAATGATTTTACGCAGCTCACTGAGGTCATTAAAACAATAACAAACAAATTTAATCAAAGGGACTCAAAATTGTTTCTGAAAACTATTTGAGTAGATTTCATGTCCTGTAACATTGGTTATTATTTGAATGTTTTTCAGTATCTTATTTCAAAACAATGACACGAAGTTACGCAATATAAAGTTGACCGCACATTATTTTTTCTGCTGTTGGACTGTAGCGGCATACTTCTATGCAACGCCGTTTATTTATTTGTATTGTATGCAACAAAAGGTACAAAAGCGCACTTAATGCCTTACGCATTCTCTACCAGTCAACCAAAGGTGGTGAAGATATAACATAGCATATGTAACTTTTGTGCCAGCGTAAAACATTAAAATTATACATTAAAAAAAATGAAATGTATGTGTACAAGTACAATATAATTAAAATCCCTTCCTACATAAGTATAGATTTAATTGTATAATATAAACAATACATATCAGTATCACTATTACTGTTCTTACTTGGCTCTGGCTTCTCCTTTACAACGTTCGGAATAAAAGGTCTTTTCTCTTCTTCAAACTGCACCCATTTTTGAATTGTTACTACACTAGGGCACTTTTCCTGTATGTCACGTTTTCTCACACGGTACCTTTCGCGGTACAAGCGCCTAACGGTAACGATGAGACCCTGGTTTAAATAATATTGCTCTAAACAAAAGTCGCGTTGTTCTTTTGAGAACCCTTCATAAGATTGGTGAACTTTTAATTTCGATCGATCCATGGCGACTGAGCTTAGTGAACTTCCGAGCGAGACCATATACAAATGTACTCTGTGAGCGAGACTGAGTGAGGAACCAGCTGACGGGTAAACATAAACACCACGTGAACCTTCCCCCCTCCGCCCCTCTCCCTCCTGACACTGACGCATGAATTTGCGCGGAAACTTGATAATATTAGATGTTTTTAATTTATTATTAAAGTGAAACGACAGTGGTAGGTACATTATTGCACAACTAAGATTCCAAAAACTGAAATTGTAATTATTAGTTAATACACATTAGGAAACTCGTCCTGGCTTATTTATATCAATGAAAATAATACATTTAAAATTCAAAAACCCCCTTTAATATAATAATAATAATCCTTTTACTTCACTTTATAGTACTTAGTAATATTATGACCCAAACATCGGTCGTCGCGTCGGATATTATGTTTTATTATAAAAAATAGCGATATTGAAACGTTTTAAGATCTCATGCTTGCATTGACGTCATGTTAGACTTGTTCATAGAAATTCGTAGTCGCGCGTAGTATCTCGTAGCCGCGCGTAGGCTCTCGTAGACGGGCCTAAACACGTAGACGCGGCCTCGAAGTACCTCGTAGGTTTTCATTTTCTAATCCAGTGCAAATTTGATAAACAAGCTTTGTATTTGCGTCAGTTATAAAATAGTATTCCTACCTTTATTGTTGTTTAAATATGAGTATATTAAGTACCTGTTAAGTGGTAAGTTTTGACCCTTTGTCGATTATGCCTTCTATAGTGTCAATTATTAATAATAGGTGGTAGGGACATTGCAAAATATACAGGATGATCTGTTGAGGCAAATCGTCATCATCATTATTTAGTATGGACAATTCTGGCACTATACTATATAGAGAGAGAGAAAAGTTTGTACTGAGATGTACATAAAAAAGTTCATGCATTTGATGCCGCGTCAGAGTAGCTGTTGTAGTCAATCTAAAGTCCACTGTAAAGTCAGTGTGCTCGAGTGCCATTCTATTTATTACTATTAATGTTGTTTGTACTTACATGAAGGCCATTATCGCTTAGATGTTGTTGACGGTCTGAAACTAAAATACTAATAAAATCACACGAGCAATGTGAGTCAGAACCGTAAATTGCTATGAGTAAAGCAATGCAGACTTGTGTCGCTCGCTCAAGTTTTGTTTAAACGCTTACCACTAGATGGCGTTGGTGGTAGTGTTAAAATGGAGAAATGGTGCTTTAATAACCATACTCAGTTCATGGTGAAAAAGAAAACTATATTTATCTATCCACTACTTACAAAAATAAATACTTTATGAGTAGTAAGTTTCACAAAAATTACTCATTTTGCTGCCGTTATATTGTAATGGAAGTAATAAGTTAGTAATACCTGTGAAATGAGTGATGGTGCTATTAATCAACAAACCTAAAAGCTCAGATAAAAGACGAACTTTTGTCTTACAAAGTATTAGCTTCAAAAACAGCCATTTCACAGAAAGATTGGTGTCTCTGCTGTATAATCTGAAAGCCACGCGATCGAGTTTTCAATCGTGTTACTAGATGACGCTTCACATTTACGTCACGTTTCTGAATCGCGGTGTTAAGATTCTCCGCCGGCGAATGACCCTCGCGCCGTACTGTACCGAATTCATACTTACCTGGCATAGGGGACACCGTGATCAAGAAGGCGGTTCCCCCAGGGCGAGGCCTTCCCATTGCACTGCGGTTGGGTTGACCCCTGCGATTATCCCTAATGTGGATAACTCGGATGCGTTATTTTTGGTAGTGGGGACTGCGTACGCGCCGTCCCCTCAGAAATCCTGAGTTAACTGGCACTCATTCAGTACCATACCACTAGTTCCACTGAGCACTGACCGTGGAACCATTCATGATTGAATCACACCTTCCAATAAATTATAATTATATCGTAACTTCAAACCCCCCAAACTAGGGAGACCCTGTACTATGGTTGTCAGACAGCTGATATACATACACAAATACATTTAAATACATACATATATAGGATAGGGTAAATAATAATAAATGTTGTATTGTTTTGTTATCATGAACTTCGGAACTTATAGTAAAATAACGTTAACTTTATTCGTCTGAATAAAGGTATAGTTTTAATGCAAAGATTTGATGTTGTTAATACTATTTCTCCATCTAAACTCGGATATGATATCAACACTACTGCCAACGCCATCTAGTGGTAATCTTTTAAACTACATTTGAACAAACAAAGCAAGTCTTACTTTAAATAGCAATTTAGGATTATGAATGACTCACATTGTTCGTGTGATTTTAAAAGTATTTTAGCTACAGACCGCGACGACATAGATAATGGCCTACATTTAAATACAAACAGTAACACACAGAACGGCACACGAGTGGAAAAGGATCATAACAGGATTTGTACAAAAAATAAAGATGTTTTGAGAAGTTGAAAACCGTAGACAGAGAAGGCACTATAGACTGCTGATCATCTCTATCTCGCTTACACAAGAAAAAGAAAAATATATACAAGATGCTTGTAAAGAAAAGAGACAGAGCTTAATATTTTTTGTCCCTCATCGCGTGCCGCGCTTTTGGCTCATGTGCCTGAACAAAGTCGTTACCTAATCCTGCAAAATGGTGAAAATACACTGCATCGTAAGTGTTCTTGGTTGTGCTTTTATGTCCCTTTCAGCGACACGCTGAGCAGTTGTAGTCTAGTGTTCTATGTCTATGTTGAAAACCCTGTTAATGTTTTTTTTTTCATACAAATGAATATATTATGGATCTCGCCATGATTCTTTACAGTGGACTTTAGATGACATCAAAATACAACTGTTTTAAACTTGAATCCATTTTTGTATTATTTTAGAATAGACAACGTAGATCCTCAGAACAAACTCTATCTTTTTCTCTCTCTCGCTCTCTGTCTGCAGATCCAGATTTATCCGTACTAAATAATGATGATACAATGCACCTACCACCTATTATAAATAATAGAGCTACGCATAACAACTTTTTTGTGTCTGTCGCTGTCTCCTCGCCGAGATTTGGACGATGCACACACGGGAGCGACAGCAACGCAACTTTTTCGTAAAATATTGCCGCATTCATCAACATGGATTTCTAAGAGACGGCTGTGGTCTGTGCGCTTGTTTTAAGAAATCGAAGACGACAACGAAAAAGGCAAAATTGGGTGCATCCGTTATGGAGCGACAGACTAACATTAGGAAATTTCATTTCATCATCAATTTCATGATTCGAATGATTTTTTTTTAAATGAATAGTGTATACCTTAAAATTCGTCCCATATAAATTTCAAGAAAATATTCTACCCCCAAGGGTAGAAAATTAAGGGATGACTGAAATTTTCTGATGTCACCGTATCGTAATTGATTTTTATGATAAGAAGCAGGCACTAAAAAGCGAAAAAAATAAACTGACTTTAAATTCACAAGTCGGTGGCAATACAAACCAAAGCCGGCGACTTGTGAATTAATAGTTATTTTTTAAACGATTGTCTTTTGTGTAAAAAAGTTTTGACTTTTGTGATGTCAAATATTGTGATTCATCAGTATCACTTGTGAAATTTGAAAAGTATGAATGCAGTGGCATACTTTCATTACTGCATGGAGTCATAATATTCTATTATCTACCTATATCTTTTTCCGAAATCGACTAGCTACAAAATAGAGATATTTTGTAGTACAATAGCGAATAAAGACGTTTGTTGAAGAGACGCGCTCTGTCAACGAAGTCGGAGCAAGAACTGACAGGCCGGCAACTTTTTTATCGCCGTGCGCGCACTTGCATTGCAACCAATAGACGTGGCGACAATGTTGCCGAGTTGCTTCGCCGGCCTGTCTCCAAACCCGTGGACAAAAAAGTCTCCGAACTGTCGCGTCGCTACATGTGCGCACTTTCATACTAATCCGTAGACTTGATGTGAGACAAATTAGTTGCGGAGACAAAAGTTGCTCGTGCGCGCTCGCTCTAATCGATAAAGGAGGAGGTATAACCGAGCAATGGTCTAAGTACTTACTTATAGTTAAACAACAATGAAGGTAGAAAGCTCAAATTATGAAACAAAAAAGACAACCGCCTTCAAAATCTAAAAAGTGATAAATAACTTTAGCACAACACACATGACTTCAGTTTCGGAAGTCGGTGGCTTTGTTCTGTTTGAAGTTCTGTATTGCCACCGACTTTAAAAAAAAAAAGAATTTTCCAAATCGCTTTACATTTGCCGGAGAAATCGCGTAAGAAACAAAAAAAAACAGACGAATTGAGAACCTCCTTCTTTTTGAAGTCGGTTGAAAAGGCAGATAGATCTTGCGGAACACTGCGAGTGAAACCACAAAAGCAAATACAAATTTTTCAACCGACTTCAAAAAGAAGGAGGTCTCAATTCGTCTGTATGTTGTTTTTTTTTTGTTCCACAATCTGTGGTAGAATTAATATTATTTAATAACTGATTCAAAACAATTCTTGTTTATCCAATTTGCATTGAATTTATTATTATTATTTTATTATTTCAGCCAGGATTTTCCCACTGCTAGGCAAAGGCCTCTCCACTCTCCTTCCAACTCTCTCTGTTAAGGGCTAATTGGGGCCAGTCTTTTTCGAAGGAGTCTAGATCATTGCACTGAATTGAACTATGAAAACCTACGCGGCACTTCGAGGGCCGCTACGTGCGGCTATATGCGACTACTAGATACGATGTGCTACTACGAGAGACTAGACGCGGCTACGAGAGTCTATGCGCGGCTACGAAGGTCTATTAAGTAGTCTATTCTAGTCTAAAATGACGTCACAAAAGTGAGATCACAAAAAAAAATAATATCGCTGTTTTATATTAAACTTCACATCACCACTTCAGCTTACTATTGGTCCACTGTTGGACATAAGCCTCCTCCATGGGTCGCCATTTTTCCCGGTCCTCTGCCTTCCGCATCCAGCCACCACCAGTTACCTTCTTCAGGTCATCGGTCCATCGGGCTGGAGGGCGTCCCACGCTGCGTCCACTGATTCACGGTCTCCACTCAAGGACAAGTCTGCTCACACAACACACAAAAACACAACATATGTATAAAAAACCTACCGCATTAGAAGTATTTTCAATGGCGCTGATAGCCGAAATACAGGCTCTATCTAGTTCGGTTATCGATGACTACACCACTTCATCTGACCTAAATTAGGTTGTTAAAATGTTTATTAATTTATGACTAAGTTTCTTTAAATAAACATTACCTACTATTATTATATTATCGGTGGGTAATACCTCTTAGATCAACTGACGCGACGACCGATCGGGTGTCCGATCCAGATGACGCTACTACCCTCCTTCAAAAACGAAATAGGGCCACTAGCACATTAGTTAAACACAGATACAGATTACCGTCATTCCGACCTCGCCGCCGAGGTCCCTCGCGACGACCCCGTAACGCAGCCGAGGCTCGTACACCACAGGGGGTGCCCTTAGCGTAGTCACTTAGTTTATAAGTTTTTGCCCTGGCTGGAGGCCCTAAAAGTCACTTTTAAGGCACCACAGGATTGTCCGGTTAAGCAGTAACCAACCCTCAGGTTGAACAGCGAGACGCCATACAGAAAAAAAAAAAAAAAAAAAGACCGATCGGGTCATAATTACTAGGTACTTAAAATAAAGTAAAAGGGCCAGCAAACACTTTTTTACTTTTACTTTTTAGAGGATTGTTTTGTGACGAGGGTTTTTTTTCATTGATATCCACGAAAAGCCTGTAATTTCATTTCCTTATGATTTTAACTAATATTTACAATTTCACTTTTAGCAATTTTAGTTATGCAATATTGTACCACTGTTTCACAATAATAATATTATCTAATCTTTCAAATTCCGCTCAAACTCATGCGTCAGCGTCGGGAGGGAGAGGGGCGGAGGGGAAGAGGTTCGCGTGGTGTTTATGTTTACCCGTCAGCTGGTTCCTCACTCAGTCTCGCTCGGAAGTTCACTAAGCTCAGTCGCCATGGATCAATCGAAGTCAAAAGTTCGCGGATCTCGTTATGGGTTCTCGAAGGAACAACGCGACTTTTGTTTAGAGCAATATTATTTAAACCGGGGTCTCATCGTTGTTGTTAGGCGCTTGTACTGTGAAAAGTTCCGTGTAAAACCACGTGATGTGCAGGAAAAGTGTCCAAGTGTAGAGAAAATTAAGAAATGGGTGAAGATTGAGGAAGAGAAGAAACCTTTTAATCCAAATGAAGAGAAGGAGAAGCCAGAGCCAAGTAAGAACAGTGATAGTGATACTGATATGTAATGTTTATATTATACAATTAAATCTATACACATGTAGGAAGGTATTTTAATTATGTTGTAACATGAAATGTATATGTACACAAACATGTACATTTCACTGTTTTATTTAAATTTATAATTTGAATGTTTTACGCCGGCACAATATTTACATCTTCCATGATATGTCTTCACCACCTCTGGTTGACTGGTAGAGAATTCCTAAGGCATTAAGTCCGCCTTTGTGCACTGTGTTGCATAAAGTATAAATAAATAAATAAACGGCGTTGAACAGAAGGATTCCGCTTCGCTCCAACAGAAGAAAAATGTATGTGCGGTCAACTTTATATTGCGTAACATCGTGCCATTATTTTGAAATTAGATACTTAAAATCATTTTTATAAAAACTATTATTACAGGAGTTGTTACTTTGAGTTGCTTCAATAACTTTGCTAGGATTTATTTGTTTTTGTTTAAATGACCTCGGTGAGCTGCGTAAAATCATTACTGCAAGACAGAGATGGCTGCTGTTGCCATACACACTTTGGTTTAATTTCAAACTTACATTAATTGTCTTGCAGACAAGCTGAGTGGCACACTATGGGGCAGGAAGACAGGAGAAAACGGAATCGTCAGGACAGAGTCTATAGATATTGGACTGGAACATCGCGCGATGAAATGTAATACATATTACTAGTAAACTTACTAAATATCGATATGACTATAGTTACTTTTCGAGGCTTATTAATGGACATTATTCCTTAACTTGTGTTTATTCTAAAGAGTCTTAGTATACCTTCAAGGGTCGATCTGCGATCTAAATTCAAGGGAAAACTTTACAGCTGCTTATCCACTTTTATTCAGACCTATAACTGTAAGGCTTAGGTACATCAATATTTTATTATCCTAGGTACTTGTAAAACATTTTTTCGTGTGACGCTCTTTGTGAAATGTCGTTTCTCAAACCACATGATATTCTTACAGGGAAGCAACGGGACATTAAATGGAGCGGACCACGACCAGTTAATGAAAAAGAGAAAGTTATTGTGAAGCCTGTTGAAGAAGAACATCATTATTACTATTATAATCCTCCCGTCGTAGAGGAAGTGAAGCCTGATAAAAGTAAGTTTATTTCTTAGTTAATCCCATGCAGTTGACTGTTGTTAAATTATAAATCAAGTCTAATCATCTGTTAGTAAATATGTTGTGATGATTCGTCATCGAAAAACGCGTACCATGAAATACCACGCTTTGTGAATACGTCATCGAGAAACCGCAACATCGTGTGTGTCAAAAATAGTGCAAGTTCAAGTTCAATATTGTGCAATATCAAGTTCAGTATCGTGCAATGTCAAGTATTGCTCAATGTTATTGAATGCGTTGGGTTAGTATTGAAAATAGTTTTGGTGGTTACCTAAATTGCGCAATATTTATGAATTAATTTTCTAGGTAACTACGTTTTGTGTCCTCATCAGTGTTATCTTATTTTAATGTCAATCCAAAATATTGATAATTAATGTAGGTTTGTAAAACAAGTCAAGTCATTGAACTAGCAAGGCCCCGGTCACATGGCGCGTCTGACTCATGCTACTATTTATTTGATATCTACGTAGGTATGACGATTGTTCGATAAACTCACACATCCACATTGTGTTGTGTTCTACATAAGTAGTTCTACATGACATTGATATTGCCAACACGTACATAGGTAGATGCTTAAAAGTTTATTCTTATCAAAATGATTATAAAAAAATAATGTCATGAATAATCAGAAACAACCTCCAACCTGTACTTCGTGACGTTCCATTACAATCTATCTAATATCTGTAAATCACCATTATTTTGAGTATCGGTGCAATTTTTTTAAACGGCATGAATTTATGTATTCTTTATTTCTCGTTTACATAGAACAAGTGATCCAAGAGAAATTCCAAGAGAATGTCCTAGAATTAGTTGAGTCGCTGAACGCACACGGGCATGCAGCGCGCGCGGAGGCATTCGTGTCGCTCCGCGCGGCTCTACAGCGTCGCGCAGCTGACAGCTTGCTGGCCGCACACCGCGCCACGCTGGCCGACCATGTGTCGCGCGCTCTGCGACGAGGCAAGGACGCAGAGAGGAAGGCAGCTGCTGCTATTGCGCCGCTACTGGCTTTGCAGGTGATTACCATGACCTGACTCGATTAATCAACGATAATTCTGTCAGCTATAAGAATGTTCCCATTTCTAAGTTAAGAATTAAGACCACAAATGATTTCCAGCCGCCGGTGTAACTTTAGGTTCAACACTTTTCTCCTCGGCCTTATGGTTCACAGTTGCAACCAAGGAATAATTTCTTTGGCTAAACCGAAATGTATAAAAAACTACTAGCTAACCATCAGCTCATGCACCCACAGATCAGCGAGGAAGGCACGGAAGAGTTCGTCCGCGAGGTGCGGCCCGCGCTCACAGCCACCGCCACAGACAAGTCTGCGTCACTTGACACACGGACAGAGGTAAACACACACACACAAATAGTTGGAAATGTTGCCCAATGCCCATCTCCAACAAATAACACAAAGGGTCCAAAGGACCTTTTACCAACTTCCAAACCTTGGCGTTTTATGGATACTTAATAGAAAATTAATTAAAAAGATTTTTCATAAAAAATAATCTTATATTTTTATGTTTCAGTGCTGCTCGTCGCTGGCTGTGTTGTCCTACTTGATGGATGATGACCTCACTGAGGTCTTAGAGACCATGCGCATGTACGAAAATATCTTCAGCAGAAGCTATCTCAAGGTAAATTATGGCGATACAAACAATTCACCCGTATTTACATAAACCATTTGAGAAAATACTTTGTGCACCCAGAGGTTGCAGAGTATCGACAATTGTAAAGGCTATTTTCTCAAGAGCCAAACCTTTAAAAGAAGAAAACATGCTGCGCAGGAAACATATGAATTAGAATAAGAACAAGAGGATGAAGAGCTGCCAATATAACTGAGTGTGTTGTTCGTCCCTCAGGATGACGACAGCGTGAGAGTGTCGGGAGAGGTCGTGGAGGAGGGCGCGTGGCACGCAGCCGCACTCGACGGCTGGGCGCTGCTGCTGCCGCTGTTGCCGCGCAACCACGCGCTGTCGCTGTTACACAACCAGGAGCCCAGCTTCACCAGGCTTGGGGAGATGCTTGAGGCGGCGTCACTTGAGGTAAACTACTTCTTCAACACTTTCAATGTCCGCGAGGTAGGAAACTGATGAAGCGCAAAATGGGTTTTATATTTCATATTTTTTAGCAATCCAATCAGTTATCAAGCGATTGCTTCTTTAATGCACGTAATAATTTCACAATTTGCTCAAGTCCTCTGTTCTCCTCCGCAGGTCCGCATGGCAGCAGGCGGCGCCCTCGCCATCGCGTACGAGACAGTGACAGATGACAACTCTGATAACGAGTTCACAGACGACGTAGACGTCCTACTGCCACGACTCACCGAGCTAGCGCGAGACTCCAACAAGTTACACTCTAAGAAGGACCGCAAGATACAGCGAGCTACCTTCAGGGAAATCCTTAAGTTCTTCGAGGTACATTTCATTAAAACTATCAGTAGTCATAGCGTCCGAGACAGATGATGACCACTCTGACAACTGCAGCCCTAAATAATGTAGGCTTACCTGAGTGCATTCTCACTATAGACGTGTGACTGAACGCCAACGTTGGTTATCTTCCAGGAGGGAGCAGTCCCCTGCTCTGACGTCCGCGTCGGCACAGAAGCGCTCTCCCTGTGCTCGTGGTGGCGCGGCGCGGCGCACGCGTCGCTGGCGAGCGCGCTCGGCGGAGCGCTGCAGGTGTTGGCGCCGCGCACAGCGCGCCTCAGAGCTGCGCTTGCGCTGCCTGACGAGCCGCCCATGGACACGGAGAAGCCTAAAAAACTACAGCGGGTACGTTACATGCCTATATTGCCACAAAGAAAGAGTAAATAATTACGCCAATTAACGCATCAGAGGCCGTTCTGCTATTCCGTAATTTAATTACCAATCAGTTATTACTAATCCAAAAAAAGCTAAGGATTTCTGTGGCAGTGTTTCGTGTCGTGTGATGACTGTCAATGTCTGTACGGACGAGAGTAGTCGCTCACCACATCAAATTCATAAACACTTGGCTGTTATAAATTTTATTATGATGATCAACTTATTGAAAATACCGATCAGATTTTGTCATCATGTTATAGAATAGAAAAAAAATAACATTTTAATATTTTGTTTGTCAATTCCAGCATCTGCAAAACAAAGCATCGTGCAAGACCCGCGGTTTCATCCGCAACAAGAACAGAGACAAGCGCTCCGCGGGTCTCGCCTGCTGAACCCGCACTAGTCCCGCACCGCATCATATATCTATCTCTCGGTTTAGTTCTAGAGCTTAGTTTAACGCTAGCTACGTCAATTCGACGCCTTACTTGTTAGTGTGTCACCTCCCGCGCGGACGACAGCAACAACTAGTGAGAGCATGTCCGCCGGACAGGGCGAGTGAGGTTAGTGATAGGGTATAGGCTAGTTGTTCAAACCAAAGAAATTCCTATTATTTTGAATAAAATTTAAACGTTGGAACCGTCTATTGTATGAGGTATCTCGACGAGTGTTGTGTGTCTCATATTATTATGTCTGTCTCTCACGCGTCATGTTTTTTTTCACTCATTCGGTTTCTTCTTATAAATATAGCTTCTTAATATTAACTTAACATATTTTTTTACATAAAAAAAGAAATAACAGAAAAATATCTAAGTACTATCTGTATTTTATTATTTACATATATTATGTAGTTAGATTTATTTCGCCATTTCAATGCTTCTTTACCTTTCCATGAATTGATTGTACGGTATAATCTATATATATTTATATAAATTTGATATAAATTGATAAAATTAATAATCTCTATGACTTGTACTGTTGACATTATATCTGACATCTATTTGAATCGTATGATAAAAGCATCACAGTGCAATTCATATATTTATAATCTCTGTAAATATTATTGTAATGCAGATTCCTGGCTGCGACCGCTACGAATTGTAAATAGGCTAAACGAAGTGTAGAAATAATATGAGAACCAAATTTTTTGTTTAATTTTTAATAACACCAACCCATGTCCCCATAGACGATCACTTCGACAGTGTAACGTAGCGTCATCGATGTGAGGTCGGGCCCTACAGTGATGTCCTAAAAGAAAGCAACTAAGCGATCATCGCAAGTTATTCTATAATTCATAATTGATGGCGATGGTCAGGAAATTATTTTATATTAAGATAAATTGTTAAGCGCGACTACAAATCCTACGGGTGACTATGACAGCCTACGACAAGAGTCTACACCCACGGTTCCTAACCTGGGGGTATTTACCCCTGCGTGGGTAAAACTGGTATTCTGTGGGGGTAATAATCTGGTAATATATATATGTATGGCAAAGATTAGACCAATAACACCGAATCTAGCTCGCCAGTGCATTTCAAGCCCTGGCTGTGTATATCATTAACTGCTTATCTACTAGCTATATTTCGTGATGAGTGAGTGAGTGACCTTTCGCTTTTATGTATTTAGATATTCATTGGTAACATGGGGGGGGGGGGGTAAATCAGTTTCCCTAGCTAAGTCTTAAGGGTGACAAGATCGAAAAGGTTTGGAATCACTGGTCTACACGCTACGACAGCCTACGCGCGACTACTACGAGACTCGAGAGTCTATGCGCGACTACGACAGCCTCTGCGAGACTTTATTACGCTCTTAGCGTCCTATTATTTCATAATATTAATGTTACATATACATAAAAGCATATCATATAAAATTCACGCAATAACAGGGACCAAGATTAGACTTGTGTAATGCAATTCTGTTACCACAATAATGAATAAGCATTAATTCTTAAATTTACTGATAGCCAACGCACAGCCTTAACCTATGGGTCAAGAAATGTAACATTTTTGCACAAGAGCTCCTTGTATAAATATATTTTTTATTTCATACCACCGATACCACGGTAGGGCATAACAATTGATCATTGTGCCATATTTCGATAGCACATGGCTACGTGTCATCTAATTTTCCAAGCGTTAGCGCAAACTCATGTACTTATCAGCGGCGGGAGGACAAGGGAGGGGAGAAGAGGTCTTGGTTCTATTTACTGGCCATGGAAAACTAGACTATCTGTTAATCATAATCTATACTAAAATTATGAAGAGGTAAAGTTTGTAAGTATGTGTAGCAGGTAATCTCCGAAACAACTCATCCGATTTAAAATATTCTTTTACCAATAGAAACTACCTTATTTTTGAGTGCTATAAGACATTTTGTTATAAAAAAATAGGCGGTTTTTTTAATTACCCCGATTCCATTTACTCGTTTACATTACTTTTAGTTTTTTTACCACTAGTGCTTGTTATGGATGTATAGGCACTCATTTGTTTACAATACAATGCGATGCTATGCTGAAAATTCAGCTTTTTATGACTTTTAATTTGAATGATTTTGCTAAAAGACATTTTAATAGTCCTGTAAGAACAAAATACTATAATAACTTTTATTTGAAAGAAATAAAGTGGTATAAGTTATAAAAGTATGTACTATGGTAGTGCATTCTGCTTTTACTATACAATATAAAAATAATTCAGCATAATATATATTATAGTAAGTTTACGTATCATACAAAAGAACTACGCGGGTATATAAGTACAAAAAGAGTTTAATTAAGGTGATAGAGGGAGGAAGCTCGTATTGTGGCCGGATTCAAAATCACAATATGATATTCAGCGACGGAGCGTATTGTAATTGTATTTTAACTTCTAGAAACGTTCATTTTACTTGTTACGAATAGATTGAAGAAACATCTGTGTCAATAAATATGTCACCTTATTACTTAGGAATTCTGAGGGGACGGCGCGTACGCAGTCCCCACTACCAAAAATAACGCATCCGAGTTATCCACATTAGGGATAATCGCAGGGGTCAACCCAACCGCAGTGCAATGGGAAGGCCTCGCCCTGGGGGAACCGCCTTCTTGATCACGGTGTCCCCTATGCCAGGTAAGTATGAATTCGGCACAGTACGGCGCGAGGGTCATTCGCCGGCGGAGAATCTTAACACCGCGATTCAGAAACGTGACGTAAATGTAAAGCGCCATCTAGTTACACGATTGAAAACTCGATCGCGTGGTTTTCAGATTGAATGTACAGTAGAGACTGGTAGAGACACCAATCATTTTGTGAAATGGCAGTTTTTGGAACTAAAATTTGCCTAGACATAGGGTCGTCTTTTGCTTGAACTTTTAGGATTGTTGACGGATAGCGATATCGTCATCACCAGTTGGACTTAATTTATATCCTTACGTCATTACATAGTTCATTTTAAGATACTTATAGTTAATATAATAAATTAATATTATGAACTAACATGGTAGATACTTTTACAACGTTTATCATTTAAAGTAAAAGTATATTAAAAGTTACTACTGGATTTTGCTATAGCAAAACTATTAAAATGCATTTTAGCAAAATCATTCAAATTAAAGGTCCTAATAAAATTGTAACATTTAAAACTAAACTATGTATATAAGCAAGATTTTTTAGTGTAACATTGCATTGTCGCAGTCACGTCGTCACCTTTTCATGCAAAATCACATTCACATAATAGCTGATGTTATAAGGAGTAACCTAGACTACTTTAATTATAGAAAAAAAAATAGGGCTCCGTACAAAAATATTAAAACCCCTCAAATCCATGCAAAAATAATTAAACCTCTGTTGACAACCGACAATTACTAGTCAAAAATAAATTAGCTAGTCAAAAATAAAGTTATACTTATTCTTATTGTATTGTAAACAAATGAATTCTAATATTTATAAATCATGAACTATTACCGTGCTGTTATCGTAGCGAGGTACAGGCAAGAGTGGCCGCTGTACAGCCCCTCTCACCAGAAGGATAAATACAAAGCGGTCGCTAAGGCTGGAATATTCACGAACCGGAAAGTAAATCAATATTAGTCGTGGTAAAACTGAAAGTACACACGTGTAAATGGAATAAGAGTAATCTAGAAATGACTACTTCTAAAGCATGTACCTTTATACATAGATAATATGCTTGGTTTTTCTTCGTGCGCTCGCAGCAGCCGAGGAAAAATTGTACCAAACTAGTCTCGTCTGCGTCCTAAATTACTAAAGATTACGTGCCAAATTTAGGCTATTAGCTTTAAAAAAAAAACAAAAAAAACTTAAATATAAACTTAAATACACAAACATCCAGACCCGGAACAACCATCTTTAGGAAATACAAATATTTGTTCCGTGCGGGACTCAAACCCACAACACGCAGCGGAGCAGCTCAACCACTCCGCCTACCGTGTCATCGCTAATTCTGTTCACCAGAAAACAGTATGAAACATCCATCCATCCTCGTACGAAGTAGGATAGAAGTACCATGTCAAATCAGATCAAATTAAAAGCGTTAGATAATTACAATAATAAGAGCATCCCGCATAATACAAGAGATAAAGCTAATAATTAGTTAATTCAATATAGCCATTTGTAATCTGTCCCCTGCATGCTAGATGATGTACAGTCAGCAAAGGAGATAAGTATCCATGTCGTCGGGAATAGTTGAAGATTTCTTAGAAACCAATGGGGGCTTTCAAATGAAATTTTATTAAATCATTGAACTGTTTATTCTCTATTAATTGTATTTTATTTTATTCATAAACACCTATCGGTTTCTAAGTAAACTTCAACTGTTTCCGGCGACATGGATACTTATCTCCTTTGGTGACCATACGTTGCCGACAGGATGAGTCTATTAAGGTGAAGAGAAGACAAAGTGTTTGTTTCCAACCAACAACCAATGCAAGAGCTGTGTGTGGAATCAAATTATAGATATGAACTATACTAGCTTATGCCCGCAATTTCGTCCGCCTTAAGAATCCCAAATAATAAAATATAGCTTATAAAATAAATAAAATGCATTTACTTCACGTAATAAAATCCATATACTTAGGCTACATTTTTTAAAATTAAAATACAAGTAAACTACTCAAACAAAACAACAATACACTAAATTACTCTTTTAATAAAGGATCTCCTTATTAGAGAAGGGATGCTATCAGCTACAGTCTTCAGAAATCCGTTGCAGCTGCCACGCATTCTGCAGATCAGGGATACTGTTTTCTTGCGGATGACGGCATGAAAGCCATCAGTGCGATACAGTGCAAACATCCCCGATGCACTACAGAAGTGAGGCAGCCCCACCATCATCCTGAAGATGTTGTTATACTGGACGCGCAGGACATCAACAGACGTGACTGACCCACAGATTTCCCGTATAAAAGCTTTGACAATACGCCTTAAACTAGGTTACTTTCACTTGTTCAGAGCAGCGGGAGAATCTGCGGGTCAGCATGTTACCTCTGACCGCTAAAGCCCTGCGCTCCCTCTCAATATCAAGGTCATCTTCAAGACCATCGGTAATTAAATGCCGCAGGTATTTAAGTTTCGAGACACGATTTATGCACAAGCAATTTTGGGTAATTCTGTTGTGCACGAACTTAATTAATTTTAAACTATTTATATATTATCTCTTTCTCTCCAATAAAACAAGAAAGAGACATATACTTATTAATAAGAGCTGTCAATTTAAGTTGATCTAAAATCTTTATACAATTTTAGTGGTAATTTTAGAACGTATTGATTAAAAACACTGCGAAGTTCAAGGGAAAAACTAATTTGACATCTCTAACTTAGTCCTTGTCTGTCGCCGTAATTTTCTTCAGCTGCCTGGCAGTAACAGATGCTAAATGCCTAATTTTAATTTAGTTTGTGAATAAGGGAATCGGCGCCATTGTGTGAATACTCAGGGCATCCACCAGCGGCCTTAAAGATCATGGATAACGTAGCTTAGTTTCGGTGAAATCATAGGCGTATATAGAGGGGGGGCCGGGTGGGCCGTGCCCACCCCAGTATGTTCTTGTGCCCACCCCAGGATGTTGGGTTAGCAATTCGAAATTCTAGGATGGACCCATCCATTTACGGCCGAGAAATCTACATACTTACATATTATTACATACCATTCGACAATAATTGTTATCTGTTTACATTTATTACGCTATTACTTTATTTACCTGGGAAGAAATGTATTGTTACGTATAAATTAAACCCCTTATTCCTATACAAACTTGCCTCGTACCCTGCGGGTAGTAAAGTTTTTTGGTCCCTAGCTAAATCGGTCGAGTCAAACTTCTGTCGTCCCTCACAGCCTCCATTGCTGAAACCTGATTCTTGAATTCTGAAGTTCTTGCCGTTCTTGGCTCACACTGCAGGAGAGAAAGCAAACCTATTTGCTTCTCTATTTGCAGAATTTTTCGCATCTTGATGCAGGAGACGCAACTTCCCCGACTTTAGCTGGCAGCACGACCTCAATGTCTGATACTCGCTCCCGCTAAAAGGAGGTTCGAAATGCGTAACGCAAATTTTGATATGTACAAGGCCAGTGGACCAGATGATATTCGAGCTATAGTTCTGAGGATCTGTGCACCTGAGTTGTCTGCTGTACTAACACGCCTCTTTCGGCTCTCTCTCGAGATTGGATTAGTGCCGAAGTCATGGAAGCTCGCCAACGTGTAGCCCGTGCCCAAAAAAAGGTAGTTATGCCGATCATACCAACTTACTATAGGCTCATCTCGGTCACGTCCATTATCTGCAAGACAATGAAACGTGTCCTCAATAACAGACTCCCGGCGTACCTTGAAGCTAATGATCTCCTCAGTTATCGTCAATACAGCTTTCGCCGAAATTGGTCCACTGGGGATCTTCTCGCGTACGCCACTCAAACCTGAAGTGACGCCATCGAGAAATATGGGGAAGCACTTGCCGTCTCCCGGAACATATTTGGCATGATGGCCTAATTAGCAAGCTTCAATCAAATGGCTTGCCGTCTGGTTTCTATACATGGATATCAGATTTCCTGAGAGGTCGTTCAATTCGAGTAGTCATCGATGGCTGCTCGTCTGATCGAATGGCTATAAATGCTGGTGTCCCTCAGGCCTCGGTACTCTCTACAATCCTTTTTTTGCTGCATATCAATGATATGCTGAAACCCTACCGGGTTCCTTACCGGGGGTATCGGGAACCTTTGGGTACGCAGATGACAGCACGGTTGTAGAGAGTTGCACATCAAGCGCACGTGCCAATGCGGCTGAAATCCAGTCTTTCCATGGTCGAATGCTTGAACTTTCCCCTCAAGGCCGTCTCCGATCGGGGCGATGCTAATCTGGTCAAGTTTAATGACGCTAAGACTCAGGCGTGTCTTTTCTCTGCCAAGAAGAGGCCTTTCCATCTGGCCCCTTCTTTCCAACATTTACCTGTCCTGATCACTGACCATCTTGAGCTTCTAGGCGTTACTTTGACGCCAAATCTTAACTTTGGGTCATTCATTGTATCCAAGGTCCAATTAGCTGCCAAATAGCTGGGAGTCCTCGCAAAGGTGTGAAAGTACTTTACGTCGGAACAGCTGCTCAACTTATACCAAGCACAAGTTCGATCGTGCATGGAGTACTGTTCGCACCTTTGTGATGAATCAGCTAAATACCAACTAGAAGTGTTGGAAGTTATTGATAGACGTGCCAGAGCAGAGAAAAGCTCATTGACAACGACTCTCAGGTTAGGGCAAGTGGTAGGAAAGTGAGCTTTGAAATTGCACAATTTAATTCCCCCATCCCTATTCCATCATCGGACAAGCAGAGATACGGCGAAGCGTAACCGCTATAGGGTTGAAGTTGAATGGTTTGATACCACATTTATTGTGCGAACTGCCAGACTATGGAATTCACTGCCCGCCCCTCTGTTTTCTGATAATTATAATCTGGGTATCTTGAAGGCACGAGGGAACCGGTTTATCCTAGGCAAGCGTGTTTCACCTTAGACCACAATATAACTTAAGATGACCGCAACTCCCCTAGAGTTGCGGTCAAACGCAAACTTATTAGAATATAAAAGTCTAAAAAGTGATCAATTACTTTAGCACAGGACACACATTACTTTAGTTTCGGAAGTCGGTGGCAATACAAAACAACAAACAGAACAAAGCCATCGCCACCGACTTCCGAAACTAAAAAGTAATGTGTGTCCTGTGCTAAAGTAATTTATCACTTTTTAGATTAGATTAAAAAAGCACTAAGTTGAAAACGTCAGTTTACAGTTCATTGTTCAAACATGTGGAACAAACGTAACGTTACGTATCATAGGTAATTCAAAATAACTTAACACTTAATATTAACTTTGTCACTAAGAAAAAAGTTTATAATAAATGTAAAGTTATTTATGATAGGTACTAATCGAATCGCACCTACTCGCTGACAGAACATTGGGTGTCGACTCTGCTTCGTCGCATCGGCCATGGCATCTCAAGGGCCAGGCCCCCCCTGAAAAATAACTCTAGATACGCCAATGGGTGAAATAAAATTAATACCAGCCTATTTATGACCCACTACAGGACAAAGGCAGGCCAGGCAAAGGCCAGGGAGAAGGCATGATGAGCATTGATCACCACTCGTGCCTAAGGCTGTTACTACACCAATCGATCGATCGTCGATCGATGCCATCAATCGACATCGATGGACGTTGATCGATTGGTGTGGGAGCTTTGGCTGATCGACGGATACCGTTCCACTAACCAATCGATCGATTGCCCGCCGATGGCATCGATCGACGTTGATCTATTAACCCCAGCTATAATCAATCAGTAATATTATTATATTATATTATTATATTACCTGTTCCACCATCGATTGATGCCGTCGATCGACGATCGATCGATTGGTCTGGTGGTCTGGACTTATATCAATTATAAGTCCAGGTATCCTCGCTATGTTTTTCTTCACCGATGTCACTGATGTATGAGATACACTTAGACTTCCTTCTTGTCCTCTTGACATTCCGAAAGAAATTCTGACACAGATGAAAGAATTTTTTAAATCAGATGAGTAGGTACAGTCAGCAACAAAAGTAAATTAACACTGTTACATTTTCATATCCTCTAAAAAGACACAAAAACAAATACGATGTAAGTAATATTCTTTACTGAATTTTGGCTCTGTTTCTCAAAACCGTTACTTTACTAGTATATTAGTTATACTTATTAGTTACTAGTGTAAAAATTACTAGTTCCAATATTTCCTGTTTCTCAAAAACAGGTACTTAACTAACAGTAGCAGACTAATAAAAATATTAGGCTGGCTTAGCTAAATACACACACATATTACACATACATATTACCCATGCCTCTTTCCGCCATTTTTGGATTCGTTTAATTTTCAACCGACTTAAAAAAAAAGAATTCTCAATTCGACAAGTATATTTTTTTTATGTATTAGCACTGAGCACCCATTACTTTTTTCAGTATAGTCCGATTTCGATGGTTCTTTTTTTAATTGATAGTGTACCTATACGTCATAGTTGGTCTCACTTATATAAATGTCAACTCCACCCCCCAAAGGGTAAAAAATTAAGGGATGACTGTTTTTTTTTTATGTCACCGTTTCATAAATTTGTTTCGAATGCCCAGCAGTGGGTGTCTAAAGACTGACATGATGGTGATGATGATATGAAGTAGGCACTAAAAAGCGAAAAAAAAACTTTTTTACTTTTTGAAGGCCGTTGTCTTATTTGTAAAAAGTTTTATCGTTTACACCTACTGTCTTACACGTCTGCGGTTTGCACATTGACGGTAAAAACCGATTGTTTGCTGTTGATAGTTGTTTGCAAATTAAATTCAAGCATGGATCTAAAACTAATGGTTTTGAGAAGTGTAAGTATTACAAGCAAAAGACATTCTGTTTGGGGGTTTCTCAAACCTTTTATCGATGCAGGATAAACGGAAAAAGTAGAAGAATAAGCGGAAGTGTCCGAATCGGACCACATTTTATAAAAAAAAAATGGGTGCGTGTACTTATGTACGAGCGTGAGAAGTTATACTTCTTTGGCATTATTAAAAAAGTATATAAGCACAATTTGAATTGTAAACAACGCCATCTCTGACGTACATGCTGAACTACTTACTGCCTAACCTAATTAAACCATATAATGCAGAGAGATCAGACTCGTGTGAGCGAAAATGTAAATCCATACTAATCCATACTCCATACTTTAATATTATAAATGCAAAAGTAACTCTGTCTGTTCGCTTTCACGATGAAAAAGTAATTGCATCACTTTAGCTTGCTTAGTAGATCAGTCGCCGACGATTTATTGGCAGTAAGTAGTTCAGCATGTACGTCAGAGATGGCGTTGTTTACAATTACTCCCGTGAGAATTTTGTGTGACGCTGTGCGCGCGCATGCGCGCATCGTAAAATTTCACTCTCATCATTTTTTCATAACGCGCCTAAAGAAGTATAACTTCAAAAATTGGTAAATTTTACAAGAGTATTTGATAACACATTTTTCTAAGAAACCAAACTTAATTTACTCAGGTAATTTGAATTAATATTTAGTAGTTGGCAACTAGTAGCTAATATTTTACTTCGAGCTCGTGGCTAAGTTAAAGCCGTACAGATCGATCGGTCAAAGGTTAAGCTACGCTAACCGCGGTCGGTCTGTGGATGGGTGACCATCCCTTTCATACCGAGTTTCCTCCGTGCCTCGGAAAGCACGTAAAGCCGTTGGTCCCGACTGTCATTCGTAGATCTTTGGCAGTCGTTACGGGTAGTCAGAAGCCAGTAAGTCTGACAACCAGTCTTACCAAGGGGTATCGTGTTACCTAGTAACTGGGTTGTGGAGGTCCGATAGGCAGTCGCTCCATATAAAACACTGGTATTCAGCTGCATCCGGTTAGACTGGAAGCCGACCCCAATATAGTTGGGAAAAGGCTAGGCAGATGATGAGCTAATATTTTACTTCCGTAGCTTCGAGAAACGCACACTAGTAAACTTGTAAAAAATATTAGTTCATGGACTAATATTATTAGTCTAATAAGTTTTGAGAAATAGGGCCCAGGTCATAGTCAAGAGTTTATTTTACCTTGATTTTCTATCCTGTCCATATTTCCTTCTGCTCAAGAATTATTATTTAAAAATCTGAAGTGTTAATCGACTTTCGTTGCTGACCGTACCTTACCTTACCGTTTCCTGCTTAGTAGATTACCTGCTACACAAACTTACAAACTTAACTTCTTTGTAATATTAGTATTTTAGTATAGATTATGATTGACAGATAGTCTAGTTTTCCAGGGCCGGTAAATTGAACCAAGACGGTGTCACATGCGTCATAGCAATTGTGTTGAAGATATATTTTGTAAATATGCAAGTTGCATCTCTCAGATGTAAGGCGCCTTAACTAGGTACTAGGTCATCACAACATCAGGGTATAAGAAAAAAAAATTGGTTTGTGTCATACACTCAAGCCCACTTGTGAGTCTCTACAGAGACCTTACCACCAGACCACTCAATGTTACATGAAGTTTTACTAAAGAACTCAATTTATAGACCAAAGTATAGTTGTACATACCATGGAAGCTAAACTGCATCATACATAATACATCTATTTGTAACCCCTTATGCAACACAATACCAAGCAAATTCTAAAGGGGTTATTATTAAAATGTATCGTTAAAAACAATTTGCTTGGAGGGCCTCTCGTCTTGCGCTCTCTTAGTTATTACATCCGGTAAGTTGATCAAGATGATACCTATATACAAACCTGGTCAGTTTGTCTGTATGTTAACCGACCATTTTTTTGTATTCCTTACCTATCAGCAATATTAATTAGGGAAAGTCCGACACGTCTGAATACTTTTTCTAAGTTTTAATCTGTGTCTGTGGTCATCATTATTACCTCGCTTATGGAGGGTAGAGGCACAGTATAAATACTACTACTACTACAGTAAAAAAGTACTAATTACTACCGTACAGTAGCGACCAAGAAGCTTATAGATAAAAGTGGAGGCAACACTCTAAATACCTAAGTAAAACCACATGTGGGCAGACGCTCTCTTTCTGAATGTATACATAAGCACGCGACAGTTATATGTGTTTTCTTTATCAGTTATATAGTTTCACTTATTTGTTCGGAGTGTTGCCTCCACTTTTACCTATAAGCTTCTTGGTAGCGACACGCTCCTACCTCTGAAACCGTTCCTTACCTCTCCCCGCGTCGAAGAACTGCTCTGAGAACTGCGTTTTTGTTAGAGCGGTGCGTAGACACGCACACACACGCACGTATTTGTACAGTCTCTTATTTTGGTAGTAGTATAGACAATTATATCGTTTCGTTTCTGTGGAGTGTCGCGGGTGTGGTAGAGGTAAGGGGCTCTATCTCATATAGGGGGGAAAGTTGAAAAAGTGATTAGCTAGTAACAGTTCCAAAACCCGCTAAAATGGCGCTAGCATAGGCAATGGGTATGTATAATGTAGCCATAGATCCATGAATGTAGCACTTGTGGGATTGAAGTATTTATATTACAAAATTTTTACCCGTTCGCGATTGTAGCGCCTCCCGAGCATATTTTAGGGCTCTTACACATGAGCGGCATGTTGACTCGTCGACGGCTGCCGCTGACGCGTGTCGAGGGCTGTAGTTACCTCTGCCATTGGCAACATGCCGCTCGTGTGTAAGAGCCCTAAAATGTGCTACTTATGAACGGACACTTTTTCAAACACAAAGATTGTGCTCCTTACTTACTACACTGCTTACATATATTTGTTGAAACACATAATCTTGTTCTTGGGGACCTGTCTTTGAATTCATCATCCGCCCAATTCTCTTACCTCATTAACTTCCTGGCTATGTCCCATATGTTACTTGGGGGCGGCGCAACACGTATTTTACGTCCATTCCGTCCTATCGTGCTACCACTGACCTCTTTAGTTTTTAGGGTTCCGTACCTCAAAAGGAAAAAAAACGGAACCCTTATAGGATCACTTTGTTGTCCGTCTGTCTGTCTGCCTGTCTGGCAAGAATTTTTATCTCAGGAACGCGTGGAGGTATCGAGTTGAAATTAAAACCATATACTCATGTCTACGGTCCCTTGATGCTGTAAAAAATCAGCCCTCTATGTTAATGTGAAAAAAAGATACTGCCGTTTATGTCGCAAAAACGCATTTATAATATTAAGTAGATTAAAGTATGGATAGTAGGTATGGATTACTATAGAAGTATGGATATGTACCTACTAATATGTACGGAACCCTCGGTGGGCGAGTCCGACTCGCACTTGTCCGGTTTTTGAATAACATTTACTAAACTACTACCTAGCCTGGTCCTACGCTGTAAATGTGTGTGTGGATAATGCAGCAGGTATTTAGGAAATGGTGGTTTTCCCATGGGATAAGGGCAGGAATATAATCATAACTTCGTTGCTCATTGCAGTTTGGGAAAAAGTTTTATGTCTTTTATTGCATATATATTTTGAACCAATTTTTTCGATTTTTCTGTAAAGGATCAGTCACTATTATTTTCTTGACCGGAAGTTCTGTTGCGAAGTTATAGGTAGATACAGGATGGTGTAAGTGGGTACAAAAATAAGAATAAATATCTATTGTTATCTTATCGTACTATAAAGCGTACAAATATAATATGCAAAAAAGGGGTCATCAACACAATATCCTGTCCACTATCGGTCAAAAGATAAGGCTATCTAAAACGTGAAAATCCTACCACTTTCCAAGCTTTGATAAATCCTTTGCCAAGTTCAATTCGGAAACCGTAGATAATTTTAATACCGAATCATTTCAAGTCAATAAATATATAAGGACAATCGTAAAGATTGACCTTATATATTTATTGACTTGAAATGATTCGGTATTCGGATTTGGTCGCCAAAATGCATAAATCAAAATAAAATCCTTTGACGACCAAAATGCATACTTACGTGTTTCGTTTTAGTACTAAGAGGTTCAGAAGAGACTACTTACATAATTGCCTAGACCTCCGTGACATATAAGAGACAAAAATGGTTAGTATAGGTACGGGTCGTCACAAAGCAACAACAACATCTGTACAACAGCAACCCATTTGTCTGATTTGGAGCTAATCTTGTAAGTACAAAATGAATACACCATTATTACTGATTTGGAGAGTCGAGTAACCAAAATTAGTCCAGGCATTCAATCCAAGACGGGCAATTGATAACATTGGTGATGTTGGTTTGATTAGTAATTGTAGCTCTTATTCATTGCACTTTTAAATGTTAAACCACACCTACGACACTCCATACAAACGAAACGATTTATTTGACTACACTACTACCAGAATAACAGACTGTACAAATACGTGTGTGTGTGTGCGTGCGTGTCTAAGCGCCGCGAGAACTAAAAGCAGTTTCGAGAGCAGGTTCGACGAGGGAAGAAGTGAGGAACAGTGTTTCGGAGGGAAGCGGGGCGTGTCGCTATTGTACGGTAGTACTAATATTTATATTGTACTTAAGCTGTGAAATACTAGATCTTATTTTTACAATTCTTTGCATCGAAAAATTGTCTCTTTTGACTAGACACGATCGTGTCTAGTCAAAAGAGACAATTTTTTGTTCAGTAAAATTCCAACCAAAACAATCTAGATAGCGTTGTTTAGCAAAACAGAGCCGGCAGCGGTCACTATGCCGATGCATTATTCAATTAGGCTGATAACACTTAAGATGATTACTGGTAATAAAATTGTAATGTCTTGTTTCCGAGATGCACGCGTGGGCTTAGAACACGGCGCGGTGTCCCCACATGGGAAAGTCTTTTGACTCTTATTTGGCAAAACTGTTGGAATATATCTATCAAAAAGCTCCTCGAACACGTGTGTGTCTTAAATACGATGTCGTTTTCAAAAAATATGTAAAAAAAAATAGCTTTTTTCTACAAAAATGCACTACGGCAATCCCTGAAAGATGCGAAGTGAAATAAAAGATATAAGTCTATTAAAGAGACGAAACTAATATTAATGCCAACTGGTTGTTGGGCGTACTTGTAAATCTAAAGAGCAGCTGTGTTTCCAAAATATCGTAACTAAGTATAAAATCATCTAAAATCATCGTCTGCCGAGCCTTTTCCCAACTATGTCAGGTAATACCACAGTATAAGTAATAGTATGTAATACACTGGTATTCAGCTGTACCGCACAGCTAAATACCAGTGTTTTACATGGAGCGACTGCCTGTCCAACCTCCACTATCCAGTTACTGGGTAACACAATACCCCTTAGTAAGACTGGTTGTCATGATTTCGGGGTTCTGACTACCCGCATCGACTGTTAAGGATCTACGAATAACAGCTTTACCTGCCTTCCGAGGCACGGGGTTATAACCACACCAACTTCTAAACTCCAGGCCGCTAACAAACTAAAATGTTTAATTTAATAAAAATAAACAATCCTGCCTATTCTAAGAAAATCTCAGTGCGACGGATATCTCCCATTTTATTTGTTCATAAGTCTCGTTTGATAAAATTGGATGACACACTCCGTGCGTAATTCGCCAAGAGCTGGGAGGTGCCTCTAACCCGTCAGTGCTACAGTCATTACTTGAGTTTTTAAAGTGGCATAATCGACCTATTCTACTATTTTATTTCGCAATATTATTATTGTCAGGATGATTAATAAAACTACTTTGTGTAACTGCAAGGAAAACAGTTGGGTAATACCGCTATGATAATTGCAAAATATTTTTTAAATCTTTGTTTACTTGCAGAGGCTATCTTGGTCATCGATAACGTCTGTTTTCCATACTAATAACATGTTTGTGTTCTAAAGTATTGCATGACTTTAAGTTATTCGCGTATTGAACATCTAGTTCCTTATCTATGTCTTTTGTAACTTTAAACATTATCATCATTGCCGTTCACTGCTGAGCGTGCCTACGCTCAGCAGTGATCGGCAATGATGATGTGAAGATGGCTGGCAGCACTAGGGGAGGCCTCCCCTAGAGCTGCCAGCCATCTTCACATTCACATCATACTTTAAACACGTGTGAAAGATATTCAGTACGTTCCTACATGAGCAAATTTGAATGTAATGTTAGAAAAAAACTTACTTTCCCCATCAAAATTAATAGGAATTAAGAGGGACCCTTTAAAATAATTACCTCAGGCGATAATTCAGCCACCCCCACAGAAACAAATTTGTCTATTAATTAAATTTGGTAAAAAAAAAACTATTGTCAATGAGGGATCCGTTTATCTGTCCAACGGTTAAGTGTCGGAGTTTAATAAACTGTTTAATTAAGAGCGCGTTAGCGGCGCTGGGTTAAGTTAGGGCGCAGGCTCAGTGCGAGTTTCGCGCGCGTCCCGGCATCATGCTGGTGTTCCTACTGATAGCCGTAAGCGTCATGTGCGCCGACGCTGGCTCCAAAAATTTCACCATCACAAACATCGAAGTGCCATTAATGGTGGCTCCTGAAGAACAATTCGTCGAGCTTGTGTGCCGATATGAGGCAGACTTCACGATATTCAGCTGGTTCAGAGGCAACCGAGAGTTCTTCAGGTATACTCCCGGTGCAACACCCAGCATTCGCTCGTGGAACCTCATGGGAGTCGAGACGGTGGAGATGTTATCTTGCGGACCTGAAAACTGCACGATAAAGCTAGGGGGGCTGTCTCCAGAAGCCACCGGAGTATACAAGTGCGAACTCGAAAGGGATAAGCCGCCGTTCCAGTTTGCATCCAAGGCAGCGCATATGGATGTCCACAGAAACGAGCTCAGGAAGCCATTACTAGAAGGGTTAGCTAAAGAGTATAGAGCTGGAGACACGATACAAGCGTACTGCCGAGGAGAACCTGATTCACAACTCCGCTGGTATATAAACGGAGAAGAATTACTCGACTTTAGAGGTAAAACGACTTTATATAAAGAAAGCAGTCGGTTGCTATTCAAGTATATACCGCCCACAATAACCGTGCAATGTGCTGAGTTTATGTTCGGAAGAATTTATAGTTCTATATCACAGTCGGCGAGGTGGTGTGAGGAAACAATGCCTCCTCCACCTCCTTTAAACAAAGCTCCAATACGGAAGGAGGTAAACAGTGAAAAAGATGTGAAAGTAATAGTACTATGTAATAATGGATCTACAATCATTACAGGATGCTTAGGTTTGCTAAGCACTTTTTTGTATTTGTTATCCAAACTATTTTATGTGTGAATTTGTCAATTATGTTCCTGCTATGTTTTATAGTTAAAAGTAATTTTTATTGTGTCTATGCATGTGATGATCGACAAATGTAAGTAATGAGCATGTAAGTAGATTGTAGATTTTAATAAATTATGTTATTTAATTTGCTTTCTTCTTTATTGTATACCCTTGGAGCATTTAATTATTCACTAACGTTCGAAATGTTAGATGGTAGTTATTTTGGCACAACAGATACTTTCAAGAAAGCGGTATTTTAGAGCATTTAACGCTCAAAGACACTCGGGTTAGTGAATAATAATGAAGTCTTTCGAATAGATCACACCGCCCCGATTTTCTTGCAGTCAGTATATGCCTACTATGTAAAATGAAGAAAATACTTAAATAAATTAGCCATCATTTTGCGATGCTAGCGACTAGATCTGTATAGTAAAGAACATAACAAAAAATAACA
The DNA here is from genome assembly GCA_947361185.1 of Charanyca ferruginea. Lineage (NCBI taxonomy): Eukaryota > Metazoa > Arthropoda > Insecta > Lepidoptera > Noctuidae > Charanyca > Charanyca ferruginea. Next base: position 25,903,342 of record OX376061.1, on the reverse strand, counting down.
TTTGGTTTAGGTAAAGCTTATACTTACCGGTAATTATTTTGTTTAAGAATGCATTTGAGCAATTTTTGAATTAAATCTTTTTGGAGGAAATCGGCTTTGGTGTACCTACTAAACTCAACGTTGTTATATACTAATAGAACAGCGTTGATCTCTAACTAAATCACCGTTGATAAGTAACAATCTTAGAATAAACGTAACAATAACAATAATAATTGCGACTGATGGAGCTACTGAAAGTAACAGAAACTTTCAGTAGCGCCATCAGGATAGAATTTGGTGTGGACAAATGTGCAGTCATGCATGTGAAACGAGGGGAGATTGTGGAATCCGTGGGAACCCAACTTTCGGATTCCATACACCTTAGATCCCTCTCCTCAACCGAAACCTATAAGTACTTGGGTATGTCGGAAGCGTTAGGCATCAATGCTGCCGACATGAAACAATCGTTGAGGGAGCGCTTCTTTGGCCGCCTGAATAAAGTGCTAAATAGTGTTTAACGGATGGGTCATGCCGGTTTTGATGTACTCTTTCGGCATACTCAAGTGGACTCAGACGGAACTTGACGCCCTGGATAGGAGGGTCCGTACATTGCTGACCGCAAATCGGATGCATCACCCATGGTCATCGGTAATGAGACTGTATATCCTACGTGAGACAAGTATATCCCACGGAAGTGCGGAAGTCGAGGGTTTCTTAATGCTAAGTCACAATCTCTCTCGGTGAACACCTAGGTGTGAAGTGAGCTCTCATCCGTCCCGATGCTAGGGATTGACAAAGCAGACGGACGGATGACAGCTCACTTCACCTGGGTGTTCACCGAGGGAGATTGTAACAGAATAGCACTGGAGAGCTATTCTGTTACAATCTCCCTCGGTGAACACCTAAGTGAAGTGACCTGGCATCCGTCCCGACGGACGCTAGGAATTGACAAAGCAAACGGACGGATGACAGCTCACTTTACCTAGGTGTTCACTGAGTGAGATTATAACAAAATAGACATGAATTAAGTGAACATTTCGCTCTACCTAAGCGGTTATTTTGTTTTGAATTATTAATATGTTGTTTTACGATCGCACATTTTTGCACCTGTAATTTAATCCCTTCACTGCAGTAAAACCGCCTTTGTTTCTTTTGTAGCATATTATTTATTTTCGGCCTGTATTGTCCCACTGCAGGGCTTTCGTGTATAAAGTTTGAATATATAAATAAAAAGTACCTACCTAAGTTGACATTTCAATTTGTCCTGAAGTGGCAACCCTATTTATATTATTGTAGGATTATACCCAACGTAGTCACCTGACTTACAAAACAGTAGATGGACGGTTTAGTCTGCGTGCATGCGAGTTGCAAAAATGGTTCGTTGCGTTCCAAATTTTAAACCCAGGTCTCCTCCATAGTAGACCAGCTAGATTAGCTGAACATTTGGATAAAAAAGCCGGACAGTCGAGGACAGTGCTAGTCCCCTGCTTGCTCTTGGATACAAGGTAAAGTGGGCAGAGCGGAAACCGACATAAATGAGACAAATGTAAAAAAAAATAAGTACGAAAAGCCTAAGAAAAGCCGGACAGGGCAGACCTTTAATTTGGCCGGACACGAAACCAAAAAGTCTGACTGTGTCCAGTTTTATCCGGACACCTGGCAACACTTTCCGATGCTACAAACAGCAGCCGTATTTTTTTTTTTTGTCTTAAAAACCCTTCCATGGGCTTACAAACACATAACCGCAAATTAAATACACAATTAACCAGTCCTGAAAACTTTTCCTGTTGGCCATAAAGTCCATGCAAATATTTGTTTTGTGGGGATATCGAACCCGAGACACCGCAGCGCATGAGCGCACCGCTCAGCTACTGCGGCAACCGTACCGTGTATTCAAATTACATGTAGCAGGTAGGTAAGTCTAAGCAAGGAGGTACTGTAACGTTTATGCTACACTTGCACCTTTACGAACTATTGTAGGACTACGCTACGTTAAATGAAAGGTGCGAATAACTTGTAGAAGATTATATTAATAAGATTAACGAGAGGTAAGATTTACACGACCTTCGCTCTTAGTCGAGCCGTCGGTCTCCCTGACATAACATGTCATAGTATGAAAGCTATATTCTACATAATTCAAATAATATATTCTAAAGCATCCAGTAGGTTCTAACCATAGATTAAATAGTTATGGCTTCATTACATAAAGCCTCGTTGGCGGGCAAGTCTCTACAGTACCGTCAAACGGGGTGAATAGGGATGCAGGGGTGAATCGGGATGAATCTTTAAAGCGGTTTTTAAACGACTTAAAAAAAAAAGGAGGTTATCAGTTCGACCCGTATGTTTGTATGTATGTATGTATGTTTGTCAGCGATTATCTCCAGTTTGGCTAAACCGATTTTGATGCGGTTTTCAGAAAAGTGTTTGTTACATTCTGGAGAAGGTTTTAGTATACAACAAACAGAAATTTATTCAGCGCTTTCTGAAAAAAACAACAAAACCCGAGAAGACGTATGTTGCCATTGCAACACAGTTAAAACAGAGATTGAAAGTCCTCCAAAGATGGAAAGATGGAAGAAACGAAAACGTGGTCTTGGTTTTTGTAGTCTCTTTCAAAAAGCGCTGAATAATGTTTGTTGGATACTAAAACCTTCTCCAGAATGTAACAAACACTTTTCTGAAAACCGCATCAAAATCAGTTCCGCCAAACGGGAGATAATCGCGGACAAACATACATACAAACATACGGGTCGAACTCCTTTTTTTCATTCAAGTCGGTTTATAACTTTCTATTGAAGATGATGGAATAAAAATCGATTTTTCTACACAGTCATCATGTCATCACTCAAAATTGTACCTACCTTTGCATACAAACTTATCAATTTTTAAATTATTTTCCATCACATTCAAATCATCGATTAAATGATGCCATATATGCTTGGACACTAAATTTAAATAATTGTCCGGTTTTAAAGTTTCAATTCCCATATAAAAGTCGTGATGAACCTGGTTATTCGATAAAATGCCGTAAAGCAGCGGTAATAAACACCATAACTCGACGAAAAGTTGATCTCACGACATCTATACGACCGGTACACGACCATAATTATAGTGATTTATACGACTGCTACGTGACTCTATTACGACACTGATTGGTATAAAATGGGCCTATTCTCGGTGGTGTCAACGTGATAGCGACGTATTTACGACAATCGTATATAACCAAAAGTTTGAATTGGCACGTTGTGGCGACCTCTCAAATGTTTGTTGGGTTGCTTTCCCGAAGACTGATCTACCCGACAACCCGTCTGCTCAAAGACGGTGGGATGAGCCGCTCTGTAGATTAGTACAGAATAATTTACTTAGGTACCGCTTCTGTTACTACTGCTGAGCGAGCTCGTCGTCTGGCTGTGGGTAAATGGGAGTCGGGTCTTTGGCTTCTGGCACTTCCGTCGTCGAACGTAGGTACTACCTATATGTTTGACGACACTTCTTTTCGCCTCGCTGCTTCCCTACGTTTATGAGCTTCCTGCTGTTCTCCTCATCGCTGTCACTGTGGGGAAGCTGTCAACAGCCTCGGATACCATGAGTGTTAGTGTTAATACTTATACTGTGACCATCATGGTCTGTCGTGCAGTCGGAGTGCGGGACGCATAGCGCGGCGCGCGAGTATTAAAGACATAATTCGCCGTGCTTTCGTCGTTTTCGGCGTTCCGGCTGTCTTAGAACCCAATGGCTTGGCACGCGACGATGCCAAGAGACCGGACGGCATGTCTCTATTTCCTTGGGAGTTGGGTAGGCCTTTAGTGTGAGACGCTACGTGCGTCGATACTCTTGCGTCATCCCATCTTCCTAGGTCAGCGTGCTGTGCTGGTGCTACTGCTGCGGCTGCAGAAGACCTCAAACGGAGAAAGTTTAGTAACCTTGGTTCGAACGTTATTTTCGAACCGTTTGGGGTTGAAACCCTCGGGTCGTGGGGTCCGAGTGCTCATCTTCTTTTAAAAGAAATGTTGACACTTCCCGTGATCCAAGAGCTGGATTTTACCTTGGTCAGAAATTAAACATTGCCACCCAACGTGACAATTCACATTTTTGCGCGTGGCAGCTTGAATTCTATGCTTTATTGTGTTAGGGTTTTTTTTTAGTTTAACAGTTTAGGTTTTCTTTTTTATTATTCTTGTAATTATTGTACAAAAACAATAAAGAGATCTAACTAAACTTAAAAAAAAGATCTTCGATATTGTTCGATATAATGTAAGCCTGAACGAGGTAAGCTCTAACCTAGAAGTAGCTCATGAATTTGTAAATTTCTTTACTAGCATACCAGCTAAAACCACGGAAGCTTTAAATTCCTCACCTGACGTCTCAATTGCGTTATTAAAAGCGAACGTTCCAGGCTGCCCGGTAGAATTTCAATTTAAACATATAAACCCCGTAACAGTCTTGAAAGCATTTCAGCAAATCAAAATAAAATTAACTGAAGATTTGTGGGGCATGTCTATTAAAGTTTGCACATCTATAATTGAAACAATAGCGCCTTATTTGGCTATAATATTTAATATGTGCGTAGACCAGGGAGTTTTCCCAGATCTAATGAAATTTAGTAAGGTGTTGCCGGTTTTCAGCAAGGTATTTGAAAAGATAATGCTAAATCAGATGCTTGTTCATTTTAACACAAATGACATTTTACACGAGCATCAGTATGGTTTCACCAAAGGACGTTGTACGACTGACGCCGGCGTCACTTTATTAAAACATATATTTACCGCGTGGGAAGAGGCGCAAGATGCCATAGGATTTTTTTGTGACCTCTCCAAGGCATTTGATTGCGGAAATCACGACACATTACTTTTGAAACTTGAGCATTACGGACTGGGTAAACTTGCGCTTAGTTTAATAAAATCTTATCTGTATGACAGACAGCAGCAAGTTCAAATAAATGGGGTGAATTCATATGGTTTAAAAGTAGAAATGGGAGTCCCACAAGGGTCAATATTAGGTCCTTTCCTCTTTTTAGTTTATATTAATGATCTTCCCCGTTTATTTAAAAACCAACCACAAATGGTGTTATTTGCCGATGACACTTCTTTAATTTTTAAGATAAATAGACGGGCTAATAATCTTGACAATGTAAATAACGCCTTACTTCAGGTCGAAAATTGGTTTACAGCCAATAACTTAGTATTAAATGAAAAAAAAAACGAAATGCATCAGATTTGCTTTACCTAATGTCAAAAGTAGTGATTGCGATATAGTATTGAATTAAGAGAAACTGGAAATCGTTGATGAAACTGTTTTCCTGGGAATCACGCTCGACTCAAGGCTACAATGGGGTCCTCATTTAACATCTCTCGCAGGACGACTAAGTTCGGCAGCGTATGCTGTCAGAAAGATCCGGCAATTTACTGATGTTGATACCGCGAGACTGGTCTATTTTAGTTACTTTTATAGTATTATGTCTTACGGTATTTTACTTTGGGGGCGAGCTGCAGACATCGAGTCTATCATTATTCTGCAGAAAAGAGCAATCAGAGCCATTTACAATCTACGTATGCGCGATTCTCTAAGGGAACTGTTTAAGGAAATTAACAAAATGACGGTACCTTGTCAATACATTTATGAAAACATTATGTACGCTAGAAAAAAATCTGCATCTTTTTGGTAAAAGAAGTGACAGACATAACTATAGTACTAGAAACAGGGACCAACTAGTTCAACCAGGTTTCAGGCTGGCTAAAGTAGATTCCTCTTTCATGGGGTTCTGTCTAAAGTGTTACAATAAAATACCTCCCCACATTGTTCAACTTAATGAGACAAAATGTAAATCCTATATTAAACGCACACTATGCAGCCGAGCATATTATAAATTGGATGATTACATCACTGATAAAAATGCTTGGCTGGATGCTGGTCTAGCTCCACAGCCATAAGGGTTCATAGATTTATTGATTAGCATTGGTGACAATTTTTTGGAGCTGCTGAAGTTGTAGAACTACATTATCTTTGCATTGTATAAACTCAAACTATTAGTATTATATAATTTTGCATAGCACATACATGTGAGCACTATGTACTTTAAAGCCACCATTTACGAGATGTCATTCGTTGACTTGAATATGCCCTGGCGGTTGAATGTTTGTCATGCTCACTTGAATGTCTCGCTGATGGTGGCGCATGTGTTGGATCATTTGGTTCCCTTCAAAATGGTTGAACTAAATGGTGCCGATCCGTGCGTCATGTTCGTGAACGGGCGCCGTCAGTTGAGACTGGTCATCTCTTAGCTGCCTCGGTTATTTTAAATTTATTTTGAATTGTCTAATTTCATTGCCATTAGACCTCTTTTAACGTGCACAACTTGTTACATTGTTCTCACATTGTACCTCTAGATTCAACATGAATGATGTAACCTAAATTTGTAATATTCTATTGATTTTAAAAGAGTGTTCATGGAGTTTCTTGCTCGTTCTTCTCCATAGAAACCTACTATTTGGAACGAGCAACTAGCTGCAACTTTTTGACTGACTGACTCCTTGACAATTCAAAAGTGCCTGTAAATGGTTTATTTGAAATAAATGATTTAAGTTTGAGTTTGAGTTTGAGGTCTCCTGCCTCGGTCTCTTCGTCTCATATTGCACTAATAGTTTCCAAAAATAAAAGAATATTTTTTTTATTATAAAATCAAAGGAATAATTCATATCAGCCAATGATATTTGATATCAGCCAAACATTTTTTTGCCAACATTAATTCATAAAACTCAGTCCATAAAACTGTTGTAATATTTCTTTTTGTGCAACACTAATGTTGGTAATAATAAATAAAATATTTAAACTTCAATCAATTTTATTTTGAAACACATTTATTTATCATTAAGTTTCAAAACATTTCCGCAATGAATGATGTTATACTGATGTCTGATAAAGTGATGCTTGCTGACGCAATGACGCATTCATTTCTCTATTGGCGGCACCACACTTCGCTATGCGCTATGCGTTATGCGCCTTATTCGCCCGCATACGACGAAGTGTGGAGGGTTTATTCGTCTATATTTGCTTTATTCGCCCGCATAACGCATAAGCGCGAATAGCAAATACGCCTATCCGTCCACCTGTCGGTTTTTTGACACACTTCAAAGGACACGAATAAGCGCAGCCACAGTCAACACGTCCATTTTGTTTTTTCAAAAGCCAAACACACCACATATGTTTGGCACACTGGCACGAAGTGTGGATGGCGTGTTTGTTGTACGCTCACATAACAAATATTTGGCGAATACAGTGTAGCCGCATAGCAAATAACGCATAACGAAGTGTGGTGCCGCCTTATGAAATAAAACGCGCGCGCAATATTTGTTGCCACTATAAATAATTTATGACTAATAAAGGGTATATTACAAAGCAAAAACTAAATTCGAATTAAAAATGTAAGCCATAATATTATGGAATAAGATGTAACACATTTTTACAATGCATGTTGTTGAAAGCTTTAATTGTTTCACTATATAAAATACATTATAAAAAATAGTATTTAAAATAACAAGGTAATGTTGCTTTTACGTAGTGGCAACACTAAAACTAAAGATGGCGTAAATTTCCCCCACGCCTCCACCTCACAAAAAGTGACAGCGCATTGCGCAAACCACGGAGTACTTCAGAGTGTGCATGTTACACTGCTAAAACATGTTAAAAAGTTTTTCTGAAATTTTAGTTTTATGTTACATTCAGTGTCCAAATCGTTCCACAAGAACTGATATATTGAACTTTTCTCCGTCTTGATTAAGTGAGATACTTAGTTTAATAAAATATAGTGAATCTAAAATTAAATAACGAATATCGGAAAGTCAGTTCGTTGGGGAAAGACATCAGACACAATGCCTAAAGGAAAGAAAAAAGGAAAATACGGTGAGTTTCAATTAACTTTAATGTGAAAAGTGTATTTAGTTTGGTTATGTGGTGCGTGGAGCTCGGATTCCGCCAAGAGTGAGATCACGCGGCGACCTTGTGGCGGCGGCGGACTTTCCGCGGGACGCAGTGACGTTTGCTTAAATTTGCTCACGGTCGTTATATTATGATGCCAAAAACCTGGGGGCTGCTAAGCACCATATGTTTGCCAAATCATAGTGTTAAAAAGTAGTAATCCGGTGGTTTCGCAAACCCCGTCTCGTTTCTCGGCGCAACCTACCTTTCACGTTTCTTAATGTTGCACTTGCAGTCCCCACATGTCACAATTCAATGTGGTCATGCTTTGTCTACAAGCAGACAAACATCGAGTAGGCCTGATATTTGTTATACTGTTTATCTCACTGATAATTAATACTGATTGGCCTTGCAAGCATCATTATTTAGTTAATATAATTTTACTTAGCAGTGTATTTCCTTGAATGGGAAAAAAACATATTTGTTTATTTTTTCATGCAATTGTAATGAATGGGTGTACTTATTGTAAACTTCCATTAATGTTTGGCTTTGTAAGCCATGATAAGCTATTGTGTGCCCAATTTCATATTGTCACAATTCTGTCTGCTTCATCAATAGTTAAGACTACACCCTTAAAGCACCCACTGACCACAAAAGGGCTATTATTGTTTATCCTGAATGAAAATGATCGGATAAAATAAATATATTTTTTATTTTTATTATATACTGTATTAAACTACTTTAATCCAGCCAGCATTCATATAATTGATGTAATAATATTCAAGTTTCAAGGACTTATCTATATTTCATAATAAAATTCAATTTCTAAACTGATTATTTAAAACTGGTTTACTGCAGATATTCTACAGAATTTAAAAGAGCAGCTAGGTAATTAAGTATAGTAAAAACGCATCAGCAAACTGACTGCCAACAATTTACTATTTTTATCAGTTATCATTATGTAAACATAATTTAGCCTTGGTTTTATTCAAGGCACTTTCCATAAAATTCAATCTTAATCAAATGACATTGATGACAAGATCTAGTTTGGATTTATGGTCCAAATATAAGATTTTATTATTTTACAGAGAAGTAGGTGTTTAGGGTACGATGGGACAGTCCACACTATGGATAAAATGTCCCTATAACGAAACAGATCAATTTTTAGTCTAAACAGGGCAACCTAAAACATTTGTGTAATAATATTTTTAATATCTAATTTAAGTATTCAATTAAATGAACCTCCTTCCTTTTTCATAACTAGGAAAAAATAATGTTATACATTCATAATATGACCTCAAAATACCAATGCATTAGCATTTACTCATTTAAATATTACTCATTAAAATAAATTAAAAACTATTATTTTTTTAATTGTAATACTTAAGTACAATTTTAAATGTAATTAGGTAGCGTATATATTAATTTGCAACCCATTTTTATAATCATGTGTTTAATAATTTCTTAAATATTTTTTTATTAGTCTGTTATCATACACTAATATTGTTAAGAAGTTGAGTGTCTGTGGAATTTTTTACTCATTCTTCTCCATAGAGTCCTACCTACATTTTGGAACTGGCTATTAGCTTCAACTTTCTAACTGATGGAAGCCTTGACAAATCAAAAATGCCTGTAAAAAGTTTAATTGACATAAATGCTTTGCATTGCTATAATTCCTAATCCCAATCATCAAACCAACAAGTTCCCAATACATTTTATTCATACATTCTATATTAGAGGTAAGGTTGAATGTTGTATGTAATGATATATATGGTGAAATGTGAATGGTGCCCTACTGACACACTAAGACTTCTCTGTTAGGAATGTTAATTACATTATGTACAGATTTTTAATGTTGACTTTATGTAGTATGTAGGTACCCACTTGACTATTTGACTTCATGTTTTTTTCTTTTTTTTTTTTTTATCTATTGATAGGCATACGTTTGACCACTATCTCACCTGATGGGAAGCGATGATGCGGTCTAAGATGGAGCACGCTTGCCTAGAAGTAACCTATTCACTCTTGCCTTAAAGACTCCCAGGTTGTAGCTATCAGGAAACACAGACTCAGGCAGGGAATTCCACTCCTTAGCAGTACGCACAATGAATGTATTCCCAAAACGTTTCGTGCGTGTGGATGGGATGTCCATCGTGTGCCGGTGGCGCATCGCCGTACGTCTTGTGGTCCGATGATGGAACGGGCTCGGCGGAATTAAATTATGCAATTCCGTCGCACACTCCCCAAAATGCAACCGATAGAAAACCGACAGGCCAGCAACTCGGCGTCGATGCTCAAGACTTTGGAGCTTTGACTCGACGAGCCTATCATTGCCAATGATCCTCTTGGCTCGTTTCTCAATTGACTCTAGGGCATCAAGTTGGTATCTGGCAGATCCGTCCCAAAGATGAGAGCAGTACTCCATACACGATCGAACTTGCGCTTGATAAAGTTTAAGCAGCTGTTCCGGCGTGAAGTACCGTCTCACCTTTGCTAGGATCCCCAGCTTTTTGGCAGCCACTTGAGCCTTTGCCTCTATGAAAGGGCCAAAGTTGAGGGTTGATGTTAACGTAACACCAAGAAGCTCAAGTCGGTCGGTTATCGGCACGGTTACACCTCGGAAAGATGGAGCTGGGTGGAATTGGCTCCTTTTAGCGGAAAAGAGACACGCTTGGGTCTTAGCAGCATTGAACTTGACCAGATTGGCGTCGCCCCATTCAGAGACAGCCTGTAAGGACAAGTTCAAGCGCTCAACCATCGCCTCCCGGAGAGACCGGATCTGCGACCCACCAGCTCGTGCGTCGGAAACGTATCTCTCAGCGACAGTGCTGTCGTCTGCATACCCAAAGGTACCGGGTTTTAGCAGATCATTAATATGCAGCAGGAACAATGTCGCTGAGAGCACCGACCCCTGAGGAACCCCGGCATTAATATCCAGTAGTCCGGACGAGCAGCCATCTATGACCACTCGAATAGACCGATCCCTCAGGAAATCTGCAATCCAATCACACAATCCAGCGGGCAGACCGAAGGAAGGAAGCTTATTAATAAGGCTATCGTGCCAGACCCTGTCGAAGGCCTTTGAGATGTCAAGGGAGACTGCTAGTGCCTCTCCATGCTTCTCGATGGCCTCACTCCAGATGTGAATGGCATACGCTAGTAGATCCCCAGTTGATCGATTTCGGCGGAAGCCGTATTGTCGGTCACTGAGGATATCATTCGCTTCTAGGTATGCCAGGAGCTTACGATTCAGCACCCGTTCCATACTCTTACAGAGTATGGACGTCACCGAAATGGGTCTATAATTCGACGGGTCAGCCCGACTACCCTTCTTGGGCACGGGCTGCACGTTAGCTTGCTTCCAAGCCATCGGCACTTTCCCAGTCTCAAACGACAGGCGATATAAGCGCGTCAAGATCGGAGACAACTCAGGCGCACAAGTCTTCAGTACAATTGCTGGAATCCCGTCAGGGCCACTAGCCTTGTTCACGTCTAGGTTACGCAGTACCCTAAGAACGTCCTTCTGATGAATGCTTATGTTCAACATACTCGACTCGCATCCAACAGAAGAAACAGGGGGCCTCGCGCCACCCGGATCCAGACGTGACGATTCCGCAAATATAGAGGCGAACAAGTTAGCTTTCTCCTCAGCGGAGTGGGCCAGCGACCCGTCGGGTCTCAGCAGTGGTGGTAGTGATGGTAGTGATGGTGGTAGTGATGTGGAGTCTGTTAAAAAAAATGGATACTTAGAAAGCTGGTTAAATTGCAAAATAAATTATTTTTCATTCTTTCAGAGTAATTTAGTAAGTACCTACTTGTTACGCTAAAGATAACATATAAATAGATAATAGATTATAAATAGATAATAAAGATAAATAAAATTACTAACACGGGTGGTGGTGTGGTGGTCAGTGTGGAGTCTTAAGAGGATTGTGAGGTGCCGATACGCGGCGAGTGTAGGTATTTCCAAAAATGCTCGCTCTGCCTCCCTCCGGGTGAACAATACAAATGCAATATGACCCTGCCCCCCGTCCCATATAGTGCGATAGAGAGAGATGAAGTCTAGGAGGCAATTACCTATATTTCTGTTTTAAAATATGGTTTTGATAATGTTTTTCCCTTCCTAAACCTTCACGAAATGAATCAATTTTGGGCTCATTAGATTCAGTACACCTTAATCTATGTCTGTGCGTTTTGCTTTTTAAGTATTTCAGTACAGTTTAATTTAAATAAGTTTTTTTCAAAAAATAAGAAAACCTTCAAAAACTAAAAAGTGATAAATAACTTTAGCAACTTTAGTCGGTCGCGGTGGCTTTGTGTTTATTGTTTTGTATTGCCACCGACTTCCGAAAGTAAAGTAATGTGTGTTCTGTGCTAAAGTTATTTATCACTTTTTAGTTTTTGAAGGTTTTCTTTTTTTTTGAAAAAAAACTTTTTATTTTTCGCTTTTTAGTGTTCTATTAAGAAACGGCAACACACTTAAAAGAGATTGTAAGCCCTCCAAAGATTGAAGAAACTAAAACGTCGTCTAAGTATTTTTTTTTGGAAATTTGTTGATTTTCTCAAAAAGGGCTGTATCAATTTTGATAAAATTCATATGGGACCATATCGGAATAAACCCCTTTCGAAAAAAAAAAGAATTTTGCAAATCCGTCTATATATATGACAGAGTTACGTCCGAACATACATTAAAAAAATAGAAACATTCGAATTGATAACCTCCTCCTTTTTGAAGTCGGTTAAAAAAATAAAAACGCTCGACAAAGTTTTAAAATAAAAAATGTAGATATTTAGATGATAATTACTTCTACGTACGCAATATTTCTTTAAAATAAAAACGTACAGACCTAGATTTTTATTATATCTACAACATTATGAAAAATTATGAAAATTGAACAAAGTTTACGGGGGGTTTAACGTTATTACTTTTTGTATGAAAATTTACAGGCTCACAATCCTCTTAATGCCACCGCAGTGTATAAGCCAAGGTCACAACTTCGTAACTCTGTTTCTATGCAAAAACATACAGCTAAATGCTGGCTGCGGCGCTGTTACGCGATTCGATTGGGACCTTGTAATGCGGTAAACTTCAGTCCGATCGAACACACGTATTGTTATGTATGTAGGCACTTGGGAGTTTTTAATTGGTTCTTATTTAGGTCATTTTTCCCTTCCATTTATTGAGAAGACTTTTATTTGACGTTCTTCAAAGTGAGTCACCGTTAATACATTGCATTCTTTTACACTCGAAATGAGTCTTCATAACGCAAATAGAATAAAATCAAATTCATCGACACATTCTGAGCGTCGATACACTCGCCCTTAGCAAAATTAGGTCACGCGATGCTCATCTTGCCGTTAGAATCTTCCCCTAGTCACACCATTCATAAAACACAAAGTTTCCCGGTATCTGACGGCGCTATTTCCTGGTAACGCAATGAATGACGTCACTATACACACCAGTAACCTTGCGTGTTGTAAAATGTGACGTCACGCGGTACTCTCAGGGGCGAGCGGGGGGTACTACAACACCTACACTAATTTGTTTTCGATCAATGTTTGGACAGCGTCACGAACTTGTTACCCCATAAGGCAAGGTTTCTTAAAATGGGTATTCATAACATGTGCATCAGGGGTACGCAGTAGGTCAGTTAACTCACAACATATTTATTAGGAAATTATGTAGTAAACTGCATTTCTCGGCCAAGCCACGAATTCTAATAAGGCTTGTTTTCTTTTCCTAAAATATTTCCTTTGACAGGGGTCTGTGGAATTGTTTAAATTGTCCGTGACTACAAAAAGTGTAAGAAACCCTGCCTTAAGGTATTATAATGCGTGAGGGGTACCCAATTTGTGCATCTGTCTGTACATTTGAACTATTTGTACCATCATATTAAACCATTATTTCTTTACATCAAAATTAACGATACAATTGACGTTTTCAGAGCACAGAAGAACAGAGCAGGCTTATTCCTCAGACGAGGATGCCGGCATAGATATGACCATCGACAACTGCTCGGAGACATCGGCCCAGTCTGACCTCAAGAGTATCCATGATGACGCAGGTATTTACGGAAACATTTGTTATAGGGCTTACCCACACATGCCAAGGTTAAAAGGCCATCCGGAATTAGCATCATATCAAGGTCGGGAATAATCTTGACTGCATACATTTAGTGTAAACGTGTTTACGTAATATCTGGGTTTGAGAAAGGCCCTGACAAAGGACTGTGTGGATAGAGGTTTTTGCTGATTTTGTATTATGCAAACTTTAGTACAGCGATGCGATGCGACATGAAAACCTTTTATAAAACCGACCTTTGCCATCATGCCCTTTAATAATACTTAGGCAAAGTCCTCCAGAAGAAGGAGGATTAATATTTGTGGAACAACCTTAGAGAGTTTTTAGGTACAGGCTCTTTCTCATAGTAAATACATGCCAGCACTGATCTATGTTATGAAAACAGCCGCTGAACAAGTAACGACTGAAAACTTTTATAAATACAACGATACTGTCTAGATTCTAGAAGGAAACATTATTCAATGTATCTGATCTTCAATGACAGTTTACACCTCTTTCTACGCGTGACTGTCGTAAAATACACCTTAGGGCCACCCCAGCAGACAGCTACTCTAAGTGCGGCGTTTGGTGATTTTGCGATCCGATAACAAGCTTGTGAAAAACGACTACTTTGTCACAGCTGAAGGTAGCTCGTCCGTTTTGGGCAATAGGGATGTCAAGAACACATTTAAGCAGCGGCAACATTTGTGACAATAACATGTTTAGGTACGTTTTAATACTGCCTCACTGATTACCCAGTATTCGCCTGTATTGTGACAATCCAACATTCGATTTTGAGCTCGAATCTAAACCCTGTTAGATTAAATTTTGAGCACTAGCTACGTTTCAATACTGTTTCACTGACTGACGAGCATTCGCCTGTAATGTAACAATAAAATATTCGATTTTGAGCTCGAATCTGAACTGTTACATTGTAGGCGAATGCTCCCAGTTAGTAAGGAAGCGAATTTATATGCACTAAGTTAGAATACTATAGCCAATCACAACGTCGCGAACATCTTGACTGCGTGTGAATGAAAATAATTCTTATCCGGTGTGCTGATTCGCTTATGAAAAGCGACAGGCTTCGTCTACAATTGCTCCTCAATTTGCTTCTGTACTGCATCCTGACTATATTGGTACTTGGCACTGATAACTGCTGCAGTTATTCATATCGTGTGTGTTTTATGGAGATGTGTCTAGGGATTAACTACACTTAGGGCGGGTTGCTTCAACTAACCATTACTGACCGGTAATAGGTAGTCAAAAATGGCGCTAACTATCGTCAAATCAAAAAAATGGGTTATTTCACAAAATCATACGTCAAAAAGTTACTATTACCATAACCGACCAGTCATCGTAATTTTGTGTTGTCTAACAGCTACTTCAAACATCAAAATATTATGGAATCTCTTTTTGAATAACTTTAACTGACGGATTTTTATATCATGAAACAACCCGTTACATTTAACGTACGTTCAACATCGCACGTCAAAGTAACAACCCGCCCTTATTCAGCTAAATTCAATTTTTGTCCATAGAAAACACCGGCTGGTATGGTGATGCGTACGCATTCGTTCAGCTTTCCGCGTCTGAACGGATGCAATACAAATTTGTTATTTTCTATAGACAAAATCTGAATTGAGCTGAATCAGTGTAGTTAGTCCCTTAATATGATCAGCTCAGTAACCTTAGCACTTGTTTACGATTTCAACATTATTTCAGGCTGTCCAACAGACATTTAGGATAAGTTTTGTGCTTTTATTACTAAAGTAAATTGTAAAATGTTGAAGTAAAATTGTTAGAACGTAATTATTATTTACTCGAATTTTAGTTCTTTAAAAGTCATAATCATCTATGTCATAAGTCGTAAAGCACTATTTTTAGTGTGAAGTTTTTTCACATAATTATTGAATTATGCTTATGCTAGAACCAATACTCAATACTCAATACATTTATTGCATCCACATGTGAACTTAGATGGTAGGTATAAAATTGAACCAAAACCTGTATCAACCTATTTTATCAAACCATACAAACGACAAGCGTTTCTTGTGGTATTCGAAAATAATATAAGTAAAATGCACGCCCGTCGACACGTGAATTCATTAATTAACTATTAGACATTCCTCGGAAAGTATTTGTAATTAAAACTGATTTGTAATTACTGATACGGCTGCAATGCAATTGTTCCAAATGTGGAATTGAATTAAATATATGTTTAATTGGTTTTATAAAAAAGAAAAACATTTTTGGGTGTGTGGTGGATCTCTCATCTCAATACATCATGAACCTACTCAAAGTATTATGTATCTACTGGTAAGGTTGAGGATAAAAGACTCATGAGGAAGAATCTCCTATACGCTGATACATAGAGGCTATCTATGCTCAAACTCTCACCTCACTAAACATGAAACCCTTTCACTGCATGTTGCTCAAAGAAAAAGCAAGTGGAGGAACACAATATAGAAGAAATTTGAATCCACTACGTCACAACAGCATTGGGAAAACAATGCGAGGAAAATAAATAAAAAACCAAATTGTTGCTTTCTTATTTGATTGAACCAAATGGTTCTGTATCAATCGTCTGGAAGAGTGAACTTTATCTTTCTGCTGTATAATCATGAAACGTGTGCACTGCCTTCTTAAATTCAAAAATAATTATAGTGTTTCGCCGCTTTGCCTAGACTTTGGCTTTCTTCGAAATTATGTAATCTAAAATTACTGATAACTTAAATTATATATTTGAATATTATTTGTGCAGTACTATTTTGTGATTGCACAATATAAAGTAATCTTATCTAATCTTCGAAATTCCCGCGCCAACCTATGCGTCAGCGTCGGGAGGGGCGGGGGCTATGTTTACCTCGTAGCTTGTTAGTTTTCCCGCTCAGTCTCGCCGGTAAGTTCATTAAGTTCAGTCGCCATGGCTCGATCGAAAACAAAAACCGAACCGGATTATTCATGGTCGAAACACAACTTTCGCGTTCTTCACGCGAAAGTTGTGTAGAGTTTTATTATTCAAATAAAGGCAGCCTCGCTGCCGTAAAGCGCTTATACTTTGAAAAGTTTCGTGTGCAAAATGAACTCATGTTGGAAAAGTGTCCGACTTCCAATCAAATAAGGGAATGGGTGACGAACTATGAAAAGGATAATGCAGCGCGTAGGAAACAAATTCAAGAGGAGAAGCAGAAGTTGAAGTCACGTAAGAAGAACATACCTAGTGTCCGTTTCGGTCCAATGCCAGCCAGATTTATCAATGCGCAGACTTGTGAATTGGAGATTAGATAACATTCATACAAGATCCCATTACTAGAGGAATTCAAACCTACTGAAAATCGTTTGATAAAACAATGTTGGAGTTTGATTCCCAAAAGATCTGCCTGTGAATTTTCGATGCTGTCAATGGCTTTGGGAACTTAGCACTTATGCTTGGTTTTATAATACAAATCTGGCTGACTACAGTGGACAATTACACGTCGGCTCAAACTTATACCATTCATATTGTTCTGCAGATAAGCTATGTGGCTCTCAATGGGGCAGGAAGACAGGAGAAAACAGAATCGTCAGGACAGAGTCTATAGATATTGGACTGGATCATCGCGCGATGAAATGTAATGCAAAGTACATATTACTAGTAAAATAACGAAATATCGATATAACAATAATAATGATGTTACTTGAAATCGTTCAAACTCGTTTTAGTTTATTCTGGTAACGGCTAGACAAAGTTCAGTACATGAAAATTTTCTAAATCGATCATGCAGCAATCAGGATTATACATACAATTTTATTTGTACAAATGGTCATGGAAAAGTCACTGAACTAAAGTCCAGAGACGATGACGTCACGACTGAAATTGAAACATTTGTTGGTAAAGTTTTATTTTATACATTTTCCTCTACTTGTATTAGATTTGTACAGTTTTTTACCGTCAAAGTCCGATCTGGATTCAAGTGGAAACTTGAGATAAGAGAATTCAAATCATCGGGAGTAAAGGCGACCTTATATCGATATTTTATTATTCTACATTTCTGCTAGTAACACTAAGCTGTATTCGTCTTTTAATAAAAGCCGCTAGAAAAACAAAATTATATTCTACAGGGAAGCAACGGGATGTTGAATGGGTCGGACCAAAACCAGTTAATGAAAAAGAGAAGATTGTGGAACCTGTTGAAGAATTACCGAATTACTATTACAATTATTACGATTTGCCGCCGATCGAATTGGAAGAGGAACCTAATAAACGTAAATATACTTGCTAACTTACCAAACTACTCAGAAAGATTAGAGGTTAGAAACAGTATTTTTAAATTGAGATTAATCCACACACAAATTGTATGCGTATCTAAATGTTCTTTTTGTTTATGTGACACATCAATATAACCATGTTTGTTATTAAATAGAAATGATGATTCATCATCGTAAGAGATAGCAAAATATACCTCGCTTCGTCACAACGTTAAGGAAAATGCGCGTAAAGATTGTACGTAATCACAGCTGCTTTGTTAAAAATGGTGCAATACAATATTGACGATGTTTTTTTATTGCGCAATATTAAGTATTGCTCAATGTTATTTGTCGATACGGATTAGTATTGAAAACCGGTTTGGTGGATTATTTTGCGCAATATTATTTTAGGACTATAATGGCCCACCAAACAATAGTTTGATCTCAGAATAACACGAAATAACTATTGGCGAAATATCAACTTTCGTTTGATCGTAATTCGAATGAGTTTGCACTTTAAACATTTATTCACAGCTTGCGTCAAAGATGGTGCAATACAGTAACATCGATTCTTTATCATCATCGCGTAGCCCTTTCCCAACCTATGTAGGGGTCGGTGTCCAGTCTAATATTGCGCAATATTACGTATTGCCCAATGTTATTGATCGATAAGGGTAGTATTGAAAACCATTTTGTTGGCATTTACCATTTTGTTACGACACGGTTGGCGCAGTGACTGAGCGATCGACTGCTGCGCAGCGTGTTGCGGGTTCGATTCCCGCCCAGGGTAAACATTTGTGTGATGAGCACTTGTGTTTGCCTTGTGTCTGGGTGTTGTTTATCTATATATGTATGTATTTACAAAAAAAAAAAAAATGTATTTGTGTATGTATATCAGCTGTCTGACACCCATAGTACAGGGTCTCCCTAGTTTGGGGTCAGATGGCCGTGTGTGAAAATGTCCCCACATATTATTATTATTATTATTTATATTGCGCAATCTTATTGTACGGCTAGAATAGTTTGATCTTAGAATAATGGGAAATACCTATTAGTGGAGTGTCAACTTGTGTTCGATTAATGTTTTGGTTGATATTGGGTTAAAAGGGGTAAAAGTCTGACAACCTGTCTTACCAAGGGGTATCGTGTAACTGGGTTGTGGAGGTCCGATAGGCAGTCGCTCCATGTAAAACACTGGTATTCAGCTTCATCCTGTTAGACGGGAAGCCGACCCCAATGTAGTTTGAAAAGGCTATTCAGATGATGATGGTTGATAAGGGTTAGTATTAAAAATTGATTTGGTGGTAATTGCGCAAACCGGTTTGGTCATAATCATATTGCGCAATATTATAGTTTGATCTCAGAATAATGTGCAATATCCATTGGTGGATTGACAACTTTTGTTCAATCATAATTTGAGTGAGTTTTCAGTCGGTATGTTTATGAAATAAAGAGCTCAAACCACATCAACTAAGGTGGCGTGCATGCGCGTTTGATATTTGAAACGTTTGATATTTTTCGATAGTCAAAGCAATCATTCAAACTTCTTTAACTTTTCTAAGGCAACAATATCTTTCTTAAATATTCTAAGATACAATTATTAGGATGCTTATAGAATTCTTCAATTGAAAGCTTATCGATAACAGTCGAACCGTCCAAGTGTTCCAAAAATACTTGGCAAGCTGTACGGAAGAGCCTGGCTAGTGACTAGACTTACTCTAGTAGGTAACACTCATGTAAAATAAATAAATAAATAAAAATAAAAATAGCCTTTAATTCTTACTACTATACGTACTTCCATAAAATTTATCAAGTTAAAAATAGTATAAGTCGGTACTTTAACGTTACTATTGTGTATTTATACATATTATTATTAACTTATATTAGTAGTAGTCGCCTCTGCGGCGTAGGCCTCTCCTAAACCTTTCCACACATCTCTTTGCCGCGCTTCTCGCATCCATAAGGGTCCACACCTTTCGTTGAAGATGTCTCTCCACCTTTTATTCGGTCTACCCTTTTCTCTTTTCCTGTCTCTTGGAATCCATTCCGTTAAACGTTTTGCCCATTTGTCATTGTTCATCCTACCTTACATGTCCCTGCCTTACATATGGTTGCCAGACGTGGTCACTGAGGAAAGAAGACGAAGAAAAAATTGCTATCTGTCAACGTAAAATGGAGAGAAGCATGCTTGGTCTCAAAATGTCAGATAGGGTTAAAAACACTAACATCAGAAAGAAAACAAAAATAATAGACGTAAGGAAAAGAACTCGATTACTCAAGTGGCATTGGGCAGGACACATATGTAGGATGAACACTCATGTAAACACAGACAAATAAATAACAAAAATAAACATTGGCATAATTATGTTTCTTAGTCTACTCGCAAACTGAATATTTTCTCGCAGACGAAATATCGGGCAAAGTGCTATGTAGCACTTTGTAGCACTCAGCTTTATATTATTAGTATAGATATGAGTTTGTTTGGTTGAACGCGCTAATCTCAGAATCTACTAGTTCGAATTGAAAAAATCTTTTTGTGTTGGATAGTCCATTTAGCGAGGAAGGCTATAGGCCCATGCGAAACCGGGTCGGATCGCTAGTTAATAAGATATTATCGTGGTTTTTTTTTACAAATATTTTTAAAATGTATTTTAAATTAAATATGTCGTGGAATATTCGGGTTCGTGTTATATTGTGTCCTGGCTGTCAATCGTAGATCTTTGGCAGTCGTTATGGTAGTTAGAAGCCAGAAAGTCTGACAACCAGTCTTACCAAGGGGTATTGTGTTACTCAATAACTGGGTTGTGGAGGTCCGATAGGCAGTCGCTCCATGTATAACACTGGTATTCAGTTGCATCCGGTTAGACTGAAAGCCGACCCCAATATAGTTGGGAAAAGGCTAGGCAGATGATGATGATAATTATGTATGTGTAGTTTATATATTCGTAAGTTTATCTCTTTTTAACTTTTTAATATTTTTTCATATGCTCCTGCCATGTTATCTCTTCATCACCCTTGGTTGACTGGTAGAGAATGCCTAAGGCATTAAGTCCGCCTTTGTACCTTTGTGCATAAAGTATAAATCAATAATATGCAGTTGGTCAATTGATTGGTGGAGTCATCTACTGAATTTAAGTACAGACGCCAGCACATCAAGCCATACCAAACTCTTAAATTTTCCCTATTGAATATGAACCTTAACCTTTTGCAATAAAGTTGAAAATCTATCAAAGACATTTGACAGATCGTTAGCTTGATGTGCTGCGCTCTGTACATAATACAGGGTGGACCAAAAGTCCGGTAACATTTCAAATGGTTATAAAAAAAAAAAAGAGTTATGAGAGAAAATATGTTTATTTATTATAAAAGTACAAAAATCAGGGTTTTATTTTTTTTAAATAACGTCGTCCAAATGTGTCCCTTGTTTAGGTTTGGCACTCCTGTAACCTAGAGCGGAAATGTTCCTTCACCGCCCGACAAGTGTTTGGAGAAATGTTAGATTTGTCACCAATGGACTTTTTCCTTTGGGGATACCTCAAAGGTAAAGTTTTTAATAACAACCCTCAGTCCATTGAAGAATTAAAAGAAAATATACGCGAGGATTCAGAACATTTCTCCAAACACTTGTCGGGCGGTGATGGAAAATTTCCGCTCTAGGTTACAGGAGTGCCAAACTAAACAACAACAAAAAAAATAAAACCCTGATTTTTGTACTTTTATAATAAATAAACATATTTTCTCTCATAACTCTTTTTTTTTATAAGCATTTGAAATGTTACCGGACTTTTGGTCCACCCTGTACTTAACGCGTTAGGTTTTTTGTTTGATGTTATTTGTTCAAAATATGAAGCCGTTGACCTAGGAAGGACATGTCTCGCTAATGTTATAATGACGAACGGACGAACTCGAAATCTAATCAGTAATCACACACATTTATATAGTGTTGTCTTCTATATGACATTGATGTTGCTGCCACTAATGGTTTATTGATGGAACGTTTATGATATTGCTTTTATCATAAATATTATACATTTTAATGTATATCTAAAGCTAGTTACTAGGCAAAGTTGTCCTTCAAAAGTTCTACACTAAATTCAATGAATAATACCAGTGTAGCTTGACATGAAAATTTATAGGCAATATACAGACTGATTTTTAATTTACTAGTTATCTTTCAGGGGTTGAAACCCCTAAAAATGGCGAATTAATGGAAAGCCTCGCGCTTGCCCGGTTTCTTTTTTAATACCTACGTGGTGCAATAAAATAAAAGTGTAAGTACTTTGAAATCATGTCTATTAAATCACCGTCGAATGACAAGTGATGAAAGGAGAAATGGCAGGCCTCGTAGGTAATAGGTTTTAACTAAGACATAATATGAGCGAATGCTCACGATCCATTAGATAAAAACTAGAGATAAGACACAGTATGACAAGAATTGTAATGGGGTAAAACACCCAGTAGTCAGCCTTTTAGTGAGAACTAAAATTTGATTCAACTGTATTTTAAATATTAAACACTATGAATAATAACAATAATTATTTTGAGAAAGGTTGTTTATTAAATTTACGAAAAATATCAACAAAACATTAAATTTATAATATAATAATATAAAAAATTGACATTAAACCAATTATGGCACTTTTCACCAGTAGTCAGCCTCATTTCTCCACAA
The DNA here is from genome assembly GCA_947361185.1 of Charanyca ferruginea. Taxonomy (NCBI): domain Eukaryota; kingdom Metazoa; phylum Arthropoda; class Insecta; order Lepidoptera; family Noctuidae; genus Charanyca; species Charanyca ferruginea. The sequence goes on along the minus strand of OX376061.1, from coordinate 25,880,486 downwards.
GTCAGCCATGTCTGACCCTGTAGTCAGCCTCTCACTTATTCTTATATATTTGGCATATAAGTTCTTTGATATCAGCCTATTGCCATCGATGCTGAACGTAGGATTTGCTCAGAGATCGCCAACAAACTCGGTTATAGGCAGCCCAAATCCATCCGCTGCCAGCCTTCTTCAAATTTTGGCCCATCCTGCCGCAGGGCGTCCCATACTACGCTTGCCTAGACGCAATCTCTAAAGCATGTCTGCTCCATCTACTGTCGATGGAGCTGACATGCTGGCCCACTTCCATTTTAGCGTGCTGATACGACGCGCAATGTTTTTCTATCCACCAGAGAAACCCTGAGCATTGTTCTCTCCATAGCACGTTGAGCAGCCTTGAATTTATGGACCAGACCCACGATGAGTGTCCACTTTTCGACTCCCTAAGTCATTACGGGTAGGACGCACTGGTTAAAGACCCTGCAGATCTTAAGGGATTGTGGGATCGAAAAAAATATAAAATGTTTTTAATGCTTAATTAGTTCGGTAAACCACTTCCAAATACCTTCTTCAGTTACAGCGGCTCGACGCTAACCCTAACGCTATGCACCATTCTTTCAAAGCAGTTTCTTCTTTGGTCAGCTCTGAGTCAGGTCTTATTTTACGGGGTATTTCTGGGAGTCTTAAATGAACCTAGTCGATCTTGTAGAGTTTCTTGCGGGACTACAAAAACTCGGCTGCCTTCTCTAATCTTCAACCCATTTCTATTCGACACCATAGCTTGTTAATTACTCTTATTTGTGTTAGTGGATTGATCTTTTTGACATGGTGGAATTCCAAAACAAATGTATTTCATCTTTACATAACCGTGTTAACTTTAACCCTTATTAAAAACGATTTAAGGTACTATTTTGTGCAACAGGACTAGCGGCTGACAACTAGATTTGTAGACCCATTGGTCGGCCCCTGAATTGCAAGTACATTTTTAGGCGGCTGACTACTGGTAAAATACACTTTCCGTCTTATAAGAGTTAAATCCAGATTAATGAGCAACATTAGGACTATTTGCTCCGTTAATTTCAAATAAATTTAAGAAAATCACGAAAAATCTAGTAGTCAGCCGCTTATGGCTGAGTACTGGATCTACCTTAAAAAATCAAAACCCAGTAGTCGGCCACCTCAATTTCTACATATTAAACAAATAAAATGTATGTAATAGTTCATTTTATCACAAAATAAACATTTTATTGTAACACAGTATATCAATCCACTATAAATTACAGCAAAAACACACAGAAACTTGCCGAAAACTAAAACACGTTTCCTTAAAAAAAAAAAATAGTAATGGCGACGCATCTAGGCATGTCTTTGGCAGCAGTGCAAATAAACGAGTGTAGCTCATCACCCTGACATGCTATTGGTTCGTACATATGGGTATTAGTCAATAAAGAGATACTGATTCGTTTAAACGTTATTTTAAAGGTGTAAACAAATTTCAACACTATTTATAAGGAAATAATGTCTGTAAAGGCTGAGTACTGGTGCGGGGCTGACTACTGGGTGTTTTACCCTACTGTGGATAAGACGTATACTATACGGCAACTAGGTATTCGCTATCCGGCCTTACCGGCAATCATTTACTATCCGGCCTGATATAGGGATAACAGCTATCCGGCGAGATTCTCGAAGCTTGCCGAATATCCGTTACATCTCTAATAAAAACTACACTTATTGACAGCCATATTATACAAGGTGTAACGTCAAATACGCTAAACCTGAAAATAGTTTGATTAGAATAACGAGCAGAATCAATTGAACCACTTTTTAATATAGGTCACATTTTTCAAAAAATCTTCATTAAATATGTTGCCCTGTATATTTATTAATAAGTCAAGCCATCACGCGCAAACCTGCCAAAATAGGTAAACAAACACAAATTGTTGTCGTCCAATTTAAATTTTCTCATACGCGTGATAATAATAGTTCTTATTTCAATGCAAATACGAGTCTTGGTAAAACTAAAACAGCACATAAAACCTTTAATTCTTTTTTATGATTTTTTGTCTCTCAGAATTAGGTTAATTCAATTAAAAATCATATGGGGTGTCTGAGGTTTTGCGTGTTTAACGTTACACCTTGTATATAGGTTATATTCTCTTTGTTGACAACCCTCAGAAAACGTGTTGAAAGAATTTCAAAGAAAAATAATAAAAAAGTACTTACACTTCACCATTACATAAGAAATATATTACTTATCAGTCATTTTAACCGTTCTACTTTATATACAAATCGCTTTCTAATGACTCAATCAAATTGTATGAGGAGAAAGTCCACTTTTAATCATTTCATGAATTATCAGTAGGTAGGTACAAACCAGTACACCCTAACTTTACGACCAGGCAACGTTATCGCGAACGACGTCTGTGTTTACGTCACACACGTTGTGCAACATCGTAGAGAAGGTAGCACCTACTTACGATGACATATCACCGGTGACGTCAGGCGAATGACGTGGGTATCTGACGTACTTCCGTGGTGGCAAACTAGAACGCAATAGAATAACGATTTATTTATTTGAGTGACGGCAGCCTATCCTTTGGTTTGCTTTCAATGTAATGACGTTTCACGTTACTGGATTCATCTTCTATAATATTTATAGTAGGTACCCTACTTGTTACTTTCAGTCGAGAGACAGGTACTTAAGTACTTCAAATAATAAATTATCCCATAATCTTAGTGTTTTCTTGTATTTATTAATTGCTCGAAATATTTCGGTCTATTCTCCAATAGACCGAAATGCTAGGGAGTGGAATTCCCTGCCTGAATCAGTTTCCTGATACAACCTGGGAGTCTGAATAGGTTACTTCTAGACGATAGTACTAATACTTATACTGTGCTTCTAGGCAAGCGTGCTCCATCTTAGACCGCATCATCGCTTCCCATCAGGATAGTGGTCAAAAGACCTGCGGATATTTAATTTATTATAATTCCGTCAGCGTCTAGAGAACCAATTCTACAAATTTAACCTTCTGACCAATGCGTCAAAAAAGCAAAAACGCGCCCCTGCTGCCCTCGGTGGTGGCGCCAAGCTACGAATTACGTACAGACCGTCTGTCATGTAGTCGTGACCATGAGTGGTGTGCTGGCAACATTTCAGTTTGTCATCTTAACATGACTGTGGCGGTTAAAACGTTTAAATTCAATTCGCCATCTCATCTCAGCGATAATCAATGTCAAAAATGTAAATAAAGGCGTTTTGAAGACTCAGATTAGAATACGGACGTTCCTAAGTTAGTAGAACTGCCCCCAGAACAACGTTTAGATGTTTGGTAATATGACGAAGCATGTTTTATTTCCTAAAACATTATAGAGGTGCCGATATGAACAATACCATGTTAACTAAAACTTATCGTCGATTCACAAGGTTGTAGTGCTAAATAAAGCTGATGAAGGAAAAATCTTAGATATATCATCGTGTTGTTAACCGCAAAATGTATTTTAAACAAGACTCAAATTACTTTATTATCTGAATATGGTCGCTGTGATTATAATGTTACTATGCAATTATCTAATTGGGAAATTCCTTCATGAAACTAGTGATCAGCAATGCGAGTGATTTAAGGTGAAAGCGTTTGATGAAATATTCTTAATTTTTTTCAATTTTCAGCTCAGTATCTGGCTGTAACTTTGACGCGATAATACAGAGTATTTTGTATTTAGACAGTTATTATAATTAAAATCTCTCCAAGTTAGAATAATCCCTAAATGTGCTTTTTTAATGAAAACATGACGTATTGACTAAATACAGATTCGTTACTGTCGCGACTCACGTCAAGATATTTATGGTATCTGGTTGTATGGTAATAAAAAAGCTGAAAATTGCAAGAAACATAATAATTTTTCAATTTCGAGGGCCACCCTGCTTTCAGTACTCAATCACCTTTGCATTCCACGATGTATAAATATGCTTAGGTGGTAAATGCCTTAGTATCCAAAAAATATTACACGCAGAAGAAGTTGGTACATTTTTACAGAATCATAAACACCGGGTTCCTCTCTTAGCGTAGCGTGTACTACCTAGTACGCACGTGTGGGTTTTAACAAGTCTTAATGTGTGAAATTCTAAACGTAAAGCCATACTGCAGTGCACACGTGCCATATAAATTTTAACACGTTCTTGCACAGTTGCATTAGCTATGGCCTAGCTCATGCGGTGAGTGAGACCACCAAGCCTAAACTATTACAATTTTCTTTCATCTTTCGCCTTAATTGTTACCAGTTTAGGGGTTAAACGATAAGTCAGGTGGAACTTAGCTCTTAGCTGACACATCAAGGAATGTCATAAGCTTAATTACCGTTAATAAGTTGGGTTCCATATGCTTTCAATTCGGGTTCGATACCACTAGCTGTGTATTCTGTAATACTTAATAGTACTACGTACAGAAGGGACACTCCCTTCCCCGCGCTATATCAGATACCGCACCCTCGACCCCGCACCGGAGGGGCTAACCGCCGACTCTTTAGCCAGGGCGCTCAAAATCGTAAGAACTGCAGCGCTGTAGGTACTGCTAACACAAACACACAATTTTGCGATTTATTTTGTTTTAAGTTTTATTTATTAGTTTTAATCTCGATGATTCATTTATTTTCCAAGTTTTCGTCGTTTTATAATAATACAATTAAAACTTCCGTAATAATAAGTATAATAACATACCAACATTACCAGCTATTAATATTGCTCTCTCTCTTTATTGTCTTAGTTATGTACTTATGTCCCTTTCTTTCACGTTCTATTCATTCTTGGAATTGAAAAGTAGTACCTACCCTACGCACTAACTTTGTCGCGTCGCCCCATTGCGTTGCCGCGTAATGGTACGGGGCGATCGTGAATTTCATATTTTGTAATTAGGTACCTTAATTTACCATTATTGATGAATAAATAAACCTCTTTACATAATAAATACTATAATATTACTTTTATTTAATTACAAATCCGAGTATTCAAAATCAAATATCGTTTATTTTATTTCTTTATGAAATAAATAATTGAACGCGGACAAGATCACTTCATAATAATGCTTGAAACCTTCGGGTAGTTCCGTCGTCGTTCGGTTCGCCCGACGCAAAGCGCACGACACCCAACTGATTCAACCCTACTAAAATTCACGCACACATTTGCACGTGTACAGACGTCATTTGGTTTTGTAGTAGTAATAGGTAATTATTTTGCAAGTTTTGTATGAAGTGTCCGAGGTGTGCCACTAGTTTAATTACTAAAACCGAAGTACTGTCTGTTTGACTTTAAAAAATAATCTAACCAGAAGTCAGAAAGACTGACAAGCTATCTTGCCATGTGGTATAGTGTTACTAGGGCATGCATTCCGGAATTCCGGAATTTCGTAATTCCGGAATTCCGTAACAATTTATCTGATATTTCAATTCCGGAATTGAGAGGAGTAATATCGGAATTCCGGAATTTGGTTATTATTATTTCTACACGCAACTAAATTAGGCTGTGGAACTTTCCATAAGCAGCTGACCGCGCACGCGCATCCTTTTCCCCGCACTCCATCACCGGCACACACCAGCGAGCCCATCGACTCTACAACTGACTCTACAACGCGTCATGTTCGTGAACGGGCGCTGTCAGTAGAGATTGGTCAACTGTTAACTGCCATGGCTTTTCTTTCTTTTTTTTGTTTTTGTTGTTTGTTTGTTTTTGTATGCATTGTTTTCACATATAGAAGCAACAAGGATAATGTAACCAATATATTGTAAAAACGTGATTTAAAAGAGAGTCCGTGGAGTTTCTTTCTCGTTCTTCTCCATGAGACCTACCTACGTTTTGGATCGAGCAACTAGCTTCAACTTTCTGACTAACTGACCGACTCCTTGACAATTCAAAAGTGCCCGTAAATGGTTTAATTGAAATAAATGCTTTGACTTTGACTGCACAACCCTCCGCACTAGATTCTGATAATGATGTAACAAATAATGTACCAACTTTACAAAAGCAGCTCGATAGAGACTATGTCGTATGACTCGTATGTATGTAATGCACGTAAACATAGTGCGATTCAAATATCGTACCTATGTTTTATTATGGATATTACGAGTATTAATGTGTGATAAAAAAAATAAGCCTTGTTGTTTTTACGGTTTAATGAGAGTAATAAGAGAGGAAGATGTTCTATGTTTAATTTGTTACAAATGAAAACTAAAAAAAAAAGACAACCGCCTTCAAAAACTAAAAAGTGATAAATAAGTTTAGCACAGAACATACATGAGTTTAGTTTCGGAAGTGGGTCACGGTGGCATAGTTCTATTTGTTGTTTTGAATTACCACTTATTTTAGTTTTTGAAGGCGGTTGTCTTTTTTTTAGTTTTTTTCCGCTTTTAGTATTACCTTATCATCCAAACTAAGATAATTTGGATGTTACGGCGATACTAAAAACCCATTAAGAAACGGCGACACAGTTAAAAAAGAGATTGAAAGTCCTCCAAAGATTCAAGAAACTAAAATATCGCTCGTTTGGAACGGATTTTGTTGATTTCTTCCTAAAGCGCTGAATCCATTTCGATAAAATTGAAATGGGACTATTTCGGAATAAACCCCTTTCGAACAAAAAAAAATGCAAATCCAACTACATATGACGGAGTTATGCCCGAACATACATAAAAAATCCGAATTGATAACTACAAGACTGCTATAATTATAAATCTTGTTTGGTTTGAAACAAACTTTAAAACTTACCAGTTCCGGAACCAGTTCCGGAATTCCGGAGTCACATCTCCAGTATTGGAACTCAGTTCCGGAATTGAGAACCTTCCGATATTGCATGCCCTAAGTGTTACCCAGTAACTGGGTTTTGGAAGTCAGACTGGCAGTCGTTCCATGCTGCTGGATCCGGTTAAACTGGAAGCCGAACACCAACATAGTTGGGAAAAGGCTGTCTAGACTTGTGGTTAGTTCATCATCATCATTTCAGCCGAAAGACGTCCACTGCTGGACATGGCGTCCCCCAAGTGGCGCCACATTGACCGGTCCCGTGCGACTCGCATCCAGCGGATTCCCGCAACCTTTACCAGGTCATCGGTCCACCTAGTGGGAGGCCTTCCAACGCAACGTCTTCCGGTTCGCGGTCGCCACTCTAGAACTTTTCGGCCCTATAGGCTATCCGTTCTGCGAGCTATGTGCCCTGCCCACTGCCACTTAAGTTTGGCAATTCTTCGGGCTACGTCGGTAACCTTTGTTCTCTTGCGGATGTCCTCATTTCTGATTTTATCACGCAAGAAAACTACGAGCATAGCCCTCTCCATTGCCCTTTTGGGTGACTTTAAGCCTTCTGATGAGGCCCATTGTGAGCGACCACGTTAGTTTTCGTCAAATAACGTAATCCAAAAACTTATACCGACATTTTGAATACCAAATCTTTTACAGTAATGCGTAACTGAGACATGACAAGAACCTACATACATGGTATTAATATACCACGTGATAGTTATTTTACATTCAGTAACGAAGGCATAACATGCACATAATTTTATCTTCTCACACAAATAATGCTAATTATAAACTCACGTTGGAAGTTTGAACTTTACACGACTCGAGATTGGTCGTTTTCAAGGTTATCAAGTAATGATAAGTCTGGTTATACGGCCCACAGCTCACGGTAACGACTAACCTTGGTACTATGGGAGGCTACCTATTTTGAATAGGTAATGATTTTGCAGTAAAATGTTCTGTGGAATATTTTACAGTACTGTTTTAATAGCAGGCACAGTTTTTATCAAGTCGGTGGTTAGTGATTATAACTTTTATGGTTTTGATATGGTCGACTGGGCTTTGTCCAGAATTTTTGACATCCAAAACATTTAACTTACACCTACACAGTCGCACATGTAATTTTTCATTTCTTTTGAGGTCATGTTATCAAGAAGTTAGAAAAAGTTGTGTTTGTAACAGGACTGATAAAGATTGATACAGAAAGACAATGTTATTGTGACATACACAAACCGATAACATTATACTGAAAGTAACTGCCGACTCAGATGCATTAAAAAAAACCGTAGTAACACAAAATTTATGTGACATCTGTCAGATAAATTACATTATCGAAAATTTAACCGTAGTCTTTTTACCGACCCCGGTTAAATTTTCGATAATGGAATTTTTTAACGGTCGGTAAAACGACTCCGGTTAAATTTTCGATAATGGAATTTATCTGACAGATGTCACATACATTTTAAATCAATGGCCGTTTTCTGCCATTGATTTTGTCTCCAGCAATATCCTAAATTATACTCATGTGACTGACTGTTCCTCGATTACCCTATAAGTTATAAAATTATTGTTTTTCCTAAATGTAAATACATGCGTATTTAGTGTTTCTATTGGCTTTCCTGAAATACTATCCTTGTATTTAAATATTCATAAGTATATTCTATCTAACCAGCAACAGGTGTGTTGGCTACTCCATTGTAGATAACATTGTAGATTAATCATATAAATAGCTGACATATTCACTACATAACAGACTAGCTGAGCCCAGCAGCTGATGTCTACAAATGGACGTAGTAGGTAATTACGTCCATTTGTAGAAATCAGCAGCTGGCTATACTCGTTCCTCATAGCAAACGTTATTAGGAATTCTGTTGTGGATGAGAACTCTTTGTAATAGTGCATTTCAATAGGGAACATTACGCGAAACTCAGCGCAGAGGACGCCACTAGCACATTCCGTAAATCATAACCTAGTATTCTTGTTATATTATGTTATTAATTGTATTAACTAGGTATTTTATGAAAATATATCAAAGTTTTAATTATTCTTACTTACCTAACTGTACTTTAACCAGATTATGGCGTCCTACGACCATTTGAAAGTGTATTCTAGGTTATGCTCAGAATAAAATAATATTTGGTTGTCTTACATGATAAATGTGAACGTTATTCTGTAAATGTGACTATCTCACCTGAATACTTAACCTGAACATATTTTAGAGTGATTTTTAGCTGCTTCGCAAAGAACATTCTCTTCTTTTGGAAATGAATAATTCCCTTCATTTCTTCATCGAAATACACAGCACTGATACATTATTGTATAATATAACACACTTCCCAATTTTATACTCAATTAAAGGCTGAATTTCACGCTTTGAACCACTCGTCGATAAACTGTTTACGGACTATGCTAGTGCTGCACTCTGGTGCCAGAACATTGCAGTAATATCCCCTATTAACAATTAACAAGATATAGTGTTACCCATTTGTTGACAGCTAAATATGACATGTAATAAAAAAATAAATGGACTTTATTTCAATAATCATAGGGTAAATTTTGTATTATCCAAATAAGGCGAATATTTGGACAAATACGCCATGTGAATTGCCAGTATAATCTATACTAATATTATAAGTAAAGAGGAAAGATTTGTTTGTTCGGATTTGACTCAAAAACTACATGACCGATTTTAAAAATTCTTTCACCATTAGAAAGCTACATTATCCTTGAGTAACATAGGCTATATTTATCAATTGAAAAAATTAGAGATCCTTGAGAAAATTCACGCGGACGAATTCGCGGGCAAAGTGCCAGTAAAGTATATAGGAATAATAAACGTTTGACTAATGTCAGTGTTAAAATTAGAAATAAAACGAATATCCGGCAACTATCCGCATATCCGGCCTATTTTTACTATCCGGCCGCTTGTCGAATATTCGGAATCCGGACAAATACAATCCGTTGTATCTCTGGTTATAATAGGTTACAATGCATACTGTATTCTCTACGTAACACGGACTAACACCCATGAAAAAAATTCTTGATTTTAGGTACCTATGTTTTCAATGCTAATAAGTTTTCCTCTCCATAGAAAACGAGATCCAGGAGAAGTTCGAAGAGAAGGTTCTAGAATTAATTGAGTCACTGAATGCACGCGGGAACGCAGCGCGCGCGGCTGCTTTCGTGTCGCTCCGCGCGGCTCTACAGCGTCGCGCAGCTGACAGCTTGCTGGCCGCACACCGCGCCACGCTGGCCGACCATGTGTCGCGCGCTCTGCGACGAGGCAAGGACGCAGAGAGGAAGGCAGCTGCTGCTATTGCGCCGCTGCTGGCTTTACAGGTGATTACTAGCATCTTGAGGTATTCCTGATAAATCCTTGGGCTGGTTATTCGTTGCGGTCTACCAAACACCTAAGTAAAAAAGGGTATTTTACCAAAAAAAAATGTAATTAGTCCGTCAGTTAGATTATCAAAAAATATTGGATACGTATTTTTTGTTTTATCAAATTTTGAAAAACTGACGAAAGGAAAAACGCATCAAATATCACGAGTGGGGGTTTGTGACGTCACTTCGCCAGTAAAAGTGTACTGACATAGTGATGTCACACGAGTTTTCGACGCACTGTATCGTCTTCATGTTTTGTTTACGTGAAAAAGAAAAACACGTGTCCAATATTTTTTGGAAATCTCTGAATTTGGAATCTCTGAAATCTCTCTCTAAATTTGGACTCTTGATAAAATACCCTATTGTTCACTGGCTTACAAACTTTTCATACTAAAGAATGTTGGATGAAGATAAAATAAAGACACTCATCAGCTCATGCACCCACAGATCGGCGAGGAAGGCACGGAGGAGTTCGTCCGCGAGGTGCGACCCGCGCTCACAGCCACCGCCACAGACAAGTCTGCGTCACTCGACACGCGCACAGAGGTAAACACACACACACCATCACACACACATGCACACATTCTACCATTCCACGGCCAACGGCCACTTTTGAAATCAGAAAATAGTCGACTGCCTTTTCCATGTATCAAGCTACCCCATGTTTTGGCTGAAAACAGTTCAATTTTAAGTTTACAATAGCGGGTGTATAAATTTGTTTAAAGAACCCGAAAGTTTCGTGTTTTTTCCATCCTTGCCTCCTAGGAACTTGGTTACGTAGAAGGTCAATTATTTATCTTTTTTGTTTCAAATGTTATAACTTAACCACATGCACCTGTAAGCACAATGTTTTGCACATTACATAATGTGCTACCTTAGAAAGTGATTTCTCACACCGAAAAGAAAAGTCGGTTCCCAGGAATATTTTTTGCAAAATTTTCCTCGGTGGTACTATGAGTAGTTATCGGCGGCGGCGGTTATTTAAAGGAGTTTATAACACAATCGCAATGTGTTTCTATAATCATGTAATCTGTATTTTTTAGTGCTGCTCATCGCTGGCTGTGTTGTGCTTCTTAATGGAGGATGACCTCACCGAGATCTTAGAGGTCATGCGCATGTTCGAGACCATCTTCAGTGGCAGTTATCTTAAGGTAAATTAATGTCAATTACTTTTTTAAATTGATGATCAAACAGAACATTGCTCTTGCCAGTTAGGTCAAGTGTAGTTTTGAAAAGAAGAAGTATAGAAGTATACATTTAATAGAATTTTATTTTAGAATAAAAGTTGGCATGTTCTGTCTCCTGGGCATAGCTTACATTTAAATCGTACAATCCATCTAAGTCCCATTACTTATTTACATCTTTGATAAGACCCAAAAGTTTTCTGTAAGGGTCTAGTTTTCTAGACAGTGACCACAAATGGCTGAATTTCACTTCAGCAGTTTAATCATGACTTAACTTATCCTCTGGATTATCGTCCTGAATCTGATAACTGTTTTTTAAACGAGATATCAGTTATCCGAGGTTTGAATGATTGTAGGGCATTTGTGTTTTACATCATCATCATCGTCATGTCAACCTTTGGACGCCGACGCTGCTGCTCATCCTCTGGTCAATATTTCTCTGTCGCTTTCTACGACACCTACGGGTAGAAATGGCGTGGTGCTATGGCACAGCACGGCATTATTCCTAAACTTGTGTTTATTGTAAAGAGAGAGAGAGAGGACTCGATCCTTGATCTAGATTCAAAGTAAAACTTTAAAGTTTTAACTGCTTATCAATTTTCCTTAAACAAATATCCCTTATCTAATTACATTGTTACAAGCTGTTGTTCGGGACAAATAATTAACACCAAACAAAACACAAACACTATTTTAAAAGTCACAAATACAGTAATCAGTCACTTGCAAAATCACTTAATAAACCCTTCAATCGCAGCGGTCGCAATTTTCAGTTTCGCTTCCAAAAACGAACTAACTCTCCGCGCCTCGCAGTCCGCTATTTATGTATGGGTTAGGACATATAAGCGAACATTCTAGCAAACACGTGACTGACTGATCGAGAACGTTGCAACACGAAACTTAAACATCTCGAACATTCCAGAACTGTACATCTGCTATTCGATAACAGATGGCGCCAGCGTGTGACGTACTTCTGCTATTCGATAAAAGGTGGCGCTAGCATGGCGACCTATGTAACAATATTATGAGCTGTGTAGAGTCGGCCGTGAATAGCACCACCCCATTTCTACCCGTGGGTGTGGTAGAAGGCGACAGAGGGATATTGACCAGAGGATGACCATGATGATAATGACTTGACTCCCCCAGGGCGACGGCAGCGTGAAGGTGTCGGGCGCGGCGGTGGAGGAGGGCGCGTGGCACGCGGCGGCGCTGGACGGCTGGGCGCTGCTGCTGCCGCTGCTGTCTCCCACACACGCGCTGTCGCTGCTCAGCAGCCAGGCGCCCAGCTTCGCGCGCCTCGGGGAGCTGCTGGAGGCGGTGTCGCTCGAGGTACACATACACGAAACTGTGAGAACAGGCTTGAACGTGCCTCCACCAGACATGTATTGTGCTACTGTCGGTGTACTTGTGGTATGTGACCGTGGGTTGTACGCCTTGCAGTACATCCCGAACATACTCGAGTTGGTGGGTGCGACAGTTGTTGAATGTCGCTGAGAAGAAACGCTTATTTGTACACACTACTTATGTTCTTTATTTTTTATATTATATATCTATTAGCTGGCCGAGCTCACTGGTCACGGTTACTAAGCGTCAATCTCCCGCAGGTCCGCATGGCGGCAGGCGGCGCGCTCGCCATCGCGTACGAGACGGTGACGGACGACGACAGCTCTGACAACGCGCTGACGGCGCACGTGGACGTGTTGCTGCCGAGACTCACGGAGCTGGCGCGAGACTCGCACAAGTTCCGCGCCAAGAGAGACCGCAAGATACAGCGAGCTACCTTCAGGGACATCCTCAAGTACTTTGAGGTATGTCTGAAAAGTGTCAAAGAAATTCTGTAGATTTTGTCGATCAATTACAAGATAATGACCTAAAGTCGACCGTAGTGAGGTTAATAAGCAGATTCTTTGATGGTTTTTGCTTGTTAGTATATGCTGGGCGATTTAAGAGCGCCCATCCAGTCATATTTCCCATACAAACTCTCGTACGCGATTACGGCGTTATTTTTAACACACAAGTATCTAGTGGTTTAAATCTAGGTTTGTATGAAGCCAAAAGTAAAATTTTTTGAGAAACAAATTCAGTAAACACGTCCGAAAATCAGTTTTATTGCACAATTTTATCTGAAGTTTGGCCGTTCATAATGCACTCAAACATTGAAAAAGTAAAAAAAGCAGCTTCATAGAAACCTTACACATGTAATGGAGATTCTAAATTACAAACATTTTTACCAAAAACTTGTTGCTTTTTTAAAAACACGTATGTCCTGGAACAAGTTTTGTGAAATTTCCGCGCGCCAATTTTCCTGTGATGTTATCGCGTTCTCGCTCACTCGTTTGTTTTCGAACTTTGCGTTGGTTGAAACAAAAAATTTTTCAATCACGCTCGCGTTGTAGTTCGTTCGATGGGGAAGGGCGCTCTTAGTAAATACATTCAATTTAAAGCTGTATTTCGTTACAAATAACATTCAGCATGTCGATGACATGAATTCATAAGCTTTGGCACTACCAAAATTCGCTTAACGGCTAAAGAAACCTCCTTCCAGAAGCTTCGGAATAAGATTTCAGTCCTTCAGTTTGGAGGGTAGAGGGTAAAGAGCACTATCTCTTAAGGGGAAAGTTGAAAAAGTGTCCAGCTTTATACAGCAAGTAACTGTTCCAAAACCCGCCAAAATGGCGCTGGCGTAGGCACGAGTATGGTATGAATGTGTGAATGTATTGATTGTAGCTAGCGCCCCCCTCATGTGGCACATATTCACGGCCACTGTCACACACTGTCACACACCTCTACAGTGCTCCTCACCTTCAGCTCGCACTCGCTGACCTCCACGTCTCGTCCGCAGGACGGCGAGGTGTCGTGCATGTCGGTCCGCGTGGGCTCAGAGACGTCGTGGTCGTCGTGAATGTATTGATTGTAGCGCCCCCCTCATGTGGCACATATTCACGGCCACTGTCACACACTGTCACACACCTCTACAGTGCACCTTCAGCTCGCACTCGCTGACCTCCACGTCTCGTCCGCAGGACGGCGAGGTGTCGTGCATGTCGGTCCGCGTGGGCTCAGAGACCGCGTCGTGGTCGTCGTGGTCGCGCGGCGCGTCGTACGCGGCGCTGGCGGCGGCGCTGGGCGGCGCGCTGCAGGTGCTGGGTCCGCGCTCCCCTCAGCTGCGCGCCGCGCTCGCGCTGCAGGGGGACCCGCCCATGGACGCGCAGCCGCAGAAGAAACTCAACAAGCTGCAGCGGGTATGTACTTGACACGATCTATCTGTAAGAGTACGTAGTGTCGCGACCACAGATATAGATAGACCCTAGATAACGCAAGTATCACGATGTGTATGAAAACCAAGCGTGCCATTTTTTGACTACCTATTATGTTATGAGGTCACAACGTTTTGTTTTTCTTAAATTTGGTATTACCAGGTATTACTGAGAGTATTAGATTAAAAATAATTGTTTTTTAAATTAACTACGGATATTAATCACAAAATGACTTACCAATGGAAGGAAACTTTTACTTAATTTTTTAACTTACGATTTTTGTACGTAAGCTAGGCACGAAACTAGGCACACGAAGTAGTTGCTCTTGCGTTATCTAGGTCTATCTATATCTGTGGTCGCGACCTAAGTGCTACACTGCTAACTAACTTAAACACTTTACTGACTTTTTAAGATTTATTGCTAAAACTGTTGCTAAACTATGCTACGCTAAATGCTCATGGTGATAGGGTATTACACCCATTTTTTTTAAATGTCTCAATTACATTCTGTAGTGTTAATATGCCACCAAAAAAAAACACAATTTTTTTATTCCATCGATAAGTACCGTATACATGCATCTAAATTTTAAATTAAGTAGTTTGACGAAAACGCCTCGTTGTAGACGCCATGTTGCTCTGCGGAAATGACGTCAGTTCGCTGGTTAACAAAGGCGCTGATATTATTTATGATAGTTAAATATAATTTGAAAATAATTATAATAATATTTTGTTATAGGTGTTATAATTAAACTGGCGCAGACGGGTAAAAATTACGTTGGGTGCGAAAATATTACAAGTACCTACAAAGCCTATATACGCCAATCGGTATACTGACACATTTTTTTGTTTACAAAGGCGTTCGGCGTAATAACATGGCGGCTACTATTTCATGGTGTTTTAAAACAGATTAAAAACCTGAAAACTTTAAATTTAATTTGTTAATTTATGAACTAAACTAACATTTTAAAATTTAAAACTAACATTTTCCGACTGCTTTTTGCCTAAATTATCTCAATAATATATTTAGATTTTTTCTCATATAGAGTAAAATACCCTATTAATAACGAATGCACCCGATTTGCTGTCCGGATATGCACTGATGCCGCGCTGCACTTAACACGGCGTAATTGGTTAGCTAGATTAGCAAAACGTGTTCAATCGTAATTATTGCAACGAATACTATTCATCTTTTCTTTAGCTTTCCTCTCCCTCTCCATCCATCTATCGCCTTTATAATCGTACTCTTAGTCACATGAAATCCATCCCTTTTCACACGTCCATATTGGGACAAACGATTCCCTTTTAACTTGCCTGTCACTGGCACCACTTTTAAACTTCCTCTAATATACTCATTTCTAATCTTATCGAATCTGGTCATTTCGCACATCTTTTTTCACTCTTTTTTTCATCCATTTTCTGTATGACAGGTTTCATCACAGACTTGGGTCGTAAATATATAAATTCCTTATCTTAAGGCGCTACCCCTACCAAAAGTGCGTTTTTCTTCGTTATTCAGGGGATATTAACTCATGAATTAAGGGAAACAAACTACATCTAAAAGCATATTATTAATATTCAATATCCTATCATCACATTCCACGTTCTTATTTTTTTTATGTACCCTATATACACCTAAATCTCCCTGTAAAAAAAATACTAAAATAATTGAAAACGTGTATCTTTTGCTAAAATTGATGTGCTATTAATCTGAAGATTACACTAATAGATAGGTAACTTAAAAATCTTTATAATTCACGATTTATTTTATTTCATAAGATCGTTTCTCTTTTTTTATAACAGAGAAAAAGCCCAAAAATTGTGCTAATTTCGATTCTGTGGCAAAGAGGAAATGTATGGTCAAGGGTATTTGGTCAGGGAAGCGCCTTAAGAACTGATTCCCCCGACCCACATGATAGAATCCAACTTTCGCAATTTACTCTAACACAGTAACCTATAGATCAACGAAGCACTAAAAACTATCAAGGTCAGATGCAATTACGTAATTGTAATGGCAGACTGCCATATTTTGCACTAATAGATGAATAACTAACTTATCATGCTGAATCATTTACACCCGTGAATATAAAAGGATGCTAACATTGTTTATATAAAGAAAAAGCTACGTGTTATTGCCTCGACCCTGAAAGCCGATTGTGTTTGTAACATAGTTGCGTAATCCTAGAAACAGTATGTGTGTTTATATAAGCCATAACATTCCACATACCTTGTTAGTACGAATTAATTAATCTGTAATTGTAATTTAATTACAAATCAATTCTAACCTCTAAAAACCTTGCCCTGACGCGGTGATGACCTTTTCACAACGTACGGTTATTGGTCTAGTAACTAGCTTATTTTGTACTCTAGCAAATTACTAAAAATTGTAGCAGTAATCAGTGGATGGATGCCCAAGACCGGGTTGGTTGGCGATCTCTGGGCGAGGCCTACGTTAAAAAATGAACGGCAATAGATATGATGATAGACAGCAAAAATCATTAATTTTAACAAAATAATAACAAACAGGATTGCTGCCCAGCCCGTCACATCTCGAATTTCATATACTCTAATTTTATTTGCATGGTGATACAGAAGGAAGAAAATTGTTTATTTGTAATTTCCGTGTTCCAGCATCTACAAAACAACGCAGCGTGCAAGGCCCGCACCGTCGCCCGCAACAAGAACAGAGACAAGCGCTCCGCAGCCCTCGCCATCTGAACCCGCACCAGTACCACACCGCTCCATATCGCACGGTTCCACACAAATATGTATCTCTCTCGGTTTAGTTCTAGAGCTTAGTTTAACGCTAGCTACGTCAATTCGACGCCTTACTTGTTAGTGTGTCACCTCCCGCGCGGACGACAGCAACAACTAGTGAGGGCATGTCCGCCGGACAGGGCGAGTGAGGTTAGTGGTAGGGTATAGGCTAGTTGTTCAAACCAAAGAAATTCCTATTATTTTGAATAAAATTTAAACGTTGGAACCGTCTATTGTATGAGGCAACACGTTGTTTGTCGACGCTGATTATTTTTCGCAACATGTTCAGATCTCTGACTCATTCAGTCATTCCTTTTGCGATGTTGATGTATTTTTAATTGATATTATTGCGATAGATGTTTTCATATTATTTTGTATAATAGAACATTATATTCTTACTCCATTTCTTGGTGATTTGGGCAAGCTCACGCTTCATTCCGAATGTACTTTGTTACTGCCGGCGCTTAGAACTTAACTGTTGCTATTTTTAGTAAAAATATTTTACTATAATTATACTTATGTTATATTATTGATATTTTTTGTATTGAAATTGACAGTTTTGTGTGTTAATACGTTAATAGATTACTTTATTGTTAGATTTACTTCGCCATTTCAATGCTTGTTTTACTTTCCATGATTTACGTACGGTATAATCAAGTTGTGGAGTAAGGGCGTTTTTATTTTAATAACGGTTGATAAAATGAATATTGTCTATGACTTGTACTGTTCGCTAATATCTTATGTATGTGATTCATATGTGTCCTAGCGAGGAGGAATGCATCACAGTGCAATTCATATATTTATATATAAAGCTTCTCTGTAAATATTATTTTAATTAGGAATTGTTGCTGCGGTCACCAAGACTTGTAAATTATTAGGCTAATCGGAATGTTGAAATAATATTTATTATGAGAATCGACTTTTTGTTTCATTTTTAACCAAACCAACTCATGTTTCCTCTCCAATGAATACATTCCAATATTCATACGATATTAGGCACAATGTATATAGAAACCCTTTGCGTCCCTAACTGCCATGCATTTTTTGTTAAAAGTTTGGTGAAACTACTTTGTCAAAGGTTCAACAAGAAAAGTCTTCACAAAGTCGAGGTAGA
Source organism: Charanyca ferruginea (assembly GCA_947361185.1). Classification (NCBI taxonomy): domain Eukaryota; kingdom Metazoa; phylum Arthropoda; class Insecta; order Lepidoptera; family Noctuidae; genus Charanyca; species Charanyca ferruginea. The sequence continues at coordinate 25,862,037 of OX376061.1, read as the reverse complement.
ATACTAAGAATTTTTATGCTACAAAACGTACTAGGCTGACAAAAATTACTAGGCGCGCATAGAATCAAGAGGATAATAAAATTAAGTGCCAAGCTCAAGGATCTCCTAAGACAGGTTACACGTTCAGTTTCAGTTCCTTGATTGTTCCCAGTGACCTTGATCACGTATAAACTGATGGCTGAATGATGGATTGACGGGCAATATAACTCTAGGCAAAATCAAGATGTAACTGGAAAATAAAAGAATTATCGAATCGTAGAATTTGACATTCAATTTGGATTGTACTCTGCTTTGAAAGACTCGTGGCGCCATCTTATCATAAGAACGTTATCGTTGCTTTCCTCGGGATGAAAGGTAGGTACCAAGCAAAATTCCAGAATGATCGGTTCTGTGGTTTAGGCGTGAAAAGATACTTAACAAACTAACTTTTGCATTTTTTTAAAGCCTAGAATAATAGTGTAGAATAACAGACTGAATTTGTAAAAAAAATGTAAAAATACAGAAAAAAATCCTAGGTTTATATTTTAGGAGCTGCAAGACAAAAGGCCCTGGCCGCGCCATTGAAACGGTGAATAACACTAGCGCCGATATCACGCTGAAAATGCATTGCAGACGTCTGAAATTCATTGTAAAATCTAGATTTGAATTTGTCGAAAATGGAAAAAATATACAAAAAATACCTAGGTTTATATTTTAGGAGCTGTAAGACTAAAACCCTATGGCCGCGCCATTGAAACTGTGGAAAACACGTTATCGCTGATATCTCGCTTGAAAAGCATCGCAGAGGTCTGAAGTTTTTTGTAATACCTAAATATGAATTTGTCGAAAATGAAAAAATATACAAAAAATACCTAGGTTTGTATTTCAGAAGCAGTAAAAAAAACTATTCCAGGATTATAATCTTGGAATAGTTTTTTTTTTCGAAATATCGCCGTGGCCGCGCGGTCGAAACGCACACCGTCTTGGGGCCCATGAATATAAAAACTATAGCCGGCTAAGAAATTCTTGAACTAGCAGCTGGGCCTGGGTCTTTATGCCAAAATTTAAAACTAAGTAGTTAAATATTATAAATTTTTATTTTATTTTCATATGTTTTAAATAGTGGTTATGAGCGCGCATTTAGTTAATTTTTAAATAAAGCAATTTAATGTAAAAACATTTAGTTTGAATTTATTTAGAAAGACCCTAAAATCAGTTATATGAAAATTATCAAAAATCACCAGGTAACATTGGCCACTGTGATAAATAGCGTAAATGGCCACTTTTGGTAATTTACTTTATTTCGTTGCCTTCTTTGGCCAGATTTTTACCATAGCTCTTAACGATATGTAAATAGGGCTGATAGTTCAGACGATATAAGCTGTGGATAATGTTGACAGGCAGTGGAGCTAACTTTGGCCAGTCTTTCAAGTGACTTTTAAAATTCATAATCAGTTATTTCTTTACGATTTTATTAGCTGCACATATAGGAATTCGTGTTTACTTTGCGTTCACGTCATAAAATCAACACGTTTTCTTATAATTTTTTGTTGTAGCAACAAATTTTCTACAAAATGTGGCCAAAGTTGGAGGATTTCACGGTATTTGTTATACTTAATTTATACTATGAGATGAACAGACTCGTTTAAATTAGAAAGAACTTGACAGTTCGTCGTACGGGGTCTTGCTGTTGTTGTTTATTCAAAAAAATTGATACCAGCCAGATTTAGAGTTGAAGTTGTAATCTGAAGATCCACACTAGACTAACGGTGAGTTACACGAAACCAACATTAGACGGAGACTTTAAATAATTGATGCTGTCACTTTCTTTTTGATACAAAATGTGAGGGAAAAAAAATACGAGTGTGCTTAATTAGACCACACGACTGAGTAAAACTTCGTTAGCTCCATCTTTATGTATGTATGTATCCGTTTGCAACTGGCTATGAGAGATATAAAATGTATGCTCGCACCTCTCTCTTTCTTGCCGCTACAGTAACATACGAAACTTAACTTTCTCTCTTTCTATCTTCACTAATAGGTTAGTGAAGAGAGAAAGTTAAGTTGAGAGGGAGATATAAGTATCTCCCTCTCAACTTCCGTTCGCCACGCCCGATCACATTTTTCCTAACGCTCTCGTCAAGCATGCGTAAAGAAGTTTTACTTCAAAAACCACGACTTTGTTAGCATACAATTTCTGCTGCGCGTCGTAATGTTGCCAGGCCTGTTTCAAAAGCTTAAGGTAGTAGGTACAGTCAACAGCAAAAGTAGATGATCAAAATCAGAAATTCTATACTAATTTACTAACAATAATTTATATTTTACTACTAGTTTATTTACTAGAAGTATGTGATTGTCACACACATTCTTTTGAATCACTTTGACGCCACATAGTTCTGACGCGAACTCCGTTCATTAGTATTGAATTTCTCATTTTGATCATCTACTTTTGCTGTTGACTGTACCTACTTGTAGATTACATGTAGGTACTACAACTGAACTATGATTCTTTAATCTATCGTACTCGACTTCGTAAAAAAACACATTGACGTTGATAGTACCTGCTACCAAGGTGTTCTGTTCATTAGTACCTACTTTTGCAGCTAAGTGAAACATTTATATAAATACTAGCTTAAGCCCGCGACTTCGTCCGCGTGAATGTCAGTTATCGTGGATGCAGGCGAAGTCGCGGATTAAAACAAACATTACCTATACAAAAGACACGTGGCGCCATCTATTATCATAAGAACGTTATTGTTGCTTTCCTCGGGAACAGGACTTTTTTTTTTCGGTATGAAAGGTACCCTATGTCCGAACCCGACAACGGTAGTAAACAACTCACACACCGAGACGCGACGCGACGATACTGGAAGAGGCCAGTGATTTCGCGCTGCGCCGCGAGACGCATCGCAACGTTGCGAGGCGCATAGTAAAATCGTTAGCAACACGACGCCTCGCTGCGCAGCGAGACGCCGCGTGGCGCTGCGGAAAGTGTCTACATTCGCCACGTGCTCCCGCCCCGCCCCGCGTCCACCCGCAGTCTACCCTTTGCACAAGTCGCCACGGCAGCCTCGGGGCGTCGTGCTGCGTCGTGAGGCGCAGCGCCGCTCTTGCACGCCGCGCGTACCGACGATACACCGCTGCGCCGCGCGGCGCCTCGCTGCGCAGCGAGGAATCACGAGGCACAGCGCTGCATGGTGTAACGTATTCTAAATTCTCACAATGAAAATATGTGTATCTTTTCGTGTAGAAAATAAAGTTATATTTTGAGTCGCTCTTTTAAAGTGTGCACGCAGCGTCGCGTCTCGATGTAAGCTGACCCTTATTGCCAGTAAATTGGAATGGTAAATAAAACAGCAATATAAACACATGACTAGCTTTATTCTCAGACACATAATCGTTCCCCAGTACATACAAACGTCAGAGTCCCTCGCTACAGTCATAATATTATTACAACAATTAAATATTCATGTTCTTACCTAACACATCGCTCCTTGGGTAGTAGGATGCACTCCTGCGCAATGATCACTAAATAAACTAACGACATTTATAATATTTTGAGATTTTAGCAAAAATGACTTCAGGAGAGACACAAATAAGTTTGATATTCATATACAGACAATTAATGGCTTTTCGGGTCTCATTTCAACGTCATTTTTTATTATTATTTAGTGGTTTTTAATCACATTACAGGAATGCAGCCCATAGTATTCGTTGCACAATTTAAACATCTGATAATAGAACAAATGGATAGACCCTTATCTTAGTCGGTAAAAAATGTTAAGCTCATGCGTCAGACTAACTACTGTAGCTAAACATTTTAACTTTCAATTGACAATTTTGAAAAAGAATACTATTTTATATTGTCATGTCATAGTCTTTGCAGATTCGCTCTGACGAAAATGTATCTCATCTCTACATTCATAGATATCAATTCAGAATGCGAATACATATTACTATCCCAAACCTCTCCATTTGAACGCGTATGTAAAAGTTAACTAACGATAGATATGTGGGTATTTGTATGGGAATGCTATTCAATGGAGTTATTCAAGAAGTACATTAGCTACAGCCCGCCTGTATAATCAAGACACTCATTACAGAATTCTTAACATCTAAACGATTACATTTAGTAATGGTCATCATTAAGTACAAACATTTATTTGTGAACATTACTCGAGCTGTGTGCCCATACGGCGAGCTCGAGTAATCGCCACAGCGACACTTTACACTGACTTACTTTAAAAGTGCATTTCCGCGATATACATAATGCAAAAATATGAATAAACATTTTTCGATAATAAACGACTAAAATAACTTTTAAGATTTGTGTGTGAATACTTTACTAATCGAAGGCAATTTGATGGTTGTTTATGTCTACTTTATACTTTTTAAAATAAACTATTTCTTTTTATTTTTTTAAGATATTCAGGCACTGGAATGCCGCCGGGGTTTGCTACAGATATTTGAACCCGGACGTCGCAGTACTATTGTCACTCAATCGTTATAAATACTCCTCTGAGCTAAGATACACTTCGAATGGACAGTTTACTTACTAAACCGAAACGAATCACAACATCACGTTATAATTATTTGCTGTGCAACACAACCTATTAGCGCGTATACCAAATAACGAAGCAATCAGAGGTATGTATCGTAAGGCAACGTTGAAGGCAGTCAACACCTGCATTGAACATTCATGATTATCATAAAATTTATAAAAATATAACTACCTACTTGGAGTAAGTAAGCCGGAAATGCTTAAGAAAACATACGTTTATATTGTCATCTATTGCGCTAGGACTAAACGCTGTGGCCCGACATTATAATGGCCCTATCCGCGAACTATATGCGATACTTTTCTTGAAATTAATACCAAACGTATGAAGAGCAAAGCATCAAAAGAAAAACACAATGTTGCCATTGTAAATAATTCGTGTTGTCCAGATGACTTGAGATCACGAATAACGTTTCGTTCATAAACACCTACTAATGTGAATATTCTAGTGTCTATGGTCCATATTACAGAGCGACAATCTTAATGTATGCTTCACCACCTCTGATTAAACAGAAACCGGATTAATTCAAAATATGGAACAGAATTTGTATTATGAAACAAATCTTTCTAGTAATTTAATCAGAACTTATCCGGTGATGAAACAGGCTTTTAAACTCTACTTAAAAGTCGATTCAACCAATCAAAATGCTATAAATCTATGCTCAAAGCGAGACCACTGCTTGAGGATCGCTCTGTAATACTGGCCTATCTATATCCTGAAATTGCAACGTACTTTGGTATTACCGAAATATAGTGACAAGAATTCGTATACTACTTTTAACTATACTTATACTCAAACAACATTCTCTAACATAAACTTAGTGACTTAGGCCATACAAAGGTAACATTTATACAATTTAACTAAAATTTTGCACCTATTGTGTAATAATATGTTAATAATTGAATGATGCCTTTCATAAATATTTAAAAGATAAAATAACTTGCAAAGGGACTCAATATATTAGTGGAATTCGAGATAATTCACACCTAAATTAAACGATAGAGGTAGAAACTTGTTTGTCAAGATTTCCAATACAAATATGCTGATAAATGCAAATAATTTTGACCAATTCCTAAAAAGCCCTGTTATACATATCTAGCTATTGTAAACAATGTATATGCGAATTTAAGAATAACATTCTTTGGTATACTTAATTAAACAAATCTTATTTTTCAACTTAAAACGCTTCTAAATAATCCATATATACAGTATTCTTCGATTAGTTGTTTATTTACTCTGGCAATGTAAAAGCTTTGGTTCTGTATTTTGACCAAACATCTTATAGTAAGTTTCAAATAGTAATAATTACATTTAACTACATATATTACAAGTCTCCATAAAAGGAACTACTTAATGCCTAAACTAAGAGAAAATACATGTAACAAGCATTTAAATTATGTACTTTCAATAAATACGAGATAGTTACGAATCGTAATGACACCGGAATATCTAAAATTTACGAGAAAAAATGCTAAAATATGAAATATTTAAATGCCAAAGAAAGAAAAGAGAATCTTTACAATACATATTAGCAATACGGTCTAAAATAGATTAACAGATTATTCTTGATATAAATACTGCCATAAATAGGCGTCAACTACGTTATAGTACACCACACTTTTGTAAGATATATACTTGCTATTTTACAAAAAAATCAATAAATAGCATTATCTTTAAAGACACTTTATCGACTCAAAATAACCAGCAAAAAAAAATGTATTCACATCACTAGCTGTTCTTTTCTTACAAAATACCCGTTCCAATTGGCAAAAGCAGGTGTCACATACATAGCCTATATAATATGAGCAGGCTATCACTAAATCGCAGCTACAGGAAAAACCATACAATGTCGATAAAATGATTCCTTACAAGTTCTGAATTATATATAATACACTTCACACAATCCATGAGACGTGCATTTTGAAGTCTAAGTTTGTGCTTGGACATTATACTACAAAGGGAAATAATATTTATTCCTCTAAAATCTAAATATTTACATTGATACATACTTCGACATTAATTTACACGTTCTGACCAGAAAATCGATTTAAAAAGTTATGTTTCATTAGATTATAAGATTAAAACATTGTTGTCGACTCTTTGAAATCAAATTATAAAGAAACAACCTCAATTGCCACAATTCACAATACCGTTTATGACAAACATGTTCAAATCCAGTGCGTGGTAAAAATCTCTGCTTTAAAAATACCGCGGGATGGATTTTCAAAGCTCGGTGTTGTTGAAAATCCAATGTGGAGTAAAACATACACGTTTATATATCGCCCGTACGAACAAGGGCCACCCCTTATTATAGGAAGCAGCTCCATAATGAAATGTCAAACAAGTAGTATTACTACATTTTTCACTTCAAGTTTTTCAACTGTCGGAGTAGTATACTTTCTAGTAGTAAGTAATATATTTTTATGATGATCCGCCAGATAAATTAGCCGGAACTTCTTTAAGAGATGAAAATGGAGGACAGTTTTATTACTTATATTCACAAGTATAAGACATTATTACTAGAAGAACTATATTTTTTTGCTATTTCTTATTAATACTTATAAAATATAAAAAATGTAATTGCACTGAAAAGGCAATAGTGGTAATTTTATGAGACTTGTCATTTTCATTAAGTTGTAATTCCAATACTTGAAAGGATTATTCACTTGAAAGGACTTCAGAACATCTATTGTATTTTTAATAATAAAACTAGTTTAATTCTAATCTTAACATATACAACAAAGGATGATATTGAAATCTAAAAGTATGAACTTTTAGTTTTTTTTAATCTATTGAATGATTGTTGTGTTGCTGTATTGTCTTTCGTTGTATTGTGTGTGTGTTGTATGTGTTGGTTTATGTTTGCATGAATTACTTTAATTTATTGTAACGGCAGATACTACTTGTATAGACAATATTGAATAAATTGTTGGTACTTATCTATGTCTAATACGACAAATGCTTTCAGAATATTTGAATGACATCTTCCATAGAAATATTCACAACTCACGAATATTCCACTAACCATTATAGAGAAATACATAAATCCGATTACATTTATACCTTTACTATAAATTCCAGAAATATAAGGGTATTATATCTCAAAAATTTTTGAGAATACCATGTTTGATGTTTACTAAAGCCGGCGACAGACAACGCGAGATCGCATTCTCTAATCTATGACCAACGCGTGAAGTGGTACAAATACGTTTTCGGCTTATCTAGATGCGATCAAATGCCAGCGTCATAAGTGACGTGCTGACTTATACAGATTTTTGAAAGAGGGACATAATTTTTGAAGTTCTACAAAATGTATTCATTTTGTTTTTTTGTTACTCAGAGTCACGTGTGCATTAGAAACTAAACAAGTATCTTAAAAAATGTACAGAAATAGCTACATAGCATATTAAGCCATACCAAACTGTCAAATTTTCCCAATTGAGTATGAACCTTATTCTTTTGTGATAAAGTTAAAAATCTTGCTTGTTGTGCTGGACTTTTTGTACACGTTACAAATAAAAATTGTCAAATGTTACAGAGACCATTATGTATTGACAACAACAAAAAAGGGTAGATTACACCACCAATCAATTGACACACTTTTTATCAGCTGTCAAAACGTGATTCCGCCACTGACCTCGTACGGCAACTTTATATGCTGTCTCTATCACTTTATGTCAAAGTGACCGTGACAGTACGTGACATAACGGCATCATAAAATTGAGTAGCATTTGAGTATTCGGCTACAAGAATGCAATTTTACAGTAAATTGAAAATTTTTTTAGGGCTAAAATCAAGCCTTTAATAGAAGTAGTATGGCTGACTAAATTACACCCTAACTTTGACTGCCAAAAAAAAATACTTCGGAAAGTCTCTTCTTCTTTTCGAATCGATGGTTGTGTGTTGTTGTACTTCAAAAAGTTTCAATATTATTTTTAATACGATACAGGCAGCGTACAAAGGGCTTTGCACGAGCGCGTGGTGTTAAACGTAACTTAAATCCAATTGATTTTTAAAGAGGAAATACTCGTTTCGCACGTTCGCACTTAGTTTAGTTTTTTTATTACTCTTTATCTAAGTACATTGTTTTCACATATAGAAGCGACAAGAATAATTTAACCAGTATTTTGTAAAAAAAACTTGATTTAAAAGAGCGTCCGTGGAGTTTCTTGCTTGATCTGCTCCAAAGAGATCTTCCTACGATTTAGAACGAGCAACTAGCTTCAAATTTCTGAGTAACTGACCCACTCCTTGACAATTCAAAAGTGCCTGTCAATGATTTAATTGAAATAAATACTTTGGGGCGGGGGGGGGGGGGGAGTTTTGTCCAGTAGTAGGTCAGCATAGACCAGACAAAAAAACTTTGATATTAGGTCTACTTGCACACATGACTGCTCAATAAACAACTACAGCTCGAAAGCTTAACTGAGACACCGTTCTCGAGGTGCAGGTATATGGGGGTATGAACTCACTGATACGTCAACTTGTAACAACTGTCACCCCTCTCACACCGCGCAGTTACCTCAGCAACAGTCTCTGTTAGAGCGAAGCCACACTGCTCTGTTGCGTTGCGTCGTCGAAGCGTTGACGCTCCGTCATTTTACATATAAATTTTAAATCATGTCACATTTCTGCGTTGCGTTGCGTTGTCGAACGTGTTGCGTCGACGCCAAGACGAAACGGGGGGAGGAGATACGGAACGGCAACGTAGTTAATTTTGTACTGGCAGAGAAAAACACGCGCAAGACAACGCAACGGAGAAGTGAGGCATGCAGTGCGTCCAAATCTTGCGCTGCGACGTCGCAACGCAACGCAACAGTGTGGCTTCACTCTAAAGGCCGCTGCATAACGTGTTTTTATCAAGGACGTGAAGTTTTGGCAATATCGTTTCATAGAAAATGTAAACGAAAGAGCATCATACGTGACAGATGCACGGACGCTCCGTCGTTCTTCATAGTGTAGAACGACGGAGCGTAACGGCTCAGTCGTCGCAACGCACATACAACGCCCGTGTGGCATCAACCTTACTGTCACGTTGCGTGTGCAATAAAAATCCCCGTCAGTGTTTACTAATCCGTCCCTGTCCTGTCCAAGTTCTAAAACACGTTACGTATGCAGCGACCTTTAAGCGATCAGGCTTTAGCTCGTATGCCCTTCATTCTCGTATCACTCTGTGGCCGGTCTACTCGGCGGCGACCTTCTGTCTCTTGCACTCGGGCGGCTCGTCATCTTCCTCCTCGTCGTCGTCCCACTCCCACTCCTGATCATCCTCGTCTGGATCGCGAGGAGGCTCCTCGGGAATATCTTCCTCGTCTTGTTCCTGAAGACGGAGGATTGTCAAGCATTAGTGTGATTGGAAAAATCAAGTTATTTGTAAGTTTGGGTTTTTAATGAAAAAAAAAAATAGTCCTAATAGGGTATTAAAAATTTGTTTTGTTATTTTAAGAACTAAAACTTACATTTTCCGACTGCTTAATGCCTAAACTGTCTCAATAACATATTTATAGATTTTTTCTCGTATAGTGTAAAATACCCTATTGTGAGGTATGCGGGCTTGTTGAAAATGTCCACCACTTGTTGGTAAAATGCGTCCGGTACAAAAGAGAGAGAGAAATATTAATGTCTGAGTTACATATTAATAGTTTAGAGTTAGGTGCCTTTCACACCAATCTTGCGAAACCTTAAGCGATAATGCTATCAAAATTTATGATTTTGTGAATAATTTAAGTGGAGCGTAGTATTTCTCTCATATTAGGCTACGATGACCCTGGCATAGTCTTATAAGATTAAATGAATGGCTATAAAAAAATAAAGAGATTTTTTTTATTAAAGTCAATTTTCTAAGTTAGTTTAAGTTGTAATATTTTAAAATTTAATGCAATTTGTTGTGAGCTATTTTTAGGTTAGTAATAAGTAATTTCGTGGCTATGTAAAATGCGTGCGGATTGATCGGTCATGTTTAAACTACGCTTGACGCGGTTGCTTCTTGGATGGGTGACCATCCATTTCATAGCGAGTGATACCCTCCGTGCCTCGGAAAGCACGTAAAGCCGTTAGTCTAGGTTATCATTCGTAGACCTTTGACAGCTTACCGATTTTATTCAAAAGTCTGTGTTTTGTGAAGTAAAAAAAATGTAATCATAATTAAATAATATGTAATAATAATAATAATATGTGGGGACATTTTCACACACGGCCATCTGACCCCAAACTAGGGAGACCCTGTACTATGGGTGTCAGACAGCTGATATACATACACAAATACATTTATTTTTTGTAAATACATACATTTATAGATAAACAACACCCAGACACAAGGCAAACACAAGTGCTCATCACACAAATGTTTACCCTGGGCGGGAATCGAACCCGCAACACGCTGCGCAGCAGTCGAACGCTCAGCCACTGCGCCAACCGTGTCGTCAAATTGAGTTGTTGTCACGTATACGTACCCTCGGGCGGTGCATGACGGCGATGGGCGGCGCGTCGTGGTGCGCGCTCGATGAGGTAGTTGTTGTCACGTATACGTACCCTCGGGCGGTGCATGACGGCGATGGGCGGCGCGTCGTGGTGCGCGCTCGATGAGGTAGTTGTTGTCACGTATACGTACCCTCGGGCGGTGCATGACGGCGATGGGCGGCGCGTCGTGGTGCGCGCTCGATGAGGTAGTTGTTGTCACGTATACGTACCCTCGGGCGGTGCATGACGGCGATGGGCGGCGCGTCGTGGTGCGCGCTCGATGAGGTAGTTGTTGTCACGTATACGTACCCTCGGGCGGTGCATGACGGCGATGGGCGGCGCGTCGTGGTGCGCGCTCGATGAGGTAGTTGTTGTCACGTATACGTACCCTCGGGCGGTGCATGACGGCGATGGGCGGCGCGTCGTGGTGCGCGCTCGATGAGGTAGTTGTTGTCACGTATACGTACCCTCGGGCGGTGCATGACGGCGATGGGCGGCGCGTCGTGGTGCGCGCTCGATGAGGTAGTTGTTGTCACGTATACGTACCCTCGGGCGGTGCATGACGGCGATGGGCGGCGCGTCGTGGTGCGCGCTCGATGAGGTAGTTGTTGTCACGTATACGTACCCTCGGGCGGTGCATGACGGCGATGGGCGGCGCGTCGTGGTGCGCGCTCGATGAGGTAGTTGTTGTCACGTATACGTACCCTCGGGCGGTGCATGACGGCGATGGGCGGCGCGTCGTGGTGCGCGGCCACGCGGCGCTCGATGAGGTAGGACACGTACTCGTCGTACAGCAGGCGGATCAGGTGGAACGAGCCGAACGACGCCGCCGACCTGACCACACCAGGGACAGGACAGTAAGCATTATTTTTTTCAAAAAAATATTTTCATCCCTTCTATTCGAAAAGTGTCGTTTTGTTCCTCTATAAGCGGGAGCAAAGTAGTTCTTTTCTCCACTAGACTTTTTAGCGGGCAGTAATGAGATTTGAATTTGGAACATGAATCGTCATTGAAATCGAACGCAAATTGTATAAATTACTGGCTGTACGAAGCGGAGAGGCGCGGTAACTAAAAATAAAAAAAAAACAAAAGCGCGCTATTTACTTCCCTGTTCTAGTAATTGGTACGGACTTTTTGTATTTTGCAAAAAAAAAAAAATGAGTTTTACGTCGAGTTCTGAAAGTGATAGTGCATTAACAACTGAAACAATAAAAATAGAAGCTAATAACGTCATACAAAACTTAATACCTACAAAATCCCGGGAGAAATATTTTCTCATAGAAGGAGATAAAGTAGAGTATATGACTCGAGAGCAAAAATATTTTTCCCTCAGGCGATGTACTTTGAATCCCTCGCTACGCTCAGGATTGTACTGTAGAATCCTTCGCTTCGCTCTGGATTCAAAATAGCGCCCTCGCCGGAAAAATATTATTTTGCTCCCTTGTCATACAATCTACTATTATGATCGTGACTATACCTCATCATCATCATTTCAGCCTAAAGACGTCCACTGCTGGACATAGGCCTGCCCAAGGGGGGAAGGTTTGCCATAATCGCCACGCTTGGCAAGCGGTTTGGCAATCGCAGTATGGTTGTTACAAAGGCACAGAGAACACTGCTGCACATTCTCTGATAAGTCCCTTAGTCCCTTCTTACGACACCCACGGGAAGATATGGGATGGTGCTATTCTTTACGTCCGACACCACACGGACTGTCTTACTCATACGAAGCACTGTTTTACTCACACAGACTGTACCTAACCTGTGTAAAATCTAAATAAAGAGTGTTTGTGATTTCGAGAGTATAATTTATCTCCTTAGTTTCCCTGGCCGACCCCGTACCTTTGCGTCGTCGGAGCGTTGACGCTTCGTCATTTCACATATATATTTTAAAACATGCCATGCCACACTGCTTCGTTGCGTTGCGTTATCGAACGCATTGAGTCGTCGCCGAGACGAAGCGGGTGGGACGTGATCCGGAGCGGCAACGTAGTTAATTTTGTACTGGCAGAGAAACAACACGTGCGCAACGCAAGACAACGCAATGGCGCGGAATGGCATGCAGTGCGTCCAAATCTTGCGCTGCGACGTCGCAACGCAACGGAGCAGTGCGGCTTCACTCTTACGTCCAACGTGGGGCTAACTCTTAAACATTTAAACTTTTCCTTTTTTATGAACAGTACCTGAGCGTCAGCTCCCTGATGACGAGCGAGGAGTAGAAGGACCAGTCGAGCAGCAGCCGCCGCGCGCGCGCCGTGTAGTCCGGCCGGCGCTCGTGCGGGGCCAGCGCTGTGCGCACGCAGCCCTCCAGCCAACTCGCCCACTGTTCTAGTGACGCGCCCCGCCCTAGGGTGGCCTACACAAAACAAAACATGTTGCATAGGTCACTACCACACCCGCGACACGCCATAGAAAAGAAACGATATAATTGCCTACACTAATACTAAAAGAAAAAAAAGCGATCGACTGCTGCGCAGCGTGTTGCGGGTTCGATTCTCGCCCAGGGTAATCATTTGTGTGATGAGCACTTGTGTTTGCCTTGTGTCTGGGTGTTGTTTATCTATATATGTATGTATTTACAAAAAAAAAATGTATTTGTGTATGTATATCAGCTGTCTGACACCCATAGTACAGGGTCTCCCTAGTTTGAGGTCAGATGGCCGTGTGTGAAAATGTCCCCACATATTATTATTATTATTATTTATACAGATACGTGTGTGAGTGTGCGTGTCTACGCGCCGCGCGAACAAAAACTCAATTTCCAGAGCTAGTCGTTCGACGCGGGGAGAGGTGAGGAACGGTTTCAGAGGGAGGCGGAGCGAGTCGCTACTGTACGGTAGTACTAATACTTATACTGTGTCACTACACTGTGTCCACTGGTTTAACCGTTTTTTGTCAAAACTGATACGCATACTGAATTATAATGTCTGTGAGAGGTCATGAATAAGATAATCCAATAATACAAGGCAGTTTATACATTTATTTTATAACGCATTTTAAAGTTAACTTTTAGGAAATCAGTTATGTCTAAGGCAGCTGTCAAAAAACTAATAACCCAATGGACAGGGTATAATGTGTGATGCCTCAAAAAATGGTAGAATGAAATCGTCACATCAATCTATGTGAATTAGGTCCTGGTAAGCAATACAGTCAAATTAGTATATTATTATTATCGTCTTTTTTTTTATCAGCATTTCAATTTTAATATACTATGTTATACTATTAAGTTTTGTATAATATATAGATTATTAAATAATATTGAAACACCTACGTCTCCCCTCTCGGAGGTGAGCTTTAATGGCTGCAATACTGCACATTTTGTGAATAGTAAATAAAATAAACACAGTGCTAAACTAATGCTGCTGTTAACGAAAGTAAATTTGTAAACATGTTTTTTTGTTTCAAAAAAAATATGATATTTTATATTATTTTTTGTACCTTGAAGTCTGCTTCCAGTTTGTGTGCGGTGGCGGCACTGCCACAGGAGCAAGCCCACGCCGCCTGCTCGCGCACCACGCGGAAGTCCACGCGGTTCAGGTCTGCTAGCATCTGGACAAGTCAAAGTCAAAGCATTTATGTCAATTAAACCATTTGCAGACACTTTTGAATTGTCAAAAAGTCAGTTAGTTAGTTAGTTATGGGTGTTCGGGAATATCAGGAGTATTTAAATAAAATGATTGTGTTCCGTTAAGCGATGTAATGTAGAATGATTTTACAAAAACTTTTTACGAAGATGTACATAATTAACATATGATGTCGGTGGTTGTGAAAAACAACAGTACATACGTAATATGTTGTTCCTTTGACAGGTGGTAACTAAAGGTGGCAACTAATTAAGGTCCTTTGGGTTGCTATGACATTTTGGTCAGGCGTTGTCGGTTCTAAACAATGGGAGCCTTAAATATTTATTTTATTTTGTTTTTAATATTTGTTGTTATAACGGCAACAGAAATACATCATTTGTGAAAAATTTCAACTGTCTTGAAGTATGGAGGTAAAAGTAAACACGACTGGTCGAGACAAGCGTTTATTATGAATTGCTCGAAGGTTACAAGATAGCTTAGGTCTAAGTACATCTACACTTCACCTCCGGGGGTGAAAGAAAAAAAAATCAATATAAATCTAGAGTAAAGACAACAATAATCAAAACAAAGGCAAGTCAATAAGACAAATTAGTACAAATAAATCTATTTTTAAATCAAAACAAAGGCAAGTCAATAAGACAAATTAGTACAAATAAATCTATTTTTAAATCAAAACAAAGGCAAGTCAATAAGACAAATTAGTATAAATAAATCTATTTTTAAATCAAAACAAAGGCACCTTTTCTTAAACTAACTTACATACTAAATTTTTTTGTCCTATCTTTATGTATTACATCTACCTTACCGTTTTTAATTATCTTAACATTTACGCCTAAATCTTCTAACACTTCAAAAGGTCCATCAAAAACACAGTCTAATTTACGGGCACATTCATTCTTAACTAATATTAGATCATTTTTTTTATAAAATACAGGATTACAAGTTTTATCGTATTTGTCTTTTCTTTTTTCCTTACAAGCTACCAAATTGTTTCTTGCATCTCTTAAGGCTACTTGCAACTTATATCGTAAATCTAAACAATAATCATCACTATTATATAGTGGCTCTACATCATGCTCTAAACTGTTTGGCAAGCGACATTGTCTTCCAAATACAAGTTCGTAAGGTGTATATTTCGTTTGTGTGTTTACACTAGTATTAAAACTAAAACACCAGAAAGGTAACCAATCCGACCATGAATGACACACATTTTTACAATAAGTTCTTAAAAATGCTCCTAAATGTTTATGGGCTATCTCTAAAGAACCGATTGATTGATGGTGGTATGCGGTGGATGTTAACTTTTCTATTTCTAATAGCCTACATACCTGATCCATAACGTGAGAGATAAATTCTGTTCCCCTATCCGTAGCTATAGATTTAGGGATGCCGAATCTTAAGATAAAATTGTTTACTAAAGCTTTGGCTACAGTTTGCGTTTCCTTGTTCGGTAATGGATATGCCTCTATGTATTTTGTCAGTTCGCATTGTAGGGTTAAAATATAACAATTTCCTGACTCTTCCCTATCCAAAGGTCCAACTAAGTCAAGAAAAACTTTATCAAAAGCAGCTAATGCTGTAGTAGTTATAGTCATGGGTTGTCTCGTATATTTACTTTGTTTCATTTTCTGACACATCTCACATTTACTTATAAATTTTCGGATATCCTTATCTAACCCTGGCCAGTAATATTTCCTTTTAATGTTATTCGCCATTCTATTCATACCTGCATGGCCACTGGTGGGTAATAGATGATAGTTATTCAAAATAAATTCCTTTTCCTTCTCGTCATATATTCTTTTAATTCCTTTCAAAATACAAATTCGAGGCCCGCTCCATTCTTTTATGGATTTAATTTCACTACATAAACCTTTTATAAATTCGTTATTGCTATCATCTTTTATTATGCATAATTCCTTTACTTCTATTCTTTCACAAAACTCCTTTAACTTAGTTGCAAATTCGGCTCGCGAGAAATGCAATCTAAAGTCAAGGTTAATACACAATAACATTTTGCTTGGTATATAAACAAAACAATCCTTTTGTTCACTTATCCTATTTTCTCTTTTAAACTTTCTTATATTTTTTTCTTCTACTAACTTAATTTCAATACAATCACACGGCTGTCTTAGTAATTCCACGACTCTTGGTTGATCAGGCCAGTTGTCGGTGGTGTTACTAGGCACAGCTTGTTCTTTCTTACAACTCTCTTCTAGCCTTCTCTTTTGTCCCCTAGTTGTTACAGCTAAAATTTGCTCTTTCATTTCCTTCAATTCACTCGATGTTATGCACACCCTAGACAATGCATCTGCAACAACATTGTCTTTACCTTTCACATACACTATTTTAAAATCGTATTCTTCAAGTATCAATCGGAATTTTATTAATCTACTAGATGGGTCTTTCATGCTAAATAAATATACTAATGGTTTGTGGTCTGTCATTATAGTAAAAGTTCTTCCAAATAGATATGGTCTGAAATATTTTACTGCCCATACTATTGCCGTTAATTCCTTCTGTATTACTGGATAATTTTTCTCTGCCTTATTTAATGGTCTGCTGGCATAAGCTACAGGGCTCATGTCCTTATTACACAATACAGCTCCTACAGCCAAATCTGATGCGTCAGTTTGTAATATAAATTCATTGGTTTCAGAAAAATCTGGATATTGTAGTATAGGAGGTGTCGTTAATGAGATTTTTAGATAATCAAATGCATGCTGACACTCTGAGCTCCAAACAAAAGGTTCATCTTTCTTTAGCAAACGATTTAAGGGCATAGTAATTGTAGCAAAGGACGGCACAAATTTTCTGTAGTAGTTGCAGAAGGCAACAAACCGTCTAACTTGATCCACGTTTTGTGGTATTGGAAAATTTTCTAAAACCTTAGTCTTGTCCGGGTCAGGCGAAACACCGTTAGCAGAAACCAAATGACCCAGGTATAAAATTTCTTTCTTTAAAAATTGACACTTTGCGGGGTTCAACTTTAAATTTACTTTCCTCAGTCTTTCAAAAACAGCAATAAGATTTTGGTTATGAATAGTTAATGATCTTCCAAAAACAATTAAGTCATCTAAATATACAAAACACTTTTCAAAAGCTAATCCGGACATTGCAATTGACATGACTCTACTGAAAGCGCTACATGAAGTCTTTAGGCCCATCGGTAATCTTTGTAATTGGTATTTTCCTGTACTAGTTGAAAATGCAGTATATTTTCGGCTTTCAGGTGCCAGTTTCACTTGGTAATACCCTTGTTGGAGGTCTAAATGAGTGAAATATGTTGAGCCAGACAATGAATCTAAAATATCAGTAATGTTAGGCAAAGGGAATTTGTCATTTACAATATTTTCATTTAGTTTCCTGTAGTCTATTACTAGACGCCATTTCTGAGAGCCCTCTGATTTTTTTGAGACTAGCAGGATTGGACTAGACCATTCACTAGATGATTCTTCTATGATATCATCCTTTAGCATATTATTTATCTGTTTATTTACTTCTGGTTTTAAGGCTTGCGGTAACCTATATGGTTTGGTGTATATAGGATTTATGTTACTCTTCATTGTTATGGATTGTTCGCAAATGTTCGTTGTTTCTAATTTATCACCGGGTAAAAAGAATGTATCAGAATATTTAGTACAAATCTTCTCAATGGAATCCTTTTCTTCTTTGTTTAAATGTTCTAACTCTAGTAAAGGTAATAATGTATTGGCTCTTTTTAAACTACTTTCATGTTTGCTAAATTCAAAAATATGATAGTCCTCTAAGGCTTCTATGTTTAATTCGAAATTTTTTAAACTTACTTCTTCATCTCGAGTGTTTAAAATTTTTATAGGGACTCTTTTATTTTTAGGCCTAACTATTGTACCGGCTAAAAAAACATCCTTTTCTAACTCCCTGGCGCTAACAAAAACATCACCTTTCGTTTCCGAGTTTAAAAAAATGTAGTGAATGCTTTCACTCCGCGGTGGGATTAACAGTGTATTACTGTAATCCGGTTTGTCATAAATTGGTAGATTACAATACTTTTCTCCTATATGTAGCGTTAATAAATTTGTATCTAAATCAATGTTTGCTTTATACCTATTCATGAAGTCTAAACCTAAAATTCCATCCACGATAATGGGTAATGTTTTAAAAATATGGAACTTATTTCGTAACGTTTCAGTTTCAGAAACATCTAAATTAAGCATTGCATAACCAGAGGAGTAAACCTTACCTCCGATTCCATTGACTACTAAAGTGTCTTGAAACACCTGTGTTTTCCTTGGAAGTACTCCTTCCTTAATAATCGAAATGGATGCGCCTGTATCTAATAATAGTATGAGCCTTTTACCGTTAGTATAGTAATTGATAAATTTAAATTTACCACTACAAGTATTATAAACAAAATTATTAATCACGAAAAAACTGATTTCCAGTATTATCGGGCTTCTGTTCCAAACTATTGGTATTGCGTGTTTGTGTATTGTCATTTTGTGCTGCGATCACTACTTTGTGTCCACCACGCCTGTTATAATAATAACCTTGTTTGTTATACTGTCCCCTGCCGCGGGGGGCGTACCTAAAAGGTCTGGAGTAGCCTTGATGTCTATTCGACGGGTTACTATAATTATTAAAATTATATTGATAACTACCCCTGTTATTGTGGTAATTTGGACGACCGCGTCCCCTGTTTTGGCCTCGAAACATTGGAAAACGATAATTTTGCCTACCTCGAAATGTTGAGGTCATCCCCATAACCTCAGCAGGCCTGGACGAAGACGATGATGACGGTGACTCGTCCTTGGCTGCCTGGATTGCGTCCTTCAGCAATGTGTAGTTGCGTGCGGCGATGATCGTGCCCAACCTTTCACTCTTAAGACCATCTGTAAACTTTTTCAAGGCCATTTTTTCATTCATTGGCTTCAGAATCGCGCATTTGGCAGCGTCGCCCTCAGCCTGAGAAATATTCAAATCTGTTAATAATCTTTCAAGTTCCGATCCGTACTCCTCAATAGTCCTATAACCTTGGTTCAAAGATTGTATTTGATTTTGAACAGCTGTGAATGATTTTTTTATTAATAGTTTAATCCTAAAATCCTTAATCATGTCACTAACTGTTAAATAAGTGTCTGCTACTCGTAACTTTGCGTTTTCAGATAATCTTCCCTTTAGTATAAATTTTATTAATAACTGTTGACCCACATCATTAAGCATGTCCGCATACATTTCTACCGCATCAATCAATCGCTTCGTCGTAATTTCCTTATCGTCTAAAATAGGTATTAACATACAAGCAGTTTTCATATCAAACTCCATCGTTTCTGTTTTTTTTTCTACGCTAGACAAAGTACATAATTTTGATATTTCTGAAAATAAATCACAAATCTTTTTGTACGTGGTATTAATTAACTCTAGTTCCGATACCTTTGTTGTCTTGCTTATAGTAGTAAATAATGCCTTACTTTTACTTAACAATATCTCGGCCTCTTGCAACTTATCTGTCGTAACCGAACCCTTATACCTACTCTGTCCTTTTTTTATAAGATATTTCCGTATCTCAAATATTTTTTCATATAATTCTATTAAATCATCAGCCATAATACCAGTAAGAAATCATTGTTTAAAAAAAAAAATATAATCATAGCACCATATCTTATTTCATTCATATTAATTTTATTTATAAGAATGAAATAAGAGAGAGAGAATGTAATAAGTGCTATTCGAGGCACTTTCATTCAATGCGCCGATAATAAAATGCTCGACTCAGCATTTCTAAGTACTATGGTAGTGCGATTCGCAATCTATTTTTAGAACTTAATTACTAAACTACATACCTTTAAACTAAAATTGTCATTGTTCTTACGAGTTAACTTCCGCACAATGCACCTTTTATTTTTATAACTCACTTTTTAACACTACACTTATGCACTCCCGAATCTTCTCTCTAATTGAATTAACTGCATTCAAACTCCTTCTTCGCCTTGAGTTTGGTCTCTCTTTCCAGATAAACGCTGCCGCATCCTTCTTATAAATGCAGATTCCACTTGCTGGTTTACCCACTTCTTATGCCTTTTTTTCAGGATTTTATAAATAACTGCAAGTATGACAATAGCTATCAGCACTAGGAACGTAGTAAGTAGGATGTTGTTGTACCTCATGTGGTACTCTTGTTCGGAGTCACTTGCGCTGTTATTTCCGCCCGATGAGTTTTGGGCAATGAGGATTTCCTTCTCCTCAAATTTTGAATAACTCTTCCCCATTTTTCTTCCTTTTTCCGTCTTGTTCAACACTGCTACCGTCAATCACGATCGTGGCTTTATTATTCTCGCCGTCAAACATTATAACTCTGTGCACCGAGGCACACAGGAATCCGCCTCGTTTGCACTTATCGCCCGCTATTTGACACCCGCGCTCGCAAGCCCTATTCCCGGAACGCGTATGGCAGGGTCGCCATGAAGTATGGAGGTAAAAGTAAACACGACTGGTCGAGACAAGCGTTTATTATGAATTGCTCGAAGGTTACAAGATAGCTTAGGTCTAAGTACATCTACACTTCAGTCTAGCTATCGCGGTTCTTGAGATACAGCCTGGTGACAGACAGACGGACGGACAGATGGACGGACAGACAGCGAAGTCTTAGTAATACGGTACGGGTACCCTATTACTAAGACTTCTTTTACCCTTTGAGTACGGAACCCTAAAAATGGTCTCCGGTAATGTGATGATAGTCGTGGGCCGTACCTGGTGTATCTGGTGATGGTTGTTGAGCACGGCGCGCGCGGCCTGCGCCAGGTGGTTGAGCGACGTGTAGCGGCGCAGCGCGGCCGCCAGCGCGGACGCGGCCGCGGCCTGCGCGCGCGCCGCGGCCCCGGGGGCGCCGCCCGCGCCCGCCGCCAGCGCGCCCTCCAGGCTCTTCGCGAAGTTGCGGATCGCCTGCCAGGTGGAATACTGTTCACTTAAACATCTTATTTTTCCCACTCATGTTATTCTCTATTTGAAACGTTGCCCCGCACTAAGTATTACTCCTGTGTCGTGGGTGCGTTTACAAACATATATACCCACATACACAAACAGCCAGACCCGGAACAACTACCTGTAGACCATACAAATATTTGTTCCATGCGGGAATCGAACCCACGACACGCATCGCAGCAGTCGTTCGCTCAACCACTGCGTCAACCTTGTCGACAAACAATATCATAGAGGATAAAGGTCATGGCAAAAAAAAGCCGTACAGATCAATCGGTCGTGACTAATTTACGCTTGCCGCGGTCATTCCGTGGATGGGTGACTATCTATTTCATAACAAAGACCCTTCTGTACCCCGGAAAGCACGTAAAACCGTTGGTACCATCTGACATTTGTAGATCTTTGTCAATCATCAAAGGTAGTCAAAAGCTAGAAAATCTGACAACCAGTCTTACCAAAGGGTATTTATGTCACCACAGTTACCTAGTAACTGGTTGTGGAGGTCAGATAGCCAGTCGCTTTATGTAAAACACAGGTATTCAACTGCATCCGATTAGACTGAAAACCGACATTATTATGCTTGAGAAAAGTCTAAGCAGATGATGATTGTTGATCCCCTCAGTGATCACCTAGGTGAAGTGAGCTGTCATCCGTCCGTCTGCTTTGCCAATACCTAGCATCAAGACGGATGACAACCCACTTCACCTAGGTGTTCACCGAGAGAGATTGTAAAAGAATACACAGCTGGTGCTGTACACCTGCAGTTCACTCGTGTGTGTGAGTCATGTCACCTGTGTGAGCTGCGGCGGGATGGGTCGCAGAACATCAGGCAGCAGCAGCTCCACGGCGCGCTGGTACAGCTGCAGCTCAGCGCTGCGCAGCCAGGCGGCCACGTCGCGCCGCGCGGTGAGGCGGCACAGCTCGCGGCGGCTCAACGAGGGCGGGGGGCGGCGCCAGAAGGCACGACTCACTCGCTCCACTGCGCCCGCGTCTAGCGCAGCCACCGCCGACAGAAAGTCCGCGCCGTGCTCCCTGCGAAGCAAGATACATCACCATCACCACGTGCGTCCAAAACCACTCGTAGCTAGGAGAACCTACACGCGTCTACGAGAAACTACGCGGGGCTACGTCGGCCTACGAAATTCTACGCCAAGCTACATCAGCCTACGAGCTGCTACGAGAACCTACGCCAAGCTACAATCAGCCTACGTAACGCTACGAGATCCTACGCGTCCATACGTCAGCCTACGAAAGGTTACGAGAAGCGACGTGAGGCTACGAGAACCTACGTATGATTGCGACTATCTATGCACGTCTAGAAGAACCTACTCAACTAAGTAGACCTAGTCTTATTCAATTTATCGTTATATGAGCAGTAAAAAATGTGAAGTTAATATCTAGAGAGAATATGCTTCTTGTTTACAAAATGTTATTCACAGATTTTATGTCGAGTATTTAAAACTTAATTTTCTTATTTACTAATCTAATTGTCTTTAATTATTTATGTTCAAAATTTGTTCATTAAATAGGGTATTACACCCATTTTTGAAAAGTGTCTCAATAAAATTCTGAGCTAATATGCCACCAAAAAAAACACAACATTTTTATTCAATCGATAAGTGCCATTAAAATGCATCAAAATTATAAATTTTCAAATGACAATGCCAGATCCTGCCCCACCCATGTACAGAAAAGTAAATTAATGAAAATAATTGTAATGAATATAGAACCTTTCTAGACTAAATTGTTTTTCCTTAGAACTTGCGGATTACGAAATACTACCCACAAAATACAACCTCATTTTACCTAAAATATAATTTAACCTATAATCAATGTCAATATTGTTTTTAGATTTAAACGGAAACCGCAAGTTCTACAGTCACTACGACTAATGTTTAGTTATCAACTTATCAGCAATAAATAAACAGTAAGATGCAACATATTGCACATGACTTTTATTGAGTGGGGCAAAGGCTTTGTCCTTTCGCGCGTAGTTTGACGAAAACTCCTCTTACTGGACGCCAAATTGCTCAGCATAAATGACGTCAATTCGTTTTGTATCAAATGCGCTCATATTAAATATGATAATTGTATATAATTTAAAAATAATTAAAATCATATTTTGTAATAGGTGTAATAATTAAAAAAATACGTTGGTTACGAAAATAACAAAAGTACAAAGCCTATATACGCCAATCGGTTGACTGACAGTTGACAATTTTTTGTTTACACAGCCGTACGGCGTAATAACATGGCCGCTACTATTTCATGCTGTTTTATAACAGATTAAAAATACTGAAAATTTAACATGGCCGCTACTATTTCATGCTGTTTTATAACAGATTAAAAATACTGAAAAGATTAAATTGATTTTAAATTTATTTTTGTTGTTTTATGAACCAAAACTTACATTTTCCGACTGCTTTATGCCAAAACTGTCTCAATAACATATTTATAGATTTTTTCTCGTATAGAGTAAAATACCCTATTGTAAAGAGTATTGCTTATTAAATTAGCACCGATTATTTGCATGCCAATTTGTGTGAAATGTGTTTGCTTTATCAATTGTACACAGGCCAGCACATCAAGATCAAGCTACACTAATCATAGAAATTTCTTTGATAGATTTTAAACTCTATTACAAAAAAAAAGACCATATTCAATTGGGAAAATTTGACAGTTTGGTATGACGTGATGTGCTGGCCTCAGTAACATCTTTTTAACCGCATTCAACCAAATAAATGTCTTGACTTTGGACTTTGAACATCAAATCCTTCTATGTTCCTGTTAGCATACGCACCTGTGATGTCTCCTCAGCGCGTTGAGTGCCTCGAGCGACACGTCGTCAGGCAGCGGGTGTATGGTGAGTGGCGGCGGCTCGGGAGGAGACACCGAGCCCATGAACCGCCGGTGCTCGTGGTTCGGACTACTCGTCGAATCGCGGGAACGGTCCCGGGATCTACCCTCCTGAATAAAACATGTGTTAATGTAGAATCAAATACGGCTGCGACAGGGACAGACCGTAAGTTAATGGGGCCCTGGGCTGATACTACTTGGGACCCTGCTCAATGCATCAACTTATTGCCAGTTTGCCAAAACAATCTATTTTTGATAATATTTACGATATTTTTCTGTTTAATATAATAAAATGTACTAGGATTCTTTTATATTATTGTATCCACCTTATCTTCAAATGCCTACATTCTGGGCAAAGAAATGAATATTCTATTCTATAATATTGTCCATTGTCTTCAATAGAGCCTAGGGGGCCCAATATATTCACGGGGCCCTGGGCAGTAGCCCAAAAACCGGATTTATATATTTTTTTAGTTTTTTTGATATATTAAGGATATATATATAAAAAAAAAACTGCACAACAAAAACAACAAAACAAAAACTGCAAAAAACAGTGTCTGCGGTGTAAAAATGCTGTTTAGAGTCGAATCGCGACCGATATTACTTGTTAAAAATTATTTAAGTATGATCGCTTTGTTCCAGATGGCGATCTCTGAGGGGCGCCAAGTTCAAAAGTGGACGGCAATTGGCTGATATGATGATGATGGCGCCTTGTTTAAGTAATTCACATTAGACATGCTAATTGTGACGGATAAAAAAGATTTTATTTCATCTCAAACGTAGCATTCATAACATAAATTAAGGCAGCCTCAGCATGTTACAGAAGTCCTTGTGTTAGGGCAACAAAACTTATTAAGTATTAAGGTTATTTGACCTTTTGACCGCCACGCCATAAAAGCAAAAACGTGCCCTCGGCGCCAAGCTAAGTTACATACCTACACTATGGAATTACGTATAGAAGAAGAGAAGAAGAAGGAGAAGAAGAGAAGAAGGAGGCGAAGAAAAGAAGGAGGAGGAGAAGAAGAGAAGAAGTAGGAGGAGAAGAAGAGAAGAAGTAGGAGGAGAAGAAGGAGAAGGAGGAGAAGAGAAGAAGAAAAGTCTGTCATGCAGTCGTGACCGTGCATGCTGGTGGACCGTACATTACGAAATTATTGTACATAGCGCGTCAGCATATCCGCCAACATTAATTATTAATTTCCAATTACTTACAATTTAGTTCACTACCAGTCATCGAACGAACCGCGTGTTCTCACGTATCAATATCATATCAGTATCATCTATCATTTATTCTTAAAACCTATCTGTATTTGAGCTTTGGTGTTAACTTTGTGTAATAAACTGTTAAACCTTCATGGACTCGTATCATTTAATATCATAGCATCCTATCAGTAAAAGCTGCACGGTACAATACCGTACACTATGGCTGTCAAAAGGTTAAATAAAAACATAATTAGGCCTTACTCACCTGAAGATCCAGCACGTCGGTCTTATCATCCACGTTTTCAAGTTGATCATTCATATCATCCCTCTCACTATTATCGTGTTCCACCCCAGGCTTCGCCCTGATCCCATAGTAGTGGTATTTGGAGTTCCCTCGTGTCCCCAGTCTTCTGGTGCGAAGGCCTATGAAGACGGAGCGGATGAGCTTGCCGAAGGAGGCAGCGTTGACGGGCTCCAGGCGATGCGTGGCGCAGTGACGCAGGTAGTGAGCGTACAGGGTCGAGCGCGGAAGGGACACACCTAGGGAACATTAGTAACCTAAAAATTGTGGCAACCTGCTTTCAGTATCGTGAATTGTTTGCAAGAAAAAATATTCAGAGCGATTGGTTATTCGATGTACCTATTACTTCAAAAGGGATGAACTAGAGCTAATCTATACTAATATTATAAAGCTGAAGAGTTTGTTTGTTTGGTTGAACGCGCTAATCTCAGGATCTACTGGTTCGAATTGAAAAATTATTTTTGTGTTGGATAGTCCATTTATCGAGGAAGGCTATAGGCCCGTGCGAAGCCGGGTCGGGTCGCTAGTTTGCAATAATTTTGATACCAAAAATTTGGGGCTGATTGATAATTGATTTTAAGTTATAACACTTTCATGTTTTTTGGTTTTCATTTTGCTACATTCGACCCAAAAATGTTTACCATTCTTCTTTTCGAATCGATGCTTGTGTTTAATATTTTATTGTGTTCGACTACATGAGCCCAGTAGATGTGTTTACCGTAAGAAATCTATTCAACTGTACACGGAAATCCTATTCATACTTTAATATAGTGTTTTTTTTATATTAGGTACATCGTATTCACGTATATTATATAATTCGTGTAAATTCAAATATCGGTAACATAATTTTTAAAACAATAAGTATGGAGTTTCTTTCCCATTCTTCTCCATACAAAACTCCCTTTTGGAATGGGCAACTAGAATATTTTTTTTCTCATTTGACGTTCAAAAGTGCCTTATAATGGTCTAATTGAAATAAATCACTTGACTTTATAATTTTCTGATAGCTTACGAACGAATAAATATCCTAAAAACCAATTAATTATAAAAAAAAAACTTGAGAGGTGTCAAGGGACACCCGGATGGAACGAAGTTATCATCATCATCATCATCATCATCATCATCATCATCATCATCATCATCATCATCATCATCATCATTTATTATTATTTACACAAAAATAATCTACAATAATCTTACAATAGCTTACTATAGCAAAAAGTGTCGTGACAACTTTTCGTAAGAATTTTTTCCGTCTAGCCCCCTTTCACAACGCGCGATAAGGAACTTCGTTCCAAAAATCATAGTACTAAGTTAGTAGTATATATTTTACGTTTGATGTGATGTTGATTATTTGACTCGATGCAGCAGATCCTGGCTGATCAGACTAGGTGAAATCTGTATATAGCAGGTGAATACTACCTATGTCATAAGACAGTGAAAGCAGTAACTTCCTTCTTTATAACCGTCGTAGTTCGAGCAGGATCGAAGCTTACTTGGAAATGTAGATGCCAAGGTATCCCCTGTGTATCGAATTACCAATCATCCTATATAGTGCTTGGTGTACAGTCAACAGCAAAAGTAGATTATCAAAATCAGAAATTCAATACTAATGAACGAAGTTCGCGTGAGAAATGTGTGGCGTCGAAGTGATTCAAAAGTATGTGTGTGACAATCACATACTTTTAATAAATAAACTAGTAATAAATTAGTGTTAGTAAATTAGTATTGAATTTCTGATTTTAATCATCTACTTTTGCTGTTGACTGTACTAGTAAAACGAATATTTATTTTAAATTTATTCGCATGCAGCATGCTCAAAATGTGCGTTATAGCAAAATATACTTAAAACCAATAACTTTAAAATTTTAATGATATCAACGTCACACTTCGTAAGTTTGATTTTATTAAGAAATACGTGGCCGTTACATTTCGGCGCAAAATGACGGTAATGTTCCACTGTACAAATACACCAACATTATCTGTGAAATAGCAGTTTTTGGAACTAATACTTTGTAAAAGACATAAGGTTGTCTTTTGTTTGAACTTTTAAGTTTGTTGGCGAACAGCGCCATTACTCTATGTTAGGTTTGGTTTCCGCACTTATTTCTTAAGATGGGTCATCTGCGCTATTACTTATTTCACAAATAATTTAGTTGGACTGTATGGTTTTAATAAAACTGCGAATTCGCTTTCTACAAATATAAGACGCGAATGCGAATGGGGTACACAAATAAGCTGCCTTTCCCAAAAATGACAGCTTCCAGTCTACGTAGTAACACTATACCCGTTGGCACAGATATACTTAATAGTGCTACCCTTGGTAAAACTGGTTGTCAATCTTTCGGGCTTCTGACGTGTGTGCGTGACTGTTTCAGTAACGCTTGTTAAAGTAAAGTACACAATAATATTTTACTAACTTTTTTTTTTGCTTTTTGTATACCACATAGACAAACTTATTTTCTATCTCTCTTTCATGCACTGTCCTAGGAAACTCGAAGCTTAAATGTATGTTGGTCCGCCATGCTGGTTTCTTAAAAGCATTCCTTATAGTAATAATGAGTATTAGATAGTTCCTCACTTGACTCACCCTCAGCGGTCTCGTAGTGGTCGAGCAGCCACTGCACGGTGGCGGGGGGCATGCGCGGCGCGGCGGGGGTGGCGGGGGACGCGGGCGCCGACGCCTCGTCGCCGGCCACCTGCGGGGGGGACACTTTTATGTAGTTCAGCCATAGACGAAACGGCGTAACAGCTCACATTTTAGAACCCATTAAATAATGTAAATTTGTACTCCGTGGTGCTTGGCAACTGGGCTTCCCCCTGTTGTAAACGTCCCTTTGGTCCTATTGGTCTAGTTCTGTTCTGTCTCCTGCTTGATTTGAAGGGCAGTGGAAAATTTGTTTTTCTTACTCCTCCGCTATTCTTTTCTGATTAACTTCGTTGCGAGAACCAAGACAGTTGTAATGTTTGACGTTTTTCTAGTGGTCGCCACTGTTGATTCTGGCGTTCAAGACTTGCAGTGATTTGGGAATAGTGTGGCGGGCATGTCCCATATAAAAAAGTCCAGCGATAGAAACCCCGTGGTGTGAACGAGCTAGAATAGCATCCCCCATTTCATCCCGAGGGTGTCGTAGAAGGCGACTAAGGGAAAATCCGAAAGTGGGGCAGCATCGGCTTCCGTGTACTCAACCACTTCTCTGCCCCAATCCCCAAGACGCCTGCCAAGCGTGGGGGTGCTAACCTAACCAGAGCGGTGGAATGCCACTAGACTGGAAGGCACTGAAATGCCAGTCCATTGACGATCTATTTAATTTTTTCGTCATTCCAATTTATAAATTTATCACCCAAATTTTCAATTCTTTTGAATGATAATATTAACGATATGATCCAGTCTAGCACTGGACTAGATTGACCCGCTGGATTATTGGACTGGAATAATCTTTTTCACTACATATTCCACCCTGCTAACTACTACTACTACACAAGCGGTATGTACCTCAAAAAAATCGTAAAGCAGATTTTTATAATTCCGTCTGTAGGGTTTAAAGGAATCTAACCAATCCGAACATCGGGGTGCCCTTGACATCGACCACCTTCGTCCGGTTCAAAAGCACAAAAACAGGCAATTTAACCACCGGTGTGCGGCTGCACCTGGTTCCAGCCGCTATGATGAAGGCTAAACCTAGTTCTAACCGAAGATAAGTCGGATACATCTGAGTTTAACCGCACGTGGCCGGCTGCACCTAGTTGTAGCCGCACTTCAGCTATTAGCCTTAACATATACACATAAATCACACGTTTTCCTGTTACGTAAAAAAGGTAGCTTTCTTAATTTCCTATGAGAGAGTTATCCTATTAATATATAAACAAATGATATCATAATAGGATATTACACCCATTTTTGAAAAGTGTCTCAATGAAATTCTGTAGTGCTAATATGCCACCAAAAAAACACAAAATTTTTATTCAATGGATAAGTGCCATAAAAGTGCATCTAAATTTTAAATTTTCAAATTTCGCGCGTAGTTTGACGAAAACGCCTCTTACTGGACGCCATATTGCTCAGCGTAAATGACGTCAGTCCGTTTTGTATCAAATGAGCTCATATTAAATATGATAATTGTATATCATTTAAAAATAATTAAAAGCATATTTTGTAGTAGGTGTAATAATGAAAAAATTAGGTTGGTTACGAAAATAATAAAAGTACAAAGCCTATATTACGCCAATCGGTTGACTGACAGTTGACAATTTTTTGTTTACTCAGCCTTATGGCGTAATAACATGGCCGCTACTATTTCACGGTGTTTTAGAACAGATTAAAAATACTGAAAACTTTGAATTGAATTTAAAAAATTATTTTATGAACTAAAACTTACATTTTCCGACTGCTTTATGCCTAAACTGTCTCAATAACATATTTATAGATTTTTTCTCGTTTAGGAGTGTTCTAGTAGGCGAGGGCGTTTTCGCCTTCTAGACCACTCCTGTCTTTTTGACTTCGCTTATTAAAAAAAAACCAGAAAACAAAACTAGAAGGAACTTCGTGTCCAGTACTTTTTGTTGGCTTCTCTTTGTTTGCTGAAATTATGTTTAGAAATTGACCGTTCTTTCATATTTGAATACATTATTTCTTTGAAAGTAAGAGAGTGAATTGAAAGTTTGAGGTTAATGAAAACGAAGTCCATGGACAAGCAGCTCTTGTTATGAATCAACAATTTCAATTTCAAACTTGGTCATATTTAAAAGATTTATTGGAGTAGGTACGCGTCATTTTAACCTGCCGTTAGATAAATAACAAACATTATATGCTTAAATAAAATTCAAACAGTGATTGATTTCTGAAATAGGATACTGTACTCTCATGGTTGTATTTCGCTAATTACAAAGGGAAAACGCTTTTACGCTGATGATGAGAAATAAGACTTTAGTATTAGGTATACATTTTATTTGCTGAAATTTAGCTTTTAAGATATTGCTGTGCCCTAACAGGTACCATAACTGCACTTTAGCTTAGGCCACACACATTATGGGATACAATCACGAATTAAGTATAACAGAGGAGATGCCCATAGCACTGGTGCACCGTGACACGCACTGGTGCAATGACGTCATCAAAGTGGGCGAGGCTTCGGTCATTAGATCTATAGCCGTCTTGTGCACCAGACATTTCGGACATTCAGGTTTGAATCATTTTTTTTTATTAATTAATCTATTTATAAAAATTAAAACATGAAATGTTACGTGCTTAATTGCTAAACCTACACCAATAAACGTTCTGATGCCACATAAGGCCTCTTATCGCACCGGTAGGCATTCTTTTGCGTAATTCATCAGCAAAGTTCTAGAAATAACCGTAATTGTCCTATGACAATTACGGTTTTTTCTAGAACTTTGCTTTGCTTTCTTGTTGAACGCGAAAAGGTGGCCTTTTCGGTAAAAAAAACCATATGAAAATATAATTATTAATAGGTTTAAAACTATTATGTATGTTTGTAAACACATTTTAGATTATCTTGATCCTTTTTTGTCGACTAAAAGTATCGTATTGTTGTTTTAAATTAAAATTTTCCATTTCTAGTTCCATATGCCATATAGTGTGAGGTAGTGAAACAAAAAAAAAACGGGGTTATAACTTTATAATTTAATATTCCCTATTTTTTTTTTAATTTCCGGCGCAATTTCGTTTTAGGAAAAAGACGTTTTGCTTTACATCATTAATTATATACTACAATAAACTAATTGATCCACCACTGAATAGTGCGCTCGCCAGTTGCACGCTCATATAACATGAAAGCATGGTGCGTATTTAGCTTATAATATTAAATCAAAATTAAACGCCGAAGCGCCGCCGATAACACTACTTACCTATAATTTATTTCGCCATGTTACATTGTTAATTATCAAGATATATATTTTTTTCGGGACAAAACTATATTTAATTCTAAATCCCCGAATAAAAATCGTCGTAATCCATAATTATTTTGTCTAGTGTACACACACTAGACAAAATAATTATAGATTACGACGATTTATGTTATTTTTCCCCTAAAAATGGGAAAATCCCTAAAATTGCAACATTGCTGAATTGACAAGCAAAATAATGGCAGAGCCGTACTTAGAATTCAATAATTTAATAACGGCGGCGACGATTATTAACGTGGCACATATACATGTATATAATATAGTTTGGTTACATAAAAAAAATATAAATATTAGAATTAAAAACTTGTTGTACTTATTTTATTCTTTTTTCTTTGCATAACTTCATTTTAATATTTATATGTACTTTTGTAGCCAGTATGTCGTGGCAACAATTGACTAGATTCGCTGTGTATAATACAATACAGCACCTTAATTGCGTAACACTCGGGACACACCATCCGTTTTATATTCACAACTCATGTTTATAAGAAAAATCCTTGCAAAAAATAAAAAGGTACTACGTTCGTCCCAGTGTTGCGAATACATATTGTCATAGAGACATCTAGCATGATATAGCTAAACCACGTAGAAAATGACAGCTTTTAGCTTCGCCATCTCCTCTATTATACTTACTTCGTGGATACAATACAAATAAATGAATATGAATATAGAAAATTCATGCTGTAGTGCACCTCAATTAAATATAAATAAACACACACACACACTACACTCTCCCCAATTCATAGCCAATGGCACTCCATTTACTTCCACGCTATTGAAACACGGAACATAATCTTCTTCAGTTATATATCCGAAGCTTGAAAGCTTAGGGCCTCTCACACGACCTCTGAATAGACACTATTCACCAGATATTAATAACTGGAACAGAACTAGTATTTAATTATCTGCCAAAATGTATGAAATTAATCGAACGTGTTGAAATGGGCACTTTTTGCACACGTTCTGGCTGCGTGAAGAGGTACTTGGGTGATTTCTCCGCCGCCAGAAGGAAAAGGTCTGGCCGGGTCATGATACCACACCATAGATATCTGAGAGATATGCCATCATTCTATATTTGTTCGAAATCTTTTGTCACCTAATTTGTGTTTTGTTTTTACTCACACAAAAACATAAGAAACTGATACGGCACACATGATACTATTTTCGCACGCAAACATTAAAATATGCTCAACACATCTGTGCTATCTTATGGCACACATGCTCGAAAGGGGCGGGCACTAGAAAATATTAGTACTGGCACTGAATGCACACACGCAACACTAGTCTAAAATAGGCAAGAGGGGTTGGTATAAATATTTTATCGATAAAAACATCGATGAAAACCGAGTGCAAAAAAGAGCAGGATATTTTGGGCGTATTTTGTAATGTTTATTATAATATCTCTATACCTATAGACACGCTACGAAAGGTTAACCAAAGACTATCAATTTTGATACATCGTCAAAAATATATGAAAGTAAGATAGTGCAGGAAATTCAAATTTGGGTTAAAGTAATCGACTTGTATTGGTGTCTGATAGGCTGTTTTACCGTAGAAATTTAACGATAATCCTGAAATGTCGCGGTTAGTGTGTGTATGTAAAATATAAATAATTACTTACCACGACGCCATATGCGGTGTATTCGGCAGAAGAGGCGCCGCCCCATCCATTGTCGGCAGACGTGCCTTCCGCAGTCGTACCGTTGCCCACAGTCGTCACACCGTACACAGGGTACGAGCGCAAGGAATCCCTAAAAGATGTTATAATTTCAATATAAACTTACGCATGATCTACAAGAAAATCAGCTGAAATTAACTGTATATATTATTATTATTATATTTAGCCCCACTGCTGCTGGGCAAAGGTTGCCCTCCGATCCTTCCATCAGTCTCGACTTTTCGCTATGTCTTGGCAATTCTTAAGGAAGCCATCCAAGTCGTCTCGCCATCTCTTTTGTAGGTATATCAGCCATTTAATTTTCAAACAGTTTGTTGATAGAAACTCCTCAATCAATTATAAAACTGGCCAAGTGCGAGTCGGACTCACGCACGAAGTGGTTCCGTACCATTATCTATTCAACATTAGACACTATATTATAACCTTTTTTTTAAATCGAGCAAAAAAAAACACTTTCGTTGTATGGGAGCCCTTAAATATTTATTTTATTCTGTTATTTGGTGTTATAGCGACAACAGAAATACATCATATGTGAAAAATTCAACTGTCTAGCAATCACGGTTCAAGAGATACAGCCTGGCGACAGATAGCCAGACGGACAATGGACTCTTAGTAATAGGGTTCCGTTTTTACCCTTTGGCTACGGAACCCTGTAAAACAAACAAGTGAAGTCTAACCCATTCATGCTATAGAAGGCATTTAGAAAAAAAAAATCAAAGATGAAATAGGCATTACCGCGTTTTGCAAAACAAAGGAGCTTGCTAGGCAACAAGAAACGCTTAGCCACCACAAACACAAATGCGCGCTCATCAGGTTAAAGAGTCGATCTAATAATATTTAACTAAAATGAATACTACATTTAATTTCTGACTAAAATTAGAATCTTAATGTTGTCGAGGGTGACCGAATTATTAAATATTTTCTTTTAAATGTTTTAAAGCTACGCACAACTGATGTAAGGACGCTATAACTATGTAATTGTTTTAAAAATAATAATTAAATGACGATTCGCTCACATATGCGTCGGGTGACCTTGTGTGTAGATCTCTTGCGGCTCCGTGACATATTGTACGTGGTAGTTGACGCCATTTCCGCCTTCACCTGTAGAAAATAACAATATTTATGTAACAAAGAAAGCTTCAAGGACAACCCTGACATGTTAGTTTCAAAGAAAAGTCTTAGTTGTCTATGTTACTGTTATTCTGATTTCTCACTAGACTTGCGCAAAACGTTGACTTATTAGATCAAACTAAAACTGTTTTAAACAGGATGTTAAGTTTTTCCAACTGAAAACTATTTCCACTGAATTCCCAGAAGTTTTAAAACAATATCTGAAAGGACCGTATCACTCGAGCTTAAGTACACAAAGACGAAGGACCAAAGGCTCACTCACAGGGGTAATATGACCGATACCGAGGCACCTCCATGCTCTTGGAGATCTCCCAGGCAACTCGCCGCTGGACCTACACTTCCCAGCAAAACATCCCGATTACCAATCTCCTGTATCCCATCTCTGTCTAACGTATAAGTCTGTCTCCATCCCGCCCCACCCCACCTGTCATAAACGTTGTAATATAGACGTAAGCGATATAATTTTGATTTCCCTTTTGTTATGTGTTTGATTTTGATTGCAAGTTGAGGACAGTGTGGGCGTTGAAGGTTGAGTTCAAACCTTATTAGTTTCTTATGAATCACCAATTCTCTTTGCTCCAAACTGTTTCAATTTATTTGATATCGACGTAGCAAAGAAAAATCTAGATTTTGTTGAAAAGACCGTGATTGTAATAACCCATTATATTGATAATACTTATGTACATTATAGGAACATCCTACTACTATTATAAAGATTTTTTGTGAGGGTATATCGATGTCTGATACTCTTTCCAGCTAAAACGTCAGAACAGAATTAGGCACACAAAGATATTGATCTAGCTTAACACATAGAGTATATTTTATTCCCGTTTTATCTTCCAGTGGGATACTTATTATCTCACTATGGTTTAATTCTAAAGTCGCAAACGAAGTGGCGGTCAGAAGCTAGCAATTATATAAAACTGCTAGCAGTTACACATTATATGACGGAGAATATTAAGAAGATAACATATCGTACATAAGGTGTGTTTTGTCTCTGCATCACCCTAAGGTAGAAAATGCCCATGGCATTAAGTCCGCCTTTGTATAGTGTGTTTCTTACATTATGTGCATAAAGATTTAATAAATAAATAAAGACTACATTATATGACGGAAAATATAAGAAGATAATGTCTCAAAAGACCAATTCTGCTAAATGTAACTTGAAGTACTGTCTTCAAGTTACATTTAGACGAATGTCTTTTCAGCTCAGTATTCGAATCCAAGACAAATGACTAATGAATTCGCAGAAAAAAAATGGTAAATCGTTCTTGGATTTTTTCTCCCTTATAAAAAAGTTATTGAAATAAGACTACATACAAGGAAATGATCAAACACAAGGTAATACGGTAATGACTTCCTGTAACAGGAATTTATTTGAACAGTTTACCCACGTAAAGAACATAAAATTAGGTAGATATTTTATTTTAATGTTTATATAGCAAATAGCAATCAAGATAATACACGAGTGCTTATGCTTGTTAGTGTATAATTTCTGAGACCACAATTGAAAATATCTAAAAATATCTCCTTTCAAATCACAGACATTTCAAAAAAAAAATCTCAAAAGCATTCGTAAATCTCCTTTCCAATAAGAAGCAATAAAACACAATAAAATCATGTACGAGCCCTCTTAAACGCAGCCAAGCAGACATGTATATCAGTATAAAAATTATATGAAAGTGAAGCACCCAATGTACGGCGGAGGGGCGGCGGCGCGTGGCTGGTATCACGTCAAAGGTAACCAGCACAGGTGGACAATGAATAGAGATCATCCCCTTGATACATGCACCCATTGATAATAATCGCTCAGGTAGATAATCCGTAGGGGCACTCGCAATTATGCTTTGTTGCAGTCTGCAGGGTATCATGTGCAAATTGGACGTAAGAGTATATTAAAATTGCTTGTAACTTGATCGGATCTTTTTGATCGCACGCGCAGACTTAATTGGGAAAATTTTAAATTAACAAAGAAGAAAAATTCTCATTTAGATTCATGATTTTTCAGCATGTTTAATAAAGTATTCGGGTAGGACCTTTTTGGTCCTAGGTTGGTATAGGTTAACTTTGACGGATTTGATCGCACGCGCAGACTTAATTGGGAAAATTTTAAATTAACAAAGAAGAAAAATTCTCATTTAGATTCATGATTTTTCAGCATGCATTCGGGTAGGACCTTTTTGGTCCTAGGTTGGTATAGGTTAACTTTGACGGATTTTATGCGAGGCATCCGCGCGGTATCTATATCTGTATCATCATCTGCGCAAACGCAACTTAAAAATGTGTTTTCATAAAATATGAAGGGTGCGTCACATCATCGGAATTGAGGATTTTTTATACGTTAATTGAACACCTCGTATTGTTTGCAATACGATATATGTTTATTTATTTATTTTTACATCATCACCACTACCATAACAGGTATCTATATGTATTGCCTAATATGGTGCCTTGTTCTTAATTTTCTTTTGCGGTGTGGATACAGAGAAAAAGCATTGATAAATTGGAAATTTGGTGCTGAAGGTGAATGCTGAGGATACCGTAGACTGCAAAACGAACCAATGTATCAATTCTAACAGCTTCAGCTAAAAATGAAATGCAAGCTATTCAGGATTTGTCACCTCCGTATACTATAATACTTCAGACATATAACGAAACACGGAGATGAAAGCCTCGAGAAGTTGGTCATCGTTGGCACCGCAGAGGAAAAGACAGCACGGGGTAGCTCCCCAACAAGATGGAATGACCAGCTTCAAGAGGGGTGCTTGAAGCTTAAAAGTGGTGGTGCAGATAGCAGCCAACAGCAGTCGCTGAAGACAAGCCGTCTACTCCAACGTGAAGACATTCTCGTAATCACAATTTTCAATCATGAAGCTTCCGACCTCCGAGAGAAATATACAAACGACCTTGAATACTTACTTGTACTTTTATTCATGTATTAACATTTACTCAATAAAACATGCTCGAGCATGCTCGATGTCTCGAGCATGTTTTGCAAT
This sequence comes from Charanyca ferruginea, assembly GCA_947361185.1. Lineage (NCBI taxonomy): Eukaryota > Metazoa > Arthropoda > Insecta > Lepidoptera > Noctuidae > Charanyca > Charanyca ferruginea. The sequence goes on along the minus strand of OX376061.1, from coordinate 25,824,412 downwards.
TAAAGCTTCTTTCAAGTATCAAAACATACTAGTCTCCACCTGCTACCGGTCCAAACTCACCAAATCAATTCGGAACCTGTATTTCGCTAATTCCCCTTTATCATAATTTTACATACGCTTATGTCAAACCAATAAAGTTCAATTTCCTATAGAAACAGTGTATAACAAATAGGGTGCTTTTAATACGGCATGTGTCATGACAGGTGGAAGATAATCAGTGATTATGATGTCAGAGGGTGAAATCTAAGTATTTTGTTTGTTGTCCATCAAACGTTTCACAAAGAATGTGTTGTGACGAACTTTGACTAGTGAAGTGGAAATTCAAAGGAAAAAATTGTGGACTATAGATAGTTAGTCATGATTCATAAGGGTTTCCTAGCAATATATCTCCGAGATTTGGCGACGATGGCACCGATTCTTTTGTACACGAACGTATGTATTTCTTATATGCCACCGTCCTTTTGTTTACCTGTCTTTTAAGGGTTCCGTACCTCAAAAGGAAAAAACGAAACTCTTACAGGATCACTTTGTTGTCCGTCTGTCTGTCTGTACGCGTAAAGGTGGAGTTGAAATTAAAACCATATACTTAGGTCCACGGTCCCTTGAAGCTGTGAAAAAATCAAACTTCTAAGTTAACGTGAAAAAAAGATACGGCCTTACTTTTTGTTGACCTAGAACCATGAAAGGCAAGCAATATCGTCTTATCCTATAAATACAGAGAAAAGTCTGAAACTATACATTTGTAATTAAATCATAAAAAAAAAATATTCTTTAAGTATTTATAACGAGCTTTTGTCCGCGATTTGGTCTATGTGAATGTCGGTTATTGCGGATGCAGACGAAGTCCCAGATAAAACAGTAACCTGTATGATTTCCTAGCTATTTTCATACCAAATTTCATCAACATCAAAGCAAAGGGCTTGATGCTTGAGGCAAACATGGAAGCAAAGGGCTTGGTTTGAGACTTCAGCCGTATAGTGGTGACGCTTTGCCGTATCTCTGCACGTCCGATGATGGAATGGGAATGGGGAAATAAAGTTGTGTAATTCCAAAGCACACTCTCCGAAATCTACACGATAAAAGAACGGTCGTATGGCAATGGTTCGGCTTGGAGCTTAGCCTTGTTAAGGCTAAGTTGGAGATGCCATTTCTCTAATTCTAGTTTAGTTTGTAAACAGAGGAATCACCAACAATACCGCTTTAAATAACTGAATACAATACCAGAAGGCCAATTCCCGTAACGATGTCAATCATAACCCAATCGCAATCTCACCTCATCGACGACCAATGTAAAATGTGCTACGCTACGCCCTAGCAGGGTCCATAATTGTAGGTACTTAATATAAGGGTGTTACCAGAACAATCGATCGATTGTCGATCGACGGCATCGATCGATGGTAGAATGGATCAGTCGACGTCGATCGATAGTTTCTACCAGACCAATCGATCGATCGTCGATCGACGGCATCGAACGATGGTAGAATTTTTAGTCGACGTCGATCGAGCTGCTTGATTATTATTACTGATGGATTATAGCTGGGGTTAATCGATCAACGTCGACTGATGCCATCGACCGGCAATCGATCGATTAGTTAGTGGAACGGTATCTGTCGATCAGCCAAAGTTACCACACCAATCGATCAATGTCGATTGATGGTCGATCGATTGGTGTAGTAACACTCTAAGGTTTTATGTAACATCTCAGAAACACTAATTCTATAGTGTTTCTGAGATGTTACAAGAGGTCGTTTTGACAGATCGAGACCTGAGATTCGAATGTCCTCCGTCCGCCCAGCATTTGCATATCCTAGCGGACGTGACACGTTATGACACCGCAATCGCCATCGGAATAACCAAGGTTAACACGCAGGATGCCATCGTCGTTTGAAATGCTATGCCCAACTCTCCCATGCCCAGATTTTTTACCAAAGTCCTTAATGGCTGCTGACAACCATGTTAGCACAATGGTTTTGTTACCATCAGTACTTCATACATTGATTCATTGCTTTATGATGAATAGTTAATAGGTAAAGAATATAATTATTTTATTTGTAATCTAAGTAATAGCCCTTATTTTATTTTACATGTAAGTAACATGGTTCAACCTCGAACTTATTAGACATTTAAATTAGTCACAGTCGTTCTTGCTTGAACTGTCAAAAATACAAGTTGCCAAATTCTAAAGTAATTAAACAAAACAAACCTCATACCGATGTTAATAGGTAATTTAATGTCCGCATGGTCGATGGTCATGCTGTTAAACCATAAACAACTAAGATGAAAAGCATAAACGGTACATCACACCTGTCTTACCACTTTTGTCTTACCAAAGAGTTAAAGCTTGAATTCAACACTTTTTGTAAAGTTTTCATGCACAATAAAAGCCAACTTTTATTGCGAACTAAAAGGTGATTTAATAATTTCTTAATAATGGGTTTTTCTTCCAGTATGACAAAATTGGTAAGACAAAATTATGTAGGTGCTGCTACTGCAGTAGTGAGCATAAACAAAATAAAAGAAAACTTGCATTCTTGGTCGCTTTGTTCCTCAATCTTCACACGAGAGTCTGGCTGAGCCCATGCCCCTTGCACTGCACGTTCCACACGACATAAATACATAAATATAAAAATGTGCTTCAAAACAATAAGTGCAACATAAAATAAACATGCTGGACATTACAACATAAGTTCAAAGTTACAATTTACTCACAAAACTACTGTAAACAAGTGCAATGAAACAAAAACATAAAAATAATATTACAATGTGTTTATCTAAGTTTGCAATTACACAAAACAAAATATTGGAACTAAATTCTATAAAAAAAAAACATTCGAAGGCAGATAAAACATAGTCTGTGCGTTGATAAGCTATCAACATACCTACTATTGCAGTCTGATACCTACCTAAGAAAAATTTCAGATCCTAAAATACGACAGACAGATTTGCTTTGACGTGGGAGTAAATCCGATTATAAAGGTATTCTGAGTTTGCCGATAAAAATAAACTTTTTACTAGTTCGAATACAAGTATATATTTCACTAGTAGAATGAATACAGTCGAAGGATTCCCCGTAAAACATAAAAGAAAGGGTCTGCCAACTTGGGAGATCAAATTAAAATGACGTACAAAGCAATCGAGGGATTCCCCGTAAAACGAAAACGGTTGCCAACTTGGGAGATTTTAGGTTTTATTTAAATTAAAAAAAAAGAACAATGTTGCATCATGCGTTGTTCAATTTGCGTTACGTAATGCTAACGCCCTTAAAGCTACATTATTACCTTCGTCTGTCCAGAAGACAAAAAAAGCTTTTTACAAAAAAGACAACCGCCTTCAAAAAGTGAAAAATAACTTTAGCACAGAACACACATTGACTTTAGTTTCGAAATTCAGTGGGTTTGTTCTGTTTGTTGTTTTGTATTGCCACCGACTTCCGAAACTAAAGTAAATGTGTGTTCTGTGCTAAAGTTATTTTTCACTTTTTGAAGGCGGTTGTCTTTTTTGTAAAAAGCTTTTTATTTTCCGCTTTTTAGTACCTCCTTCTCATTCAAATCTATTAAGAAGAGATTGAAAGTTAACTACTACAAAGATTGATGAAACTAAAACGTCGTCTATGTAAAATTTTTGGGTATTTGTTGATTTTTCAAAAAGTGCTGAATCAATTTCGATAAAATTTATATCGGACCACCCCTGAAGCATACCCTATCTATAAAAAAAAGAATTTTCAAAATCGGTTTACGTTTGCCTGAGAAATCGCGTAACATATCGCGCATTTACTTAATGCAAATTTAAGACTTATACGGTTTTCTCATGGACGCCATGGTCAGAACTGGACCAAAAAAATGGGACCACACGGGAAGCACCAGCTTCCAAATAAAAAAAGAATCATCAAAATCGGTTCACCCAGTCCCAAAAATCAAGTAACAAACATAAAAAAAAAAAAAAAAATAATAATAAAAAAAAAAAAATACAGACGAATTGATAACCTCCTCCTTTTTTGAAGTCGGTTGAAAATTGGTAGCTGGTCATTGTTTAACTATTGTGTCTCCTAATTGACAGTTGAGCTCGTATACTTCAGGAGCTAGTCCTGGCTAAACTGCTTTTCATCTAACTCCCCCAAGTCATACCTGCCTTCATCAATCATTCAAAACAGTGCATAGATACTCTACACTACAATCTATAACTAAAGTGACGTCATTGAGACAAATGCCGTGGTACGTACATTCACTGGATACGGTGATGTAAGTGTGCTGTCCCTCCGCTGTAGGACTGGAGTGGCCTGAGCTGTCGCCGTTCACTTCCACCACCGTGCTCGAGACCTGAGGATAGGCGGCGATGTTGCTGAGATAGTGATACGCTAGGTTGAAAATCATATACAGCCTAACTTAGAAATGTTCGTTGGGTCTTTGGGCTGCCTACATGCCCGCCACACTATTACCAAAACACTGCAACGATTGTAAGCCAGAATCAACAGTGGCGACCACCAGAAAAGCGACGAAGCAATGAAGCTCGATGAGTTACATGCGTAGCATAACCACGCTATGTCTACGGAAGAATAGACATACCTACTGACATTCGCTGCCCGCCTCTCTGTTCCCTGATAAGTATAATCTGGGTATCTTCAAGTCGTGCCTTGAAGATACCCAGAACCGGTGATCGATGAACCGGTTCATCCTGGCAAGCGTGTTCCAACTTAGGCCGCATTATCACTTAAGATCAGGTGAATTGCGGTCAAACGCAAGCCTATTTGATAATAAAAAATAATAGACAAGTCAGTACAGTTTGTCTATTCTTCCTGTCAGTATGTCTATTCTTCCGTAGACATAGCGTGGTCATGCTACGCGTGTTGCAGAGAGTCGTTGAAAATAATATACAGCCTAGCTAGAAATATTCGTGGGTCCTTGAGCTCCTTTAGTTACGACCTGACCGCTGCCTACAAGCCCGCCACACTATTCCCAAAGTGGAACTCCTGTAAGCCAAAATCAACAATGGCAACCACCAGAAAAGCGCCGAAGCAATGAAGCTAGACGAGTCCCGGAGAAACAATACTGTCTTGGATCCCGCAACGCCGCTGACCGCTGCCTTAAAGACTTGCAGATATGTTGCCATTCCAGAAACAAGGTTGAAATGTGTCATGTGCCTTTAATAATACCGGCACATTTACCCTTCGAACCAGCAGTGCTGCTTTGCGGTAGGAATAGGTGGCAGAAAGAGCTCATGCATGCACTGTCTGGACTGACTGGTCCACTCATATGTGGTTCTTTCTTTAAAAAAACCACCTTAGCTCTAAAATCTGATTGTTACAAGGAACTTTATGGAGTTTGAGCTCAAGGTTTGTTTTTGTGTTTTTTCTCAGAGTAGTCACAAGAAGCCACACCGACCTTACGTAGTTAAAAAAAAATAACGTGTAAGTGTTTTTATGATAAATTATATTAATCATTATTATATGTGGTGAAGGTCTTGATTTAGTTGTGGGGGAAGAGTCGGGGTCGATCTTTTTCTTGGAGAGGTTTCCAGAAATGATTGAGTATAGGTTTTCTCATGAGGTTTCCAAAGTCTCGGCGTGATGGCGGCTCTGTGGGTGGGACCAAAGCCACGATACATTGCAATGCAATTACATTGTGTACAAGTACATGAAGAGTCTTAGTTCTGTAACGGTTTCATACTTAATTTGTAGTTATTGAGCGCCTAGGCGGCGACTGTCTTAAATTACTTGCTGAGGAAAATAATGTAAATACCAAATATCCTAATAAGGCATATCTCATCTAAACAAAGAAAACCCAGTGCCCCGTGCCGTTGCTACCTACACGCAAAAGAATACCGTAAAATTGGTGTATGATTTGAATGTCCAAGGTACTTGAACCTTTTATTATTAACCTTTCGGCTGACATTTGAACGTGCGTACCATATTTACCTGTTGCATAGCGTGCTGCAAATGCATGGAGTCGGGTATTTCCGGAATTACGATGAGCTCACGCACGGCGCTCGGCGAGGCACCGCCGCCCGCGCCACCCTATGTACGCAACACATTATAGGGGGTAAGAAATATAAAGAGATAATTAGTATGCAGGATAGCTGGAACTGTGTCTATGTGAGTGTGGACGCCGTACAAAAATTTAACTATTGATAACAGATAGGTTTAGGTAGGATCTCATCTTATTAAGAAAACCTCTAACGATAAATTGAAAATATGCATAGAACCTACATGAATGTGCTAATTACTTATGCTGGCACTTCTCATGGCGTATTTGTACAAATATTAGCCTTATTTGGAAAGTCCATTTTGTTGCATTAGATTGTCCTTATATGGGCGTCGTCAGAAAACCGCAAGTCTGTATTGGTATTAGACCACTGTGTAAATTAATCAACCAATACTGAAAACGACCCCAACATGGTAAGATGCAAAAACAAAGACAAAATACCTACTTACTTACTTTTTTATTGATCTGAGATACTTTCAAAATGAATACTTAATGGTTGTTTACGTAGCCACCCAAAAATCGGTGCATGATTGACTCATTAACACCTTGTGTAGTAGATAGGTAGGTACTTTACAATTTCAGGTTACAAAAGTGTAGGTATAAATGTAGATAGGTACAAATTACGATACACTGAGTTATGACGACCACGATACGTGACCTTGCAACGATTAATGATTACTCAGCACAGTTGCTAGGTCACCTATGCTCAAGTTCTGTTTCTAGAATTTAGCCAATAATTTTCTATTCTTGTGTCGTTTAACTACCGTTACATGTAGGTATTATATCCAAACAACAGGATTATAATTTGCAAGTACCTACCCTATGTAAGTACCTAAGCACCTACGAAGTAACTAACGCGGAGTAAGCTGCTATCGGCTTACTCCGCGTTAGAAAGATTAGCCAGGTAGTAAGGCTGGTGGCAATGGCTGCAGCCGTGGGGAATATGCGTTTTATTCTAAGCCGTGGGGCAATTTTCATTTACTTAAGAATGACTTCGCGGTTTTCGTAATATTTGTTTGTAAATAGGAATGTATCCGATTTAATAAGCATAGAAGCCCATCCCAATCTCATTAGGGACAGACGGCGTATGAATCCAATAATGTGATGGATGATAGACGTACCATATACCTACGTAAAAGGGTACTATAAAACGGTACGTTTTTAAAATCAGAATACTAAAGTCACGAAACCTGTTTTTTTATGTTTTCTCAATTTTTTGTTTTTTTTTTTTGGTTTTTATTGTATTTAAATTAATTTTTAGGGTTCCGTGCCCAAAGGGTAAAATCGGGAGCCTATTACTAAGACTCCACTGCCCGTCTGGCTGTCTGTCACCAGGCTGTATCTCATGAACCGTGATAGCTAGACAGTTTTTTAGTCAGAAATTCACAGATGAGGTATTTCTGTTGCACAAATCCTACTAAAAAAAGAATAAAATAAATATAAGTATGTCATTTTTTGCCGTTTTTTTGCTCGCTGTCTAATGTTGTGTAGAACGCACTAGGCCAGTTTTTATTAATGTTTCTATATAAAAGTATTAAGTTACTACATATTTTAATTAAGTATACAGAATTAGTATTTTTTACATGCTGTTTGGCCTGTGATTGGCGATTGTAGAAGTCTGTGACTATGTATTATAAGATCGAATGTATACACAAGCTGTGGGCAAACACTAATAATAAATAGATATATACCTACTAATCTTCCTTAGCCGTGTGGTGCCGGTCGCGAATATGAGGGATGTTGACCAGAGGATGGGCAGCAGCGTCCTTCTGAATACCATAACACATACATACTGCGATCGCCAACATGCAACGGCCAAGCATGGCGATTACGGCTTAACCCCCCCTTGGAGGAGACCTATGTCCAGCAGTCGGCGTTTAAAAGTTGACATGATGATAATGATGAATCTTTCTTGGCACATTGTAAATATCCAGAAAATGTGTGCGTTTGTCACCTGTGCAGGAGCCGCGAGACGCGCTGCCATGTCCGGTGAGGCAGGCGGCGACGACTCCACCAGTACCTCGTCGCCCGCGCACTCAAAGTCTGAAGAAAACACCGTTGGGACTGGTTTTAATCCAAATCAAAAAAAAAGTTTCATTAGAATCTGTTGTATGTGGGTACCTACTGAAACTTCTCGAAATATCTACTAGTTTTATGAAGCCCTCGTAAAAAGTACCAAGTAATACTTGCTCAAGAAATTATATTTTCTTTCACATAGTCATTCAATAAAGTTTTCATAGTCAAGATTATAAAAAAATGTGTACCTACCTACTTTATTACAACAAAAATAATACCAAAGTGCTTTGTTAGTACCTATTGTTGTGATTATAATTGTTAATTAGCTAAATGCTCTAAATTGATATTACTAAGTTCGAACTTTAGTAGCCATTTTAATCTCCTAATAATAGTGAAAGCTATACCTGCTGCTAATTGGAAACATTTCAAAGTAGGGTAACTCACCCCTTTGATGGCAGTATGGCAGTTGCAATTGAATGTAATGCAGACAGGTATCTCTACTCACTTAAAGATTAAAATATCAAAATAAACATTCCTATGTTTTTTTTTACAAGTAATAAATTGTTATGTAATGTTTCTCCATACTTTAAAGTTGTTAGTATCTAAATAATCATCTTAATGAGAACTTTAACTATGAGTATGACTTCAAAAAGTAATTATGTTTATGCATTGCTGTAATCACACATTCACTGCAAAAAAATATTAAAATTTTAAAGATAAATTATCATAATAGTCAAAAGTCATCTTAATTAAATGCTTCCATAAGCACCAGAAACATTACATCATATTATATCAATAAACAAATAAAATGAATCATCTTAATTGTTGCATAACACCATCCCAAGTGATAGAGATGTTATTGATCTGCTGGGAGCAAGGGCGGAGAGTATCCGTGGAGCGTAACCTGGCAACACCTCATCCGTCCCTCCGCACCGGCACTCTTAACAAAACAACTATACAAAAACACTCACTCTCTAAATAGAACACATTCTCAAAACCCATCTCAGACATTTTGGATTGAAAATTAATATTTGCAACAAAATATCACTAGAACACAACAGTTACACATTATTGTGACTTAACACTGGTTTGTATGACATCAAGTATTGATCAAACAACGGTCTCTATGTGCTTGGTTGGTTCCCTGTCATGTTTAGTACTGTTTCTGTTAGAATTTTGTTTTTAATGTTCTGTAGTGTGGGCTTGCTAGAGGTAGTGTGTGTAATTTAGTGATAGGGACATAGTGGGGTGGCTGCAGGTGCCTTGCTACGGTTCAGTGACACCACCTGCCATGTACCACCATAGGTAATGCATGACTGGATAAATTGTTTTGTTTATAATATTATTATTGTATTGTTGGTGTTACTGACATTTTTATATAAGTACCAAATACTGTAAATATGTGATGCATAGTGTATTGTATTGTTTAATATTAATGAAATAATTGGCTGATGATGTAACTAAATTTAAAATAGATAGATTAGGTAAATATTGTTTGTTATTTTTCTTTGTTTCTTTGATGTATATTTTTGTGTGAGTATGATGTTATGTCCAAGAATCATACCTTTAGTATTTCGAATTAATCGCAAATTGTGAAACTTTTGTGTTTTTGTTACCTATTTATTCAACAATTAATGAGCAAACAGATTAATAAACCATTTCTAGGAGATTGATATTTGCCGCTGCGCATATTTGTCGGTCCCCCTATGTATTGCGTAGTAGGTACATAAGTTCCGAAAGTTAATTCCGCAGGTGAATACATGGTGGATAGTCGTATCGGGTCGTGCGCCGTGCCAGGCACCGCCGCCGTATCCCTCTTGCCCGATAACTTTGATAAAATTGATACGCGGCTGGGAACAAGGGGAGCTCATTTAGGACGTTCCTCGATTCGGGAAGCACGCATATCGCTCCAAATGCTCTTGACAACCATTATAAACGTTATCAAATCCATTTTTCAGGTTATTAGCGAATTAATTTAGCGAGAATATATTAGACCCACCTGCCATCCATACCTCGAACTGTCAAAATCATTTTAGTTTCTATGATAATTTTAATCACGGATAAGGTAATATTACTAATAATTACTCTATGTACAACTAGTTTCGCCAATTTTTATGTAATCACGATAAGAAATGACTTATCAATGTTGTTGTCTTGTAGCTACACCCGTTTCCTAGGCTACGGACACCCCGGCCAAATTTCAAGCTAGTGATTTCAATAGTTACTAATTTACTATTAGTATTTAGTAAAATATTTATGTATTTTTCAAATAATCAATAAATACTTACTTTCATTTTCTTTATAACAGAAAATATAACAACAATAAATACTTACACAAATTAATGAGTTCCACAATATCCAAAAAACAACACTTGAATAAACTTCTCGAGTTAAAAAGTCACCAGAATCATAACGAAGAATTCAAATAGAAAATTCAGTGAAGAGAATCAGAAAAATTCTACGACTACAAATTTTCAGTGAGGATGAAAATCTTTAACAATTACCGTTTGTACCTACATGCACTGATATCATTTACAAAGTTGAAAATTTTGGATTGGAACCTATGTAGTAGGTATTTTAAAAACAGTATATTCATCTATGTTAAAAACTTTAAAAATGTATATATTTCTCGCCTAAGAAAATATGAGGCTAGGCTACCCGGATAGTTCGGAAAGAATAATCAAAGCAGGTAGTTACATGTCAAAGTTCCTACTTTTAAATTGTTCAGTCACTGACTAACAGTTACAACTACACTTATTATTTAATCATTACTTATTGGTGTGGTGTTTTATCACCCAGTGCCACAGTCAACAGTGCCAGTCAACCAACATAGAAACAGTGTCATCTACCGTACCTAAAGTTAAAACTTGGAAGAGGCAAAAACTTATGTTGAAGTTTTAAACTTTGTATTACTTTTGAATTACCTTCAAGACAGTCTGCTTCAAAAATGAATACTGCATTATTCGAATAATCCTCAACTATTTCAACAGATTTTTTTGTATTCATGTTTATGTCAAAGATTTGAATTATTTTTCTTTGCTTATTATTTTCCATTAAAATTTTCTGACTCGAAACTTCGTGTTTCGTGTACTTCTCCAAAGTATTAAGATATCACCTTGGTAATTAATTTTTATTTACGAAGCTTGAAGATCAAAACCAGTTGACATTTGCAAATAATATTATTTTATTAGTTTTAATGGCATTACAGAAATAATCTAGACGGCTATTCTCTATTTCTCATTTTGTACTACAATCAAACCTTTTTCTTTAAGTGGTAAGGACTAATCCTAATCAGCCAGCTGGGTGATGTTTATTTGGTGTGAATCGTATCACCGCGGATCTTGCGCAAAACCTGGCTAATGAATCCTTCTGAATACTGACAACACAAAAAAACACACACAAAGAAGAAAAGAAGGACTCGTTGACCGTTGTCGCTGACGCTGACTCGCTGTCGGCGCTGTCGTTCGATACGGACGGACACGAGGCCAGTTTTCATTTTTGCAAATTTAATTCAATAGACATTGAGTTACAGAACGCTGGCCTGGCTTCCTGTTATATTTTGAAGACAGTTTAGTGAGCAAGCCCCTGAAAAATCAATAAGCAGCAGGCATATTTTTTGCTTAGTGGACTGAGCTAGGCTCCTATTAATTACTAATTCACCCATATATATTGTACTCTTTGCACCCACTCTCCAAGTCCACCATAATATAGTAGTCTTTGAAGTCCACTCTCCCCAAGTCAAGTGTATTTAGTCTGTGTACATCCTCATCACGACCACAGAGAACTTGGTAATGTACTGAAAATCACATAGGTCAAATCATGAAGATATAGGTATAAATGGAGCCAACACTTAGAACAAAATCTTGAAACCAACTGTGGGCTGATGCTCTCTTTCTGAATGCATATATAAGAACGAGACAGTGATAAGTGTTTTCTTTATCTTATGAATGCATTCAGAAAGAGAGCGTCTGCCCACAGTTGGTTTCACTAAGGTATTTAGAGTGTTGCCTCCACTTTTATCTATAAGCTTCTTGGGTCAAATAGAATAGTGCTTACTCTGTCTACGGAAAATCACGACGTATGACACAGAGTACTTATTATATTGACGTATGTACGTAATCAAGAAGCTTATATAAAAGTGGAGACAACACTGAAACACTCTAAATACCTAAGTGAAACCAACTGTGGGCAGATGCTCTCTTTCTGAATGCATACATATGAACGAGACTGTGATATGTGTTTTCTTTATTACTAATTATACCCAGCGGGCCATCAGCGCCCTACGAGTGCAATGTAATAATGGTTTCAGAATGCTGTTGGGGTTGCCCCGTTTTTTGCAGTGCATCTGCTATCTTCGCGCACAGTCACGTTGATGGCTTCCATGCCATCATTAGACAGAAATCTGCCTCATTGCTCTGCAGAGTACGGGCGAGCCCCAACTCCATCCTGAAAATCATAGCTGGGAGATGCGACTTCGATAATACATAGTATTATTAAGAGATGTATATCTCAGAATAATCTTGTCGCAAAGTTATAATAATATTAAGCTTTACTAACATAACTGTAAGATTTCTATTTACTAACCCACTATGGATGTTACTGGTCCGAAATAAAGGTTATTTTATTTTTTATCTTATGTATGCATTCAGAAAGAGAGCATCTGCCCACGGACTTTACCACCCATACCCTGTTCACAATAAGATTAGACATAAACACAAACCTTTTTTACAGTCCCTTCAACCGATTTTGACTTCTATTCCGTAGGCTTAAAGGATGACATAGAGGCAAAAAAGTGGTTACAATAACAACTGTTTACTGCAGTTGCCATTTGTCATGCTATCAACGCAATATGAGACAAAATCGGTTGAACGGACTGTAAAAAAGGTTTTTGTAAATATCTAATCTTATTGTGGGCCTCCACTTTTACCTATAAGCTTCTTGCTAAACACCTAAACCAATTGTGGGCTGATGCTCTCTTTCTGAATGCATACATAAAAACGAGACAGTGATATGTTTTCTTTATCTTATGTATGCATTCAGAAATAGAGCGTCTGCCCACAGTTGGTTCCACTCAGGTGTTGCCTCCACTTTTATCAACCGACTTCAAAAAAGGAGGAGGTTCTCAATAGGGTATTTTACTCTATACGAGAAAAAATCTATAAATATGTTATTTAGGCATTAAGCAGTCGGAAAATGTAAGTTTTATTTCATAAAATAACAAAACAAATTTTTAAATACAATTCTAAGTTTTCAGTATTTTTAATCTGTTATAAAACACCGTGAAATAGTAGCGGCCATGTTATTACGCCATACGGCTGTGTAAACAAAAAATTGTCAACTGTCAGTCAACCGATTGGCGTAATATAGGCATTGTATTTTTATTATTTTCGTAACCAACGTAATTTTTTCATTATTACACCTATTACAAAATGTGCTTTTAATTATTTTTAAATGATATACAATTATCATATTTAATATGAGCTCATTTGATACAAAACGAACTGACGTCATTTACGCTGAGCAATATGGCGTCCAGTAAGAGGCGTTTTCGTCAAAATACGTGCGAAATTTGAAAATTGAAAATTTAGATGCATTTTTATGGCACTTATCGATTGAATAAAAAATTTGTGTTTTTTTTGGTGGCATATTAGCACTACAGAATTTCATTGAGACACTTTTCAAAAATGGGTGTAATACCGTATTCGACTGTATTTTTTTTTATGTTTTCAGTTCAGAACTTTCGACTGGGTGAACCAATTTTGATGACTCTATTTTTATTTGAAACCTGGTGCTTCCCTTGTGGTCCCTTATGATTTATCGAAATTGCTCCAGCGCTTTTTGAAAAAATTAACAAAATCCAAAAATTTTACATAATAGTATACAATGTTATTAACTTTCCTCAATCTTTAGAGTACTTTCTTTCAATCTCTGTTTTAACTGTGTTGCCGTTTCATAATGGATTTGGATGAGAAGAGTACTAAAAAGCGGAAAATAAAAAACTTTTTATAAAAAAAAAAAACAACCGCCTGCAAAAACTAAAAGTGAAAAATAACTTTAGCACAGAACCCAGATGACTTTAGTTTCGGAAGTCGGTGGCAATACAAAACAACAAATGGAACAAAGCCATCGACTTCCGAAACTAAAGTCATGTGTATTCTGTGCTGGGCCTTAGCTTTAAAAAATGTCCGTATACCTACGGATTTTTGTAGAGGCAATCTACGGACTTCTACGGATTTTTGACCGTAGCCCTACGGATTTTTAAAAAAAGACGGGTTGCACTCCGGGAGTGCCGGCAGAAGTGAAAACAGTAGGCCCAGGCATACATTTTCGCCGCGCCGTAGAGAGGGGATAGCTGTCTACTCTCCATCCGTCTTACGCTTTTTCGATCAGGTCACGTGTCCTGACGCGAGTTTAAGATTTTATACCCATTACAGAAAAAGTGCTCAACGCCGCTAAAGAAGTTTTCACTTCAAAAATGGATCTTATAGATCTGGCAACACTGTACCTAGGTAATACATTGAACCGTCAGAACGTCAACTGCTGTCATTAAAGTGCTGAGTTGCAGAAATGCTAAATCAGGCGCACGGACTACTTAGAGATACTACGTATATCGGGCGCGTTCCAGCGTGCGGTTGTTGTTGGAAAGAGAAACATATCTGTATATTTATTAGAGTGAAAGAAATGCCAATGTATCATTTCAACACCCATTATAAGATCGTGATAGGTGGTATGAATGCAAGAAGCTTATAGATAAAAGTGGAGGCAACACTCTAAATACCTAAGTGAAGCCAACTGTGGGCAGACGCTCTCTATCTGAATGCATACATAAGATAAAGAAATCATATATCACTGTCTCGTTGTTATGTATGCATTCAGAAAGAGAGCATCAGCCCACAGATGGTTTCAAGTTTTTGTTCTAAGTGTTGGCTCCATTTATACCTATATCTTCATGTATGAATGATTTCAACATTTTCAACGTCACCTCACAGCAATGTTGCCAACTTAGTGCTTTCGGCACTAGATCTAGTGCATTTCTTGATGTTTTAGCGCTCAAAATTCCATAACAGTGCCTAGTGCCATTGTTGTATATTGTAATGAATATGTCAGCAATGACAGTTATGTCAGTCTCATAATAATTGGAGCACGCATTATTATTATATTAAATAAATAGTAGAAAATAAGAGACGTGCTTCCAAAATACATCTATTTAATATAATAATAATGCGTGCTCTAATTATTATGAGACTGACATAACTGTCATTGCTGACATATTCATTACAATATACAACACCTTCACCCTTAATTATTACCAGACATAAATATAAATAATTAATCTATTTCTTCTAATCTAAAACGTTGCGGAGGCTTACGATTTCTTATTGGATATCTGCGCTCGACGGTTGCTACAAGCTAACGGTATTACTATTCTGTGGCCCCACATGATGCATCCTAGTTCTGTATATAATTCGTTCTTACGATTATGATACGGTTTAAGTTCCTTGATTTCTACATCTTGCGGCCAGCCATCCTGAATGTAACTAATAACTCGACTAAGTACGGGGTCGGCTGATGAGGCGCTTTTATTAGATTATAATATTTTAAAAAAGGAAACAGACGCGACGCGACACGCAGACGCGACAAAATCAAATCGTAGCGAATGTCTGGCGGGCGGAGCGCACAGGCAGGTCATACCGGGGGATACGGTATGGTACAGGAACTATCGCGGGGCAGACAAATGGGTAGCAGGACAGGTTATAGAAAAATTAGGTAGTACTGATTACAATGTTAAATCAGACTTTGGAACCGAGGCACATCGTCATGTTGATCAGTTAAGGCGAAGGTCAGTGTTGCCTGTAATGGCACACCCATCACCTTGTATTAATAATAGAAAGTTAAGAAGTTCACTTGTGTTCCCTGCTAATTACGAGGAGGGGTCTAGCGGTACGGTCGACAGGATCAGGACATCAGGATCTAAAAACGTGTCTCAGTTAAATACGACGGGGACGGGCCTGACAGAGCACCGACTTGAGCTACCCGGCACGACACAGTCACTTGACGTGCCAAGTAGAAATTCACAACCCCCAATAGTAGCACCCGTCGAGCGCAGATATCCAATAAGAAATCGTAAGCCTCCGCAACGTTTTAGAATAGAAGAAATAGATTAATTATTTATATTTATGTTTGGTAATAATTAAGGGTGAAGGTGTTGTATATTGTAATGAATATGTCAGCAATGACAGTTATGTCAGTCTCATAATAATTGGAGCACGCATTATTATTATATTAAATAGATGTATTTTGGAAGCACGTCTCTTATTTTCTAGCGCATTTTTAAAGGTCTGTGTTTCCGTGGAGAGTGGAACAAGGACGTCCGATCTGAGTTTTGTTCTCTAAGGAAATTCCCGAATTGTTTCTTTAGCTGATCTTTTATTCTATATTTCTATTATTCACAAACAAACACCCGTCTTTGAGTAATAATAGTGGCCGTTCATTGTGTGTGTTGTTAATAATTCCTGAAATTTTTGAGCAATATTTGGATCCATCGCCGCATCTTGTATACAATTTCGAAAAGGCGCTAGAACATATTCCTGGTGAATAGAAACAAGTATTGGCAAAACGTTGCATTGAATTTACGGTTAAACTAATATAAGAGTTACAAGGCAGATTACCACCTAATATCAAAATTTTGAAAAATATTAATTAAGCGCATCGGAAGCACTTGACTCCAACAAAGACTTAAGATTGCTTGTCAATTTAGTTGAAGAATTTGGTGTGAATAAGAACTTCATATTCTCAATAAAAACTTCTTTTTTTAAATATTTTATTTGTTTGGTGCTCTTTTATCAAAATTATCACAACCCTAGTGCATTTCTTACTATAGCAGTTGGCAACATTGCTCACAGCATGCATGACAGCAGCAGAACAAACAGATTGACAGCACTACAGCAGATTTTTTTAGTTGTTTTTGTCTGTCATTATTAACATGCTGCTGAATTAATTTTTTTGTAATTTACTTACACGCAGTGTTTTGTGAAAACTAGCTCTATACTGATAATAATCAAAATGAAAGTAATTGTAAAAAAATTACAAGGCGGTGAATGTTGCTTGGAAGTAAGTCTACCATCCGGAACTGAAATCGTACATTCTTTTTTGTCCTGTCTTATTATATTTTAGTATTTTTGTGCATTTGTTTTAGGTACTTCCAACCACACAAATTTCCGAAATGAAACGACAAATTGCTGAACAGTTAAATATTCCAGTAGAGGAACAAAAATTACTGTTACTAGGCAGGACCCTAGTAGACGAACAAACAGTTGAAGCATACCCCACGATAAAGGATGGTACTAAATTAAACCTAGTTGTTAAAAAACCAGATACCCTATTAGAAGCTTCTGTGAAGTATTTCAAGAAGATGTATGGCATGTCAGAAGTAGAAGCAACATCTGCTGGTAACCGGCTTATCAAAATTGTGCAAGAGAAATTCAGTAAATTATCATGGGACGATCTTGATAGACTATCCTTAGACTGCATGTTGGACGAAAATGGTCAAAGCCGAAGCCCGCCAATGGAGATAGAGCCCGAATGTGATGATGTATACAGTTTATAATAATTGTGGACATTAATAAATATTTTTGATGTCTTATCTGTATTTTACAATCAATAAGGGTAATGTAAGTTGTTACACAGCTAGGTAGTTTCAGCTAAGTACATAAGTAAGATTTCATTAGTGGTAGTGTTGCTATAATATAATATGTATATTATGTAAGTAATGTTTATATTAATTGTTTGCTGACTACAGTGTTGCCACATCATAGTTTTACATATTTTAAGCATAATATTGTTGTGATCACCATGAGAGGATAGAACTGCTTAAGAATTGTTAACTGTTATCACTTTTTGTTACTATTTTTGTCATTTCTAAACTTATTTGTTGCTTTCTTATATACTACACTGGGGTTAGTAGCAATCCAAACAAGTAGATAATTTTATTAGACTAAATTGCGGTTATTTTGTATGTATTGACAATGACATTACTGGATGGTGGTGAGCATTAGGATTAATTAATTTGACAAAATTAATGGTTTAGGAAAGAACTGTTGAAGTATGTCATTTCTAAACTTATATGTTGCTTTTTTATCTTCTACACTGTAGATAATTTTATTAGTCTAAATTACATTTGTTTGTATTGACAATGACTACTGGACACACGATACTGGTGGTAAGAATTAGGATAATTAAAAATTTATGGTTTGAGAAAGAATGCAAATTTAATAATTGTACATAAGACTATGATAGAATTAAGCCCCATTTACATGATGCAAGTTTCTTGCCTGTTGCATACAATTAAATTGAAGTAATCAATTACTTGTATCATCTAAACACTGTTCAGACCGTGCAACTTTCATTGTTGCTTTAATTTATTGCATTCAACAGGCAACTAAATTTCACCATGTGTAGATGGGGCTTAACAATATTTATTACATACAACTCTAGTAATATGCCAGTGTATTGGTTTTAAATTTTATGTTCTAATCATTTTACAACTCGGCATTGCATTGCAACTGCTATGAATTTTAATGGTATTGTTTTAAAGTCGAAATTCCTTTTCCTGAGCGTTTAAAAAATATTCTTGATAGATGAACTTTTATAAAAGTATATTCTTTAACACTGACCTAATCCTGTGAATTGTACAAAAAGGCACGAATAAAACAACAGTTTAATTATTTATGTTATTATTACATACATCATGCATTGTTTCATACCTATCTATAGTATAGTACAATTTGATGGCAAGTAACACTGTCAGTGCCTTTGTCGACAGGTACAAAATAAAATTAAATGCAATAATCTCACTTACTGCTGTAAGCTGTTCAATACGATCGATCTTCAAAGTTTTTAAGCCATTGAGAAAAGACGATCAAAAATAATGTGAAACAACCATTGTAATATTGCTTAGTTTTATTGCAGAATGCCTCTGGCTTGGAGCGGTTGGTTACACACTAGTATCTTTCAACTCTTAAGACTAGAGCTCACAACTGCTCACCAATTAGTGAGATAAATATATTACACATTCAGTTTCGAATGGCCTATGCAATAATTTTTATAAACAACTCGTTTTTGCGTTTTTGGTTGTTTTTTGGACCTTTTGTTCCCGCATTTGGCACCATATTCTATACTGGAATAATTTATTACTTGCCAGTATGACACAGTCGCGTGAAAACATTTCTGTTCATCTCTGGTTTCCAAAACTTCGGGGTATTACTGAATAGGACATTCTTGTTTTATTCTATAAGTACTTAGACATTAAAAACATCAGTAAGATTATCGCCATCAATATAACTGGCAAAGATTGAAATCACCCATTCAGTTTAGACTGTAATGATCAATTTTATATAGCTCGACAAATATGTATAAGATTTCTATACACTACTACACATTGCCCTCATATTTGCTCCAAAATTACGTAGTATGTTCACCCTCCATAGTTTATCAAGTTTAGTATTGTGAGATCAAAATGTCTTCACTATCAAAACAAAATATTTACATTATTCAAAACTAGAAGCCAAACAGTTCAAAAAAATAATCATCTGCCTACACTTAAATAAAAGAAAAAGTACCGATAAATTGACAAAGATATTTAAAAAATACTTGATTGGAAGAAGTGTAATAAATTGGAGGGTATTATCAAGTCTCAGAGGCACTTCTCTTAACAAACCTATGATCAAACAATCACAACCTTTTTATGAGCCGAGGTTCATACTTTAGGACTGAATTCTAGCACATATGAATGTAACATGCAAACACCAAACTAAATTTATTATAATTAGAAGTAAATAGTCTATCCCTAGTTTGGTTACGAGCAGGGATCGATCAACAGATTGCATAAAAGGCGGTTGTAAGTCCCTACTGGCAAAGTGGTCTTACTTTGCCCCAAATTTAGATAATAATGATTATTGAAAAAAAAATTATATTAAATTTTCGTGGCTAAGAAGAAGCTATACTGAACGATCGGTTAAGGTTAAGCTAAGCTTGCCGCGGCCGGTCTGTGGATGGATTCCCCCCATCCCCCATCCCAATCCCCATGGACCATCAATTTCCCATAATTTTATCAAAGTACGTAAAGCTGTTCCAAGCTGTCATTCGTAGATCTTTGACAGTCGTTATGGGTAGTCAGAAGCCAGAAAATTTTATAACCAGTCTTACCAAGGGGTATCGTGTTACCCAGAAACTGGGTTGTGGAGGTCAGATAGGCAGTCCTTCAGTTGCATCCGGTTAAACTGGAAGCCGACCCCCAACTAGGAAAAGGCTAGGCAGATAATGATGATACTCAGATGTATTAATTACAAAGAATCTTAAATCTTACCTAACACATTTTTTATAGGTAAATCAACACTATGAAGTATTTTATTATATATTTATAAAACGTACGTTGTTTAGGCGATAAAAAATTTAACAGAATAGGAACATGATTACCCATAGAGGAGCAAAGTAAGCCCATTTTACGATACTTTTCATAAGCCATCATTCTTAATTCACTTCTAATAACAGATGTACTAGAATTCAGTTTTTAATGGTCATTCGTTGAATACATGTACGCTTCTAATATCAATTATGATTACCATAACACATGTAATAGTCACTAACTTTATACATAAATGTATATAAATGCAGTAGAAAGTAATCGACATCAACATGTATCAGATTTATATAGATGTGATATATTTAGATGATGATTACAAGGCTAGGGTTTTGAAACGAAACGATGATAGAACTTGCTCTAGGGAAGTTTTATATACTTCCTATGTTGCTTATCTGGTTTAACTCATTGACGAAAATAAAAAAAATATAAGATTGGCCAATATGCACAATCCTATACAATGACAAAGAAGAAAATAGTATAGGACAGGGAAGGCCGACCCGCCGGTAAATCGCACAGGGTCTAGTCAGTAAACAGTAGATCTTAGATCTAATAAAGTTGCCCCCCCCTGGTATAGAAGGATCCTTGGTTATACACTCTGTCGATTGAGTTAGGTATTAGTTTTTTGACAGCTGCCTTACAACGTAACTATATAAAATTTAACTTTAAAATACGTTATAAAATAAATATATAAACGCCTTGCGTTAATGGATTATCTTATTTAGGACTCCTTGCGCACATTATAATACAGTAAGCGTATCAGTTTTTACAAAAAACAAAGATTGATAAGCGCATGAAATATAGTTACACTCTATCGTACTTAGTGATGGGATCAAATGTATTCGCTTCAAATGAATAAATCGAAAATAATAATTTTAGATTTATATAATCCTAGAAACCTATATATTTCGAAAATAATCCAATGGATTTATATTGCGGGATTAAACATCGAAAATTAAACAACCAAATTAATACTTTAAAGTTAAATTTACATTGATAGTATAAATAAATCAATAAATTATTCGTCGTCTTCCGACATGGTACTTACGTCTGATGACGAGTCTTCGCCTAAGTTTATCACGATTGTTTCTTGCTTGCTTCAAAAAATCGATAATCGATACTATTTACAAATTAAAGTGTAAAAAATCAAAACGTTACGTAGCTGCAATCACTAGTTGTCAAAACCACCAGCTGTCAAAAAACGGTTAAACCAGTGGACAGAGAGTAGTTATGTTTTGTCTAATGATACAATTTTACATATTTATGATACTTGATAATTCTTCATTTCATATGTATCAAAACCCAAGCCTTTTAGGGCCCCAGTCAGACAAAAAACCCTCTCAATACATTGTTATCGATATAATGCCAGGAGTTATAAACTCGTTCGATAACAACACGCTACAGACACCAAAATTGGATATATTAAATACTGAAAATACTACTACAACCAATTTCATAAATTAATACATACATTCACATTTAAATCTATAATTATATACAGTTATATTTAAATATCATGCGGCAGTCATTGGCCAGCTGAATGTATCCCTATTTCGTTGCTGTTCTAAAGGCGGGGCCAGAAACGCCCGCGTACTTCGGGCACCAGCCGAAGCTATTTCTTGCAATTCTGGCTCAACCCTAAGGCTGCGTACACATGCGTGCTGAACGTAAAGATTTTTAAAAGCACGCGTCTTAAGTTTCTCTAAAGGTAAAATAAATATATGTGTACGCACCCTAACCCCTTTCTAAACAGAATAAGTTTTTGATTGGAATATTGGTATTTTATCTTGAATAAGTTTGCCAATACAACTCTTATCAATCTCAATTGAAGCAGACAGATCTATTAATACTATGTATTTAAATGTATATCAGCTGTCTGACACCCATAGTACAGGGTCTCCCTAGTTTGGGGTCAGATGGCCGTGTGTGAAAATGTCCCCACATATTATTATCATTTATTTGCAACTACTAATATATTTTTGAATACCCCATAATAGAATTTGAACAACGATAATATTTTAACAAGAAGTTTTTGATTACGGTACGAACTTACGTAGTAAAGAGTGAAGTAAAATTTCATATGAAAATACATATACAAAAATGATTAATTTTTAATATGTGTAAGACTGAGTTCATATTTTGATTGAAAGATTTCTAATATTAATAATGCGAGTATCTTATTTACAAAGTATCCCGAATTCCTGAGTGCTGTATTAAAAGTTTCTGTTCAGTATGTAATATCAACTAATACAAAATAGAGAGGGTATTCTATATCAAACGTTTGCTAAAAAGTTCCAAATAATAAGGTTAACTCAACATTACTACGGGGTTTATTATCGAAACTCCGAAAGTCATCTTTGATCACCGTGAAATATTGATTAAAAAAGTTGGAAGTTTATCTTGCCGCAGTAATGAGAGATAAGTTTAAAAAAATCTATAAAAAAAAGGAAGACAAAAATAATGAGAAATGGTACTAAAATACTAAGAAACACGTGAAACACATTAATACGATCTATTCCTAAGAACCTGTCTTGATACACTCCTAAGGAGATGATTATATACACAAGTGCTTCAAACACTTCCTTCTTCGTTGTTCTCTTTTTGTGACATTTACACGGAGTATGTAGTCAATGAAGTGCTAAGCGCAAAAACAGGAGGCCAGTTTGCTCACGACAGCTGTCGGTGGACTACGGTTACCTAATGTCATTAGCAAAGTGCCGTCCATCTGCCGGTCTGTAAATACTCAAATACACGCATTCGACGTTTGTGATTTAATCACATAAAACTTGCATATTTTTGGAAGGGCCGAAATCACGAAACTTTGTACGACGACTGTCTTGGTTTAATGGTATTCTGATTGAATGAATATTCAAAATGAAGCGACGTTATGACGCATTAATACTATGCAACATGAAGTAATCAGAAGAAGAAGAAGAATCGTATGTCAGAAGAAAACGTTCGCCACATTAGCACTCCACATTATTTACTTCTCCGTGTCACTTACAGACTTGTCCATAATACCTCAACCTCGTAAATTCTCACCAAAGAGGTTAAAATTATGCAAAGATGCTTCTAGAATATAAAATATCAGTCGTAGTCGCTGTCTTCTTCCGCCGAGGACTCTGATTCCGAGCTGTCTGGGTGATTCTTTGTGATTTCGATGCAGTTGTCCACATCTGTCAGTCTTTTTAGCGATCGCCCTGATAGGAAAACAGTAAAACGATTATACGAAGAATTTACGACTATCCTACTATGAGAATAAGGAAAACTAAGAAGTATATTAAGGAAAACTTTCTGGCATATTTTCGATAACTGAACAACATGATTTTTTAACCAAAACCCCGCAAAAGGAAGGAAGATAATGTTTTTAAATTGGGTTGACCCCATCAATAATATGCAATAATAAAAGAAAGGAAATCTATAAAAAAAACACTTGATTTTAGTCCTGAAAACCCGATTCATTTTACTGTAAAAATTGATTTTTAGTTGTTTTGAAATCAATAAGAGTTGTTAAATGACAACTTACGAGTGACGTCATAAGTAACAATATCTATGGGGGGGGGGGGGGAATCGTGTTTTGAGTTGACAGCTCATATAAAGTATGACAATTGAATGGTGGTGTCATCTATTCTGTTTCTGATCGATCGGAGAAATGATCAAAAGGGATATAACACACCAACTGGGCAGTAGACACCACCAACTGCCAGACTGTGGAATTGCCCGCCTCTCTATTCCCCGATACAATCTGGGTATCTTCAAGGCATGAGTGAACCGGTTTATCCTAGACAAGCGTGCTTCACCTTAGGCCACATAATCACCTAAGATTAGGTGAGTTGCGGCCAAACGCAAGCCTATAAGACTATAAAGAAAGTCAAATGACTTAATATTAATTGATTTCAAAGCTAATAAAAATGAATCGTGTTTTCAGGGCTAACTTTTTATATATCCAACTTAATATAATAAGCTTCGTGGTTTGAATTTCACCTGTTAATGTAGTAAGCAATCTGTTTTCATTGCCAGCCGGCATGTTGATCGGGCCCAGTTTCTTAGCGAGCTCCCTAGCTCTGTCTGCACCTGGAACTATATACATATAACATATGGGTATTAATATATAATATGTAATACTAAAAAGCAGAAGAGTTTGTTTGTTTGTTGTTGTTTGAGCACATTAATCTCTTGAGCTAAAGGTCCGATTCTCAAAATTATTTCGATAATAGAAAGTCCCGTTATCCATAAGTGCTATGCTATCTATAGAATAAAAACCGGACAAGTGCGAGTCGGACTCGCTCACCGAGGGTTCGTACAAACATAGTTCTAGGACGTCAACGGAAAGTATCCTATAAATTTTGATTCCCTTGAGAGTGTCGAAATGAACGTTTTTTGCGACATAAACGACCGTATCTTTTTTGCACGTTAACTTGGAAGTTTGATTTTTTTCACAGCTTCAAGGGACCGTGGACCAAAGTATATGGTTTTAATTTCAACTCGATACCTCTACGCATTCCCGACATAAAGGGCCTTGACAGACAGACGGACAACAAAGTGATCCTATATGGGTTCCGTTTTTTCCTTTTGAGTACGGAACCCTAAAATTGAATTGTTGTTCGTTAGTCTCGCTAAAACGAGAAATTTTTCAAATGTGTTCCAGTGGATTTGTGAATGGTTTAGATTCACAATTGGACCCGGTAGGTGGCGCTGCAGTCGAGTTGGGGTAGGTAGGTAAATAGGATGGGTAGGGTAGGTAGCGTAGGTAGGTAAGTACAACGACCGAGTAGATAGGGACAGGACAACGTCTGTCGGGTCAGCTAGTTTTATTTAAAAATAATTAGAGATTCCTAGGATTTTTAAAGAGGATGAAGTCTCAGTTAAAAGCTAGTATTAATATAATAGCTGATAGCTATTCAAGGTAGAAAACAAGGAAAAGGGTCGAGTTAGATAATAGTAACACGGCATTGAAGTTTTTTAAAGCATTTCCTCAAATTATTACTTTCTCCTGTTTCATGAACAAACTCACATTCACAAACCACCCAGTATTTCTTTTTCTGCGACACCTTTTATTGGCCAATATTCCTAAATAGTGAAAGTCAAATCTAAATGTTTCTTTACACAAAAGTTTACTGTATAATTATCATGTAATCATTATATTTAAACCATCACTGTTGTAAAAATCAAATAAACGGCTCGCCAGCACAGATACACCCTGAGAGGTTTCCGTTGTATGGCAATAATACCATCTGTAATATAGATTAAGTATTTTGGAAATAAATAATAACAAAGAATTAATTTCAATTAGACCATTAAAAGGTACTTTTCAACAACAATTTCAAAAAGAAAAGAATTGAATCTAGTTGACCCTTCCACTAATCATGAAAAATAATATGAACTTTATTGACATAATGAAGGGACAAAAATCTAAAGTGCAAAAATCCATACTTCCATACTTAATATTATAAATGCGAAAGTAACTCGTGTCTGTTACGCATTCACGATGAAACGGCTGAACCGATTTTGATGAAATTTGGTATGAAAATAGCTTGAACCCTGGGGAACGACATAGGCTACTTTTTAATCCGCGACTTCGTCTGCATCCGCGATAACCAACATTCACGCGGACGAAGTCGCGGGCAAAAGCTAGTAATAAAATAATGTGTGTTCGTTAATCAAATCAAGATTGGTTATATTTCTTTAAAGGATTTCTCGAATCGAATATATGTAGACTAATTATTTCTTAGTATGAAGTAGTACTTTGCATGCCATTTGCCAAAACAGTATTTACAAGGATTCTGATACGTATTGTAACAACTGATTTTAAGTACATTAATTCTAAGCAAAAAAATCTATTCTATTACCTCTGCTTCCTTCCTGACTGGAGTCTTCTGTCATGGAGACTCTCTCAGTCCGGTACACACCGCTCACTAGGTCCCACACAAATAAGCACTGCAGACAAATTTAAAAATAAAAGTTTTATTTTTCTTACTTAAATAAATGCGTTATACTTTCATGACTACTCATGCCTAGCCTTTTCCTTACTATACTACTCAAAACAAAATAAGGGCCAAGAGGTATTTTTTCATTTTGGTGTAGTTTATTTTTTTATGGTGCTCTTCACAGATGAATGCAAAGTTAATTTTTTTACGACCGGCGTATTAGAGTATGGAGAAGACGCGGCGAGAGATTTTTAGAAGCCTGCATCCATGAAGTCAATCGTTTTGGTGGTCCAAATGTAATGATTTGGGGGCGGGATAAGCTTACACGGCAAAACTTTACTGAGCTCGCTATTTTAAATGAGGGTACTGTTACTGCTCTGCGGTATATTGAGGAAGTTGTCAGACTACATGTGATCCCATTTGCACAGCGAGCGGGTCCTGGATTCATCTTGATGCAAGACAATGCTCGTGCACACACGGCTCAAGCGACTCTGTTTGTACTGGAAGACTCTCAAATTCAAGTCTTGCCGTGGCCGGCGAACAGTCCGGACTTAAATCCAATAGAGCACATGTGGGATCAGTTGAAACGAAGAGTTAGAGACGGTGATCAGGAAATCCACAACCAACAGCAACTCATCAACGCTGTGAAAAGGACCTGGGAAGAGATTCCAATGGAAAATGTCAGGCATTTGATTGAGAGCATGCACTCCAGGCTTCAGGAGTGCGTAGCTAAACGAGGGGGGCACACCCGTTACTAAAAGATGAGCATGGAGTATTTTCTTTTGTTTTCAGTAACTTTACGTTGTTTTTATTTTTAACCTAAAATGTGTTTTTTCTTTCAAAAGCAAATAAACTTTTTAATCATTATTATTTGAATAAATTTATTGGTCTACATGGTAAAGACAACATTAGTTTTCGTTATGGAGACAAAAAATATATATTGGTTTTATTATTTTCATGGTACAGACAAAATACCTTGTGGCCCTTATTTTGTTTTGAGTAGTATATATTATTTAGGTCGGCTTCCAGTCTTACCGGATGCAGCAGAACACGTGTTTTACCTGTCTGCCTGACCTTCACAATCCAGTCATTGGGTAACATGATATCCCTAGGTAAGACTGGTTGTCAGACTTACGGCTTTACGTGCTTTCCGAGTCACTGAGGGGCTTGGTATAATAATAATAATTTATTTGCATCAAGTTTTACATTTTACATTAAATACATGGTAGTACATACAGTTTAAGGTAAATATACAGTAGTAGCGTGGCGACACCAGCACCCTTGCTAAGTTGCCAAGACAACTTGTGTTAAGGATGCTGGGCCCGACCCTTTATTGGATGTATCTTAAATGCATTTAAGTACATAC
The DNA here is from genome assembly GCA_947361185.1 of Charanyca ferruginea. Classification (NCBI taxonomy): domain Eukaryota; kingdom Metazoa; phylum Arthropoda; class Insecta; order Lepidoptera; family Noctuidae; genus Charanyca; species Charanyca ferruginea. The sequence goes on along the minus strand of OX376061.1, from coordinate 25,796,707 downwards.
ATGCCGTTTTCTAATTTTACAACTGGTTCATTATATGGAATATGTAAACGGATAAAAAAACTATTTAGAAAAGAAAATAAACAAAACGAGATATTTTATGAGTGAAGGGGTGTGTGTATGGACTGGATACCGGAAGAACCGAAATAGGTATTTTTTTTTCTTACTCCTCGGCTGTTCTTTGCTGATTAATTTAATTCCTGAATCATTTCTACGCGACTCGTCGAGCTTCATTGTTTCGGCACCTTTCTGGTGGTCGCTTCGGGCTCACAGGAGTTGCAGAAGTTTAGGTTCAGTGTGTCGGGCTTGACCCAATAAAAAAAAGAACCGAACGCGACAAGCTTAGCTTAACCACAGTATAGATATTAATACTACCGTACAGTAGCGTCACGCTCCAAAACTGTTCCTCACCTCTTCCCGCGTCGAACAACTGGTACTGGGAACTGCTTTTAGTTCGAACGGCGTGTAGACACGTACACATACGCACGTATTTGTACAGTCTGTTATTTTGGTAGTAGTGTAAGCAATTATTTCGTTTCTATGGAGTGGGTTCTATGGCTTAACTGTGACGTATCGTTCCATACGACATTTATTTAGCCACAAGCTCTCCATAAATAATTTATGACAGAATTATTAGTAGTATTGGCGAGTGAGGTTTCCATAATGCTGGCACTTCACATGGCGTATTTGTACAAATATTCGCCTTACTTGGATAATACAAAGTGTACCCTATGATTACTGAAATAAAGTCTATTTTGTTTTGTATTATCCAAGTAAGGCGAATATTTGCACAAATACGCCATGTGAAGTGGTAGCATAAGAATAAGAATATTTATTAAGCCAAGACTTAACCTAGTTTACAGGGCAAACAAACAAGGAAGTTATTCTATAAAGTGGCAAGATACTAGAAAAAGTGCAACTGGGCTTAAACTAGGTTAAGCTCTCTCTCAGTTTTATTCATCACCTGTTTTCGATGGCCATTTTACAGTTGAACACAATAGTATAATATTATAAGACATACAAATAAGAGAAGAGGACCAGCACAGTAAGCACCATGATTTTTACAGATGTTTGTCGGCTGCTATGAAAAAGAGACGAAGCACACTTACCTCGGCGGCGTACTGCTGTCGGTGTATGAGACAGCCCGCGCTGATATCTTTACAAGGTTGGCACTCCGCTGTGGCTGTGTTGTCATCGCTAGCCCACATCCACATAGCACACAGCTGTAAATATAAGTAGTGAGTTAAGCTCAAGTTCTATGTGGGCCTTATGGAGAGTAGAAGTTAAGAGGACCGTCTCTGTGTATAAAAAAACTGGTCAAGTACAAGTAGGACTCGCGCACGAAGGGTTCCGTACCATTATCTATACAACTCATCGAGCAAAAAATCATGTTTATTGTATAAATTATTTTATTGTTGTCACAGCAGCAACAGAAATACATCATCTGTGAAAATTAACTGTCTAGCTATCACGGTTCATGAGATACAGTGTGGTGACAGACAGACAGACGGACAGTGGAGTCTTAGTAATAGGGTCCCGTTTTTATCCTTTGGGTACGGAACCCTAAAGTGTCCGTTAAAATGTGTTAAATAAGGGTAATGCAAGTTTAGCGAAAGAGTCGTTTTCTTTAAAGCGCTGAAAGTTAATAAAATAGTTTGTTACAAAAAGTTGAAAAAAAATTTACAAAATTATTTTGATCAACCTAAACAGTTTAGGTTTGATACACTGGATCACTAACTAACTAAAAATATTAAAGTTTCTTTTTATACTTCAATTTGTCAACAACTTCTACATTCATACCATACCCCGTGCCTACGCTAACGCCATTTTGGCGGGTTTTGGAACTGTTATTTACTTTACGAAGCTGGACACTTTTTCAACTGTCCCCCCATATGAGATGATTCTCCTTACCTGTACCCTACATGGTGGCACTGTAAATATTGCTTCTGCACTAAAGTACTGACTTACCCCAGACAAGCATCCACTGGACTGACAAACGTCAATAACATGGCAACCCCAATCGAAGCAGTAAATGAACTTCTTCCCATTAATATTGCACAGTCTCTCGCAGACCTCGTTGCAGAGTAGTTCTGTGTCTAATGATCGTTGGTGCGCGCGCAGGGTGAGGGGGGGGAAGGGCGGGGCTGCGCCACAGAGGCGCTCCCACGCGCCCGCGCCCACGCCCTGCAGCCCCGCGTAGCCCGCGCCCTGCGCCGACAGGGGCAGCGCTACGTGGTAGCCCGAGATGCAGTCGTCTAAGAAAAAACATTTAGAAGTGAAACTTCTATAAAAACGGGGGGGTATTAGGATTTTTCTGACACGAAAAAGCTTTACGGCCGCCTGGAAGGGGTAGACGATATATCGCGTGGTAAGAGGTGGCAGCGTTCCACTTGGCGGTTGTAGTTTCACTTCTACTGTGTCCCAGCACACATTTTTTTTGTTGGAACAACAACAACACACACAACACAACAACATTGACATTTTTAAGTGTTCTGTTGTTCTATACTAAAAATCGAAGCATTTATTTCAATTAAACCATTTACATGCACTATTGAATTGTCAAGGAGTCGGTCAGTTAGTCAGAAAAGAAGATAGTTGCTCGTTCCGAAACGTGGGTAGGTCTCTATGGAGAAGAACGAACAAGAAACAACACGGACACTCTTTTAAGACGTTCATTGCCAAGCCGAAATACTGAACTTACATATGTGGCCAAAATAAAAAAAATCGTTGATTGTGGTTATTGCTAGGTGGCCCACTTAATAAATAGGTAGTTCCGTTCCCTAATGGCCGAAACAAATACTAGAATCAAATACTCTGCGCCCGCTATTTCATGGCGCCGTACATAATTGTAAGGCACATCACGAGACGTCGCGTGAATGGACACAGCATAATGCATAACAGGCCGCTTCACGCGACGTCGCGTGATGTGGCAATAAACGTGTTAAATACGTGTCTACGATAACGGTGTCTTTACAGGAGCAATTAAAATGGCACAATTCTGGATTTCATCATTTCAGCCGCAAGACGTCCACTGCTGGACATAGGCCTCCCCAAGGGGGGGGGGGGGGGGGGGTTGCCATAATCGCCACGCTTGGCAGGCGGGTTGGCGATCACAGTATGGTTGTTACAAAGGCACAGAGAACGCTGCTGCACATTCTCTGGTAAGTCCCTGAGTCGCCTCTTACGACACCCACAGGAAGATATGGGATGGTGCTATTCTTCACGTCCGACACCACACGGACACTATATGGATTTACTATTGAGCAATATGGATCAATTTAATACGTTAGATTGCCCCCCTACTGCAAGCAAATTAATAATGCAGGAAAAACTGCTACAACAAATTCCTTGGCAGCAATGAGTTGCATTTCAATATACGCGACTGTTTTAAAAAATCCGACTACAGATGATAAAGTTAGTAATATATACACTCGGCGTCACAAAAATCGCACCTTTTCGAAAATAAGTTTAAAACATGTCCCGCCAGTAACGAATACATTAAACCCAATTAATATTGGTATCAATTAAAAGTATGTTTAACGACCTTTAAATTAACAACAGTTAGAATTCCTAAACACAACAGATCTCATTAGCACGTAACGTTAAAAAAAATGTTGTCAAAATACGCATTACAACGGCCACTAATTGCACCTCCCTACAAGGGTATAAAACGGGCGACCCGGGTTAAATGTGGGTCATTCGCTATTCAACCTTTGAAGTGAACACACGTGAACAGCTACAGCAAGAAAAATACCCCAGAAGATGGATACCACTGCAGATGAAGCCGCTCAAGTCATTGCACTACTGCAATCAGGGATGCGGCAATGTGATGTTGCTCGGCAACTGAACTTGAGTCGTTTTGCCGTTCGACGAGTGTTCCAACGTTTCCAAGAGACTGGTGGCTATATCCGAAGACGTGGATCTGGAAGACAACGGTGCACATCCGAAAGAGACGATCGCTTCATTGTTTCGACGTCTTTACGTAATCGGTTCTACAATGCTGTTGAGCTGCAACAACAACTGCGATCAGCTCGCAGAACTTCTGTAAGCGTCTCCACGATTAGAAGAAGAATGCGGGAGAAGAAAATTGCAGCTCATAGGGCTGCTACAGGGCCCAAATTGACTGCACAGCATAGGAGAGACCGGTTGCAATTTGCCCGTGACCATGTGGATTGGACAATAGACCAATGGAGGGCTGTGCTCTTCTCGGATGAGACGAGGGTGTGTCTTTTCTGCAACGACAGGCGTCGAAGAGTGTATAGGAGGCAAGGGGAACGATTCGCACAAGCCTGTATTCAAGAGACAGTGGAATACGGGGGTGGCTCGTGCATGTTCTGGGGCGGCATGTCAATCGACGGTAAAACGAACCTTGTGTGTGTTTCTCGGACTGGAAGTGCTCGCGGGCAAGGGTCGCTGACTGCTGCTCGGTACATAACAGAGATCTTAGAGGAGCAGGTTGTCCCTTATGCGGGTTTTGTTGGCAGTGGGTTCACGTTAATGCACGATAACGCCCGTTGTCACACCGCTTTAATTGTAAGAGACTACCTGCAAGAAGTTGGCATCCCTGTTATGCGCTGGCCGGCGCGAAGTCCAGACCTGAACCCTATTGAGCATTCTTTGGGATGAACTGAAACGGCGAGTACGGGCACGAAATCCTGCCCCTACCACTCTCCAAGACCTTCAAGATGCCGTCGTTGCAGAATGGGACAACATTCCACAAGAGACTGTTGTCACATTAATAAGGTCCATGAGAGAACGCATGGAAGCAGTCATCAGGGCTAGGGGGGGTAACACTAGGTTTTAAGTTAGTTTTAAGGACTTTGTTGTAATTTTTGCTGATAAAATAAAATTTAACTTTTTAATCATTTGCATTAGCTTGCTTTTTTTTATTCCCTGGTAAACAAAAAACCAAATCCATTGATTTATTCTGAAATTTAAATAAATTGCCTTTCCAATTATACCTTATAGTCATATGTATACCATTGATTAATAGGGTTAAAATGACTTTGAAGGGAATTCTTAAAGAGGTGCGATTTTTGTGACGCCGAGTGTATATATTTTCTTAAACCCAAAAAATTAATGAACAGCAATATTAAACAGGCCACGCGATAAGTGAACGTAGGTAGGTACTATCATAATACAACAACACGTCCAAATATGTACATAAGTACGATAAAATTATCTCTAAAAATAGAATTACGGAAAAGTTACTCACCCTCCGAATCAGTGTTAATCGAGGTAATCTCATCGTCACTCTCCACAAAGTATCGAGTGAAGAATTTGCTACATTTTGAATTCCCCGAGTGTACCAAGTAAGGGTCTTGTGCATTCACAGGGCAATCCGAAAGGGTTTTTGAGGTATTGTCATGCACAGAAATAGTTTTTAGAGAGCCATCGTCCAACATTTCTTGCACCCTGTATTCTGATTCGCTGTTGTGATCAGACTCCAGTGCGGAAAGTCCAGCGTTCTTTAGATCAGAACTAGTGGTTGGAGAAGGTGGTCGACTGATCTGGTTGTGAGCCCTTAAAACCACACTTTCCCCGGGAGACTTAGCGCGTTTCCCCTGACTCCGACTAGCTGAACCTATGAAGTATTTCCTATTACTCCTCAACACTCTAAACGGGACAATATTCTCGTTGTTGTCTTCACAAAATTCGTACTTCTTGTCGGCCAGCCTTCGTTTCCTGAACATGCTGAGCTTCTCGCATTTCGTCTCCGCTTCTTCGACGAATTCGTACGCTTTCTCTGCTATTATCCTGTGTGTCTCGTTGAAACGAGACATGCTCTCGGCTGGCCGTCGCCTTGGAGAGCGTAACGGTGGGCTGATTAACGTCCTGATGGACGGAGAGGGTCCCTCCCACTCTTCAACCAGATTATGTGAGATAGAGGACGCTTGAATACACAATTCCTGTCCCATAACATCAGGTATGCGAACAGGCTTAGACATTTGAAACGGTTCCATTTCTAAGTCTGAGAAATCTGCCAGAATGTTCTGGACGACGTTGTTTTGATATTTTGGGGATTGAAAAGCTGCCGAGACATCGGAAGCCGGGGTACTAGGGTTCGTGTCTATGGAATTAGTTTCCTCCCTATCTGAGTAGTTCTTCGTGTCCTCAGCCTCTCTCTCATTTCTCTCCTGGTCGGGTTTCACGAAGTCAATCTCTAGGATATGGATGAAGTCTGTGTATATTATGATTTGATTGGAGTAAGCTAGCTGGACCACTGGCTCGTACATGCTAGAATCTGATGTGCAGAAGAACTTTGTGTGTATTGCGAAGTTGTGTTCGAGGCATCTTTTGCCCCAATTCAGATCTTCTGAAACAGGAGATTTGTATGTAACATTTGGAAGCAAATCTACTTTATGTACATTCGCTGTAAATATGGCAAATCGAGTTTTAGAAATAGTCAGCATTGTAGCAGTCTTTCTGATAGACTTCATCTAACGCCCGATGTGTCGTATTTACGCGCGGATACTTAGAGCTCTTTAAATTTACGCGTTTGGTGCTGCTGCAGAAGTGGTGCGGGTGACACGCGTCTACTTAATGAAATAGATCGTCGGCGGCTACTGTCGTCCTGCGGTCGTGCGTACGCGGCACCGGATTCGCACTGCGTTTTCGACGCATCAACTGTATTAAGAAAACAACCATCCCTACCTAAGCAAACATGGTGATTAATGCTCGGGAAATTCTGAATGAGATGATACTTTTGCCATGCAGTAGAATAATACCAGGCTGGTATTATTTTAACCACCACTCCGGCGTAGCAGCAGTCCAAACGCTAAATTGTAAGAGCGCTAACAGGCAAGTTCTTACCTTCATCCCGAGGGAAAGCCGCGCATTTCTTACATCCTAAACGAGGAACTCCGATTACACTGAGGTGGGACCGTTCTGAACAGGAATCTCTGCGAACAATAAGAGCTATGTTTGTAAACAAAGAAGTGTGCCGTTATACTACAATTGTTGACGTTATGATTTGTTGGAAAAACATCATTTTCCAGTGTATTACTACACCTAAGGATTCTAAAGTACTCTGAAAAAATCTGTTTTATTCTTAGTTCAACCATAAAAATTAGACAGCCAGGCGTTGAGTTGCACAAAACCAACATTAGTTTAGCGGAGACTTTAAATTTATACCATGCTTTAAATTTTGTATCAAAAAGAAACTGACGACATCAATTTAAAGTCTCCATTAAACTAATGTTGGTTTTGTGCAACTCACCGACAGTCTCCTCTTCTGTCTGTGTGAAATGATGTGAAGGAGTCAATAAGAATATTCTGAAACATCTATATTTAAATGTTTTATCCTGTCATAATAAAGAGTGTAGTCAATGAGACAATAATGATAATTTATGTTTGTTCGATTTTTATTGTAATTTCCCTATCAGTAGGTAGTATAAGGGTGTTACTACACCAATCGATCGATCATCGTTCGATGCCATCGGTCGACATCGATCGACGTTGATCGATTGGTGTGGTAGCTTTAGCTGATCGACGGATACCGTTCGATTAACTAATCGATCGATTGCCGGTCGATGGCATCGGTCGACGTTGATCGATTAACTCCGGCTAAAATTGATCACTAATAATAATCAAGCAGCTCGATCGACGTCGACTAATCCATTCTACCATCGATCGATGCCGTCGATCGACGATCGATCGATTGGTCTGGTAACACCCTTAGAGTTTTTTTGGGTTTTGTTATTTGTGTGAACGCGCGAATATTATGAATAAATTTAGGGATCTGTAAGAAAATTCAAGCGGACGAAGTCATGGGCAAAAACTAGTTAAACTAAAAGTATCTCTTTAGATGCAATAACATGCAATCTTCAGTAGTACATCATCTAATTACAGTTCATAGCATCAATGTGACTGTGATGTACCTAAGTGAATGTTTGTATGGTTTAAATTGACTACCACGACTTACGTCATCCGTTAATGCAATAAAATCATTGTGTGATTGCCTCGTTTTTACGAACGACACAGACAAAAGGTGTCTAGATGACCCGCCGACGCGATTCTGCAATATCCTTGACACCAACACAAAAGAAGATGAGGTTGAATAATTATAATTAATGTATTTGACACTTACGCAATACCATAGACGACTAAAACGGCGGGGTTATGCTTCCACTGTGCCATAGATATGGTGACCTTACTGTCCACGCAGTCGTCTCCAAATAGAGGCACGCTGTGTACCGGGCGCACGATGCGGCCGGGCACCCACGACAGAAAGTGCAGGCTGTAAGAGAATGGGAATTTTTAACTTACATACAGGACATCACGTCAACAATCTGTTCAAATTCGTCAAGCTACAACAATCTGTCAAATTTCTTTGATAGATTTTCAACTTTATTATAAAAGTATAAGGTTCATATTCAATTGGGTTTGACAGTTTGGTATGCCTTCATGTGTCGTTTGTAAAATATCCTATTCTACTTCTATTATAAATGTGAAATTTGTGAAAGTTTGTAAGAATGATGGTTGGATGGAAATTTGATACTCTTTTACGCTTTAATGGCTATATGATATACTAGCGACCCGTCCCGGCTTCGCATATGTGTCATATACATACAAACTATACGTATAAACCTTCTTCTCGAATCCCTCTACCGATTGCTGAAAACTGTTCTAAGCGTACAGACAGCAAGAGCGACTTTCGTTTTATATTATTATGTAAAGATAAAGATTATACTATGTAAAGATAAACATATATCAATGTTACTAACACTAGGATACAAGCTGTGTGTAAAGCCGGCACTTCACATGGCGTATTTGTTCAAATATTCGCCTTATTTGGTTAATACAAAATTAACTTTATGTCAATAAAATTTTTACAAAAAAGAGAACCGCCTTCAAAAACTAAAAAGTGATAAATAACTTTGGCACAGAACACACATGACTTTAGTTTCGGAAGTCGGTGGCTTTGATGTGTTTGTTGTTTTGTATTGCCACCGACTTCCGAAACTAAAGTTATGTGTGTTCTGTGCCAAAGTTATTTATCACTTTTTAGTTTTTGAAGGCGGTTCTCTTTTTGTAAAATGTTTTAATTTTCCATTTTTTAATGCCTCCTTATCAGCAAAATCCATTAAGAAACGGACACAGTTAAAACAGAGATTGAAAGTTCTCCAAAGATGGAAGAAACGAAAACGTCATATTTTTTTGGTTTTTGTTGATTATTTCAAAAAGCGCTGAATAAATTTCTATTTGTTTTAAACTAAAACCTTCTCCAGAATGTAACAAAAACTTTTCTGAAAACCGCATCAAAATCGGTTTAGCCAAACGGGAGATAATCGCGGACAAACATACATACATACAAACATACGGGACGAACTGAGAAACTCCTTTTTTTTTTAATTCGGTTAAAAAATAGGGTAAATTTTGTATTATCCAAACTAGGCGAATATTTGTACAAATACGCCATGTGAAGTGCCAGCATTATACTAACAAACTATGGAACACTGTTCAGAATAAATTAATTTTAATTTAATTTAACACAAAGGAGAAAAAAGTATTCAGTTTTTGTTTCCGTGGGACGTTCCACGTTTGTTTAATCCCGAATTAATCTACGCAGACGACGGAAAGCTACTACAGTATAAAATACTTTATCTATCCCTTTTTATGGAAATTGGATGCGACTGACGCAGGAGCGTGGAGATTGACATAAAGTCAAAGTCGAATTATCACTCAACTTAAGTTCATTAAACAAGTTTAAGTTAATTTTGACGAACTAATAATTAGACTGTTAAAAGGAACTTGTAAACGTAATTTTCATGAAAAACTAATTTAATCAAGTCCATCCAAAATGCAGTTTCATATGGAGAAGAAACTGAATGCTTACTCTTTCGAAATAAATGGCTTACAATATTTTCACAACAAATTAAATTAAACAATGCAAATGGTATTGATCGCTCTATGTGGGAATAATACTAGAAAAATGCTATTGTTGAAAACTTCGTTAAATACGGGTGACAGTGATTCGTGGTGTCGCGGTGAAATAGCATCCATGCATAAAGTTGCATGAGCATTTACCCACGATACCTAACAACCCACAAAATGTATACAGATCTAAAGTGAGATATCCACTTTGATCTTTTGACTTCTGTGCTAAAGCTATTTATCACTTTTTAGTTCTTGAATCCGATTCCCGACATCCCCTCTACAATTACACAACAGCTCCGGGCAGACTTAAGAGTCGGAAGAGTTTTGTTCGAAGCACACAGGCCATCCAGGACCGTCCGCGTACGGTGAGACGTAAGTTGTGTGAGCACCTCCATCCACCACCACCCAACTTCGTTCAACCCAAGGAACACCTGCCACTCGGAAGTGATTTGCAGTGGCCTGTATGGAAAGCGCTCAATAGACTGCGCACCCAGGTAGGCCGCTGCAAACACAATCTAGCAAAATGGGGCATAATAGATCCCACCGACACCCAGTGTGAGTGCGGTGATCCTGACCAGACAATGGCCCACTTATTACAGTGCCCAAAGTGCCCCTACACCTGCACCTTAGAGGACATTAAAAAGGCCACTGATGCTGCGATAAATGTGGCTACCTACTGGGCCCAAGTAGTCTAGCATAAAGGAAAACCATCGATTCGAAAAGAAGAAGAGTTCTAGAAGGCGTTTCTCATTTTTGCAAAAAAAAAAAAATTTACCAGTTTTTAGTGCCTCCTTATCACCTAAATCCATTAAGAAACGGTAACACAGTTAAAACAGAGATTGAAAGTCCTCCAAAGATGGAAGAAACGGAAGCGTATATCTTCTATGTATATTTTTTTGTTTATTGTGGATTTTTTCAAAAAGTGCTGAACATATTTCTAGTAGTTATATACAAAAACCTTCTCCAGAATGTAACAAACACTTTTCTGAAAACCACATCAAAGTCGGTTCAGCCAAACGGGAGATAATCGCGGACAAACATACATACATACAAACATACGGGTCGAACTGAGAACCTCCTTTTTTTTAAGTCGGTTAAAAAGCTAAAACGTGCCCTCGGCGAGCTACAAATTACGTATAGAAGTCTGTCATGTAGTCGTGAACTCGTGACCGTGGCTTGCTGAGCACATTTTGGTTTGTCATTTATATGCCAGTGGCGGTCAAAAGGATAAAGGTGTATTTGTCCAGTTCCTACTGGATTAAAGCCCAGGCTGTCGGGTGGAGATCGACGATTGCGATATATTTAATGTCGGCCCTTCACATGGCGTAGTTGTACAAATATTCGCCTTATTTGGATAATACAAAATTTACCCTTTGATTATTGAAATAAAGTCGATTTTGTATTTTCCAAATTAGGCGAATATTTGCACAATACGCCATGTGAAGTGCCTGCCAGCCTAAGGTCGTAGCACATTACACCAACTCAATGTCGAGTTGTCGACTCTACTCCAACTCAACTTACAGTATGGCATTTAAATGTAGGCTTTATTTCGTATAACATAAGAGTGAATTTTTTAACACATCATAGACTTTCAAAAAGTCACTCGTATGTTATCCATACTAATATTATAAATGCGAAAGTAACTCTGTCTGTTACGCTTTCACGATGAAATGGCTGAACCGATTTTGATGAAATTTGGCGTGAAGATAGATTTAACCCCTGAGAAGGACATAGGCTACTTTTTTTTCCGCGACTTCGTCTGCATCCACTATAACCGACTTTCACGCGGACGAAGTCGCGGGCAAAAGCTAGTACGAAAAAAGTTTAAAAACTAAAACCCGACCACAACAAAAAGTGATCTAAAAAGTACAAAACAAGAAAATATTTCACACAGAAATCAAGACATAGGTACAAAATGGTCAAGGTAAGCCGTGGTTGCATGCCATTATATTCATGTTCATCGCACTCATATGGGATACAGGCATGCAACCACGGCTTACCTTGACCATTTTGTACCTATGTCTTGATTTCTGTGTGAAATATTTTCTTGTTTTGTACTTTTTAGATCACTTTTTGTTGTGGTCGGGTTTTAGTTTTTAAACTTTATATTTTTATTTAAACCATTTTGGAGTCACAGCTAAGTATTATATATTTAATAGGTACTAGTGAACCCCTTTCCAATGATACTAAACACGGTATGCGTATCTTACTTTATTTGGTAATCTTTCCTTTTTTTACAATAATTTGTGACAAATTACCACTAAATATTATATAAATTTGAAATGTACTAGTGAACCCCTTTCCAATGATACCAAACACGGTATGCTTGTCTTAATTTTTTTTTTTAATATTGGTTTTTTTGTCCGCCAGAGGGCGCCACATTGGATTCGGTGATACGTCATATAGCCTATAACCAGCGGACGATCAAGACGCTTCTAACGATACCTCATTTGTTCAGTTCTGATAAGTAGTTTAGGAGCTATGAGCGTACAGATGAACATACATACATACATACATACATACATAGCCTGTCAAACTCATAACCCTCCTTTGGCTTTGCCGTAGTCGGGTAATAAAGCTTACATTTCATTGTGATACTGTGAGTTGAGTTGGAGTGGAGTCGACGTTGAGTTGGTGTAATGTATTATGATCTTTATACATACATATATTAATACTAGCTGACCCGACAGACGTAGTCCTGTCCCGATCTACCTACTTACCTGCCTATTTACCTATACCTACCCTACCCTAACCTTTAACATTTGGATGGGGGATGAAAAGGGGGGGGAAAAGGGGGATGAAAAATAGATGTTGTCCGATTCTCAGACCTACCCAATATGCACACAAAAGTTCATCAGAATCGGTCAAGCCGTTTCGGAGGAGTACGGGAACGAACATTGTGACACGAGAATTTTATATATAAGCTGAAAAGTTTATTGTATATTTTTGTTTTAACGCGTTAATCTCGTAACTACTGGTACGTTTTCGAAAATTCTTCCGCTATTTAAGAAGTTACGTTATCGCTGAGTGAAGTGAGGGCTATGTGCTATATTTTAATATAAAAAAAATTGTAATCTGTAACAAAAAAACACGGGGATGAAGTCGCGGGCTAAAGCTAGTCATACGTATAATACCTTATGTTTGTGGTTTATTTTCTTTAACTTGGTGTATTTGCTATCTACCCCAATTTACAAGTAAACAGTGAATTTTGCTTACATTATTATCAGTTAAACAGATTGCTGTAGGCACCTAATAATCCTAATCTGATTATTAATTGCTTCATATCTAAAACAGTCAATAGGTAATAATTTCAAGGTTCATTAATGTTGGTAAATTACCGAAAAATTATCAATTAGTTTAGTAAACATTCTTTTTTTAATGAATCAAGCCTTTCTGCTCACATTTCACTAAATAAAATTATTACAGAACTACCATTTTTAAATTCTATAATAATCAAAATTTCGCTGTAGCTTTAAAATATCACACAGGCACAGTCAAGCGTACTGTTGTGATGGCTCAGTGGTTAAGTCGTCCGCCTCTAGTGCTGTAGGTTCGAAACCAGGCAAGTACCAATGTGACTTCTTCAATTCATATGTGCTTTCTAAGTTTATCTTGAAGAAAACATCATGAGGAAACCTTTATAGTAATATTTTGATTTAAATGTGCCATCTCCAAAACTACTGGTATGTTTCTGATTTGCCAAGACGAGCCAAGCAAAGCAGAAGTGCACTATCTACCTTTCCTCGAAGCGTTTTAGTCAATTTTTTGAACCCTCATAATTTGGGTTTAGTTCATACCAGATAAACAAAATGCTCGGGATACGATGTCAATAGTGAAGTTATTAAACATATAAAGTTTCGACGACAATCATCAAAATTCTTAGGGTACTTCCTGAAGACCTAGAAGGCTGAAATTTGTTATGTAAGCTAATATTTTTTTTTTTTCATTTTTTTTTTTTTAATCGAATCGTTGTTGCGTGTAACCGCTAATTATTGTCGCTCCACAAAATTCTTAAAAATCAGTGCATAAACTTATCAAAAGTGCTATTGAAAGTGTAAGCCTGTTAGATGGTGATAACTGACACAAACCTGTGACAATATATAGTGTTTTTAGTGCATAGGTCCAGAAATATAGACCTAATTAACTTAGAAAATAATCCGGTCTACCGTCGGTATTTTAATATCTGTGTGTTTGACTTAATGCGTAAGCGCCCCAGTTTACACGGCGCTTACGACGTTCTTCTCGCGATCTCGACACGCTGACTCTGTGGGCCGGGGCCTTTTTTAGTGTGCACCTTTTATTGTAACCAACAAATTAAATACATTATTTTGTTCCTAACTGGTGGGAGGGCCTTTATTACTGTGCTGATTTTGTGAGAAAGTATAAGACATTGTATAACAAATTAATAAAAGACATGGCGTCCCCAATGCAATCGTGGGGTTGTTGTGCCAACCATCATTGTTTAGAGGACAGCAAGGCATATATAAATTGCATGAAATGCAAAAAATCCTTTCATTTCGTCTGTCTATCTATTCCGGAAATCTCATCTGAGACAGAAGATTACGGCAAATGGAATTGTTCAGGCTGCCCGTCTGTGATTGCAAACACTTCTAAGGCTGCTACCCCGAACCGGAATGTCTCAACTACAAGAGGAAGCAAAAGGCCTGCTTTGAACTCGCCACCTCAGGCTGCTGCTTTTACTGCTGATGACGTACGTACCATAGTCCAAGAGGTTGTTAAAACTGAGTTCACTTCCATGCTACAACAACTCAACAGTACCATACTCAGCGTTGTTAATAGGGAACTCTCACCTATTAAAAAAGAAATCAGTGAGTTGACGACATCACTATCCTTTCACACTAATAAATTCGAAGAGTACCAATCAGAACATAAACTACTAATAAAAACGGTGAAGGACTTAACTGAGCAAAATTCTAACCTGAAAATATTAATGACGGAACAAAGTCTACGTATAAACTACTTGGAACAGCAGACCCGTACAAACAACCTCGAAATTCAGTGCTTTCCAGAAAACAAACAAGAGAACCTTTACACTGTCGTTAAACAGCTGGGATCTGTGGTGGGATGCAACTTGAGTGACAATGACATTCTTCATAGTACCCGTGTTGCCAAACTGCAAGCCAATAGTACCCGTCCCCGATCCATCGTTGTTCAGCTCGCCTCCCCTAAAGTTCGTGATACACTCCTGGCGTCGGTTATAAATTATAACAAAAATAAGAAGGATAACTCAGAGAAACTCAATACTGCAGATCTAGGTATTGCTGGTGATAAAATGCCGGTGTTCGTGCTTGAACATCTATCACCTACAAACAAAGCGCTTCATGCAGCCACTAGACAAAAGGCAAAGGACAGGGGATATAAATTTGTCTGGGTGAGAAACGGAAGAATTTTTGTTCGCAAAACTACCGATGACGAACATATTTTGATAAAAAATTTAGATTCCTTAAATAAGTTAGTATAGTTTTAAAAAAAGAGGTTCCTTTTCTTTGTCAATAAAATGCATGCTCCTGTGAAATTTATAATTTTTATAATTCAATAACTTAAATGTATTCTATCAGAACTGCAGAGGATTGCGAACAAAAACACATATGATATTTCGAAATGTTTGTATTAATAACTATGATGTTATAATTTTTTCGGAGACCTGGCTTAACAATTCTATTCAGAGCAGTGAGCTGTTCGATGACAGATATACGGTCCATCGGAGAGATAGAGAAACCAGTCAGCTAGCTGGTAAAGAGGGTGGGGGGGTTTTAATAGCTGCCAAAAAAAAATTCAATCCTAAACGTGCTGAACATTTTGAGAGTGAATGTGAAGATCTTTGGGTTACTTTGGACCTACCTCCGAATGAATGTCTTCGTCGAATAGCTTTCTGCGCTGTGTACTTGCCACCGCCAGTACGCCTCTCTTACTTGGAAAATTTCTTAGATAATTGTAACGTCGTTTTTGAACAACTTCATGAATCATGTACATGTATCATAGGGGACTTCAATTTAGGGTGCATAGACTGGAATCTTGACCGTAATCTGAATAAAAGCTTCAAGTTACCTAATACTTGTGAAGCTCTGTTAGATTTCACATATGTTAATAAGCTCAATCAAAGTAACAAAGTATATAATGCCTCCTCTCGCATACTGGATCTCGTATTAACGGATCATCCACTGTGTAATGTAGCTGAAACTTATGACTCCTTATGTAATATCGATCAGTACCATCCACCTCTGGATATAAATATATGTCTTAAAAATGTAGCCAAACTTCCATATAATATCTCGAATGAGTTTCGCAACTTTAATAAAACAAGCTATACACCGATTAAAAAATACCTACAAGAACAGGACTGGGAGGAATTATTTGGGGGACAGCATGACGTTAATGATATGGTGCGGGTTTTTTATGACATCATAAATGGTGCTATTCAAAGATTTATTCCTATTAAAATACCAAAAAATAATAAATATCCCCCGTGGTTCAACAAAACTCTAATTAAGATTTTAAACACAAAAAATAAGATAAGGAAACGTTACAATACTTACCAAAACCCGCTGGACAAAATTGAGTTGAAAATAATCAGTAAACGCTGTGATGCACTTGCTAGAACTTGCTATAATAATTATTTAAAAAATCTTGAACAAACTCTAACCAAAAACCCTAAATCATTCTGGTCCTATGTTAAAACTAGGCGGGGCGGATCCAGTTCGTACCCTATATCTATGACGGATGGCAAAGCTGTATCATCAGATGGCACGGAGATATGTGAGTTTTTTGCTTCTTACTTTTCGTCTGTATACAGCCCTGCTGAAAACGATTGCAGCACCAATAAAACAACTAATATTAACAATATTCAAGAAAGTAGCATATCTCTAAACCACCCAGTTATTGAAAGTGAAGCCTTATACAAAAAACTAACTAGTTTAGACTGCAACAAAGGTGCTGGTCCTGATGGCATACCACCAAAACTCATATATGAGTGTGCGAATGAGCTGGTCACGCCTCTGTTGCTTATTTTTAATAAATCTTTATCTAGTGGAGTCTTTCCATCAAAATGGAAGGAAGCAAAGGTCGTCCCCATCCATAAATCCGATAATGAGGACTTAGTATCGAACTATAGACCTATTTCAATTTTATCAACCCTAAGTAAAGTCTTTGAGTCTATGATTTGCCCCCTCTTTCAAAGTCATCTTAAAATCTTTTTATGTGAGGAACAACATGGCTTTGTGGAGTCGCGATCCACAAACACCAATCTGGCACTTTTTACTGAGTTATTGACGGCAGCAATAGATTCTGGCCATCAAGCTAATGTCATATATACTGATTTCAGCAAAGCATTCGATCGGGTCTCGCATCAAATTCTCATTGACAAATTAAGAACTTATGGTATCGTTGGATCTTTACTCTCATGGTTGAAATCATATCTTGAGAACAGAACTTTCTTTGTAGTAGTCAATGGCTTTCGTTCAACCGTCAGACACATTTCCTCGGGCGTGCCACAGGGGTCTCATTTGGGGCCGGTTTTGTTTATATTTTTTATCAACGATATTCCGAACTGCTTTCGACACTGTAAAATTTTTATGTTTGCTGATGACCTAAAAATCGTCAAAATAGTAAAATCTAAGCGTGACGCCTCTGAATTACAATGCGATCTGGATGAGTTGGTGAAATGGTGCCAAATAAATCAGATGCTTCTTAATCCTAGCAAATGCTACCATGTAAAATTTACTAGGAAACATCATCTCATTGACCACGATTATTATATTAATGGAAATAAAGTAAAGGAATTATACACAATAAAGGACCTTGGTATTATATTTGATCAGAAACTAACTTTTAACCCGCACATAGATAATATAGTGAAAAAGTCTTCCAAAATGCTGGGTTTTCTTATCAGAAACACAAAACAATTTAAAAACTGCAAAACTAAAATTATATTGTACAATTCTTTGAGTCGAAGCATTTTGGAGTATTGTAGCGTGGTCTGGCGCCCACACTATGCTACTCATTCATTGCGTCTGGAGCGTGTACAAAAACGATTTTTGGGTCACCTGGCCTATGCTAGTGGTTTGTCCAAGAAAATACGTTCATATAGTGATAGACTCAAACACTTTAATATGGTTACTCTTGACAAACGTCGACAACTGAATGACGCGATGTTTGCGTGCAAAGTTATGGCCCATAAAATTGACTGCCCGCAAATATTAAATAATTTTAACTTCCGTGCGCCCTCCAGGATTCCTCGCAATCCTATAACGCCACTCTGCCCTCCGCAGAGAAGAACTGTTCTCGGTGCTAATTCCCCTTTCGCGAGGTTTTGTAAGGTAGTTAACGTTTGCAGTGATCGGATCGACCTCCAGTTTGACAGCTTAGGCAAATTGAAGTCCAGTTTTTTTATGTGTCTCCCCGAAAATTTAGTTTCTTAGCCCTTTCTTCTCAATGGGTGAGTTATATTGGCTACGCATTACTTCATTAATCTTTTGTACAGTTTTTAGTCAAGTTTGTTTTGCTTTGTTTTAATTTTATTTTTATTTTATTTTAAGTTGTTTGTTTGAAACTTGCTTTAAATTAATGCAAATTTATAAATTAGTCTTTTTCTTCTGTTTTTATATTTTATGTTACAACAACATTTTGTGTGCATGCGGAGTTTGCCTTTAAGTGATTGTTACACTTTATTCTGATTTGCCTTATGTTTCATTTGCTTGTTTAAGTGTATATAATCGTTGGTGAACCAAATAAATAAATAAATAAATAAATATTAGCACACAAACAACAACAAAAAAATGTAAACATTGGATCTTTTACAACAAAAAAAAATTGTCATAAGCAACTTGCAAAAAGAAGTGAAATCTACAAGAAAGTAAGTAAGTTTACTACAAAAACTATAATATAACATAACAGAAAAGTAATGAACATTGAAAAAATTTTTCACCTTACGCCCATGTGACGGTAACAAAACGGCCAAGCCACATATTTTGCCTAAGGTGCAGAGTTTGTGAAGTTAGGGCTTGTAGAGTTAGGGCACAGTCTATAAATCATACAGTCGTCCGACGAAGACGTCTAGACAGGGCAATCGTGCGGGGTGTGAGGGGCGAGACGGGGGAAGGGCGCTCCCGAACTGCATACGCTACCGTGTTAGTAGTTCGGGAGAAAACTTTAAGGGCTATCATGTGTCAGTTTCTTTTTGTTTTAATTAATGTAAAATAATTTTATTAAAATGGTGCATACGACTTGTGTTGTGAAAGATTGCAAGTCGTCATCTTCCATTAATAAAGAACTGCAATTTCATCAATTTCCGCGCACGGATGAAAGGTAAACAAATAAATAAAATATTGTTTATTTGATAGAAAGAAAATACTTGAAGTTATCCTGAGCCCTTGCCGCTAACTTGCGGTGGCGCGACGTGTAGCCGACATTTATTTATTGTGCGCCGGCCAAGATGGCGCCGACGAAAATTTGCAAATTTTTCGTCATGGGTATCATTTCCATGGTTCTCAAGGTCGCTTAAAACGATTATGGGGTCGAAATTAGAATCCAAGATGGCGTCGACGAAAATTTACAAAATTTACGTCATGGGTGTCATTTTCATGGTTTTTGAGGTCGCTAAAAACGACTATGGGGTCGAAATTAGAATCAAAGATGATCCAAGATTTAAAACCATTTTTTTACTCAATTTTTATTTACAAGTTTTTAGTTTTGTTCCTTTTTAAATCTGTCAAAGCATATTACTGCATTTTGTTGCTCAAGCCCTTTCATTTGATATCCATATTGCAGGGGTTGTGAAAAGAAAAATGGGATTTAAATCTTGGATTTACAATGAAACCGAATGTATTAAATTATATTGTCATGAGAACTAAAGGTGCGTACCAAATTTCAGATCAATCCGTAAATAGGAAGGGGGTCAAATTTCAATTGCTAGATTTGACCCAAATAAACAAGTCCAGCTAAATAAAACCGTTTAATGAGTACATTCTTACCTATATTTTTTTTTAAAGTTAAACGCTTGATTAAAATTTCATTCGCCCTACGATTTTATTTTTGTAGCTAGGACCTAGCAATTTTTTTTTAGCTTTAAGTACTACATTGTCTATGTCATTTTAATCTTTATTTTCAATAAAACCGTTTAACTTAAACATTTTCTGCTCATTTTTTATTTTATGTTTTTAATTTTGTTAAGTATATTTTAAATTTGTTATAGCATAGATACCCATATTAAAGGGTTGTGAAAAGAAAAATTAACCGGCCATTTTGTTGTCACAACGAACTCTATTTTACTAATCAAGCCCTTTCATTTGATACTTTTATTGAGGAAGTAGATATGATAAAATATGTTATCCGCCAATTAGTAGTGGCGGCCATCTTGGATTTACAATGATGATTTACCGAATTTGTTAAATTATACTAATACTAAAGGTGCATAACAAATTTCAAATAAATCCGTCAACAGGAAGGGGGTCAAATTTCAATTACTTGATTTGATCCAAACAAATAAATAAACAAACAGGGCAAGCTAAATAAAACTGTTTAAAAAACGATATTTTTGATTATGGTTGGTGTTAATAATTAATGTTTATCTAAAATAAATAAAAAAATATTGTTTAGTTGAGACAACCCTAGCTTTTGCGACAATGTCTACACGTTGTCGGCATTTACAAGAAGATCAAAGGCGTCGTCCTACTGTATGTTTTTATACTGTGGTTAGGGTGTGTAGAGAGTAAAGTGCTTATTACACTATACAATTTGTAGGAAATCAATTTAGGTACCTAAGTTGTTAGTCTCACTCTCACACTACAGTAAATTGAATTCTAAACTGGACCAATTTAGAATTCAATTTAGTAAACCTCCCATTTTGCACTAAATCGGATCCAATCTGTTCTAACTGCGATTACACCTGACGATTTCCTAAATTGGTATCCTACAAATTATATAGTGTAGTAAGTACTTTAGAAGCTTGGGTCTACATGAGATCTGATAACTTTTTGACAGTGCCAGTGCAAGCCTTAAGGTCCGTCTTGGCAACATTTGACATGAAAATGTTTTTGGCAGGATAATTCTTTCGCTAAAAGAAAGCTACATTATTACCGGCTATAGTTTATTAAAAAAATTGGGATCTGTAAGTAAATACACGCGCACGAAATCGCGAGCAAGAGCTATGTACCTATATATAAGTCTCGAATCGCCAATCTGCTCTGACCAAGCATGGTGATCAAAGCTCACCCCTTCTTTGTACGAGAGGGGTCCTTCCCTGATATTTTTACAGGGCACATCATATTTACACATCTATTGTACATTTAATCTATAGCAACTGCAAGATACTTACGTAAACTTGGAGCTGTCCCTGAAATACAGCTGCGTATTACAGCTGTATGTAAAACTCAGCAGGAACTGTCCGCACTGAGAGAAACCCATGAACACATGCTCTGTCAGATAGCGTACAGGCACTATGTCCATGAGGCAGAAACGGAGCCGTGGTGGGATCCGCTCAAAGACTTTTCGGCCCCTGTCATTGGTTTTTCTGGATGTGCCACCAAAAGTCTGGAATGAAAACAATTTATACAGCATCCATGTTATTATGAGGAGCAGTCCCAACGGCTACCTGAGAGTAGTTGCAGAGTACATTCATAGTCCTATTTGGAGGCATTGGATAAGGGTGTATATATTATAGGCTTGTGTGTAAGATACTAACATCGTTTTAAGTCATTTCGATGTATTACTAACACCATATGGACCTAAAGTCTGAATTAAATGTTTTGAATTTGAATTATTATCATGGCATATTCAACAACCATCTTATATCAGGGTCAATGGCCTGGTGGTTAAGGCACCTGCCTCTCATGCACGAGGTAGTGGGTTCGAAACCAGGCAAGAGCAAGCATCAATGTGAGTTGTTACTCAATGTGAGTTGTGTGAGTTACTCAATTTCATATGTACCTACATTTTCTATGTTTATCTGCCTTCACCGATGTCAGTGATGGACATCACTGACATTGGTGAAGGCAAACATCGTGAGGAAACCTGAACTTATTAATATGTCTGAAATCATCAATCTGTCTATCGAGCTTGCCCTAACCTGGACTCCTAAGCACACCACTGTCCCAAGAAGGTAGGCAGAAACTATAGAATGCCTGCTACAATTATTACACACATGTTTCCATCCACTTACATACATCAAGTCGTACATCTGATGATTGACTGTCTATACAAGTTATATAGTCAAATCATAAGTAAATCTTTCAAAATATTCAAAGATAAATCATGGAAAATAATGTTTAGGAAGCCCATGTTTAGCAATAGAGATTTACACAATGTAAGCATATCTTTATAATTAGTCTTTGATCTATTACTGCGGCCAGCATTTGCATTTGCAACAAGTTTGAGAGAGTGCTGTACTTGTTATTTTTGATCATATTATTTTTTTATCTGTATTATTCTGAATTGCATCAAAACTGAGATGAGAGCATTACCCTACAGTCCAGCAGCCATACACTCTGCACACCCTAAGCCAGAATAGTTTAACCGCAGGGTGTGCAATGTATAGTGTGTCCAAAAACCCAAAAACAAAATATGATTATCACCTAATTATATATATAGGGAAAAGACTGAATCTGAAATTTAAAATTCTATTTTTATACAGCATTTTACTCAATTTTTAAAGAAAATTACTGATTTATCATTGCATTTATCTCTGGTGTTTATAACAAGTTAAAATATTTCATTAGAAAATTTAATATACCTGGCAACTTTAATTAAACTAAGGGGCAAAAGCCTTTCTAAGGTCATTTCATTTTTAATTAGGTATGCCAAAACTAAACATTCAGATGATTTATTGTGAAATAGTTGAATGTAAAATGCTGTTTACACAAAAAAAAACACACAGTTTTGAAAAGTAGTCGAGGTAGCTATTATTGAAATTTGTCGCGAATAATTAAATCACATTTAAAGATTCGTATCTAAACATAAATATAGGAAATCACAATTAAACAATGTTTGATTATAATTCAAAGTTAAACAGTTATCTCCTGTGAAATTATCGTATGCATAATCAGCCCTACACTTGTTATACTAGAAACATAGCTGAGAAAAAAAATAAAGCATAAGCACAGGATCAAGCTTCCGAATTTGAAGCTATTTAAGAGTAAAAACTTACCTCTCTATTAAATAACTTATGAACAATATTACTACTATTAGCTGACATGTTTCTGGGAGTATCTGACGTTAACTTGTCGTATGCATATCTAGTAAACGCATTAAACCATAGATAATACACTATAATACCCCAATAGATGGGCCACTCAGATTTTCGTTTTGTTAAACGTGAGTACCCAAGCCGATAGATGGCGCTGCATGCCTCAATGTGTCCTCCGCTTACGCTCTGTAGATGGCGTTGTTAGAAGTATTTGTTACTAGTATTAAATCCTTATATTAAAGAATGATTCGTACATACATTTACTTTTACTTTGTTAGATAAATCAAAGTAAAAGTAAAATCAAAACATTTTCTAAAAAGCACTATGATGACCATTGATGACAATATCATATCATACATCTAAGAATTTACTTACAATTAATCAAAATATGTAAGAATCAGTCGTCAACATAAGGAAAATCATTCTTTAAAATCATCATCATCGAGAGCCTTATCAATAAATGAAGATGGTAGAGTTAAATGATAAATAACATTAAGTTTTTAAAGAATTTATTTCCTTCTTCATAATATATGCCTAGTATAATAATTTAGAGCTTGTATTTTGGTTTTATTATTATGACACATTTTGCAAGTTTCTTCTAATCCAAATCAAAAAGGCGAAATCGAGGTCCAGTAAATACATAGCGTTGGGTCAATAGTTTACGTATCTAATCACAAGGTCCAAGGAAGAAAAAGGGTCAAACGTTTATAGCAGATATCGAGAAAACAAGCACAGTCCAAAATCGTTAAATAAGAGCATAAATCAGATCACCATAGCACAACGAAACAACAACAAACAAAACAAAGAGTAGAAATGTTTTCAAAAGAAAGACAACGAACTTTTCGCAACTTTCATCATTTACGTTTCGTTTCACTCCTAAAGTTATCATACTACTTGACGAGTCATGTGTTGTTTACATTATTTTGTTACTATATTTTTTTGTTTATATATATTGGAAAACATAATACAATACCTAATAATAATTAATAATATATATTTATTGTAATTTACTATAAGTTTATTGTTGTACTGTTGTCACCTAGCTCTATCTATCGGCAAAAATGCAAAACTATGGCCAATGTTTCAGTACCTAATCCTTCAGATGGCAGCACCGCCAATAAATAATTTGTTAGAAGCCAATGTATGGAACTTTCACCCCCCTGGCATTAAACTTCTCAGGCTTTGCAGCCAAAGAATCCATGTTCGTTTGTTTGACTGAATTAGTGAGTGAATTATTTTGACAACAGACAAATATCAATCAATGTTGCCAATTATATTGAGATTTGAGTGCTTCGTTCGAGAACAGCATAAAAACTTTAACAGCCAACCGAGAATATCTTCGGTGTTCAGTGCGGTGAACTAGAGGATTAACTCCTCCCAGATTAACCCTTCAATCTTCAATGTTGTTCTTGTTCGTTTTTTTATTATTGCCGACCATAAAACTTTTAATGAATTACCGTAAACGTCAACCCGCTGCATCAAATCGACATCGACAATTTTGTTTTTTAACTGTCAAAGTCAAACGAGAGGAAAGCGTGTTTGGGATCAGCCGTTAAAAAGAAAAGATAAATAAAACTATTAACGGCTATTCTGTTTGGAAGAAGTGATACGAAAAATTATAGTGCACAAATATTAGCATAAAATGGAGCCAATGACTTTGGGTAGTCCTACACACTCTCCTTCTAACAGCCCGAACGTGGGATATTTGCCGCCGTTCCTTCTGGGTGAAATAAATCCTCCGACGACTCCTCGTACGAACAGCCTATCCCCTACGAAGGGCAGAAGTCTTGCTTTCGGTAAGTTATAATAATAGAAGCAATGATAGATCACTCCAAAAACCTTTGTTTTCTTCATAGAAGACTGTCCAGCTTGCCAATCCTTCAGAATTTCGCCCTTGGGACCTTTAGCCCGATGTATTGTTAGCTCTGAGTTCAGAATTGTATAATAAAAGTTAGCATAGTTTTCATCAACATATTATTTTTATTTTCTTTGAAAATTCATTCATCACAACATCATAACTATCTCTAAAACAGCCATAACCAATCATTATCATAAATCTTTATTTATTTCAACATCATGGTACAGGCACAAAATAAATAGAGAAAGGTGCGATAGTTCTAAACATAGGCATTTTCATATACTGCTACTAGCTGCTGCCCGAGACTTTGTTCCCGGGGTTCACTTGCGAGAGCCATTAGCCCTCCTTAATCTGACCTTGTCGTAAAATCCGTTCTTAACGAACGTCTACTAACTATAAACAACCTTCCTGCCAAATTTCATCTTTATATGTCAAGCGGTTTTCAATATTTCATGATGAGTGAGTGAGTGACCTTTCACTTTTATATAATTAGATTATAACTGCCCTTTACATAATTGACATGCTTGTCATTCAAATGGTACTTTTTTCAAATTCTGTTTTCTTCAATACCTGTAGCTACAATGCTACTTAAGTTTTTAAATGCAATCCGAAATAATCAGTGACTAAACTATATTATTATGTACTAATATCTTGAATCTTTCAAACAGGTTCCCCAACCAGTCCTAGTCAAACATCAACACCAGATCAGAAGGCATACCGTCAGAACCTATCCATGCACCAGCAGGCGCTATACAACCACCAGAACATATATCCGAACATGCCTACTACGCCTAACATCTACCCTAACATGCCAACTACCCCAAACATGTCCTACACTAGTAAACCAAACGGACCACCCATAGAAGACCTATTTGACACAATAAAAAGCAATGAGCCATCTATAAACAAATCTCTTTTCCAAGATAGCTTTTATGGCAATAATAATTCAATGCCACAGAATGGTTATGGGAATATTATGAATAATTCAGTAAATAATCACTCTCTGGCAACGCCATGGCAAGATGTTTGCCAAGAACATGATGAGTACTGGGTAACGGTGTTTGGGTTTCCACCAAATGCTGCCAATACTGTTTTGGCTAGGTTCAGCAACTGTGGTGCTATTTTAGGTAAGATTACTGAATTGGTTACTTTATCTAACTGTCAATTTTGTTGTATAAAAAACGGGGTGAATTAAGAAGGGGTGAATTGGGACGAAACTTTAAAGGGGATTTTGAAAATTACTCTAATGAATAATACACACAAACTATGTTATTTCAACCTTAAAATCCTCTAAAAGTTTTGTCCCGATTCACGCCATTTTATCGGTTTTCTTATTTTGGTATTCAGTTGAACTGTTTAATACGTTAACTGCCGGCTCAAAAATGTTAAAGGTAAAACCTCCACTAGCGTCGGACACACGGTGTCCCCATGGATGCTAACACTTTGAGCGCCATGGGGCAGCAACAAACTTTTACCAATACAGACTTAAGTGTTTTTAACTCCTGTTTCAGACAAACAATACCCTACTCAAGGCAATTGGGCTCATGTACGGTATGCGACCAGAGCTGAGAAAGAGCGTGCAATGTCACTCAGTGGTCGTCAAGTGCTGCCCGGAGTGATGGTTGGTGTTGTTGAATGCAAGGAGCCACCGAGGATGGGTGTCACTAGTCCAGGCATTATGTCACCTGATAGGTAATTGCTGCAATTCGTATCTTTATGATTTTTTTGAGAATGCCCTTTGCTTTTAATTTCGGTCACGGTGGCTAATCTCAACTTCTAAACTACAAGCTATTACTGAGAAATTCTTAATGGAAATAGCCAATAACACTGCCCAACCTGGAAATCAAACCCAGGCACCCAGTCAGCAGTCGCGCGTGCGACCACGGGACTAACGAGGCCAATGTAAAGGTACAATGTAAACAAAGGCCAAATGATCGATGAATTTATGGTCTCCTGTAATAGTAGGGTTGCTTACGCAAAGCTAATCTCAGAGGGCGCCACCGTACTATTACGTAAACAATATTAACGGTAATATTCCTATTTTATAGAAGTTGCATTATGAGTATTTTGTTGTAATATATTATCAAAAATTGATGAAAATAATGAATGTTTAACTATTCCGGTATTAAAAAAGCTGCCCCGGAAGCTAAAAATATAATTTTAATGCACAGGCAAAAATTATTATCATGTCAATGTCACTTTGTTTACGTTATATTTCGGTGGCGCCTCTAGCGGATAAGTTTGACAGCAAGATTCCTAATTGAAATCACATTGGTATACTGTGTGGCGGTGTAGCTTTTATTAACCTAAGAATAGCTAATAGCTAATAATTATTATATTAGCTTATTTCGAATAAGATATTTTACTAAAATTTGCAATCCTTAACACGTTTTCGTTTTGAAGATTTTAGTAAATATACTTTTTCTTTTTCAGACAAACCGGTGTTCGCTCACTGTGCCCCACGCCTATTGCGAACGCACCCGTTCCACAGCGGTCGAGTGGCCTCATCTCAAAAGCACTAGACTATGTACTGGGCTGGTGACATTCACATAACGCTTTGATGCGAAGCATCAAGCCAGTATACCGTAGGCTCAAACAGGCACCTGACGCACTAAACCGCGTCCCATACGTAGCACGGTTACGAAATAGGAACAGAGACTTTTTTACAATGCTCGATGAGATAAATCAATCACAATATTTACAAAATCATTCTGAGCTATTTCATTGTAATGAAATGTAGACTGAATAATGACATGTTTTATAAATGTGCAGTCAGCGACATTTAGGTAGTTTCTGATAGATGCAATTTTTATATGCAGTGTTTGTTATCATTATTCCAATAGCCATAAGTGATGTCACTTTTTACCTATTATTCTTCAGTTTACTATACTATTCTTATGCAATGAACTAAATACTTAACTAACCAAGTACCATTAAATTAAAGTCGCGTTAACGTGACGCTAGATGTGACATGTAACCAAGACCTAAGGCTAAATGAATACCTAATAACACAACATTATTATTAATTATTCAAGAGAACTGTTATGGGTACTTTTGTTCTTACATCTGCGTTTCTTTTACTAAAGGCGACCACAGCAAAGCAACCACTCTCTAGTGACCCAGTATCGATGGCACCAATTGCAGCCATACTGGCTCAGTGTTCGGTAGCACATAGACTGGATTCACAGCAGTGCAAGAAAACACGTACGCGGGCCGTCCAATGCCCGCAGTGCTCTGATAGGTACATTCAGTTGCTATGTTCAGTTCTTTTAAATGCGGCGGTTCACATGTGCTCCACTAGGAGCGTGTTCCTTAGGGAGCAATCGCGTCGCTGGGCGTACCCCGTCTCCCCCACAGCCGTGAATAAAACCAGCCTTAAGGCAGAGTATTGATCACCAATATTGTAGGATAAAACTTTGCTACTGTACCCTGTATATTATAAGAAATACAGCTTTAGTAAACATTAGACATGTAAGAATTCTGTATTGTTTTGTCGTTGACTGTGCCATAATGTAAAAGAATGAAATTCTGATTTAATCTTTAATAAATTGTGAGAAAGTTATTTTAATTATTAAGGTTGTTGTTTTATGTACGAAATAAAATAACTTGGATATTTCTTAATAATTAATATTTTTATTTCTAAATATTTCATAAAAAATACTTAAATTACAGAGATTTTTTTTTCAAATTTGATGTTGAATCATGTTTGTCCAATTTTAAAAACTTTTACAATAGCAAAGTTAAAAGTGGAGCTAACTGCGCGGTAATATGGAACAATGGTTTAAAACCGATAACTGTATGAAGGACGTGGCTGTATGGTGTACTGTGGCAATCGTTCGGAAACACGTAGAACATAATAAAATCTATATACTATACTCATCCTAAGTTAAAATACAATTTTACGACTAACTAGCATCATAAATATTAGTTTTATTTTCGCCTGACCCGCAAACCAAGATGTCTATTTTACACTTTATAAAAAAAATGCTAGTTGTGTATTTCTTACAGTTTGATTGTCCCGATTTATTCCGTTGCAGTCATCGGCGGTGGAAGCAGCAGATCACAGTCTCCGGCCATGCCTAAAATTGTCCAATATCTACAATACATTAATTTTTCTGGATATTTTTAATTATTTAATTAAAGTCTTAATTATGATTTCTCCAAACTTTGTACATAATAATATGACTAAGGACTCGTGCTTATTTCTGTGTCATTAAATCCATTTTAAATATTAACTATGCCTCGTTACAATTGGATATATGACTTATTAAAATTACTCATCACAGAATCTCTGACTAAGTACATTCGCATTTAAGTATGATATTAATTAATTAATGTAATGAAGATATAAGTTTTTCTCCAAAACATTTCAATTACACTTTACTAAACTAGATCAAAATCGAATATCAACTACTAGCAACACAGAGAGATAAATTAAAAACGTCTTAAATATTATTGATAACGAAACATTTATAAAAACAAACAATACAACACTGATTGCCTACGACATGAATGGATTGAAAGACACCATAAGCGTAAGGAGCTGATTTAATAACAATTTGTATCTACACATTACTTTGTTTTTTCTATAGTAGCATTAGCGAGATCTGTCATCTTGGGATACTTGATGTTGTGCTTGTCGAGCTCGCTCTGCGACCACAGGATCATGCGGAGGAGGCTGCACAGCTTCGGATTCGTGTATTCTTGGTTCTCCATCTTTAGTATCGCGGCATTGAGTTCACTTGCGATCTGTTTGGGAGGAATAAGTCTTAGTAAGTCTTACAATAATTCTGCAATTATCACAGAGATCAATAGGTTTGCATTAAAAGGAGAAATAAACCCTTCAGTTTAAGGCCAGTCAACAAGTTTTCACTGCAAACAAAATTAACACTGAACATAGAAATAAATTCGGAAGTAAATATGCGTTCCATCACACTGATGAAGCGCATACCGCGGCGCTCTTACGAGTAGACAAATACCCCCTCTTCTGTACACGATCAGTGAGTCTCCACTCTCCAGCGGCAGATCTTTCCGACGCTCCCAACCTTTTTACTTCGTATTTGGATCGAAAGTAGTTAATTCTAATAATACAAACCAGAAATGCAAGTTATAAATAACATTTGAGTTTTAAAATATTATACGCAGTAATTCAAACATAAACTGTTAACAACGCCTTATTTAGATAATACAAAATATACCCTACATTTATTGAAATTAATCTGATTTTGTATTATCCAAATAAGGCGCCATATTTGTACAAATACGCCATGTGAAGTACCAGCATCAAAAGATATTCGTTGCTGCGCGAGACCCTGGGCGATTGCCCTGCTCGCCACCCCTAAGGCCGCCACTGGGATCAAGCATTGAAAACCATGTTTTGCTGCTTTTTACAAGCCCGCCACACTATTCCCTAACCACTGTAACTCCTGTAAGCCAGAATCAACAGTGGCGACCACCAGAAAAGCGCCAGAGCAATGAAGCTCGACGAGTCCCAGAGAAACGATTCAACTGTCTTGGATCCCGCAACGAAATTAATCAGAAAAGAACAGCGGAGGAGTAAGAAAAACATATTTTCCACTTCCCTCCAAATCAAGCAGGAGACAGAACAGAACTAGGCACAAAGGGACGTTTACAACTGGGAGAAACCCAGTTTTGCTGCTTGCCTGTTGATCCAGATTTCCTTAATTATAATATTATCCTCCCAAAAGTACTCACCTTTTGACTATGCGACGGCAATAATAAATCAGCGAAAGGCGAAGCATGAGGATCAGGGAATGCTAACAGGGCGAGCGATCGCTCGAGCTCAGTCAGCGCATTAGGGTCGTTAGCACCAGCCTCGGCGAGTGTTGCGCTGGCGAAGGCCAACGCTTCTTCCGCTCGACCCGCGCGAATCAGCTCTAGGAGTTGTAGTTGCTGTTGGAAAATTAATGAGCCTTCTGCATTCATTATACACATAGCTATTGCTGCCATCATCTAAACTGCAGATACTGGACAAAAACTTCAAAAGCCCAGACATTTATTTGAGTGAACATTTCCTGGAAGCATCTGACAGAAATATATTTACAAAAATGTGGAGCATAAAATACTGGTACAGCGTTAATATGGCTAGGGATGAAAACGCAATGTTTCAAATTCAGTAAAATTTTCTAATTTTCAAATAGAAAAAAATTACTAACAAATCATAAAACAGCCGACGCCAACAAGAATTGAAACCAGAGCCGCGAGCTCACGTTTTAAAATTTACAGAAATATATCATATTAATTTTATTTGAAGATAGTTCAGTTAATAATAATAAAGTATTAATTAATCATTTACTATCCCTTCATAATTAATGAAGGTATTATGTAGTATCAGACAATACCTCATCTTCATCATCATCATCATCATCATTTCAGCCGAACGACGTCCACTACTGGACATAGGCCTCCCCCAAAATGGGGGGTTTTGCCATAATCGCCACGCCTGGCAGGCGGGTTGGCTATCGCATTATGGTTGTTACATATAAGGCAATACTAAAAATCTAAAAATAAAAAGTTTTTTAAAATTATTTAAAAAAACAAAAAACCCGACTGCGTGAAAAATTGTTAAACTCAAAAGATAGAAATAAGTGAAAACTTAAATATTTTTTTGGTTTTGAATCATCGTGGTTGACAGTGTTCACAAAGGCAGTCGGAGGCATCAAAAATGTACAATATGTTTCAAATCCGTTGAAAGTGTCTAAACTTTAACTTGATGCCTCCGACTGCCTTTGTGAACACTGTCAACCACGATGATTGAAAACCAAAAAAATATTTAAGTTTTCACTTATTTCTATCTTTTGAGTTTAACAATTTTTCACGCAGTCGGGTTTTTTGTTTTTTTAAATAATTTTTTTATTTTAATATTTTTAGTTTTCGCAGTGATTCAATTTAGAATTTAGAAAACTTTACGTCGAGTCTCTTTACGTTGAGCCGAGAAGCTTGCCTCGCTTCTATTATCCCTACGTCGAGTCTACAACTTCTGTCCCGTTTTTACTCCCTTAACGTCGAGTTTCTGTACCCGCTTTTCCATGCACTAGCTATCGGAGGGCTAGGCGGTGCAGTGCACCAGGTCCCCAAGCTTAGCGGGCCCCTCAGCCCCAAACCTTGAACTAACGTAAACCTTAAACCGACTGAACTTTTTATTATTTATTTATATTTTTTCTCCTTCATGTTGTTATGTATTGTCCTACTAGTGTTGTTGGTGGGTGGTGCACAGACATTGGTGTAGCACCAAGAGGTTTAATTATACATTAGTCGCATTTTTGCTTCCAATGCATCCTTTAATTCTACCGCTGATGCAAGTTTTAGTTCAATAACCGACATCCTTGGTGACTTTGTGCGTTGGTGCTTCAGTCAATAGAAATACCATTTGTTTAATGTCTGCCATAACAATGTAAGACACCTTTTCTAATGCCAACGTTCACGCCCGTTCTGATTTGTAAGAGTTGGTATAAACCTCAATCTTCTTTCTACCATCTACCCAACTTCCCGGTTTCGTTTTTATCCGTCGCGATAGAATTGGAAAGAAGGAGGTTGTGTTGCTATTTAATTATCGTCGTAGTGATTTTCCTTTAAAAAACATTGCCTCTTCTTCTTCACTTTACGGTGCCTCCCCTGAGTAGGTACCTATTTCCAACACAAGAGAGGGACAGGTCGTTAGGATTAAGTCGAGCCACGTGTCATACCCTAAGATATTAAAACGAGTAGGTTGCAGAGGAAGAACATAAGAGACTAACAGACTCGATGATATGTAAGAGTTATCGGGAACGACAGGTTGGCTGCCCAAGGTCTGTGTTGAAATCGCCCATGAAGACGCAATGTGCATACACTGACCCTACTGATTCTTAAAGTTGCGAAAGTAGTCAATGGCGGGCGGATATTAATAGACAACACCAAGTAGGGTTTTAACACCTTTGATATGGATAATATCATCCAAAGATAATATTATCATATCAAAGAATATGAAAAACCAACCTCTTCCTTCTAGTGAAGATAATACTTCTGAACCTCTCGGAACCTCTTCAAAGCTGCAAGAAATCGCTAAACTGCCATATTCTCGAAAACCTTTCTTCTTCTTTTCCTACTGATATCATCATAATAAGTAAATTATAGTGTAGAGAAACGTTAAAAAACAAATAATAAAACAATATTTGAATGATACTGGTTTTTAATTTATATCCTGACTGTACTTATTATATAAACTCGACGTAACGGAATTGGATAGCGTAAAATAGCAATATTTTGCAAGAGCAATAGACTCTCAGACTCGACGTAAAGGAACTCAACTTAAAGGGAATCAACCTTAATTATTTGTTGTTTTTTAGCATTTCTGATTCCAAATTACATTTAAACAAATAGTTGTATATATGTCGCAGTCAAATCGTATAATTCCGCCGTTTACATACGGCGTTGTCAGTTTATAAACTCAAACTCAAACTCAAACTCAAAATCATTTATTTCAAATAAACCATTTACAGGTACTTTTGAATTGTCAGAGTCAGTCAGTCAGAAAGTTGAAGCTAGTTGCTCGTTCCAAACAGTAGGTTTCTATGGAGAAGAACGAGCAAGAAACTCCATGAACAACACTCTTTTAAAATCAATAATATGTTACAAATTTCGGTTACATCATTCATATTGAATCTAGGGTACAATGTGAGAACAATGTAACAAGTCGTGTACGTTAAAAGAGGTTTAGATAAAAATATAATCATAATAAACAATTCAAAATAAAATTAGAATAACCGAGGCAGCTAAGAGATGACCAGTCCCAACTAACGGCGCCCGTTCACGAACATGACGCACGGATCGGCATCACTCGACTCAACCATTTTGAAGGGAACCGAATGATCCAACACGCGCGCCACCGTCAGCGAGACATTCCAGTGAGCATGACATACTCCCAACCGCCAGGGCACATTCAAGTCAATGAAAGACATACCTCGTAAATGGTAGCTTTAAATAACATAGTGCTCACATGTATGTGCTATGAAAAATTTATATAATACTAACACATTGAGTTTATACAATGCAAAGATAATGTAGATCTATATCTTCAGCAGCTCCAAAAATAATTAAAAATGCTAATCAATGAATCTATGAACCCTTATGGCTGTGGAGCTAGACTAGCATCCAGCCAAGCATTTTTATCAGTGATGTATTCACCCAATGAATAATATGCTTGGCTGCATAGTGTGCGTTTTATATAAGACTTAAATTTTGTCTCATTTAGTTGAACGATGTGGGGAGGTATTTTATTGTAACATTTTAAACAGTACCCCATGAAAGAAGTATCTACTTTAGCCAGTCTGAAACTCGGTTGAACTAGTTGGTCCCTATTTCTAGTGTTATAATTATGTCTTTCACCCCTTTTACTAAAAAGATGCAGATTTTTTCTAGCGTACATTATGTTTTCATAGATGTATTGACAAGGTACCGTCATTATGTTAATTTCCTTAAACAGTTCCCTTAGAGAATCGCGCATACGGAGATTGTAAATGGCTCTGATGGCTCTTTTCTGCAGAATAAAAATAGACTCGATGTCTGCAGCTCGTCCCCACAGTAAAATACCGTAAGACATTATACTATGAAAATAACTAAAGTAGACCAGTCTCGCGGTATCCACATCAGTAAATTAACCGTCCGTCGAGCTTAGCCGTCCAGCGAGAGATGTTAAATGAGGACCCCATTGTAGCCTTGAGTCGAGCGTGATCCCCAGGAAAACAGTTTTATCAACGAATTCCAGCTTCTCATTATTCAATACTATGTCACAGTCATTACTTTTGACATTTGGTAAAGAAAATCTGATGCACTTCGTTTTTTTTTCATTCAATACTAAATTATTCGCCGTGAACCAATTTTGGACTTGCAGTAAGGCGCTATTTACGTGGTCTAGGTTCTGGGCTCGTCTGTCTATCTTAAATATTAAAGAAGTGTCATCAGCAAATAACACCATTTGTGGTTGATTTTTCAACAGATGAAGAAGATCATTAATATACACTAAAAAGAGGAAAGGACCCAAAATTGAACCTTGTGGAACCCCCATTTCTACCTTTAAACCATGTGAATTCACCCCATTTATTTGGACTTGCTGCTGCCTATTAATCAAATAAGATTTTACTAAACTAAGCGCAAGTCTACCTAGTAGTACCTATAAACGCTCGCAGTTATGTATAATGCCGAAGGCAAATTGATAACTCGTTCAATTGTAATAATTCGACGTTGGTTGTAGTTTTAGGGTGACCACGATAAAACACAGATTGGACAAATCAACTTTATTTCGATAATCAGGTAACTAATGAAGATTTCAAGCAAGATTAATTTAATAAAATTATGTGCTAAAGTCTAACATATATATGTAGTTCGAAGAGAAGTAGTTCGTAGTTACAAAAGTTAATGACAGAAACGAATTGCTGTGAAACCGACTCCACGTAGTCTTGTCTGCCCTACCCCTAGAGTGTAATTTAAATTCGCGTAGGCGCGGAGGGGCGAGGCGGCCAGCGAGTTGAGGAGCAGGTGGTTTTAACGCCCGCCGCCGCGGCTGAGGCTGACCGGCGAAGCCGGCCAGTAAGCCGAAGCAGCGGTGGTGAGCGTGAATACCATCTGCGACGATAAGCTCGCGTGGTACCGCCGGAGCCCCGCAACGCCGTAGCCGTGACAGAAACCATGCCTGCTGCATGTTAAATCAATCAAAATCAATAGTATTCTGCAGGTGTTCTCCGAGAACCAGATTCGATTGACACCCTAGCGTTTTTGAGGTGCCGGATAACCAATCAAAACTAAATTCTTCAATTTGCCGCGGCATTATGTATACGGCGTTTAAATTGTCAATGAAATGTTTCGGCATTTTATATATTGACACGGCAATATAGATTTTGCCTTCGGCATTATACATAACTGCGAGCGTTTATTAAATGACGACGCCGTATGTAAACGGCGGAATCATACAAATTGCCTGCGACATATATATTAGTAAGGTATTTATAAAACCTACCCTACTCGATACGTTTAAAGGTTATTTTTTTTTAAAACACTAATATGTCGCCAAAAATCGGCCCGTTTAATTTTAATAATTTTGATGTACCCAGTGTCACTCACACAATTAAGACGATTGAAACGACACCTTTCAAGCTAAAAACTCTCAGACTCAACGTAAAGGAACTCAACTTAAAGGGAACGAACCTTAATTTGTTTGTTGTTTTTTAGCATTTCTCATTCCAAATTACATTTAAACATATAAGTTATTTATATATTTGTAAGCTATTTATAAAACCCTTTATTTTGATACCCCACTCGATAGGTTTTGAGGAAAAATATTTTTATTTTAAACACTAATATGTCGCCAAAAATCGGCCAGTGTATTTTTTCTAATTTTGATGTACCCAGTGTCACTCACACAATTAAGACGAATGAAACGACACCTCTCAAGTCAAAATCCATTAAGCCGTTTCAGCTACAGAGCGTGCCAAAGAAATTCACATACATACATACATACATACATACATACATACATACACCCGAAAAACATAACCCTCCTTCTGGCGCAGTCGGGTAATAAAAACATCATTTACATTTTTGTTTATTGCTTATTCGAATTAATTGGGAGTCTCCTTTAACAATTAGTAGCAGTGGACAGTTTTTTGTAAACCCCTTTCATACAGCCCCTGGACCCCCTCTCAACTAGAACATATCTGGGAAGTCACAGACTGATAGCAGTCCTATTTTTCGTACGCAAAATAGGACTTGAGACGAGGAGTTGCCCCAGCCCGTCATACTACTACTAGCAGTCCTATTTAGAGCTAATATTAAGAAATAGTAACCTCTAATTAGCATTTTAAGGTAATGTAACATATTTCATAATTACCTGTAAATGAAAATATAAATATCTGTCATTATCCAGCAGTTCTGGATGCAAGGCATTGACCATGGCAATAGCTTCAGGGATGCGTCCAGTCTGCACAGCCTCACGGATCATGATCCTCTCATCAAGAGAGCTGCAAAGTGCTGGTTCCTGTAACCCGGCCTCTTGTTGGAACTTAATTGCAGCCTCTTTGAACCCCTCTGAAATATGTTATGGCAAGGTTCAGGTTTGATTGTCTACCTGAACATAGAGATCACAACATTCAGGTTATCCAGATACACCAATGTATATAATACTAGTTCTTTTACCATGACTTTGTCTGCATTGTTTTCATAATTAAGCAAAAGTACAAAAATGGGGAAAATTATCCTCACATAGGATAATTTTTGCCCCGTTTTTATACTTTTGTTGGATAAATATCTATATAGCCATGATGGTCAATGTCGCCGAGGCGGGCCAGGAGGTGGCCAGATCACCTAGATGCACACTGCAAGGGCTGTTTCGAGGCGGCTCACGAAAAAAACACCTGGAAAAAATCGGGGGAGGCCTTTGTCCGGCAGTGAGACATCACAGACAAACAAAAAATAATAAAATGTGTGACAAATTTCAGCCATGATCAGCTGTTTGAGTGGGAGTAACAAACATCTATCCATCCTCACACACTTTTGTGTTTAGAATACATTGTAGTAAGACATTGCATGTGAATTCATCATGACTTTGCTTGTGAATTATTTACCATAATTACAATATGCAGTAGGTGCTATTTAGAACATGGACTTACACTGCAGGGTGTCAGTAGATGAGACATGCTCAATTACTATATCAGTGTTCAAGTGTTAACCTTAAGTTAAACCACATCGTCATCTTAGACAATAAGTAATCGTCAATTAAATGGTGATCCATTTTTGATGATTACCTATTTTCTGATGTTATTTGCAATATTAACAAAGTTGAGTATGAGATATTATATGTAAAAATTAATGTGAAGGACAGTTCAAGTAATTCATGCAATGGTAGAGTTTTTATGATAAGGATGAAATCTGAGAAGAACAAAGTTTATCATTTTGTATCACCCAATTGACTAGTTCATTGATAAGCATGTGTTGTACCCAATATTTTTCATTTTAACTTAAGGATAAGCATGGAATTTTTTCATTTTTTTAAAGCAACAAATTTGTTATTATTGTTTTAGGATCTCACGAGAAGGTGCAGCCACTAGATATAAGGAACTATGAAACAATGCAATACATTTTGTTGAGCATATACATAATGTATAGAACCTAATTGTACCATTGTGTGCCTAGCATTTCAACCTATCATTACTCTGAAAAGAAGCTCATTAACCATATCAAGTATCGATCACGATTCTTTATTTCTAGTTTATTTACAAAACGGACGTGTCGTGGTGTGTTCTTTGTTGTGAAATATGCACTTTTGCACATTGGAGTTGGATTTTGTATGTACACACAACCACCTTCACGGTAAGTATCAAGATTATTGAAACAACGGTTACACATAGACGTAAATCAATCTAATAATGTCCTTTTATTTGTTACCTGTTACTAAATAATTCATTATCAACATATTCATATCAGTTCTGGATATTTGCAAGGCGTCCCCTTTATTGCGATCGTAATATTTTCGGTCCTCCTTTTCTTGGGCACTGTTAGGCATGTCGAAACTCATTTTATCTGCTAAGCAGGAACGCACACAGTGGAATATTGCAGAAAAAGAGAAATTACAAAAATCAAAAATGTTTTCTACACTACACCTTTGATTGGAAATACAAATGACAATGACAAATTGACAAAATAATTCGTTCAAAGAATGAATGAAATGACTTGACTTAGAGCCGCATATAGCTTATGTTTTAATTGGCAACTCTAATGTCTAATGCTGTCTAATGATAATAGTTTGCTTAACAGACTACTTAGATAAGTGTGTCTACTCTACTATTAGTTCCAGTTTTCGCAAGCCTATTTGAATATATAAAAAAAAGGCAAACGGATTAGGAAGTACACATGCAAAAATGGCCGTACCAAATAGTAAGCTTAAATTTTGAGGCGAAGATCCTTAAAATTTATTTATTTTAATAACGCATCCGGTAGGTATAGTACGTGCCTAAAGGCACAGACGTATAACGTCTGTGCCTAAAGGTCTCTTACCTTTAAATCGAGTACTGCGCAAGTCAAATCAAGTCTGTGTCAAGTCTCATCTTTCGTGGCGCGTACTATACTTTCGACCGATAATAACGCGCCTATGTAGGAGAGCCTATATGTGTGATTAGAAATTCAAAGATTTAGTAGATTTAGTGTTATTAAGTCCATGATTTAGATAGATCATAGATGGATATACGTTAGTAGACTAGTGGATTTATCTTTGTGCCTTTCTACAATGTTTCGTTAATTACTTATTAATAAGAAAAAGAAAACTTTATTATTTTTATTTTGTAGCCAACGACACAACGTATCCCGTCGCTATACTACCGAGAAATGGTGCGCTCAGTGTTGCGAGTGTTGCGACCAATTACTATAACATATATGTTGCGACGGAGCCGACAGGCGTGAGGAGCGTGCGGCCGCCCGTGGTGCCGCGAGCGACCTCGCGTCGCCGCTGGCTGACGCAGAACCATCGACAAGACGCGCGTGGTGGCGCGCGGCCTTTTCAAGCGATACTGATCTTTTAAGTTAGGTACATAAAGTGTGAAAGTGCTCGCCGCGTCGCTGCCATTCCGGTGTGACTCGGCCCTAAGGCTACGAGCGCACTCGGTGGCCAGGCGGGAACCGACGACCAATGTGACTAACTGCGTGCGGTATTTATAGTTATAAACAATTATCTAGATCTCACTGGCCGCTGCAACCTAGCCGCCAAGTGCGCTCCTAAGTTATCCGGAACCTCATAGCAAAAGAAATTTGTTGTGTGCATTACTGGGGAAATTGGATTAAACGATCTTGATAATGTTTAATTTTTCTGCAGTGGTTGACAGATCTCCTAATTTGATTTGACTGGTGGCAATTGACATTGCCATATGAAAATCACAATTTTTTATGCCATGAGATTCTGGTAGACCTCTACGTAGGTATCTTTCAGAAGAAATACGGGAGATGCTCTATGGTCCGGATCGGACAACCACTGACCACTCTGTCCACTGCCCCGTCCGCCCACACGAGGTGTAACCTAGGACTAGGAGGACCTAGGAGGACCTAGGAGGTGGATATCTATCTAGTATATCGTGTAGGTATGTTGTATGTTAGTATTGAAGAACGAAATAAATAAAAATCCGATAATGGGTGTTTAGCTAATTTATTTTCAGTTCTTAATCGCCAATAACCTACAATAAAGAGCTGATAATACAATTTAAAAAAAGTCCTATCCTATTTTTTATTGAATAATGCTTGGTAACAAATATCGTTTTCTTGTATTCAATAAAAAGTTACAAACTAAACAATTATGATAAAACAAACCCAATAATGTTTCTTCGAGTGCAAGCCTCGGTTACAGCGTTCGTCGTCAGCGACTCAGGACCATCTTATACATTATTGAGAAAAAAAATAACTTAAAAATTTAAATAAAGCTAATTAATCATTCTCTAAAAGCCATGTATCAGTGAGTTAATTTCGAGGAAATAAGTTCAGTAGTAGTTAAATATTGGCTAAAGAATGCCATTATAGATAAGAATACATTTTATATAGAGTACTAAAGGTATCCCGAACTGTCTGATACATGAGGCCATTTCTCATAAGAGCTAGGGGTGGGCAATCGCCGCACCCTGTACATACAAACAAATTAAATATAATTTACGAACTACAACTATAATTCGATAACACTATAAAGAAAAATACAGTAAAAATAATCATCAATCAAAAATAATTATGGCTAACTAATTCGCATCGAGG
Source organism: Charanyca ferruginea (assembly GCA_947361185.1). NCBI lineage: Eukaryota > Metazoa > Arthropoda > Insecta > Lepidoptera > Noctuidae > Charanyca > Charanyca ferruginea. Next base: position 25,756,001 of record OX376061.1, on the reverse strand, counting down.
ACAATGATTAAGAGGCACTCTGCGTGAATTTATTATTTGTGTAGCTTTACTACAGGTGTCGTATTGTTACTTTAGAAAACATACAAAATACAAGTGTATACTTGTCTTCCGTATTTGTTATAATGACATAATTCTGTTAACTAACCCGTTAATAAATACGAACACTCGGGCAGAGCTCAATAGTGACGTGTCTGGCTGTAAGTGGTCCGACTCGGCTTCATCAATCCTCAGTCTATGAACACAATTATCCAGCGTACCTTATCTAAAGCATTAAAAGCTAATTATGTGTATGTGGCATGAACTAAACTGTGGAATCTCACTCAGGCAATATTGCGAAGGCTTTGGCACTCATTGGTGACAAGACACGGCAGACTTTTAGGTGGCAAATAGTAATATACCTTCACATCAGTAAATTATATAGTTCAAATTTCAATGTAGCTACAAAAACAAATGCTACTGGTCATCGTGTCAGTACGTGTTTGAAATTTCAACTATAACAGTGTAATATTATGGTATATTATGTTTTGTCATCTACAGATCTCCCGTGCCACGCCGCGCCTAAGGCTATTTACTGAACAAAGTTTAAACTGAAAACAAAATAATTATGGTGGGTACTGTAAACCGATGTACATGAATACTGTACTGTTAGAGTGAAATTGTTTCGCAATATTAGCTAGCGTCAAATTCCACTAGCAATCACAATGTCTTGATTCATTAGGATACTTTACTCCCGCATTATAATATTCACATATACCAAAATATGTTTGTCTTGATATAGTTGCAGTATTACACCGCATTGCCGACTCCGTTGTATTAGGACAGATCTGAAAATAGATAAAAAAAAAAAAAGGTATTGTAAGAATCTAATAAATGATTGCCACATAAGTATTATCAAATTGTGTCAACATGATTAAGTAATTTCATAACATACTGGCTATCAATAACCTAGGAGTTAGAGATAACATCTTTTGCTTTTCGTTCATAAATTACATCATTTTGAGGGTTTCATACCCAAAGTGTGGCAAACGGGACCCAATTACTAAGACTTTGCTGTGTCTGTCCGTCCGTCTGTCATAGGGATGTATGAGTTGTATCTCATGAACTGTCATAATCACTTTCGCGGTTATTATGCTCCCCAAGAAAGATTGCGCGAGCTATCGTCCCGAAAAATGCCTGTGTTGAAATAAAGCATTAATTCGCAAATATCTAGTGTGGACGGTTTTCCGAAATTGTAGGTCCGAGATTTGGAAGGCTGAGTGGATAAGTCGACACTTCAAATTGTCACAGTGTGTAGTACAGTCAACAGCAAAAGTAGATGATCAAAATCAGAAATTCAATACTAATGAACGGAGTTCGCGTCAGAACTGTGTGGCGTCGAAGTGAATCAAAAGTATGTGTGTGACAATAACATACTTTTAATAAATAATATAAATTAGTGTTAGTAAATTAGTATTGAATTTCGATTTTGATCATCTACTTTTGCTGTTGACTGTACTATGGCCATAATAACTACACTTTACAAGAAACCTATTTTTTGTATGTAGTTCAAAATATTTTATGATGATACGGAGGAACCCTTTGTGTGTGAGTTACAGGAACTTGGAACTCTTTGTGAGCGAGTCATACGAACTTGGTTATGATCTTTGTGGACAGCCAGTGTATATAAACTTATGTATGTGTAAACTTACAGCTGGGGACGAGGTCCTGATGCATGTGGTGCTCGGCGTCCATGCCGTGGGGCATGCAGGTCGCGGGAGGGGGCCGGCGCTGCACCTGTTACACAAACGTACACACGTTACTATGTTTATTTTCTTAAAAATTCTTTCGCTAATTGGAAACTACGTGATATAGCCTATATTTTATTATCTGTGTTTAGGGATCCGTAGGAAAAATCACGCAAACAAAATCGCGGGGAAAGTGCCAGTTGATAATGAAATACTTAAAGCTTTATCGCTCAGAAATAACGTAGCTTTTCCTTTATAGAATAGGATCAGCCCCCTAGCCATATTACCCAAATTGAGAATCTACAATTGATAACGCCAATAGAAAAAAGCTTTTTACAAAAAAGACAACCACCTTCAAAAACTAAAAAGTGAATAATAACTTTAGCACAGAACACACATTGACTTTAGTTTCGAAATTCAGTGGCTTTGTTCTGTTTGTTGTCGAAACTAAAGTCAATGTGTGTTGTGTGCTAAAGTTATTTTTCACTTTTTAGTTTTTGAAGGTGGTTGTCTTTTTTGTAAAAAGCTTTTTATTTTCCGCTTTTTAGTACCTCCTTCTCATCCAAATCTATTAAGAAGAGATTGAAAGTTAACTACTACAAAGATTGATGAAACTAAAACGTCGTCTATGTAAAATTTTTGGGTATTTGTTGATTTTTCAAAAAGTGCTGAATCAATATCGATATAATTTATATGGGACCACCCCTGAAGCATACCCTATCCATAAAAAAAAGAATTTTCAAAATCGGTTTTTGTTTGCCGGAGAAATCGCGTAACAAATCGCGCACATACTTAATGCAAATTTAAGACTTATACGGATTTCTCAAGGATGCCATTGTCAGAACTGGACCAAATTAAAATGGGACCACACGGGAAGCACTAGCTTTCAAATAAAAAAAGAATCATCAAAATCGGTTCACCCAGTCCAAAGAAATCAGGTAACAAACATAAAAAAAAAAAAATAGAGACGAATTGATAACCTCCTCCTATTTTGAAGTCGGTTGAAAACTAATCTATGGGAATGACGTCATCTCGACGATAAGTCACGTGATCGAAAAACAAAAATGTATTACGACGAAGCGTTAATTATTGTAAAAAGAGAAACGATACGAAACGTTTGTAACTTGGCTAGGGGGGAGACGTTTTGGAGATTAGCCGAACGAATGAACTCCCATAAAAATCTCGCCTCGCCTTAAAATTATAATATGTATGTATTATTACTTATTCACAACACAACTGTCATTACAGGTTATCCCAAATCAGTCGTCTTAAAATTTTTCTTTTAAATTTTATATTATACCTAGCTCTTATAACGTAAAATTTTGCGAACTCATTCAGAGAACAGGAAAACTGTAACGTGACGTATTCCAACTAGTTGAATATTGCATAGAGATCTACGCAACATTGTAAACCAATTGTTGAAGTATTTAAGTTTTCTTGTACATTTCAACTGCATTGTCGCCGAAAATATAACGTGATATTGAGTGTAGAGCAGATGCCTAAACCAAATTATTAATGATAAGAAGAAATAGGTACGCACCGAATCAGAATAAAATTAACAAACTATAGTCTTTTCAAAGAGCAAGAAACAAAATGGACCCGACGGAATTGCCGGAGAGAAAAAATGCAGGAATTTATTATGTTGCACACAATTTTCAACTCTCTTTTAATTCATAAATAAAATCTGCTCGACCAAATTGCAGCGTTCTTTCCTGACCAGAAGTTTGAAAATTCATCAGCTCGACATAAATATTCATAAAAAATGAGGTTTAGTTCTCTAACAGACGTAGCGAAACCCAGCGGTCTACTTAAATTGATAAGGAGAGCGTGTAGAAGTAGTTCGATGTTATCGCCAATCAGCATCCGTCGTCGAATTCGTTTCAAATAACGTACAAGAGTTACAATCGTGTGATAAAATATAATCCATTATGAACGATTTATTTTGTTTTCTAGTTTTTTATGTGTGATAAAATATTTGGTCCAAGATCTCGACAGACTGGCGACATTTTAACATGACTTAGGTACATTTTGAAGATACAGGAATTTGTAACAAGAAGGTAGCTTCAATTGGATAGACGACAAAAAAAAAACACTTCATTTTAGCCCTGAAAACCCGATTAATTTTTAATTTACCTACTGTTTTTAGTGGCTTTGACAGTGGCAATATTAAAACCTTGGTTTGTCGAGTAAAAGAGGTGTCGCACTCTCGTTGTCGATCAAAAGTGGTGTCGCGCTAAAGTGCGCAGAGTGTGACGCATTAACGTACGTCGAACTGTGTGCTGTCGCATCACTGATGGTTGGCACAACGTACTGTCGTTTTGACAGCTCATAAAAAGTATGCCAATTGATAGATGGTGTCATCTACTCAGTTCTGGGCCTTTTTTTCAGGCATTGAAAATGAAAGGTATTCCAATTAACTGAACAACAATAAACAACAACAACAATTAATTATGAACAACTTAACAATGGGACCAACCCTGATGTCATGAGAAGAATATCAGCTTATCCATACATTTATGTTCAAGTAGCTCAACAAAATGTATGGATTCAGCAGATTTTTTTCTGAATATTGAGTACAAAGACCCGCTTTCTAGTTTTCAGTTAAGAGGAAACACAAGGGCCGTTTTTCCATACAAACTTAGTCCCCTGTTTCCTCCCTGGATAATGCCAGTAGATCAATTATTTTTTTTTTAAATATCCATGGCTACTATTGGCATGTCCCTATGTTTTCCTTTTTCTCATAAATGTATTATTAAAAGAGATATGAATATTCAAAAACCTAAAAAATTGGCATGATTTTCCGCTGTGTTCAAACATTCAGAAAACAAATTTGACTTGATTATATAAAAAATAAAAAACATAGGAACACGGCAAAAGCCTTTCTTTATTTTTTAATGAAAAAAGCAGTTAAATCTGTTATGTTTTGGAGAAGAAATCCGGGGACTACGAATCATTGATTTTGTGTACTTTTAGTAGGTATTTTCGGTCAAAGCTGCAGTTGTCTCTATCGCGCTCTGCGGTTCGTGTTCGGGCATCGCGCGACAGCAATAGATTTTGCAAATACCTAATTTTCAATTCTCTAGCCCGTGGTATTTCCTCTTAATACAATTATACACATCCTATATGTTTTAGAGGATATAGTTTAAAACCAACACACGATTGCCAGACACTTTCCGACACCTTCCGCCAGATGCTTTACAGAACAGGACTGGCGGCTCTGGAATCTCAGTTCAATAGACTTGAACTTTTGATGAATCAGCTACAGTATATCAGAAACAAAGTTTAAATTGAAATTTCTTCACCAACAATCGCCATTTTATTAGCGTCTGTCTTGTCACAGTTTTGGCTTTATCTTATAAAAGCGAATGGTCGACCACTCATTCACTCACTGACTAAATACGAAATCTTTTAAAAGGGATTTTGCGACAGGACCGACGTAAGCGTGTGTTGGATTTCCGCTCATGACGAAGTTGCAGGTTTAGTAAACAAAATATTGAGGTACACTTTTTATCGTTAACAACCTTATAACGTGTTTTTTTTTTGGAGAAGCTCACTAATATGATGTTATTTTATGTTTTCCTTCTTTTTTTTACATACGCATTTATTTTTGTTTTGAAATGAGATGTTTTTAATATCATCTGGCGTTATTGATTAATGACGTGATTAAATTTTTTGTTACCCAAAGCGACTTTTGGTCTGTTCAACAAGTCTAAATATAATGTAGGTTGACTAGATATAATCATTTTACAATACTTGAATAGCGAAACGGCTCGAAATTCAAGTGGGCTTGATAACTATGTAACTGTTTTTTTTTGTGTTTGATTTGGCGGTTGACCTAACCGCTGGTCAGATCATGTGTAACCGCCATCACTGGATTCTCTGTTACGACCGCCCTGAGAGAAGCATGTAACCGACAAGTGGAAGAACATTATACATAAAGCCATGAACGAAGGCTTTTCAGGGACATGACACGTAATGAAGCATACGACTAAGGAGGCAGTTGCTCTGTTTATACTGTAGACTACTGCAAAAAAACTTGCGAGGAACATGCCATAACAGCACGCACACAAAGAAAGCTTGACTTTTTCCTTACATACAATTTAAATTTATGACTTTGAAGAAGATATAAAAACAGTACCTGATCGAGATTGAAACGAACGAAGGCTTCATACTGTTCGGCAAGTTTGGTGCTAAGTGCAGACTCGTACTCGGAGCGAAGAGCAACCTCCTGTTCGCGCAGCATCCGCTCGCAGATCATGCTTACCTGGTGACGTCATAATATGATTTAAAACTAAATGTTCACACAAAAAAAATGTGGTAATTTAAGCTCGGCAGAACAATATTTTAAATTTAAGTGATCTGTCCTAGTTCGAGGTGGCGCAAGACAAGAATCTGGGAAGACTCGGGGAGGCCTTTACCTAGCAGTATGATATTACAGGCTAGTAAAAATGTGTACAGACCCCTGCCAGGAACGAAGTTGCTCACGCATTTTATTTATTTTTTACGCACACACACAGGCGTAAGTACTAGAAAGAGAAAAAAAGAAACAGCGTGATGTGTGCGTATATCACCTGCATATATGCCTGCTAAGAGACGTATATGGCAAAAATCTTACGTGACATTACATTTTCTTCCGAATCACACCTATCACAAGCTGCGTTAAGGAACCTCGTTCTAAAAATGGTCTCTGCTTTATTAGTTAGCGCTGTAAGAATAACGTGCTATTCTAAATTTTGTAACGAAGACAAGTTTTAGGTTCTAGTAAAGTTCAGGTTGACGTTTTACAGATATTGGTCTTATTTCTGAGAATTATGTTTTTATTTTTAATGTTGGACACTCCGGTCCCGTTAGATACTAATGTTAATGAATTGTAATGGCTGTTAGGTCGCCAATGTACTAGAAAAAGAAAATATAAATAATTAGCGTCGCGCTCTGGATTCGCACGGGTGTAATTAACTGATAATGGAATATTTTTTTTATTAAGATTTTTGTACAAATATACCGTAGAAATTTCCGGACATTTCCGTTAGGATTTTTCGAAAAATTGCTATTGTACTGTACAATTTATGGAAGCTATACGACTATTTAAATCATCATTTGAGGAGCTCGTGGCTAAGTAAAAGCCGTACAGATCGTTTGGTTAAAGGTTAAGCTACGCTAACCGCGGTCGGTCTGTGGATGGGTGACCATCCCTTTCATACCGAGTTTTCCTCCGTGCCTCGGAAAGCACGTAAAGCCGTTGGTCCCGACTGTCATTCGTAGATCTTGGGCAGTCGTTACGGGTAGTCAGAAGCCAGTAAGTCTGACAACTAGTCTTACCAAGGGGTATCGTGTTACCTAGTAACTGGGTTGTGGAGGTCCGATAGGCAGTCGCTCCATATAAAACACTGGTATTCAGCTGCATCCGGTTAGACTGGAAGCCGACCCCAATACAGTTGGGAAAAGGCTAGGCAGATGATGATACGACTATTTAAATCAAACCCACATTAGTAAATTTCTATAGCAAACATCTTAACATGGCGTATGATTTTATCGCCTTCTTTGGCGTGTGTGTTTGACGATTTGAAGAAGGTGGCTGGCAGCAGATGGATGCTGGCCGCCCAAGACCGGGTTGGTTGGCGATCTCTGGTGGAGGCCCGCGTTCAGCAGTGAACGGCAATAGACTAATATGATGATTTTATCCTATAGCAACTGCATACATGATGATACCAACTTACCTGTTTGAAAGTAAAGAGGACACGGTTGTGAATCTTCTGAGTGCTGTGTGAAGAGCGATGTGGTGGCGAGCAGTCACCTTCAGAGCCACTGGACGAGGAGCAGGACGCCGCAGCGTTGGTCAGCCGCAATTGACGGCGACGGTGCAGGCGCCTGATGTGGTCACGAATCTCCTGGGCCATGCGCTCTGAAGATGGAAGAGGGTTTTAGAAGTTAGAGGTGGAATTGCTAAATACTACATAGCTCAATTATCATCTGAATAGTTTATTTTAGTACATTTGTTTTTATTATAATAGGTGCTAGATCCAATTTGTTTCTGGTAAATTACATCCTGGTAACAATCATAATACAGAAATCTATGTATATAAAAATGAATCTCTATTTCCCTTGGTCACGGCACGGCATCACGCGTGCGTGAACGGCTGGACCAATTTCGCTAATTCCTTTTTTTGTTGTTTGTATTGTAAGGAGACGAATATGAAAGAAAAAACTAAGAAAGTTGCGCGGAACATTCAAGAAATCAACGAAAACCAATAAAGAATACACAGATGACGTATTCATTTCTTCACTAAAAAATTATACATAGATGACGTATTAGTTTCTTCAATTTTTGGAGGATTGGCGCAATTAGTGTAGGTAGGGTATGTAGGGTAGGTAGATAGGGACAGGACAATGTCTGTCGGGTCAGCTAGTATAAAATAACATTTAAAAAAATATACAATAATGTTATTTATTTTAATTATCCATATTTGTTTCCGTATCTGTTTATATAATATAAAAATAATTTTTATTTTTTATGTTATTATTTAATAAATAATAAAATAAAAAATATTTTAATTATCCATTTTTGTTTCCGTATCTGTTTATTCTTTGTTCCGCATTCACGACTAATAATTACTGAACCAAATATAATAAAATTTGATGCACACTAAGCTTGAAGCCCAAGAAAGGCTATTTTTAAATCCGCGACTTCGTCTGTATCTACGATAATATACATTTACACGGACAAATTCGGGGGCAAAAGCTATCTTATCTTACTACAAATATTTGTTCACAACCAGTCTAATCCAATCTACACAACCAGAACAAAGTCATCATTGCAAAGCTAAGCTATGCTTGCCCTGGTTGGTCTGTGGATGGGTAAGCTTCCATTTCATTCACACCTACGTGATTCAGAAAACATGCTGTACTTATGTGCAAAGCCATTGGTACCAGTTGTCATTTGTTTTGGGCAGTCAGAAGTCAGAAAGTGTGACAACCAGTTTTAGCAAGGGGTATTGTGTTACCCTTTTTGTGTTTTGTGTTAACGGAAGAGGGGTTGTCCTATTAGAAGGTGGGAAGAAGATTTAAGGTTGACCTTGGGACCACTCTGGACAAGAGTGGCAGAAGACAGAAACCAGTGGCGACAGTTGGAGGAGGCTTATGCCAAAAGGCACACGGAAATAAGGGACTTGATATAGAAGAAATAATAAAAAAAAAAAAACTAAATGTTCAAATATTTCCGAAATAAAGGCTATATTATTATTATTATTGTGTTACCCAGTAACTGGGTTTTGGAGGTATAAAAGCTAGGCAAATGAGTGTATTGCTGCCAAAATTGTTATAGTAAAAATAACCATGCAACACATGTTATAGACTAAACTCAGACAAAGTTAACAAATTAATGTCAAAATGACCACTTGTGCCTGTGGAATGGCAGCAGAATGTGTTCAGAATTAGTTAATACTATTCTAAAACAAAATCAATCAGACATAACTCTGTTAGGCTAAGCTAGTGTATATTCTCTATAGATAATGGATTACATAGCGAAAAATTGTATTGAATATAATTCATAAGTACAGATTGAGATAAGAATTATAATGTAATAAATTAAATGTGAAGTGATATACCCGTTTTCCACAAAAGGGTAAGCAGAGGTATACATGAGCACACTAGAGGTCTGTTAGGCTAAGCTAGTGTATATTCTCATTAGATAATGGATTACAACAACAACAACAATCTCACATTATACCAGCTATGTTTTTTAATATATATGTACATGTATGTAACATTTACGACATTATTTTTATAATGTAAGTAGCATTAGCTCGCGACTTCGTCCACGGGAATGTCGGTTATCGCGGATGCAAAGACGAGGATTAATAGGCAGCCTATTTCCTTCCCCAGTGTTAAAGCTATCTTCGTACCAAATTGTATCAAAATTGGTTCAGCCGTTATGTAGTGAAAACGTAACAGACAGCTATTCGCATTTTTAAAATTTGTATAGTTTATCAAGTCTGTAAGTTTAGCCTAGGTAAAAAAAAAATTATCCTACACTGTCCCACGGCTGGTCAAAGACCCCACAAGGCCTAAGTTTAGCCTAAGTAAAAAAAAAATTATCCTACACTGTCCCACGGCTGGTCAAAGACCCCACAAGGCCTTCCAGGCACTACAATAACATTGACAGTTAAATTATATAAATTTTATTACTGTCTAGATTCACCAGATCTTTTTGTTTAATGAAAGTTGAAATACCTGCCCTACATCTATCAAATATAATGGCTCATAATAAAAATAAATTGATACTGTTTATTGAATTTAAGTAATACAGCATTGAGCTCTAAAAAAATTGAAATCTAATGTTTTTGTTTATTACTAATATTTTGCTGAAAAACTATTCCAAACTAAATCATGACAGAGCTATAAAAATAATAGCTTGCTTGGTCTCATTGTAGAATGTAAAAAAGGATATAATAATAATAATGTACAGCTAGTAAAATATTACTGAAAATCAAATCAATAGCCTTTTCATGACCAAAAACTATGAAGTATGACGACGCTGGTAGAAAACTGTGGGCCATTACTACAAAAAAGGCAGTCATGGGGACTGACAGTAGTTAAAACTTTGATTTAACTGGTTTTTTATCACTGCGCAGTGTGTTGCGGGTTCTATTCCCGCCCAGGGTAAATATTTGTGCTTGCCTTGTGTGTGGGTGTTGTTTATGTATGTATTTGTGTATGTATATCAGCTATCCAACACCCATTGTAAGGGTGACGGGGGTGTTCTCCCTAGTTTAGGGTCAGGTGGCCATATGTGAAATGTCCCCACATATTATTATTATTATTGTCCTCCTCCAGGAACAGTATTATGCGCAAGTTCAGCTAAAAGAAAAAAGGCTTAAAATCACATTTGTTGTATGGGAGACCCCCTTAAATATTTATTTTATTATACTTTTAGTATTTGTTATTATAGTGGCAACAGAAATACACCATCTGTGAAAATTTCAACTAGCTATCACAGTTTATGAGATACAGCCTGATGACAGACAGACAGACAGACAGACAGACAGACAGACTGATAGTGGAGTCTTAGTAATAGGGTCCCGTTTTTACCCTTTCGTTACAGAACCCTAAAAAGGTTAAAGGTATAGTCAATTGAATTATTTATTACAATTAAACTACCTACTCAAAGTTTGAATGTCATTTATAAGAAAAAATATTGAATCTAGTAGCCCCTTCCCTAAGATGGTTTTGTATGGAGAAGAATGGGCCAAAAGCTCCATACTTGATCTACAGAACTGAAGACTGAAGAGTACAAAACCCTTTAGCTTGATCTTGATACAATATTGAATTAATTATTAGCATGAATATTTTTAGAAATTGAATGACCTTAAGTAATGAATGCAACCTTACATTTGTTGAGGTAATTAATTTTACCATACAAAATGGTTAATGAAGATTTAGATTCAATCAATTATCATTTTGTTATTCACTGGTAGTAAAGGAAGACCTTGTATGCTTATTCATAAAAAAATCAGTTAGTTTTTATCACTTAAAATGTTAGATAAGATCTTAACTTGTAATACTTTGTACATACTCTTTTATTACTACTATTCATGTACATAATTCCCTTAAATGCAAAATATTGTAAACAATTATTCTTCTCCATATGAAAGTACCTTTTGGAAGGGGTAACTAAATTAAATTTTCTTAAATGACATACAAAAGTGCCTTTTAATGGTCTAATTGAAATAATTCATTTGACTTTGAAACTTTTAATTGAATTTATATCCTCACTTATTGTAAATCACAATGTCACATACAACATAAATAACCAGCTGTTCATATTTTATGCACATTGTCATTATTTACATGGTTACCTTCATATTGAAATCCAAGTGTTCAAGATAAGTATCATAATTATATATACCTAGACTGGGGTTACCAAACAACCAAGGTACATGTGTATCACATCACAAAGTATAAGTAATATGTAATTATTGTCAATAAATCAGCCCACAAGCATGAAATAGCTTTGTTTGAATTTGTCCAGTCATTCAGTTAATTAGTAATTTGCTGAAACACAGAAATTGCAGACCGCGCTGCGTGTACTGTCCATATTTCGGGTGATTAAACATGATCTGAGTCAGAGGAACTGCATGATCAGACAAAAATGTCGGGTTTCAACAAAAACCGACCCTTAGTTGAACACCACAAAGGCTTCGAAGTTGGGAATTTAACACAAAAACCAACAAAAGGACATGAAAAAATCCACGCAGCGGTCTTCATGCATCACTCATCTCGCTCTAACGCGATAAAAATATTCATGATGCAGTGGAAACAATGGCGTTAGATAATACAGCTGATTATATACCTATTTAAATAATTTACTGTTGTGTAATAATTAGAGAAACTGTAAAGGTAGCAAGGCTTCACTGTATTCCCGTAGTCATAATAAAAAATAAACAAACCTGGGGTCATTTTCACAGGTGCACTAACGGATTCTCCAAATGACGATGGTTTACTTTCAGAAACTTTTAAACCAGGACTTGTGCTTGAACTGGCTGCAAATGGTGAGCACCTTCGCCTTTTAGCAGGCATTTGCGCCATGGACTCCCAGTCTAAATTTCTTTTTAGAGTAGCACACGCCATTTTCTTTTTACGCCCAGCGAATGTCCTCTACCTATCCGATACTATGTTTGGAATTTCTGCGTTTGTCACGAATCAAGGAAAAAAACGAAAATATAATTAAAAGTTTAAGAAAGGAAGCACAACAATATTAATACAGTTATTTTAAAATTATTTTCTTGCAGGATTTCTATAAATATTAGAGATTATTTGACGCTGTCCGAATCTCTCACTTCCAAATTAAATCCGGCAGCGAACACTTTTCACTCTATTCAATTTTATTTTGACATTTTGTTGTTATAATCAGGTTTACCAACTTTAAAAAATCTAAACCACAGACAATTCTTCATTTTTCTTGACAAACTATATGAGAATCTCACCTCCGAACAAGAGCTATTGAAAAATATAATAGGTATTTCACTTTATCAATGCGTGACACCTTCGTAACCATTATAATTATTTGGAATTTGTAGACAACACTTGACAACAGACATGTAAAATTATTTTTTTAAATTCATTGTGTTCAATAACAACAACAATAACAATCGACTTCAAAATCATTCATACATAATCACCACCCTACTTACCATAAAGTAGATGTACTCCATCTGTGCTGTGCTATGTGCTATCTACTCAATGACGTATTAAATCATTTTATACGTCAGTGTATCTACTGCTATATACGCTATTCTATTATTGTTGACATTGACAGTTAAAGGGCGAAATTGTTTTGACGGACTGATTGTGAGTCATCGTCCAAATAATAATTTAAAACTCCCTATTATTTGATTAAGGTTTTCCTAGCTAAGTGCTAATCTCATAGGTTCTCACGCCTATTATTTGTGTTAAAAAAGTTTTTTATAAGCCGTCAAACTGGGGAACGAAATGTCTGCATCCGCTATGGAAAGTATCCTTTTTTCGTAAATTCGTAAGTTTTGACACTGCACTATTCTGATTTTCAGGTTTACCCATAAACAAAATTAAAATTCTCTGTAAATACAGCCTAACATTTCTTTCAAAACAACTGGAACATGATATAAGATCATTTCATGGATTCTCTCTTAGGTATTTCCCACTGTCACTGGCCTTGTAATATTTACTTACTCATAGGTATTAACTAAGCTGTTCATTGGTGTATTTCGCATTGATTTACCTCTCATACCATCGCAGTGCAGCAATACATACAAAGTTCCAAACCAACCTTATTAGTCGTCTAATTGGTGACAAAACTAAAAAATACTCATCACAAAGGAGTACATACTCATATAACCATGTTATTCTATGAGTCATACATTGTGAAGTAAAATTTTGTTTCACCATATATACAATTCTATACATATTTAGCAATTATTGATTAAAATTTTATTGTGGTACTCTCAATGTCTGCATTGTTAGTTTAGTACAACTTTCACTGGCAGCTCTGTGTAAATTTTCATGCAGGTCCTAAGTTTTTTTTTTAAATGTAGCATGATGTATAGCGCTCAGGGATAATGTAGCTTCCTAATTTCCTATTTGCAAAAGAATTTTCAGAATTTTCCAGTAATTCCAGAGATTAGCATTCAAACAACTTCAGCTTCAGTCAAATATTAGTATAGATTAGTCAAAATAATTATACAGTAAGGGCGGGTTGTTTTAAACAGTTGGTTAACGTTACATACGGACGGTTAAAAAGTTACTATGACGTGCGATGTTTAACGTACATTAAATGTAACGGGTTGTTTCATGACATAAAAATCCGTCAGTTAAAGTTATTCAAAAACAGATTCCATAATATTTTGATATTTGAAGTAGCTGTTTGACAACTCAAAATTAGGATGACTGGTTGGTTATGGTAATAGTAACTTTTAGACGTATGATTTTGTGGAACAATCCATTTTTTTTATTTGACGATAGTTAGCGCCATTTTTGACTATTACCGGTCAATAATGGTTAGTTGAAGCAACCTGCCCTATGTAGTTTCACCAATTGCAGCATTTTAGTATAATAAACAGAGGTATATTATAGCTTGTCTACTTGAATGTTAACCTACTGTAAATTATTAGTGTGATTTGCTACATTTGTAATAAAAATAGATAATATTATACAAGTAGTTGTTGGTACCTATTCTTCTTAAAAATAAATCCTTCACTCACTTTTGCCAGAACATCTATTTAATTTAAAATTTGCTGTGAAAGAGTTAGAGCGGAACTCTAAAAAATGTGAAAAAGAAGAAAAGCTTGAAAAGGAAAAAGCTAAGAAGGCAATACAGAAAGGTAATTTAGAAGGAGCAAGGATACATGCAGAGAATGCTATAAGACAGAAGAATCAGGCCCTTAATTATCTTAGGATGTCGGCGCGAGTTGATGCTGTATCAAGTAGAGTTCAGACAGCACTTACAACTCGGAAGGTGAGTTATCAGCCTGTGGTTATTTTCAAGGAAAATTGAGTTTAGTTCTCTTCAGTGCTTGTACAGCATGTACCTATATATTATTGGTTTTTCTTTGCTACAATCCCGTTACATTGAATAACCTTGGTACTTGGAGATGGAGCAAAGACGAAATTAATTTCATGGAAAGCTTATAATTATTTATTTTATGATATGACTCAATACTTATCTGTTATGATAAAAAACAACATACAGAAGTGTAAATCGACAACAAGCCTTAATTTTATTTTCTGTCAAAATATTTAACACAAATATGAACGCTGCAATCTAGATTAGAATATCAATTATGTAGATTCAGCTTCGGGCACCTACCAATTACCTTCTCATGGTGTCAAAACTAAAATGTGTATTTCTATAAAACAGGTGATTTTTAGGTGCCTCTATCTGTATGCATCTGCTCGTCTATGTTTCTCGCTGCTAGTATAGCCCAATGATTATTTATAATAATCTTGATTAACCTGGTAGGCATCTTCCAAATCTCTCCATATTTTGCTATCTTTATTTACTGGTTTTTACAGAAGTTTCCAAAATAAACATTGCTGATTCCCCTAATAATATGATTCCAGGTCACAAACTCCATGGCGGGTGTAGTAAAGGCAATGGATGCAGCAATGAAATCAATGAACCTAGAAAAGATATCTACTCTTATGGACAAGTTTGAGAGCCAGTTTGAAGACCTGGACGTGCAGTCCTCGTACATGGAGAATGCTATGTCACAAACAACTACCACCACAGTACCTCAGGGTGATGTTGATAATCTGTTGCAACAAGTTGCAGATGAAGCTGGGTATGTATTGGTTTTATACCTTTATTCTAGCTTCCTGACAAGTGCTCCATTTGTCAGTTTCTCAAATAACTGAATCGCGAGTTTAGATGTTATCGCGGCTTCACATTCATGGGTGGGTGTGCGGGTCCATCCCGCATAAGGTTTTCTTCTTGAATAGATATATTTAATATAACTAGTAGTAGTAGTAGTAGTATGACGGGCCGGTGTCCGCAACTCCACGACCAAGCGCGTATTTTGCGTACAGGTGGGAAGTAGGTCATTCGATCCACCCGAGCTCCCCAAGAAAGGCCAGCAGCGCCTTGACGTCGCTGGCGATCTCCCGCAGGTTACCTGGGTTACCGAAGTAGTTTGCCCTGTATGAAGCGACCTCAGGGCAGTTCAGAAGCACATGGGCCGCTGTCTCGTCCGCCCCCATGCAGGCTCTGCACAATGGGCTGTCTGTGACTCCTATGACAAAAAGATGTTTATTGAAAGACCCATGACCAGTTATGGCGGCTGTGACCGTGCGCAGCTGTTATTTTATTTATTATTTATTTTATTTTTACAATTTTAGGAAAGCTTACAGACTAATACACGTAAATAGTAACAAAAAATAACTATTGACAGTTGCTAATTACAAGCTTCCACATATAGATAACAATGTTAAGAAATAAGAAAAAAAAAGGTATAGAAAAACAGGTAGGTATGCCATGATAAACCGCGAATATTCACCCATCAAAATATTGTTTACTCAGAATTTCTCTGATTCGTAACGCACTCGTGCAAAATAAATCGATGTCTAAATTCAATGAAAGGTTGTTAAACAATATTGCACTGCGTATACAAAAAGCGTTTCGCCTGTAATTTGTTGCGGTAAATGGTACTTGTAATAATGGTCGTAATCTTAGGTTATTTTGATTAGTGCGAAGATAAATTTTACATAGTAAATCGGGGCAATCGATTGATCCGTTTGCGATGTTGATAAGAAAACAGATGTCATTAATATTACGCCTTAATTCTAATGGTAGAAAGTGATAACGCTTACACCGGTGTGCATAATTGTCTGAAGACTGCTGTGCCTTGAAGTCGAGGTATCTCATAAATTTCTTTTGAACTGATTCAATACGAGATTTATACGTCTCATATTGAGGGTTCCAGACTTGGGAAGCATACTCAAGGGTACTGCGCACGTAAGAACAGTAAAGTACCTTTACTGGTTTTAGAGAATTAAAGTTAGAACAAGTTCGCATTATGAATCCCATAGCTTTGGAGGCTTTTTTTATGATAGATTCTATATGTTCGTCGAAGATTAATTTACTGTCATGTAACACGCCAAGATCTCTAACACTGTGCTGTTTATTTATGTATTGACCTTCTAATTTGTACGTAGAGTCAATTAAACGTCTTTGCCGTGTAAACGGTACATGAAAACATTTAGACACGTTAAGCTGTAATTTATTATTCCTGCAATATACCAAAAACCGATCCAGATCGGACTGGAGTTGCTGCGCATCAGATAATGTACGCACCAATTTAAGGATCTTCATATCATCTGCGTACAATAGTATATGCGTATTTCTAAAACAGGTTTTAATGTCTGAAATAAATATAATAAATAATAATGGTCCCATAATTGAACCTTGAGGGACTCCTGATGGGATAAAACTCCATCGAGACGTATATCCGCGTAACACGACAGCCTGTGATCTATTTTTTATATATGACGAGAACCATCTGAACAAATCACCGTGTATTCCTGCAGACAATAACTTCTGTTGAAGCACACGGTGATCTATCCTATCAAAACATTTACTGTAGTCGGTGTAAATCACGTCCACCTGATGACCTTTCTCCATTCCATCCGTTATGATGTCGTTGGACAGTACTAAGTTAGTGGTAGTAGACCGCTTTCTCAGAAATCCGTGCTGCTCCTCGCTAAAGTGACTTTCCATAGCCGAGTAAATTTCTGTGTACACTAGCCTCTCTAAAACTTTTGAAAAAAGACATAATTTAGATATAGGCCGATAGTTCTGTACGTCAGATTTATCTCCTTTTTTGAAGACAGGTGTGATAAAGGCAGACTTCCATATATTAGGTACGACACCACATCTTAACGACCAATTAAACAAAAAACAGATAGGTGCCACTAGACTCTTTGCGCAGTTTATTATGAAGATAGGAGGGATCATGTCTGGTCCATGTTGCTTGGACACTCGGAGGGCTTGCCTCGTGAAGCGGCCCTCAATTGCAGGAAGAGCCTCCTTGGCTTGCCTGCACTCGCCATGTTCGGTCCACAGTCTTTGGTGTAGATCCTTGGTACATTTTCTTTCTTTCTACCATGGTGCGTAGGTGCGCAAAGGGGAGAGGCACTATGGGTTCCGGACCCACCGCGCTCATGCTCGATCCCCTTCTGGCTAGCTCGTCTGCAGCATCATCATTAATATAACTATAATATATTTAATATAAATAAAAAAAAATAGTAGTTTTTTGATGATCTGTTAACGGAGGGTTAACAGATCATCAAAAAACTCGTCTGCATCACTCTCAATGGCACAAGTACCCAGAAGACTAGCAGCACTACCATGTTGAATGGCAATGCTAATTCTTTGACCCAAGTAAAGGCCAGCCCCTATGGTCACGTGAAGAGTCACTAGCCGCTTGGCAATATCTATTTATTGATGTTGGTGGTCACTTAACTTATTATTTTCTGATCAACATACCCTAAAATATGGCAAAACTTATTTTATCTACAGTCTTGAAGTTGTGGCTAGTATTTTAGGTATCAAGTATAAACTATATGTATCTTTTTCAGTTTGGAACTCAACATGGAGCTGCCTTCAGGCATACCAAGCACTTCAGTGGGTGCTACAACCGTGGTATCTCAGGAACAAGATGAGCTTACTCAGCGGCTCGCGAGATTACGACAAGCGGAGTAACAAACGTTGTACAGATATTATATGTTATGTATTATTATCGAATGCACACGATTCTGAAATAAGATCTAAATGAGGCATATTTGTTAAGGTATGTTGCGCAGTTCATGCTTGTGTAAGTACAAGATAGGGTTTTCAGAAAGTACAATATTGCTGGTTAAATGAGATGTCAGTCGCACGTGGTCAATATTCCTGGTTGTTGTTGGGACTTGCAGTCATTATTATGATGTGTCATTGTATGACTTCACTTTCCTGGACCATCATTCCTACACGTCGATCATTTTTACACGCCTGCCTGAAAAAAAAACTGGTACCTACCTATGTTGTCTCTATTAACAATATTTCAATCCTCTCAAAGTTCTAACGTTCTAAATTTTTGTTTCACATAGACAGGTCACTTTTATGGCAAAATATTTAACAAGTTTAAAGCCACCTTAATTGGGACTTTGCCAAAACGAACCAACCCGCGTTAAAATTGCTTCCAATATTCGAGTTATTTAAGTAAAGATTTTTAATATTTAACGCCGATATTTTTTACTATCGAGTTTGTAATGAAACCCCGGCCAGACTGTTGTAAACAAGCCCTTCACATCGGTCTCCACCGGCGGTTTACAACAGTGTAAACACTTGTTTGCAACAAAAATTCGTTTGACCTTCAACAACCGCTGTGGACGGACGCGCGTTGTAAACCGCGTGTGAATACCGCCTTTGTAAACAAAGAGTCGACAACACACTGAGGTGGGAGCCTTGTTATAAACCAGTGTGGACGCAAACACCAACCGTGGGCTCCACAAGCCTCCCACCAAGGTGACCTCTGTTGGAAGCTTGTTTATAACAGTCTGACCCGTGTGTATCAGAATGGCTGGTTGCCTGTGGCTTTGGTCTATGAGAGTTGATTAGAAAATTGCTACATAATTGCTTATATTTGCCTGATAAAACAATAAAGGCAAATAGTTGCAGTGTGTCTTCAGTACTGTACTGTTTTATCAGGCACTTTTCCTTGGGATAATTAAAATAATTGCTACATCCTTTATTTAACATATGTTTGAAGATACAACTAAATTAGATAAATGAAGCAAATATGTAGCAATTATTGACGCAATACATTTCGGGAAACTCTGCATGCTTGGCTTTAAACTAGGAGGCGACCAGCCAACCAAACGTCAGGATGGCTGTATAAAAAAAATATGTTATTTCTAAATATTGTATATAGTATGTAGCAATTATTTATTAAATGTAGCAAATATAAGCAATTATGTAGCAATTTTCTAATCAACTCTCATAGACCAAAGCCACAGGCAACCAGCCATTCTGATACACACTCTGACCCGGCCTTTATTTTGAATATTTAACCTAGATTATTTTTTTTTATCTATTCTAAGCATAAGTATTGGATTGAATGTATTTACATTGAACTGTTATTACTGCATAATAATGTGACACATTTAATTGGTTTGACGTAATTAATTTTACCTTTTGGATGCCAGAGCGTCAACGCACGCATGTGTAAATAAAGCCTACAAATAAAAATAGGGAAACAACACTAAGTATTGGATATACCTTTGTGCCTTTTTACAATATTTCATTAATGTAGTTTTAAATAATATGAAAAAGAAACACAGAAAACTTTAATATATTTATTTTGAACTTTTCCGTGTAACATTTTCTTGATGTCGGCTGCGGCTATAGACGTCGGTAGCGTGTTGGGTCCAAAGGTTAATAATTGAGAGATTGTGGGTTGGTTCGTCTTAGCAGTACTAAGCTAAATTATATTGTGCCGCTTAGAACTATTGATAAAATATATATTTCTACTTTAGTTGCCATATCAGTGCATTATAAATTAAAGTTGATTTTGTGTTTGTTAGGGCTAATCTCTGGAACTGCTGATCTGATTCTATACATTCTTTCGCGAATAAGAAGCTACGTTATCCCTGAGTGCTATAGGCTATATTTTGTTATCTAAAAATTGGAGTTCCGTAAAAAAAATCATGCGGACAAGCAAAAGCTAGTACAATTATATAATCGCATAACTCCAGTCAACGGCATTTACTGCGCAACATACGTCCCTAATTGGAATATGTAGCATTGACAATAAAATTTCAATTTTTGTTGCAAGTTACAGACAGCTATTTTTGGTCTAAAGAACAATATAATCATACAGATCTTATGTTTGTTGAGAATCTTACAAAGAAAAGTATGTTTCAAGTTATTTTATTTCGCGTCATTTCCACTTTATGCTATTGTACTGTGATCACAAAGTATATAGAAACAGGCATATAAATAATTATCTAAGGTAAAATATAAATGTCTAGTATTTTTTTGTAAATGTTCTTTATAAAGTTATGAATAATGAAGTTATTTTTATTCTTTCTTTTGATTAACTTTGTTTTTTTGACTAATATTTCCCTGTACCGTACTGCAATATTGTAATACTGTGATACTGCTTGGTAGCAACATTTTAAAAATATCCTTAAAAGCTAAGGATGGTTAAACTATTGACACGATTTTGGAAAATGGTTTTAAAACTAATTTAATAAACAATTAATAAACTAACTACTAATATTTAACATAAAGCGGGAACTACCAGCATTCATCTTTTGTTACATAAATAGTGAGCAATCTCAAATTATAGAGATGGTGATAGCATACTGCTCAACCTAGTTATTTGTGAATTAGTCTTAAGTAGTCATGCTCACTCGAATAATAACTCGCTTAGCCAGGCAGCCACTTGTAACTAAAATGAAGTGGAGGCACCAATCGACGATTATCCTTGTACACAGTATGCAAATGTATCCAACATGGCCCAGTTGGTGCAAAACTATTAAAAGTGATTAAAAGACTTGAAAAGAAAACAAATTAGATTAGACTATGTGGTTGGGTAGCTACAGTAGACTGGTTATCTGGGACCTGCTGGGACTGTGAAGGTCTATGGTCCCTGTCCCAATGTTAGTATACTTATTTACTATTATATTTTGATCTAGACCTCTCAACATGCACAACTTTCTCACATTTAACCCCTAGGATTCTACATGAATGATGTAATATTTTAATTTATTTAACCCCTAGGATTCTACATGAATGATGTAATATTTTAATTTGTAATAATTTATTGATTGTATAAAAGAGTGTTCATTGAGTTTCTTGCTAATCTACTGTCCCTGTACTCCTCTTGGACCTACTGTTTGGAACAAGCAACTAGCTTCATTGCCCTGACTGACCAAAAGTGCCTGTAAATGTTTTATTTTAAGTTGAGTTTGTAGGATCATAATAAACACAAAGCTTTGTTAAAATACTTTTATTATCTATAAAAAAAAACAATTAAAGGAACAAGCATGTATCAATAAAAATAACAGTAAACTTTCATCTAATACTATTAATACGGAAAATCTGTAGTGTGACTACATTTCTTACAATCTACAGTACAAGCTAAATCTGCCTCAATATCGTCAGTTAGCTGTATCTGCATCAGGGCACAAGTAATCTGAAACTTGTGTTCGGGAGACTGACTTAATTCACTTGCCATTTTCCAGGGGGTGACGAGAACTCCTGAATATGAGCACCTTATAGATGGGGGCAACCTTTGAAATATGGAAGAAAATCATCTGTTCCCTGTAGGGAACAGATGATTTTCTTCCAATCAAGAGTATAGAACAACGTATTTTTTTCTTTTTTTCTGAATTGATTCTATAACAAAACCTGTAATTGAAGAGTGCTTTCACCCGCTGAAAAAGGCCAGTAAATTAGCCTGTATATCAGAATATTTTTATTATATTTGAGATACCTAGTTTGCAGTGGGCATTGTGAGCCAAGACTTAGTGCCGATACAAATGCGCCCTGATCCGGATACAGGTTTAAACTTATTATGTGTGGTGTTTATACCTAGAAATATGGCATTAATATGACTTAGTAAAAGTGTGAATACTGTGTTATCTTTGGTGTAGTGTTAAGCATCCCCGTTGTCAGTAGTTTCAAAGCCTATATGATAGAAGTACCAGTCCTCAAGGAATGACGGCACGAATGCTTTGCTCTTCGTGTATCTGACCGGCGGCTTCAGCTTGGCTAGCTCTTGTTCGTAGAGCTCCAGAGATTCTGGAGAGGTGGCGCCGTTGCCCTGGAACAGAGATGTGTATAATGTGAGACGGTAAATTTATTTATTGGATGCATCTTCTTCTTTTTCATTTACTACCCCTGGTTGAACCGAAAACTAACCTAAATATAGTTGAGAGCTAGGCAGATAATGACTTGGCCCATAGAATTATTAAGCAGGTAGCCCTTCACGTTGAGCGGATTCGATTTAGGCTGTGAAGCAAGTGTGACCTGTTTTTGTTCTAGAGTAGAAAATATTGATGGATGTCCTTTGGCCTGGTCTGGAAGTGGGGAGTGGTGGCCACCCCCAAGAGCGTCGCCAGTACTCGCCAGCTGGTAGCCTAGTTGATATATGGTGAAAAGGGCCAAGGGTAGGTAGCGGCAGTTGCCCCACTGCCACTACCTACCCGCCCTTGGCCACCACGGTGCTCTATCTCTTCTGTGCCTGGGAAACCACAATCGTGGGAACATGGGACCTAACACCCCACTTGCTCCCACAAATATAAAGTTTCTAACAAAGTGGAGAAAAAAAATACCAAACTTTAAAGAATACATACATGTGTCATAAATTTCCCGTTAGGCTTGAGAATTTTGAAGGAGGAGTTCAGTATGGTGATCATAAACTCCCAGAGTTCCCCGCACGCAGACTCCGAGATGGGAATGTCCGTCAGATCGCCAAATATATAGTCAACCTTCTTGCCTTCTGTGATGAACTTGTTCACCGTCAACATACAATCTTCTACGATTACCTAAAAAGAGATTATGTAGGAGTTTATGTTCTTCCAATATTTTAGAGTCGGAAGTTTTAATACGGAAAGACCTATACGTATATATACGTCCTAGCTATATACCTAACTCAGTGTAATTTGAAGACACGGTTGGTGCCGTGGTTGAGCGATTGACTGCTGCGCTGCGTGTCGCGGGTTCGATTCCCGCACGGAATTAATATTAGTATGGCCTACAGATAGTTGTTCCGGGTCTGGCTGTTTGTGCCCACCGACGACACAGGAGAAATTCCTGGTGAGGCGGGCAAGATCTTTTTAGAAAGAAAATGTGTGTTCGCACCTCTCTCTCTTGCCCCTACAGTAATATACGAAACGTAACTCTCTCTTTCTATCTTCACTAACTTATATCTCCTTCTCAACTTCCGTTCGCCTCGCCCGATCACACTTTTTCTAACGCTTTCGTCACACGATTTATCAAGCCAAAAGAAACGTCGCATCCCTCTTCAGTCTTTGTAAGGAATTTGATTTATGATAAAAAAGGTGGACCTATTTCACGAAGATTATAATTTGTCACTACAAGATATTATCTTGTAGTGAAAAATCTCTTTCAAGGTAAGGTGTCCGCGAGTATTCACAATCTGGTTTACATCAAAAACAGCCAATATTAATAGAATAAGAGTGACACTAGACGCTATAAATAGTGGAGCATATTTGAAAATTGTCTAGTCAGTGTCAGTTATTTGGCCCATCGCATGCAATACCGGAATGACTCACAATCTTGATATAGTAACTGGGCGAAATAATATTTCAAAGTCAAAGTCAAAGTCAAAGCATTTATTTCAATTAAACCATTTACAGGCACTTTTGAATTGTCAAGGAGTCGGTCAGTTAGTCAGAGAGTTGAAGCTAGTTGCTCGTTCCAAAACGTAGGTAGGTCTCTATGGAGAAGAACGAGCAAGAAACTCCACGGACACTCTTTTAAATCAAGTTTTTACAAAGTTTGGTTATATTCTTGTTGCTTCTATATGTGAAAACGATGAAGGTAATCTAACAATACAAAACACAAAAAAGAAGCAAGATAAAGTGGCATCTAATCCATGGCAGATAAGAGCTGACCAATCTCCACTGACAGCGCCCGTTCACGAACATGACGCGTGAATCAGCACCATTTAGCTCAACCATTTTGAAGGGAGCCCAATGATCCAACACACGCGCCACCATCAGCGAGACATTTGAGCGAGCATGACAATACTCCCAACCGCCATGTTAATTTTTGTCAAACATAAAGGTATTAATATACATGGCTCCATGGTATTCACATTTACAAAATTGAAATAATGCTGCTAAATTATACAAAACTAAGGTTTCCAATGTATATTATTTTATCATATGAAGTGTGATAAGTTAATAATTTAAAAATATCTATATATAATAATAACGATACTCGTTACTCATGTCAATAGAAAAAGGGGTAGGAAACATCCTTTTCTTCCAATTTGGAAATTCCCTAAACTGGCTGTGGAGCAGGACCAGCATTCAGCCAAGCATCTTTATCATTGATGTAATCTTCTAACTTATAATATGCTTGTCTACATAGTGTGCGTTTAATACATGTTTTAAATTGTTTTTCATTCAATTGTAGAATATCAAGTGGTATTTTATTATAGCATTTTACACAGTACCCCATAAAAGAAGTATGTACTTTTGACAATCTGAAGCTTGGCTGATCTAATTTGTTCCTATTTCTAGTATAAACATTATGTCTGTCACCTATTTTATTAAAAAGATGAAGATTTTTTCGAACATGCATAATGTTTTCATATATATATTGACAAGGTACCGTCATGATGTTAATCTGTTTAAACAATTCTCTTAGAGATTCGCGTTTGCGGAGATTATAGATTGCTCTGACAGCCCGCTTTTGCAGTATAAAAATAGAATCCATATCTGCAGCCCGTCCCCATAGCAAAATACCGTAAGACATGATACTATGAAAATAGCTAAAATATACTAGCCTAGCGGTATCCACGTCTGTCAAATGCCGGATCTTTCTGACAGCGTAAGCGGCTGAACTTAACCGCCCTGCAAGAGATGTTAAGTGAGGACCCCACTGTAGCTTGGAATCAAGCGTAATCCCTAGGAAAACAGTCCTTTCGACGAATTCAAGTATGTCCTTATTCAATACAACGTTACATTCATTACTCTTAACATTCGGCAAAGCGAATCTTATGCATTTAGTTTTCTTCTCATTGAATACTAAATTATTTACAGTAAACCAATTATGAATCTTAAGCATGGCGTCATTTACGTCGTCAAGGTGCTGTGCCCGTCTATTTACTCTAAAAATCAATGAAGTATCATCAGCAAATAACACCATTTGTGGTTGATTTTTCAGTAAATGAGGTAAATCGTTTATATAAACTAAAAAGAGGAACGGACCCAATATGGAGCCCTGCGGTACCCCCATTTTTACTTTTAAGCCTGATGAATTAACACCATTTATTTGAACTTGCTGCAGTCTATCACTTAAATATGATTTTACTAAGCTAAGCGCTTGTTTACCCAGTCCGTAATGCTCAAGCTTTAAGAGCAGTGTTTCGTGATTTACACAATCAAATGCTTTGGAGAGGTCGCAAAAAATGCCAATAGCATCTTGCGAATCCTCCCATGCTTTAAAGATATGCTTAATTAAGGTGACACCGGCGTCAGTAGTACAACGCCCTCTGGTGAAACCATACTGTTGGTCATGTAAGATGTTGTTACAATTAAAATGACTGAGCATTTGGTTAAGCATTACTTTTTCAAACACTTTGCTAAAAACCGGCAAAACTGAAACGGGTCTATAATTATTCGTGTCCTTGCAATCGCCGGATTTAAAAAGTGGTATAATCTTGCTGTACTTCATTAAATCCGGGAAAACCCCTTGGTCTACACACATATTAAAAATGAAAGCTAAATAGGGTGCCACTGTCTCAATAACCGATTTACAAACATTAGTAGACATCCCCCATAAATCTTCAGTAGCCTTGATCTTGAGTTGTTTAAAAGTCTTTATAACGATTGCAGGGTTTATATGTTTAAATTTAAATTCCGTGGGGCAGGCTGGAACATTCGAACTTAATAAATTAAAAGCAAGTGACGGCGAGGAATCTAAAGTTTCAGTAGTTTTAATAGGAACATTGGTAAAGAATGTTGCAAATTCCTGCGCAACTTCTATATTAGTACTTATGAGACCACTGGAAGTCTCCAGAGTGTAGTCAGTATTATGTCTTTTGTTCCTATTTGTTTCATTATTAATAATTTTCCAAACAGTTTTAATTCTATCATCAGCCGATTTTACTTTGTTGCTAATGTATAACGCTTTAGCTGCCTTACAAGCTTTTTTAAAAGTTTTAGAATAAATAGTAACATACTTATTAAAAGTGTCAGTGTTAATATAAGGCTTAAGGCCATACAGCTCAAAAAGTCTTTCCCTACTTTTCCTGATGCCTTTAGTTGCCCAGTCACTGAATAAAAACTTAGGGCAAATTGTTTTAGTTTTTTTCTTAAAAATATTCTGAAACTCAGTTTGCACAACTGAGAAGAATTCTTTATATAAAATATTACCATTATTCATACTAAGGTCCTGAACGGGTAACTTACTTATTAAAGTCTTTTTAAATTTATCTAAATTACCAGATGTTATTGGTCTTGACTGAATCTGTATTTTTTGCAAGGGTGTGTTGGACTCAAAAGCAACGGTTTGACCGCTGTGATCAGAAGGAAGATAATTTACAATAGCTTTATCTAAATAGTCGCAGCTACAAAAAACATTATCGATACAAGTAGCAGTGGTCGTAGTTATTCGTGTTGGTTCTAAAAACACATTTGACAAATTGAAGGATTTAAAGAGACTTATAAATCTACTGCTACTTGAATTATTTTCTAAAATATTAATATTAAAGTCTCCGCAAATTATTATTGATTTATTACCCGTTACAAGCTTAGTCAAAACATCCTCCATTATAGACTCAAATAAAGAGTAGTTATGATGATTCGGGGGTCTGTAAACGCACACTATGACATGCTTATCTAGCTCAACACAGGACAGTTCAATAATATGTTCAACTGATAGTGCAACAATGTCTCTGCGAGACTTAAATTTAATATTATTTTTTATTATAATTAGTGAACCACCACGCAGCATAGATTTCCGATTAAAACAACTGCCCACAGTATAATTTTCATAATTAATTAACATTTCATAAGGTTTCAACCAATGTTCAGTAAAACAAATAATGTCAAACATTGTCTTTTCTAAAAACAATTCAATTTCTAATTGCTTGGAAGAAAAACCTTGAATATTTTGATGAAATAATTTCAAGGAATGTTGCTTAGCCCTTTTTTTTAAATTCTCTGCATGATTGCTAGAAGATACCTTGTTATTACTAAGTTGAACTATATTGATACTGGTACCTTCTGTTGTCTTACTTACTAGTTTAAACTACTTGAGCTTACCACCTTAACATTAGTATTATTACTAACCATGGTGCTAGTTATAGAACACTTCGACATACTAATTATGTCTGAGTTAATATTAAAAGCTAATAGCCATGCTATCTGACGTCTAAACCTAATGGGCAGATACACTGTATCTCTAGTCGATTTCAATTTTTCAACGAAACTGTTGGTGTCAAAAAACATAAGCTTGTCACTATAGTGACTAGTTAATAAATGCATATGATTATTAAGCTTATGTATGTTATTATTTGTCCTATTTGATAGGTGCTCAAAGTACGGAAAAGAGCATAATATTATTTTTTGACAATTAATGTTCAATAGTTCAGTGACACTGTCAGTTATATCATCAATCTTAACCTTTGAGCTATTACCTACACATATAGTAATAATTGTATTAGGATCATATTCCTGTCTAGTAACTGAAGATTCAGTCACGTTAAAACGTTAGGGTCGCTATCTCTATACACAAACGGGTCGGCATTTCCAAATTCAACTAAATTTATTTGCTATTAGTGTTTTTTTGAGTAAAAACATCTTTGTATGGTTTCACAGCTAGATATAGTATTGAAAACCCAAAGAGGACGACTGGAAAAACGACATTGTTCATTATTATTATTAGCCTGAATTTTCCTACAGATGTAGGTCAAAGGCCTCCCTACTCTCCTCCCAATTATCTCTATTTAGGGTTTTTTGTGGAAGGAGTCTAGATCATCCCGCCATCTCTTGCCATGTAAAGGGAAAGTTTATAGTATGTAGGTATTCAGAATTGTAGTTTCTCAATTACATTAAAAATTGTATTAGTTATGCCACCAGCATGCCTTGCGATTATTTCCCAGATCATTAGACCACTCTAGAGTCCTGATTAAGTTGGATCAGGGGCCTATCAGGGATTTTAATGTTGATACGGCGAGCTGCAGACATCGAGTCTATCTTTATTCTGCAGAAAAGAGCAATCAGAGCCATTTACAATCTACGTATGCGCGATTCTCTAAGGGAACTGTTTAAGGAAATTAACATAATGACGGTACCTTGTCAATACATTTATGAAAACATTATGTACGCTATAAAAAACCTGCATCTTTTTGGTAAAAGAAGTGACAGACATAACTATAGTACTAGAAACAGAGACCAACTAGTTCAACCAGGTTTCAGGCTGGCTAAAGTAGATTCGTCTTTCATGGGGTTCTGTCTAAAGTGTTACAATAAAATACCTCCCCACATTGTTCAACTTGATGAGACAAAATTTAAGTCCTATATTAAACGCACACTATGCAGCCGAGCATATTATAAATCGGATGATTACATCACTGATAAAAATGCTTGGCTGGATGCTGGTCTAGCTCCACAGCCATAAGGGTTCATAGATTTATTGATTAGCATTGGTGACTATTTTTTGGAGCTGCTGAAGATGTAGAACTACATTATCTTTGCATTGTATAAACTCAAACTATTAGTATTATATAATTTTGCATAGCACATACATGTGAGCACTATGTACTTTAAAGCCACCATTTACGAGATGTCTTTCGTTGACTTGAATATGCCCGCCCTGGCGGTTGAGTGTTTGTCATGCTCACTTGAATGTCTCGCTGATGGTGGCGCATGTGTTGGATCATTTGGTTGCCTTCAAAATGGTTGAACTAAATGGTGCCGATCCGTGCGCCATGTTCGTGAACGGGCGCCGTCAGTTGAGACTGGTCATCTCTTAGCTGCCTCGGTTATTTTAAATTTATTTTGAATTGTCTAATTTCATTGCCACTAGACCTCTATTAACGTGCACAACTTGTTACATTGTTCTCACATTGTACCTCTAGATTCAACATGAATGATGTAACCTAAATTTGTAATATTCTATTGATTTTAAAAGAGTCTTCATGGAGTTTCTTGCTCGTTCTTCTCCATATAAACCTACTGTTTGGAACGAGCAACTAGCTGCAACTTTTTGATTGACTGACTCCTTGACAATTCAAAAGTGCCTGTAAATGGTTTATTTGAAATAAATGATTTGAGTTTGAGTTTGATAAAAATGTTGCCAATTAGTCTAAATTTGTCGCCAAATATCAGAATTTGTCGGTCACTGGTTCAAAGATATAAGGGTTAAGAGAGTCTCCCCAGCTTGGCCACATTTATATCTCAAAAACTAGGGCAACTAGCGAAGATCTGGTTTGTTCCAAATTTTATCGCTAATTAGTAGCAATTTGTCGCCAAGTCACAGATTTAATCGGGTCTTAGTTTAGAAGATATAATGAGTTCAATTAGTAACAAGAGTCAGTATAGTCCAAGAGCTAGATCGAAGAGATTGTCGTGAACTCTTGACTTGGCGACTGATTCAGACTAATTGGCGACAAAATATGGGAGAAAGCAGATCTTCGCTAGGTGCCCCTTATATTTTTTGAGCCACTGACCGACAAATTTTGATATTTGGCGACAAATTTCGACTAATTTTTTGTGTTGTCAAAATTAAAATCCCTGATGGTGGCCAAGCCAGTCACACGGAGCTAAACATGTCCTATAGCACTTTCGCCTTTTCACACCCGAACAATGATAGAATAATCAACGATCCACCGTAAACGTTTGTTAGACTATATAGCATAATGTACGTGAAAAATCATGCGACAAAATTGGGTTTCCTTTGAAAATACGTCAAAATTTTAACACATTTAATGCCTGTGACCCGCCTCGCGAGTTCTCTAAAAATGTTCATTAGATGCCTGTAACCCGCCTAGCGAATTCAAAGTGTGTGTCAGAATGGCTGGTTGCCTGTGACTTTGGTCTATGAGAGTTGTTGAACGTAACACACGGATGTCTCCTGCATTTCGCTAGGCCCCTTTGAATTGTGTGTGTCAGAATGGCTGGTTGCCTGTGGCTTTGGTCTATGAGAGTTGTTGAACGTAACACACGGATGTCTCCTGCATTTCGCTAGGCCCCTTTGAATTGTGTGTGTCAGAATGGCTGGTTGCCTGTGGCTTTGGTCTATGAGAGTTGAGTTACCTCTCATAGACCAAAGCCACAGGCAAACCAGCCATTCTGACACACACAATTCAAAGGGGCCTAGCGAAATGCAGGAGACATCCGTGTGTTACGTTCAAAATTTGTGGCGGTGGGACATTCCCCACTACAATAATTCTGATGCTGCAAGCTTGTACAGATAGCAAGGAGTACATCAAACAATTTACTTCATAATTAGGCCCCTTTCTTCTCTCGAGCACATCCCCGCATATGGGCCGCAGGTACTTATTACAGGCGGACATCACGACCTCGTCTATCTCCAACATCCACACGTACTTAGGTTTCTCCTTCAAAAGTTCGTGTAAAAGAGCACCGTCGCCTCCACCTTGAAACAATATTAGTCCCCTGTTAGATTGTAAGCGTGTGGATGCAAGCATTGGGTTAAAAGTACCTGGATACCAATTTCTGAGGCCGTTGTCCTCTAGAACATGGTCTGACCGAAGTTAATGCAGGTGAAAATGTGAGCTTCAGAGTTAAAATGACCGTGGTAATGTATTTTGGATCTGGATACGAATATATGAATAATATTATATCGGGCACGGATATGGAATCATTTCGGATTATGTACGAATATTTGATTTTCTAAAAGGAAAGTATAATAAACTAGGTTTTGCCCGTCCGCGTGAATGTTGGTTATCGCGGATGCAGACGAAGTCGCGAATTAAAAAGTAGCCTTTGTCCTTACAAAGGGTTCAAGCCATTTTCATACGAAATTTCATTAAAATCTGTTCAGCCGTTTTCGTGAAAGCGTAACAGACACGAGTACTTTCGCATTTATAATATTATAATGGAAGTATGGATAGGTAATGATTTAACTACACTCATAACGTGTCGAAACTTTTATAGCAGATTCGGTCACCGCTACAGAGCTCCTAACATACCTGGTACAAAGTCTGCGAAAGTCATTAGTATTACCATTTTAGGCAGTAATAATGTGCCCCATTGATAGACCAAACTGAGCCCTCTTTTTGTTGTACAATAAAAATACGAGTGGCTATGCAAGATGGTTTTGTTAGCGTCTGCTAAATTCAGCAATTGTCTTTATTAAGTAACCACTTTAAATAAAATCTATGGGTTAAAAAAAAGGCTCTGTAATAAACAAAATACTACCTCGACGCAGCCCCGCTGACCTATTTAAGCCTACGCGCGATGGACGCTCCCTTCTTGACCGGCCGCCAGCAGCGACGAGTTAAGTGTCCCATCTTTTCGGAGTGAAGACCACGTTTAACAGCCTACCACGCCCACCTACCGTCTGAGCCCTAAGCCTCTTTTTCTAAACTAGTGTGCTACAAGAATACTGTCTAAAATGAATTAAAAGTGTGATGCTATTGTTGTAACCTCGATCTTTAATTCATCTCGAAATTGATAGTTCCCTTAGCCACCTCGTGCCTACCACGAGGTGGCTTCGTGACAATATAAATAACATAAAAGATGTAGTTTTTTTTTTGTTTAAACGCGCTTATCTCCGAAACTCAGTAGTTTCAAAGATAAGCGCGAATCGGACCAATGTGCGATTTTAAAAATATTTCCTCCATCCATCTTCTATAATATAAAAATGAATCGCTGAATGTGTTGCTAAGCGCATAACTTCCGAACGGCTGGACCAAATTGGATAATTCTTTTTTTATTGTGTTCGTTATTGTCAGGAGAAGGTTTTAGGTAGGTAGTTTGGTAGTGTAGATAGTTAGGGGCAGGACAACGTCCTCCGGGTCAGTAAGTCTATACATCTATAGAAATAAATAAAATTGGAGTGTCTGTTTGTAATGTCCAAATAACAGCTTTATACTAAATGCATATGAAAGTAATTATGGTACCTATCCCAAAAAAACAATTTTTAAAATTTTTGTCTGTCTGTTTGTTCCGGCTAATCACTGAAACGGCTGAACCGATTTTAATGGGACTTTTACTGGCAGATAGCTGATGTTATAAGGAGTAGGCTACTTTTATTTTAGAAAAAAAATAGGGTTCCGTACAAAAAAATTAAAACCCCGCAAATCCATGAAAAAATAATTAAACCCCTGCTGACAACCGACAATTACGCGGACGAAGTCGCGGGCATCAGCTAGTATTTTATAAAATAGGGATACGCGGGCATAAGCTAGTGGTATACAGTGGTGGTACATTTTATCAAATTACAGAAAGTCGGCTACGCGTCGGTAAACAAGTGGAATTTGTAACATGTACGTACTCCTTGGGTTATAAGTAAATATTTTTTTACGACGACGACGTAAATCTAGTTTTTCAAGGACTACGGATAAAATGGAATTATCCTACGTAACTTTGCATACGACGAGAATAGTAGTATGAGATTATTTAAAGTAACTGCAGCCCTTCTTAAGAATATGTATCTAATGCATTTTATTGGGTACTAGCTGTCGGTTATCGCGGATGCAGACGAAGTCGCGGATTAAAAAGTAACCTATGTCCTGCCCCAGGATTCAAGCTATCTTCATACCAAAGGACAATGCCAGAAACTCTATAGAACTTTGCCCCACTTAATAAAAGTCATGTGCACTATGTAGCATCTTACTGTTTATTTATTGCTGATAACTAAACATTAGTCTTAGTGACTGTAGAACTTGCGGTTTCCGTTTAAATCTAAAAACAATAATGACATTGATTATGGGTCAAATTATATTTTAGGTAAAATGAGTTTGTATTTTGTGGGTAGGTATTTTGTAATACGCAAGTTCTAAAGAAAAACCATTTACTATGGAAAGGTTCTATATTCATTACAATTATTTTCATTAATTTACTTTTCTGTACATGGGTAGGGCAGGATCTGGCATTGTCATTTAAATCAAAATCAATTCATTCGTTTCATCGTGAATTACAGACGCGTTATAGGGCGTAACCTATGCATGTCATTATGTTATGATAATATTTTATCATAACATACCTATACCCTGTTCACAATAAGATTAGACATTTACTCAAACCTTTTTTACAGTCCGTTCAACCGATTTTGACTCATATTGCAGTAAACATTTGTTATTGTAACCACTTTTTTGCCTCTAATGTCATCCTTAAGACTACAGAATAGAAGTCAAAATCGGTTGAAGGGACTGAAAAAAAGTTTTGTGTTTATGTCTAATCTTATTGTGAACAGGGTATAGTAGTAGTAGTATGACGGGCTGGTGTCCGCAACTCCACGTCTCAGCGCGTATTTTGCGTAAAGTGTATTACACCTATAAGAACTTTTGTAACCATATTTTTTTGCAAATAAATGTTTGACTCTGAGAGTTACTTTCGCTTTATAATATTAGTATGAACTAAAAAAAGGCTAAATACAAATTTTCATGGTTTGCACTACAAAGCTAACGGGTTCCACATTTATACTTTCACCCCTATTTTACAAAACACTGAAACACGTGGTTTTTAATTTTTAACCATAATGATAAACACCAATTTTTATGGTTTAAACTACAAAAATGATTTTCCATACAAACTTTGCCCCCGTTTTTTACCCCCTTAGGGGTAGAATTTTAGAAAATCCTTTCTTATCGGATGCCTACGTCATACGAAGAATACACCCTACTTTCTGGTCTCTACGATCATCCGGTTTAGGCTGTTCGTTGATTCGTCAGTCAGTCATTCAGGACAAAGTATTTTACATGTTTAGAGAAGATAGATAGCAAGTCGCGGGTTAACCTAAGAGTTGATCGGCTGTTTAACCGAACTTTTTTGTGGTGTACCGAGTCTTTCCTATTTTATTTCGAATAAACGCGAACATCAACTCGCGAAATAACTGTAAATGTTACAATAAAGAGGACTTGATTGATGAATTGATGCTATCAATTTGAAATGGTTGTCTGGAGTGTCAATTTGATGCGTAATAAGATGGTCAAAGGGTTAATGAGACAATTTACGCATGCATAACCAATGCAACCATGCAACAATCCAATGTTTGTGTAAGTGGCCATTCTAATAAGGCAGGATTGCAGACTAATTTATAGGAACAAGGTCATAATAAGCCTAATAGAAGAGTTTTTGCTTCAAAAACTTGCAGTTGTTTGGCGTAAGTGAATTTTGCGAGCTGAAAGTACGTGAGTGAACTTTTATGAGTAGGTAGTTAAAAATAGAGAGTGATGGCAACTATTAGTTAATCTGTGGTGATGGGTAGGTTAGCTTAAAAAAAAGGTACCTAAGATCACAATTTCTTTCCCCTCATAGTTTTCTTTACCCCTCTGCATCAAAGTTTCAGTATAAATGAGATCAGCCTCTGAGATATCTGAAAGCAAATAAAACAAGTTTGATATAAATCTAATCAGTTGGCAGGTATTTGAAAAAATATTCGCGTTTAATGGCTATGACGAAATAAGTTCACGTTAATTCAAATAGAGTATATTTTGTATTGGTAAATAAAACCGCGAATATTTGGTCAAATGCGCCAAGTAGAGTGCCATCTTCAAATATTTGTTTAACACACTTACTTTGTAAATCATCTAGCACCAACATATTGCCTAGAGTTTTGGAATGGACGATCTGAACTCTTTGGAAAGGCGATTGCTCGTCGAATATGACCGCATCGATGTCGTACTCTAGTAGACGTTCGTCTGTGAATTTCAATGTAACCCCTTAATATGTGTGTCGTCAATTGTTTTTTAAATCGGCAAAGAGATAATGTGTAAAATGTTTGTGATTTATAGGCTCTCCCATATAGGCGCGTTTTTATCAGTCGATAATGCGTCCCGATTCTTTGCACACAACTGCGTTTTTATCATCCGATAATTCTATTTCGTATTCGTGTTTTTTCCCTAATGTCGGGCAAATTAGTCTTTTTTGTTGAGGTCACACTGTACAGTTGCTACTGTTAGTGACAAAATTCTTCGCCTGATGATAAATCAATATCCATCTTTATTAATAATATAAATCATCTATCCTAATAATATTATAAATGCGAAAGTTTGTGAGGATGGATGGATGGATGTTTGTTCCTCTTTCACGCTAAAACGGCTTAACGGATTTTGATAAAACTTTACAGAAATATAGTTTATATATCAGAATAACACATGGGCTACAATTTATAATTTTTTTTTTGTAATTTGGCCATAATATTAGAATAAGTATCAAGTCAGTCTGAAAAATATCTGCCCTCTGAGAGTTATCTTGGCGTGCGCTGCCTATACCGTTGGAGTTACACAAAGATAATGTATTGAAGGATTGTTTATCTTAAAAAGTTCTAAATACCGCGACAGCATATATCTACCTTTTATGTGGAAGCCAATATATCCCAAATTAAGAGCCATAATTTTTTTACGATGCACATTTTAAAGTACCTAGTTAGCAAATTTTTATCAAAATTGATACATTTTGTCGCTTTCAGTATTTAATGTAGGGATGAACTTTGTCTTTTACACTAAGTAATTTGGACAAATAGTTTAAAAAATATCACGATATGATTGACTTGAGCACTTACTTTAATTGGTTGTTTACGTTGGAATGCGCTATAGGATTGTATTTTTATTTATTATGGTATACCTAAATTGTATTTGTAAGTATTAAGTAAATAGGTTATTTTTTTTTCAAATGAGGACCCCATATCTACGTACCCATGTATGGACCCACACCCGAGATAGATATTAGAGAGGTTAAACACGCTATGTCTAAAATGAAAAACAGAAAAGCTACTGGGCCTGATGTGATTCCTGTAGATCTTTGGAAAACTCTTGGCCCGATAGGCTGGCCGGCCGGCTCCACTCTATGGGTCTGAATGCTGGATAACAACGAATACACATGATCAAAAGATACATATCAAAGAAATTAAGATGGGCGGGAAGCGTGACCCGGCTGGACAGAATTCGTAATATATATACGAGGCTGCTTCGAAACCAGCACAAAAAAGAGGTAGAGTCCGACCGCTAGCGACCTGGTGGTCTCACATAGAACGAGACCTCAAGAAAGCCCAATTGCCAGAACCGACAACCCAAGATCATCCGACTTAGCGCAGAAAAGTGAGGAGATCCGACCCAAAATAATAGGATTCAGGGAAGGAAGAAGATTCATTTTTGTTTTAAGAATAACGGTTAGTTTTAGGTAGGTATATTATAGGTTGAGTTATAAGTAGTAAGAAGAAAGTTTACTTTTTCTCTTCATTACTTGTTGGAATTGTTTTAGTTGTTAGTTTGAAAATGACAACCCATTGAGTATATTTTTTTTTAAATTATACTTAAACGCCGCGTAACCGTAATTCTAATATTTCACAAAGCTCTAATAAAACCCGAGCTATGTAAATAGCTAGACGTAATGAGATGTCTCAACAAGCCGAGCTGCTAAGGCTTGAGCAGGCAGTCCGTGAGGCGGCACACAGAGCAACAGATCAGAACAGAACAGAACTACCAGAATAGTTCCACGATTGACATCAACAACACGCTGAGTATCTGGCATCTCAACAGTATGCTGAGTATCTGGCATCTCAACAGTATGCTGAGTATCTGGCATCTCAACAGTATGCTGAGTATCTGGCATCTCAACAGTATGCTGAGTATCTGGTGTCACAACGGGTTGCGGAGACTCCAGAACAGTCTTAAAATCGACGGCAACAGTATGCTGAGTATCTGGTGTCACAACGGACTGCGGAGACACCAGAACAGTCCCAAGTTTGACGTCAGCAGCAGGCGACTTACATGGCGTCCCAACGAGCCACTGAAACCTTTGAAGCGGCTGAATCTCGCAGACGTGCTGTTGCTGAAAGGTTGCTGAAGTTTCACGGCTAATCTGCTGAGCGGTTCGTGATAAAATTAATATGGATAGTCTGAAGCGTGGGGATATAGGCTACTTTTTTATCAATAAACCATGCGGGCGAAGCCGCGGGCGAAAGCCAATACTAATATAATACTAATATTATAAAGCTGAAGAGTTTGTTTGTTTGGTTGAACGTGCTAATTTCTTTTTGTGTTAGATAGTCCATTTATCGAGGAAGGTTATAGGCCCATGCGAAGCCGGGACGGGTCGCTAGTAATATTGTGTGCGTTACCCCAGCAAAATAATGTCGAAAATTGTAATTTAAATGTTACAGGCAATTAGTTGATTGTTAGTTGTTAGTTAGTTGAGTGATTTTTAAATAATTTAAGTAATTTTTAGAATACAACTATCTCTATGTAGCTTGGATACATCTTAAGATGATAAGAATCTGCTTACCCGTTTCAGAGATCCAGCAAAACCACAAACATTACTCCAGCAAAATCTTGAATAACATCGCAGTCGAAGGAAGAACAATTACAAAATAAGTTGCAACATTTACCTCGTCTAGACAACGAATTAAATGGCTACTGTTTATTTCAATATTCCCATTATAAAAGAAAATGTCTGGCTGCGGTAACGTTACCCCAGCAGGAAATGTTTTTGTGGAATAACTCAAAATCTATATGTGCAACAAATTTAAAACATTGTGTGTGTGTGCGCAACATTTACAGAAGCTGGAGAACTAATTGCCTGTAACATTTAAATTACTATTTTCGACATTATTTTGCTGGGGTAACGCACACAGTAATATTAGAACAAATTTCATCCTTGACGTACTAACGATCTCGCAGCTGTAGAGACACAGCTGCGAGATCGCATGCGACCCAATACAAATGTTTTAAGAACTCATATCGGAGGACAGAGAAACGCAAGCGTCCTACTTTTATTGCGTCGTTATTATCGCAGCAGTGTGTAACTGCATAGCCGTCCTAGTACAAAATTTACTGCAAACAAATATCGCAATAACGCATCCGATATTATCGACCGATAATAACGCACCTGTGAGGGAGAGCTTTGTAGAGGTGGGCAGGGGAGGGGATAATATTAGCACTTGAAACATAACTCACACAAATCTACTAGCAAAGTCTTATTTTCTAACTGTATAAGTGTACTAAGCTGGAAAAACGGTATTTTTTCACTATAATGTGATAGAACTTTTAAGCAGATGGGACATTTTATTCAACTTCAAAAGTTGCAATTAATAAAATAATGGTACCACTGACCTGAGCTTGGATAGTACCTGCCGAACAGGCATCGCTTTAGCGGCGCGTAAGCTTGCGATTTTATAATATTGATGTATTTTTTCAGCTGACCTTCCATTACTCTCGCCGACTATTCAAAAAAAAATTCATAAAGAAGGAAAAACAAAAAATGAATGCAGGTAGTCTAACATGCATACTTTTGTAAACTATAGGCCAAAAAAATGATAGGTTGAGCGTCTTCTTGAATACTGGAAGATTCGATAGGCTACTAGTTGGGTCTAATAAAAAAATGTGGAGAACATGCACTAAACTCTTAGGTATGGTAATTGGATGGGAGTACAGAGCGTGCATACGGGTGGTGAAGAATGGACAATGTGAGTGAATAGTTAAAGAATACTGTCAATGTGATAAAGTGAAGCTTTTAGGTTTGATTCCCTGTGCACAATTTGCAATTGCATTGAATGGTTGTTTCCTTTCAATTAAGCTCATGGTAAGCAGTCAATAAACTGATTTATGGTCATTCACTGACCGGGATTAGGGGTGACACAAATGTAATTTAAACAAAAGATTAAAATAAAATAAAAAACTTGATGGTTCTTCTTTCAATCTCTACTCACAATTAAACTTAAAATGAGAATGCATAAATCTCATCAAAAAGAAAAGATTTATGAACATGAAATGAAAAATGCTACAAGACTTCCAATTAATAATGCTTTGAATGATTATAAAAGTGCTTTCAACTGTAACTTCAAATAAACATAAAAAACATTGGTGTTTTTGTAATAAAAGCCAAATTTGTAATAAAAGAACAACATAAAAATATAGCTAAGAATTAAAAATAATATTGAATTGTAAGTAAGGGCAATGTCATCAAACTAAGTTAAATAAAGGGTTAATAAATAGTACAGGTACTGCAGCTAACCTGAACTAGTGAGATAAACATCAAATTTATAACCCCGTTTGATTGGAGGGAATAATTTTACCCTTTCGCAGTCCAATGACATTCTTACCGAACTTTCCAGTAGTTTAGAGCACTAGAAAAAAATTTATACGCTCAACCTTCACATACCTATGATCTTTATTTATTACTAGCATTGGCCCGCGACTTCGTCCATGTGAATTTTAGTAATGATGAATGCAGACGAAGTCACAGATTAAAGAGTAACCTAAGCAAGAGCTTAGGTCCAGATCTCAAGCTTTATCATTTCATTATGATCGGTACAGTGATATTGCCATGACAAGATGCAAAATAGACAGAGTTACTTTTGCATTTATAATTTTAGTGTGAATTTGAATTATGTTATCAACCTTTTGAAGGCTAATAAATGTGAAATAAATAAGGAATGTGAAACTCGTACCTAAATTAAGAAGGAATGTGGAGAACATTATTATTCCAAATAACTTATGTTTTAGAATATCACACTTTTAATGAAATAGGTTCATAATATTTATTGTATTACTAAGATTGGGGACTAAATGGAATGATGTATTGGATTTCTCTGTTGATGTATTTTTTTAACATTTATTAGCATTCATAGGGTAGGTAGTTTTGTACTACTAGAAAATAATTCTAAGATAGATTCATATTTTAATCATTTTTTAAAATAAAAATTGGTACTATTATAACTATAATTACGTATTGTTTGGGGCATATTTTTGTTTACACTCTTTGTTTTCATAAATTACAGCTGGTGGTTATAGTTTAATAAGTAGTACCGGAATTAGAAATAAATATTATTAGTCAAAATAAAATCGATTTCTTTCGACTCACAATGATGCGAGAACGCTGAGCGATCAAAGATGTTCGTAATTGAAATAGACAGATCCTGTAATTTATGAATACATGGTTCGACATAGATATAGTGCTATACTATCACATTATTTCGCTAATGTAAGTCAGACAGCGCTCTTACCTTGAGATTAATTAATGGTTCCTCATTCTCTTCCTTGTAATATTCAATATTTACGGTGACAAGGCCACGGTCGAACAATCTGACGGATACTGTAGTGCCCTTCTTGCCCGTCAACAGCTTCAGCGAACCACCTTCCAGTTTTAACTCAGTCGCTAAAATAAGATTTGGTATATATTCTTTCAACACGGTTTCCAATTGCCCGAAAACAGTTTTTTGCCCATTTTCGTCTCCCAGGCGGGCGGGGTCGACCGAGAAGTCTAGTAATAGCGTTTGGACAGACATTTTCAACTATTCAATGTTAATTTCACTGTTTATTGAGAGGATATTCAGTTGGACGGGACCGGCAAATCCAAGAGTAGGAAAAGAACGAAGCCGCTATTGCTTGAAATTGAAGGGAAATGGCAAATTGATTTGAAGGTTCTATTTTGATATAATCTTAGTGTTGCCAATATAAATAAACTATTTGTAATCGATGCACATGTTTTATGTTCATCGAATAGAGAATTATGTCCATACGAATGGGTGATTTTGTAGAGGTCTAAGATTTTGAATGAATCGATACTGAAGAATATCTATCTCTTCCTATTAAGGTAGATAAATCACCAAGTAACTGACTCGTCTTTTTCCTCTGGCACCCCAGTCAATCATACTTGACTGACGTTTATATTCTTGGGCTGCCACAGTTAATTATTGTAACATTTATCGAAAACTATTTGAGTGTACAATTGGTTAGGTACTACTTTTGTTCTTTTTAGTGAAAATAATGTCCATATTTTAATGACGATAAAAATCGTAATGACATTTGTAATGTAACTGGCCTAAAAAAAGCCTTGTCAATAATAGCAAAAAAACATAAACCTGATGGCTTGCAACATTATATCCGTCTGTCTTTCTTTTTTGTAAAAAAATTGCATCGTGAGATTCTTGTGAGTTGTGACATGGCTGGAAATAATACTGAAGAAGTAGAGGTGGGTAGTTATAATTAATTGTGATGTAAATTAAATAGTACACCCGTATTTACCATTAATTATATCATACTTCCTTTACTTTTACGGGATTATGCTGATGTGGCTGCACTAACTTTCACTGTTGCATTTGTTTCGCGTTTGCAGTGTTTTTCACTAATTTACTAGATTTACATAATCATAAAGTCGTTATACCATCTGAAATTATACTCATAAATAAAAATCCTTCATAATTATCAGGATTTCTGATAAGTTTTTTTTAGGTTAGGTTTAGAGTATAAAGTATAATGGCTTGTGTGTTTAAGGGGGCTGCGACGACAGAGACCAAAGGCACCACTAATGCCGAGGTCCCGCCGGAGTTCCTGATCAAACACCCTCTGCAGAACACTTGGAGTCTTTGGTTTTACGACAATGACAGAAACAAGACATGGGAGGAGAACCTTATTGAACTGACCACATTCGATACGGTTGAAGATTTCTGGAGGTAAGTTGCTACAAATGAGGATCAGATACCTGTGTACAAGTTTTCTATCTACTATGTGTATTAGATTTGTATTGATAACATGTTATTTACTGATACATATGGTGACACTTATTTGACTGTAATTACTGTTTTTGAGTGGGTTTGCAGTGTAAATAAACCATACGAGACAATATAATAGGAGGTACTATTTTTCTAAACTACAGTTCATAAGCTCATGAAGAGAATTTAAATAAACATTATAAAAGTCAACAATTTTTGACTTTTTAATTGACTTAGTTAAATGTAAGCAGAATTTACAAGTAATGCAACCACCACAAAAACATTTTATCATATAATAATCAACAAAAGGAAATAATTACAATACAAACATCAACAATCACAATACAAGCATCAACAATCAATATAGGTAATATACCAATTTGACCAAAAAAAAAATCTTTTTGTAAAATTTCACAATGTATTATCACCTTGCACATAAAGAAATAATCAAGGCATAAAGTAAACAAAGTACCTATGTGCTATCTCAAACTAACTGGTGGAAAATTTTATGTCATCATAACCACCATCACCATTTGATAATATCATTAGACTAAGCGTTTGTGTGATGAGGAAATTCGCCGAAAAACGAAGGTCATTCTTAGCACTCAGAATATGCAAATTGAAGTGGCATTGGGCAGGCCACATTGCTTAAAAAAATGATAACCATGGTGGAAAAAAGGTTTTCGAGTGGTGACCATGAACCGGAAGACGCAGCATTCCCACCAGATGGACCGGTGCATGCAGGTGGCAGGTTTTTCTCATTGTGACGTTCTTTAGGGGAGGCCTTTTTGGACTGGCTGATGAAGTTGAATAATTATCTAGCAAGACACTTTTGCATCGCTGTTTATATTTGAAATCAGCTTCATAAATGAGAGTAGTGGAAAGCACAGATTGACTTGTGGTTCTGTGTTAATGGGATGAGTTTTCTGTACAGTAATACCCTCAACTGGCATGGTATGACCATTGCTGCATAAGTTGCACTGCAGGCCTAGGTGCTTAAAACCTATACTCCCAGAAATAGTGGGCTGTTTGGTACATTCACATTACACCAGTTTTGCTAAATCTCATGTTATTAAGAACAGGTAGACATCTTTATTCCAAGCTCCTACATAAACATTCTAATGGAGTAACCTAAAGTCCCTATGGAATAACCCAAAACACGTAAAAATGTAGATAAAATAATATAGTTTGCTACTTTGTTTCCAGACTGTACCATCATATCAAGCTACCGTCAGAGCTGCGCCAAGGTCACGACTATGCCGTCTTCAAGCAAGGCATCCGCCCCATGTGGGAGGATGACGCAAACAAGATGGGGGGCAGATGGCTTATCAGTCTTGAGAAGAAGCAGCGCAACTCTGACTTAGACCGCTTTTGGTTAGATGTGGTATGTACTTGTGGTTACCAATTATGATTTACGGTATAAAATAATTTTAAATGCACTGTTGTGGTGTGCCTTTTTCAAAAATTTAAATTTACTGGCTTTAGCCCGCGACTTCGTC
This sequence comes from Charanyca ferruginea, assembly GCA_947361185.1. Classification (NCBI taxonomy): domain Eukaryota; kingdom Metazoa; phylum Arthropoda; class Insecta; order Lepidoptera; family Noctuidae; genus Charanyca; species Charanyca ferruginea. The sequence goes on along the minus strand of OX376061.1, from coordinate 25,712,385 downwards.
CACGTGGAAGTCGAGAGACTTTCATACAAAATCTCGAAACTTCTTGGTTTCGAGATTTATGTTGAGGCAGTGAGTGACTGAATGTGTGATTGACCTTTCGCATTTTGTTCTTATAAACTAACTTCTACCCGCGACTTCATCCGCCATTTAAATTATCCTATGAAATATAACGCTTTAGAAGACACAAACACAACTTACTTAATTGTATTATATTTTAGTATTAGTGCTAAAAAAAATACCATTAGTGCCATCTTGAAGTTTTTTTTTTCTAATTTGGCCCTGACCCAGTCAGGCAGCAGTGAAAGTCGAATCGAAACTAATATGGGAGCTAAGCTATGTTGTCCAACACTTCAATTAATTTTAATTATTTCCATACAAAAAGCGTAAAGATAATCCAACTGGAAAAAGAGTGAAGATAAAACTTTTTCAATAAAAAGCAGCTTCATTCTAGGTATCTATATCATAATTAAATCAAGCTATTCAATTCTTCTTTGCAGGTTCTCCTCCTTATCGGTGAAAACTTTGATCATTCGGAAGAAATCTGTGGTGCCGTTGTTAATGTTAGAGCGAAACTCGATAAAATTGGTAAGTACTACATTATGAACCTTGTAAAATATACCTGCTTTATCTTCCTGTTGGAAGTTTTAATGGAACTTTGCTGACATTGGTGTAATTATTAAAGTCCATGTAAAATACTGGGCATTTAATTAAGCTAGAAGCCAATACCAACCGAGTTAGGTAAAGGAGGCTAGAAAGATGATAATGGCGTAATTATTAAAAAAATGAGCGAAAAGCAAAATGGGTAGAGGATGTACTATGTAAAGGCTAACTATAATATTAAAAAAAATGTTGTGACAATGCAGCCGCAGATTAAAATATTATAGTATAGAAACAAGAAAAGTTTTTTATTTTTAACCGGTTTGTGTACCGTTTATTCTCTTATCGAAAGAGTAACCTCTTTTGGATCGACTATTATAGAAGTAACAAAAGTCATGTTTTCGCTTTTCAGGAGTTTGGACAGCCGATACTTCGAAGCAGCACGCTAACATCGAAATCGGCAGAAAAATTAAAGAGCAACTGGGTATCCACGGCAAAATAGGCTTCCAAGTTCATCGCGACACCATGGTTAAACATAGTTCGGCAACTAAGAATTTATACACTGTTTAGTTGCTACTCAACGTTCGTGCACTCGATATAAACAGTGGTATGGGGTGGCTAGGTAAAATATCTTTAGAATGTTGTTCATGACAGGCGAGCGCTACACGGCTGGCAAACGGACTAAAACAATCGATTGTAGCATTGCGTTTAGTCGATTTGTCATCCGTTATTATGCACTCTGAGTGGTCCTCCTTTTCAGTTAATTCGATTTTTTGAATTCGAGAAAAGGAATAGTGATAAGGAACAATATTTGAGTAAGATGAGATGTTTTAGCATTACAGTGAGCTATCTCATACATTGTTGTTGTTTTTTTCTAACCATTGATTATACCAGGAGTATGATATTTAGGTTGATGTTAAGGAGTTGTCTCACATAATTTATCTTAATGTTAACGTGCATGTTACGTCTGTGGCTAGAGAACGTTAAATTTTAAGTCTGACTTTTGTACTAAAGTGTGCATTAGTTATAAACTGTAGATGTAATTGTGTCGAAATGTGCTAGCTTGTTGGTTGCAGGATATAAATTATTAGTATTAATTACCTACTTATTTTTACATTTAGCACTTTATTATTCAAAAATACTTGGCTTGATTTAACACTGCCTACTGTCGGTCATATTGTAACAGCATTTCAACGATGCAAGTATACCATAAAACATTAAATACCATTTTATATAAAAATCTTAATACGCATTTTTATTTTCCGTACTAATTTGTAGGTCAACGCCTATTGATGGTAGCACGGTAGCACCAATAACGCTTACTGGACCAACAATCTATTAAATAGGCATAAAAGTGCGAGGAGTTTTGTTTATTCTTGAGTTAAATATAAATGTAAAAATAGTAGTGTGAGAAATAACAGGTACATAATTACTGATTATGTCTTACACTCACTATAATAATACTGCCATTATAGTGTTACCATTATGAATGACTGCTACTCTTAATTAAAACATTACTTTGTTTTACATAAGTATAACCGGGAAAGGTTCAAACTACTTATTTAGAACAAACATACCTGTCAACTTTTATTGTTGTATATTTACAACTTAACCAGAATTAAAATAAAGGTAGTTACAAAAGTTGTAAATGATTGTAACAAATTATGTACAAGTTTATAAAAATGGGGAGGTCGAGCTCATCATTTTTCGATGAGCACGTGACGCGAATGCTGGCCTATCCTTTGGCCTAAGAATCGGCATTGCCATACAACGTGGCAATGTTGCCAGTCTCTTGGACACGTGTCCCGATGACAGCAATGTGGACGAGTTTTTTGGTATCCAATTCACGTTTTACATCTTTGTATCAATATGAAATAAGAACAATAATTATCGAGTCAACTCAATTATTATTTTTCTTCTATTTTACTAGTACGACCTGTCAGCCCACACAAGGTGGAAAAATATAAGGAAAGTTAACGTCTTCCCTTCTGGGTGACTGACAAAAAAATCACAAAGCAAAATCAATATGCAGAGCTAAAAATTTTAGAGAGAACATTTAATGTTCTCAACATCCATGGCTTTCAATTTTATCGAAAACAGCGCACACCGGCGGATACCGCCGCGGTATCCCCACGCGTACTCTACGATGCTCCAGAAATTGCGCTGCGATGCTCCGGGGTCGTTCATCGAGCATGAAATATATAAGTACAGTATTTCAATTCGATAAGTATTAAATTCAAAATCCTCTACTGTCCCATCCGCCAGTCTGACCAAGGCATAAGTATTCATAGTAGTAATAAGTACCTACATAGTTGTTGAGATTTTTCTGATATGAATCCTACTAATAATATAAATGCGAAAGTTTGTGAGGATGTATAATAAATGTTTGTTATTCTTTCACGCTTAAACGGCTGAACGGAATTAACTGAGGATGTACACATAGATATTGATCTACACATCGGATACATCATTTATTACGTTTATGTGTTCCCATGATGATATAGAACTTTAGAGCGGGCAGATGCTAGATTATCAACAGACTTCAAAAAAAGAAGGAAGTTCTCAATTCGACACGTATCCTACTAATATTATAAATGCGAAAGTTTGAGGATGGATGTATGTGTGTGTGTATGTTTGTTACCCTTTCACGAAAAAACTACTGGACCGATTTGAATGAAACTTTACAGTAATATAGGTTATTCATCAGAATAACACATAGGCTACAATTTATAATGATTTTATGTAATTTTGGTCATAATATAACGATACGTGTCAATTAAGTCGGAAAAAAATCTGAGATCTATCTTGGCGTGCGCTGCCTTAACCAATGGAGTTACATAAAGATGATGTACCGCAGGATTGTTTGTCTTAAGTAGGTCTAAATAAAAGTCCGCGACAGCATATATCTACATTTTATGTGCAAGCCAGTACGACCAAAATTGTGAACCATAAATTTAATTAAATTTGGTACTATTTTACAATGCACATATTAGTATATAATTATCAAACTCTTATCAAAATGAATACATTTCTCGCATTAAGTATATAATGTAGATAAACTTTGTCTTTCACACTAAGTAATTTGGTCGAATAGTTTAAAAGTTATCACGTTAAGATTGACTTGAACGGAGCGCCTAACGGCGGCCGGGGGCGGGCAGACGTCATTGATGGTTGTGTTCTGTATGCATTTTTATTGTCATGTCATTTATTCTTCGTCATTTATCCTAGATAGCGATTAATTACTTTTTATTTTTAATTCAGTCGTATAAGAATTGTCCTTTATTGTTTGTTTAAATATAGGATCGTAGATTTCGTTATTTAGATATATTAGGCACGCCCTGTTTTGCCCATAGGCAGCTATATGTAGCTTGCTCACGTGTATCTAAATCCCAAAACCTACATATTTACGCTGAACAAAAAAAAACAAATAACATAGTTTATAGGAGCATATTGCAGTAAAAACACAGATAAATTAACACAGATGTTCACCTATTCCAATTACATGCCACATAATACTTTACTTATTACAAAATCTATTAAAGAAACCGCATCAAAATCCGTTGCGTAGTTTTAAAAATGTAAGCATACATAGGGACATAGGGACAAAGAAAGCAACTTTGTTTTATACTATGTAGTGATTAACATAAAATAACATACATTGGTAATAGTAGTAATAATAATAATTTATTTTTAATTTTTTCGGTAATAATAGTTTTTATTTTCTGCTTTTTGTTTTTACAAAATGCTGGGTTTTGAAAATAACTTCAGGTTTAGTTGATTGGTCCGACCTGTTTGTTAGTCAGTGTTAAGTAATCCGTTTGTGCTGGATAGGATAATCTCAAGTCCGGGGAAGGACATAGGGCTACTTTGCATAATCACACCATACAGGTAAAGATTGATGAAGAAACCACTAGACTTAGCATTTTGAAATTTGCAGAGTTCTATTATAGCTTTTTTTTTCTTTTTTATATTGTTATAGGCTTGCGTTTGACCGCAACTCACCTGATCTTAAGTGATGATGCTTAAATAAAGTAATGAGCACTTAGAAAGGATTTCAGATAATTCTACCCTCAAGGGATTCCTTCTAAATATTAGGTATAGGAGTTCAAAGATTGTATGGAAACTAATTTTGAAATTAGAAATCTGGGATGTACGATGTGAAGGCACATTAAAAAAAAAGTATTCAAAAAAATGTCGCGTAACTTAATGTGGTAGACCAAATTCTACGCGAGCGAAGCCGCGGGCAAAAGCTAGTATTTTTATAAAATAGGTAATAGATTGTATTTGACTAAACCAGCCAGTTTCAACATAATTACCATTTATTAAGTATTTTTGTACGCTTGCAACACCGATATCGTGTACTCGGGGTTTCCGGATGTAACATTGTGATTCACATTATTTGAAGTAGTAAGTTATTAGTTACTGGAACTTATACTTAAATAGGGTGTCTGTTTCAAAATCACGTTATTGTTCGAGAAGAGCCACTCGGATACAGATATATCGGTAAGTAAAGCACCTTTACAAAATGTGTTTGTCCCCGAAGTCGCTATATTCTGTGCGTTTTTGTAAAAGTAGTCAACATAGAAGAAGAAGAAGTCACAAAGGATTATTGTTTTGCGATAATCAAACTCTTATCATAAAAATTACCTATTTATTAGCTATTCATTTCCTATAAGTCATTGCAAATCTTAGAGAGTTAAATGCTCGAAGTTCCAAATGGTTTTTTAATAGTATTTCCTAGTTTACTTTATTAGAACTTGTTTAATAGATAAGTACTTTTATTTCAATTTCGTCAGTTATCACTATCAGTCAATAATATTATGTTCACGCGTTGCCGAGATAAAGGGTCTTGACTTGACAAACAGACAGACAGACGGACAACAAAGTGATCCTGTAAGGGTTCCGTTTTTTCCTTTTGAGGTTCGGAACCCTAAAAACAAATACAAGTTCAAAAGCGAATACAATTACGAGATTGTAGGTACTTATTCGCTTTTGAATTTGTACTTTGTACTTATTTGTTTTTTTTTTCATAATCTGAGAGCTTAGTATATCCAGCGCATTATCGTTTGTAAGGGGACTCGAAATCAGAGAGATTATAAGTTTTTTATTAGTTAAGGCATCTCCCAAGTCAACCATTGAGGTTGAATTACAAGTATGGCTGACAGTACCTAAATACCTACGTAATACATCTCTCGTGTCGAAATGAATTGCATCATGATTTCATAAAAATATAAAGCTTGACTGTGTTCGCAATATTTAAGTTTAAGAAGTCGTGTAGGTTCCTTACATTGGCTCATTGTGTTATTGTTATTGTTAGGGTCTTGTTTATTTATCACGATAATAAGAACAAGCTTTACTAAGGATAAACATTCTAGAAACACTGTTTGGAGCCACGCGTTGAAAATGTACCTAAAGCTGGCACTTACTTCACTTGGCGTATTTGTGCAAATATTGGCCTTATTTGTATAATACAAAATCTACTTTATATAATATAGATTTAGGGTACTTATACCTATTTGGTATTGACCAAGTAACGCAATTATTTGTACAAATACGCCAAGTAAAGCTGTAAAGTGCCACCATAACAGCGCGTTTAATTGAGGTGTCGCCTAGTGTTGTTCAAAACGGGCATTGTTTAGTGTGCGACTCGCTCTTGGCCTTTTGGAACGGAGTTCTCAAGTAAAGTGGTCTGTGAAATGCGGTGACACGGTTCGTCAAACAACTTAAAAGCCAACTCATTTGACTAACAATTTATTGTTTTCAAAGTAACTAAAAATCTAATTTTACAGTTAATTGAATATTAATCAGGAATTATTGGATAAAGGTGTCTAGCCCCCCAGTACCTAACGTTATTTTAAATTTTAGAGCCAAATTCATACAAAATGTTGATCCCAGCTACGGGAGGCAACGTGAAGCATCCGCTACAGAACGAGTGGAGCTTCTGGATGTTCACTAATCGTGCCAAGGATTGGAAGGCCAATTTAGTTGAGTTAACCACGTTTAACACCGTTGAAGATTATTGGTGGTAAGTCTGTGTCTTCATCAATGGTGCCAATTCCGCTGTGCACGAGCTAAACCTATTTATGTCTTTTTCTCTCCAATGAAACAAAAAAGCCCGTGGGGTGTCCGGGCTAGAATAGCACCCCCCCATTTCATCCCGAGGGTGTCGTCGAAGGCGACTAAGGGAACATCCGGAAGTCGGGCAACAGCGGCTTCCGTGTACTTAACAACTTCACTGCGATCCCCAAGACGCCTGCCATGCCCCCCCCTGCTTCCCCTTTATGGGGGAGGCCTTTGTTCAACAGTGGACGTCTTCAGGCTGATTATGACTATGATGATGATGATGATGAAACAAAAAAGAGACAGACAAAAATAAGAGCTGGTAATTTAAGTTGATCTAAAATGTTTATACAATTAAAGTGGCCATTTCAGAAACACGGCGAAGTTCAAGGAAAGAAACTAAGTAATTTGACATCTCTAACTTCGTTGTTATCTGTAGCCGTCCTTTTCTTCAGCTGCCTGGTAGCAAGAGATGCCAATTGTCTAATTTGACTTTAACTTGTGAACAAAAGAATCGGTACCAATGTCAACGTAATTTTTGTTTACATCGTAATATTTGCCCTTCTCGCAAATTATTTGGGACTGGTGTTGCATGTTTTCAGCCAATATATGCAGATATGTTGGTGGAAATACTGCTGAGTATTTCCACCATAGATATAGGTATTAGATTTCTATGATTGCCACATATAATTCACACCAGTCGCAAAAAGAGGAGAGTTATAAGTCTGTGTGTGACATTGTAGCTCTTAAACGGCCAAACCGATTTAAATGCAGTTTATTTAGTTGAAGACTGCAGATTATTTTCACACTTAGACTGTGTAACATTGTAGCTCCTAAACGGCAAACCGATTTAAATGCAGTTTCTTTAATTGAAGACTGCAGATTATTCTTATACTTGCCATGAAATGACGATGCTCTTACAGTTTATACCACCACATGAAGGTACCTTCGGAGCTGAAGCTGGGGCAAGACTATTCGGTGTTTAAAAAGGGCATCCTGCCAATGTGGGAGGATGAAGCGAACAAGCGGGGTGGCCGGTGGTTGCTCATGCTGGATGGCGTTAAGGCTGTGCATATGGACTCGGTTTGGTTGGACACGGTAGGTAAAGGGAAGGGGGAGGGTACCTAGATTAATTGATATTGAACCTCAAACATCACAGATACAGTTCAAAATTGGATGTGACAAATAAATCTTCGCGATATTTATTTCCAACTGAAAGTGAGTTTCTGCAGAGTTTGGCGAAATGCTAAAGCTGAGTTCCCTTGACTTTTATTGTAAAATTTTCGTGTAGCAGTACTAACAGTACTATAAAGATTGTAATGTTCTTTCATACTTTTTATACCTACTGTAGGTATTAGCCTACTACAAGTGTTCAAACAAAGTGCAGCTGCTCTTAAAACTGTATTGATAACGAAATCATTGTGTAATCTACGTAGGTACTTCATTTAGAATGACGTCACCACTAGGTGTCATAATTAGGGTTGCCACTCGTAACTTATAATAAGGTCTTGTACGTAATTTCCAGTACTAGCTTTTGCTTGCAAATTCACTGTGTGTCCAAATACAGCGCGGCTGCTACGCGCGGCATTCGAAGGACCAATGATATTATATTAAATATCATTGCGCAGGACACTTTGCCGCGGGACTAGGTTAGGCGTATCCAGAAATGTTTGCGCGACACAACTGCGCGGCATAACTGAGACACGCCACGAGATCTATTTATTCCACGTTCAGACCACAATGAAAGCGGCCGGTGTGCCACAATGTACTATAGTTACCATATATTTCAATTCGGCCAATAGCTGCTGCGTTATCCATATTGCCTGTTAAATTAAATTAAAATACGTCCACACACAATCGCCGACGAACGAACAGTAACACCAATCGCGCGCGGCAGCTAATTTGCGAGTGCGACGTCCGCGCGCGCGATTCGTCCAATCATACGCGCGGCTTGCGCACAGCTTTTGCCGCGCTGTGTTTGGACACACTTTAACTATTTATTAGCGAAACAATTTACAGAATTGGACCCCCAACGTTTACAAAGTTAACTATATTAAACAAGAAACAGAAATTTTAAGCGATTTTAAGCGATCGGGTCACTTTGATTTAAATAGCATCATAAATAATAATTTATATTCAGACTTTTTTTCCTACATTAGGAAGTAAATGATTTTATTCTATTAGTTTCAAAAAAAGAGGCAACCCTAGTTATGAGCCTATACATGAGTAACAATGGCAGTAGATACTGTTTCATTCCGGGTACTTTATTTAAGTATGTAACAATACCTAAACTGGGATCAAAATACCTAAAACCATGACTTTTATTTATTTATATTCATGTGCCTGGCTTGTTAGAAAGGAAATTGATCCTTATTTCAAATAGGGTCCTATCCATGTCCTAGCTGATATATTTCTTTGAATGCAACACAGAAGATGATCGGCAGTAGAATTTGCTTACCGTTGTCGGATAAACCAGATTGTTTATTCTTTAAATACAGTTTCCTGCGGTGGAACTTTAGGGCAGAGCGGAAGGCGGAAGTTCGGCTTCGAAAACGAAATGTTCAAATTCATAGTAGGTACCTAAATGAATTTTTTTTTTTTTTTACAGGTTTTACTTCTTATTGGAGAAAACTTCGAACATTCAGACGAAATAACCGGAGTCGTCGTCAATGTTAGAGATAAGAACAAAATATGTGAGTAAAATATAAAATGACTTTCTAGCAAGACTTGATAAACTTGATAAAGGAACAGCAACAGCATCCACGCAGTCTACTAAAAATAAAATTAAATGGTTTAGTAAAGGTCATGGAAAACAAGGAACATTTTATTATTATATTTACTTGCATTTGCCCGCGACTAGTTGCGACGCGACGCGTACGCGTGTATATCGTTATCGCGGATAAACCCATCGGAGTGCAATAAATTTATCTTTCGGTTCAGGTGCTTCGTTATGAAAACTTAACAGACAGACTTACTTTCGCATTTATAATATTACTAGCTTCTGCTCGCGGCTTCGCCCGCGTAAAAAGGAACGATTATCCCAAGGGAACACCTTATCGGGATAAAAAGTAAATCCAGGAAATGGTCTACCTTTGTGCTAATTTTCATGCAAATTTGTTCAACGGTTTACGCGTGATTGAGTAACAAACATCCAAACATCTTCACAAACTTTCACATTTATAATATTAGTAGGAAGTAAAGTCTTCCTCCTAATTCCCTGGTATTTTTTGTTGCGACGTTTCGAATAAATGTTTTCTATTAAATAAATACATTTTCCAGCTGTTTGGATGCGCACTATCAAGCGCAAAGCAGTCATGGAGGTGGGCAGGAAGCTGAGGATACAGTTCCGGATACCTTGCAGAATTCACTTTTACAAACATAACTCGTCGGCGTCTATGTACTCTTTTTAACACTGTTTTGATGAATATATAAGTAGGTTAGTTAGTTTTATAAAAATATCTTTTTTATGGGATAACCAGATACTGTGTATTTTAATATTAAATTGTTACTCATTAATTAGAGGATTTAAAACGAACGTACAGATCAATTGTATATATCATAGATTGAAACGATTTCACACATTTTTTAAGGTTCCGTACCCGCAGTGCAATCCTGTAAGAAATTACCCGCGAATTCGAATCGTTACCAAAAGTATTTGGTATTCACTAAAATAGTTACGTAAAAATATTTCGACCTATGTATGTTCTTACTTAGTGGCGCTATAGCGTAGTTTTCATCGAGCTACAGAATACGTCTTAATACAGTGTTCACCGTAGAATCAGAAGTGAGCACTGAAGACCAAGACCGTCGCCAGGACTCGCCAGCTGATGGCCTAGAGGGGGGCAAGTTGATATATGTGGCGGAGAGGAAAAGTATGATTTTTAAATACCTACAGTCAAAGGCTTATGAAGCTTTTGGAATCTCTGGGAGGGGGGGGGGGGGGGTTTGCAACTGAATTGCATATTTTTAACAACAAAATTTTCCTGTTCGTCATGAAATGTCAATGTATGATCTCGTTTATTAATTTAGACAACACGTGTCAGTCGAGTCGGAAGTCTGCTTCAAACTGCTTGAGAATGCCTATAACCGTACCTAATGTCAATGCGTGCGTGCGAAAAATGGCGGTTTGTTCCGAGTGGTGTCTCTGCTCGGGCGCGACGCAGCCTTACGTACTTTGTGCTGTAACTGTTAAACCGTAGTGTGTAATAGGTAGACACTTGAAATTTTCATAGAATATAGGTATATTACTATGCCCGCGGTTACGATAAATAATACAAAAAAAATAAAGTAAAAAAATGTAGGGGGTCCCCCCCATACAAGAGAAACATGTTTTTTTGCTCCATCTTCACGTACCTTTATTGTACGGTGGTACGGAACCTAATTTAGTTAAACCAAAGTATTTTAGGTCGTATTTCTAATTCGTATATCAACTCCAATCGAATATTTGTACCTAAGTAAGATATTTTGTACGTTAGTTCGCTCGTGTAACGTGTTAGTTAGGTCTACAGATATTGTATAGTAGACTACATACCCAGACGCTTCAGCTACAGAAACATACACATTTATTTATTTATCCTTCGTCCTTCGAGCCGGAAATGAACCAGCGGCCTATTCTACAGTCCAAATAAGGCAAATGTCAGCATACAAATGTTGAGCGTGTTCGTACAAGTTCAGTATTTCTGTGATAATAAAGTATACCTAATATCTATGCGAGAGTATTTATGTGCCTTAAAAAGTTTAGTTAATAAACATTTATTTTTATATTTCAAGTTGTTTTCTTTAGTTTTAGTAAAATTACAATAATCTCAATTTCAAGTTTACAGTCACATAAAACAGTTACCCTTTTACTTATAGTCCAAGATTCCGAAGCCGCCAAAACTACGTCATTTAACATTGCTGAAATTTGAGAATTGGCAATAATTTAAGTTGGTTTTAGCAGCATCCTAAAAACTAAGCTAAGTTTCGAGGTGATCCTGGCGGGCTGTGAGCGATGACCATAATAAATAGAGTGAAATAATAGCAATAATAAAAACGTTTATTGTTAAGCTAAACATAGGAGAAGACGAAAACATTTATAATATCGTGCACGTTCTGGAGTTGGTCTGGTTCCTGATCTCGGTCTCCACGGTCTCTTCCACTTTATGGATGCTGTCTTCTGCTGTGTCGATGCCTTTGTGGACGTTTTCTGAAAAGTTTATTTAATTGATTTGTAACGTTACATAACAGAAAAATATTTTCGGAATTCATTATACGCGGTGTAAAAATACACATCATATAGCGGTTAATTTCATAAATCTACTACTACTACCATATCTTTCTACTAGACTTTAGTTTTTAGTGTAAAAAAAACACTATTTATGGACTTAGCGCGCCATGTCACGCACGTAAAGCATTGTGCTTATGGATGTATGTAAGAACACAGGTCGTAGGTCGTAGACGAAATTACGAATTCTTTTTTATAAACACATTTGACACCAGAAACGGGTTTCTCCTTTGTTTTTGTAAAAGAACGCAAAAAAAGAGTTGAAACTTTCACTTTCAATATTTCCGAAACCAGAAAGTTCAGTATGGTCTTAAATAAAATATATAAAATGATCGTATTGATGGGAACATTATGTAACTTTCAGTTTGGTTAAGAATCTATTCACACCGTTATTTTTGATACATGATGTTCGTCTGTTATAAGAGAAATTTATTTTAGTTTATTGTAGTTGCTCATCTAGTGCACCATTATGTTGCACATAGTCATTTCCGTAGGTAGGTACTAATCACATCATGTCCTCAATATGATAAATTAACAAATAGCCTCATTTCACGTAATTTTTCTAATCAATTTAAGTAAAAGGGACCGTGAAGTAAGTAAATGGAATTGATTTTGTAAAAAGTTCACAAAAAATCATGTTTATATTAATTTATGAGTTTACTACTAGGGTAAATTGCAGCAAGAACTGTTATCAACGTATACTAAACTTACCAACAACTTTTTCTTCAATGACTTTCCCTTTCCCCATACAAGAATGTTCTTTATCTCTCATGTTCTGAAACATACGCGCGAAGCGTCCTTTCTCCGGAGTTTTGTGAACTACAACGTCACTTTCTTCTATATGCTCTGCGTCTTCAGGGGCATCAATATGATCTTCACTTCTAACAATAGGCATGACAGCTTGCGTCTTCGTTTTACCTGCCTGTGGACTGGACTTATCTGATCCACAGGGTATGGTCTCATTCTCAGATTGACCTGCTTCACTTTTTTGACCATCATCGCTATGTTTACTGAGAACTGGACTAATCTGACTTAAGTCGGGAATGTGTAGCAGCTCTGGCAATATAGGCGTCTTCGGCGGAGGTGAGTTTGCTATCTCTAACATTTTGTTCGGTATGTCAAGGACTTTCTTCGCTTCATCATGCACTATAGGTGGAACCACTGCAGCTTTTTTCACGAACTCCTCAACGATTTCCACTTTTTCATTCACTTTATCCGTAACGGTTGTAACAACTTCTTCTATTTTACTTTCAGCATTATCGGCCAGCGTATCCATACTATGGATGACCTCCAAAACTTTTGTTTCTCCATTAGAGGCAAGCGGATCAATTGCGTCTGTGTTTATATCGGGCGCGTCATGCGTGCTTCCGTTTTCGTTCTCAAGGTCGTTTATGTTTACTATATGGGAGTCGCTGACGTTGGCCTCTAATGAATCTATCGATCCGGACTCGTCGTTCACATTTCCATTCACGTTATCGGTGTTGTGCACGTCAACGTTGGAGTTCGTGATGTCCTCGATAACATGCGAGTGCTCTTCGGGTTTGGTCATGACTGGTACTTTCTGTAGCGGCGGGAGTTCAGTTAAGGAGATCTGTCTAGTGTGTTCGTCGATTATGTTGAAGTCGTTGTTAGTGAAGTCCGCGTTGGAGCCTTTGGTGGCGGTGAGTAAGGTGTGGCACCCTCCGCAGGCCACATTGTCTACGATGTGCCCATTCATAGCGGTGACCCGCTTAGGTGTGTATTGATTGGGGACTGCTTCGTTCGCGTTGTCGGCATCGTCGATTTCCTCCAAACAAAGTTTATTGTGCCTGGACTCACCGCAGGCGTAAAGCAATCCGTTGTCTGCAATGAAAACGAAGTTTTATACGACCAGCGACGACAAATGGTAATCGAATACTGATCATACCGCCCCGCCGAGGGCAATTTAGACACTATTTATGTTGACGTGACAATGAAAATGAGCCAATTACATTAGATATCGAATGTGTGCCAGTAATAACAGTCCGCTTTTGATGAACTGGAATGGGGCTTTTAAATAAATGAAATGTGTATCATTTCCTTAATATTCAGTGAATGCAAAGTATCTAAACAAATATTAAGACACGTACATACATAGTTCTGTTTACAAAAAGGTCTCAGGTCAAACTGTAATTGTTCAACTTTAATTTGTTTACTGTTCACTAGTTTAGAATATTTTGTCACAAAACACGGTAAATGGAAGAAGTAATACATTATTTATTTTTTATAAATTATTTAAACACACCTAATGACACAACACAGCCATTAATTTTATTTCAACAATGTAGGTTAAGAATAAGGCTTTATCAATGATACATTTACCGAACATTTTAGCACACTTATCTAAGAAGGGCATGCCACTCGCGGCGCGTCTGACATCAACTGAACAGTAAAGATTGTAAAACGTTACGTTTCTACAATAAAATCAATATTACCTGTGACAAACGCAGTATGCATCGCTCCACATGCGACCAGTTTAAGCTGATATCCATCAAACATTTTCTCCATATCAATCTCGATAGGTTCTGTGACATGTTCAACCTCCTTCGAGAGGCCTAGCTGTCCTTTCTCGTTGGAGCCGAACGCCAGGATCTTACTCTCGTCCATAGACAAGAGGAAGGTATGGGCAGCGCCACAGCATGCACTTTTTATAGGGATACTTAGTGGTAAGACTGTAGGGACGTAGACTGTGGTAGGTTTGTCTGGTATTCCCAGTTTCTGGTTCTCATTGTCGCCGGTGACGAAAACTGCGCCTTTGGCTGTTGGACATAAAGTTGAATACATCAATAGGACAGAAAATAGTTAATTTTGTAATTTACGTGGGAAACAAAGTGCTGCTGCTGCGGCTGCAGAAAACCTCAAACGGCGAAAGTATAGTAATAAAAAAATAAGTATATATATCCTAAGCGATAACTTTATTTTCGAGCCGTTTGGGGTTGAAACCCTCGGGTCGCGGGGTCTGAGTGCTCATCTACTTTTTAAAGAAATGTCCAAAAGGTTGGTTGACACTTCCCGTGATCCAAGGGCTGGTTTTTACCTCGGACAGAGGTTAAGCATTGCTATTCAACGTGGCAATGCCGCCAGTCTCTTGGGCACATTCCCAGTTGACGACGATGTGGGGTAATTTTTTGATGTCTTAGTTTTTTTTTTTAGTTTCATAGTTATAGGTTTTCCTTTTTTATTTTATTGTGTAAACAAAATAAAACTTTTTGAAACAATAAAAAAAAAGAAGTTGTTCATTGTATATGTATCGCTATTGTATTATTGTAGTTTTCCTTAGTATATAAACATTAACATTAACTTAGCGAGTGTTATTGAAGGTTAATACAGACATAATTTTCACGACAACTGTTATAAGTACATGCTTAAGTAAAAGTTTGGCTTTTAACGAAAAATCCACTTCATGACATGAATGAAATGGCTATTAAGGTTTAGGTAATTTTAATACGAATTTAGTTGTTGTGATCTGTGTAGCTATTAATGTGAAAGTTATAGATATACAGGTATAATCGTAAATCTCAATAATACAGATGGGCTCGTAGCAAACCGCTACGGCGTAGACCCACCGAGCTACGTCATGGCTTTACGCTGTGATTTAATGTTAAAAGGCACAAAAAAGTGTTCTATCCTATTTTTTTTGTGTATTCCAGTACCATGACAAAATGAACCAACCTATGTTATAATTTCTCCCATTTTTCGAAGTAATTGTAGTGATTTTAGGTATTTAACGCTGATTAATTTAAAATCTATTCTAAACATTTTAAGACATATAACAAACTGTTATTGCTGGATAGTAATGTAGAATATATTTACGGAATTAATGTGTTCTGCGATAACTAGAAAATCCGTAATCTTCCAATGATTACGGGTTTTCTAATTCTTCCAGAATTAAACTCAAATAATAATATCATTATTGTAGGATGGAGAGTGAAATGGAACGTACGAATGGTGTGCAGAATGAAACGTAAAGGTGTGAGGCAAAAGATGGAAAGAGAGAGAGAGAGTATATATAAAAGAAGATGGCGAGGACGGTTGTGAATTTACGGTTGTGTTTGAATGTATTTAAAATATTGTTTTATTAAAAGATAGTTCGTGTGTATTCATTGTTTTTCATTGCCACGATCCCAAACTACATTATAAAGCTTTTTGTTGACGTGACAACGTCTTATAAATCGATGAACACCGGCTGCACGCACGAAAAAGTGTCACGTTCCGCCTGAGCCTGAGCTTGCAAGCGAGAGCGCGGAACAAGCGATAGAGAGGCACGATCGGCCCAAGCAATAAGCTCCGCCCACCTCGACGGAAGTCATTATTATCTTATGTTATACATGTTAGCCATTATGTTTCTTTTTAACGTTATCACGTAAAACTATCGTCCGTAAACAGACTTTTCATGCAACTAATATTTTTTTTTCACATTGATTTATTTAGATTGTTTGTTCTTTTTTAACCGACTTCAAAAAGGAGGAGGTTATCAATTCGAATGTTTGTATTTTTCTTTTTTTTATGTATGTTCGGGCATAACTCTGTCATATATAAACGGATTTGCAAAATTCTTTTTTTGTTCGAAAGTGGTTTATTCCTAAATGGTCCCATATAAATTTTACCACAATTGATCTAGCCCTTTTTGAGAAAATCAACAAATTCCGAAAAAAAAATACTTACACGACGTTTTAGTTTCTTTAATCTTTGGGAATCTACAATATCTTTTAAGTGTGCCGCCGTTTCTTAATGGATTCGGATGTTAAGGCAACACTAAAAAGCGAAAAATAAAAAGCTTTTTCAAAAACTAAAAAGTGATAAATAACTTTAGCACAGAACACACATTACTTTACTTTCGGAAGTCGGTGGCAATACAAAACAACAAACTCAAAGCCGCCGCCACCGACTTCCGAAAGTAAAGTAATGTGTGTTCTGTGCTAAAGTTATTTATCACTTTTTAGTTTTTGAAGGCGGTTTTCTTTTTTTTTGAAAAAACTTTTTTTGATTTCACGGTTGGTGCAGTGGCTGAGTGATTGACTGTTGAACTGCCTGTTGCGGGTACGATTGCCGCACGGAAATAATACTTGTGTGACCTACAGGCAGTGGTTCCGGGTCTAGTTGTTTGTGTATATGAATGTATATGTTTGTAAACGCACCCACGATACAGGAGGAGTTCCTAGCATAGGGCAACTACATTTAAAGTAAGAAAATCCAGGCTCTAGTTGGATTGGGCGGGTCACGTCAGCCGCATGCAGAGTGACCGCTGGGCGAAAGTCTCCACGCAATGGGCGTCTGAAGATGGGCGGCATCGCCGAGGTCAGCCCAGAAAGAGGTGGCGAGATGACCAGGGCCTGTAGACAAAATCCCTTTTCTGTTAGCGTCAACGCCAACGGAAAAATCAAATTGTATGCAGTGACATCGCGTAAGCAAACGTCAACTCCATACAATTTCATTTTCCGTTGGCGTTAACGCTAACAGAAAAGGGATTTTGTCTACAGGCCCTGGACGCGTACCATGACGGCTGGTTCGAGGTGGCGCGGAACAAAAGTTCCTGGAAAGATTTCGGGGAGGCCTTTGCCCAGCAGTGGGACAGTACAGGCTAGTAAAAAAATATATATATTCCCTCTTATTTCAAGGCACTACTGACCAGTAATAAACACCGTATGGTAATATCCGCACTCGACGAAGGCTATCTTTTCCATGAACTTGAGCTCGGTGAACTTGACGCACGACCTGGTGTCCTCGCCGAGTCCCAGCTGACCTTCAGTGTTGGAGCCGCTCACGAACACGCGTCCGTCATCTAAGAGGGAAGAAGATGGTTACGGTAGGAAAATCCTTTCAGCGTGTCAATAGCAGTCATTGCCATTTACTTAATACTGATAACTATTTTCCTATTTGTAAAATATGTTAGTAATTATGATACATTTTTATTTAGGAAGTTATTGTTTTTTTTTTGTAGTTATGTCCGTCTATCTTCTGCAATTGTGGATTGAATACAATTTATTTTCAAAGGATAGGTTATGCCTAAAGTGACCATTTTAATTTTTTTGTCACAGAAAATAAGTTGAGACCACGGAGTAAGTATAAGTTGACACAGGCCTATTTATTTAAGAATATTTAGTACATTCAAATAATATTAGGTAATTGATTATAAGAATATTTGTTATACTCTTTGCCAAAATTGTATTACACTTTACTATAATAGGTGTTAAAGATATCGGAGTACTGATTAAAGAGTCTCGTTGAAAACGGGACGTATGGTCACTTTAGTTATGCCCCAGGGGTGGTCCCATATGAATTTAATGATATTACGTCATCCCGTAATATTCCACGGAAAATTATGGTATGACTTAATTTTTATAGTGTTACTGTTTCTTATGGCCCGTGGGGTGTCCGGGCTAGAATAGCACCCTCCATTTCATCCCGAGGGTGTCGTCGTAGGCGACTAAGTGAAAATCCGGAAGTCGGGCAGCAGCGGCTTCCGTGTACTTAACAACTTCACTGCGATCCCCAAGACGCCTGCCAAGCGTGGGGATTATGGCACCCCCCCCCCCCCCTTATGGGGGAGGCCTTTGTTCAACAGTGGATGTCTTCTAGCTGATGATGATGATGATGACCGTTTCTTAATTGATTTGGATGAAACGAAATAATTAATGTTGAACAAAAAAACGACATTGATTGTCGTTGAGATCATCATCATCATCAAATCAGCCTACTACCGTCCACTGTTGAACGTAGGTGTCTCCAGAGATCGCCAACCCTAGCATTATACACTGGCATTGGCCTTCTATAGTTGTTTACCAGTAAGTATAGCTGTGTGGTTGCTGCCCGCTGACAGCTGTCTGATGGGCCCGATGTCTCCCTCCAGCTCTATGTACTGCGGCACGGTGTGGTGCTCCAGGTCTCCGGTGCCCAACTGACCCTCGTCGTTGCAGCCCACCGTGTAGATTGCGTTGGAGTCTAGAGACAGATAAAACTTTTATCATGTGCAATCAAAGAGGTGAGAGGTGTGAGAAAAATATTAAGTAGCCTTTTCACCAAGTTCAGGTTTAGGATATAATTCACTTTCCCCTCCCCCGGCTTCCCACGTGTAGCAGAGCATAGCCATCTACAGTCATGTCTGGGTGTTGTTTATCTATATACCTATGTATTTAAAATGTATTTGTGTACGTATATCAGCTGTCTGACACCCATAGTACAGGGTCTGCCTAGTTTGGGGTCAGATGGCCGTGTGTGAAATGTCCCCACATATTATTATATTATTATTATTATAACAACCATAACCAACCATAACAAAATTATACACCTTCCTCATGAATCACTCTGTCTATCGGTGGAAATCGCATGAAAATCCGTTTAGAAGTTTTTTGAGTTTATCGTGAACAGATAGACAGACTGACGCAGCGGGGGACTTTGATTTATAATATGTAGTGAAGTGATGTCTTTAATTTATTTTAATTACTAATCTGTATATGTTTTTAAATATTTGTATAATGATTATAATAATTTGAAATATAAAACATAGTAGCCCCTCAGATTATGAAACAAGAGGCAGATAGACCGCGCAAAACACTGAGAGCGAAGTCACCAAAGCAAATACAAAATACAAATTCAAAAGCGAATATCTACAATCGCGCTTCGTGCTCTACTGACTCGAGTCAGTAGGTACAGCACGAAGCGCCGCATCGTTAAAAATAACAAATACAAATAGAAACTATAAAGCGAATACAATTACGGGATGGTATACGTGTGTAATGCACCCTCAAAACATGAAAAAGTCCAAGTAGCGGGCAACTTTAATTTGTAAAACTTTAAATAAAATATTATTCATATGTACCTGTGACAAACACAGTGTGTGCTCTTCCGCACGCCACGAAGAGTGCTCTGTGAGGCTTCAGCCACTTGACGCAGCTGGGCCGCGTGACCTCATCCTTATGGCCCAGGCCTAGCTGCCCCCATGCGTTGCCTCCGAACACAAAAACGCGGCCATTCTCTAGAAAATATGTTTAATAATTAGTGGAGGTTGTAGGTACATCAAAAGTACCTACGTTCTTTGGCCAGAGAAATCCTGAAATGTATGAACGATTGAAACGCCATTGAACTTGAATGTTTTTTAGGGTTCGGTAGCCAAATGGCAAAAAACGGAACCCTTATAGACTCGTCATGTCTGTCTGTCTGTCCGTCCGTGTGTCACAGCCACGTTTTTCCGAAACTATAAGAACTATACTGTTGAAACTTGGTAAGTAGATGTATTACTGTGAACCGCATTAAGATTTTCACACAAAAATAGAGAAAAAACAATAAATTTTGGGGGTTCCCCATACTTAGAACTGCAACTCGACATTTTTTTTTTCTCAAACCCATACGTGTGAGGTATCTATGGATAGGTCTTAAAAAATGATATTGAGGTTTCTAACATCATTTTTTTATAAACTTAATAGTTAGCGCGAGAGACACTTCCAAAGTGGTAAAATGTGCCCCCCCCCTGTGACTTCTAAAATAAGAAAATGATAAAACTAAAAAAAATATGTGATGTACATTACCATGTAAACTTCCACCAAAAATTGGTTTGAACGTGATCTAGTAAGTATTTTTTTTAATACGTCATAAATCGTAAACCGCAATTTACCTTTCATTCAATCAACTTAAATATAAAAATAAAAAACTTTTATATTATGTTACTTGCTGCTACGGAACTCTTCATGGGCGAGTCTGACTCGCACTTGGCCGCTTTTTGGATATTAAAGACATTTATTTCTGTCGTCGCCTGCTTTGCTTTTTCCCATCTATGTTGGGGTCGGCTTCCAGTCTATCCGGATGCAGCTGAATACCAGTGTTTTACATGGAGCGACTGCCTGTCTGACCTCCACAACCCAGTTACTGGGTAACATGATAGCCACTTGGTAAGACTGGTTGACTATACCAGGACTATACTGGTAATAGAAAACAGAACATATTTTTAATCAAAGGTAAAAAACCTTTACAGTTTAGTAACTTTCATTTCAATCAACTATATTTCTACCATACCAATGTCCAATATTTGAGCTACTTCTGCTTAGACGAGTCAATAATTAAATAAATTATATCAAACTAGTAAAATATACCAAATGTGTTACACCATTATCCAGTAATAACAGATAAATGTACAGACGCCAGCACATCAAGCCATACCAAACTGTCAAATTTTCTCAATTGGATTTGACCCTTATTACATTGTAATAAAGTTGAAAATCTATCAAAGAAATTTGACAGATTGTTGTAGCTGGCCTCTATACTTTACAAATTTACGCTTGAACTAAATTTGTGAGTAATCGGCGTTAAATATACAAACTCATTACAGTAATTGTAATGATTTTGTATATTTAACGCTTGTTAATTTTCAATTTCGAAAAACTGTATGTAATTTTGAAGTAGGTTTGTCATTTTGGCAGAATTAAACCCATTAGAAACCCGCTTTCTTAGTATTTTAATAAATGGCGCTTTTATTTCTCGACTAGATTTTTACTTTCCTTTTAGTATTTTACTAAAAATATTCAACATTAAAAAAAAATATTAAAATACAGACATCCAAAATTATCAGATAAAATTATATCATCAAATGCCATACATCCAAGCGCACCAATAGATTTATTACTTTCTCTATTCTAGAAGGGGTCAGCAACCCCTCTTAGAATGAAGAAAATAACAAATCTATAGGTGCGTTAACCAATACTAATCTACAATCAATTGGTGGTAAGCTATTGGACTAAATTTCTTACGGCTGCTATCGATATCTTAAGCCTGACATTGGCACTAGCCGGACCTACTAATGATTGATACTGATAATAGAATAATTCAATAAACAGTGGGCATTAAGATCGAGTTCTGTATTTAGAATAGGATTACAACACGCAATGTCACAAGAGGCAGTCGACGCAATGGTAGTCGAATTTCAAGGGGTTGTACAACCATAATCATTAGAAGGTCAGGTCAAGGCGATTTGTTATTGTGCACATATTGACAAAAAAACGTCAGCGAATTCTTATTTTTTTTATGTCTGAATAGCTGACGTCATTCGGAAAGCTGTCACATTTAAATGGGATTGGGCAGTACACAATTGCCGCATGTCAGACGACCATAGAGCCAAACGCATGACCCAATGGGTCTCTTTACATGGTAAGCGATATTGCGGCAGGTCCAGGTGGAGATGGTGGGATGATCTAGACTCCTTCGACAATTACTGGTCCCAAATATCCCTTAATAGAAAGAGTTGGAAAGAGAGTAGGGAGGTCTTCAATCACCACCAAGAATCTTCAACTATCTATATTTTCTTTTCACCTATGTTGGGGTCGGCTTCCAGTTTACCCAAATGCAACTGAATACCGGAATTTTACATCGAGCGACTGCCTATCTGACCTCCACAGCTCCCGTTGGTAAGACCGTTGATGAGACTGGTTGGCAGATTTTCTGGGTTCTGACTACTCATAAAGACTGTGAAAGATCTAAATACAAGTGACTTAACCATGGCCAGCGATCTGGACGGTTTTTACTTAGCCACGAGCCAATCCAGGGAAGTCTTTAATAATAATAATCCATACTTCCATACTAACATACTATTATAAATGCGAAAGTAACTCTGTCTGTTACGCTTTCACGATGAAACGGCTGAACCGATTTTGATGAAATTTGGTATGAAAATGGTTTGACCCCTAGGGAAGGACATAGGCTACTTTTTAATCCGCGACTTCGTCTGCATCCACGATAACCGACATTCACGCGAATGAAATCGCGGGAATGTATATAGCTGTTGACTATTTTTGGGATTTCTAAGTTGATTCCATGATAAAAAGTGTTTACTTTCATGGATACTACCCCTACACACCCTAATTTTAGTAGGTATATAAAAGTGAAAGAATTGATATAACTTACGGCAAATGACAGCGCTGTGCTCGTCGCCGCAGGAGATCGCGACTATAGGGTCGTTCTTTATGAAGAAGTGGCTCGGCTCGTTCTCGGCAAAGTGGGACTTGCCGAATGTGAACACCGCACCCGTTTCTGAGGAATAAAGTGATGTTAGAACTTTAGTAAGTATATATCTATCCATACATGCAAATACATAAAATTAGAGTGTCGGTTTGTTATGTCAAAAAAACCGGTCGACGTTGCAGGCATACGCTAGTTACCCGACTGCGTTTATAATATATTTTTTGGGTCGGCGTGAACTCGTGAACTCACGGTCGCAGAAATCGAGACACATCGAGATTGTATTTTAAAAATAAATAATAGTCTTTTGTATGTCGCAGAGAAATGGTACAATTAGGAATTTGATCAAATCCCTAAGGGATTTAGTGAAATCCCTAAGGGATTTAGTGAAATCACGGCAGATGTTACAATAACAATTGCGTAGGGTTATTTTCCTAAAGAAAGTTACTGATTTGATCAAATCTCTAAACTGGTTTAGATGGTTATTTCACCATTCCACTAAACTATAGACTCCTATTTTCTGCAAATATATTATGCATCTGTATGAGCCCATAAATATTGATTGCTAAAATTTTTTATTTTTCGTAGATCCGCTACGAGCGTTGTAGCAAACAGCTACGAGCTACAATTTTAAAATGAGTTTAGTTCTACAAATAATTAAATGAATTGTATCAAACTTATTCAATATACTAAATGTGTTGTATCTATTCAACAACATCAAACCTGTGCTTATAATAGATTTAAAATTAAATAGCGTTAATATTATTATTATTAGTGGCAGCCTCAGTAGGTGGCGAACAGGGCAATATCTTTTGGCAGCAGTAACATTTTTTGTAACTCTTTATGTCACCACAAATAAACGCATTTTTTTTGAGGCATTTATGTAGTGTATCATCATCGTTTTGATGTCATTATGTTTGTCAACTTTTACAAATCTTCTAATTTCTTTTACTTGATGAAACTTAAATATATTGATTTACCTACAATTAAAAAAATGTAACAGAAACAATCCCAAATAATTTTATATAACTATTTCGTAGTCCGTTAGCAACAACTAAAATAAACAACGTATTGTTGTAGACGTAGGTATACGTTTAGCAGTTTTACCTACTAACATACATAACGTATCATCATCCCTGTACTCCCTAAAGGGATGGGCAGACGTCTACAGTACACCTACATTTGGCCAGTTATGTGTAATAGGGGCGAGCCTAATTGCCATCAGCCGAGCTCGTTTAGACTCCGTACTTAACTGCTATTGAGAAAGCTAAATATACCTATCTAGCTACTGCTACGTCTTGGAAAGAGACTAGATTTAATTATTTTCAACCTCTGAGGAAAACAGAGGGTTGTTATAAGTTTGTGTCTGTCTGTTGGCATCAAACGCAGCGAGTGTGTAAGTAGCTTCCAAACGGATATATCGATTTAGATGCGGTTTTTCAATAGGATTCTGATTTTGGAGAAAAGGTTCTTAGTTATGTATGATGAAGATAAGGCAATCCGAAGATATCGGACATTTTTCATTATGATGAAAGAAATTTCTGACACGAAAGTCGTCATTCTAGCTAAATGATGGTACTTTTAATTAAAAGCATTTACGTTGTGCGTAACGTGTCTTTTCATAAAAATATAAGTTTTATTCATTTAATTTGTATTTTCCTCTAGTGGCTTTTAATGGTCTAGCTCTAGTTTATGATGTAAATAAATGGTTTAACTTTGATTATCCTAATGGATGACAATACCTTATATATACTACAACATTCGATTTCAAAGTTTACCCCATAATTATCATCATTTGCCAAGCGTTTTCTCTCCTACGTTGGTGTCTGACCTCCACAACCTTACACTCGTACACACTGGGGTAACACGATACGTCTTGGTAAGACTGGTTATCACACTTACCAAAGTACTTATAAGTCAATACTTATATTTTAGACGTTTAAATCTGCACTCAAAAGCCACTTATCGCCACTCTACTTACTATCTATTAGACATAATTATCACATAAGTGCAGTTCTTTGTATACCTACCTACTTAGGAGCTCAAAGATAGAATACAATTGTGTATGATACTTATGATAAGTTTCTTTGTACTATTATTGTATCGTAATCGTGTGATGCAACACCTGTGATTCTGACGTCACAATCATGGAAAGGTTGGCGTTGAAATAAGTTTGTTTATAGGGGCTATATTTCACTAGGACACCATGATGGCGCAACCAATCGCCGGGCACAAACAAAATGTATGCCACCCTATAGAGAGTACCTCGCCTGGTATTGCTTGGTTGCGCGTAAACTGCATACATTTTGTTGGTTCTGCTCAATTTCAGGCCAACACTCTCTAGTCTTTGCCACCACAACTCCAATCTGCTCTGGACCTCGAGGCTACTTTCAGCTACCAGCACAATGTCATCGGCAAACAGTATACACCAGGATGCCTCTTCCTGGATGTCCGACGTCAAAGCGTCCATTATAACCAGAAAGAGGTAGGTGCTGAGAGCCGACCCTTGGTGCAAGCCGACAGCCACATTGAAGCTGCCAGTAGTGCCCACAGTAGATCGAACTTGGGTACTGTATCGACTGTCCATTACGCCACCAGGGTATCCCAGTGAAATATTAGGTCTTTACATATGAAATTGCCGCTCGGTATCAACAAATTAAAATAACTTTTTTTGAAAGAAATTATATATTTAGTCAATCGAAGTATGCACCATTGTTATCGATACACTTCCGCCATTTTATCGGGAGCTCATTGATCCCTTTGGTAAAAAAATCCTGGGAGCGAGAATCGATGAACTGCTTGAGGGCTGTTTTAACTGCCTCATCAAAATTGAATTTTTTTCCTTGTAAAAACTTGTCCAAATTTCGGAATAAATGGTAATCGTTTGGGGCAAGATCTGGAGAGTATGGTGGGTGACGCAGAGTTTCCAGTCGCAGCTCCTCTAACTTGGCGACCGTCTGATGTGCAGTATGTGGTCGAGCGTTATCCTGAAGGAGCAATGGGCTAGAGCAATTGAGCAGTCTCGGTTGTTTAATGGTGAGCTTTTCCATCATTGTTTGCAACTGTTGATAATACAAGTCTGCAGTAATCGTCTGGCCTGATCTCAAGAAGCTGTAGTGGATGACACCAGCACAGGACCACCAAACACTAACTAGAATCTTCTTTTTGGTCAGTTTTCGCTTGGAACAAGGTATTTACAGTTCTCCAGGGTTAAGCCATTGTGATGATCGCTTGCGATTATCGTACACGATCCACTTCTCATCACAAGTGACAATACGATTTAAAATTCCCTCATTATTGTGACGATTGAGCAAGGAAGCGCAGCAACCGACGCGTGTTTGTTGGTGTGCTTCAGTCAATTCGTACGGTACCCACTTTTTGAGCTTTTTTACTTTTCCAATTTGACGCAAATAGATAATAATTGTTTTGTCACTTACTCCAAAGGCAACTGCTAATTCAA
Source organism: Charanyca ferruginea (assembly GCA_947361185.1). NCBI lineage: Eukaryota > Metazoa > Arthropoda > Insecta > Lepidoptera > Noctuidae > Charanyca > Charanyca ferruginea. The sequence goes on along the minus strand of OX376061.1, from coordinate 25,686,043 downwards.
AAGTGGTTTGAGATAGATCCGCTTCAACTATCGCCTTTAATTCTTCATTATTCACTTGAGTATACGGTCGTCCACGAGGCTCATTTTGTAAATCAAAATTTCCAGAACGGAGACGTTGAAACCAAAAACGCACCGGTCGTTCGTTAGCGGTGCTTGGCCCGTACACGTCGTTAATCCTTCGAGCCGTTTCTGCTGCACTGGTGCCACGGTGGAACTCATATTCGTAAATATCGCGAATTTTTAATTTCTCCATTGTTGTTGCTATAGCAATTTTCAAACCCAAACAAATGACGTGAAAACAAATGAAACACGAATTTTAAAACAATATTTTAGAATATTGTTTTAAAATTCGTGTTTCATTTGTTTTCACGTCATTTGTTTGGGTTTGAAAATTGCGTCTTTATTTTGAAATAATTTTGAATTTGGAATTCCTCATCAAACACAAAATATTTGATTTCAAAGTTGCCAGTATTAAGTATCGGCAATTTCATATGTAAGGACCTAATATAACCCTAAAACAAAACTCCCGACAGTGTGCTTCATACTAAAATAAGTCTAGTTACATTTTGATCAAAATGAGATTACATTCGAAGTTTTGTAATTAGCATAAGGGTCTGTTTCACCACTACTGAATGGACTGTATTCACCAGAAATATTCAGTTTATGAGGGTATGAAATTATCTGCAAAGTAATTTAATCGCAGCTAATTCTAGATGGTGAAATAGACCTTAAGGCCACTAATGCTAGGTTTGTTGTCAGTCATGTATCTTAATTTCGAAATAATTATGATTTTTAAATATCATATAAAATTTGCCTATTTTTTAGAAATTAAGTTAGTTTAAGATCAAAATACAGTCCCTATGTGGTCTTAGGAACTGGTCAAAAAATGTTTAATTACTGGGTTATTTTTACTACTTCCCTATAAATGACATAAGGGAAAACAAAATTCATCGGACTATACAATAGTATATCTGATTACATGAAATAAAAGAAAGCCTTGATTTCCCCTTTAACCTTGAGGGTTTTTATGGTAAATAGGTCAAAGTTCAGGTGATTACCAAAGCTTCGGCTGATGCCAGGCAGGTATAATTACCTGTGCCAGTGAACGTGATGTATCATGGGAAATGATGTCATCAATCGTTAAATGTGTTACATTACTATACAGTAATATTAATTCAAAGTACAGTCACCAAAAGAGATAAGTAACCAATAAGTCGATTCTGTAAAATTCAAACAACAACTCGCATCTCACATCGCTATTCACTCTCACTTCGCATAAGGTTCAAGATGACCTTGATATATTTGACACTTTGAATCGGGTTCGAGTGCGATGTGAGCGTCGAAGTGATGGGGAAATTACCTTACAGAATGCCACTTCTTACGTCATCTCATACTTAATCTGTCAAAATCTCCCTGTCAATTTAGTTCAACTCATTGACACGCTCGCAAGGGTGGTGCTAGTGTAAATTCGAATTATCAACCGAGATTTTAGAATGCCTATAAAGAAACTCACAGCGGATTCAGATTCGAAGTTTAGAATGAGGTCTTACAGAATCACACCCCAGGTCGTTTGAGATGTGGTGCTATAGAAGCATGCTGGCTATAACTTAGACTCAGCGGATCACCAATGAAAAGGTTCTAGGTGTGTTGACCGAAAACGCGAACTTTTGCAGACCATTCAAAAGAAAAAAGTTGCATATTTAGGGCATGTGCTAAGACACGAAAGATATGCTGCTGCAACTCATAATGATAGGCAAAGTCGTAGGAAAAAGAAAAGTAGGTCGGAGAAGGAAGTCTTGGTTGCGTAACATAAGGGAGTGGAACTTTTCCGACTGTCTCCAGCTTTGCTGTTCTGTCTCCAGCGGGAGACAAGTACAAATATTATGCGGAGCTGACTGCCAACCTTCACTAGTTGGAGAGGCACTATTAGAAGAAGAAGAAGAACCAGGTCGTCGGATACACTTGAAGCTTACTTAGAAACTGAAGGATGTTTTCGAATGAAATTTAATTTAATTAATGGTTTTATCTCTTAATTTAACTTTATTCAAACACATTCATCGGTTTCTAAATAAACCTTAACTACTGTAGCATAATACCTGCTGAGACGTGGAGTTGTGGACACCAGCCCGTTATACCATACCTTACCAAATTTCAACTATCCGATGACCCAGATTACACTGCACATGCTAACACTGTTCAGCGATAAATGCCCAAAATTATTACAGTTACCTATTCCGAGAAAGTGAGCAAATATGACGTGGGTTGCCTCGTTTTTATCAAAAGATCCAATAGATGTGGATCCAATAGATTTTTACCATACATTACATTACATTGTTTTGTTGTGTTTACCTAGTACCTAGTATTCAGGGAATATTTTACGCTAAAAATCACGTTCCTATTATTAGAAAGGCCATAAACATTAATCATGAGTAATGACGTCACCGCATAGCGAAATGATGTAAGTTACTGGTATCGAAAGTGAAACCAGCCAAGTGCGTGTCGGACAACACATTAAACGGTTCCGTAGCTTGAATTTATTAGTCTACAAAGTCCAAACAAAACTTGTGACGTAATGTTTGTGGTCAGTACAAAATTGCGGATATTTATAAAACTATGTAACTAAGACGTAATTTTTGTTCTTAGGCATGACGTTCTTTTTTTTTATTTGACGTTAGGAATACTATACTTACTTACTATACTTACTTACTATACTTTGACGAAATTAGAAAACCTCTTAGTTTGACTAAGGACCCCTAAAATGTAAAAGAGCCATTAGCACTGTGCGCAGTGGGCACGTAACTTCCGTCGTATGCCCTTGGGGAAGTCCTTAGATTTGATTGGAGGAGATTAGTTTCATTGTACCACAATGACGTAACATAGGTTATTGAATTGGGAATATGAATTTTAACAACGAACATTTTAACGGACACTTTCATACACAGAGATCGTGCTCCTTACTACCTCTACTCTCCATACCCCGACCGTTGACCTGAAGGACCAATTCTTGTTAACGTGAAAACACGCGATAATCAAATATTCTTACGTTTTTTGTAATTTTTAGCTCAGTATATCTAGTTGTATGGTGATAAAGAACTTAAACGCGGGAGTTACAAATATGTATTTAGAGAATTATAATTTAATTAAAATCATTAACATAGCTCTCCAAGTTAGCATAATCCGTCAATAGGCCTTTTTTATAATGATATGAGGTTTACGGATTTTGTTAACTTGGAAAGTTATCTTGATAATTTTAACCTTTCGAATGTCTTATGTTAGACAATCCGACATAAGCAGCGGAGGTTTGACCTTCAACACTTTCGCCCGACAGTCGTAGAGTTAAATATTATAATTCTGTGAATGCATATTGGTTACTGCCGCGTCAAATTTTTTATTACCATAGACCACGAAGTAAGTATACCTACTTCGTGACTATAGACTAACTGATACTGAGCTGCAAATTGCAAAATAAACGTAAGAAAAATTGAATTTCTACCCTGGCGATTCCACCTTAAAAACGTTCAAAATCTACACGCAACCTCATTTCAGCGAAATTCCAAGTCAAAATGTAGGAGAGGTATTTTTGACAGATGAGATCAGAATGCTAACGTTCTTAAAAGTTACCAGAATTGACTCCCCGTTATTTGTCTGCACCGTGTGGTGCCGGGCGCGAATACCACCAACCCACATCTACCCGTGGGTGTCGTAGAAGGCGACAGAGGGATATTGACCAGAGGATAGGCAGCAACGTCCTTCTGAGCTGAGTACCATAACATATTTTGCGATCGCCAACATGCATAGGCCGAGCATGGCGATTACGGCGGCCCCCCGTTCCCCTGGGGGAGACCTATTTGCCCAGTAGTGGGCGTCTAAAGGTTGACACGATGATGATGATTCGTCTAAATATTAGGTACTATTTATAAAATACTCATTTTTACCAGCGACATCGTCCGCTTGAATCTTGTTACGATTTTTAATTTTTTATATAATAAAATATAGCCTATAGCCCTCAGGCAAAACGTAGCTTTCTATTCGTGAAAGAATTGTTGAAATCGGATGAGAAGTTTCCGAGATTACACCTGCTAATCTAAACTTACAAAATAGATAAGGAACGCATCACTTCCACGACATTGTCAGAACTATGTTCTTAGCCTTATAGCAAAGAACTATTACTATGTACTTATCAGAATCATAGAAATTGTTTACAGTTAGCAGGGCAATAGAATAGCAGGTCGAAACTATATCATGTCAGGCTGTATCCATAACTAAGAAATATTCGATCCAGTCTGTTCCTTTGCTGCCGTCCCCAAGCGATGCCCTAAGCCGAGCCCCGTACCCCATAGGGTGCCCTTAGCATATATCCGCTTAGTTTATAAGATATTTGCCCTGCCTGGAGGCCTTAAATTCACTTCAAAGCACCACAGGAAACTTCGGCTACGCAGACGACAACTTACTAGATTGACCTGCGAGATGTCATTCCAAAAAGTAAAACAGACGTGGAATGCATAGAATTATTGTTTTTCTAAGCCAACACATTCTAAGCTAAAGTTCAAAATGTGTAAGATTGGCCTTACCAGTATTTGAACATGTAATTAATTAAACCTTTTAGCCAGCGTGACTACCACAATTTACTTCGTACTGAGACGTTACTACAAGCAATAGTTATGTAAATTTTGTCCTTCAAATAAAACACTTAGCTGACAGCTTAGGCTAATTAGTTATACTTATCAGATTTAGAATTTTGTGAGACTTGGAAATGGCTTAACGTCTATTTACCAACCACTGAGGGCTAAAATTACCACCACTTTGCGAATTGCGTACATAGAAAATTACGTGTTGTATTTTTTTTCACCTTGAATTACAATTACATAAATGATAAAGTAACTCCGATTTCAACCCCGTTAAGGCCCAGGTCAGAAATTATAATTATGAATGACCTTGATTTATGATATTTATCAGATTTATTGATCAGACGAATTTGAGTAAGCTTTTAGTTTTACAGGGGGTAAATAGCCCATATATTAAACCAGCTGCTGCACGCGACTTCGTCCTTGTAGAAGTAAAATGTGCCATAAAATATACCCCATGTTACTCGCTGATAATGTAGCTTTTAATGTGATTTTTTTTTAATCGGTTAAGCATTTTTTTATTTTATCTATAACAAACAAGCATACAAAAAAGAAACAATCTTTTGCCTTGTATTATTAGTTAGGCTATTGTCGTATTAATTAAAAGATTGCTAATGCATTTAAATTTACCGAATGTGTCGAACTTAAATTGGGGCTCCCTGCGTAGACATTAAGGTATCATTTGGAAATACACGATATAAACTTCAGACTTCAGTAATGGTATGCTTTTATCACCCACATTTAGTCGATCCACTGTGACTCTAGAAAATGTCGACGAATTGAATGTGTAGTCGTATACGTGTCTAATTTTATTTAACTTCTCATTTCCATGTCCCCCACCGCATACGCAGCTAAAATGGTGTTCTAACACTCATTGACTTGCAGATTCATTAGTAATATTGTCTAGAAAAATCGTCATCATTCACAGCCCGGCTTTATCCACTGTTGGGGCCCATATTCTTCGTTTTGTTTGTTCCATCTACACGTTCATGCGTCAGCATCATCCAGGTTCTAACCGCGATGGCAGCAATGTCATCGATCCAATTCGCCGCTAATAGGCCAATACTTCTTCCAATCATTGGCCGTCACTCTGTCATCGTGGTCATAGCTTTTGCTTCACCTATCATTTCTGCACATTCCTTGGTGTCCTGCTCAATTCTATTCGAGTGCCATACATACATACATGACTGATTGTAGGCTCAAGTAACATATATCAGTATTATTGCTACCCCACTAGGAAGTGGTATCACATTACTTTGTGATCTAGCTCAGGGCTTAATCTAAAAATTTGTGTGTACAATATGTTCTTTATTTTACAAATGTTGAAACAGTAGACGACCACTCCTTATATTGGTACTCGGTTTGTATTGGTACTCACATTCGCTAAAGCAACACTGCTTAATCACTAGGTACTAAACAATAGTTATTTGTTATACAAGAGTGCAAAGTTGCTTTTTAACCGCGTGTTCAATTTTGATGACCGAGCAAGCGAAGGATTCTAAAATTGAATCACGAGCGCAGCGAGTGATTCAAAATTAGAATCCTGAGCGTTAGCGAGGGAATCAAAAGAGCACGAGGTGAAAAATCTTTGCACTCGAGTGCAACACGTAACTTTTCATTCCACCTCAGCGAGGAAATGACTAAATGCAAAAAAAAAACGTTTACAAAGTCTAAGTTTTTAACAAATTAAAAAAAGAAGTGGTAGCAGTAAATAGGTTTAATGTTTTTTTTTAATTCACAAACTTAGTGCACACGATGTTCTAAATTCAATTTACTTTATCCTCTAGAGAATAAAAACGGCTTTTCCACTCAGATATTGAAGATAAATTTACTTTATCCTCTAGAGAATAAAAACGGCTTTTCCACTCAGATATTGAAGATTAAAAATACTCTTTCCGAGATGGTGGGATGAAAAATATATTAAGTAAAAATATAGGTAGGTACATGCATATAAAACACTAGTATTCAGCTGCATCCGGATAGACTGGAAACCGATCCCAACATAGTTGGGAAAAGGTTAGTAGACCAGTGCCGATAATTTTTGAAAGCAAAAAAAATAATAGTAGAATGAAACCCATTGGAAAAAGAAGAGAATATAACAAAAATGAAAGGAAAAATAAATTACGGGCGATCCGAGGTCGGGAAGTGGATGGGGGTGCGTTTTTAAAGGTAAAAAACGGTTTATCTCGATTTCCGGCAAAACTACAAGTCCTATGGAAAAAAGTTGAATGGCAAAGTTGTAGGTAATAAAAATATCTTCAACTTTTGTATTTATATGCCGATAGGTAAGGGTCTTAAGAGAGCCGAGGACGGTAATCATCAATACACACGTGTATCATACGGCGTTTTTCAACACACTTGTGAAGAAAATAATAGATACTAAAAAAATATTATTAACAGTGAAAGCGAGTTGTGAAAAATTTTTCGCAATGGCGGGAAAAATTAATCAGTTTTTCTATGCGCGCGCATAAAATAATGGCGATCGGCCATAGACTAAAAGAATGAGGATTCTTTTTTTTTTGTCTTTTCGCGGATAGCGTTCTAGCCACGTACAAAATGGGGAATTCAAAGTTTTCTTTATTACAGAGAAAACAAAAGTTGAAATTATCTATTTAAATACGAAGTTGCATGAAATGAGCAAGCAATAGGCACATTAATTTATTTGTACTATTGAACACGATCTTTTTTGTATCGAATCTTTTTTAAGAACAAAGCAACTCAACCAATAAAATAAAACTATAACTCACTTGTGAATAATAGCAAGGAAAAAGTCACAGTTTGATTACAGGTGTCATTATGTGCCTAATTGAGGTGAAGTTAGAGCCATTTTATGAGCAAGTGTGTTGAAAAATACATAATGTTATTATTACTCGTTTTCTAACATAATACCAATACAAATAGATAGCCATACGTGTACTCAGCTATCCGGGTGCAGTGCACCAGTTATGCGTACCTGCACATGCAAGGCTGGATAGCGTGACGTCACTGTATTTTTATTATTTTATGGTAATTACACAGTATGCACGCCGCGTCAACGTCACTGCATTACTTTACAGGGCAGCGGAAAAATTGAATAGCTTTTTATATGACGATTTATTGTAATATGAAATACAGTGCATAAACGTGTTTGTACACCAGCAGTGAGCTGGGCAGACAACATTGTTATCATCCTGGTAGAGCCTGGATATAGCTGCCACAGGATCGTGGAGATTGGAGCAAACAAAGAGAGGCCTATACCCCAGCAGGGGATTAGCGAGATGGGCAGCGAAAATAATGATGATGATGATAAAGACTGGAATGATTAACTAGAAATTACTACATGTAGAACTATTCAGATTGACGGATAGACGGATTGGTTTCAACTTTGCTAAGATATCCTTCACCAATTTCGTAACTAATGTTTATCTTGGAGGATATTAGACAGTGCTATTAGTTCTATTTTCTTGCTTGACATACATAAGCATTCCAGAACACTCACACAAGGAACTAAAGGAAGATCAAGGAACTTTTTGAATCAAAAGTTACATTAGAATTCAGAAATCGGGCATTAAGCCCGTCACATACGTAGCTATAATATATATTATAGCTAGCCACCACACCACACACGGTAGCTATAGTATAATAATATATTTTCGCCCTTATTACGTCCGCGATCGTTGTTTGTTTCACATTTTTGAAATTTATATTAATATGCCTTGCTATATCTGTTCACATATTTTGGTGACGTAGTAAAAATATATATTATAGCTGATCATATATGCCTTGATTATAGCTACGTCTGACGTATATTAATATATGATATAGCTAAGTCTGACGTATATTAATATATATTATAGCTACGTCTGTAACGGGCTTTACAGGTACTCTACACAAAAAAACAACCTCACACCACCGCTATTTAACCTACGACCTAGTAAAACTTTCAAATCAATATAATTTTATTGCCATACACATGTAATTAAATACTACATGTTGGACCAATGAGAAGTATTTCGTAATTATAATGCCAAGGCACGTCAACCTGGCACTCAAATATGCTACAACTTCAAAAATTGAGGTGAACCTTGAACCTACTACCAAATTCTTAGACGAAATTTTAATAGAAGCTTGGCTGTGGAAATTGGTAAAAGTTCAACCACTTTTAAAAGTATGGGGAAATAAAGTGAAGATAGTAGGATGTAGTAGAAAGATTTACCTTAGTGCAAACAGCTAGGATATAAAGAAAGACAAAAAAATTATAGAGACATTTTAAAGAAGACTTTGCGAAAATGGTTTTTATCTTCTTTTTTACTCTTCTTTTTTACCCGACTGCGCCAGAAGGAGGGTTATGTTTTTCAATGCCAATTTTTGGGTTAGTCCTCCTAGTATTTCTGCGCCACACAGTAAGGTTGTGGGTTGTCTGTTTGGTAATGCCACTTACTAGCAAATAATAACGAAATTCTGCTATATTCTCCTGGTACCTAGTGAGTTTACTAAACAACAATGCCAAACCCTTCGGAGACGGAGAATACAGGTGTACAATACTGGGAGTATAAATACAATACTGGGAGTAAAATATTTAGGATTCAAAGTCAAAGTCAAATTATTCATTTCAAGATAATTAAAAGGCCCTTTTAAAAGATACTTATAAAAGAAAATTTGATTAGAAGATAGGAGCTTAGAATGATTCGCTAACCATGGGTTACTGCGCAATGTCAAAACAAATCTTTGGAGATACGAGTGGGAAGCACTAGTGTTATTCTGAAAACTCCCTTTCGGTTTTAGGTAAACTGATATTGAGGTGAGACTTCAGATGATAGCCATCTCCAGCTTACTTGAACGAAACTCACCCAGTAACTTTTTTTCAGAATAGTCCTTAAACTGACCTTTAGGTCCTTTAGGAATGCAGGTCTTTATATACTGCACTTTAGGTCCTCAGCAACATGTAATCCATCCATCCAATAATCTATATCGTTTTACAAATAGTATTAAAACTGAATATCAACTTTGGTACATTATGGATTTGTGTATCACCGTTTGTAAGATGGGCACCTGCCGTCACATTCAGTAACATTCTATGTTCGTATTCAATTCAGTATAATAATAATACCAGCCTATAAAGGCCTCTTCTCATACAGAGAAGAATTCAGTACCGTAAAGTGGGGCTTTTTGAGACTCGGGGGCTATTCAGAAGGGCTTAAGGTTTTAATGGTTGGCTCTTTTGAGCCTTAAGTTCTTTAAGAGCTCATATTACTGTCCTTACTGGAAGAAGGTTTTCATACTGACAAATCATATATCCCTCAAGATAGCATGTTTGATTAAGTATTACTTCAGCTAGTGATTGACATAAATGAATCCCAACTTGGAAAAGTGTCTAAGTATTCAAAATTACCTTGGCTGATCGATTCAGCACAACGCTACACACTACGGGTATTTACCTACTTTTATGATTTGCATTTCTTTGCTATAATAAAGTATCTACATAATATTACAGGAATCAACATACTGATCCTAAAGCTTCGTTTGTCGAAGATATTCTAGACCATTGGCCAGCATTCAAGAGTCCCGAAACCGATAAGGTTAGATAGGTACATTTTGTATTTAGTGGAAGACTAGAGCCAAATCTTCTTGGCATGTGAACATATGGATGAAAACAACGTTTTGTGAAACAAACAGTGCAATTAGATGAAATGGTGATGATTACATGAAATTATGTGATTGAAAAGACTGGCAATTTTTAAACCATTACGTTATCTGTATGACATACATTGTATGTCAACACGAATCCTACCCCACCGTAAATCCTGACAAATAACCTACCCTGAACCAATATTAAATAAAATCACAATAAATCCATAGATTTATAAACCAGCCAGTTCCAGCTCTTCGAACAATGATGGCGTCTTTTAAATTTTCAAAATAAGAACACAGTCACCTGGAATATCGTCCGTCATGTTGGTAGCGGTCAGTGGTGTCCCATGGCGTGCACCGGCCGGCCGCGGGGCGAATACTGACCGCTGGCCATGTGCCACCCTCACTAACCACCGCGGTCGGACAAGGATCGTGGAAAACTGGAATAGACTTGTCGTGTGTGAAAATTGTGATAATATATTGTGTGGTTCAATTGGAAGTGTTGCAGGGTGGAACGAGTTGTTGCAGTAACACAAGTTTTGGAACGCGGCTTACGGGTAGTGCGAATTAGTAGAAATCGTCACGTTACGAAATGCGTGTGTGTATGTATGCGTGTATCGAGCCTACAGGTGACCTGCTTGTTTGTAACAAATGAGCACACGAGCAAGTCACCTGCTCGTGTATATATAATATATTACATATATACTTATATTATTATTTTGTATCTATATTTTTATTATATATTTATATATTTTTTCTTTTTTTTTGTACAGACACGTAGTGTAAGAAACTTCGTTCCTTACGGGGGTCCCCCGACCGCACAATTTTTTTTTATTTACTTACTACTACATCAGCTAGTTTAAATTTAGAATTCTGTTTACTCATGTGTTATTCTGCGTCTTTTATTGGGACCCGTGGTTAAAAATAATGTTAAAATTGTTTATATTAATTGTGTTCGACTTATTCAGTAAGTTTATTACAAATGGTTCAATATCTAATTATACGGGTACGTAGACACGCCAATCAATTAACATAGGTACTTTTTATGGGCCATTAAAACGTGATTCCCCTATACTTAGATTTTAAGGTGCTATGACGACACAATATTCATGTGGTGACGATGCTAACTGAATTAACTATAAATTATCAATTTTCAAGAAAAAAAAGAAAAGAATCAACAGTTAATTTGAAAATATTCAGGCTAAACGAGAAATAAAATGTTATTTTTTTTAGAATATGTATCTTGGTGTGGTATTGGTTGATGATCCACACCCCTATTGCGTATGTTTTACAATTTTCTGATGAAAGTAAAAACTAGTCCACAAATTATGGGTTTTCTATATTTTATTTCGAAAGTAGGAAATCAATTCTAATTCCATTCCATGGAAACTATATCCTCGCTCAATGTTATTGTCGTGCAGACCGCTGGTAACCAAAACAACGTAACCCGCCCCGCCCCTCGTCAACCTTTTAAAGTTCCCCTATTCTGAGGTCAGCAGTAAGTTTCTGCGGGTCTTGTTAAAATGGCCATCAATATACTGAAATAGATTTTTTCCTGTCGCAATAAATATCGCCTATTGGTTTGTTTACAAAGCAATTGTTTACCGTGTGCATCGGCCTGTTGGTTAGGTACGTGACTTTATATAAATTGTTAAGTTCGATAAAGGCTTGGTGGAGTGTGAAGCTAGGAGGGAATGCCTGGTTTGAAAGCACTACTACTTAACTAGCTTCCGAACTTTGTAAAAAAGTTTTTGTTTTGCTTTTTAGTGCCTACGTATATCATACAAATTAAATTTAACGAAACGGTGACAGAAAAAAAATTAAGTCATCCCTTAATTTTCCACCCTGGGTGGATTATATTCATGAAATGTATATGGGACCAACTTTGAGGTACACACTATCAATTTAAAAAAGGTTTATCGAAATCGGACTACACTGAAAAAAGCTACGCCGGGTCCTCCTTCTTTTTTTGAAGTTAAAAATGTAATAAAAAGACATTCGCTGGAAATTAACGTAAAAACATGGCGCCCAAACATTGAGTCATCTTTTACCACACTTGCAGAAATACCCTTTCATTTACTTGCAGGGGCTCCCAATGTTTTATTTTATTCTATAATTGATTACGCTTACCGGCTTACGATAAAATGCGCTGTCATTATCAATAGGTAATGTCATCAATCAATCAGTCGACCATTCATAATCATCGTTTTATTCGCAATCGTAATTCTTATAAAAAACAGCCTTGACCCATTCATATTGTACATCTGTATCGATTGTAAAAGCGGTGTAATAAAACTTTCTTTGATTTTGATTAATTAATTAAAGTACTGTCTGCTTTGGGGTCTAGTGGTCGCCAGCATAGAGCGTGATTGTTGAAGGTGGGGCACGCCTTTTATTACTTGGGTCTTAAAAAACTTTTTTGAAAAAAGAGAACAGCCTTCAAAAAAAAGTTGTTTATCACTTTTTAGATCCCGAAGGCGGTTCCCTTTTTTCAAAAAAGTTTTTATTTTCCACTTTTTAGTGCCTCCTTATTATCCAAATCCAATAAGAAACGGCAACACAGTTAAAAAAACAGAGATTGAATGTCCTCCAAAGATGGAAAAATGGAAGAAACGAAAACGCCTTTTCGGTATTACTTGTTTTTTTTTTAAAAAGCGCTGAATAAATTTCTGTTTGTTGTTTATTAAAACCTTCTACAGAATGTAACAAACACTTTTCTGAAAACCGCATCAAAATCAGTTCAGCCAAACGGGAGATAATCGCGGACAAACATACATACATACATACAAACATACGGGTCGAACTGAGAACCTCCTTTTTTTTTAAGTCTGTTAAATATAATAGTAACTGTCAAAATAAGGGCGTAAGATATATCTTACTATGCTCCATCAATACCAGCAGAATATCAGCGCTGTGACGTTTTTTTAATTATTATTGCACCATGCTGAGATAGGAGCCTTTTGTCCTCGTACAGGACCAATTTCGTTTCTTTTTTATTTTACAATGTATCTGTTACGGTCAAAACTCTTAACAGCTATGTTATTCTGTAAGAACTCACTTCAGATCTCACTTCTGATTCCGCGGTGAAAACTGTTTTAGGTAGTCTGTAACTCGATAAAAACTATGCTAGCGCTACTAAGTGCTGGCATAGGTGAAGCGAACTATTATTTCGTTACTATTTAATCGAAAACCAGATACTTTTCACTTCTAGTAAGTGAAATCGGAAATGAGATAGGATTCGAATTCGCGAGTGAATTCTTACAAAATTGCACTGCAGTAAAACTACTTTTGACTGATTTCAGTCAAAACCCTTATTAAGATAAAATGCGTTTGCTTTTGTTATAAGAATCACTACAAAACAAAACTTTCAAAAGGGTCACAAAAAAAAACCTACCAACCTAATGGGTTTCTAAGTATCTATACTAATATTATAAAGCTGAAGAGTTTGTTTGTTTGTTTGGTTGAACAAAGGATCTACTGGTTCGAATTGAAAAATTCTTTTTGTGTTGGGTAGTCCATTTATCGAGGAAGGCTATAGGCCCGCCGCGCGGGCGAAGCCGGGACGGGTCGCTAGTTAAGGATAAATTGTAACCGTTCAAAAGTAGTTTTGACTGATTTTTGTAGTCAAAAGAGTTTTTGACTGGTTAAGAGTTTTGACATGTTATTTTTGTGTGTTTTGTCCTATGCGGGCTAATACATGCTTTTACTTTCTTTCTTTCTTCTTCTTTCTTATACTAATATTATAAAGGGTTTTTTTTTTCTTTAGTTTGTAAGTTTGTCTATAGGGGGTAGTTAATCTCCGAAACTGCTCATCCCATTTCACAAATTCTTTCATCAATAGTGAGCTGTGTTATCCCCGATTGTTATTTTTTCAATACTGGCATGTAATATGCTTTGTTATTTTACCGATAAATACAGCTGATGTGCTGGCCTCTGTACAAACATCCACGAACGGGTAAACTGCGGTGTTTTGACTTTTGACTTTCAATACAAAGACTGAAAGTCAAAAGTCAGTAGAGTTAAGTCTGGGCTATACAATACCAACATTACCAACGTATGTATGTCTGGCGCATACTCGACTTCTATGAGTGGGCACGGTTGGCGCTGTGACTGAGTGATTGACTGCTTCGCTGCGTGTTGCGGGTTCGATTCCCGCACGAAACAAATATTGAGTATGACCTATATAGGTAGTTATTCCGGGTCTGGCTGTTTGTGTATGTGAGTGTATTTGTTTGTAAAGGCACCCACGATACAGGAGGAATTCTTAGTGTGGAGCAACGTTTTTCTTACAAATAAATAGATAACCGAACTATTATCACCATTTTGACTAAACACAAACATACCATAGATCTGACGACTAACCTCTTTCTCAGGGTCGCCTCGGTCGTTTGCCAATAAAGTTTGTGACTCTGTGGTAATCTTGTCAACTTCCGCCTGGGCTTTGGCTCAAGTTAAGTTGTTTGCTTCCGTTGAAAGTGTTCTTTTGACAAGTTATTCGTGTATTTGCGAAGTAAAGCTATTGATTTGCTGTCCTTTTTTCTTCGTAGTTACATTTTGCTTAATCTCAATCAGTAGAGCTATATCTGGTGTTTTAATGATGAATATTTTTTACCGACTTCGAAAAAAGGAGAGATTCTCAATTAGACACGAAGATTTTATTTATTTAATGTTTGACCACGCTGAACTTTTTATAGTGTGGTGCGATTTCGATGTTTCTTGTTTTTAATTGAGTTGGACCCACATAAATTTCATAAAAATATTCCACCTCTAATCCTCTATATTTGTTTATATATTTTGATTTATTTATGTTGACTATACGCACAAAGGTAAAAAGGCAGACTTAATGCCTCAGGCATTCTCTACCAGTCAACCATGGGTGGTGAAGAGATAACATGGCAGGTGTTAAGTAAAAAGATAAAAGATTAGGTAAACTACATTTACAAAAATATATAACTAATATAATATATACCTAGAAGAAAAGCCGTTTATGAGATGACTCAGCTTACCGACTGGTGGCCCTCCTGATATCGGCCAAAGAAGAATGGACTGGATATGAAAGGAAGAGTTAACAAAATCAGAAGTATGAGAAGGGAACAGCAAGAGAAGATTGTTAGAAGACTGCAAATACTCGCCTATGTTGTCCCATTGCAAGAGTGCAGGGTAAAGGCTTCCATTTCAAATTCTGAACTAGTGTAGACCAATCCTGCCAGTAAGCAACAAGCTCAACCCGCCACCTTCGTCTGGGTCTGCCACGATGTCACGATAACCCACATTGACTCGTAAATACGGTGTCAAGCGGAAAGTGTACGATTCAGTTGTACAATGTACCTTGACATTTATCGATTACATCAAGCAAGATGTTACCGCCAGTGATAGCATGATGTGTTGCATTTTACAGTACTTAACAGTGGTTTTGTATGCAAATACTTCCTTTGAAGTTGGTATTTGCGGGCCATTTCATTGCATCAGTATAGTGTAAGGTTCAAGGGCTTGAATACGTGTATAAATAGATAGTCAATTGTTTCATATCAATTTAAAATTAATTTATTTTAATATATTGTAGCTTTTGTTCTTGTGAACAAATTCCAGTCCAAAATTAAAATTGATTGTAGGGTCCTAAATAGCTCACAGACTTTTTGTGCGATCGAGTCCGCGACGTGCTATCTCTATAAAAATCTCAGGTGAAATCTGAATTTATTTTGTTTACGTTGAATTTGTGGTTGTTTATTATTCTTTATTTTATTTTTTTCGGAATCAATATCTCCTTCAGAAAATGACTGTCATTATCAGGGATTGACTTAGTATGGAATGGACGCCAAAAAATCCCACGAGTCCGCAACTAAAATGATGACACAAGAAATGTAGTTTCTCTTATACATCATCTGCCTAGCCTTTTTTTCCCAACTATGTTGGGTTGGCTTCCAGTCTAACCGGATGCAGCTGAATACCAGGGTTTTACATGGAGCGACTGCCTATCGGACCTGCACAACGCAGTTAGTACTGGTAACACGATACCCCTTGGTAAGACTGGGTTGTCAGACTTTCTGGTTTCTGACTACCCATAACGACTGCCAAAGATCTATGAATAACAGTCGGAACCAACGACTTTACGTGCTTTCCGAGGCACGGAGGGAACTCGGTATGAAAGGGATGGTCACCCATCCACAGATCGACCGCGGCTGGCGTAGCTTAACCTTTGACCGATCGATCTATACGGCTTTAACTTAGCCACGACGATTTTATAATTGTATTTTTGGATTGTTTTTTGTTTGTAATGAATATACTCAAAAAGTACAGGGCCAATTTCAAAAATTATTTCACTAGTAGAATGCTTTATTATCACTGCGTAACATAGGCTATATGGCGAAATAGTATCTATAGTCCACGTGGGTGAAGTCGCGCCGGAAACCTAATTGTACACAATTTACAAGAAAATCTTGTTTTTTAGATGGCTGACTCAAGTAACAACCCTAGGCCAGGTACTTCTTCTACTCGTAAGAAAACGTTGGCTGGAACTTTTGTGGGTCACCAAGATCAAGAGTGGCTGGAGGAAGAAAGTGAACATGAGTCAATTTGCCTTCAGTGTTCCAAGGCACTTGTGATAATTATTATCAAACAAAGCTGTGATTTTAAAACTGTCTAATTTTGAAATCAACCAATGAATGTATCTCATGTTTCCAAGACTGATTATTGTAATTGTTAACTTTAAAATGTCATAAGTTAAATTTCAAAAAACTTGATTTTGTATTTTTTTCTAGGTCATTAATGTTTAAGTAGAAATTCATAGAGTGATTTGTGTGAAGTCAGATTATTTTTTAATTTAAAGTATATTTTACAGTAAAAATAGGTTAATAATCAAATAAATATATATAAAAAAGGCTGCATAATTTAATTCCTTAAAAATATTCGATGTTGAAATGGTGTCTCGTGTACTACCACCTCAGTATAATTGTAAAAATTTAGCCACGTCAGTCGCAGAGGGTTAAATTAATGATGCAAAAATCAGTTGACTAATATTAATTACGCTTGTGATTAGAATTAGAAGAAATATCTAGAAATATCCACAATTTCCTAGCGACAAAATAGCTCTAGATAAATATGCATCCGATTATTCGATCTCTAGTTTGACACACACATCTAACCTACGCCACCGTTTAGAAAGAATTACATGTAAAAGACTAAAACAGAAATAGCGTATACATTAACATATATACTTCTAGTGCTAAGTACCTATAACTTTAAGTATAGTTCAGTTAATTATACAGCTTAGAACAGCCACAAAGACCTTCGTCATATCGTGCCGTTTATCTAAGTTCAGGCACCTTCAATTTCACAAGTTCATTACCACGAGGTGAAACAGAGTTGCTCAAACTTTGGCTTAGAGATTATTAGCTTTTATATTTTTCCTTCCTGTACGTGGGTTGTTCGAAAAATTGTTATTGTTATCAAAAATAATTAGATTATGTCAAAAAAAAGTTAATTTATTGCTTTTCAATATATTCCTCTTCAACCCCAATGCATATATATACAGACAATTCATATATTTGGGTGAATATCAGAATTCGTCTGAAATGTTCTAATTTCTATGGCGCATTTCTTTTTTAATATTTTCAATGAATGTGATAACATACCTTGTAAACGACTTAATTCTATGTTTAAATATGTTAGTCTGCTTTAAACAAAATTAGGAATTTTCAAGTTTTAGCATTTTGAAAATTGCATTGCCAAAGAAATTAGGACATGTCCAGAGAAATTAGAAAAAACGCCAAAGAAATTAGAAAATTGCAAAACTCGCGCCAAAGATATTAGAATAATTCGCCATACAAATTATGTATGTACCTATAAGATTCGATTTTGTGTACCTAAGTATTTATTTTGTACAAATCTTATGGTGAAATAAAACTGCATGTATTTCGATCAAAGTGTTTATAAAAAATAAGGTAGGTACATCAATCACATTTTTATTATCTAATCTGAATCTTACTAGTATTAAATTATTTAACAATTTCTCTGTTAAACCTCTACTACGTACTAATGTCAGTCTTCTTTTACATTATTAAGATGAAACAAAGATATTTATCCTCTAGACTACTACCGCAAAATTTCAAGTATTAGTTTGCCTGCCTTTATATCCTCGGTCCACGCCACTGAGAAATTAATCAGGAATATTCTAGCTCCTACACTGGTTGATTTTGATGTGCCGTGCTTCGCCGAGGCCATAGACGCTTGGAAACTTGCTTGCCCGAATACTGATCCACCCGACAACCCGTGTGCTCAGAGACGGTGGGATGAGCCGCTCTGCAGGTTTGTACAGAATAAATTACTTACCACTTCTGTTACTACTGCTGAGCGAGCGCGTCTACTGGCTGTGGGCAAATGGGAGTCGGGTCTTTGACTTCTGGCACTTCCGTCGTCGAATGTAGGTACTATGTTTGACGACACTACTTTTCGTCTCGCTGCTTCGCTACGTTTAGGAGCTTCCTGCTGTTCTCCTCATCGCTGTCGCTGTGGGGAAGCTGTCAACAGCCTTGGACACCATGGCCTGTCGTGCAGCCGGAGTGCGGGTCGCATAGCGCGGCACGCGAATATTAATGACATTATTCGACGTGCTCTTGTCGCCGTCGGCGTTCCGGCTGTCTTAGAACCCAATGGCTTGGCACGCGACGATGGCAAGAGACCGGACGGCATGTCTCTATTTCCTTGGAAGTTGGGTAAGCCTTTAGTGTGGGACGTTACGCTACGTGCGTCGATACTCTTGCGCCATCCCATCTTCCTAGTTCAGCATCTCGTGCTGGTGCTGCTGCTGCGGCTGCAGAAGACCTCAAACGGCGAAAGTATAGTAACCTTGGTTCGAACGTTATTTTCGAGCCGTTTGGGGTTGAAACCCTCGGGTCGTGGGGTCCAAGTGCACATCTTCTTTTTAAGGAAATATCTAAAAGGTTGGTTGACACTTCCCGTGACTCAAGAGCTGGTTTTTACAAAACTAAACCTACGAAATCCCGGGAGAAATATTTTCTCATAGAACGAGATGAAAAGTAGAGTATATGACTCGAGAGCAATAATATTTTTCCCTCAGGCGATGTACTTTGAATCTCTCGCTACGTTCAGGATTCTATTTTAGAATCCCTCGCTATGCTCGGGATTCTATTCTAGAATCTTTCGCTTCGCTATGGATTCAAAATAGCGCCCTCGCCGTAAAAATAATATTTTGCTCCCTTGTCATACAATCTACTATTTCAAGCGCCATGATCTCTTTTTTTTTCTCGTACTTATATCGCAAAAGCGCAGCTTTGTGGACGAATGTTGAAGCCGATGTACTGATAGATGAACAAGATGCTGTCGATTTAGGTGACATGACATAACATGGTCGGTATGCCGTTAAAGTGCTCGCTCGTGGGCTTTCACGATTTGGTTGACCAGCTATAGTTAGGTTTGGGTTTTCGATGACTGGAGCTGGATCCATATTATCTGCGTCAGAATCCGGAGGACTGTTTTCTTGAAGTATCACTTCAAGCCGTGCTCGCTCTTTTATTTAGTAATAGTAATTTTTAAAGTTTTCCCTATTTCGTTTCCTGATTATTTTACGGTCTCTTGATGACATCTCACTTACGGGTAATATTTTTTTTTCCGCTTTTCTTTTGTGATAGTTTATCCGTTGCTTTTCCTTAAATTCTGCGTAACGCACCGGATCATTTCGGATTTTTTCTAAGCGCTTTCGTTCTGCAATTCTCTTTTTTTCTAGTCTTTCTTCTTTAGTTTGCTTTTCTTTTTTTGAATTAATTGTGTGTGGCGGTTGACTACTAATAGCAACAGTATTATTTTTAGGTTTTGGTTTTATTTTAATCGACGGTTTTTTTTTCTATGCGCCATTTTGATTTCCAATCTGTAACAAGTGTTTAAATACTTACAAAAATATTTTCCCGAAAATGAAAAGTATATTATGATTATATTTTATAGAAACTTTTAGGATTTATAATTTAAACAGCGAATGATTTATTTTTTTCTATTGTTTATCATGTAGAAACTAATATGGGAAATATTACGAAAAAAGTCATGAAATTGCTGCGCTCCGCTCAAATTTTTACCTTCATGGAACAAAATGCACCCTAAAATACATAATAAAGTTAATAAACGCTCACTATAGCAAGAAGTTTTAAACCCTTTAGCAGAATTTTCAACCATACCCTAATTTCTTTGTAGAAAACCTAATTTCTGTGGAACTCAATGCCAAAGAAATCCGAAGAAATTAGCGCCAAAGAAATTAGAAGAGCACCTAAATTATTTTTTTTTGTGTGTTAGTATTTAACCAATTGTGATATCTTATAATCACGGAAGCAAGCAATCACAGCGAGCATACACTAAAAAAATATAAAAAAATACATCTCGTATTTAAGAATAAAATCGATTACCGAAGAAATTAGGTACTCGCTGGAAAAAATCCCGCGCACACCGATAAAAAAATATTTCTTCCGAAACACGTTGCACTTTGCACAGGTCTGTACTTGTCGGGCGTCAGATCTCAACCAAACGGACCGGGGGCGAGAGGTAGGGATTATCCACGTAACATGATAGCATTATGAGAGACTGCACAAATACGCCAAAGAAATTAGGTGTTTTTGGGGTGGACGAAATTGAATTAACAATAACTTTTGATTAGATGATCAAAAAAATTGTTGTTAAAAGTTACATATAGTTCAGTATTCCTAAATATAGGAAAACATGTTCAATAGGAAAATTATGAAAAAAAAATATTAAAAATTAGGCGTATCAAAAACAGAACGCAGTGAAGGACGCGCCAAAGAACTTAGATTTTTGACCTTTCATATTTTTTATAAATATCTTCTATTCGAAAAACTGTCATTTTTATTGATGAAAATAATGGGTTTTAGAATGAACTTCAACTAAAAAAAAACATGACCGCAATAGTTTATTAAATAAAAAGTTAACATGGGTGGACAACTGCAAAACACGAAATCTGATATTCACCCATTTATATGATCTAGCTTACGAAACATTTAAAAAATATATCTTGTGGGCGGTCGAAACATAACCGCCGAAATGCTTCGACGGCATCGTCTGTAGTGATACATTTTCGTCCACAAAGTCGTCCAAGCTGTCCAAAAAAGAAATCATGTGGAGGAAAATCGGCTGTACCGAGGATGGGGTAACATTTGTACCCCCGAAGTATTCAAATAGTCCATGGTACAAGCAGCTGTGTGAGAGTTATCTTGATGAAAAGAATGCCGCGTACACCGCTCCTTGGTCGCTCTTGCTATTCAAAAATATTTTCAACACACTTGCTCATAAAATGGCTCTAATTTCACCGCAATTAGGCACATAATGACACCTGTAATCAAACTGTGACTTTTTCATTGCTATTATTCACAAGTGAGATATAGGGTTTTTTTTTAATTTTATTGGTTGAGTTGCTTTGTTCTTAAAAAAGTTTCGATACAAAAAAGATCGTGTTCAATAGTACAAATAAATAAATGTACCTACCTATTGCTTGCTCATTTCATGCAACTTCGTATTTAAATAGATAATTTCAACTTGTACGTTTTTAATAAATAAAACTTTCATTCAAATATAACTTTAGTTTTCTCTGTAATAAAGAAAACTTTGAATTCCCCATTTTGTACGTGGCTAGAACGCTATCCGCGAAAAGACAAAAAAATAGAAACTTCATTCTTTTAGTCTATCGCCGATCGCCATTATTTGATGCGCGCGCATAGGAAAACTGATTAATTTTTCCCGCCATTGCGAAAAAAAAATCACAACTCGTTTTCACTGTTGAAAATATTTTTTTAGTATTATTTTCTTCACAAGTGTGTTGAAAAACGTCGTATGATACACGTGTGTATTGATGATTACCGTCCTCGGCTCTCTTAGGACCCTCACCTAACGGCTCGGGTCTCAATGGCGCCTCAGCGGTAATCACCAACATTACACACTTGTACCATAATGTACTATTAAAAAGAGACCTCTACACATGGGTGTTATGGGTGGGTACAATGATTTTCACCAAGGAGATTTGTATTCAAATTTAACGTCAATAAAAAAAAAGAGATTGTATTTATTCTGTGGCTAACAATCTTCTGAACAAGGTTGAGTCGAATAAACTCCAAAACAAGATATTTAAAATTACAACGTCCAACTTTATTGTTTTCTGTAGTGTTTTTTGCTTCAAGTCTAGATAAAGGTTTATTATTATGTACGAAAAGGAAAATGTTTGATTGCCATTTGCCATTTTATTATAATCAAGGGTGATGGATGTGTGGATCGGAACACTTTTAGGCTTCCGACCACTTACCTATTCTTTTAATTTTCTTATAACGGCCAAGACCTGTATGCCTGCATAATGATAAAAAAGGATGCTGTACTGTGAAGGATTCCTTTTTCTTCTTCTACTGCCTCTCCGAACTACAAAGGTTGGCAGTCAGCTCTGCATACTTTTATTTTTCTTTTGCGAGGTAGAATAGTTCCAAAGAGGATATAAGGACATCAATTTTAGACTACACAGAGACACATTGAGAACCACAAATATCTTTCAATTTAGAAGAAAAAGGTTGAGATTCATTAACCTGACCGTTTTCTTGAAACCGTTCGTGGCGACGTTCACGATAGCCCACAACAGCCCCTATGCATATTTAATCAGTTGCGTGGAATATTCTAATGCCATTGAACTGAATTTGCGTCAGTTCATTGGGAAATTGGTTAGAGTTTTACTTATTATTTCCTTTAGATTCAGGTAAGTATTGGTATTGGATTCTTGACTGTTGAACTAATAGGTGGTATACACGATGATGGGCTTTGTAGGTGGTTTATGTTTGTATTCCAGAACTGTTGAGCAAACAATATAATTTCGTTTTTGTTTTCGATATAATCGATTTAATTTAGTCCATAATGGACGCTGTCTTCAAAGTTGACCCTTCTTTTCTCTCCATCTCTCAAGGCATTTTTATTATTGACTAGCGACCCGACCCAGCTTCGCATGGGCCTATAGCCTTCCTCGATAAATGGGCTATCCAACACAAAAATAATTTTTCAATTCGAACCAGTAGATCCTGAGATTAGCGCGTTCAACCAAACAAACAAACAAATGAACTCTTCAGCTTTATAATATTAGTATTAATTATTATTATCATCATCATCTTACGGCTTTTGTCCCATGTCACTTAGGGTCACCGTAATTCTTTTTCTATTCCGTCTTGGTAACTAAAAGATAAAAAATGAATTTTGTAAATAAAAACAAACGCAACTAGTCTAGAATTCAGATCAGATTCCAAGATCGACACGCCTATATGAATTATGCTGTCACGAGTTTCCACTAACTAACAGTTCTCAAAAGGCGTGAATCATAGACCTAACGATCAAAGCATCAGATAAGGTAGACCCTATGACCTTGCCTCACTGAACTAAACAATGTCATACCATCAGATAACACCGAATACCCAGAATAGTTATGAATAAACTTTCCGATCTGTGTTGTTGTTGCCATTTCTACCTGAATGTGTCTTTGGGGTAACCTTAGTCATATGGAAGGGTGGCATCGTTTCTGTCATCGGAAACATAAAATAAACATATCGCTGTCCTCTTTCAAATTCGTTGTTCAAAGCAATACATATTATTACTGTTCATGGGTTTTATTGAAATGGATGAATGTATTGTATGTATTTCATGTTCAACCACCACATTCCTTACCCTTTTTTTTTTTGGTACGGGGTGGAAAATCCTCATGGATGTCCTCCGCCCTGGGGCGGGCAGAGGGGTCTGTCAGACTCTTACTGACTAAAAACCACCCCGGTGTTCCATCTCACACCTACGTCGGGGGTCGCGGGAATTGGAGATACTTCCGCAACCCCCGATTGGTGCCGGCCCGCTACGACAGGCCACTTCTCTGGTCAAGGGGAGGAGTGAGGTGTTAGACTCCCCTCCGGACGTCTAAGAGGGACGCGCGTGGAACACTACGCGCCGCCACCTCGGGTCTTGATTAATGTGGGGGGCGACAGACGTCCCCGAGTCTGCCGCCCCTGGACCCATTGCAGGCAGTTGTCCAACCATAAATTATAGCCTCAACTTAGTCGGAATGGTGTATATGTGACATCGAAATGGAACAATTAGATGGGGAGTTGATTATTTCATCATTTCACTAAACCAGTTTAGGGATTTGATAAAATCACTAACTTTTTTCGGGGATATGAGTCAACAGAGTTGTTATGTTGTAACATCTGCAGTGATTTCACCGAATCCCAACAATCCCTTACCTTTCCCCTGCGACATATGTATATAAGGCGCAAATTATACAGAAACGGCGTAAGGTGAAGACGCGGCGCAGGCGTCTTGCTGCTTCAAAACGTTTCAATACAAAATGTAGGTAGGCGACACGTTGTGAATTATACTCAAGCGGCACAGCGCAGGCATGTCGTTTTGTCGCCTGTCGCCGCGTCGCTAATAGGTTTGCGTTTGACCGTAATTCACCTGATCGTAAGTGATAATGCGGCCTAAGTTAGAACACGCTTGCCTAAGATGAACCGGTTCACTCGTGCCTTAAATACCCAGATTATACTTATCAGGGAACAGATAGGCGGGCAAGGAATTCCACAGTCTGGCAGTTCGCACAATAAATGTGGAGTCAAAGCGCTTGGTTCGAGACCGTGGAACTTCAACCATATAGCGGTGACGCTTCGCCGTATCTCTGCTCGTCCGATGATGGAACGGGAACTTGTTATACAGTAGGAGCAGAAAAATGCGTAACGATAGTGAATTTAATGTACAGTTCTGCGAGATAATTGAACAATATCCAGCTCTTTGCGACCATACTAAGCCGGAGTACAGTAATAAAATTGTAGAAGATAAAATATGGGGAGTTTAATTCTTTTTTTTTTTTTTGCGGTAATGATTGACAGTAAACATGTGCTCTTGATTGTCCAATCTTAGTCCAGTTTTGCCCAGTCTTAGTGACATTTTATATACTGTTGGAAAACGATCAGGATACTCGCATAATTTTTCCATTATTTTAAAATATCTATGACATTTTCCACACAGGATGCACCTCTACTTCGGTGTCTCTGCGCATTAATGAGTTGCAGCAAAGCAAGCGCATCTTCGTTGTCTGAAGAGGAAGACATGCTATCACGATAAAATCAGCCTGTATAATGGCTAGTCGCGGCGTCTCTTCGCCTCTTTGATAAAATTTAAATCGCGTCCGTGCCTTATCTGTTTCACGCCTGCTCTGTGCTTGCGCTGCGTCTTCACCGTACACCGTTTCTGAATTCTGTGTAATTCCCGCCTAAGGTATACGACGTACTAATATGTATATAAGTTATACCTACCTACGTACCTATTCTTTTATGGGAAAATAATATGGTCCTAGAGGTACTACTGAACTCCATAGTTCTATCACGCGAGATCCATATCGAACACGAAGCGATAAAAGAATGAAATGTTACCGTTCTTGTTTATGCAAATATTCTGACACGTTCTACGGTATTATTAGCAGTTAATTGATTTTAGTTCTGTCAAAATGAACCAACCCAGAATTTCTCAATAACTAAATTAATTGGTGTCCCCTTGTTTCGCAGACAAAAATTTCATAGAATTTCGTTTCCCAGAAAATGATTCAAATAATATTTGGTTCTCGTATTTTTATTTCGACTATTATTGTTTCAAAGACTATTTACTTCAATGAAAAATATTTCAAAGAAACACAATTTAATGAATTTTTAATCACATTTTTTTGTTTAACAAACTTATCAAAAAGTAGAATTCTTTTTTAACGAATATTGTTTGTTTGTTTTTTTTCTTTTTTTTTAGGGACATTTATAATCGCAATGCGTATGTCAGTCCCATCGTACCTTAAATACACATTGGTCATATCTGGGCCATGAACCTAAACAGACTCTTCGCATCATCGCAATTTGGTTGAGATAGGATTTTATGGAATATGCCTACTTCAAGTCTGTTCAACCCACAGAATACTTAATAGTACTACGTACAGAAGGGACACTCCCTTCCCCGCGCTATATCAGATACCGCACCCTCACCCCGCACTTACAGGGGCTAACCGCCGACTCTTTAGCCAGGGCGCTCAAAATCGTAAGAACTGCAGCGCTGTAGGTACTGCTGACACAAACACACAATTTGGCGATTTATTTTGTTTTAAGTTTTATTTATTAGTTATAATCTCGATGATTCATTTATTTTCCAAGTTTTCGTCGTTTTATAATAATACAATTAAAACTTCCGTAATAATAACATACCAACATTACCAGCTATTAATATTGCTCTCTCTCTTTATTGTCTTTGTTATGTACTTATGTCCCTTTCTTTCACGTTCTATTCATTCTTGGAATTGAAAAGTAGTACCCTACGCACTAACTTTGTCGCGTCGCCCCATTGCGTTGCCGCGTAATGGTACGGGGCGATCGTGAATTCCATATTTTGTAATTAGGTACCTTCATTTACCATTATTGATGAATAAATAAACCTCTTTACATAATAAATATTATAATACCTATTACCTACTTTTATGTCATTACAAATCCGAGTATTCATAATCAAATATCATTTATTTTATTTATTAGAAATAAATAATTGACCGCCCGGACAAGATCACTTCTTAATAATGCTCGAAACGTTCGGGTAGTTCCGTCGTCGTTCGGCTCGCCCGACGCAAAGCAAAGCCATTTTGTACGCCACGACATCCAACTGATTCAACCCTACTAAAATTCACGCACACATTTGCACGTGTACAGACGTCATTTGGTTTTGTAGTAGTAATAGGTAATTATTTTGCAAGTTTTGTATGAAGTGTCCGAGGTGTGGTTCAACCTCAAGACCCTAAACAAGTCATTTCTCCCAGACACATATTGAACACAGTCCATCAATAAGTGGTGTAAGTCTTCAACAACTGTTTGTTTGTTGTATTTTTCCATAGAATTTATTTCAACGAAAATGTATAGATATTAACAGACAAAAACAAAAATGTTGTCTTAAAAAGTCAATATGTTGTGCTAGCAAAGTTAATGACAGAAACGAATCGCTGCGAAACCGACTTCACGTAGTCTTTTCTGTCTTACCCCTAGAGTGTAATTTAAATCTGCGTAGGCGTGGAGGGGCGAGGCGGCCCGCGAGCTGAGGAGCAGGTGGTTTTAACGCCCGCCGCCGCGGCTGAGGCTGGCCGGCTGCGGTGGTGAGCGTGAATACCATCTGTGACGATAAGCTCGCGTGGGACCGCCGGAGCCCCGCAACGCCGGAGCCGTGACAGAAACTATGCCTGCTGCATGTTGCATGCTCGCTTGCATGATGCATGCTTGCTTGCATGAGGCATGCTTGCTTACATGCTGCAAGCTTGCTTGCACGCTGCATGCTTGCTTGCTTGTTGCATACTTGCTTGCACGCTGCATGCTTGCTTGCATGCTGCATGGTTGCTTGCACGCACGCGCAGAAAGTATGGTTAGAACTGCGACTCCCATTCTTGGGAATAAGTGTTATATTAAATAAAAAATATAAGGATAAAGAATATTTGATTTGTTATTCTATGATATGATTATTCTAACAATAAACTTTATGTGAAACAAAAACCAATGATTTAAAAATCTTGAAAGTAAGTATTCTGCGTATTGATTATTCTATGAAGCGAAATTATTAGAAAATTTTTATGTGAAACGAAATTCTATAAAACTATTAGCTATGAAACAACGTACAACCAAATTAATTACATGAAACTGATTCGATAGATATGCCAAATTTTTCACGTTATTATCCAGTTCATCCAAAACTAAGGGCCCTTTTCCTGTCATGCGGATTACCGCCGCCTGCACGCGTGTTGCCCGCATGATAGGAAAAAAACATGTATGAAAACAAGCATGACAGGAAACGGGCCCTTAGGCTTAGAACATATTTAAATTGAATATTCAAAATCAATACAATTACTTCGACAAATGGGAGAAATTCTGACGCGGGTTGGTTCATTTTGGCAGAACAAACCTAATTATTATTGATGTTTGTATGTATGTTAATATGTGTGTCTGTGGCAATACATAACATCAAACGGAACAAATGCCGCCGACTTCGGAAACTAAAATTACGTATTATGTTCTGTGCTACAGTTATTTAGTGCATTTTAGTTTTTGAAGGCGGTCGTCCTATGGGAATTATCTCAATAGTATCTATTTAGGTGGTCTAACATAGGGGCGGACCGTGAGTTTGTAGGGCCTTGGGTTAATACTTGACGACACGGTTGGCGCAGTGGCTGAGCGATCGACTGCTGCGCAGCGTGTTGCGAGTTCGATTCCCGCCCAGGGTAAACATTTGTGTGATGAGCACTTGTGTCTGGGTGTTGTTTATCTATATATGTACGTATTTAAAAAAAAAAAGTATTTGTGTATGTATATCAGCTGTCTGACACCCATAGTACAGGGTCTCCCTAGTTTGGGGTCAGATGGCCGTGTGTGAAAATGTCCCCACAGAAAAAAAAAAAAAGAAAAAAAAAATACTACTTGGGGCCCTGCTTAATGAATAAAAAAAACTGCTTTCGATAATGATGTTCGCGATAGCTTGCTTTTCTACCTATATAATTCATAATATTTTCCTGTAGTCTTCAATAGGGGCTGGGGATCCGATATATTTTCGAGGCCCTGGACTGCAGCCCAAAAAGTCCTTATATAGATCCGCCTTTGGTCTAACAGGCCTTAAGTAAAAGTTTTTAGCGTTCGAAGTCGGAACAGCTACATTTCATGAATAAATCAAATTTTCCAACGTCGGGCAATGAATCAATGTGCCACATACTACGCGGTTTTCACACGCGTATTTGGGTCAGGTTGGTACCCCTTGCTAATGTTAAGGCTAATCGTCGGCGTAGTTGTGTGAAGTAACCTACATATCGCTTCGTTATAAGGTCATGTTTGAGGTGCAATTAGTGTGTAGAGCGAGAAGAAAGTGTTGCGTGTGAGGAACTTGACGTTATAATAGATAGGGGGTAGTTGAAGGTGGTAAAAAAAACATTTATTAGACACCTCAGATTATGAAAGAAAAGGCAGATAGACCGCGCGAAACATTGAGAGTGAAGCCAAAAAAGCAAATACAAAATCAAACGCGAACACCTACAACGCGCTTTGTGCTGTACTGACACGGGTCACTATAGCACGTTTATAAAAACAAATAAAAATACAAAATCAAAAGCGAATACAATTACGAGATTGTTGGTAAAATAATAGAGGTTTGATTCAGGAATGGGATTTAAGTAAGAATATTCTCACAACTGTAAAATCTCCCTCTGTAAATTTAGGCGAAATGAGCTTGTGGTGAGATTTTTACAGAATATCACTAAACAGTATGTCTATTCTGTTACAATCTCCTTCGGTGAAAACCTAGGTGAAGTGAGCTGTCATCCGTCCCGATGCTAGGGATTGACAAAGCACATTTTCTAGGCTGTTCTTTCTATTCTGCAGTGCTATAACAGACTAGCATTGCAGAATAGAAAGAACAGCCTTGAAAATGTTCAAACTACCCACTATTAAAATTTTGATAAACCTGCAAAATGTATTTCACGCGTCTCTGAAAAGCTCCTCAAAATCATGTAGAAACTAAGTTCAATTTACGGTTTTCCATTTCGGACTGTATTAAATTTTATTTCGTGACCAAACAAGGTGTTAAGTAGAAGTACAGTCATCGCGACTGGCAGGAGTTATGCGATTAATGACCAAGATAGCTTGTTGTTAACTGAAACTGAAACTGTTAACTGAGACTGAAATAGTCTTGTCAACGTCACGTCGAGGTTACAAATGCCACGTTCGTAAGTTCTGTTTTTAAATAGCGTAGCAACAAAGACTTGATTGTCATTTGTTTTGATTTATAAATTTAGAAGGGAGGTTTTATCGCCGAAATTCTGACGCCACACAAATCCAGCAACGTTCACGATCGTAAGAAAAATGGACGGGTCTACCCGGTGTAGCAGAACTTTTTATGTCATAATATTATTTTGCATTTAGCGGATAGCATAAACTTCATTTCGCAGAAAATTGTTTGGCTGACACCCATTAATCATACATTCAAAATTCATAATTTTGTATGTCAGAATCATCTTTAGGCATAAATTTCATATGCTTATTAATCGAAAAATAGAACCGTCACATCTCAGCAAGCAAAGAAAAAACTCATATTTCACATTGCAGAAAATTCTTCGTTAGAATCATTTTGTATTTTTACCATATTTATTAATTCACTATTTGTATCAATTCAATAAATGCATGTATTACTCGTATCACTAAATCAAATAGTTGATATTG
Source organism: Charanyca ferruginea (assembly GCA_947361185.1). Classification (NCBI taxonomy): domain Eukaryota; kingdom Metazoa; phylum Arthropoda; class Insecta; order Lepidoptera; family Noctuidae; genus Charanyca; species Charanyca ferruginea. The sequence continues at coordinate 25,655,520 of OX376061.1, read as the reverse complement.
AACATTTATATGGTTTTTAATTCGATGTAAGAAGCATTCAAACATGCAAACAAGCATACACCATGCATGCAGCAAGCATGCAGCATGCAAGCAAGCATGCACCAAGCAAGCGAGTATGCAACACGCAGCAGGCATGGTTCCCACGCGACCTTGCCATCGCAGAGGGTTTTAACGCTTACCACCGCAGCTTCGGCTTGCTGGTCGGCGTTGCCGGCCAACCTCAGCCGGCCAACTTTTGAAACACAACATAGACTTTTTAAGACAACGTTTTAATTTTAATTTAAGGTTTTTTTTTTTTTATATACAAATATGCCGAATATAATTATTTTAAATGAAATTTTGCCATCTTTATAATATACCAAGTGAAATTGTACCACGCATGAAGATTCTGCCAGATAGAGGGAACCCAAAATAGACACTTCACGCTACGATATAAGAACGATTTGCAACGTGGCGCTTTTATGTGTAATAAATAATAATACTAGCCTATCTACTGCAGAGCAAACTCAGAGAAGGCAAGAGAATTGATCACCATGCTTGCTCAAGGTGGATAGGCGATGTCTGACTTATATCCATACCAAAATTGTAAATGTGAAAGTAAGTTTGTTACTCTTTCACGGCTCAAGTATTGATCCAATTTTGATAATTTTATATCAGTTAAAGCTTGAACCCCCAACAAAGGACATGGCTACTCTTTATAACGCAACTTTGTTTGCATCCGCGATGGGGGGGGGGGGGGGTATAAGTTCAGATACTGTGGTTCAGGTTTCCTCACGATGTTTTCCTTCTCAGACGTCAAGGATGTTTAAGATATACTTAAAAAGTACATTTTATTAATTGTAAAGTCTCATTGGTACTTGCCTGGTATCGAACCCGCAACCTCATGCTTGAAACGTTGGCGCCTAACCACTGGTCATGACAATATTGTGTCGACCCTTAAATACCAGTTTGTTGGTACTAAACGTCGATAGGAAGTATGGTGGATAGATGAATGCCCTCTTGTGTTCACTAACTTGACCGATTTAGATTTTAATGACGAGGACATCGTTCAGCTGACGAGTATGAAAGGTCAAACCCTCAGATTATGAAAGAAAAGGCAGATAGACCGCGCGGAACACTGAGAGTGAAGCCAAAAAAGCAAATACAAATTCTAAAACCAATACCAACAACTTGTCTCGTGCTAAACTGACACGAGACGCCGAATCGTTAACAAAAACAAATCAAAATACAAATTCAAAAGCGAATACAAACACGAGATTGTAGGTATTCGTTTTTTAATTTGTATTTGCTTTTTTGGCTTCACTCTCAGTGTTCCGCGCGGTCTATCTGCTATTTGTTTCATAATCTGAGGTCAAACCAAACTGTCCACATCCTTAGCCTTTTTCCAACTATGTTGGAGCTTCCAGTCTAACCTGATGCTGCTGAATACCAATTTTTTATATAGATGACTTCCTTAGATGACTACATAGACGACCTACGAATAAAAGGGACCAAAGACTTAACGTATTTTCCGCGGCACGGAAAAAAAGAAAAGGTCAAAACAATAAAATCTAAAACTAGATTAAGTACAGCTAAAACCGGTTTTATGATACTAAAAAGAATGGCGTGGTTGATGTGATAATTTCACAATAAAAACACTGAAATACCATATCAGTTGTCTTTCCTATTCAAACGATACTCGTTAGAATATTATATTGATTACATCGTAACCCTTAATACAAGGACTTAAAATATATTTTCGCGTGTGTTGATGCTAAACTAGATTCACATCCGTACTATGAAAAGAAAATGCAACGTTCAAAATTGTTTTAAAAGATCCATTGCGTGTTTTCATCGTATGTTAAGTTACATTTGTTAAAAAAACACAGCAATGGATTTGAAATAAAACAAACAATTGTTTTGAAAGTTTCTTTGGACGTTATAGATGTCGGGGTAGCTGGATTGTTTGTACACAGTTGCCATGGCAACGGTATCGTAAAATCTCGCCAACGGAGGTGGAAACTCCGCTGATTCGGTCAATGGGTCGTTGATCCGTCGCGGATTTATGATAGTTTTTGGGCAATTTTGCTATTATTAGGGTATCGTAATAACCAAAAGGGTCCAAATGGAACCCTATTTCTCTCGTACCTCCGTCATAGGGTTGTATCTTTTGAACTTTAATACTTTACATTGGTTTTTCCTTATATTACAATGGCGGCTTTAACAACAAATAATAAAAAAGTTACATGTTAAAGCGGGTCCCAATATTATAAGAAACGCTTTTTTCCCTGTATTTTGCTTGATCTTAATACTGCACGATGGTATGGAACCTTACATCCGCGAGTTTTACTCGGACTTTGCCGGTTTTTATTTAGGCTATTTGGCTGTTTTTCTATGTACTATTCCCCTGTAAATTATAGCCCGTATAATTGTATGATATGTTATCAGTATCGTTTATGTTTGAGAACCTATTTTTGGTGTAAAACAGAGCGCTTTGAATGTAGCTTAAGTTGTTCGAGTTAATTTATGTTATCTGGTTATTGAACCTGAAGTTTCAGGAAATGTAACACTATTCATAAATACAAAGTAGAACACTACGATAACCTTGGCATACTATTATAAGATTAAATGGCTCTAAAAAAAATAAACAGCAAGAAAAAGTATAATAATAATGTTTAAGTTTGTTTACAAATATAAAAAAATATTGAACGCGGTAATGCTCCTAGCCTTTTGGACACTTCTCCCATTGAGAGTGATGCGGACGAAATTTTTCATGCCCTGTGAACAGTCCATTGTACAGAGGCATCAAGCTACACCAATCAGTGAAATTTCTTTGATAAGTTTTCCACTTTATTAGATAGTAATAAGGTTCATGTTCCATGGTAAAGTTATACAGTTTGGTATGGCTTGATGTGCTGGCGTCTGTACATAATATTTCTTTTCATATTTAGATGTTCTAGATAATTATTATTATATTTATTTAAAGGTTTTGTATCATTATATTTTTTTTTCTTATCAAATAGGCTTGCGTTTGACCGCAATTCGTGATGATGCGGCCTAAGTTGGAACACGCTTGCCTATATTAAGCGGCAATATTAATCGAGACTAACCAACGTACGAACGTACGTACGTGAAAACATCATAAGTTATTCCCTCCTTGCAAAATTATAAACTCTTCATCTACACTAATTGTGTAGATATAGGTAAAGTTTGTAAGTATGCATAAAGCCGAAATCTACTCATCTGATTTCTAAAGTTCTTATATTATAATTCACCAATCGAAACGTACGTTATCTCTGAGCGCTACAGGCTATATTTCATTTATTACATTTTCAAAAGGCTAAAGATTTACATTAATTATACGTTTGTTTCTTCACGATATTTTCCTCCACCGATGTCAGTGATGCTCCTATATCCATAATAACTATTCCATACGATTATACTTACTTCACAACATACAAACAACTATTCCATATAGTTTACTCGGAGAACTAGTTTACCTTTTACCCAAATCGCAACAAAACTTTTGTTTTTGTCTTCTTGGTCGTGCAGCGCCATCTGTATCGAGAGGCAAAAACTTGTTGTAGTTTTTGCCTCTCGATACAGATGCCGCTGCTGGGCTTTTTTTTGCACTTACAGCCTTTTTTGTGTAGTGATTGCGTTATAGAATGGTGGCTTAGTAAGCCAGTTGTAGTTGGGCTATCAGAAATATTTATAGGATAGATAAAATATGAAAAGTACTATAGTTCTGCTACTCGCTACTAGATGGCAGTGTACTCATACTCCTTAAAGTTGTAGATCATTTACGTGATATGTGTTTGTGTTTTTGTGTCGACTACCTAGTACCTACTGGAATAGTGATATATATATAATGACAAAGAGCAAATTTTGGTTGTATTGGTTTTATTGTTTCGAAATTAGGTTTCTTTTCTAGTACGTACCCTAATGATCACTATTAGGACTTAGTCTTGCACAGAAAATACTTTACACAAATACTAAAAGGTTTTTTATCATTTAGATATGGCAAGATTGATTTAGCATCCATAGGTAAAGAAGAAACCTCATTTTCAGATCGAATATCGGTTACCTAGTTGTTAAAAAATAAAACCATTAAATTCTGATGATTCTTTATTTTCTTACAGTTATAAGTAAATATTAATACTTAAGATACAATAAGAAGTTATTTTGTTCCTATAAATAAGTTCTTCATTTGCTTAAAAAGAATTCACAGTACCTCGGTGTTGCTACTACTAAATTTACAATTAAGTAGTATTTACAGATCAAAATATAAAATTTGATATTTTTAGTAGATAACGTCCTACTGACTACAGAAATATTAAAGATGCTAAGGATTTTTTATAACTTATTTTTTATTTCAACAAAGCATGTTTTGAGGTATGAGAGTAATACTATAATAAGCACGTCAATAGTAACTAGTAGACTAGTTTTTCGAAATCTAAGAACATACGTTACTACAGCTATGTACGATCCAACATGCACATAACATGTTGGGTACAACTTTGTGTCGATTTGATGTACAGACGCCAGCACAGAAGCCATACCAAACTTTAAAATTTTCTCAATTGATTATCAACCTTAATCTTTTGTAATAAAGTTGAAAATCTATCAAAGACATTTGACAGATTGTTGTAGGTTGATGTGCTGGCCTCTGTACTTATGTTGGTAAATCTAAAACGTGACTACCTACCTACATAAAACAGAATTTAATCCAAATTACAATATCGTCAGCATAGTCTAAAATATAAACCAAATGCATTAGAAATATCTCTAGAAAGGGTATTTTGAACGGATTTTGATTAGGAAGTACATGAAGTGGATGAACGCTCTTTTAAAATTTGTGCAATTTAGGAAAAAAAGGTTCAGTATGGAATCTTACATTTATATTTTGCGGTCTAAGGGCGGGTTGCTTTAACTATACTTTACTGACGAGTAATAGTCAAAAATGGCGCTAACTATCGTCAAACCAAAAAAATGGGTTGTTTCACAAAATGGTGGCCTTAAAACATACGTCAAAAAGTTACTATTACCATAACCGTTAACGTAATTTTGTGTTGTCATACAGCTATGTCAAAATATTATGGACTCTTCTTTTGAATAAGTTTGACTAAAGGATTTTTTCACACCACCTGCTCGACAATGTCAAATTATATGTCATGCAAACCTAACATAGAGTAAGTCATTTAAGGCCTGAGGTCTAGCAGGGCAATAATATTGTACTGAATTTCATTATGACCCGCTGGTAAATAATGTGATTTGAATTTGGAACATAAAGTAAAAATTGCATACGAACATTCCCTCAGATTATGAAACAAAAGGCAGATAGACCGCGCGGAACACTGAGAGTGAAGTCAAAAAAGCAAATAAAAATTCAAAAGCGAATCCTTACCTACAATCTCGTGATTGTATTTGCTTTTTTGGCTTCACTCTAAGTGTTCCGCGCTGTATATCTGCACTTTGTTTCATAATCTGAGGCGCGAATACTGAAAATTGCTTTGCTTTGTTATACAACAAATTACATATCAGAAAATTCTCACAAAAATGTCGAGTGACAATAGTGATTTGACTCCGGAGTACTTACATTAATTCCGAATTTAAGCCATTGGTATTACCAACAATCTACTCTTAATTCTATTACTATTGTTTTTATTGTCTCGTAGATGGTGTGAAAAGTAGAGTATGCTCCTCGGGGATAAAGGTGCCATCGTCTTGGGCGACCTTGAATTCCACGCTGCACTCAGGATTCTTGTCTTAACTCCCTCGCTGCGCTCAGGAGTTAACGCTAGATTCCTTCGTCTTGCTCGGGATTCAATACGGCGCCCGCTACATAAGACACTACTTTATCCCCTTGATGCATAATCTACTATTATGTCATGAAACAACCCGCTACATTTAACGTACGTTAAACATCTCACGTCATAGTAATTTTTAACCGTCCGTATGTAACGTTAACCAACTGTTTGAAACAACCCGCCCTAAGAGCAAGAGCAAAAGAAATAGCTTAGAAATAATAAATGGGCTTGATATTTTTTCTGCAATTTTGTAAACACGACGACATTTCTTTTAAAGTATATTCGATGAGCTTTGGATTCCGATAAAAAACGTTCGTTACGACTGCTTAAAAATATTTTACAAAAACTTACACGAAATGTGATTTTAACTTCATAAATGCGAGGACTACAATAACTGGCAGTTTAGTTTAAAAAAAAAACTATTAATTTATTAGGTTTTAACTAAAACGACAAACATATTGGAACGTAAACTTACATATCTAATTAAACACGAAATGCCAATTATGATGTACGACACTTTTTTCTTGTTAATTTCTTATTATTTTAATAAATACACTTAAAAATCAGTGAGAAAATGTTAATTAAGTATTTAGTTCAATTTAAAAAATGTAACCAACCAACGATTTGAGTTGGTAGTGTCTACATCGAAAATATTTTTTTTATATTATTAATATTATCAACATTTTCGAAACTATGGATAAGATTAAACATTTTTAGATTAAACTTACTGACTAGTAAATTATAAATACAAAAAAAAAAACTAATTACCACGAACGCACTTCATTTAAAAGCACAGCATTTAAAATCATAATATTAAAAACGTGTGGAATAAACAAACGAAATAATAATAAAATTGAAGTTCTGACATATAAAAACTTAAGGACCATAATCGTTTGACTTACTCCCCAGACATACATAGTTAGATCTATCAACATTTAACTCTACATACGATTGTAGTAACATATTTTATGTTATCTCGTGTAATAAGGTCCTAATACTTCGTAATTCTTTGAAGATGATTGATATTGTAAAAAGCGACGTTTCATTGGTCACTTTGTCAAAAAGACTCGCAAGTGAATCTGAAGATAAAATAGGAAACCTGATACACATTTACTATTAGTCGTAAATATGATTATTGTATGTTACAACAATATATAAATTGAAGTATTTAATAATTACTAAGAGTTAACAGAGTTGCAATAAAGTGGTAACTATAGCTACATTGACAAGACTAACATTGGATTGCAGTTATTAAAAGTATGGATAAAAAAGCTTTATTTCTAAAATTCAAGTAGACAAAAGGTCGTAAGTTCTGGCTACTCTAGAAAGAAGAGAAGAAGAACAATGCAAATGACACTTTGAGACGCAGGTATAAGATGACAAATCGATTAGCTGACAAGTATGGAACTGAAGCTACTTATATGCTATGAGTTTCTACTATGTCCAAACATCGAATACTACTGACCAATCTATCAAATACCGAATCCTCATTCAATGAATATGAATAATAATCGATTAGTAAATGAGGAACACGCTTATGATAGGAATCAGAACAATCACAAAGTGTCGGCAATAAATATTTAAAGAAGCGAAGTCGGAAATAGTTCAGAAATATCGCGAGGAACTTATATTAAAGTCGAGGAATAATCGATTCTTGAACGATCGTTATAAAGCGATCATTGGAATCGGATCGATTAGCCGTTGCTGTTCGTTTTAGGAGATTCGACGGAGTGGTGTGGGAAATCCATGTTGAATTCTTCGACGATGGTCTTCGGGTGAAGAGCGCTGATATTGTTATCAACTGTGTAGGTCCTAGCGTGAGTTTGAGCCAGTGCTTGTCTCGGCTCGTTAACGAGCCAGTCGTCATCTTGTATTCGCTTGCGTCGTGCGATTTGTTTGTCACGCAGATGCCGCAGCCGTGCGAGGTGGCCGTTGATCTGCTGAGGAGTGAGTCCTGTGCGGCCGGAACGGAGTAGGTCAGCGTTGCGTTGGTATGAACCTTCGGGGTCACGGCGGTTCCATGTGTAACTGAAACGGAAATATTAATTGACATTATTGATCACAGGTTTGAGGAGGTCGGGGAGGAACTTGTGGTTAAGTAAAAGCTGTACAGATCAATCGGGTTCCCTCCGTGCCTCGAAAAGCACGTTAAGCCGTCGGTCCCGGCTGTCATTCGTAGATCTTTGCCAGTCGTTATAGGTAGTCAGAAGCCAGAAAGTCTGACAACCAGTCTTACCAAGGGGTATCGTGTTGCCCAGTACCTGGGTTGTGGAGGTCAGATAGGCAGTTGCTCCATGTAAAACTGCATTTGGTTAAACTGGAAGCCGACCCAAACACAGTTGGAAAAAGACCAGGCAGATGATGATGATGATTGATCACAGGTTCATTTTTAGTCTCAAGCCAATTTTGTTCGCTATGGCAGTCTTCGGAGAATGTTTACATTTTCGCCTTCCTATGTATAGTAACAGCTGGACATAAAGTTTGTTTTGATGGTTTGCGTATAACACGAGAAAACGTCTAAACAAGAGAGACCAGTCCACCTGTTGAAAACCGATTAGCAACGCATCTGTACAATGTACTGCGAGTGCCAAGCTTCCAACGATCGACATAGTTGGCAGTGTGCATACTATCGACATGAGAAAAGCCCTGTTTACCATCTCTTTCACCAATATTGGCATAGCAATTGCCAATTATTCGTCCATTCCAAACATTGGCCGATAAGGGAGAAACGATTGCAGTTAATTTGATGTATGTTTGCAATAAATGTTCATTTAATGTGTTTTTGTTCGAAAGTACGTGCTCTGAGCAATTGATTGCCGTTGGTCTGGTAATGGAGAAAGTTTGCCAAACATTAAGTATTATTAATGGGCCATGTATTTATTTTACGTGATAAGTTTTTCGTTTTTTTGGTTGGTACACGTGCAATGTAGGTTGTTTACCTCTTTTACAAGTTTATATTAGATTGGTTTTAATCTTTCTTTCTTTCTCGTACCCGGAACTACCTGTAGGTCATACGAATATTTGTTGCTGCGCATGCAGCGCTGCAGAAATCGTTCAATCACTGATGAGCTCAGTGATTACCGTGTCCTTAATACTTTAATATTATAAAAAATACTATGATTTTCGTCAAGTTGTGGTCTAGTTGCTGTAAGTTTAACTGTCCGAGTTACTAGCTACTGGTTTTCTTTGGTCAGAAACTTACCCTGGGAACGGTCTCTTGAGCCGCCTACGGACCATAGTCCTGGATCTCTTCTTCAACTCATTCGGTCTCAAATCGTACTTCGAACTTGAAATCGCATTTGACTTTGAATTTGGAATAGCATTTGAATTCGCGTTCGTCCTCGGGCCATGTCGTCTCTGCCCCACTCGACTAGCATGGTGTACGTTCGGGCGTAGATCGAACGACTTCGGGTTCAGTACAGGATTTATAGTGACGTCATTAATCATCATGGGGTCATTGACCTCCCTGCTGACACTCGGTGCCCCAATTTCGTTGATCTTGCCCATTCGTTGCCAGCGACGACGTAGGTCCTTCACTTTGGCCTTTGGCACCTTCTGAAGTTTGGTTTGGCAGATATAGTGACGAGCTTCGATGCAGTTGCGTGGTGACCACCTGAAGCAATTAGAGTTGGTAGTGATTAATTGAATCAATGAGTAAAGGAGTGTATAGATTGACCAGGTATTAACGGGGAGAGGTACCTATTTTAACATTATTTGTTGCAGCTGGAGAAAGTATTGGTTTGGAATTGGTATTAGTTATCTATAAGCGAACATGTTCCAACAGCTTGTTAAGTTAACGAAATGAATATCAAACGCAGAGTATCTAATTAGCTAACGAGTTTGGTTGGAAAAAAGTTGAATAATGGGACTTGGAATACACATAACACTCAAAAATAAATTGCTACCTTTGATATATAATTGTACCTTTGATACATATCTCCAAAACCAATGGATACGCGACCCGTACGTCCTAGTAGAAAAAAATGGTCCTAATAATGAGTACAATATGTAGTTTAAATATAGGTCAGGTATAGGCAGCAAGTTACTTGTATCATTATTCTGACCTACATCTAATTAACGATGACTTTGTTCCCATGTGAAACCGATGATCACTCCTTATGGCAACACCAAGGCCTTCCAAATTTAAAACGACTATAAAACTGACTGGTAAAGTAGGTATATGGTATGATGACGTCACGGACAAGGGACAAAAGATCAACAGAAACCATGGAATCGTAAAACTTATTGCTTTTCTCAGGATCGCTCTATGGTTAGTCGGTTTTGGAGTCTTATGGTACAAGTCATAAGAGAGTAGGAATTTATAGTGATATCTTAAAGCTGAAGGAGTGAAGAGTTTGAGAGGTAGTTTCTTTCTCATAGGAACTTAGGAAGCTAAGTTATTCCTGAGTGGTACTATAATCTGTGTTTTAGTTTCGAAATAATTTGAGTTCCATTAGAAAATTGCTTTGAACACGTCGCGGGCAAGAGTAAGTGGAAAAAAAATCTGTCGACAAGATTGGTTTGATGAGCTTGAAGTATGATTTATTGAAACAATTGAGGTCTATATTAGTGACATTAATGTACACCTACGTCAATCTATATTGATTTCATGAAATTGGCAATAAGTGTCAAATTATTAATAATGATTCGTCTCGTGTCTTCCAATACAGGGTCAATGTACTCTACTCATAGTACTCGTAAAGATTCCTTTCATGATAATGAAAGATTATTGTGACATTTCGGTGTCATCAATGTTCTAGATTTTATACAGTAAGTCGGGGAGTGAGTTGTGATTCGAGATGATTGATGACATTCGAGGAAACACCTAATTTCGAGCTATTTAAAGATAGCTGTAATTACGGGAGACATTTGCTCACTGTATTAGGTACTTAGAGCAAAAATATAAACTTAATTAGGTACTATTCATCGCTATCAGCACATAACTTAAATGTGTCACAAACGGCTTTTGTGATTTAAGTTGAATTCCAGAGCTTTAGGTTCTAACCGAAATCCCGGCGATATCCTTGAGTAGCCATGCTCTTATGTTTGTCACGATTCAATATTGCTTCTCGAAACCTCATAAATATTGTATTAGTTTTCTGTGGCTAATACCTATATAAGTATACTTTCAAGTATTTTTTAGGGTTTCGTACCTCAAAAGGAAAAACGCTTCGTTGTCCGTCTCTCTGTACGTCTGTCAAGACCTTTTTTCTCAGATCAAACTTCTAAGTCAACGAAATCAAAAGATACGGCCGTGTATGCTCCGTTTATGCCACATATTTTGACACTCGCAAGAGGATCAAAACCTAAAGGGTACGTCCCGTTGACCTAGAATCATGACATTTGACAAGAAGCGATGTCATATAGCACAAAGGAAAAAACCGAAAAACGTAATTTTGTACGAAACACTTGACCGGCTTATTCTACTTCCATGACAATAACAGTTACACATGATCAAGACTTACAACGTCTTTTTAGCTTTTAATTATACATGCATCTCTAGCCCAAACCGATATCAATTACTTATACTGTGCCGATATTATGAAATCTCAGTGTTTATCAAGCACAACCTTCTCTCTCGTAAACTTAATAGTTTAGCTTTTTCTCATTTTCAAATTTACCTATAAAGTAGCTCTGGCATCATAGCAATGCAGTGCCACTCGAGTTCCTTGGCGCTCATCTTCTTCATCTTGGAGAACGATTGGTAGTGCATCTTGCGCAGGTCACCACCCCACCGCCAAGACTTGGCACCGATGTCGAAGATGCCTCCGATCCATCTACTTGCTTTGGCTGTTGAACAGAATTAAAAAATATATTTTGGAGATGTTTTTTTGAGAATGTACCTGATTGTGAAGCAAATTTTGAAGTTGTATGGGTTGATCTCTATATAGCTGCAGAAATTCAAACTGAATCAACACAAGCCTTTAAAGTTAGAAGGCAATGATAGTCTAAACAGCAAGTTCGTAAAATGGGACCATTGTAAACTGTTAGAACATCATAATTTCATATTAGATTGTAAGTAGAAGTTTGACTTTCCTAAAAAACTTTGGCTGTTCAAGAGGGTCATCCTAAGGATGAAAAACTTTGTTATTGCCAAACTTTTCCCACTTGCCTTTCTTTTGTGTAAGTGGATATGTAGTGGCGGTACTCTGACAAAAATGAAACGTTATTGACCATGACTGTATATCCATATATCTAGATATACGTACCGACGTCAGGTTTGTTGAGGTATTTGCGAAGATTCCTGTCCTCCCATCGCGCCGGGACTGTCAGGTTACTATCTCGATCCTGAAACAAAAGATTATCATTCTATTAATACATGATTATTGAGTGGCTTTATTAAAGTTGCAAGTCCAGTACTAGTTCTCTACTCTACTCTACTAGTTCTCTACTCTACTCTACTCTATGGTACTGGACTTGCATCTTTGGACATGATTACTTCAAATAATATGAAGTAGTTATTCCTCCCATGACTCTTTACTGCCACATTCAATCTCTTAGCCTTCTTATACAACACATGGAACTGGCTGTTCTAATCGTAGGTAACCTTGACAGTCTTTATTGTCATCTACAATACAATGTAAGCTCCGATTGTATCATTTCTTAAACCAACACCTACATCATTAACTTTATAACTTTCCGCAAGGTGTGGCAGGAAAGGATCTGACGTCACCAAACTATGTCAGCCAAGCTGCCTAACTGACACGTCACCTAATGATGACATTTTGTCATCTATATGCTTATTAGCTAAACCTTTGATTGTTATTCTGGCAAAGTATTTTACAAGTCATGTATTAAGCATATTAATCAAAGGTGTAGGTCTTGGAACTATTTTTATGATCTATCTAACACCTTGTACCGTTGGGATTTCCAAAATGTATTGTCATTACTATTTGTATTCCTTAAGAGGGCTGTGCGAAATTGCTTGTTAGGTTGTGGGCAAGAATTAATGAAATGAAGGACGCTTCTGTGAAATAATAAGGAGGTGTGGCGATAAATGACTGCTATTTGGCTAGCTACCAAGTGCTTGAAGCAAATTACCTGAAAAGTTTTAAAATTAAATTCACTACTTTTATTTTCCATGAAACTGACGCTGCTGTTTAATGTCTATACACATACGAGTCAATATATTTTCATTTCTTTTATAAGTGTTTGCGGAATTTTAAGAAACCGCTTCGAGTGCCTTGAAACGTCAAGCTTGTTTGATCAAACGTGACTGATGGATTCTGACCTAAATTTTCACAATTTTGGGAGCAAGTGAGGTCTTAAAATAATTATATTATTGTGGTAATATGTTCAAATAGCATTGTTTACTGTTGTTTTAGCAGCTCTTGAGTATTTGCCAACTGAATGTAAATGGAGCAATTAACGATGAACCTAAAATTGTAACTAGAACGAATGCAATATTCTATTACGTAAGTAGAACAGTATATCATGGTAAATAACTAATCAAGCCTGCAATTGTCCCGCCATAGGATAACGGTCACTTCCCACATAAAGAGCGAGTGTTCATCACCAGCAAAAAGGTAATGAACATCTATACTAATATTAAAAATGAGAAAGCGAGTTTGCTTACTTGTTACGCTTTCCCGGTTAAACTGCAAACCGATTTTGATGAAATTTGGTACAGAAGTTTGAACCACAAGAAAGGATATACATACTTAGGTTACCTATCATAAGGTCGAAAAATATTTGAATTTCATTTCACCTAAAACTTTTCAACTTTTCTCGTTTCGTATTTTTTTACTTCATCGAAATCACGTCTGCCACTGTATCAGTTGACCTATTATCAATTCGCTTTTTTTCGTTGCTCCGACGTTTCATTTGGTCGAAAAAGTTTTACCGAAGTTACACTTAGCCGAAATAACATTTGTTCGAACATTCGTTATACCACTGTTTTAATTACCATATTTCACCAAACGCCTAGAAGTAAATATGTCTGATATTAAGTCAATGATAACCGGTACTAAACCAGAAAAAAAATACGTCGTTAAAGAAACGAAAAATCAAAATCTTTTGAAAATTAAAGACAATTTGAGTGAAATTAAATATTTGAAAGAGCTTTCAAAACTAATGTATTTATTACAGTGGCGTTATAGAGAGCTTATTTCAGATTAGTTTCCTACTATTTTGTTTAATTAATTATTAACGTAATGGCACTTAATAAAACCCCAGTCATCCCAGTAATGCAAGCAGGCATGCAGCATGCAAGCAGGCATGCAGCATGCAAGCAGGTATGCAGCATGCAAGCAGGCATACAGCATGCAAGCAGGCATACAGCATGCAAGCAGGCATGCAGCATGCAAGCAAGCATGCAGCGTGCAAAGAAGCATGAAGCATGCAAGCAGGCATGCAACATGCAAGCAGATATGCAGCATGCAAGCAGGCATACAGCATGCAAGCAGGCATACAGCATGCAAGCAGGCATGCAGCATGCAAGCAGGTATGCAGCATGCAAGCAGGCATACAGCATGCAAGCAGGCATACAGCATGCAAGCAGGCATGCAGCATGCAAGCAAGCATGCAGCGTGCAAAGAAGCATGAAGCATGCAAGCAGGCATGCAACATGCACAAGCATTGTTTCTGTCACGGCTCCGGCGCTGCGGGGTCTGGGCGGCCCCACGCGAGCTTATCGTCACAGATGGTTTTAACGCTCAAACAGCTTCGGCTTGCTGGCCGGCTCCGCCGGCCAGCCTCAGCCGCGGCGGAATTACACTCTAGGCGTAGGGCAGACAAGACTGCGTGAAGTCGGTTTTGCGGCGATTCGTTTCTGTCAGTAAATTTTGTAACGTATTGACTTTTTATGACACTATTTTAATTTAATGTTGAAAATGCTACCAAGTAACCGGCTATATATTTGAGATTAAATAATATTCCGAAATGTTGTTTTGACGGGGTGAAAATATGGCAAATAAATCATTTGGCAAATGAGAATAGTTCAAAAGAGACTTCGGCCAATAGGAAAAAGTTATTTTGTAAATCGGAGAAACATAGTTCGGTAAAATAATACGTATGACACATGATACTTCAAAGCAAAAAAGACGTCGGTCAATAGTTTTCGGTAAAATGAAATTCGGACAAAAATTATTCGGAAAAGTGATCGGTTCCCACATACTTATTAATCTGCAACTTCGCCTGCATCCACATACAACCGTTTACGCGGACGAAATCGTGGGCAAGTACTGAACCGAGGAGGCAATAAAAACTAAAACCCGACCACAACAAAAAGTGATCTAAAAAGTACAAAACAAGAAAATATTTCACACAGAAATCAAGACATAGGTACAAAATGGTCAAGGTAAGCCGTGGTTGCATGCCAGTATCCCATATGAGTGCGATGAACATGAATATAATGGCATGCAACCACGGCTTACCTTGACCATTTTGTACCTATGTCTTGATTTCTGTGTGAAATATTTTCTTGTTTTGTACTTTTTAGATCACTTTTTGTTGTGGTCGGGTTTTAGTTTTTAAACTTTATATTTTTATTTAAACCATTTTGGAGTCACAGCTAAGTATTATATATTTAATAGGTACTAGTGAACCCCTTTCCAATGATACTAAACACGGTATGCGTATCTTACTTTATTTGGTAATCTTTCCTTTTTTTACAATAATTTGTTACAAATTACCACTAAATATTATATAAATTTGAAATGTACTAGTGAACCCCTTTCCAATGATACCAAACACGGTATGATTGTCTTAATTTTTTTTTTAATATTGTTTTTTTTGTCCGCCAGAGGGCGCCACATTGGATTCGGTGATACGTCATATAGCCTATAACCAGCGGACGATCAAGACGCTTCTAACGATACCTCATTTGTTCAGTTCTGATAAGTAGTTTAGGAGCTATGCGCGTACAGATGAACATACATACATACATACATACATACATACATACATACATACATACATACATAGCCTGTCAAACTCATAACCCTCCTTTGGCTTTGCCGTAGTCGGGTAAAAATCAACGCTGCTTTTTATAATAATAGCTCTTATTTTCGAATAAACAAAATTGTAACGCTTGGTTAATGATCATTGTTGTTCCTTATCCTAGCAACTACTGTGTTGCTGTGATCTAATATGTTTAGTCAAACAACAGTCGCTTTTGTACCAACAGGTTTATATTTTATAAATATTACTCATGTTACTACTACTCCCGTAATATTAGAATTACGAGAGAACAAGCAATGTGAATCATGTTTTACAAAAGGTATAATAATTGTTGTACGTTGTACAGATTTTGGTAAAGCTTTTGATGAGTATGTAGTTTTGTCTCGTAAGTACGATCTTAGTTTACTATTTCAAAATTTTACTAAATATCTTTATTTTATTTTGCTTGGGTATTCAGGTCTATAACAAGCTCACAAATAGATAATTCTTCTATGTCAGAGGCACCTAAATCTTTTTTTATAATGCAACTCCCTTTACAGGTTGTAATGTTTTTTTCTTATAGGTTTCAAATATTCTTATAGACTTGCGTATGGCCCCAACTTACTTGATCTTAAGTAATGATGCGGTGGAGCACGCTTGCCTAAGATGAACGCGTACTCTCGTGCTTATTTTAAATTAAGATATTTGTGTGTAGCTCTAGCAGTAAGATTATTTTGATTTAATTATATCAATCTCCAAAGATTATAATCTTGATTTCATTATTATTTGTATGAATTATAACAATACAATTACTATAATAATGAGAAGGAAGTTGCGTACTTGGTGACCTGTGACAATTGTCCCAAGTCTTATCAAGGGGTACCTATCGAGTTACCCAGTAACCGGGATGTGGAGGTCAGGCAGGCAGTCCCTCCATATAAAATACTGGTATTCGCCGACCCCAACATAGTTCGGAAAAGGCTAGGCAGTTGATGTTAAGATGTTCTGATGAGTGGGAGAATCACAGATATAGATAGACCTAGATAACGCAAGTATCATGATCTGTATGAAAACCAAGCGTGCCATTTTTTGTACGCCACAATGTAATACGAATGTTTTTTTTCTTATTATTCCTTATTTCCTTATTACCAGGTATTACTGAGGGTATTAGATTAAAGATAATTGTTTTTGAAGTTATACTTCTTTAGGCGCGTTATGAAAAAATGATGAGAGTGAAATTTTACGATGCGCGCGCACAGCGTCACACAAAATTCTCACGGGAGTAATTGTAAACAACGCCATCTCTGACGTACATGCTGAACTACTTACTGCCTTCGTTGCTATTTTGTGACTCGAAGAAGTATAACTTCTCACGCGCGTACATAAGTACACACTGAATTTTTTTTTTTAATTAATCACGCATAATATTAATCACAAAATGACTTACCGATGGAAGGAAACGTTTACTTAATTTTTTTTGCTTACGATTTTTTATCGTAAGTAGGCACGCGAAGTAGTTGCTCTTGCGTTATCTAGGTCTATCTATATCTGTGGGGAGAATGCTTACCAGAGTACCTAATGTGTCTTCTGACCACATTAATTATAGATATTTATATTTAGTTATAAACAAACACTAATACCGTGGATAAATCTCCTGTAGTTTTACTGCTTGACTTCACAGAAGCTATCGTCATTTTTTGCAAGGAGTTCTTTGAAGCTAAAATTTTCAAATCACGGTGCAAATATTAAATGCTTTAGTCAATTTATCACTTCTATAATGACCGATTGATCATCAATTTTGATGACTGTATGACCATTTGACATTCCCGAAATTACAGAATTGACCTGTTCTCTAACAGGGTTGTCACTCTTAATGTATCAAAATCATTAGTGGATTTTCCGAACGTAATTACCACACGTCGTGATGTTGACAATGAAGTCATCAGTTTATTGTCAATTGTGCCAGTTCGCAAATAGTGAACATATCTAAGGAGCCGCTCGTACTAACTGTGTTAACTGACTATTCTGAGAACGTGATACAGTTTGCATGATTATTCATGGTGTACTGTTGGGTCAAGGGGGATTTATATAAGTGTGGTATGTTTTATAGACATAGAAAAAAACAATTTATTTGAGATGGTTTCTTTGTCTAATTTATTTGTCTTTCCAATGAAATTGGGAAATGGGTTTGACGTCTGTCCAAATTTATCTATGGATATGGTTAACTACACCCAAGCAGATTTGTGTAATATAAATCCTACTTATAAAATCGCAAGGATACATAAAACACACGATCTAAATAAATTAACGATGCAGTAACACCATAAAGATGTTGCCAGCTATAATAAATACGATGACGTAAGATAAACTTATAATTGATCTATAATAGTTATAATCTCAGTTATTACCTAGCCCTTTTTCATTGCCTACATTCCGTGTCTATATAACATGCTTGCGGGAAATAGCACAAGGTTTGCAGCTCAGAATATGAAACAAAAGGCAGATAGACCGCCTGGAACACTGAGAGTGAAACCAAAAAAGCAAATACAAATTCAAAAGCGAATACCTACAACCTCATGATTGTATTCGCTTTTGAATTTGTATTTGATTTTTTTTAACGATGCGGTGTCTCGTGTCAGTACAGCACGAAGCGCGTTGTAAGTATTCGCTTTTGAACTTGTATTTGCATTTTTGACTTCACTCTCAGTGTTCGGCGCGGTCAATCTGCCATTTGTTTCATAATCTGAGGTTTGCCTCAGGTTATAAAACAAAAGGATGCTGACTGCAAACAGAAAAAAAAAGGTTTACAATAAGTTATGCACCTCGAAGCTTTTTAATTTCCAAATCTAGGATTTTGTCTGTGGTTTATTCTTAAAATCATAGATAAGAAAATAAAAATGTATGCTTATTTTAGGACTTACCTATCTCAATTGTTTCGAAACTCAATATTTTTTTTTGTTGAATTTATCGACTGCTAACGGACAACATGATTTTTAGTATAATTTTGTCGCCGATCAACTAAATCAGGGCAAATGGTAGTTATAGTGACAGCGCTATTAGCAATTATTAAACGATATAAACACTATACTGGAAATTATAGCCATATTGGGTATATAAAACAGCTAAACGATTCATGACTATGAAACATAAATGTTATGAATTTGACCGCGTTTTAGAATCAAATGGTGGCCATTTTATTGGCAATGAAATTAGGTGCTTTGAATATAGAATAGGAATACTAGCGAGTTCAATGAACTCTGTTTTTTTTATTGGTTGGTATTAGAAATGCCGTTTGTACATTGCCAATAACAATTATGACGGTGAGTTATTTTAAAATTGATTTAAAATTACTTTGGCATACGCCTTTAGCAATTGAAATCAATAGGTTTACCTACTATTGACTACTATTGACTACTAAAATTAACTGACTGACACCTGTCTGACTGACACCTGACACTTGACTGTTACCTTTAGCATAATACCAGTGTA
This sequence comes from Charanyca ferruginea, assembly GCA_947361185.1. Lineage (NCBI taxonomy): Eukaryota > Metazoa > Arthropoda > Insecta > Lepidoptera > Noctuidae > Charanyca > Charanyca ferruginea. The sequence continues at coordinate 25,636,363 of OX376061.1, read as the reverse complement.
AACAATTGTTGGTAAACCAAAATAAATAAATAAATAACTGTCAATGGGATATTGTCCATGACTATTTGTATGGGTGTTAATGTTGTATTATTATTATCAGATGTTTGCTTGATCCACACTACCCATACCCGTAGTGTATGTTACTTAGACAGCTTATCATTGGGACCTATCTATCAGGCATCGTTGCATTGATGTTGCAAAAAAGATCGAATTGAAAATAAACTAACCATGAAGTGAATAACTTAACGAAAGTTTTTTTAATGACAGTTTTGTTTTGTAAACTTTGCAATATTGTTTGATTCGTCATCGACAATGAAGCTATCTTGATCTTGCAGGCAACTTGCGCCTTGCGGCTACCACTATAAATATTTCAACTTATTTTGTCTGTGGTTCGAGGAATCATGACACCGGTAATGTTTAGAGGCGAGACGTTCGATATTCGAAATATTAAAAAAATGTGTCTACTGATTACAACAAATGAATGACCAATAAGCTTAACAAAGATTCAAATAAATCTTAGACCTTTAAATGCAAACCATCAGTTCGTTTGTGTATGGATTTAACGGGTAAATAGGTACAGTACTGTAGTCATAACTAAGATATTTAAATTTACAGTTTCCCATTTAACATTTACCATAATATAAGTTTCCAATCACCTATTTACCAGATGCTCGATACCGTTATAAAAATTAAACCCGTGATGGGACAATTTACTGTACCATACTGTGTGATGACAGTTTGGAATGCAAACTCGACAGTTTAACGACACATAATATCACCACAAACATTAAAAAAAAAACCATCTTCTAAACCACCAATCTAAAGAAACTGGTCTTAATCATCATTGGAACGCATCCAAAAAGGTCAAGGATTACATCGCGACTTTTTTCTTTTGTGTTCTAAAGCGCATTTAAAATAAGAATACCGTATGGTTAGCTTAGCTCTAAATTATTGCTATTTCTTCTTTTATCGGCCACTCGCGCTTGTTGCCAAGCGATGCATCGAGTAAAGGCTCGTTTACACGTACAGTTTTTGGGCGAGCGGAATTTTGATGACGTTGAACTTTTTTTATAAATGCAGTTTGAGTTGAAGGTGAGTAATTTGTTACCAGTTTGGTTAAAAAGCTTTAAAAGCGATTTAAATGTTTTAGGGGTGTATTTTACAAGAGGATCAGTAACTGGCATATCAATTAAGAACAAAACTGTATTTTTTCAATTCAACACAAAATCGATTGATTGGCAATTCAACTTAGTCTAATAACAGAAATATAATAATTAAAAGACTAGCGCTTTCTTATTCACTGGCCTGGATACATCTAAAGGAACCTTAAAACTTCTAGGCAATTTAAAACGTCTACGCCCGTTTGCGGTTCGACCAACCTTGGCTTTGAAGATATTTGTGTTACAAAAACAATGTAAGTGAGTTAACGTATTTAGAGGTTAGCACTATGTTTTATTACACTTTTCCTAGTAATATTGTATGTGGAAACTGTTTGAAAAGTGAAGAAATAACAAATGAAGTGCAATCCGTGGAAGTAGGTGCCTATCTATCTTTAAAAGTTTATTTTTTGACGCTTCAAGCTTGGCAGTTTGAATTTAGAATGTTTTAATTTTAAAAATAAAAAAAACTTCTTGACTTCTTCTTTTTGGAAACGTTGTGCTTTTAGTGCTTTGTATTACAATTCGTTTTGCAATTTCAATTTTTTAGGTTTTATTTTAATGTCTACTAGTCTATGCTGTATGTCGAGAATTTTTATGGTCTTTCTATAATTGATGTTCACGACTGGGAATTCGCATGATGAGTTTGTCTAGTTTATGACTATCCATTAGCTATTGCGGTAGTTAATAGCGTGCGTGTTTTATTTCATACTCTCTTGGTATATTACTTTAGCGGGAAAAATCATGATCGCTGAACGAGCAATTTGCCTGGGTAACCTGTACTAAAGACTTGTATTTCGTTGGAAAAGTGGAATTGACTAAACTTTTCGATGTAAACAATAATGACCCTAAAAATATGACATAGACTTAGAGAGATAGACAATATGTGTAGGCAACATGCAATATCTACTTATAAATTGTACGGCCATCAACGTCTAAACGCACCTGCATCTAAAACTGGTTGGTGGCAGGATTTGCTGTTAAACATAATCTAAAGCCGTATGTATAAGAAATTGTACGTGTGTGTTCATAGCGTATTGAAGTTAGTAATTAGTATTGACGCCATGGGTCAAGAGTAAAGACTGTTTTTTTTTATTTTTCAGTCTATATTTGCCCACTGCTGGACAACTGCTTCTCTACTCGCTTACCACTTCTCTCTATTCATTGCTATTTGGGACCTGTTTTTGTCAAAGGAGTCTAGATTATCCCGCCATCTCCGCCTGGGCCTTATCCTGATAACTAAAGATTTGTCTTTATATTATTATAAAAAGATGTTTTTTATTTTTATTTTTTTAAGAACGTTGAAAATAGGAGTAGACAGTGACTATTGGGTTCCAGTACTTTTAGCAAACCTTAGTTCAATGAATTCCACAGACACCGGTACCTATCAGAAGTCAGATACTGTTCTCGTGTCATTTTGTATTGTTGTCGATATTATTTAGAGGCACCATTTTATGTTACAGTACGTCCACAGTTACAACATATCTTATTACCTACAACACCTGGCAACACTCAAAAAAGTCACTTATGAGTTGCCAGTGCTAAAATTGAGTGGATCACATCTCGCATCCTTTCAGACGGATAACAAAAGTCTGGGATAGCCCGTATATTTCACCCGGAGAGACGAATGTTGAGCAGCCATCTTTGTCGTCTTACTGTTGAGCTTTACCGAGGATTAGACGACGAAAAAGGACATAAAAAGGAGGATGCCGCCTTTTTTTGTATAATTTCACTGAACTGCACGTTCAAAATAGCAATCCTCCGTTATAGACAAGTTAAAAAGAAAAATCAAATGATATTTATACCAAACGGTATACATATCAAGTTTTAGCACGCCTATGTTTTTCTTCTTTTGTTTTGAACCATGACTGAACGGTCATGGTTAAGCTATGCTTGTCGCGGTTAGCTCGTGAATGGGTGACTATCCATTTCGTAGCAAGACCCCACCGTACTTCGGAAAGCTCGTAAAGCTATTGGTTCCGGCTGTCATAAGTAGATCTTTGACATCCGTTACGGGTAGTCAAAAGTCAGAAAGTCCGACCACCAGCCTTATCGTGTTTCCTAGTAACTGGGTTGAAACTAGGTAGAGAGAGCTATGTTTTTGTTCTGTGATTTTTGAAGTTTTTTTTTAAAGTGATTTCAAACGGATCAGTAGCTTTTTTGTTTTATTTAAATCACTACCTATCAAACAATGACGTATTATAAATAGACGCGTCATACACGGACATTAGTGCACTTTAAAATGGCGCAAACTTTTATATCTACATACCAGTAGGCACATACAATTATACAGTGCGAAGAAAAGGACAGAAGCATACAGCGTATACACCTGTTTGAAAAATTACATACATATTTTTTTACGTCAGTTATGTGTGAATTACGAGCGATACTGACGTATAGCCGCGACACTGGATGGTACGTGACTAAGTGAAACCCCGGCAATTGCCTTGCTTTAATATTGCCATTATTGAGCGCGGGTAACGCATCTAAGTGTATATTATATCATTGCAATCAAAGAGTTTGTTTAAATGAAATGCTAAAATAATGTTAAAATTATGTCGATTAATAATAGTTTCACAACATGTTCATTATATATTTCCGCAAGTAATTAATCTTTACACCATAAGAAATGTTCACAGTTCACGCCCACGATAATGGTGTCAACAATCGCCCACAATTCACAATATGTCTTACGTTAGTCTACTAGTCATGAACTAGTCATGAATTTTTTAACACAGCACTAAAATTAAATCGAGCCGAGTGTTGGAAATCGATCGATGTGATTATTGTCAGTTTAATATTTGTAGAATAATTTTAGTCTATTATACTGAATCGGTTACTGGCTGGTTGTTATAAATAGTTTTTTTTTTGCAGTATATGACAATAGAAAAAAAGGCATCCTTTTCAGCATCCTGTAGGACCTATAGTTTCCAGTTTTTACTATGACTGAATTATAGTAACTTACGTACTTATACTGATTAATTTGTTAGGATTTTGACGTGGCCTATATTATATTATGGATCACGTCGGATTACAAGAAGATTCTTACGGGTCAAACTATGTACTTTTAAAAGGCTCTTTTCACTACTTAATCACATCACGTCTCTAATTCTTTTTGTGATTCAATCCTTGTATGTCACAAGCATGTAATAATCCAGTTTAAAACTTGATTGAACCACTCATGAAGGTGTTCAGTAGTCAAGACTAGTTTTTGCTACTACAACATTATTGCAATTTTTCAATGCAATTTATTGGCACGTGTGTCGGTGCAATAAATATTTTTCTTATTGACATTATGTTGTATAAAACTAACAGATTAACTCGATCTAATTGCAAGTGCCGTTGCTGTTTTTAAAAAGTAGTATAGTAATACCAGCCTTTAACTGTGGTAATACAAGGCTAAGGTTTCTTCTCATACAGAGAAGCCGCCTTTTTCAATGTATCTTTAATTTTCGTAAGCATTGATCATCACGCTTCCTCAAGGTGGATTGGCGGTTTCAAACTTGCATTAATTATGTCCAGATTTCCTCACGATGTTTGGTTTTCCTTCACCGATGTCAGCATCGGTGAAGGAAAACATCGATCAAGGGCGACCACGACACCTTAACCACAGGGTGATCACGACACCTTAACCACAGGCCGATCACGACATCTTAACCACAGGGCGATCACGACACCTTAACCACAGGGTGATCACGACACCTTAACCACAGGGCCATCACGACATCTTAACCACAGGGCGATAATGACATCTTAACCCTATGTTTAAGATGTCATTATCGCCCTGTGGTTCACGACACGACACCTCACGACATCTTAACCGCAGGGTGATCACGACACCTTAACCATAGGGCGATCACGACATCTTAAGACAGGAGGGAAAGGGATGACTTTACGAAGTGAAATCAAATTAGTTTCATATCAACTATTAGGTTATCATCATCATCTGTCTTTTACGAACTATGTTGGGGTCGGCTTCCAGACTAACCGCATGCAGCTGAATACCAGTGTTTTACATGGAGCGACTGCCTGTCTAACCTCCACAACCACAGTTACTGGGTAACACAAATACTCCTTGGGAAGACTGGTGGCCGTGTGGTGCCGGCCGCGAATAGCACCACTCCATTTCTACCCGTGGGTGTCATAGAAGGCGATAGAGTGATATTGACCAGAGGATGGGCAGCAGCGTCCTTTTGAGTAGGTACTATAACACCTACTGCGATCGCCAACATGCATCAGCCAAGCATAACGATTACGGCTGAATCCCCCGTTTGGGGAGGCCTATGCCCAGCAGTGGGCGTCTAAAGGTTGAAATGATGATGATGATGATGAAGACTGGCTGGTTGATGGTAAAATCCATGGGTAAAAAAATAAAATTCAAAGATTTCAAGTAAAAAACCATAGCAAATACATTAATTTTAAATCGAATCTGACCTACATTTAAGAAACAATAAATAACAATCCCACGTGTACAATTTAGAAGTACCTGATTTTCTCAAGGATATACCAACATTCTGATATTTAGCAGACTCGTTCATTTTTCATTACAGAAGTTATACATGCACTAAGTCTTTCTAGGCATTCGAAAGAAATCTATTTAAATTTATAGCTTTAAAGTGAAAGAATTATTGCAATGATTAATGATAAAATGTTTGATGCGTCAAAAATTATTTAGCGTAATGATGTGGTACTTTGATCCATCTGAAATTATAATCACATAGGTGAACCCAAAACGGGATAGATTTATTTTTTATTTATAATTTAGTATGCTTTACTTTAATTACATTTTATACAAAATCTTAAATTATGTACAATTCTAACAAACCGTATATTATAACCTTATATTATGTACAATTCTAAGAAAAAGGGAGGGGATGTGGACGAGATTTTTGATGCCCTTTGTGCTCCCAAAGGGTGGTCAACGTGACACGTGCCCAACAGGCTGGCAGCGTTGCCACGTTGTATGGAAATGCTGATTCTTTGACCAAGAATAGACCAGCCTTCGGGTCACATGAAGAGTCGACCAGCCGTTGCGCAACAAGATGAGCAAATTCTTATTTTGAAAAATCTATTTAGGTAAAGTTATCTGTTTGGCGGGAAACTGGCTGACCAAGCATAATGTAGATATTAGTACCCTATGTACACAATTTTATGGACTGTAATAATTATTTAATGACCAAATATTATGCCTAGACTACTTTTGTATCGAGTGCGCTGTTTGTACAGTCCCCTTAAGTATTTATGGTAATGTTTGGGAAAGATTATTTTTGACCTAAGTAAAATTAATAAAAAAAAATAGTCTCTTTGTAGGGGTCCTTTTAACATCACCGAAAATAGTTGTGTGGAATTCCAGCTCCTTTTGTAATATGCTTACCTGAAAATAAAAGAAACACGAAATTAGACCAGAGAAGCGAGCACAAAATTAAAATACGCTCTTATCTTAAATTCAATTTAATTTTAATGACATTATCAACACACATTCACAGTTCGCTAAATATTTTCCACATTTCAATATTTATTTTCGTCGCATCTGTCCTCAAAAGAGGCACAGGCCTATTAAAAATGAATATATTTATTTTATTAAACGCGCGAATACCATTACTAAGATAAAGTGCGCATTTAACGTCGGAAGCAGCGTTTAGGGAAGTTTACCGATTTAATTCGTGTGCGTTGGAGAATTATTGATTTGTGGCTATATGGGTCGGTGAGAAACCGAGAATGTCCATCAATTCAGACATTTCCTTGTTTTGACAGTTTAATTCCTGTGCCGCACGCATAGGGAAATGGGATTGGCTACAGATCGTTTCGAATAAATGGAGTTTGAAAGCTGCGTATGAAGCTTTTCAGCCCAGTGTCCAATTTCCTAAGATTGTCATGTGAGTTTCTCTTATTTATTTTATTGAAAAGGTGTTTTTCACAAACTGATTATACGACCCAAGGAAAGTGTCTGACAAGAATGTCTTCTAAAACATATATACAAACCAGCTGTCACACTTGAACGTATGTGATGTGATTAGGGTACCTTTTGTACCTGATACCTGAAAAAAGAGCCCAGCGTGGAAACTATCTAGTATCAGTAATGGCAATGATTGCGATTTCGCAATAATTTCGTGAGCATGCGAATTGTAAAGTCATGCTTATTGCTATTGCTATGCAATTTTGTCAATAATTGTCGAACGGGACGAGTCGGTTCACTGTAAGCTAAAAAGCTATTGTAACTTTTAGATGGGATGTTAGATTGGCGGTTAATGATCGGTAAGATAGGTTCTTAAAGTATTAATAAAAATTAGCAATTTTATTTTTTCCAGAGCCTCTTGTAAAATAATTACAAATAATTCGCACTTCACAGAATATCGCAACTACTTTCATTTGCTAAATGCTATATGATCATTAGCATGTTAGAAATGAATGCGAATGCTAATTATTCCATTACTAGCAAGCACGCATACCTTTTTTCTCTGTCTATCCTCAAAATTTTTGATATGCTAAAATTACATACCTAAGTCTAGCGGTTCTAGACATATCAAGCCATTATATTTTGACGTAAAATAAGTTACCAGATATGGTCGCATAGACACATTTGAACTATTTTAATCACTACCATTGAGTACTACCATTAAGACAATCATATACTGCGTAAAAGCAATTTAACACAAGTCTGCGGTTATTCCGAGGGATTAGTTAGACGTCTAGACATGCTGACGTAAGTCTGGTTTGATGTCTTGCAGTCGGAGTGGGTTTGTATTTAGCCTGAAGGTTGTTTATCATGGTGTGTGCTCACTATCGCACGTTAGGAAAAAGATAAAAAAGGTTTTTTTTTGCACACACAAAACATGTGATAAACAAAATACTAGGCACTTATGGTAATAGATCGCTATGACCACAGATAATAGGTACACCCAGTGATTAAGTGTTGTCTTTGGTCTGTTGTTTTATGTATATATAGATGTTATTATTATTATTCAGATAAAAAATCGATATATTTAAGATAAAAAATCAATCCATATAATCACAAATTTAAAAAATACAAAGCTATTTGAATTAAATCAAGTGAAGTGCTAAATAAATAAATAAAATTAAGTTATTACAATCATAATAGGTACCTACTGTGTTAGTGATTCTTATGCAAATGCACTATGTTAGCCCAACACAATCACAATACGCATCCATTTGTTCTGGCTTGGGCAATACGCACGAGATACAAGCATCTGCAGGATACTGGGTTATTGGTTTCACTGTTTCCTTTTTTTATTCTGTCGTGAATCGTAATTATACTGTCTGCGTCTACGTTTATGATTGGTTGTTGATGCAACAGTATGCCACTTAACAGCAGCTTATAAAGGACAATACTACTAATTTAAAACGTTCAAAATCTAGTCACTAATAGTGTCAAAAATGTAGGTAAAATAGAAGCATTTTGACAGATTTACAGTGAGTTGCACAAGCAGAACATTAGTTTAATGGAGACTTTAAATTGATGCTGTCACTTTCTTTTTGATACAAAATGTAAGGGATGTCATGAATTTAAAGTCTCTATTAAACTAATGTTGCTTTAGTGCAACTCAACGTTAGACAGATTAAAATGCAATCGTTCCAAAAGGTTACAAGTCTTGCCTTGTCTTAAATTTATCGGTATTTCAAAAAAGCATTCTTCCTTATTATTTAAATCGAAAAACACAGTTTCACAATTAGCTGCACGGTCAATTAGAGTCGGCAGCAGCAATTTCCCTAAATACCTTACAAATAATTCTCGCGTTGACCATCGAATTCCTTCACGTACTAGTTACAATTAATTTATAGAAACATAAGAGCGTGTCGCAGCCAAGTTCAGTGTTCTGAAGCCTGGCAACTGTCCAACGAATTTCATGTAGCTCTGCTGATCCTCAGATTAGCAACTGATATCTAATGTGATCGGTAAGGTTGGGCGCACTAATTGAGATTTCAATTCGTATCTGAAGGGCTGCTTAATTTCCTTCTTGCTAAATTTAGTTTTACAACGGTGCCGATTCCCTTGTTCACAAATTAAATTAAAATTAGGCATTTGGCATCTCTTACTACCAGGCAGCTGAAGAAAAGGACGGCGACAGACAATAACTAAGTTAGAGATGTCAAATTAGTTTTTCCCTTGAACTTCGCAGTGTTTTTAATCAATACGTTCAGAAATGACAACTATAACTGTATGAACATTTTAGATCAACTTAAATTGACAGCTCTTATTAATATTTATGTCTCTTTCCTGTTTTATTGGAGAGAAAGAGATATAAATAGCTTAAAATTAATTTAGTTTGTGCACAACAGAATTGGCACCATTATGTCTACTATTGACCCGCCCCGGGTTTGCACGGGTGCAATGTAGATATCATCATCTTCATCATCAGCCTGAAGATGTCCACTGTTGAACAAAGGCCTCCTCCATAAATGGGGAGTAATCCATAATCCCCACGCTTGGCAGGCGTCTTGGGGATCGCAATGAGGTTGTTAAGTACACGAAAGCCGCTGCTGCCCGACTTCCGGATTTTCCCTTAGTCGCCTTCGACGACACCCTCGGAATGAAATGGGGGGGTGATATTCTAGCCCGGACACCCCACGGCAATGTAGATATGATTAATACAAAACAATATCAAACTATACGTATAAACCTTCCTCTATTGATGAAATATATATATCTATTGATGAAAACCGCATAAAATCCGTAGGATCTTAGCGTACAGAGGAACTAACGCGTGAAGCGACTTTATTTTATACTCTGTAGAGATAATAAATTGTTGCTCAGAATAACAGTTTTATAATTGATTTTTCATTATTAGAATACAATTAGGACTAACCGATAAAGATGTTTTTGCTATCTACGTTAAAGTAAAACAATTCACAAAAAAACTGAATGGACAAAATTCTTCTATAAAAAATATGTCATCATCATCATTTCAGCGGAGAGACGTCCACTGCTGGGCATAGGCCTCCCCCAAAGGGGGGTTTTGCCCTAATCGCCACGCTTGGCAGTCGGGTTGGCGATCGCAGTATGGTTGTTACAAAGGCACAGAGAACGCTGCTGCCCATTCTCTGGTGAGTCCCTTAGTCGCCTCTTACGACACCCACGGGAAGATATGGGATGGTGCTATTCTTTACGTCCGACACCATACGGACAAATATGTGTATTAAAATAAAATCTATTTCCGATGAAATGGCACAAGGTTCTTACACTGTATTTTTAAAATAAAAGTATTATTGTAAAGTTTGCATGAATATAAAAATGCTCTATGAACATTAATTAAAAATAAAACAATTTTAAAACCACAAAATGTACTTCGTTCATTAGTGACGGACCTGTTTACCGAAGTCTATAGTAGCGTGGGAAATAATATATTAGGTTGAAATAAATCGTGACAAGAGAAGTCACCACTGCCAACTAGGTTACATTCACTGTAATGCAAAGTTTTTTAGGGTTCCGTACCTCAAAAGGGAAAAAATGGAACCCTTATAGGATCACTTTGTTGTCTGTACGTCTGTCTCTCTGTCTGTTGTACGTCTGTCTGTCAAGACCCTTTATTTATCTCGGGAACGCGTAGAGGTCTCGAGTTGAAATTAAAACCACGTACCTAAGTCTACAGTCCCTTGAAGCTGTGAAAAAATTAAACTTCTAAGTTAACGTGACACTTTTCGACACTCTCAAGGGAATCAAAATTTTATATTTTATAGGGTACTTCCCGTTGACCTAGAACTATAAAATTTGGCAAGTATTATTGTTTATTGTCTTATACTACAAGTACAGGGAAAAGTCTGAAAACTATACATTTATAAATAAATCACATAAAATATAGTGTTTATTAAAAGTACGTAATCAATCATCGAGGTACGCGCTGTCAAAATTGTATGGATGACCAAATCACGGAATTTGAACGGAACCCTCGGTGGGCGAGTCCGACTCGCACTTGTCCAGTTTTTTTACACCACGAACTATAAATGTTTATTCACCCGATTTTTTCAGAAACTACCGTTATAGCTTAATAACAATGTTTGGGTAATTTTTCAATAAGATGTATAATGTTGTTGTTTTTTGACGTTTGTGTAAAATATTTGCAATAGCAGCCGAGACCTTGGCTTCGCACAATTTTTTTCAAATGTTTCCAGATATAACGGAGTTATATGTTTACCAACTTACCACCTAAGCAAATACATTGCGGAATGCTATAAATAATTGAGTATTGAGTATATAGCTCAAGTTTTTAAAAATAATTTAGAGTCCGGATTCAAGCTGCAGTTTCATCGTCACACGTTAACAGACAAAGTTGTATTCGCATTTATAATATTAGTATGGATTATATCCCCAATATCAACAGCCGGTTAAAAAATATAGGTACAAATATATCTATAATTGTCTGTGCTGCTCATTAATGCAGTTCGAAATAAATCATCATTCAGTAAAGACGTGTGTTTTTCTACGAAGTTCTACAATCAATATTGCACCTTAATCACATCAACAGTACCAGTTTATTGTTCTCCATAAAATTGTTAACCCACTGCTCTCAAAGTAATTACAAGTATCGTGTCAGTAGCTCAATAATTAACTTTATAACATACACGGCGATCGAATGTTTCCCGTTCATGAACATGATGAAGTTCGATTTAAATTGATGCAGGAGACGTAATTACATCCTTATCTCGAAGAAAATCCAATATTTAAGGCAGCTCCTAACTACACGATCCTAACTTTATGACTTACGCGTATTTCCTTTTCAGTTTTATTAGTTCACATCCTCACGTATCCTCCTAAAGCACTTTCAACTTTATCGTTATGTCTGAAGGTCTTATTTAAGTGAATAGCTTTTGGTACTTAAAGCTATATGTTTTAGAAGTACTTAGATTGTCGCAGTAAGGCGAGCTGAAATGGACGGTTCTTATTACTGGGTTAAGAGCATGTAAGTGCTTTCTAACACTAGGTTGTTGTTATGGGATACTACAAGTATATGTTCAGGAATTATAATAATGGAATAAGAGCAAACATTATAATAATGGCGTCATTCAGTAGAAGTTGTCGTGCGCAATGAATAGTTTATTGTGGGGGTTGTAAAATGAGGTTGAACAGGGGGGTCTAGTTAGATGCTGATGTTCAAAAAAAATTGCAGTCAGATAATATTAAAGTACAAGAAGAGGTAGATACACCAAGCAATTTATCTATAACGATTTTGAACTCGAAGAGGAAGTATGGAACCTTATGTAGAACGTTTTTCCCGTCGCAAATAGTACGGATTAATTTCCATAGATTTATAGAGTAAGACCCTGTATGTTTTAGATAAAATTCTATTTCTATTTTAATGCATGATATTATGTAAATACATTCCACCGTGTAGTCATTGCAGATTTATATAATTTGGAATGATTCAATCGGAGACTAAGATATTGAGTCACAAACGAATGTTATTTTCATCACAAATCGTAATAATTATTTTTAATGTAAATGACTTCATTGATGCAATTTTGTACGTGTTCAATGATACGTATCTTTAAAAATACAAACAGCCAAAGAATCTGAAAATATATTTGGTAAGTGGACTTTGATAAAATGTGAAGATAACCTAAATTTAAGACTTTTCTTAAATAGTTACTTTGCCTTTAAATGTAAATTAGAAAGTCTTCAAATTCTAAAAACATTTCTCAAATAATATTTTAATAATGAGGAACGGAATCTTTGATATAAAGACAAACAAAGAGTAGAAAACACTATTGCTACGTTAGAGAGCGAAGTAATTCAAAATATGAACACACAAGAAATAGAAAAGCTTACTGTATGGCTGACGACGACATTCCAATTCAATTAGAATTGCACAGATCATAAATATAAACTTGTAATCCTATTAAACCCTTTAACACGATCCTCCTTGCTGGTGCCAAGGTACAAAAAGATAGCAGTTCCTCATACAGCAGACAGCTCTGTCCCTGTGTTACGTCTGCTTAATTTCTCGCATAGTACCACCGAGACAGCTACTTATTTCTTTGATGTACCGTGATTCTGATACCACTCCTTTGAAGTTCGCCTACTTACTCGTATATGGACTATAAATATATTTAGTGATGCTCTGTTTCCTATTCACGATAATATATCGATATAATTATCTCGCATTTTGGATCATTATCATCGATTCCCTTGATAAAACTATTCGTGTTTATGTATCGGATGCTAAATCGATATCGTTTTACATTTATTAGCATCGGCAGATTTTGATATCGGATTTTAAATAGTGTTACGCAATGTTTTACAATCCTTGGAATTATATTACTGACTCTGCATTTCCCTTTATGTTGTCTCCTGCCTTTTATAGTTTAGACTGCTGGTTTCTGATTTTATTAAAAGCACATTCCGCCTCATCGATGTCATCTCTGATATTTGTATTATTTCTTTAGATTACCATTCAGATCAACTCCTAAATATTGCGACACCCGTGGGAAGATATTACATGCCTAATCAAGGACCACACATCACATTCAATTTGCTGAAGAGTGAAGATATAAATTATCTAGTTGAGTTTCATACGCGATCAATCTTATTCTGACCCTTCATGAGCAGCTAAATCAAGTCTTAATAGAGGCTCCTCCTAACGCCGATTACAATTAAGAGGATCGCAGATGTCACGTTCAATTGGCTGTGAATTTCCATAGGATCACCTTAGTACAGTTCAACTGTTTCATGGTGATGTGACCTATTTATTATTATTATCGCTGTTTGCTCATGATGGCGTCAACTTTGGCGCCTCTTGTGGGTGCCGGTAGGGCTATGTAGGTTAGTGCGTGGTCTGAGATTAATTACTTTTTGGTTTAAGAGATTCTTGAATGGTTTGTTTGATTTATTGGGCGCTTAAATGGATTTTATCTTCTATTTCGTTCTGGCATTATTTAATGATTATTAATTAATAATACCAGAACAGACGTTGTTATTATCAATAGAAACATGTTTCGATATTTATTCGATTTTGGATTATTTTCGAATTACGAAGAGAAGTATTTATAGTTTATCCTTCATAAGTCCATTACTTCGTACTTAAGAGTTGGCATCGTTATTGAAACAGATATATATACAGAACTTGTGTTTGAACGTTGGAAAATCTCGTTATTCCGCTCCCAGCTCATACTCCACACCACACAATTCTTGACATTGCGTCCAGTTTCATTGAGCTTGCCTTTACACACACAATTTGCGAGCTCGTCCTCTCCATTGACTGCGATGACCTCATTTTCTTATTGATTTCAAGACACAACAGCGATATGCTAATCAAATGATAATTACTACTTGCTTCATCAAGGTGGATTAGTGGTATTTTACTATGTATTGAGACAGGATTGGGTTAGTCACATTTTCTATGTTGATAAGAATAATAGTTAAAATTCCTTTAGATTCACTATGAACTTTGCATTCTGATTTCAGACTTACATATTATTATAAAAGCGAAAGGTCATTCCCTCACAGACCAAACAGGAAATCCATAAAACGAATTTACCTATAAAGCTGAAAATTGTCAGCTAAGGTGGTTTTTAGGTAGGAGACGTCAACTAAGAATGAACTTTGACTTTGACTTCCACGTCGGTCGTAATTGTGGGCAAAAGCTAGTAGAATAGAATGTTTCCAGCATTATCGATATAGCTATTATAGTGGCTTTTTTTTATCGCGGTCATTATTTTTTACTGCATCCACTTTATTATCTAGTTACACTATTTGTTCCAAAGACTCGAGAGTTATTTTGTTAAACTTTAGTAGTTACTCCTGTAAATTTAGTAGGACCAAATTAGTATGCGCCACTACATTGTTCTCTGATAGTTCTAAAGTTAGTGTTTACATTAAAGCCAAAACGGCCGGCTCTTGCCTAGTAATAGTACCAAGTTAAGTGTGCGATTAAAATTTTATGACTGCATTAGAAATGCAGGTCGCTTAAATGTTAATTTTAAGATCTTTAGACTTGTCTTTCAAATAAACCACTATTTTATTAGAGACTTCTGATGTCACGGCAAATCTAGAACTCAATGTTTAATTCAGATCCGAATTATTATGATTTTGATACGATTCCATCGGCTTTTTCCTAGTGCACTGAATTATAGAAGTCTTATAACCCTAAGTACAAAGTCGTAGTTTGCGTAATAGTTAGATTTGCAGATGAATGACTATATTTGCAAATAAGACATTACCATCTACTTGACATTAACCGATTTTCAGGTCGTGCTAACTTTATTTCAAGATATGTAAGTAATGCAGTAACAGATTTTGCTTTAAAATAAGTCAAGCCACCATTCACAAAAGCTTACTCTCTATTGAAATCTTAATGGGTCACGTCGAATAGGTTTCATATCACCGCTCAGACACATCATAGACATTACGGTATCAATCTAGAACATCTTTGCAACGACTTAAGCAAATCTCGTGATTGCTTGCCACCAATTGTTCACTGTAAATCATTGTCCACAATCAGGACATGCTTTGCATTTGGTTAACTGTTTGCTTAACTTGTGGTTTTCCCTGTGTCGGCTTGGAAATTATTTGACTTAACCTGAGTATATAAACGCTAGCTATTTTAAGATTTCGGGGGGATTGTTCTATTGTGATATTCTGTATTATTTCATTATCTATTGTATAAATATACATGTTCTTCTTTAGAAATGTTGGTGAATGTTGGTGTTTTTTTGTCAAATCATTTAAATATATTATCCAAATTCCAAAATACTACGCGATTTCATTCAATAGGTAACTTTTCCGTAGCCCACATACGAGTATAGAGATATTTCAAATTTGGTTCTTCAATAAAAATTAATATCAGACACTTCACTCAATATGCCTGTTCGTCGAATTACACCTTTATATACCATTTTACCAATATATTTTACCGTCATGCTTATTACTCATCATTATTACTTGTACCAAGATAAGGCTCAAATTCCTGTGCTTTTAATTTCTATAGGAGAATGGGTGTTGGTAAGTTTTAGGCGCTTGTAATCTCGGATTACACGAGCATAACGTCTAAAGTGACACACGTTGGAGTATTATCATGCGAGGAGTCTATTGTGATAGCAGAGTGATAGACAGCCATGGTTGTCATGTAAATAGGAACAGTTTTGGTATTAGATCGTTATGAATATTTATAAGCTGAAGAAATTGTGGTGCAATAGTATAGATTTGATTGAGGAAAATTGTTGGTGGCGCAAGACGTTCTTCGTATTGATATATCATTTGGCTTGATGATACCTTGTGAATGATTGGAAGTAACTGTTTGTTCGATTATGCTATCATTATTTTGATGCAGTATACGTTTAGTGAAGCTCTGAATAAGGTATCTTTAGTAACGCGGTTCCTATTATCCGATGAACCGTTATTGGTTGTTACTATCACTCTTGCATCTCTTATTCGTAACTGATGTGATTGTATCTTAGCTATGTTCCAGCTTTCGGCGGCAATTACGTTTAAGTTTACAATCGAGTTGATTCAGAAACTTTTAGAAATCTTCAGCCATCTCACGGATATCTTGTAAAATATACCTATACAATTGTACTCCATTTCCTCTTACCATTCTATCAGCGTCGTCTCATATGTCAGTACGGTGAATTTAAATATTGAATTTTACATGATAATACGTGTCAGACAATACATCATACATACGGTTGTGAATGGCAATGCGAAATGAGATGAGGCAAGATCATGGCCGGTCTAGATCTTAACTTTCATACATATGGATCAGTTTTATAAGTGGTAGCTGATGTCAGAGAGAAGGAGCGGTTTTTTATGCCCTGTGTGAACTTTAGAGGTCAAGTTATGCAAAGAAGTAGTAGTAATCTTTCTTGTTTTTCTTCCATCAAAATTTGGTTAGCTACAAACTGGAAAGTTTTGAAATAATTTTAAGGGCTATCCATTAAAAAACCAAAAAAAACAGTAAAAAACCATGCCAATTTCTAATTGCAAATCTTTAATTTTTGAATATTTGGTCACTTATCAAATAACAACTAAAAAGGTCCTGAATAGCACTTGCGGGAAAGTAAAATAAAGCTCTATCCACAAAAAAAGAACTACAAAACACCACCATACTGCAAACAATCGATTCACCACACATCGAAGAACATTTCAAAACATCGACAAACCATCATCAAATGCTGACACATCAAACAATGGTCCGATAAACAAGCAATAAGAATCGATTGATCGAATCGGACATGTGATCGTCATTGACAGTGTAATCGAATCGAACGAGATCAAGATCACGGCCGAATTCATCGTCTGTAATTGCATAACGATTGTTGGTGCATGTTGCAAACGGATCGCGTGGGCGGATACAATTTCAGAAGTTTTCTTATGAAGATATTTTGTCTTCGTTCTTGGTGCGTATCTACAATCAAAATATAGTGTAGTGTTAGTAGAAATAGCTCTTGGTAATTTTATAGATAAAGGTATTGTAAGCACCCATGTTTGCTTTTACGATATAGTAGTTCTCTCTTCACGATGTGATTAATTTCAAGATGTCATCAACCCAAATTTGAGCGACCCCTTTTTTTTTCTCTTTGCTTTCAGTTATTCTCTATCCATCTTCTTCCATTCCATTCATTCTTCTTCCATTATCACCTAACCGCTGTTCTCGTATGCCTTGAATAAAATTCACTCGCTTGGAAACAAATTCAATTTCTCAGCGATCATTGCGCTGGTTTCTACTTCTATATTTATGCTCTTAGCAACTTCGATACTATTTATTTTTATCAATGAGTATTTTCCTTTAGGTTGGTTTGGTTTCGTCTAAACAATAATTTTGTTCGTTATTGTGACTACGATTTTATCGTTTTCTTTACGTTTGATTTTTGAAGCATACTGTTTATTATTAGGTTTTTAGTTTCAATAATTTGGATTTAGAGCTATGTTCATAGCATAATGGAAAGCAGTACAGGAAAATCAGGCCTATTTGTATTCTTATTTGTATTATCCCATTACTAGGCAAAGGTGTCTCTGCGAATTTTATAGGTACACATTTCTGGGCTCTGATTGTGAGATAGTCTTTTCGGGAGCAGTCCAATTCGTCCCAAGCCAAAAGGAAGGGTGTTAAAATACTTGTCTCGATGTCAACGAAGTGATAATTCTTAAGGTTCTTCTAAAACTATTTCGCCACACACACCATTGCTTGATTACAACATGCATTGTTTGTTGTTGCCTATGACTACTCACAATATTTAATTTAAAAACTTTCACTCCATCAACAACTGTCAAATTAAAACACATAAAAATGAAGTCATTATAAATTCAAATCTTAATTATGACGTACCGTAAAATTGTACATCATTATAAAGCTTGACAGTAGATTAACTACGCGTTAATTGACGCGTTAATGATAAATAGATTTAGTGAAGTCAGCGTGAAATATCACCTCATACTGGACTCAAGTTAAACGAACTAATTAATATTGAATTAAGTTTGTGAGTACAATAAAAAAAAATGCAATCGAGATGATTAGTCAATAGATGACAAACCAAATATGGGAGATAAAAAATAATTAGACGAAAAATAAACTATGACACTAAATACAACATAAAAAAAAGCTTTTTACAAAAAAGACAACCGCCTTCAAAAAGTGAAAAATAACTTTAGCACAGAACACACATTGACTTTAGTTTCGAAATTCAGTGGCTTTGTTCTGTTTGTTGTTTTGTATTGCCACCGACTTTCGAAACTAAAGTCAATGTGTGTTCTGTGCTAAAGATATTTTTCACTTTTTGAAGGCGGTTGTCTTTTTTGTAAAAAGCTTTTTATTTTCCGCTTTTTAGTACCTCCTTCTCATTCAAATCTATTAAGAAGAGATTGAAAGTTAACTACTACAAAGATTGATGAAACTAAAACGTCGTCTATGTAAAATTTTTGGGTATTTGTTGATTTTTCAAAAAGTGCTGATCCAATTTCGATAAAATTTATATGGGACCACCCCTGAAGCATACCCTATCTATAAAAAAAGAATTTTGAAAATCGGTTTACGTTTGCCTGAGAAATCGCGTAACAAATCGCGCACATACTTAATGCAAATTTAAGACTTATACGGTTTTCTCATGGATGCCATAGTCAGAACTGGACCAAATTAAAATGGGACCACACGGGAAGCACTAGCTTCCAAATAAAAAAAGAATCATTAAAATCGGTTCACTCAGTCCCGAGAAATCAGGTAACAAACATAAAAAAAATAAATAAAAAGAAATAAAAAAAATGCAGACGAATTGATAACCTCCTCCTTTTTTGAAGTCGGTTGAAAACAAATACCAAACAAATAACAAATTATAATTGACTGATAAAACGGAAATCAGCAAAGTTGGTAATATTGAACGACATATGTATAGAAAGCACACACCAAAAATATGTATAACTAGAACACAACGCAAGTAGATTCTCTTTGACATAACGACATCCCACCTAAGAAATAAATTTACGATCAAATACAAGATCTATTTAAAGAAGAAACTATAAAATAACGTACAAATAAAGACATAGGTGAATGTACCCATGTTAAAATAAATCAATGGCTAACTAAATGCTATATTTAGTCACAATTAATAACATCATGGTTTCAAAGCTTCCGTGCGATACATTATGATTTATTGTTGTATGCTCCTATATGATTATTAAATCTATATTTATTTCTTTGGTTTTTGTCGGTACATAATAACTTGTGGGTGATTATTAATTGAGGATGATAGAAATTATGTTAGGTTATTTATCATTGAATTAAAACTGGCAGGATTTGTCTGCAATCGAGATTTTTAAATCTTATTTATGGGAATCTTGTTAGCGTTGGAATTCTTGTATTGTTAAAGGAATTGTTACCGAATGCGTTAATGTTTTTGTATATATTTATCTTGTTTTTTTTTTGTATATATCTCAGATTGTGTGTGTACCTGATTGACATCACTGTGTAGATACACTTTCAGAATAATTATGCAAGTAAACGAACGACGGTTCGAAGAAACCGACTCATGTGTCACTTTCTTCGAAACGCGTGGCACGATATACAATAGATGCATGCACCACTTTGTACCACCACCACCCTTTGGCTTTTGCGCCTAATGGCAAAACATGGAGAACCTATGTAAATGTTGTAACATCTATACTTATATTTGCAAATAAAGATTCTGATTCTGTAATCAACATCTGAATTAATATCCTTATCCTTTACTCCAGAACACCTGACATGATTATATCTGGGTGGGCCACGAATAACCACAGAGCACTCGCTGTTAGTGCAACAATTCAGACATTTATGCTGGCGTGCCAATGCCATCGGTCATTGTATTCTGGCGAACGCAGGTCGGTTCTTGGAATGAGTGTAAAGCAAAAGACTAAAGCTGCGTATAGATATCTTTTGATGTGGCATATTCATGAGTTGATTATGCGAATGAAGACTCGGATATAGGACAAGAACACGTGGAGAAAAAGTAAAAATTTAATAATCAGTGAAAGCTGAATATTGAGATTTTTTTGCAAGTAATATTTTACAAATGCTAAATCTCTAAGCGAAAACACCGGCAGATCCTGCTTTTGGCAATTTCAGAAATTCGGAAATCTCTTTTAGTTTGCACTAAACACTGTCTAGTCAGTTTGTAACTAGTATTTGCATCTTGTAGCTGTAGACGCATTGAGCAACGTATCATAGAATATTTTAGCTTGATAGACCAATTAACTTCAGAAAATATGTTATCAAGGTTGGAATAACACACCTTATTGATTTTAGTACACAGCTCTATTAAAAATGTCGATTGAAAATTAATAGGGAACTTTTAATACATAATTAAATTTATTTATTATTTACTAGTTGTTGCCTGCGATTTCATTCCCGGTGTTTACTTGCGAGAGCCATTAGATCTCCTTAATCCGGCCCTGTCAAGGTCCGTTCTTAGCGTACGTCTAGTAAGTAACCACGGAATAATAAAAACAAGGGGAAGTGCCACGCAGCCATCGAACGTGTGGGACAATTATGTGGAAATGATCAACATTGGTCCATTCGAGATTAACTACTAGCAGCGACGTGACATATCGCACAATGTCGCACGTAAGGAAAAAAAATACAACCCTGCCTTATTGTGCAATTTTTACATGCAAAAATGATAGCAGGGCAAAGAATGTTTCTTGCAGAGGTATATCGTATCACCAAAAAGTATATTACTTTCATATATTTCAATATAATCGATTTTTATTGACAATACCATATTTTTACTTTGATGCGAACTAAAAACAACCATATGTCCATTCATTAAAGTCTAAATTAGCTTGCTCGCTGTCTTGACTGTAATCGTTTTACGTGGCATAAATTCTAGAAACTTCGACGCTACTCGTTTAGGGATGCGACACATTAATTATTCCGTGTAAGTAACTTTAAACTACCTACCTGCGAAATTTCATCTTTATACGTCAAGCGGTTTTCGATAATTCGTGATGAGTGAGTGAGTGACCTTTCGCTTTTATATATTTAGATTTATTGATCAAATACAGTAGGCAATCAACAACTTGTCTTAAAGTACCACCTCACCCAATTTGTGCACTCTCATTATTCATGTCGGTTGCAGACCAAGAGCTAAGCTAAGTTAGTTTATACTTGTGATACTTGTGTGCAGACTGCAAACTATGTAAACAGTATGAAAAACTGCGTCAGCCATGCGAGCTAAGCTAAACTAACTTAGCTTAGCTCTTGGTCTGCAACTCGCATCATAGTCTTCACAGGTGTACTACGAGGCTTTCGTCCGTGTGAATGTCGATTTTCGCGAATGCAAACGAACTCTTTCTTTATTAGTCTTGTTTATTTATTTCTTAAACCATTTTAACATTGTACTGAAACTTTGGGCACTACACACAATCTAAAATAAATTAAAGCTAAACATATAGAAAATTAGATATTATTCCTTATTACCATTACATTATTTTTGAAAACATTATTCTTATAATAATGAACACAATTTTACATACTTTAAAAAAAAATGAACAGATTTGAATATTTACGCAGATTTATAATAATAATAATAAATTAATAAATTTTAATTAAATCAACACAATTCAGATTTCGGTATTAAATATGTCTAAAATAATAACAAAAATTAACCCAACAAATTTTAATAATTACATTTAGATATTAATCAATAGAATTTGAATTTTACCATTACTAATTTCAAAAACTTAAATAAAGTCATATTTAAATTTATGTCAAAGAGAGAAAATAAAATCCATGCAGTACATATATCTCTACCTGGTCTATATTATCTCTACCTTGGATTAATAAGTAAGTAGCCTATAAATCTTTTTAGGGGTTCACGCGTAGTCCGTAATATTTTGTCAAAATCGGATAAATAGTAATGCCGTGAAAGCGCACACGCGAACAAAGTCCCTATTTCATTTATAATATTAGTATGGATAATGAAAATTCGTTCAAGTCTTGTTTTATATCTCTATAAGATGAGTCGATTAGCATTTAACGACCGTCTGAAAGCTAAGTGAGTAAGTGATTTTCGTAGGCGTTTGTTGTTCAAACAACAACATCATTGAGAAGATAAAACCCATCAGACAGAGAAGCTTTTATATTTCGATGTGGCAAAATATTACAACAGCTAAATGTATTTTTGAATTAAAATAAACCTTTTTTCTGTCTAGCTAGTAGACTTGCATAGACGTCATGTTGTATTACCAAATCTAATACGTCATCTTCAGATCATACGTCAGTCGTTAGACATTTTTCTCGGTATAGAACATTCTGATGTATTATACAGGAGTAGGTACAAAGATTCTCTCAGTATTGCGAATGCAGTCTATTGTTAGAACTTCGAACTCACGTCATCTGATTGAGATGTAAGTAAAAGGAAACCTGTTGACGAGTTCTCAGCCAATGCATTCACTATCGCTGACTAACACGGTCACAGAGGAATAACTTACGTACAGAGTCAACCTATCTTACTATTATTATCATCTAGCGATCCACCTATTCACACGGGTATTACAATCATATTTCTACCAATTTACACAAAACATAAACAAATTATACACCTAAACCTTCCTCGTGAATCGGTCTGTCTACTGGTGAAAATCTGTTCAGTTGTTTTTTGAGGTTATCGCGAGCAGATAGGTGTAGCGGGGGACTTTGTTTTATAATATGTAGTGATGCGAAAGTTTGTAAGGATGAATGAATGTTTGTAACATTTTCGCGTTAAAACGACTGAACGAAACGAGCTGGAATTCGACACATATATAGATATTGATCTAGCGGTATAAACGGGGTACAGCTTATGTAATACCGAGGGATAATTTAGAACTTTGGCTTAATTCTGAAGTCGCGGCAAAAATTACTAAAAAGCAACGTTAACAATTTTTTTTTAACGTTGCGTTTTAGTGGTTTGGCGGTGGCTTTGTGTTTATTGTTTTGTATTGCCACCGACTTCCGAAAGTAAAGTAATGTGTGTTCTGTGCTAAAGTTATTTATCACTTTTTAGTTTTTGAAGGCGGTTTTCTTGCTTTTGTTAAAACTTTTTAATTTTCGCTTTTTATTAGTATTGCCTTAACATCCAAATCTATTAAGAAACGGCGACACACTTAAAAGAGATTGTAAGTCCTCCAAAGATTGAAGAAACTAAAACGTCAGCTAAGTATTTTTTTGGGATTTTGTTGATTTTCTCAAAAAGGGGCCATTTCGGCACGAACCCCTTTTGGAACAAAAAGTCTATATATGACAGAGTTATACCCGAACACACATAAAAAAAATATAAACATCCGAATTGATAACCTCCTCCTTTTTGAAGTCGGTTAAAAAGCAAAAGCATGAAACAAGAAAATATTTCTGTCTGATAGCCTAAAATTAATAAAAAATCTTCTCATTGGTGTGGGGATATCTAGAGTAAAACGGGTAAAACCCGAGGAACAACCAGACGCAGCAAACGATACTTACCTCAGCTTTTAAAATACTACGAGAATTTTTAATTGTTTTTTTAGTTCTGCGGAATAATTTTGAATAGAATAGAACAACGATTATTGTTTCCAGGATTACAGCTAGTAGTAGAAGGTACAATACCGGAAGTAAGGGGTTCAAGCGTCAGCATTATGCTTCGGTATGAACGGTAGAAAAAGTGTACCCCCTAAAGGTTGCTTAGGACCTTGAGGGGGGCCTAAAGGTCCTGAGCAACCTTTAGGGGGATTTACTTCTTCTCTGCCGTTCTACAGTTTGGTTATCGGGAAAATATGTGTTCCTCCTTGTTAGTAATTACTCTGTGTTCGGTTTACTGGTCTAGATAGCTTTTGTTTTTATAAGCTTCAATTAGAAATCGTAGCTTTTATTAGACGTGTGCTCAGCTCGTTGGGCGTTGCAAAAAGAGCAGCAGCCGAGCTGTGAAGTGATTTATAATAAGGTTTAAAAAGTAAGAGTTAGTCATTATGGTGTCTATTTTAGAGTTTTCTCGATCTGGAATGGATTTAGTTTGTTTATTATTCATTTCATACGTAGCTCGGTTTTACGTGCCTTGTTGCTAGGGAGCTTCTGTTCCGTTTTTATAGTTTCTTCTTCTTCTGTCTGCTCTTATTTGACATTACTTGGGAGCAAAATGTTTTGATCTTTAGGAATTCTCCAAATTTTTTACATTTCTTTACACGCACCCAAATATTGATGATTTTAGTTTAGCTCTTCTTGTCGTGTCATTCTTACGTATTACAAATCTGCATCGCTTTATTTTAATCACAATCCATCTACAGCAGGTCCGTAGCAAATTAGGAAACATTATTAACGCCGGACAGAAGCACAAGATTTATAGACCCTTTTATGAACTTACAAATTAAAGTCAAATAGTATTGCATATTTCATTCACAAACCAATGAGTCAGATCCTTCGGCCTTGGCACTTCATCAGTAAACCTTGGAGGAATAAAATTAGATATTGGGTGCAATTGACTGTAACCGTAAGCTGGCCCAGATATTATTTTTATTTAGTTTAAGCTTTGTGACGACGAGGTCGTATTCATTGCAGGCGTCTGCACAAACAATAAAATGTCAATATTCGTTTAGCCAATTTATTTTATTTATTACTGCCTTTTATTATAAAAGTTAATCATTTTAGTAGACAAGGCTTACTCTACTGTGTGGGAAGAATCTAGATGCATTTTTAATGAGGTGTTGTCTAACCTAGCAACTATGAATGAGTATTCTCTCTCTCTGTGAGTTCCTAATTCTCTGACGAGAAACACTGTCCCTAGATTCTGTTACATTTTGAAATCCTTTGCACCTACATACTTGGCTTTTATATAGGCTATTAAAATATTCAATATTAAAAACAAAAATGATAAAAAATGGTCGACATTTAAATGCAGCTGCGTACAGGAGTCGTTTGTTTTTTATCATAGAAGAAATTGTACGAACATGCATAGACTAAACTAGTTTGACCTAAAAAAAAACAATTCATACATGAAACGAAAATAGATCAAGACATTGAAACAAGAAAAACAAACACTGGCCAACAATAAATGCCTTTTAACAAAACATTATTTAAGATAATGACCGATTCATTTTATGAACCACTTAACGACCAAGAATTGACGAGAGCCAATATTGAAATAAAATGCCACATCAATTCTAGGAGCAAAGGAGATGGACATACATATTCATTTAACAAAAGAAAGAGAAAGAAAACAATAAGGACTGTTCTGATATAATTTGATATCTTTTTTAGATACGAACAAGTTAATAAATGACTTAATAGCGATCATAAATATATTAGGGATAAGGTTAATGACCGCTTGAAACATGTTTTATGAGTAGGATGATGTGATCAAAAATATCGATGAAACAATAGATAATTTTATAGACGTAATTTTTAGTTCTAAAGTCCCTGAATGTGAATTTAAACAGAGTCGTGATTATATTAAGAAAGTAAGTAGCAATATCAAACTTATTTGTGACGATAATTAATGAACTAACAGTTACACAGTGAGTAAGCAAGGTGATCAGGAGGGAAATTCCAGTAACTTTTATTAATTCCTAGCTGATGCCCGCGACTTCGTTCACTTTTATTTATAAAATAAAGTTAGCCTAAGTTACTCTTTATAACATCAGCTATCTGCCAGTGAAAGTCCTGGCAAAATCGGTCCAGCCGTTTAAGCGACTAGCTGAATCAAACAGACCGACACAGACAAAACATATTTGTTCATGTGCCTATAGTAAAAAGCCGTTATTTTGACATTTATTTGTATGTATTTATTATTTACCTATGTATAGATTCGAATTTACCTAATAATCATTTATCGTTCCTTCCCTGTAAGAAAACAGGCTTTTGAAATGGAAAAGTGTTAGATGTGTATTATAATTTTATTAATGCAGTAACTTTATTATGCATATTATTCTATCACAATTTTCAATACTTAATGTCTGAAACAAAAATGAAAATGTGTTCATCCAAAAGGTGGTATACCAATGAAATACATCATGACCTCTGCGTTATGTCAACAAAAGCTTAACACAATGGCACAGAATACTTAATAGTACTACGTACAATGGCGGTGGTGTGTACAATCGCCCATCGGATAGGTACCAATGTCGCGAACATGGGACGCGGTGCGCCAGCGCACATCTGTGCAATCAGTAAGGTGAGCGGTGACGTCATCGAATACGAAGGAATGTGCGAGATTAGTAAGCCAACTTGTATTTTAGTTTAAGTTATTAAGTAAGGTATTGTAGGTAGGATTATATCACTTGTTGATAAGGTACAAAAAGTGACATTTAGATTATTTCGCGGACGTAGTAGAAGTATCCGCGTATTTTAGTGTTACTGCAAGTAGGTAATTAAATTAAAATTTACCGTCCGCACTCACAAATGTATTTAAATTAAAAGTAAGATTTTTACTTAAATTCTGATTCACCAACTACCTGGCGCGTTAGATCATGCAGCTCCTTTCAAAATCGTTGAGCTGAATGGTGCTGATCCACGCGTCATGTTCGTGAACGGGAGCTGTCAGTAGAGATTGGTCAACTCTTAACTGCCCCATGGCTTTTACCTTGATTCTTTTTTTTTTAATGTTTTGTATTGTTCTTTACCTGCATTGTTTTCACATATAGAAGAAAATGAATAATGTAATCAGTATTTTGTAAAAACTTTAATAAAAGAGTGTCTGTGGAGTTTCTTGCTCGTTCTTCTCCATAGAGACCTACCCTACGTTTTGGAACGAGCAACTAGCTTTAACTTTCTGACTAACTAACTGACTCTTTGACAATTCAAAAGTGCCTGTAAATGGTTTAATTGAAATAAATGCTTTGACTTTGACTTTACCCTATAATTGGGTTTAAAATATTTGCTATACTACTTTCGGGTAATTCCTCTAGTTGTCTCAGAATTATTTGGAAAATCTATTTCTCTATGTTGCAAGCTATTGCATCACCTAATATTATAAGCGTCGTTGTCAATACATATTTTGTTCGGATTGACTTCTGCGGTTAACATATCTTATTGATTTTTAATTAATTAATTGCGGGTTAGTACTATGGGAATTATATGAACTTTGTATTTTCAAAAGTGTATCTATTTCACTATTATCCAACGTGTTCCATGTTTGCAAAACATCTGTATCTAGCGAAAACGATGGAAAGTTTACAATAATTGTGTAAGTGGTAAATGTAGTTAATGTATGTAAAATTAGTTTAAATTATTTGTACAGCTGCTGAACACGACCTGAATGACTCAAAATGTGGAAGCATTCGGTAACTCAAATGACTGTAACCGAAATACCTAATTATTATTTTAGAATTATTTGCGAGGAAATATACTTTGAAAAACAATAAATGTATAAAATAATTATTGAAAATTTTGAAAAGTAAAATACAAAACTATCCTATAAAGTAGAATAAGTAAAAAGCTCTTGCTGTGCAGCTATTGGAAAGACAAAAGGTGAAGAGCAAAATGCTACAGCTGATCAGTAAGTCCAAAGAATCATTGAATTCTAAAAGAACTAAGAGAATTTAAATTCCGAATAAATAAGTGCCCCGAATTCGGAGTTGACGCCATCGTAGCTACCAGTTCTATAAAAATCGAATTAACGATTGCAAAGGCAAATAATATCAAGTACATTGCGTATGAATATGAATATGGCCTCACAGTGGCAATTGGAAAAGCAATGGTCGCACTAATAGGTGTTGAGCAAGCACCGGCAGATGATGTCAGCATTGAATTGATCTCAATGGGACAAGTCAAGAATGTGACACGATCATGGCACAAGTGTGAAATGAACGAGTAATGGCTTTTAAATGAATTGCTGATGATAACCATTGATGGAACAGTTTCATTGATAGACTTGATGAAGTTGCTTACTGTTTGAATGGTGTCGAATTTCATTTGCAGATTGTTGCTTGTGTTTAACAATTTACTGTCGACTTATATTTATTATCTGTATGTGGCATGGTTGATGTTTATAACTATATTTTTGAATGGATGTACGAACTAGACAAAGAAGTTGGCATCTAGTCGTGCTGAGTAGGGAAATTCCAAATTATAAGTATCTTCGGAGTTCTCGCAGTTATGGAGGTCAATTATAATTTAATATACGTACAATAATATTGGCTTAATACGGTGATGTCCTGTTATTCGAATAGTTAGGTAGAATATGCAGGTGTCATAGTCACTGAGAATAACAAATGATTAATATAGTTACTTTGTGAAAATAATTTTGTATTAGCAATTTTATAGTATCTACGACAATTAATATGGCTAAGGTTCTATCTAGGGAGTGAATGGCGATATACTATGACAGATATTTTTAGAGCTTAGACATTTTTCAATACATAGAATATTTTATTACGTTACCATGATGCAGCGTTTGGCTTATCGAGATGCTTACCTGAAAATAATAAAAATAAACAATAAGTAAAATCAAATTAAGAAACATTGTCGAATGCTTATCTAAAATCAAGCAACCGATCTTGAATTCATGTTTTACATTTGTCATAAAAGATTCCTACATAAATTGTCTAATAGGGTATTTTACTCTGTACGAGAAAAAATCTATAAATATGTTATTGAGACAGTTTAGGCATAAAGCAGTCGGAAAATGTAAGTTTTAGTTCATAAAATAACAAAACAAATTTTTAAATTCAATTCAAAGTTTTCAGTCTGTTATAAAACACCGTGTAATAGTAGCGGCCATGTTATTACGCCGTACAGCTGTGTAAACAAAAAATTGTCAACTGTCAGTCAACCGATTGGCGTAATATAGGCTTTGTACTTTTATTATTTTCGTAACCAACGTATTTTTTTTATTATTACACCTATTACAAAATATGCTTTTAATTATTTTTAAATGATATACAATTATCATATTTAATATGAGCTCATTTGATACGAAACGAACTGACGTCCAGAGAGCAATATGGCGTCCAGTAAGAGGCGGTTTCGCCAAACTACGCGAAAATTTGAAAATTTAAAATTTAGATGAATTTTTATGGCACTTTTTGATTGAATAAAAATTTTGTGTTTTTTTTGGTGGCATATTAGCACTACGGAATTTCATTGAGACACTTTTCTAAAATGGGTGTAATACCCTATTGTTTGAAAACGTCTTGACAAATCGATGAGATTTAAACTGGGTCATTTCTAACATAGAGCGTTTAACATAGCCCATTGCTTGGACCACGTCATTCCACACTGTATAATTTTATATAATTCAATTAGATAGCGAAGGCCACTAGTGACTAATGCCCGTGAAAATAGTATAAGCGACGAGCTTTCTGCGTGGGCGCACTACGATATTCAAAGAAAACATCGGTTTAGCATTTATGTATCGTTTATCTCATGTGTGACGTGTGCCAGGAATGGGAGATGTTATGTGAGATGTGTCATATGTGGGAGATTCTCGAGAATTCGAGGCGCCATTTTCATGACGTCATTGTAGAACTTGCTTAAAAACTTTTGGAATGTTTTAAAGCTACAAAATCTAAAACGTGAAAATGTAATGCATAAACTATTCCGCTGTTCTGTAGGTATGTAATTAGTTTAGTTAAGATGGGTGTCTATAATATAAATTAGCTTTATCATTAACTTTTCTTGTAGTCTTGTTCAATTTTGTTATCTGTGTTACCTATGCTTGTATCTATGTATTGCCTATTCTCTGTGTTGGTTTTCTTAATTAAATAAATAAATCGAAGCTTAAAAAGCAAACAATAGACAGTTGAATGATGGCATCTATCGATGGTAGAATGGATTAGTCGACGTCAACCGATAGTTTCTACCACACCAATCGATCGATTGTCAATCGACGATCGATCGATGGTAGAGTGGATTAGTCGACGTCGATCGAGCTGCTTGATTATTATTACTGATGGATTATAGCCGCGGTTAATCGATCAACATCGACCGATGCCATCGACTGGTAATCGATCGATTGGTTAGTCGAACGGCATGCGTCGATCAGTCAAAGCTACCACACCAATCGATCAACGGCATCGATTGCCGAACGATCGACTGGTGTAGACACCCTTAGATTTCATTTAAGTTCGCCCACTATTGAATTCTTATATAACACTCAATCTTTTCTAAACAACGTAGACGTAAACGTACTAGACTGTAGACGGCAGTAACCACACTACCTACCTACTGATCAACATCAGTTGCCCGCCTGAGGTAGTGTGGTTATTGCCGTCTACGGTCATCTAGCATCAAGAGAATTGGCAACGCCTTACTGAGCTTGGAGTCAAAGTTATAATAAAATCATGTGTCTGTGATTTTGCCTTCCAAACTGGGACATAGTCGTTCTTTGAAAGAACACAAGGAGCTTTACCACGAAGTACCTACGAGTTAATAAATATCAGCTATACCAGTGGATCCTAGAAAAACTTACAACAGGTCAATATAATTGACTCCTGGCTAGTAACCAGATTATAGAGTTATAATGTTATTTTCGTGCACCGATTACCATTGAGCATTCAAATAATATTAGTCTAAAATTCTGGAGCCAGCAGACATAAGTACGTCTGTTTGTGTCATGGCTGAAATTCAGACGATACGTAGAGAAATAAATAAATAAATAATGATGTAGTTAAAAATATATGCATACTGGCTAGCTTTAGTGCTAGGCTTGAGAGCCAAACGTCATAAATTCAATCGAAAGTCCATTCAGTACTATTTGAGTTTATTGCGAACAGACAGAAAGATCTCCGGGCTCCGGGGGAAAGCGTTTTTTTTAGTTTCCCGTTTTGTAGTGATTTAAATACCTGTGTCTCTTATCATAATGCGATACTACTATATAGTTTTATTAGGTGTTTGACTATCTAGTCAAACACAGAATAAAACTATATTTATCATAACATATGCATACTAAATAAAATTTAACACCACGCCACATCTAATTCTTATACAAGAAAATCTAACATTCTCACTTTTAGGAAGGTAATTTAAATAATAAAAAAAATCAGACAAGAGCGAGTCGGACTCGCTCACCAAGGGTTCCGTCCAAATTTGTAGCTACATCCATACTTCCATATTTCGGAAGTCGGTGGCAATATAAAACAACAAAATGACAAAGCCATCGCCACTGACTTCCGAAACTA
This sequence comes from Charanyca ferruginea, assembly GCA_947361185.1. Taxonomy (NCBI): domain Eukaryota; kingdom Metazoa; phylum Arthropoda; class Insecta; order Lepidoptera; family Noctuidae; genus Charanyca; species Charanyca ferruginea. The sequence continues at coordinate 25,604,665 of OX376061.1, read as the reverse complement.
AAGTAATGTGTGTTCTGCGCTAAAGTTACATCACTTTTTAGGTTTTGAAGGCGGTTTTCTTTTTTTAGAAAAAACGTTTAATGTAGGTATTTAACGTTAACATTTACCATTCACAGAAATCCATACTAATCCATACTTTCCATGCTTTAATATTATAAATGCGAAAGTAACTCTTCTCCGTTACGCTTTCACGATGAAACGGCTGAACCGATGTTGATGAAATTTTGTATGAAGATAGCTTGAACCCTGGGGAAGGGCATAGGCTATTTTTTAATCCACAACTTCGTCTGCATACGCGATAGCCGACATTCACGCAGACGAAGTCGCGAGCAGAAGTTGGTCATTTTATAATAAAACAAACGATTATCAGAAACTGTTTATGAAGTAATAATAGTTGCCTTGTAACAATCTATGTAGTCATCATTTTAATGTAAAAATAATAACAACAGTAGTGACATTCGTTATGCATACAACTACATATTTTTACGCGTTTGTTTATTTTGACCTTCAGTGTTTTGTAAGGCTGTTTGTTGTAAATATATGTAAATTTAAAATGTGATAAATTGTTTATTTTGCAGTTTTGTTTTGGTTTCCGAGCAGTTTTGTACTCTAATCGGTTGGAACATCCCGCAATTTTCAGACGCTTAATATTTAACGCGGAATATGAACTTTTGTGTTCATGATTTGGATTTTGCTTTCTTATTAAAATGGTAGGTACGTTGAATTGATTGTTACTAGACCAATCGATCGATCGTCGATCGACGGCATCGATCGATGGTAGAATGGATTAGTCGATTCAGATCGATAGTTTCTACCAGACAAACCGATCGATTGTCGATCGACGATAGATCGATGGTAGAATTTATTAGTCGACGTCGATCGAGCTGCTTGATTATTATTACTGATGGATTATAGCTTAGGTTAATCAATCAACGTCGACGGTTGCCATCGACGGGCAATCGATCGATTGGTTAGTGGAACGGTATCCATCGATCAACCAAAGCTACCACACCAATCGATCAACGTCGATAGATGTCGATTGATGGCATCGATCGACGATCGATCGATTAGTGTAGTAACACCTTAAGACAGTCTACAATATTATCATCTGCCTAGACTTTTCCCAAATATGTTGGGGTCGGCTTCCAGTCTTACAGGATGCAGCTGAATACTAGTTTGGAGTGACTGCCTATCGGACCTCCACAAACCAGTTAGTTACTGGGTAACACGATACCCCTTGGTAAAACTGTTTCTCAGACTTTCTAGCTTCTGACTACCCATAACGACTGCCAAATATCTACGAATGACAGCCGGGTGCAACGGCTTTACGTCCTTTCCGAGGTACGGAGGGAACTCTGTATGAAATTGGATGGCCACCCATCCACATACCCGCCGCGGAAAGCGTAGCTTAACCTTCGATCGATCGATCTGTCCGGCTTTTACTAAGCCACGAGCTCCTCATTATAGTATGGCGATCTACAATAACGGGTGAATAAAGATACACAATCGAAAGTTAAAGGTTCTTCTTATCATTGCGATATATTTTTTGTTGTGGACTACACCCGGGAACCTTGTGGTTACGCAGATATCGAATGTCAAAGTTCCAACTTTTTTAGGGTTCCGTAGCCAAATAGCAAAAAACTGAACCGTTATGGATTCGTCATGTCTGTCTGTCTGTCTGTCCGTCCGTATGCCACTTTTTCCCGAAACTATAAGAACTATACTGTTAAAACTTGGTAAGTAGATGTATTCTCATTCTGTGAACTGCATTAAATACGTCGCTTAACATCTACATGTCTCCAATCACATACAACACACACACACGCACACATTCACACACACGCACACACATCTACACACACACACACACACACACACACAAACATACAAACTTAAATTAGCTTTATTATCCTCAATCGCCCAGGTAGATCGACACAGTCTACTATGTATATAATCATAGCATCACATTTTAAGCTGAATCATTGTCTCTCAAGATACAGGTTATTTACCTAGTTTGAGAGGCAGGGTTTTCCATATTGTGTACAGATGTTAGTTCTTAGATTTGTATTGAATTGTGTTACTACCAAAGCTCATTGAAATTGTCCTTTTAGAATACATGTTAAATCTGTATTTTTAGTGAAATAAAAATTATTATTATTATTATTATTAAGATTTTCACACAACAATTGAAAAAATAACAATAAATTTTGGGGGTTCCCCATACTTAGAACTGAAACTCAAAAATGTTTTTTCATTAAACCATACGTGTGGGGTATCTATGGATAGGTCTTCAAAAATGATATTGAGGTTTTTTAATATATTTTTTTTTAAACTGAATAGTTTGCGCGAGAGACACTTCCAAAGTGATAAAATATGTGTCCCCCCCCCCCCTGTAAGTTCTAAAATAAGAGAATGATAAAACTAAAAAAATATATGATGTACATTATAATGTAAACTTCCACCGAAAATTGGTTTGAACGAGATCTAGTAAGTAGATTTTTTTTTAATACGTCATTAATCCTAAAAATTAATAAAAAATGTTTTATATTATGTTACTTGCTGCTACGGTACCCTTCACGGGCGAGTCCGACTCGCACTTGGCCGCTTTTCTTGACGTTATTTTACGATAATAAGTTTTAAATGTGTGTGTGTGTAAACTTATAATACCGCTACGATCCCTGTACCTGTAGGTCGATTCTGTAAAATTCAAACAACAACTCGCATTTCACATCGCTATTCACTCTCACCGCATAAGGTTCAAAATGACCTTGATGTATTTGACACTTTGAATCGGATTCGAGTGCGAAGTGAGTGTCGAAGTGACGGGGAAATTACCTTACAGAATGCCACTTCTTACGTCATCTCATACTTTATCTGTCAAAATGTCCCTGTCAATTTAGTTCAACTCGCTGACATGCTCGCAAGGGTGGCGCTAGTGTAAATTCGAATTAACAACCGAGTTTTTAGAATGCTAATCAAGAAACCCGCAGCGGATTCAGATTCGAAGTTTAGAATGATGTCTTACGGAATCACACCCCTGTATGCATAAATACATATACGTACACGTGAGAATAACGTTTTAGGTGTGTTACATTGCGTAGTGTTACCATAAACACATGCCTGGATATCAATCAGCCTATAAACATTCAAAGAACATTGGAACTACTTTTCTGATAAACTGGTAGTATTAGGTCCTTACATATGAAATTGCCGATACTTAATACTGGCAACTTTGAAATCAAATATTTTGTGTTTGATTAGGAATTCCAAATTCAAAATTATTTCAAAATAAAGACTAAAGAATATTGTTTTAAAATTCGTGTTTCATTTGTGTTATCGTCATTTGTTTGGGCTTGAAAATTGCTATTGAATTAGGTTTGGTGGCAGCAGAGGATGCATAAAAACCAATTTGATTTAAAGAAGTTTAATATTAAGAGATAAAAAAAAGTATTACAATTATGTTCTATTTCTAACTATAATTAATATTGTATTATTTAGTCGGCGATTGACCAAAGAATGTCATGTAAAACGCATGGATCGCGTAAGCGGTCCGCGTTCGTTCACCTCACTTCTTGCAGCGTCAGCGTCGTGGTAGCGCGCAGTTGTCTTGAGTAACCAGGGCGCTGCATACTAGCGGTTTCCCTTGACTATTCTTGCGTAACACCTCCCCCCGTAGAACAGCGACTATTGAAGACCTTGGTCGTAAATTGCGCTGGGAGATGATCGGGTCCGGCCCTATGATTGTCTGGAACAGCATAGATGCTCTGTGGGTGCATCTCCTTGGTCCGTCTTCTCTTGAGATGGTATCTTCGGTACGCTATGCCACCAATGAGTACGCATGCACTGAATAGGAACACGTACAGCGGTATGGTTGTGTAATATAAAATCATATTCGAGTTTGTCTCAAGATGTAATGGCGACTGCAGCGAAATCTCCTTATTGGTAGCGTGGAGATTATCCAAGTTAATAGAGTTGAGTTTGAACAGTGGGTGTGTTGCTGGGCTAAGTATGTCTTCCTTAGGGACGTCTATTATTTTCAGGGCTTTACCCTTTAGTCGGTCGTTGAAGTTTGATATAGTGAACTCGGCTGTCCTGATGAAGCAGTTATGAGGAATTACTGCGAGATAACTTCCTTGTAGTATTTTGTAGAGATCTTGTTCACAGGATAGGCGTATTTTTGTTGGAGCTGGGAAACTGATAGTGTAGTGGCGGTCGTCGAGTTTCTCATAAGCTGGTTTTTGTAGAGATATGGTGACCGGCTCGCATGATGGAATTCTCTGCTGCGTAGTGATGAGGGTTGCGATACAGTCCGGCGCCGTTCGGCTTTGTACGTTGTGTATCTCTTCACATAGATACCCTTTAGTGGTCTTCGGGCATTCAGCCTCTATGTACTTGAAATCTTTCGAATGGATAGCTAGGAATTGGAGATAAGGGGTAAGGATTTCATGATGTTTGTTAGGAACAATAGATATCTTATACAAATCATATACCTGGGGTAAGATGATAGGGAATTTGTAGACTATAACTATTTCGTTACCTACATAATATGAGCCTAATTGTAGGACGTCGTAATACTCGCGGGCTCCTATATCTAATACTTTATCACTACCGTAAAGGCTATGTAATTTACTAATTATAGACCTAATGGAATTAAAACTTATGACATCATGGTGTGCTGTGGACGTTCTTATAAATGCTAAAACATTCTGTAACTTTGATATCTCCAGTGACAGCGTATCGACGTTGTCGCTGATTATTAATATAGTTTGTCCTAAGTGAGCATATTGAATTAGTTCCTGTTTGCCTTTATCTAAACTCTGACTAATATTACTAATTAGAGTTGCTATTTTTTTCTGGTTGTCTACAATATTATCTATTACCTCAGAGTGTTGGGTTATCCAATTTTTAGTTAGGCTCACGTGATTGTTAAATTCTATTAATAATTTGTTTTCGTTATCTTGAAGCGATTTTATAGCGTTGTTGTAAAGCACCGCATCTGTGTAATCGAGATTACCAGTTATACTTTTTACAACGGAACCGAGACCATCTACGAGACCTCTTTTAGTACGGTTAATTTCAAATGACTGCAGCTGCTCGAGAACAGTTTGAAGCTTACTCTTTAAGTAATCGATATGAGGTTCGAAAATAGAGAGCGTTTTGTTGTTGAGGTCAGGGCTCACCTCATTTAGTTGGCCATGAACAGTAGCTACTTTATCCTGTAGTTCTTGGAGGTTTATATGCTGTAAAAATGAATGATAATGGGATACTATACTGCAGGGGCCTAATTTGAAGGGTAATACACCGGGACCATCGTCGAGATTTTCAAGTTTTATCTCTTGCGTTTGGACTGCATGCAGTAGCAGGTGGAGTATCAGGAGGGTCCTGCAACAATTGAGCACTTTTAGGCACTCTCTTCAGTCGGGACTTAGCTATGGGTCCGCGTTTTTTACGAGTATATATATGTATTGGGAGATCTGTCATGACGATGTCGTGCGTGTAGCGGGGCGCTACTTTCTGTCGAGAGGCAAGAGGGTTTTTTACGAATATTTGTTGATCGGGAGAGTATTGGTTTTCTGTAGCCCGGGATTTATTATGATTGTCTATTAAGTTCTTGCGGTGTGTCAAACTGGATTCATGGATTAGATTGTAAGCTTTAATCATTTTATTCTTGTGTTCGGTGGTGTATTGTTGTAATAGATGGGTGGTTAAGTCTAAATCTAATGGATCGCGTGGGTCAAAGTGTCCTGTAATTACGTCAATCGGTCTACATCTCGTTAAACTATGTATAGAACTGTTATAGGCTAAAAGGGCATAATTTATCAGATTTAAGACGGATTCATTCTTCTGCTCTACCTTTAGAATGCGTAAGTGTTCTAGAATTGTTGAGTGGAATCTTTCTACGATTCCATTTTCATTTGGGCTATGAGGTGCTATTCTATGGTGTTGAGTTTTATGTAACCTTGTGAATTCAGCAAATAGCTGGTTAGTGAACTCCGGTCCGTTATCTGTCACTATAGTGTAAGGCACCCCATGATGTGTACAGTACTTAAGTAATGCCTGCACTACGCTTACTGCTGTTCCATCTCTCAAATAATAGACTTGGGCATACTTTGAGAAAGCGTCAACGATAGTTAAGAACTTTTCACTCTGAATGGTTAATAAATCTAGATGAACGAGTTCAAAGGGTTTAATAGGTGGAGGAACTAGACAAAATTGTTGCTTCACAGGGTTACGGTCATATTTAGCTTGACCGCAGACCGTACACTCGTTAATGAATTTTGTGATATGCTCTCGCATTTTCGGCCAATAGTATTTATGGGATAGGGCTAGGTGGCATTCATTTATACCCCTATGATTTGTTTTACCGTCATGATATTTATTAATTATTTCCTGCTGTCTTAAATATTCTCTTACATTTTCCAGTTCTCTTTTTGTTAGTATAAGATTCATTGATGAGCTTTTGAAGGTTTTTTGTATTATGGGGATAACCGTGTACATGGCTAATGGCGGATTTATGAGTAAACCTGTTTTAATATTGGGGTGAACATATTCTTTTATTGTGTTAATGACATCTTTTTCGAGATTAGACTCTGATATTTGAACGGCGGTACGCGTATGGGTCTCGAAAGGTTTTGTGACAGTGGGTTTTCCTTTAATATCGCCTACAATAGTTAAGACTAACTGCTTAGTGAATCTGTTTAACGGTTCTTCCGTAATTGGAACTTCTAAGATGGGGTTCTCATTTTCGGTATGGACTGTTAAAGTTTTGGAGTCGTCCGCAGCCTCTGAGGCTGTCATCGTCCTGGAGTCATCAGCTGATGGATCTTTTATGGATGGGTTTACGGCTATTGAGCTTACCTCTTCATTATGGATTTGGATACGCGATAAAGCGTCGGCGTTAGTGTTAAACTTGCCTTGCTTGTAAATTACTGAGAAATCGTATTCCGATAACTTTAAGCGCCATCTTGTGAGTCGTTGGTTGGGTTCTTTGAGGCTCATTACCCATTGTAAGGGCTTGTGGTCAGTAATGATTTTGAACTTCCGGCCAAAAAGGTAAGGTCTAAAATACTTACAAGCCCACACAATAGCTAACAGTTCTTTCTCTATTGTACTATAGTTCAGCTCGCTTGAATTTAAAGTTCTGGAGGCATAGGCAATAGGTTTATCGGAACCTATGGTACCTTGGGATAAAACGGCACCTATTGCAACATTGGAGGCGTCTGTAGTTAGTAAGAATTCTTTGGTAAAATCTGGGTACTGTAGAATTGGGTCATTTGTTAATAGGGTTTTGCAATGCTCGAAACAGTTAATGTAATTTTGATCGAAATTTATTTTAGATCCCTTTTTTAGGCATTGAGTTAAAGGTTTTGTAATACGTGCGAAGTCTGGTATAAATTTCCTGTAGTATCCAAGTAGACCAAGGAATCTTTTGATTTCAGTTGTAGATTTAGGTAATGGATAAGTTTTTAGAGCGCTAATCTTATTTGGGTTCGGTTTAACTCCGTCTTTGCAAACAACATGGCCTAAAAATTCTGTTTCTAGCTTCAAGAATTCAGATTTGTCCATCTGTATCTTGAAGTTAGATTCCCGTAACCTTTTTAAAACCTTTTCCAAGTTAATGATGTGTTCCTGTAAGGAGGTGCTAAATATGATGACGTCATCTAAATATACTAAACAAACGTCCTGAAGGTCTCTTAGTATGTTGTCCATTACACGCTGAAAAGTTGCTGGGGAATTTTTCAAACCCATCGGCATTCTCAGGAATTCGTAGTGGCCATTTTCTACGTTGAAAGCGGTCTTGTGTATATCGTCAGGGTCAAGTTCTACCTGGTAGAATCCACTAGCGAGATCGAGGGTGCTAAAATATTGGCATTTGCCTAATTTATCTAATATGTCTGAAATATTGGGTATGGGGTATTTATCGTCTATAGTTTTTTCGTTGACTTTACGAAAATCTATCACGAGACGCCATTTGGTTTTACCGGATGCGTCTGCCTTTTTGGGGACTACCCAAATGGGAGAGCTCCACGCAGAATCTGAAGGCCTAATAATGTTCTGTTCGAGCATTTTATTAATTTGGTTCCTAACTTCCTGTTTATGGACGTAGGGATATCTGTAGTTCTTAGCGTGTATTGGGATCTCGTCGGTTGTTCTAATTTTATGTTTAATTTTATTCGTGAAAGTCAGGGGTTCTCCTTCAAGATAGAAAACATCAGAGTAACGTGCGCATAAGGTTTTTAAATTCACTAACTCTTCTGGGTTTAAATGATCAGTCCTGAGACGAGATAAAACTTCTTGTGTACGATTTGATAATTGTTCCGGCTGTTTGCTCTCAACGTTAAATAACTCGGCAGTAACAGGACGATCCATAGAGAAAATTATGTCATTGGATGATTTATTTGAAATCTCAACCCAACCTCTACTATTTTTTACTGTAGTAAGACAATCAGAAATTAAACAATTGCAAATTATTTGATCAGGGACAAATACATCTCCATCTCGTGAATTTATAGGTAATTTAATTAACTTAGATGACTGAGCTGGTACAATTTCTTCGTAGAGATTAGTATTTCGAGAGTCGTACATGATTATAGGAATTTCCGTATTTCTGGTAATTAACTTTTTATTTCTAAGATCTATATTAGTATCCCACGCATCTAACAAATCAAAGCCTATAAGGCCATCAAAATAGTTATGGAAATCTAAAACGAATAAGGTAATATCACCCTTTTCTTTGAATTCAGGAAAACTTGGTAAAGTTATGGAGTAGTTATTTTTATAAAAGGTATGCGCGTTGGTGACCTCAAACGGGTCATAGTTAAGAGGTTCATTAGAAAAATATCTTTGGACGGCTTGAGGTGATATAAACGACTGATTGGCTCCAGTATCTATGAGAAGTTTTATAGGTGGGTTTTGGATTTGTATATAACCAAGTTGTCTCTGTATATTAAAATTCACTTCTATTTTGGCTTTTCTGATTTCGAATCCTTGGGAAAATTTTCAGGTTGCGTGTCATCAATGTTCGAGTTAAGCTCTTCTACTACTGGGACTTCATATTGCTCATAATTAGTGAAATTATCTGGATAGGCTTCATAGATGCCATATTCCGGGTTGTAGTCTAAATAACCGTAATCATAGTACGGCTCATAGTTACATTCATAGTTGTTAACTTGACGCGGTTTAAAATAGTTGGTTGGCGGCGGGTTGCCAGACCTACTCCAATCATGTCCAGTTAAAGGTAGAGGTCTAGGTACAAAGTGGCTGACGCCACTCATAGGACGCGGTACATTATTAGAATTATTAGTTGGCTGTATGGGTGGTCTGTTTGGTAATCTAAAGACATTGCTCTGGGCGTTATAATTCGGAGGTGGTGCACGGAACATCTGTTGGGTCCACGTGGGACCGCGAGGTTGTTGCACCTGGGGTGTAATATGCCTCCAACCCTGGTTAGCATGCGGAAAGAATTGCTGGGGTCGCGCTGGACCGGGAATATTATGAGTCTGTTGCCTCGAGGGACCGGGCAGTGAGGGTAATTGTTGCACAAAATTATTTAAAGGTAAGTTAACATTAGACTTAAATGACTGCTGAGAATTATCCTTTCTACTAGGCCCGCCTTCCGTGCGCTGCTGCATGTAAAGCGTGTTAAGCTCCTCCTGAACGAACTCAAGAGCCTTTTCCATAGACTCAGGACGCATGCAACGTATTCTGGACCCTAACGGATCTTTAAGACCACGCAAATAACATTGTAATGTTAATTTCTTATAAAGGGCACGCTTCGCCTCAACGGTGGTGGACACGGACTCGTGTAACGTGACGTACGTCATTATGGTGCTAAATAAATTTTGGCAACGTTCGTAGAACTCTTGTGGGGTAGAAGACCCTTGAGTCTGTAAAGATAAATCATTATACAAAGCGGTCTCGTCGCGATGGTCAGCAAAATTGTTAATAAGTGCGTTTCGAATACCTACCCAATTATCTGGAATACCGTTAGAATTTATCAATCGAGCCGCTGAGCCTATAACCTTATTTAAGATACCATTTATGAGAGCTAAATTAGATAACTCATTACCCGGTTCGGTTTTAAAATATGCAAGTACCAATTGGTCACAAAGGTTTATGAAACGTGTTAATACATGAGGGTTCCCGTCAAATTCGGGCAAAACCCTGAGTGACTTGTAGATTTCACCAATCCTATCTTGAGACATATTTATTTCTGACTGCTCAATTACGTCTAACTGCCTAAATTCGTCTATAGCACTAAACCTACTAGACCTACTACTATCCGAACTACGTCCGCGTAATACCTTTGGGTGGAAAATCTTGAAAGTTATACTACGAAACACTAAAAATAAATCATGCACACACAGTAAAATATAAAGTTAAAATTTAATGTTAATGTATATGATAAGTATAAGATTAGGTATAATTAAAAGAGAGAAAGCTATAAAATTAGGACAAAAAGGACTTGAAAGATTCAAAGTACTTACAACATGATTTTCTTGCCGAATCGATGTCTGGATTCACCTCTGCTGGCGCCTCACGATGTAGATTCAGGATACTCGAAAATCGGTAAGTCACGCGGGACTTCGGTCCGATATTAGGAGAAATCTTGACGCGTCACGTACCTATCTACCTCGAATATCCTACCGACTGCGCCAATTAGGTTTGGTGGCAGCAGAGGATGCATAAAAACCAATTTGATTTAAAGAAGTTTAATATTAAGAGATAAAAAACAGTATTACAATTATGTTCTATTTCTAACTATAATTAATATTGTACTATTTAGTCGGCGATTGACCAAAGAATGTCATGTAAAACGCATGGATCGCGTAAGCGGTCCGCGTTCGTTCACCTCACTTCTTGCAGCGTCAGCGTCGTGGTAGCGCGCAGTTGTCTTGAGTAACCAGGGCGCTGCATACTAGCGGTTTCCCTTGACTATTCTTGCGTAACAATTGCAACAACAATGGAGAAATTAAAAATTCGCGATATTTACGAATATGAGTCCTACCGTGGCACCAGTGCAGCAGAAACGGCTCGAAGGATTAACGACGTGTACGGGCCAAGCACCGCTAACGAACGAACGGTGCGTTTTTGGTTTCAACGTTTCCGTTCTGGAAATTTTGATTTACAAAATGAGCCTCGTGGACGACCGGATACTCAAGTGAATAATGAAGAATTAAAGGCGATAGTTGAAGCGGATCCATCTCAAACCACTTCTGAATTAGCAGCAGCCTTTGGAGTAAGTGACAAAACAATCACTATCCATTTGCGTCAAATTGGAAAAGTAAAAAAGCTCGAAAAGTGGGTACCGTACGAATTGACTCAAACACACCAACAAACACGCGTCGGTTACTGCGCTTCCTTGCTCAATCGTCACAATAATCAGGGAATATTAAATCGTATTATCACTTGTGATGAGAAGTGGATCGTGTACGATAATCGCAAGCGATCATCACAATGGCTTAACCCTGGAAAACCGGCAAAACCTTGCCCCAAGCGAAAACTGACCAAAAAGAAGATTCTAGTTAGTGTTTGGTGGTCCTGTGCTGGTGTCATCCACTACAGCTTCATGAGATCAGGCCAAACGATTACTGCAGACATGTATTGTCAACAGTTGCAAACAATGATGGAAAAGCTCACCATTAAACAACCGAGATTGGTCAATTGCTCTAGCCCATTGCTCCTTCAGGATAACGCTCGACCACATACTGCACATCAGACGGTCGCCAAGTTAGAGGAGCTGCGACTGGAAACTCTGCGTCACCCACCATACTCTCCAGATCTTGCCCCAAACGATTACCATTTATTCCGAAATTTGTACAACTTTTTACAAGGAAAAAAAATCAATTCTGATGAGGCAGTTTAAACAGCCTTCAAGCAGTTCATCGATTCTCGCTCCCAGGATTTTTTTACCAAAGGGATCAATGAGCTCCCGATAAAATGGCGAAAGTGTATCGATAACAATGGTACATACTTCGATTGACTAAATATATAATTTCTTTTAAAAATGTTATTTTTAATTTTTTGATACCGAGCGGCAATTTCATATGTAAAGACCTAATATTTTTCAAGCTGAGATGCTTGCCTATCTTCTTGCTCTTGGTGTTAATCTAGGATATAAATTCACACGCCTTTTTTTTTTCAAGGAACCATGACGACAAGTAACCGGATCCTCCACAAACCTACCGATTCCTACGGCTCGTTTAAGGAAGCTGACGCCTCCATGACTTGGCTCGCTCCCATATTGGTACCTGGAACCACCATGCTTTTGGCACGTACCACATATCGATAAAACTTTACGACTCTTCCTGTTGTTTGTGGGGCAGAGCTAACCAGATCATACGGTGCCCACTAATTTGGGCGGCGGTTTTGAAATGAAAGTTGTGTATGATGATTTTTTTTGAGGAAAATATGTTGGTTAGGTCTGTATGGAAAAAATCTTCAAGAGCGACGATTCTTAGGCACTTCTTTGCTGACTGGCTTGTCTTTTGATTAGGTGATACGTTGTGCTAATATGTACCAAACAATTTCTGGCTTTGCTTTCTGTTAATATAGGCTATTAGCGAGTGACGTGACTATTACGTTTATTTGTTGAGTGTATGCAGTTTGTGTAGGAATACTGGATCTTATCAAAAGGACCACCGTAAAAAGATTTTAACATATGAGTAGTGTTTGAAGATTTATGAAGAATTGTAATGATAAAAACTATAAAACTGTATGTAATACTGACACCTGCAGAGTGACCTGCTCTATTCTCCTGAGACTCTTCGCTAAGATTGCATTTTCCCTCTCTGTACTTTATACTTTAGCATAAGTACATACGTGATATTTACTGTTCTTTAAGAGTAGGTTTGGCAGTTAGTAACTCATTAAAATTCATCGTGGTCTATGCTACATTACTAGAGATTAGACGCGGATATAAATGTCTTAACAACACTATCAAGAGGCGTTTCTAACGAGCACTGATCTAATAAGGTAGATAAATAAAGGTATTAGGGGGGGGGGGGGGTTAATATTAAGAGCGTCGCTTTTCGCGTGAATAAATGGCTTTTCTTGTATTATTTCCTACGATCTGAATCGACACATATAAAAGCGGTGCGGTGCCGCCACGCCAAGATGGGCGACGCCGCACGCAAGAATTTGCAACGTGAAACGAGCCGCGCATTTTGCTGTTGTGTCGTAGGTCAACATTCCCGATTGTAAGAAAAAAAATGGTTTGCAACAGCAGCCCTTATAAAATTTTCGTAGCTCCTCTTTCATTAGACATTCCTTGATTTCGTTCGAAACAATTCTTTGTTACATCATGTTAGTACTAGCATACCGTGTAAATAAGACAGAAATAAATTATGGAATTCGGCGATGACGTAGTACATTGAACGTTGGAATTGTGCGTATACGCACCGCCTACACGGTGATAAGTTTGAATTTTTATTTTAGCCTGGCCTAGTAACGTATCTACTGTTGAAGATCGTTTTTAGGTCTAGACGTGGATCGCTAATGGATATTTACTTCAGTAGAGAATTGAAAAAAATATAGACCAAATACCATTCAGACTTTATTAAGGCCGAGTTTCCATCAAAGCGGAAAGTAAAGGATATGTCTCCTAATTTCGGTCATCATCTCCCTAGCCTTTTCCCAATTATGTTGGGGTCGGCATCCAGTCTAACCAGATGTAGCTGAATACCAGTGTTTTACATGGAGCAATTGCCTGTCTGACTTAGAAGTCAGTCAGTCAGTTACTAGGTAACACGATACCCCTTGGTAAGACTGGTTGACCGACTTTCTGACTTCTGACTACCCATAACAACTGTAAAAGATCTACGAATGAAAGCCGGGACCAACGGCTTTACATACTTTCCGAGGCGCGGAGTACTTATACTGTGTCACGAGCAGGTTGAAACCAAGCGGTAAGGTGTAAAAATAATAATAAGTTGATTGGTTGTACGAAACATCTCCTTTTCTCTCCGCTCCATCCATTCAGTCCCTTCTTTTCATAATAATATAATAATAATAATATGTGGGGACATTATCACACACGGCCATCTGACCCCAAACTAGGGAGACCCTGTACTATGGGTGTCAGACAGCTGATATACATACACAAATACATTTTTTTTTTTTGTAAATACATACATATATAGATAAACAACACCCAGACACAAGGCAAACACAAGTGCTCATCACACAAATGTTTACCCTGGGCGGGAATCGAACCCGCAACACGCTGCGCAGCAGTCGATCGCTCAGCCACTGCGCCAACCGTGTCGTCCGTGTCGTTTCATGATGCGTCACACTTACAATAATTATATTAACAACGTGAGGATTATACCAAATATTATGGCCAAACACTGTCTCTTAAGATACAGGTCTTCTAGTTAGCTTCAATTCAATTCATTCATTTATTGCATCAAACATGGTAGGTACATGGAGTTCTTATATAAAATATTCAGTAACACACATTTGGCCAATATATAGCATGCAATAGTACAGGTTTTATTAGGTAACTACATTTTCAATTTATGTCTACTTAACCGTTAAATATGTCTGTGCTTTATAGTATAAAATTTACAGGGACACTTTAGAAAGAATTCATCTATCGAATAAAAACACTCTTCTAACAACCGCTTCCGCAACGCAACACAAAACTTATTGAAGGGTAGTTGAGTAATTGACCTAGGTAATGCATTATAAATTAGGGGAGCCATATAAACGCAGCTCCGCCGAAAAAGTTCTAGCTTTGGAACAGGCATTTCAGCTTAAGAGACAGGGTCTATAATTTTGGTTAAGTAGATTTTCTTGACACCAAAAATTTGTTATGTGTATATGTTACAATCAAAACACTTAACCAGTCAAAACCCTTAATAAGATAAAACGCGTTTGCGTTAAAAATACAATAATGCTTAGCGTCCTAGTTATAGGAATCACTACAAAACAAAAGTTTTCAAAAGGGTCACAAAAAAACCTACCAACCTAATGGGTTTCTAAGTATTAAGGATAAAATTGAATCGTTGAAAAGTAGTTTTGACTGGTTAAGAGTTTGACTGTGACGTATACAAACTGATAAAAGCATATTAGTTACACTACCACTATTATGTTTAATCTGTGTCTATGTATTACTTTTTGGATAAATAAACTATTATTATTATTATACCATTATCGGTTTGTTGGTTGGTCGAAAAACTTGGGGTCACTTTTCTTCCTTAAGAGCGCCCATCCCGTCATATTTCCCATACAAACGCTCGTACGCGATTACGGAGTTATAACAAATTGTTTTCCAAATATTTTTAACACACGGGTATCTTGAGGTTTAAATCTAGGTTTAAACAAAAAAAAAAATCAATCACGCTCGCGTTGGAGTTCGTTCGACGGGGAAGGGCGCTCTTAAGCTGCTGGGATTAATATTGTTGTAAATTCACTCTAGTTTATACCCCTTTAAGAATTCAACGAACCACCAATCACTCAGTATACAAGGATAATATGGAATAAAGTTCTAAATCGATATAACTTTCGTTAAGTGACTTAAGAAACCCTTTAAGTGGAAAACTCGAGCGATACATTATTGCGAACATTACATAAGTTACCAAATACCTGAACTCATTAAACTTTTGCTTTCAGTATAATAACGGATTATAGTAACTTGGAGACGTTGATCGATTATCGCCAGGTTAAGGCTTAAAAGGGAATTTGGAAAGACTTACTTTAATTTTAAAAGTTATGGGGAATTGCAATATATAGGTACAAATATTATAAACCTGAAGATATTGTTTGTTTGAATGCGCTAAACTCTGAAATTACTGGTGCGATTCTGAAAATTCTTTAGCTAATATGAAGCTATGCTACGCAGTATTCATTAAAACTCGCGCTGATGAACTCGCGGAAAACCTCTAGTCCACAGATGATATAATACTAAAGTCCTAGTCATATATATAAAAATCTTCTGTGCGTGTGTATGAAAGTGAACTTCTCCTAAACGGCTGGATCGATTTTGATGAATTTGTTAGTGTGTTCCAGTGGATTCGAGAATGGTTTAGATTCACAATTGGACCCGGTAGGTGGCGCTATAGTTAGGTTGCAGGACAACGTCTGCCAGGCCCGCTAGTTCAGTATATTTTCAGCCGGTGGATCTAAAAAACTGGAACTACCAGTCTAACTACGTAACACACACAATTTTGACAGTTGAAAAATATTCATTGCGTTATTTACGTTATCGATCAGACGAACGTTTCAAACATAGCAAGCAATGGATTATTTATTTCCATCGACATATTTCGGATTGAGATAGCAGTGCGTTAACGCAGTTAACATATTGGTTGTGGTACGTTTTATAAAAAGGTGCAGTATATTTTAGTACCAGTACATACCTAGCACTAAAGGTTTATGCTACACTTTGTATAAACAAGGCCACTTTATAGTGTACACCTACTACTATAGACCTAAACACTCAATGCACATAAATGCAGCACATGTTACTACCAGCCGACTGAGCCACGTGTATAACCCTGAAATAATTTACTTGGAGATAACGTAAACAAGATCACTGTAGACCAGGGGCGCTCAACCATTGAAGAGTAACTTTTTGTCTGAAGTGAAATCCATTTCATGTTTTAACACCATTTATTTGCAGGTATTTTTTGTGACCAAAGGTGTTAAGTTTGTAGAAATGGAATGGGAAAGGAAGGCCAAAAATAAGGTGTATGGATTGTGTGAAGAATGATATGAATGAAAAGAAAGTCAATGAAAGCATGACGTTGGACAGGACGGAATGAAAGAAGAAAACATGTCGACTACAAAGTAACATGGGACAAGGACAGGAAGATGATGTATTGCAGATTGTTTTTTTCATATAACTAGGGTCTAGAATTATGTGTCACCTTAAGAGCGCGTATTCGATTCGTGACGAAAACTTCATGTTTTTGCGTTTTGCCCAGAGCAATATCGTAATTATGTGAGCAGATTATTTAAAGACAATTTACAGTTTTAGAAAGATTAAGTCTTGATTTAGACAGCTACAGAGTAAAAGTATAATTTTTAATTATGGTTTTTTAAAGCCAAGACAATTCTTTCATATCGTTTTACGAAAATAGACGTCAGAGTTAACTTTCAGGACGAATACAACCATTACAATATGCCAAAACATTTTGTTTTATGCGTTTTTCCAACAGTATATACAGTCATAAAGATAGTAACAGAGCCAAACTTACGAAAATATTACTATTATGTATTAAAAAATAATGTTGAAAAAGTAGAAAATCGGTTCACTTTGACAATTTTTTTTCACCAGTATTTGAATAAAAACATAACTGATATATTTATTTTATGAAAGTATATGTTACGCCTAATATACAGAATATTTTTCAGTCCGTTATACGAGCTCATTTATTTTAGACAATTATTTTAAAAAGCACTGTAAAACATCTCGCGCTGTCATTTGCCGATCAATTTCAATGATTCGTGCTTATTTCGTTCGAGCATATTTTTTTTTCTGAAGCACACAAACAGACTATTGTATTGTACTAGAGTGTGTCAATGCTGCTACGCCGTTCTAGCAATCGTTTAGATTTTGAGTTGCGCTAAATCGAATACGCGCCCCCCTTAATGTATAGTGAATTTTTTAGTCAAGATATCCCTTCTACCCTGTGGGTGGAAGAGACATTGTGGAATCATCGTGATTTCATTTGGTTTTCATCTGGTTTATCGACAGTAATTTAAAAGAAAATACCTCTTCCATAGAAAAGCGCAAAATTAACACCGGAACTTGTTGCACTTCAAGGAGGAGGTTGGACTGATAAAGAGTTTTAATGAGGTAGGTAATAGAGAAGTAGCTATAGTTTGAAAAATACTTGTCTAGGAAGTACTTATACACCCAATTAATTACTTTAATCTCAATAGTTAAGTACTAAATTACACAAACCTTAAAAATCAAAATAATAATATTATGTACAATTCCCAGAAAAAGGGCATCAAAAAACTCGTCCACAACGCTGTCAACACGTGCCCAACAGGCTGGCAGTATTGCTACATTTGCCACGTTGTATGGCAATGCTTATTCTTTAACCCAAGAATAGACCAGCCTTCGGGTCACATGAAGAAAGCATACCTATTAGCATATTCTATCTCGTTTATGTAGATAGATTATGCTTTATAGAAACAGTCAAGCGCACTTTAGGTTGAAAGTCCCTGCTGTAGACTATACCTTGCCCATGCGCATTAGGGTGGTCTAATCTATTTAAAAGAAAACGTTCAATGATAAAATCACCTATTGCGTGTTTTAAATAAACTGATACGTGGAATCTGTTGTTTTTCGTTCCGTGATAGTATTTTTCTTGAAGCGTTGTGAGAATGTTTGTTAATTAAAATATTCTTGGCTCGCTTTACAGTTCTAAATGCTTTTCCGATGTTCTGAGGTGTAAAATTTGAGATAGTTACTTCGAAATATATTTTCTAAGCAAAAATACGAAATATATAAATACTCAATTTCATATGTACTTTCTAAGTTTATCTTGGACATCACTGACATTGGTCAAGGAAATTATCGTGATATATATATGTTTACTATAATTAATATAAGTTTGAAGTCGCCTTCTCTTTATGAGAAGAGGCCTTGGGTGTGATTCTGTAAGACATCATTCTAAACTTCGAATCTTCTGAATTCGCTGAGTTTCTTGATTGGCATTCTAAAAACTCGGTTGATAATTCGAATTTACACTAGCGCCACACTTGCGAGCGTGTCAGCGAGTTGAACTAAATTGACAGGGAGATTTTAACAGATAAAGTATGAGATGACGTAAGCAGTGGCATTCTGTAAGGTAATTTCCCCGTCACTTCGACGCTCACTTCGCACTCGAACCCGATTCAAAGTGTCAAATATATCAAGGTCATTTTGAACCTTATGCGAAGTGAGAGTGAAGAGCGATATAAGATGAGAGTTGTTGTTTGAATTTTACAGAATCGACCTACTTTGCCTTGCAGTGGGACAATAATAGGTTGGTATTATAAATCTACGTTAAAAGTAAAATTTAAATACCAACCAACAAATATTCGATGCAAAGTCGAACATGCAAAAAATCAACCAGGAAGAAAAAGCACTAGAACAGAAACATTTGCGTTCCATCGGTCTTGGCCCTTAGCAACCGGCCGAAATAAAACAAAAGAAGAGATACCATACCCATAAAACTCATAACCCAGTCACAATAACTCATCCTCCTAATAGAAACATATGTTTATACAGAACTAATAAACAACGTTTGAGCTAAAGGTACCAGCTGTGTATCTCGGTCAGATGAACTTGTTGAAAACACACGTATCATTGTATCTAACGGTGGAATCGATCATAGGATATGACGGAAATTTGTGGAATTTAGAGCGAGGAATTTGGAGGAAG
Source organism: Charanyca ferruginea (assembly GCA_947361185.1). Lineage (NCBI taxonomy): Eukaryota > Metazoa > Arthropoda > Insecta > Lepidoptera > Noctuidae > Charanyca > Charanyca ferruginea. Next base: position 25,585,284 of record OX376061.1, on the reverse strand, counting down.
TGGTTTTGTTTGGCAATGTATTTATTTTTTGTGGATGTTTTATTATACAAATGTAAACTTGGCGAAGTCAAAAGGTACAATGTTCATCCCATAATTGCGATATTTTTATTTAGCGGTGGACCTACGGAGACGTTACAGGTCAAAGTTCCAACTTTTGCTTTTTAGGGTTCCGTCCGTCTGTCTGTCACCAGGCTGTATCTCAAGAACCGCGATAGCTAGACAGTTGAAATTCTTACAAATTATGTATTTCTGTTGCCGCTATAACAACAAATACAAAAAACAAAATAAAATAAATATTTAAGGGGGGTCCCCATACAGCAAACGTGATTTATTTCAGTTTTAATGTTGTAGATAATGGTACGGAACCCTTCGTGCGCGAGTCCGACTCGCACTTGGCCAGTTTTTTTCATTAAATAAGTTTTAAATGTTATTAATAGACTTTATAGGTACCTATACACCCACAATCCCTGTATTTTTGATCCATTTGTGAGCTACCGTAAAATCGGTAATCTGAAATGTAGTTTCAGGGCTATACCTACTAACTGTTAGCGGTCATGCCCACGTGACGGTTTTTCCCCGGAGCTGAGCCCGGCGTCAACCCGGGTCTACATCCGGTCGTCAGTATTGTATCGGACACTAAACTGGACCGTTTTAAAGCGTCTCGTGGGCAGAAACCCTTAGAATTGCTATACATAAAAGCGGGTCGGCACATTTGGTTCGGAATTTTCAATACAATCTTTAAATACATATTTTTCTTTTAGTTGTCATAATTATGATGTTTTTGATTCACTGTGTTGGAAAACCAGTTACGAAATTAACTTTGACAAACCTTATAAATACATAGTTCGCTGTCAAAATTAATTTCCTACTTCCCAAAAAAATTCGACAATGAAATTCACAAATTGAAGAACCGGAATTTTTGGGTCGTTTGCATTTCATCAGTTCCCCTTTGTCCATATTAAGGAGGTCACTTTCCATGGCCCGATGTGGACAGTTATTACTGAAGTATGCGGGCATTCTTCAAGCTACATTGTGGGAGCGAAAAGTGTCATTGGAATGTATTATTTATTACTGTTTTAATTAAATTAATTACTGTTTGTTCAATGGGGAAGCTTTTTGCCTTGGCGCCATTTTTTATGTAGCTTATTTCCAGATGTATTATGCATAGTATGGTAAGTGATGCTGTGTTTCCTAAGTAGTGTAATCAGTCATGAATCAATCATTACTTATGTCGCCAACCTCTGTGGCACCTAGGTGCATATTTTCATGTCTTTACCTACTTGATTGGTTCACTATTCCAAGAATGGTTTTTTTGCATTTGTTATAAGACTGTATCTCATCTATATGTTCTCATGCGTATGGTGACGTGTGGGTTAGATCATTCAGTTCCCTTCAAGATGATTTGCGAGCTAAAAGGCGCTGAGCCGCGCATCATGTTCATGAACGGGCCACATGTCAGTTGAGATAGGTCATCTCTTAATTGCCATGGCTTTTATTTTTATTATTATTAAATGTTTTGTATTGCTCTTCACCTACATTGTTTTCACATTCAGAAGCAACAAGAATAATGTAACCAGGATTTAGTAAAAACTTGACCAGAGAGTGTGTTTTGGAACGAACAACTAAATTCAACTTTCTGAATAACTGACTCTGACAATTCAATAGTGCCTGTAAATGGTTTTCTTGACTTGGCTTGGTTGACTTTGACTTTGTGTAGTTTGAAGTAACAAGTATTTAGTTGTAAATTATTGACTAAATTCTTTATCCTTCTAATCTCTTTAGTGATAAAAAGTTATTGAATCATCATTATCAGTCAAATAGTATAATAATCTCAAACGCCGTAACAATATATCAAACAATAGGAACAGACTCTCCTGATTCAAACTCTCAGCATGACGTCATTCAAGAGCTGGCGCACCTAATGGAGTGCGTATTGGCATAGCTGATAACTAGGCAATACTGATCGTGACCGGCGCTCGCGCTGGTTATTTGTGGCACAAAGGTGAACGAGGCATAGAAGCTATTGCTTACAAAGCATCCTACAGTTTAGAGGTTAGCATAAAATTGGTCGTAAAAGAGTTTGAGTTGCTTACAGTTGTGTGTGAGAAACTAGTGATAGTGCCATGAAAAGATTGTGATTTTTTAGAAATTATGAAAAAAAATCTGCTGCTTGTTTTTAGGGTTCCGTAGCCAAATGGCAAAAAACGGAACCCTTATATATTCGTCATGTCTGTCTGTCTGTCTGTCTGTCCGTATGTCACAGCCACTTTTTTACAAAACTATAAGAACTATACTGTTGAAACTTGGTAAGTAGATGTATTCTGTGAACTGCATCAAGATTTTCACACAAAAATAGAAAAAAAAACAATAAATTTTGGGGGTTCCCCATACTTACAACTGAAACTCAACATCAAACCCATACATGTGGGGTATCTATGGATAGATCTTCAAAAATGATATTGAGGTTTTTAATATCATTTTTTTATAAACTTAATTGTTTGCGCGAGATATACTTCCAAAGTAGTACAAAGTGTCCCCCCCCCCCCCGTAACTTCTAAAATAAGAGAATGATAAAACTAAAAAAAATATATGATGTTCATTACCATGTAAACTTCCACCGAAAATTGGTTTGAACGAGATCAAGTAAGTAGTTTTTTTAATACGTCATAAATCGTAAACCGCAATTTACATTTCATTCGATTAACTCAAATATAAAAATAAAAAACTTTTATGTTATTATGTTACTTGCTGCTACGGAACCCTTCATGGGCGAGTCCGACTCGCACTTGGCCGCTTTTTGTTGTTGTTGTGACATTGGGTAGAGACAAACAGGTTGCGCTCATAGTAAGTGGATGTTAGAGGTTTTAAAGAGTCTGTAACTAAAGCAACGAATTTGATATATCTAATCAAGCCATAGACTGGATGGATACTATAACTAAATTAAAATACAAAATTGATTACCTGAAGTTTATTTTAGATATTGTTTTAAATTAGTCAAGTTTCGTCCACTGATCGATACTGCGCCCGTACTTTAACAAAAACTGGTTGCTTGACAACCCTAAAAAAAACACAGCAAGATTAAGTTTTGCAGCTTTCTGCAAATGTTGGCGAATGTTGTCGCGAAAGTCTTCCGCCATTAGTCTGTTGTGTTTTGAATTTACAATATACGACTCATTATTCTAGAATGATTAATTGTGTATGGAATGAATGGAATAGAAAGGAAAATAACTTAACTACTGACTTTCAAAATACTTTACATACTACTACGGAACAATGGTTTGCGAAGAACATTAAGATATTATGGTGGAATTTATTGCGCAGACCCGTCTTTATGTAACGAAATACTTATTAGCAACTGCAATCATCATCATCTGCCTAACCCGGGTCGGCTTCCAGTCTAACCGGATGCAGCTGAATACCAATGTTTTACATGGAGCGACTGCCTATCGGACCTCCACAACCCAGTTACTGGGTAACACGATACCCCTTGGTAAGACTGGTTGTCAGACTTTCTTGCTTCTAACTACCCCTTAACGACTGTCAAAGATCTACGAATGATAGTCGAACAACAGCTTTGAGTGTTCGAATTTACGTTTCGTTATTCCGTCCGCTCATGACAATTTAAAACAAAACGCAGCGTTGTTATTTGACATGACATATTTGAAATTTAGCAAAAGCCTGCTTTCAGGGCACTAGAATGAAAGTCGTCACAACCTTCGTCTCCACACAATTCAACACTAGAATCTTCAAACACAATAAATGTGTTTGGCATTCCGTTTATTCGCGATATATTGTTGTGATTGGTTCCAAGACGCGTGAAATGAGACGTATTTGCATCATATTGGAAGTTCACGACGTCACCTGAGGTGATCGCTCCATTTCCGACACATTCGTATGGAAATTTTAACTGTTCCGAACTAAGTTGAGAGGATGCTTGGAAATGATTGGACTTTACTGGCATATGGTTTGCTTGTATTCAAAATATTTAGAACACAACTGTCTCTGACAATATTTTTCGAAAAGTACCTACTAAACGGGTGTTGGCAAGTTAACCACTATTTTCTTTGCTTCAAAAATTCATGTATATATTTACGATATACATGTGAATAGATGGATGGAGAGGGAGAGGAAGGCCCAAGAAAAGATGAATGGATTGTTTGAAGGATGATATGAAAGAAAAAGAGTTAGTGATAACATGACGTAAGGAACTGTTAGTTAATCTGTGGCATAATGGTTGACAAAACGACATGGAAGAAGAAAACGTGTTGCGCCGACCCCAAGTAACGTTGGACAGGGCCACAAAGATAATGATGTAAATATTTTACTAGCCCACAAAATAGTTTCCTGCCGTCTGCAAGTTCCGACTCAACATTTCGTCAAACACAATTCCCATGCGACACGATTTTTTTTTTTTTATTGGGACAAGCCCGCCATACGCGACAACCAGAAAAGCGTCAGAGCAATGAAGCTCGACGAGTCCCAGAGAAACGATTCAACTGTCTTGGATCCCGCAACGAAATTAATCAGAAAAGAACAGCGGAGGAGTAAGAAAAACATATTTTCCACTTCCCTCCAAATCAAGCAGGAGACAGAACAGAACTAGGCCAATAGGCACAAAGGGACGTTTACAACTGGGAGAAACCCAGTTGCTAAGCACCACGGATTATAATTGACATAATTACTGGCGATGCGACACGATTCCCTGCTGTTTCGATATACATTTAATTTAGACCTCTTTTCTATACAAGTTCAAACACTGTTTAGTATTATTATAAATATAATAATCCTCGCTATTTTCCTTACGTGAAGACAATAACAGAGATCGCCACAATATTGTTCAAGATAGTGCGGCCCGCTGAGCTATTGTGTGCAGCCGTCACGATAATGCATTATCCTCGGCAGATTCTAAAGTTCTAAGGCAATGCACAATGGTTCAAGCTAGTCAAGCCTAAGCGTCGAATGATGGAGTGTTTTTGCATTGCAGTAGATGAAAGGCTCAATTTACATCACGGGTAAAGTAGCGAATTTTTGAATGTAGTATTATGAGTTTTATGTCGATTGTGTTAACGTTCAAATTGGATAGAAGCCAAAAAAACCGCGCGTCTTTCCCCAAATTGTCGAGCATTCTCCAGTATCTACGTAGGTACTCTGAGCTCCGTCATTCTCGTACGACCAGAAAAAATTGACTCTTCCATTCCCTTTTCTTTGCCCGCAGTGTAAATCGAGCCTAAAATAAATTCGTTCGATTTTTAATAGGTTTATTACCTAATGGGGATGTGATAATAGCCGCTCTTCGTATAAAATTTGATGGAACTATTAGTAGTATTTCCATTCGAAAATCGATCTAAATCGTAATACTTTTACCTTTTAGTGCGCTAGGGTTAGGCCCTCATAATCCAGTGTTATGAAGAGTTGTGCATTATAGGTTTTAATTCAAGTTTCTTTGTTTATTTATCGGCAGATCGTCGTTCAAATGCAAAGTACCTACCAGGTAACTCCGAAAATTTTGACAAAATAGGTAGATTGCTAATTTAAAGTTATAGCGTGTTTTTCAAGGCGGAAAAACATCCATTAACATATAGGTAAGCGAAGAACAACTTGCTTCATTAATTTCGTTCATAATCTCCTACAACGTACTTACCCAAAACCTCAAGTGGGTTGACAACCTTTTTCTGTAGTAGGTACTATTCCATAACAAGAGTGACGTAATAGACTCTAACAAGATGCCATCGTTTTGTTTGTTTAATATAGCGATGTACTAAAAAGTGAGTGTCGATGCTTGCTAAACACTAGGCCCCAATTTCGTATACACACCTTAATTGGTGTATACCTTACACTTACCTAATCATAGTCACTTCAAAAAGCGTTTTTTTAGGGTTCCTTACCTCAAAAGGAAAAATCGGAACCCTTATAGAATCACTTTGATGTCCGTCTGTCTGTCTGTCTGTCTGTCTCGGGAACGCGTAGAGGTATCGAGTTGAAATTAAAACCATTTACTCAAGTCGACGGTCCCTTGAAGCTGTGAAAAAAAAAACTTCTAAGTTGACGTGAAAAAAGATAAGGCCGTTTATGCCGCAAAAAACGTATTTTTGGACACTCTCAAAGGAATAAAAATTTATAGGGTACTTCCCGTTGACCTAGAGTTATGAAATTTGGCAAGTAATATCGTCTTGTACTAGAAAAGTCTCAAAACTATACATTTGTGATTAAATCATAAAAATATAGTCTTTATTTAAAGTACATAATTAATCATCGAGGTATGCGCGGTCATAATCGTGTGGGTGACCAAATCACGGAATTTGAACGGAACCCTTGGTGGGCGACTTCGACTCGCACTTGTCCGGTTTTTTTTATTTTGTTTCCTATTTTCGTGTATTATTTTTATTATCATTGGTGTTTGAGGAGCTCGTGGCTATATTAAAGCCACGGTTAAGCTACACTTGCCGCGGTCAGTCCGTAGATGGGTTACCATCTATTCTCATACCGAGACCCCTCCGTGCCTCAGAGAGCTCGTAAAGCAGTTGGTCCTGGCTGTCATTCGAGATCTTTGACAGTCGTAATAAGTAGTCAGAAACCGGAATGTTTGTCGACCAGTCTTACCAAGAGGTATCGTGTTATGAAATAACTGGGTTGTGGAGGTCAGATAGGTATAGTCGCTCCGTGTAAAACACTGGTATTTAGCTGTATCCGACTACCCTGGAAGCCGACCCCAACATTTGTTAAAACACTAGGCAGATGATGATGATTAATTCAAAATTTGTTGCCCATAGTTTGAAGTACAAATAACAGTTCAAGTTTCAGAGTTAAAGTAAATCCATATAATAAAGCCCATTTGTGCTTAACACTTAATTCAAAGTTAGTTGCTAACAAAGTCAAAGTCAAAGTCAAAGCATTTATTTCAATTAAACCATTTACAGGCACTTTTGAATTGTCAAGGAGTCGATCAGTTAGTCAGATAGTTGAAGCTAGTTGCTCGTTCCAAAACGTAGGTAGGTCTCTATGGAGAAGAACGAGCAAGAAACTCCACGGACACTCTTTTAAATCAAGTTTTTACAAAGTTTGGTTTCCATCTTGTTGCTTCTATATGTGAAAACGATGAAAGTAATCTAACAATACAAAACACAAAAAAGAAGCAAGATAAAGTGGCATCTAATCCATGGCAGATAAGAGCTGACCAATCTCCACTGACAGCGCCCGTTCACGAACATGACGCGTGAATCAGCACCATTTAGCTCAACCATTTTGAAGGGAGCCGAATGATCCAACACACGCGCCACCATCAGCGAGACATTTGAGCGAGCATGACAATACTCCCAACCGCCATGTTAATTTTTGTCAAACATAAAGGTATTAATATACATGGCTCCATGGTATTCACATTTACAAAATTGAAATAATGCTGCTAAATTATACAAAATTAAGGTTTCCAATGTATATTATTTTATCATATGAAGTGTGATAAGTTAATAATTTAAAAATATCTATATATAATAATAACGATACTCGTTACTCATGTCAATAGAAAAAGGGGTAGGAAACATCCTTTTCTTCCAATTTGGAAATTCCCTAAACTGGCTGTGGAGCAGGACCAGCATTCAGCCAAGCATCTTTATCATTGATGTAATCTTCTAACTTATAATATGCTTGTCTACATAGTGTGCGTTTAATACATGTTTTAAATTGTTTTTCATTCAATTGTAGAATATCAAGTGGTATTTTATTATAGCATTTTACACAGTACCCCATAAAAGAAGTATGTACTTTTGACAATCTGAAGCTTGGCTGATCTAATTTGTTCCTATTTCTAGTATAAACATTATGTCTGTCACCTATTTTATTAAAAAGATGAAGATTTTTTCGAACATGCATAATGTTTTCATATATATATTGAGAAGGTACCGTCATGATGTTAATCTGTTTAAACAATTCTCTTAGAGATTCGCGTTTGCGGAGATTATAGATTGCTCTGACAGCCCGCTTTTGCAGTATAAAAATAGAATCCATATCTGCAGCCCGTCCCCATAGCAAAATACCGTAAGACATTATACTATGAAAATAGCTAAAATATACTAGCCTAGCGGTATCCACGTCTGTCAAATGCCGGATTTTTCTGACAGCGTAAGCGGCCGAACTTAACCGCCCTGCAAGAGATGTTAAGTGAGGACCCCACTGTAGCTTGGAATCAAGCGTAATCCCTAGGAAAACAGTCCTTTCGACGAATTCAAGTATGTCCTTATTCAATACAACGTTACATTCATTACTCTTAACATTCGGCAAAGCGAATCTTATGCATTTAGTTTTCTTCTCATTTAATACTAAATTATTTACAGTAAACCAATTATGAATCTTAAGCATGGCGTCATTTACGTCGTCAAGGTGCTGTGCCCGTCTATTTACTCTAAAAATCAATGAAGTATCATCAGCAAATAACACCATTTGTGGTTGATTTTTCAGTAAATGAGGTAAATCGTTTATATAAACTAAAAAGAGGACCGGACCCAATATGGAGCCCTGCGGTACCCCCATTTTTACTTTTAAGCCTGATGAATTAACACCATTTATTTGAACTTGCTGCAGTCTATCACTTAAATATGATTTTACTAAGCTAAGCGCTTGTTTACCCAGTCCGTAATGCTCAAGCTTTAAGAGCAGTGTTTCGTGATTTACACAATCAAATGCTTTGGAGAGGTCGCAAAAAATGCCAATAGCATCTTGCGAATCCTCCCATGCTTTAAAGATATGCTTAATTAAGGTGACACCGGCGTCACAACGCCCTCTGGTGAAACCATACTGTTGGTCATGTAAGATGTTGTTACAATTAAAATGACTGAGCATTTGGTTAAGCATTACTTTTTCAAACACTTTGCTGAAAACCGGCAAAACTGACTAACACAAGGTTAAATGAATTATATATCATACATAGTGGACAAATAAATCGGGTGGTAAGATAACCCAAAGTAAATAAATACGGTGTTTCAAAATTGATGTTTCTAAATATTAATTACTACGAGCTGAATGACAGCCGAGATGTTTGACAGTCGTAATGGGTAGTCAGAAACCAGAATGTTTGTCGACAAGTCTTACTAAGAGATATCGTGTTATGAAATAACTGGGTTGTGGAGGTCCGATAGGCAGTCGCTCCATGTAAAACACTGGTATTCAGCTGCATCTGGTTAGCCTGGAAGCCGACCCAAACATAGTTGGAAAAAGACTTGGAGACGCTCATCGAAGCGTTAACAGATACAAATCAACTATAATAATACATAGACATTGAACTCTAGTCCGTAGTAGAAGCCACAGCCGTTTAACCACGGCGAACCAAGAAGTTTTGCTTGATTAGCCATGATTGTAAGCTTTAACTTAAGTAAACATATAATGAGTTTAGTTCAAACACGAGAAAGGCAAATATTTAAAATCATTATGTTTATTAACATAGTACATCCAATCGGTTCTTTGATGGTATATTTGTCTAACATTTAAAATTGAATATTTTTATGCCTCATTGAATCAGAAATGTGAGTGAGTTAAAATAATTAGGGTACTAATTTTTTGAACTGTTATTTACATTCGAGAGGTTATTATGATCAGTTGAAAAAGAAAATCGCTTTTCAGTCCCCTCACTCTCCCCCTCCCCCTAAAGCGATTTTGAAAATTCTTTTTTAATGGATATGGTACACAGATATAGATAGACCTAGATAACGCAAGTATCACGATCTGTATGAAAACCAAGCGTGCCATACGAATGTTTTGTTTTTCCTAAATTTGGTATTACCAGGTATTACTGAGGGTATTAGATTAAAAATAATTGTTTTTTTAAAATTAATTACGCATAATATTAATCACAAAATGACTTACCGATGGAAGGAAACGTTTACTTTATTTTTTTACTTACGATTTTTTGTCGTAAGTTAGGCACGAAAATAGGCACGCGAAGTAGTTGCTCTTGCGTTATCTAGGTCTATCTATATCTGTGATAGGGGCCTCAGGGGTGGTCCCATATAAATTTTATCGAAATTGATTCAGCACTTTTTGGAAAAATCGTCAGAAAGCAAAAAAGTATGCTTAGACGATGTTTTAAGTTTCTCTAACTTTCAATTTCTGTTTTGACTGTGATGCCGTTTTTTTATGGATTTAGATGATAAGGAGGTACTAAAAAGCTAAAAATAAAAAAGCTTTTTTACAAAAAAGACAACCGCCTGTGTTCTGTGCTAAAGTAATTTAACACTTTTTAGACTATGAAAGCGGTTGCCTTTTTTGTAAAAAAGCTTTTCAATTTTACTATTAAGTAACGATCAAAAACTTCCGACTCATTGATAATTCAAAAGTGCTTGTAAATGGTTTTATTGAAATAAATGCTTTAACTTTGCCTTTGTGGTAGGTACACTTGTCTTTCACGCGGATGAAGTCGACGCTAGATGCTAGTCCTTAATAAATATCAAAGAGCAACGTTTAGTGAATCAGCACAAATAGTAATAAAAATGTAATTTAACCAAGTCCAATGTTAAACCTGTGTGTAGACAGTTGAAACCCGCATGGACGTTAACGGGTTCAAATCCATCGACCCCGTAAGAACATTGCGGTTAACCCAGATCTAAGTTAAGTAAGGAGAGATAACTATAAAATGTATAGGGTAAGTGCCAGATAGGAGCCACACTTTTTGAAAAAACTTACTAATAGCAAAACACCTTATTTGTAAAACGGATGTCTTTTTTGGTTTTCTACAACATATAACCACTTGTTTCAGTTTTAAGTTAGGTTGTACAAAATGTTTTGTAATGTGCGTCACTTTCTCGTGAATAAATGGTTTGTCTTTCTTTTCATTATATTTAAATTTTGAAAAACATTATCTTTGATATTTAGGTACAGATTATTGGCAAATGCTGGCTGATATCTAAATTTTGCGACATCTATCCCATATAGGATACTTATAGTTTGACGAAGTGTATTAGATTTCAGTCTGCAAGAGAGAATCTACTTAGAGAGCTCGACATAAATATGAACGATGTTTGCATTTTCCATCATATTTTGTCGATACCTAACTCCGGAGCTGCCTATAGTTTAATTAAGTTAGTGTTGTTAAGATTTACATTATAAGGTCTGATGGGGCTGGCATATACATCGGTATAAAAGTCCATATAATATATACAAAGCTTAAAAATAAATATAAACATACAATATGTACAATGCTCACAGGGCATCAAAAAACTCGTCCGCATCGCTCTCAATGGGACAAGTGCCCAAAAGGCTAGCAGCATTACCACGTTGAATGGCAATGCTAATTCTTTGGCCCAAGAAAAGGCCAGCCCTTTGGACACGTGAAGAGTCGACCAGCCGCTTTGTAATGTCCCTAAAAACAAGGTGAGCACTCGGGCCCCATGGCCCTAATGTTTCGACCCCAAACTGCTCAAACATATAACTTTCAAGAAGGTTGTTATATTTACGCCGTTTGAGGTTTTCAGCACCTGCAGCAGCCGCCCCAGCACAACACGACGTGCTAGGAAGATGGGATGGCGCAAGGGTGTCGACACAAGTTGCATCCCACACCAAAGGCCCTACCCAACTTCCACGGCATTATGGTCTTTCCATCTGGTCTCTTTCCAAAGTCCATATTAATAAATAAAGAGAAAAAAAAGAATAGGTACTTATGGTTGCCTAACCCATATAAATTAAGTTTAGGATAATGCCCCGGCGAGAAAGAGGACATTTGTACCGCTATAACTTTGAGACATGCAACGCGGTCAATTTAGTGCTAGTTGAAGTCTCTCGATAGATAAATAAAATAACATGTGATTCATACGCGAAACTAGAGTAATTACTATGTACTGTATGTTTAGGGTAAATACCCAGGTTTTACCCAGTACGTATATGTACCTATATGTGACGATGTATCTTATTCTGTGCAGTAAGGGTGCTTAACTTTAAGTGGTTGGATAGGCAGTGGAAGTTCTACTGTTGCTATACAGGGAAATTGAAAAAATACCCAAAACCTCTTAATCTGGACTTCGTATCATCACCCTAAATAACATTTGTTCTACGACTTTGACCTCAACTAAATAACGTAGCCAAAAACAGTTTGTTTTCGTTTATTTGAAGTCTGTAAAATTTACGCATACTACGCGCACGCGCATCCGTATGATAGCGAAGATGATGTAGGTAGTAGGTAGGCTAATGTACAGGCGCAGCTGATTGCAGGCCTTACGTCGGCCGTGTCAGTCAAAATATATTATGCATTTAAAGCGTGTTTATATTTTTTGTATGGAAAAAAAGAGTTACGAATTTTGAAAAGTCGTAGGTAGAACAAATGTTGTTCAGGGTGATGATACGAAGTGAGGATTACAATACGGTCAACGTAACTTGGCGCGTCTGAAGTTAGCTGTTTGGCTGCGCAATGGAACTTTTAGGAACGAAATTGTCTACTGCGCAGCTAATCGGCTAACTTCAGACGCGCCAAGTTACGTTGACCGTACTGTAAGTGGTTTTGGGTATTTTGTCAATTACCCTGTATATATGCACAAGTTTGTGAAGATGTATGGATAGTTGGATAAATGTTTGTTACTTTTTCACTCGTAAGTGGCTGAACGGCAATATATATTATAGATACTGCTCTTGCTCAACACTTATTTTAATGTATATCTCTTTTTTTCGTGTTTCACTGGCATAATTTTGGACTTTGGTTTAATTCTTAAGTCGACAGTCTACGCAGAAGAAGTTCTACATAAATAACTTAGAATAAAAAAATGCTCAAAAATACATTCAAACATTTTGAGCTACCGATTTTTATTAAATGTTCAAAATAAGTCAAAATTATCGTCGTACCTTTTGAATTTCAAATGGGTTAGTATTACACGCACACATGCACATACACACACATGATACACATCCGTGATTGCCATCGACACACTAAGAAGAACGGTTAGTTACGCTATCAAAATAAAAAGAATACCATAACATACAAAACTACTAACTCGATAACGATACAAATACGTGCAACAAAAAAATTTCTTCAACTACTGACCTTGAGTCGAATTTAATCTATCACATAATACAACCAAACGATAAAATGTAATGTCAAGGCCTCGGTCACATCTCTAGCGCCGCCGTCCACTTGCTCAAGATCGTGGAGCTAAGGACACACCACTTGGCTTCAGAGCTTGCCATAAATTCCAATAAAACAGTTGACAGGTGGCCACTACACAATTAGTATAATTGATATTCCAAATTGATTGCTTAAATATTTTGTCGCTCAAGAGGCGTCAATGATGAGATAATATTTAGTTACACGAGTCAGTGAAGACATTTGAATAACGATAGGCAAAAAAAGATGGAGGTTATTAAACTCGATATTGCGGTATGTGGTTATGAAGTAGCAGATGTGAAGCGCCATCGCCATGGAGATTAAGACAAAAAATATGATAGAAGCAAACGTTACAAAATTAGCAGACTTGTGCTTTTATCAGTCAAGTGTAAGGTCGTCAGACCGATAGCCTTATACAAACGGATCTAATATTTTATAATTAATAACACAAATTTACTTAATATTACAAATGTAAAACTAAGTTTGTTTGTTTGTATGCTACGCTATCAGGGTTATAAACCACTGAACCAATATTATTTTTTTGATTAACTAAGAAAGCTTTTTAATTTATAATAGGCGCTATCATTAGTCATTTAAAGGCTTCCACATAAATAAGAGTGACACATATATATTGTCATGTTGTGTTGTGTATTGTTGTTGTTCTTATGTTGTTTGATTTGATTTTAAGCTTAAACCTCAAGAAAGAACACAGGCGACGTAGCCTGTGTTCTGTCTTGAGGTTTTTCGTCATCTGCATCTGCAATAACCGACATTCACGCGGACGAAATAGCGGACAAATGCTAGTAGTTTATTTATGGTTATCAAATGTTTGACCTCTCGCCTATGTAGGTGATAGAATAAATTAACCGATCAAGGAAAACGGCTTGGACAATATTATTCCAGACAATGGCCACGCCAATCGTCTTTATTGTCTCACTGCGAAGCTTAATATTATTGCTGCTATATGACCGTCTAGCCATGGAGATATTCATGTTGGACTAGTTTCTTGAGTGACATATGGTTGTCAAAGCATCTCAAGATAATTGTAGTGTGGGTATGGGTGTTTGGCCTGATGGACATGTTTTTAAATGTTTAGTACACCGCCTCTTTTACCATCGAACCCATTTATTAATCCCATGTTTTGTAAGCTTCACATTGCGAATCATCGAGAATCTTTTCCTTTTTGATAATCCTCATGGACTTCCTTCATCGTGGAGGTGACGCAGTGGCATGACTCTTACCTCTGCCTATAGCCGGGGGTGCGGGATTCGCATTAACATTCACCGCTACCCCGACAGGTCTTGACTCACTGTTCCTCAGGGTACAGTGTTTATCGAGAATCTGCACTATCACCAATGTAATAAGATCCAAGAGGAGATTGAAGCTCTTCTAGGATCATATTAGATTTAAACCCAATCAAACAACGCCAAGACGTATCGAATTCATTCCAATACACCCATACGCATACCAATACCGCTACAGATATAGCCCATCAAAGGAGATCATCATTCAAGAATAGCCACAGGAATGTAAAAAACTTAATTGATATTGCATTCATCTGGTTTATAGCGGCCGTACTATTCTGAAACTATTAAATGTTGATCTAAATGTATCTTTAATTGGTGATACAATGAATATTAGTGAAGTAGTCAACGTTAGGAGCAATATTGTAATTGATCGTAAAATTCGCCTGGCCGAATTTTGACACTAGCTATTTTGTGTGGATAATAGGCCGTTGACACTAGCGCACTTTGTATGATCAGAGGGGTATATTTCTCGTATTTTTTAGCATAGTTTGTATACTAATCTCAGCCTCATTTTATCAAATCATTCGATTCGTGACGAAAACTTCCCGTTTTCGCGTTTTGCCCAGAGCAATATCGTAATGATGTGAGCAGATTATTTAAACACAATCACAGTTTTCGAAAAGATTAAGTCTCAATTTAGGCAGCTACAGAGTAAAAGTATAATTTTTAATTATGGTTTTTTGAAGCGAAGACAATTCTTTCATATCGTTTTACGAAAATAGACGTCAGAGTTAACTTTCAGGACGAATACAACCATTACAATATGCCAAAGTATTTTGTTTTATGTGTTTTTCCAACAGGATACCAAAGCCAGAGCCAAAGTTACGAAAATATTACTATTATGTATTAAAAAACAATGTTGAAAAAGTAGAAAATCGGTTCACTTCGACAATTTTTTATCACCAGTATTTGAATAAAAACATAACTGATATATTTATTTTATGAAAGTAAATGTTATTTTATGAAAGTAATGTTGAAATTATTCTGTATATTAATACAGAATATTTTTCAGTCCGTTATACAAGCTCATTTATTTTAGACAATTATTTTAAAAAGCACTGTAAAACATCGCGCGCTTTCATTTGCCGATCAATTTCAATGATTCGTGCTTATTTCGTGCATATTTTTTTTTTCTGATGCACACAAACAGACCATTGTATTGTACTAGTGTGTGTTAATGCTGCTACGCCGTTCTAGCAATCGTTTAGATTTTGAGTTGCGCTAAATCGAATACGCGCCCTTAACTACATTTTTAACAACTTTTTGTCATTGATTGTCACTAAAGAAAGATACCGATTAGATTTTGTACAGAGGTACAGCACATCAAGCGACTCCGACCTGGCAAATTTCTTTGATACTTTTTTAACTTTATGACAAAAGAATAAGGTTTATGTTCAATTGGGAAAATTTAACAGTTTGCTAAAGCTTGATGTATGTCTGCACATTCTTAAATGCATATAAATCCTATTTTACTAGGTGTACTATTATAAACGCGGAAGTTTGTGAAGATAAATGAATGTTTGTAACTCTTTCACGCTTAAACAGCTGAACGGAATTGACTGTTTGGCACGGCACACATATATAGAAATATGCTGATTTGTATACTGTTTTTGTGTTCCCACGTGATAATTTAGGACTTTTATGCTGAAATCTGTGCAGATGAAATCACACGTTTAAAAAAATATGTAAATTGCTCCCATGAGCTTAAGAGGAAATACCACGGGCTAGAGAATTGAAAATTAGGTATTTGTAAAATCTATTGCTGTCGCGCGATGCCCGAACACGAACCGCAGAGCGCGATAGAGACAACTGCAGCTTTGACCGAAAATACCTATTAAAAGTACACAAAATCAATGATTCGTAGTCCCCTGATTTCTTTTACAAAACTTAACCGATTTAACTGCTTTTATCATTAAAAAATAAAGAAAGACTTTGGCCGTGTTCCTATGTTTTCTATTTTTTATATAATCAAGTCAAATTTGTTTTCTGAATGTATGAACACAGCGGAAAATCATGCCAATTTTTTAGGTTTTTGAATATTCATATCTCTTTTAATAATAAATTTATGAGAAAAAGGAAAACATAGAGACATACAAATAGTAGCCATGGATATTAAAAAAAAAAATTGATTTACTGGCATTATCCAGGGAGGAAACAGGGGACTAAGTTTGTATGGAAAAACGGCCCTTGTGTTTCCTCTTAAAACCGTTATTTAAAATAGAACTGTAAGTATATCTGAATAGTTATGGAATTGAAACTGTCATATATCAATGAACATAATTATATTACTCTATAAATCTAGTTTTATTTTTGTGCAAATCTTATTTGGTGTGCTTTATCAGTGCTTTATCAGTACTGGCGAAATTGATTACTGAAATCTTTGCTGGTAAACCCATGATGTGATCTTTGATGCCTATTGATTAAGTTTAACAGTTGTAAAAATATCTTGTGGTTACATCTAAATTCTAAATCATAACGCGCATTCTCACTAATTAATATCTTAATTTTTACCATCATAATTTATCGCTACCAGTCCGGTTTGACTAGATATTTTATTACAATACTAGCTTCTGCCCGCGGCTTCACCCGCGTGAAAAGAACTATTATCCCAAGGGAACATATTACCGGGATACAAAAGTATCCTATATGTTAATCCAGGAAATGCTCTATCTATGTACCAATTTTCATGCAAATCTGTTCAACGGTTTACGCGTGATTGAGTAACAAACATCCAAACATCTTCACAAACTTTCGCATTTATAATATTATTATAGTAGGATGCACCATCTAGACTTTGACTAACCTCTTCATAGAAATATGCTTTGTATGTAATGTTATTAAGAGTTATTTCTCTGTGATTTTCGAATAAATTTTCATATGCTACTAAAAAAGGGATCGACATTTTTCAATCTAATTCGTAATGTATGTCAATGATGTTTGAATTAACTAAATAAACTGGATCCATTGAATGTAAAGCAGCCTCATTTGGAAAGTAATTAACATATTTATCAAGCTATTAACATTCAGTCACATTATAAAGTTTTGATAGCACTCATAAAATTATTATGTGATCTACTTAAGTTTGAACGTTTAAAACGTAATGGGTCTTCTTATTACTTATGACTTGAAGGTCTTCAGTTCACATTCCGTTTGTTGAATACCAAGTTCGAGTATTTTTTAGCATAACATCATCGAAATTTTAATGAGTTCTTCTGATTACATCGATATTTAATATTTAGTCATAATTTTCGTCGTCGACTACATCAATATGATCTACAACATACATATAGTATGTTGTAGATTATATCAATATAAATTAAATTATATTATTACATTATTAGTTTATTATTAATTAATTATTAAATCAATATAAGTGTTGTAGATTATATTGATTTTGTCGACTTTATGAATGATGCCTATGTTGATAAATATGGTTTATTTCAGTTCATATTTAATAAAATGCAAACTACCTAATCACTATTCTAGACTTTCTGTACTTTCGGTTCAAGACTTCACATTCCTGTAACGTAATTATGGTTCTTGTTTCCTACGTATAACAGTACAATTTTCCCTGTTCACACACTATTACTAGCTTGAAAAGGCTATAATGTCAACAACCAGATATATTCTGTAAGAATTTCGTAAGAATTTAGGGTTAACTGAGCTTAAGAGGATTCCATTTTAAGCTAGGGGGTACCTACACAGCTCACGTCTACTTCACCCAAATTAATCGAGGGAGATTTCTTTCAGAATAACACCGAAGTACCTACTAAAACTTACCGTGCATGCGAAGAGCGCGTTCTGCCACGTAGCCTTGGTCTCACTGAAGTAGTAACAGCTGTGTCCTAGCCTGATGAACTGTGGCGGACAGACGTATGACATCTTCGTGTTGTTCCTCTGACCCTCAACACCCTTGCCTGGAAATAAAATATATAGGTTAAATGACTGGATTATTTTAAGATAATGGTCACAAAAGGTACAGGGGAACAAAAAATTACAAAGAGGAAGTGGAGATAAAAGATTGGAAAAAAGATGAGAAGTGCAAACAACTTAAAGAGGTTTAAGTGCCGATGCTGTTTACTTAAGTTAGCTGTAATTTGGTCGCGGTTATCTTTGATTCCTCTGAGTCTTGCCTGAGTTAATGGAGGATAGAGGATGTTAATTGGATACCTAGGTTTTGGAACGGGCAGGTAACTTTGAAAGTTGAAGTTACTTGACATTTCAAAAGTGCCCGTAGCCCGTAAATGGTTTAATAGTAATTACGTCTTTAATTTAGAATCCGTAATGGCTAGATTTTGTTCAATCTAGTGCTAAAGATGTTTGGTTATCAGTTTGCGGTGTCTCCTATAGTGTCGATGTACCATCCGTTAGTTGATGTTCACAAGTCTTCAAAGAAAGCTTCAAGCTCAAGTTTTCTATCTTTGCCTCCAAACTATTTCACTCTTGGTAAGTTATTATATTTCCTTTAATGGTCTAGTTTAAAATAAACCCGCTACAGAAGTGATACGAGTTTGAATTAAGCTGTTTCTGCAGCCACTGCAGTTTTCACAGCACTATAAAATGAACAGCGCTATAAACTTTATAACATCGTGTTTATAATGAGTATTCCATGCAAGGACTCTTTCCATTAGTGGAATGTTTAAACCAGTTTTAAGAGTAGCTAATGTACCTTTAATATTTGCAACGTCCCTGGTGACTGAAATATTCAATTAGGAGACCAATGTTCCGGGAAAAAAAATTGTTGAATTTTATTTTTACAATGATTAACGACTTCCTGAATTTCCGTTGGGAATTCCTTACTTCGACTAAATAATTAATGTTGAACTGGACTGCCTTATCATTTGCATTATTATTACTATTAGGTACTATTTGTAGAGCTATTGATAAGAAAATATTATCAAATTCCTATGATGTAGAGCAAGGAATTCCAATGAAATTCTACTTCCTACAACTGTTACGATAGGTTTTTTATGGGTTTTACTGTTCGTCTAAATGTATGCGTTGGTAAATATGTTTTAGATTGCTTGGTATTTCATAAACTAAAAGGTAAAGTAAACGTGAAACAGGCTTAAATACAAATATCCGAAAACCAAATGTTGTTTTTTAGAATATTCGTAATTTTAGTGAAGCACGTATTCATCTGTTGAAACAAAACAATGTCTTCACCAACATGTTTTGTTTTATGTAGGTAGGTACTTATGAGTAAACTTCAAGAAATACAATACATAACATTACTCTGGTCAAATATTACGTAACCTACAAACTTCAAAGTGGTTTGACCATTTTTGGCTCACAAACCACTGACAGCATTACGACAACTCTTGAAAGATATTCCATTGTTACTCTTATCTACCATCAGAACGGTAGCTCCTTCCATTAGTTTGGAGATAGTGGGCGGATTATATTCGCGATCAAGTTCTCGACCAAGGCTGAAGACCAGACGGACGGAGTTTTTTTTAGAAACGTCAATAACCGATGTGCTTTTGTTTTGTTGGAAGGAATTTGATATTTTCGGGCAGACAGGAAAGGAAAAGTATAAATTTTAAATACAGTCAAAGACACATGACGCTTTTGGCATAACTTGGGGGGCTACCTCTTCCTGCCCCCCGTGGCGACGCCTTGAAGAACCGCGGCGGCACAGTATAAGTATTAGTACTACCGTACAGTAGCGACACGCTCCGCCCCCCTCTGAAACCGTTCCTCACCTCTCCCCGCGTCGAACGACCTCTCTGGGAACTGCGTTTTGGTTCGAGCGGCGCGTAGACACACACACGCACGTATCTGTACAGTCTGTTATTTTAGTAGTAGTGTAGGCAATTATATCATTTCGTTTCTATGGAGTGTCGCGGGTGTGGCGGCGGGTCGCCAGTATATAAAAATCAGCCTTCACACTCAAACATAAGTGAGTAAGTTACATTTATTGTGCGAACTGCCAGACTGTGGAATTCACTACCCGCCTCTTTATTTCCCGATACATATAATCTGGGTATCTTCAAGGCACTAGTAAACCGCTTTATCCTAGGCAAGCGTGCTCCACCTTAGGCCGCATCATCACTTAAGATCAGGTGACTTACGGCCAAACGCAAGCCTATAACAATATAAAAACGAAGAAAATTTGCCCAGCATTTATAGCAAGTAGGTACTCATTGTTTCTAGACTACATATTTCTCCATCTATTCTCAAAATATCAACCATAATAAAATTACATACAATTGGCGACTCTGCAAAAATAATATAGAAGACCCCTGACCTTGGCCAATTACCAGTTTCAATAGAAAACAAAATCGTACTGACGGTTTTAGGATTTACCAAAACACACGAATGAACGGAAAATTGACCAAGTATTGGCAGGAAATAAATATTTATCTTTGCCATTAATCTTTTCGACCTCGAGAAGAAAGAAAACGCTCATGACCGTCGCATTAATCTTAACGAGTATAGGTATTCGTATTTATTACCGCTCTATTACCACAGTCAAATGAGTGAAACGGAACGTTTAATCTTCATAAAGCGCTGTTTATACAGAAGCAGTGGTGTTGGCATTCACTTGTCACTGACATCTGAGTTCTTGCTCGTTCTTCTACATAAAGTGACATGAACGTTTTGGAAAGAGCAACTTGCTTCTAGTAACAGATTCCTTGACTATTCAAAAGTGCCTGAAAATAATTTATTTGAAATAAATGCTTGGACTCTACATCAAGAACTTATACCACTAGTTCGGAGTTTGAAATTTATGCCCGGTATTCCCTGTATTTGACTTATTTAAATTTTACTATGTGCGCACTTTTCTTCTATACCTTCAAGAGTTCTCGTCTAATCATACTTTATACTCGCAGAAAATTTCAAATTGGACGAATGGCGTTATATTCCGTGTACTCCCAAATAATACCGCACTAGACCGTGGTTTTTATTCATGAGTTCTTAAAATGGCGAGGACTTTACGCAAAGTGACTGTCATCACTTCCAGTTTGCACAGAATAATGAATGATGCTGTTCGTCTCAGGATATCATTGAACTTTTGAGGTTGAAGTACCTTCCTACCTAAATGATGAATTTTATGTTTTGGTGGTCTTATGAAACTTACGGAAGTAATTTTTAGGGCATAAATAAGCTTGCCTATAACTAACTACCGACATTAGAATAATAAAAATTAAAAAAAAAACATCAACCTACTTAGCAACACGAAAATGATAACATATATCTATCCTACCCAAAACAAAGACAAGATAAATAGGTCACACTATGAGAATAAGTTTTAACCTCAGCTAAAACTGGGACAGAGCTAAAATTCTAACGTTTCGCTAAAATAGATGTCTCGTTAAGCTTTAACTGTCGCGAAGCCGGTCAACCACTGGTTAGCACGGAAGCTGTGAGTTATTGCGGAAGTAAGTGACCTAGCGCGAGTTTTAGATTATAATTCTCATTTTTTTAAGTATAACGGAAGCTTGAATTGTGTTTGAAGGCATGGCCGGGTTTTGGAATTATATTGCCGCTTGTTCTAAGCTTAAATTTAGGTTGAAAAAGTTCAGAAAGTATAAATATTATTTTGGTGTTTTTGAGGTTGACATAAACATAAATTTGGGACGCTATGGTAACTTTAAAAATCTAACTAGACTAACGAACAGCAAATAATTCGTTAGTCTCGCTAAAAGTTGAGAATGGCTGCATAGATTTGGCTAATTTTGGTCTTAAAATATTGGTGGAAATCCAGAGAAAAATTAAATGGTGAGAAAGTCGGAAAAATTCACGACAGAAAAAGGGAAGCTAGGTAGGTTAATAGAGTGGATAGGTAGGAAGGGCAGTCGAAACTAAACAGATTTTAAGTAATTTCAAGGGACACCAAGTATGATGGATTGAATAAAACTAGATAGATAATAAATACTCACATTGCGACCAAAACACTATGAAGGCGATGGCAGCGATCGCCGCTAACTTTCCTCTCCGTTCCATGGCTTCCATTTTGTTTTAACTTCACTCTAGTTCAACACAAACACACACACAACCAAACACTTTTCACTGGATAGTTCTCCACGAATCCATATTCAAATCACAAACAAGAAAAGACGGTTATGACGTCATTACGAAATTTAAAAACACTTGATATTTTTCGATTTGAATTTAGAACTGTCACCTGAAACAAAAGAAAGATAATATAAATATTTGGAACAAATCGTGTGTTGTTTTATGCAAATTCTGTGTTGATTTGAATAAAAATATGTGTGTCATGTAATTTTATCTCTGTGTCACTGTTTCAGGCGTATCTAATTTTTTTGATTTATCGTTGACGAAAGCAAGTATAAATTATGTAGTTACCGATAATGTTATCTCAAATGCAATACTACGATAAATTTGCTGCAAAATCACACATTAATTACCTATGATTCTTATCGGTTGTCAGGCCAAGATCAATAATCTTGAAGGAAAGATAGGGTTTCCCCTGTATCGGTTTATTTACTACCCTCTTCAGCTGATAACACTGACACTTACTATAAGTACCTAACTAGTGTTATCTTACGCAGATATAGATGTGTAGGTAGCTATAGAACGCACTGTTATCTTTATCCACTGACGCCACAAAACCTACAGTTTTATAGAATTGCAATATTCTGTTAAGATTCGAGATTGAGGTGAGTTGTCCTCCCATATAATACTCACTTCACCTAAAGGATCATGGTAGGATTTGTATAAAAAAATAAAGATGTTTAGAGAAGTTGAAATCTAATTCTAATACCCTTGGGTTCCTAAAGAGTATCTTCAGACATTTACAATATTTTTATACCTCCGCAATAAAAATGGATGTTAAAAGTGAATAGTTTAACGAAAAGCTCATTATTTCAGAACGTGACACTGACAGCCCCCGTTTCGCAGTTCTTACACTGAAATTGCATCGTTTTATGGGAAATAATGTCACAAATAATGATGATTTCCACACACTTGTCACATCACTTGACTGCCAATATGATAGATCCATTAAAGTCACTTTCTTTTTTTTATAAACACAAAATAGGCTAAGAGATGAAATGAAGAAGTGTTATTTTCATTTCGAAATATTTTAATTATGCGGGTGTTTAAAAATATGGTAATCATATCAATCTACTCCTAGTAATGTATTCTCGACATTAAAAAATATTTTAAACCCTCTAAATGTTTTTTTTATTTTTCATACAAATCAATGTATGAATCTCGCCATGATTCCTTGTCGAGGGAGCTCTTTACAGAATAAGACTGCTAATTATATCCCAGTAATTAATAAAATTTCACTTTAATTGTATCTCTTATTACACACTTGCTTCGTGTTACAATTATGAATGTTCACTATTAAAGTAATATGAATACATTATGTAGGTTCGTTATGAGCACCTGGACGTCTAACTAATGTGCTTAATAAGCACACGTAAGCATTGACATTCTCTCTGCTCGTATTACGAGCAATGACCCTTGAAATATAAGAATGTTTTATATATTGTTTTATCAATGACTGCGAAACAATGTAACTGTTTATTCGATATTTCCGTAATAAGTATACGACATTGATTTTGACGATTATGGGGTCGCAATGAGACCTACATAAAACTTAAAAAAAATCACCCAAAAATAAAATCTATTAGTAGATAGGTAAGGTAGTCCCTCTTACGGGCTACATTTTTTAGAAGGAATGACATGTGTTCTGAATACACGGTATATTTATTGGACATTAAAACACAATACCAAAAAAATATTAAAAAGATCCCCATTTATTAAGAAAATTAAAAGTTTTACCAGTACAAACGGTGTAGAACAAAAGGAAAGAAAAAATATAGCAATTCTTAGCTGTAAACAGTTCGTTTATCATTGTGAGATAAGACAGAACAAAATTCTAGACAATTTCTTGACAAGAAAAGCAAATCTAGTTCAAAAAAAGATCTCTGGAGAAATTCTATCTTCATTTCGTACGACCCCAAGAGAAAACAGGGGTCCAATAGAAAAATAAGTAAAGAAAAATTAACGTAAATTAAATTGTTTTTTTTTCATGAAAAATTTACTCAAAGAACGGGTTTGTTAATTGACCTCTTTTAATGGAGTAATTCAGTTAACGCGCACATTTTATTACTCGGATCTAGATTTCATGACCAGAGAGAGTAGAGTTTCTGCTAACCTAATTACGAAGACTAGGTCAATTTACGTATTTATCAGAGAATTAAATAAAGTGTGAATATGAACCTTATCTGTTTTATAGTGACGTCTTAATTTTGTTTCAGAAAGGTCAAGTGCGTAGTAATAACAATACTGGCGAATTTCGGCTAATTTCGAATTACCGAATTTCGGTCACAGCTGTCAGTTTCAATCGAGACGTACCGTACGACTAATGTACCGATCGATCGATCTAAGTTAAGTACGCTTACCGCGGTCGGTCTGTGGATGGGTGACCATCCATTTCATATCGAGTCCCCTCCCTGTCACGTAAAGCCTCATTTTTAGATCATTGACACTCGTTATGGCTGGTTAGAAATCAGAATGTCTGATAACCAGTTACCCAGTAACTCGGTTGTCGAGGCCAGACAGACAGTCGCTCTATGTAGGGTGTTACCAGACCAATCGATCGATCGTCGATCGACGGCATCGATCGATGGTAGAATTTATTAGTCAACGTCGATCGAGCTGCTTGATTATAATTACTGATGGATTATAGCTGGGGTTAATCGATCGACGTCGACCGATGCCATCGACCGGCAATCGATCGATTAGTGGAAAGGTATCCGTCGATCAGCCAAAGCTACCACACCAATCGATCAACGGCGCTCGATGTCGATTGATGGCATCGATCGACGATCGATCGATTGGTGTAGTAACACCCTAAAACTGGTATTTAGCTGTATCCGGTAAGACTGGAAGTTGACCCCAATACGATTGGGAAAAGGCTAGGCAGATGATGAAGAACAGAACAGTCGGGTATGTATGTGGATTCTTTTCGGGTTTAATATATACACAGGTAGGCAGGTATACGCAGAAGGCTTACAACGCTCTGCGTGTTCAATATAATAATGAGCTGAGGATGTTGTTGGGACTGCCTCGGTTTTGCAACGCATCGGGAATGTTTGCTTAAGCGCGAATAGACGACTTTTATGCAGTCATACGCAAGCGATGTGCATCTATGCTGCGGCGATTCAGGTGTAGTCCTAACAATATTCTAGCTACACTGGCGAACAAAATTGACGGGCCATTTATAAAGCACTGGGCGGGTAGGCATGTGTGCAGAGATGTACTTGTCCCCAATTAATTTATAAAGTTTAGTTGCACTGTTAAATTATTATTTACGAACATTAGGTTAAGATGTGACTTATTAATATTATTATTAAAACCTGAAACCTCCCAAGGAGTTCAAAGCACCTACAGTACCTACATACACACAGGTCACAGTACACTATAATATTAACTGTGTTAGTCTTATGTGTACGACAATGATGTATAAAGAGCGGAGCCTCCTAATACAGGCATTGTTTGCTTAAATGGAGGCTTCAAACACGTTAACATGTAATGTACTTTCTTATTGACACAATAAACTATCTTGTATTTGTATACATTCTAGAATAACGAGGCGTACAAAAAACTAGGAAGATTTAGTATCTCATAGCGAACATAATACCAACCCACACGTTGTTTTCTTGTCCAGTATAACGTTTACGAAGCTAACTGACCCAGTGCGCTAATTTCATAACTGTTACACGTTTTATGGCTAGAACTAGATAATTATAGACATCCTATATAAATTTGTCCTTTGCGTAATGCTTGAAGACAGTTCACAGTAGTGATCTACTTTATTCGTAGGATAATCTCCAAATCTTCGGGAAGGTTTTTTTCAAAAACCGACTTTTAGAATAGTACCCAAAAGGTACTATTTCGTCTAAAGGTTGACATTGATCCACGTTTACCTAGAAGTGACATTCACTAGACACTGGACAGACTCACAGGTGCTTTTGGGAAATGCTTTTAGTAAATAATGATTTCAATTTCGAACCATATTCCTTGTCAAATCATTGTACCTATATTGTACGGATCAAGCGCGAGAAAGCCCTGTGATTGGTTGACTTGAATTATCAATAACCAATCACAGCACGCGGGCTTGACAATCTGTCACATTCATCTGATTTTCGTTCGAGAATCCGGGGGCTAACTTTTTAAACCTATCCCGACATTCTTGACTTAGATTCAAATTACACACGATCCTATAACTATGCACTTACTACCAATTAATAACAAGATATCTATTCAGAGCTAAAATTATAACATTAAAATTAATCACCACTCACGTACACACAAGTTACTGTTTAGATTAGTCGAGTTTAGCCCCGAGGCTAAATTATCATAATGTTTAGCATGAAATTGCAATATCTTAGCTTTGAAGTCACCGGCGACGTAATGTTATGCTTTAGTTTAATTTGAGTTCAATAGCGTTGGGGACAGGGGCGGACCGTAAGTTTCTGGGGCCCTGGACTAACACTACTTGGGGTCCTGCTCAATCAATCAATTAATTGACATTTTGTTTCGATAATGATGTTTATATAGTACTAGCGGCCCGCCCCGGCTTCGCACTTACAATGTTGATCAAACTATACCTACAAACCTTCCTTTTGAATCACTCTATCTATTGCTGAAAACTGTATTAAAATCCGTTGCGTAGTTTAAAAGATCTAAGCGTACAGACTGCGGGAGCGACTTTGTTTTATATACTACTAGCTTCTGCCCGCGGCTCCGCCCGCGTAAAAAGAACGATTATCCCAAGGGAACACATTACCGGGATAAAAAGTATCCTATGTGTTAATCCAGGAAATGGTCTACCTATGTGCCAATTTTCATGCAAATCGGTTCAACGATTTACGCGTGATTGAGTAACAAACATCCAAACATCTCCACAAACTTTCACGTTTATAATATTAGTAGGATCATCATCATCATCATGTCAGCCTTAAGACGCCCACTGCTGGGCATAGGTCTCCCCCAAGCGGGGTTCAGCCGTAATCACCATGCTTGGCCGATGCATGTTGGCGATCGCAGTAGTTGTTTTGGTATTCAGAAGGACGCTGCTGCCCATTCTTTGGTCAATATCCCTCAGTCGCCTTTTACTACATACATGTACAAATGGGGTGGTGCTATTCGCAGCCGTGTAGGATGGGAATAGTATATGGTACGGTTTTATACTATGTAAAAATAGTGTCTGGGGGGCCTATATATTCAAGGGGGCCTGGGCTGCAGCACATCCGCCCCTGGTTGGGCTAAGTATAATTGCACATATACCATACACTAACATCCTTCACACATCATCACTCATTCACTGACGTAGCCGTAGTGTTAGCTCAGAGAAAGTGGAAGTGGGTGGGCCAGCAGATGGGGAAATACAGTTCTGGAGTAGAAGCCCGAACCTGGTCGTAGAAGTGTGGGCAGACAACCAATGAGGTGACGACCTGGTTAAGATTGCTGGATGGAGAAAACCCAGTTCAGAGGCAGATGGCATGCAATGGATGGAAGGATGCCTTCACTCACTCAGCATTGGTTGACAAAAGGTTAAAGATGAAGAATAATAATGTACCACTATTAATGTGTTAATGAGATAAAGACCTTCATGGCTACTAACCTTTTATCATTCAATTTGCTAGCCAATAATTAAATGTATACACAAATATTTGTTGACTAGTGGCCGTTAATATTTATTACGTTGTATTTTTATTTGTATAATTAATTCATGTTTTTAAATTGATACTAATCCTTCTATTTGATCAATAACGCCCATTGTATAATTTACCAGCTGCTGCCCGCGGTTTCACCCGCATAAAAAGAACTATTATCCATTACCGAGACAAAAAGTATCCTATGTGTTAATCGAGGAAATGGTTCTATGTGCTAATTTTCATGCAAATCTGTTCAATGGTTTACGCGTGATTGAGTAACAAACATCGAAACATCTTCACAAACTTTCACATTTATAATATTAATTAATTCATTAATGATTATTATTATTATTATATTATTATATAGTAGGAAGTAGGATTATAGTAGGATTAGAGCCGTGAAAATGGGTTTTATCTGAGTCTTAGCTAACCTTTCTGTGTATTATTTTTACCCCGACTGCAAGGAAAGGGTTATGGTGTTTCGCGCCGGTAAAATAAAAAATAAAATATTCTTTATTACCTGATATCTTCCAAACTACTGAACGGATATATTTCGTTAGGGTATCGTTAGATTCGTCTATCGCCAATAGCGATTTGATCAGTCGGGACCCATTATAGGGTAGATTTGAGCTGGTCTAGATTTTAATGGGTCCCGACTGATCAAATCGCTATTGGCGCAGTTTTTATTATTTCAATGGTATAGTTATTCAACATTACTAAACATAATTCTAGACTACCGGACTTGTTTATTTCTTTTCAGTGGCTGAGCGATCGACTGCTGCGCAGCGTGTTGCGGGTTCGATTCCCGCCCAGGGTAAACATTTGTGTGATGAGCACTTGTGTTTGCCTTGTGTCTGGGTGTTGTTTATCTATATATGTATGTTTTTACAAAAAAAAAAATGTATTTGTGTATGTATATCAGCTGTCTGACACCCATAGTACAGGGTCTCCCTAGTTTGGGGTCAGATGGCCGTGTGTGAAAATGTCCCCACATATTATTATTATTATTACTTATTTAAAGTTCACTCTTTACGCAGTCGGGTTTTTTAGATTTTGTTTTTTTTTTTTAAATTTATCTGTTTATATATGTACTAGGTTTTGCCTGTGACTTTGTTCGCTTGAATGTCGGTTATCGCGAATGCAGACGAAGTCGAAGATTAATAAGTATCTTATATTCTTTCTTGAGTTCGTCTATAAGCTTAGTAGTTTAGCCGAGAAAGCGTAACGAACAAACATATGAACTCACTTTAGCATTTATATTATTAACCTATGGTATTTTATTTGGAATAAATTATTTGATTTGACTTTTTAATTAATTGTCATTAATTATTTAATTTATATAGTTATTTTGGTGATACCAGATCGGTTTATGGTAAAACACTAAGATTAAAAAACATCAGTTTTTTAATCGTGAATTTACAAGAGCGTGACTAAAACATACCGGTCGATATCATATAGGAATCGGACAATAACGCACTATTTACAAACGAATTTTAGCATCTGGAACTTCAGAAGAGAGAAAATACTCCTAACGAAAACACAATACCCTAACTACGATATTGTCAAATAATATACACCATAAATCAACTCGGGTACGCAGCTCTAAGCCCTTTGTTCGATGTTCGATCGTTTCTATACTGAATATAATTTAGTTAGACTTTCTAAGAGAAATGCTCTATTACAGTCTCCTCTAGGTTTGTGCAGACTTGCATCGCGTAATGTATAGTCTCATTTTACTGTCAAAGTGTGCTATAAATCATTGGGATAGGGTTGTGAAGGTACGCGCGTAATCAAATAGAGACGCGAATTTAATGAGGTGTCATTTGTTGCAGAATAAAGTTTTGTTTTTTTACTAGAACTGGCAAGATGGTGTACTTATTTTAAAAAGATAGGTACGGTCAAATGCTGTAACATTGCCTACATGCTCAACATTGCCTACACTCTAAAAAGTTTAATTATTGCCGTTGAGAAATGTTTTTGCAGTCTATTGTATTACTAAAAGCAAGTCGGCTATCTACATGGCAAAAAAACATTTCTCAGTAGCCATAATTAAACTTTTTAGAGTCTAGGCAATGTTGAGCATGTAGGCAATGTTACAGCATTTGACGGTACGTGCTTAAATGTAATGGCAACAGTTAGTTAGTTGCCAATATATTTATTTAAAACTTATTGTAAAGTAAAGTAAAGTTTATTTATTTGCGTACTTGTAGGTACAAGACATAAGGTATTACATAAACATTTGTAATCCTTGTACAATCTACCCTAGACTAGACATTGCTTGTAGCTTCAAACTATGCTGCAGATTTTCTTGCTGAAATTATGGAAATCTCTACATAATATAGAACAAAGTTGCTTTCCGCCGTTTGTCCATCATTATGCTACCACTTCACATGGCGTATTTGTGCAAATATTCGCCTTACTTGGATAATACAAAATAGACTTCGAGCGTTGCTGACCGTACCTAAGTAGTATGATATTGTTTTGTGTTAATTTGGTAAAATATGACGATAATAATATAATTGTTTAAGATGTCGGAAGATTTCAATCATTGCACCCATGCAAAATCTGGGTGGGAGCTAGTTATTCTAATAAAAGTAACTTTAAAATTAGAATATTATTACGGACTTCTACTTTTTTGATGATAAAATGTGGCCAATACTAGCAAAAGTTTTTTAGAATAGGATGAGCAGTTCCGCGTTCCAACAAACTCATATAATATTATTTTAGAAGTATAGACAGTATACCTAGAATAGATAGTAAATTATTGCAGAATCTATTAGATAAAAAGAACTAGTATACAGTATGTTAACAATTTCACAGGTGGTTTACTAGCTGACGCAGTGACTTGTGTCCTCCATGTAACATTAAACGACAAGATAACCGCAGGTGTGGTGTACCTAAGGATATTAATACCTAACACTTTTATTTAGAACTAGCTTTTGCCTGCGACTTCGTCCGTGAATGTCTTCGTTCGTGAATGTCGGTTATCGCGTATGCAGGCGAAGTCGTGGACTAAAAAAAGCTTTTTACAAAAAAAGACAACCGCCTTCAAAAAGTGAAAAATAACTTTAGCACAGAACACACATTGACTTTAGTTTCGAAATTCAGTGGCTTTGTTCTGTTTGTTGTTTTGTATTGCCACCGACTTCCGAAACTAAAGTCAATGTGTGTTCTGTGCTAAAGTTATTTTTCACTTTTTGAAGGCGGTTGTCTTTTTTGTAAAAAGCTTTTTATTTTCCGCTTTTTAGTACCTCCTTCTCTGGAGAATTTTCAAAATCTGTTTACGTTTGCCTGAGAAATCGCGTAACAAATCGCGCACATACTTAATGCAAATTTAAGACTTATACGGTTTTCTCATGGATGCCATAGTCAGAACTGGACCAAATTAAAATGGGACCACACGGGAAGCACTAGCTTCCAAATAAAAAATACAGACGAATTGATAACCTCCTCCTTTTTTGAAGTCGGTTGAAAAATAGCCTATGTCCTTCCCCAGGGTTCAAGCTACCTTCATACCAAATCTTATAAAAGTCTGTTCAGCCGTTTTGTCGTGAAAGCGGAACAGACAGAGTTACTTTCGCATTTATAATATTAGTATATAGTACATATATCTATGAGAACAACCTTAATTTAGACTTGCAACGCATGCATCATAGACGTGGTCTATTTTTAAAATCACATTCTTACATCTCGTAAAAACGGCTAGTACTTATGTAATATGCAACCGCAATTGTGGAGAGCTTCAGGGTTATAAAAATAAATGATTTTACATAAACAAAAAAAACATTTCCTTACTGTAATATTGTTGCACAATAAGTTTGTAAATTCTTGTACTTGGAGTTTTATTTTAATGTGTAAATTTTAAGATATGTTATTTTTACTTCCACTGAGGTCCACTGGTGGACATAAGCCTCCTCCATGAAGTCATTTCCTAGAACTATTTTTCGCTCATTGTTTTTATTTTATTTATATGATTTACACGGCTTACAAAACCAATTACATAAATCAAGGTTGACATAAAATATGAAGTAATAACAAGCATTAAATATTCGTCTCACAACTATTAAATTGGCAAATTTACTATCGAATATATCGCAGTCCGGGTTGTCTTCCACGAGCTTATTTAGTGCGGTCAACACGCGCGGTACGGGAGACGCAGCACGGGCTGCAGTCCGACACGAAGGCACGTTATAGTTTAATTGGCAGTATCCGTCATTTCAGCCGAAAGACGTCCACTGCTGGACATAGGCCTCCCCAAGGGGGGGGATTTGCCATTTTCGCCATGCTTGGCAGGCGGTTTGGCGATCGCAGTATGGTTGTTGCAAAGGCACAGAGAACGCTGCTGCCCATTCTCTGGTAAGTTCCTTAGTCGCCTCTTACGACACCCACGGGAAGATATGGGATAGTGCTATTCTTTACGTCCGACACCACACGGACGGCAGTATCCGTACTTATCGGATATGTTGTGATGTATCTTTAAGGGATGAACTACACTTATTCAGCTAAATTCAGCATTTGTTCATAGAAAACACCGGTTTAGTATGGATATGAATGCGTTCAGCTTTCCGTTTGTAAAGGGATGCGATACAAAATTGGTATTCTCTAAAGACAAAAGCTGAATTGAGCTGAATAAGTGTAGTTAGTCCCTTATACTAAATAGTAGGACGTCAATAAACATTACAATATATTGCTTTCGTAAAAGGAAAAGTCAAACCGAGATTAACAATCAGACTTGTTGCACACAGCTTGCGGTTGTAAATACTGCATGTTTCAAGCGATGTAGCACTTGATAGCAACTCGCTTCAAGTAAGCTTGGGCTTAACCATATGAATGGGCTTAGTCAGAACTTAAGCTGTAATTCACACTGACGTTGTGCAAGGGTTAAGTTAAAGGCGAATAAGTATGCCACTTTCATTGCATTGCATAGTAGTGGCAACTGGCAATAATCCTGGTGACAAATTGTTATATTTTTTTCTTTGTTTCTAATTTTTAATGCGACTTCAAATAAAGAATGTGTAAAGACCTGTATAATATCATGTAAGTAGTTTGCAAGAGTATGACGTTTAATTATGATAAACTAGCGCATTGCCCGCGGCTTCGCCCGTGTTTATTTTGCTCTAGGATCCCTAATTTTTCAAAATAGCCTATGTTACTTAGAGGTAATGTAGCATTCTAATGGTGAAAGAATTGTGAAAATCGGTACAGTAGTTTTTGAATTAAATAAAACAAACAAACAAACAAGTAAATATTTCCTCTTTATAATATTAGTATGTCGGATCAGTCAGGATTTAGTCCGCTACATTCAGTCATCATGTGGGCAGAATACGGGTTTCGTGCAATGCAAACACACTAGGTATATGGTACAATACACGGCGTCTATTAAAACACAATTTAGCACAAACTCAATTTAAAATAAACTCATATTTAAATTAACATAGACATAGTTCACTTCACTTCAACAACGAATTGAAAGTACAGTTGCGGGACGTATTAGCTCCGATGCGATCAGACACTGGATTCTGAATGTCTTCCTCGCTGTTGGCTGAAAACATCACGACTCCCTCACACTCTCTCATGCGCGCCAAAAGAAGTGGTAGATCACGTGTTCTCGATAATGGCGCGCTTGGATTCGTTCCACATTCGTACTATTGACCGGATACGAAAAGTATACGATGAGCCAATTTTTTTTCAAAAATAAATAAACAAATGTCTCAAAGTCAAGGCTCAATACAAGTTTAAGTTTGCCTAAATATCATTGAATTCAAAAATCGATTACTTGTGAAAATGGTGCACAGATTCATGTCATTTTTCACGTTTGAGTCAGCAATCAGACTTTACAACGTACGAACTGGACCGCTTACTCCTAACCTAACGTTGCTCACTTATGTCTCTCGTTAAAAAATTAGCATCATATAAGTATGAATCCTTAATATGATAGACTAGCTTCAGCCCGCGACTTCGTACGCGGATCCTGTTGCTTATGCCAGCGACAACGGGGTCGGCAAAATCGAAGATCTGAAACGTCTGATGTCGAATTCTAAGAGCCCAGGGACGGGAAAACAACGGGATTCGCGAGATGATTCGAGACGTTCAAAAAGTAAAATTTTGAATCATACCTCCGATGGCGGAATATGTGGCGTAGTCAATCATAGGAGTATACGTAAATGAACTCCGTTCCTTATCAACCCAAGGAAGGTCGCCATGACCTACGGCTATATCTTGAGACACATCCGATTCTTCAGATGATATCGACAATCTGTTCAGAGAATGTCGAAGTCGATCAGAATTCAAACGTTCGTTGCGCTCTTCTTCTGTCTCTTCATGCCGTACTCCAGAAATT
Organism: Charanyca ferruginea; assembly: GCA_947361185.1. Lineage (NCBI taxonomy): Eukaryota > Metazoa > Arthropoda > Insecta > Lepidoptera > Noctuidae > Charanyca > Charanyca ferruginea. The sequence continues at coordinate 25,550,919 of OX376061.1, read as the reverse complement.
CTTTTTCTCTCACTTTCTAACTGATTATGAATATGTTGTTGTGGTTGCGTGTTCGGGACAATCTATACTAATATTATAAAGCTGAAGAGTTTGTTTGTTTGTTTGGTTGAACGCGCTAATCCTGAGATTAGAAAAAGATTTTTTAAATTCGAACCAGTAGATCCTGAGATCTACTGGTTCGAATTTAAAAAATCTTTTTGTGTTGGATAGTCCATTTATCGAGGAAGGCTATAGGCCCATGCGAAGCTGGGTCGGGTCGCTAGTGTATGATAATCTCGATCAGCAGTTAGTCGTGCATCACATTCATCATTCGGTTCAAAAGACCTGTTAGTAGATGTGCGAATACACTGAGAACTCAAGCGGGATTTTGTATCGGTTCCGATTCGCGAAACAATGCATGTCGCTCACGATCAGCGGACAGTCGCGTATCACGTTCCGCACTTCTCTCTAGAGACCTAGAAGCAGATGCGTAGATACGCTGAGAACTCAAGCGCAATTCTCTATCCGTGAACGTCTCCGTTCACTGTTCCTAAACCCCCCTCAATTTTTTTTTTTAATATATTCAATGTACAGACAGTTTTGTTACTGTTTTATTATATGTATAGATATAGATGCCTCGCCCTTTTGCCATAATTAACGTAACGCCTATGATCCGACTACGTATAAGCTTATAGGTAACTTAATTTACTTCTAAAGATAGTCACACAAGGATACAACTTTCAAGTTTGCGCAATTTCCATTTAAGCATAATATTATTTTATTGGAAACACTTAAGTTATGTTGAAGCACGCACAATAGTTGTTTAAATATTGTAAGTAAATAAAGTGTTTTACGTGGAACCGTGTGATTTGGACTTTAACTTTGTACCAGTTTTTGAAGTTCTTGGAATAAGTTTAAGTTATAATTAAGGGTTAGTTGTTTTAGTATTTTATAGTTAGGACTAGAAAGTTTTAGGATAGGAGGGGATTGTCATCATCATTTTATGTACAAAAATCCCTTGTATTTCAATAAAGAATTTAAATAAAGGTTTAACATGGAAGTAATGATTTACGTTTGGCTCTTAAGACCATGATGATTCATTAAGTTTTTTCTGGAACATAAACGTTTGTGTGCTTGTTCTAATATTAGAAAACCCAGGACAAAAATAAATAAACAATTAAGTGAATTCGGAAAATAATTTATATTTACCAGGAAAATAATTTATTAGTCGCTTTAGTATCAAATGAAATGTAGTGAAATCTACTATTTCACTTATGGGGGTCAGAAAAAAAGTGTGGGATTGGCACTTCCATAGGTATCTACGTAATTAATAAAATTATGCGTTTTGGCTAATCAACATTTAGATTGTATAATTGATTATTTTTTTGGAGATGATTGGTTTTTATAAAGATATTGATTATGATGAATATAGCATTGATCATAAGAATGTATAGGAGTGGTCGCCATTTGCAATAATGACATTGAACGTGTATACCGCAGTACGTATGACATAAGCTAAATGTGTATTTATAAACAACTTTGTACTGTTTAGCATCGAGTATAAATACTCGAAATATATATACTTTATACAAACTTACTTTATACTTTAAACAAATGTCCTGAAATGTCTATTCAAAATATAGTCCATTTATTAGTCGCATTAGTTCGCTACCACATAAATAGCAACTGCAAAACGCATTGCAATTTGTCTATGATTGTGACAAATTGACGACATTTACATTCAACGTCGAAATAAACTTAGTTTTAATAAACACTATCAAAATGTAGCCAGTGAAACCTGTGTGACGTGAACCGAGATCAGAACCAACGTCTAAACTTGATCAAGCAGAACTTGGTTTTATTGAACTCGGTTTTCAATCTGAACGGTGAATTCAGTATTGAGTATTGAGTATTGAATTCAGTGAATTCCTACTCGCACTGCTACTCAACCATACAACATCTATCTATATATATAAAAGAAAGCCGTGTTAGTTACACTATTTATAACTCAAGAACGGCTGAACCGATTTGGATGAAAATTGGTGGGGAGGTAGCTTAGAACCAGGAGACGGACATAGGATACTGTTTTTTAAGGTATTGTCTTGTTTTCCATAAAATCATTTGTACTATTATTGTTTTCCATAATCGTCCCCCGTCATAATATTTACTTGCACTATTATCATTTATACTAATAACGTTTGTCATATCAACTTATTAGTCATAACTTTCATTTGCCATAAAATTAGTTGCCATAATAACATATGTTATAATCGTTACTTGACATAAGCCACATTTAATATAATTTAGAAACGTTTATTAGGTGGTAGGTGTAGGGTAGGTGTAGGGTAGGTGTAGGGTAGGTGTAGGGTAGGTGTAGGGTAGGTGTAGGGTAGGTGTATGGTAGGTGTAGGGTAGGTAAATAGGCAGGTAAGTAGGTAGATAGGGACAGGACAACGTCTGTTGGGTCAGCTAGTTTTAGATAAAACTGACACCAGGTAAGAAAAGACACTAAGAAAGAACAGTAGTACAATCTGATCACTATAAAAATAATTACAGATATTTTCTAAATAACGAATAACGAATAATTCTCTATTTATAACGTACGAAAAATTACATAAAGGAAAGTCCCAAAAAAAATGACAGTATTAGCACTACAGATTTAGATTTATATGTTATTTGTGTATTATATTGTGTATTATATTGTGTATTGTATTGTGTTTGTGTGTATTTTTGTGTTAATTTCAGTGTGAGTTCTATAATATAGACTATACCCTGTTCACAATGGGATTAGACATAAACACAAACCTTTTTTACAGTCCCTTCAACCGATTTTGACTTCTATTCCGTAGGCTTAAGGATGACACTACTGGCAAAAAAAGTGGTTACAATACAATTGTTTACTGCAGTTGCCATTTGTCATGCTACCAACGCAATAGAAGTCAAAATCGGTTGAACGGACTGTAAAAAAGGTTTGAGTAAATGTCTAATCTTATTGTGAACAGGGTATAGACCTTCTGCATTCATTGTTATAATTCTGTGATGTCAATATCCATGATTAGAATACGCCTACGCTGACGGATGAACCGACTGTCATGACAGTTTATGCTTACGATTACTAAAGAGGCGTAACACATAAAATCTGCTAGCAAAAAATATTTGTAACATTTTTAGTCTGTGGCAATGACCGACTTAAATTGAATAGTACGAGTTATAATTTATTGTGAGCGAGATTATGAATGAATGTATTTAATTAAGTTTGTTTACAGCAAAGTAATTGTTTTAGAATATAAAAGCTTATCATTCTACTTATTAAATAATAATTACCTTATGGTATATCATATTCTAAAACTATTATTTTGCTAAATTATCTTCCATGCTAAAGAAGATAATTATTTTGCAAAATGTTTTTATATGTTAATGATAACTTTGTTAGGTTATCATTATCCTAAACTTCCTCTAACTTAGATGATAACTGGCAATCGGGGGGTCATTGAAACATTTCAGCTTTATTGCTATGCAAAATCAAATACATATAGTAGACCAGTACCATTGAAAATGGTAAAAAGTGAAAAAAAAAAATAGTAGAATGAAACCCATTGGAAAAGGAAGAGAATATAACAAAAATAAAAGGAAAAATAAATTACGGGCGATCTGAGGTCGGGAAGTGAATGGGGGTGCGTTTTTAAAGGTAAAAAACGGTTAATCTCGATTTTGTGCAAAACTACAAGTGTTATGGAAAAAAGTTAAATGGCAAAGTTGTAGGTAATAAAAATATCTTCAACTTTTGTCATTTACACTTTTTTCACATAACCTCAAAATTAATGTGAAAAATTCAAATAACAAAGTTTTTGGTTTTTTATTTTTATCTTTTTCAAAAATATTTTATTTTTCACCAAATTTGGTGAAAACTTACCTTTTTATGTCCTAAATACACTGTAATTTTTTTGATTTAAAATATTTATTTTTTTCACCTTATTTTGACTTAATATCGAAAAAGCACCCTCATTTTCAATCGAAAAAACTCACGTCAAAATATCTGCTTTTTTTAAAAAGTTTGTGGGTTTTGTTCGTTGAAATCTCTACTTTCTGATGGTATAAAAAAATATACATCACCATGGTAAAATTTCTCAGAAAATGCAATAAAACGAAAAAATCTCGAAACCGATTTTTTTTTTAATCATTATGTGAAATTTTGAGCTATTTATTAAAATATACACTTCAATTACTCAAAAAACATAAGATTCCATGTTACACTGACAAACAAAAAAATTGCAAATCGAAATATACTACTATAATTAACAACCAAATAAGTTAATATTTAATAAGACATCTACAATATTTTGAGAAAATTGTTAAATTTTCTTGCTATTGCTATTTTAAGATAATCTTATATACCTGAGTGACCTACGGAAAATTGAAGCCCATCAAAAGGTATTTCATAGAGAAGTGGGGAAGGGGCTAGAAGGGTCTGGGTCTTACTGGGCCCACCTGTTATTTCGTAGCTGTAAAAACCGTTATCCAGTATTCGGAATACAGAGCAGTGATCAACATCGTTGATAAAAAAATATATATATAAGTTACAAACCCACAGACGCGAAATTTAGTACAATTGGCCTCGGTATATTTTTTAGAAGCTTCCATAGAGTTACCACTTTATAAAACCGATTTAGGGCCAACAAGTCTGCTCAGCCACCGAAGAGGTTGGAACGGTCATATGGAAATAATCTGCCGCTGCTGAGGAGGTTGGTACGGCACACCGGTTATGAAAGAAAATATTACTATTTTTTTTTTAGACCTGATTGATACAGATTAAGTAGGTACAGGTAGTATTTATCTTGCTATGTAGATTCCAAAAGTTTCTTTACAAGTAAATTTGTCACAATTCTATTGAAGTAACTCAGCCTGCACATATATTTTTATCAACGCGCCTCTGTATCTCGAATACTGGCTAACGGTTTTTACAACTGCTATGAAATAACAGGTAGTAAGGCCCAGTCCTTTCTAGCCCCTTCCTCACTATTCTATGAAATACATTTTCATGGGCTAAAATTTTCCGTAGGTCACTCAGGTATATAAGATTATCTTAAAATAGCAATAAATGGGCATGTACGCATATAATTTCAAGAAAATTTTACAATTTTCTCAAAATATTGTTCATTTCTCATTAAATATTAACTTATTTGGTTGTTAATTATAGTAGTATATTTCGATTTGCAATTTTTTTGGTTTATCAATGATACATGGAATCTTGTGTATTTTGAGTAATTGAAGTGTATATTTAAATAAATAGCTCAAAATTTCACATCATAATTAAAAAGAAATCGGTTTCGAGATTTTTTCGTTTTATTGAATTTTCTGAGAAAATTTACCATGGTATTGGTTATTTTTTTACACCATCAGAAAGTAGAGATTTCAATAAACAAAAAACCCACAAACTTTTAAAAAATAGCAGATATTTTGACGTGAGATTTTTCGATTGAAAATGAGGGTGCTTTCTCGATATTAAGTCGAAATAAAGTGAAAAAAATAAATATTTTAAACCAAAAAATTACAGTGTATTTGGGACATTAAAAGATAAGTTTTCACCAATTTGGTGAAAAATAAAATATTTTTGAAAAAGATAAAAATAAAAAACCAAAAACTTGGTTATTTGAATTTTTCACATCAATTTTGAGGTTATGTGAAAAAAGTGTAAATACAAAAGTTGGAGATATTTTTATCACCTACAACTTCGCCATTTAACTTTTTTCCATAACACTTGTAGTTTTGTCGGAAATCGAGATAAACCGTTTTTTATCTTTAACCTCAGATCGCCCGTAATTTATTTTCCCTTTCATTTTTGTTATGTTCTCTTCCTTTTCCAATGGGTTTCATTCTACTATTATTTTTCTTGCTTTTAAAAATTATCGGCACTGGTCTATAGTTATTATTTAAACAAAAAAAAAATAGTTTGAAAAAAAAGCCAGATATTAAAATTCACTGTTTAAAAACAAATACGGGTAAGAAAAAATTCAACTTACTCAGCAAAAATAATAAAAAAACACAAAAAAGAAAACAACAAAGAAACAAAAAATCTTCCCAAAATATTATGTAGGCGCCACTCTAGAACCCCTATTTCTGTTCCCCAGATCACTCGAGATTAGAAGATCACTTGAATCACTCGTAATTGGAGAGGTGCGCTCGGTCCACACTTGTAACGGCAACTGGTCTTCCAGGCGGCCTGCGTTACGTTATGTCTGTGTCATAGGTACAGATAAAAAAAAACAACCGACTTCAAAGACATACGGAAATCTGGATGGCGTCCCATTTGGATATTTTGTTTTTGGGTAAATGTTGTTTGAAGACCACTTTATAAAATTTACGAATTTTCGTTTAGAGGTACATACACTAGCCATGAAAAAAACTGGCCAAGCGCGAGTCGGACTCGCGCACGAAGGGTTCTGTACCATTATCTATACAACATTAGACATCGAGCAAAAAAGGGCAAAAAAATTGCGGTTTACGATTTATGACGTATTAAAAAGAAAACTACTTACTAGATCTCGTTCAAACCAATTTTCGATTTCGATAAAATTTGGTACAAATTAAGCCGAACACCAAGAAAGTATAATATAGGGTGACTGGTAATTAGTGTACGATACTTAAACACGTGATTGTGTTCATGATTACAAACAACTTTCCCGAAGAAAAAATGTTTTTTTTGTACTCGTGCACTTTAGGTCACAGGCGTGCGCGCGCGTGAATTTCATACAGCTGTTGTATTATTGTGATAAAAGTGAACCAGTACAAAAAACATTTTTTCTTCGGGAAAGTTGTTTGTTATCATGAACACAATCACGTGTTTAAGTATCGTACACTAATTACCAGTCACCCTATATAAGCTACTTATTAATCCGCGACTTCGTCTCCATCAGCAGACGACGTCGCGGAAAAAAGCTAGCATTATTTTAAATCGTGTAGATTGGAGATACAGATATTCTTTCATGATTAAATAAGTATCGTTTGCAATACTTGACCCGATTCTGAAGGGTACGTAAATCTTGGCGATGAGAGCACTTTCTGTTATCTGTTTATGAAAGTACCATTATTGTTGGACTGATTACGTTATAATATTATCTGTGTCTGTCATCAATTACTAACATTACTCATCCAAACCAAAATTAGGTATTTTTTTGTATATTTTATTTTTTATTTTTATACTATTAAATAGGCTTGCGTTTGACCGCAATTCACCTGATCGTAAGTGATAATGCGGCCTAAGTTGGAACACGCTTGCCTAAGATGAACCGGTTCACTCGTGCCTTGAAGATACCCAGATTATACTTATCAGGGAACAGAGAGGCGGGCAAGGAATTCCACAGTCTGGCAGTTCGCACAATAAATGTGGAGTCAAAGCGCTTGGTTCGAGACCGTGGAACTTCAACCATATAGCGGTGACGTTTTGCCGTATTTCACTCAAACTGATTTTATAAAATATTTTAGCAATAACTTGGATATATTTTACTATAAAAACAAATAAGAAACACGCTATAGAGTGGAGACCGCGTTTGGGGAAGCGTAGTGTGGGACGCCCTGCGGTACGATGGATCCACGATTTTAAGAAGGTGGTTGGCAGTGAATGGATGCGTGCTGCCCAAGACCGGGTTGGATGGCGATCTCTGGGAGAGGCCCACGGAGGTCTACGTTCAGCAGTGGAAGGTAATAAGCTAGCCACCTTCTTTAAATCATTGGTCCATCGTGCCGCAGGGCGTCCCAGACTAGCTTGCCCAAAAGTGGTCTCCACTCTAAAGCTGAAGTGGAAGTAGGCCGGCCACGTCTGCAGACGGACAGATGGTAGATGGAGCAGACATGCTATAGAGTGGTATTGGAAAACGGCCATTTATAATTTTGGCTATTTCTGTCTTTATCTTCATGCTTTATTAACACAGTTTCCTTCTGCAATATTTAGTTACTGTTGACCACATTGCCTTCACATTACACATCAGCCAAGAATACATGATTATGTGTGCATGTATTTACGGACATTACCAGTTTACCATAGTACATCCGACATTACCCACGAGTCACGACCCGACCTTCAAGGGCATGGCTTTATTTTAGGGTCTGTCATAAAATGTTAGTTCTACACATGACGTCATTGTCATTGGCAGTATGTGGTGTCAGTTTACCTACAAATTCTTGACTGTTTGGTTGTTGTGACTTTGTCTTTACAATGTAGAATTTGGGCTTGAGTTCTGGGAAGACGTGAATTTGAACTGCTGTTTGGTTGTTTGGCTTATGTATCCTCTAGAGGGTTCTGTGAATGTGAGTGTGTGACTGTTATGGACCAATCAACTTATGAGGTCAATAGTTGATCTGAATAGAAATCTCATTATTTTTGGCTGAAGATAGATTGTTTTGAAGTTTTGTTTGAAGGTATAGAACAAGGTGTATATGGCTTGAAACTGGAATGGCTCGTGGCTTATTGAAATCCGCACAGATCCATTGGTTATGGTAAAGCTTCGCTTGCCGCGGTCGGCCCGTAGATGGCTGACTATGCATTTCATATCGAGATCCCTCCGCGCCTCGGACAGCACGTAAAGCCGTTGGCCCCCGGCTGTCATTTGTAAATCTTTGACAGTCGTTATATGAAGTCTGACAAACAATCTTACCAAGGTGTATCTCTTGGTAAGCCATTATCTGGGTTATGGAGGTCAGATAGACAGTCGCTCCTTGTAAAACACTGGTATTCAGCTGTATCCGGTTAGACTGGAAGCTGACCCCAACATACTTGGAAAAAGACTAACCAGATGATGCTGTGTTAGTGCTTTTTATTTATGTACTATACAGGGTAAATTTTGCATAATATATTTTTTCTGACAAGGCCAACGAAAGGACTGCAATCATGTGCCTGTACATTAGCCTACCTACTACTAGTATACGTAAATTTTACAGACTTCAAATAAACGAAAACAAATTGTTTTAGGCTATGTTATTTAGTTGAGGTCAAAATCGTAGAACAAATGTTAATCAGACTGATGATACGAAGTCCAGATTAAGAGGTTTTGGGTATTTTTTCAATCTCCCTATATATTTTTATAGGCCCTTGTTGCCTGACGTTAATAAATAAACGTACCGTAAGCTTCCAAAAGAAATTCCTTGATAGATTCACATTCGTTTCATTGAAGTACCTACGTTTTCTTTTTCTTTTTAAATCGATGTTTTACATAGGTTCTCAAACATCGGTTAAGGAAAAACCTTTCCACTCCAATATTTCAAATTTACCTTAAAATGGTTTCTGCAACATTAATATTTATATCCCGTATCATCCACGTTCTATTAACGGAAAAATCTGAAGTTATTCATTTCAGAAAAAATCCTTATATTTTACCACCCTTCCTTTTTTACGTTTACACACGATATATCATTTATATACCAATTTATATTCAAAGAGAATATGTAGAAGCTCATTTTTGTTATAACAAACTTTGTATTTACATATCTTATGCCTTTCACATTTTCCTTTCATGATTTGTGTTTTTAGGGTTATACACGTGTGTCGGATTTCTTTTAGGTACCTACAGGCCTACAGCTACAGCGTCTTGGTATTCGAAGAGTAACCTACCGATGTCTTTTAAGGTTATCATAATAATTGTATCGAGGAAAATCTTTCTTTCTTTAACAAAAAGATGTTACCCCACACTAAGTCACCATCTTATGTCGTGGGTCCGTTTATCCATACTAATATTAAAAATTCGCAAGTTTCTCTGTCTGTTACATTTTCACGACGAAACGACTGAACCGATATAGATGAAATTTGGAATGAGGATAGCTTGAACCCTGGACATTTTAACGCGATAACCGACGTTCACGCAGACGAAGTCGCGGGCAATATAAACGGACAAATACAAACCGGAAAAGACGGAAAGACTATCATCCATTTATACCATACAATTATTAGTTTCGTGCGGGAATCGAATCCGCAGCGCAGGTTAATTACTGCACTGGTGGCTTCTCTTTTTGTCGGGGCTCGTCTTCCTTCTTTGGCTTCATCAGGAGTATTGCGCAAACTCAGAGTGAAGTGAAGAATCTTCATTGACGTTCCAGTTGAGTCCTAGGGTTTTCTCAACTTGGTTTTTTGATGTAAAACATCTATAGCCGCACGTAAAACCGATTTCTGGCGTGGCGACGCATGCCGTGGCGACGCGCCGCCACGCTATAGTGGTATATATATACAGTCTATATGCAGTGTGTGCGGTGTGGCGACGAGTCGCCATGCGCAATCGACTTTGCGATTACCGAAGTCACTGATTAAACGAATTAAGTAGTCACGATTTGAAATAAATTCGTAAATTTTTGTATTTAATGAAAATAAAAGTTTATTCAATAAATAGTAATCGTTATCTGGAAAAAAAATCGTAATATTTTTTTTTATCATTACGACATATTTAGTTCGTATCAGAATCTGTTCTTTTCTGCATATTACTTTTACAAAAATAATGTCGATGTTTCACATCTGCCAGGCGTCCCGTGACGGCTCACTTTTTTTGTTCTCCCAATCTGATAGAGTTCGACTGGTTTTCCCTGTCAGCGAGTTCTTCTATTGCGGTGGGATCGTTGGTCGCCCAGGCTCTCAGGAAGAAACCTCCTTTCTTGTGGATTTAACGGCAGAGTGCCCTACATAGTTATGTAGGGCAACCTATTACAAATTGCGTTTGCCATGTTTTTTTTTCCTCCCCTACCATTGACACTGTTATCTTTCAATATCTCCGACCGCCAAATGAGTACTAACTTAATTAATTATTTAAAACTTCATTCACCATTTTATCACCACCCACTTTGCTAAATACCACTGACCTTCCTAATTGGTATTTATCCGAATTTAATGGACGACTCCGTACATGGCTTGATTCATGCAACCTTTCAGTATGTCAAAATTTAAATAACGTCAATTTGATTTATTTGTTTTATACGACTTATGCTGTAAGCTGTACGTCTTTATTATCTTAAATGGTCAACTAATCAATGATGATGAAATAGTTTATTACGATGTGCGTTTCGTGGGCATTGGTCTTTAGGTACGAATTTGGTATTGTGTATGAAAATTATCTATTTGTTTTATTTGAGTGTAGGTGCTTTAGTAAATAGAAATTTGAAGCTCTTTGACGTTAATTGAACAAATGTATATATTCCGTAATAAATGATACTATTTTAAATTCTATTTTAATTATTTTTTATTATATTCAAAGTTTTTTTTAAAGCTTAGTATTATTAGAAGCTTTAACGTGTTTTTAGGGTTTCGTAGCCAAATGGCAAAAAACGGAACCCTTATAGATTCGTCATGTCTGTCTGTCTATTTGTCCGTCCGTATGCCACTTTTTTCCGAAACTATAAGAACTATACTGTTGAAACTTTGTAAGTAGATGTATTCTGTGAACCGCATTAAGATTTTCACACAAAAATAGAAAAAAAACAATACATTTTGGGGGTTCCCCATACTTACAACTGAAACTCAATTTTTTTTTCATCGAACCTATACGTGTGGGATACCCCACACGATGCATAGGTCTTCAAAAATTAATATTGAGGTTTCTAATATTATTCTTTTCTAAACTGAATAGTTTGTGCGAGAGACACTTCCAAAGTGTTAAAATGTGTCCCCCCCCTGTATCTTCTAAAATAAGAGAATGATAAAACTAAAAAAAATATACGATGTAATAATAATAATAATAATATTTATTTGCTTAAACCACCATGTAAACTTCCACTGAAAATTGGTTTGAACGAGATTTAGTAAGTAGTTTTTTTTTAAATCTATACTATTATTATAAAGCTGAAGACTTTGTTTGTTTGTTTGGTTGAACGCGCTAATCTCAGGATCTACTGGTTCGAATTGAAAAATTACTTTTGCGTTGGATAGTCCATTTATCGAGGAAGGCTATGAGCCCATGCGAAGCCGGGTCGGGTCACAAGTACGTCATAAATCGTAAACCGTAATTTACCTTTCATTCAATCATCTCAAATATAAAAATAAAAAAACTTTAACACCCCGTCATTTTTCGTTAGGGGTTAAAAAAATATATTTTCAAAATCGGTTTACATTTGCCGGAGAAATCGCGTACATACTTAATGCTCATGGATGCCATTTATTCATTTATTTTTTTTTATTTATTCATATTTATTCATTTGATAACAACATTTAAAAGAATTAACTATGGACAAAGCTTAAAAATAATTTTTAAAATATATTTATATTATTTACAGACGCCAGCACATCAAGCTCCAACAATCTGTCTAATCTCTTTGATAGAGTTTCAACTTTATTACAAAAGCATAAGGTTCATTTTCTCTCATAATGGGACAAGTGCCCAAAAGGCTAGCACTGCTAGCAGCATTACCACGTTCAATGGCAATGTTAATTCTCTGGCCCAAGAAAAGGCCAGCCTTCTGATCACGTGAAGAAAAAAAAACTTTTATATTATGTTACTTGCTGCTACGGAACCCTTCATGGGCGAGTCCGACTCGCACTTGGCCGTTTTTTTTTAATCTGTAGTGTCCCACTGCTGGGCAGAAGTCTCCCCCCACTTCGGAGCCTTCCACTGTTCCCTTTATGTCACCCTTTGACTGAAGACTTTTTCTCTTTTTCTAGACATTATAAAAGATCCAATCATCAAACTTGGAAGTTGGGTATGTAGGTATAAGTAAATCAATATGAATGATTGTTCAATAATATTATAATGCATGTGAAGGTAGGCAGGAGAAATATGTTAATAAATCAGTCTTTGCTCGACCACCGTGTTTCAATGCTGTGTCCCCGTCTCCCAACATAACATGGCGCAGCCGGTAGCTGAATATAATATTTAGCCGTATCAAACACTAATACCTACTAGATAGGAGTAAAATAAAAGGAAAACGTAAATGACAAGCGCTAGTGATTCCGAATCATTCGAAGAAGCAGAAGTGATTCTACAGACGAAGCAAACAATGGAGTCCATTTTGCAACCGCCGCAACCGTTCGTTTTTGAAAATGACATCACAAATGTAACATCTGGAAATTTAAGTAAGGAATGGGAAAAATGGAAAAAGGCGTTCAAGATATATTATGAAGCTTGTGAACTACATCGCAAAGAAAAAATAGTGCAAATCAACATCTTGTTACATATTATTGGAGAAAAATGTCGTGAGGTATATGAACAATTTTCACGCGAGTATAAAACTATAGAAGAATTGCTAAACGATTTCGACGCATTCTTCTTGCCACGGAAAAATATTACGATAGAAAGACATACGTTTTTTACCCGTAACCAACGAGATTTAGAGTCAATTGAACAATACGTATTTGAACTGAATAAAATAGCAGCAAAGTGCGAGTTCAAAGATTTATGCAGTGAGTTGGTGCGAGATAAGATGATTTGTGGAATTCAAGATGGTGGACTCAGGGAAAGACTACTGAGAGAACCAGACTTGACCTTATCTAAAGCTATAGATATCTGTAGATTAGCGGAAGTGTCACGAGCACAAGCGAAAAACATAAAAAACGAGAATCAGGAGCAAATTCATAATATACATGGTATTACAAACAAACATGAGGAAGAAAAAAAAGTACACTATACAAGAAGTTCGGCGCCGCGTCATAAAAAATGGCGGACATCTGGTTCCCGTCAGGAGTGTGACCAGATACATGGACAGAGATCAGACGTATACGCACGCGAACAACCAGAGACTCGTCGAAGATCACGTGCAGTATGTGGAAAATGTGGGAAAAGTCATGAGAAATACAAATGCCCTGCGTATGGTCAGCGATGCAATCAGTGTAGGAAAATGAACCATTACTCAAGAATGTGTCGTGTGTACGAGGTACGAGAAGACTCCAGCGATCAGGTAATCCACACTATTAATAGTCATTCTAGTAATGAGTGGACGGTAGCATTGTGTATTGAAAATGAACATGTCAATTTTAAACTGGACACTGGAGCCGACGTTAATGTGTTGCCAAAAAAATATCTTACTAAAATTAAACTATCGGAAGATAAATTAGTCCATACAACAACAAAGTTACAGGGTTATTCAGGTAGTCAGATAAAAGTCATTGGTAAATGTTTTCTCAAAGTACATTATAAAAACAATACATACATATTACAATTTATTGTTGTAAACACTAATTCACCTCCTATCTTGGGTAGAAGTTCATGTGATGAATTAAAATTATTGAAAAGAGTAATGAGTATAAAACAAACAGATAAAAGAACCGCAAATATATTGGATGAGTTTCCAGACTTATTCACAGGAATGGGTTGTTTACCAGGTTCATATAAAATACAATTAAAAGATGGGTATAAACCTGTAGTACATGCACCACGAAAGTTACCAATTGCATTAAAAGAACAAGTAAAAGAAAAACTAAAGGAAATGGAAAAACAGGGTGTCATTGCAAAAGTTGAGGGGCCCACCGACTGGGTAAATAGCATGACGGTAGTAAAAAAGCCTAACGGAGATCTCCGCATTTGTTTAGACCCGCGTGATTTAAACAAAGCAATAAAACGGGAACATTTTAAGTTGCCTACCCTTGAAGAAATAACCGCCAACCTATCCGGTGCCAAATATTTTAGTACATTAGATGCTAAACAGGGTTTTTGGCATGTAAATTTACACCCTGCCAGTACAGACCTCTGTACATTCAACACAATATTTGGAAGGTTTAAATTTTTGAGAATGCCTTATGGTATATCATCAGCGTCAGAAATTTTCCATAAACGTTTATATGAACATTTCGATGATATAGAGGGTGTTATATTGTTTATTGATGATTTGCTAATTTATGCAGAAACAAAGGAAAAACACGATCAGAGATTACGTGCAGTCATGAAACGGTGTAGGGAAATAAACATAAAATTAAATAAAAGTAAATGTAAAATAGGCTTAAGTGAATTAACGTACCTAGGCCATAAAATAACAAAAGACGGCATCAGCCCTGATGAGTCACAAGTATTGGCCATTAAAAATATGTCAAGGCCACAAAATGTTAAAGATGTTGAACGATTCTTAGGTATGATAACTTATGTCAGCAATTTTGTTCCAAATTTTTCAGAAAAGACATCTATTCTTCGCGAGTTGTTAAGAAAAGACGTAGCTTGGCACTGGGATCATACACACGAAAAATGTTTCGAAATGTTAAAAGAACAGTTAATTAAACCACCCGTGTTAAGATATTACACACTCGAAAAACCCATAGTTATCTCAGTAGACGCAAGTAAAAATGGTTTAGGTGCCTGTTTAATGCAAGACAACTATCCCGTATGTTATGCTTCGAAATCATTAACTAAAACCGAACAGAATTATGCTCAGATAGAAAAGGAATTATATGCCTGTGTATTTGCATGCGAGCGATTCTATACATATATATATGGCCGTAACGATGTGACGATAGAAACAGATCACAAACCATTAGTTAGTATTATTAACAAGCCATTGGTGAACGCGCCAGCACGTCTACAGAGAATGTTAATGCGACTTCAACCATATTCATTTACGCTTGTATATAAACCAGGTAAATATCTATATATAGCGGATGCATTATCACGAGCAGCGTTACCACATACCGATAACATCAGTACGCGTGATCACCTCGAAGCGCAAGCACAAGTGTGTGCCATAACAACGATGAATCCTCTAACTGACTCACATTTTTTAGAAATACAAAAATGGACTAGGGAAGATTCCGAAATGCAGGAATTAAAAAAAATTATAAAGAAAGGATGGCCCATTCATAAAAGTGAAATTAAAAACGAGCTAAAACCATATTGGGACAGCAGGGATGAGTTGACAGTGAATTATGGTTTAATATGGAAAGGCAATAGAATCGTTATACCAAACTGTATGCGTAAAACAATGTTACAAAAAATACACATAGGGCACTTAGGTATAGAAAAGTGTAAGCTTAGGGCTAGAGAGATCATGTATTGGCCTAATATGAACTCACAATTACAGGATTATTTATCACACTGTCAGGCCTGTTTAACATATAGAAAAGAAAACACAAAAGAACCGTTAATTTCGCATGAAATTCCCGACAGAGCTTGGTATAAGATAGGCACCGATATCTTCCACTATGGTACTAAATCTTATTTGTTAGTAGTAGATTATTATAGTAAGTTCATAGAAGTTGTTGACTTGTGTTCGACCACATCCTCAGAGGTAATCAAGCAAATAAAAAGTTTATTTAGACGTCACGGAATCCCACAAATAGTTATGTCAGATAACGGCCCGGAATTTTCTTCTAATTTGTTTAAAGAGTTTTCGTTGAATTGGAGTTTCCAACATATAACTTCTTCCCCTAGATACCCACAATCAAATGGTCAGGTTGAAAGAGCGGTCCAAACAATAAAGAATATGATGAAAAAGACCACCTACCAAAACAATGACTTCAGTTTGGGATTGTTAGAATATTTGAATACGCCGATATGTAATGAGTTAAGTTCACCTGCTGAGCTGTTATACAACAGAAAATTACGTAGTATCATTCCGTGCACTCCATATCTTCTTCAACCGAAATTACAGGAAAATGTGTCAAACAAATTAGAGAATCGACAATTAAAACAAAAAAAAATACTTTGATAAAGGATCGAAAAGATTAAAACCATTAATCGTAAACCAAAAAGTAAAAATTAAAATGCATAACCACTGGACTAATGGAGTTATTGAACGTTTGTTAGCTAATCGATCGTATTTAATTCGAATGAATACAGGGCAGATTTTAAGGCGAAATAGAAAACAAATAATCATTGATTCAGATAGGCGTAATAACGAACAACCGCACGATCACTATAGAAACACATATGATGATATAAATATAGACAGCCCACATAATCAGGCCATGCGCGTAGATGACTCACGCAGCGGCACCAGTGCTCCAACAACACACATCAACAATAACAGCTGTACCACTAATTATTATAAAACTCGTTCTGGCAGGACAGTGAAACCTCCTGATCGCTGGGGACAATCTACCTGAAGAACTGTAATGCCAACCAGATTTATAAACTTAAATAATGTAAGACTAATTCATAAGAAGCTAGTATAGTGTTTCACACTAATGTTTTTTTACTATTATCTTTATATAGGTAATATAATTATAATTGTTATCATTGTATGTAAAGTATGTAAAAAATAAATAAACAGAGAAAATAAAAATTATGATATTAAAATAGCGAATGTATAATACCTATCCAATTCTAGTGTAGATTAATAATAAAAATATGGGGATATGTACGTGTGCATGCAATAGTAGTAATTTCAATCAATGAATCAAACGAATTTCAAATTATAACATTGTGTACTAATTTAATTATCAATCATTATTAACTATTCAAATAAATGGAGATTATATGTGTACCTAGATTAAGATGTCTCAAATTTTGTTATTAATTTATTTTTATTCTCTTTCTTTCTTGTGAAAGAATCTGTAAATAAATGATAAGATATACATATTTAAATAATTAGGTAGGTATGCAAAAATGATTAAATGTATTTGATTCTAATTAATTAATAAGGGGGTTGTAGGTATAAGTAAATCAATATGAATGATTGTTCAATAATATTATAATGCATGTGAAGGTAGGCAGGAGAAATATGTTAATAAATCAGTCTTTGCTCGACCACCGTGTTTCAATGCTGTGTCCCCGTCTCCCAACATAACAGGGTAGGCCGTGTGGGACGCTACGTATGTACTCTTGCGCCATCCCATCGTCCTAGTTCAGCGTGCTGTGCTGGTGCTGCAGCTGCAGAAAACCTCAAACAGCGAAAATATAGTATCCTTAGTAACTTTATTTTCGAGCCGTTTGGGGTTGACACCTTCGGGTCCGAGTGCTCATTTTGAAATGTGAAATTTATA
This sequence comes from Charanyca ferruginea, assembly GCA_947361185.1. Classification (NCBI taxonomy): domain Eukaryota; kingdom Metazoa; phylum Arthropoda; class Insecta; order Lepidoptera; family Noctuidae; genus Charanyca; species Charanyca ferruginea. Next base: position 25,533,071 of record OX376061.1, on the reverse strand, counting down.
AAAGGTTGGTTGACACTTTCCATGATCCAACAGCTGATTTTTATCTCGGACAGAGGTTAAGCATTGCCATCCAACGTGGAAATTCCGCCAGTCTCTTAGGCACATTTCCGGATGACGGGGTTGTGGGTGATTATTTGACGCTTCCTCTAAGTACTTTATTGTATTAGTTGTTTTAGTTTAATAGTAACCTATAGGTTTTCTTTTTATTATTTGTAGAAATATTGAATATTGTTTCTTAATTAAATCCATACTTCCATATTAATATTACAAATGCGAAAGTAACTCTGTCTGTTACGTTTTCACAATGAAACGGCTGAACCGATTTGATGAAATTTAGTATGTAGATATCTTGAACTCTGAGGAAGGACATAGGCTGCTTATTAGCCCGCGACTTTGCATTCGCGATAACCGACATTCACGCGGACGAAGTCGCGGGCAAAAGCTAGTTAAGTAATTGTAATATGACCACTCCATTGTCCATAATATTCCTTAACATTTACAAGTTTTGTATAGGCATATTTAATTAGTGCGTAAATATAATTTAAAAGAAAACTAAACATTTTAAATTGTGAGTTTTTTGTAAATATAGAATAATTAACACTGGTCAGCAGATATTTTTATGTTTTAGTATCATTTCTGTCCTCCAAATAAGTTTCACTCGAGGATTGGCACTAGGATCATAAAACCGTAAAATGTCATAGCTACTTACAATGTAAATCTAAAGATTTAACGCCAATAAAAGTAGTTTCTGACTGAATGCCATCGACATCATAAAAATATTTCGCTATAACGACTTCTGCGAAGGTCTAAGCTTGTGTTTGAACTCGTATAAGGTTTCTCAGCCATTATACGCCCACTCTTGCGCAGATTAGTGAGTTACAATGTTTGGTTCAATTTAAGGAGAGGTAATTATGAATGTATGCCTAAATTAAAGGTGGAAATCCAAAGTGCTTGAAAATTTATTAGCCTAGCTTTTTCTTAACTATGTTAAGGTAGCTTCAGACTAACTGGATGCAGCTCAATACCTCGTATTTTACACGGATCGCCTGCCTAGGGACTTTTTTTTTTAGTGGGACAAACCCGCCACTCTGTTCCTAAACCACTGCAATTCCTGTAAGCCATAATCAACAGTGGCGACCACCAGAAAAGCGCCAAAGCAATGAAGCTCGATGAGTCCTAGAGAAACGATTCAATTCGGCCTAGCGACTGCCTATCTGGCCTCTACATCCTAGTTACTGGGTAACATGATACTCCTTGGTAAGAATGGGTCTCAGACTTTTTTGCTTCTATCTACCCATAACGACTGCCAAAGATCTACAAATGAAATCTAAGGAGTGGAATTCCCTGCCTGAGTCTGTGTTTCCTGATAGCTACAACCTGGGAGTCTTTAAGTCAAGAGTGAATAGGTTACTTCTAGGCAAGCGTGCTCCATTTTAGACCGCATCATCGCTTCCCATCAGGTGAGATAGTGGTCAAACGTATGCCTATCAATTGATAAAAAAAATCGCTTGACAACTATGATTGAAAATGTTAAGGTTCACAGCTGAAAATTATGACAAACGATGTTATTTGTTTGGTAGAGAGCCCCAATTTCACATACTTCTACAAAAACCCGTACACGAATTATCATTTAACATTATGCTTTGAAAAATTAAAATTTATTATTTAAGTTGGAAAATAAAAGTTATGCCTATTAACCACGTCCCACTTTTTTAACACTTTCTGACATTTTAGCAATAAACTTTTGAAATAAAATACGTCGTAAATTATTTGATTAAGAAACTTGCACAACGAACTTTCTCGTGTTGTGGCAGTTAAATAAACAAGTGCAGGACACGCTGCGAGTATCATTAAGAATTTACAATTCTCCTTCCGAGAAACCAAGTAGGTAATTGCAATTTGAATATCTTCAGACATCTTTTGAATTTTTTTACGTTCTAACGTAATTAGGTTATAACATACCTTATGTTACGAGATCACAAGACTGACTGCTGCTGAGTGGAGTCATAAAGTGCTAACAGACGATCGAACCGTCCGCCGAATAGAGAGAGACAGCATCATATGCTAGAAGCACTTAGGAGTACAGAATTCTCTTTCTGACATATAGCGCTGTCTCTCTCTGTTCGGCGGACGGTTCGATCGTCTGTTACATAAAGTTTTACTGGATTTTTGAAACCGGATCAGTAGTAGCGGAGATTACCTGTTAAGTAAAACTTACAAATATTTCCTCTTTTATAATCTATCCTCTAAAATATTTTCTTGTGTCAGCAGTGTTTGTAACAAAACTCCGAAATGCCTTGACCGATTCCTATGAAATTTTGTGTGTATATTCAGTAGGTCCTAGAATAGGTAGTAGACTATTAACATAAAAATGTGGAAAAAGAACGATTGCCCTGTCAGCTACTCTTAATATATAAAATTATTTTTTTTGTGTATAGTTGGTAGGTCTGAGAATAAGTCGTAAGCTATTTTTTTTTCTTTTTACATGGCATAAAAACGTTAGTCGGGTCAACTATGTATTACTATAGATTTCAACCCGACTTTTACTTAATTGGCATCCTGCAAGACACATCTAATGTATCAGTCCGATAAAATGAAGTTCCGATTAGGAAATCGCACAAACTATCTGCACAAGAATAGATAAACAGCATTCCTGATTCCGTGTTTATTGAAGTAATTACTTACGATTTCTTAACTTGATTCCCTTTTATAGACATTGCACGTTGTTGATTTTAATCGATAGAGATTGTCAATTGGTTTAAAGATATAAAGTAATATGGTTATGGAAAGGTGAGTTAAAGAAAGATTCTTGGTTTTTAATGTTTATAGTTGAACTAGCTTTTACCCGCGACTTCGTCCTGTTATAACCCTTATTACAAGGCAATGAAGCCAACATCTGCACTCTACAGTTAGTCTCATTTTTCATTGTGAGTAAACGCTGAATTGCAATTATCGCATAGTAGCGGAATTATATAATAATTTCAGTTAGTTAGATTCTGGACGCCGTCGCGTGTACCAAAATTCGTTAAAATTATCTCGAGAGTTAAGTGAGTTTATGGATTTTCTCACGATGAAAACTACACTGAATTGAAAAAGTCACATTGTTAATTAAACGGTATCGACCTCATTATCTCAAGCATGAAAGTCGGGCGCTTTAACCACAGTCCATTACGACTTGGGTGACAGTAAAAATATTATTTAAACCTAACTCATAATGCTGTTAAGTAATCAAAGACATTCTTTGATGTTTCCAATACGTAGAGTAGTCATTTTCAAAGCAGGACACATCTCGGTGTATTAGATAATTATACATAACCATTGTGTAGGGTTTTCCATATGAATGTCCCGACTCCCGAGTATGATGACAAACCATTAAGCCGTCTTGTTCCAAATGTCCCCTGTTCAAATATTCCTTTCTGTGAATTTTATATTCTTTGTTCTCGAACAAAACTGTACTTGCAAAGGAGTCATCAGGGAAAATTCTTCTGTCTGTGGGATGACCAGGCTTCAGGGTAAATCTTGAAGACTAGTCATGTTAAAGTGTGAGAACGTGGTGAAAATAGTAAGGTGCAGGCAGGCAACAAGCCAACGTTGGTGTTGGTTGTTAGTGTGTGCTGGGTTTTTAATCATTTTAATTTGACGACACGGTTGGCGCAGTGGTTTAGCGATCGACTGCTGCGCAGCGTGTTGCGGGTTCGATTCCCGCCCAGGGTAAACATTTGTGTGATGAGCACTTGTGTTTGCCTTGTGTCTGGGTGTTGTTTATCTATATATGTATGTATTTAAAAAAAAAATGTATTTGCGCATGTATATCAGCTGTCTGACACCCATAATACAGGGTCTCCTTAGTTTGGGGTCAGATGGCCGTGTGTGAAAATGTCCCCACATATTATTATTATTAAATATTGGTATGGCCTACAAATAGTTGTTCTGGGTCTAGCTGTTTGTGTATATGAGTTTATATGTTTGTAAACGCACCCGCGACACAGGAGTTCTTGTCTAGGGCAACGTTTAAAAAAAGCCTTTACTTACCTTATTGCAGGTAATTAACCAGTGTAAAAGGACATTTAACGAAGCTAAAAGTCCTATCCTCCAGCTTGTCCTATTATTGCAAATTGTTTTTTTCTGGACCATACCTTCTGGTCACTATTTTAGGTCCATTTTTTTTATGTTATCATATTATAACCAAGCTTTAAGTACCCCTACGGCTTCTCTACTATTGGATGCACCCCTACGCACCATGTTTTGCGTGCTTAACTATTTGCGCTACGCGGTACTCTAAATAGTTCTACTTCGCACCAAAAAAAAAAATCGTTTCCTATCAATAACTTTTGCTGTACCTAAACGAGTACATATGTAACTGAATTGTATCTTGTGACACCACGTATTTTACACCGAGGTTTTATTTTAAAATTGTTATAGAACATTAATATCTAAATCCACATAATATTACGTACAACCTAATCGAACAATTAAATAGAAAAATACGTAGAAGTATCAGTTTTACTTTCTACATATCAGTAGATTGGAACTTTGTAGATATTTCGAGGTTGATTTCACTTTCATTTCATTACCTCTATTCCCTTCAACACTTCGTCACATAAAAGCCAGTTTTAATGCTGCTAACAATAAAATGCCAGCCCTACGGCATGCAGGCTTGTTTAATTTATGTTGTTGACATGTTTGCACATTATTACTCTGTTGACCACATAATTCAACGGGACCATTAGCACGCGGGAAATTAGAGAAACCCCGCTTATGGTCACTTTATTTATTACCGCAGCATTTTAGGGTTCACGCTGTAGATGTTATAGGGTTGACGCTCGATTAAGTAGCTGGGATTTTTAGGGCGTTATATTTGCCTACGTAGCCAGTCTGTACCATCAATGAGAATATTCTGCTAATCCATACTAGACTAATATTTTAAATGCGAAAGTGAGTTCGCTTGTTTGTTATCCTTTCACGGCTAAACTGCTGAACCGATTTTGATAAAACTTGGTATATACTAAGCGTGAACCCCAATAAAGGATATAGGCTATTTATTAATCCAGAAAGCATGAAAGATCATTTAATTGGTTACCTACTTAAAAATCTTCATAAAAGAAAAAAAAAATAGAAATCTAAGTTCATGATCTGGAAGTTTCCAGCAAAATACATATTCAGATAGAAAATTATAGAGACGACCCTTGTCATTAAATTAGTTCCAGAATACCAACACTAGGTGCATCACGTAATGACTGGGTCATTACTGAACGATTTTCTCCAGTGTCAAGCTACTGGCACTTTCTCAGGCCAAACCGTTTTCTAATGCGTTACTAATTTGAAAATTGTTGCATCCGTGAAGAATGTACCTACTGATAAATTCAGAGATAGAGAAAAAAGGGTTGGGGATTTAACAAATCATGGTGCGTAGTACGATAGTATGGTAGTAGAAGTATCTACGTTATAAAGATGTGGTTGGGAGAGGCTCGCTTCGAAGAGGTCATCGCCAAGATGACCTCTTCGCTCTACTATCAATAAAAATATAAAATTATTTAAACAAAAGCGACTCGATACGTTGAACGAAAAACGCCAAATACGTAAAGAGAAACCTAAACCCTCCTACACTTCCACATCCATATGACTTACAGGTTTTGATAAATATTTAGTTTAGGCACCAGTCTTCCACAAATTAAGTACAAAAAAACAAAACACAAAACAAACAAAAAAAAAACAAAGACAAAAAAAACAAAACACAAAAAAAAAACAACACCAAACAAACAAAACAAACACACAAAATACAAAATTGTATCTGTAGACTAATTTAACTTTAATCTATAATATGTGGAAAGAAAATAAAATCTCCTATACCTACTCTCGTTCTTATTTTGTTCACATAAGAATTGTCTATGAAAGATAATTGCCTTTTCCTTAGCATTAAAGTTTATTTTTGCAGAAGTGGGTGCTCACTAAAACATGGCACTAAAACATTATTTATGGTCTTCGAGCGTAAACGTTAGGTGGCGTGAGATTGACAATGCTTTTTATTGTTTATATGTAAATTACGAAGCGAAATTTATCAAAAGCTGTAACATAAAATTAGGGAATAATTTTGGTGTTTAGGATTTTCAATAATTTAATTTACGAAGTAAGAGATGAACCGATTCTGATGAAATCTGGTATGAAGGTAACTTGAACCCTGGGGAAGGACATAGAGTACTTTTTTATCCGCAACTTTGTTTGCATCCGTGATAACTGACATTCACGCGGACGAAATCGCAGGTAAAAGCTTACTATAAATAAAGACATAAAAAAATTAATAATATTTTCAAGTAGTCTGTTATTTTACCTTCATCATCATCATCATCATTTCAGCCAAAAGACGTTCACTGCTGGACATAGGCCTCCCCCAAGTGTCGCCACATTGACCGGTCCCGTGCGACTCGCATCCAGCGGATCCCCGCAACCTTTACCAGGTCATCGGTCCACCTAGTGAGAGGCCTTCCAACGCAACGTCTTCCGGTTCGTGGTCGCCACTCTAGAACTTTTCGGACCCATCGGCCATCCGTTCTGCGAGCAATGTGCCCTGCCCACAGCCACAATTCTTCGGGCTACGTCGGTAACCTTGGTTCTCTTGCCGATGTCCTCATTCCTGATTTTATCACGCAAGGAAACTCCGAGCATAGCCCTCTCCATTGCCCTTTGGGTGACTTTAAGCCTTCTGATGAGGCCCATTGTAAGCGATCACGTTACCTTACTTTACTTATTTTATTGTAGCATAGAAAATTTATTATATTTTCCATATGCATGCAACACAGGCAAGCCAGTAATGGTCTATTTACATGACCAAGTAGTCAAGAAACAAATTCTTTTGTTTAGTTTGACTCTAAACTATTAACAGTTTTCAGAACAGAAGATTCTTTGTTGGCTCTTAAAGGCCTAATGTCTAGACCCTCGCTAATGAATGGCTATCAATTTCAATGTTCTAACATTGTTAGCAAGTTTTCAAACTCCATCGATTTCCCACGCAATCTTAAAGTAAGCCATTTACTAATTTGCACATAGTTTATTTTCACTCAATTATTTATAGTGTCCGTTTGAAGGTCGATTTCTAGCCGAAGTTAGTTCAAGATTCGCTAAAATTAATTATTAAAATGATTTTAAAACGTTTAAATTTAAGGTTTGTACCGACTGTTTAAATAAAATGGTAATTTTAATCATCTCTAGAAGTTTAACTAGTGATGACAAAAATTTTTATGGCGCTCACACTTATTCGTAACAGTTCGATCAATCGCGGCGCTTACTAGAAACCTTCGGTTTCGGCCTAAACTTCGGCCAATTTTGACCGAAGCCGAAATTTTGCTGAAGGTGGTTTTTTCGGTCGAAGGTGGCCGAAGCCGAAGCTTCGTTCAAACTGTAATTATTTATAACTACTTTTCAGCGGCACGTTACGAAATCATCAGTAAGGTTCAAAAACTATTTTGATTCGTTGGCAAAAAAAAATAAACCATTTTAGTGATTTATCGACGCATAAATTTTTATTTAACAAATTATTTGATGTTTAACAGAAATATGAAGGATATTACAGTAATATATTTGTGTAAGCTGTCCAATAGTCTATCAGAAAAATTTAAGCCCTTGAAATAACTTATTCTGAGCTTTGAATGATAGTAGAAACCTGTGTAAACATATAAAAATATGATTTGCGGCAAATTGTTAGTTTTTTGTGGTAACAGTTTATTTTTTTAAGCTCATAAAACCCACCAGGGCTTACGGATTGGCCAAAGTTCGGTTCGATGTTTGAGTCATAAAATTGTAATATAAACCTTGTCGACGTGGACACATTACTGGGCTTATTACCGAATTCGGGACGCGGCACGTAAATCAATTTCGACTTGAGTTTCACGTTTTCTATTTATAGGTACGTACATTGGCGTGTAAAGACTATTTGGGTTGTAAAAAGACTCATCACATAGCCTTTATCTGAGCAAAATGCCCATCAAACTAAGTAATACTGAGCAAAAATGGTTGCTGGGAATCGATTTTTATTTTTAGTGCGAAAAATCCGTCAATAGTAGGCGTAAAACATTGTGCTTATGGGTGTATTCAACAGTACTTCGGGTGTATTTTAAATACTAGTAGCATACCCCCGTAATGAACCAAAGTTATATTAGCTCTTAAATTTTATGCAAATGGATAGGGAATCGTTGATCAAAGCTAGACGTTTGCAATAGATTTTACTTCTTGACCGCCACAGTCATGTATAAATGATAAACCAAAATGTGCCCAAAAAACTGTTACACGCTACGGTCACAATTATATGACAGACTATGTAATTACGTAGTCTGTCATATAGTATATACGTACCCTCGGCGACAATCATCGATCTATGGAATTCCATAGATCGATGGTTGTCGCCGAGGGCACGTTTTTGCTATTTTTAAGTATTCTGTGGTGGCAGTCAAAAGGTTAGGACATATCAGAGGGCCTAGTGAGAGTTTTTATATGAACACGATCGCTTATGTCAATTTGTATGGAATAATTGTGTTTCCTATTGTTGTCACTAGACTGCGCTGTTCCAGTTTCAATACAAATTGGAGTTTACGTTAACGCGATCGAGTTCGAATAAAAACTCAAACTAGTACTCACACTAGTGTGACTTTTTATTCGAACTTTGGAACAGCGCAACAGTTTTTGGAACAGCGCAACAGTATTTGGAACAGCGCAACAGTTTTTGGAACAGTGCGGTCTGGTGGCAACAATTAAATAGGAACCACAATGATTTCATACAAATTGACATAAGCGATCGTTTACGTTAACGCGACATAACTTATCATGTGTAACATCATCATTGCTGAAAAAACGTTTTACTGTGACTGTAGAGTATCTAAATCTATTATGGGTGGTCTATTAGATTTATTACACCAGTTGATCCAATAAAATGCCGTCACGTCATTTGCAAACCCAGCAATAAATAGCGCCAAATAACTGGCGCCGAGTTGATTGCTACCGATTGTAAGGTGACCACATATTTTACAACGATCATAGGACGACAAGCTTTGAAGATTTGTTTTTGTTGTATACTAGTTTTTGCCTGTGGTTTTCTGCGTGAATTTTGTTACGGTTTTTTTAGCCTATAGCACTTAGGGATAAAGTAGCTTCTTATTGTCGATAGAATTTTCAGAATCGGATCAGCAGTTTCGGATATAAGCCCGTTCAAACAAAAAAAAAACAAACAATTTCAAAACAAAGTACTGATTATCCATACTTCCATACTAATATTATAAATGCGAAAGTAACTCTGTCTATTACGCTTTCACGATGAAACGGCTGAACCGATTTTGATGAAATTTGGTACGAATATAGCTTGAACCCCGGGGAAGGACATTTTAATCCACGACTTCGTCTGCATCCACGATAACCGACATTCACGCGGACGAAGTCGCGGGCAAAAGCTAGTTTTATATAAAAATGGCCACTTTCTGTATGGTGCCAGCGTAGAGGGATTAAAAGGCAATTTCTAGGTATTTTTTTTAGCCCTTGATCTACTTTGTTTGTCTTATGAGTAAGCCTCTATTGTTTGCTAAATTAGTCAGTTTTGTATAAATACGTAATATGTCTACTTCTGATGTTTATCGTATCTAAGTGTGATTTTAAGTAAGAAGCTGTTAATGTACGATTGTTTCTTAGTAATCAGACATCATTGGTTTATTCGTGTTTGTGTCTTTAAAAGAACAGTGTTTATTTAACACGTGACAAAATGTAATTTGTTTTGTTTTTTTTTTTCAATTATTATGGTCATTACATCATCCTTATAGTGCACCATACCTTTAAAAGATTTTTAACCTTTGAATCTTAATTAATTGTTACTGTGAGTTTTGTTGAAAGTAAAAACACAATACCTTCGCGTTACTAAAATTCTTCAATCAATTAAGACATACGTCACACACCGAATTAGAGTCTCGTCTTAAAAAATCTAAACAGATGGCCACATTACAACGGACCACTTGTACATTTATTTCAATTAATACGAAAATAGTAGCCAATGTGTCGACCTTGGCGGGAATTATCTAGGAATAATTGTGTAGCATAGCCACCTGGGTTCGACGTGCCAATCGGCGCGGGCGCATCGACGCAATGCAATGACGTTCATTTTCACGCAATTAACTATTTATTTCGTATTCTTATTTTGTTCGTTTCCGGATATACTACGCTTTATTTATTTAAATTTAAATGCAGAAATACTCTGTTCTGGAATTCAGGTAGCGATGTTAAACGGTAATTGTCTGAGTATATTTTTTGCTGGATAATTCTCTGACGGGATACACAAACATTATATCGGATGCAGTTTGTTATTATGTCTACAGAACTTGTTGAATGTTTAACACGTCTGGAGATTAGAGAGGTACGCGGCCTTCATTGAATTTATTTGGGGAAATAGTCGAGTTGTACTAGAAAAATAATCGATTAATCGCATACGTATTCTGCTCCGAATTTAGTTTGGCATAAAAATACAAATAATGGCAGTTCCGCTTTGTATGTACCAAGATAAAATAAATAAATGATATTATTATTTTTATTATTACAAAACAAAACAAATTGAAAACACGATTGAACGAAATATCAATGAGCACCAAAGCTACTGTTTCAAAAATGTTTAAATCTGTAATAAATAAAAAAAGCAAATAGAGCAATGAACAAGGTCAGAAACTTCAAAAAGCCTACCTTTCTATAAAAAAGTGTAATCACTAATCTAATTAATTTAACTGAGACATGTACACTAAGGTCAAAACTACATCCACATTTCACACTAGCAGCACCTTAAACAGGATTACTCTCAACAAAAAATCCATCGACTTATCTTCACTCGTAAAATAATTAGGAACACACGTTCCAAATAAACGCGTCCGGCTACCGGACACACCGGTTTACAATAAATACAAATCGATTTCTGACAATTAATTAAATATCCGATTGAAATCGATAAGTCAGTTAACAGCTTGTCAAAACAATTGTAATCCGCGAAAGTCACTCCACTAATGAATGAAACTTCCACTTTTTAATGGCGAAGGGAAATTAGAAGCAATTTATATGAAAAGTGCCCCATATCGATCGTGAGATCCGATTAAATCCATAATCGAATTGAAATCGATTTTTAATGACGGATAATTTTATCGACTTAACCGATTTGTTTTCACTGCATTATATTATCATAAATTATGTTATATTTATGAATTTATAATTTGGTAAAATAGGTTTAAAGAAAAATGATTACATTAGGTAAATTAAAAACAACAGAAAGTCTAGAATTTAGAGTATCTATTCTAAGTTGTACCTAAATGTCAAGTGGAAGAGATTAAAGACTGCTATTAGAATATGGGTCAACATTGACTTTCTTTTTATGGCTTTTCTGTCACTTTAAGAACTGTGTAACGGAGGTAAACATATTTTTCATGTATGAATATGATAAACTAAAGACACTGCTTGAAATGTAAAACCCGTGTAATTGTCGATCATTTAGGACAGTCACACAGTCTAGGTTGGACACTATTATTATATACCTACTGAGGACAAGTTGTAAATAACTGAGCTACGCTGCAGCTTGTATATTATGTCAATTTAAATTTACGCTCGCATAAATTACAACGTAAAGGTCGGTTTTCTGGGCCAACTGACGTAACCACCCCAAAATATTTTTATAAATCGAATCGTGTCGATCGTTCAGTGAACGATAACGATCCTTCATTGTTAACCAATACATTTGAATCAAACTAATCGATTATCGAATCAAATTGATTGGCTTATTAGTGAATGAATGATACGAATTATTTCATTCATTTTTATTAATACAGAGTATAATTTAGGTCATTATGTCGGTCGATTTCCGGTGCTTTTAACGTCTTGATTTACAGATTCGTTTGCCTTGATAAATGAAAAATAAAAGATGATTATCAAAGCGTTGGTCATAAATTAATTTGTACAATGCCGTTGCTAAATATTTATGTTTGATGATCACGTTGTTCTGCGAATTTTACGATGTATATGTGAATGGCGGACGGGGGCCATAAAATTAATTAGCCGGACGTAGAGCCTGTGAATGGAGCCTCCATTGATCCTAATTTATCACTAATCTTGATTCAAGGATCCAGCAGCCAGGATGAGAGGGTTCGTGATGTTATTGTGTGATGTTATTCGTTAAAGTTTATTAAATATTTATAAAGTAAACATTCCTCAGCCTTTATGTAAAAAAATATTAATTTATTATGAGATACTTAAGTAGGCATCTGCTCATTTAATAATAATTTACATTAATATTGTAATAACTAAGCCAAATGTTTCAGATATACATAATTATTTATGTAAAACTTAATATTTTTTGTAGGAAATGATGACCTCATGCAGGCATTTTATTATGAACAAATTAACACCACGGTCAGTGATTCTGACGTAATGCAAAATGTTTAAATGCAGTATTTTAGGGCCCATAAAAGTATTACAAACAAGTATCAAGATTGTTCTGTCTCAAACTCGAAATACAATTCACAGTATTATTTTTGTCAATAGAAATAGTACTTGGCAAAATATTCGACACTTCGTGAGTCAGATTTAAAATTTTGTCAGTGCACAGTCGAGTAACAGATAAAAGATTATGTAATCGATTATTCAGTAGTCGAATGGTCATCGCTATTCGATAAAACCTATTAAACAAAACGGCATCGTAGATAAACCAAAGTACTTATATATGATTGATTACGCAAATAAAAACTTTGACAAATGTGAAAACGTAACATTCCAGTTTTTACAACTGTTATTATTTTTACATCCTAACTTTTTGACAGCCATTTAAATCATTTCCGTTGCTGCAATTTAAATATAAGTTTTGCAATCTGTAAAACATACACGTATTGCGCAAAATATTATTCGATTTTGGAATACGATTCACTAAAAATTCAAATATCTATCGTGTCATACATACGCGCAAAACATTTAGGATGGACGCACGTCTGATGGAAGATGCGTTTGACGCATAGCATAGTGCGCTCGACGCACTAACGCGTCATATCGTGGGTTATATTGTGTGTGTAAAGTTGGATGTTTTACCTATAATCTCATTATAGATTGAGAAGAACGGATTAACTCACTGTATTGCCGGGTTCGTCCGAACTGGTTTCGATGGCATACGGCCACCTTTCTCAAGGAGTTCCACAGGATGACACACCACCCGTCGCGTTTCTGCGGACACTGCGCGCGGCCGCGCGGACAACTGGGGGGGTGGCGCGGGCTAGGGTAGAGGTGGTAGACGTGGCGGAAGAGTGTCTTGCTTGAAACAAAGACACATTGAGCTGACCACATCATCACTTTTTAGTTCCTCCTGTATCAGGTGTCACCAAATTGAGTAGTGGTTTCCATGATCGAGATATGGACCCACCCCCGTCTCTGTTAAAGTTTGGGCGTCGGCTTATTTCAATAGCCTCACGTATTTATCGCGGAACAAAGAACTTCTCTCTCGCTAGTACCTACGTAGGCTTTGTCGAACCGTATAAAGTGATTCGGCCTACACTCCATCATATGCTCGGTGACTGCTGAAGCATTGCTATCTCCGCTCCTGACGCTTCTAATATGTTCTTCAAATTTTCTGCGCAGCGTATCTTCTGTCATATTATGCCACCACACTTACTGATAAAATTCACATGTCGGCGCAGTGCCTGATGTTATCCTTTGATAAAGGTTGGGAAAGAGAAAGAAGTCCCTATTTGACCTACTACCTATTTTTAGTCGGTCTACGTATAATAATAATCCTTTATTTGCAGCCATTGAAGACACATAGCGTGATAGTATTAGAAATTCATACTCGTGTTCATACTAATATTATAAATGCTAAAGTAGCTCTGTCTGTTGCGTTTTTCCGACGAAACTGAACCGATTTTGATGAAATTTAATGTGTGTAATGTTTTATTTTTATGTTTTGATGAAATTTAATGTGTGTAATGTAATAATGTTTTATTTTTATGTTTTGATGAAATTTAATGTGTGTAATGTTTTATTTTTATGTTTTGATGAAATTTAATGTGTGTAATGTAATAATGTTTTATTTTTATGTTTTGATGAAATTTAATGTGTGTAATGTTTTATTTTTATGTTTTGATGAAATTTAATGTGTGTAATGTTTTATTTTTATGTTTTTATTAATATTTAAAAAGGTAAATTATGTGGATATACGATGAATAAATAAGGATAATAATATTTATTTGTTCATATTAAAGTGAACAGAAATAAATGAATTAAAACAATAAAATTATCAGTTTTAAAACGTGAGCAACTGTGCCTGAGCTAGGCTGAGCCTGTATTTCAGATCACAGTGCACATACTTCCTGAAGTTTGAACAATAATAACAGTGGTTAGACAACAGAGTTACGTTTCTTAAATTAAACATTCTATAAAGTAATATTATTTAGCACATTCTAATACAATTTGTGACTTGTGTATGTGTTGTGTATTGTGGGTGTAGGTGTATGTGTAGGTGTATGTGTGCGTGCGTTAACTATGCTTCTACTAGAGATGTTACTTATTTTAAAATTTTTAGAAGTTCCTCGGTAGTCTGATAATCGCATGTGAGCAGAAAACCTAACAGTTTGTTTTTGCATTCTTGTTTGTTTAATGGGTATATATTAAGAGTGTCATTAAGTTTATTGTAGAGAAAAGGGACGTTAAAGCAGAAAAACCTGTGAGTAAAAGAATTTGGTATGAAGATAGCTTGAATCTTGGGGAAGGACATACTTAGGCTACTTTGAAATCCGTGACAGCGTCTGCATTCGCGATAACCGATATTCACACGGACAAAGTCGCGGGCAAAAGCTAGTAATTTACTACAGCCTTTCCGATCCCATGTCTTAACAAATAATAAATGATTTGATTTGATTTTCAAAGAAAAAGAAAGGTTAAATTTTAATTTATGTAAGTACGGTCATACTTAAAATGTAGTGTTGTAATAATTGTAAACAAACTGTGATTCACCATGATACCTCATAAGCCCAGTAGAACCAATAAACCACTTTCTTCTCATGTAAAAGGATTAAGGTTGGTTTCACTACCCAAAACAAGCGACAACACAATGTCTGAATTAAATCACACCTTAAATGGATGCTGTTTCAATTACTACGAGCATTTGAATACGCAATTATTTTGGTACTAAACTTAACGTTATGTAACGCGACTTTGCTGATTATTTATCCAATGGATGTTTTCTATTTACATGTACTAAATCAATAATAGAATGCGCTGTTATAAAAAAAACATGACAGGATAAAAGCATTATCTGTTAAATAAACAAGAATGAGGACAATCGGTTCAAATAATAATTTTGCTGTTAATTAACGATTAATTATACCTCTATCTGTACTATGTACGCGTACATTGATTAAGAAGAAAACTTGTTTTTCGATTAGTTTTGTAATGTGTTTCGTTTTAGTATTATTCTAAAAATAAGTTTTCTAGACATACAGACAGACAGACAGTTCAGACAGTTGAATTGAAAATGAACTACATACTTCCTATTTTTGTTCTAAGGAAAATATATATTTCCACGGACACAATCACGGACGTTGAGAAATAGAAAATACGTAACTGAAAATGTTCGTAAAATAAATAAAACAAAAAAGAACCAAAGAAATTCTCACGAAACGTGGATTAGCGGTTCATGATAAATGTGCACAAAAACAGACACGTTGCGGCTTATGTAACGTCGGCGAGGATCTATATGAGCTTATAAATAAGTATGTGGCTCCAAATAACGTGTTTTGACTTTTCAAGGCCGCCTTGGGTGGCCAGTTTTCTTAATAAATATTTATTTAAGACAACAAAAGTCGGAGGCTCATCATTTTGAGAAATAGAGTTATTTTTGGGGCGTGTCGTGAATGAGGCACTGTTTGCGGGTTCTATTTGTGGAAACTGACTATGGTTTTTGCTAAATGATTTTTTGTGTTATATTAAGAGTCGACGTGTACAGTAACTATAACCAAGCAACTGAGATGGATAAACGTCATTATTAACCATATATTTTGCACTTGTGGAACATTAACAGTCGGGTATTGTTAAATAATCAGTTCAAAGTATTTCTAACTAGCTTTAAACTTACGACTCCGTCCGCGAGGAACTCAAGGGTACCTTAAAACATTTCATAAGTCACTAATATTTATAATAATTACAGTATATAGAAAGACCCTTCTTCTGTTAGCATGTCAACTTTTACTAATAAACTTATGAAAAAGTCTGTACTGAAAACAACAATAAAAACTACCACAACAATCTTCTCTAACTTTGCCCTTCTCATACTTCTGATTTTGTTCATTCTTCCTTTCATATTCAGGTCATTCTTTTCTGGAATGCGCTTTCTCTCGATATCAGAACGGCCACCAGCCAGTATGCATTTAAGCGGAAATTACGAACTTATTTTCAGCACATATAAGCAGAGTCATCCCATAATACTCTTTCCTTTATTTACCTTTATTATTTATATATATAAAACCCCTTGGCCCTTGGTTGACTGGTAGAGAATGCCTAAGGCATTAAGTCCGCCTTTGTACCTTTGTGCATGAAGCATAAATAAATAAATAAATAATAAACAAACTGAAAATAATAATAAAGAAGTTAAAGAGCACGGCCTTCGAAATAGAATCGTAATTCTTATCTAATCTAATTGTATCTTGAACCAAATCTAGATGAGCAATCTTCCAGTATCAATTCGGCAGCTTGACGTAATCTATATTCCTAACAAATTATCTGATAGTCATGGTCGCATTCGCAATTGTTTTATTGTTAAACTTAAAGGCAGATTAACGACTTCTTGTCACTTTGGATCGCTATTCACATAAGTGGGTTGTTATTTACATAAGTGGGCCGGTACATTGGATTTGACATTCTCAATACAACCCATGATAGTGTTGTATTGAAATTGCCTAATTGAATTATGTGTATAGCGACCTTTAGACCTTAGAGGGTTTTTTAGACACATTGCCCTACACTAGAAATTTCTCCTGTATCGTGCATATAAACCACTAGCGACCCGACCCGACTTCGCATGGGCCTATAGCCTTCCTCGATAAATGGACTATCCGACACAAAAATAATTTTTCAATTTGAACCAGCAGATCCTGAGATTAGCGCGTTCAACCAACCAAACAAACAAACTCTTCAGCTTTATAATATTAGTATAGATTGCGGACCCACCATATTATTGGTTATACCCCTGGTGGTATGGTGGGTCACCATCAATACAGGGGATCTGGCGCTCGGCGGCCGCTACCGTGGCACCGCTCGCTTCGCTCGTTCGCCTTCGCGCTTAAATGCTCACAGTTCTAACCTAACCTAACCCCAACGATTTTCTCAGTGGTATAGTTTCCATATAATCTCACATACACAAACAGCCAGACCAGACCAGAGATTGACTTCCAGGATTTTCAGACGAACAGATGTCATACTTCTTTTAGTCTATTTTTAAGGAATTAGCGCAGAAAAGTTGAGAAATCGTATCCCTGATTTGTTCTTAGAAAAACCCTAGTTTTTATATATTTCGCAGAACATGTCATAAACAAGTGACACTAAGGTAACTAAACAATATGCAGATAAAGTACGGTTTGTGGCAGCTAGGAATGCAACGCACGATTGATTCAACGAAGCTGTTGTTTTGCCTACAAATGACAGTTGTAAGTTGCGCCATTGGCACAAATTAAATGGCTGTCTACGAAGGGTCCTATTGTTGTGTTAGACAAGTACTAGCTCTACGATTTGTGGTACACTGTGATTTATGGCTAACCAACCAACTAAATAAACTGTCTCTCAAAGGTATTGTCTATGCTAATATCAATATCCATTTTATAAATGCGAAAGTAACTCTGTCTGTTACGTTTTCACTACGAAACGGCTGAACCGATTTTGATGAAAGGTATGAAGATAGCTTGAATCCTGAGGAAGGACATAGGCTACTCTTTCATTTCAGACTTCGTCTACATCTGTGATAACCGACATCCACGCAGGCGAAGTTACGGACGAAAGCTAGTAATATTATACTTAAATAGGAAAAGTTAATTTGTTCTATGTTTGTTAGAGGTGGTTTCTGGAAGCCAGAAAGTCTGACAACCAGTCTTACCAAGGAGTATCGTGTTAAGTACTCAGTAACGGGGTTGTGGAGGTCAGATAGGCAGTCAGTTCATGGAATATGCGCACTGGTATTTAGCTGCATCCGGTTTGACTGGAAGCCGACCCCAACATATTTGGGAAAAGGCTAGGCAGTGAGTACACCTACGACACTCCATACAAACGAAAAGATTTAATTACCTACACTAGACCCAAAATAACAGGCTGTACAAATACGTGCGTGTGTGTGCTTGTCTAAGTGCCGCTTGAACTAAAAGCAGTTTTGAGACCACGTTCGACGCGGGAAGAGGTGAGGTACTGTGTTTAGGCGGGAGACGGGGCGTGTCGCTACTGTATGGTAGTACTAATATTTATACTGTGTTACTAGTACGATTATACAAAAATATTTCACTGATACAAATCTCATTGAAACACTATTGCCGATTGTCTTATGATATGCTTTACGATAACTGATTTCCACGCGGACGCAGTCGCGGGCAGAAGCCAGTCTTATTCGGTCATCTGCATTTTAAATATCTGGCAACTAATGTTTGTTGTGCAAGGTCAGTATTTCTAGTAAAAGAAACTATTACAGCTCGAGCGTCAAATTCAATTATTTTTGTCAATGTCAGCCTAAAAGCACGGTATTTTTCTACGGCAACTCACATTTTTATCAAATTGAAAATACATACCTACTCGTTCCGCACATAAAATTTATTTACTTTTATTTATATCAATGGGCGATACTATTTGTGCTTGTCAAATGCTACAGAATTGTCGTAATTCCAATTCTACTAGGCACACAGGAACTTGAATATATTCGAGATATTGAGAGCATTTCTATAATAGGTTTGTTATTGTTTATAAAACAGTAGGCACCTAAAACATTATGATGAATGACTCCTTTGCATAACCAAAGTTCTAATATTTCATCACAGATATCAACTTCACAATTGTTTTCTTTTCCAATATGCGTGTACGTAAAATTCCTTGCCCAGTGTAATTCGATCCGCATTGCCCAAAATTAGATTAGCTGATTGCTCAGTACTTTGCCCCTGGTGTAAATTGATCCAAATGCATTACAAGACTTGTGTTGCGTGATCTGTTGCCTACTGTTTTGGCATATTGCTGACTTTAGATATTTGATGGCGACTCTAAAAGAATTACAAGGCAATGTGTGTTACTGGGCGATATTGGACAAAGTTGACTCGGTTTTCTGCAGACTTAAAATGATCTTTGATCATTTTATATGACATACTTTGGGATATAATATCAACATAGCTGATGCGGTTAAAAGAAGGTACAAAATATTTTAGAATATCAAGCGCTTTCATGATTAAAGCTTCCAAGTATATTAAGAGCAGTTTCGCCGTAATTTATAGTAGTGTGAAATGCGTATAGGTACCACTTTACATAGATACGATATCTAGTATTTATGTCCAAGAATTCTTAGAAACCATTATGTAAGTAATAAATATCTTTGCATAAAGTCTAAACAATAATAGTTCGTGATTACTACTGCCCTTAGCACTTGACTTTTACAGTTAATTATAGGCATAAAAGAGTTGAATGCCTATGCTAATCGATTATTTACATTAGTTAAGGAATTAATAGGGGTCCTAGCATAAGAGTGCAGGTAAAAATAACGAAACGTGATCATGCTTATATTGGATATAGGTACCCATTTAGTACATCATCTGCCTAGCCTTTTCCCAACTTTATTGGGGTCGGCTTCCAGTCTAACCGGATGCAGCTGAATACCAGTTTTTTACATGGAGCGACTGCCTATCGGACCTCCACAACCGTTACTGGGTAACACGATTCCCCTTGGTAAGACTGGTTGTCAGACGTTCTGGCTTCTGACTACCCATAACGACTGCCAAAGATCTACAAATGGCAGCCGGAACCAACGGTTTTACGTGCTATCCGAGGCACGGAGGGAACTCGGTATGAAAGGGATGGTCACCCATCCACAGACCGACCGCGGCTAGCGTAGCTTAACCTTCGACCGATCGATCTGTACGGCTTTAACTTAGCCACGAGCTCCTCTATACCCATTTAGCACAATAAAGAAAAAAATCAAAAGAGCGTAAAAGAGTTATAAATATAAATATAGATGGAGACGAAGAGGAAGGTCAAAGAAAATATGGATGGATTGTGTGAAGAATGATATGAAGAAGAAGAGAATCAGTGATGTCATGATGGTTGACAGGACGGAATAGGAGAAGAGATGAGAGAGACATGGGATAAGGGCAGGAAGATGATGATGAAGTCAAATTGAAAGAAAGAAAGAAAGAAAACGCATTTATTCGCCTGCCCGCATTTATTCGCCTGCCAGGGCAGGCGAATAAATGCGTTTTCTTTCTTTCTTTCTTTCTGTCCTGACAAAGACACACAAAAATAACATAAATTAAAAAAAATGTGCGGGCGGTCGGGGGACCCCCTTAAGGAACGTAGGTAGTTCCGTACGTGTCTGTACGTGTTTGTTTGTAGCAGGCTTGATACACGCACACATTGTATACACACACGCATTTCGTTACGTGACGACTTCTACTATTTCGCACAACCCGCAAGCCGCGTTAAGGAACTTCGTTCCAAAATTATAATATAGCACGAGCAGGCGATTGCGCCGCAGCGGCTCGATACACGCACACATACACACACGCATTCCGTTACGTGACGATTTCTACTAAGTCGCTCTACCCGTAAGCCGCGTTAGGGAACTTCATTCCAAAAAGAAACGAAAATTGGTTCTGTACGAGGCCAAAAGCAAGAAAGTAATAGGTATTTATTTGGAAGGCTTTATATCATATCAATGTAGACAGTGGACTACTAATAAGCTGAACTGGTGATGATGTTATCATATCAATGAGTGATACACTAGAGTCGTATATAACCAAAATGCTACGGAATACTCGTATTTCCATATATCAACTCTAATCGAATGTTCGCGTCGATCTATCCTATGTTGCGTCATGTTCGTGAACGGGCGCTGTCAGTTGAGATTGGTCATCTCTTAACTGCCATGGCTTTTATATTAATTTATTTTTAATTAGAATGTTTTGGATTTCTCTTCACTTAATTTTTTTCACATATAGAAGCAACAAGAATAATGTAGCTTGGATTTTGTAAAAGCTTGATTGAAAAGAGTGTCCGTGGAGTTTCTTGCTCGTTCTTCTCCATAGAGACCTACCCTACGTTTTGGATCGAGCAACTAGCTTCAACTTTCTGACTAACTAACTGACTCTTTGACTATTCAAAAGTGCCTGCAAATGGTTTAATTGAAATAAATGCTTTGACTTTGACTTTGAATGAGTTTAAGTTGGTGTACTTGTGGCAGGGCCTTCGTACACACGGCTACACATTAAGCTATAAATTTCCAGTATACGCTGATCTCATATCGTATAGAATTTCCATACAATGAGAGGTCAGCTTAAACTGGAAATGTACCTATAAGTTGATGTGTAGCCGTGTGTACCTAATGTTGCTATCTAAAAAAACCTAAGTCCAGTGTTTAAGTAAGCCGTGGTATTTAGTAAAGGTTAACATTTAACACAACAACAAAAGACTTCTAAGAAAACCGTAAACATTTATTATTCTAATGCTAACATCTATTGTGGACACGAGTCACATTCTAAGTGATGCAAAGGGCAGGCCAGGAATTTTAAGTATAGGTACTTCTTGGTACGTTATTGCATATTGTGTGTCTGGTAGACACCGGGACACCTGGGAAGACACGGAATGCCCGGCCAGGTAGACAGAGGAACACGAGTACAAGGACCAGAGAAAACGAGGATTTCCCTGCAATGGATGTTAAAAAGCTAGAATAGAAAATGATTGAGACATTCATCATCATCATTGTCTAGTCAACCTTTAGACGCCCACTGCTGGGCATAGGTCTCCCGGGGGGATTCAGCCGTAATCGCCATGCTTGGCCGATACATATTGGCGATCGCAGTAGGTGTTAGGGCCGAGTCATACCGGAATAGCAGCGGCCGGCAGCGGCACGGCGAGCACTTTCAGTATGAAATAATTTTAAACTTTATCTACATACTTATAGGACCAGTATAGCTTGAAAAGCTTGAAAAGGTCGCAAGGCCCGCGGTAACGCGAGCGGTCACTGGCAGCCTCTGGCAGCCGCTGGTGGGCCGCGCGCTTCTCACGCCCGCGCAACACTGAGCGCACCATTTCTTTGTAGTATAGCGACGAGATACGGTATACGATAAGTGCGAAACCAACTCCATCATGTTCACTCCCAACACACCGAGATTCCTTGCCGAATGTAGAAACTAAACCAGTCAAGAGGAGACTACGCGCGTGGGGTGTGGAGGTCGCGCGAGGCTGCCAGGGGCAACGCTGGCGGCCGCTGGTAGCCGCTGGCAGCCACTGGTAGCCGCTGGCAGCCGCTGGCGGCCGCTGACATCGCCACCGGCCACTGCCGGCTGTTGCCATTCCGGTGTGACTCGGCCCTTATGGTACTCAGAAGGACTCTGCTGCCCATCCACTGGTCAATATCTCTCTCTCGCCTTCTACGTACGACACCCACGGGTAAAAATAGAGATGGCAATGGATGCTAAAAAGCTTAAATAAAATCAAAACGGCATTGCGGTGATTATACTCGTAATATAAGGTTTTAAGCTTCAAGCTACTTGCTTTCCTGAGAAAATTTTGTCTTATTTCATAAGATCAAAGTCAAAGTAAAATCATTGGTTATCCATTTGCATAAAATTGTAAGACCTAATATAACTTGGCATACTTTTGTTTCTCATAATTATAATTATGTTCGCATAATATTATTTACGCATAACAGCTTACGCATAATTTTTTTAAGCATAATTTCTCTGATCATAATAATTATTATTAAGCATAATATTTTAAAGCATAAAATGATAATAAAATATAATTTTACCATACTAACCAAAAAATCATACATCATGCATGCAGCAAGCATGTAAGCATGCAGCATGCAACATGCAGCAGGCATGGTTTCTGTCACGGCTGCGGCGCTGCGGGGCTCCGGCGGGCCCGCGTGAGTTTATCGTCGCAGATGTTTTTTACGCTCACCGCCGCAGCTTCGGCTTGCTGGCCGGCTCAGCTACGGCGGCGAGCGTTAAAACCACCTGCTCCTCAGCTCATGGGCCACCTCGTCCCTCCGCGCCTACGTGGGCTTAGATTACACTCTAGTTATAGGGCAGAGAAGACTACGTGGAGTCGGTTTTGCAGTGA
This sequence comes from Charanyca ferruginea, assembly GCA_947361185.1. Lineage (NCBI taxonomy): Eukaryota > Metazoa > Arthropoda > Insecta > Lepidoptera > Noctuidae > Charanyca > Charanyca ferruginea. The sequence continues at coordinate 25,509,734 of OX376061.1, read as the reverse complement.
TTCGTTTCTGCCATCAACTTTTGTAGCACAACATATTGAATTTTTAAGACAATACTTGAGCATGGCACAATAGATTTGCACAGTAACATTATGCGAAATAAAGTTGTGCAAAAACAAATAAGCCTTAAAGATTATTATGCCAACATAAACTGTATGCCAAAAAAAGAATATGGTAAAGTATTACTATGACAAAACAATTTATGCCAAAACAGTTATGCCAAAGTATATTAGGAAAAAGAACATTATGCGAAAAGAAGGGATCCCAAATCATTCAAAGGTAATTTCGTAAGGAGAGGAATGGCATGACTCTTATCCATACATTATAGATGATACCATCTAAAACCTTTTTAATAAGAAACCTAACAGATATAGAGATACAATTTATCTATGAAATGGCAGTTTTTGGAACTAATACTTTGTAAAGGATGTCTATAGATTGAAGTTTGTTGACGAACTGCGCCACCAATTATTTCAAAGAAAATTTATTAGGACTGTACTTAAGATTTTATCAGCGCCTCCATTGACTGACCAAAGTGTTGCCAGGTAAAATTTGAAGTGCAATAAATTCTACTTTTAACTTTTAGTACCGAATCTAAAAATACCACATCGTTTACAAAATACAATAGGCGACAACCTCATTCACGTTGTTTCTGTTTCGTGCATGCAATACAAGTGATTCACGGTTTTGCCTATGATTCCCAAAATAGAGACAATAACTGAGTAGTAAATAGTGTAATACTGTGCTAAATGCATCCAAGGAGAGATTAGATACTTTAGGTGTTTTTTGTGAAATTGACTACTTATGAAAGTAGGGAAAGATGGGTATAGTGCGTGCCACGAAAGATGAGATTTGACACGGACTTGATTTGACTTGCGCAGTACTCGATTTAAAGGAAAGAGACCTTTAAATCGAGTACTGCGCAAGTCAAATCAAGTCCGTGTCAAGTCTCATCTTTCGTGGCACGGACTGTACCTATATACTGAGCGTCCAGTAAAGTGAAGTCCTACAGAAGGTGGCCCGACCCGTATTTTCTGAACTATATACATTCCTCTTTCTATTCTTAAAGTTATAGCTATGTTATAATGACGATTATCTGGAGGCTGTAGGATCTTAGACCATATTTATGTATATAGGTAATAGACAAAATTACGTAAGCATCTAAATAAAAATAAAATGTTGGCAGTAGCACGTGCTTTTCTCGCAATATAATGACATGTTGTCACAAATGATAAATCGTTATTAACTACTTAACGTACGCTATTAAAAGAAGCAGTCATAAAAAGTATTCACCATTCAATCGGAAATAAAAAAACCGCTTCAATCAGTTTTTTTAAATAAGCAATCCCTTCATATGACTCACAGAAACAAACCGTTTTTGTTCACAAATATTATGACTATTGCAAAAATACAGAGATTTTATTGTAAGCTAATCAAAACATCAGATATTATGTTACACGAGTCAAGGCCAATAGTGTTACTAACCGCTTAAAATATTTAATTTACAAAGTTGCAACAGTATTCAAGAAACAAGAGTATTTTTAAATAAAACACTCGCACCTATGTAATCGTTGCATAACGATTTCGCTGGAAAATTATATTAGCGCTGGCAACATATCCGATACTTTATTTGAAATTTAATTTTGGAATTCTGTTACAGCATTCCATGTAAATAAACACTTCAGTTTTGATCGTTCGCGTTCGGTACGATTTATTTTTGGAATGACGTCATACTATTTCTTATTTAACTTCGGTCATGTTTTTTTAAGGTGAAGATGTAAGCAGTTGTCACATCCCAGGTTGACGGTGAAAGTGGAAACGTAAACAAGTTTCGTTTTTCTATTCGTAACGCGTTTTCTTGACACGACGCGACGAAATTTGCTTAAGTTTTTGGGCATCACTCTCTGGAAGTGTTGATATATTGTAACATAATTATCATTGTATCATTTTGAGGTAGTGTCGTTTCGGTAGCTAGAATAAGACTAGTCATAATACATATTATTTTGGTTGCAATGTAACATACACTTCTGTAGACCCGTCTAATCGTAACAATTGTCTATTATCTAAAGAACCCTTATCACATATTCTCAAACACCAATCTCCGAAAAAGATTTCGGAAAAATGAAAAATACGTGAGAGAAGTCGCAGCGGGCGTCTACAAAGGAATGCGTGGGCGCAGACAGTTTGACCTACCGACCGACCGGTCGCCTACACTCGGCTATATCGCCTTCGTTTCCCCACTGGTAGGTACATTTCCGGTGTCATAAGCGCTAAATATTTCGCTAAGTTCTACGCAAAGTAGAACATTTGTTTATCACAAAATAGAACATTTGGATTTTATTTGTCGAGAAAATACACTTACGGTTCAGAGGCCCGTGGCTAAGTAAAACCCACCCGGATCAACTGCTTATGGTTAAGCTATGCTTGCCGCGGTCGGCTCGTGGATGGGTTACCATCCAATTTCTATACCATATATCTTTCGTAGATCTTTGACAGTCGTTATGAGTAGTCAGAAGACAGAGAGACTGAAAATCAGTCTTACCAAGGGGTACCGTGTTACCGAGTAACTGGGTTGTGGAGGTTAGATAGTCGCTCCATGTAATTCAGCTGTTACCGGTTAGATTTGAAGACGACCTCAATATAGTTCGGAAAAGGCTAGGCAGATAAACCGACAAAATTCCTTCTAACGTTTCCATTAAACTCGCCACATAAAGTAGCATTTAATTATCTAATAAAGGAAGCTGTAGAATAGACGTGAGTTTCTAAGCAATTTATTGACTTTCATTTTCAGTATTTCAATCAGCAATCTCACTTCGCGTAATTATTAAAACAATGAACTGACAATCGTTTCCACCATAAAGCTGTTCGAATTCGCGATATAAGTGTAAAATACTGCGGCCGAGTTAAACCAGTACCGCGGTGAAAGCCCATGGATATAGGGCAGTGTCTCTGCCATAGATGCAGCGATAAGAACAGTCTTTTGTTTCTAAAGCGAAAATATACGGAGCAAAATTTCGCGCGCGGACGCAGCTGTTGATAATTTAGTTGCGTGAAAATATTGGCGAAAGCTGTGTGAGATTGTAATATGCACATTAGCTTGCCGTGTTGCTAGTATTTTTAAAAGATTTATTTTTTTAATGCATTCGTAAGTGTTATAATATGGAGCAAGGCTACCGCGAAATGGCATTATAGAGTACACAATTAAATGCGTTTTAAATTCTTAATGACAGGTGCCTTGATGTCACGAGCAAAGTTGTTCTAAAACAGACATAGGTAGGTAATTTACGAGACGGATATTTGGCAAAGAAAGAAAGTTTATTCATATACATTGGTAGTCATTGATATAAAAATAGTAAAAAAAGATAAAAAATGTAAATATACGTACTTTATATTTATTTTGCCTTATCAACGAGCAATTGCATACAGTTAATGCAGGCAAATTGATAAGAAACACGCCTTAAGGCTTCTGGGAATCACAATTTTTACAACGAGGTCATGATAATAAGATATAAATATTGTTCCTTGGTATTAATTAGATATTAATCATATTTGTTAATCCCCAGTCTCTACTTACTATCTTAAATACGAATGTAAGTAATCATTGATACGACGTTAAACAATTAAACAAAAATTAAAGTGTTGCTGGTTTTCAAAATGTTTTATGAAGATGTAGATTTATAATTATCCTATTATAATTGAAGCATTTCTATTACAAGGTTGAATTTATTGAGACGGCACGGTTGGCGCAGTGATTGAGCCTTTCACTGCTGCGCTGCGTTTCGCGGACTCGATTCCCGCACGATACAAATATTTGTATTGCTGACAGGTAGTTGTTTCGGGTCTGGCTGTTTGTGTATGTGAGTTTATATGTATAAAAAACGAACACACTATACATTCCCAGTGAGAATATAAATAAATTATATTATTCTAGCTTTTGCCCGCGACTTCGTCCGCGTGAATGTCGGTTATAGTGGATGCAGGCGAAGTCGCGGAAAAAAAGTAGCCTATGTCCTTCCCCGGGGTTAAATCTATCTTCATGCCATCTCATCTGTTCTGTTCAGCCATTTCATCGTGAAAGCGTAACAGACAGAGTTACTTTCGCATTTATAATATTAAGTATGAACTAGATGATGCGCGCGCGCTTGACAAATTATATACTAAAACCTTCCTCTTGAATCACTCTATCTATTTGAAAAACCTGCATCAAAATCCGTTGCGTAGTTTTAAAGATCTAAGCATACATAGGGACAGACAGACGCGGCGGGGGACTTTGTTTTATAATATGTAGTGATAGTGATTTTTAGCTGACCACTGAAAACCAGTACTATAATAATAATAACCAGTGCAAATAATTCCTGTACTGTAACCATCTAAGTTGTCTTTTTACATTCACGTATTTCTATGACAATTCATATTTTTTATTTTCTTATGTCCAATTTAATGCTTCGAAACGGGCACGAACGCAATTATTCCCCGTATAACAACATCATTATGATAGGGTTTATGTTCACGTTGATCCGGTTTATATTGCATTTTAATAGACATGTTTTGACGGCTGTGCATTTTACGGGTTTCAAACGAGTGTACATAATGTGCAATGAACAATGACAGTTTAAAGACTATCTTAATTGGAGTCCACTTAACAGTTTGGAGCTAGTAAAATGGTCTGGAATGAAACGCTACGACTAGACACTAATTTTACAGCTTTTCTAGAGCAGTTTTGCATATATGTGTATCTAGGCATCACACGTACTTTATACTAGATGCCATAAGACTATATTAGTGGGGATGTAACTACGTCTGGCACTGCCTAGGCACATCTGCTACCAACCTTGATGATTAGCTTTTTATTTTCTCACTACGTCATCAAGAGCTGCCAGTCTTTTCTGTAAAAATCTGCCTCGGTGAAGTGATTGGTTTGACTTTCAGGTGAGCTATAATCTCATCTCAAAGACACTTCACCTAAATGACAATGCCAGATCCTGCCCCACCCATGTACAGAAAAGTAAATTAATGAAAATAATTGTAATGAATATAGAAACTTTCTATAGTAAATTGTTTTTCTTTAGAACTTGCGGATTACGAAATACCTACCCACAAAATACAAACTCATTTTACCTAAAATACAATTTAACCTATATTCAATGTCATTAATGTTTTTAGATTTAAACGGAAACCGCAAGTTCTACAGTCACTAAGAGTAATGTTTAGTTTTCAGCAATAAAGAAAGAAAGAAAAGCCATTTATTCACGCGAAAAGCGACGCACTTAATATAACACACAGTATTAACTTAGAAAAATAAATAAACAGTAAGATGCTACATATTGCATATGACTTTTATTGAGTGGGGCAAAGTTCTATAGAGTTTCTGGCATTGTCCTTTACCGAGGAAGAATTTTACAGAATATCAGCACTCTTCTCTTATATCATGACTGACACAATAATAACATCACCCTGTTATTTTCCCGCTTTAGGGCAAAGGCCTCTTCTCGTACAGAGAAGGCAAGACCATTGATCACCGCTTGCTCCATACGGATTGGTGATTTCAGACTTATATCATAAGTCCAGGTTTCTTTACGATGTTTTCCTTCACCGATGTCAATGATGTCCAAGATAACCTTAGAAAGTAGGTACATATGAAAATTAAATAGTCACATCGGTACTCTCTCGTGTCCGGTTGTGGTGGGTTTGCAACCGGGCGGGCGACGCACTGGGCCTTCACGACTGACACAAGAATAATATCAAAGTTTTCGAGCTCTTGCATATTAAATGAGATTATAGGTTGAGAAAAACGGATTAACTTACTGTCATTTATAATGTGTAACAATACCCACGTTTCGTTTAATGATTAAATGAGATATTTGGAAGTACACACACAGCCTATTAATCTCTTTTTAAACTTTCGAATTGATCAGTAAATCGCGTCGTGTATACGCATTGTTTACGAAATATTGGAGTATTTGTATGCAGAAAACGAACGATTAGAAGGCTATATCGGGAAATTAAAGATTCTAATAGATCTTCGGTACTGATGGACGAATAGGTTTTATAGCCTATAAAATTCAAGTGAACAGTGGTTTGTGTGTTACTTGAAACAGATTACATAGCTCCTTCTCTCTCCATTATTTGACCAGTAGAGCTATTCTGTCACATGATGTGTTCTGCCTTCTGCATTCAGCCACTACCAGCTAGCTTCTTCAGGTCATCGGTCCATCAAGCTGGGAAAAATGGCGCGCCATGGAAAAGGTTTATGATATCCAATAGTGGACCTGTAGTAAGCTGAAGTGATGATGATGATTATGATGATGAGCTGTCATGCTATGATGCTATCAATCCATTATCTGCTATCAATCTATTGCATTAGGTGGGATGACAGCATACCTCACACTTATTTATTGTGCGAACTTCCAGATTGTGGAATTGACTGCCCGCCTCTCTGTTCCCCGATAAGTATAACTTAGGTATCATTAAGGCATGAGTGAACCGGGCAAGCGTGCTCCACCTTAGGCCGCATCATCATTTAAGATCAGGTGAGTTACGGTCAAACAATAGCCTATTAAAATAAAAAATAAAACTAAAGTAATGTTTGCTTTTCAATGTTACCTTATTTGTGTTATCATTGTGTGAGCAGATATTGATGTCGTCTAGATTTTCACGGTCATCGGCTGATTCTTACCTGGAAATAAAAAAAAGAAACTTGATTTAATGACATTTTAAATGTCGATCGATGAATTACTGGATGGAATCGCGAATTGTTCGATAAGTTTAACTTTTTTTTTACTTTATCCCCTTGGTGCATAATCTACTATTATTGGTCTGAGTTTGTGGTAATTTCCGCGTGTTAGTGATGGACCTACTTTTTTTCTATAGTTTACTTTGAGCCGTAAACCAAACGCTGCGGTATCTTTATTAGTGTATATCGAGTTTATCTGTTCGAGTTAATTACTGTTTTAATCATTGCTACACTAATTGTTATTGTTAGTGTCTAGATACACGTATCTAATGTCATGTTAGGTCTAGTTTCAGAAATGTTTAATGCAATTTGGTTTCTCAATTTATTTCTTTTTTTGAGACATGCCCTGGATTTTGGCTCTGGAACTACAGCATAGGGGTGTATAAAAATGCCTCAAAAGGTATTTGGTGGGCCGGCAAGGCGGGTTTCTTGTCAACGTGGCAACTTAACATCAGGTGGGATAAGAAAAAAACATCGTACTCAACCACTGCAACTCTTGAGAGCTATAAGCAACAGTGGCGACTAGCAGAAAAGTGTCGTAACGGGTTTCTCAATTGAGGGCTTTCAAGGGTATCTAACTTGCTAACTGGTTTCTTTTGAATTTTTAAACCGTGATCATCATGGAGAATATTATTTTGAAAAGAAGACTAAAGGCTTAGAGCTAGGATCTGTCTCTTCTTAAGAGTAGATAGGTCCTAGTATGATATAGATAAATCCTTGCATTGAGGAAAAGTATTCTCATGAAAACAATATTACTTTTGGAACCATCCTTCTCTTCTCATAGTCGATAATAAATGACAAGGATATTGTCATTTATTATCGACTATTTCTAAGTTTTATTTCAGACGCAAAAAACCATAGAGAGCTACATCCTGTTCACAATAAGATTAGACATTTACAAAAACCTTTTTTACAGTCCGTTCAACCGATTTTGACTCATATTACGTTGGTAGCATGACAAATGGCAACTGCAGTAAACAGTTGTTATTGTAACCACTTTTTTGCCTCTAATGTCATCCTTAAGCCTACGGAATAGAAGTCAAAATCAAAAAAGTTTGTGTTTATGTCTAATCTTATTGTGAACAGGGTATAGTAACATAGAAATACTAATCCGCACAAAATGCTGTATAATCAGAGTGCCGAAGCTCTCAGCTACAGTTGCTACAGTATGCTCTCTCAATAAATAAATTAGGTAATTCCTAATCGACATACTATCACGTGTAACTTAAACCGTCTTTATAATTATTCCAACTTTCCAAGAAAACATAGTTTTATTAGAATAAAGCTTGGATTAGCTTCTAAAGCTACCGATCAATGTTATGTAAGTAGTTACGTGTGACACAAATCGATTGTGATTCGAATGATTTATTGATTCTAAACTCATGCGCACGTGGTTATAATATTACGAGCATGTTTAACTAACATGTCATAACATTGCCTAATAAAGTTGGGTACATACTGAAGGTATTGATTTCGTTTTTAAATCATTGCAATATTTCCTTCATCATCATCTGCCTACCTAATTGTGAAACATGCGGAACTATTAAAGATGTTCATCATATACTAATGGAATGTACTAAAAACAATAGAGAAAGAGAGATCCTAATGAGTACTATAAACAAGAATGAATAGAATATTAGCCCATACATCAATATTTTAGCGCAACCTACACCTGAGACCGCAAACCTTCTATCTGATTTGTTTAAGCATTTTATGTAGAGATAAGATAGTTTAAGGTACGATGAGGCTGGCATGCAATTGTGGATTCTCCTATAAAAATTTAAGAATAAAAAAAAAACCATCTGCCTAGCTTTTTCCTAACTATTTTGAGGTCGGCTTCCAGTTAAACCAGATGCAATTAAATACCAGTGATTTATTTACATGGAGCGACTTTTTTTTTTTGGGACAAACCCGCCACAAAACCCATATCACTTACAGTTGACGTGCAGATCACGCGCAGTTCAAAGATTACAAGAATACTGTTTATCACTCAAACTTGAACTTAACTGCAACTGCACTACAACTTCATCGGCGCGTCATAAAATTACGTGAATTAGCCCTCATACCTGTATTTCCCCATCTGCCATCGGTTCTAAGGCTTAACTATATTGGCCAGTACACTTCCACTTTCTCTGAGCTATCGCTACGCCTACGTCAGTAGATGAGTGATGATTTTTTAATGGCACAAGCCCGCCACACCACTGCAACTCCTGTAAGCCAGAATCAACAGTGGCGACCACCAGAAAAGCGCCAGAGCAATGAAGCTCGACGAGTCCTAGAGAAACGATTCAACTGTTTTGGAACCCGCAACGAAATTAATCAGAAAAGAACAGCGAAGGAGTGAGAAAAATATATTTCTTCCACTTCCCTCCAAATCAAGCAGGAGACAGAACAGAACTAGGCCAGTAGGCACAAAGGGACTTTCACAACTGGGAAGAGCTCAGTTGCCAATCACCACAAATTACTTATTGACTTAATTATGGGGTCCTAAAAAAAGTGTATATTAGATTTGATTCCAATAATACGTATGGCAAAATCGCTTGAATGCACGGAAATTCGTTCTAGTTTCTACAAGGTCGGCATAATAAACTGCTCCGGATGTAGCCTGTACTGTACACTATCCAACATAATATTGCATTTTTCTGCCAAAGAATACGCTCCCATAAGATATGTGTAGAACATTGACACAAAGGCGAAGCAACAAGCTTGAAAGAACATCATTTAATTTACTCTTAAAGTTGCCATGCTGTTAGAAATTGGGCAACACAGTGGTTCACCTCCTGCCATGTCCTGGCCAGCCGCTCACAAACGGATGGAAAGAACTGATGAAGGTGTCAGCCCTTGCTGGAATCATCCTACCTACACTGCCACTCGGATAAAGGTTCCTCCCAGATGTCAGTCTGCGGTTTAAATAATCTAGAGATCTTAGCATATGGAGCCACTGCATATTGAACCTCCACAATCCAGTTACTGAGTAACACGCTACCCCTTTGGTAAGACTGGTTGTCAGACTTTTTGGTTTTTGGCTAGCCATATCGACTGCCTAAGATCTACGAATGACAGCGGGACAAACGGATGTACGTGATTTCCGAGGTACGGAGGGAACTCGGTATGAAATGGATGCCACAGACCTTTGAAAAAGTTATGTACCGTGTCAGTATCTATGTGTGAAGATCCATAATAGTATGTTTATATTTCCATATAAATATAAGGTATATTTCCATTCGTGGGGAAAATAAAGAAATCTTTTAGTTTTATCTACAAGGAACGAGACGGATTTAATGATATAATACATAAAGATAAAAGAACTGGTAAATTTTTGATCGAAGTTGTTAAAGTCAGGATACTATAAAGAAAACTGTGATATCACTCAATTCAATCCAATACGAAGACAGAGCATCTCCATTCATTGAAGAACCATAAACTCATAATTACTACAGTTCTTAATTAAGATTACTTTACGCATGTTTACATAACCAAATGACCTCTATACTAGCAAGACGGACGATGTCATTGATGAATGAAATATTATGTCAGTGTCAGTGTATTGTATGTGCGCATACATGCGCCCGCGCCGATGACGTAAATGAATGATGAAGAGATAGTGAATGGAACTGACTAAGTCTGAATTGACTGGTGTCAGCAGTGAGATAGGAATTGTGTATTTATAATTGGGCTAACGGTGCACTTTGACAGTTGAAGATGTATTGGAATAATGTCAACGTGGGTGTCTTTTTAGGGTTCCGTATCCAAATGGCAATAAAATGAAACCTTTATGTATTCGTCATGTCTGTCTGGTTGTCCGTCCGTATGTCACAGCCAGTTATTTCCGAAACTACGAGAACTGTTGAAACTTGGTAAGTAGATGTATTCTGTGAACCGCATTAAGATTTTCACACTAAAATAGAAAAAATACAATAAATTTTGGGGGTTTCCCATACTTAGAACTGAAACTCAAAAATTTATTTTCATCACACTCTACAAATCTATGGATAGGTCTTCAAAAATGATATTAAGGTTTCTAATTATTTTTTTTCTAAACTGAATAGTTTGTGCGAGAGAAACTTCCAAAGTGGTAAAATGGGTCCCCTTCTGTAACTTCTAAAATAAGAGATGATAAAACAAAAAAATATATATAATGTACATTACCATGTAAACTTACACCAAAAATTGGTTTGAACGAGATCTCGTAAGTAGTTTTTTTTTAAATACGTCATAAATCGTAAACCGTAATTTACCTTTCATTCAATCAACTCAAATATCGATCAAAGTTACAACGAACTACAAGAACTTTTATATTATGTTACTTGCTGCTACGGAACCCTTCATGGGCAAGTCCGACTCGCACTTGGCCGCTTTTTTACTGTCGATGCAGTAAACGTTTAGACGATCGAATCTGTTCAAAGAAATTCCTAGCAATTCCAAGCCAAATTGCGAGCTAAATTTTCATACAAATTTCGAAAGTACGAGTACATACAAAAGCAAGAAAAAAATAAGCTCTTAGGAACTATATTCTTGTCAAAACAAGTTCAGTATCAAAGATCAATGAACCTGTAGAAACAATGCGGTTCTTACAAACAGCCTAGGACAAAACAGAAGACTTATCAACGGTATGTGTGCCAATTTCCGAGCAAAATACAATGCCCGTAACACCGATAAACTTTGATAAGGGAATCGATTTTTCGCTGCGCACATACAATCATTTTGCCAAGGACTAAATACGCGATTTGAAAACTGAAAAAACAGTAAAAAGACTATAGGAAAAATGTGACAAGCTTCTTTCATTAATCTGCATTTGTGGACAAAAGCGTGATTGAAAAGGCTAGACGATATGTTATTTATAACCAACTACCTATTTCCGCTAAAATTATTTTTTTAATATTTTTTTCGATAACAAAATTTTTTGATAATGCGTTTTATCCTATAGCACTCAAGGGTGTGTACTTTACTATTAGCTAAAGAATTTACAGAATCGAACCAGCAGTTCCAAAGATGAGCCCATCGAACACAAGGGACTTTATAATACAAAAATGACGTAACGTGATCTAGCTTAGTGATTAGATTTCTGAAAATGAGCACAAGGATAAAGCTCATGGTACTAATCCTTCTTGTCGTCAAATGTAGCTGCGTCAATTGTGTCTACCTGGATGATTATCTGTTAACAATAGCCCCTTAAATCAGCGGTTAAGCAACGTGTATGATAGTTATATATTTATGGTGATTATATTTAATATACTCTCAATCTTTACGCTTACAGGTAACCTGACCCATCCTTTACCATCAATAACTTAACCACTGGAAGTTTTACAGTCATGTGGTCCCCTACCCGTGTCGTTTCTTAACCTCAAATTAAGTGGTACACGTTATGTCACCAGAACACACAAACCACATAGTGAACAACACATTTGTGCACATAGTATGTTCGGAACAACGCCTCTAAGTACATAGAACGTGTATGTAGGTATGTCGGTGATATTAACTCAGTCTGCGGTGTTTAAAATACAAATGCCGTTTGTCTTATAGTTCAGAACTCATTCAGAATGTGTGTCAAGAATAGAACATTTTGTTGTACCCATTGTGCCGTTTGCAGTAATTCAAATAGATTGCCTAAATTTTTGGAGCAAATATCTGTAAAGTGGTATTGGAAGAACGAAGAACGTGAGAACTTTGTCGCTGTTCCAGAAATAGCAATGATCAGATAAACTGGAACCAATGATAATGGTGAATAAGACATAGTATTTGTTTAATTTTATCATAAATCACAGGAACGACATTTCTTTAAAGATTACACAGTAGGTAATCAATGCAATTCATAATCAGCACACAACGTTGTTATCTTTTACATCCTGATAACGCTAAAATTAAATGATGCATTGGATAACAAATAAAAACAGATGTTGAAAAGTATCTCTGCTCTATTTTAAAACTTTCCATGGTCTAGATGGAGCACAGAGCAATACCGTTATATTGTATGCAGTATTAGCATTTTCTTCGTTACTATTCTACCTGTTCCACCATAAATGTATCTATTTACTATAAAAGGCCTCTAGTCTACGCAAAATCCCTGTCAGGTATTCCTTAATAGCTCCTTGTAATCCAACAATATTATTCTTCCTAGTATTTTCAACAGTTTCTATTCTGTGGCACATTATTCCCAAGTTACGAAGTATGGTCTCGATAGATCCGAAGTTTTCAAAACCACTGTCGAAGTTTAGTCTTTCTCTGACAATACTGCGGAATTTGATTCAAGTTCTAGATATAGTCCTATTGTATTTCAGTCAACGTTTGTCTTTAAACGCCTCAGGTATTTTACTTGAACAGTTTATGTAGACTACCGAGTTTACCTATAAGCAAAGTAACGATTTTACGGAGCTTTAAAATTCGGTGGTATTACCATACTGGGAGAATCTCCTTGACCCTTAAAATGTAGTATGATATCAGATCTACGTAAGTAGTCGTTTGTATAATAATGCTGATGATTGAGAGATAAGATTATTATGTGAAATGACAAATATTACGAAGTTGTCAAACTTAATTGTTTTAGTAATATTTTCACACATTTCTTTGTGTGGTGTCTTTATCTATATTCTTAATTAAAACCACTAAAACTAGATTGTACCAATTACATACTAGACAGTATTTAATTGGTACAATCTAGTTTTAAAAATCTGACATATGTAGATACATATGTCAGATTTTTTAAATCACCAATTGATATTTGACCTACGAAATGAGAAGTTCAAAGTCTGAATGAAATTCGCAGACTAACTTTGAAATCATTCAAATTTTATTGGACATGTGTCCAATAAATGTGAATAGTGATTGATCGATTCTTTCAATTGACGACTTTGAAGAAGTAGATCATGTGTGATGAATCTGCCAATTTTTTAATTTATTCGTATAAAAGGTTGAGTGTAATGATTTTGCGTAACTGGGTACTACAAGAATAAGAAGTCCTAGAAATTATTATTTATGTGTTGATATTGAAATAAACCTACTCACTTTGTCCTCGGTAGTACTCTAAAACACATTTAGAAGATGTTATGCATGTGATATAATAATAGAGCTTTCTATATCTCTTTTGCATTACGCTCTCGGGTTTTTTTTATCACTGTATGTATGCTCACTTCTAGAGCAACATGCCATGCCTTATCTATATCAGTTATAATTTCTTCACCATTTCTTGTAAAATGAGGTAATACAACTCCGGAACTAATAGAACAACATTCAACATTTACATAAACAACCAGAATTCAAAATCATTTGCGAAACGGTTCAAAGAGGTCACCCGTCGTTCTATAGATCCATATTTAGTGGTCCAAGTGGGTGGAGACTGTGACTAAGAGCATTTTTCTGTCATCTCTATAACATTAGCATAATTACTGTCGCTTACATAATCATTATTTGCTGAATTATAGTGAAGCCTTCTATGGAAATAATTGGTGTAATTTCTACATTCGTTATGTTAGAAATTATTAATTGTACGTTTGTATAATTATAAGGAATTAAAGAATCTCTTAATAGCTTTCTTTGGATGGTGCTAGTGAGTGAGTACAAATTTTGCTTGAATTATATTTATTAGTTTTTCCGTGTGTGTGGTCTTGGCTATAAAGGTTTTCTTTATCATTTAATGTACCTAGTGGTAGATTAGTTACTATTTCAGTTATTGGCAGAAGGATTTTAGTAATTCAATTGCTTATCAAGCTCTATAATTACTACAATTTTCCTCAGAGCAATCATTATAGTTTAGGAATGAATCATTCAGGGAGTGTTGATTGATCATCTCGATGAGGCACACATTAGACACTACAATTATGCATAGATGCTTATCCTTCAAAGGCTTTAACTATTTATTGATTCCTCTTAGAATTGTATAGGACATTACCTACCTCATCCTATTCAATGATAGACACAATCACATCGATCCTGCTTTGTCGAAACGTTAGCACTAAGTGCTATGTAGCCTATAACTATTAGGCTATTGACCTAGTGTATAGTATATATATATACACTATAATATGTATAGTATATTCACTATCATGTATAGAAATTCAGTATAGTGAGTTGTATACTTTGCAGTGATTGAAGGTTAAACTAACTCGATTGTTTGAGTTCTAGTCAGTCGGTGCGACAGTGAATATGTAGATTGGAGAACCTAACTATATCAGTTGCATAATAGTCAAATACTATCTGTGTATCAACTGTTACTATACCATTATGTTTTCATCCTTAAGCACAGTTGTTGCTTCTAATAAAAGACCTAAAATATAAAAACTCATTCTCATTGTCGGATTCCTCCGAAACAATATCCAATTAGCTTTAAGCAAAAGTGCATGTCCATTAATTTCACAAACACATACATGCATTATCATCTGCCTTGTCTATTTAGTCTGAATGACTAATTTTCTTTGCTGGAGCGTGTGTCTGTGAGCAATTTGCATATTATAATTACGAGCAGAGCACTTGCGATAGCAGGAACATAATTATCGTTTATCTTTATTACATATTCAGAGGCGGCGGTTGCTAGCCTTTAGCAGATTTAATATCTTGTGTGTCAACCTAAGCATAGGTGATTGCAAATGTTACCCGAGAACTATATCGATATAGGTACCTTATAAACTGAGGTCTGAAACTCTAAACTCAATACTCAATATCTTTATGGCTTTTCCATAAGTACAAATTTGCTTAGGAGGTAGGTATTCAGTTACGATCATTATATATATGATCTATATAGTACACACACACACACACACACACACACAGCACAGCAATAAGGCAGAAGAGAGCAAACTCTGTTTTATAAAAATATTAAATTAACGTAGCAAATATGATATGACTTATAAAATGATAAATTCATTAATTAATTGTCAATTATATATTTATCATTCAAATATTCGTTTATGAAATAAAATCAAATCATTTATTATTATTTATTTTTTTTAATTATCATTTATTATTTGTTAACACATTGGTAGGTACAGACGCCAGCACATCAAGCCAAACCAAACTGTCAAATTTTCCTAATTGAATATGAACTTTAACCTTTTGTAATAAAGTTGAAAATCTATCAAAGAAATTTGACAGATTGTTGTAGCTTGATGTGCTGCTGGTCTCTGTACAAAAATAATATACTGTTCGAAACACAGACAGAACACAGTCACAGTCGCACAGTTAGAACATATTTTTTTTTTAGATCTCCGTTATTTTAACATCGCTGAAAATTTTGAAAACTGCGAAGAGAATTATGTAGTTAAGTTAGTTAAGTTATGTAGCTATACTACATTGCACCCGTTCGAAGCCGGGGCGGGTCGTTCTTCTTCCTCCTTCCCTGAATCCCAATATTTGGGGTCGGGTTTCCTTACTTCTCTACTCTAAGTCGAACGATCTTGGGTTGTCGGTTCTGGCAATTGGGCATTCTTGAGGTCTCGTATTAGACCACCAGGGCCTCAAGTCTGCTATTACAATTGTGTCAGAATGGTCTATCATTGATTTCATATATAATTGTTGATTTTGACAAGTTTGGTAATCTACTAATATAATGGCATCATTATGACTTTCCATTGGTCAACCACTGACACGCCATTGAAAGAAATGAGATATAGAATGGTAATCTCGTACAAAATGACAAATGAATGACTGACTTAGACAGTTCCTTTGATCAGTGACCTACCATTAGACCGTCATTGTGCAGTCTTTGCTTTTAATTCAACCGACCAATGATCGACCATTATGAATTTAGCAGATTACGAACTTTAAGTAAAATGACAATGGGATCGCGTTGGAATGACGAAATTATATAAATAGCAGACTTGGCCCCCAGGTCGCTAGCGGGCGGCCTCTACCTCTTTCCTGTTCTGGTTGGTTCAACCCAAATTTTACCACATGGTCTTCGGTTCGTCGCTAGTATGTTATATAACAATCCTAAGCCAGCTTAACTCGCTGCTAAGCTGTAGCTAAGATAAGCTAAATTTGCTTACACATAAAGCCTTGGTCTAGACAAATGACGCGTCACAAACTTCCATACAATGGTGTTCAGGATTCGTCAAGGATATAATTATACGCGCGGGACGCATATTAGATGTTAATTTAAATAAAAGGCATGACTGGCAAAAGATCCTATTTTATTTGAAATTATATTTAGCGAGGACATAACAAGTCTAATTTTTATTTTAAAGTACTGTAGTATCTAGTTTTCTAGAAGAAGGAAGTTTCAAGAAATAAAAAAATCTAAACTAATATTATAAAGAGAAAAGATTTGTTTGTTTGTTACGACTTAACTCAAAAACTACTGATCCGATTTCAAAATTTCCTTCGCCAATCGAAAGCTCCACTATCCCTTAATAACATGGGCTAGCATTAATAAAAACTAGGGCTCCGAAAATTCACGCGGAAGAAATCGCGGGAAAAATCGCGAAATTAAGGAGAAGAACTGACAAATTTTGCTGGTTCGTCGGAACTTGGTATATGGAATATTAAACCAAACCATTTAGGACCAAAGTACTCGACAATACGAATCAAACGAGCTCAAACTTGATGAACTGAACTTGAACTGTTGTCCTTTTATTACGGACTTCCTATGGCCACCATCCAGCTACATCATCAAACCCTGGATACCATTTAAAGACAAAGTACTCGTCAAGACGAATTATACGCACCCAAACTTGATGGGCTTATGTTGTTTTATAACGGCTGTTCCTATGGCCACCTTCCAGCCCCATCGTCAGACCCTGGATATCATCTAGAGACAAAGTACTCGACAAGACGAATCAAACGAGCTCAAACTTGATAGGATATTGTCCTTTTATTACGGACTTCCTATGGCCACCATCCATCCTTTCGCTACTGTAATATAGCAGGAGGGATTATTTGTTTTTTTTTTTAATATGAACACGCTAAACCTTTGTAACTAATGGTGCGATGTTTAAAATTCTTTCGCTGATTGAAAGTTACGTTATCCCTTAGTGCCATAGGCTTTGGCTGACTGTTTTATGATATTACTTGTCAACCACACGGACAAAGTCACGGGCAGAATATAGTTATATTATAAACTATAGGTACACCTGCGACACTTCATAGAAACGAAACGATATAATTGCCTACACTACTACTAAAATAACAGACTGTACAGACGTGCGTGTGTGTGCGTGTCTACGCGCCGCTCGAACAAAAATGCAGTTCCCAAAGCAGTCGTTCGACTCGGGGCGAGGTGAGGAACGGTTTCAGAGGGAGGCAGAGCGAGTCGCTACTGTAGGTACGGTAATACTAATATATATACTGTGCTGCAGGTATGTAAATTAATATACTTCCATTTAATTCTAAGTTTCATTTAAATACGTCTTAAAACTATTGAAATCCGAATACGGAAACCAGTCGCAGATCGAGCTTGCTTACACAAAATTCCTGGTAATGTCGTAATACTTAGTAGGACGCAATCCTATCGTGTCTCTAGTAGGCGAGTGATAAGCTGTTATCTTGTTTGCTGACACTTAACCGTGTGACTAGTCACCTACATTGTGGTGCAGATTACTTGCAATCGTGTCAAGATGGGACGTAATTTTGTTAACTAATTAATATTGAAATTAATTATGTAAAGACGCCAGCACAACAAGCTATCCCGAAGTCTCAAATTTTCCCAATATAATATGAAGCATACTCTTTTGTAACAAACGTACAAAAAAAAATTGCTTAATGTGCTGGCCTCTGTACTCGTAAAAATACGCTAAATAATAAGGAATTTTACTGTCTAAAAAAGTCGTCAAACTAATATAATATGTTAAATGTGTCACATTACTATCCAGCAATAACAGCTTCATGTAGTAAAGTTGAGGCGTAAAGAAGACGGGATGAAAAAAGATGAGAATGTTGAGATGGATGTGTGGAGTGACAAGAAAGAAGGAGAGGTGAGGAACTTAAATATATAAAAGCGAAAGGTCACTCACTCACTCATCACGAAATATCGAGAACCGCTTGACGTATAAAGATGAAATTTGGAAGGAAGGTAGTTTATAGTTAGTAGACGTCCGGTAAGAACAGATTTTGCGACAGGGCCGCCGGATTAAGGAGGTCTATGGCTCTCGCAAGGAAACACCGGGAACGAAGTCGCGGGCATCAGCCTAGTAAGTATATGTAGTATGTATGTATATGAGGTGGGATGACAGGCATGTGACCAAAAGTTGAATGAATATTAATGTGCATGGATGGAGAGAGAGGGAAGGTCAAAGAAAAGATGGATCGGTTGTGTGAAGAATGATATGAAATAAATGATAGCATGACGGGGGAACGTGTACACCGTAAAAATAAATTTGGCGTTGGAAGTCATTGATAGACGTGCCAAGAGACTCATTAACAACGACTCCCTGGTAAGGGCTAAGCTCCAGAGCCTTGAACATCGCCGCACCGTTGCTAGCCTATCGGTCTTTTATATTTCGGAGAGTGTGCTTTGGAATTGCAGAATTTCATTCCCCATCCCCATTTCATCATCGGAGCAGAGATACGGCGAAGCGTCACCGGTATATGGTTGAACTTCCATGGTCTCGAACCAAGCGCAGCCAGTCGTCAGCCGTCAGCCAGTTCGCACTATATAATGTGGAATCAAATTCCACATTATATAGTGCGAACTGGCTGACTGGAATTCACTGCCCGCCGCTGTTCCCTGATAAGTATAATCTGGGTATCTTCAAGACACGAGTGAACCGGTTCATCCTAACCAAACGTGTTCCACCTTAGGCCGCATCATCACTTTAGATCAGGTGAATTGCGGTCAAACGCAAGACTATTTGAATATAAAAAAAAAGGGAAACGTTTTGCACCGACCCCAAGTATCGTAGCAGGAAGATGGTGATGTAGATGACAAGTAAAACTTGCGCTTAGAATATAGATTTAAAATTGATCAGAGTTTAATAACATAAATTAAATAACTTCAAAAAATGGGAGACATTTTGATAGGGGTTGGTTTGTATTGGCAAAATAATGATTTTTTGTGTCTTTTTTTTAAATTATTGTCTGATCTAGAGATCTATCTAGAATTGAATCTAAATATTATCTTAATCTAGAGATTTCAATGAAATCTGCCAGATAGAAACGAGAATAAAAAATATCGAATTGAGTACGGTCTAGAAAACAGATTTGTATCTAGGACGACAGGTTCGATTGTTATGTTTGTTGTTTTATAAGTGATTGCATTTGAAACACGCGCACATATTTTGCGTTCGTTTAAATTAAGATAATATGTAGATAAATAATGAAGGTTTTTATTTCTGTGTTCAAAACTTACAACTTATGCATAAGTATCTCTTTTCAAAATATAAACTGTACCTACTTAGTAGATAATTATTTTATCAGCTATAACTTCTGCCCGCGATTTCGTCCGCGGAAATGTCGGTTATCGCGGATCCAGACAAAATCACGAATTAAAAAGTAGCCTATATCCTTCCCCTGGGTTCAACCTATTTTCATACCAAATCTCATCAAGATCGGTTCAGCCGTTTCATCGTGAAAGCGTAACAGACAGAGTTACTTTCGCATTTATAATATTAATAAAGTAATAAAGTATGGATAAATCAATACATTTTCTCGATCAAGAGGCCTACTCTACAATATAAGTTTACGTAGGTAAGAACATCATAATAAATCAGTTACTTCTCAAATGTTATTGCTTCCGCGAACGAATAATATTATTACGTGCAACTATCGTTCATATAAATAACTATTTAGCTTTTGCTCGCGACTTCGCCCGTGTGACTGTCTTTTACCGCGGATGCAGACAAAGATTAAGACTGCGCAGAGCAAAATAATTCAAAACAGTCGTCACTGTTAAAGTGATATAATCAATACTTTTACCATAATTATCATAAAAAAATATGTAATGAATACCACAATGAATGTGTTAACCGATTATAGTTGGCAAAAAATAAGAATACTGTTTAATTTAATTAACCAAAATACGTAAATCTTTAAAAAAATCTCGTATTTGGTTGAGTTTTTTTAATAAAACAACTAAGCGACATTTTGAAAATTGTAGTGAATATTAAAGATTAGTATGAATTCAAGTTTGTGAAAAAAAAAACAGGTTACCGCAGTCGGTCGGTACATAGATGGGTGACCATCCATTTCATGCCGAGACACCTCCGAGCCACACCCGCGGCACTCCATAGAAACAAAACGATAATTGACTACACTACTACTAACATAACCGACAGTACAGATACGTGCGTTTGTGTGCGTGTCTACGCGCCGCTCGAACAAAAACGCAGTTCCCAGAGCCAGTCGTTCGACACGGGGAGAGGTGAGGAACGGGTTTAGAGAGAGGCGGAGCGTGTCGCTACTGTACGGTAGTACTAATATTTATACTGTGTCCGTGCCTCGGAAAGCAGGTAAAACTGTTGTTCCCGGCAGTCATTCATAGATCTTTGACAGTCGTTATAGGTAGTCAGAAGCCGGAAAGACTGACAACCAGTCTTACCAAGGAGTATCGTGTTACCCAGTAACTGGGTTGTGGAGGTCAGATAGGCATTTGCTACATGTAAAACACTGGTATTTAGATTCATTCGGTTAGACTGGATGCTGAACCCAATATAGTTGTGAAAAATACAAAAAAGACAACCGCCTTCAAAATCTAGAAAGTGATAAATAACTTTAGCACAGTACACACATGACTTTAGTTTTGAAAGTGGAAGCGAGTGGCTTTGTTCTGTTTGTTGTCTTTAATTGCCACCGACTTCCAAAACTAAAATCATGAGTGTTCTGTGCTAAAGTTACTTATCATTTTTTAGATTTTGAAGGCGGTTGTCTTTTCTTGTAAAAAAAGCTTTCACATTTATCACTTTTTAGTACCTTCTTATCATACAAATCCATCAAGGACCGGCGACACAGTTAAAACAAAGGTACTTCAAAGATTGAAGAAACTATTTAAACGTTCGTCTATGTGGATTTTTTTGGGATTTAATTGATTTATCAAAAAGTGCCAAATCAATTTCGATAAAATATATAGACCACCCTTGTGGCTTACCCTATCAATAAGAAAAAGAATTTTCAAAATTGATTCACATTTGCCGGAGAAATCGCTTAACAAACACAAAAAAAAACATACATTGGTGTAGTAGTTTAGACATGCAGGTGTAATAGACATATACACTCACTTTCTCGTTTATAATATTGAGTATGGATTGAATCAGATTTATGAGTTGTTTATTATAGAAACTATCGCACTACTAACCTACTGAAACATATAAAAGAATTACACTAAAAATAACCTTTTTATTTGAAACACTGTCTCACAACATGAAAAACAAAACGGCGTAACATTTTTAACATTTCCGCATTCTAAAAAGTTGAGATACTAAATTGAACTTTGCCCCATTGTTTTATGGTTTGTTTCTGTTTACTGGATTGTTGTTGTTTATCGAGATAAGAAACGAAACGACCGATTACATTTTATCAAGTGTTATGCTGAATTATGCCAAGTGATAGTGTAATACCGAAATAAAATCTGTACTAATAATAATAGTTTTCATGCTTTGTGTTTGTAATACGTAATCTTTGAAAATACTAGTTCGATTACAACGTTTTGGAACGAAGCTCCTTAACGTAGATTGTAGTAGGTGTGTTTCGGGAGAAAATTTAACGTCACGATTTTTGCGTTATAACCCCTCCATACGCCTCTCTTCCTCACAGTTATCTTTTTATGAGCAAGGAAACGTGTCACAGGAAAATGGTACAATTAGAGAATTGGTCAAATCACGTCAAATAATAACGCTGTTGGGTCATTACCCTGAACAAAGTTAGTGATTTTATTAAATCCCTAATCTCTTTCAGTGAAATGATGAAATAAACAAGTCAGGACTTGCATTATTAGCTCTATCATATTTTGATCAAATCACAAATTTTCTACAGGGAAATGACTCAACAGACTTGATATTGTTATCATTTGCTGTGATTAGACCAAATCCTTAATGGATGACCGCGCGTTCTTTATTTCTTTCTTTTTCTAGTGTGACTGTGTATGTAAAAAATAAATAAAAGTTTCGTTTTTTTTGGGTTAAAAAGCTACTTTATTTCTGAGTGGCATAGACTTTGTTTTATGGTACATTTGTCTACCATGCAGACGAATTCGCGGGCAGAAGTAGTGATAAAATAATTGTATACTAAATAGGTACCTACAGTTCATATTTTGAAAAGAGATACTTATGAATAAGTGTGAATTGTCGTATTGATAACCATAATATTGTGGTATCTAGGTAACCTCTCGTGATATTTTCCTCGTTTAGCAAAGTGTGTCAGCTTGCATGCGTCGGCGCCGATCAAAAGCTTGATGATGTTACTTTGGTACCTAAGTTAACAGATTATATCATGTATTATGCCATCATACTAATTATACCGTGTTTTAAATTGAGAGAGTATTCGATGATTATTCGATATTAAAGTATTCAATGATTATTAAATCTTGTCCAGCAGTGCTATTCTGTTACAATCTCCCTCGGTGAACACCTAGGTGAAGTGAGCTGTCATCTGTCCCGATGCTAGGGATTTACAACGCTCTCAGACAGCTCACTTCACCTAGGTGTTCACCGAGGGAGATTGTAACAGAATAGACACATGGGTTGGAGTTGGCAACTTTCACGCTCGGTCCATTCTTTCGGGCTTATAGGAAATTGGTTGGGGGCCTGGATGCTATAGCATATAATATATTATATTTTACTATAAAAAAATATGAACCTGATAAACATTGCAAACGGACTAAGTCTCGGCCAAAAGTTAGTATAAACATAAATATACAGGTAGCTCAGTAAATTATTTTACGTTTTCAGGGTTGGTCCAACAGTAAAAGTTGTTCATAATATTGTCTTCCATGACACCTTTTCGGGTTGTCATATAATTAATTTACACCTTGTATAAAATATCGTAATTAATTAAATTCTCTTAATATAAATCTAATTCTCTTAAATTAAAATAACAGTAAATTAAGGTAATGTATTTTATTGATTTTCAAAAGTAATATGAATGTAATCTCAGTGCTACAGTACTTACTTTTAGTTCATCATCATCATCATCATCATCATGTCAACCTTTAGACGCACACTGGAGTGTGTAATATATGGCATAATAACAGATAGTATAATATCACTTGAAATAACGTTACATGATATAATTTTCAGATGCTATAAAAACAAATAACCTAATTTCATGTGATCGATTGTTATATTTCATATAATCTTCTTTTGCTCTAATAACATTTAGTATAACGTTCATATCATATAATTTTCAATTTGTATAATGCTCTTTTTATATAACGTTAAGTTGACCTAATTTGCCTTTGACCTAATTTTGATATTAACTAAATTTCAGTCTAAATTCTGTAATGAATAAGTTAATATCAGGAAACATACTGGTATAACCTTATATAAAAATGTACGTTGTTTTATAGCTAATAGTTAAAGCAAGCATGCAGCATGCAAGCAAGCAAACATGCAGCATGCAAGCAAGCAAGCATGCATCATGCAAGCAAGCATGCATCATGCAAGCGAGCATGCAACATGCAGCAGGCATGGTTTCTGTCACGGCTCCGGCGGTCCCACGCGAGCTTATCGTCGCAGATGGTATTCACGCTCACCACCTGCTCCTCAGCTCGCGGGCCGCCTCGCCCCTCCGCGCCTACGCGGATTAAATTACACTCTAGGGGTATGCCCTACACCTAGAGTGTAATTTAAATCCGCAACAAGACTACGTGGATTCGGTTTTGTTTTCGCAGCGATTCGTTTCTGTCATTAACTTTTGTAGCACAACACAAACTGTGACTTTTAGACAATATTTTTGTTATTGTCTATTTATATACATTTTCGTTGAAATAAATTCCATGAAAAAATACACTGATCAAACAATATTCGTAAAAAAATAATTCTACTGTTTGATAAGTTTGTTAAACAAAAAAGATGTGATTAAAAATTCATTGGATTGTGTTTCTGGGAAATATGTTTCATTCAAGCTAAAATACAAGAACCAAATATTATAATTATGAAACATTTTCTGGGAAACGAAATTCTATGAAATTTCTGTCTGCGAAACAAGAGGACACCGTTATAACCTCATCTAACCCATACGATTCACCAACAATAGAGGGAATCTGGTTAATGGTCACTGTTCTAACCTAACCTAACCCAAATTATTCAATAACAAAATTATACTAAACGCAACTTATAGATTTCAAATATTATAGTAACTGATTATTATACTATATGAATATTAGTTCAAATGTGCATTATAGAGAATGTTCGTTATACCATATAAAATTAGGTAAAATGAAATTATATTAATAATTCATTACATATAACATTTGATCGTTATATTAAAAAAAAAGTATGTTAAATGAAATTAGATCATATGATCTTTTGTTATTATTTCAAACGTTACACACCCCGCACACTGCTGGGCATAGGTCTCCCTCAAGGGGTTCAGCCGTAATCGCCATGCTTGGCCGATGCATGTTGGCGATCACAGTAGGTGTTATAGTACACAGAAGGACACTGCTGCCCATCCTCTGGTCAATATCCCTCTGTCGCCTTCTACGACACCCACGGGTAGAATTGGAGTGGTGCTATTCGTGACCGGCACCACACGGCCTCACTTATACGTTCGTAATTTTAGTTATGTAGACTATATTTTATCCAATTAAAACAGGAACTTCCAACTAAGTCCACACAAGTAAAGGCAAAGCCCGTCCTAACTAAAGAACAATTATCATAATTAACAGTAGGTAGCGGGTTAGCGGCGGTGCTCCCGCGCGGCCTACTTACTGTAAGATAAACTTACAGGCCGCTTGTGACATCGTATCGAGGTGATATTAGGTGCTTGGTGTTATTCAAGACCTGTTTACAGAACGTGTCAAGGTAGGCCTATAATATATACAAGCTTTTGCCCGCGACATTGCCTGCGCAGACTTCAGAATTTAGCTAGGTTTAAATTATCTCACGGGGCCACAAATAAGGGATAAAAATTAGGTATAAATATAATAAATAATAAAATCTTTACTGACATAGAAAACACACTTTACAATCTTAAACTAAACAAAACTTAGACTCAACTGTAAATTTTGCGTTTACATTCCTAAATGAGTCCTAACGTCTAAACTAGGCCGAGCCTGTATCTTAGACGTTAGTAAATTAAACGTTATAAATATGTAATGTAACTTATAACAAAATAAAATGTTTTATGGGACACTTCTTAAAAAGGAAAGGTATATTAATATGATTTATTCGAAAACACAAAACGAGATCATTGAGTATTGAAATGTATTTGTGTATGCGTGTTGCGATATAGGGGGATGCGTAAATCAGCATTGAAAAGTATTTTCTTGAACTACAGTAGTCCTTCCAAACACTATCCGTGCGTCTGGTAACTACTTTATTTGGCCTTGCCTGGAAGAAGACTACTCGGCCTAAGTAGACGTACGAATATTCTTAGTGAATTTTCCTCGAAAGTATTTTTTTAGGAACCATATATTTTATATTTATGTATATTTTTTTTATATTGCTATAGGATTGCGTTTGACCGCAACTCACCTAGTCTTAAGTGATGAAGGCCTAAGGTGGAGCACGCTTGCCTAGGATAAACCGGTTCACTCGTGCCTTGAAGATACCCAGATTATATGTATCGGGGAATAGAGACGCGGGCAGTTCGCACAATAAATGTGGAAGCAAAGCGCTTGGTTCGAGACCGTGGAACTTCAACATTATAGCGGTGACGCTTCGCCGTATCCCTGCTCGTCCGGTGAAGGAATCGGGAAGGGGGAAAGAAGTTGTGCAATTCCAAAGCACACTCTCCAAAATGTACCCGATAAAAGACCGATAGGCTGGCAACGGTGCGGCGATGTTCAAGGCTTTGGAGCTTAGCCTTAACCAGGAATAGGAATATACTTATGGAATTTCTTGCCCATTCTTCTCCATATAAAACTACCTTCTGGAAGGGGCAACTAGACGTTCAAAAGTGCCTAATTGAAATACTGATTTTTGACATTGCCTTTAAAGAATTACTTGTTAATTCGAAGCAATTGACTTATAGATGTAAAGATGAAGAAATATTGTTTATTTTCGCAGAATGCATGTTGTATTGTTAAGAAGACTTAACTGTAATTAGTACTTCAAGAATTAATCATTTTACGATGTAAATCAATAATTAGCTGACATGACAGTAGCGTACAAATTGCGGACAAGTTTCTCTTAAATACCTGTTAATTCTATATCGTGTCTCATCATTCCCGAACATTTACCTGAAACGAAAAAAAAAACATTGATTACATATTTATATATGTATATGCGGTAACGACGTATCAACACGCGAGGATTAACTACAGTAACTTCAAATTCCGTGTATTCACGAATATAACCGAAGAGTTTAATCCACAGTCCAATTAATTTCAGAAGCCATTGACACTTGCGAGAAATGCAATGAGAATAAATAATATTTTATGATGTTGAAGATTATTTTTGGCTGTTGAATATAGGTCAATGGAATTATGCAAGTCGTAAGTAAGACAATGAAATTGTACATGTAAAGAAAAGTATACAACGTGCCCCATGTGACAACCTACTGAAAAATAGAATGCTGTTTTTATCAATAACGATTGATTATCAAAAAAATTAAAATAATAACAACATAGAAAGCGAAAATTGGGTGAGTATTTTCTAGCCAAACGCACAAATGTGTCTGATCATTCTTAACTAGAAAACAAAACCCGATTGTCTACAGTTTGCCTGCAGCGTTTTTGGTACTATTTCGGCCTCATAATGCAAAGGGGAGATAGTAGCTCCAAAATGCTGGTGCTTGTTGGAAATACCGAAGAAAAGAGGGCATGAGGCCGGTCGCCAACACGATGGTCTGACCAAGGGTGTGATTCTGTAAGACCTCATTCTAAACTTCGAATCTGAATCCGCTGTGAGTTTCTTGATTGGCATTCTAAAAACTTGGCTGATAATTCGAATTTACTCTAGCGCCACCCATGCGAGTGTGTCAGCCAGTTGCAATAAATGGACAGGGAGAGTTTGACAGATGAAGTATGAGATGACGTAAGAAGTGGCATTCTGTAAGGTAATTTCCCCGTCACTTCGCACTCGAACCCGATTCAAAGTGACATATATATCAAGGTCATTTTGAACCCTATGAGAAGTGTGAGTGAATAGCGATGTGAGAAGCGAGTTGTTGTTTGAATTTTACAAAAACGACCTACAAGTAAAAGAAGCAAAGCCTCAATCAAGTTTCAGCAGATAAGGATGGCAAGTTTGTGCCGGAGTCGATGTAGACAGACTGACCGCGTAAAGGGGTCCAGTGACCACGATCCTCAGTAACAAGGGACGCATTAAAGAAGAAGGCAAGAGTATTTTCCAAACATTGAAAAAAAAGTGTTTTGGAGAGCTCATGAAGAGAGGCTTCCAAAATGACGTGTCACCCTGCAGCTTGAAGATGCGAAACTTAAAATCATTGTAAGATTCACTCACTCCACTCTAGAGTAATCTTACATAGCAACAGTTTAATATATTCCCGGTATCATAAACAGTAACCAATCTCATTTCAACAGTTGTAGAACGTAAACACCATTTGAATATATACATATAACAGCCCGAGGCACAAACGAGATGAATACACTTGTAACAAAACGAAATGAAAAGCAAAGAAGACATTCATAATTTCAATTTAAATACAAATTATAAATAAATTATGCAAAACGATACACAAAGACGCCAAGTGACTGACAAGCAATGACAAAACTCATCAAGTAATCATCACATTGTTGGCTTCGCTAACTTAAACGAAATACGTTTATTACAATATTTGATTAACGTGAGTGCGTTTTCTGATTAAGTAAAAAGTTCTACATTTTGTCACGCATATTACAAGAAATCAACAGTATTTTTATGGTGGTTAAATAGCTTTTGACACGAAGTTCTCCAGAATACTAACTTTTAATAATATCATGCGACTGTACTACGACTGTACTACATACATTGAGTGATTTTAATTTACACTAGACTAGCTTTTGCCTCCGACTTCGTCCGCGTGAATGTCGGTTATCGCGGATGCAGACGAAGTCGCGGATTAAAATAATAGTTAATAAAAACTAAAAACACGCTTTTTATAGAAAACCAAACTAAAAAATAGAAAATAAATTTTAATAAATTTAAATTAAGGAAAGTTAGTTTGGTTTTCTATAAAAAGCGTGTTTTTAGTTTTTTTAAACTATTATTTATTTTTTACTTTTTAGTTTGAAAAATGGAATAATTTTATTAAATTAGTGTATTGTCATCGGTCCTCGATAAATCTACAAAGTTTGAACGAAATCTGGCCGTTTAAAGTGGGTCAAAATCGCGCCCAAAGAAGTCGGTTACAAACAAACATACAAACATACAGGTGAAGCTAATAAAAAGCGTGTAAAAAAGTAGCCTGCCTATGTAAGGACATAGGCTACTTTTTAACAGATAATTCAGAATCAGTTTGGTAATAAAATTTCATCAAAATCGGTTTACCGTTTCACCGCGAAAGTGTAACAGACATAGTTACTTTCGTATTTATAATATTGAAGTAAGTGTGGAGTATGGATTTTGCCAGCAACTTCGTCCGCGAGATTTATCGTAAGGATTCCTATTCTTTTTATTTTTAATTTTAGCCTATAGCGCTCTGGGATAATGTAGCTTCTTATAAGCGAAAGAGTTTTCAGTAACGGACCAGCAGGTTTTGAGTTTATCTCAAAGGAGGACTTAAATTTGTAGAATTTTCTGATAGTAATAGTGATGATTATTGTTCAGTTGTTCAGATTTTGATGAAATTCATTTCTCTTAATACTATCCCCCGATTTGTATAGAGATGAGTACCAGCTTTTTCTATGTAGTGGGACAGTTAAAAGCCAAAACTTATTCCATAAAATTAAGTGTCAATCAGTTATTTATTTAATTCCAGCAACTAGCAATCAATACGCTAACGATTCCTATCTTCTTCTTCTTCCTGCCCTTATCCCATGTTACTTGGGGTCGGCACAACATGTTTTCTTCTTCCATTCAGTCGTGTCCAACGTCATGCTTTCACTGACTCCCTTTTCATTCATATCATTCTTCACACAATTCATCCATCTTTTCTTTGGCCTTCCTCTCCCTCTCCATCCATCCAAAGTAATATTCATAGCTCTTTTGGTCACATGCGTCTCATCTCTTCTCTTCACATACCCATACCAAGACAAACGATTCCTTTTCAACTTTTCTGTCACTGGTAACGATTCCTATAATCACCATTATTCATTCAGTTAACATGAAAGATCGCAAAGTGCATAACTACTAACAAATTGCTACAATTTACTCTGACTATCTTAACAAATAATAATTCACAAAACAATTTATTCCACAATTAATTACTCGGACACCTACACACATAATTGTTTAACACCCATCGTAAGAAAACAGCGATACATATCTATTTACACGATAATTGACCATAAAACTGAACAGAACTTAGAAGGTGAACTCACTCAAGTTGTAGCTATCATATAATTTGAGATGTTAAAAATCCCATTAAGTAGCCATCACTAAAATTAGGGAACGAGGCAGATAAGATCAGTTAAACCAGCAGCCGTTAGGATGATTGTGGGCCCCCATGATACACATGTACCTACTAGTTGTTTCATTATCGTCGTCACGCGATCCGTGGCGGCTGAGATATGCTTATTAGCGTTGCTTTGTAGTGTTGATTAGTGTGATAAGTGTGGATAAGTATGCTAGTTAAGAGAAAGGATATAGGAGTAATTGTGACATGACAATCCAACGGTCGAGTGAATTGTTTTGATGTTGAATGACGTAATAGACTGAGTCGCCAGTACTTAATTTTATAATGGCTGAACTTTGACAATACATAGAAGGATATGTAGTATAGTATGCGTACTTGCAGAATTCAATGTTTGGCCCTATTCCAGGTATCTATTACATAGAAATGTCACTTTACTTAGTTTGACCGCTAGTTTTTGTATAAGTTTTACAGGATTTCTAAAAAAGGTTCTAGCTTTTTATCTGCATATTCCACTATCAACCATGCTAAAATGATGTAGATGTAGCGACTCTTGAGGCTGTAATTTTTCATACAAAAAGCGATAACGGTTTACCCCCCGTAAACTTGGTCCAATTTTCATAATTTTTGGAAATGTTATAGATATAATGAAACACTAGGTCTGTACGTTTTTATTTTGAAGAAATATTGCAGTAATTATCATCTAAATATTAATGTAATTAATACATTCATATTTAGATATTATTATATTTTTAATTAAACTATACTGAATTACTTAAAAAGCAACGTACAGATCTAGATTAAGATGCTCTGAATCTAATGAGACCAAAAATGTCTCATTTCGTGAAGGAGGAAAAAAGGTTATCGCCAGAAACTATATTTCAAAAAGAAAATGTAGGTAATTTTATAGACTTGCAACTCTCTCTATCGCACGATACGGGTCGGGGGGCAGGACCATATTGTATTTGTATTGTTCACCCAGAGGGAGGCAGAGCAAGCGATATGAAACAGATAGAATTTTTGGAAATACCTACTCGCACCGTATAACAGCACCTCACAGTCCTACATGTATAAAGATAATGATTAACTATTACGCTTGCTTTACTCTTGTACGAGATGATTTTATCAAATGTCAAAGTATCAATTCATTCGCGAAATTACCTAAACAGAAATAACTCATGATAAAAACTTAAAAAAAAAGCTTTGAACATTCGGCCATGAACTCTGCAGTTACGGTCAAGTGTACTACAATTAAGAATAAAGCAGAATCATTGTTTTTGTTATAGCTAATTTGGCAAACATAGCCGGTTTAATGAACTTACGTTATGCATAAACATTTTGCAATGGCGACATTTTTTGTGCATCGCTCTTAACATTTTAGGATTAGACCAAAACTAGATTTGGTTTATCTAGATGACATTATGAATTCTGAATTAGAATTCTAACGGATTCCACACAATGGAATTGTTGTGTTTGTGTTCAGAGATACATCTCGGTATAATATTAAAGATAGAATGGAATTCGCGCTGTTCTTCGTTTCTTTGTCATTTCAAAGGATCTTTTGGTCCACCAAATTGTGGTTTATTGCTTTATAGCAGCTGTGCAATAAAATGGATCCAGTTTTACATAAAAATGCAGATATTATCGCATATTTCTGATTTCTTATGTTTTTAGCAATGCTGTCTGGTAATTTTGATTAAAATCTAACCTTTAGTAAAACATCCTCTATTTCATTTATTGCAGGAATTTTATCTGATAAACTTGCATTTGAATCATCAGCCAGACCATCCTTTACGTAATTCAATCTTGCAACGTCTGGATATATCATCCGATCGTCTCTACAATTTCGATCCCGTAATCAAACTAACAGAGTGGAACACGTTTTCGCATCACGCCTAAACACTGTTCTTTGGCATACGCCGTATAATCTTGTTCCTCCTTCCGGGGTCAGGACGAACAGTTATCTTTGAGTAATGTAAGCATGTTGCTAATAATTATTGGTGCTTCACACGGCCTATTATCGATTTGCTTTTGATAGTAAATGTCGGGGAAATTATAGTGGAATTTTTACGGTCGTTGCTAAATAAACAGATGAAGTACACTTCTGTCTTAACAAAAAATATTGAATATTGACAATATTGAATATTGTTAATAATTTTGTATTATTTTGTCATTATGTCTGAATTAATTACTCGTAATTCCAACTTAGAAATTAATAATCTTTCTGAGTTAAAATGTTTGATTACAATACATACACTTGTAGTGAATAATGATCAGCTAATTTATCAAAAACAGGATCAAGCCAGGAGCAAACTTCATTACAAGCACTGGCACGTATTACCAAAAATGTATTAACGAACTATCGGTAAACCTGACTAGCCTCAGGGAACATTTGCTTAGTCTAAAAACAGATATTAAATTCATTTTTTTTATTGAAAGGATCATTGGTTTCTGTTACAGTTATTTGTTCATCGACCTCTGTGGCGCCGGCTATCTAATTGCGAACCAGGATGTCTTTTAAAACACTTTTTACAATACTCAAAACGTGTACTGCATTCTTAATATCTCTATTCTGTGTTAAGCTAAGTGTTTTATATTTACCATCATGTCTATTGTGATGTCGTTGGATTAGATTAAGACTTCCAGATTTGGTTGTGTTTTCTCTTTAGCACTACTTTCGTTAGTGTGAATAAGTAGCAACACCATTAGTGTTACTTTTTTTTAAGTTTTATTTAATACACTAATAGTATATTTATGATATTTATTATCATAATAATCAGTACCATATTTACACGTACAATAAAGAAACAAAAACCTATAACTATAAAACAAAAAAAAAAAAAAAAAAAACTAATATAATAAGGCATCAAAAAATTCCTCCACATCGCCTTCATCTGGGAATGTGCCCAAGAGACTGACTGCATTGCCACGTTGAATGGCAATCCTTAACCTCTGCCCAAAGTAAAAACCAGCTCTTGGATCACGAGAAGTGTCAACTAACCTTTTGGAAATTTCCTTAAAACGGAGATGAGCACTCGGACCCCACGGCCCGAGGGTTTCAACCCCAAACGGCTCGAAAATAAAGTTATCACCAAGGATACTATACTTTCGCCGTTTGAGGTTTTCTGCAGCCGCAGCAGCAGCACCAGCACAACACGCTGAGCTAGGAAGATGGGATGGCGCAAGAGTATCGACGCACGTAGCGTCCCACAATAAAGGCCTACCCAACTTCCACGGAAATAATGACATGCCGTCCGGTCTCTTGCCATCGTCGCGTGCCAAACCGTTGGGTTCCAAAACCGCTGGAACGCCGACGGCGACGAGAGCACGACGAATGATGTCATTTATATTCGCGTGCCGCGCTATGCGACCCGCACTCCGGCTGCACGACAGGCCGTGGTGTCCAAGGCAGTTGACAGCTTCCCCACAGCGACAGCGATGTTCATCTAATAGTATTAGATGAACCTAACTTCCATCTGTGTTCCATTGTTTTTTGGACCTCGCATGCACTTTCCTCCTTTTACGCTTTACAATAATGGGTACTTTACAAAAATACAATAATGTTACAATAATGGGGTTCATAATATGTAAAGTACACGACAAATACTTATTGTTAGTGGTTGAAAAATCACGTGGAAGGAATTGAAAAACGGTAAATATCCAAAAAATCTTGATTTTTTTACGTCATCACAGACGTTTTGATTAACATAATCTTTACCTGTTTCTACGTTATTTGAGACCGTCTCATTAGCTTTAATTGCTGTTTGACCTCCGACATATTTTAAAATAGATTCAATAGCATATTTGTCTTATGTTCTCATCGTTAGTTCTGCATTATGTCATGTCATGTATATTACTCAATTAAATAATTTGTCATTTAAGTTATTATTGCAGCTCGTGTCTGAGAAGTGTCTAGTTGATACTTGATGGTAATGTTTATGTGCGATTGAAATCTAAATACCAAAATGTGGGTGAACCTACTTTAATAAACCCTTCTGCCTGATGCGCATCGTGTGTATTTAAAGGCCTACGTAGAGTAATTACTTACTGCAGTCATCGGCGATTTATATACTTTACAAAGTCGCATATTGCTGGAGCTCAAAGTAGTTAATCTGTCTTGGCCCTAACATCATTGTATTGATACTTATATACCTTCCTATCTACATTATTCTGTAGTGCATTTAAATAACTGTACGCTGAACTTTAGCCAAACGAACCGGTCCTCGATGAAACAGGTACCCTGTTATCAATCAAATTAATTTTATGTCCAGCTGTATCGACACTTTATAAAGGCCAATGTGTGTTTCTTACATTTCAGTAATTTATAAATATCGAAAGTTTTGGAAGTTTATTTTATGTTTCCTTGGAAATGAAGGACCTTATGAACATTGATTTCAGATTTCCAAATATTAAATATATTATTTGGTACGTTCAACAATGTTGGGGATGGAAGTAGAAATCGTGAACCAAGTAACACGGGAGGCAGGAAGATAATGATGTTCATCCATTACTGTTTCCAATAATCGTTTCGGTATCTTAATCGTAACGTAAATGTAAATGTTTGTGCTATTTCCAAGATCAACTATTACCTCCTTTTGGAAGCATTAAGACCAAATACGATCAAAAAGTGGAACGATAAAAACCTAATTTCCTTTTTATGAGTAATCTATTAACAATTTACTACTCAATCCACGAGCATCTTAGCGTAACCTTGAACTTCTTATAGATCTCTATCATGCGAACAAAAAATACGTTAGAAAAACTTACCTAATAAGTCATTTAGTGATTGATGTTAGGTAATGTGATTGGTATATTTCACAAGTTACGCTTGTGTAGCCTTAAAGGATTATTATGTCAAAATCTGACTATAGTACTAATAGAGGTACTAATATGGTTAGGAAAAAACTATTTATACGAGTTTTGACAGGTCTAATATTTTGATTAGTCTTGTCTAAACTCAGTGAGTTCATCTTCATATCAGTAGTCGTGCCTCCAGCGCCCGGCACAGTGAAAAATACCTACTAGTAATTCATCTAACTTCAGACATTTTTTTTAGGACTTCTAATCAAGAGACTAAAGTGTATTAAATTGTAAATGATTACTTCATTAATTATTTATCTAATATAAACATATTCTTGATAGAATACAGCGTAATTAAATAAAAACACAGACTTAATGAGCTGAGGTATTTGGTTGTACCTACCTAATGGACACAAAAATATTTGTCGAATTAATCCGACGTAAGCGATTAAATGGTTAACAGTGATGCCTAATTTTGCACACAAGTAACATGGGATTATGGAGAGAGAGGTAAGAAGTACTGTCTCATATGTTGAGAAAGTGTCCAGCTCTAAGCAGCAAGTAACAGCTGTTCCAAAACCCTCCAAAATGGCGCTAGCGTAGGTATAGGGTATGGTATGAATGTACCAGTTGTTGACGGATTGAAGTATGGGAAGTTAGAAAATTTTTACCTGGTCGCGATTGTAGCGCCACCCTTATGGTGGCTCATTTTAACAGATACTTTTTCATACACAGAGATAGTGCTCCTTACTTCTAGTACTAGCCCTTGGTCCCATGTATAGAGGCATACATGGGATCGGTCCCATGTATAGAGGCATACATGGGATCGGTCCCATGTATAGAGGCATTAAAGAAGAAAAGAGAAGGGGGGAGAGGGGTAGAAGGGTCTAGAAGATGATTATATGATTATGATGTTTGATTACGAGTATTCAGAAGTTCGGGAGTTTGACAACCAGTTTCACCAAGAGGTTTCATGTCGTCCCATGTACAAAGTATACAGTTAGACTGAAAGCCGACTGAAGCCAGACGAATTTTTTCGATCTGTCACCCTGCTTTGTCCAAACATGGGGACAGATCGAAAAGCAAGTGGTGATCCGTATTCCCCTATCACTGATAGGGGGACTGATAGGAAAGAATTAAGTTCGAACTGCCCCCTCCTGGCTAACAGGGTGACAGATCAAACATTTTTGTCTGATCTGTACCCCTAAGAGGACAAAGCAAGGTGACAGATTGGAATAATCCAGCCAGGCTAGGCAAATGGTGACATAATAATATAATAGCTATTGTTAGTCAAATCAATTCAGAAATTGAGAATTTAGTTTTAACTTACGTGTTTTCGCAAATATTCCTCGAACCAACTCGTTCACTTTATTTTCCTTGGTTTTAGTAAAACTGGTTGAGGTAACATAGGTGTGGTTTTGGAGGTAAGCCAAGCTAATGACGTGATACTTCGCAAAAACATTGCTAAAGTGTGAAAGAATAGAATCGTTAATGGCAACATATCTTACCAAAGCACTTAGGAATCCAAGGTAACGGAAATCCTTTATCATCAACCGAGGCGTCTATTTTATAAAAACAATAGGACAAAATATAATAACCCTTTGACTGCCGCAAAACGTGGATCCACGCGAGATACAATAACTTTTTAATTGTGTCTGTAATTATACGGCATACGAAAGGAAAGATGATTGAAAGATGATTTTATTTTGATTTTAATGGCTAAGTATAAAAAGTTTTGTATCATAATATAGATTTTTTTTATGGATACAATTGAATTGAAACTTTTTGTTTATAACACTGAGTTATTATTACTACATATAGAGAAGACGCCACTCATCACTACTGTGTTCCGTTCAAATGCAGTCAACGGGCTGCACTTCACTTCGTTGCTTACTAGCTCTTGAGCGCTTAAGGTAGATCATTTGAAATAAATAACAAAGCTTGGATATTTTTATGACAAATTTGCCAGAAAAGTCAACACCAAGAGTGGCCAAATACGAAGACAGCATAAGGAACTAGAAAAATATCAGAATCCAACCACAAAGACGATAAAGAAACTACCAACATAGCTACTAG
Organism: Charanyca ferruginea; assembly: GCA_947361185.1. NCBI lineage: Eukaryota > Metazoa > Arthropoda > Insecta > Lepidoptera > Noctuidae > Charanyca > Charanyca ferruginea. The sequence continues at coordinate 25,472,592 of OX376061.1, read as the reverse complement.
ATAACCAGCGTTTAATACCAAAGATTTATCAGATGAATTATCTTCAGCAGAAACTGTAAAATAATCGAGTTCCATAATCAGATCGCTAAAGGCATGTCGTAACTCGAAAGATACCCGAGCCAGCACATAGGTACGTTTTAATCGCATAAATGTGCGAACATGCCAATGGCACTTTCATAATATATTCGGGTTAAACCGATAAGCCGAAAGGGTAAATTTAATTGGCTTTCCCAATGTAAAGCTGTTTGATATACTCGAAGGTGCTCACCTTTGCTTAAGAGAAAGGGATTTTGAAATAAATATATCGATTTTAAGGACAGTAAAAGGTGTTGATCTCGTTGCTGATAAAGGTAATTATTTTGTCATGCAAACAATTGTAGATTCATATGGGTGGTCGTACATTGCATGAGATTCCATTGTATTAGAATGCATGATTACTATTTTACCGGAACAGGCAGATGGTGCATACTACTGCAATAACTCGTTAGTCACGGGATTATGACCACCTAAGATACATCCTTTGCATTGCTCCTATCATTTGAGATAAATTAATAGTTTTGTGCTTCTTTAGGAGAAAATGCTTTGATCTTCAAATCAGCAGAAATATTTATTTTAATAATAGTAAAGGTCGAAGGTTGGGCGTTATTAACCTTCTATACAGGAAGGTAAAATACTAGGCGCCGACCCTACATAAGTTCAAGGGATGATAAAATATTCAAAGATACAAAAGAAAATATTTCGCAAGGATCATGAAGTAAGGTAGGTACGTACTCCTTTCATCGGTTTAGCTCGGGGTGATATCGATCCAATGTATTGGGAGCACTTTTATATAGGATCAAATATTGGATTAAAAGCTTTTGTAAATGTGAAATATAGGATCAAGTTTATACCGAGAGAGCATATTTTCCACACGATTTTGTTTTAAGGGAGAACTAATGTTGGTAATTTGAGCTGTATTAGCAGCACATCTGCAAATAATGGGACATTCGTTGTCTTGGTTTGGTTTGGGATTGGCACAGTTTTCTGTAGAAAATATTAGTTTTGTGGGAGACCTAAATTCTATTTCTTTTTTCATATCATCAGTAATTTAAATTAATTCAATTTTATATACAATAATTGCAGGAATAATAAAAAAGAAAAACTGTAACTATTAAACTAAAACACATAATATATAATAAGGCCCTCATCTTGGAAAAAATATAGACCTAAAAGGAAGGTATTTTCGTAAAAAATCGGATATACGTCTCTTAAGTTTTGTAAAATTATTGTTCATTTGCATATTGATTTAAAAAAGCGGGTATATAAACAAAAGTTAGTAGTTTGACTACCATCACTTCAATTAAGATGACAAGCATCTTAACTTGACGTTATTAATCTTTCAACAACCATGATAATGAATCAACCCATACCACATCAAACTTGACCCTAAACATAATTAAATTGATAAACCGATTGACAGCCATCAAGTCGATGATGAATGAACGTTGACGGATCATCCGAATGAATGAACATGTTCACTCGTTCATGATAGGGTGTGACATCATTACGTCAGTTTAACCGTAGTTATGATTGATCGTGGTTAACGTTAACGAAGTAGTTAAATTTGAACTAATTAACACTTCTGTACAAAACTGGTTGTCAGAATTTCGAGTTTTTCAAACATCTATGAATGATAGTAAAAAATAATTTATCAGTTTATAGGAAACTATCCTACTTACTGGCACTTTGTGGCGACTTCGTCCGAATGAAATTGGTTTCACGGATCCCTATTTTTTTAAATATAGCCTTTTAGGGGTTACGATGGTTAACTTAATTGGAGAAAGAATTTTAAAAATCGTTTAATTATTTTTTGAGTTAATTCATCACAAACAAACATACAAAAAATCTTTATAATATTAGTTTAGATTAAACACACTTAATAAATAAGATAAGTTAAGATATCTAAAACAAAATGACATAAAAGAATCCCTCCGCATCGCCGTCATCTGGAAATATGCCAAAGAGACTGGCGGCGTTGCAAAAAAAAAGTCATTGATCAGATAAATAAGAGGTTATAAAAGTCTAGATGCAATGCTGAACTATGTCATTCACTTCATCTAGTGTTTATGACTAGAATGCTTATTGTGCTAGACTTTATTACAGTCGTAATATTATAAAACTTTTATAATGAGAGCTTCTATTGCCACATGCTTTCATCTTCCGTAATGCAGTTGTTCGAATATGAAGTAAATAAGTAATAAAGGCATAGTAAATAAAATAATGGATTGCGTTCATTGAAGTAAATAATACCAGCCTTTATATCCCCCTGCCAGCCACTGAACCGATTTTGATGAAATTTTGTATGAATATAGCTTGGACCCCGGAAAAGGACATACTTATTATTTACTAACTTCTGCCCGCGGCTTCGCCCGCGTAAAAAGAACGATTATCCCAAGGGAACACATTACCGGGATAAAAAGTATCCTATGTGTTAATCCAGTAAATGGTCTATCTATGTGCCAATTTTCATTCAAAGCTGTTCAGCGGTTTACGCGTGATTAAGTAACAAACATCCAAACATCTTCACAAACTTTCTTTTTTTTTTTTTATCAGCCTGTGTTTTCCCACTGCAAGGCAAAGGCCTCTCTACTCTCCTTCCACTTCTCTCTGTCAAGGGCTATTTCAAACCAGTCTTTGTCAAAAAAGTCTAGATCATCCCGCCACCTCCGCCTGGGCCTGCCGCGATGTCGCTTGCCATGTAAAGGGACCCATTGGGTCACGCGTTTGGCCCAATGATCGTCCGACATGCGGCAGATGTGACCAGCCCAATTCCACTTAAGCGTGACAGCTTTCCTAATGACATCAGTTATTTTTGTGATGGAACGGATGGTAGTATTCCTAACCCGGTCTTGAAGTTTTCACAAACTTTCACAATTATAATATTAGTAGGATAGTAGGAAGTAGGATTTTCGGCCTATATTGTCCCACTGAAGGGCATAGGCCTCCCTTTCTCCTTTCCAACCCTCTCTGTTCAGAGCTAGTAGACCTAGTAGTTGACCAATCCCTCCTGTAAGCGTCAAGCTCATCCCGCCATCATCGCCTAGGTCTACCACGATGTCGCTGGTCGTTTTCCGGGACCCAAAATGTGGAAAGGACGTAGCCTACTTTTTGCAGTCAACTTCGTCTGCATTCGCTATAACCGACATTCATGCGGACGAAATCGCGGGCGAAACTTAGTAACAAATAAAGTTAAAAAAGACAACCGCCTTCAAAAAGTAAAAAATAACTTTCAATTCGCAAGTCGGCGGCTTTGGTTTTGCTTGTTGTTTTGTATTGCCACCGACTTGCGAATTGAAAGTTATTTTTTACTTTTTGAAGGCGGTTGTCTTTTTTGTAAAAATTTTTTTTTTCGCTTTTTAGTGCCTACTTCTCATCATAGAAATTAATTACGAAAAAGCGACACAAAAAAAATCTGTCATCCCTTAATTTGAACCCTTAGGGGTGGAATATTTACTTGAAATTTAAATGGGACCAAATTTGAGGTATACACTATCAATTAAAAAAAGAATCATCGAAATCGGACTACACTGAAAGTTATGCGTGGTCAAACATAAAAATAAATATATAAAAAATAAAAAAATGTTCATAAAATGAGAACCACTGGGCCAAACAATGTAAAATTTTTATTGGCCCAAATGGCAACTATTCCGCATCAAACTAAAGGAAAATCACGTAAATCGGATCATAAATCTCAGAGTAATCGATGTACATACATAAAAAAAACCAACCGAATTGAGAACCTCCTCCTTTTTGAAGTCGGTTAAAAATTAAGTGGGGTTCCGATACAAGTAATCAAAGTCAAATCATTTATTTCAATTAGACCATTAAAAGGCACTTTTGAACGTCATATTGTAAAATTTGAATCTAGTTGCCCATTCCAAATGGTAGTTTCGTATGGAGAAGAATGGGCAAGAAACTCCTTAAATAGGTACACTTTTAAAAAAAGGGTGTTTACAATATTTTCATTTACAAGAATGATTATGTTATGTGAATACGATGTATCTTGTATAAAAATAACTATATTATGGTATGTACAAAGTATCACAAGTTAAGAAATGACATCTAAGTTATGTACATAGACACACAGTGTTCATACATATTTACAATTAATAATACAGTAAACGACTACTTCTTCTATTCCCACAAACAATGAATAGTGTGTGGCCAGAGTAATCTATTTATATATATTATTATAAATATTATATATATATTAGTATATCTATTTATATTTGTATATTTAGTACAATAAAGAATAGTATGTAGATTATATGTGTTTAGTTCCGACATTTTTTGCTTTCTTAATTTTCTCTTAATCTTGATTTTTTAGAATGGTACGGAACCTTACATGTGCAAGTCCGACTTACACTTAGCCGTTTTTTCTATTCTATTTTAATTTCGCTATTTTAAAATAGCTTAGTTTTTGTTGTTGTTGAGTCCACGCAGAACCTGTCTGCAGTTTCAAATATTTTGACATGCCATTCAAACATGACTATTTTTAAATCATCACAAATCACCCAAAATACCAACATTCTTCCAATCCACATCTAGGTCCATCACTCAGATCAAAGGGCCAAACACAAGGTGTTCACATATCGAGTTACTAGGAAGCGCACTCCTGCGCATGTTGCATCATATAGTGTAATAATGCACCATACACCACAAGTAGGTCAAATGGTAATTATTTATAAATCTTCATACCTACGCCCGGAAATTGAAATGTTTGATTAGAACTGTGATTGCTTATGTAAATAAATGGTGACTATAACTGACGTTTACTGCTTCGGGAGTGAATTGTTCTAGGAAGATCGTTAATTTATGATATTTTGATAGGTAGGCTCAGATTATGAAACAAAAGGCAGATAGACCGTGCGAAACACTGAAACTGAATCCAACAAAGCAAATACAAATTCAAAAGCGAATACCCAAGATCCAAGATAAACTTAGAAAGTACATATTTAATTATGAAATTCTTCTCCTTCTTCTTATCGCTGGCACGACAGGGTTTTATTTTTGTTTGGCCCAAAATTTAGCCACTTGCCCGCGACTTCGTCCGCGTGAGTGTCGGTTATCGCGGATGCACACATAGTCACGGTTTAAGAACTAGCCTATATTCTTCCCCAGGGTTCAAACTGTTTTCATACCAAATTTCATCAAAATCGGTTCAGTCGTTTCACTGTGAAAGCAGACAGACACAGAGAAAGAGCAGAAGACAGAGTTACTTTCGCATTTATAATATTAAAGAATGGATAGGTTTCATTTGCATGTATTAAACACATATAAATGTTGTAAGAATTTAATTAATTAAAATATCAATAGACAATAGTTAGTTTGCATAGTTTCCGAGGCGTGGAGGATATTACACATACAGTTAGATAAACAATCATCATCATGTCAACCTTTAGACGGCCCACACACAAGGGGGGCTTCAGCCGTAATAGCCATGCTTGGTCGATGTATGTTGGCGATCGCAGTAGGTGTTATGGTACTCAGAAGGACGCTGCTGCCCATCCTCTGGTCAATATTCCTCTGTCGCCTTCTACGACACCCACGGGTAGAAATAGGGCAGTGCTATTCGCGGCCGGCACCACACGGCACGATGAAAAATACTTAGGAGGAATGTTAACCTTAGGTATTAATCATCGGGACAACGATAATAAATATTTCAAAAACGAAGAATTACAAGTGTGTTGAACAGACATACCTACTGAACTACTTTGTTCTTGTATTCTTTCATCGGTAATATATTAAAATCGTTTTATACAAATATTCAGACTTTGACATCAATCGATTTCATTAGTGGGATGTGTTAGTTAAATGTTTAAGAGGTTACACATTTTCTTTATTCTTTTGATTTTACAGTTTTTGAGGTGACTGAGTCACAGGTAAGTACAGATATTTTTATTTGGAGTGTAATTCTATCTGTGGATTACTTGCAGTGAGCACGAATACTGAACTATGTAAGTCACCAAACACTTTATTTTCGGAGTCATTCTTTATTTCTTACTAGCTTTTACCCGCGACTTCGTCCGCGTGAATGTCGGTTATATAATAGCCTATGTCTTTCCCCAGGGTTCAAGCTATCTTCATGCCAAATTTCATAAAAATCGGTTCAGCCGTTTCATCGTGAAAACGTAACAGACAGAGTTACTTTTGCATTTATAATATTAATATATAAAATATATAATATATATATTAGGAAGTAGGATTATATAATATTATATTATATTAGTGTGGAAGTAGGGATTATCAGCCTGAATTTTCCCACTGCAGGGCTAAAATCTCTCTACTCTCATTCCAATTCTCTCTCTGTCAAGGGTTTGGGACCAGTCTTTGTCTCATTCCGCCATCTCCGCCTGAAGAATATTTACCTTAATAACTTGACTTTTAAGACAATAAAGAAAGTAAAAGAAAAACATTTGACAAACGAATTGTTATCATAGTACCTGCTTCATAAGAAAACAAATGAATATACAACAATAGTTGAACCTTTACAGAAAGACGACAACAATGGAATGAAAGAAACAAAGCATTTTGGTGAAAACCACAAAGCGAAAACTTTTCGCAACGAACTTCGAACTGACACGGATCACGTTTCCAACGTTAAATTCAAGTCATACATAGGCTTTGCTGATACAGATCTGTGGGCAGAATTATAATTTGATGTAGGCACTGTCGTAATCCCGAAGTGCATGAGTCAGTGACATAGTGACTAAGAAGATGTCAGTCAAGTTATTTGTTGAAAGGGTAACGATAGTCCGAGATCCTAGAGTCGCCAAATCTACGTCATTTGAACGTGGCTTGCGTCCACCGGTAACCCGCGACATTGACGATGTCGTCGGTCCGTCTGGTGGGAGGCCTTCCAAAGCTGCGCTGTGAAATATGTAGTAAAGGTACATAAATATATTAAATAAACCATGTTCAAGAACCAACTCTAGAATATAGGCGAGTAAGTTGCCTTTTGTATCTAATACTTGAAAAATGGTCAAGCATTGAAACTAGCAAGTACACATAGCATACCTTTTCATATACTTAAATAGATAAAATATAATAAAAATAAACCATTTAGTTCCTGCAAACTACAAGCATCTTTAATATTTTAAAATAGTTTCGTGGTTTTAATTTATAGTATGGTTCGTATTAACTAACCGGTACGATAAGTTGTTAGTTTTGTTAGTATTCTTAACCTAATTTTTATTAGTAAATTATGTTCTCTCAGTCTGCAAAAACCCATTTACGGGTAAATGCCTCCTCCAAAGATGCCCATTTTTGTTGTGCTACTCCGTCTCATCTACATCATCATCACAGCCTTTTCCCAACCATGTTGGGGTCGGCTTACTCCAGTTACTGGGTATCTCGATACCCTTTGGTAAAACTGGTTGTCAGATTTTTTCTAGCTTCTGACTATCTATTACGACTTTCAATGATCTACGAATGACAACCGGGACCAACAGCTTTACGTGCTTTTACGAGGTTTCATCTACATATTTCTCTGTAGGTAATTCTAGACACGACACGGTGATTTACAGAGTCAAAATGTATGATAGAGCTGGCTCTTCTACCGTGTAGTATATTCTCATTTCAGTCATTCTTAAACGACGTTGGTCTAGCGACTCTAGGCTCTTGGCCCATAACACTTAGTATGTATCGGCACGGAGTAGGTATCCGTAAGCATAAACGGAACTTTAATGTTCATGTTCTTACGTGAGTCTAGAAATGGTAAAGGTTGTATTTACCTGGATTCAATGTGAAATGACCAATGGATGACTTAATACTGATTTCCTTCCAAATTAGGCACAAACAATAGATATTATAACACATGGAATACTTTTTATCTCGTTTTTATGTCCCGTGGGATAATTTTGAACTTTAGCTTAATTCTAAAGTCTCGGAGCAAACGAAGTCACGGACGATGTTATCAACTAATATTATACTCGTAAAGAGGAAAGATTTGTTTGTTCGTTTTAACTCAAAAACGACTGGTCCGATTTCAAAAATTCATACACCCTTAGAATGCTACATTATCCCTGAGTAACATAGGCTATATTTATCAATTAGAAAAAATAGGGATCGTTGAGAAATTTCACGAGGACGAATTCGTGGCTCCTGGAACCTTCTCTTTTTATAAGAAGGTAATTATCTTCTTTTTTTTTTCTTTTTTACTACATTACTTTTTGGAATAAATATGTTAATAATAGGGTAACTAATATAGTTATTGCTTTGATAAAGGACTGAACCTAGTTATTTTTATTAGTACCTTTATGTAGAAATAAATACAGGAAGACACATATAATAATATAACTTTAGCATATTCTCTAAAGGAACTCAAGTCATTAGTTTCAATATCTTTAAAAACATAAAACTAAAAGTAAATAGAAAAACAACGTCTGAAATCATATTAATTGCCCTGGTGAAATACTAATTGCCACTCATAACATACAGTTATTTTCCACCATGCAGTCATCACATCATTTAATGAATCCTAATTAAAATGTAAAAACTTATTGTAATCTTAACAATTCATTTCGTAATTAACCTCTTAAGGAAAACTTCTCAAGAATATTTAAAGAGCTGATGTCATGACTATAACATGTAGCTGCATCATAGTGATGATGTATCCCAAATGATGATCCTCATTGATGCCACCTCACGGCTCCCAGTAACCAAGGCTTCAGACATGTATAGAATATATTACAAAGGCGGTTTTCCTAAGATTTCCTTTCAAAGCGCGGATTAGCGATAAATTCCAATGTACAGTTGAACAAACTATTTAGTATGCAGGCAAACTGTTCAACTTTCTGCTACATTTCCAGTCTATAGTAATAAAATTGCACACACAGATTTGGTAGTTACCTACATTACTAATTATTTACACTAGACTAGTTAAAAATACAAAGATCTAAAGTTGTGGACGGACACAGTATCTTAACGCTAAGTACGCAACAAACAAACAAAATATCATAATTTAACGACAGATTAATAATGAGAACAAGGTACCACTTGATATGATAATAATAGTCAATTTAATTAATTTTAAGCTTAAATGGTTTATGGTTTAGAGAATAGTGTAAGGCATATTATAATTTTTAAAATGTCAATGTTCTAAATTTTAATTTTATTTTTTGACTGAACATTTGCACGACCGAAAGGTTGAATATAGTGTAACAAATAAATTGTATAACACCTAATGCACATCCAGTATTCTATCAAATAAAGGTATCATTAATTCATCTAAGTAATTAAGTACGCCTTTGTACCATTTGTTGCATAAAGTTAAAGTAAATGTAGAAGAATTGACTACTCAGCACACTCACAAGTTAGTTACCTGTATAGCAAATAGCTTGTTTGTTGGTACCATATGTGTTTCTTATATTCAGGACCATTATGTTTCTGTAGTATGTAAACCTAATCGTGTTGTTTAATCTTTCTGAGAAACCGTTTTCAATAGAAGTAGGTATTGTTTTGAAGGTACCAACTATTTCTAGGAAAGACCAAAATATAAAGAACCTTTGTTTTAATCCACGATTACGTGGTTTTACCAGTAAAACTCATTACAATACAATACAGAATGGATTCATAAATAAAATTTAGCAGTCCGAATTATGTCAACATTTCCTCCAGTATTATTTTGTTTGAAAAAATTGTGGTTGCAGTTTGATAGTTCAGTTTAAGACTCAAACATTTTAAGTTTTGAAAATGCACAAATCTCGTGCTGAAAGACTAAACAATAGCTGACTAGCCTCACAGAAGACACGGTTATTTTTAGGGTTCCGTACCTCAAAAGGATAAAACAGAACCCTTATAACTTTCTACTAACTAACTACTAACTTTAACACTTTGTTGTCCGTCTGTCTGTCAAGACCCTTTATCTCGGGAACGCGTGGAGGTATCGGAGGTATCGGAGTTGAAATTAAAACCATATACTCAAGTCTACGGTCCCTTGATGCTGTAAAAAAATCAACCCTCTATGTTAACGTGAAAAAAAGATACGGCCGTTTATGTCGCAAGAAACGCATTTATAATATTAAGATGATTAAAGTATGGATAGTAGGTATGGATTAGTATAGAAGTATGGATATGTACAGTCACCAAAAGAGATAAGTATCCATGTCGCCGGGAATAGTTGAAGTTTACTTAACAGCCAATGGAGGCTTTCAAATGAAATTTAATTAAATCATTGAACTGTGTATCCTCTGTTAGTTGTATTTTATTTTATTCATAAACACCCATCGATTGCTAAATAAACTTCAACTATTCTCGGCGACATGGATACTTATCTCGTTTGGTGACTGCACCTACCTACAAATATGTATACGGAACCCTCGGTGGGCGAGTCCGACTCGCACTTGTCCGGTTGTTTTCTCGGGAGCTATCCAACTGATCGAGTGTGTGTGTTTTTTTTGCTCAAGGTACTTAGGTATAATTTCTTGGTGTAATTATACTTCATGAGTGATGGTTAAATAATAGAATATTATAGAACACCCGACATCTTGCAATAATTTCGTTATGAAGGAGGTTCAGATATTTTAGAGCTAGGTACAAAATAGTACTTTTAGGTACATTTGTTTGGTAATTGGTATTATCTTAATTCGCTACGGTACACCCGCCATTTTGACTCTTACAGAAACAAACCCCCTTTGCAGTTCATGTAAAACAAACAAGCCAACAAGCTGTCGGTCTGAGCCTAAAAGATCGATGACCATCATAACGTTATTACAGATAATAAAAACACAATAGCTGTCGTTTGGACGTCCAGACAGATAAATTATCATAGCAAGTAATTTTTTGTGACAACTTATACTTCGTTTGTATGGAAATGCAACTCAGATCACGTAATCCATTGTGTGGTTTATATGCAATATGTAGACTGGTTATTTGTCACGATTTTCTGCACTGTAGCGTAAGAGTATACCTACTATTTTTATCTGAGCTTAGCTGTCAGACGGACGGATAGACGAACAGACCTGGCGAAACTATAAGGGTTTCTTGGTTTTCTAAAGAACACTAAAAAGATATGGCAGTTTTCCCAAACTTTGGGCTTAATAAAGACCCCTTGCGAGGTTCCGTACGTCAAAAGAAGAAACGGCAGGATCACTTCGTTGTCCGTCTGTCAAGATCCTTTTTTTAGGGAAGGGTGGAGCAATCAAAAGAATACATAAACTTACGCCTATTTACTCTCTGACTAAACATGAAGTTAAAATCAAATTAACAAATTGGTTGCAGAAGTTGACGTATGAAGAAACCGAAAATCTTATTGTAATTGTATCATAGTATAACTAAACACTGTATGTAATTTAAGGCTTTTTTGTTTAATTTACCCTGTTGTTTAAATAAGTACTTGCATGACGCTTAATTTGTATGCCATTATATCTGGAGAAACTTTGACTCCTAAAACACAGGCTTATGGCCTAGTTTAGGAGTAATTAGTTATCCTTGAATGTGACCCTATGACCCTACTGTACAATCTTTTTTAAATCCTTGTGTACTTATGTATGTTTTTTTTTCGGTGTACAAATAAACATTTATTATTATTATTATTATTATTAAAGTGAAATTAATATCAAATACTAAAGTCTACAATCCCTTGGAGCTGTGAAAAAAAAACAAACTTCTAAGTAAACGCATTTAATCAAAAGATACGGCCGTTTCTGCCCCGTTTATGCCGTATATTTTGACACTCGCAAGGGAATCTATAAGGTACTCCCTGTTGACCTAGAATCATGAAATTTGGCAACAAGCAATATCATGTATGTACAAGTAAAGAAAAACATCCTTTGTAGCTATTTACATAACTACAAGTTGGACGGAACCCTCAGTGACCGAGTCCGAGTCGCACTTGATCGACTCTTATTTGTTTTTAAAAATCTTGAAATAGACTTTGAAGATGCGACTTTCAAATGAATGGCCGTCATTTGTAATGGCGACAGTCTCAGGTCAGCTCTTGTCACATGAATCCTTGAAGTCAAACTGATGAAAAAAAAAAATTGGTTGTCTGTAAAGTCGGTTTACTGACGATAGTTGAACGTGACAACGCGAATGAATCATTACCTTTATCGCTGTAATTATCGTTGCTATAAACAATTGACACCACATTCACTTTTCACTTGGAACGCCTCAGAGCGAGGTAACGCCGCAGAGCGAGGTAACGCCGCATGACGTCATGTAACGCCGTAACGCCGCATGACGTCATGTTTTTTCGTGCGTGCAGCCGGCTCTATCGAATTATAAGACGTTGTCACGTCAAAATGATTCTTTGAAATTCAAAATACATATTTTTAAGCTTTAACTATTTTCTAGATTGTTCAATGAAAACTATAGGTAATAGTTACCCTCTATTTCATGTATGTAATCTAGATCTCTATACTTTATCCATACTTGCTTACTAATATCCATATACCTTAATACCTATATCCTATATCCATACTAATGCCTATTATAAATGCGAAAGTAACTCTGTCTGTTAGGGCCGGCGCTGATTGACGGCGTGCTTCGGTAGCTCGAAGGATGCTTTGGCATGCCGTGGCGTCCCGCAGCTAGCCCAGCCACTCCTCCCTTGCCCCCGCACCCCACTAAGACTGCGCGCCATTTGCCGAAGACACCGCCGCACCCATTTCAAACCTAATTTTAATTAGTTTAGCTGTCATAATCCTATGACCTATGTGACTTGTGGGGCGCCACGGCACGTCCCGGCGTGCCGCAGGGCGCCGCGGCATGCCACGACGTGCCGCGGTATGATTGTATCAAAATAAAGTAATATTAGTTCTAAACTCGATGAAATAAGACTCAAAATAACTTGGTTAGTAATAAAATCTTTTGCCATGACACGCCGTGCCGTGCCGGCAGTGAGCGCCGGCCCTTACGCTTTCACGATGAAACGGCTGAACCGATTTTGATGAAATTTGGTATGAAGATAGTTTGAACCCTGCTAAAGGACATAGGCTAGTTTTTAATCCACGACTTCGTCTACATCCACGATAACCGATATTCACGCGGACGTAGTCCCGGGCAAAAGCAATTGACTAATAAATATTTGTTTGGTTTATGTTTTCTTAATGTTTTTTCTTGTCCGTAATTTAGGTAAATACTGGTTAGATTATATTTTTCTACTTATAAAAAGCTTATTTACTGCTAAGTGCCATAGGCTAGGTATGTTTCGTGATACACTTGTCTTCCATGCGAAAGAAGTCATGTGCTAAAACTAGTTTTATAATTTATTACGTTGTTCAATTTAGTATATTATGAGCTCAACTGTCCATGTGGTGTCGGACGTAAAAAATAGCACCGATCCATATCTTCCCGTGGGTGTCGTAAGAGGCGACTAAGGGACTTACCAGAGAATGGACAGCAGCGGTCTCTGTGCCTTTTGTAACATCCATACTGCGATCGCCAACCCGCCCGCCAAGCGTGGCGATTATGGCAACCCCCCCCCCTTGGGGAGGCCTATGTACAGCAGAGGACGTCTTTCGGCTGAAATGATGATGATGATGAGCTCAACTGTCTAATTAGGAGACACAATAGTTAAACAATCACAAACCACCAATATTTGGCTATTCAATCTAGAAAAAAAAAAAAAAAAATCATATTCCTACCAAAAAATCCTTATGACGTTCGAAGCGATACATTTTCGAATCGTTTCGATTTACATACTGCCAATATAGGGCTAAATGGCCAGACAAGTGACATTTATTTGTGCACAAAAGAGTGCATGGGCTCTTATTGGGAACCTGCAAGGTCGCGAGATGTCCTGGAAGATACGATAATGGTCACAAGGTTGCAGCTGATTGGCAGCTTGTGAAATGGTTTACACTTTACATGTCGCTCGCTACTTTGCATAATAATATGGTAAGTACAGTGATTTTATTTTCTGAAACACTTTACTTTGGTGCATTTGAACTTTTTAGTTTTGTGTTCGATGGACACGAATCGGTAAAAAATACTTCCATTGCATATTTTTTTCTTATATAGTTTAATTAATAATAACATAAGTAATAAACTCGCGTTTTGTGCATATAATATGAAAAAATCATAAATAAACCATAGGCCTGTCGAAAGACTTGCATAATCTGAGTAAAAACTCGACCGATCGGCCCGTATGATTGATCGGTTATGGTTAAGCTGCGCTTCACGCGGTCGATCCATGGATGGGTGACCATACATTTCACATAATACTCTGGTCCCGGCTGTCATTCGTACGTCTTTGACAATCGCTACGGAAAGTCAGAAGCCCATAAGACTGCCAACCAGTCTTACCAAGGGATATCGTGTTACCTAATATCTGGATTGTGGAGGTCTGATAGTCAGTCGCTCCAGACCCCAACATATTTGGGAAAAGGGTAGCTAATTTATTTTTAATCTTTGGTTAATTCATGGAGGCTTAAACTCAAGGCCCATTTCTACCCGTGGATGTCGTAGAAGGCGACAGAGGGATATTGACCAGAGGATGGGCAGCAGCGTCCTTCTGAGTACCATAACACCTACTGCGATCGCCAACATGCATCGGCCAAGCATGGCGTTTGCGGCTAACCCCCTCCCCCCTAGGGGGGAGACCTATGCCCAGCAGTGGGCGGTTGACATGATGATGATGAAACTCTATGCCATCTAGTGTTCAGTTAATTAATAATAATAAAATTGTTTATTTTTCTCCACAATATTAATCTTAATTGCTAGCCTTATTAATTTCTACGGTGCCATACAAAACATTATATTGTGGGAGACTGGTGCCTAAACTAGGCTCAGGGCCTGTATTTCAGGTCACCAGGACTCCTTCATTTACATTTAACAAATCTAGATAAGGGCTCGTACAAAAGTGTGCGATTAAAACATTTAATAAATTGAAATAGGTAGTCAAGAGCAAATCGTTTGTGTGAAATTAAATAGATTCTTAGAAACACGCAGCTTGCCAATAAAAGCAACCTTTTGTAAGTCAAAATCTCGCCAGCAGAGTTGTCAATAAATCATTAATTTTCTTACAACAACAAATCTCCTACATAAATACTACCTTCTCAGATTTACAACAATATAAGGATGTTGTAAGAAATTGCATGCAACTTATCTTAAGTACCGTGCATCAGTACTTAGTCACCATTTTACGATGTTACCAGACAAGTTGTAAATAAGGCGCAGGCCACATGACTAATGGTTTACAGCTAAACCACGTTTGACGCTATGTAAATTAGGACCCAGACAAATAGAGATGTGGTAACATGTTGCTTTGTTTCGTTTCAGTTTCAGAATATGGTAATAATATTGTGCATGATTAGCGAAAATAGAGGTCAGTTTCCGATTTTTGTTACTTATTCTTAAATTTTTGTATTTTGATTTCTAATTGATGTCATCACTCCATCATTATCATGACTACTTGGGTAATATTTACTAATGTCCCCGCCTAACTGAGTTTCTGTTAGGTCGGCTTTATCTTCGGAATTGCTCGTCTGATGCCATAAATTCTTTTGCTAATAGGAAACTACGTTATTTTTCAGTGTTAGAGGCTATATTTTACTATAAAAAAATTGGGATCTGTATGAAAATTCACGCGCTCGAAATCGCGGGCAAAAGTTAGTTTATTATAAAAAAAGCTTTTTTACAAAAAAGACAACAGCCTTCAAAAACCAAAAAGTGAAAAATAACTTTAAAACAGAACACACATGACTTTACTTTCGGAAGTCGGTGGCAATCATTGAGTTATATGTACTACGTAGTACATATAACTCAATGGTGGCAATACAAAACAACAAATAGAACAGCCAAGCCACCGACTTCCGAAACTAAAGTCATGTGTGTTCTGTTTTAAAGTTATTTTTCACTTTTTGGTTTTTGAAGGCTGTTGTCTTTTTTGTAAAAAAGCTTTTTTATTTTTCGCTTTTTAGTACTTCCTAATCATCCAAATCCATTAAGAAATGGCAACACAGTCAAAACAGAGATTGAAAGTACAATATCAGAACATTATAACATCATCCATGTATATTTTCTTGCATTCTGTCGATTTTTCAAAAAGTGCTGAATCAATTTCGATAACATTTGAGCACCCTTGAGGCATACTCTATCCATCAAAACAAGAATTTTCAAAATCGCTTGACATTTGCCGGAGAAATCGCAAAACAAATATACAAAAAAAAAAATAAAAGAAAACATACAGACGAATTGAGAAACTCCTTCTTTTTGAAGTCGATTAAAAAAAAACATAATTGATTTTGTAGTTTATTGATAAATCGTCTACATACAATAAATATACGGGTCCATCCACCTTCTTATTTTGAAGACTTTTAATGACTTGTGAGAAAAAGTCACCGTTTTGTTTCAGTTTTTAATTTGTTTCTATTAATTTATTATACTACGGCTTAGATTCGACAGTGAAACTAATAACATTTTAACTTTTAACAAAAATTTCGCGGTATTTCTAAAATGAAAAACTTTCACTATTAAGTTTCATTCTACACACTTTCCCAGAACACTAACTAGCGAATCCGAACGCAAAAAATAACTAAACCACCAGACAATTTTAGCTTTAAAACATTTAATAAATTGAAATAGGTAGTCAAGAGCAAATCGTTTGTGTGAAATTAAATAGATTCTTAGAAACACGCAGCTTGCCAATAAAAACAACCTTTTGTCAGTTAACAAGCATCTGTGTTACGCGATTGGGTTACAAAATGGCCTATTTGACATAATACCTATCACAAAAACTGACAACCATTTTTTTTATAAACCACGTGCCTATGGCGACGAGAGTGACGTTTTTATTTCTACCAAAAAAAATAGGATACGTTTCGGAAATGTCAATTTGACATTTGCAAAAAAGTCATTAATCAAGCGTTTTATTTTTAGAGTTCTCAGCACCTAGCGAATTGGGTTACAAACAGAGAAGACCCAGTTGTAGAAAGTGATTTAAAAAATGTTTTGCTAAAATAATTTCAACAAGACGTTCAGAATGGATTTTTTATTTATTATTGCCGTTTCTCGCTATAAATCCTTCACGTGGATTGCTAGTAACAACTTATAAATTAGAAAAGACAGACATTTATGAGCATTATTTTTTTATGCTTAATCTTTTGCTGAAATGACTTTTCTAGCTGCTGTCATCTTAAACGTCATTTAAGGCTTAGCATTTTCCGTTTAAAAAATGTCAAGAAAGCTCGGATTCGATGACGTTTCATTAGTGTAAGCTGACACACCTCTGATTATCCCTTTATGGTGTTACTAACAAGATGATAATTATTTTTAAGGGTTGTTATACACAGCGGGACATTCGGTTTGGCCGAACCGAATATCGTACCCTTTTATGTAAAGCGTAAGCGCCCTAATCATTTATTAAAATCTGCCAAATTTTATAAATTATTATTATATTTTTTATTGCACCTGGATATCAAATCAAGCGGTGAGCTGAACTCTTGTAGGTTCTAAAGAGTGAGAAGAGAATTGAGAGCCATTCCACATGACTTTTTTATTTTTCTCTTTTTATTACAATTCGTTGTGCTCTTATGAATGTCTGTATTGTACCTACAAATATAAAATATTAAAAAAAAAACAATTTTCAATGTTCTTATGTCATAAATTACTAGGTCCTATAGATAAGGTGCAAAGAACTACAAACTTCACGTCCTTTTCTCCTTATCGTATTTCTCTGTTTCCCGGCCAAGTTCCAAACAATATCTCGTATTCCATTTATGAAAAATCTCGTAAACTCGCACCTACCAACTGCTCCACTCGCTCATCTATTCACGTCACGACACGACGTATTCAGGCGGTCCATTGTGAATTATACGCTTGTTTGTAACACAAATTATACGATAAATAAAACGTTTTAGATATCCATCAGCGTTAGTCGGGCTGGATTTACAATGAGTTAGTATGTGACATACGGAAGGGTGGTTTGGCGAGCAATGGCTGTGATGTTCCAAACAGGACCCTCTTATTGAGGCTTCTCTGTCCGTCTGCATGTCTGTCAGCGAGCTGTATCTATTGGACTGTAATAGGTAGACACTTGCACACTAGATTGTAATTTTTTTTTAAGCGTGCGTCGCTCTTTTTACTATAACAATAAGAATATGTTTTTTTGGCGTTTTCTCCTTGATTTTTAGATAGGTTTTAGGAGAGCGACGCACATGACCAGCTTTTTTCTTTTTATTGTCGTTTTTTATCTAGATGAAGTATTGAAATCGAATTTAACCATTGAATTTGAAATCCATAAATATCTATGTATAAAGCTATAAATATAATTTTAACATTCATTCACTTAACTTAAATATTAGATCTTTTTTATTAAAATCAGAATAAATTATTCATTAAATAGTATAAGATACACGGTTTTAGTGTATAACATCTGCATAAACTGTATTAATTGGGTGTCAAACCAGAAGACACGACGAATAAATTCCAGTTGAACATGAATTATAATTTTATTAAAAAAAATGAAGATAAGGAACAGGACAGAATGTCACAAAGTAATTAAATTTTAATGTCCAGTAAGGATGATTTATTACTAGCTGACAAGGTATTTTAATTAACTAATAACAATGGAACTTAATATTAAGACGCACCTAATTTTCCACGCAACTAAGTTGGTGAATTAGATATTCTAATGAAGTATATGTACTACCTATTAACCTACCTATGTTATAAAAATATATGTACTATAGTTAGGAACACAAATTTTTGTCCATCAATATAAAAAACTTTATAGGCATAGAGCACAAATTAAAATATGTATAAACATCCACTTCGCATTCCGTAAAACTGACGGGACGGTAAACAAAATATCGGGAAAAAAAACAATTCACTTCCTCATAGCCAGTTATTTTAATTAAAAGAAAATCGCGATACACATGACATAAAGTTAAAAAAAAACACAACATTACACCGGTATCTTCCGTTGTCGGTGAAACTGCAAAGATAAATAAGTATGGGACAGGTGTCTTCAACCGTCGACAAAAAGTTATTTATTCCAGACGAGACCGATTGAAATGTTTTATTTATTTAGCATTATCGTTCCCGGAACACTGTATTTCTGTCTTTGATTTGTGTAAATCGTTTCTCAAGATGAAAATTCAACTTGGGTGGCATAGATAATGTCATCGCGGAAGTTTATATGATGAACTATTGCTTATCTATTTTGTTTTTTTTTTTTTGTCGAAAGGAAGTTATAAGTGTTATTACATATTATTATGTTTATGGCCATAACAGTAGCCATAAAACTACGATTAAGAATTAGATCAAATAACAATATCTGTCATAATGTCACATTTTATATTTAATAAATGTGTTTGAAAAAAAATAATAATTTGATTTTCCTTACGTAAACTTGAAAACGACATCAAACTGTCCCACTTATAGAAGCTCGTAAAAACTCAATTTCGCTTGTGTTTTGAGCATCAATCATCTTTATAACAGGTGCAAGATGCAACAAGGCTTGTTGATTTATTTGTCAGTGTGTAACGTCAGTCGTGTAGTCCGTCAAGCCTTAGTGACGTCATCGATTGTGGGTCACGGCTTTGAGTAGGCAGTACCGTCGGATGTAATTACAGTTCATAAATAAATCAATGTTTATTGTTGAAAATGCTCACTTTTTGTTCATCACTTTATAATTTAAAGGCTTTTTGAAAAACAAATATCTGGAAATGAAATTATTGGAGCTTACGTGATGTTTTATGTTTTGAATTTAGTTCAAGGATTAAGAAACTTAAATAATGTTATATTTTATTTATTTATAACGCAAATATATGTAGCAAAAACATATGAAGTAAATGAATTATCCTAATTTATAAATATTTTACCCTGAGTTTTGATAATGTCTCGCTTGTCGCTACTACTAAAAAATATACAAATTTTAAATATCAACATAAATCAGCGCACTCTAAATTTATCCATCTATAAATTACCCATAATAACCCTAGAACGCCGGCGTCGTTAAATTCGTTCTAAAATTAATGACGTTCATAAAAGTTATCTTTCACAAAGGCCTAATAAGTTTTGACAGTGATGCAATATGTCGTCACTTTCACTAGAATACTGACAATCTGTCAGTCGGTTCGTCACCTCGAGACTAATTAGTACACTAGTGACATGTTGACACTGGTACAATGGCCTGACATACATCTTTTGTTAATAAACAGGAGAAAATATTTGCCTTCCATGGTGACAGGGGACATAATTTTTCGGTGTACATTTTTGTACATGTTGTCGGTAAGTGTTAGATGCGCTTATGATATAAAAACTAATTATACCTACTGCTATAATAACTCAGACGGTAGTAATTAAGTAAAGCCGTTAATTAATTAAAGTGTTACAGATTGAATTTTAATGAGCATGAAAGAATACTTTGCCTTTCAGCCACATTTAGTAAGTACGAAGTAATTGTTTGATCTGTTAATTAGCTGGTATTTAGCTTCAAAATAATAAAAAAACGGAACCGGTAAACTTTTCACACAGTTATTGAATCAGAGAAAAAATATCTACATGTAAAAAAATAGACGTAAGTATTTAAATGTATTTTGCAAGTCCAAATTGTCGTAGATAATTTTCATCCCGCAACTGAAACCCGATGAAACATAGGGTCCTCCATTAATGTAAAACGTTTATAACATATTCTCATTTTCAATTCTATCTGGAAACCGTTGAGCTAAACGCATCAGATCAAACTTCATTAATATTCATTACGAACAATTTAAAACGAAAATGGAAACGTTATGCAAATGAAATCATCACAAACGAACTATAAAATCCACGATGACGTGTATTTCATAAATTGAATGATATTATAAAATGACATAATGCTATGACATAAATGACAGCTGACTCATCGATTACGAAATTGAGTGAACTTGACATGACGGTGGCAGCCAACGGGTTGACCTTTCAATTACCATATTTACTGTTTATCAATTTAGAATAACACCCTAAATTAAAACAATAAGGGTCATATTTGCATGCTTATCAATTTGTAAACAGTACAATTAATGTGGTTTTCAAAATTTGACATGTCCTTCAAAGGTGTCAATGGGTGTTTTTCTTGAATTATTTTCTGTGAAAAGGCATGTGTAGGCAACTATTATTTACTAGAATATAGACGTGGGATGAGAAGACAATGCGTTTACGTATCAGATAATATTTTATTGTTCACCTTGGAATTTTATATTGACATCATCAATTAGGTAGTTGTAAGGTTCATCATTTTTTGCTACTACTTTATGGACATGGTATGAATTTTTAATGAAGTTTCGGTTATAAATTTAATTTAAACGGTTGATTTTCATTATGTCCTGTGAGATACCGCATATGCTTCAAGATTTTTTTAGCAATAAAATAAAGTTTTATTGTTACTCCGATCCGTTAATAGTGTTTTGGAATTAATTAATTCTTACAACTATATTTAAGTGTGAGGTAAATGATGTCAACTTAGTAACATCTTAATTGTTTCTTTTGTCTCATCGTGCCTTTGAATTAGTTCAAATAAAAACGGAGAAATAAGCCTTCTTCAATGGTTTGTAAGGAAAAAAAGCCGGTAAAGTGTTCCGTACAAAACTAAAAATGTACGGTTTTCGGATTTTTCCTTTACTTGTGCTACATGGCATTGCTTCTTGCCAAATTTCATGATTCTAGGTCAACGGGTGACCTATAGGTATTGATTCCCTTGCGAGTATCAAAATATGCGGCATAAAAGGGGCATTAAACAGCCTTATCTTTTGATTGCGTTAAATTAGAAGTTTGTTTTTTCACCGCTAAGGTCTGCAATACCTTTGGGCATTGCAGACCTTGATATTAATTTCAGCTTGATAGCTCCATCCTAAGAAGAAGGGTCTTGATAATGGATTAAGAAAAGATTCTATGGGAATCCGTTTTTCCTTTTGAGGCACAGAAACCCTAAAGACACCGAAACCATTATTCCCATAAACACAAACATACCAAACTGAATGTCTCAAAACACGACATTAGAATAATGTGCATAGCTTTGCACGTAACATAAGGTACCTATAAGTCTAATCTTTTGTCTCATGCATGTTGACACAGATGCACTTAGCATTGTAAGGGTTACAAGTTAAATAAAAATGTCACGCTTTACCATCTAAGTTAGTTTTAATATTCATTAGGTTTATTGTTTTGTTACCGTTTAAAATTTGGTATTTCGGGTGTTTGTCTGTTTTGGTGTGTGGTCTTTGTGGTTGATGATAGCGAGTATAGAAAGAAAAAAAGTAAACTATTATTTCGATTTTCAAAATTGTAAAGTGACAGTTGACGGGATGCAACAGATGAATTGAAGAAATACGCAGCTATTACCCTGACTGTAGCGATAATGACAGATGATGATGATGGACAATTTCGAGATTAAAAATAATTCTGATATAATATAATAATAATAATAATAATAATAATAATATATGGGGACACACACACATGATACACTCCAAAACTTTCCACAGTTTTATAAGGTTCAATGTAGGGTAAGGACATCACATAAGAATTTAATAGCACCGAACTAGAAGCCCAAAATGAGGACAAGCCGTAAACAGTAAAGACAGAGTATGTTTTAGAAGTGCCAACGACAATGATGTATGAGAATGGTCAAGATAAATAAAATTGGTTTCAGGACTTGAAAAACGTGAAGTATTGGAAGAAGCATTTGTTGTAGCTATACCTGGGATACTGGGTCTAACTTTATGCCGTGTTACCAACTTAAATGATATCGAGTATGAGTACCAGTATTACTTAGGTTAGGTACTTCAGAAGAGTAAACAAAAAAAAAATAACAGATAACCATTTTGCTCCCTAGCCAAGTCACAAAACACCATAGACACCAGAAAGTAATAAATTAATAAGATCAACCTCTAACAGAAACGATCAACCACACCTCTTAACCGACTTCAAAAAGGAGGAGGTTATCAATTCGATTGGTATTTTTTTTTGTATGTATGTATGTACACCGATTACGCTGAGATTTATGATCCGATTTACGTGTTTCTTCTTTAGTTTGATGCGGAATAGTTGCCATTTGGTCCCATACAAATTTAACATAGTTTGGCCCAGTAGTTCTCATTTTATGATTTTTTTTTAATGTTTCCCCACGAATAACTTTTTTCAGTGTAGTCCGATTTCGATGATTCATTTTTTAATTGATAGTGTATACCTCAAGTTAGGTCCCATATAAATTTCAAGAATATATTCTACCCCTAAGGGTCGAAAATTAAGGGATGACTTAATTTTTTGGTGTCACGGTTTCGTAATTAATTTGTATGATAAGAAGTAGGCTCTAAATAACGAAAAAAAAAAACTTTTTAACAAAAACGACAACCGCTTTCAAAATGAAAAAAATACCTTTCAATTCGCAAGTCGGTGGTAATAAAAAACAACAAGCTAAACCAAAGCCTAACCGAATTCAGCTCATGCAGCTATATACCAGAGTTTTAGAAAGAAAGAAAGAAAGAAATCATTTATTTTCTAATAATGTAGGTATACATAAGTTGGTATATTTCTAAGTTGTCCCGATACATTTTACCTTGCGGCATGCAAAATATTAAAATGGAATTTATTTATAACAATAACATTATTATAATAATACAACCACTACAATTATTATAACAGTTCAGCTTAGTATTTAATAGGTACCTAGGTCTGTCTTAAAAGATTAATAAATGAAATGTCTTGCATTATATTATACAGCAGAATATAATGTCAAAATGTTTGATGTCAAAATACTGAATACATTAACAATAATCCAATAACCACTTAGAATTCATAAAAATTATAATATAGGCAATGTCAATATGAGTCATGTCAAAATGTGTATTGTCAGTAAAAGTAAATATCTCTAATGTCAACATATTCCAATACAACCACAATCATAAACAATCACTGATATACGATTTAATTAAAACATTTATATATCTACAATTGAAGAAAACAAACATCATCGTTTTTCTATAGTTTTGTCATTTAAAAAATCTTTAATTGAGTAATAACATTTCTCCAGCAATAGTTTTGTTAATTGGGTTTTAAGCAATTTAATAGGTAATTCCTTAAAAATTTTAGGTAATTTATTATAAATAAGCGGTCCCATAGATAGCATATTATTTTTTAATAGGGCCGTTTTATGCCCACCTGTGTATAATAGGTTTTTTACATGGAGCAACTGCCTATCTGACCTCCACAACCCAGTTACTGGGTAACATGATACCCGTTTAGTAAGACTGTTTGTCAGACTCTCTGGACTTTTCTACTCGTTTTTCATGTCTCCAACATATAAAACACCAACTATCGTCCGCTATATCCAATAAACAGAGCAATTTCAATTAAAACCTGCCATAAAAATAATAATGTTAATAGGTAAAGTGTTGAAATAGATGATGATGGTGCGAATATGTCACCAGTGACTATTAAATGGGAACATGTGGGGCTTGCTCGTAAATCTGCCGCTGGTGACATTGTACTGTGCATTAGTGGTTGTGTGGTACAGGTTAGAAGAGCGAAGCGTGGGAATGTTGGTGTTGGATTGGATGATGACGTAGTAGTTGACAGTGGGAATTTAATCATCTAATTCAAATATCTTACGATCTAACGTGACAATGAAAATGAGAATGGATTAATAAAATAAAATGTGACAAAACTCATTTTTGCTATTTTTGAATTGCGAAAAAAAGAATGGCCAAAAATGTATGGACTGAAAACCCTAAATCGATTAAAAAAACGTTTGTGAGAGGTCAAGGGTATACACAGAAGATATTTTTTTTAGGGTATAAATATAATGATCACCAAAAAATACTTGAGGATCTTAAGCTCCCTTACCAAAAAAATATACTAAATTGTCACCAAATCTTAGGCCAAAATCTTTTTGACCCCACTAGGGCGTCCGACATGGTTAGGTTAGGTTAGAACTGTGACCCCCAGAATCAAATCGCTTTTTACAGTTAAACTCATACATTTCTACAATACTTTAGGAAACACCATTTTGGTGACCATTTACTATTTTTGGTTTTATTTTATTTACTATTATTGGTGATCATTTAGTAGATCTGGAGGTTCGTTAAACATAAGCCTTTTTTTAAACATTCACAATAACCTTTTTTTTGTTTTTTGTTCCGCGGTGGTAATCCTTAAGGACTTCCTCCACCGTGGGAGTGACTGAGGGACGCCGAACTCTTACCGGCAAAAACCGCCGCAGTGCTCCACCTCTGCCCATGGCCGGGGGTGCAGGATTCGCAAGTATTCACCAGCATAGTTACTTTCCGTCTCTGATATAACCCTCGTTTAAAGACAACGGAAAAAAGTAAGCAGTTTAGAGTCGGCCAGGATGCATTAGGGAATAAACTACCAATTCTGGGCCAATATCACTTTCAAGTTCCTACCCGCTACCTTTTCTAACTTCACTCCCAACTTTCACACAATTAATTTTCGCCGAATGATCTCACACAGCCTTGGGGTTGCATTTATTGCAGCCATAAAACCAGCCATTTTTGTGTACCTACGCACGATGAGTTTGACCTTGGGCAGTAAGTGCATCATGTAACGGTAATAATGGCGACCGCCAGCGACGAATTATATTTTTTATGATGTGTCGTCTAATGTTATTTGTTTTACGACAGAACTAGTATCAGCAGTTCTATTATAGTATAGTGCTAGTACGCAAAATACGCGCTGAGACGTGGAGTTGCGGATACCAGCCCGTTATACCATACCATGCCATGACATGGTATGGTATGGTATGGTAGACAACACATCATAAAAAAATTATTTAAAAATATTTTTCAAAAAATTTTAATACTAAAGACGGTGTTACCACACCGTCTTTCAACCAACAATAAACAAACTATATCGTGTTTGAATGAATGTCTTCTTGGTTATTTTTTCGTTGTCGTTTGTTTCTGTTATAATTGTGTGATCACGAAGACCCGGCCTTACTCTTGGACACCGAATCTGCTTCTAACGTTGACCCTGTCGCTATTTTAGCCCTCAAATTCGGTCTAAATCACAACTCTGGCTCGAATTCACACATAAAAGATGACAATATTTCGCATGCTAGTTAGGGCTCATTTTTACAACTTGCTGCAACCTTATTATGGTACAAAATAGTAGAACAAGAATTAATTTCTTATAATAGTTAATGTCCACGCCAGGCCAGAGCATCCTCACAAACTGAGCAAATCCCTTTGATAACCAGTCTTACCAAGGGCCCCTTGTTATACAGTTACTTTGTTGTGGAGGACAGGCAGTCCACCCCAATACAGTTGGCAAAAAGGTATCGGGTAAATGGAATTAGGTTTTTCAAATTCGATGCCTGTAAATCTTATTGCACTGTGTGTAAGTAGGTATCTAGTATAATTATCCTTTACTATTATAATCTGCTTTACCTGATAGGTATTTTGTATTCTGGCTCACAATATGTTTACCTGAAAAGAAAAATAAAAAAAATAATACATTTTCGATGTGATGATTATATGAATTTGATGTAGATACGTATGATTGAGGTAGATGATGAAATTCAAAACATTATCGCGGGGGAGCAATATTTTAGTCATCGATCAATAAAAACTAATTTTATCTGTATAGCTGACAATTTACATGCCTTCTTTATTTTTATTAGGTAAATCTATTATCTCTTTAAGTCGCCGAGACAATTGTTTTATTCTATCTGATTCAAGTTTATAGTCCATGGATATAATAATAATAAGTATTT
The DNA here is from genome assembly GCA_947361185.1 of Charanyca ferruginea. Taxonomy (NCBI): domain Eukaryota; kingdom Metazoa; phylum Arthropoda; class Insecta; order Lepidoptera; family Noctuidae; genus Charanyca; species Charanyca ferruginea. The sequence goes on along the minus strand of OX376061.1, from coordinate 25,445,897 downwards.
CTGCCGTGCTAATTAGAAGTGCAGTAAGGAGGTTGTTAGTAGTTTCGAGTAAATGGCGCCTAAAAATATTTACTTTTATTTGGTGTTTTTAGGAATGATTTTGAAGTTTTGCAAAAATGTTTTGAGTTACATGTATAGCTGAATATTCATTGTTTCGTAAGAACTAACCCTATTTTCAATAAGTTTAATACAACTATTTTAAAACAAAAAACAACTATTTATGCTTAGCAGGATCTTCATGACTAAACCCAGTATTACAAGCTATAACAGCAGTAAGTTTGGAGTTACTGCGCTTTCTACTAGCAAATGCAGATTACTGCGCTTATTTCATTTAATTCAATTATTATTTTCACTCCGACCACAAATTAAAAACGCAGTGCACTAGTGAGAAAAAGCTATTAAAATAGTATTTAAGTATAAGTATTTGGTTGTATTTATCCTAACCATTTCCTAATTAAATATAACGACATAAATATTAAAAAATACGTTATTTTAAATGACAAATAAAATTATCTCAATCATACACAATTACTGCATTTTTTATTAGTAACATAATATTTTCTTGAAGGTATGCTTAGACTAACTACAAACCATAACTGCAGTAAAAGAGTGACTTATAACTTTCAAATATTATATTGATAGATCTTAAGATAAATCAAAATTGTATGAAGATATCTTGTAAAAGGGTACGATGGGGTTGACATATCCGAGATAAAAACCCCTAAATAATAACAGATAAAAAAAAACTTTCAAATAAGTGTACAAACGTAAAAACTTGGTTATATCTATAATATATCAAGAAGAGGTAAATGATACAATAAATTATTTTAATAAAAAAATGTTTAGAAGTTGTCGTAACTATCACCCTTGCTAAGTTAAAGGTTCCAAATATTACAGAAAAAAAATTAAAACATAGATTTAAAATGAAATGGGAGAAAGCAAATGCCAAGAAGTTGTTGAGTTAAGTGTGATGGTAAATCGTGTTTATGATGTGTAAGAAAGTGTGTGAGAGCCCTTTTATATGGAGATAGAGATAGGCTACCTTTTTTCCAAAGATTAAAGTGTACCTGCTTACATTTAACTTGCTGATATTTATCCTGTCAAAACTTAACATTAAGATTGGCAAAAAGCCACGAAATACAGTTGTTTCCCGATAGTCTACAGCAGAAGCCCTTCATTAATCATGTCAGAATTAAATTATTCTAAAGAAAAAAAATCGTGTTGTCAATGAAAATTCTTCGCATTTAACATTAGCTATCAAACATCAAAGATGGCCCAGTAACACATTTGAAGAACACAAATAACTCAAAAGAATGAATGAAGTTCGAACGAGTCACTGTGTGATTCATTCTCAATCACTTTCCAAAATTAAAATTTTATAATTGGAACAAGATATGTAAGTTGTTTTATTTTTAAATTAAATGAGCGAGCTCATCAAGGTATGGGTGTGTTCCTTCTGTAACTTTTTGGGTCTACTTATTATTTTTTATTATTTTACATTTTTATTTGCGGAACTAGGTACAAATAATAATACATTCTGTACTAAATAGAGATAGATTTTCTAACAGATGTTTTTTTATTCTACCCTACCTAAATATTAGTAATCTCGAAGCTAAAATCTTTAGTAATTATAACATAAGTTATTTTCTATCTTTATGTTATTTAACAACAGTGTAAGTTATTGCATATTTGTAGTTTTTTAATTAACTCCTCATCTTTCGTTTCTACACTAAACTCAAAATATCAGTTTACAAAAGGCTCCACGTTTATTCCATTTCCGGAGCTATGACCCCTGGCCACACATTAGGATTAAGATTACTATTATTCTAACCATCTGCAAGCTAATATAAACCCTGTCCCATAAGCCGAGTGTTTGTACAAGGCGCTTGGACATGTCTCTCCTCACGGAAGCGATTCGGGCTAAAGATAATTACTATCTTAGCGTAAACATTACGAGAACTTGTTCCTTTCTCCTACTTTCGAGTATTTAAATTTTGCTTTGCCTGACAGGATCCTTAATTGTTTCTATTAATTATTACTTTTCACCAGTAATGAAGATTTTTATAGCTTCGAGATTACTAATAAATATTAGTAATCTCGAAGCTATAAAAATCTTCATCTTTCTTTTCTCACAGATTTTTTTTATTCTAGAATAAAAAAAATCTGTGAGAAAAATCTATCTCTATTTAGTACAGAATGCATCATTATTCATACTTAGTTCCGAAAATAAAAATATAAAGTAATAAAAAACTAAAAAATAATAAGTAGACACAAAAATGTACAGTTACATATTAGACTCCTTAGAAGTCTTTAGTTCGTAACCTGGCAGTTAACGTTTTATTTGTATTTAGTTTGATAGTTTGTATGGTATTATACATATTAGGTTACATAACAAAAAGGTGTATGTAGCGCACTTTTGCAAATATTTTTAGTCTGACATGGAAACGAACAAGATTTTACCATTATTATGTAGCCGACTGTGCGTGTGTGGGGCCCTGCTTAATGAACCAATTGTCATTTTGTAAAAAAAAATGGTCACGTACGAGTCAGACTCGCGCACGAAGGGGTCCGTACCATTATCATTAGAAATCGAACAAAAAAAGAAACGGCAAAAAATCACGTTTCTTGTATGGGAGCCCCCTTAAATATTTATTTTATTCTGTTTTTAGTATTTGTTGTTATAGCAGCAACAGAAATACATCATCCGTAATCAAATTTCAACCGTCTAGCTATCACGGTTCATGAGATACAGCCTGGTGACAGCCAGACAGACAGACGGACAGTGAAGTCTTAGTAATAGAGTCCCGTTTTTACCCTTTGGGTACGGAACACTAAAAACAGTTTTCGATAATGATGTTTACGATAATCTTCTTTTTATATTCATAATATAATATTGTTCATTTTATTCAATATATTTACGGGGCCCTGGGCTAGAGCCCAAAAAGCCCTTATTTAGATTCGCCCCTGATAGGTAGGCACTTTAATACTACGTATGCGTATTACCACAATTCATTGTAAGCAAACTTGATCTTTTCGTTTTGAGAAAATCAATTAGTATCTCTATAATGTGTGCTAAATATGAAATCAATTTCAGACATTTCATAAACAAAATTTAATCGATTTTACGATTTTTTGTCAGTTTTCACATTAATGTTAGTAGGTGAGACAGTAAGATGACGTTAACGGATGTACCAGTGACCTGAAACCGCGGGTGCTCCGGATAATAATCGAATTTACATTAATACCTATATTTCATAAATAAACGCAATAAAATTGTTGCGAACGTTTTTACTAGGATCAAATTATACTGCCTCTTTTATTGAGCCATAAAATGTGAGTAAAAGGTTAAGGAATATTAAATAAGAATATAAGCACTATGCTGTCTGTTCTAAAGATCAAGATGGCGTTAAAATACAATTTGTGTACAAATTATTTAGAATGTTGCAGGTAGTACAAAGGAATCACGTAGTAATATGTATTCGAACAAAAATGCGAATCGGAATTAACAAAGCCAAAGTAAACAAAGTTACTTGAGTAGCGTAAATTTTTACGTTTCCTATTTCTTAACCAAAACAAAATGTGACAGAAAAAAAAACAAAACAAAACACTACACTTGTTCAAAAATCGAACAACACAGGAAGCAATGAAAAAGTCCAAAGTGGTACACACCAGAAACCCTTTCATGTTTTATTGGCCAAGGAAACAATGGGATTCGTGAGCATCGTAAGGCAAAGGCAAGGCATTATACAGCCTTGTGGCCTCCCTTGCAACAACTGCTTTTGGTAACATTCAGTTTTTTCTTGCATCGTTCGTGGTTTTCGAATTGAAGGGACTTCTTTTTATTATGTTGGTATATTGTTTAATGTGGTTGTGGTTCAGAAACTTTGAATGAATGATCTTCAATGAGATTGTGGTTAGGAAAAAATACGGAGATACTCCAGTTTGCCTTTGTAAGTCTTTTGAAGAAGGAATATCTATTACCACATCCTGTTTGTGGAGAAAACTTTCTATATTTTTTGTCACTGTTTATTTCGGATTGACAAAATGACGTAGGCAACAAAATGTGTATTTATTTTAATGACCTCAAACTTTAATTTCTGTAATTAAAATACGTTTGACACAAGAGACAGGTATCCAGAATGGGTAAAGTAATTGCGATTAAATTTTTTAAATTCATGTAATATTCATATTTAACTGCCGAGTTTTAACAATCAAATGAAAATTTCTAATAAATACCTACATATTTAAATGTAATTACTAAGTAATAATGTTTTTTTTTACAATAAAGAAGTTAGTTCTAAAGACCTTGTCTTGTTACCTTTACATGAAAATAAAATGTTGAATACTTACTTTACAAAATATTTAAAATATTTGAAATATTTATATTACAAAACAATAATAATACTAGCCTATTATTGTTCACTGCAGGGCAAAGGAATCTTGGTATTGTCCTGTTTTCCATAAAATCATTTGTACTATATTGTTTTCCATAATCGTCCCCCGTCATAATATTTACTTGCACTATTATCATTTATACTAATAACGTTTGTCTTATCAACTTATTAGTCATAACTTTCATTTGCCATAAAATTAGTTGCCATAATAACTTATGTTATAATCATTAGATTCTATAAGTAACACATAATCGTTATTTGACATAAGCAACATTTAATGTAATTTAGAAACGTTTATTGTTTTGTACAAAAAATAATATCAATAAGGCCACCCACTAACCAAATGATTTATTATAGTAATCAATCTTTACACAATAAAAAGTTATTAAAAATCGAAACGGGTAGATTAGGTTAGGTGGTGACCACGCAACGCGCGAAGGCGAGTGAGCGCAGCGAGCGTGCCGCGGCAGCGGCCGCCTAGCGCCAGATGTCCTCAATTGTGTAGCAAATAATATTTAGACATTTGTTTTAGCATAAATTAAATTCGCATAATGTTACTAAGCATAATGTGCAAATCTATTGTGCCACGCTAAAGTATTGTCTTAAAAAAACAATAAGTTGTGCTACAAAAGTTAGTGACAGAAACAAATCGCTGCAAAACCGACTCCACGTAGTCTTGTCTGCCCTACGCCTAGAGTGTAATCTAAGCCCGTGTAGGCGCGGAGGGGTGAGGCGGCCCGCGAGCTGAGGAGCAGGTGGTTCGCTCACCACCGTGGCTGAGGCTGGCAGCCGAAGCTTCGGTGGTGAGCGTAAAACACATCTGCGACGTTAAGCTCGCGTGGGACCGCCGGAGCCCCGCAGCGCCGGAGCCGTGACAGAAACCATGCCTGCTGCATGTTGCGTGCTTGCTTGCATGCTTGCTTGCATGCTGCATGCTTGCATGCTGCATGCTTGCTTGCATTCTGCATGCTTGCTTGCTGCATGCATGGTGTATGCTTGTTTACATGTTTGTGTGGTTACTGCATGCATAGTAAAAATATGTTTTAATATTATTATGCGTAAATCAATTTATGCTTTAGAATGGTAAGCCTAATCATTATTATGATTAGAAAAATTATACGTAAGCTGGTATACGTAAATAATGTTATTGCGAAATATAATTAGGGAGAAACAAATGTATACTAAGTTAATTAGGTCTTAAAATTTTATGCAAATGGATAGAGAAGGTTTATTTCTAGGTTTCCTTGTGATTTAAAAATCTGTATCTCTTATCATGATCATAACATAAACATTGCAGGCGATTGTACTGAACTAGCATTGTTGTACTAGTATGGGCAATGGTGAATAAATGTTATGGAAAACAAAATTATTGAAAATAAAAATTATAGCAAATAAATTTATGGATTAACATTATTATGACACTTGATCGATTATGACCAACGAAATTAGTGAAAATGATTTTATGTCATTTAACGATTATAGCAACTGAAGCATTATTACTAATGAAATTATGGCAAATAAAAGTATGGCATATAAAATTATGGCATTTTAAATTATGGCAAACATTAGTAAACCAGGAATCTTATCAAGACGGGTAATTTTATTGTTTCCTTATATAATGCCTTTCCCTTCACTGATGTCCGTACCAGTAGCTGGAACTGTACAAGATAAGTTCAAAATACCTAAGAATTAAAAATAATCACATTGGTTTCGAACCCTCTTCGACAACCTCTTGCGTGAAACGCAGGCGCCCCCACCACGGGGCCATCAATATGTTTTAACATAAATTATTCATAAGTTTCCATAAATCATCACGAAAATGTATTTAAACATTTCATAAGTTTCCATAAATGACAATCCTTTTCATTGGTCATTCTGTGAATTGAATCTTAAATAAAAAGTAAAAAAAAAAACCGCCTTCAAAAACTAAAAAGTGATAAATAAATAACTTTAGCACAGAACACACATTACTTTTCTTTCGGAAGTCGGTGGCGGTGGCTTTGTGTTTGTTGTTTTGTATTGCCACCGACTTCCGAAAGTAAAGTAATGTGTGTTCTGTGCTAAAGTTATTTATCACTTTTTAGTTTTTGAAGGCGGTTATCTTTTTTTTTGAAAAAACTTTTTATTTTTCGTTTTTTAGTGTTGCCTTAACATCCAAATCCACTTAAAAGAGATTGTAAGTCCTCCAGTGATTGAAGAAACTAAAACGTCGTCTAAGTAAGTTTTTTTGGGAATTCGTTGATTTTCTCAAAAAGGGCTGTACCAATTTTGGTAAAATTTATATGGGTTCTTTTCGGGATAAACCCCTTTCGAACAAAAAAAGAATTTTGCAAATCCGTCTATATATGACAGAGTTATGCCCAAACATACATAAAAAAAAAAAAATACATTCGAATTGATAACCTCCTCCTTTTTGAAGTCGGTTAAAAATACGGGATAAGTATCAAAATATTATCTCGTATTTTTTAAGATTCGATTTGATTTTTAAGATTTGAATTTTTTGTAAGTACTTATTGCCCAGGTTGATGTCAACATCATCATCGAGAAAACCTTGAAATCTTCTTTAACATCTGTACTAATATTATAAAGCGTTAAAGTTTGTTTGTTTTTAGGGTTCCGTACCTCAAAAGGAAAAAACGGAACCCTTATAGGATCACTTTGTTGTCCGTCTGTCTGTCTGTCTGTCAAGACCCTTTATCTCGGGAACGCGTAGAGGTATCGAGTTGAAATTAAGACCATATACTTAGGTCTACGGTCCCTTGAAGCAGTAAAATCAAACTTCTAAGTTAACGTAAAAAATGATACGACTGTTTATGTCGCAAAAAACGTACTTTCGACACTCCTGGGTACTTTCCGTTGACCTAGAACTATGAAATTTGGTAAGTAATTTCGTCTTATACTATAAATATAGGAAAAGGTCAGAAAACTATACATTGTAATTAAAACATAAACAATATGTTCTTTATTAACAACAAGCTTTTGTCCGCGATTTGGTCCGTGTGAATGTCAGTTATTGCGGATGCAGACGAAGTCCCGGATTAAAAAGTACCTACCAAATGTGCTTTCCCAAGGTTCAAGCCTTTTTCATACCAAATTTCATCACAATCGGTTCAACCGCTTCATCGTGGAAGCGTAACAGGCTTATAATATTAGTATGGAAGTATGGATATGTAGGTACTGGCTATTGATTGGCTTGTGTAACATTCAAAGGGATTCGCCAATAAAACCGACAGCCGGGTGGAGCGGCTTCAGGAGCTCGGCGCTCGTCATCGAGCTGCTCGGCTCGCTGTACTGACATATCAAATATACACGTTAAACGAATATTCAGGCTGCTCGTCTCGAAAACAGCTTGAAAGAAGCATGCAGGTGAAGCAACTTTTTGTCGGCATTTACAGATAAACTACATCTGAAAAAAATGTTCGTAATCTTCATGATCATGATATGATACGTAATTTGGATTAGCCACAATTTTTCTATCGGTATCATATAATAAGAAAAAAAAAATGTCAAATCATCTCCAAATCATTGAGATGAAATCCTTAATTTCTTATCAAAAGAGTATAAAAAAAAATATTTACTGATTTGCAATACAAAGGAAAATGATTTGGTTTTGATACTTTTTACAAATACGTATTTTTTTATTACAATAAATTAAAAATGCGTCCGATTAAAGACTGCGTCTACATCACCCCTGGACTCGTCCACAAATTCAGTGCGGGCCAAATGCTCAAGATTATTGGCATGTCTACAAGCCTTAAGAAGTAAAAATTCTTCCACTGACAGAAAGTCACACTATTGTGGACTGCTATAGGCCATGTTTTGCAATTGTTGGAGTTTTCTCGTTGTTGACGATACTCCGGTAGTTATTGAAGATAGTAAATATATTGTTCCAAACACGGAGCACGCCACGAATCTCAAAAGTGAAGCACCTAAAGTACGCCGCGCCGGACCGAGACGCACACATAGATCGGTACGGTCGGTAGTCGGTACTTTCGGCGCGGAATCCATTTTTTCTAGTCCGTGACTATGATGTAAATGTGTGCATGAGGCATGTTTGTACAAACGGTCCAGCTTACTTATGGAGCTTCACTTTCGAAATGCGTGGCGCGGAGTCCTTTATTTTTCTAATCCGTGGTCCCAAACCATAAATACGTTTAAGAGTTTATTTGTTACGTAGTACTATTAAGTATTCTGTGCTTAGGTTCAAGATAATACTTAGCGATCCGAGTTGCACTTATCCTCTCGAGTTGCTCTTAAACAGATAAACACATTTATTGGTAAGAAAATTTCAAGTAAATTTACACACTACACACACACACACAACACACTCACTTCACTCACTCACTGACTTCATTTATACACTATCGTTAACGTTTAATTACGACTGAATAAAATTAATGAGTGTACTTATAACGTATTTTGCTGTATGAGCATTATTTTTTCGTACAGCAAGCAAGTTATGTTACATTAATTGGCTTCTACGCGGACAAAGTCGGGGCAGAAGTTAGTTGCTGAATATTTCACAAGCAAATACAAACTTTCATTGATATGTCCATCATTGCCAAAATCAGTTACATATTTTCAATGAAAAAGAAGCAATTGACTTGCAAACAGGCCAAACTTGTTATTGGTATTGATTTGTCCCTATTGTATGTATTATCATCGATAAATTACGACATACAACGTTAACGATTTGTTTTTCATAACTCAATGTGTTATTTATAAGTCCATTCATGAATAGAAACAAAACACTGCCTATTTTTTTGTTTTTCTATACGTGTATTGGGAAATCTAGGCTTCTACTATTCTATACAATACAAATAAATCAAATTGAAGTTCACAATAAGATTAGACATTTACTCAAACCTTTTTTACAGTCCGTTCAACCGATTTTGACTTCTATTGCGTTGGTAGCATGACAAATGGCAACTGCAGTAAACAGTTGTATTGTAACCACTTTTTTTGCCTCTAATGTCATCCATAAGCCTATGGAATAGAAGTCAAAATCGGTTGAAGGGACTGTAAAAAAGGTTTGTGTTTATGTCTAATCTTATTGTGAACATATAGATGTTTGTAATGTCAAACTAAAAGCTACTACTACTAAATGCGTACGAAAATATATAACTAGAAAGTATAGCACTCAGGGATAACGTAGCTTCTTAATGGTGAAAGAATTTTTGAAATCGGTTGGGTAGTTTCGGAGATTACTCCCTACATACAAACTTACAAACAAATTTTACCTCTTTTTATTATTAGTATAGATAAATGTGAAAGTAACTCTGTCTGTTACGCTTTCACAATGAAACGGCTGAACCGACATTGGTGAAATTTGGTAATAAAATAGCTTACACCCTGGGGAAGGACATAGGCTTCTTTTTAATCCGCGACTTCGTCTGCATCCGCGATAACCGACATTCACGCGGACGAAGTCGCGGGTAAAAGCTAGTTGTTTATAGCTGTCTCGAGACCTCTTTTAACGTGCACAACTTGTTACCTTTTTCTCACATTTGTCTCCAGTAGATTTAACATGAATGATGTAATCTAAAGTAATATTCTATTGATTTTAATAGAGTGTTCATAGAGTTCCTTGCTCGTTCTTCTCCATAGAAAGCAACTGTTTGGAAGGAGCAACTAGTTTCAATTTTCTGACTGTCTTACCCCTTGACAATTCAAAAGTGCCTGTAAATGGTTTATTTGAAATATATTGTTTGAGTTTGGGTATATCGATATCCGTGGGGTATATAATATAATATGATGTTTCAATGCTAGACAGCTAGCGATTTAATTCAAAACGTTTATCGTCAAGTTGCTATAATAAAAGCGACTGTCATTATAAGTTTGTTACCCAATTAGGCTGCTGGCTTCCCTTGAATTAATTTACAGCACTTTGTTAATTAGAAAGTTAGGTACGATCTTACAAAATTTCTTATAAGTAAATTCAGTACTTAGATAAGACATAAAATTATGAAAAGATGAAACTTCTTGAAGGTTGTAATTGAATATTACAAGAATTTTGTTTGTTACTTATTAAGTACTAAGTTGTATAATGGAAGTATTAAGGCTTCGACACACAAGAGAATATTATCACCGGAGCGATATAATAATAATAATAATATGTGGGGACATTTTCACACACGGCTATCTGACCCCAAACTAGGGAGACCCTGTACTATGGGTGTCAGACAGCTGATATACATACACAAATACATTTTTTTTTTTTTTTTTTGTAAATACATACATATATAGATAAACATCACCCAGACACAAGGCAAACACAAGTGCTCATCACACAAATGTTTACCCTGGGCGGGAATCGAACCCGCAACACGCTGCGCAGCAGTCGATCGCTCAGCCACTGCGCCAACCGTGTCGTAAGCGTGTCGTAGCCGTGTCATAATAATAATAATAAAGAAGGATTCAGAAGGCAGTACTTCTGGACACGGCCCGAATTGTCAGGGGATTTCTCTCTTTGGAGCCCTGACAGGTGGGCTACTGTTTTTTTTTTATATTTTCAAATGTTTTTTCACACCACCTGCTCGACAATGTCAAATTATATGTCATGCAAACCTAACCTAAAGTAAGTCATTTAAGGCCTGAGGTCTAGCAGGGCAATAATATTGTACTGAATTTCATTATGACCCGCTGATCAATAAAGTGATTTGAATTTGGAACATAAAGTAAAAATCGCATACGAACATTCACCATTAAGATCTGCCTCAGATTATGAAACAAATGGCAGATAGACCGCGCGGAACACTGAGAGTGAAGTCAAAAATCAAATACAAATTCAAAAGCGAATACCTACAACGCGACACGAGTCAGTATAGCACGAAACGACGCATCGTTAAAAAAAAACAAATAAAAATACAAACACAAATGCAAAAGCGAATACAATCACGAGATTGTAGGTATTCGCTTTTGAATTTGTATTTGCTTTTTAGCTTCACTCTCAGTGGTCCGCGTGATCTATCTGCATTTTGTATCTGAGAGATCTGCACTAAAAAATTAATTGTTCGAAAATAGAACTAGCCACCACTAGTAGAATATAAATAAAAGAAAAATAGGGCACAAATTAAAAAAAGGCGCGAATCTCAGATTATTAAACAATAGGCAGATAGACCGGTCGGACCACTGAGTGAAGCCAAAAAAGCAAATACAAATTCAAAAGCGAATCCTTACCTACAATCTCGTGATTGTACTTGCTTTTTTGGCTTCATTCTCAGTGTTCCGCGCTGTATATCTGCCCTTTGTTTCATAATCTGAGGCGCGAATACTCAAAATTGCTTTGCTTTGTTATACAACAAATTACATGTCAGCAAATTCTCACAAAAATGTCGAGTGACAATAGTGATTTGACTCCGGAGTACATTAATTCCGAATTTAAGCCATTGGTATTACCAACAATGTACTAAGAGTAGATTACTATTGTTTATTGATTACTAGTACTATTGTTATTATTGTCTCGTAGATAGTGTGAAAAGTAGAGTATGCTCCTCGGGGAAAAAGGTGCCTTCGTCTTGGGCGACCTTGGATCCCACGCTGCACTCAGGTTTCTTGTCCTAACTCCCTCGCTTTGCTCGGGAATTAACTCTAAACTCCCTCGCTCCGCTCAGGAGTTAACGCTAGAATCCTTCGTTTTGCTCGGGATTCAATACGGCGCCCGCTACATAAGACACTACTTTATCCCCTTGATGCATAATCTAATATTAAAACCCCGCAATAAAAATGGATGATAATAGTGAATAGTTTAACGAAAAACTCATTATTTTAAAACGAAACGGCAGCTGATAGTAACATTGACACTGACAGCCGTTTTATGGGAAATAATGTCACAAATAATGATTAATTAATGTACATAATCAACTCCGCCAATATAAAACAACGATTCACATCACTTGTCTGCCAATTTGATAAATGCATTAATGTCACTTGTTATTTTCTTTTTTTATAAACACCAAATAGGCGACGATTTGAAAAAACTGTTATTTTCATTTTAAAACATTTTAATTATGCGAGGGTTTAAAAATATGGTAAGTATATCAGTCTACTCCTGGTAAATTATTCTCCACATTGGAAAATATTTTAAACCCTCTAAATGATTTTTTTTTTCATACAAATGAATGTATGGATATTGCCATGATTCTTTGGCACACATATTCTGCTTAAAAACGTTTGCTAGGTATACCTACTAATACTTCGGTGTGGGACTGCCTTTAAGCAATTTGTTCAGAGAGAAGAAATTATCGCTTGGTAATCCTATACTTGAAGATCATGTTTCAAGTGTTTGAGATTTTATGCATGGCGTTGGTTCATAAGCGTGGTCCATTACTCATATTTTATGAATTGCATTTGTGTAAAAGAAATATTGAAACAATAGGTCCTTATATACATCATTCGACACCTTTGATATTCCACGTGAAACAGGCTTTCAATACAATAATAATATCTATAATGTACCTTTACACTCGGATATATAAGCTAGGTATACACTAACCAATAATTGTCAAATTATTCTTCGTAATGTTAAAATCAATGAGTTTATTAAAAGCGTTCACAATTTTCAAGTCCAAAATCTTGGAAATTAATAAAGAGTCATTGAAAACACAATGATAATTATTAAAAAAAATATCAACTGACTTTTTAGATTTATGAATCTTACGTACATACCTTTACCACAGTATATACGTTTCAAATTTAATAATTTAAAATCGGTTCATTTATTTCCGAGATCAATTATTTTCAAGCCTTGAAAATTTGTGTGAGATAACCATTTTTTAATGGAGTCCAAAACGTTAAGGTGCTCCTCCTAAAAGAGTTACTTTAGATATTAATACTTACTATTACTTTTACTGCAATAAGTAGCGGCCAAATTTTCAAGCAATATTTAAAACATTGCTAGCAATATTTTTGCAGTCCCACATTGCCGACAAAATATGATCCGTGTCAGAGCGTCGAAGAAATACAACAACAAAAATATACTCCTAAATGCGATGCAATAAAAAAAAAGTAAACAAAAAAGGTTTGCGTGTCAAGTTCACAGTGACAGCTGATCGGAACTGCGTGATTTATATACAATAGGTAGAAGGACAGATGTCCTTCCAGTAGAGGGGTGCACTGGTGTCAAACGACAGTTGGCGACAAATTGTCTCGACAGCTCTAGTCGCGTGAATGGAAATAGAGGATAATGATTTGTAGGGTGACTCTATAGCTAAATTGATAGCATTAGATAATAATACTCCAATACTGCGGTTGACAGTACCAGAGGACGATGCTGGCATTTTGAAACTGAATTTCACAGTTAGCAAAAATATTGTCTGACTAACTAAGTAAAAATGTGAATGAATTGTGTGAAGAGTGATTTGAAAGAAAAGTTATTCAATGAGTTAGAATGACAGTTGACAGAACGGAATGGAAGAAGAATACGTGTTGCACCAACCCCAAGTAACATAAGACAAGGGCAGGAAGATGATGATTAACTTTGAACCAGTTTCAGAGCTCTTCTTAATTGTGACTTTGATGAAAAGTAACTAATCATTGATGTTGGTGCAGAAACAAGTGGTAGTTTATATGAACCTGTCACGGTAGCAAGTCACAGTATAAATGTATTTTCAACAATATATTTGCCATAATATTCTCCTAAATGAATTTTGGTCACTGGGGAGAGATCAGGCGCAGGATCAACGGCTTTATGTGGTTTCCAAGGCACGGGGTATCACTGACTGCTGCTAAGAAGTTCCGTTTACTATTTTTATATTATCATAGGCTTGCGTTTGGCCGCAACTCATCTGATCTTAAGTGATGATGCGGCCTAAGGTGGAGCACGCTTGCCTAGGATAAACCGGTTCACTCGTGCCTTGATGATACCCAGATGATATGTATCGGGGAATAGAGAGGCGGGCAGTGAATTCCATAGTCTGACAGTTCGCACGATCAATGTGGAAGCAAAGCGCTTGGTTCGAGACCGTGGAACTTCAACCGTATAGCGGTGATGCTTCGCCATATCCTCGTATCGCTCATCCAGTTATGGAATGAGGATGGGGGAATTCCCCCATCCTTTGCACAACTTAATTAAGTTGTGCAATTCCAAAGCACACAAACTATACAATTGTTGCAAATATACTTTGTATTTTGTTAAATATTAAACAAAGAAGAAACATGCAGTACAATATTCACTGCATCATGGAGATTAATATTTAACTCTTAACGCTTTCATTAGTTAAAGGGACATCTGTTTCCGAGGGTGCTAATGGCAAGAACACCAGCATTTGGCGACAAATAGTTGCAGCGGTTTTGTTGCTGCGGATTAAATTTGCAGTTAATGTCTTTAGAGGGGCGACTGTTTGGCGAAATTAACAATAGAACGTCGCTTTATTGGAGAAACGAGAAGCGAGGCACATGCTCTATGAAATTTGGTGTCACCACGCGTCACCATCATTCATTCTTAAGTTTGAAGGGAGATGTCCATTAAAGGTTTATGGTTCTTTGTTTTTATGCATTTTTTTCTTGAGTGATGTGCTTTTTATAGCTTATCCTCATGGCACTTTCAACACACTTTGTCTAGTGTTTTTTGCTTTGCTATATAAATTGTTTTTTAAAAAACGAAAGATTTTATGAATGCATATACAGCCTGGCTTTTAATTCATTGGCGTCTCTCAGGGGTAAAAAGCACACATTAATGCAACAACAACCAGGAACAAGTTT
Organism: Charanyca ferruginea; assembly: GCA_947361185.1. Classification (NCBI taxonomy): domain Eukaryota; kingdom Metazoa; phylum Arthropoda; class Insecta; order Lepidoptera; family Noctuidae; genus Charanyca; species Charanyca ferruginea. The sequence goes on along the minus strand of OX376061.1, from coordinate 25,430,802 downwards.
TGCGTCTTTCCAATAAACTCATCTCTACAAAAACACGATGAAAATGCATGAAATAACTGATTCTGTTCTTATATTTCATTTGTTTTATTTACTTTGTGGTTCTTCCCATGTTTGCATTTACAAGTACAATTACCCCCCCGAAATATGCGCTATAAATAAAAAATCACCCGGTTGTAGAAACTTAGTTATACGTTAAGCAGATACAATAGTTAAACAATCGCAAGTGATCTTATAGAACAGTTGGGAGGCTAAATGACAAACAGATACATCTTGCATTAAGGGGCAAATTCTCAAAGTCACGCAACAAACTCAACAGCACACGATAAACAAATTACAAGAACAATTGCACCGTTAGTAGGGACAGCAACATCTGTTGGTGTTAGAGGTCCGGATGTCAATATAAACGCGACATTGCCAACTAATGGCCACTGTTCAATACCCACTCTCTCTCTAGGGTGTTGTATTGTATCGCAATATTGTCGGTACTGAAACCCGAGAAGGGATTTGTATGATATTAATGGGAGCTGTTACGTTTTATTTGTATGTAGGTTTTATCTCTGTGTGTGTGTGGCTGCGTTTTTAACGGCTAGTGTAGTTTATAACAGTTTTGTTATTGAACAGTGTAATTTATGCTGACGTGATTGTGATTGAGAGAAAAAGAATGGTCCAGTCAGTGTCTTCATCATCTGCCAAGCCTTTTCCCATCTATGTTGGGAGTGGCTTCCAGTCTAACCGGGTGCAGCTGAATACCAGTGTTTTACATGGAGCGTCTGCCTATTTGTACTCCACAACCCAGTTGCTGGATAACACGATACCTCTTGGTAAGGCTGGTTGTCTGATTTTCTAACTTCTGACTACCTACAACGACTGTCAAAGATCTACAAATAACAACTGGAACCAACGGCTTTTCGTGCTTTCCAAGGCACTTAGGGATCTCGGTATGAAGTGGATAGTCACCCATCCACTGGCCAACCGCGGCAAACGTAGCTTAACCACTTAGCCACAAGCCCACAAGAAACCCAAAAAAACATTAATTAATGTAATGTTTACAATAAAACCATCCCAAACACAGTCAAGGCGATTGTGTTGCACTTGACGGATCCAATTGAATTTCTGAGTAACATCAATTGATTGGTTGACCTCCTCAATTGGTGACGCGACACTATTGTCGGGAAATGAGACTGTAATTATGATATATGATTATGATACTTGTGTGGATGTTATTGGGACGGAATTTAGAATGACAGTCCTGAAAAGAGAGTAGGTTACTCATTGAATGATTTTGTTCAGTTTTCACTTTTCTGATAGGACTCAATTGAGATGATGATGATGATGTAGAATAAAAATAAGTTTTGTTCTATAATGTACTGGCTTCTGCCCCCGACTTCGTTTATGCTACGTAGACTTCAATATTAACCCAAAGAGTATCTCAGGAAGCACGTAAAGCCTTCCCGGCTGTCATTTGTATATTTTTAACAGTAATTATTCCGTAGTAGCGGAGCGCCCAGCGTCCAGCGGATACTTTCAAAATAATTTGGGCACTTCGCTCGTAGAAGCCCTGAGCCTAGAGAAGCTAATGGTGGTTGGTCAGGTCAACGAGAAAAGAGCACGAGGTCGTTCACCTACCCGATGGTAAGACCTAGTAAAGACGCTCACTGGCCTGCCAATAACCAAAGCTATCAAGACCACCGAGGACAGAAGAACGAGAAGAACGTTGTACATTGAGTGATCAACACTTCATACTAGACACGACCTTCAGCAATGAAGATACCGACTAAGAAGCAGAAGAAGAGTCGGTATTCAGAAGTCAGAAAGTCTGTCAAACAGTCTTCAGTATCGTGTTACCCGGTAACTGAGTTGTGGAGGTCAGGCAGGTAAGCGTTCCGGTGGCGGTCGCTGGTAAATAATAACCACACAACGTTTCAGATTATAGTTGACTGTATTAAAATTTATGCACAAGGTACAAAAAATATATGTTACACTGGCAGGTTGCAAATGGTGACTGCCATAGGGTCATTCACTCAAACGGAACGAGTGAAATTATTATGTGGTTCATAAGTGTTGCCAGCGGGCTCTCTGTCAGCTTTGGATACGAAGTTTTTCGCTTTTCTCTAAATATTTGCGGCACACACAATGGGGAGATTGTGGAACATACAGCTCCATATAAAATTCTGGTATTCATCTGCATCCGGTTAGACTGGAAGCTGACTCCAACATATTTGGGAAAAGGCAAAGCAGATGATATTGATGACTACCTACTGAAACACTAGGTGGTCACAACATCAAGTACCAATATGATTCCGGGTCGTACGAGTACCTACAGTTTACTAAACGAAATTTTTTTTTGGAATGTTCAAATAAACTTACCATAGTTTGGAAAACAATCGAATTGGTCGAACCGAGGTTAAGAGATGATCTCTTATGTACCTATGCGGCGATTGATTTTTATATACGGGTATAGATAGACAGAAGATGTACGTTTAAGATTTATCTTTAACGTCATTAATATCGGTAAAGGAAAAATATCGGAAGGATGCCTGTAGGTACTTATGATAAATATATGAATCTAATCAATCGCCAATCCTTGCTCGGCCTTGAGCAAGCGCGGTGATCAATACTCATGCGTTTTCTGTATAAAAAGAGGCCTTTAAGGCTCTCCCACATAGGCGCGTTTTTATCGGGCGATAATATAGGATGTGTTATTGCGGTAATGCGTCCCGATTCCTTGCACATAGCTGCGTTTTTATCGTCCGATAATTTTATTTCGTATTCGTGTTTTAGGCAGGTTTTTCCCTAATGTCGGGCAGATTTGCATTTTTGTGATGGTCACACAGTACAGTAGCTACTGTTAGCGATAAAAATTCTTTGTCTGATAATAAATCAATATCCATATTATAGATTTTTAGAGCACTCTTAATCGTCGGTAAAACCAAATTGACACAGATTAACTAATAGTTCCTTAGCTAAAGATCTCGCAGCTTTACAAGCTTCCCAATACAATTTTTCTAAGAACTTATATCGGAATATTGCAGGACGGAGAAACGCAAGCGTCCTACCTACTTTTTTTGCGTCGTTATTATCGCAGCAGTGTGTAACTTCGTAGCCGTCCTAGTACAAAATGTACTGAAAACAGATATCGCATTAACGCATCCGATATTATCGACCGATAATAACGCGCCTGTGGGGACAGCCTTTATTTACCCTGCAGTGGGACAATAAAAGGCTGATATGTATTACTATTACTGCAGTAACCGTTTATCTCTCAGACTAATAAAAAAGTCTGAGGGTTATGTATACTAAATACTAATTTACTTATCTGCACTTATATTATAACCCAAAGAGTGCTGTACTTTTCTCCGAAACTACTGGCCCGGTTCTGAAAAAAAGCTTTTTCAAAAACACACATTACTTTACTTTCGGAAGTCGGTGGCAATACAAAAAAGCTTTTTACAAAAAAGACAACCGCCTTCAAAAAGTGAAAAATAACTTTAGCACAGAACACACATTGACTTCAGTTTCGAAATTCAGTGGCTTTGTTTTGTTTGTTGTTTTGTATTGCCACCGACTTCCAAAACTGAAGTCAATGTGTGTTCTGTGCTAAAGTTATTTTTCACTTTTTGAAGGCGGTTGTCTTTTTTGTAAAAAGCTTTTTATTTTCCGCTTTTTAGTAACTCCTTCTCATCCAAATCTATTAAGAAAAGATTGAAAGTTAACTACTACAAAGATTGATGAAACTAAAACGTCGTCTATGTAAAATTTTTGGGTATTTGTTGATTTTTCAAAAAGTACTGAATCAATTTCGATAAAATTTATATGGGACCACCCCTGAAGCATACCCTATCTATAAGAGAAAGAATTTTCAAAATCGGTTTACGTTTGCCTGAGAAATCGCGTAACAAATCGCGCACATACTTAATGCAAATTTAAGACTTATACGGTTTTCTCATGGACGCCATGGTCAGAACTGGACCAAAATGGGACCACACGGGTAGCACTAGCTTCCAAATAAAAAAAGAATCATCAAAATCGGTTCACCCAGTCCTGAGAAATCAAGTAACAAACATAAAAAAAATAAAAAAAAATAAAAAAAAAAAATACAGACGAATTGATAACCTCCTCCTTTTTTGAAGTCGGTTGAAAACAACAAACACAAAGCCACCGCCACCGACTTCCGAAAGTAAAGTAATGTGTGTTCTGTGCTAAGGTTATTTATCACTTTTTTGTTTTTGAAGGCGTTAATCTTTTTTTTGAAAAAGCTTTTTATTTTTTGCTTTTTAGTGTTGCCTTAACATCCAAATCCATTAAAAAACTGCGACACACTTAAAAGAGGTTGTAAGTCCTCCAAAGATTGAAGAAACTAAAACGTCGTCTAAGTATTTTTATTGGGAATTTGTTGATTTTCTCAAAAAGGGCTGTAACAATTTTGGTAAAATTTATATGGGACCATTTCGGAATAAACCCCTTTCGAATAAAAAAAAGAATTTTACAAATCCGTCTATATAGGTATGACAAAGTTATGCCCGAACATACATAAAAAAATATATATTTAAACATTCGAATTGATAACCTCCTCCTTTTTCAAGTCGGTTAAAAACGGGATCCGTAAGGCAATTCACGTGAACGAAGTCGCGGGCAAGAGTAAGTTCTACATATTCGTATTATTATCTTCCAACATTCCACAGTTGGAGGTACTACGAAACCAACCTTCACTAAATAGTCACCAATGAGTTGATTCGAGTCAATGTCGCAAGCAGTAATAAATCAATTATCTTCTTTGACAGCTAACGGTGCTGGTCGAAAGATTTTTGGAGTCATGACTTCACTTTTGATGACGTCACTGAGAGTACCCTATGTGCCTGCAAATGGGCTAATTTCGATGTCATTGGTAACTGTATAGAGGATTGTAAAAGGATGTGGTGAGTCATCATGACTGTTCGGTTTCGGATTAGTGATGGGATTGCCCCTTTAGATTCTATGACAACCTGGTACCTTATTTCTTACAGTTTTGTCTGTGACAAATGTGAATTTTCAAAACGATTTCAAAATATCATTATTGGGGTTTCTTATTTAAGAGAGCAGTATCAACAGTGCACCATATACGAAAGATATACTGCTCATATTTTGGACAATAATTAACTATACCCGATGCACAGTAAATATATCTTTACTGTGCCCGATGATTTTTTTTTTTAAAGAAATGTGTTACTTGGAATGAGATCTAATCTCGTATTTTCCAATACAACTTTTTGAGTTACGTCATAAAGTTGTATTAGAAAATACGAGATTTCAAATTACCGTGCATGATTTTGAAATAAGTTATTTGGTGGAAAACTGACTTACCACGGTTGGCGCAGTGGCTGAGCGATCGACTGCTGTGCAGCGTGTTGTGGGTTCGATTCCCGCCCAGGGTAAATATTTGTGTGATGAGCACTTGTGTTTGCCTTGAGTCTGGGTGATGTTTATCTATATATGTATGTATTTAAAATGTATTTGTGTATGTATATCAGCTGTCTGACACCATAGTACAAGGTTTCCCTAGTTTGGGGTCAGATGCCCGTGTGTGAAATGTGCCCACATATTATTTATTTATTATTATTATTTATTTGAATGCCCGGATCCTACCTATTTACAAGTTTATTTGCTTAGTGACCAAATGATGACATAATGAAGCACGTGTCCTTAATATCTTCTTATGCTATTTACCATAACTTCTCAGAGTTAATTAAATGTTTTGAATAAAAACCAGAATTAATATTAAAATAAACTGGAACGTGTTTTCGTGTCAAATGTCAAAATAACTAATTCACGACTACTTTTATTTTTTAAACATAAAAAAAACTCGTTATGTATTTATTTTATTTATTTCAAGGCCACATATTTGGGTAACTTAATCGGAATACCTTATTTGGTAAATCACATCCAATAAAATATTTGTTCTTTTTTTAAAGAAACACTGATAATATAAAATGCTTTCATTTAAGTTAAGGAATTTGAAAATGGAACGTCTGTCTAATAAGTGATAGTTCATGGTCGGTTGTTCGCATGGACGCGATCTCCTACGCTCTGAATGGATTGCACAAAACGGTTGACAACAATTTGCAATTAATAGGTAATGATAATGAATAAACGACCGTATCCTACCACAAAAAATGCGAAACTTTGTGCGGATTTATAGGTAAAACAGCACTATGCCCGCTATTTTAATTTTATTTTTTATGTATTTAAAACGTTGCCCCACACTAGGAATTTCTCCTGTGTCGTGGGTGCGTTTACAAACATATAAACTCACATACACCAACAGCCAGACCCGGAACAACTATCTGTAGGAAATACAAATATTTGTTCCGTGCGGGGATCTAACCCGCGACACGCAGCGCACCGTGCCGTCAACGTCGTTCTTTGATAATGCAATATATGCTATAGTACTCACAGATAACTTTGCTGCCTTTTGGTGAAAAAAGTTTTTGACAAACAAACAAAGTTTACCCCTTTATAATATTATTATGGATGAAAGGTTATTTGTTACTCTTGCACGTTTAAAACGGCTGCACGGAATCAGCTGAAAGAATCATGGCGAGATCCATACATTCATTTGTATGAAAAAAATAAATAATTCAGAGGGTTTAAAATATTTTCCAATGTGAAGAATACATTACTAGGAGTAGATTGATATACTCACCATATTTTTAAACCCCCGATTAATTAAAATATTACGAAATGAAAATAACACTTTTTCGTTTCATCTCGATGCAAATTTTGTGTTTATTAAAAAAAGAAAGTGACAAGCGACGTTAATGGATCAATCAAATTGGCAGACAAGTGATGTGACAAGTGTGTGGAAAAAAATAATCATTATATGTGATTTTATTTCCCATAAAACGATGCAATTTCAGAGTAAGAACTGCAAAACGGAGATTGTCAGTATCACTGTTACTGTCATTCGCTGTTTCGTTCTGAAATAATGAACTTTTCGTAAAAACTATTCACTTTTTTTGCGGGATTTTAAAATGTTTCTAAATGTCTGAAGATACTCTTTAGGTACCCAAGAATATAAAAATTAGAATTTCAACTTCTCTAAACATCTTTATTTTTTTTGTACAAATCCTGCTATGATTCTTTGGTACTCATATAGACCTCAATACAGCATAACAGCCTAACACTTAAACTGGGTACTGACCGGCAATATGTATCGTAATTTAACGTGTTACACAGCGAGCGTTCGTGCTGTCAGTACGGGGAAACAAGGCGCTCGTAACAAGCAACGAGCGGTTCGTTTACACACGCAGTTTAGAACAGATGCTCGCTGCGAATGGTACATTACGGCCCGTAACACCGGTCAGTAGGTACCCACCTTTAGGATTTGATTCCGCTTTTGTCTTCCTTTGGGATCGTTAACGACTTTGATTTAATTCTAAATTCTATTTAGGCAGATCTTGTAGATAATAACGAATAACTTTCAAGGATTATTGGAACGATACCTGTCTTTTGATCCTTATATCTTTGCTGCTTGACACACAAAGTGATGGAAATGGGTCATTTTTAGAACGATAGATACCTGTCTTTTGATCCTTTTATCTTAATTTATACGTAATTTGTACAAATTAAACAGTCCATAAGGTCCATAGGTAGATACACTGATCGAAATGGCGATGCTTTTCAAAAAGCTTAGGTGCAAAATCCTGCCAATGGATATTATATCAGCTGGTAAAATCTGTAATTCTCCCTCCACAAATTTAGGTGAATTGATCCCACCTGTTGCTGAGATTGATAGCTCATCTCGACCTCATTTAATTAAACTTCAACAAGAAAAAAAATTACAGAAAGGCACTGGAGATGAGATTAAAGATCAAGGAAGAAGTTAGCGGCTGGACACAACCAATTTGTATAATGATACCGCATGACTCAGATTATGAAACAAAGCGCGGTCTATCTGAGACCGAGCGGAACACTGAGAGTAAAGCCAAAAAAGCAAATACAAAAAAGCGAATACCTACAACGCGCTTCGTGCTGTAAAGAACGTACGCACGAGTCAGTATAGCACGAAACGCCGCATCGTTAAGAAAAACAAATAGAAATTGAAAAACGAATACCATCAGGAGATTGTAGGTATTCGCTTTTGAATTTGTATTTGCTTTTTTGGCTTCACTCTCAATGTTCCGCGCGGTCTATCTGCCTTTAAGATCTATCAACGCGGTCTATCAACGCACTCGCGTCAGTTGTCTTAGCGCTGCGCCGGACCGCACATCTATTGTCATGAAATTATAGCCATCAATAGATAATGAAAAAAGCTTTTTACAAAAAAGACAACCGCCTTCAAAAAGTGAAAAATAACTTTAGCACAGAACACACATTGACTTTAGTTTCGAAATTCAGTGGCTTTGTTCTGTTTGTTGTTTTGTATTGCCACCGACTTCCGAAACTAAAGTCAATGTGTGTTCTGTGCTAAAGTTATTTTTCACTTTTTGAAGGCGGTTGTCTTTTTTGTAAAAAGCTTTTTATTTTCCGCTTTTTAGTACCTCCTTCTCATTCAAATCTATTAAGAAGAGATTGAAAGTTAACTACTACAAAGATTGATGAAACTAAAACGTCGTCTATGTAACATTTTTGGGTATTTGTTGATTTTTCAAAAAGTGCTGAATCAATTTCGATAAAATTTATGTGGGTCCACCCCTGAAGCATACCCTATCTATAAAAAGAAGAATTTTCAAAATCGGTTTACGTTTGCCTGAGAAATCGCGTAACAAATCGCGCACATACTTAATGCAAATTGAAGACTTATACGGTTTTCTCAAGGATGCCATTGTCAGAACTGGACCAAATTAAAATGGGACCACACGGGAAGCACTAGCTTCCAAATAAAAAAAGAATCATCAAAATCGGTTCACCCAGTCCCGAGAAATCAAGTAACAAACATAAAATAATAATAATAAAAAAAAAAAAAATACAGACGAATTGATAACCTCCTCCTTTTTTGAAGTCGGTTGAAAACAAATGCTTGTAGGTAATCGACGACGACATGCTGCGGACCGCAATAGAACCGAACGATTAGCCAGAAAACGGCGTGACGTAAGTTCGTTTTAGGGCTAAGAATCGTAGTCTCGTAGAAAAAGACGTCTATTTTCAACCGACTTCAAAAAAGGAGGAGGTTATCAATTCGTCTGTATTTTTTTTTTTTTTTTTTTTTTTTTTTTTTTTTTTTTTTTTAATGTTTGTTACCTGATTTCTCGGGACTGGGTGAACCGATTTTGATGATTCTTTTTTTATTTGGAAGCTAGTGCTTCCCGTGTGGTCCCATTTTTTTTTGGTCCAGTTCTGACCATGGCATCCATGAGAAAACCGTATAAGTCTTAAATTTACATTAAGTATGTGCGCGATTTGTTACGCGATTTCTCAGGCAAACGTAAACCGATTTTGAAAATTCTTTTTTTTATAGATAGGGTATGCTTCAGGGGTGGTCCCATATAAATTTTATCGAAATTGATTTAGCACTTTTTGAAAAATCAACAAATACCCAAAAATTTTACATAGACGACGTTTTAGTTTCATCAACCTTTGTAGTAGTTAACTTTCAATTTCTTCTTAATAGATTTGAATGAGAAGGAGGTACTAAAAAGCGGAAAATAAAAAGCTTTTTACAAAAAAGACAACCGCCTTCAAAAAGTGAAAAATAACTTTAGCACAGAACACACATTGACTTTAGTTTCGGAAGTCGGTGGCAATACAAAACAACAAACAGAACAAAGCCACTGAATTTCGAAACTAAAGTCAATGTGTGTTCTGTGCTAAAGTTATTTTTCACTTTTTGAAGGCGGTTGTCTTTTTTGTAAAAAGCTTTTTTTCTATAAAGGAGGAGGTTCTCAATTCGGTTGGTTTTTTTTTATGTATGTACATCGATTACTCTGAGATTTATGATCCGATTTACGTGATTCTTGTTTAGTTTGATGCGAAATAGTTGCCATTTGGTTCCATAAAAATTTAACATTATTTAGCCCAGACGTTTTCATTTTATAAACAGTTTTTTATTTTTTATATATTTATTTTATGTTTGACCACGCATAACTTTTTTCAGTGTAGTCCAATTTCGATAATTATTTTAATATTTCGATAATTTTTTTTTAAAATATTCCACCCCTAAGGGTTGAAAATCAGGGGATGACAGATTTTTTTGGTGTCGCCGTTTCGTAATTAATTTCTATGATGAGAAGTAGGCACTAAAAAGCGAAAAAAAATTTTTTTTAACCAAACGGACAACCGCCTTCAAAAAGTATAAAATAACTTTCAATTCGCAAGTCGGTGGCAATACAAATCAACAAGCAAAACCAAAGCAGCCGACTTGCGAATTGAAAGTTATTTTAAATTTTTTGAAGGCGGTTGTCTTTTTTGTTAATTTTTTTTTCTTATGTCCTACACCACTAACGGGATGAGATAGTACATTTTATTTCCATACAAGGACCTCCTATCAATCGATAACATTGCTTATCAGCCAGTACACAGGATATACTTTCCTCCTTTTATCAACGAACCTTGAAATAAAAATACACTGGGACCTATACCAACATACAAAAAAAATGCATGTCACTAACTGGACTGCTGAATAATCTGATTTCCACGAAAACCTAATCAGTTGATCTTTTGATTCCGATTTGATAATTTTTAGTGTGTTGTCGGGTGTTATGTCATAAAGTAATGCTGACACTTCACAACATGGCGTATTTGTGCAAATATTCGCCGTATTTGGATAATACAAAATCGACTTTATTTTAAAAACTATACGGTAAATTTTGTATTATCCAAATAAGGCGAATTTTTGTATAAATAGGCCATATGAAGTGCCAGCATTACATTGATAAAATTGTTTGCATTAATTTACAGTTTATTTCGTAATCGTTTATACTTGAAATTTAAAGTCCCTTATGCCCATTAGCGCCAATAACTTAACCCAGAGTTAACTGCTTACCGGAGGTTGAAGTGTTGAACTACAAAATGTCATAGTTTATGGATCGTGTTAGCAACTAACTTAGAGTTAAAAGACAACCAATAGCTGACTGAGAGAAGCTAAACAAAAACAAACAATTCTTCTCCACAAGAATATCTACGTTTTGAAAGACGCTACTAGATTAAATACATTTTTCCTGTAAATCAAAAACAAACCTCTTGGAATTGATCCTGTACTATGGGTGCGTTTACAAATACATATGTAAGCTCACATACACAGACAGCAAGAACAGGAAAAGCTAACTGCAGGCGATTTTAAATATTTGTTCCCTGCGGGAATCGAACCTGCGACACGCAACACAGGACCCAATCGCTCAACCACTGCGCTAACCGTGTCGTCAAATAATGGCCAAATAAATAAATTGACTTTGACTTTGAAAGAGATATGTGTGGTTCATTGTAAAAGTGGTGTAACTCCATATTTTTTAAATACATATTTTTTTGCTCAATGGTATCACATTTAGTCATATCTTTCATTATAAAAGCTAGTTAGTTTCAGTTACAAGGAGATAATTCACTATTACAATAAATGACACAATTATAGAAAAACCTTTTCCCATGAAATATAAAATGTGCCAGCATGCCATGCCAGTAAGAGTGTTATTGTTTGATATTCTTCAAGTTTGCTTACTTTTCTATGACCTAAAATCTTTTTGAATACGAACCAAAGGTTTACATAAATTACATAAGCAACCTTCGTAGCATGTTTGTACTCTAACATTACATGGCGTTCTCATTTAGCCAGTTACATAGTTCAAACATATAATATTGACGAAACAGATTGTCTACGCCCTTTGTTAAAACGTAACCAATATTGTGGTTTGTTTCTAGTTTAATTATTAATTTAGCTTTCATAGGAACAGGTCTATTGTAACGCTTGTGGTTTATAGAATATTCGAAGGTTATTTAATAGTCTTCAAAGGTTACAGGTGTGGTTATTGATTTCATTGTTTTGGTTATTTGGTTTAATTTAAAGTATAATTTCTGTGTTTGATATGAATCGGCCATTGCCACTGGGTAATTGCTGGGTGATTGAACTACTTATAACAATGCTTACTCAGATTATGAAACAAAAGGCAGATAGACCGCGCGGAACACTAAAAGTGAAGCCAAAAAAGTAAATACAAATTCAAATTTGAATACCTTCAATCTCGTGATTGTATTCGCTTTTAAATTTGTATTTGTAATTTTATTGTTTTTTTTTAATGATGCGGCGTTTCGTGCTATACTGTCTCGTGTCAGTACAGCATGAAGCGCGTTGTATTGTAGGTATTCGCTTTTGAATTTGTATTTGCTTTTTTGGCTTCACTCTCAGTGTTCCGCGCGGTCTATCTGCCTTTGTTTTATAATCTGAGAATGCTTGTCAGAAAGTAGACTAGATTTTGTAAGTTAAGTTTATTAGGAAGAAAAACAATGGTGCCAACTTTGTTGTGCGCGAAATACACTTATTTTAAGCTATTTATATCTCTTTCTCTCCAATAAATCAAGAAAGAGACAGATATTAGTAAGAGCGGTCAATATAAGTTGATCTAAAATGTTCATACAATTAAAGTTGTTATGTCAGACAGAACGTATTGATTAAAAACACGGCGAACTAATTTGACATCTCTGACTTAACTAAAAAAAGAAAGTGTGTTTTATCATGCATGTTAACAATAGAGCAATCTTTGCATTTTTAAGACTGTCCTCATTCTAACCTCAGTCAAAAAAATTTCAAAAACACGTACTTCCATATTTACATGTTTGTATTTCACAACTTTTTGACATTGATTTTCGCTGAGAAAAGATTGCATCTAGATTTTGAATGTTTGATTAAAAAGTGTTTTCTTTAGTTTAAATTAATGCTTACCTATTTGATTAAAATTATATCGACTACCGTTTTTAATACAAAACCGACATAGCGGAACATTTTTCTTTTTCACATAATACCTACTTGACATAAATCTTCGCACATTTGTCGCGTACGCCTGTTCTCTACTTACTTACTGCACACTTAAACGGTCCCGACATTCCGTGACCGTTTCAACAAACAAAATCGTTTATTAAAGATTTCTCGCACTCTTGACGCCTGCACGCATATATTTTGTCTTCATAATTCAGAGAAATGCTCCACTGTGATCCGATTCGTCGGTAGGTAATATTTTGCACCGGTTTTTCCGAAATTGAACCGATTCTTATGTGAATATTGGTTCGTTACAGGTCATTTTGCAATGGTCAAGCTCAAGTAATTACAATAAGTAAATGTCAGTCATACTTGTTCACAGTCAACTGTCAACTTTTTTTAAATGTCTGTGAAATGTCTCATTGATTTATTTTGAAAATCGAAAACTGTAGCTTTGCATTTCTTTTTTAATCTTGTCCAGTTTGCCAGCACCTACTTATTTATTTTTGGGAAAATTATTATCATACAAACTGTGGAGGTTGTATACGAAATGTAACATGGTCGAAAAGATTTTAAAAAAGTTCTCTTCCGAACACTGAGGAATTCAAAAAGTAAATTGAAAAAAAATAGAATCGTTAGGTTTATTTTATATTTGGACAAGTTGCCTTCCGGACGCGTATGAACTACGACGTTTTGCTATATACAGATTACTAGCTTTTACCCGCGACTTCGTCCGCGTGAATGTCGGTTATCGCGGATGCAGACGAATTCGAGGATTAAAAAGTTGCCTTATGTTCCTCAAAATCGGTGCAGCCGTTTCATCATGATAGTGTAACAGACAGAATTGCTTTCGCATTTATAATATTAGTATGGATAAGGAGTAACATATCATGCTACTTTTTTTCTAGAAAAAGAATTAGGGTTCCGTGCAAAACGAATAAGGGCCACAGATAACCGAAATTCACGTGGACGAAATCGCAGGCATCAGCTAGTAGTAAATAAAAACTGCTCGAGCATATACTGCTCCGTCTACACTTTCAACCAAAAACAGAGCAACACGGAATGCGTGCACGAAAACTACAAGATCAAGTCAATACACTTTCTAGATGTTGTACAGTGACACTCAGTCACGCTAATTTAAACTGTGATTAGTTACGCGATATGATGCAATAGATTCTTGTGTCATTGCCAACTCAAAGATTTATGTGCGCGAATGTCACAATATTGTGGACGTATAGTTCATTTTTACTGCAGCGCGAAATGTTTTGCGGGACAAAACATCGTCTGTGGAAGGGAAAACAAGTGGCGACATGACGCAAATGGTAGACTCTGAACTCAAAACTCTAAAACAATACACTTCGGGAACTCAATCAATCAGTTTTATTAGCATCATGACCTAATTTTGTAATGGTGGTGACTGCATACCTGGCTACCTTAGCGTTGTTTTCGTTGGAGAAAAGCGGATTTGCAGCGAAAGTGCCAAAGCGTGGTTTAAATTCTGTTGTCTGGTTGTTTGTACCTTTGTGTGATTTTACAATATGTTTTTGAATATACACACGATATGGGAGAAGTTCCCAGTGTAAATAATTGTGAGTTTCATTGAAAATATTGACAACGTTTCGATTTTGTTTCGAGACTAATGTGAAATCTGATCATGGATTGCAAATATAAATTGAACAGAACACATGCAAATATTTCATGCTCCAACATCCGCGATGAACTATTTAATCGCTGATCATAAAGATTCCTTCATCTTTGACTCCGAAGAGACATAGTTACACTCCAATCATATTTAAGCTTTCAGCGTTAGAGTACAACAACAAACTTGTTTTATACCAATAAAGTTAAAACAAGACGAGTTATAATGGCCATCTGTTTTACCGATCATCAAAATTAAGATACCTTAAGTACCAAAATGCGATAAATCATAAAGAAGCTAATGATAACCGAAGACAATTTTAAAAATCAAAACATGGTACAATCTTTTAAAAGAACCCATTGACTTGATTCTGAGAATCGTCTTGGAATTTAAACAATAGGTTGTAAGTGAGGCTTTGAAATGTAATAAATTATCCTAAACCTGATTCTGCGAAATTTAAAGATTCTGATGGCTATATTATTTTGTGATATCAATGGCGACGTTTATAGTAGGTAAATTCTTTTGCCGTCGTCATTATCCGTTGTAATGAAGACTGCTGTTTTATCTATTGCTGCGTCTTTAACACTTCCTGCTTTTTAGTTTGACTGCACTTTTCTGCTCCACTTTCCACTTCACCCGTACCAAAGTTAGTACCTACTTTCATAGTTTCACTCTCATAATTTTCAGTTGCGTCGGCACTTATTTCCACACGAATGATTTTATTATTAAACTGTTTTAATAATACTGTTCCATTTAGTTGCTCCAGACTTTCTCAAAGTGTTATTACAATTAATAATGCTCTCGTTAAAATCGTGCCAAGTTTCAGTTTGCACACTCAGTTTGCACTGGCATTGAATCATTTGACATTGAAAAATTGTGCAAATAGTGTAAAAGTGTGGAATTGAATCAGATTGGAATTCGCTTATTTTTACCGGAGCAATATATTTTAGAAACGCACTCAACTTTTTTTTTGTTTCTGGGTAATATCAGATAATCAGGGACTCCAAACATAAAAGTCATAGTATTGTAATTGTTGTGGTATTTGAATACAAGTATCAACATGTTTAAAACCAAGGTACTCAAGGCGTTTTCGGTACGTACTCCTCCAATAATTATATTAATTATAAAAAGAAACCTTTTTTATTATTTTATTTTTTGAGGGCGGATGTCTTTTTTGTAAAAAAGTTTTTTTTCGCTTTTTAGTGCGTACTTCTTATCGTACAAATTAATAACGAAACAGTGACACCAAACAAATTCAGTCATCTTTTAATTTTCGACCCTTAGGGAATATTTCCATGATATAATCCCTAAGAAAAACAAATTTGAGGTATACACTATCAATTAAAAAAAGAGTCATCGAAATCGGACTACACTGAAAAAAGTAATGCGTTGTCCATCATTAAAAAAATATACCTACGTGTCGAATTGACAACCTCCTTCTTTTTTTGAAGTCGGTAGAATATAGGAACACTAACGAAGTCTATTGTACAATGTCGGACACCCGCCAACCTGACAATATAATAATTAGTCCCAAAAGCGACGAAGAAACTAGACTCATCCTTCAAAAAGGCCACAGAACTAGAACCGTAACTAGAGTATATTGTTAAAACACCTACTCACATGGAGATAACGCCGTGTTTACACAATGAAACATATTTACATATCCACACAACTGACAATACATAACACATGACATCACCATCTGAACGAACTACTTTACTCTGAACGTTAAGAAAATCAACTTTGAAAATCCTTGTAGAATATAAAATGTCTCTCTTGAAAAATGGTAAAAGCTTTTCTTCCCAAGAGTGTCTTAAAATGTTATTTTAGAGCTTTTCGAATGGGTTAGCGGCTATATTTTAAGATACTTCTACCTCTTTGGTGGTTTTAGCGTTATCGTCAGCTGAAACGATCTACGTGGTTTCGTCTTTATGTCTCCAAGTTAATACAACCAATTAATTAAGCAGAAACTCCTTGATAGTTTTGATTAAAATTTATACGATGATTGGCCATGGCTTCTAGGTCATGGTTAATCTTTGTGACATCAGACTCATTAAACAAGTATGCCCTAAAATCTAGCTGTCAAAGAAAACTTACCTACTTCTGAAGGTTAATTTTTGTAATTAAAAATGTTCACAATCTTATCTTTGCGGTAATCAATATCAAAAACGCGTTAAAAATTAGGGTAAAGTAGAGGCATTTTTGATAGATTCAGAAATCAGAAATCAGAGTCATTTAGAAGATAAAGAGAGAGATAGATTTTTAAGATTTGAATGCAAACATTACAAGAATAACCCTCTGATTACGATTCTTAAAATATTACAATTCCTTTTAATACTAACGTCGTCAGAGTCACGGCCAAATATCACAAAATTGAGAACACTTAATGCGAGAGCATGAAATACGACGTGAAATTTAAAATGTCGGTGCACACCAGAAACCGGTGAGACACAGCATACAGAAATATTTTACTGTTATAACAACTATATTTTGCATTTTTATGTTGCTCGAAAAATGAGCAACCGTGCTACAGACCGACAACGTTTCCTGAAAAAAAAAACCGGACAAGTGCGAGTCGGACTCGCCCACCGAGGGTTCCGTACATATTTGTAGGTACATATCCATACTTGTATACTAATCCATACTTTAATCTACTTCTACTTAATATCTTGTGTCTGGGTGTTGTTTATCTATATATGTATGTATTTAAAATATATTTGTGTATGTATATCAGCTGTCTGACACCCATAGTACAGGGTCTCCCTAGTTTGGGGTCAGATGGCCGTGTGTGAAATGTCCCCACATATTATTATTATTATTATATATGCGTTTTTTGCGACATAAACGGCCGTATCTTTTTTCACGTTAACATAGAGTGTTATTTTTTTACAGCATCAAGGGACCGTAGACTTGAGTATATGGTTTTAATTTCATGTCGATACCTCCACGCTGTCCCGAGATAAAGGGTCTTGACAGACAGACAGGCAGACAGACAGACGGACAACAAAGTGATCCTATAAGGGTTCCGTTTCTTCCTTTTGAGGTACGGAACCCTAAAAATGTAAAACACTACATTTTTATTTCAGCTTTTAATATTTTAGTAACATCAGTATTTGTTTTTCTTCTAAGTTGTTATCTTAACAGAATTCCGTTTCTAGAAAAGGTATCAAGTGTATTTATTTATTAACTTATTAATAATGTACAATATTTCATGTCACAAATTATTTTTAAATTTTCAAAAACTGATACAAAAAATTATTTACTTAGAAATATTTATTTGACGAGTGTTCTAAGTTCACCAACAGTAAATTACGAAAATACTTTTTGTAAATCTCCTTTCCTCTCTGACATAAAATATTTTAGTTCCTTTCGCTTACTCAATTAAAACTTACAAATATTTCTTAAAGACCATAAAACTTGCCATCAGAATCCGCAAACGTATTCGTTTGTGCTAATTTGACCTCATACCGCTAAAATTCCTGTACCGGTTTTTGTAAATCAAGTATTGAATATGTCGATTCGTCTCATTCATGCGGGTATCTTGCTTTGAACCCCACCCTTTCCATATTTTGCGGTTACACTTTCAACCACAGGATTATGTGTAACGAATGTTTTTCAAAGTCAAAGTCAAATATATTTTTTCTATTAGAACACGGATTATAACTAAACATTTTTGCACGACATATACACGATAAACATTCATGAATTAAAACTTGAATTAAACTAACAGTTTAATTCAAGTTTTCAATCCTACTATTATTATTGTAAATGATGTAACAGAAATGGTTTGCATAAACGTTAAACATGCAAATAATGCCGCTACACGATGATATACATTTGATTTTTGACAGTTCAATGCACAATTGAGGTGGAAGCACCTTGCGAACCGTATTCATTAAAATTCCAACGTATTTTTATAGTTTTACTGATTATCATATTTGCTTGCATAATATATGTTTTGACACATTTTTGCTGAAGTAAGAACTTGATTATGATAACAAGACTACTTAATAATATGTTACTAACGTCATGTGTCGAAAATATCACGGTGTCAGAAATAGAAGAACTTAGTTAATTTATCGAGGCGGTATGTAAAATGTAATTTAAATTCAAGCGACTCAGAAATATAATGGCCACCGCGCGAATAAAGTCACATGGGATTTTTTACATGTGACTATGTGAGTTTCAGAATATCCTTGGCTTTCAATTCACAAAATTCCCACAGCCTCTTGTAGTCTACTGCAGGAGCAAAGACTTGAAAAAACAGAGAGAACCCATTTCTCACCAAACATATCCCTTGATCTTTTGTATCTCTCAACTGCTACCACTTATAGATAATACGGGTTTCCCACACTGAACATCTCCGTCGTCACTTGAAAGAATATTCCTCAAAGATAATGCTTGTCATATTTGCTTACGCAATCTTCATAACTCCTTGAAGTATTGTACCGTCTTTCACCGTGTTTGTTTGTAACAGGTGGTCTCTCGAACTCTCCGCCGCTAACTTGTTGTTAGCAGCTACTGTTTATGCTAATTGCTACCGATTTGTTCAATAAACATCGTTATTTTCATCTTTTTCGCGTGTTTTAATGAGTTCGTCTATTGGTCATGGATTCTGTTCCTAATAAGTGTAGTTTAGTTGTCTAATTGTTAAGGGATTTCTTTCAGCAACACGTGGCTTGCTGTATGAATTTTAACAATAGGGCAGTTAAAATTTTTCATGAATGAAAAATGTTTCGTAACATAGCTCACGACGTAATTTTCAGATTTCGTAACTACTGTAAATTCAATTTACCACGCGGCAAAAAAAATGTAGGCATTAAGAAACGACAACGCATTTCAGGTAATTATAATAAGCATGTCTACAGACATTAGAACATGAATGAAACTTCTTATTTCCTAAATCAAAAACCATTCTGCTGAAACTGAAATTTCAATAATTTCAAGCATACATTAAAAACAATGGTAAAATCTTTCTCAAGCCATAATTTAACACACAAAACATCGGATAAATTGTGAATTATTGCCGGTTTATTTACCTTAGCAACGTCGAACCTGCCGAAAGCACAGCACGGTAACACTAAAGTAGCACTATCAGTTGGAAAACTAGGGAACTGTGTCGAAAAATCGTTCGCGAATTTATTGGATGGTGTTTGTGTCGGCGCTTGTGATGCGAGGTGTATAGACGCGTGTTCGCGCCGCGGTTGGGTGCTGTCGACTGAGGGACTATAAGCGACGCCGGCAGCCGCGCGCGATCCCATGAAATGGCTTTCCACTTCAGTACGTGGGCTGTGCCGATATCAGACTATCAGCTGTAGTATTTTTTAATAGGAAATGATGTCGAACTCTCTATTTCTAATGTGATGTTTTTTATCGTTTTTTTACATAATATGATTGTGTTTACAAGTTTGTTGATTGAATTGTTGAACATGTTAGTTCTGTCACATTGGGTGGATGCCAGTTATGATAGTTTTAAGGGGGATGTTTAATAAAATGAATGTTTTAATCGCAAGAGCGCTAATGGAATGCTTAATAATTATCACCATTTCAGCTGAAATCCACTGCTGAGTATAAGCCTCCTTCATGCATCACATCGACAGGTCCTGAAATTTATACGAAAAATAAACTTTATTGACACTATCATCAACAGACTTTAGACCGATATTCAGGTATTAGGCGTTAGATGACTTTAATACATTTATACATTTATTCTGATTCCCAGAAACTGCCTCTAAACTATCTTAAAATCTTTAAGGTATGTATTTCTTACTTACTTATTTTTATAAGTCGCATAAATCATAAAGATACCTGCTATACTATGTAATCCCGAACAAAGTGGATATTTTCATTTTATTTTAATAAAAACGAAAATGGAAAAAATACAAAATAAAGTATAACCACTTCACTGAAAACCAAAGCATACTATGCAAGTTATGTAACCCCCAGTGGTTGAACATGGACAGCATTTAGGGGGTTCAAAAAGGACGAGGGTTAACATTATGGGGGTTGAACATGGACTAAATCACGCTTATGTCTAACTGTGAACTGTGGGAATGAGTTGATAGAGATTTGAATCGAGATTTCTGTCCCAGCAAAAACTTCAACTAGCTACTAAGTAATTACGTCTCATTCCGATATTAAGTATGGTCAATTTATCATTTTAATGACGTTTCGTCGCCAAATTAGTGCAGACTAGCTTGTGTATGCGGCTTTAGCCGCGAGTAAGGCAAATATACTATAAAACATGTCCTCCAAAAAAAAAAGAAAACCGCCGTCATAAACTAAAAAGTGATATAACTTTAGCACAGAACACACTTACTTACTTTATTTTCGGAAGTCAGTGGCGGTGGCTTTGTGTTTATTGTTTTGCATTGCCACCGACTTCCGAAAGTAAAATAAGTGTGTTGTGTGAAAACCGCCTTCAAAAACACAAATATCACTTTTTAGTTTTTGAAGGCGGTTTTCTTTTTTTTAACTTTTTATTTTGTGCTTTTTAGTATTGTCTTATACTAAAAAGCACAAAATAAAAAGTAAAAAAAAAAGAACACCCTAACATCCAAATTCATTAAGAAAAAGAGTTGTAAGTCCTCCAAAGATTGAAGAAACTAAAACATCATCTAAGTATTTTTTTGGGATTTTCTCATAAAGGGCTGGATCAATTTTGGTAAAATTTATATAGGACCATTTCGGAATAAACCCCCTTTCGAAAAAATTTGCAAATCCGTCTATATATGACAGAACTATGCCCGAACATACATTAAAAAATATATATATAAACATCCGAATTGATAACCTCCTCCTTTTTGAAGTCGGTTAAAAATTAAGCAGCCCTAACCAAATCGGCATATCGATCGGATCATGGGCTAAAACAACCACATTGTGGGGTCCCAGAAAACGTTCAGCAACAACGTGGTAGACTCAGGAGAAGATGGCGGGATGAACTTGACGTGTACAGGAGGGATTGGTCGACATTAGCTCTGGACAGAGAGGGTTGGAAAGGAGAAAGGGAGGCTTTGCCCTGTTTTATGACAATACAGGCTGAAAATAAATAACAATATCTTAGGACACTCGGTAATAGTGTGACTATCAGTGAAATATTGATTGTAATAGAATCAGTATTAAAAACAAACAAATATTTTCATCATCATCATCAACATTTCCGGCGAAAAACGTCCACTGCTGGACATAGGCCGGGTTTGCCATAATCGCCACGCATGGCAGGCGGGTTTGCGATCGCAGTATGGTTGTTACAAAGGCACAGAGAACGCTGCTACCCATTCTCTGGTGAGTCCTTTAGTCGCCTCTTACGACACCCACGGGAAGATATGGGATGGTGCTATTTTTTACGACGGACACCATACGGAATGCAGAAACAAATATTTTACGACACGGTTGGCGCAGTGGCTGAGCGATCGACTGCTGCGTAGCGTGTTGCGGGTTCGATTCCCGCCCAGGGTAAACATTGTGTTATGAGCACTTGTGTTTGCCTTGTGTCTGGGTGTTGTTTATCTATATATGTATGTATTTAAAAAAATGTATTTGTGTATGTATATCAGCTGTCTGACACCCATAGTACAGGGTCTCCCTAGTTTGGGATCAGAAGGCCGTGTGTAAGTGTGTAAAAATGTCCCCACATATTATTGTTATTATTAAAACCTTTTTAAAATATTGGTTTACATGCCAGGATGAGATGAGGCTCGTTAAATCATTTTTAGCTAATTAACTGTATAGTCACGAGCAGAAACATGTAAACAGTTGATCTCATTCTAAACTGATTTTCTCTTAAATTACTGATTGTATGGGGTTACGAATAGGGTATTTTTGATCCCATACTTTTTATCTATAAGTTGAAATAGTTATTTCACGAGAAAATTGCTTTTGAAGTTTGCAATCTGTATACAATTTATGCTTGTGACTGTACATTGTAAATAAAATCGAATTCCCTCAAAAAATAAATATTGTTTCATACGTCATTATCTAAACCTTGACAAAGGTATTTATTAATCAGATAAGTTATTAGCAGGTAAACGCTACATTTGATGTTACGTGCAGCCCTATACAAGGACGTCCTTATCTGAGGTTATAATACCAAAAAAACCCTTTATTTCAACTAGAATTGCACGTAGCTAACTACAAAGTCAAAGTCAAGTCAAAGTCAAAGTCAAAGCATTTATTTCAATTAAACCATTTACAGGCACTTTTGAATTGTCAAGGTCTCGGTCAGTTAGTCAGAAAGTTGAAGCTTGTTGCTCATGTCCGTGTACGGGACAGTTGGCGCAATGGCTGGTTTGTGTTACTGGTTCGGTTCCCGCTTGGAACAAATATATGTATGCCCTATAGGTAGTTGTTCCGGGTCTGGTTGTTTGTGCATGGGATTTTATATGTTAGAAAAGGTTGTATGTTGTTTTATAGCTTACAGTTTTATAGAATTTGATTTCACATAATTTTTTTTTTCATATTTTCGTTTCATAGAATAACCAATACGCAGAATACTTACTTTCAAGATTTTTTAAATCATTGATTTTTGTTTTACATAAAGTTTAATGTTATAATCATATCATAGAATAACAAATCAAATATTCTTTATCCTTAGGTATATTGTTTATTCAATATAAAACTTATTACCAAGAATGAGGATCTTAGTTCTTACCAAACCTACTGCGCGTGAGTGCAAGCAACCATGCATCATGCAAGCAATCATGCAGAGTGCAAGCAAGCAAGCAGCATGCAAGTAAGCATGCAGCGTGCAAGCAAGCATGCAGCATGTAAGCAAGCATGCATCATGCAAGCAAGCATGCATCATGCAAGCGAGCATGCAACAAACAGCAGGCATGGTTTCTGTCACGGCTCCGGCGTTGCGGGGCTCCGGCGGTCCCACGCGAGCTTATCGTCGCAGATGGTATTCACGCTCACCACCTGCTCCTCCGCTCGCGGGCCGCCTCGCCCCTCCGCGCCTACGCGGATTTAAATTACACTCTAGGCGTAGGGCAGACAAGACTACGTGGAGTCGGTTTCGCAGCGATTCGTTTCTGTAATTAACTTTTGTAGCACAACATGTTGACTTTTTAAGACAATATTTTTGTTATTGTGTTTTATATACATTTTCATTGAAATAATTTCGATCGATATTCTATGAAGTTTCTGTCTGCAAAACAAGGGGACACCGTTTGAAAATGCACCTACGATACAAAAAAAAATCCTAGTATTGGGCAGTTTTTTTTTTTAATTAAAAATAAAAGCTAGGTACAGTACGCAAAGGAGATAAGTATCCATGTCGTCGGGAATAGTTGAAGATTTCTTAGAAACCAATGGGGGCTTTCAAATGAAATTTTATTAAATCATTAAACTGTTTATTCTCTGTAAATTGTATTTTATTTTATTCATAAAAACCTATCGGTTTCTAAGTAAACTTCAACTGTTTCCGGCGACATGGATACTTATCTCCCAAAGGAGATCAAGGTTAGGATAAAAGGAGCCCTTTGTCCTTTTTCCCATTTTATGTACGGTCACCAAAGTGACCGTACATAAAATGGGAAAAAGGACAAAGGCCTCCTTTTCTCATTTCTCAATCCTGAGCTTATGCAATAAAATGCTAATACACGCTAAAATATAATACCAAAAAAATAGGCCAGGTCGTGGTAGCCTATTTTCACAGCAAGTGACAACTAGATAATGAAAATAAGATTCAGTCAGAAAACATTTTCTGGCAACAGCAAACTGAACCACCTATTCATCTTCTGCTTAAGAGAGTTTCCCTTTTTATCGATGTGCCCGAGATGTAATTGTAAGACATTGATAGAAGTACGACTAGGGCAACCAGGAGTTGTGCTCCTATTTAGGGTTCCGTACCTCAAAAGGAAAAAACGGAACCATTATAGGATCACTTTGTTAACCGTCTGTCTGTCAAGACCCCTTATCTCGGGAACGCGTGGAGGCATCAAGTTGAAATTAAAACTATACACTCAAGTCTACAGTCCCTGGAAGCTGAGAAAAAATCAAACTTCTAAGTTGACGTGAAAAAAAGATACGGCTGTTAATGCCGCAAAAAACGTATATTTTGACACTCTCAAGGGAATCAAAAGTTATAGGGTACTTCTCGTTGACCTAGAACTATGAAATTTGGTAAGTAATATCGTCTTATACTACAATTACAGGGAAAAGTCTGAAAACTATACATTTGTAATTAAATCATAAAAAATATAATTCTTATTTAAAGTTCGTAATCATCATAATTGTATGGTTGACCAAATCACGGAATTTGAACGGAACCCTCGGTGGTCGAGTCCGGCTCGCACTGGTCCGGTTTTTCTACCCTTATCTGGCGAATCTGTTCTAAAAGTTACGAGAATTGCCGCCCAGCTGTTGAATCACTGTCAAACTCAACTTGCTAACTGCCTCCCTCACAGACTTCACATAACTTACTTTAATTGACCAACAAAAAATAGCACATGACAACAACATAGAAATTTTCCCAATCTGTCATTATTTTTGACTAACAGCTTTCCAATTTATGCTGTTCGATAAAAGTTAATAATATTAATACCGGCCTATGACTGTCCCACTACAAGGCAAAGGCCTCTTCTCATACAGAGAAGGCACGAGCATTGAACACCACGTGCGCTCAAGGCGGATTGGCGATTTCAGATTTATTTGAATGATAAGTCCAGGTTTCCTCGCGATGTTTTTCCTTCACCGATGTCAGTGCTGTCCAAGATAAACTAAGAAAGTAGGTACGAGTAAGTACAAATGTGACTTTTCCAAATCCATATGGGATTTGGAAAAGTCACGTACTCGTGCCCGATTGGAAACCCACAACCAGGAGCATGAGCGGCAGACGCCTTAAGGCTGCTCTCTCGAAAAAAGCCTGAAAGAAGCATGCAGATGAAGCATCTTTTCGTCGGCGTTTACAGAGAAATTACATCTGAAAAAAGTGTTAGTAATCTACATGACATGATACGTAATTTTGTTTAGCTACAATTTTTCTATCGGTATCACATATTAAGAAAAAAAAATGACAATAAATTTCTCCAAATCATTGAGATGAAACCATTACAACACTCCTTAATTTTGGCTAAAAATTGTGGCTAAACCAAATTACGTATCATATCATGTAGATTACTTATTTTTGATCAATTTGCATTGAAATAAATGGTTTTTTGCGCTTTTTATATGAAAATAGAACAAGTAAATCCAAACAATAAACTATGCCATCTATTCATATAATAAAACAGTAACAAAACTGTGTCTGTACATTGAATATATTTAAAAAAAAATAATTGAGGGGGGTTTAGGAACAGTAATAGAGCACGAATCCAAAAAAAAATTCTGTCTGTTTGTCTGTTTGTTTGTACACGCTAATCTTCGGAACTACTGGGCGGATTTGAATGATTTTTCTTTCGTTGTATAAGTATTAAGTCTGGGCAACATATAGGCTATAATTTATCTTGGAAACTGGAACACCTGATGCAGAACCGCAACAGACCAGCTAAACTATAAGAGATACAAAAATGGTACCATAGCAAAAATTGTTCCACGTGATGAGCATTTTCTGTTGAGAGAATAAATTTGAAGATCTGGAACACCTGATGTGGAACTCCAAGAGCCCAGCTACACCATGACACATATAGGAATGACGTCTTAGCAAAAGTGGTTCGGTTTGATGGGCATTTCCTGTTGACTTATAAAAATCGAAGATCAGAAACATCTGATGTAAAAATCAATATTTCACTGTATCTTATAAAATAACATAAGCTGGGAGTACCTCCACGCGGTGAAGCCGGTAACAGTTTAGGACTGATTTTTGATGACGAAGGTATATCATTGAAGATTTTACTCTACTGGCCAAAATTCCCATTTTTTTTTTATCGAATAAATATGCCTTCGGGCTTATGTTATTTGGGTGTTTAATTTCCTTTTCCATTTATCTTCGTGACACGGTAGCCTACCCGGTAACGCAGGGGAGCAGTCACTTAGATTTTAATTGATCAGGTATCTTTACAATAAAACTATAACCATGCCTAGAAAGAGGTCAAATCTTTCCCAATGTTTCAAAGGAGCTACAAGATTGAGGATCATAAGATCCCAAGAATCCCGCAGAGCGTCAGGAGAGACTTTATGCTGTTCGAGAACATCAGGCTGCAACTCTCTCCGTGAAAACCTCTTCAGATCGCGAAGCACGCCTGCGTTCTCAGCGTATTTACGCATCTACATCCAGGTCTCTAGAGACCAGTGAAGAATATGATGCGCGACTGACCGCTGATCGTGAACGGTATACATTGTCTCGCGAGTCGGAGACGTTCACGGATAGAGAATTGCGCTTGAGTTCTCAGCGTATCTACGCATCTGCTGCGAAACGTGATGCGCGACTGTCCGCTGATTGTGAGCGACATGCATTGTCTCGCGAATCGGAAACGTTTACCGATACAGAATCACGCTTGAGTTCTCAGCGTATTCGCACATCTACTAACAGATCTTTTGAACCGAATGATGATTGTGATGCACGACTAACTGCTGATCGAGATTATCATACAGTAGCGACTCGACCCAGCTTCGCATTGGCCTATAGCCTTCCTCGGTAAATGGACTATCCAACACAATTTTTTTTTTTTATTTCGAACCAGTAGATCCTGAGATTAGCGCGTTCAACCTAACAAACAAACAAACTACAGCTTTATAATATTATAGTATAGATTGTCCCGAACACGACACACAACAAAATATTCATAATCAGTTAGAAAGTGAGAGAAAAAGAATTGCTGGAGTACGGCATGAAGAGACAGAAGAAGAGCGCGCAACGAACGTTTGAATTCTGGTCGCCTTCGACATTCTCTGAACAGAATGTCGATATCATCTGAAGAATCGGATGTGTCTCAAGATATAGCCGTAGGTCATGGCGACCTTCCTTGGGTTGATAAGGAACGGAGTTCATTTACGTATACTCCTATGATTGATTACGCCACATATTCCGCCATCGGAGGTATGATTCAAAATTGTACTTTTTTAACGTCTCGAATCATCTCGCGCATCCCGTTGGTTTCCCGTCCCCGGGCTCTTAGAATTCGACATCAGACGTTTCAGATCTTCCATTTTGCCGACCCCGTTGTCGCTGGCATAAGCAACAGGATCCGCGTACGAAGTCGCGGGCAGAAGCTAGTGAAAAATACTTAAACAATAAGATATACCTAATTATTCTTTAATAATAATAATAATAATAATAAGCATGATAATAATAATAATAAGCATGATAATAATAATAATATGTGGGGACATTTTCACACACGGCCATCTGACCCCAAACTAGGGAGACCCTGTACTATGGGTGTCAGACAGCTGATATACATACACAAATACATTTTTTTTTGTAAATACATACATATATAGATAAACAACACCCAGACACAAAGCAAACACAAGTGCTCATCACACAAATGTTTACCCTGGGCGGGAATCGAACCCGCAACACTATTAATATATTATACAACTTAAAAACATAATTAAATATAATATATACAAACCTTAAAAATAAATATAAACATATAATATGTACAATGG
The DNA here is from genome assembly GCA_947361185.1 of Charanyca ferruginea. Lineage (NCBI taxonomy): Eukaryota > Metazoa > Arthropoda > Insecta > Lepidoptera > Noctuidae > Charanyca > Charanyca ferruginea. Next base: position 25,402,735 of record OX376061.1, on the reverse strand, counting down.
AGGGCTCACAGGGCATCAAAAAACTCGTCCGCATCGCTCTCAATGGGACAAGTGCCCAAAACGCTAGCAGCATTACCACGTTGAATGGCAATGCTAATTCTTTAGCCCAAGAAAAGGCCAGCTCTCTGGTCACGTGAAGAGTCGACCAGCCGCTTAGCAATGTCCCTAAAAACAAGGTGAGGACTCGGACCCCATGGCCCTAATGTGTTGGACCCACATTTCGACCCCAAACGGCTCAAACATATAACTTTAAAGAAGGTTGTTATATTTACGCCATTTGAGGTTTTCGGCACCTGCAGCCGCCCCAGCATAACACGACGTGCTAGGAAGATGGGATGGCGCAAGGGTGTCTACTAGATTACTAACAATTTTTTTCAGATGTAATTTCTCTGTAAATGCCGACGAAAAGTTGCTTCATCTGCATGCTTGTTTCAAGCTTTTTTTGAGAGAGCAGCCCTAACCCTGGAGTATCACGACATTTGACATCAACTAGACGATTAAAGGTAATGATTGTTTATGTTATAACTAGCTTTTACCTGCGACTTCATCATCTGCCTATCCTTTTCCCAAGTATACTACTGTCTACTTTTACAATAATTGTAAATAATAATATGTGAACACTATGTATCTATGTATACAACTTAGCTGTCATTCTTTAGCTTGTAATACTTTGTACATACTTCAATATAGTGATTTTATGCAAGGTCCATCGTATTCACGTATAGTTATATAACTGTAAACTGTAAATGCAAAATATTGTACACATTTATTTTTAAAAGAGTAAGTATGGAGTTTCTTCCCCATTCTTCTCCATACGAAACTACCTTTTGGAATGGGCAACTAGAATCAACTTTATATTTTTTTATTATGACGTTCAAAATTGCCTTTTTAATGGTCTAATTGAAATAAATGATTTGACTTTGACTTTATATTGGGGTCGGCTTCCAGTCTAACCGATGCAGCTGAATACCAGTGTTTTACATGAAGCGACTGCCTATCGGACCTCCACAACCCAGTTACTAGGTCACACGATACCCTTTGGTAAGACTGGTTGTCAGACTTTCTGGCTTCTGACTACAAATGACAACCGGGACCAACGGCTTTTCGTGCTTTTAGCCGCGACTTCGTCCGCGTGAATGTCGGTTATCGCGGATGCAGACAGAGTCGCGAATTAAAAAGCCCTTCCCCAGGCTTAAAGCTATCTTTATACCAATTTCATCAAAATCGGTTCAGCCGTTTCATCACGAAAGCGTAACAGACTGAGTTACTTTCACATTTATAATATTAGTATGGATCGACGTCTCTGAATAGGTACAGTCAACAGCAAAAGTAGATGATCTAACTCAGAAATTCAATACTAATGAACGGAGTTCGCGTCAGACCTGTGTGGCGTCGAAGTAAATTAAAAGTATGTGTGTGACAATCACATACTTTTAATAAATAAACTAGTAATTAATTTTATAAATTAGTGTTAGTAAATTAGTATTGAATTTCTGATTTTGATCATCTACTTTTGCTGTTGACTGTACCACAGATTAATTCATAGTTTTGTTTAGACGTGCTATTATTCATAATTATGAGCGTTCAACGATAGGCCGCGTGAGTCACCAAAGTAAACAAATAAAATAATAAATCCGTCAAGCACAATCTCTATGGTACGCACTGTGTCATCTTACGAATATCTCGTACGATGGATGGTCTACATTCGACCTGAATATTTTCAGATAAATTGGGCCAACACTTGCCAACTCATGAATGAGTAATTTTAAATTTCAGTATGATTTCCTAATCTTCCTTTTTTATTTATAAATGCGTATGAATGTAAAATTTTTTTTTTTAACTAGTTTTGCCCCCGACTTGATCTGCGTGAATTTTCTTACAGATTCATAATTTTATACTGACTTTAAAAAATGAACACGCCAACACTTCAAGCCATACCAAACTATCAAATTTTCCCAATTGAATATGCACCTTATTTTTAGGGTTCCGTACCTCAAAAGGAAAAAACGGAACCCTTATAGGATCACTTTGTTGTCCGTCTGTCTGTCTGTCTGTCTGTCAAGACCCTTTATCTCGGGAACGCGTGGAGGTATCGAGTTGAAATTAAAACCATATACTCAAGTCTACGGTCCCTTGATGCTGTAAAATCAACCCTCTATGTTAACGTAAAAAAAAAGATACGGCCGTTTATGTCGCAAAAAACGCATTTATAATATTAAGTAGATTAAAGTATGGATAGTAGGTATGGATTAGTATAGAAGTATGGATATGTACCTACAAATATGTACGGAACCCTCGGTGGGCGAGTCCGACTCGCACTTGTCCGGTTTTCTTTTTATAAAGTTGAAAATCTATCAAATAAATTTGACAGATTGTTGTAACTTGAGGTGCTGGCCTCAAACACTCATTGATTTTAAAAATCTTTTTTTTGGATAGGATAAGTATGCCTCAGGGGTCATATAAATTTTATCGAAGTTGATTCAACACTTTTTGAAAAATACAATTAAAACCAAAAGAATATACCTACATAGATGACGTTTTGTTTTGTGGTTCCCTTCAGAAAAAGTTTTGATTTGACTTCAATCTCTGTTTTAACGTAATGGATTTGGGTGATAAGAAGGTAATTTTTTTTTTTCAACCTCTATCTTTGGACTGCAGGGCAAAGACTTCTCTACTCTCCTTCCACTTCTCTCTGTCAAGGGCTATTTCAGACCAGAAGGTGACTTTGACTTTGACTTTTGTTTTACACATAAATGTTTTGGTTTTCGGCTTTTGTTCTGTTCGTTGTTTTGTATTTCCTCGGACTTTCGAAACTAAAGTCATCCGTGCTATAGTTATTTATCACTTTTTAGTTTTTGTAGGCGATTGTCGTTTTTTTTTAATGGTGTTTTTCCTTTATATATGCATATAGCACTCAGGGATACCATAGCTTACTCGAATTTTCAGAAGCAGTTCAGTATTTCCGAAGATTAGTTGCGTTCAATCAAAACAAACAATCAGTTTCATAATATTTGTGTATAACTAGATTTGGCGGAACGCAAAGCAACGTATTCAATCGTCTGACGTCTATAACTAAATAAATGAAATTCACACAGTCAGCATTGCAACTATTGCAAGCAGTGTATCAGCAGATCCCATAAATGTTAAATCGTTTGAACATGACACCGTTACTTAGACCATTTGGGATAAATGGTCTAAGCGCCATTATAACACAACATAATAGGTACTCAAGCTATGTGGAGCTTTGATTTCCCCAAGGTTAAATTTGTAAACGAAATGAAATGAAATTAATTTATAATTATTTTTTTGTAAATAAAATAAAAATACGTTATTTATTGGCATGAAAGTGAGTTAGGTTAGATTACCTGTATCCAAAGAGAATAAAACTTTGCCTGTATCAAAGGACCCAGTGACTTATTCCATTGGGTTACAAATTGTGCAAGTTTGTTGCAATAAAGAGTAATTAAATTCGATAACATTAAATTACAAAATATTACACACATTAAAGAAGTGTAGATATCCATGAAAATTAACTTATAAGTTCATGAGTATTCTCGAAACGAAACGAAATTCGAAACAGAAATACATTGGGGTTAAGGGGCAGACAAGAGCCACCTATCATGTTATTTCGAGAATTTAATTGTCCTTAATTTAAGTGTCCTTAATTTAATTTAATTCAAGACCATGCATTAAGTATCTATTAAAGGTATCTAACATACCAATTGTCTTCCATCACCACACGTGTCAATTATCAATTAATCAGAATAACCGCGACATTTTAATTCCACATAACTACAATGCATCACAGGTTGACTTCATCACTTGGGGCAGCTGATCAACTCCAGGAATAAGTTGCTATCAACTACATTGTAGGCAAGGTCGCTGACTAAGAAATGCAACTGAGCGCAATATTTATAGGTCATGACTGGGTTTATTTGGGTTCCAATAACAATGGTTACGTGTGATGCAACGAAACGTTTTCATTTACGACTTGTGTGAGTGCAGGCGCATGACGGTGGCTATGAATTTGGGTGGATATTTCTGTCGCGACCGTAAAACAGCTTGTTAAAAAATCATAATTTTCTTTTCAACCGAAAGACGTCTACTGCTGGACATAGGCCTCCCCAAGGGGGGGTTTTGCCATAATCGCTACGCTTGGCAGGCAGATTGGCGATCGCAGTATGGTTGTTACAAAGGCACAGAAAACGCTGCTGCCCATTCTCTGGTAAGTCCCTTAGTCGCCTCTTACGACACCCACGGGATGATATGGGATGGTGCTATTCTTTACGTCCGACACCACACGGACGAAAAAATGAATAACACAAATTAATTTAAAAAATAAACATTTGTGACGTCTAATTATTAAGGCTTGAAATTGCCATTTTATATATTTTTATAAGCCTGAACTGTTCCACTCCTGGGCAAAGGAAGAGAAAAAAATACAATACCAAAAAAGTCGCGAAATTTGGAAGTCATGTAGGGTGACCTCCAAAAAAAAACGGAGATATAAAAACGTATAAACTGATATAAACTAATAGCCAGACCCGGATTATGGGCTTCCCTTCAGTTTTGTAGGAATCCGTTGTAGGAAGTCGTAGGGCACCAGGTTAAATATTGACAATTCGTTGTAATAAAAATGACTTTTTTAAACTTAAAATAAGAAAATACAAATAGTGAAAGTGTACATATTTCTCTTCAATAGACAAGACAGTCCTGTTATAAACAAATTATTCCACAATGGGCATAAAAATAAATTGACAACTATTATTTAAATTACGCACTTAATAAATCATTCTTTGACTTTCTAAATATATGTTTTAAATACATTACTCGTTATTATACTTGGATTATTTTACAGTATTATGTATATACTAGGTATTGCCCCCGACATTGTCCGCGTTAAAGACAAATATATCATTCAACATCATTTAGTGACACTCGGCAATAGAATTGAAGACTGGTCTTCAAGTGGAATGTGACGGGGTGGAGGAATAATGCAAACTTGATTTTTACAATTGGTTTATTAGGTAACCAAGAGAAATTTATTAAAAATGAAATATGTATGCATATGGCAGCTTCAACGATCTATAGGCGAGTGACATGACAATTTGACAAGACGTGACGGCTGATGTTCGTTTTTTTATCATACGAGTGTGTGCGTGAGGCGTTGGTGAATCGAACATGCTAGGTCTTAACAAGAATAATAATAAAATTCTTTATTTAATAGACAACAACAAATATTCACTGACATTATTAACAAGACTAAAATAAAAACTTGCAATTCTATATGTTAGTACAAAATTTCACTTATAAACTATATTAGTACTTATATTCTACAACAGACAGGGTGGTTTTTATAAGATGCCCCATTATGGGGCTATTACCATGCCTATCAGCAATAACTCTCAAGAGGCTGTTGCTACTGCCCCGCAATCTGGTGAGAAGAGACGCACCTTTTAGCGGTCCACTCTGGCTTGTGCAAACATTGCAGATGCACTTCAATATCGTGACAGCCACAACAGCGTCCGGAGAGCGTTATTGAACACGCAAGGTATTGGTGGCGCGCTATTGGCGTTTATCTTTGAAAATATTTTTGTAATCTGATTAGTACTTCCAGAAAATACTTCTTACAAACAAACAAACTTTATCTCTTTGTAGTATTGATAATTATAGAAAATAGCTACAGTACCTTTGAGGCCGTTAAACGCCAAATCGAGTTTGTCTAAAAAGTTCGGATTTGTAGAGCATTATCTGTACTGCGCATAATCTGGGTGACAGATGATTCCATACAATATTACCAACACACTTCTACTTTATTCATCACTTATAGTTTTCATACATTCATTGACCTGCGGATGTCCCGTAGACACAGCGAGCTGGTCACCCTAGCTTCACGACACGATTACTTACGTCAGTATTAAAATAAAACTGTTTTATTTGTAACAACGCCTCTCTTTGAAGCCGCCGCAATTGCCGCTGGATTGGTGGAGTTGCATTTACAGCGATTTTTTTAAGAAAGATTAATTTTTGACTTTTTATCCGACTTCAAAAAGGAGGAGTTAGCAAAGGAGGGGTTATCGAATTCGAATGTTTATATTTTTTTTTTGTGTATGTTCGGGCATAACTCTGTCATATATAGACGGATTTGCAAAGTTCGAAAGGGGTTTATTCCGAAAAGGTCCCATATAAATTTTATCAAAATTGGTACAGTCCTTTTTGAGAAAATCAACAAATTCCAAAAAAATATTACTTAGACGACGTTTTAGTTTCTTCAATCACTGAAGGACTTACAATCTCTGTTAAGTGTGTTGCCGTTTCTTAATGGATTTGGATGTTAAGGCAACACTAAAAAGCGAAAAATAAAAAGTTTTTTTTCAAAAAAAAGAAAACCCGCCTTCGAAAACTAAAAAGTGATAAATAAGTTTAGCACAGAACACACATTACTTTACTTTCGGAAGTCGGTGGCAATACAAAACAACAAACACAAAGCCACCGCCACCGACTTCCGAAAGTAAAGTAATGTGTGTTCTGTGCTAAAGTTATTTATCACTTTTTAGTTTTTGATGGCGGTTTTCTTTTTTTTAGCAACAAGTTGATTAATAAAGCAAATCGTAACGCACGTTGTCCACTAGAAAATGTTAGCAGTCTTATGTGTTGTGTTTCGAAATGGCTTCTCGTATGTCAACAAAGGAGGTTGAAAGAAAATTTAAGGCATCCAGTCAGGGCAAAATATGTACTAATAAACTAAGGGACTACACGCTAAGGGCACCCCTTGTGGGGTACGGACCTTGGCTTAGGGCGTAGATGGGAGAGGACAGCAAGGTTACAAGCTGGATTGGATATTGCGGTTCTTTGTGAAAATAGTCAAAGTAAAAGTACTTTTGACAGTAGGTAAAGCCTTCTTTCTCTTGCTCCTTCTCCATTCACAGTACTACTCAAGTTTGTTAGTGACAATGAATTCAGCGTCTAACTTTGTTTGTATAAAATTTAAATTAACAGAAATAGACCCTTACTCTATTTTCATCTTATTTACTTTCCTAAAACGTGTAATTTAGTAGCGAAACGCGTTTCATAAATTGTTTATCGTTCAAACAATTTATGTCAAAATGACATTCTTCTAACCGAATTTCGGTCACGGTGGCCAATATATTGATTGTTGAAGTGAGGGGGAAATTATCTTACTGCCTCTTCTTACGTCATCTCATACTTTATCTGTCAAAATCTCCCTGTCGCAATGGTGGCGCTAGTGTAAATTCGAATTATCAACCGAGTTTTTAGAATGCCAATCAAGAATCTCACAGCGGATTCAGATTCGAAGTTTAGAATGAGGTCTTACAGAATCACACCCCTGATCTCTGTTAGGAGTTCAGCTCAGTACGCAAAATATACTATAATAGGAGTTCACAAGCGTGAGCGTAAACACAGATTCACGCACCCTCTTCACTCAATCTCATAGTTCGGTGGGTTGGCAATCCGACACAACCGGCGAGAGATTGGGCACAGGACCAACAGCTTTTTTCGGCGTGCTTTTCGAGGCACGGGGATTATACCGGCCACTTCCAAACTCCGGGTTGTTACTGAGAAACTCTTAAAGAAAAACCCAATAACACTTTGCTTGATCTGAGAATCAAACACAGGACCCCACGTTCAGCAGTCGCACTTGGGGCCACGAGACCAACGAGGCAGTCACAACACATAATATGATAACAACAACATCAACAATTCATCCAATTTCCAATATTCCATCACTAACAGCAAGGCCAGCACATCAGGTTACCTGATTTTGTCAAATTTGTTTGATAGGTTTTCAACTTTATTACAAAAGAATAAGTTCATGGTCAATTGGGAATATTTGAAAGTTTGGGAGAGCTTGGTGTATCTGTACAATAAACGTGTTATTCTACTACTGGTGCATATTTGCTATAAGTGGAACCCCACATCAAATGCAATTCAAGCATCCACATCGAAGGTTCGTGTCACCCACGGACGATACCAAAAGCATTTCACAATCAATCTCTGGACACCCGAGACTTGACAAATGTTTATATTTCAATGATTTATTTGCTTAAATCTTTAATTAAATATTTGTGTTAGATGAGATGGCGCTTGATTCAAAGAGAGTATTTGTTTTGTCTTGAGGAATATTCGAAATTCGGATGAAAAACAAAGAGATTTAGGGCCGGCGCACACGGGATCCCTTCTTTTCGCATAATTTTATTTTTCTAAATATATTTTCGCTTAACTAGTTGGCATAATTTATTTTGCCATAATAATACTTTGCCTTATATTTTTTGGCATACAGTTTATGTTGGCATAATTATCTTGAAGGCTAATTTGTTTTGGCATAAATTTAATTCGCATAATGTTACTAGGCATTGTCTTAAAAATGTCGTGCTACAAAAGTTAGTGACAGAAACGAATCGCTGCAAAAACGACTCCGCGCAGTCTTCTGTACCCTACCCTTAGCATATAATCTAAGACTGCGAGCTAAGGAGCAGTTGGCTTAAACATACACAGCATGCAAACAAGCAAGCATCCAGCACGAAAACAAGCAAGCATGCAGCATGTAAGCAAGCATGCAAGGAAACATACAGCATGCAACATGCAGCAGGCATGGTTTCTGTCACTGTTCCGGCGCTGCGGGACTCCGGCAGTCCCACGGGAGCTTATCGTCGCAGATGTGTTTTACGCTCACCACCTGCTCCTCAATTTTGCAGCAATTAGTTTTTGTCACTAACTTTCGTAGAACAACATATTGAAGTTTTAAGACAATACTTTAACGTGGCGCAATCGATTTGCACATTATACCTAGTAACATTACGCGAATTAAATTTATGCCAAAACAAATTAGCCTTCAAGATAATTATGCTAACATAAATCGTATGCCTAAAAAATATATAGCAAAGTATTATTATGGCAAAATAAATTATGCCAACCTAGTTATGTCAAAGTATATTAGGAAAAAGAACATTATGCGAAAAGGAGGGATCCCTTCGTTTTCTTCTTTGTTATATCGTAAGTATTATCAAAATATTTTTGATCATTAGTATATGGGTGGGTTACGTACACGTATATTTTAAATATTTGCTTTTGCCGTGCCGAGCAGAGGCGTCATTCACGTAAATAAATTAGTTAAGTTTCAGTGCAATTCCGATCAGATTTTGATCATGCTTAGATTTAGTTTACGACTAGGTACTAAATGTTATTCTTGTCATCTTTACAGTAAATTGCGTTCGCGTGACACGAGCGTATGTGACACCGATCGCGAAATAAGAATAATGCGAATAGATCAAAATCTAATCGGAATTGCGCTACAACTAAACTAATTTATTTACGTGAATTACTTAGCCCTCTGTGCGGGTGGCGGCCTGCACGAAGACAGTTGTCTTTTTCATACACTTAATAATAACAATAATTAATCATTTATTTCGGGTATCAAAGACGCATAACATATACCTTACAGACTATCATACATACTTATAAAAAACCACAAAAAATTGGTTGTCTGTAAAGTCGGTTTACTGACGATAGTTGAACGTGACAACGCGAAAGAATCATTACCTTTATCGCTGTAATTATCGTTGCTATAAACAATTGACACCACATTCACTTTTCACTTGGAACGCCTCAGAGCGAGGTAACGCCGCAGAGCGAGGTAACGCCGCATGACGTCATGTAACGCCGTAACGCCGCATGACGTCATGTTTTTTCGTGCGTGCAGCCGGCTCTATCGAATTATTGTAAACGAAGTGACGGCGTCGTCTTTCGCTGCGTGGTGTCGCGTAAACTTACGCCGAAATACGACAAAACTCTTCCTTGGGGAAGGTCTCAATATACTGAGTCGGAATTCGCACCACGTACGACTTCAAGTTAGTATTGTGGCGCGACTCCAACTTCTCGACCCTCAAGGTCCAGCTGGTCTTCGATCGAACATACTCCACGATCTCCTCAACCTTCGTGGTATGATGAAGCCGGGACACAGAGCTGCGTCGTAGGTATTGCCGGACGCAGCATAATGGGTCCTGCTAGCGCGGTCCCACACTGGTTCCGACTAGGTGGCTTCTTCCTCTTCTTGCTCTTTAACTTCACGAAGCCATCCTTGTCACACGTGCCGTAGCTGGGCTTTGTTGTTACGAACCCCTGTTGGCAGGTTCACAGGAGCTCTTCTACCCTAGACTACTACTACGACTTAAGCCTAATACACATGTGTTAACGTAAAAGTAGTTCGATTAGACTCGATTTTTGAGTTGAAATGATCACTGTCCTGTAGTATTTTTGAAGACACTGTTGGTGCAGTCCGGCAGGCTGAGCGGTTGGCTGCACTGCGTGTCTCGGGGTTCGATTCCCGCACGGAACAAATATTTGTATGGCCTACAGGTAGATGTTCCAGTGTATGTGTATGGCAGTTTGTGTATGTGAGTTTATATGTTTGTAAACGCACCCACGACACACCAGAAATTCCTAGTGTAGGAAAAAAGAACATAGTTCACAAAATTGGTTCAAAATCATGGTTAAGCTGCGCTTACCATGGTCAGACCGTGGATGGGTGACCATCCATTTCATAACAAGACTCAAATCACATATTTTTCTCACTTCAAATCGTTGACAGTCGTTAAGGGTAGTCAGAAGCCAGAATGTCTGGTCAACAGTCGTATCGTGTTCCCGAGTAACTGGGTTGTGGAGGTCAGATGGGCAGTCGCTCCATGTAAAACCCAGTATTCAGCTGCATCCGGTAAGACTGGAAGCTGACCCCAATATAGTTGGGAAAAGGCTGGGCAGATGATGAATAGTTTTTGAAGTAATAAATGTTATGGGCGCCCATCCCATCGTATTTTATTAACCCCCGACGAAAAAGAGGGGTGTTATAAGTTTGACGTGTCTGTGTGTCTGTGGGTCTGTGTGTCTGTGTGTCTGTGTGTCTGTGTGTCTGTCTGTGGCACTGTAGCTCTTTAACGGGTGAACCGATTTGAATGCGGTTTTTTTTATTTGAAAGCAGATTCTCTAGCGATGGTTCTTAGACATGTTTCATCAAAATCGGTTCAGCAGTTTTAAAGTTATCAGCTCTTTTGTTAGCTGCGGTAGGGATCTTAGGGAATTACATTCTATTTTCACAACTCCCTCAATATATGTGTATCAAATGAAAGGCCTTGACTAGTAGAATAATGTATACTCTATTGCAAGGGATTAAGGAATGAGTAACGAAATGAAAACTAAAAATTTGTAAATTATTTTTGTAAACTCTTATACAAAACCAAACTAAATTACGTTTAAAAAATTTAAAATAAAAATTAAATTAAAAATTTAAAAAAACCCCCAACGCAAAACATAAAAGCGATTATGTAAAAAGTCAAAAATAATACCTTTTGTTGAGCCATCAAATGTTTGTTCGTTGAAATGGCGCTATAATGTCGCGGCGGGGTACCGCTAAGTTTAAAGCAATAACTAAATAGCTAAAATAGCGAACTGATGGTAACTAGATTTGCAACAAAATTAACAACTAGGTTAGCAACAAAAATTTGATAATATCGAAGCAAATTGGTCGGAAATGCTGGTAAATTAATAGACAGTGAATGAAATTAAGGGACTGACTTACTTAAGCGGTACCCCGCCGCGACATTATAGCGCCATTTCAACGAACAAACATTTGATGGCTCAACAAAAGGTATTATTTTTGACTTTTTACATAATCGCTTTTATGTTTTGCGTTGGGGGTTTTTTTAAATTTTTAATTTAATTTTTACCAATTCTTAAATCGATCGAATTTACGTCCCCTATGTTTACTCCGCACTTTAGTACAAGACCCTCAGCTTGACTATGTTGTGCTCTATCTTGGACAAGAAATAGAGCTTACCTCATGAAGTCTAGTTTAATTCTAGTTACTAAGTTTCACTTTTACGATCAACATCGTTAGATTAACGACATTGATATTAACTAAACGTGACTCCTGTGCAAAATGAGTCCTAGATTCGCATTAAAGCTAGACAATAAAAACGACATGCATCGTGGATAGCGTAACCATGAACGTCCGAGAAGGAACTACAGAAGATCAACTCCGCACAAAGAAACTGCCTTGCTTTTTTCCAACTCTGTTGGGATCGGCTTCCAGTCTAACCAGAGTTTTACGTAGAGCGCCAGCCTATCTGACCTGTCCAGAACCTAGTTACTTTTTAGGGTTCCGTAACTCAAAAGGAAAAAACGGAACCCTTATAGAATCACTTTGTTGTCCATCTGTCTGTCTGTCTATCTGTCAAGACCCTTTATCTCGGGAACGCGTGGAGGTATCGAGTTGAAATTAAAATCATATACTCAAGTCTACGGTCCCTTGATGCTGTAAAAAAACCCTCTATGTTAACGTGAAAAAAAGATACGGATGTCGCAAAAAACGCATTTATAATATTAAGTAGACTAAAGTATGGATAGTAGGTATGGATTAGTATAGAAGTATGGATATGTACCTACAAATATGTACGAAACCCTCGGTGGGCAAGTCCGACTCGCACTTGTCCGGTTTTTTTATATAATTATATTACTAGTTTTTGCCCGTGACTTCGTCCGCGTGAATGTCGGTTGTCATGGATGTAGACGAAGTCGCGGATAAAAGTAGCCTATGTCCTTACCCAGGGTTTAAGCTATCCTAAATATAGCTTGCCAAATTTCATCAGAATCGTTTAAGCCATTTTGTCATGAAAACGTAACAGACAGAGTTACTTTCGCATTTATAATATTAGTATGGAAGTATGGATAATAGGCTTGCGTTTGGTGCAACTCCCCTAATCTTAAGTGATGATGTGGCCCAAGGTAGAGCATGGTTGCCTAGGATGAACCGGTTCACCCGGATTGAACCCGCGACAATCAGCGTTGCAGGCAAACGCTCAGACGCTGCATCTGCCGTGCCGTAAGATTGGTATGGCCATTGTAAAAAAGTTACGAGTCACAAATAATATTTCATAGTAATGAATCTTCTGAGTCTTCTGCACTTGATAATATTTTTCTACATAACATTGTAAGAAAACAACCCACTTTATCCAACAAAGATAAGGCAGATTTTCTCACAAACTTACTATTTACACCCCACCAATGAAGTTTCCACCTTACAGCCATGAACTTAAAGACCATGGTGTGTTGCGGTAGTGATTGTAAACAAGGACCTTGCATTTTTGTCAGCTTACGTATATTATCAGTCACTGGGTTAAATAAAAAACTAATATTTGCACTTTGATAAGAATGACGTTGTTGGCGAAATTGATGACTGTCATGGAAATAAAGTTGCACGTGATTCCGGTCTAATAACGGCTCTGTGGTTCAGGTATACGCAGAGACCGCCCAATACCCTCATCATGTCAGCCTTTAGACGCCCACTGCTGGGCATTTGCTCCCCCAAGGGGGGTTCAGCTGTAATTGCCAAGCTTGGGCGATGCATGTTGGCGATCGTAGTAGGTGTTATGGTACTCAGAAGGATGCTGCTGCCCATCCTGTGGTCAATATCCCTATCTGTTGCCTTCTACGAAACCCACCGAAACGAAACGAGACTCAAATATCAACGGACACCAGCCAGTATGCGGAAATTGTGAATTTATTTTCAGCACAAATAAGCACAATCATAATACTCTTTTCTTTTTCATATATATTTTATATCGGTATGTGATACACCACAAATATGTATGTGTTGCGTATAGGTATCTTTTTTAATATATTTTTCTTATGCCATGTTATTTCTGCCTTTGAACCTTTGTGCTATACTTTGATTATATATTGTCTAAATGTCTAGATGGAGCGTCGCCCTACAATCGTAACAAAGAAAACGAGTCAACAATTTCAAGTATGTGTGCGTGCAGGCGTCGTTTTATACTGTGCATTTACGTCTCTGCGTGCGCAAATAATGATTATATAAGCAATTATGTATATAATTATACATAAATTAATATTATTATACATATTATATTAATCAATTATTATTATTATTACGCATTTGGCCTTTGATTATATAAGCACTTGTCAGCCAATAGTTGGCTGACACTTTTTGACACGTTTGCGTGCACTTGACGCTCCATCTAGACATTATATATAATCAAAGGTGCTATAGTATTTAATATACTACTTACATATCATTCATGATCATATTATTTTCCTTGTATTTTTCTTACAAATATACTTAATAGAATTAGCTGAAATTCAATATTTATTATTATGACTTCTAATGTCAACATTGTCAACTGTTAGTTATTTTTTTTGTGATTCGGCTTCTGTGCTTTTGACTTATATAACTTAAATTATTTTCATTAATATTTAATTGTATTTTATATGTAATTACGATTGTTACTAGGTAACTAAACTATATTTATAAAAAAAATTACGCACTCGTGATTTTATGAAGGTCTGATATAACTGGCAGGCTACACCTAATTCTGGCTGGTTTTACTTGTCAGTCAGATGGAATGATTATATGACGGCAAGAAGAAAAATCTTATTTAGAAATATGAAAATTCGGAAGGAGCGGTCTATTTAAGGCGCCCTGACAGAAATCAGTCCTGTTAGGCGCATAGTCGCCCATGCCCAGTCGCTCATCCCACGTGTACTGTCTTCCCGTATTGCTCTATTGGACGTCAAGCCTGACTATGATGTGTTCGCGGACGATTGGAAGGCGATCTTGTCAGTATGTTTGGAGCATTGTGAGATAAGCGGGTGAATGTCGTTAAGTATATTATAATGATTTATGTCTTTAACTAATGTAATTGGCCAACGGCCGTTTTATGTTAAAATAAAAAAAATTAATACGATAATCTTTCAAAAAAAAATTGTATCGTGAGCGTGTTTGAGACACAAGCGTGTACACAAACCCACAAGGCACAGACCTGGGACCTGTATTTTGGACCCACAGGTATCGAACAATAATTATAGGTAATTGTTACTAATCTCAGGGGATTACCTGAGATGTTAAAAAAAAAACGCAAATTATTTCTAAAATGGCTGTGAGTGTAACTAGTAAATTTCGTCCCTTATTTAGGCGACCTTACCAAACGCTTGTAACGAAACTATTATATATAACTATACGCGATTCAGAAAACTGTACACAACAGTACAGCGCCATCTATGTACCCCAAAGACACAAATAACTTTCACACCACACTCACAATTCAACAAACATTAAAAATTAGAAGGAAATATTAGAATTAAATTAGTTAATCGACAATATTTTTTTTCCAGTTGGTATTTTGTTGATAAACACTAAAAAGTTGTAAAACACATTTTTATATAGGTATTGTGTAGCCGACGTTGCGGTGCCCATCTAGTGAAGATAGTATTAAATAAAGATGAGTCTGTTCGCCAATAGATGGCGCTGACTTCTTGTTCCGCTATTCGCTAAAAGATGGCGTTGATCACAATACGACTAGAATTCTGCGAGTAAATGTATTTTTTCGTCAGCTTGCTGATGAGTGTATTACTTGAAACTGATTTTAGTTTAACAATAAAAGATAATAGAGACAAAGTCTTCTTTTCTCTCGAAATCGGGACGGCCACCAGTTGGATTGCAATTAAGCGGAAATGTGGAATTTCGTGTTAACCTTTAGACGTCCACTGCTAGGAACAGGTCTCCCCAAGTAGGGGTGGGGTCAGCCCGAATCGCTATGCTTGGTCTAGGCATGTTGGGGATCGCAGTAAATGTTATGGTACTCAGAAGGACGCTGCTGCCCATCCTCTGGTCAATATGCCACTGTCGCCTTCTACGACACTCACGGGTAGAAAAGGGGTGGTGCTATTCGCGGCCGGCACCACACGACGAATTTACTTTCTACTTAATAAAGCAGTCATCCAATAAACCTCTTTTATAAGGTTATATAGGTACATATTATATTAATTACCTATATATTTCTGTATAAGTAGTTTACCTATTGTTGTTATTTCTTTAATAAGCACCAGCCACGATATCTCTTCGGCACCCTTAGTTGACTGGTAGAGAACGCCTAAGACATTAAATCCGCCTTTGTACCTTTGTGCGTGAAGTACCTATATAAACAAATAAAGTCTAGTTGATCGATCACGTTAAAGGTGCAATCAATACTAATTTATTATATCAATGTGGAATAATAAGGATTACAAACATACAGCTATACCTCGAGTTACTTATATCTAAAGCAGTATACATACTACTAGGTGCTCCACGCCACATAGTTTAAAATAACAATTTCACTAGGAAATCCCTGTCCAATATTCACGAACACAGACGCTGCAATAAAAGTCGCAATATGTGATAAATAATGTGGAAAATGTCCAAACAACAGTTGTACATGAAGTACCCACAGAGAAACTTTCATTTACGGCTACAATGCAGACTGAAGAAAATCCCACAAAAATTTTGTCTGACCTCGAATCTTCAGAATATATTCGACTGTCTGGGTAATCCACGGATATTATACCTAACCCTACGTTGTTAGGGTAGGACGTAGATGTTGGGTTTGTTAGTTAAGAGAACTTGTTTTTATCTGATACTAGCACTTTGCCCGCGACTTCGTTCGCGTGATTTTTTACAAACTTAAAAACAAAGGACAATGCCAGAAACTCTATAGAACTTTGCCCCACTCAATAAAAGTCATGTGCAATATGTAGCATCTTACTGTTTATTTACTACTAATAACTAAACATTTGTCTTAGTGACTGTAGAACTTGCGGTTCCCGTTTAAATCTAAAAACAATAATGACATTGATTATTGGTTAAATTGTATTTTAGGTAAAATGAGTTTGTATTTTGTGGGTAGGTATTTCGTAATCCGCAAGTTTTATAGAAAAACAATTTAGTATAAAAAGGTTCTATAATTTTCATTAATTTACTTTTCTGTACATGGGTTACTTTTTCTGTACATGGGTGGGGCAGGATCTGGCATTGTCATTTTACCTCTTATTTTCTGGTCTCCTTGTACATAGGGCCACCTATGTACTAGGAGACCAGATTGCCAGCGACTACATCCGCGTGAATTTTCTCAAGGATATCTATTTTTAAAAAATTCAATATAGCCTATAGCATTTAGGGATAACGTAGATTTCTATTGGTGAAAGAATTTTTTAAATCGGATGAGCAGTTTCGGAGATTACCCCCTACATACAAACTTACAAACATACAAACTTACAAACTTACAAACTTACAAACATACAAACTTATAAACATACAAACATACAAACTTACAAACGTTTACCTCTTTATAATATTAGTATAGACTAGCTTTTGCCTGCGACTTCGTTCACTGTGAAGTCAAGTCTCGGTTAAATGAAATCCGTTCTTAGTTGACATCTCTTCTATTATCTACCAACCTGCAAAATGTCAGCTTCATAGGTCAAGTAATTCGTTTTCGAGATTGCCTGATTTATTAGTGACTAGTATTTTACTTTTATATACCTAAATATAAGCACGTCAAGTACCTAAGTCATGAACATAGTAGAGGATAAAAGAGGCCGTAGACTATCAAAAATAACCTGGATACAAACCATTAAATACGACATGCTAGCGAGCGGCCTAACCCACCAGACAACCCATAACCATACCGTGTGACGCAGAAATACTAGGAGGGCTGACCCTAAATAAATTGGGATATATAGTCAGTAGAAAGAAGAAAATAAATATAAGTAGGTACAATATAATAATATGTGGGGACATTTCACACACGGCCATCTGACCCCAAACTAGGGAGACCCTGTACTATGGGTGTCAGACAGCTGATATACATACACAATTTATTTTTATTTTTTTGTAAATACATACATATATAGATAAACAACACCCAGACACAAGGCAAACACAAGTGCTCATCACACAAATGTTTACCCTGGGCGGGAATCGAACCCGCAACACGCTGCGCAGCAGTCGATCGCTCAGTCACTGCGCCAATCGTGTCGTCAGTATTCATCTTTCATCTGACTAGCCTTTCCCTAACTATGTTGAGCTCGGCTTCCAGATACAGCTGAATACCAGTGTTTAAATAGAAATAATTTTAGGTAATATAACCCACTTCAAACAATTATGAGCTAGCAATGAGACAGTGAGGATATAATACTTACTTCGTGGTGAGGATACACCAAACTAAAGCATATCGTCGTTTAAGTTCTAACACCGCGGATGTCAAAAGGATGTCTCTTGCTTGCGATTTAGTATTATAATATAATATGTGGGGACATTTTCACACACGGCCATCTGACCCCAAACTAGGGAGACCCTGTATTATGGGTGTCAGACAGCTGATATACATACACAAATACATATTTTTTTTTAAATACATACATTTATATAGATAAACAACACCCAGACACAAGGCAAACACAAGTGCTCATCACACAAATGTTTACCCTGGGCGGGAATCGAACCCGCAACACGCTGCGCAGCAGTCGATCGCTCAGTCACTGCGCCAATCGTGTCGTCAGTATTCATCTTTCATCTGACTAGCCTTTCCCTAACTATGTTGAGCTCGGCTTCCAGATACAGCTGAATACCAGTGTTTAAATAGAAATAATTTTAGGTAATATAACCCACTTCAAACAATTATGAGCTAGCAATGAGACAGTGAGGATATAATACTTACTTCGTGGTGAGGATACACCAAACTAAAGCA
Organism: Charanyca ferruginea; assembly: GCA_947361185.1. Taxonomy (NCBI): domain Eukaryota; kingdom Metazoa; phylum Arthropoda; class Insecta; order Lepidoptera; family Noctuidae; genus Charanyca; species Charanyca ferruginea. The sequence goes on along the minus strand of OX376061.1, from coordinate 25,384,139 downwards.
TATCGTCGTTTAAGTTCTAACACCGCGGATGTCAAAAGGATGTCTCTTGCTTGCGATTTAGTATTATAATATAATATGTGGGGACATTTTCACACACGGCCATCTGACCCCAAACTAGGGAGACCCTGTATTATGGGTGTCAGACAGCTGATATACATACACAAATACATATTTTTTTTTAAATACATACATTTATATAGATAAACAACACCCAGACACAAGGCAAACACAAGTGCTCATCACACAAATGTTTACCCTGGGCGGGAATCGAACCCGCAACACGCTGCGCAGCAGTCGATCGCTCAGCCACTGCGCCAACCGTGTCGTCGTATTAAAAGACATACGAAACGTATTTTGTTCAAAGTATGACTTTCGCGGTATTAGAACTTAAGCGACGATATGTGAGTTCGAACCCACGACCTACCGTTCCGCATTAACTAATACCGCTTGTCAAACATATTCTCGTAAACTACGTCACCTCATTGACGCATGGTTAGTGATTCCACGCACATTTCACAGCGTAGCATGCAAAGGCTATACCTTTGCGGACAACGCACTACGCAGGTCGTCGAACGACCTACCGTCCCCCTCCCGCGACACCCGCGTCCCTTCTGTGGCCTTCACGTCCTCACGTATGTCTCAGAAACTAAGGTAGGCTTGTCGCGTGATATAACGTCATAGCGATGGACGAATTAAGTTAAGATCAGTGCATGCATCATCTACCTAGCCTTATCCCAACTATGTTCCTTTCTTTTCTTTCTTTTTTTATTTTCTTTTTTTCTTAAGAAAACGTTGCCCCACACTAGGAATTACTCCTGTGTCGTGGGTGCGTTTACAAACATATAAACTCATATACACAAACAGCCAGACCCGGAACAACTAACTGTAGGCCATACAAATATTTGTTCCGTGCGGGAATCGAACCCGCGACACGCAGCGCAGCAGTCGATCGCTCAGCCACTGCGCCAACCGTGTCCATCGGATCGGCTTCCAGTCTAACTGGATGCAACTGAATACCAGTGTTTTACATGGAGCGACTGCCTATCTGACCTCCACAGTCTAGTTACTGAGTAACACGATCATCATCATCATCATTTCAGCCGAAAGACGTCCACTGCTGGACATAGGCCTCCCCAAAGAAATGGGGGGTTTTGCCATAATCGCCACGCTTTGCAGGCGAGTTGACGATCGCAGTATGGTTGTTACAAAGGCACAGAGAACGCTGCTGCCCATTCTCTGGTGAGTCCCTTAGTCGCCTCTTACGACACCCACGGGAAGATATGGGATGGTGCTATTCTTTACGTCCGACACTATACGAACAATCGGTACACGAAACCCCTTGGTAAAACTGGTAGTCTAATTTTCTGGCTTCTCACTACCCATAAAGACTGTCACAGAACTGTTCTTACGAATGACAACCAAGGTTTTATATGCTATCCGAGGCACGGGGGATCTGAGTATGAAATGGATGGCCACCCATCTACGGACCGACCGCGGCAAGCGTAGCTTAACCATTACCGATCCCCTTAAGAAAAAACCTCAAACCGCGTTCCTCAAAAATAAATACATGTGAAACTGACCAACAATAAAAGAAAATACAAGACTGACACTAAATAATAAAACTGAACTCATCAAGATGATTGCGGTGCGAAAAAAAACTGTAATTCATCTGAATCTGTTAGTGTTTTGATGTAACCAATTTACAGCAATTTGCGACAGACTAAGCTGTAAACAAAAAAGGCGATGAGTTCATAGCCCGATCAGTATATTTTAGTCATTGTTTTTCACAAAACTCTGATGCAGAGACTACACGGGCAATTTTTAGTTGCCCATTGCAATATTACTAAACTGCTTGTTAAAAATTTTGGGTGCCCGTTTCAATAACTTCTGCTTGTTACAATTTTTGGTTGCCCGGTATGATAAATACTGCTTGTTATAAATTTTTAGTTGCCCGTTTGTTTGCCAGCTTGTTACAGTTTTTAGGTGGCTGTTGTATAATTTCAACAGATGATGTGCAACAGTGTCTGATTATTTCACACTTTAGGCAGTTTTACCAATAGAGAGACGGTTAATATTTTCAAATGTATTTTTTTTTTTAATCTAAAAATTAACTCTTTTAATCAATCTTTTAAACGATAATTACATATAATATATACACAGCTTAAAAATAAATATAAACATTAAAATACTTACATTTACAACAGAATTTACTGAAATACCTAACCTTCCATGTTATCTTTTCATCATCTTTGGGTAAGGCTGTCTTTTTTTCTTGCCTAAATTTTAATTAAATAAATAAATATTCAGCTACTATTCAGACATCTATAAGACATCTTCAACGCGTGTATTTATTGCCAATTGCTATCGTGTGGCTAGGGCATCATGGTTGCTTTGTGTTGCCCACAATTCAGCCATAGTAATTGCTCGTGTAACCCCACCATTAGGTCCAATTGCTACAGCGAAGGGAAAAGACCTTGGTAAATATCTGTATTGAATATTATACGCCTGTGAAATCACTAGGTAAATTAATCTACGGAATTCCGTGAATTTCTCGGTTAATATTATTCACGAGTTAGAATTATTAAGTTGGTACAATATTCCGTTTATAGGTAATGATCACACAAGCGCTACTTCGGCACCTACTCAGGTAAACGTATTACTATATTACGTGGCGTTAATGAATGAGTTGTAAACGGTTTTTAGTGCAGATTTTCATTCATTCAACATAAGACAAAGGATGTTGATCTACTATTAAGCAGGAAACAAACAATACAAAACAGGTGCCTAACACAATTAACAATAGATATTAAATATGAATACACATACTTATTTATTTACCGATCAATAAAAATGAATAGATCATTTACAAATTTGCTGTTGTGTTTAAATTATCAACACACAAAAGATGACGTGCGACCGACAAATTGTCACATTAATTTTGACCTTATTTTCGTTTACGAAACCTAGATTTTTCAACACAGATTTAAAATCCTATACATAAATAAATAAGGTTCAGTACGTCAACTTTACTGACAAATAAAATAAACATATATCACTCATACGCTACACTGCGCCAAAAATTAATTACTACATCACAAAAAATAACACCGGTATTTTGCACACTGTTTTAATTTGTCAAACCTCAAACGAACATGGTCATAAATTTGTTTAAATTCGACGCTGACTTGTGTCCACGGCCAGACCATCATGGCCGTCATTTCCCAGTGGGCTGACAAAAAACGCAAGTTGGGACCACCGTTTAATTTTTTGCTGCATCAAACTGAGCGCAGATGAAAAAACACGAGGATTCCTGATACAAATATTGAGTTGTGTTTTGTTATTTTTATCTTTATCTACGGTTTTTTGTGTAATCCCGAAGTGAGGTTTGTTTTCTGGGAGTGTTTTTATGCTCTGGCAAAAATTATGATTGTTATTATAATGGGAAACATGCATCTAAATACTCCACTATTTAAATTTGATTTAGTAGGTACAGACGACGTCGTCAACTGCTAACCCCCTATGCGAAGAAATTTCAACGCGCAGGGGGCAGTTGATGACGCTGTCTGTACATTACCAGCTGGCTATTACAAAAAATAATTGGAACTTTGACCTTGAATATCTCGTAATCAAAAGGATTCTTGGGTCATACCTGGGAATCTTCTGGTTAGTGGTTATGTACTACATACTGTAGGACCGAAAAAAAAATACCGCAATGATAAGCAGAACATAACTTACGACTTTGTTATGTGTCACTTAAAACCTTGTTAAAATGATATAAGCCTACGGATACCAAAAACATGATTTAAAAAAGGACGTCGTGTCATCGTGTCAACCTTTAGACGCCCACTGCTGGCCATAGGTCTCCCCAAGAGGGGGTTCAGTCGTAATCGCCATGCTTGGCCGATGCATGTTGGTGGTAAAAAAGCACATTAAACTTAAATTATATCCTGTGAAGCGAAGGACCACAAACTACGACACACAGGACCAAATCCCTTCCAATTAGCCCATTCATCAATAAGCCCCAACTTCCCAAAAAATCTTCCAACAAGATAAGACACTACCATAATTCATAATAGATGTATTCAAACAAATCGTAACAAAGATGGATCGCAGCGAAGTTTTCCGGCCCGTCAGCGGAGATTGCTTATTAAGTTATTAAACTAAACTTAACTCAGTTAATTGCTTGCAGTATTTGATACCTACTTCTTAATACTACCTTGTTTGTATAAAGTGTTGCTTATATTGTCTTAACTAACTTAGAAAACTTATTGACCAGAGAGCTGGCTTATTTTTGTGCTCAAGAATCGCCAGTCTTTTGGGCTTTGGTCCAATCGACAGGGATGTGGTCGAATTTTTTGATGCCCTATGAGCTCCCCTTCTTTTTTATATAAGTATTCATCATAGTTTTAGTATAGTAGAAAAGTGCACAAGAGCCTGGCGGCATTGCCACGTTAGGTGGCAATGCTGAACGGTTGACCAAGGTGGACCAGTTCTTAAATTGAGTCTCGACGAGATTGTTAGTGTTTATTTCACTACAGATTTAAGTTGAATAATTTTTTTTTCCATCACTTAAAAATAAACAGTAGGTAGTTAATACTTATATGATAATTATGTTTTATTTACTTATGTAAATAAAACCAGATCCTATGCATGAAAAACTGACACAATCATTGTTAAAGCAGACATCAAAAATTCAACACTAGAAATCCCGCTAGAGCCAGCCATGATTATTTTAATGACTCCACGTTAGATGCTAACCCGAGCTCAAATTTGTAACTTAACCTCGTGTCAGTAACTTAACTCTAAGTTAAGTTTTTGGTGCAAGTGTGCCTTATAAATACACCAATCTGTGTTGATATCAAAAGTTTAGTGTGCCACGAATCAAAATCTACTGCTATAAATCTAATAGCTAGCGTTTATAAATTAAACTGAATAGGTTACGACCATTCATTTTAATTAACTGATGAATATTTAAATTGAAAATGTTTAACTTGTAAACGTAGCAAGCAATACCTAGTACAAGGCCATGTAGTGGAAAAAAAAACCGGACAAGTGTAAGTCGGACTCGCCCACCGTGGGTTCCGTACATATTTCTAAGTACATATCCATACTTCTATACTAATCCATACCTACTATCCATACTTTAGTCTACTTTAATACTATAAATGCGTTGTTAGCGACATAAACGGCCGTACCTTTTTTTCACGTTAACTTAGAGGGTTGATTTTTTTACAGCATCAAGGGGTCGTACACTAGAGTATATGGTTTTAATTTCAACTCGATACCTTCACGCGTTCTCGAGATAAAGAGTCTTGACAGACAGACAGACGGTCAACAAAGTGATCCTATAAGGGTTCTGTATTTTTCTTTTGAGGTACGGAACCCTACAAACGATAAATAAGTCATCGTATCTCCTTTCGAAATATGAAAAGGTCAACATATTAATTCAAATTCATTTACTGTTTGTCACAGGTGGTGAAGGTGCTTATATCATAATAATATTTAGATCGCTGAACGTACTCATAGGGCGTACAATTTTCAATTATAATTTAAAATCTATACCTCCAATAATATTATTAATCATGCAGAAATATATTATGATTAATTAATTATTACAAAAGTTAAAATACATTATCATTTAATAAATATACCATTCATAATTAATATTACCACTCATGTTAAAATACATTGTCATTTATTAATATTAATCATCGCTATTCCAAAATCTCAATGCATAACTATGCAGATGTAAATATGGTAAAAAGCTGGTATTTTTTTTCACTCGTGACGAAATGGTGAACCAAAAGATGAACAAAAAAGAGCTCATTGAATGGCTCGTTCATTATTTTATTTTTATGTGAAGTTAGGGCGAGCGAAAGAAACACGCAATAAAGGTCGTATGGATTGAATGTTTACCTGCTTGTCAAACGAGGCATCCGCAAACTAATTTCTGTCCTGGGGTGTGATTCTGTAAGACCTCATTCTAAACTTCGAATCTGAATCCGCTGTGAGTTTCTTGATTGGCATTCTAAAAACTCGGTTGATAATTCGAATTTACACTAGCGCCACCCTTGCGAGCGTGTCAGCGTGTTGAACTAAACTGACAGGGAGATTTTGACCGATAAAGTATGAGATGACGTAAGAAGTGGCATTCTGTAAGGTAATTTCCCCGCTCACCTTATGCGAAGTGAGAGTGAATAGCCATCGCTATTCACTCTGACTGATGACTCTGATGAGATGCGAGTCAACAACTCGCATCTCATTGAATTTTACAGAATCGACCTACTGTGCCTATCCAAGTTGTTTTAGGACCACATTTCCATCTCTGTACCAAAATTCCTTTATCTTTCTCTGTATTTCGTATTAAGTACAAAATAACTAAAATTAAAACAAACAGATTCATGTTAACACTAAAAACTAAGATAAACACAACTAAGCAGTACCCCAAAAAGCTAAACAGCACGCACCTCAACCATTATCCTTCGTTACCGTCCCGGGTCGGGCAAAAACGCTTCGTAATCCGTAACTCAAAAAGGGCCAGAAATGGTCCTTCGAGCCGTATATTTTAACGAAGTATAGTATAAATTCTGCCATAATTTGAAGGCAGGTGCGATTTTTTAATGCAGGTGTATCCTGCACCTTTATTACGGTCTTTATCTTTCGCGTTTATTTGCATTTTGTGGGTTTTAAGGTGTCTTGGTTTGGGAAGATAATTGTCAGATATTTTAAGGTGTTTATACGGTTGGTACACGTGTAAATATTCTATTTTAGCAGTGTTGTTTCGAAATTCTTGAGAAAAGGTCACCGTTTCGGCAAATTATAAATAAACGCAGGAAGGGACATCGTGATGAAAATCTATTACCATTCTTTCGTGATTCTAGACAATCTGACGTTGAAATATTTAGTTATTTAAAATAGCCGCCGTTCCATACATTTCTATTGTATAGATATTGCAATTTTGTATGGAATCCATGGTAAACGTTATCGTCACGATGTAGAAAAATACGTTTAGTCTGTATGGATAATTAGAAACGCGAATAAAGTCCCCATCCAATTCCATAAGCGCATAGCCTTCAGACCTTCAAACATCAATAAAATAAAAGGTTTAAAATCACAAAAGGATATAAAAATTGTGATGGGTTATCCCCTTTCCCTGCAACCACTCCAATGTTGCGTTCCAATCAACTGACCCCTGGGGTCAGGCAAAGACGATTGACTTCACCATTTTATTGTGCTCTCAGCATATATTTCTTATATCTTATTGTTTACATAGACATGTACTAAAGTTTATCAAAGGTGCTAGCAATGTTTGTTAACTGCCATTGTTTTAAAATTGACTAATGGCCGCTTTATTCTAAACAAAAAAATAAAAATATATAAAATTATTACTAGACTATAATGGAACTCATTGCCTGCCTGCCTGTTTCCCGTTAATTATAATGGGTATCTTCAAGGTACTATGAACCGGTTCATCCTAAGCTTGATGTACCTTAGCCGCGTCATCACGTGAAATCAGATGAGTCAAGCCTATTTGGTATATAAAAAGACAGAACATCACAGTGCGCTACAAAACGGGAATTGTAGACCTGGGCTAAAAGGCTGCCAGGCTCAAATGGGATTGGTAACGTAAGCCGCATGCAAAGCGAATGCTGGGGTAAAGTCTCCATGCAATGGGTGCCTGAAGATGGTCATCGGCGCCGAGGCCGGTCCTAGAAGAGGAGCGGAGGCGACCGACAAGCACTGCGAAGATTGGTTCGAGTTGGTGCAAGACAAGAACACCTGCAATGACTCGAGGGAGACTTGCCGCTGGGCAAAAATCTCAATCGAGTCTTGAAATTTGTTTTGCTTGCCTATAATACCCGACTGAGTCAGAATTATAGGCAAGCAAAACAAAGGAGACGGATACGCTTTCATACAATCTAGGGCCTGGATGTAAAAAGATGAAATTGGTATCATTCGATAGCTACGAAATTATCATACCATCACTGAAAATTTTGAGGTTTTTGGCAATCAGAGATCTCAGTTAAAAGGGATTTGTAGATATTTATATTTAAACCAAATAATACGTTAATTCTAATAGATTTAATATTGTTATTGAATTATACAGCTGGTAAAAGCATTTTTTTAATAATATTAGCTCTGTCACGTTAATCGATTAAAATCTAATCAATGTTTCATTTCATTCGTCACATTAACTTAATTTTTGGATTTCTCATTTCCCTGATTGCAGATAGGGCTGATTTTTCAGATTTTGAAATAGAAAAATATAGCCCTTTTTTAAACTATACCTCATCTTATTACATTGTAGCGACTGAATTTAGTCGACTTAATTTGCCAAGTGTAATAGGTACTAGGACTGTACACTATTTTGTACTATACTATACTGTATACTATTACTGTGTGTAGGATTAGGTTTTGCACTCAACTTCGTCCACATGAAAGTCAAAGTCAAAGCCGTTTTAGAGGTATGAGGAACAGAGTGTAAAGTTCTTCATTCTCTATTGAAAAGGGAGGATCCTCCGACCAGACGGGTGTTATGTCTGGTGGGCTACTGCCCGACGGTTGTAGTCGGGATTTTGTATATGTATATCTTAATGTCGCGGATAACTCTGCTTGCGCGATCTAGGAAGAGTCGGTTGTAGTATGCTTCATGTGCGATAGATGTCGCTACACCGTTATTATCCGACGACTTCGCTTTTCGTTTACCACACCAAGAAAGGACCATCTCTTAATTGATTCTCTGCTTGCTGTGGATGTCAATATATTCACTCCTATACAGTTATGTGGTACACATTTTCTTAATTCTTCCTTACTTTAATCAAACCAGGCCCCCAGCTTGATATCACGCGATGCAGTATTAGTTCAATAAAGCATGCTACATGCAGTCCCGTTAGGTTGACCGATCGACGCGTGCGCACAGCGGTGCCGGAACGTAAACATCTAAAGAACATTACCTAGTTTTTGCTCCGTGGATAGCGGGTACTGAGATTTGCTTTTTATGTTGCCTCTCTGAGATTGGACGAGTAAAATAATTATTTTTTAAGTTTGGAGAATGGTCGACATCAAGCTTTTCATTAGTTTTGATTATTGAACTTGTAGTCACAAGTTCAATCCACTTTCGTAGTAGATAGTCATCTACTACAAAAGTGGGACAATAATAGGCCAGCCTATTATGGTCTCACTAGGAAAGGCCTTGCAAGGGTTCTACCCTTCTTAATCACCACCTTTGATCAAGGCGGATTTCCGATTTCAGACTTACTGCCACGCTCAGAGACGTCACTTAATAATAATGAGTCATTAAATTTAATTGACCAACATAACAGTCAAAAATATTGTTGTTGGCACGTGCCAAGTTATGTTGGTCAATTAAATTTAATGACTCATTATTATTAAGTGACGTCTCTGAGTGTGGCAGTAAGTCTGAAATAGGAAATCCATGTATAATTATTTGGGATCTTAATTAGGCCTCAGAATCAAAGACTTCATTTATCTGAATAAATTCGTGTATAATTTTCTTTTTTTATTATATTACAGCTTTGTTGATTCTTTTAGTTACAGATCCAGGTTGCGGAGAAAATGTTATTGAGTATTTAAAACTGTCTAGTTGTCTATCCTAAGAAATTCCGAGTATTTTCCTTACTTCGTCCAATTTTATTTCCACCGTCTTATCCAGAATGTCTTCCTTTATTTCTCTTGCTAGTTCCCTGTATATCCTTATTCCTTCCTCTACAGTTTGACAGCCTGGCGTAAAGTCATTTACATAATAAACTTCTTAACATTTTTCAGCTACCAGTGGAAATTCTTCTCTGTCATTGTGTACCAATTTCTGCAAGGACTTCACTGCGAGATAAGGTGCACATGCAGTTCCAAATGTTACTCTTAATAATTTGTAATCCTTCATTACAGATTCCGGATCACTTCGCCAGAGCAGCCGTTGGAAGTTTTTGTGTGGCGCCCGAACAGGGACGTCTCTGAGTGTGACAGTTATATTAATAAATTATAAGTCCAAGTTTCCTTTGGATCATTCCTTATAATGTTTTCCGTCAGTGATGCCCAGGATAAACTTAGAAAGCAATTCCGGCTTTTCATTGGGTAATCGAAATAAATCACCTCTATGATGTTGCTTCTTATTCAACCTTATTAGTAGGTATTGCCAAAAAGAGCCAACCTGCAATTAAATGTCTCAACGATAAAATTAATTACGTAAAACTATTTTAATATGATAAACGTGTTACATTACTATCCATCAATAACAGTCCAATGTACAGAGGCCAGCACATTTATTTATTTACACTTCATGCACAATGGTACAAAGGCGGCATAATGCCTCAGGCATTCTCTACCAGTCAACCAAAGGTGGTGAAGAGATATCACGGCAGATGTATATAAAAAATATAACAAAATAGGGAAACTACTTTAACAAAAATATATATCTAATAAAATATATTTAAATATATTTATGTATATATTTAAATATATATCATCATAAGAAAAGTAAAGACGTTTATAAGATGGCTCTGCTTACTTTTAACGAAATTATATCCGCAATCTCCGTTTAAATTCATACCGACTGGTGGCCGTCCTGATATCGAGAGGAAGCTCATTCCAAAGAAGAATGGACTGCATATGAAAGAAAGAGTGAACAAAATCAGAAGTATGAGAAGGGCACTTCAAGAGAACATTGTTAGATGACCGCAAACTTCTAGCGTGTGAAGAGCATAAATACTGAAACTGGGACATTAGATAAGGAGGGGTCTGTGAGTTGAGTAGGGAGAAAAGTGTTGTCAACGCTACTCCAATCTGTAAAATTTATTTGATGGGTTTTCAACTTTATTACAATAGAACAAGGTTCATGTTTAAGGTTCAATTATTTATGTAATGCACTATGTACACAACCATAGTTTACACGCTAGGCTTAAAACTAGTGAGTAGTTACATGACCCTGGGGCAGTGTTGCAGTGTGTTTCTATTATTTAATATCAAATAGATTACTTAGAAACTTAAATCTAAGAATATAATATTTATATAATAAAAATGAATCGTTGTTCGTTAGTCTCGCTAAAACTCGAGAATGGCTGGACCGATTTGACTAATTTTGGTCTTGAAATATTTGTGGAAGTCCAGGGAAGGTTTATACGGTAAGAAAATTGAAAAAAAATTGACAGGGCAACGTCTGTCGGGTCAGCTAGTTATATTATAATTAACACACAGATGTTACCTAATTGTAAACTATTTTAACATTTCATTACTTCGAAAAATTAAACAAATTTTGACATAGTTTGGTTGATTTAGACAGAAATACGAAAATTTATCTGTTTACCAAACTAGGCTAAACAATACAGCCATCATAAACACAAGTAACATGTTAATAAATTAAACAATTTTATAATTATACCATCCTACAAGAGTCCATTTACCAAATGAATTTGCTAAAAACTTAACTCAATTATCTGCAATAAACGGTATAATACACTACACAGGTGTTAGCTTAATTACTTAGGCACGGTAAATTAGCTTGATGTTAAGGTCGACGTGCTTAAACCTAATATTAGTACCTAGTAGGTCATTTTAGGAAGGTACTTGTAGACTCATTGGCGTATCTAGAGTTATTTTCCAGGGGGGGCCTGGCCCCTGAGATGCCATGGCCAATGCGATGAAGCAGAGTCGACACCCAATGTTCTGTCAGCGAGTAGGTGCGATTCGATTAGTATCATAATTCATAAATAACTTTACAATTATTATAAACTTTTTTGTAGTGACAAAGTTCATAATAAGTGTAAAGTTATGTTTGTTCCACATGTTTAAACAATGAACTGTGAACTGACGTTTTGAACTTAGTGCTTTTTTATATTCTAAGAAGTTTGCGTTTGACCGCAACTCATCTAATCTTAAAGTGATAATGTGGTCTAAGGTGGAACACTCTTGCCTAGGATAAACCGGTTCACTTGTGCCTTGAAGATACCCAGATTATACTTATCAGAGAACAGAGAGGCGGGCATTGAATTCCATAGTCTGGCAGTTCGCACAATAAATGTGGTATCAAAACGGTTGGTTCGAGACCGTCAAACTTTAACCATATAGCGGTTACGTTTCGCCGTATCTCTGCTCGTCCGATGATGGAATAGAGATCGCGGAATTAAATTGTGCAATTCCAAAGCTCACTCTCCAAAATGTACCCGACAAAAGACCGCGGCGATAGGCTAGCAACAGTGCGGCGATGTTCAAGGCTCTGGAGCCTAGCCCTAAGCTGAGAGTCGTTGTCAATGAGGTTCTCGGCACGTCTATCAATAACTTCCAACGCTTCCAGTTGGTATTTAGCTGATCCATCACAAAGGTGGGAACAGCACTCCATGCACGATCGAACTTGTGCTTGGTATAAGTTGAGCAGCTGTTCCGACGTAAAGTACTTGCGCACCTTTGCGAGGACTCCCAGCTATTTGGCAGCTAATTGGGCCTTCGATTCAATGAATGACCCAAAGTTAAGATTTGGCGTCAGAGTAACGCCTAGAAGCTCAAGATTGGGACGGATACATGTCGAAAAGAAGGGGCCAGATGGAAAGGCCTCTTCTTGGCAGAGAAAAGACACGTCTGGGTCTTAGCGTCATTTTACGGTGTTGTCAGATGTTTACCACGACAGGTTAGACTAAATATCTATCACTCCCTCATCAGATCACATCTAGATTATTTAATTGAAATATGGGGTAGCGCGGCCAAAACTAACCTAAACTGCATCCAAACAATACAAAATAAAATAATAAAAATCCTATTTCATTACGACTTTCTCACACCAACAAATAAAATTTACTCTGAAACCAAATTAATGAATTTAAAACAAATTTATTACTACAATAATGCACCCTAATCAAAAAAAATTAAAGATAAAAAAATACACTCGGAGCAAATTTTTAAAACTAACACCGAAGAAGGGTTAAAGATCTCTTCAGTGTAGCGCAAGTGATATCTGTCTCGCGAGAACTGTACGAATTATGGAAAGAAAAATATTACCTACGAAAGGGCATAGATGTTCAATAAACTACCGAAGGAAATAAAAATCTGTAAAAGTTTACATACATTTATAAATCAGTTGAAATCTTATATTATTGACAAAATTTAAGTCCGGCCCTGGTTTATGTTTTTAATTTACCCACAAAAATTTATTTTTGTTTCGCATGAATCTTTTACTGCTACCTTCAATGACCTGTTATGTATGTACGTTAAATAATGTGTCTTTTATTTGACACTGTGCATGTCATTCTAGCTCTGCTCACGAATTTATTATTATACTTATAAGTAAGTAGTTTAAACATTTCTCATTAAGCGAAGTTTGTAGTAAATTTCTTTTGAGAAAATAAAGATTCTTTAACCACAAACTTGACCAGATTAGCATCCCCCCAATCGGAGACTGCCTTGAGGGGCAAGTTCAAGCGTTCGACCATGGAATTCAGCCGCTTACTTAGGCACGTGCGCTGGATGTGTAACTCTCTACAACCGTGCTGTCATCTGCGTACCCAAAGGTACCGGGTTTCAGCATATCATTGATATGCAGCAAAAAAAGGGTTGCGGAGAGTACCGGGCCTGAGGGACACCAGCATTTATAGCCAGACGAGCAGCCATTGATGACTACTCGAATTGAACGATCTCTCAGGAAATCCGATATTCATGTATAGAAACCAGACGGCAAGCCATTTGATGGAAGCTTGCTAATTAGGCCATCATGCCAAATATGTTCCGGGAGACGGCAAGTGCTTCCCCATATTTCTCGATGGCGTCACTCCAGGCGTGAGTGGCGTACGCGAGAAGATCCCACGTGGACCGATTTCGGCGAAAGCCATATTAACGATAACTGATGAGATCATTAGCTTCAAGGTACGTCGGGACCCTGTTATTGACGACACGTTCCATTGTCTTGCCGTGACCGAGATGGGCCTATAGTTGGTAGGATCGGCCATGACTGCCTTTTTTGGGCACGGGCTACACGTTGGCGAGCTTCCATGACTTCGACACTAATCCAATCTCGAGAGAGAACCGAAAGAGGCGTGTCGGTACAGGAGACAATTCAGGTGCACAGGTCCTCAGAACTATAGCTCGAATACCATATGGTCCACTGGCCGTGTATACATCAAGATTTGCTTTTCGCTTTTTGAACCTCCTTTTGGCGAAAGCGAGTATCAGACATTGAGGTCGTGCTACTAGCTAAAGTCGGGAAGTTGCGTCTCCTGCATCAAGATGCGAAGATTCTGCAAATAGAGAAGCAATTAGGTTTGCTTTCTCTCCTGCAGTGTGAGCCAGAGAACCATCAGGTTTCAGCAATGGAGGCAGTGAGGGACGATAGAAGTTTAACTCGACCGATTTAGCTAGAGACCAAAAAGCTCTACTACCCGCATTTTTTTTAGGAAAGTTTGTTAATGGATAGGGGTTAAATTTATACCTAACAATAAATTTCTTACCTAAATAAAATAATAGCGTAATAAATGTAAACAGATAACAATTATTGTCGAATAGTATGTAATATTATGTAAATATGTAGATAAATAAGCCGTAAATGATTTTTGGGTGAAGTTTTTTAGGTGTCCATCGTAGAATTTCGAATCGTTGACCCAATATCCTCGGGTGGGCACAAGACCATACTGGGGTGGGCACGGCCCACCCGGCCCCCCCTCTATATACGCCTATTAGTTTGCGAAGCGAACGGACATTTACGTAGCAAATCTATCATCTACCCTAGGGCGTCGCCAAGGGGGGGTAAGCAGGGGTAATTGACCCCCCCCCCCCCTAGAGGTTCCAATAGCTTAATGTTCCTTTAGCTGTTTTTAAAATGTATACTTTCCTATCCACCATAAATTAACTTGCCCTACCCCTCCCCCTGCCCTCAGTGTTCAGCGCGGTCTATTTGCATTTTGTTTTATAATCTGAGGTAACATCGATATCCGTGCGTGAAGCAGTTTCAGAATCAAAAGTGAGCACTGAAGTGAGTTCTTTTAAGCTCTTCAGCATTGCAAACTAGTCCGATTCCAAAAATTATTTTGCTAATATGGATCTACCATATCTCTGAATGCTAACAGGCTATATTTTATTATCAAAAAATGAGGAATCTATAAGAAATTTCACCCGAAATTGCGGGCAAAGGGTACTTTCTAATGACATGTATTAAACGCGGCGACAAACTAATCTGATTTAGGGTTTTAAAAATAATTAAAATGGGTAACAAAAATAATAGGTTGGCAGCTACAGTGAAGTAGCATTTTAAGTATAAAGTAGCAGCTTTATATTGAGTTGTAAGCTTTGTTTAAATTTAAATTGGCTATAAAAAGCGATTTGATTCTGGCACTCGGCGGCCGCTGCCGCGGCACGCTCGGTCCGCTCGCTCGACTCGTGCGTAGGGGGTCACAGTTCTAACCTAACCATGTCGGATCCGCCCCAAGAGGGACTTAAGGGTCAAAAAGATTTGGTGAGCATTTATCCATTTTGACGCCAGAGTTTAAAATAACCTAACTAAACCGAACCTCGGGGTGCTCGACCGTCTTCTTCTGGATTTAGTCGCCAAGTCATGATTTATAGCTCCTCAAGTTATTTTATTAGTTGCAAACACTTAGTCGCCTTTTAAGTTATTAGGCACTTGGAAAATAATAAGCCCCTACTAATCTAAAATCAAAATGCCAGCAATATCAATGCAGACAAGAGTTATTGAACTCGTTAGTAAATGTTTTGCAATCAAACTTACTTGTTCCAAGACAATGAACGAAATGATTTCAAATAATTGAGAGTCGAAAGTAAATTTTATTTAAACAAACCATATTAAAATGTGTAATGATCAAACAATGTGTTTTTTTAAAGTAAAATGATTGTTCTTCGTTTTAAGACTATTTAAAGAAAATATTGTTCTTACTAGATTGTGATAAGTTAAACTTACTCTAGGTATGCAATGGCTGAAGAATGAAAATTTATTTAGAATTCGTTAAGAAGTTTTTATTTAAAGTCAATTTATGAATTATTATTTGAAGGTTCAGGCTGTAGGTCGATTCTGTAAAATTAAAACAACAACTCGCATCTCACATCGCGATTTACTCTCACTTCGCATAAGGTTCAAAATGACCTTGATATATTTGACACTTTGAATCAGGTTCGAGTGCGAAGTGAGCGTCGAAGTGACGGGGACATTACCTTACAGAATACCACTTCTTACGTCATCTCATACTTTATCTGTCAAAATCTCCCTGTCAATTTAGTTCAACTCGCTGACACGCTCGCAAGGGTGGAAATGTATGTAATGTGTAAATTCGAATTATCAACCGACTTTTTAGAATGCCAATCAAGAAACTCACAGTGGATTCAGATTCGACGTTTAGAATGAGGTCTTTCTTACAGAATCACACCCCAGTTCAGGCTTGTCAGGCTATTAACACGTTGAGGTATGTTCTAAAATGATTAATAAAAATAATACGTCAAGAGTGAATAGGTTACTTCTAGACAAGCGTGCTCCATCTTGGACCGCACTATCTCTTCCCATCAGGTGAGATAGTGGTCAAACGTATGCCTAGTAATAGTAAAAAAAAAACCAGCCTATTTTTGTCTGCAGTTCAAAGGCCTCTTCTCATACAGAGAAGGCAAGAGCTTTGATCACCACACCCACGCTTACTCAAAGGTGGATTGGCGATTGGAGACCTTTTTATTTATTTATATACCTAGAGTGAATTAAAGAAGTCGAGTAAGTTACATAAATCCAATTACAGGTTCTCACGGCTCAAAATGTACTTAATAGTTTATAGAGATCTTAAGGATCACAAGCAGAACCCACAACAATCAGAAATTTTTAAGAATTAGGTAAATCACTAGCACTAACGAACAACAGTAAATCTACTTACTTATTAATTTTTGTTTCGAATTTATGATACTTATTTATATTTGTTTTATCGTTTACACTTTATTTTTATTTATTTTGTATTATCCGTATCTGACCGTGGCATCACTTTGGGCCCTATCAGAATATCAGCTATGTTATTCTGTAAGAACTCACTCCAGTTCTCACTTCTGATTCCGCGGTGACAACTGTTTTAGGTATTCTGTAACTTGATAAAAACTACGCTAGCGCCACTGAGTGACAACATAGGTGAAGCGAACTAGTATTACGTTACTATTTTAGCGAATACCAAATACTTTTCACTTGAGGTAAATAAAATCGGAAATGAGATATGAATCGAATTCGCGGGTGAATTCTTACAGTATTGCACTGCTGCGCTGTGACGTTTTTTTTAATGTTACAGCAGCATGCTGAGATAGGAGCCTTTTGGCCTCATACAGAACCAATTTTCGTTTTCTTGTTTTTTTATTTTTTAATGTTGTTTTTCTGTGTTTTTGTCCTGGGGGGCGAATAATTTTTCTTTCTTTCTTTTTCTTTAAATTCACTTCTAAAAAAGTTAAGGTTTAACTGATTACGCACTCTGAAGCTTTTAGTGGTAAACATGTCAAACGAGAATTCCTTACACTATAAGTTAAGGTCTTTACTCGCTCACTAAGTATGAATTACGCCTATAGTTAGATGAAGAGGAAGTGGATGGAGTACAAGTCCAGATTTCCTCACGATGTTTGCCTCCACCGATGTCAGTGATTTCCAAGATTTTGAATCATGGCGAGATCCATAGATTCATTTGTATGAAAAAAAAAGTAAGGTTTAAAATATTTTCCAATGTGAAGAACACATTACAAGGAGCAGATTGATATTCTTAGCATATTTTTAAACCCCTAAACAATTAAAATATTACGTAATGAAAATATCATTTTTTCTTTTTTTTTTCGTTTCATCTCGATGCCCATTTTGTGTTTATAAAAAAAAAGAAAGTGACAAGCAATGTTTAAAGGATCTATAAAATTAACAGACAAGTGATGTGACAAGTGTGTGGAAAAAAATAATCATTATTTGTGATATTATTTCTCATAAAACGATGCAATTTCAGTGTAAGAACTGCATAACGGCAGCTGTCAGTGTCACTGTTACTGTCAGTCACCGTTTCGTTATGAAATAATGAGCTTTTCGTTACTATTAACTTTTTTTTTGCGGGGTTTTAAAAATATTGTAAATGCCTGAAGATACTTTTTATGTACCTAAGAATATAAGAATCAGAATTTCAACTTCTCTAAACATCTTAGTTTTTTTTTGTAAAAATCTTGCCATGATTCTTTAGAAAGTATATTATGAAATTGAAAAGTCATATTGGTATTTGCTCGTGCCTTTAAATTAATTTTACAGTAAAGAACTGAATGTAATAGAAAATCTTGTAAACTTTATTAAACTACTACTGAAGCGCGGTTTCATTCTCGTTGATGTCAAAACTAATCTCACCGGAACGCTACCAGGTTAAGTTATGTGTAAATTGATCCGCAGGAAAATATATATAATAATAATAATCATTTTATTTCGGACAACTACGAGATCCATAAATTGTTAGTAACAGGCTTGCACTTAAACACTATTAGTACCTTAACTAGCCCCCCCCTCCCTCCCCTTAACTTACCTTATATAATATGTTTGTATTTACTTTAGTAAATATGGGTTTCCACAGTCTTGTTTACTGTTTTATATATATCGGCTATTTTATATACACATTATTTAGGAATTCAGTCTTGACTTGAACTTTAATACTCTGTCACATATGCAATGCAGGTATTGTATGTATTCTATTTTGTATCCCAATACAAAAATATCCTGCTCAACCTGTGTCGATAATTTGCTCCAAATCCGTTCAGCTCTTAAGGCGTTATTGCCTAACAAACATACATTCTTTCACATTTAGGTATATAATTAGTGGATTAAGTATGATAGGACTAGTAACTAAGTTACGGGTGAACTGTGTGCAAAGATATTAGTTACATACATCATTATTCCTATCATCACTGTTAAAAAAGAAGAAAGCAAAACAATGAGCCACCCCAAGTCTTAGAATTATAATATAAGTCTGTAATGGCCAATTCGCCTTGAGTAAGCGCCCAAAAGCGCTGATCGATCAGTATTGGCGCTTTAGTTTTCTTTTACTTTCCTTCTATGTATAAAAATAGGCCTTTGCCCAGTAGTGGGACAGCAATTGCATGATATTGTTGTCATTCTATATTTTCAGCATTAGCTTAACACGATTTTACCACAAAATTGGTTCATTCTGATTAAGGCTAGGTACTTCCTGTCCTATATTAAATGACTACTATTTACCATTAACCATTATGTTGTTGTCTGTTAGTTCAGCTTTGTTATTTAAACTCTGATATTAAGGCCACGAGAGATACAAGCGTTTTATTTAAATCCCGCGTCCGTTAAGGTCCTTTAAGTACCGACGCTTTGTTTTAATAACAATACGGAAGTTTCATAAAAAATAACAAACAACTGAAAATAATGATGAGATTTCCCCTGAAATTTTGGTTTTAGGCACGTTTGGAGTAAAATGCAGAAGGAATGACTATTATCCTCTCGAGTGTTAATGATACTGCATAGGTTCATAAGCAGTAGAGGTTTCCGGCAGTCGTTTAGTTAAGAAAAGAGAGAGAACCTTATTTCACTCAACTCATTATTAAGCTACCTATTAGACACGTCTTTGGTAGTTAAACCACAAAAAATCTACCATGGAAATCAGGGGGCATTTCTAGGAACTATTAGGAATGTACCTACATCAAACAAATTACAAGAACTTTTAAGAAAAGCGATCAATGTAAAAGTTGCACGAAACTTGCACTTGTTAGTACAAAATAAGATATTGTTGCACTTTGCGGTTGAAGTGTTATCTCCTTTCAAGAGTATCGAAGCAACAACACTCTAGCTTTGAAGATTTTCAGATTAAATATTATGGCGTGGTCTCAGTATCAGCGCTACTTGGCTAGGGCAGATATCTTCTTCTATTGTGTCAGCACGATCATTGGACGTATGGAGGAAGTATAATTATGGAGTCTAGTTATTTATACTCACAGTTTTACTGGGCTATGGTTAAGCTATGATTGCCGCTGTCGGTGTTTGGTGGGAGACCATCTAATTCATACCGAGACCCCCGAAGCCCTAGCAAGCATGTAACAGCCGTTGATCCCGGCTGTCATTCGTAAATCTTTGACAGACGTTATGGGTAGTCAGAAGCCAGGAAGTCTGAAAACCCGTCTGACCAAGGGGTTTCGTGTTACCCAGTAACTGGGTTGTGGAGGTCAGATAGCTGCATGTGGTTAGCCTGGAAACCGATCCCTACATAACTGAGAAAAGGCTAGGCAGATGATGATGACATTTGACTCTAGCTAGTACTATTAAGTATTTTGTGCTCTAACATAATAATGACATGTGCACATGGTCTGTGTCAAATAAACATCTTTTCTTTCTTTATTTCTATCTAACGCTCGCCATCGAGTCTGACACTCGCGACACTCGAATCTGATACTCTCGAGACTTGACTCTGACACGACAATCGAGTCTTACACTTGCGACAGCGGACTATGACATTCGTGACATTTGACACTTATAATCACAACTAGTCGAGTCGAATCAATAGATTGTTCTATTTAAAATAGTTACCTCCCATCTTACATCCTCGTGTTCTACTTATAAATAACAATTAATTAAACTGTCCTTTAACACGAACAAACAACCCCCTCTATAAATATTTCAACCCTATCATCCCTATCGCGTTTTCGTCCATTGCAGGCTCATGGGGCCCGCGTCAACGATCTAAAAATAGTTACAATTAGCCACGAGGGGGTTAAGGTCACGCCAATAGAATTAGTAGCATGAAGCCTGTCCTTTAGTGTATCTATAGGGACTAGTAAGTTATAGGTAGGGTTGTCAGGGGTTGAAACTAAATTATCATAGTGCAAGGTCTTATGAAAGATCATTTGTTTACGCCCCGATTGAAGTTATTCTGTTCTCAGCTACATCCGCTTCCGTGCGTTCAAGTGATTTTGCCATGCCTATTATTGGAATCAAATGTAACAGCTCACTTTTTAGCAAATATAAATTATAATTGCTAATAAGCGAGCTGTTTTAGCATGGATTATCCGTGGTGCTTGGCAACTGGGCTTCCCCAGTTGTAAACCTTTATGCCTATTGGCCTAGTTCTGTTCTGACGCCTGCTTGATAACGAGGTAAGTGAAAAACATGTTTTTTCTTACTGTTCTTTTCTGATAATTTCGTTGCGGAATCCAAGACAGTTGAATCATTTCTCTGTTGTTAGAATAATATGATTCTTGTAGAACCTGTATACTTTTGGGTGTAAACATTAGTAAAATCTATACATAGTATAAAACGAAGTTGCTTTTCGCCGTCTGTCCCTCTGATCGCTTAGGTCTTTTAAACTGCGCAACGGATTTTAATGCGGTTTTCATCAATAGATAGTGATTCAAGAGGAATGTTTATACGTATAGTTTGGTCTACATTACACCCGTGTGAAGCCGGGGCGGGTCACTAGTTTAATCCTAATTGTCCACACTTCACATCTCAATAAAAGAGAGAAGTATAGGCTGGAGGGAAAACGTGGTGTCTCCGCCCCAGTAAATTCTTTTAATATAATCCTTTCAGGAACAATGTACTATATTTATACGAGCTATATACCGTCAACTGCTGTAACATTGCCTACACGCCCAACATTGCCTACACTCCAAAAAGCTCAATTATTGCCGCTGAGAAATGTTTTTGCTGTGTATGGTATTACTAAAAGCAAGTTGACTATCTATAAGGCAAAAAATATTTCTCAGCGGCAATAATTGAGCTTTTTGGATTGTAGGCAATGTTGGGCGTGTTACAGCAGTTGACCGGTACACGAACTATATTTAATACTATAAAGAGGAAACATGTGTTTGATTGTTTATTACGATTTAACTCAAATACTACGAATCCGATTTTAAAAATTATTTCACCATTAGAATGCTACATTATCCCTGAATAACATAGGCCATTTGTTAGATTTTGAAAAAAAAACGGGGATCCTTGAGAAAATCAACGCGCTAGTACCTAATAAAAAAGGAAAACCTATAACTATTGAACTAAAAACTAACACAAAAAATCAACCACATCGACGTCAACCGGGAATGTGCCCAACTAACTGGCGTCATTGCCACGTTGGATGGCAATGCTTAACCTCTGTCCGAGGTAAACTTTCTATCCTTTCAATATCTTCTAAGTTCTAAGTCTATTAAGTTTATCACACATGAATATATCCACATAGTTTACAACAAATCGCCTGAACACACATCGATCTAAGTCTAGATTCAAATACCTACAACAAGCAACAAGTGTAGTGGGGAATCAAGTTCGTCCGGAGAAAGTTGTAAGCGCTTTCTATAGAGCTTTTACCTGCACTTATTAACTGTAATGTGATATTTGCTAGCTTTATGAACTATGGAACTTATTTAAACCACTGTTACGTATCTACTTCCTTGTATTCTTCTCGAATGAACTGATACGTAGTTTATAGGCATAATATAACTACTACATTACTCATCATCATCTGCATTGCCTTTTTCCAAGCATGTTGGGGTCGAGTTCCAGTCTAACCGGATGCAGCTGAATACATGAAGCGACTGCCTATTGGACCTCCACAACCCAGTTACTGGGTAAAACACGATACCCCTATGTAAGACTGGTTGTCAGACTTTCTGGCTTCTGACTACCCATAACGACTGTCAAAGATCTACGAATGACAGCCGGGACTGATGGCTTTACGTGCTTTTCGAGGCACGGAGGGAACTCGGTACTAAATGGATGGTCACCGGTCCACAGATGGACCGTAGCGGCGGCGACCTTTAATCGATCGATCTGGCGGCATTGACTTAGCCGCGAGCTCCTTATAATAACTACAGGGCTGTTCCATACATTTTGGCCGAGTTGCACTTCTGTATGGAACAGCTGCTTTTTTTTCGCGCTGTTTGTGTTGGCTCCATAATGAAAATTGTACAGCATCGTGGTCTACATTACTCCTTAAAAATTTGCTCATGAATTCAATTTCAAGAACGTCCGTGCATTGATCCCCACGATAGCTCAAGGCAGATCGATTTCAGACTCATCATCAACTTAGCCTTCCTCAACTACTTATGTTGATTGGATTCAGCTGAATACCAGTGTTTTACATGGAGCGACTAATAAACAGACTATTATTAATTATAAGTCCAGGTTTCTTTGTGATGTTTTCTCTCAAGAACTACTACCCACCAATAGAAAAGGGTTTATTCCGAAAAGGTCCCATATAAATTTTATCAAAATTGGTACAGCCCTTTTTGAGAAAATCAACAAATTCCCAAAAAAACTTACTTAGATGGCGTTTTAGTTTCTTCAATCACTGGAGGACTTACAATCTCTTTTAAGTGTGTTGCCATTTCTTAATGGATTTGGATGATAAGGCTAAAAATAAAGCTAAAAATAAAAAGTTTTCAATACAAAACAACAAACACGAAGCCACCACCACCGACTTCCGAAAGTAAAGTAATGTGTGTTCTGTGCTAAAGTTATTTATCACTTTTTAGTTTTTGCAGGCGGTTTTCTTTTTTTTTTTTATTATTTCCGATCCTAAGGGCTATACATACATGACCTACATAGTAAAAAACAAAGTCGCTTCCCGCAGTCTGTGCCTCTGTAGATCTTTTAGACTACGCAACGGATTTTAATGCTGTTTCGATCTATATTAATACTGTTTCGATCTATATTTAATACATTCAACAGGTAGAGTGTTTCAAGAGGAAGGTTTAAACGTATTATATGTTGATATTGTTTTGTGTTAATTTGTTGAAATCTGACGTTGTTCAAGATATTGGAAGAATTCAATTCGACATAGAACTTTCACCTTATTCTTCTGAAATTTATAACTCCACACTGACACCATATTAATATCTACATTGCACCCGTGCGAAGCTTGGACGACTCGCTAGTAGGCTATATTTAACTATCAAAAAATCAGAAATACATGACGAAATCAGGCGAGCGAAATTGCGGGCAAAAGCTTGTATTTAATAAAACAGAACGCAGTTAGTAGCGCTGATATATGATGATGAATAGGGATATCTGTCAAATCATTTTTAGGTCAACTTCTTCTCTAGTATCAACACGGCGAAACTGTTGTCTATAGTTATTTTTCTATTGCATTTTTAATTATAATTCTCTTTTGACATTTGGCAGAATTGTTGTTCTTCATAATATCTAGCCATATACAAAAAAGCTAGTTTCTACCCGTGACTTCTTCCGCGTGGAAGTTGTATTTACCATAAAACATATCCTATGATACTCGGTAATACTGTAGCTGTAGAAAATACAAGGAAAGATTTTTTGAAATTTGAGGACGAGTTTTGGAGTTTACTGCTACATTCAAAATTTAACTTTACCTCTTTATAATATTAGTCTAAGCTAGCTTTTGTCCTTGACTTCGCGTGAATGCCGGTTATGGCGAATGCAAACTAAAAAGTAACTTATGTCCTTTTTTGGTGTTTAAACCTAGTCTGTACCAAATGTCATAAAAATTGGTTCTATAGTTGAGCTGTTATAGTGTACCAAACAAACCTACTTACTTTCACATTTATAATATAATATTAATATGGATAAGTAGTAAGTAGAATAGACATAACGAATTATCTGAGTACAGCTCATGCCCTTAGCTCAATTTTGCCTTTAAAACCTTGCATCTAAGATAAAGCTGGTCCACAGTTCCCCGAGACCCACACATTCCTGTACTCGTCACCCTTGTACAGTGTACCGCTACTTTTACCTCGGCTCGGCTTATTAGAATATCGTCAACTGGTTTGCGGACGCCGTACCTGCGAACTGGCGACATTTTGTTACTTATGCTCAAGGTGGGTTGGAGACGGAGTGGGCAGTGTTCCAAATTGTAAGGTTGTCGATTGATATCGTATGTTTTTCAGAAGTCAAATTGTTGGCGAGGAAAATGTTATTGGCAGGGAAGTCGACAAAGGTATCACAGTGTCCTACGCTTTGTGCATTTTTTCCACGGTTTAGAAGTTTATCTCCCAAGAAATCTGGGTATATATCTATCTACTCGTATTAAGGGGGATGTGCCAAGGTAGACCGTCTTACGGTTTTGCAGCTCAGTATCAGGTTGCATGTTTATAAAAAAATATGCGCAGGAGTAACAAATATGTGTTCAGACAATTATATTAATTTAAATCATCAACTTAGTTCTCCAAGTTAGCATATTATTTCGTTAATGTTAGGCACATTAATGAAAATAGTAAAAAGAAAAAAAGATATACTGTTTATTCACATGAAAATTACGCACGCATATAAAACGTGACGTGACATTTATGACGTCAGGATAATGTTAACTTGGAAAGTTATATTGATGATTTTGATTGTTATAATTCTGTAAATGCTCTACTTTTTCAATAATTGTAAATAATAATATGTAAACACTATGTATCTATGTATTACTCTATATCTTGTCATACTTTGTACATACTTCAAAATAGTGTTTTTCATGCAAAATTCATCGTATTCACGTATAGTTATTTATAACTATAAACTATAAATGCAAAATATTGTACACATTTTTTTTTTAAAGAGTAAGTATGGAGTTTCTTGCCCATTCTTCTCCATGCGATACTACCTTTTGGAAGAGGTAACTAGAATCAACATTTTTTTTATGACGTTCAAAAGTATCTACCTTTTAATGGTCTAATTGAAATAAAAGATTTGACTTTGACTTTAATTGATATTGCTGCTTAAGTTTTTTATTACCATACTACTAGATACTTACTGGGCTGAAAATTGCAAAAAATCACCTTAAGGCGCTATCACCTTAAGGTGAACAGAAAGGGGTACACCCTTTTAAGAATTAATACTACGCTCCGAGGACTCTGAGATTTGGCATACCTAGTTAACATTTTATATGGAGAAGTGCTAAACTCTAAAATTTATAAAATTAAGTACGGCCGTACAAGTACAATTTGTACAAGTTTTTGATAAAAATGTTTGTAATTTAGAATCTCCATTACATGTGCAAGGTTTTTATGATAATGTTTTCTTTACTTTATCCTCTGATTATAAAACAAGCCAGATATACCGCGCGGAACATTGAGAGTGAAGCCAAAAAAGCTAATGCAAATTCAAAAGCGAATACCTACAACGCGCTTCGTGCTGGTCTAACACGTGTCAGTATAGCACGAAACGCCGCATCGTTAAAAATAACAATTCAAAATACAAATTCAAAATCGAATACAATCACGAGATTGTGGGTATTCGCTTTTCAATTTGTATTTGCTTTTTTGGCTTCACTCTCAGTTTTCCGCACGGTCTATCTACCTTCTGTCATAATCTGAGACTTTACCAATACCTATATGAGCATATTTGGAACGGACGAAATTATCAGAGAGACAGTTAGACCACAAGATACCTGTGTGATCGAAAGATCTGAAGAAACATTTTGTTATAACGTCCTGATTACGTTCGAGTGTTTGTATGAGAAATAGGACGGGTTGCCCGCTCTTAATATTTAATAAACCTTTCCAAAAATTACATCGTCAGTCAACACTATTTCAGTCTAAACATTTAATGAAAGAGCTTTAATAAAACCCCATTATATTCGATACATATCACCAAGGCTATTATTCCGTCCTTGTATCAGCTGTTTTGTGTAAGTACTTAAGCATTCGTAACGCATTAAATTCCAGGCACTTAGCTTTCCGAGAATAACAATCGATAGTTCGACTACTCACGCCCCGCGAGCAATCTTTGTGACTACGTTTGGTGCCAGAATGTTATAGTTTGAAACCTTATAAGTTAATGTTTTACATAAGAAATGTTTAAATGGATCTTGTAGATAAAAATAGCAAGAAGATTTGACCGTGTTTTTGTCATATGGGGCTCGAAGTAAAGTTAAAGCCATGTGAATGAATCGAGCGTGGTTAAGCTGCGCTTGCTGCGGACTCTTCATGCATGGGTGACCATCCACATACAGAGGGGTTACCTCTAAGCCTCGGACATCACGTAGAGATTTTGGTCCCGGCTGTAATTCGTTGATCTTTGACAGTCGGTATAGGTAGTCAGAAGCCTAGTCTGACCACCAGACTTACCGAAAGGTATCGTGTTCCCAAGTAACTGGGTTGTGGAGTCTGACAGACGGTCGCTCCATGTAAAACACTAGTATTGAACCACATCTGGTTAGACTGGAAGTCGATGCCAAAAATTGTGGTCACTTAAAATTTAAGGCACATTATTTTGTGAAAACAGACGTAGGCATTAAATAGCGTTTTAAATTTTATTAATGTTATTTTATTAATTATTTTTATTGTAATGTTTAATTTTATTTGAAATTGTAATTTATGACCTGGAAGTGGTAGAAATAAATGATTTTGAATTTGAATTACAATATAATGTGCTAAAGCAAAATTCAGTTTCATGAATATTCACAATGCCTTTTTAAGTGATCTGAAAAGATAAAATTTGCAGGCTTTAAATGTACAGAGGTCAACACATCAAGCTACAACAATTTGTCAAATTTCTATGATAAATTTTCAACTTTATTGAAAAAGAATAAGATTCATATTCAATTGGAAAAATTTGACAGTTTGGTATGGGTTGATGTGCTGACGTCTGTACTTATTGAAGTATTTTTCATACATTACTTTTGAGTTTAACATTTTATTGTATTAAGTTATCTTAGAAGACAAGTTTAAGTCTTCAATCGACGTCTTGCACCGGTTCTGGACCCAGTAATAAAGGAGTACCTACCACTATCATATGTAAGGTCCATCCGCCACAGAGCATACAAGGCATAAATACATGTAAACAACATAATGTCCTTTATAATATATGCAACGTCTAGACATAATAGACAATATAATCACGAGTTACTATTAAGAACATAACTTGTTTTGTCGCCAATCAGTCAGAAGGTGATGTATTTATAGTGTTTTGTTTGGAATGAGGCTAAGTAGAATATTTATGCTGCCATTTCTTTAAATCTGTTCTATTCCGTAGTACGAATGCGGCGAATTGGGACATTGGGTTCATGTATTAATATACCAATATTATTATTTCCATCCCGCATTTTCCCACTACTGGGCTGCAGGTTCCTTCCACTTCTCTCTATCCAGGACTATTTGGGATCAGTCTTTGTCAAAAAAGTCTAGATCGTCCCACCATCTTCGCCTGTAGTATTCCTAACCCGGTCTTCAAGTTTTATGCCCAGAATACTCCGTTCCATAGCTCTCTGGCAAACCGCGAGCGTGCTCTGCTGATTTGTCAAAGACCATGTTTGAGAACCATAATTATGTGAGGATAGGAAGAATACACATGTCGATGAGTCTTCTCTTAAGGGACAGTGGAAGATTGCCCTTCATGAGGTCCTTCATGGCCCAATAGCTTATCCAGGCGTTTTCGGTGCGTCTTGCCACTTCTTTACTATGAAGAATTATAAAATCTATAGCGACTGGATTATCCCGGTGGGATTATAAATCCAGTGTGAGTGACTAGATGGCCCATTTACTACATTGCCAAAAGTGTCCCTAGGCCTGCACCTTAGAGGACATACAAAATATCCCACCGATACCCAGTGTGTGTGCGGTGCTTCTGACCAGACGATGGCCCATTTACTAGTGCCCAAAGTGTCTCTACACCTGCACCTTAGAGGACATTAAACCGCCACTAATGCTGCGAAAAATGTGGCTACCTAGTCTGGCCCCAAGAAGTCGAAGATTACTTTCAAAACCATTTAGAGTAGTCACGTTTCGATCTGATTTTATAATCCTACACTCGAAGAAACAATAGATATCTTTCTTCCCTTCTTTTTTCTTTTTTAAATAACGTTGCTCCCCCACTCTAGGAATTTCTTCTATATCGTGGGTGTGCTTACAAACATAAACTCACCTACACAAACAGCTAGCCACAAAAATATTTATCGTTAGGTTCAATTTTCTAGAAACACAATGTTGAAAATATTCGTCGCTTATTTAAAAAATTAATGAGGTAATAAAACTCTCTAATTATTATTTTCTAAAAAGGCAGACTTTGTTTTACACGTGCATATTTTATTATCATAAAATACCGTGAAAAATCTAATCTCCCCTTTTATATACCTACTGTGACTATTTTACCGATTCGCGGCCTCAGATAATAATAAGATACCACCACGCTCAACGCTCATTCATTATAATTATCTAAAAATAATATTTTATTAAAAGACTCCGAAAACAAAGTAAATGATAAAAATTCTCAGTATTATGCTGGCACTTTACTTGGCGTATTTGTGCAAATATTGGCCTTATTTGGATAAAACAAAATCGACTTCATTTAAATAATCCTAGGGTATATTTTGTATTAACAAAGTAACGCAATATGTTTAGTGACCGCCACGATACCGAGATCAAGAGTCACGCCACAAAAGATCGCAGTAATTGCTGTCCTTTTATCTGTCGATAAAATGTGGCCGATGACGTCACCGTCGCAGGCGCAACAAGATTAACCGACGACCAACTAAATATAGAGTATAAACATGCCTTAAGTGAATCATCTGTGCTCGCTTCAGCTGTGCAAAGTAAACATGCGTGGCATTGAATGTCTTGATTGTTCAGTGACGCTTTAAATTTTTTAAAGTAGATTTTGTTATTTAACCCTTGTTTGCCGCGTGCATTTGAAACTTAACCTCTAAAATAGTTAACCCATTGTCCGGCGGGTAAATAATGCAGGCCGATGTGGCACCTCGTCGGTTAGCGAGCGCGTTGGTTGCCGGCCGGTTCGGCTAGCTAACTTCAGTTTCTCTCGAACCACGGGGCCGACAAGTCGCTTGGTCACGACCGGTTACAAGTCTCAACTTCTCGATAACTTATCAGCAAATAATTGCATGAAGTCATCGATTGAATTAAGTGCATTCTTACGTTTATAACTTATAACTCAGTTATTATTTAAACAAGTTTCTTGAGAAAAGTTTTCGAAGGTTCAATGCTAAAGTTTGAAAGTGGTGAACTCTACAAGTGTCCGTGAAAAAGTTGTGTGCGATCGGATTGGTCGGTTTGTTTTGTTTTGTTAAATCGTGTCCGGTAGCAGGATGAATGGGACTCCAGCTAGGAGGCCTAAGAGCGCTTTCTCTGAAATGGTGAGTTCATCTTGAAATATTGAATTGTGGATAATGAATATTCATCAAGCTACCAAATATTTGTTGACATTTTTGATTTATGTGCTTAGAAAAGTTCCATTGTAAGTTTAAGAAAGTGTCTCTCTTAGTCTCTCTATCCTGTCTTCTTTCAATTCTCTCTCTCTCTTCCTTTATTTCTTATCCTTCAATTTCCTTATGTCCAACAGAGTCCACGATTATTCCTTTAAAAATGGTTTCTTTCCCACCTAAGCATGTACAGTGTGGCATGCAAAAGTTTTGGGTTTACATTTTTGGTGTTAACCCTATCTCGTCGCAAGGTTTTTTGGGCAAGCCATTGAAGGTCGGCCATTTCCCCCGGATACAGTCCCCCTGCTGATTTGAAAGGGTTGTCAACAAATGATAAGTTACTATAACGTTTGCGTCGCGAATTAATTGATCAATAAAATTCACGTATGATATATGTTTGATTTATTGTTTTGTTTACTGTGTGATGAGTAATGCTCTGTTTAACTTTTACATAATTTTTATTAAGTGTAGTCCTAACATATGTTTTATGTTGTTCTATTAACTTGGCTCGGTTTTATCAGTTTACTAGTACTGTGTTATCGCTGATATAATCTATGTTGATTGTATCCACGGTCATTTATCAATTAGGTTCAATTCTAGGCTGGGTATATTAATTATCAATTATTGACTATTAATATAGGACGCTGATACATGCTTACTTTATTAATTTATCAATAAATTGACTGTTAAATGTTCAGTTGAGTTTATTTTTAGCTGATTTCAAAAAAGGTGGTTCTCTTTTTGATCTGTATCTTTGTAAGTTAGTGTGCTCGTGATTTTCTCAAAACCACCGATCCGATTTGGATGATAAGAAGAACTCTGCCAATTCTGTTGTACACGAACTAAATTAATTTTAAGCTATTTAAATCTCTTTCTCTCCAATAAAACAAGAAAGAGACATAATTATATTAATAAGAGCTGTCAATTTAAGTTGATCTAAAATGTTCATACAGTTATAGTTGTCATTTCAGAACGTATTGATTAAAAACACGGCGAAGTTCAAGGGAAAAACTAAATTGTCTAGTTTTTGTAAAAAGGAAAAATTTAAAACTTAAAGTGGATTTAAAAAATTACAAAGTACCTACTTAAATAAAAAATAACTTTAATTACTAAAGTCGCAATGCAAAATAACGGAGTCAAAATTTTCTTCAAACTTACGAAATTATAGTTTTTTTTATTTACTTTATAGTTTTTGAAGTCGATTGTCTTTTTTAATAAGTTTTTTATTTTTTCAGCATTTAAGTATTTGTAGTTTTTGAGGCATCGATTTGGTTTAGATTATGCAAGTAATTCAAAATTGAAATACTATAGAAAAAATGCTTATTAAAACTTACATAGCAAGAACAGCATCATCCAAAATACCTACAGTTTCTTCAAAACAAGCTTCAAGATTTTTTTCACAACTTTTTGGTTATCAAAAGCAAACTGTTCTACAAGTTTAGTAGATGGCCATGAACCACACAGACGAACGTAAAAGGGAATGCGACTTAAAATTCCAAGTATTATACGAACATAATGGTTCTTACAACTGGTAAGAGACTATTTAGAATAGATTACATGAACATAGGCAGGAATTAACTGTCCGGGAACCAATTACGAGTTAGCTAGAACTGTTTTACTATGCTTTTGCTCACACTTGCGCTAAAACTTAACTCAGTCTTTTTTTTATAAAAACGGACCTATGGCATTCAGCTATGAGGAGTAGCCAGCAAGAGTAATGTAATGTGCTTGCAGAGGGTGCAAATCAAAATTCTGGGAAGTATTGCAAATGCCCCTTGGTTTACAAGGAACGATGAGATACACGCGTATTTGAACATTGGAACAGTGGCCTCAGAAATAGAGCGCTACATGCAAAGAGAATATAATCATATGAGACTGTACATTGAACGTCTTGCCTATCACCTAATCCACTTGCTTTCGTATTGCTCGACAATGCCAACGTGGTTAAGATGCTCAAAAAAATCCACATCTACATTTCATACCGCTCAACTCACCTGCTTATAGTTTGACGACAGATTGCACATGACAACCAGAAAGAAAACATAAAAAGAAAAACGTTACCCCACACTAGGAATGTCTCCTGTATCGTATAAACTTACATACACTAACAGCCAGACCCGGAACAACTATCTGTAGGCAATATTTGTTCCGTGCGGGAATCGAAACCGCGACACGCTTCGCAGCAGCCGATCGCTCAACCACTGCGCCAACCGTGTGGTCAAAGTAGTAGTAAGTTAGTTACTAACACAACTTTAATTTACACATAAGCACTTGTTAGCTACTATTCTGAAGTTAACTTTTTGACTTGACAGTATTTTTTGTTTGCTTGCTTTTTTGCTTGACAGTTTATTATTTGCTTCCAATTTATTATCTGTTAGTAGCAATGATATACTTAATCAAAATCACAGAAGAAAAAATCAATAAATCAACATTGAAATACAGCAGTGTGTTTTAATTTTCAATTATCAATTCAATTTCAATTTCAATCATTCAATTATCGACAAATGCTACGTGGTTTGGCTCATTTTGGGTGAACTTATCACCCAAAATGAGCCAAACCGCGTAGCATTTGTCGATAATTCAATTATATATGTCAAATTAATTTAGTATGTCAAATGTGTTATGTACAGTCTCCAAAAGAGATAAGTATCCATGTCGTCGGGAATAGTTGAAGTTTACTGAGAAACCAATGGAGGCTTTCAAAAAAATTAAATTAAATCATTGAACTGTGTATTCTCTATTAATTGTATTTTATTTTATTTATAAACACCCATCGGTTTCTAAATAAACTTCTACTATTCCCAGCGACATGGGTATTTATCTCTTTTGGTGACTGTAACATTACGATAAAAAAATAAAAGTTCGATAGATGAAACATATACTCATGTTTAGAATTGATTTAAAATTACCCAACTTTATCCAAAATCATTGAAATTACTTTAAAAAATAGGAGACATTTTGACAAAGGTTAGTACGTTTTGGTAAAACTAAAGCCAACTATACTTACGGTATACCCTTGCATTGATTTTATTTATTTATTTATTTATTTGGAGGCATACACCCATAGATTCTACAATACAAAATTAGGACAGGTTATATAATTATAATTTTTATTTTTTATTGGCTAGGTGGAATATTGACAGCCATATACAAAGAAAAGATTAGCTTCATTTATGGCTCTCAATATTCCATTGTCAGATTCATGCACACGGCTCACGAAGGAGGCCCTCGCTTTTCTTAAAACTGCATAAAAAAGCAAAATAAGTCACAAGTCATAAATCAAACTATTATAAATCATATTTTATGATCGATCAAGTACCTATAGTCTCCAACGTTATGATGCTTACTAAAATTTTATAATAAAACTTCAAGCCTAAAAGTATATGTAAATAAGATACCTTATATAGCATTCTAACATTGATACATCGGATTATGGCTAATTTATACAGAACTTTGAAATTGTTACGTTGGAAGAAACTTGACTGACTACTTGGTAGATTTTTTTAGATTTTAATAGTATTATATAAGATAAGCTTTATTATATAGTAACTACAAACAAAAAACTGCATGATATGTACATTTCGACCTTGTATTAGTTGGGCATTTTTATATGAAATAGCTAAAATGATTTACACTTCATTCACAAATGTACACTCTTGTGAATACACAAGAATTGTCAAAAGGATTCTCAATCAATTGATAATCCTTGTACTACTTATATAAATTAATTAAAATACTCACAAGATCATCTTATTTACATGAAACTAAAAATCTAAAATAATAAGGCATCAAAAAATTCCTCCACATCGCTCCAATCAAGGAACGTGCCCATGAGACGGGCGGCATTGCCACGTTGGATGGCAATGCTTATTCTCTGGCTAAGGTAAAAACCAGGTCTTGGATCATGGAACTGTCAACTAACTATTTGGACAAGTCTTTAAAAAGATTAATTAAATTACTTAGTCACAAGAATTGACAAACATATTAAAACTATATAAAATTTTGCCAATCTCTACAGCACCAGCACCCAAATTGAAGATTCAACTCAACACCTGAAACTGTCCTGAAATATATCTTGTTTAATACTTACAGGAAGTCTTGAATTCTGGTAGTAAAATATAAGTATTATTAGACCACAAAAATCAAATTAATGTTATATAATAATAGCATATTCCATTCCATTTATAATGCTCTTTCAATATTCCATTTGCTCAAATAAGCCATGTTGAGTCCACGTCGGATTCCATTTTGTCTATGAGGGGTATGAGATCATAATGCGGGAACACAACACCTCAACACCTAATTTTGGTCAGTGATCCCCCACCTAGTTTACCTCATAACCTACTTTTCTTATTATGATATACGTTAGGAATTCCTAACGTATATTTCTCGCGAAGGTATTCGCGAGAAACCATAATCTACCTTATGCCTAATGTTATTAAAGGGAGATTTTATAAAAATAATTCTTGAATGTACCTGTCGACAGAGCTTTTTGGTATAATAAAAACTAAAAGAAATCATGGCGAGATTCACACATTCATTTGAATGGGAAAAAAATTTTTTTTGAGGGTTTCAAATATTTTCCAATGTGAAGAATACATTACCAGGAGTAGATTGCCTACTTACTTACTTACCATATTTTTAAACCCCCGCATAATTAAAATATTACGAAATGAAAATAACACTTTTTCGTTTCATCTCGATGATATATATAATTGGCAGACAAGTGATGTGATAAGTGTGTGGAAAAAAAAATCATTATTTGTGATATTATTTCCCATAAAACGATGCAATTTCAGTGTAAGAACTGCGAAACGACAGCTGTCAGTGTCACTGTTACTGTCAGTCGCCGTTTCGTTCTTAAATAATGAGCTTTTCGTTAAACTATTCACTTTTTTTTTGCGGGGATTTTAAAATATTGTAAATGCCTAAAGATACTCTTTAAGTACCCAATAATATAAGAATTAGAATTTCAACTTCTCTAAACATCTTAGTTTTTTTTGTACATATCCTGCCATGATTCTTTCATATGGAGGGTCCTCTACCCTCCAAGGAGTCCTAAGGAGAATCTTCTCATATGAGGGGAAAGTTGACAAAGTTACTAGCTATAAGCAGTAAATAACAATTTTTAAAATCCGCACAGGGTATGGTATGAATGTTGCTGAGTTAGAAACTTGAATATTCTTAGTGACTAGATTAGTTAGTGGCAGTCCAGTAATACCAAACTTCAACTGTTTACCTTATCCAAAATAATTTTGTCAACATTCTAACAACTTTTTGTAGCAAACTAGGTACTCTAGTAAATTAAAGCTTTTTTAAAATAATCATGGCAGGATTTGTACAAAAAAATTAAGATGTTTAGAGAAGTTGAAATTCTAATTCTTATACTCTTGGGTACCTAAAGAGTATCCTCAGGTATTTACAATACTTTTAAAACCCCGCAATAAAAATGGATGTTAAAGGTGAATAGTTTAACGAAAAGAAAAAATAAACAATTCATTAATTAATTAAACTAATTTAGTATATTAAGGTAAAATTCTGAATTTATGAGAACATTAGCTTTGCCTGCGAGCTCGTCTGCATTAAGATCTGTTGTCGTGGATTAAAAAGTAGCCCTATGTCTTTAACCAGACCCCAAGTTATCTTTTTGTCAAATTCCATCACTGTCGGTGCAGTAGTTTTGCCGTGATGATGTAAGAGACGAACCAATTTAAATTCAATGTATTAACTTGAATTTGAGCACACATGCGTATGTTACAATATGTGTGACAAAGTTAGCCACAAAAAAGCGTGATGAAAAATGAACATAAAATTGTTAAGACATGTTATATGAAAAACTTTGTAATATTTAAATGTTTGACAACATCAAAATACCCAGTTTACATTTTAACTAGAACCAAACAGAATAATGATTTCCCCGAATGGTTTTTAGAATTTAAAACCAGAGCTTTCATTTAAATGTAGAACGTGTTACTGGAACTAAAAATGGAGCCCTTTTATGTAGCTGGCTGGATATTTTTTATCCTACAAACAGAGCTGGTCTAGCAGCTCTGTTTCCAAAATAGCTTTTAAAATAAATGAATGAAAAACGTTTTTTTGTGTTACTAAGCCTTTAATGGTATTTTGTGTTTGTTTTGCTTAAATTTTTTGATAAAATTTAGTATTTTCCATTTCTGGATAAGTTTCCATCAAATGGAAGGCAGTGGCTTAGTAAAAGCCGTATAGGACGATGGGTGCTAGGCTTGCCAAGGTCTTTTTGTCAATTATCCATTCCCCCTCCGTGCCTCGGAAAGCACGTAAAGTCGTTGTTCTCGGTTATTATTTATAAATAGCTGACAGTCGTTATGGGTAGGCAAGGTTGACAACCAGAGTTATCGAGGAGTATCGTGTTACCCAGTAACTGGGTTATGAAGGTTAGGCAGACTGTCGCTCCATGTAAATTACTGGTATTCAGAAGCATCCGGTTTGACTGAGAACCTACCTCGACATAGTTGGGAAAAGGCTAGGTAGATGATGATAGGCATCCTTCATTTAGATTTCCATTAACAATAATTTGAATTAGGTACACAGGGTACACATTACGTATTCGTATACCCAATCAATAAAAACAATAACACAATGGAAAAAACAAACAACAATACGACGACGACAACGGCGATAATATGTATTAATTTCTGTCCCTTTTTCGATTTTGATAATTTCATCATTTCAGTCGAAAGACGTCCACTTCTGGACATAGGCCTCCCCAAGGGGGGGTTTTGCTATAATTGCCACGCTTGGCAGGCGGATTGGCGATCGCAGTATGGTTGTTACAAAGGCACAGAGAACGCTGCTGCCCATTCTCTGGTAAGATACATCTGGATTTAGATACATGGTGCTAACCTTCCAACTCAGGTCTCGTTAATATCCTTGCTGTTAAGAATGAACAATCAGTGGACAGAAGATAGATGGAGCAGACACGTTCTAGAGTGGAGACCGACTTTTGGCAAGCGTAGTGTGGGACGCCCTGCGGCACGATGCCGGTGGGCCGACGATTTAAAGAAGGTGGCTGGCAGCGGATGGATGCGGGTTTCCCAAGACCGGGTTGGTTGGCGATCTCTAGGGGAGGCCTACGTTCAGCAGTGGACGGCAATAGTCTGATATGATGATGATGACTAAATGGCGGCTGTGAAGTGCGCTATTGGCTGCGCAGTACCCCGCCCCTCACCCCCGCTGACACGTAAAATTGTTACTGCGCAGCCACTCGCCTCATGTTCAGAGCCGCCATTAAGTTTGTATCGTACTGTAATACTAGGTATAATATAAGCGGAAACTTGTAATTGACTATCATCTTTTTAAAATTGGTAGGAATCTATTCTTTGTCAAAAATTTGCTGAGAGTTTTCAAAAAAAAAAAACTTTTTGAATCCATTCCTTTGGCTTTACCATAGTCTGCTAGTTTTCCAAGAATCCGGCCTCATTATTAGACTATTTGAATGTACTCACACCTGGACACCTAAAGACCGTGTCCCTAATACCCCATTTTGTTCGGCACCCATTAGAAGAAATTGCCCATACTAGCCCCTAACGGTCCAGGGCATTAACATAATCACTAACATTCACTACTCTTAGCACTTGGCAGGTGAGGTGGCTGCAATAGCATGCTATTACTACAAATGTAGCCGTAGTAACGTTAATAAAGGAAATATGTAGCGATTCCATTTGGAAACAAGGACACAGTTTAATGAAGAAATTATGCCTTTTTGTGTGGCACTGTCTATAGAGAAACTAAAATGGTGCGCTACAAAACGGTTTAATATTAAAGTTGTCAATAATTATCTGCTGATTTTTGTCTTTATGCCGCTGGACACGCAGAAAAGACGTAAGACGAGGACGGGACGCAGACGTGTCTCTTCCGCCTCCCTTTCATACAAAATGTATAGAAGCGTTGTACATCTTTTCTGTGTGTCCAGCGCCTAACAAGACACTAAGTACTATTACGTCTACGATAGACCAAATGATTTGACTTTTAGTGTATACTAATTATATAGAAATATATTTAAAATTCATTATGGCCCAGTGGTTAAGGCGCCCCAATCTTGTTGTTCTTGTTTGTGTTCGTAAAGGCACCATCGATACAGGAGAAATTAATAGTGTCGAGAAACATTTAGAAATAAATGAATAAAGGTTTCAAGATTTGAAAAACGTTTGGGTTGTGTTCATATCTAATGTCTAGTATGTAGACCATGGTCTCATTATACCTTAATAGAAGTAAGAAATATCCGCACATCTTCATCATCATCATCGCTTCAGCTTACTTAAGGTCCACTGTTGGACATACTCCATGACGTACCATTTTTCCCGGTCCTCTGCCTTCCACGTCCTGATCCAACTACTATTGGCTACCTTCTTTAGGTCATCGGTCCATCAGACTGGCGGGCGTCGCACGCTGCGCCTACCGGTTCGCGGTATATATTCAAGAAGTTCGTATATCTGACTTAGTAATAAATAGGCATTTAAAGCTACCAAATTCATATTCATACTTCCATACTTATCCCTACTAATATTATAAATGTAAACGAAATAAAATGCGAAAGTAGGTAACTCTATCTTTTACCCTTTTACGATGAAACGGCTAAACCAAAGCAATTTTAAATGATGATAGCTTGAACCCTGGGTAAGGACATAGGCTACTTTTTAATCCGTAACTTCGTCTGTATCCGCGATAACCGACATCACGCGGACGAAGTCGCGAGCAAAAGCTAGTATTTTATAAAACTTAGCTTACCTAATTCTAATTAACTGTACCGTACGTAAAATCTATAATTCATAATAGAAATCAAATAAAAATGTTGTAATTGAAATGAAATAAAAATAAAAATGTACGAAAGAATTGGAAAACGGCATTCAGTTCTCCGACTAATAAAATCGTAGGCGTTCCGATTCGCTTAATGATAACAGGAATTTATTTTTTACTATAATTATGTGAGTTCGAAGAATTAATTCTCGCAGTTCATTTTAAATACACAACATCTCTTGTAATTAATTAAAATTTAATTGAGTAATTAGTATTGCTCTTTAAGAGAATGATTCATTTGCGAAATTCAATGCACTTTTCGGACTGTGAGCCGTGACCACCCGACTTCGTTCAACCCCAGGAACACTTGCCACTCGGATGTGATTCGCAGTGGCATAATTATAATTATATGGAGAACGCGCAATAGACTTCACACCCAAGTAGGCCGCTGCAAACACAATCTAGCAAAATGGGGGATTATAAACCGACACCCAGTGTGAGTGCAGCGCTCCTGACTAGACAATGGCCCATTTATTACAGTCTCCTGAGTGTCCCTACACCTGCACTTTAGAGGGCATAAATAATGCCACTAATGCGATTACCGTGGCTACCTACTCAGCCCAAATTCTCTAACAAATTAATAAATAAAAATTAAATTGTACCATCGACATGAAACGAAGAAACATACACTCTAGGATGGTCGTTGAAATTAGCTCTATGGAATTCAGTAGGTCGATTCTGTAAAATTCAAACAACAACTTGCAACTCACATCGCTATTCACTCTCGCTTTGCATTAGGTTATAAAAGACCTTGATATATTTGACACTTTGAATCGGGTTCGAGTGCGAAGTGAGCGTCGAAGTGAGGGGGACATTTCCTTACAGAATGCCACTTCTTACGTCATCTCATACTTTACTTGTCAAAATCTCCCTGTCAATTTAGTTCAACTGCCTGACTGGCTCGCTAGGGTGGCGTTAGTGTAAATTCGAATTATTAACCGAGTTTTTAGAACGACAATCAAGAAACTCACAGCGGATTCAGATTCGAAGTTTAGAATGAGGTCTTACAGAATCACACCCCAGATCATTAAACATAGTTACGTTTTTATTGCCGTCTTTGAAGATATTAGCATTTAAACATTAATAGAAAAAACTATAAACCGATTCTAAAAGGCAATTTCAAATCTTCAATACAAAAAAGTTCCTCTCAAAGGTGACTGCAAATAATACTAAAGTTGTTGCGTACGAAA
Source organism: Charanyca ferruginea (assembly GCA_947361185.1). Taxonomy (NCBI): domain Eukaryota; kingdom Metazoa; phylum Arthropoda; class Insecta; order Lepidoptera; family Noctuidae; genus Charanyca; species Charanyca ferruginea. The sequence continues at coordinate 25,344,004 of OX376061.1, read as the reverse complement.
ATAACTAGAGACTGAGTCATGCTTGCTTATTCGGCGAATACCGTCTATCTATCAAAGTATTTGTCCTTAAGACTGCGCCGAGCAAAATAATTCAAAACAGTCGTCACTGTTAAAGTGATATAATCAATACTTTTACCATAATTACCATAAAAAATATGTAATGAATACCACAATGAATGTGTTAACCGATTATGGTTGGCAAAAAATAAGAATACTGTTTAATTTAATAAACGTAAAGTTGTACAAAAAACTTTAAAAATATCTCGTATTTAGTTGAGTTTTGATAGTAAACTGTATTTTTTTTTCACAAAGTTGAATTCATATTAATCTTTAATATTCACACTACAGTTTGTAGTTTTTAGATTTTCGAAATGTCGCTTAGTTATTTTATTATTAATTTTTGTTTTAATTGACGCGCTGTTTTGAATCGTACATACATACGTTGCGTATGATTCAAAACAGCGCGAAAAATTAGTAATAAAATAACTAAGCGACATTTCGAAAATGTAAAAACTACAAATTGTAGTATGAATATTAAAGATTAATATGAATTCAAGTTATTTTTGTACAACTTTACGTATTTTTGTTTATTAAATTGAACAGTATTCTTATTTTTTGCCAACCATAATCGGTTAAAACATTAATTGTGGTATTCATTACATATTTTTTATAGTAATTATGGTAAAGGTATTGATTATATTACTTTAACACTGACGACTGTTTTGAATTATTTTGCTCGGCGCAGTCTTAAGAGGTAACGAACTAAAATAAAACAAGAACGTATGCTGGAAGAGGTTTACTTAGAAATAAGATGTACTTGTAAGTTACCTTTGTATTTATTTTTCTGTTTCTTCTTTTAGTGTGTACCACGAAGTAAGTATAAGTTTGTGTACCTAGATAAATGGTTAATTCATCATCTGCCTAACTGTGTTGGGTTGGCTTCGAGCATTCTAACGGGATACAGTTGAAAACCTTTATGTGGAGCGACTGTATCTGACCTCCACAACCCAGTAACTCCCACGATACTCTTTGCAAAGAGTGACAGAAGATCTTCAAATGGCAGCCGGGACCAACGGCATTATATACTTTTCGAGGCACGGAGGAATCTCGGTATGATATTTATGGTCACCCATCCACGTACTGACCGCGGCTATCGTAGCTTAACCATAGGCTTTTACTTAGTCATGAGCTCCTCCACATATTAATACAGAATTCACATCTACACTCTATTATTATAATACGAAAGTAACTCTATTGGTTTGTCACATCACCACGGTTTCTCAACAAATCGTAATGTTTGATAAATAGGTCGCTTGGTGTATGGATAACGACATAGGCTTCTTTTTCTTATCCCTTCAAAATAGTTGAGCTAAATGGTGCCGATCCACGAGTCCTGAGGGCTAATTCACGTAATTTTATGACGCGCCGATGAAGTTGTAGTGCAGTTGAAGTTAAGTTCAAGTTTGAGTGATAAACGGTATTCTTGTAATCTTTAAACTGCGCGTAAGCTGCGCGTGAACTGCACGTGAACTGTACGACAACCAAACTCTACCAAACTTACTTATGGTATACCCACATGAGAAAAAATTTCGATCGATTACATTTCAATGAATATGACGTTATTATAATATTAAAATAATACCCCAATACAGATTTTAGTGCTTTTTAACTGTCATTTTGAGACGTCTAACGAATAGTAGAATACCGATCATGATGCGTTCCGAAGCACGCACCAAAGACGCGCAACAGTAGAATGCCGTTATTGCGCTCGCGTGACGCGAACTTGACGCGAGCGTGTCTGACAGCGGTAGAGAATACAAAAAGCGTCGTTTTGATCGAAATTGAACTGCAACTGCACTGCACCAGCACTTTTTTAGTTATGTGAATTAGCCCAATGTTCGTGAACGGGCGTTGTCAGTAGAGATTGGTCAACTCTTAATAGCACTAGCTTTTATCTTGATTCTTTTTTTATCTTTTGTATTGCTAGATTACCTTCATTGTTTTCACTTAAAGAAGCAACAAGAATAACGTAACCAGTATTTTGTGAAAACTTAATTTAAAAGAGTGTCCGTGGAGTTTCTTGCTCGTTCTTCTCCATAGAGACCTACCTACGTTTTTTAGAACGAGCAACTAGCTTCAACTTCCTGACTAACTGACCGACTCCTTGACAATTCAAAAGTGCCTGTAAACGGTTTAATTGACTTTGACTTTTTAGTCCGCGACTTTCACGAACACAAAGTCCCGGGCTAAAGCAAAGCTAGTAGATAAATTATAAGCCTTCTCAAGTAGCCTTGGAAAATAATGACATAGGTATGTGCATTAAAGAAGGGAAGCCTGCAGTACAGTGCATATCGGTGATCAGGGCCCGCCCACCTGCCATACAAATGATGCAAGGGAGTCACGGCTCAGGGGAGCCATTGAACGAGACATGCGCGTACGCAGGTATATGGTTATTAAATCAAGATCGACTGAATCATGCTGCGGGAAGTTGATTTGGAAGTGGGTTTTTTTGTGTACGTTATTCTTGTTAGAGATTTTTTGTAACGTTAGCTCCGTTCGATGCTTTTTAAGCGTTTGATCGAAATTAAATATTGTCCGTGTGGTGTCGGACGTAAAGAATAGCACCATCCCTTATCTTCCCGTGGGTGTCGTAAGAGGCGACTAAGGGACTTACCAGAGAATGGGCAGCAGCGTTCTCTGTGCCTTTGTAACAACCATACTGCGATCGCCAATCCGCCTGCCAAGCGTGGCGATTATGGCAAAACCCCCCCTTGGGGAGGCCTATTTCCAGGAGTGGAAGTTTTTAGGCTGAAATGATGATGATGATGAAATATTGTTCAAGTTAGGAGAGGGACCGACTAGAAATTACAAGATTCATCAATGAATTCTTATCTTCAAGTGTAAATCTGATGTTTCGTCTAAGGAGAGAGGTCGGAAGGTTATCGCAGATATACAGTTCAATACTGTTCAGGGTACTGTTGGGGCTGCCATGGCGTTGCAGTGCGTCAGGGATGTTTGCTGAAGCGCGGGTTGATGGCTTCGCCGCTATCATTCGGAAAAGATGCGCCTCCCTACTCACTCGCGTTCGTGGCAGTACCAACTGGGTGTTTTTGCAGATCGGTGGGAGTCCCCCATGCTGCAAAGATGGATGCGAGTTCATTTCGCAATTTAAGTGTGCTGTGTACTATGTACCTATACCTACTAACATTAGTTTTTAAGCGAATTGTTACTAACAAGAATATGGACTTGGTCTGAATTAAATGTTTTATTATTATTATTACTTACTTTTTGAGTATTCTATAAACTTACGTTCGATATCTATAAATAAATACAGAATTACTTGCCGCGTGACCTTCATGATCAAAGGCCGATAACCTCTAAATTAACAGATCATATAAACAAGTTTAATTTATTTGTAAATCAACTGTCAGAAGCTATATTTAGTTTTCTAAGTTAAATTGCAAGCAAAAGTGTGTGTGGAACTTGGTGAGTGGTTTCTAAATTCGAGTTGAAGTTATTACTGAATACTCTATCATTCTTATATGGATAAAACATATAGTAGAACCAATATAATAATAATTATAATATCAAAATTTAAGGTCTTACCATGGAATAGGATCAGCATTGCTATACAACGTGGTAATACTGCTAGCCTTTTGGGCACTTGTCCCATTGAGAGTGATGCGGATGAGTTTTTTGAAGCCCTATGAGCACCCCATTTGTAGGTAATCATTTTAATATTATTTATATGTGTTGTATATGTTACCGGCAGTATGTATAATCCGGTATTCTATACAATACCTAGGCAATGTATAGAATGCCTAAAACGGGTACGCAATGCATGAAATATTATTTATTTTACACTTTGCCTAGGTATTCTATACAATACCGAATGCACAGCTGGTAATGTATGTAAAATACGAGAACAGGGAAGTAGGCTGTCAAGTAGATTTGATTGACTTCTGTCACGGCACCGGCGTTGCGGGGCTCCGGCGCGGCGGTCCCAGTATGGTATAGTAATGGGTGTAATTTACCTGAAATAAATGAATTTATTACTATTATATTTTATTGTGGGTTTTTAGAAAATAAAATTATTTCTATAGTACTCACCGAGTTTCAAATTTTTTACCGGTTTTCTGGTGTCGCCATTCTGGCTTCCAGATGTATTTGGGAAAGGGAGCCTATTTGACCCATTACAAAGTCTGGACATAATACCTACTATTAATGTTTTGTTTATTATCGAAATGTGTACTTACATAGTTCAATGACGGTATAACAAAAAAATGCGCTTAGTTTGCTGTGTCGTTTCCTGTTTGAGTATCCAATTACTCAGTAGGTGCTGTTAATGTAAAAAGTGCATAACATCAGAATCTATACTTAACACATTTCCGTGTTATATGAAACTTTCGTATGGACGACATATTTAAAAATGTTTTTTTTCGTACAATGGTAAAATGGTCTCTAATTTTTAGAATAGAATAAAAAAATGTGAAAACGACACCATTTTACAATTTTATATTATTATTAAAAACTGCTTGATTTTTTCCGACATCTTGAACAATTAATTATCATCATATTTCAACAAATTAACATAAAACAATATCAAACAGTCCATGTATTGATGAAAATCGTATTAAAATCTATTTTCGAAGTAAAGGGCGCGTATTCGATTTAGCGCAACTCAAAATCTTAAACGATTGCTAGAACGACGTAGCAGCATTGACACACACTAGTACAACACAATGGTCTGTTTGTGTGCATCAGAAAAAGAAATACGCACGAAATAAGCACGAATCATTGAAATTGATCGGCAAACGACAGCGCGCGATGTTTTACAGTGCTTTTTAAAATAATTGTCTAAAATAAATGAGCTCGTATAACGGACTAAAAAATATTTTGTATATTAAGCATAACCTTTATTTTAATAAAATAAATATATCAGATATGTTTTTATTCAAATACTGGTGAAAAAAAATTGACAAAGTGAACCGATTTTCTACTTTTTCAACATTATTTTTTAATACATAATAGTAATATTTTCGTAATTTTGGCTCTGTAGCTGTCTTGTGCTGTGGTTTGTATATACTGTTGGTAAAACGCATATAACAAAATATTTTGGCATATTGTATTGGTTATAATTATTCCTGAAAGTTAACTCTGACGTCTATTTTCGTAAAACGATATGAAAGAATTGTCTTCGCTTTAAAAAACCATAATTAAAAATTATACTTTTACTCTGTAGCTGTCTAAATCAAGACTTAATCTTTCTAAAACTGTAAATTGTCTTTAAATAATCTGCTCACATAATTACGATATTGCTCTGGGCAAAACGCAAAAACATGAAGTTTTCGTCACGAATCGAATACGCGCTCTTATAGGTCTAAGTGTACAGAGGACGGGAAGGGACTTGGTTCTATACTGAGATAAATCAGAATATTTTTTTTTATTATCATATAGGTCAGTGAAGGCAACAATCCCAAGGGCTACAAATATTTTTCTTTTTTACATAACAACAACGAAACCCACACCATGAGTGTCTCGTTTGTTTATCTATATATGTATGTATTTACAAAAAAAAAAATGTATTTGTGTATGTATATCAGCTGTCTGACACCCATAGTACAGGGTCTCCCTAGTTTGGGGTCAGATGGCCGTGTGTGAAAATGTCCCCACATATTATTATTATTATTCTCGTTTATTCATTTTCTTAACATATTAAATTACATTTTTAAATATTATTAATAAAATAAATAAAAACATTTAAAAATATAAAAAATTATAATAATTATTATTATTATTATTTAACGTGTGCTCCTTTAACAAGCATAATGAATCAGACCGGGAATAACTATCTGTAAGCTATACGAAATACTGCGCCAACCATGTCGTCAATTGATTGCTAAACTTGTGGTCTATGTATAGATACTTTTTTGTGCAATAGCTCGGCTTTCGGGTCTGGCTGTTTGTATATGTGAGTGAGAAATTTCTGGGCAACGTTTTACAAAAAAAAAAAAAATAGATTCTCTAAGCTTCTAAAAACATAACTCTTTTAGACTACTTACTAGCCATTCAATTATTTATTAATAAAATTTTTGACAAATCAGACCTCGTACACAATACGGTCACGATCACGACCGGTCGCGGCCAAGGCCACAATCTCCGATCAAGAAGAAAGTTTGGCCGCAACTGGTCAGATAGCCGGTCGTGAATAGCGGCCGATAGTTCGACCGGTATTTTTGATTAATATGATTTGTGATATTCGAACGTAAGTCACAAAATGTAATTCATCTGCCTAGCCTTTTCCCAACTATATTGGGGTCGGCTTCCAGTTTAACCGGATACAGCTGAATACCAATGTTTTACATGGAGCGACTGCCTATCGGAACTCCACAACCCAGTTACTGGGTAACACGATACCCCTTGGTAAACTGGTTGTCAGACTTTCTGGCTTCTGACTACCCATAACGACTGAAAAAAATTTACAAATGACAGGCAGGACCAACAGCTTTACGTACTTTCCGAGGCACGGAGGAAGCTCAGTATGATAGGGATGGTCACCCATCCACAGACCGACCGCGGCTAGCGTAGTTTAACCTTTGACCAATCGATCTGTACGGCTTTAACTTAGCCTCGAGCTCCTCAAGTCACAAAATGTAATTAAAAAATAATAAAAACCAGTCTACTCATGTCCCACTGCAATGTCTCCCTGTCTTGGCCGATGCGTGTTGGTGATTGCAGTAGGTGTTATGGTACTCAGAAGCCAATATATCTCATCAGGGGTGTGATTCTGTAAGACCTCATTCTAAACTTCAAATCTGAATCCGGCGTGAGTTTCTTGATTGGCATTCTAAAAACTCGGTTGATAATTCGAATTTACACTAGCGCCACCCTTGCGAGCGTGTCAGCGAGTTGAACTAAATTGACAGGGTGATTTTGACTGATAAAGTATGAGATGACGTAAGAAGTGGCATTCTGTAAGGTAATTGTCCCGTCACTTCGACGCTCACTTCGCACTCGAACCCGATTCAAAGTTTCAAATATATATCAAAGTCATTTTGAACCTTATGCGAAGTGAGAGTGAATAGCGATGTGAGATGCGAGTTATTGTTTGAATTTTACAGAATCGACCTACTGCTCGACATCCGTATGTCACTACAGGGATTCAGCAGAATATCAGCGTCAGGTATACTTGCCTGACACATGCTGAGCTGGACTCCCATTTGGTGCAACCTTTTGTTTTGTTACTTTTTGCAAATAAGTATTATTTTTATTACAATAAATTAAAAATGCGTCCGATTAAAGACTGCGTCTACATCACCCCCGCACTTGTCCACAAATAAAATTCAGTACGGGCCAAATGCTCAAGGTTATTGACATGTATACAATTATACAAGCCTTAAGGTGGATCATTTCTGACTTACATCCATCCGTCTATACTGGCTGAACGCGGCGCGTGACCGATACAGGTGGAGGTCTTTGGGGGAGACCTATGCCCAGCAGTGGGCTCTGTCTCTCTCTCTGTGTCGCTTTCACGATGAAACCACTGAACCAATTTTATTGAAATTTGGCATGAAGATAACTTGAACCTTGGGGAAGGACATAGGCTACTTTTTAATGCGCGACTTTGTCTGCATTCACGATAACCGACATTCACGTGGACGAAGGCGCGGGCAAAAGCTAGTAATTTATAAGGTCAGATTTCCTGATGACATGACAATTATGTCCAAGATAAACTTAAAAAGTAAGCAAGCAAAAGCAATTAATAATATTAAAAACAGCAGTTAATTAATCATAAATTAAGTTAACGTCGCTAATGGCGCGGTTAATGAGGTGTGTACTTAACACAGTATTGCTCAAGTGAAACGAGCGTATCGTTCACAAGCATCTCGGCTGTTGCTAACGGGATATGATTTTATAAATGTATACTTTAATATGATATAGCCGAAGAGTCATTTTTGTTTGTAAGTTTTGTTTGAATGCGCTAATCTTCGGAACAACTGAACCGATTCTGAAAATTCTTTTGCTAACAGACAGCTACATTATCCCTTTATTTTTTACTAGCTATTACCCGCGACTTCGTCCGTGTGAATTTTGCAACGGATCCCTAATTTTTTGGAGAATAAAATATAGCCTGTTGTACAGTCAGCAAAAGAGATAGGTATGCAGGATCGTCAGATATAGTTAAAGTTTACTTAGAAACCGATGGATGTTTTTGAATAAAATGTAATAAATTTAATAGAGAATAAACAATTTAATGATTTAATTAAATTTCATTCAAAAATATCTATCGGTTTCTAGGTAAACTTCAACCGTTTTCGATGACCTGCATACCTATCTCTTTTGCTGACTGTACCTACTCAGCGATAACATAGCCTTCTGTTGGTGAAAGAATTTTTGAAATTGAATGAGTAGTTTCGTAGTTTACCCCCTAAATGTTTGTACACGAGAAATGGTAGAACATATGAGACTAGCTACCCGCCCCGGCTTCGCATGGGCCTAAGGCCTTCCCCGATAAATGGACTATCCAACACAAAAATTCAGTGTGTACTTATGTACGCGCGTGAGAAGTTATACTTCTTCGAGTCACAAAATAGCAACGAAGGCAGTAAGTAGTTCAGCATGTACGTCAGAGATGGCGTTGTTTACAATTACTCCCGTGAGAATTTTGTGTGACGCTGTGCGCGCGCATCGTAAAATTTCACTCTCATCATTTTTTCATAACGCGCCTAAAGAAGTATAACTTCAAAAATAATTTTTAATTCGATCCAGTAGATCCTGAGATTAACGCGTTCAACCAAACAAACAAACAAACTCTTCAGCTTTATAATATAGCGTGCAATTCCGCGTAACTAAATTTTTTAAATATCGCGAAAATACACTTTCGCTGATTTAACATAATATGGTCGAAATTGGCGGTATTTAAAAAATGTAAGTTTCGCGGATTTGCACGCTCAACGACGATATAACATTGAACAAAAATAGCCTATGACCTATTTTCAGACCTACCAAATATACAATTTCATAAAAATCGGTCAAGCCGTTTCGGAAGATTTCAATAACAAACACTGTGACACGAATTTTTTAAATGTAAGTATATTAGATTTATTTGAATTTGCGTTATTGTGTTTTATTTGTCTACATCGTTAACCATATTGATAAATGGTTTCATTAATTAGCAGGAGTTTCCTTCCTTAGCCAGATAAGTATTGTACATTATGTATGTTTTAAATTGTAATAACAGTTAGTCGGTCTGTCAGTTTGTGCGTGGAAATTGATGTACCTTCAAAACTGTCCGAATAACATAACTCGAAAACTTTTTGTACAGTGTATCTGTGAAATCTGCCAAAAATACCTAAATGCCCTAAATACTAATTCGACTCACATTTTTACTAAATGCTATAACATTACAAAATACCTACATAGTCTTAAAACAACTTTTTTATTTGGCGTTAACGACAAAACAAGTCTGTTCAGACAAGCAGATTCCACTATAATATTTGTATTTATAGCAACATTTTGCGAAAACAACTAATTCTTGTTGTATCGAATTACGTCACCGGTTTGAGGTTTGTTCACAGAGTAGGAATGCACAGAAAATTTACTTTGATCATTTTATCTACTATAGTGATTTAGACGTGTTGTCACTACTGCGATTATGCTACTAAAACGTTACGACTCTGCTACGGAAACGCTACAAATACGTCACGCCTGTGCTACGAATTTGCTACGCTACGAAAGCCCTATGAGTTAGTTACGAGAATGCTACAACTAGGCTACGAAAACGCTACGCCTAAGCTACGAATACGCTACGACTTTGTTACGAAAACGCTACGAGCACGCTACGACTTTTTCTAGTGATGATTTTTGAAAAGCAGGATTCTGTATATGTAATACATTACACACAAAAGCCAGACCTGGGACAGCACCGTCCCTTTTTCAGACTAGAACAATAATGGCTTTCATAATTACGGTTCCAAATTATATATAAGCTTCGCTCAGTATTTTACCATTTAGTTATTGGAACTTCTACATTTACCTGTGTAGTAGTTTAATGTTTAATTTAATACGGGGACGTTCGGCGGTCGCGTAGGAGCCAAGGTTGTGGCTTGTGGTGTGACCGGATGGTGCAACCATGCATTTTTGAGAGACTGGCGCGAAAAATGAGAAGAGAATGTTCAATACTTATTAAGAACTTGATTGAAAATAGTATCGGTGGGGTTTCTTTCTCGTCTTCCATAGAGATGTACCCAAGTTTTGTAACGAGCAACTAGCTTCAACTTTTTGACTAACTAAACGCCTCCTTGACAATTCAAAGGTTCAAAGGCGATATGAAGTTTGGTGAACTTCAGTACCCACAGGCCTGACTTCTAAGCATTTTTCAGGATGTGAAAGTAATCATGACTATGAACAATTTTTACTATGGGCTCAACAGTGGAATGTGAAAAAGAAAATATCAGCTATGTCCTACATTGGCTAAGAGCAATACAAAACATAATTCAAATAAGTTACTCACTTAACTGTTCGCATCTGCCGCTGCGACCGCTGCCACCGCTGCTACCGCTACCGCTACTAACGTTTTTATTTTAAACTGTACACTGTGGGTTAACTGCATGCAAAGTTTTACTAGTTTCAGTTTTAACCCTTGAAGAGAGTTGAAATTTTTTCGTCGGTTATAAAAAAAACTGTTGTTCGATATAAAAGTGCAACACGCACGCGGTCACAATGTATTATACCCCTTGTATACGTACGCCTTCCTCTTAGGTACTCTCTTCTTCCTATGATTGTGCTCTATTTCATTCTCTTTCTTGTATGGATGTGTGTATGTGTGTGTGAGCATAAAAATTGCGTGAGAAACTTGGTTCCTGACGGGAGTCCCTGAGTTCACACGTTTTTTTTTTTTACAACTGATAAAAAAATGTTAGCTCTGGAGGGTCTTTCTAATCGTGAACCATGCCTATGGAACAAGTCTGTCACGATTACCAACGTGTATAAAATAACTGACTTCGTTGCAAGCATTAAATTATACTTATTAAGGCGGATGTTCAAAATCACTCATTAATCTAGAGTAAACTTTTCATATTACCGAATTTTAATACCGAAACAACAATCTTCCCAACCGTAAATCGCTATACCCTTCGATCAATTGATCGAAGGCTATACTGCCAAAATGCATCGAGTAAGTTATTCGAGATTAATATAATGGCGGCCGCTACATTAACAACTGACAATGACAACTAATTGGAATATCATTGACAGCTGACACCATTACAAACTGGCAAAATTCATCATCATCATCTTATCAACCTTAAGATGCCCACTGCTGAGCATAGGTCTCCTCCAAGGGGGGTTCAACCGTAATCGCCATGCTTGGCCGATACATGTTGGCGATCGCAGTTGGTGTTATGGTACTCAAAAGAACGCTGCTTTCCGTCCTTTGGTGAATATCCCTCTGTCGCCTTCTACGACACCCACGGGTAGAAACAGGGTGGTGTTATTCGCGACCGGCACCACGCGCGGTACAAAACCGACCGGCACAATTATATAGACATAAAATCTTGCGTTCCGCTTTATAAACAATTGTAATTATTTTTCAATTCGCTTACACATGTGAATCATCGTTCAAAAGTATCAATACCTAGTATTTGCTACTCAACGTCTGTAATGGGAAAACGCAAACGAAGTTATCTGAGAGTTAGCCCAATGAGTAAAATTATCCAAGGGTTAGTTACTCTGGTATAATATGCCATTTGGTCCCAATTACCGCCCTTATAGTCTAATCCTTCAGCAAAGTCTTAATCTATCATACGGCACGCGATTCGCAAAAGAGAGAAAATGCGTCTCGCATTCGAGAAATAGTTCACCGCATGATTGAATACAGACTTGAACGCCTTGGTGACTCACCGCATGTGATATTTATATCCCATAATGTCAATCGTAAGTAGACCTTACCTCGCGGAATAAAGTTGAAGGCGAAAGAGAATTCTTCACCTACTTACTTTGGTAGCTGAAATTATTGCAAAAATATGAATAAACAAGCGTCTGTACTCGATGCCGTCAAGTATGTCATATAACATACATGACACTCAACAACAATGTAACTTTTATCAGTGAACTAGTGACCTGGCCCGGCTTCGCATGGCCTATAGCCATCCTCAATAAATGGACTATCCAACACAAAAAGATTTTTTCAATTCGAACCAGTAGATCCTGAGATTAGCGCGTTCAACCAAACAAACAAACAACAAACTCTTCAGCTTTATAATATTGGTATAGATGAATTTTTATAATCGTGAAAGTACTTGCAGAGGTTGACTTTGACTTTTTGACTTTTAACCAAAAAATTAAAAAAATCAACAAACTTGTTCTTTATAATATTAGTAAAGATAGGTACTGTAAGGCTTATGGGACGATAACTCTAACGATACCAGTCGTATAATTTAACTGTGCGGTATGGTGTGGGGGAGGCCTATGTTCAGCAGTGGACGTCTTTCGACTGAAATGATGATGATGATGATGATGATGGTGTGTGCGGAGTCGGAGGGTTATTATAAATTAAATATAACCGAATAAAATTACTAGTATTCAAAGTAAAATGTCAGTACTCTACGAGTGCCTGGCAGTCAATCGCCTTGATATAAAATAAGCATAAGGCCGGGTTTCCACTGACGCGGAGCGGGGCGGAGAGGAGCTTAGCGGTGCACGAATTGACCAATCACTATGCTCGAAATCTCCGCTCGGCTTCAATGGAAACAGCACGAGCGGGGTGGAGCAGAGCTGAGCAGATATTCATAATAAAAATACAGCGAGGCGATGTAGTGCGGAGGACAACGAGCATTGGGGTGCAGAGCGGAGGACAGCGGGGCGGTGCTGTGCGGAGGACAGCGGGGCGGTACGGAGCGGGGCGGTGCGTGACTCGCGCGCAGTTACGTCATTAGGTGCATACGTATCAAAATGGATGAGAAGTTCATTGAAAGTGTTAGACAATTTCCGTGTTTATGGGATACGCGACTGACTACCTACAAATGCAACGAAACCAAAGATGCAGCTTGGGCAATTATAATAAGAGACACTGGTTTAGAAGACGGCAAGTTTATTATCAATTATATGAGCGATAGGAATACATTTCATCATCACACGTCTAAAAAAAAGGTGAAAATTCTCCATGCACAGAATGGTACTTTATATGTTGTCGAATCCAGAATCTATGTTTTCTTTCTTAACCCAAAAAAGTCGCAACAGACCACTTTTCACCGCTCCTCTCCGCCCAGCTCCGCTTCAGTGGAAACACTGACCACTTTTCACCGCTCTTCACCGCTCCTCTCCGCCCAGCTCCGCGTCAGTGGAAACGCGGCCCTACGCTTCTAATTTCAAAATACTTCTAAAATAAATTAGAGTGTTTAGAAGAAACATTTAGTCAAATATTTTCGACTAGGTTGCATTACGCATACAACCTTCACAGTACTTATGACGTTTAAGTATCTATTTAATCAATATATACGCAAGTGTTGTCACCTAATATGTACGCTTACTGCCCATCACACTGTTATAAGTAACATTAAGCAAACAATTTTGCATGGATACGACTTTTAATTTTAGTCTGGAAAATCACATTATGGTAGCGCGCTGCTTTGATACTTGTTTTCGTAAAAAAATAGTTAGACCTTTAATATCCTCGTAACCAGAAGATTCCCTGGCATGGTCACCCGTAGTCGTAAATGGCGCCATTCTCGAGGTTATGCCAGAATACATAGGTATATCTTGACCAAAATAAACAGAAGGCGGCGAACAAAAAGATACGCTTGGGCTGGGCGGCATGCGAGAAGCTACGTCATATCTTCAAATCGTCGATCTCACAATCCCTTAAGACCGGGGTCTTTAACCAGTTCGTCCTACCCGTAATGACTTACGTAGCTGAAACGTAGACACTCAACGTGGACCTGCCCCCTTATTCACAACCATTCGATACGTTTCCGTGTCGGTAAAGAACCGTATTCGACAATGTCATTGCCGACTTCAGTCTTCGTATGTTCGTTGAACTGTCAAAATTATTCGGTTTCGGATTTGTGAATTGCGTTTGAAGGACATCTTCGATATCTTTTGACTTTCGATTCGGTACGGAATCGAATCGAATGATTGTGAATAAGGGGCCTGGTCCTGGTTCACAAATTCAAGGTCTCTCTGGTGGATAAAATAGGTAATGAAATGAATTGTTCTTCTTCTAAATTCAAATGACTTCAAATGACAACTGACGATGTTCAAATTATAAAAAGATAAAAAACTGTTTGTTAGTATGAGGTAATATCAAGAATACTGGTCCAATTGCAAGTCCACACACTTACACATACACTCACACACGCTTACATATACACTCACACACACTCGCGTATATACACAATAATAAAAAAATACTAAGTAATAGCAAATAGTTTCCACCCAAATGTTTTTTGTATTTATTGTAAGTTGTGCTACAAAAAATATAATGATTTGCTAAGGGTTATAATAAGTGTAATGACTAATTATGGGGAGAACGCTAACTTCTGCAAGGAGTTGCAGGAGTTAGGAAAATCTTTATTATTAACGTATGTTTGTGTCCAATAAAGAAATTAAATTAAATTAAAAGAAATTAAAATTAAATTATAACTTAAAAAAAATTACAAAAATATTTTTACTAAGTGAAACCTACTCTATTACAGAGAGCCATAAGATATGTTTTATTCTAAACTTGACTTCCTCTCAGACGTAGTAGCCGGCTGGAGCTGGTTTGTTTATGTTTATACCTTTTCCACTCCGTCCACTACCTGCACTTTATTAAGTATGCATCACTTTAAAACGTGCTATACCTACTACTTCAACCCACTTCCAATCCCCCCATATAAAATGAAGTGCAAAGTGAAAATACTAGTAATCATAATTAATAACTATATCCAAAGGAAAGTAGCTCTTATTGACTCCGGTCATGGTCGCTTTCTATGCCAGGAGATTACTTTCACCATACTTATGGGTAATGCTAAGTTCTGTTAATAGTGTTGTGTTAATGAACTTGAAATAGGACGATCGATGTTTTGTCAACTGGCACTTCACACAGTCAAAATAACTAAAATGAAGGGGTCATTTTAATTATTTTGACTGTGAAGGTCAGAATTTAATGAAGTGTTTTTTTTTGTTTATGAGTTTTCGTCGTGGTTTTTGGCCTGTGTGAAAACAACTCAATAAGAATTAAGTAGGTATTGTTTGCATTTTCGATCAAATGTATTTAAATCAGTTCAACTTTTTGTTATAATGGTGTTTTGTTTAACAGACATACTTTCATGTAAACGTGTATTCCTATTTCTCAGTTCCGATTAGATATAGGTTTTGACTATTTCCATTACTATAAAAATGTAGGTATATAACGATTGTAAGACTGAAACACGGTTTTATTTAAGAACAGAACAAAACGTACATATTATGTATATTAATTAAAATTGACAAGGCTTGGTTTAAAAAAGGAAATGCAGGAATGCACAATGCACATCTGAAATTAAAAATACTGCTTTCATAATTTACAATACCGTTTCACCGAAACCCGATGTTATCACTAAACATGCATTGAAATTAAATACGAATTTTATTTTCGGCTTATCTGGTCGATTCTTATTTTCGCGCTATTTACCTCGGCATTCGAACAAACGGTTCGACGAATCATATTGAAATTTGAATGACGAAACGTAACGTTGGATCAATTTTTTATTTGACAAAACAATTGTATTACCTTTTCCCCACTATATTGGGGTCGGCTTCCAGTCTAACCGGATGCAGCTGAATACCAGTGTTTTACATAGAGCGACTGCTTGTCTATCCTCCACAACCACAGATATAGATAGACCTAGATAACGCTAGAGCAACTACTTCGCGTGCCTAGTTTCGTGCCTTGCTTACGTACAAAAATCGTAAGTAAAATAATAAAGTAAACTTTTCATTCCATCGGTAAGTCACTTTGTGATTAATATTACGCGTAATTAATTTAAAAATCAATTATTTTTAATCTAATACCCTCAGTAATACCTGGTAATACCAAATTTAAGAAAAACAAAACATTGTGACCTCATAACAGGTAGTCAAAAAATGGCACGCTTGGTTTTCATACAGATCGTGATACGTGTGTTATCTAGGGTCTATCTATATCTGTGTCCACAACCTAGTGACTATAGTTAATACAATACCCTTTGGTAAGACTGGTTGTCAGACTTTCTAGCTTCTGACAACCCATAACGACTGTCAAAAATCTACGAACGACAGTCGGGAGCAACAGCTTTACATGCTTTTCGAGGAAATGAACCGACCGCGACTACCGTAGCCCGATTATGACCGATCGATCCAAGGATAATGTCTTTACATTATCCTTAAAACAATGGATATATACTAATCATGCTTTTTCAAAAAACTCAAACTCAAAATCATTTATTTCAATTAAACCATTTACAGGTACTTTTGAATTGTCAGAGTCAGTCAGTCAGAAAGTTGAAGCTAGTTGCTCGTTGCAAACAGTAGGTTTCTTTGGAGAAGAACGAGCAAGAAACTCCATGAACACTCTTTTAAAATCAGTTATATTTTACAAATTTAGGTTACATCATTCATGTTAAATCTAAGGGTACAATGTGAGAACAATGTAACAAGTCTTCTAGAGCAAAATATAGTTATAATAACAATTCAACCCAAAATTAAAAATAACCGAGGCAGCTAAGAGATGACCAGTCCCAACCGACATTTTCGTATAAAATTAAAAATATACAATAATATGTGGGATATTTCACACATGGCCATCTGACCCCAAACTAGGGAGACCCGGCACGTATATCATGTATATTAGCTGTCTGCTGTCTGTCTGTCATGTATATCAGCTGTCTGACACCCATAGTAGGTGTCAGACAGCTGATATACATACACAAATACATACCTATATAGATAAACAACACCCAGACACAAGGCAAACACAAGTGCTCATCACAGAAATATTTACCCTGAGTGGGAATCGAACCCGCAACACGCTGCGCAGCAGTCGATCGCTCAGCCACTGTGCCAACTGTGTCGTCAATTAAACGAAAATTGATAAAGATAGTCGTTTTTGTAATTCAAAATAGCTCGAAACAAATACTTTTACTATAGTGCTCAAGCTAGGCTTGAAGTTATTTGTTGAATATATTTAGTCCTACAAATACCGCTTATATGTACATATTAGGTAGGTACTGATTAGGAATTAGTATCTATACTATCTAAGATGGTTGTCTATCCGCAATCAAAGTACAAACAATCTAAGCGACAATTGAGTAATTACTACTTACCGTTTTTTGGCGATAACCAAAATCTATTATTTTTAACCGATAAGTGATACTAAACTGAGTTCTGTAAACATCCATGTTAATATTAATAATATGAAAATAAAGTCAGTCTATTAATTTGTTTGTTACGATTACTAGACTGTACTATTGAATCGATTTTGATAAAATTTTGTGCAGACTAAGCTCCGCAATAATTGTAATAAATGTCTAATACTTAAGTTGTTAAATATTTTATACTAGCGACGCGCCCTGTCGTCGCACGGGTGCATTTTAGACTCTTCGAACTATACCTATAAACCTTCTTCTTGAATCACTCTATCTATTGATGAAAACCGCATTCAGTTCTGTTGCGTCATCATCATCATCATCATTTCAGCCGAAAAACGTCCACTGCTGAACATAGGCCTCCCCCAAGGGGGGGCTTTGCCATAATCGCCACGCTTGGCAGGCGAGTTGGCGATCGCAGTATGGTTGTTACAAATGCACAGAGAACGCTGCTGCCATTCTCTGGTACGTCTCTTAGTCGCCTCTTACGACACCCACGGGAAGATATGGGATGGTGCTATTCTTTACGTCCGACACCACACGGACACATTGCGTAGTTTAAAAGATCTAAGCGCACAGACAGCAGAAGCGACTATGTTTTATATATTTTCAGCCTGTATTGTCCCATTGCTGGGCAAAGCCTCCCTTTCTCCTTTCCAACCCTCTCTGTCCAGAGCTTGTGTGAACCAATCTCTCCTGTAAGCGTCAAGCTCATCCCGCCATTTTCGCCATTTTCACCTAGGTCTGCCTCGTTGTCTCTGTACGTTTTCCGGGACCCACATTGTGGTTGCTTTTGCCCTTGGTACGTTCGACATGCGGACGATGTGGCCAGCCCAGTCCTACTTAACCTTGGCTGGTTTTTGAGTGACGTCGGCGATCCGCTCCTAGGATGCTGCGCTCCATCGCTCGCTGGCAAACCTCGAGCCCGGACCTCAGCTGATCAGATAAAGACCAGGTTTGAGCGCCGTATGTAAGGAAGGGCCGAATGCACGTGTCCATCAATTTGCTTTTATAACATAGGCTAAGGAAAATAGTTACCTACTAACACAGTGGACCTCATCTATTATCATCATCATCATCATTTCAGCCGAAAGACGTCCACTGCTGGACATAGGCATCCCCAAGGGGGGGTTTTGCCATAATCGCCACGCTTGGCAGGCGGGTTGGCGATCGCAGTACGGTTGTTACAAAGGCACAGGGAATGCTGCTGCCCATTCTCTGGTAAGTCCCTTAGTTGCCTTTTGCGACACCCACGGGAAGATATGGGATGGTGCTATTCTTTACGTCCGACACCACACGGACATATCTATTATACCTATTATACCTCGTCTGAATAAATAAATAAATTATTATAAAAAGCCACAAAGACCGTAAAATAAAATTACCTACTTCATCATTCGCGTACTCTTTTTTTTAGACTAATTTTATCGTCGTAAATATAAATAAAGTAATCCTTCAAAAACCAGTAGCGTATGACGAGCGATCCGATAAATCTGGCTGCCATGTTTTCAACGATTTTCACCGCTTCAAAACAGCGGAATCTCTAAAGTGGCTCAATCGAGTTGTACAGTTAGTAGAAATGCAATTTCTCTCAGAATATTTATTTGTACCGCAGTATTAAACTCCCGTCAAACTATTTAATAATAAATATTTAAGCGTCTGCTTGTAATTTGTCTTGTCAAAATAACAGCTTTTTAATTGCATGTGATTGTGATTGTGTTTGTGATTGTGTGTGTGATTGTGTGTGTGTTGTTTGTGTGTGTGTGTGTTGTGTGATTTTTTTGTAAACTAATCTAAACTCTGAAACGGCTGGTTCAATTTTAACGGGACTTTCATTGGCAGATAGCTGATGTAATGAAGAGTAAGTAAATAGGCTACTTTTTAGAATAATAATAAGATTTCCGTGCAAAAAAGAACCCCGCAGAAAACCGACATTAAAAAAATACAAATACAAAGCCTCTGCCTAGCCTTTTGCCAGCTATATTGGGGTCAGATTCGAGTCCGACCTCCACAACCCAGTTACTGGGTAACAGGATACCGCTTGGTAAGACTGGTTGACTTTCTGACTTCTGACTACCCATAACGTCAAAGATTCACAAATTACATCCCTGGAATGTGATTCTATAAGACCTCATTCTAAACTTCGAATCTGAATCCGCTGTTTCTTGATTGGCATTCTAAAAACTCGGTTGATAACTCAAATTTACACTAGTGTCAGCGAGTTGAACTAAATTGACAGGGAGATTTTGACAGATAAAGTGAGATGACGTAAGAAGTGGCATTCTGTAAGGTAATTTCCCCGTCACTTCGACGCTCACTTCACACTCGAACTCGATTCCAATTGTCAAAAATATCAAGGTAAATTTAAACCTTATGCGAAGTGAGAGTGAACAGCGATGTGAGATGCGAGTTGTCGTTTGAATTTTACAGAATCGACCTACTGCTGTCATTCGTAGATCTTTTCCAACGTCTTATCGGTCTTAGCAAAAATATTAATAGTAGCAGTAATATCAGTAGTCCAACGCATGTGCATAAACAAAAATATTCGACCATCTGCACAACGCTAACAAAACGCACATGTGCAGCAAACAGGGGTGTGATTCTGTAAGACCTCATTCTAAACTTGGAATTTGAATCCGCTGTGAGTTTCTTGTTTGGCATTCTAAAAACTCGGTTGATAATTCGAATTTACACTAGAGCCACCCTAGCGAGCGTGCCAGCGAGTTGAAATAAATTGACAGGGAGACTTTGACAGATAAAGTATGACTTGACGTAAGAAGTGGCATTCTGTAAGGTAATTTCCCCGTCACTTCGACGCTCACTTCGCACTCGAACCCGATTCAAAGTGTCAAATATATCAAGGTCATTTTGAACCTTATGCGAAGTGAGAGTGAATAGCGATGTGAGATGCGAGTTGTTGTTCGAATTTTACAGAATCGACCTACAGTACGATTTCACTACGCGGACTCATAGGAAGCCGTCCGTGCTCCGGTGATCCGGCCAATCTGTACCTGGAGCACTTTGACGGCAAACCGGATTGACACCGTGTGCGCTACGATGCAACGGACCGAAGAGAGAACAATTCAAACATGCTTTTACTTTTACTATAACTTTTTGTGGTTTTTTTTTTTTTTGAGGGATGTTGTTTATTTAAGTCCTTTTAAATGGGTTTAGTTCAGCCAAAAGGAACCAACCCCTGTCCAAACTGTTATTGTAATGATTTTGCATATTTGACGCTGCTTTGGTTGGTTGCACATTGAACCGTTTTTGCTGGATAGAAACATAACACATTTGGCATATTGAATTAAGTACGTTGATGTAATTATTTGAATTATTGAGAGATTGCGGAGTGTAATTGGATTCATTTAAAATCGTGTTTGAGTCTGATCTTGATCTTTATAAACAAATATACCTAGTTAAGATCATACCTACGTTCCATTAAGGTAATCATCACAAAGAAATGCAAGTAAAAGGCTCACTACTATACCACATTATGTAATATTGCATTGTAATTCATAGAGGAAAGGATTATTGCTAGAAACTAGTTAGCTATTGGCTATAATCCAACCTCGGTAAATATATATGGACCATTTTATACCAACCAACAGTCACTACAAGGGATTCAATTTCAAAGCTGCTTGCTTTGATATAGTTCCTATCAAAGCAACTTCTTGGAACCGTATTCAATGTTCAATCCAACAAGAATATAGGTAGGCCGTGGATTTGGTACATTTGCGCAAAAGACATTTCTGCGAAAGACACTGGGGCGACTTCCTTTACACGAAAGGACAATTACGCGAATGGACATTTACGCGAATAAACATTTCCGGGAAAAGTAATTACAGACTTTTATGTATTAATATATGTAGGTATACTAGTCTATAGGTTTCCTCACGACATTTTCCTTTACCGACCTACTACTATTATTCATACCCACTTCATTATCAGCAAACTTTAAACCTTAAATAATATCTGACAGGATACACAATACTTCATCAGGGTAAGATCTATCGACCTTTATCCCTTCTCCAGCCATTTATGGCAACTCAAGACGTGTTTCGAAAACGGATTAGTTTCTCAGTAATGCTATTGAGAGGCCATCTATAGGCACCATAGCGATCCTATTCAATTAAGACTATAGATACGAGCCAAACATGGAAGTCTCGACTACGAATAGGTCTTCAGTACCGTTAAAGGTGACTAAGGGCTGGTGCAGACTGAACAGTTAAAAACTAGAGTATTAATTAAATGATGTAATGAAATGAAACTTTTTTTAAAAGAAAACAACCGCGTTCAAAGGCTAATAGTGGTAAAAAACTTCAGTACAGAACACATAATATGACTTTAGTTTCGGAAATCGGTGGCAACACGAGACAACGAATAGAACAAAAACTATGTAGGTATTTGATGAAGACGCTTTTTAGTACCCACTTGCTATCATCCAAATCCATTAAGAAACGGCCACACTAAAAAGAGAAGTTTCGAAATCAATCCACGATTGCCGGTGTTATCTCGTCATAAAGTGGGTGAAAATAAAAAAAAAGTAAGTCATCCCCTAATTTTTAATCCTTAGAGGTGAAATATTGTCTTGAAATTCATGTGGGACCACCCCAGAGGCGTAGCCTATACATTAAATATATTTTTTGAAAACGTCTACAATTGCCGGGAATATATTATTGCGTAACCAACATACAAAAAAAACATACAGTGTAAGCCTTTTTAACATCATTTCATTTTCACGCCACAGAGGATTATCTAATGTACGCCATTTTGACTTCTAATTTAGTTGTCATTTAGTACATTGTTATATAACTCGAATACTTTTTAATGATAGGTAGTATTGATAAATCTTTGGCTACTCTGTCTGAGCGGATCCTAAGAAGTTAAGTGGATGGATGAAACCATCAATTTGTGGACTGATAACATCAAAGTAGTCATCAAGTTGCCTTCCAAGCAATCATGGCCTTATGTATGGCTAAACATAGACTGGAAAATAGAATCTTACAACGACGATATAGGCAGTGCAGATCTTATTCCTGTTTTAGTTTTATTACAAGAGTATAATAGCTTTAGCTTATAACTTCGTCCATGTGGGGTTTCTTTAAATACAATTCCCATACATTTATTAGTATTAACATAAACTATGTTAGTATTACCTATACTATAACGGACACATTCATTTAGCCCAGCCGTTAAAGAGGAAACACAAGGGCCGTTTTTCCATACAAACTTAGTCCCCTGTTTCCTCCCTGGATAATGCCAGTAGATCATTTTTTTTTTTAAATATCCATGGCTACTATTGGCATGTCCCTATGTTTTCCTTTTTCTCGTAAATTTATTATTAAAAGAGATATGAATATTCAAAAACCTAAAAAATTGGCATGATTTTCCGCTGTGTTCAAACATTCATAAAACAAATTTGACTTGATTATATAAAAAATAGAAAACATAGGAACACGGCAAAAGCCTTTCTTTATTTTTTAATGAAAAAAGCAGTTAAATCGGTTAAGTTTTGGAGAAGAAATCAGGGGACTACGAATCATTGATTTTGTGTACTTTTAATAGGTATTTTCGGTCAAAGCTGCAGTTGTCTCTATCGCGCTCTGCGGTTCGTGTTCGGGCATCGCGCGACAGCAATAGATTTTACAAATACCTAATTTTCAATTCTCTAGCCCGTGGTATTTCCTCTTAAATCTTGGCAAAATACAGCTTCATAATTATTTCAAGCAGTTTTTGAGATCTCGTGTTTAGTCAGTGAGCGAATGACCTTTTGATTATAATACATACCTAAACTAATTCTTTTGTATCTTCTAGGAAACAAATCTCCCTACTTAACAAAAATAAACCTGTTACCCATGTTTGTTTTATCTTGGATCCAAGTCGCTAATGGAAGTGCAACAGGTAATCTATCAATAACTGCACCGAAACTAAACAACCAGTTGATGTATAGACACCAGCACATCAAGCTAAGCCCGTCACAGAAGTAGCTATAATATATATTAATATAATTCATAGCAAGGCATATTAATATATATTACAAAAATGTGAAACAAACGATGACCGCAGACGTAATAAGGGCGAAAATATATTATTACTAGCTTCGGCCCGCGGCTTCGCCCGCGTAAAAAGAACGATTATCCCATTACCGGGATAAAAAGTATCCTATGTGTTAATCCAGGAAATGGTCTACCTGTGTGCCAATTTTCATGCAAATCTGTTCAACGGTTTACGCGTGATTGAGTAACAAACATTCAAACATCTTCACAAACTTTCACATTTGTAATATTAGTAGGATATTATAGCTACCGTGTGTGGTGGCTAGCTATTTTATATATTATAGCTACGTATGTGACGGGCTATACCAGTCTGTCAAATATCTTTGATAGTTTTTCAACTTTATCACAAAATAATAAGGCCTCTATACAAGTCGATTTTCAAATTAGGAATACGACCATCCTGTAGCGTTGTGGTTTAATTTTATACAACAAGATTAGCTTTTGCACGCGACTTCACCCGCGTGTTTTTTTTTATAGGTAATTTTTTGATAGTAAAATGTAGCCTCTCTAGCACTCAGAGATATACCAAACTGTAAAATTTACCCAATAGAATATGAACCATACTACTTGGTAATAAAGTTGAAAAACTGTTAAATATTTTTTTTTATTACTCCGACCGAACAGAAACTCAACTTTAATTTATATGTAGTGATGAAGGAAAATTTATATCACCCATTGATAAGACTTCGAACTAAATATATACCTATAGAATAAAAGCTTTTACACCCGCCTTCAAAAACTCACAAGTGATAAATAACTTTAGCACAGAACACATAGGACTTTAGTATCAGTAGTCGGTGGCTTTGTTCTGTTTGTTGTTTTGTATTGCCATCGACTTCCGAAATTAAAGTCATGTGTGTTCTGTGCTAAAGTTATTTATCAAATGTGAGTTTTGAAGGCGGGCGTCTTTTATCATCCAAATCCAATAAGAAACGGCAACTCAGTTAAAACAGAGATTGAAAGTTCTCCAAAGATTGGAGCAACTAAGACGTCGTCTATGTATATTTTTTGGATTTTTGTTGATTTTTCAAAAAGTGCTGCATCAATTTCGATAAAATTTATATGATTTTACCTCTGAGGCATACTCTGTCCATAGAAAAAAGAATTAAAAATAAAGAACATATTCGAATTGAGAACCTCCTTCTTTTTGATGTCGGTTGAAAACGGGCATTTCAAATGTAAAAATCGAACGTCACGTTTACTATCTCGCTGGTAACCCTCAGGCCCTTTCTCAACTACAATCATATCATCAAAACATTCTCCCATCAACAATTCACCGCACACAAAATCTCAAGCGTGATTTAATCCATGTTTAACGTGTGAATTACATCAGCCACGGCAACAAACGATGACCACAGACGTAATAAGGGCGAAAATATATTATTACTAGCTTCTGCCCGCGACTTCGCCCGCGTAAAAAGAACGATTATCCCAAGGGAACACATTACCGGAATAAAAAGAAAAAATTCCTATGTGGTAATCCAGGAAATGGTCTACCTATGTGCCAATTTTCATGCAAATCTGTTCAACGGTTTACGCGTGATTGAGTAACAAACATCCAAACATCTTCACAAACTTTCACATTTATAATATTAGTAGGATATTATAGCTACCGTGTGTGGTGGCTAGCTATAATATATATTAAAGCTACGTATGTGACGGGCTATACCAGTCTGTCAAATATCTTTGATAGTTTTTCAACTTTATCGTAGCGTGTAGCGTTGTGGTTTAAGGGCGAGTATTCGATTTAGCGCAACTCAAAATCTAAATGACTGCTAGAACGGCGTAGCAGCATTGACACACACTAGTACACTAGGGCAAAACGCGAAAACAAGAAGTTTTCGTCACGAATCGAATACACGCTCTTAATTTTATACAACAAGATTAGCTTTTGCACGCGACTTTACCCGCGTGTTTTTTTTACGGATCTATAATTTTTTGATGGTAAAATGTAGCCTCTCTAGCACTCAGAGATAACGTAGCACATGAAGTTATAACAAACTGTAAAATTTACCCAATAGAACATGAACCTTATATTTTTGTAATAAAGTTGAAAAACTGTTAAATATTATTTTTTATTATTCCGACCGAACAGAAACTCAACTTTAATTTATATGTAGTGATGAAGGAAAATTTATATCACCCATTGATAAGACTTCGAACTAAATATATACCTATAGAATAAAAGCTTTTACACCCGCCTTCAAAAACTCACAAGTGATAAATAACTTTAGCACAGAACACATAGGACTTTAGTATCAGTAGTCGGTGGCTTTGTTCTGTTTGTTGTTTTGTATTGCCATCGACTTCCGAAATTAAAGTCATGTGTGTTCTGTGCTAAAGTTATTTATCAAATGTGAGTTTTTGAAGGCGGGCGTCTTTTATCATCCAAATCCAATAAGAAACGGCAACTCAGTTAAAACAGAGATTGAAAGTTCTCCAAAGATTGGAGCAACTAAGACGTCGTCTATGTATATTTTTTGGATTTTTGTTGATTTTTCAAAAAGTGCTGCATCAATTTCGATAAAATTTATATGATTTTACCTCTGAGGCATACTCTGTCCATAGAAAAAAGAATTAAAAATAAAGAACATATTCGAATTGAGAACCTCCTTCTTTTTGATGTCGGTTGAAAACGGGCATTTCAAATGTAAAAATCGAACGTCACGTTTACTATCTCGCTGGTAACCCTCAGGCCCTTTCTCAACTACAATCATATCATCAAAACATTCTCCCATCAACAATTCACCGCACACAAAATCTCAAGCGTGATTTAATCCATGTTTAACGTGTGAATTACATCAGCCACGGCCAAATACGTACGGAACACATCAATCAACAAGCCCATTTGCATCACCACCATAACTTTAACTGCGCCAACTTGAGGAACTAAAGTTTAAAAGGTACTAAATTTGACGGATCGTTCCGTTTCTACTTGACAGGCAGCGCCACGCCGTCGTTTCAAGATAATCTGGTTGATGTATTGTTTGCTGATTTGCTACGCTGGCCAGCGGCATATAGTTTACATGAGTTGTATATGGGAATGTGTTTCATTCAATATGGCGACGATCTGTTTTCCGAATGTACTAGTAATCTAGATATTCTAGATCATAAAGGTTGTCTGAAATAGATTGTCGTGCTATGACTACAACGGGCGTCTTTGAAACGATCACGCAATACCTAACTAGTAGAACAAATAGATAGGAAATATATTGAATAAATACATCAATTTTTCATTCTTCAAATTGCCGATATCAACCACTTAATTCTTAGCAAATAAATACATAATTTTCACCTTCACTCATACTATGCACAACCTTAGTATTTTTATTTGGTTATCATTATTTTTATTTTTTCCTTCACACTTTCGTTTTTCGTTTTTCGCTAAGTTTTGTAGTTGGAGCGAGAACCCACTGATGACCTAAAACACAAGAACTTTTTTTACGAGTCAAAAGGAATTCAAACCTGCTACCAGTTCAGCCTTATTTACTAACTTAGAATATATTCGCTTTTCTTTATATTTGGCTGAATAAATTAATTTCATTTCATATTATGAGCAGTAGAACTTTAACAGATAGGTAGGTAGTAAAGAATATCGATAGGTTTTGGAAAATCATAATAGATATTGAATGTGGTGCTATTTCTGCGCATATACAAATAATATTCTCCCGATCAAAGAATCATGGCAGGATTTGTACAAAAAAAATAGAGATGATTAGAGAAGTAGAAATTCTAATTCTTATACTCTTGAGAACCTAAAGAGTATCTTCAGGCATTTAAAATATTTTTAAAATACCGCAATAAAAATGGATGTTCAAAGTGAATAGTTTAACGAAAAACTCATTATTTCAGAACGAAACGGCAGATGATAGTAATATTAACACTTACAGCTGTTTTATGAAAAATACTGTCATAAATAATGATTCATCAATGTGCTTTTTCAACTCTGCCATTATAAAACAACGATTCACATCCCTTGTCTGCCAATTTGACAGATCCGCTAATGCCATTTGTCTCGTTCTTTTTTTTTATAAACACAACATTGGCGAGGATATGAAATGAAAAACTGTTATTTTCATTTTAAAATATTTTAATTATGCGGGGGTTAAAAATATGGTAAGTATATCAATCTACTCTCTACTAAGTGATGTATTTTCCACTTTGGATAATATTTTAAACCCTCTAAATGAATCTTTTTTTTCATACAAATGAATGTATGAATCTCGCCATGATTCTTTCGGTCAGTGTAACCTATTACAATGGACACTATTCAAGTACGCAGAAGATACTATAGTGCACAAGTGTGTGCGCAAAAACAGATGTACTCCCTCTTCCCTCACTCTCATAGTCTGATTTTGATGAGACTGCAATCCGGAACAAACTGAGAGGAATCAGCGGCTGTATGCGTTTACCCAGACACGGGATTCACACAACCAACTTTGTATTCCCTGACCGCTATTGAGAACTTATATAATGGAAAACCCAAAAACAAATGCAAGCGAATCGGCAATCGTTGGCCACAAGACCAACATAGCAGTCAATCATCCTGTCAACCTTTAGACGCATGCTTGCTTTGCTTTTGGCATGCTTGGCCAATGCATGTTGGCGATCACAGTAGGTGTTCTATATGGTACTCAGAAGGACGCTGCTGGCCATCTTCTGATCAATATCCCTCTGTCGCCTTCTACGACACCCACGGGTAGAAATGGGGTGGTTTTATTCGCTGCCGGCACCACACGGCTGAGTCAATCATACAGTAAGTAAATCTTTTTAGTTTGCGCACATAATAATACAAATCACAAACAGAATGCAGTCGTCAATTGTTTTCAAAACCTACATCTTCTGAATTACACCAGCAATGCTATTCTGATACAATCTACCTTAGTGAACACATAGGTGAAGTGAGCTGTCATCCGATTGTAGTGGTTTGTAAATCCCTAGATTCTGTTACAATCTCCCTCGGTAAGCACCTAGGTGGAGTGAGCTGTCTTCGGATTATAAAGCTTTGTAAATCCCTAGCATCGGGACAGATGACAGCTCATTTCACCTAGGTGTTCACCGAGGGAGATTGTAACAGAATAGACATACAGAACAGATGACAGCTCACTTCACTTAGGTGGTCACCAAGGGAGATTGTAACAGAATAGACATACTGAATTCGAAGGTCGACGCATCAACCAACACAAACCTTTTAATAAATATGCAGCGTTTTACACCAACAATGCACAATTTATACCCATTTATATTATTACTAACAAGCAACAGACCATTGGAAATCGAAAATAATTCAGGACGAGGTTTCATTATGGTTGATCGTGGTCAACCGTGGAAGGCCCAATTGTGGTATTAAACGATGCAGTTTGCAACCACAAAACAGGTACAATATTTCGTAAGTGCTTTACATAATTATTTATGACTGCCTCGTTGGTCCGGTGGTCGATAGCGCAACTGCTGAACGTCCTGGGTTCGATTCCCAGACCGGGCAAAAAGTGTTACTGGATTTTTTCACTACGATTTTCTCAATAGCAGTCCGGAGTTTGGAAGTAGGCGGTGTAAAACCCTAGGCCTAATCTAAAATTCTTCCTAAACAACTCAATAACATCATCAATAAAATCAGTACCAGTTGAATATAAACTTGAGCCTTAATCGCATATAAACAGTAATTTAAGCAAAAGCATGTATTTCTTGAAGCTAAATAAAACCAATATATATCAGACTTACTGTAGAACTAAAGGGTTAAGGAGGAAACAACGTTTATGCCAATAAATAATACAGGCTTTGAAACACTAATATCAACACTTTTGTCGATTTCCCAGGAGCACTATATCTAGCAATAGCGGCATACGAACTAGGTATTGTGAAACGATAAATTCTCAAAATTTAATACAAACTCATGTTCAAGATATGCTTCGACAAATTCCAATGTATTTATACGTTGAATCATTTTGATGTACTTACGTAGATACTTTCCAAGCAAACATGCACAACTGATATGGAGTGTCAATGTCTGTATTAATTGATACATAGGGCTGCCTTACTTTTTAATTCTATTTCCTGTACTCACTGTTATTTTCTGATTAATTTCGTTGCGGGAGCAAAGATAGTTGAATCGATTCTCCAGAACCCGTCGACGCCGTCGAGCTTCATTGGCACCGTTGCGTGATCACCACTGTTGATTCTGGCTTACAGGAGACTTGTCTCGTCACGTCTACTGAATGAAATTAAAAAAATCGTCGGTGCGTCTTACAACACAGTATGTTTAAATTAAAATAACCTTTAGGTATTTAATGGGAAAAATTCCTGCCCCCCGTTTAATTCTTGCATTTCTCTAATTCACTCCGTGATACAATCAAACTTGTCATAGCCACAAAGTCCATCTAAATTGAAAGCTTATCCGGATTGCCTGACACTATCTGGCCAACCCTATCAGTAGCTTTACTGTCTGTTACCACTATCCGAGGGATTAGCACAATCGACACGTCGCGGACGTTATCCGAATCAGTGAGGTCATACCACTAATGTTGCGGATTAACGTGTCCATATTATATTCGTAGGTGTATAGAATGGTCAAGTGGAATTAGTGCTTGTATCTGCTGATGTTAATATTTGGAAGTAAAACTTTCGAATGTAAAATTTGAGCTCGGAAAATCATACGGGAATATATCGTAGTGTCGTTATATTATGGCCCCCACGTCTCCTGCATAAAGTTGTGGTATAGGCTGATATGATGATGATGATACCTGATAAGTACCAATGTGACTTTTTCAATTCATATGTACTTTTTAACTGTATCTAGGATATCACTGACATCGGTGAAGGAAAATGTCGTGAGAAGACGAAACTTGAACTTATGAATATACCTAAGTCTGAAATCACCAATCCGCCTTGAGTGCACGTGGTGATCAATACTCATGCCTTCTCTGTATGAGAAGAAACTTTTGCCCTGCAGTTGGACAAAAATAGGGTATTATTAGAAGAATGTTTCGCATACCGTGGACCGCCAAGAGTACAAACAAATCTATCCATGAGCAACTACGCAAAACAGATATACTATCCACGATACGCTACCAAAGGATTCTCGGTTATTTTGGTCACATTGCCCGTTGGGAACCAGATAACCTTGAAAAGTTGATAGTGATGTGCAAGGTAGATGGGAAAAGAACTCGCGGACGGTCACCTAACCGCTGGTCAGACCAAGTAACTGCCCTCACTGGACTCTCTGTTACGACCGCCCTGAGAGAAGCAGAGAACCGAACGAAGTGGAAAAGCGTCATATTTAAAGCCACGAAGGCCTTTCAGGGACGTACGACCTTCAGTAATGAAGAATACGACTAAGAAGTAGA
This sequence comes from Charanyca ferruginea, assembly GCA_947361185.1. NCBI lineage: Eukaryota > Metazoa > Arthropoda > Insecta > Lepidoptera > Noctuidae > Charanyca > Charanyca ferruginea. The sequence continues at coordinate 25,313,242 of OX376061.1, read as the reverse complement.
AGATGAAGATTATTATTGTCTTCTTCTTCTTCTTCTTCCGAATGACTGCACCAAATTGGATAATTCTTGGACAAGGTTTGTACGCAAGTAAACTTCGGAAATTCAAAAAAAAAATGCACCGGCGGGCGGGCTCTTCTACTCAGCGTGTCGATAGCAAACACGAAAGTGTTTCATGTGTGTGTATATGTGTGCGTGTAAATGTGCGAGTGTGTATGTGTGAGTTGTGTTTGTTCTTGTCAGATTCCTTGTTTGGCTCAGAATTCAGCCACGGTAACACCATCCGGTGACGCAGTCATTAGGTCCGTACATGAACAGGTGACGGGGCATGCGGCGCAGGATAGAAGGTGGGCTATGGTCTGCGGGGAGACTGCGGGCGGGCGGGCTGTTAATTTAGTTATAAATAAATGCATTATAAACTTCTCCCTTGACCAAGCTATATTAACAGACAACAGTTTTAACAATGTTGCCAAACAATTCGAGAGCCAAGTTAATACCCAAGCGCATTCGGCGGTCACTCCGGATAACACTTTAAACTAAGTTGTGAGACAACAGAAGTTACACCTTCAAATAATCATTTATTATTATTGAATAATAAAAAGGTAACTTCTGGCAACCTAACAAATAAAGGAAAGCAACATACTTTAAAATTATTTAATCAAAATATTCAAGGTTGCTTTTCCAAATTACTTGAAATAGAAATGTTCTTAGAAATAGCCAAATATGATATTATTTGTTTAACAGAACATTGGCTAAAAGATAATCAAGTGATGTCTATTAATTATGAAAATTATTGTGTAATTAGCCATTTTAGCCGAAAACATATGATACATGGTGGGTCATTAATATTAATTAAAAATTCTATAAAGTGTAAAGAACGAAAAGACATCGTTGGATTATCAGTAGAACATACTGTTGAATTGTCCTGTGTTGAGCTGGATAAGCATATTATAGTATGTGTATACAGACCCCCCAGTTACCAGAATTTATCTACATTTGATTCTGTAATGGAAGATGTGTTGAAAAAAATTAGTACTAGTAGTAAATCAATCATCATATGTGGTGACTTTAATATTAATTTGTTAGAAAACAACTCCAGTAGTATCAGATTATTGAGTCTTTTTAGGTCATTTAATTTGTCAAATGTTTTTATGGAACCAACCAGAGTGACAGCTTCTTCTGCCACTTGTATTGATAATATATTTTGTAATTGTGATTATTTACATAAAGAAATTATAAATAAGCTACCATCTGATCATAGTGGACAGACAATAACGTTTTGCGCCTACAATCCTTTATAAAAAATTCAAATAAGGTTTAGGCCAATTACATGTAAAAACTTAGATAAATTTAATAGTTCATTGGAAAGTAAACTAAGTGTTCATTGCTTTAATAATATAGATGACCCAAATGAGTTCTACGCTGAGTTTTTTTCACTAATAAACACGCAATTTAATGATACATTTCCACTAAAGACTAAAAGTATTTGCACAAAGTTCTTATTTAGCGATTGGGCGACTCCAGGTATTCGTAAAAGCAGGGAAAAACTATTTGAACTTTATGGTCTAAAGCAACATGTAATGAATACAAGCTTTCATCAGTATGTTGCGAAATATTCAAAACTTTTTAAAAGTGTCTGCAAAATAGCCAAATCCCTTTATATTAGAAATAAAATAAAATTAGCTGATGACAAAATAAAAACTACTTGGCAAATAATAAATAATGAAACAGGTAGGAAAAAACAGCGTAATACTGAATTTAATTTAGAGACTGCACATGGCTCCATAAATTCAGATATAGAAGTAGCTCAGGAATTTGAAGCATTTTTTGGAAATATTCCCATTAAAACTACTGAAGCTTTAAATTCCTCTCCCGCGCTCTCTGCTGCCTTACTTAGGAAGAATGTTAAGGCATGCCGTTCGGAGTTTAGGTTTGAACATACAAATCCCCAGGCTGTTATAAGAGCCTTTAAAGATCTTAAAATTAAATCAACAGAAGATCTCTGGGGAATGTCTGTAAAAGTCTGTAAATCTATTATCGAAACGATTGCGCCCTATTTAGCTCTTATATTTAACACCAGTGTAGACCAAGGAGTCTTTCCGGATCTGATGAAACACAGTAAAGTAGTACCGTTGTTCAAATCCGGTGATAATAAAGACCCCAACAATTATAGGCCTGTGTCGATTCTGCCAGTACTCAGCAAGGTGTTTGAAAAGTTAATGCTCAATCAAATGTTGCGTCACTTTAATAAAAATTCCATCTTTCATGAACAACAGTATGGTTTCACCAAAGGGCGTTGTACAACTGACGCCGGTGTCACCCTAATAAAGAACATTTTTAGCGCCTGGGAGGAATCACAAGATGCCATTGGAATCTTTTGCGACCTCTCAAAGGCGTTCGATTGCGTTGACCATGAGACACTTTTGCTGAAACTGGAGCACTACGGGGTTAGTAAAACATCTCTTAATTTACTAAGGTCATACCTGAGGGATAGACGGGTAAAAGTACAGGTTAACGGCGTGAACTCATTGGGGTCTGAAACGACTATAGGCGTTCCTCAAGGTTCGATATTGGGTCCATTTCTATTCTTAGTTTATATAAATGATTTACCCCAATTGTTTCAAAATCAACCAAAAATGGTGTTATTTGCCGATGACACATCATTGATTTTTAAAATAAACAAACGGTCACAAAATCTAGACGACGTAAATGACGCTATTCTTCAGGTTCAAAATTGGTTTACGGTAAACAATTTGGTACTTAATGAAAAAAAAATTCAGTGTGTACTTATGTACGCGCGTGAGAAGTTATACTTCTTCGAGTCACAAAATAGCAACGAAGGCAGTAAGTAGTTCAGCATGTACGTCAGAGATGGCGTTGTTTACAATTACTCCCGTGAGAATTTTGTGTGACGGTGTGCGCGCGCATCGTAAAATTTCACTCTCATCATTTTTTCATAACGCGCCTAAAGAAGTATAACTTCAAAAAACCAAATGTATTCGATTCATTTTACCAAATGTTAGGAATAGTAAATGTGACATCATACTTAATGGAGAGAAACTGGAATTTACTAGTCAAACGGTTTTCCTAGGAATCACGCTAGACGAGAAATTACAATGGGGACCTCATATAACATCTATTGCGGGGCGACTAAGCTCCGCGGCTTATGCTGTTAGAAAGATAAGACAGTTAACAGATGTAGAAACTGCGCGTTTGGTCTATTTTGGCTACTTTCACAGCATTATGTCGTATGGTATTTTACTGTGGGGTCGGGCTGCTGACATTGAATCCGTTTTTATTTTACAAAAAAGAGCTGTCAGAGCCATTTATAATCTACGTCGCCGCGAATCTCTTAGGGAACTATTTAAAAATATTAATATAATGACAGTGCCTTGCCAATTTATTTATGAAAATATTATGTATGTAAGAAAAAACTTACATATGTTTAATAAAGTAAGTGATAGACATGACTTTAATACAAGAAACAAGGACAAAATAGCTCAACCATATTTTAGATTGTCTAAAGTCCATACATCTTTTATGGGGTACTGTGTTAAGTGCTATAACAAAATTCCTAGTGATATATTACAACTAAGTGAAACAAAATTTAAATCATATATTAAAAGTACACTCTGTAAAAAAGCTTATTATAATCTAGAGGACTATATTCAAGATAAGAATGCTTGGAAACATGCTGGTCTAGCTCCATAGGACGATCGACAGTCTAGACAAAATCGAACCGATTGCTAATTTAAAATACCTAATTTCATACTTAGTATAAATATGTACATATATATATTTGACTCTTTTTTTAAACACTGCTCAGGCTCACATACTGATTCATTGTTTGTTAAAATATAAGGAGTGGTCGTCTACTGTTTCAACATTAATTGTAATATGTAATATGTGAACACTGTGTATCTATGTACATATAACTTAGTCTGTCATTCCTTAATCTGTGATACTTTGTACACACTTTCAAATACCTAGTGTTTTTATGCAAGGTACATCGTATTCACGTATAATTATATAATTCCTGTAAATGCAAATATTGTTAACATCGTTTTTAAAAGAGTAAGTATGGAGTTTCTTGCCCATTCTTCTCCATACAAAACTACCTTTTGGAATGGGCACCTAGAATCAATTTTTTTTTTCCTCATTTGACGTTCAAAAGTGCCTTATAATGGTCTAATTGAAATAAATGATTTGACTTTGACATTCTACGTGAACATTATACCGCATCATGTATTCAAATTAAAAGTACATATTTCATCAAATTACAAGCATTTTTAACATCCCTCCGTTCTGTGGATAAAGTTGACCCATGACCTAGTTCTTTAGTTTCGGAACATTGTTCCAAACAGACAGACAATGACTGTGAAAGTTTTTTTTGGAAAAAGCCAGTCAAATTGGGCACTGAAGGCTGAAAATGCTCTAGGAAATGCGAGTATATTTATGTGCAGGCAAGTGTAATTTTATTCAAAGGTTTTCAAATGTTAAGCTTTTTCTGAAATACTTTTCGTTTTATTGGCTGACTTTGTTTTGTTTTAAGCCTCGTGTTACAAACAAAATACTTGTAAAAATTACTTTTGGGTGACTTACTGGTTATTGCTGAGAAATTCGACTTTCCAATTATGAAGGCCTTCGTTCGGGTGTTGATCTATTAACCTCGTAGTAGGATATTGATCGAAACCTGAATGTATCTACTTTTAATTTTTAATTTTCTTTTACCTATTAACATAGTTTATAAGTTAAATTGTTTCTAACAAAGTGGACTATATGTCTGAAATAAGGAATTTATTTATTTATTTTACCTGTTATTTTAATTTTATTATACAATTGCCCAAAAAAGGAGCGTATGTATGTATGTGAGTTTCATTATTTCGCCATAGTTTCTAAACGCCTGAACCGATTTAGATGTATGAGATATTGTTAGAATATTTGCATCCTTTCAGTAATATAGTCAAAACTATTAAACTACCGCTCTGTAGTACACTTTCATCTAAGAGGTCCCCTGACTGCGATGATAATACACATCATTCAGTCGTGTTATTTTAACTTTGTTTTTAACCGACTTCAAAAAGGAGGAGGTTCTCAATTCGGTTGGTTTTTTATTTATTTATGTATGTACATCGATTACTCTGAGATTTATGTGATTCTTCTTTAGTTTGATGCGGAATAGTTGCCATTTGGTCCTGTAAAAATTTAACATTGTTTGGCCCAGTAGTTTTCATTTGATGAACATTTTTTAATTTTTTATATTTATATATATTTTTATGTTTGACCACACATATCTTTTTTCAGTGTAGTCCGATTTCGATGATTCTTTTTTGAAATGATAGTGTATATCTGAAATTTGGTCCCATATAAATTTCAAGAAAATATTCCACCCTTAAGGGTTGAAAATTAAGGGATGACAGATTTTTTTTTGTGTCGCCGTTTCGTAGTTCATTTCTATGATGAGAAGCAGGCACTAAAAAGCGCAAAAAAAAATTTTTAACAAAAAAGACAACCGCCTTCAAAAAGTAAAAAATAACTTTCAATTCGCAAGTCGGTGGCAATACAAAACAACAAGCAAAACCAAGCCGCCGACGATTCTCTTTCGACACAAAAAATGTACCGATAAATTACGAAAAATTCCTATTCTATAGCTTTTAAAGACGATTTTGCATGGACAGTCAGAAAATATCGACGTTCACCCTCTCTACTGAATTGAACCGTTCCTTAAGTTGGCTTACAATCAGTGGTAAAACTCTGCTTTACCCAGATTTCCTTGTTCTTTGAATAGATGCCCTGATTAGAGATGTCATATACAGATGTTCATATTTTAAGAAGTACTTTACTTAAGCTTTCTCACGACTTGCGACTAAGGTGATCTTAAAATGTTCCCTTTAATGTTTAGTTTTATCCAATGCCAGACACGACTTTAAATGAAAAATCAGATGCTTGGCTTCTGCAGTCGCCCACAGGCTTCTGGATAGTTCCTGGTGGAAGTCAGTGCCCTTAGCCAAACAATTTATGCCTTTTTTAATCACAAGTTTAACACAGGAATCAGCACATACAATATCCTCGCCATTATATATGTTGTCACCTGAATCTTATATTATAGAAGGGATAGGACCCAATATGAAATCTCGAAATCTACTTTTTATATTCTAATAGGCTTGCGCTTGGACGAAACTCACCTGATCTTAAGTGATGATGCAGCCTAGGATAAGGGAACCGATCACTTTTCCGAATTATTTTTGTCCGAATTTCATTTTACCGAAAACTATTGACCGACGTCTTTTTTGCTATATGCATTATTTGACATATTTTTAGATCATCGAAGTATCATGTGTCATAGGTTTTATTTTACCGAACTATGTTTCTCCGATTTACAAAATAACTTTTTCCTATTGGCCGAAGTCTCTTTTGAACTATTTTGAACATTTTACGGAATATTATTTGATCACAAATATATAGCCGGTTACTTGGTAGCATTTTCAACATTAAATTAAAATAGTAACAGAAACGAATCGCTGCAAAACCGACTTCACGCAGCCTTTTCTGCCCTACACCTAGAGTGTAATTTAGGAACGCGTAGGCGCGGAGTGGTGGGGCGGCCCGCGAGCTGAGGAGCAGGTGGCTTTAACACCCGCCGCCGCGGCTGAGGCTGGCCGGCAGAGCCGGCCAGCAAACCGAAGCTGCATGTTGCATGCCTGCTTGCCTGTTAGCATGCTGCATGCCTGCTTGCATGCTGCATGCTTGAAGCAAAAATCTTTGTTTGCAAGCTTCTTACTGGAACCACCTGTTTTATTAAGTGCCAATACATTTAAATAATTAATGAAACAAAGTAGTAGGAAACTAATCTGAAATTAGCTCTCTATAAGGCCACTGTAAATAAATAAATACATTAGTTTTGAAAGCTCTTTCAAATATTGAATTTCACTCAAATTGTTTTTAATTTTTTAAAGTTTTTGATTTTTTGTCTCTTTAACGACGTATATTTTTTTCTGGTGGAGTACCGGTTATCATTGACTTAATATTAGACATATTTACTTCTAGGCGTTTGGTGAAATATGGTAATGAAAACAGTGGTATAACGAATGTTCGAACAAATGTTATTTCGGCTAAGTGTAACTTCGGTAAAAAGTTTTTCGACCAAATTAAACGTCGGAGCAACGAAAAAAAGCGATTTGATAATAGGTCAACTGATACAGTGGCAGACGTGACTTCGATGAAGTAAAAAAATACGAAACGAGAAAAGTTGAAAAGTTTTAGGTAAAATGAAATTCGGTCAAATATTTTTCGACCTTATGGTAGGTAACCCTAGAATAAAGATACTCAGATTATACGTCTTATCGGGAAACAGAGAGGCGGGCAGGTGGGTTTTTTAGGTAGGGGACATCAGCCAAGAACGAATTAGACTGACTTCCATGCGGATGAAGTCACGGGCAAAAGCTACAACATTATAAACTGTACGCACTACACTATGAAGGTTATAACTTTTTAACGTGCAAATAATTTTCAAACATGACTAAATAGAGGCCAAATATTAATTAAAATAATTTTAATTACGTTTAATTAGTGTTAAGTGTTACTTAGCGAGGTTGAAGTATCAGCAAATATTAATTCCGTTGGAGTTTTTGAGGTGTGAACAGATGGTTTAAAATTACCTAACTACCTACTAGATGTCGTGATGGCTCAGTGGTTGACACGGACTCCATTCACGAGGTTGCAGGTTCGATACTGGGCAAGTACCAAGGTGACTACAAACTTAGAAAGTACATATGAATAGAAAAAAAAAATAGTCACTTTTCATTTATTTTTTTATTTGGTCATTTTTTTTACCTAATTTCTGAGTTTATCTTGAACATTATTGACATTAGTTAAGGAATACATCATGAGGAAAGCTAACTTATAAGTCTGATTTCGTCAATCCGCCTTGAGCGCACGTGGTGCTCAATGCTCGTACCTTCCCTGTATGAGAAGAGACCTGTGCCCTGGGACCATTATATAATAGGCTTGTGTTCTTATTCTAAAGTGATTTGTTTCGAAATATTTGATCGCCAAATCCTACAACTATTACAAACGTGAAAGTTTGTGAGGATGGTCGGATGGATGTTTGTTACACTTTCACGCTTAAACGGCTCAACGGATTAAGCTGAAATTTGGCGCACGGGCTTGCTTCTGGTCGGGTGGAGGACTGCCCCTGGTCGACCACCCGCAGGCCGGCAACTCATGGAGGCCGGAGGTCATTAAGCGCCCTCCGGCGCCCGGAGCGTCTTCTCCTAGAGAAAAGCGAGGCAGTTGCTTCCCTCACCCTCTCTGCCGCCTCTTTTGCGTGCATGACATGCTCGCAAAAAGAGACAACAGCCTCCCACGCACTCTCGCTCTGGACCATCGAAAGGACGATGTTCGAGAGCGTGAGGTCACCTACTGCTGCGGAGAGTTCACGGCGCTGCTCTGCCCAAGCTGGGCACTCTGCCAGCGTGTGCTGCGCCGTGTCCTCCAGGCAATCTCCGCAGTGGTGACAACCGGGCGATTGTTCGCGGCCTATGCGACACAGATACTTCCCGAAACAGCCATGTCCGGTCAGTATCTGCGTCAGCCGGAACGTGAGGGCGCCGTGTCGGCGCCCTAACCAATCCTCCATGACGGGTCTTACCGCCGAATGTCCGGTCACAGTTCTAACCTAACCTAACCCAAACGATTTTCTCAGTGGTATGGTTTTAGACCACCAGGGGTATGGCCAGTGGTATGGTGGGTGCGCATCAGATCTGATATTGATCTTTTTATTCTTAACACATACGATATTTTTATCCCGTTTTTGTTTTCTCATGGCATTACTTAGTATTATTGCTTAATGTTGAAGCGAATAGACTTCAACACCGTCAACGTTAGACGAAGTCATGGGCAGCAGTTAGTTTACCCATAAATAACTTTAAATGCAAAATTAAACTGGTTTTATTTTAAGTGAAAGGTCAAGCGGATGTTGAAACTAGGGTAGATCAAGCTTCAAGGACTGCTAGAATTAATTACTAACGCACCAAGGACAGCAGGAGCAGAGATATAGATGGAAATAGTAATTAATCGAGCTTTTTGGCCGCCTATTTAGATAGGGCTGGCAAATAAATAACGATGACGATCTATTAGGGATTCATTTCTCTAGTACAGGTTTCCAAATATAAAGCGTGATTTCACTAGAGCGCCAGCCCACGAACCGGAAGACGCAGCCTCTCCACCAGATGCACCGACGACATCTTCAATTTTTCGTTCATTAAATAGGTGAGGAATTGAAGGACCATTTCCGGAGATTTAAAGACATAATTTTTAATACAAACTTTGACAGCAAAGCAATATCATACATAACAATAATGGTCATATTTTGGCTATTAGATATAAAAATGTCACATTTAAACTTTAGCGGAAAGTTCTTGGCTGCACTTTGTAACATTTAAGTGTGATATAATGTTTCCACATGTGTGGTGGTTAATGGTTATTATAGCTAACCAAACAAACTGCCCTAGCCTATTCCCAACTAAGCTTGGGTCGGTTTCCAGTCTAACCGGATACAGGCGAATACCAGTGTTTTATATGGAGCGACTGCCTATGTTACCTTCACAACCCAGTTACTGGGTAACACGATACCCCTTGGTAAGGCTGTACTATGGTTATTATAGCTTAACACGCCACTTAAAGTCACAGGCATTAGCTAGTTAAGTAAGTGCACCAGTTGTTTAGTGGTGGTTTACCAACCAGCACAATCCTTAAACCTTTTGTGATAAGGAACATCAACCCACACACAAACGTATTGAGTTTTTAATAGCCTTTTCAGAGGACATGACCAACAATGCATGTCCTTTGAAAAGGCTATAAAAAGGCCACATAATATGATTAACAGTTTATCGTAACGCTCTGTTTAAAACGGATTCTACTCGTAAAGGCTGATGTAATTTCGCAAAGGCATATTAAGTTGATATTATCTTTACTGTGGAATTAAAGATGGTATCGTAGTAATGTTATGTTTGAAGAGGTTCTGTGCGATAGAGGAGCTATTTGGAGCTGTATATAAGTATAGATTCTAAGCAGTACTTATACTCGTACCTACAAGGTAAGAAACATCAGATATCTAGTCAACTCTATTTTATGGAACTAGATATATTTTATATACCCAAGCAATTATTTAAGAAAATGACTCTAGATATTGTGTCTGGTAAGTAATTTACTTGTAATTAAAGTTAAATTAAGCTAAGCTAAGCAACAAAACATTATTGTGGCAGCTACTTTAGTTTTGTTTTTCTTTTTCTATCACTTATCTTGCATTTCTTATCCTTTAATTAAATCGTTGACAATGGTGTGGGTTACATGTTTGTTAAATGTTAGTCAAGTATTTTTTTTGTATTTTTGTGCAAGTACCTGTTATTTGTCCCTAATAAATAAAATAAATTAAAACAATACTCAAAGTCTAGGTCCTTATGCGGCATAGCGTTACTAAAGGTATGAACCTATGAACCCTAAAATAAAACACCATTTTAAAATTCAACAGTGCGTTGCTGCATCATATTTTGATCAATCAAGAATTAAACTTCGTCAATTTGAATATAGAATCATCATCTTCCTGACCATGTTCCTTGGGGACGGTGCGACACGTTTTTTTCTTTCATTCCGTTCTGTCAACTGTCATAAAATCACTGACAGGGAGTCAGTGATTTTATGACAGTTGACAGTCTCTTTGAATTTATTCTTCACACAATCCATCCATCTTTGTACTGACCAAAACTGTCAAATTTCCCCAATTGAATACGAGCCTTAATTTTTTGTAATAAAGTTAAAAATCTATCAAAGAAATCTGACAGATTGTTGTAGTTTGACGTGCTGGCCTTTCTACAGTACTTCTCTGGAAGTACAGGTCCGATTAAAAGAAAATCTTTAACTGTGAGATAGCAACTCTATTGCCGAGTATCATAGAGTATGTTTAGTAGACTTTCTCGTGGACGTAGTCACGGGCAGTAGGTAGATTCTGTAAAATTCAAACAACAACTCGCATCTCATCTCGCTATTCACTCTCACTTCGCTTATGGTTCAAAATTACCTTGATATATTTGACACTTTGAATCGGGTTCGAGTGCGAAGTGAGCGTCGAAGTGACGGGGAAATTACCTTACAGAATGCCACTTCTTACGATATTTCATACTTTATCTGTCAAAATCTCCCTGTCAATTTAGTTCAACTCGCTGACGCGCTCGTAAGGGTGGCGCTAGTGTAAATTCGAATTATCAACCGAGTTTTTAGAATGCCAATGAAGAAACTCACAACGGATTCAGATTCGGAATCGGAGTTAGAATGAGGTCTTACAGAATCACACCCCAGGAGTTAGTCGCTCTAGTAAATCTTTAACAAATTCTCTCAAGTAGGTGATATCTTCTTGTTCCTAAAACCCGTGGCTAATACAAAATTTGATGTTAATTGAAGCGTGTATATTCAAGGCATCACCCCAGCGGATCGGGCGCTATCCGTTCCCACACCTATTTGAATTTATTTTTGGACGATCAGTAATGTCAACTATGTAGATAAATACTTTGTTACCGGGTGAATTTCGACGACACGGTTCGCACAGTGGCTGAGCGATCGACTTGGCGGTTCGATTCCCGCCCAGGGTAAACATTTGTGTGATGAGCACTTGTGTTTAGCTTGTATCTGGGTGTTGTTTATCTATATATGTATGTATTTACAAAAAAAAAATGTATTTGTGTAAGTATATCAGCTGTCTGACACCCATAGTACAGGGTCTCCCTAGTTTGGGGTCAGATGGCCGTGTGTGAAAATGTCCCCACATATTATTATTATAATTATATTATGAAAAGTGATATAATAAAAAAATATTCGCGGGAGTAACAAATATGCATTTACAGAAATACATAACTATACAAGTTAAAAAAGCTCGTGTTGATTTTAACCATTATATCACCACCACCACCACCACCACCACCATACAACTAGGTACTGTCCTGAAAATTGCAAAAAAGTTTTCGCTTTTTGCAATTTTGCGCTTTCACCTTAAGTATCATTTAATATTAAGTTACCTATTTAAAAAAAAATTACCATCCACAAGCCTAGATATTAACGTCCTTATCCTATTCACACAAGGTTGAGTTTAATTACTCACGGTCCAATATATGACTACACTACTTTGTTAAAAGTGCTGGCTGTAAAGTCTTACAATATAGTCTTTAGCATTTTTGAAGATATCAGATAAACAAGTAGCTGTAGAATCAACTCTTGTGTAGTCCACCGTCCACACCTTTCTTTCAAACAGTAACGTATGTACCGAAGCCACAGATTAACTAATAGTTCCTCCGATGCGTGAAGCTGTTGGTTCCTGTAAATATACTTGTGATTAATAATTGATCATTCAAACGATACACAAAATTGTAAAAAAACATTGAGGTGATTGTTTTTTGTTTTATGAATGTAGCATTAACGAGAGACCACGACGACACACCAACACGCCAAAAACGACGACATGCCAAAATAGCACTACGGTCTCAACATATAAGAACTCTTTTAATTGCCAATAACTATTCATTTTACTATCTAAATTACAATCCTGTCGCTTATAAGATCTTCTATGCAAGATAAAGATTTGACTTCAATATTTTGTGAAACTAAACGTAGTCAAGTTCTGGGCTGTATTAATATATCCTAAAACATCGGTGGGCCTAGACAAAATCCCTTTTCTGTTAGCGTTAACGCCAACGGAAAAATCAAATTGTATGCAGTTGACATATTTGCATCACGTGACATCTCGTAAGCAAACGTCAACTCCATACAATTTGACTGTTAGTATTTTGTATACAGGCCTTGTTTGTTAGTTTTTTGCAATACTCGAAAAGGAGTTTATATGGATTGACTTGATTGACAGTGTTAATGTTGCAAAAGGCAACTGAACTACAGAGCAGCGTGACCGGGTTTAGTTGGTATAAAACTAATTAGTTTATCCTCGAATCGCTAAGAAGAAATAACTAATATGTAACGGTTTCCCATACAGAGGAACAAAAAAAACCAAATACACTATTCAACTTTACAAACTTTTGTACATGTTTATTTACAGCTTTACTTGAAGATTTGTAAAATATTTTGTCAGTACCCACCCTCGTAAGGACCTTATGAGATAAGAATATACTTGAGAACCATGACCAACTGTTTAATTAAATATATCCGTCACAGCGTCTTCGTTTTAACAGCCTATTGGGTATGTGAGAGGCGAAGTCGAGTTATCCACTTACACGACCTTTCCTTTTCAGTAGTAACACCTGTAATACGCCAACCTTGACATTTAGTCAGTCAAGGTCAAAGGGTTAGTGATTTACACGCCATCTCTATGAGCAAGAAAATTGCGACGTCATTGAGTACCAGTAGAGTTCTTAGTGAAAGAGGTCGTCCGGAGAAGCGATTATAAAATAAAGTTACATTCGCTCACAGTGTTGATGAACGGGACCTTTTTTCGATTATTCCCGATCAGTAACCACTTGCCTTCTACACTGTTGATGAATGGTAAAAAGAAACCCATTTAATCTTTAATTGAACTCCACCTAAAGAAACGTTGATTCTTGAACTAAGCATATTATTATATACGATCGCGAAAAAAGTTCCATTCATTAGCCCTTCGAACGATAGAAACTTTTTTACCATTATCAACACTGTTAACGACAAGGGTGTTATGTTATTCGATATCCGTGGGTGTTACTGAACGGAAATAATCGAAAAAAGGTCCCGATCGTCAACACAGTGAACGAATGAAACTTTATTTTCCCGTTCGTCAACGGACAACAAGGTGTTACTGAGCGGGAATAATCACGGGGTAGTACCATATATCAAATACCAGTACGCATACTATCTATAAAACTAAGTAATATTGAGCATTAAATATTCTTTGTAACATCTTTTATTTTCGGTTTAAAAGTCACTTTTTATGGTAGCGCGCAAAATATTATGCTTACAGGTGCATCCAACATTACAGGGGTCGTGGAGATAATTAAAGTTAAAACATGCTTGCAAAATGAACCGTAAAAAAAGAATGGAACGTGATCAACGTTCAATAGCTCTGTAATTAGAAACTCAAACTCAGAGTGTTTATTTCAATGAAACCATTTACAGGGACTTTTGAATTGTTAAGGAGTCAGAAAGTTTAGTTTTCAGCTAGTTGCTCGTTCCAAAACGTAGGAACGTCTCTATGGAGAAGAACGAGCAAGAAACTCCACCGACTCTTTATAGAGTAACCTAAACTCAAAACCATTTAATTTAAATAAACCATTTACTTTGAATTGTCAAAAACTCAGTCAGTCATAAAGCTAGTTGTTTTTTCCAACAGTAGGTTTCTACGAAGAAGATCGAGCAAGAAACTCCATTAATACTCTTTTAAAATCAATAGTATATCACAAATTTAGGTTACATCATTCATGTTGAATCTACGGGACACAAATGTGAGAAAAATGTTACAAATTATGCACGTTAGAAGAGGCCTAGATACTTTCATTATAAACATTTACAATAAATTTAAAATAACCAAGGCAGCAAAGCGATGACCAGTCCCAACTGACGGTGCCCGTACACTTACATTACGCACGGATCTTACGGACAGAAGGAGTCGGTTTGAATCGGAAGGTTTGGGTCACAGCAAAGCTAGGAAGAAAATGTATCTTCGGGTTTCTATAAGTTTCTTTTGTACCCGTCATCTTCTTCTTCTTATTGTGCCTCTCCGAACTACGAAGGTTTGCAATCAGCTCTGCATACTTTTCCTTTTCATTTGCAATGTGAAATAGTTCCGCGGCGCTCGAGACACTAGTCCACTCTCGTCCACTCCTTAACCATGATTACTGTAAATCATGGATAAGAAACCTACTTATAATAAACCTAAATCCACATTAGACTGTACCTCCAAAATAAACATATCACTATTGAAACAATATATCATTAATATCCCAGCTGTAAATATCTGCTACAAACATCAATTACCGTCCCTCTGGGAGTGTCCAACGTGCAGTGTCCGAACGATATCGATTATAACTTAATCGACTAATCGCATCGCTCATAAAACGGTGTTATCGATACCGTTTTATCCGCTACCCTTTAGATAATCCTGCTGTTGTTAATTAAGTTTGTCTTCCGCTTTACATCAAACCGTTCATTATAAGTAAGATGAAGTTTTGTACAGGGAGGACTAAATTGGCTTTTAATCTAGGTCCATCATCTTTTTGCCCTTGTCCCATGTTACTTGAGGTATCACTGACTCTCTTTTCTTTCGTATTATTCTTCACACAATTATTGTGTTTTATTTGTACGCACCGGGCCGAAACAGCGTCTTTTTGTTGTGTCCATAGTGATCTAGTTTCAAATGTATTGTTTTGTGCCTTGGAACAATAAGTTAATGATGATTGAATGATTGCTTATTGCGACACATCAGCTGAAAACCAGTGCCATGGTTCGTGCCTTCCTGCGCGGACCAAGGCATTTACGCTGAGCGTTGGCCGTTTCGCGCGGTAGTGATGCACTATTTCCTACTCAGACATTTTATTTTTATTTTTTAGTATCCACTTGTTTAGTTTTAGGCTTCGTACAATGTGTATTTATTATGTGCGTCGCTTTCAATCCATCCATCTTTTCTTTGGCTTTTTACTCCCTTTCCATCTAACTAGATAGAGATTCACTTAAATTGAAACGATGTTTCACATAGTCATTCACAAAATTGACAGGATATAGGTTTGATAACGATTTATAACATACTAGGACTTACCCTGCGACTTCGTACGCATTATTTTTTACGGATCTCATTTTTTTTCCCAAAAATATAGCCCATTACTCCGGGATAATGTAGCATGCTAATGGTGAAAGAATTTTTGAAATCGGACTAGTAGTTTTTGAGTTTATTTGTTACAAACACACAAATATACAAATCTATCCTCTTTATAATATTATTATTATAGTGTAGATATGAATTACACATGAAACTTTGCGTGATTTTTTTTACGACTGTCTTTGTTTACATATAACAAAATATATTTCACCTTGCCACCTCTTTCTGGGCCGTCCTCGGCGACGCCGACCATCTTCAAGCACCCATTGCGTGGAAACTTTCGCCCAGCGGTCGCTCTGCATGCGGCTGACGTGTCGCACCCAATCCCGCAAGGGCTGGTTCGAGGGGGCGCGGGGCAAAAGTTCCTGGAAAGACTCGGGGGAGGCCTTTGCCCAGCAGTGGGACAGTATAGGCTACTTAAAAAAAAAGTCTACAACAATCAGGGATAACGTAGCTTCCTATTATCAAAAGAAATCCTACTATCCTACTAATATTATAAATGTGAAAGTTTGTGAAGATATTTGGATGTTTGTTACTCAATCACGCGTAAACCGTTGAACAGATTTGCATGAAAATTAGCACACAGGTAGACCATTTCCTGGATTAACACATAGGATACTTTTAATCCCGATAATGTGTTCCCTTGGGATAATCGTTCTTTTTTACGCGGGCGAAGCCGCGGGCAGTAGCTAGTATATTATTTTCGAACCAGTCGTTCCATAGATTAGCACATTCGAACAAATAACTCTGCATTAAAACATTGGTACAGTATACCTACATTATTTAATATACTCAAACTAAAATTCCCCTTTACAATATCGGTATGTTTACGACCACGTATTATACTTAGTACTAAGTTCACTGCTAAATAATCATGGCAAGATCCATACATTTATTTGAATGAAAAAAAAAATCCGTTTAGAGGGTTTAAAATATTTTCCAATGTGTTGAATACACATACACACACACCAGGAGTAGATTGATATACTTACCATATTTTTAAAACCCCGCATATTTTCTTTTTATTCTTATTTTTAAAATGAAAATAAGCTTTTTTCGTTACATCTCCTCGTCCATTTTGTATTTATAAAAAAAGAAAGTGACAAGTAGTCATTTGTCTATCAAATTGGCAGACCCGTGATGTGAATCGTTGTTTACAATGGCTGAGTTGAAAAAGTACATTAATTAATCATTATTCCCCATATAACAGCTGTCAGTGTCAATGTTACTATCAGCTGCCGTTTCGTTTAGAAATAATGAGCTTTTCGTTAAAGTATTCACATCCATTTTTATTGCAGGGTTTTAAAAATATTTTAAATGCCTGAAGATACTCTTTAGGTACCCAAGAGAATAAAAATTAGAATTTCAACTTCTCCAAACATTTTTTTTTTGTACAAATCATGCCATCATTCTTTGGCCGGTATGCTGGTAACCCTAAAATGAGTGCCAAACTCATTTCCACCAAATCTCATCTCTCAAATGACACTCGTATTTTTCGATTCTCATTTAAAATTCCACGGTCATGAAGGAAATTTGATCAGATGCATGAACGAAGGCGACAGGATATGACTACATGCAATATTTCCGGTGCGGAGGTCGAATGTGACTAGTGAAAGGACGCGTAGATTGAAAAGGACGGCAAATGGGATTGCCAGCCGGGAAAATAGAATATATCCTATACCCGACTGCAGGAGGGCAAGTCGGGGTTGTGATGTTTATGAGTACTTACTTGTACATAGCTCATAGAAAAATCATAAAAAATATTTTTGCACTTTATGGTAATACTAGTTTTTGCTCGCGACATCGTGAAGACGAAGTCGCGGATTATAATAATAATAATCATTTATTTCGAGTAACAAGACTCATAGTGTTGGTAACAATATACTTACAAACTACGTTAGTAACACTTACACAAACACACAACAAGAAGCAATTTATGACATCACTGCCGCAAGGTGACAGGCCCAGCCGAAAACCTGCTGCAGTGATTCATAAACACACAATCAAGCCAACTCGCTATTATACACATGATGCTGTTGGCGCTACCCCGCACCCTGCGGACCAAGGATGCGCACCGCTTCCGCATCACCGAATAAAAACAATCCACACGAGCTTCTGCGAACATCCCTGAAGCACTGCAGTATCGGGGCAACCCCAACAACAGCCTGAAAGCGTTATTGTATTGGACGCGAAGGGCGCCGTATGATTTTTGAGTATAATTAACCCACAGGCAGCAAGTGTAGAAAGAAGTGCAGTACGCACTAAATATTGTGTGTTGGACCTCTTAGAGGCACGCCTGAACCTGCGGGCAATCATATTAGCTCTCACACACAGCGCCCTCCGCTCCTCCTTATAAAGTAGCCTACATAGGCTTTTAATTTTCATACCAAATTTTATCAAAATTGCTTCAGCAATTTCATCGTGAAAGCGTGATAGACAGTTACTTTCGCATTTATAATATTGAAATACTAGCACTTTCCCCGTGAATTTTCAATATAGCCTATGTTATTCAGCAATAATGTAGCTTTCGATTGGTGAAAGAATTTTTAAAATCGGACCAGTAGTTTTAGAGTTTATTCGTTGCATACAAAAATACAAATCTTTCCTTTTTATAATATTTAAGTTTATGTATAAGTAAATAAAGTATAGAATATAGATATAGATGGATAGTATGGATAAAGTATTAAGTAGGTATGGATTGTAATCTGAAGAGCGTCCAAACTATACATAGTATTTATTACTTACAATAATAATAATACTGCCTCGTTGGTCTCGTAACCGTAAGAGCGACTGCTGAACTTGGGTTCCTAGGTTCGATTCCCAGGCCGGGCCAAAAAGTGATCCTGAATTTTTCCGGTACGAATTTCTCAGGCAGTGTAACACCACAGTGCCTCGCGGTTTGGCGGTGTAACACTACAGTGCCTCGGCCAGCACGTAAAGCCTTTGGTCTTGCGCCTGATCTCTCCCCGGTGTGACGGATTGCGGTTGCACCGGACTATGAAATTGAGGGAAGAGGGAGTGCACCCACGTTTGCGCACACAGTTGTGCACTATAATACCTTTTACGTAAAGAAAGCATGAAAGAAAAAGATCAGGACAAAAACACACAAAAATAACGAAAGAAACGAAAATCGGTCCTGTACGAGGCCAAAAGGATCTCAGCATGGTGCTGTAACATAAAAAAAAACCAGGCAACCAGCCAGCCAGCCCACCAACCAACCAACCAGCCCACCAACCCAGCCAACTTGGCTAATCTCCATTAAGACTGGCCACCGAATTACATTTTACAATACAATAATAATAATTTGGGGTATGCCTAAGTCGTGGACACGGCCATGTTTTACGTAAATACGTACGTAACGTAGCATTATATTTTCTTTGAGCGTATTATATTATGCAAAATTCATTTTTTAAAAAACTAAAAATTGTAACGAATTATTTGATTCTTTAGAGATCGAATAGGGAACTAAATTAAATTTTGGATGTAGATGATAAGAGGAGCTCGGGGCTAAGTTAAAGCCGTACAGATCTTTACAGATGATGATGAGATGTACAGACTTTTTAAAGGTCGGTTTGTGGATGGGTGACCATCCCTTTCATACCGAGTTCTCTCCGTACCTCGGAAAGCACGTACTCGTAAAGCCGTTGGTCCGGGCTGTCATTTGTAGATCTTTGGTAGTCGTTATGTGTATGAAAGTCTGACAACCAGTCCTACCAGGGGGTATCGTGTTACCCAGTAACTGGGTTGTGGAGGTCCGATAAGCAGTCGCTCCATGTAAAACACTGATATTCAGCTGCATCCGATTAGACTGGAAACCGACCCAATATACTTGGGCAAAGGCTAGGCAGATGATGATGATAATAAGCAGGTAGATCTGAAGCTGCAACACCAAACTGTATCCCCCGATTTTGTTATCATCAGTTTAGTGAATTGCCTTAAACTATGGAAGCAAATTAAAAGACGTATCTACATTTATCTATACCTACTAATATTATAAAGCTGAAGAGTTTGTTTGTTTGGTTGAACGCGCTAATCTCAGGATCTACTGGTTCGAATTGAAAAAATATTTTTGTGTTGGATAGTCCATTTATCGAGGAAGGCTATAGGCCCATGCGAAGCTGGGTCGGGTCGCTAGTAAATAATAATATTGGCAGGCTGTTCATGTTCCACTGCAGGGCGAATCTCTATTCTACTGCAGATGGCACGAACATCACCACGCTTGGTCTAAGCTGATATTCGACGATTAACGATTTTAGACTTCATCATCATCATCACTTCAGCCGAAAGACGTCCACTGC
Source organism: Charanyca ferruginea (assembly GCA_947361185.1). Taxonomy (NCBI): domain Eukaryota; kingdom Metazoa; phylum Arthropoda; class Insecta; order Lepidoptera; family Noctuidae; genus Charanyca; species Charanyca ferruginea. Next base: position 25,293,109 of record OX376061.1, on the reverse strand, counting down.
TGGACATAGGCCAACCCCAAGAAATGGGGGGTTTTGTGATAATCGCCACGCTTGGCAGGCGGGTTGGCGATCGCAGTGTGGTTGTTACAAAGGCACAGAGAACGCTGCTGCCCATTCTCTGGTGAGTCCCTTAGTCACACTTACGACACCCACGGGAAGATATGGGATGGTGTTATTCTTGACGTCCGACACCATACGGATTATATAATACAAACTAAATAACGTTACAACACTAAAAGAAAACAATATAAAAGTTCAATAATAATTTACTGTCTGGTAAAATTATATTAGCAGACGATTATCGGTATGCACTTCGTAAACATACATACATACAACCATATCTCACGAAGGACATTTCTGCGATGACTCAATGTTTGATATAAAAAAAAAGAAATAAAATACTGAATGGATCGATATAACTCTTCAATAAATAGGCTCGTTGAGCATCTGATTAAATAACTGAAGTAACAATGATGTGTTGGCGTGTATGTCACAGTCAAAGCCCTTAACCAGTCAAAACTACTTTTGACTACAAAAATCAGTCAATATTACTTCTGAACGGTTAAAATTTATTCTTACTACTTAGAAAACCTATTAGGTTGGTAGGCTTTTTAATTCTCAAATTTGGTTTTGTAGCGATTCTTATAACTAGGCCGTTCCGTGTTTTTGTTTTTTTTTTTTGTAGCGAAAATGCGTATCTTAATAAGGGTTTTGACTGAAGCCAGTCAAAAGTAGTATAGCCTGGTTAAGAGTTTTAACTGTAACATATACACATACTTAGTACATAAAGGCGATGACTTCATGCTCTCGAATCAACAAAAAGCTTTACGTAGGTGTAGGTACATAATTATACATTATAAACTACGTTTATGAAGGCCAATGACGTGCAAATATTAGTTCGTAAACCTCATTTTCATATTACATCTGAATTATCCACATCTTGGGTGCAAAAAGTCGTATGTGGTAGTATTTTGAATGCAAACCTGAGCAGTTACGACTTTTTGTTTTACGGTAATCGTTGTTGGATTTTAAACCTCATTATAATATTTCATCTATGGCATCTTGTGTGAATTAAAAGGTCATACGACATGACAATGCAATTTTTACCTAGATGAATAGTACAATTGTGGTTTAAATCTAAATGGTTTCCGTTCAAAACGGTATAGGTCCGGCTCCCCAAAAGTAGAATAAGTTTATCGATGTTGGTACAGACGCCAGCACATCAAGCCATACCTAACTGTCAAATTTTCCCAAATGAATATGAACCTTATGCTTTTGTCATAAAGTTGAAAACCTATCAAAGAAATTTGACAGATTGTAGTAGCTTGATGTGCTGCCCTTTGTACAAGTTCAATGGAGATTAAATTAGTTAGTGTCAAATCGTAGACTTTTAATGCAATTGTAAGACACTTTATCTTGTTAATAATGCTGGCTTGCATAGTGCCCCTATACTAAAAGTCCCCCCCCGACCACAGACTTTCAAAATTTTGGTAGGGTTAGGCTGGTTTAGAGCGCACATAGGACCTACAAGCAGTCGGGTTGGTGTTGAATAAGTTCAGTTTGAAGTCAATCGTGTTGCCTATTTTTTTTATCGGCTGATACTGAATCGTTATAATGGGTATACTTGTATACATCTTCATACTTACTTACACTTACATACTTTTGACGACACGGTTGGTGTAGTTGCTGAGCGATCGACTGCTGCGCAGCGTGTTGCGGGTTCGATTCCCGCCCAGGGTAAATATTTGTGTGATGAGCACTTGTGTTTGCCTTGTGTCTGGGTGTTGTTTATCTATATATGTATGTATTTAAAATATATTTGTGTATGTATATTAGCTGTCTGACACCCATAGTACAGGGTCTCCCTAGTTTGGGGTCAGATGGCCGTGTGTGAAATGTCCCCACATATTATTATTATTATTCACATTTATTTATTTCATATACCATATTAAATTACATTTTTAAATATTCATAGAAAAATAAAAACATTTAAAAATATAAAAAATAGTAGCCCACCGGTATCGGGAATAGGGTCCAAGCTACCGGTGGTCAGGGCTCCTGAGAGAGGAATCTCCTAACAATAAGCCGTGTCCAGGAGTACCGCTTTCTGTATCAAGCCCTTGATCCAGCTGCCCAACAAGAGCCTCCTTAGGTGTTGGTCGAGGCTCTTGGAAATGAGTCCATTGGCCGTAACGACTATCGGCACAATGACTGCTGTATTCACATCCCACATGTCGACAACCTCGCGAGCCAAGTCAAGATACTTAATTTGTTTATCTTTCTCGGTTTTCACGAGGTTCTCGTCATGCGGAACCGCTATATCAACAATCATTGCGCGACGCTCTAATCGATCTATCACCACTATGTCAGGCTTATTGGCGACAATAGTCCTGTCAGTGATGATAGATCGATCCCAATACAACGTGATATTGCCATTTTCGAGAACTGGATCGGGCACATACCTGTAGTACGGTACTTCCGACTCCACAAGCCTGTACTTTAGAGCAAGTTGCTGGTGGATAATCCTAGCTACAAGGTTGTGTCTATGCAAGTAGTCTCCGTTAGCTAGACGAGAGCACCCAGAGATAATGTGTCGGATTGATTCACCCGGCCGGTGGAATGCCCGACAAATGTCAACCGTGCCGTCCTTCACAATATACCTCCGGTAGTTGTTCGTCATCATAACTTCATCCATAATCGCACAGACAAAACCTTCGGTTTCCCCAAACAGGTCACCAAAACGCAGCCAGGATACGGACGCCAAGAAATCTACATCAGGCCCATGTAGGGCCCGGTAGAAGCACCCGTGAAGCTCCTTGCTCTGCCATATCTCCTTGCGGTCATTAGTATCGAGTACTACAGGTTTGCGCCAGTTCTCGTTCGCTAAGGAGAGCGGGGTGAGGCCCTTGTCCACTGAGACCACATCTCGGTGCATACCCACGTCGGTTTTAAGGAAGTACTCCCTGAGACTGCATACCTCACGGTTGTGCAGGGACTTAGCATTAAGAAAGCCTCGACCTCCGCACTTCCGTGGGATATACAGTCTCATTACCGATGACCGTGGGTGATGCATCCGATTTGCGGTCAGCAATGTACGGACCCTCCTATCCAGGGCGTCAAGTTCCGTCTGAGTCCACTTGAGTATGCCGAAAGAGTACATCAAAACCGGCATGACCCATCCGTTGAAGGCGCGCACCTTGTTTCCGCCTGATAAAAGACTATTTACCACTTTATTCAGGCGGCCAAAGAAGCGCTCCTTCAACGATTGTTTCATGTCGGCAGCATTGATGCCTAACGCTTCCGACATACCCAAGTACTTGTAGGTTTCGATTGAGGAGAGGGATTTAAGGCGTATGGAATCCGAGAGTTGGGTTCCCACGGATTCCATAATCTCCCCTCGCTTCACATTTATTATTATTATTATTATTATACTGATTAAGGAACTTTCGGCCGAAAGAAAGTCTGTGGTCTGTGCGGGCTTTAATACGTACGGTGGTACAACTTTGTTACAAACTTACAACAATCGTTTTTCTTTTGTTTTGGATATCGAGCACAACAAATCGTTCGTCAATCAATCGATCATCGATTTTAGTTTGATTTTGATATACTTATATCAATTTTCTTTGAATGTAACTCATTCATGAAAAAAATCAAAATAAAATAAATTAACGTTTATGTAGTGAAAAGTCACACTTACGATAAATTAGAAATTAAAACGACCTTAGCTGATGCGACACTCCTAAACTTTTTACAACTTGTAATAAAAACGATAACTAAAAGTATAAAACAATGATACCCCGTCGCTTATAACAACCAAGTTCTACCTTTAATGCAGATTGAGATTTAGTTTGATTTAGGGCCTAAGCACACCACGTTTTTTAAACGCGCCGTCGACGCGCGTTTTAGGGGAACCGATCACTTTTCCGAATTATTTTTGCCCGAATTTCACTTTACCGAAAACTATTGACCGACGTCTTTTTTGCTATATGCATTATTTGACATATTTTTAGATCATCGAAGTATCATGTGCCATATGTATTATTTTACCGAACTATGTTTCTCCGATTTACAAAATAACTTTTTCCTATTGACCGAAGTCTCTTTTGCACTATTTTCATTTGCCAAAAACCTTACAGTCCATCTCCCGTTGAAGTTATTATAACTTCTACTTATAACCTGTTGACCGCCACAATCATGTATAGACGACAAAGCAAAATGTGCTCAGCACGCCACGGTCACGATCACGGTCACGGATCACATGACAGACTTCTATACGTACTTCCATAGAGTAGTAATTCAGATTAGTTTTTGCTTTTTTTAACGTACCAGTCAAAAGCTGGAATCCCTTTCTCCATTAGGGTGAAAAACCGTCACAGTTCCTACATCGCTAAGACTTGTTCAGGGAATTTTTCCCAAAAGTATCTCCACTCGTATGTCTTTAAAGTCCCTTCTTCCATTTTAGAGACAAAACTGTAAATGTATATGCACTTAAAGTACTTACAATATCCCTGTAAGAATTTCTGGTGCCTTAAAATGTGACATTTTTCCTCAAAATTCCGTATCCATCATAAGAACAGGTGACTAAAAATATACCTTACCTCAGGTATGCATTATATTTCTTTCCTCTACAAAGTGCACAAGGCAATAAGTTGCAAATGGAAGTTGCTAGCATCAAAGTGAAACGAACTGAAATGTCAGAGGGTTACGCTTTGATAGAGAGGATTTTATTAAAAACCTGACTTTGAGAGGAAATATGAAACGTTTTAGAAGGTTTGGATTCCATGAAAACGATGAGATAACCAGATATAAAATTATATCGATGATTTGATGGAGTGGCGATAGAAACTTCAAATTAATTTGTTTTTTTTTTTATCATTACTTGATAGTCTGTAGTTTGGACTCAACTTGACTAATCTACGTAGTTGGATGTCCCTAACATGATTGGTTCATATGTACCTTTCAGAACGGATAAACATAAATACAATGAACTTACCTAAAAAACAAAGTGATCCTATAATGGTTCCGATTTTTCCTTTTGGGATACGGAACCCTAAAAATGGCCGAAAGTAAAAAAAAACATCAAAATTCGCAGTACCAGTAGGTCTGTATGTACTCTATAAATGGATTCTCAATTTGGCGATAAACGGAAAATAATCTTTCCTTTCCTTTCCTTTTTAAAAAAACGTTGCCCCACACTAGGAATTACTCCTGTGTCGTGGGTGCGTTTACAAACATATAAACTCACATACACAAAAAGCCAGACCCGGAACAACTATCTGTAGGCCATACAAATATTTGTTCCGTGCGGGAATTGAACCCGCGACACGCAGCGCAGCAGTCGATCGCTCAACCACTGCGTGCACCGTGCTGCATGTTGATTGCTGAAAAATAAAAGAAAACCAAGGTTATAATAATCGTTATTGCCTGTATTGTTTTTTCTGGTTTTTGTTTAGTGTCTGTGCTTACTAATATATAGTAAGTTTTACTAACAATCTTCTTGAGTCTTGGTTACTCGAATGAAGAAAAATTATATTCTGTGGTACCTACTGGTTCCTTGTTCAATAGCATTAGTAGGTATACTCTATTTTCCATAGCTCTATCTATCTAATAGAAAATGTCTTCTATTTTTAATGACTAGGTTTACATAACAGACATAGTGGCCCAATTTGGTCGACCATTGTTGAATTACTGACAACTTTGCTCGAACTCTGTATGAATACTGCAGTGGGCGCCGAAAATGTTCTATCGGGATTCGGGCGCCATTTTGAATAGCTTTGATTAAGTAACTATGCCGTAGAATCGATATTTAAGATAGGTATACCAAATATTTACTCTACCGAGTTACCTAACTGCTGTAGCAAAATCATCAAGATTAAATGCCACCAAAAAATGCTTTGAGATCTTAAGCTCCCTTACCAAAAAAATATACTAAACAAAAAGACAGTTTAAAATTACAATGGTTCTAGCTGTTTTAAATATGACTGCTCTTTAAATTGTATTCAAAGACCAAATGTAGTAAACCATCACGAAATTTTGAAAAGCAAATTAATGCGCTATTACTATTAGTTAAGTTTTATTTTAGATTAGTTTTTATTGTGTACAATTTTTAATATTAGTTACCGACTGACTTCTTTAAGTTTTCTAAAACTATATTCATATATTTTTCTACATCGGATGTTAAGTTAAACATAAGCCAAAATCATTTAAGTAAACACACCTATGACTTAGAAGTCTTCTACAAAGAAGAAGAACGAAGAACTTCTTCTTCTTTCTTTTATGCAGAAGATAAACGCTGAACCAAACAATACAGCATTATATATTTACAGGATTAAACCAAAGTCCTGAATGGTCCCAAGGGAGGACAAAAAAGGGATGAAAATTAGTCTATGTCGATTCCCACCCCTTTTTGTGCTACTACATACGAAACTACCTCTTGGAAGGGGCAACTAGATTCAGATTTTCCTATATGATGTTCAAGTATCATTTAATTCAAATAAATGATTTGACTTCGACATCATTTTCGTTCAGCCTTTTATACGAAAAATGTAACATACCTACATGCATTCATCCTCACAAACTTTTGAGTTAATAATGATGTAGTAGGATTTACGGTATTTTAAAGAAAGCTGGCATGTAATATAAATAATACCATTGCTAATCTAAAGCTTCCACATATAAATAACATAGAGACACGATTTGATAAAAAGAATATCTTTGTTCAAGGTCAAAAAAAAGGGAAAAAAAAAAGAGAAATGTCAATGTCAAGTCGCGCAAACATAAAGCAACATTATTAAACATAAATTGATACAAACAAGGTTCAATTAACTGTAGGTGTTTAAAATGAAAATGACATTCAAAGCTAAGGATTAATAGACAGCTTAGGTGCAGAGACGCATTCCAGACAATTTTCCAATAAACGACCAATTGGTCGCAATGTCTCGTTACCTCAACTATACAAATAATGGTCGCGTTAGCAATGTTTGGCGATAAAAAGTGGACACGTGTGGGACGGGCCTTATTTGGTGAATGGTACTTCCTTTTTTGTAAAACGATTCGGAGTAGTGTTTTGTGTGTGGATTCTATTAGTTTTATATTTTACAAGCTTTTTCCCGCGACTCCGTCTGCATGAATGTGTTTATAAATAATAGCCTTCGGTGAGTTGCACGAAACCAACATTAGTCTATACTAATGTTGGTTTCGTGCAACTCACCGAAGGCGCGACTAGTGATAGCGGAGACTTAACACAAGGGCCGTTTTTCCATACAAACTTAGTCCCCTGTTTCCTCCCTGGCTAATGCCAGTAGATCAATTATTATTTTTTTAAATATCCATGGCTACTATTAGCATGTCCCTATGTTTTCCTTTTTTTCATAAAATGAATATTCAAAAACCTAAAAAATTGGCATGATTTTCCGCTGTATTCAAACATTCAGAAAACAAATTTGACTAGATTATATAAAAAATAGAAAACATAGGAACACGGCAAAAGCCTTTCTTTATTTTTTAATGAAAAAAGCAGTTAAATCGGTTAAGTTTTGGAGAATAAATCAGGGGACTACGAATCATTCATTTTGTGTACTTTTAATAGGTATTTTCGGTCAAAGCTGCAGTTGTCTCTATCGCGCTCTGCGGTTCGTGTTCGGGCATCGCGCGACAGCAATAGATTTTACAAATACCTAATTTTCAATTCTCTAGCCCGTGGTATTTCCTCTTAATTGATGCTGTCACTTTATTTTTGATACAAAATGTAAAGGACCCTTAAAACCCTTATGCCCTTTAAATTCATGTCGTCCGTTTAACGAACCTCCAGATATAGTAAACGACCTCCAAAAATACATTTTTGAAAAAAGAGAACCGCCTTCAAAAAAAAACTAATAAGTGATAAATAACTTTAGCACAGAACACACATGACTTTAGTTTCGGAAGTCGGTGGCTTTGTTCTGTTTGTTGTTTTGTATTTCCACCGACTTCCGAAACTAAAGTCATGTGTGTTCTGTGCTAAAGATATTTATCACTTATTAGTTTTTTTTTTGAAGGCGGTTCTCTTTTTTCTAATAAGTTTTTATTTTCTACTTTTTAGTGCCTCCTTATCATCCAAATCCATTAAGGAACGGCAACACAGTTAAAAGAGAGATTGAAAGTCCTCCAAAGATGGAAAGATGGAAGAAACGAAAACGTCTTCTCGGCTTTTGTTGTTTTTTTTATAAAGCGCTGAATAAATTTCTGTTTGTTGTATACTAAAACCTTTTCCAGAATGTAACAAACACTTTTCTGAAAACCACATCAAAATTAGTTCAGCCAAACGGGAGATAATCGCGGACAAACATACATACTTACATACATAAATACATACGGGTCGAACTGAGAACCTCCTTTTTTTTGAAGTCGGTTAAAAATAGTAAATGATCACCAACATTTAACCAAAGTATTGTAGAAAAGTATGAGCTTGACTGTAAAAAGCGATTTGGTTCTGGCGTAGGGGGTCACAGTTTTAACCTAACCTAACCATGTCGGATCCGCCCCAGGCGGGACTTAAGGGTCGTAAGATTTTGTGACTAAGATTTGGTGATCATTTACTATTTTTGGTGGTCATTTGGTGACTAAGATTTGGTGATCATTTACTATTTTTGGTGGTCATTTGGTGACTAAGATTTGGTGATCATTTACTATTTTTGGTGGTCATTTGGTGACTAAGATTTGGTGATCATTTACTATTTTTGGTGGTCATTACATTTATTCTCAATTTAAAGTCTCCGTTAAAGTAATGTTGGTTGTGTGCATCTCAATGTTAACCTTTCTAAATAGGTAATGCCTTTTTCTATTGCTGAAAACGATGTGATTTTTCTTACAGATTTCTAATTTTTTATAGAAAATATAGCCTTCTTAGAAGAAAATGTAAAAAATTAAAACATGGGATATGGGCACTTAAATGATAATGATGATGATGATCAACCTTCCTAGACAATTTCCGTTTCTATTGTTGACAACCATGTTGTAATCTAAACTTTATTATTATATTATAAAGTGGAAAGATTTCTTTGTTTGTTACGATTTAACTCAAAAACTACTGTTCCGATTTCAAAAATTCTTTCACCAATCGGAAGCTACATTTCTCCTGTGTAATATAGGCTATATTGCATTATAAATATTAGGGATCCATAGGAAATCACGCCGTAGAAATCGCGGGCAAAGTACTAGTTTATAATATCTAGTGAAATGGTACAGCTTTAGAATAATAATGGATACAGCATCTAAATCACGATCAGGAACGTGTCAGTGTCAAAATTACTGGATTCTTTCTTCTTCCTGGATTTAGGATTCTCACGAACGCGCTGACTAAACGTAACGTAAATCTGATCGCTTTTTTAAAATTCGAAATATCTGATTTGACGACACGGTTGGTGCAGTGGCTGAGCGATCGACTGCTGCGCAGCGTGTTGGGGGTTCGATTCCCGCCCAGGGTAAACATTTGTGTGATGAGCACTTGTGTTTGCCTTGTGTCTGGGTGTTGTTTATCTATATATGTATGTATTTATGAAAAAAAATGTATTTGTGTATGTATATCAGCTGTCTGACACCCATAGTACAGGGTCTCCCTAGTTTGGGGTCACATAGCCGTGTGTGAAAATGTCCCCACATATTATATAAAAAAAAAAAAAATATCTGATTCACACATAATATTGGTTTACTTTGGGCTTTGCTCTATTCGAGTATACGTTTGACCACTATCTCACCTGATGGGAAGCGATGATGCGGTCTAAGATGGAGCACGCTTGCCTAGAAGTAACCTATTCAGTCGTGACTTAAACCGAAATGCTAAGTCAAGTGTAAGTAATGTGAAGTCTAATGGATTTCAATATTTTATAAAGTGCTATGTATCAAATATTTAATTAGTTTTTAGTAATAATTAGTATATTTATACAAGTTGGTGTAGCTAGAATAGAACTCCAACAGGCCTCGTTCACTGGCGTAACCAACTACGCTAACGGAGTTTAATCTTCGCGTGAACAAAGTTTTTTTTGAGTTTAATTTAAGGGGCTATTAAACGACTTTTACAGATTTTAAATTGACAATCACGTCAAAATGTGCAGTGTAAATGATTTGAAAAAAATATATGTTAAACTAGAACATTCTCTTAATCATATAGAAAGTGAATATTTTTGATTAAGTTCATATTAAATAGTTTAATTAACTCGTGAAGTTGTGTCTGACGCGGACAAAACATTGACAATCACACAAAATTTATCAGGTATAATTAAACGACACTTACACTATCTTACAGACAACACAACTTTACGAGTTAGTTAAACTATTTAATATGAACTTAATCAAAAATATTCACTTTCTTTATGATTAAGAGAATGTTCTAGTTTAACATATATTTTTTTCAAATCATTTACACTGCACATTTTGACGTGATTGTCAGTTTAAAATCTGTAAAAGTCGTTAAATAGCCCCTTAATGAATAAATATAGGTCACCAAGAATGGAAGATATGCATTTGGCCATGTCATTTGTTTAGGGGGACGCGTATTAGCTTTTTAGCCGTTTTTGTTAAAGCGGGGTTTGGACATGATAGCCTGAGCGTATTTATTGTTCATTGTTTCATTCAATAATATTGTAGAAAAAAATGTAATTGATTACCCCATGCGTCATGGATTGAGCTATCTCTCCAGAGACGTCTCCACGGATGACGTCCCCAACGTCATTTTCGATTATATTTGAATGATTTAAAATATAGTTTTTATACTATGACAGAGACTGTCAGACCACGTGCCGTCAGCCACGGTCATGTAATATTTCTCTAAGCAATATTTTATCTCCAATATAGAGTTATAACAGTATATTGCGTCTTATTTAACGCATACAGTGATTCCGGTTATTATAGTACCTATAGGATATTCTTAGTCCGTATTTCCAATCCGGAAATCGACTCGAATCGAATAATTTATGCTAGCGTATTTCCCTCTCTAGCCTTTGTTATGCAGTCATGTAGGTAAGTATCCATTAAGTATGTATGTGTCACCCAATAATAGGTACCTAAGTGTTTACCAATTTATAACACTTGACTCTTTACTAGGAATCCAAGTAACATCCATTTGTCCACCCACACGTCATGTTCATTGAGTAAAAACTAACCAATGAATGATGTAACCTGCTGATGCTTGTGGGATGATCAAAGATCTCTTTTAACGATTAATGCTGGCTGGTATTACCATGTTCAACCTCATTTTAATAGTCTATGATTTGTAAATGAAGTAATGAGATAAATACAAAGAGTATGTAATACGTGGAGTTTCTTGCTCGTTCTTCTCCATAGAGGTGTAAGTTTTGGAAAGAGCAACTGGCTCTAATTTTCCGACCTTTGTCCCTGTAAATAGTTTAATTAAAATAAATACGGCTGTCTTTGACTTTAAATACTGTTAAAATACAGTCGTCAATTTTATATCCGAGTAATTTCAAGAAAGTGATATCTTTAGAAGATCCCTGAGAATTCCAAGCAAAGTTATAGTTTATTCAACTCATTTCTTAACTACCTATGGGGTGAACAAAAACCACAGAAAGCTATGACAGTGTTAAAACGACTTTTTTATGATCTTTCTTTGCACTTTACACACCACCCCAAATAAGTACAACTCCGGGTTTACACTTTTTTTACTACGATTTCCTCATTTTCTCACTTTAATCAACATACTTTGAAACTGAAATAGCCGAGTAATCCCATACAATGTCTATATATTGTACCAGCTACTAATGCTGTTGTAGTAATGCTACTACAGAATACCATTGACGAATTTCTTGCTGACAACATTTCTTGTGACTGATCCTGTATTTTTAATTTTAAATTGTAATTAATTTCTAAAGATTTTGAATTTAGTTGAATTGTTTTGAGTTTGTTTAATTTATTTTAATAATATAAATGTCTAATATTGTTACATTATGTGAAATTATTATTGTGTAATTGCTATTTTTGTGTATGCCCAAAGGGTAGATTTTTGAGTTTCTGTAGAAATCTGTGAGACCTGTTATCACCAGAAATCGTACAAATTAATACTTTGACTTTGACTTGACCAGTTAGTTAGTACTACATAATAAACTAAATGTTTTATCAATATCGTGCAACGTTCATAGCGTGGACGTGAAAAAATCTCTTTACACACACACACACACATACACACTTTATTCAGTACTTACGTTATAATTATTACTTTATTGTTTTTCAGTTTCGTTGTGTTTTTATTTCTCTCTTTTATGTTATTAATCAATTAAATTAGTAGCACACCATGTTTTTAGGTTATAAATTATAAATTGTCAACTGAATGCTATCTTCTGAGATACAGGCCTCGCCTAGTTCAGAAGATAGAGTCAAAACCCTACGTTAACCTCCCTTTACCACCACAAATGATGTTGAATAAATTTAATATGTTGTAATCCTTGTTGCTAGCTGGTGAGAAATAAACAATTTTTATTTTTATTTTTATTTTATTTTTATTATTTATTTATTTTTATATCCTTCGACTCTGCTTATTTAAAAAAAAAGCTTATGTTTAGGTATCATGCATAAAAAAAGGTTTTACATCAGCTTCCAAAACGTTATTAAACACGATTTTCCTTGTTAATGATGACTCTTTCGAGCTGACTAAACATAAAAACTTTTTTTTATTTAGCAAGGTCTTGTTCGTATTATTTGTGTTAGAACCGTTTTGCGAATTTATATTTTAATGTCTTTAAATACATTTTTATGCATGTTTTTTTATGAAAGTATTTAGTTACTATTTGAATGTATGTTTTAAGTTTTTAACTTTAGTTAAGTTCTAGAAAAGTTTTAGTTTCAAAAATATTTTTGTTTGTATTTGTGATGTTCATTTTTAACATGCTGGTTGGCCTGTGAATGGCGATTGTATAAGTCCGTTACTTTCTATGTATTATACCTAAGATCTAATGTATACAGAAGCTGTTAGCAAACCCAAATAATAAATAAACAACTACAGAAAATTGGGCTGGACACATCTGCCGCATGTCAGACGATCATTGGGCCAAACGTACAACTCAATGGGTTCCTCTACATGGCAAGCGACATCGCGGCAGGCCCAGGCGGAGATGGCGGGATGATCTAGACTCCTTCGAAAAAGACTGGCCCCAATTAGCCCTTAACAGAGAGAGTTGGAAGGAGAGTGGAGAGGCCTTTGCCCAGCAGTGGGAAAATCCAGGCTGAAATATATATATATACAGAAAAACATGACATTGACGACCTAAGTCTTTTTAACACAAAAATAATCTTTTACGAAATACATAAACACAGAATTATATTCATCCAAGTTACACTGTATATGTATTTCTAATATCAATAAAAAATAAGCTAATCTATGGTATCAATGGATTATGTAAGGGATTATGCATTCTGTTAGTAGGTACAACTTACTCATTAGCTATTTACGCAAAATACGCGCTTAGTCGTGGAGTTGCGGACACCGGCCCGTCATACTACTACTATTTCTATTTCGGTGTATATATATTCCATAATATTATTATGTATGTGTAGTTTTTATATATATATATATAAATATATCTTTTTTCACTTTTTAAATATTACTTTTTGTAATGCACCTGCCTTGTTATCTCTTCACCACCCTTGGTTGACTGGTAGAGAATGCTTAAGGCATTAAGTCCGCCTTTGTACGTTTGTGCATGAAGTATAAATAAATAAATACTACTACTAGCTATTTACTAAATTTTATTTCGCCATTTTACATCAACATTTAAAATAAAAGAGCAATCAATCAAGAACTAAAATCAGGGAGAGAATTAGGAACGATCATGTTCAAATCACTGAGATTTAAATCGTGCCTAATGGTCCCCCTACACGAATCTGTCAAAAGCGCCTTTAATTTCCTACATATTTGACACACAATGATTATCGCTTAGATAAGATTGCGACTAGATTTTGAACGTTTTTAAATGTAGAATTGGTCTTCTGTTCGTTTTTCAAACAAAGACAACCAACTTCGTTCAACCAATCACTGACGAAATCAAATGAATTTCTGATTCCATTGAGCAACCAAATTGACATGTGTCACGTCACCACTGGACATCGTACGTGTCCTGCATGGAATAACAAACGCTACAGATTATTAATAGTTTTATCACAGAATAACTTTATTTTGTACTCTATTTATTATTGGTCACATAATTCGTTTTGTGTAAAAAGGCACTTATTTGCATTTCTATAAATGGAATCATCGATTTAAAAAAATAAATAACGATTTTTTGATTATGGAACGATTATTGCTCGTGTCGTCATTAGACTATTATTTCGTGTTGTCTGTGGTTTAGTGTATTCGTTAATATTTTGTCGTGATGCGAATGTTTTGACGTAGGTAATTTTAGAATCTATTCAGATGTACCACAACCACACCACATCGCAGCGACAAAAGGTGGTCAAGCAGTGGTTACGTGTGAATAGTGTCGCTGCGGCTTTTCGCCGTTGCGTTGCGTTGCGTGTGGTACCGACAAAATGTGGATGTAGTTGCGTCGTGTGTAGACAGACAGTTCGACTCGGACCTCCTCAAGAAATAAATCTGTGTCAAAAGTCTCGCTATCGGACATTTTGTTTATGCACGGGGCTCCACTATACAACACAGCATGAATGAGAGGGGAGGAGGCAGGAATGCGCGCGGTTACTGCGCGGGGTGTCGTTGCGTCGACGCACCGTTGTGTTTGCGATGTGGCCGGCCGCTAATTCGCGATGTCGCTGGTGATTGCATTGTGGTTGCGATGTGGTTGCGGTGTAGTCGATATCAACCACACGGTTGCGATCAACGTCAAAATGTGAATCAAACTATTCATTTTTGTAAAAAAAAGTGCCCGACTACGAGTTTTTGTTGTGGTACACGTCTAAATAGACCCTTAGATGTAATTTTACCCACATACTGCGCAATGAACATTAGTTCTACAAGATTTTCGGATCACTTAACCTTTTTTGAACAAACTACAAATCCAAATGCATTGAATTCAACATTATTCACATTATGCAGTATGAATACTGAGTCAAAAACATGGCTGCCGACGCAAAACGCAGGGAATTGAGTTTTCCCCTTGGACAATCTCAATTGCAGGCTGTTTAAAATTTGAGATAGTGCACTGTACGTCAGTAATTTTATGGCACATTTTTAAATGTGGGCATTCAGGTATCAATAATAATAATAATAATAATATGTGGGGACATTTTCACACACGGCCATCTGACCCCAAACTAGGGAGACCCTGTACTATGGGTGTCAGACAGCTGATATACATACACAAATACATTTTTTTTTTTGTAAATACATACATATATAGATAAACAACACCCAGACACAAAGCAAACACAAGTGCTCATCACACAAATGTTTACCCTGGGCGGGAATCGAACCCGCAACACGCTGCGCAGCAGTCGATCGCTCAGCCACTGAGCCAACCGTGTCGTCAAATAGGTATATATCAATTAGGTATAAATAAGCTGATGATAAAGTAATCGCGTTATAAATGTCATTATTTACAGGAAATACAAGACGTATTGATAAAATATCTGGGTAAAATGAAATTAAAAGTCAACAATATTATGAAGTAACATACATACTTACATATACATAACATATCGCCTTTATATTACAAGGGTGTAGGCAAAGTTACACCTTTCTCTAGGAGCTGAAGTCCATGTTATCTTTTCACCATCTTCTGTTGGCTGGTTGAGAATGCCTATGGCGTTAAGTCCGACTTTGTACCTTTTTGTTGTAAAAAAATCAAACAATTAAACAGGTCCTATGAAAAAGCCCGAGCTAATAGGAAACTGGGCTGCTGAATACATAATTTAAGCCTCCGACGCAGCAGTAAGAGGTAATGCTACGGGGTCTACTGGGCCCAATATTGAAGTGTGTTTGTTATGTCAGATTAACAACATTTTGGTGTCTGTCTGTTTATTCCGGCTAATCTACGAAACGTCTAAACCAATTTTGATTTTCACTGGCAGATAGCTGATGTTATAAATAAATGTGGAGCAAAAAATAATAAGTTGACTTAAACCTTTTATGTACCTCAAACAAGGAAATAACAGCAAAAAAATCCTAACCCTCTACAAAAACTGACTCCAAAGCAAACTTACTAAAAACAAAACAGTATAATTAAGACTGATTCACACAATCGAAAATAATGATGATGAGTCCAAACATGGCTAATCAAGTGGGTGAGGTAATTAACGCTAATTGAGTGATGTGTAGTGATGCAAGACTGTTCCTGGCCGCCATTTTGAGACTGGTGCTAGACTATGAGGCGTTTCGTTGGTAAACAATGGTAGCTATTGTTATGAATTCATTATCAAGGATATGCAGTAAACCTTGGATCCTTCGTATATTTTCTTCAAACGAGCTTAGGTGTGTTAAAACAAACCAACCTACAATCGATTCCCTATCTATTTGCATACAATTTTAAGACCTAAATAACTTAGCATACTTTTGTTTCTCCTAATTATATTTTCGTATAACATGATTTACGCATAACAGCTTACGCATAATATTTTTACCATGCATGCAGCAAGCATGCAAACATGTAAAGAAACATGCACCATGCATGCAGCAAGCATGCATGCAAGCATGCAAGCAAGCATGCAGCAAGCATGCAGCATGCAGGCAAGCATTCAGCATGCCACATGCAGCAGGCATGATTTCTGTCACGGCTCCGGCGCTGCTGAAGCGCCGGAGTGTTAGCGAGATGTGTTTTATACTCACCACCGCAGTTTCGGCTTGCTGGCGTTAAAACCACCTGCTCCTCAAAAAGGGATCCCCCTACAATCGTACTTCTTACTACTATTATAAAGGCGAACGTTTGGGAGGATGAATGGATGGATGTTTATTGCTCTATCACGCTTTAACGGCAGAATGAAATTAGATGATAGAGATAGGTCCGTGATGTCCCTGTCACCACTGTTTATTCTGGCTTACAGGAGCTAGAATGACTTGGGAATAATGAGAAGAGCTGGACCCATCAATTTTACTTTATAATATTACTAGCTTCTGCCCGCGGCTTCGCCCGCGTGAAAAGAACGATTATCCCAAGGGAACATATTACCGGGATAAAAAGTATCTTATATGTTAATCCAGGAAATGCTTTATCTATGTGCCAATTTTCATGCAAATCTGTTCAACGGTTTGTATTGAGTAACAAACATCCAAACATCTTCACAAACTTTCACATTTATAATATTAGTAGGATAGGATAAAGCTGAAGAGTTTGTTCGTTTGTTTGTTTGGTTGAACGCGCTAATCTCAGGATCTACTGGTTCGAATTGAAAAAATATTTTTTAAAAATACAGAGAGGATGTAGAATTACATATTACGAATTGGTAATACTAAATTGAATCCAAATATTAGGAGTGTGTTCAATCAATATTGCCAATTAATTTTTTGACAATATAGCACGAAATTACGTAATTCTGAAAAAATATCCCTAAAGAAAAGGTCAGATAGCACCGCAGTAGCTATCTGTTTGAAATCAGAAAGACTCATAAAGAATAGACGTGCACTTAGATACTAATGAGAACTGGCAGGAAGCCAAAAAAATTTAAAAGGACAAAAAAAAATCAGGTACCTACTTCAACATTTATTTATTGCACATAGCCAAGTGAGGATTTATGCTACTGCACTACGCATGTACTTCCAGCCTTTTTCAGGCTTTCAAGTAAATGATAAATGGCAGTAGATAGCTACTTTAACACTGATAACTGGATAAGTGACTAAGATCGGTTTTCAAAACTATTCTTATTTACGTGAAGTTTTATTATACAGGCTGACTTTCAAGTCATTGGCCATATTTCAAGCGGTGAAAGAACTCATGAAAATAATCCCCTTGCGCTATGGTACCAAATCTGAAATATGAAAAAAATACAGTTATTCCGTACCTACATTTTTATCGTGTTGTAATGATTTCTTTTTACATTACGATTTGTTTTCATGTTTCAGAGTTGGTGTCATAGTGAAAGTTGCACATTTTCATGAGATCTTTCACCGCCTGAAATTCAATCTGTATAATTATTTTTTAGTTGCACAATGCACTTATTCCAACTTTATTACTATAAAACCAACATGAAACCATTCTGAAAAATACAGTCATTTTAAGACGGTCACATTTTTCGCAGAATGGACATGACACTCATATTATCTTGTTCAGAATTGCCACCTACCTCCTAAACGGTCAAGTTCAATATTCTCGTAAGGCATTCATTCAAGTCTCAGGCTACTCATACATATGTATTTATGTTTATTTATTACTCGTACCTATAGATATATCCGTATTGACTAGTAGACTGTCGCCAACTGCTTGCGAACGTCATTTGGGGACCGATGCAAGAAATTCGTCATTTTAAAAACACGTCATGTTAGGTATTAAATTCAGTACTTTATAATAAGATGGGCTGGGATGGGACTTCGTTAAGGAAGTGACAGATGACACGATTGGCGTAGTGGCTGAGCAATTGGCTCGCTGCGCTGAATGTCACGTGTTTTATTCCCACACGGTACAAATATTTGTATGACCGTGTATTCCGGGCCTAGTTGTTATTGTATGTAAGTTTATATGTTTATAAAACGTACCCTCGATACATGTGAAATTCCTAGTGTGGAGCAACTTCTTAAAAATAAAAAAAAGTGTGGAATGCTCCACATGCTAATTACTGACCATAGTTTTTTTTACTCTTGTTTGATATTGAAGCAAAATCCATACTCCATCCATACTAATATTATAAATGCGAAAGTAACTCTGTATGTTACGCTTTCACGATGAAACGGCTGAACCGATTTTGATGACATTTGCTATGAAAATGACTTGAACCCTGGGGAAGGACATAGGCTACTTTTTAATTAGCGACTTCGTCTGCATCCACTTTAACCGACATTCACGCGGACGAAGTCGCGGGCAAAAGCTAGTACTGAATATTATGACCGCTGCACATAATTGGGTTTAGTTTTTCTCTTAGTATCTCCCATTTTTTGAAGTATGAGTATAATTAGGTAAAGATTTTGAATATTTAACGCTGATTAATTTTAATTGAATTAATTTTTACGTTTTATATATTTAAACGTACAACGTAACGTACGTAAACGTACGTAACGCACGTACTTTTACGTTTACGTTTAATATTTAATAGGTAAACCTAATAAGTATACGTCTTGAATATACATGCTTTGACCTACTTTAACTAGTATATAATTTAAAGCATTTACCGTATTAAATCAACTCGACGTAATTAATTGAATAATCGAGAATTTATGGGTTGGCTCAACTTAGTAAAACATTTTCTTTTACAGTTTTATTGCTGACTGTTCCTATATACATTTGTGGCAAAATAAATGATCTTTGATCAATAATTGCCAAATACTTACTAGAACCTATCACTTTATGTCAAAATGACTGACAGTACGAGACGATATTACTACTCACTAAACGAGATGTTGTTACTCACTTTTTTTAATGATAACATCGAATTGGGATGATCATGATTTTAATATTATTTATTTATATTATTCTATTATAATGAGCTTGTAATTTAATTTAGATGACATTATTTTTAATTTGTGACATTATTCATTTTAATTGAATTGAATTTTGAATGATTTTAATTATATTTTTTTTGTTTGTTTTTAATATTGTGCTACTACTCATAATTTATCATATTGTTGTGCCCGACATGGTCCATGTGAACTGTAATATTATAATTATTAAGACCTTGTAAACACATGTGATATGCAATAAAGATTTGAATTTAAGACTTAACGGTGTCTTAAAAATGAGTAGCGTTTGAGTATTTGGTCATATGTCTTGTTTTTGCTTTTACTAAGTAGGTTCTTACACGTTCTTGCAAGATATTTTTTTTGATAATCCGGATGTTTCGGGAGCGTCAATGCGAAGTTTTGCTGAAACAAATTCACAATACAGATTGAGTGCTAAGAAGAAGTATAAAGTATTTTTTTTTTTCTTCAGCTTTTGTCCGTATTATACAGATACAATATTTTTCAATGCACTGTTTGTGCTTTAAATTAGCTTCTGTTATTTATATAGGACATAGTTTTACTCTACATGTTCCTGACTGAAGTAAGTGGCCCATTCGGCCAATTTTGGCACGAACTTGGACACTAAAAGCTCCGTATTTTCTAAAAATAACCTAAAACTAGCAGGCGTGGGTATGCTTTAGCGCTGACGCATTGAAACTCTTCTTTGAATACTTATTTCATGCAATTTTTTCGCGGATGCCGTAAGACCCGCCTCTTATGAATGAGGTTGTATAGGACCTACTTATTTCAGGACAAATAACAATGTGACATTTCAATTTCATATGTACAGTCACCAAAAGAGATAAGTCATCTGGTCATCGGAAATAGTTGAAGTTTACTTAGACATTTTTTGGCCCCTTATTCACAATCATTCGATTCGATTCCGTACCGAATCGAAAGTCAAAAGATATCGAAGATGTCCTTCAAACGCAATTCACAAATCCGAAACCGAATAATTTTGACAGTTCACATTCGATATGAAGACTGAAGTCGGAAATGGGATTGTCGGATACGGTTCCTTACCGACACGAAAACGTATCAAATGGTTGTGAATAAGGGGCCAGGCTTGTTTTTTTTTGGCTGTTTTCGGATGAAATTTAATTTAATTTACGAACTGTTTATTTTCTATTAATTTTATCTTATTTCATTCAAAAGCATCCATCTGTTTCAAGTATACTTTATCCAACTACCCTGGTTACTAATCTCTTTCGGTGGCTATACTTTTTAGATTATCTTAGTCATCAATGAAGAAAAACATTGCAAAGAAGAATGGGACAATAGGTAATAGGCTGGTATTATTATATGCATCTTGACATCAGAAATTTTGGTTTTAGTAAACGTCTTTATTTTGTGTTGCATTTTAACATCTGACATTTTGGCTCTCATGCCGGGAATCTCAACCGCCCGCCATTGCTTCCTGCATCCGCGACGAAGTTCTGGGCTAAAGGAAAAATATAAATTGTGATAAGTTGACAGTTCAGCATGAAGTTGGCTGCATTCCAAACTAAATGTAGGTACACGAGTAAGCTCGTTAAGTTGTTCTACTGCGATTTATCTTTGGTATTTTTATCTCGGTCGTTAACTTGGTTAGCTGAAAATTATTTTATTCCTGAGACTTTAAAGCTCAATTCACACCACCATAGAACGAAAGCATCATTGTGGGCGAATTCGCAGGATTCTATACTCCAGAATTAGTAGAAATTCGGTGGAAGACGAGCGATCAGCTTCTTTCGTTTATATATGTTTAGAGGTATGAGAAACAGAGTATAAAGTTCTTCATCCTATACTAATCCATCCTAAGGGAGGATCCTCCGACCAGGCGGGTGTTGTGTCTGGTGGGCTACTGCCCGACGGTTGTAGTCGGGATTTTCTATATATCCTAATGTCGCGGATAACTCTGCTTGCGCGATCTAGGAAACGTCGGTTGTAGTATGCTTCATGTGCGATAGATGTCGCTACATATGTTAAACAATGTACCTACATAAAGTTCATGATGGATAATACAGAGAATTAAAACCATACGGAACAAGTTCACCCTCCCACCATAAAATTAAAGTCAATTAAGAACACATACTAACCCATTCGTTTCACTAATTATGAAACAGATCATCAGATAATAATAGAAAATCACTGCATTGTTTACCCTCGAGTCTTAGACCAACATATTTTAATGAGTTATTGTCACACGTCCGACCATTGCTCCCAATTTTTATTTACACTCCTACTACTTACTCATTCAGAGTACTGTCACCAAAAGAGATAAGAAGCAACCAGGGTCATCACATAAATAGGTAAAACCTGACGTTTAATATGGGTACTGGCACGGAATAATGAAAACAAGTTTTTTTTATTCCGTGGGCACTGGCCATTTTTAAAGAGGTGAAAGTTTTCAAAAATAGAAGCTTTATCTAAGTGAATAATCCTGAAATATGAAAAAAGAAACGGCTGTTTCATGCATTTTGCGATCGTGTTGTATTGCATTTTTGTAGGGAACATCTAAACAGTGAATTAAAAGTCAGCCGGTTTCGTTGAAGTTTTCTTAGAAACCGATGGATGTAGGTACCTATTCGTATAAAAAAAACCCTCATTTATTTATTTATTTTATTTATTTATGTATTTTAATGTTTTTTTTTTTATTATTTATGAATCATTCCTGAAAGGCGTCAGTTTGTGATGATGAATGAATGTTCGTTACTCTTTCACGTTTAAAGGGCTAAACGAAACGAAAAAAGGTAAGAGGAGCTAAAATTTGGCTCACTTAGGGATATTAATTTAGCTTACTAGCTTAACCTATAGGATAATTTTTATTCCATATTTTTGTCACAGCCAAAGTCCTAAATTATCCTACAATTTGGCTAAATTATGAAAACTACTCAGATGACATCGCAGGCAGAAGCTAGTAGAAAATAAACAAACCATTACTTAAATTAAATTTAATAAAAAAAACACGTTTAACTATATCTAAAGACCCTGGTAACTATCTCTTTTGCTGTCTGTACAAACACAGCAGATGTGAGTACACGCAATGAGTAGGTACACTAATTAACGACAACTTTGTAAACAGAACACCAGCGGTGAGATCACTGTTCAAATACTTTTGGACTTTAGGTAGCCACAGCGTAAGTATATAGATAGAGATTACTATGCAAGTTTTCACAGTTGAGTATGTGTGCGTGAGGTACAATATTATGTGACACTCGCACATACTTACACAGATTGTACGCAACACAAGATCTTTGTGGACTTGTCTTTTCCTTCTTACAGTCAGCACAGACAATGCAATATGCTGGAGCCTATTTCATTGATTAATGAATAATTAACAATAATATAACGCGAATAGAGTCAGTAATCGCCTGAAGGATAATAATACCGTGTGCAATTTTTTTTAAACGTTGCACTCCCCTATCAATATCTCCTGTGTTGTGGGTGCGTTTACAAACATATAAACTCACATACACAAACAGCCAGACCCGGAACAACTATCTGTAGGCCACATAGATATTTGTTCCGTATGGGAATAATTCAGTACCTAAGAGTACTGGATTGTACCTAAGGGTACTGGATTGTACCTAAGGGTACTGGATTGTACCTAAGGGTACTGGATTGTACCTAAGGGTACTGGATTGTTCCCGTACGGAACAAATATCATCCTATCTATCGTTGTGTAATAAGGAATGGTGTTCATTATACTTATATAATCAAGGTGGGGCAGTATTTGAAGCGACTGCCTATCTGACCTCCATAACCCAGTTACTGGATTACACGAAACCTCTTGGTAAGACTGGTTAACTTTCTGGATTCTGACTCCATAACGGCTGTCAAATATCTACGAATGACAGCCGATACCAACGGCTGTACATGCTTTCCGAGCCACGAAGGAGTCTCGATATGAAATGGTAGTATACTTACTACACTTGTAGGACAATAAACAAGTAAATAGTACTTAGATTATATGCAGTGCACACGATGAAATCACTGTGCAAGCAATCATGGTAGGTGTACGCTTACAATTCTCGTGGGCCCACTGCTCCGCCAGAATCGCACCAGTTTAGTCACTTGACGTGTTTGGTCCAATTTGTAAACGACGGCGTAGTATTCATTTCTTCTAAGCAAAGACCAATATCCGTAATTAGGTATGTAATAAATGTGTGCTTAATCTAGTCCCAATCTCATCTAGGCCACAATTAGTGTCTTATAAGTAGGTAAAGAAGAAATATGTAACAAATGGAGATGCGAGAAATTCATCTTTGCATCTTTGAGTTGAAAGGTCAAAGTTGCATGTTTTATACATATATAATATCACAAATATAATTCATTTATATCTCTACATCACTGGCGTAGAATGGCAGATTCTGTTTTTATTACCATAAATACTTACAACGTTTCTTATAAGAAATTTAATAATTGACAAACTTAAATGTGTTTTAGTTACCGAAGTTTAGCGCAGTCTCTCAACCCACGCTATAGGGTGTGATTCTGTAAGACCTCAATCTAAACTTCGAATCTGAATCCGCTGTGAGTTTCTTGATTGGCATTCTAAAACTCGGTTGATAATTCGAATTTACACTAGCACCGCCCTCACGAGCGTGTCAGCGAGTTGAATTAAATTGACAGGGAGATTTTGACGGATAAAGTATGAGATGACGTAAGAAGTGGCATTCTGTAAGGTAATTTCTCCGTCACTTCGGCGCTCACTTCACACTGGAATCCGATTCAAAGTGTCAAATATATCAAGGTCATTTTGAACCTTATGCGAAGTGAGAGTGAATAGCGAAGTGAGATGCGGGTTGTTGTTTGAATTTTACAGAATCGACCTACTGGTTCAAAAAATTAAATGCTCTCTAATATCGCTTGCACTCATCTTTTACACCAACCGGAATGAATCAGTCGCTTGTACTCCACGCCAATTCATTACCAGCTCCACTTGTTTGCAAATTAGTCTTTGTGCTGAACAATAGACGCGCATAACATTATAGGACATAATACTAAGCGCTAAAGGACTGACTGACCTCATTATAGTGAGAAGACTATTCCTATGGTTCTATGCAGAAATAATAATATTAAAACCTGCCCATAATTATTGTCCCCCTGCAAGGCATGGTGTCTTCTCGGACAATAAATTCGGACGGACACAGTGTCCGAAACGATATTTTCTAACTGATGATTCGAACACCAATAAAAAAGATGTTTTTTACAGTCAGCTAATAAATGATGCGATAATGAATAATGAAATGATTTGGAGGGAAGTGGAAAATATGTTTTTCTTACTCCTCCGCTGTTCTTTTCTGATTAATTTCGTTGCGGGTTCCAAGACAGTTGAATCTTTTCTCTGGGACTCGTCGAGCTTCATTGCTCTGGCGCTTTTCTGGTGGTCGCCACTGTTGATTCTGGCTTACAGGAGTTACAGTGGTTTGGGAATAGTGTGGCGGGCTTGAAAAAAAACTCAGCTAATAAAACTTCCAAAAAACTAAATCCGTCTTCCGCCCAGCAAAAAGTTGTAAAAAACAGTTTTTAACCGGATTTTATCGTTGAAAGCTTTTTAACAGACTGTACAAACCGGCTTTTTTATTGGTGTCCGAATCATTTATTTATTTTAAATAGAACGACAGAAACCAATAACACTATTTAAACAAAATAATATACCTAATTTATTGAGCACATTCATCATTAGTCAAAAACATATCGTTCCGGATACTGTGTCCAAATATATTGTGTCCGAATCTTCAGTAACCCGTCTTCTCTTCTCAGAGAAGGCACGAGCATTAATCACCACACTTGCTCAAGGTGGATTGGCGATTACAGACTTTAGAAGTCCACCAGCATCCTCACGTTGTTTTCCTTCACAGACGTCAGTAATATCCAAGATAAAGTTAAAAAGTATAGGTTACATATACCTACCTACGATTATACAGGTTAGGTTGTAGTTCAAAATAGCTTCGGTGACGCGTGACTCCAAAATCACGGCAACCCAGCGGCTATTAAAGCGTAAAACTGTCCTCGTATTATGACAAAAATTAAATGAAATTATATTTCCATCACTATCTTTCAATACGGCCACACGTTGACATATAAATGTTATCAACATTACTAGTCATACATAAATAATTATAACAGTAATCAATAACACTCAGATATGCTTCGCTTTTATAAACTAGCGTTTGCCCGCGCCTTCGTCCGCAAGAATGTCGATAACCGCGAATGCAGACAACGTCGCGAATTAAAAAGAAACCTGTAACCTTTCCTGTGGTTCAAGCTTCATCATTTCAGCCGAAAGACGTCCACTGCTGGACATAGGCCTCCCCCAAAGGGGGGTTTTTGCCATATTCGCCACGCTTGGCAGGCGGGTTGGCGATCGCAGTATGGTTGTACAAAGGCATAGAGAACGCTGCTAGCCAATCTCTGGTGAGTCCCTTAGTCGCCTCTTACGACACCCTCGGGAAGATATGGGATGGTGCTATTCTTTACGTCTGACACTATACGGACATTTGATTTATCAAGCTTAGTTTGTCCCAAATTTCATCAAAATCGGTCTAGCAGTTTAGCCCTGAAAGCGTAACAAAGAAACAGACAAATAAACTCACTTTCGTATTTGTAATACCTATTAATACCGATCGCTTATCAAATTAGGACGTTTACAAAGAAATTATTATAATTCTGTAATCTTTTGATAAGGTTGAATTTTGAATAACAAAAATAAAGATACGCATTACTGCAATAACTCTGTGTAATTGAACTTCAATTACATAATTATCTTTATTCTATTATAGTTTGTGGAAGGTTACTTATTTACAACATATAGGTATAATCAATAATTTTATTTTTTTTCCATCATTTTTCATTCATTTTTTCAAAAATTTTGCACTACATTTGGTCGTTATGGGTGGTGGAAAGTGTAACAACCAGTCTTGCCTAGGAGTATCGTGTTACCCAGTAACTGGGTTGTGGCGAGGGGTGTGATTCTGTAAGACTTCATTCTAAACTTCGAATCTGAAACCGCTGTGAGTTTCTTGATTGGCATTCTAAAAACTCGGTTGATAATTCGAATTTACACTAGCACCACACTTGCGAGTGTTTTAGCGAGTTGAACTAAATTGACAGGGAGATTTTGACAGATATTTCCCCGTCACTTCGACGCTCACTTCGCACTCGAACCCGATTCAAAGTGTCAAATACATCAAGATGATTTTGAACCTTATGCGAAATGAGAGTGAATAGCGATGTGAGATGCGAGTTGTTGTTTGAAATTTATAGAATCGACCTACTGATAGATAGGCAGTCGCTCCTTATAAAACACTGGTATTCAGCAGCATCCTCATAGACTGGAAGCCGACCCCAAAATAGTTGTGAAAAGACTAGGTTGATGATTCACTTCTACGAATAAAAACGGAACATTTGGCTCAGTAGCTGACCGACTGGCCGCTGCGCTGCATGTCGTCAGTTTGATTCCCGGACGGAACACAACTTCTTATGACCTACAGGAAGTTGTTCCGGGTCTGGTTATATGGATATGTAAAAGTACCCACGGCACAGGAGAAATTCTTTGAATGAGTCCAAACAATAAAAAAAAGAGATTTCAAAATCAATAAATCTTGACACGTGATTTCCATACCTACAAATCATTATTTCAAATTGCATTTGACGTTTAAGAAAAATATCTTTGAAGAAGTAATTAATGAAACTTCCAATTTCATTGAAATAAAAGATTCGTTTGATTAATATAAACGCATTTTAAATTAATAAAAGTTCTAGGTACAGGCTATATTGAAGTTATCTACACGTGGTAAACCCATTTCTATAAAGGAAAGCCATTGAAATAACTTGAAAGCATTAAAAAAAAACCTTAGTAACTACTGTTTGTTGTTAGTTGCTCACATTGATCGCAGCACACCCGTTCTATACACGATTATTTGTAAAACACTTTTAACCACTCAATACTATGTTCATTCGCCTGATTTTAAGTGATGATACGGCCTAAGGTGGAGCACGCTTAACTAGGATGAACCGGTTCACTCGTGCCTAGAAGATACCCAGATTGTAATTCCAAAGTTCGACAGTTCGGTCAATAAATGGGAATCGTTCATGATTGTAGAACTGTAGACCCTAGTGTCTATATTTCTAAAATTTTCATTCGGTAAAAAACAAATATCCATTCTATTTTAATTCTCTCTATTTTTTTTACTGCAACGGCGCTCACACAGACAAAATTTATGAAAGAGCTACTTTAAAAAATAATAACCTATGAAAAATATCAACCAGAGTCAGTGTTCAACAAATACCCCTGTATACATATCATAATAACGAATCATAATTTTCACCAACCAAAATAATTAATAATAAAACCTTTTGCTTACTGATACTACTTAACTATTAGGTCCCTACATATGAAATTGCCGATACTTAATACTGGCAACTTTGAAATCAAATATTTTGTGTTTGATTAGGAATTCCAAATTCAAAATTATTTCAAAATAAAGACTAAAAAATATTGTTTTAAAATTCGTGTTTCATTTGTTTTCACGTCATTTGTTTGGGCTTGAAAATTGCTATAGCAACAACAATGGAGAAATTAAAAATTCGCGATATTTACGAATATGAGTTCCACCGTGGCACCAGTGCAGCAGAAACGGCTCGAAGGATTAACGACGTGTACGGGCCAAGCACCGCTAACGAACGAACGGTGCGTTTCTGGTTTCAACGTTTCCGTTCTGGAAATTTTGATTTACAAAATGAGCCTCGTGGACGACCGGATACTCAAGTGAATAATGAAGAATTAAAGGCGATAGATGAAGCGGATCCATCTCTAACCACTTTTGAATTAGCAGCAGCCTTTGGAGTAAGTGACAAAACAATCATTATCCATTTGCGTCAAATTGAAAAAGTAAAAAAGCTCGAAAAGTGAGTACTGTAAGAGATCCTGACTTGGGACTCTTACTGGTACCGGTATATGCGTGATCGTAATATGATTATTCTATAAATAAAAGCACTGAAACTCGGTACTGGATTATATTCTCAGATACTTGTAGTGTGCCCGTGACAAGATCAGGCTAGGAAGTCCTAATGTCAAACGTAAAACAATACAAGACTACTATTCAAACTTATTCTAGAAGTTTGCTGAGTGTTCCGTCATAGAGTACAATATCTAATGGCTATTATCTCAGAAACACATCAGATCTCCACATGAGCTACGCCCCCTTCATGAATAAAAGGAACTAATAACTTTTATTCATGCTCTGGACACTCTGCAAACTTATACTACTGAACAAAAATAATTGACTAACTAACCTAACTACCTAAACCTATAGTAAGTCCCTACTCTAAAGGCGGAAATGTCGATGGGGACGTGTCAGACGAGATGGTTCAATCCATGACGCAAGGGATAACCAATTAAATCCAATATTATTAAAAGAAAACCGAATATATGAATACTAAGAACGCTCATGCTATCATGTCCAAACCCCGCTTTATAAAAACCGCCTCAAAATCCAAAACGCGTCCCCCTAAACAATCGATATGACTAAATTCATATCCTCCGTTCTTGGTGACCTATACTTCTTCCTATACGAGGTTTACAATTAAATTAAAAAAGATTAAACTCGAAACAAACTTTGTTCACTTAATAAACCATGCGTGTCGATTCGACACTCTACGCGAAGATTATACTCCGTTAGCGTAGTTGGTAACGTCAGTGAACGAGGCCTGTTGGAGCTACGCTAACTACATCAAATAATCTACTAAGTAAAAAAAAAGAATAAGATACACGTTTTTTTACAAAATTTTGACATCCTGTGGGCACCATTCACCCATCAGACTTCAGCTCGCAGTGAATATGAAAATACAAAAAAAAACATATTATTATCATGTC
Organism: Charanyca ferruginea; assembly: GCA_947361185.1. Classification (NCBI taxonomy): domain Eukaryota; kingdom Metazoa; phylum Arthropoda; class Insecta; order Lepidoptera; family Noctuidae; genus Charanyca; species Charanyca ferruginea. The sequence continues at coordinate 25,263,668 of OX376061.1, read as the reverse complement.
GAAATATTTCTAATCACATACACAAAAATAATCATCAACTATCTATCACGACATGCCCAAATAACCATGGCGACATAATATGCCGTATGACAACAAATAATCAATAAAATGACAAATAATACCCAACCTAGAAATATTATTTACATTATCCTACCAAACTCTTTGCAATTGACCTTTTCAAAATTAAAAATTATTTAAAATTATCTAACTTAAAAACGACACACATCAAATTCAAATTGACCTGCCGCTATAAGCAAACTATATCGGTAATCGAGCGTGATATAGTTTTAATCTATTTACGTGCACAATATCTCTAAATCTTCTGTTATTTAACTTCCTAATTACATAATTTACATCTGTAATACGTCTCACTATCTGAAATGGACCTTTATATAACCTACATAACTTTAAACTTTTATTAGTTACACGTCTCGGCGTATACACCATCACTAACTGATTTGGTTCAAAATTCCTTACTTTTGCTTTCTTATCATATACAGCCTTTTGCTTTACTTGTGCCTTACCTATATTAATAATCGCACGCCTCGTCAAATCTGTCTGAATGTTGCGTCTGCCTACATAATCTATCACATGATTACGACTATCAACATTGACCATCATATCAGTCCTAAAACTGGGTTCCCTAGCATACATCAACATATGTGGTGAAAACCAAGTACTAGCCTGTTTACTGGTATTATACGCATAGCAAACCAACGGGATGTAACTACACCAATTTCGTTGATCAGCAGAAACATACATGGACAACATCTGTGTTAAAGTTCTATTAAATCTTTCTACTAAACCATTACACGCTGGATGAAATGCTGTGGTGAAACGTGATTTAGCTCCAAAATAGCTAACCGTATCTTTCACCAAACGTGAAGTGAAAACAGACCCCCTATCCGATATCACTTCTATCACTCCACCGAAACGACAGAACACCTCTTCAATCAGAAACTCACTTATTTTCTGCGCTGTCGCTCTAGGAACCGCTCTGCAGACCGCATACCTCGTAGCATACTCCACACAAACAATAACATACCTATTACCATTGAAAGACTTCCTAAACGGTCCCAAAACATCAATACCTATTTTCTCCATCAGCTGGTTCACTTGCACCGGCTGTAGCTGTGCTACCTGATTAGTCTTCTTTCGCTCCTGACATAAAACACAACTTTTCACATAATTATCTACCTCCTTCTCCGCATCTTTCACAAAATAACTATCTCTAAATTTGGCGAGGGTCTTCGCTAACCCGAAATGACCTCCGGACCATGGATCATCATGCAATTCCGCCAAGACCTCCTGTAGCATATGCTTGGGGACAACTACCAAATCTCGATCGCGATTCAGTCTCTTAACTTTCTTACACAAAATACCTCCTACAACGCTGAAACCTTTATAATTAACTACACCTTCGTTTGCTAACCTATCTAACCTATATTTGCAAAAATCATCCACGAGCTGTTCGTCCTTCATCTTCACAATCTCTATCTTATACACCTGCATCCCATCTTCTTGACTTACTTTCGGCTCGTGTACTTCTCCATCTAAACTTAGCGGATTTCTACTCAAAAAATCGGCTATAACGTTTTCTCTGCCTGCACAGTGAACAATATCAAATTCATACGCCTGAATACATAGCGACCATCTAGCTAACCTACCACTCATGTCTTTCCTATCCCTCAACCAACACAATGCTTTGTGGTCTGTAACAACTTGAAACTTCAAACCCCATAAAAAATGCTTAAAATAATTCAAGGCCCAGACAACTGCTAGACATTCTTTCTCAGTTGTCGAGTATTTTTTTTCGCTATCACTGAGTTTCCTAGATGCATACGCTACTGGATGCATCACATCCATACCCTGCATCATACAGCAACCTACCGCTTCACCAGTAGCATCTACATACAAGCGTGTTAAAACATGTTTATTATTTGAATAAAAATGCAAAATAGGCGGATTGCTCATATAATTTAATATTGTGTCGAACGCCTCCTGATGTCTCTGTGACTAAACGAACTTGGCTCCTTTTTTTAATAATTTTGTTAATGGTAAGACAATTACAGCAAAGTTATCAATAAATTTACGGTAATAAGAAAACAAACCCAGAACAGATTTAACTTGTTTCTGATTTGATGGTGGTTTTAAAGATTTAAGATCCAATAATTTTTTATTATCTGGTTTTACACCATCGCCAGAAATCTCATGACCCAAGACCGAAACCTTATTATAACCAAAACTACATTTACTTGGTTTCAAAGTTAGGTTTGCTTTCTTTAGCCGTCTGAATACTTCCTCTACTGCATTAATAAATTCATCAAAATCCTTTCCCCAAATCAAAATATTATCTACATAACAAATGGCATTTTTATATTTGATTCCCGCCAAAACTTTGTCCATTGTTCTTTGGAAAACAGCTTGGCTTGTTTTAAGACCAAATGGCAAAACATTAAACTCATAAAAACCTGAAGGGGTAACAAATGCAGTTTTATGTTTATCTCGTTCACATAAACGATGCTGCCAATAGCCAGAATTTAAATCTAAATCTGCAAAATATTTGGCCCCCGATAAATATACCATTATGTCTTCAATGATAGGTAAAGGATAACTATCCGTGATAACTTTTTTGTTCAACTTACGGTAGTCTATACAAAATCTCCACGTTTGATCGGGTTTTTGTACTAATACGACTGGCGATGCGTACGCACTATTTGATTCGCGTATGACCCCATTCGCCAGCATTTCATCAACTTGCGAATTAATGATCTCAAGTTGCTTCGGTGAGACTCTATATGGTGGCCGATGAACTGGTATTTCATCCGTCGTATTGATTTCTATTTCCACCAAATTACAGTTTCCCAACTCGGAATTGGTAAATGCGAAAGTATTTATATTTGAAGAAAGAAGTTTTTTCAAAGAAATTTTATCCGATTGATTCAACTCCGGATTTATATTTATTTTATTTACATTGTCATCTTTTGACGCGACATCAAACAAACTGTCATCATTTTGTTCAACGAGTTTGGAAAAATATAGACAATCAAATTTGGAGATTGACTTTAAACTTCCTTCTTCCATGGCGCGGTTAACTATGACATTATTATTTTCTAGTTCTACATTGTTGTTGGGATCATAGCATACCAAAGATTGTGACATTGACGTACCGTCTTGTTTATCTAATTTACAAAACTTTGCATAAAATCTGCCTTTCAATGTTATACAATTATTATTAAAATCCAATATTGCATTATATTTGTGGAAAAAATCTTGCCCGAGTATTAAATTTTGATTAATGTCCTTAATTATGACAAAATTCAAAACAAACACACATGAGTCTATTATGAAACAAATATTAGCTTCACCCACGACTTTCAAATGTACGTTTGAAATAGACTTTACAAAACGCTTCGTAATTCCACTGGTATGCTCCAACTTCAACTCCGACATGAACTTCTCCGAAATACATGAGATTGATGCTCCAGTGTCTAATAGAGCCATACATGATTGATTAACTAATGAAATATTAATAAAAGGAATAAACTGACAGTGTTTATCTCCTGTTGGGAGTCGGTTTGCTTCGGACACAGCGGACACTCCCGCTTCATCATTCAACGTCTGTGTCCTTGGGCGTTTGGGTGATTGGCTGCTTGTGTGTCCCTCGATCTGGGGACATTATTATGCGAGCGATAATCTCTTTTGTATGTATATAAAGTTCTGGGCCTAAGGTTATATCGGGGAGTATAATAGTGATCCCCAACGGCATGCTGTGGGGCACCCGCCGAAGACGATGGTGATGGCGCAGGACTTCTAGGTCTCGGTGAGGCGACAACACGCTGCTCTTCATCTGACGGCGGCCGCTGGAAACTGACCCTATGAAATAAACCATGAGGAGGTTCAATTGGCAAATTAGCTGATACAATACGCGTAGACTCCCCGAAAATGTCCAGAATCTGGCTGATGGTTTCTTGCAGCTCCTTCCGGGACGCATACAATCTTGACCCCAGCTTCAGCTTCCAATCTGGCATCAAACTCTTAAGAAAAACTCTAACAAATATTTTGTCGTCGGTGATGCCCGCTTTTTCAGCAACCTTCGTAAAATCAAAAAAATAAGTACGTAAATCTTCCATGGAATTTTGTCGTATATTATAAAATTTTTCCATGTAATCAACATTACGGTTAAATTCGGACCTTAAGAGGTCACATATTGTATTAAAGTCTAGGCTCTCGTTGTAAATGCATTTAAAATAAGCCAGAGCAGGACCTTCAAGAAAGGCTCCTAAAATGAATTTAAAACCACTCTCCGCCCATCTATTCATCATTGCTGTGCGTTGAAAGTCTGACAAGAACTCGTCAAAAGACATCGGGCTAATCCCGGAAAATTTCTTTACGTCGCCCATTTCAAATATTACAACCACTTAACTTTCAAATTATCTTCTCAGCACGGCGCCTTTGCACCTTATTCGCACCATTTCCTCTTAGTGCTTTATTCCGCTTCTACAGAATATGGGGGCGTGAACCGGTTGCCTCCACCACTATGTAAGAGATCCTGACTTGGGACTCTTACATTATTCAAACTTATTCTAGAAGTTTGCTGAGTGTTCCGTCATAGAGTATAATATCTAATGGCTATTATCTCAGAAACACATCAGATCTCCACAGTACCGTACGAATTGACTGAAGCACACCAACAAACACGCGTCGGTTGCTGCGCTTCCTTGCTCAATCGTCACAATAATGAGGGAATTTTAAATCGTATTGTCACTTGTGATGAGAAGTGGATCGTGTACGATAATCGCAAGCGATCATCACAATGGCTTAACCCTGGATAACCGGCAAAACCTTGCCCCATGCGAAAACTGACCAAAAAGAAGATTCTAGTTAGTGTTTGGTGGTCCTGTGCTGGTGTCATCCACTACAGCTTCTTGAGATCAGGCCAGACGATTACTGCAGACATGTATTGTCAACAGTTGTAAACAATGATGGAAAAGCTCACCATTAAACAACCGAGACTGGTCAATTGCTCTAGCCCATTGCTCCTTCAGGATAACGTTCGACCACATACTGCACATCAGACGGTCGCAAAGTTAGAGGAGCTGCGACTGGAAACCGTCACCCACCATACTCTCCAGATCTTGCCCCAAACGATTACCATTTATTCCGAAATTTGGACAACTTTTTACAAGGAAAAAAATTCAATTCTGATGAGGCAGTTAAAACAGCCTTCAAGCAGTTCATCGATTCTCGCTCCCAGGATTTTTTTACCAAAGGGATCAATGAGCTCCCGATAAAATGACGGAAGTGTATCGATAACAATGGTGCATACTTCGATTGACTAAATATATAATTTCTTTTAAAAAAAGTAGTTTTAATTTTTTGATACCGAGCGGCAATTTCATATGTAAAGACCTAATATATACCAAGGGTATATTAGGATAATATACATTTAAATAAAAGTGTCAGATAGGAATCTGACGCTTTTATTTATATATACTTACGTAACATCACTATAGCTTCTGTCTACGAATTCATTTAAGTAGACAAAATTCAAGCAAACTCAAAAACAGAATAAAAAGTATCCTACATGTTATTTGTGTGCCAAACAGTATGCTTGAAAGAGTCTATAATATTATTAGGATAAACAAATTTGTAGATATTTATCAGAAAAGGAAATGAATGACATTAATACCTAAGAAAGAAATTAAATTAATTTAATTATTATTTTTTATTTAAGAAATTAAAAAATCATCTGCAATCCCAAATCTAAATTCTTGACTACTCTAATAAATCTAGTAGTCGACCAACCTGTTCATTTATCTCCATTCCCACAAAATTATCGCATATTAGTAGAAGGCCAATTAAAAAAAGTATCTAAATTTATCACTAGTTAACTCTGCGCAATAATAATATTCGTTGACGTAGCGTTTAAACCAGTTTAAACAGACAATACAGCTCCCTGTATTTTCAATTTATCCGATGAAGTTAAGTGAAAGAGTAACGAACATACATCCGTCCATAAATCCATCCATACATCCTCACAAATTATCATTTTTTTAATATTAGTAGGATAAACTGATTTGGAGACGTTCATTATGAAATCAAATGATACCGAAATGACATTGTACCTAAGCATTTCTACATCAATAGTTCAGAAATAAAAGAATAATTTGTAACGCCCAATCGTGATAACTGACCGCTACAATAACAGTATATTCTACCACTGTGTTCATTTATCTTCATTCCCACAAAATTATCGCATATTATTAGAAGGCAAATTAAACAAAACATCTAAAATTATCACAAGTTAACTCTGCCGCAATAATAATTATTAATTGACGTCGCGTTTAATACACACATTAACGCTCCTTGTATTTTCAGTGTACCCGACGAAGGTACGTGAAAGAGTAACGAGCATGAATCCATTCATCTATCCATCAATACATCCTCACAAGTTTTCGCGTTTATAATATTAGTGGGCTAAACTTATTTGCAGATGTTCATCAAGAAATCAAATGATACCGCAAATTAATGAAATTAGTACTCAAGTATTCCTACATCAATACTTCTGAAATAAACCAAAATCTCTTTAGTACGTCAGACAGATTTCCAAAAAATATTGGAGACGTGTTTTTTCTTTTTTCACGTAAACAAAAAATAAAGACGATACAGTGCGTCGAAAACTCGTGAAACATCACTATGTCAGTACACTTTTACTGGCGAAGTGACGTCACAAACCCCACTCATGATCTTTGATGCGTTTTATCTTCGTCAGTTTTTAAATTATTGATTTGATAAAACAAGAAATACGTATCCAATATTTTTCGATAATCTAACTGACGGACTGATCAGATTTTTTTTGGTAAAATACCCTATTAGGAATCATCTGCAACCCCAAATCTAGATACCTGATCACTACAATAACAGTAAATAGTATAGTCAACAAGCCTGTATATTTACAACCCACAATATTATCACATATTATTACAAAGCAAATTAAACAAAACATCTAAAATTACCACAAGTTACCTCTGCTGCAATAACAATGTATTACCTACTTGACGTAGTGTTTAAACCAGTTTAAACACACAATATACCTCCCTGTATTTTCAATCTAAACGACGAAGACTTAAAAATACAAACTGGATTGTAGTTCGTAACTCAAACTGCATTTATTAAATCTTAAAGGTTCTGGAAAATAAACAATGTAATTTATGGCATGCAGCAAAAGCTTTTGTCTAATAACAACTTGCGGCGTGTTTTCTTAAAATGTTCACAGAAATTATTATTCGTTAAAAAAAAGTATTGAGTGAAAGTTGCGTAATTGGTTTTACCCTTGTGATTTTTCCGTGAACAAACCATTAAAAAAGAAAAGATTTGATTTTTTTAATGTTTTTTCACCATTTGGGAAGTTACTCGTACATTGTCCTAAAGTGCTATTTAAGGTACCTATATTTTACCATCAAAAAAGTTAGGGATTCGTGAGAAAATTTCACACAGAAGAAGTCGCAGGCAAAATAGTATTAATCATCTAGGTATATGATTAACTATTCGATTTGAGTCGATTTTAGAATGTAAAGTACGACTATTCTATTAATTAGGTATATGGTTTAATTTTATATCACAAGCACAATTAGTATTACCTATTGATTAAAATAAAGCTTTCAAACTAAACCTAATAGGTAAGTAATCTGGCACTTACTACCTACTAGAACTACAGTATTTTAAATTTGAAACATTATTGAATTTACCATCTGGAGGCCATATCCTTTCCCTACTTTTGTCTCTGTCAGGTCATGATAATCAGCCATCGACTTTTTCAATGAATCCGGAGGATTACCTGGTCTTTGGTACAGTCGAAGTCAAATCAAAAAGTTTACCAGAAATGCCCGAGACACCGCATTCTATTTGGCAGTAATTGGTTTCTTTGTAACCACCCCGAAACTTTTAGAAGAGAGGCACATGTGTCCGACAGGCTCCACGATTGTTACAACTAATATTTACTTACCACCAATGCATATACATTGTGGAATGCAATTAATGATTGAGTATTGAGTAAACATGATGATATATGTGTGCAGTGTGATGATTATGAGATTATCCCGCAAGAGCTCATTGGTAAAAAGGACAATATCTTAATCAACACTTTGGTTAAATGTAATGTTTGCAATATTGACATAAATGATTTTTTTTATTGCAACAACTTAATTGTGTGAAAAAGTGCACAATATTAAAATAAAAAAGTCAATAATAAAAATTGATACACTAAAAGCCTGGCACAGAAACAGCGCAGTCTTGTATCAAAATAAATGTGACGTAACTCCGCGGTTTTTCTACATCACCGCGCGCAGTAGCTTCATGAAACTTAATTAGAAACGTTCTCAAATGGTTTTTCCAACCTTCGTTTTGACTTGCTTTTGCATTATTTGCTTTGAACTTTATACAGCTTGCGTAATTGATGTGTACCTATTAAAATGTACAACTCCTTTGCTAGGGGCACTGAAACAAGTTACTGCTTCAAATTAAACTAATGAACTTGGCGCTGGGAGCTTAAAACAGCAGGAAAGATTGGAACTTCAATTTAAGTATTACCTTACCGTCTGCGTAGAAAGCCAAAGACCCCCTTAGTTTGTTTAGCTAGGCATTTTCCGCACTTAATCACTTGATAGGGTACATGATAATGTTTTCTGCTTTACCTCCAGCCATCCCAGTTCAGAAGGCGAGCAGCCTTTTTAGGTTGCTGCAGACTTCCAAATATGCTGGAGACTGGAGAATCTGTGCCCGTTGATCCGCCACGCTACTGCCCTCCATGAGCACGTGTTGTGGCGTTTCTTCCGCCTCCATGCAGCCTCTGCACAGAGGGCTGTCTGTCATGCCTGTGTTCCACAGGTGTTTATTTAGGGGACCGGTTATCGGTTATGCGGATTTTGTCCCTGTTTAGTCTTGTGAGGTTGCGGGCAAGCTTTTTCGAAGCTCCCGGAACAGCATTCTTTGTTTGCCTGCATCCTGCGCTGTTTCTCCAATGTTTGATGGTTTTCTTTTGTTTTAATGCGCAGCCAAATCCTGTTTTATACCAGGGATATAGGCAGTAATGGTTCCTCCGGTCCATATACCGTCGTCTTTGAACCCCTTTTGGCCAGTTCATCAGCTGCGTCATTACCCAGTGAATTACTGTGACTTTTAATTCATTGCAGTTTTGTATGGCTTGATGTGTTTACTTTCTTTTTGCTTTCTATTTTTATATGTTTGTAAACGAGGAGACATTCCTAGTGCGGGGCAACAGTTTCTTTTATTAAAACCAACAAATAATAAAAAAATATCATCTTTGTTTGTACAAGTTAATGTCCCATTTCACCCTTATTTCATTTCATCATGCACCTCCCTGTCACCTGACAGGCAACATCAGGGTGGTCCTTTCCGCATGTGGGACATAGGAAGAGACTGATGCGGGTTGCGGATGCGGGGCTGATGCGGATGTCTTAACAATAGACTGAGCTCAGACACTAGGAAGTCAGTGATAAAGGGTGGATTTTCAGAGGCTTGTTGAATCTTTAAACGATTAAATAAAGGTGATTTAAGACACGATTTGAATAAAATAAAATTTAAATCTATACTAATATTATAAATCTGAAGAGTTTGTTTGTTTGTTTGGTTGAACGCGCTAATCTCAGGATCTACTGGTTCGAATTGAAAAATTCTTTTTGTGTTGGATAGTCCATTTATCGAGGAAGGCTATAGGCCCATGCGAAGCCGGGTCGGCTCGCAAGTGTATGATATAAATATTACAGTATTGTTAATATATTACTATAAAAATGGCAATTTTGGACTGTAATCGATAATATATGACACAATAGCTGTATGAAGCGTTAATATTTTTAACTATAAAAACCTGTATTCTTGGAGAGGACAGGGGTATCTTCATTTCAAGTACCTACTTACCTAAGGTCTTCTCTGGAAAAACACTTGATTTCAGCCCTGAAAACCGCATTATCAGCTTGAAATCCATAAGTAGTTAGTCAATTGAGTTATCATACTTATGACGTAAAGTATACATTGCACAAATTGTTGATAATTCAGCTAACCAATCATAGCCATATCGTTTTACGAAAATAGACGTCAGAGTTAACTTTCAGGGCGAATACAACCATTACAATATGCCAAAATATTTTGTTTTATGCGTTTTTCCAACAGGATATACACTCATAAAGACAGCTACAGAGCCAAAATTACGAAAATATTACTATTATGTATTAAAACTGAACAACAACTACTTGCAACTTACGCCTGATTTTTATGTATCAAATTAATTTTTCGTCCGAAAAACCGACGGTAAGTCACTGTATTATATAGTTTTTTTTTCTCCTATCTTTGAATTTGTCCTGTATCGTGGGCACATTTAAAATCATATAAACTCACAAATAATCAACCCCATCCAGAACAACTATTATTTAGGCCCTAAAAACCATGTTCCGTGCAGGAATTGAACCCGCGAAACACAGCAGCAGTCAATCTCACCCCACATTGACGTGTTATCGTGTGTAACGTGACTGCACACGATCCAAATTGATCCCTCGCATATTCGACCCGTGACGTATTGTATGAAAATTTCACGTGTGGGGCCGTCCGCGAATGCCTCCACCCTATTTCTACAATAGGTGTCGTAGAAGGCGACAGAGGGATATTGACCAGAGGATGGGCAGCAGCGTCCTTCTGAGTAAAAAGGCAAAAACCAAATGAAATAAATTTGAATTTGACCAGTGTTTTGAACTGAGAGAATAACCAAAGTCAAAAAACTGGCCAAGTGCGAGTCGGACTCGCGTACGAAGGGTTCCGTACCATTATCTATACAACATTAGACATCGAGCAAAAAAGAGCAAAAAAGTCGTGTTTGTTGTATGGGCCCCCTTAAATATTTATTTTATTTTGTTTTAAGTATTTATTGTTATAGCGGCAACAGAAATACATAATTTGTTGAAATTTTCAACTGTCTAGCTATCACGGTTCTTGAGATACAGCCTGGTGACAGACAGACGGACGAACAGACCGCGAAGTCTTAGTAATAGGGTCCGGTTTTTACCCTTTGGGTACGGAACCCTAAAAAGCAAAAATGTGCCCTCGGCGCCAAACTACGAATTACGTATAGATACTGTTATGTTGGTTGGCGATCTCTGGGGGAGGCCTACGTTCAGCAGTAGACAATAGTATAGTAGGCAATAGGCTGATATGATGATGATAATGATGATGACTGTCATGTAGTCGTGGCATGCTGGGCACATTTCGGTGCACACACACACACACATGACTGTGGCGTCCAAAAGGTTAACTAACACACTGAAAAGTAACAACTGTGTTCAATGAAATGTTCCTAAATCAGAAGAATATGTCGCCGGCAAATGACTAGTGTGAACACAACTCCATAACTGTTCAAAGCAACTACAAAAAAAAAATGGCCGCGTTCTAAAGTCGTTCTCATAAAATTTTGTACCCGGTTACAATTTTAGGGTTATGTACAGTCAGCAAAAGAGATAGGTATGCAGGTCATCGGAAATGGTTGAAGTTTACTCAGAAACCTATGGATGTTTTTGAATGAAATTAAATTAAATCATTGAAACGTTTATTCTCTATTAATTTTATTTTATTTTATTCATAAACACCCAGCGGTTTTTAAGTAAACTTCAACTGTTTCCGGCGACATGGATACTTATCTCTTTTGGTGACCGTACGTATGTACCCGAAGAATGCCCAACGACCACGGGACACTATTAACACAGTAAGTATAAGTATTAGTACTCTAATACTAAGCTAAGCCTGCGCTGTCCGACCGTCTGTCTTTTAGCGGACTGTAGGTATCTTTTGGACCGTAATCTAGGTACTTGAAATGTTTACAAAATGTATTCCTATGGCTGCTATAACAACAACAAATAAAAATAAAAACAAATATAGGGATCTGTAATTCTCCGTCATTCCGTAAACGCTATAGTTTTTATTTCATTTCAAATTAAGTTTCATTACGCAAACCTTAAAAAGGGAAGAATAGAAAAGATAAGACTACAAATGGAGTTTTCTTTTTACAAAGACAAGAAAATTAGTTCATGTAACTTCATTAGTTCTAGCGGTCCAGTTTATTTCCGTAGGACCTTTACAAGCAGTTAGATAAAGCAGAGCTATTTCCGACCAACGTCTTACATAAAACACTTAATAAAACATACACTAAGGCGAAACCAGTTTACCGCCCTCCATTTTCTTCTAACGTCGCTGAATATCGTATTCATGAAATTTCGGAGAGCGTACCTCCATGCAGATAGAAGCGGTAATGAAAGAAAGAATGAAAGAAGAACTTGTTACTATTGTATTATCTTGTAACAGAATTTGCTGAGAGAAACGATTCGTTAAAGAACCAGCCGCCAGATGAATTGATACTATAGTACTACAAATTGTAAGGAAGAGAAACATAATTAATTTGGCTGTGATTGCTTAATTTGTAGCAATTTGTACCTATTGTAATGCCTATAGTAGTTTTAATCTTAGGTAGATACGTCGTCTTTACATTCTTATAATTGACAACATTTCATATTTTTAACCAGCATGTTTTATTACGTTATACAAAAGTAAATACAAATCTAGGGCACCCGTATTTTTCCGTTTTTCGAAATTATGTACTTTTCATTCATAATTTCAACTTGGAAATTAGGTATATTTTAAATAGACGTAAACGCCAAATGACGTCATGCTTACGGTAGAATAGTGTTTTATCCTTTCAAAGTCAAAGTCAAAGTCAAATCATTTATTTCAATTAGACCATTAAAAAGGCACTTTTCAACGTCATAATAAAAAAAATTAAAAAAACTTTAAAACTTTGCTCTACTGTGACCCGTCCAAAAACTATTGTCATTATTATTTCAGTTCATATAATGTGACATTGACATGTGTCTTATTTGACGTTAATGTTTCCATCTAAACCATTGAAATACCTTGTGCAAAGGTAACTACCTCATTCCACCGTTTAAGTGACGTCACCACATGTTTTTTGATTTTACTTATTTTTTTCAGAAATGAAGGAATAAAAAAATATAAAAATTATATATCTGGACTCAGGGTACGAAAATAAAGAAATGGTATTTTTGTTTTAAGGTCTTGTCAATTTTGAAATGTTGTCAATTAATTTATTAATGGGAGGGAGCATGGCAGGATTTATACAAAAAAATAAAAATGTTTAAAGAAGTTGAAATTCTAATTTTTAGACTCTTGGGTACTGAGTATCTTCAGGCATAAAGAATATTTTTATAACCCCGCAATAAAAATGGATGTTAAAAGTGAACATTTTAACGAAAAGCTCATTATTTCAGAATGAAACGGCGACTGACAGTAACAGTGACACTGACAGCCACCGTTTCGCCATTCTTACACTGAAATTGCTTCGTTTTATAGGAAATAATGTCACAAATACTGATTAATCAATATACTTTTTCAACTTCGCCATTATAAACACTGTCAATTTGGAAGATTCGTTAATGTCACTTGTCACTTTGTTTTTTTATAAATACAAAATGAGCAACGAGATGAAACGAAAAAAACTGTTATTTTGGTTTCGAAATGGTGGGTGGTTAAAAATATGGTAAGTATATATTATAGGGAATGTATTCTTCACATTAGAAAATATTAATTTGAAACCCTCTAAATGAATTTATTTTTTCGTACAAATGAATGTATGGATCCCGCCATGATTCTTTATAACTCGAAACTGCTTTACCGATTTTCATAAAGATCATGAAAATTGTTTGTTGAATTTGATTTCGCCCCGAATAGCAGAATAACTATTAAAAATTTGGAAATTTCACGAACTAAAGAATTGTAAGTAGGGTCTATTCAACAAATAAAAAATCATGAAAATCTCCAGCTGTTCTGTTGGTAGATATAGGGTCAGGACGACTGTCTGTCGGGTCAGCTAGTATAGTGCCTAAATATAAAATTATCATGAAAGTTTTACTACCAGAAAAGTTAAACATTTTCTTAAATTGATGGCTATCCAATATTTCCTTCAATACTTGATGCTGGTCACATTTCGAACAATTTTCAAGGGGTCTACTTAATTATACTAGGTGCAAACGCATTGCCAAGAACATTATTTAATTACAATCATTAATATATTATTGTATATGTCATAAAGATAGCAATAAGTTTAAGCATAGGAATTTATAGGCAAAGTTAAACTTAATATGAACTTTAAAACATGAACGTAGAGTTTCGTTGGCACATTTCCAAAATCAGCTTTGATATTAAACAGGCTGTAGATATTTTAATAAAATAGTAAACGAAAGGATTTATTGTTAGGTCTTGTAACTTTTTCATAAATAATACTCAGCCTAAGTAAGTACTGTAAGTCTTCAGAAGTTCAGACCGTGTTTTCGGTAACGGAGCGTAATATGTTCTAGTGTGTGTTAGGGTGCACTGGGATTCACAGGTTCTTATAAACCTCAACAGCACCAGCCAACACCTCCATGTGTCTAAAGCAAACCAGTTGCCTACATATTTCCCATACATAATGTATAACTCACACTACCTATGTACTTAGGTATAGTACACTCGAGCACTAAAGTAATAGTAGTAGGCACGCGGAAGCCTATTGTTGGCACATTCCTCACAAGTTTACTACCTACTTAGTTAGAGACTTGCTTGCACCATATAAAGTAATTGACCGCGACTGTACGATCAAAGGACGTTTGTTCTCGTTTTCAGGGTTCCGTACCCAAAGGGTAAAAACGGGACCCTATTACTAAGACTTCGCTGACTGTCCGTCCGTCTGTCTGTCACCAGGCTGTATCTCAAAAACCGCGACAGCTAGACAGTTGAAATGTTCACAAATTATGTATTTCTGTGGCCGCTATAACAACAAATACTAAAAACACAATAAAATAAATATTTAAGGGGGGGTTCCTATACAACAAACGTTTTTTGCTGTTTTTTTGCTCGATGTCTAATGTTGTAGATAATGGATACGAAACCCTTCGTGCGTGAGCCCGACTCGCACTTGGCCAGATTTTCATTTGTTTTTCCTTAATTTATTGCATTACACAAAAAGCAACCAAAATGCAATGAATATTAGATTATTTATTTAATTTAAATGCTAAATGGTTTACATTGCTTTCTATGTATCGTAAAATAACTGGCCTTATTACATACTAATATTGAAATAACAAAAGCGTTTAACAATATTAAATATTTGTCTAATGTTGTAAGTAATTTATTTATTTATTTACTTTGACCGCGATTTCTTCTGCGTAAATTTTCCTAAGGACCTCTATTTTTTTAACAATGCGATATAGCCCATGTTACTCAGGGATAATTTAGCTTTCGATTGGTGAAAGAATTTTTGAAATCGGACCAGTGGTTTTGAGTTTATTACAAACATACAAAAATACAAATCTTTCTTGTTTATAATATTTATCAGTGTAGGTTTAAAAGCCCTAAATCTACCATTACAGGATTCTTAGCCTAATGCGATAGCTAGTCACACACATAAGTACATAGACATACTCGTATACATAATTAATTGACTATACCTAAATGTAACAAAACTGTTTTTAGATTTTTGTTATTTTGTTTGCGTACGTACCTAACCATGATTTTGTAAAAGTACAAATTGAATAAAATAAATAAAAATTATGTGAACCAAAACTTAAATTGTTTTTTTTATTTTTTGTATTAATATGAAATGTGTTGTTATGTTATATTAAAATAAAAATATAATGAATCTTATTAAGTATTTACTTTGTCCTATTAAACTTGATTTCCACTGGGTAACTAGGCGATAACTCGTTCGTACACTGGAACGGATTTTTCAATATTAATAATAAGAGTCATTTAATATAATAAAATACCTAATAACGTGTCTAATAATATTGTTTTTTTGTTTCAGGTAAATATTAGTTCGCAGCATGCTGTCAACTAGCCAACCCTGAAGAAGAAATACAAAATGGATACGATGGTGTTATAGTGTTTTAATTATTAAACTGTGATCGTAGTCCGTGAATGAGAAGTAAAGCAAGAATTTATCTACACTGTAAATAAGTACAGTTAAAATAATTATGTATACTACCGTACTACCTACGTCAAATAGTGGAAGTTTATGATTCTTCTGCTTGAAGTTCAAGGTTCAAAACCTCCTCTGTTTTAAAAAAATGTGATATCAGTTTTACGCCAGTTTTTATTGTCATTACCGACAACAGCCGTCAGGCAGTAGCCCACCAGACCTAACCTCTATTGGAAAGAGAGGATTGTTCCTAACCTCTCTTTCCAATAGAGGTTAGGGTACGATTGCACCTCGACATATGCAGACCTGCGTATTCGACGTAAGAAAGTACTAGGAATTTTTCAAATTTATATTATGGCCTTCAAAGTAGACACCTTCCGTAATAATACACTCACGCTCACGAATAACACATTGATCAAATCATTTTTAAATGCATATACTTTTGGTAAAGTCAATTCACCGTAAGCCGTAACATTTTCAGCGCTTCGGCACACGAAATTCCATCTGCAATGCAAAATTTAAGACAAATTCTTTGTTCGATATTTTTATCCATAGTAAAAACCGCAAAACACACTTGACACGCACTGGCAAAATGGTGCAAGAAAATGACAAGTGACGATCGAACTCCGCGTGAGAAGACTGTTGTGCTAACTAAGCGTCAAAAAGAATTTAGACAAACCCTTATATTGAGCTTTTCAAATGTTCGATTTCCGATACTTTCTTAAAGACAATAATAATAATAAATGTTTATTTCATCTCCACAAATTACATCAATTTATAAGTACATACATTACACAGTTGACAGGAACAATTTTACAAGATATTTGTAATTTGTGGGAGATCTGGAGTCTGAACTAAGCCGAGGCCTGGCCCAGGCCCCCCATTTAATAATATTGTACAGATTGTCGACATGAAGAAGCGAACGTGAGTGTAGTGAATGAGTAAACTAGAACAAGTGTTAGGGTAAATTATGATATCTTTGCTTGTGGTTTGATTTGGAGTGTGTTGGTGTGTGTGTGTGTGTATGTGTGTGTGTGTGTGTGTGTGTGACTTTGTATAAACTGTACGAAAACAGTACCTACCTCGTAGCTCGGTGGCGGCATTTTTTTGACTGCTGCGTGTGCTCTGTATTGGGCAAGTTTAAATCAATACTCATTCCTCCCACACTAAAGGTTTCCCTTTTCAATAGCATAGTTCCAGTTCAACATATACGATTACTTCATCAACAGCTATTGTACTTACTAATTATGTTGTAACACCAATAGCATAATAGTTAGTACACACAACCGTCTCCCGCATTTGAATCACAGAATGATGTCATGACGGTAGCTCGAGGACTTGCATCGTAGTCCTACGTAACTTTACACTTAGTCATAAGTACTTGGCAACACGATAAAGGGCCCTTTGGGTATAACTAATATCGTAAATATTGTGAAAGTTTGTGAAGATTGCTTGATCGTTGTGTCCCAGAAATTGAAGAGGTCATATTATAAAAGAATCTAGTTGCCCATTCCAAATGGTAGTTTCGTATGGAGAAGAATGGGCAAGAAACTCCATACACACTCTATTAAAAAAAGGATGTTTACAATATTTTTATTTACACATTTTTTTGTGGGAGGGGTTGTGGCAGGCTTAGAAAAACAAAAATATATAGATACAAGCTGCAGCAGCAGAGGAGCTCGTGACTAAGTAAAAGCCGTACAGACCGGTCATGATGGTTAAGCTACGCTTGCCGCGGTCGGATCTTGGATGGGTGACCATCCCATTCATACCCAGACCCCTCCGTGCCTCGGAAAGCACGTAAAGCAGTTGGGTCCCGTCTGTCATTCCTAGATCTTTGACAGTCGTCATAGGCAGTCAAAAGCTAGAAAATATGACAACCAGTCTTACCAAGGAGTATCGTGTTACACAGCAACTGGCTTGTTGAGATCAGATAGGCAGTCGCTCCATGTAAAACACTGGTATGCAGCTACATTCGGTTAGACTGGAAGCCGACCCACAGTTGAGAAGAAGCTATGCAGAAGATGCTGCTGCAGAAGCCGTGGGACAGGCTTTATCGATTACTCTTATTCTATTGACACGTTTACTGGGTGTGCACTTTTAGTTTTACCACGATTAAAATTCGTTTATTCTCCGGTTCGTAAACATTCCAACCGACCAGCGACCGCTGAATATTCTTCTTCTATTCACCTATGCTTGTACCTCGCTACGCCTATGCCAGCAATTCTCCATTTTGCAGTGACTATTATTTCGTTGAATTGTCTTGTCTTGCCTGGAAGACCTGCTCAAGTGGAGATTGGTAAAACAACCACACAAAACAAACAAGCAAACCAGGGTAAACAAACATTCCAAGGTATCTGAAATGTGGTGCTGTTCTTCTAACAATGGGGCATCTATTATCGCGTACCCTGGTGCTGGATTCTTCAGGAATTAATAGCGCCAAGCTCATGGCATTTGATCAACCCAGAACTTTTCTGGACTGACCCAATATAGGCTAGTCATAGACATAGACGACACGGTTGGCGCAGTGGCTGAGCGATCGACTGCTGCGCAGCGTGTTGCGGGTTCGATTCCCGCCCAGGGTAAATTTTTGTGTGATGAGCACTTGTGTTTGCCTTGTGTCTGGGTGTTGTTTATCTATATATATGTATTTAAAATATATTTGTGTATGTATATCAGCTGTCTGACACCCATAGTACAGGGTCTCCCTAGTTTGGGGTCAGATGGCCGTGTGTGAAATGTCCCCACATATTATTATTATTATTATTATTATAGACTCGCTAAAAAAGTAGTGATACCCATTTAACCTTTATTACCAATACAGTATTGGTAGTAAAGGTTAAATGGATACACCGTACACAAAACATCCCATTACAACTACCTGAGGTAGCCAGCAGCTGCTTGATGTTCAAACAAATATGCTAATCTGTGGCGCAGGCGCCGCACGTGTCGTAAAAGATCAGCACAATGTTCAGAACGATAATTGTTAAGGTAATTATCAATTTTGTTGTTTTTGTTACCATTAATGTGGGGCAGGGACGGACTTAGGAAGGAGAGGTGAAAAGGCCGTTCTAAAAAGCACTTATTGCGCCAGTTTCACCTTCACATGACGATTAGCAACTGATCAAGAAAAATATAACTACATTGCAACAAATTACTTCATTATCCATCCTTATTTCGTCGTTAATAAATGTTTAAGTCATTTTATATATCTATATAACTTACCATATTCCCCATTTCTACCGTGGGTGTCGTGGAAGGCGACAGAGGGATATTGACCAGAGGATGGGCTAAACCCCCCTTGGAGGGGACCTATGCCCAGCAGTGGGCGTCTAAAGGTTGACATGATGATGATGATGATATACAACTTCTACATTGGTATCTACAACAGAGTCTATCAATGTTGGTCTTCCGCCATTCGCAACTGTACCTAAACCTTTAGTAGGTTCAGGTTCAGTTGCAAAGGGCCTAAGAGCCTGACTTATGAGCTTGACTTATGAGCCTAAGTTCAAAATATGATAAGAATGATGACGTAAATATTAGACAGAATACAGTGGATTTTAGGTTGTAAGATTTTTCCTTTGTGAACAATATATTTTCTCGGCAATTCTTTTTTATGTAAACCAATCTTTAAATAAAAAAAATGTGAGCCGTCACGGGACGCCTGGCAGATGTGAAACATCGACCTTATTTTGTAAAAGTAATATGCAGAAAAGAACAGATTGTGATAGGAACTAAATATGTCATAATGATAAAATAAAATATTACGATTTTTTGATGTGAAACATCTATAGCCGCACGTAAAACCGATTTCTGGCGTGGCGACGCATGCCGTGGCGACGCGTCGCCACGCTATATGATAGTATATATATACAGTCTATATGCAGTAGTGTGTACGGTGTGGCGGCGCGTCGCCATGCGCAATCGACTGTGCGATTACCGAAGTCACTGATTAAACGAATTAAGTAGTCACGATTTGAAATAAATTCGTAAATTTTTGTATTTTATGAAAATAAATGTTTATTCAATAAATAGTCATCGTTATCTGGAAAAAAAATCGTAATATTTTATTTTATCATTATGACATATTTAGTTCCTATCACAATCTGTTCTTTTCTGCTTATTACTTTTACAAAATAATGTCGATGTTTCACATCTGCCAGGCGTCCCGTGACGGCTCACATTTTTTTTTTCGCCACGCCAGAAATCGGTTTTACGAGCGGCTATAGATGTTTCACATCAAAAGAATTGCCTAGTCTTTTTTCAACTAAGTTAGGGTCGGCTTCCAGTCTAACCGGCTGCTGCTGAGTATTCTACATAGAGCGACTGTCAATCTGACCTCCACAACCCAGTTACCGGGTAATACAATACCCCTGGTTTTTTTTTTATCTATTGATTAAACCTGGTTAGACTGGTGGTCAGATTTTCTAGCACTTTATTTCTTTAGGAAAATACATCCATTACGACTTTACGATACATCACTGTTCAGCTATTCTGTATCCAAAATCCACTTGCCAAAATACATCCCTGTTCTCAAAGCTACACAAGCATACCACCATTGGCAAAATGTAGACTCATCTGAACTTAGCGCCACTCCAACTGCTCACGTTATGCTAATATATCGACACCCTTTATGAACATGTAGGTACAGCTTTTAAGAACATTAAAGCCTGTAACTAAAATTTCTATGGACGTGAAATTCCAAATTCAAATTTAAATTAATAAAATAATTTGAATTTGGAATTTCCGTGTACGTTTGTACCTGGACTCCTAGACTACGTTTAAAAACACTGCATTACACTTCAATATTCTCACCGAAAACTAAAACACATATCTGTGATTTGTTCGCCCACGTGTGTTGACTCATTCGAAGTTAATAATCCCTTCACTCCTCCATTACCGCCTTTGATCTTTCTATACGCAGCGTTATTCAAATGACCCGAGCGATCTGCTGACATTTTAAAGTTCATATATTTTTGCACAATTGCGTGGGTGGACCGATAGAGAAAGAGGAAAGGCGGTTGTTTTTCGAAAGTACTTATAATAGTGTCTTGTTGCAATGTATGAGACATTTCAGTTTTGCCACTAGAATGCTAACGCATTACCACGGAACAGATAAACTCTATTTATCTGTTCCGTTACCAATGCCTTTGGGTGTTACAGATTTATTATCTAAACTAATATTATAAAGACGAAAGGTTTGTTTGTTTGTTATACGATTTAACTAAAAAATCGACCCACGCGTTTGGTCTCTAGAGCGCCACAAAGGAACAAACATACATACATAGGCTGATAAACACATTACCACTCCTTTGCGTCGCGCAGTCGGGTAAACACTAGAGCACTGATTTCAAAAAATCTTTCACCAATCAAGCTACATAAACCTTGAGCAACATAAGAAATAACTTACGACTTAATTTAGCAGACTTACTTACTTACTTTAGGGCGGCTTTCACCGAAGCTTTACAAAATTGTGTTTAAATCCAAAATATGTCTTTCACCACGACTTAAACGCGTTTAGTGAACTGTCAAAGTTAATTACTCACAATCGGCTATTTAGCGGCGCTAAATACGTTTAAGGCGTCACGTGGTCATTGTTACTTGTGATAATTTTGAGGATAACTCAGGTTTTACCGGTTTCTCATCTATTATAATTTGTTAATAATCAATTCATCATAACATAAAGGATTTGTGGGATTTATCAGATGACGACGAAGAGATTATTGCCTAATTAAATATGTCTCGTGCACTGAATTGGTTCAAGGACCAATATGTTTGATCTGAGTTTGAAACATTGTCTGATACAAAATTTGTTAGAAGATTTCGTCTTCCTAAAAAAACTAATTGTTGTTATTGCAAGAAATTGAACATCAACTAACTTTTAAAACAAACAAGTAAGTTATGTATTAGTACCTAGTTTTTATCTAGTATATTCTGAATTGGGTAGATATGGGACGTCTCTGAACCCAAAACATCTCTAATGTAAAACAATCATTGCATTCGGATGGTTTAAACCACAGACTACAAACTATAACCGATGTAAAAGTTAGCGTCGTTTCTTTTCATGCATTCTACGTCAATCGGAAATACTTTATTTCAAAGAAACGTAACAGCGTTGATTGTTCCAAGATACTATTAAGTACAACGGAACACCATCGACTGTTTTACCGACGCGCAAATCATAATTAACTAAATTCTCTGACAAACTGCTTGGTGAAATACATGCCTAAACGAATTTAAGCTAAACGCGTTTAAGGATTTTTTAAATCAATTTTGCTAAATGTATTTACCGGTTGTACGTTGTTTCATAGCTAATAATTTTATAGAATTTCGGTTCACATAAAATTTTTCTAATAATTTCGTTTCATAGAATAATCAATACGCAGAATACTTACTTTCAAGATTTTCAAATCATTGATTTTTGTTTTACATAAAGTTTATTGTTAGAATAATCATATCATAGAATATCAAATCAAATATTCGTTATCCATATATTTTTTATTTAATATAAAACTTATTCCCAGGAATGGGACTCTCAGTTCTATTCTAACCAAACTTACTGCGCGTGCGTGCAGGCAACCACGCAGGATGCAAGCAAGCATGCAGCGTGCAAACAAATATGCAGCGTGCAAGCAAGCATGCAGCGTGCTAGCAAGCATACAGCATGTAAGCAAGCATGCATCATGCAAGCAAGCATGCATCATGCAAGCAAGCATGCATCATGCAAGCAAGCATGCATCATGCAAGCGAGCATGCAACATGCAGCAGGCACAGTTTCTGTCACGGCTCCGGCGGTCCCACGCGAGCTTATCGTCGCAGATGGTATTCACGCTCACCACCGCAGCTTCGGCTTACTGGCCGGCTTCGCCGGCCAGCCTCAGCCGCGGCGGCGGTCGTTAAAACCACCTGCTCCTCAGCTCGCGGGCCGCCTCGCCCCTCCACGCCTACGCAGATTTAAATTACACTCTAGGTGTAGGGCAGACAAGACTACGTGGAGTCGGTTTCGCAGCGATTCGTTTCTGTCATTAACTTTGGTAGCACAACATATTGACTTTTTAAGACAACATTTTTGTTTTTGTCTATTATGTCTATACATTTTCGTTGAAATAAATTCCATGGAAAAATACAACAAACAAACAATATTTGTTAAAAAAGAATCTACTTTTTGATAAGTTTGTTAAACAAAAAAATGTGATTAAAAATTCATTGAATTGTGTTTCTGTGAAATATTTTTCATTGAAGTAAATAGTCTTTGAAACAATAATAGTCGAAATAAAAATACGAGAACCAAATATTATGTTAAACATTTTCTGGGAAACGAAATTCTATGAAATTTCTGTCTGCGAAACAAGGGGACACCGTATTTACCAGTTATTTAAACGAGATTTGGTGAAAGCCGGCCTTAATAACCACTTCTTCCCCATTGCTCAACTAGATTGCTCAACTACATAAAGTTGAGCAGTGAGTAAAACCCGCTGATCAACTGAAACTGCACAACTATCAACCTGTGTAAACCACTAGCACTTACCCGCGTGAATTTTTCAAGGATCCCTAATTTTTTGGAATTAATAGTGCGTTATGTTATGTTATGTTAGTACAAAAATCACGTAGATGATAATTAAAATTATGCAATAAAAGTTCAAAGTATTATTATTAAGGCTGCATAAGGTTCTTAATTCAAGCCAATTGAACTGGGTTCTAATACTACTTTAAAAAAAATACTTAAGCGCTTTATAATAAAAAACTCATTTTCCCTACAATAGTGACGAGCCACATCCAGTTACCGCTGATCTGTGTTATACGGAAACTTGTTTACGTACTTTGACAGCTGAGTCCATAGTATCGAACCAAAACTTGTTCATTATTTTATGACCTACCCTCAAAATATTACAATCGACGCCCAGTTTTTTGTAATACGTCCAACATTTAGTTTATTATTGTGATATGTCTAGTTTTAAATATTCTCATGTAAGTGAATTGTAATTCTTTTGAGAATAAATGATCTCAAACCTCAAAATGGAAGTACCTAATTACTTTTAATGATTTTGAATTTTGGTTTCAAGAATTTATTTCTCTAAAAGAATTTACAAAATTCACTTACAAGAGAAACAAAACAAAAAATCTTAATAGTTATAAAAGGTACAACATCGGGAAGAATGACTACTTAATTAAAATAGTTATATCCAATATCACTTACAAAAATATTTCATAAGGTTACTGGACTTACAAGCTTTACAAAACTGTTTCTACTAAATATTTTTATAGTTTATTATTATAGTAACTATAAAGACGTTTATAGATTTTGACAATTTATAACGTTGATTAATTTTACATCTTTTCCAAGCACAAGTTCTGGATGTATAGAAGCCAGCAGATCAAGCTACTACAATCTGTCAAATGGCTTTGATAGATTTTCAAACTTATTACAAAAGATTAAGATTCATATTCAATTGGAAAAATTTGGTATGGCTTGATGTGCAGCCTCTGTACAATTAACTGTTATTGCTAGTTATTTGGCATATTTAATCAGAGAGATTATGAGTTAGCTCGTTATAATAGAACTAAGCTCAATTAATCATCATAAAAATATTAAAACCTACATAGACACAAATGTGACACACCCCAACACCCCTTACATATCTGCTTACCCTCCGAACATACTGTAACTGAGAACGGAACGTGCTATGAATATTTTAACCATGCACATGAATCCGCCGGGCGGGGTACTACGTCACGTTTGAGTGATCAATCAAACTGTGACAGATGCAATCCAGGAATAGAATGACACAGTGGCCTTGGTGGTTAATCTTGGCCCTGTTACTGAAAAAATTCCAAGACCTGAAAATGTGGTGATGGCCCAATGATGATTTGACATTTTCTTATTTCATATTTATGTACTCGTACTTTTTAAGCTTATCGTGGACATCACTATGAATAATTAGCAAATATTTTATTGCCATAAATAATAATTATAATAAATTTAGTGCGGCTTTTGTTAAAATTTATTTACCGCTCTAGGTATAATACCTGTCTAACAGGAGCCAGTGTCTTCTTCCAATTACATGACTCGAGTTTTAATAAAATAAGAATTCATCTAAATCTCGTACACAAAATAAAAATAAAAAAATGGAAATGGAAATAAAGTAAAAAGAATATAAAAAAAATTGCATACATCGGCATCGTGAGGAAACTCAGACTTATCTACAACACAAGGAAACCCAGACTTAGTTTAATATTTAATGACTAGCGCTTTGCCCGCGACTTCGCCCGCGCGAAGTTTTACAAACTTACAAACTAACATTTTACCTCTTATTTTCTGGTCTAGGTATAGGGCCACCTATGTACCAGGAGACCAGATTGCCCGCGACTACACCCGCGTGAATTTTCTCAAGGATCTCTAATTATTTGATAATGCAATATACCCTATAGCATTCAGGGATAACGTAGCTTCCTATTTGTGAAAGAATTTTTTAAATCGGATGAGTAGTTTCGGAGTTTATCCCCTACATACACACACAAACAAATTTTACCTCTTTATAGTATTAGTATGTATAGATTATTGTTTTTATTGCAAAAAAAAACTAATTGAAAACCCTGGAAAGATTGTTTGTTTATTTCGCTATTATGTAACTTTAAAAATCTTTTCAGTTTAACAGAATCGTTTTGAAAATGAAGCATTGTAAAAACGAAATAAAAATCATTATAATTCGATACAAACGTTCCAGGTACACAACAAAACAAAAAAAAACGACCATTACATTACAACAGCTTCATAATATTGCACAAAGAAGATCTACAACAATAAAATATCTGAGAATTTCACAAGTTCTTCGAAAGTTTTATTTTCTACGGACTTATTAAAGTCTACGATAGCAGCTAGCAGTGTAAGGGTCAGCGCAAATAGAGCACCAACATGCCAGAGCAGAATGAATCACCATGTGAATAATAGAGTTAGAAATATAAATGTGGATAGATGGAGACAGAGAGGAACGCCAACAAAATGATGGATGGATTATGTGAAGAATAATATAATATAATATAATAATATAATATAATAAGTGGGGACATTTTCACACACGGCCATCTGACCCCAAACTAGGGAGACCCTGTACTATGGGTGTCAGACAGCTGATATACATACACAAATACATTCGAGAATGATTCGAAAGAAAAGGGAGTCAGTCATAGCATGATGGGTGGCATGACGAATTCACTAGTTTTTGCCCGCGACTTCGTCCGCGTGAATGTCGGTTATCGCGAAAACAGATGAAGTCCCGGATCAAAAAGTATTCCTTACCCAGTGTTCAAGCTATCCGCATACCTTTAATCAAAATCGGTTTAGCCGTTTCCTCATGAAAGCGGAACAGACAGAGTTACTTTCGCATTTATAATGTTAGTATGGATAAATAGTAAATATGTAATGTAATTCTCTGACCGACTTTCGGTCACGGCGGCTAATCTCGATGGAGATCAGCCAAGTACGCAGAACATATTATAGTGCACAAGTGTGTGCGCAAACACAGATGCACTCCCCCTTCCCTCACTCTCATAGTCCGGTGGGACGACAATCCGACACGACCGGAGAGAGATCAGGCGCAGGACCAACGGCTTTACGTGCTTTCTGAGGCACGGGGGTGTTACACCGCCAACTTCGAAACTCCGGGCTGTTATTGAGAAATTCTTTATCGAAAAACCCAAATAACACTTTGCCCGACCTGGGAATTGAACCCAGGACCCCTCGCTCAGCAGTCGCACTTGCGAAGACGAGACCAACGAGGCAGTCAAGAATAATAGAGAGAAAAGTAAATATAGTAGTATGGATATGGATAATCATTAAAAATCGTCACAAAGAGTTGATAATTGTGTGCAAGATAAAATAATTCCACACAGCATTTATTGCACCAAATAGCTGAGAAAAATTAAGCTATCTAAGGCCCACTTGCACTAAAACTTTAAGTTAAATAAATAACTCGAGGTTTACTAACTCAGTATTAAATTTGAAATGTTTAACTCCAAGTTTATATTGCACCCCAAGTCATGTCATGTTCATTAATTTGTCATGTTCATTCATTCTTTTTACAACCGGCAAAATGAATGAATGAATTAAGTATACTGCTCTCGCTTGCTCCACAGTACTTTGAATAAGCCTATTCCTTTATGTCAGATTAGAAATGACACGTCGTTCTCTGTCGCATTATAACCGCTAGGTTATTAGTGTTCTGTAAATTATATTGACTGTTGTTTGTTGTGACTTGGGTTGATCTTGAAAAAAATGGAAAAGGAACCTCGGTTACGCGGCCAAATGACACAAATAGCAACAATTTGCTACTGTGCGATATAGTAGAAAAATATAAACATATAATAGAAAACAAAAAACTTATGGAGCCTACCTCTACAGAGCTTGGTTGGAAGTGGCAAAAGAATTTAATGCTACCACCACTGGTCATTGCCGTATGGTCGAAAGTTTACAACAAAATTACACACAACTAAAGCGTACCTAACCTAAAATATCTCAATATTGACATTACTAGCCCAGAGTTAGTTGACTTTAAACCTCCAACATCAGAGGGTTAAAAATAAAAAAATTAACTAATGGTTAACCCCTAACTCTTGATGGTGCAAAGACATAATAATAGAATTTGACTCCAAAGCAGCATTTACCTTTGAGTTACCCGTGATAACCAAGCATGGAGCAAGTGGACCTAAGTCGCAAGTTGGTTTTACTTTTTCAATAGATGGCACTGTTCATTTACGTCGCGTTTCTGAATCGCGGTGTTAAGATTCTCCGCCGGCGAATGACCCTCGCGCCGTACTGTACCGAATTCATACTTACCTGGCATAGGGGACACCGTGATCAAGAAGGCGGTTCCCCCAGGGCGAGGCCTTCCCATTGCACTGCGGTTGGGTTGACCCCTGCGATTATCCCTAATGTGGATAACTCGGATGCGTTATTTTTGATAGTGGGGACTGCGTACGCGCCGTCCCCTCGGAATTCCTTTGTTTGTACAATACAATCTACGTTTCTCTACAATTCATATCGATTATCACAATCACAAGTGATGGGTTAATTAGCATGTTTACTTATCAATATCTAAGTTTTGTAAACATGCGAATGCTCATTTATCTATTATGAAATGTTGTGTAGTGTATTTTGAGGGTAGACGCAGACGCAGCCTTACGTACTTTGTGGTAGAGGTAAGTAAAACTATCTATATATAAGGAGAAAGTTGAAAAAGTGTCCAGCTTAAAGATGGATTGAAGTATGCCGAGTTAGAAAATTTATAATTCTTAAGTTACTAGAGTAGTTAGTGACCCGATCGCGATTGTATCGCCACCCTTACTTAACGCATTTTAACGGACACTTTTTGATTTGATACACAGAGACGGTTCTCTTTACCTCTAACCTCCATAATAGCTTCCAACTATCATATACGTCAGCTAATCACATAAAATATGCTAGTGTACTCGCACAAATCAAACCTTATCGGCAAGTAAACACGTTAGGAGGCGTCATAAGCGAACGCGCTCTTTAACTTTACGTAGTTACTTTACTAGTATCAAGTAAGTTTCGTTATATTAGCAAATAGCATAGCAATAGCCATTTAGCATAGACTCATGAATTAGTATGCTCATGAAATTAATGCTAAATCGCATTAATCATCATTGGTAACAGATACTGGTGTGTCCTCTGTCCTTTACCACCGCAACATAGATTATAAATATAGACAATAGGAATGGGGCAAGAAGGGGCAGTTGTCCCCCCCCCCTTCTCCCTAGATATTCCAAGAGCTTCATGTCTCTTTGATATATAATTCATAGTTTTCCTCTTCTCTATATATAAACTTGCCTTACCCTAGGTCATCAGCTGGCGTCGTTCTTGAGCAGTTTAATTGCAAAATAGAGCTACAAACTGCGTTACTTGGCATTTGTCTAGCCTTTTCCAACAACATGTGTTGGGAGCTGAATACCAGAGTTTTACATAGAGCGATAGACTTTGTAAAAACTATTGTTAATGGGTAACCCGATACCCCTTGGCAACCCCTGGCATTTTGCAGCTCTGTCTGCGGTGACCATAAGGACCCATTATTTTATCAGCTTACCTGCGTTTATTCCAAACATTGTCAACGATATCCTTGTGACCATTCAGCTTTGCCAACAAAAAAAATTAAAAACAATTCAAGCAGAATATTAATAATGAAAAGTGATCAAGCTAAACTCCGATCAAAGTTTGGTTAAACAAAAACAAAACACAACACTCCGAAAGTTTTAACGATGTAACAAGAGATTTGTTGCTATTAGCGTGCAAAGAGCTCAAGACAGCCTTAACTTTGCTTGAAGGGACCAAGTTGCAACCTTGGACCTCCGCTTTACTATTAAGGTAGATCGGGAACTATAGGATATTTTTTACGGTTTTAGCTCAGTATTTTTTTATTGTAATGGCTTGCGTTTGACCGCAACTCACCTGATTTTAAGTGATGATGCAGCCTAAAGTGGAACACGCTTGCCTAGGATGAACCAGTTCGCTCGTGTCTTGAAGATACCCAGATTATACTTATCGGGGAACACAGAGATGGGTAGTGAATTACAGTCTGGCATTACGCACAACAAATGTGGAATCAAAGCGCTTGATTCAATGTTCAATGACGACACGGTTGGCGCAGTGGCTGAGCGATCGACTGCTGCGCAGCGTGTTGCGGGTTCGATTCCCGCCCAGGGTAAACATTTGTGTGATGAGCACTTGTGTCTGCCTTGTGTCTGGGTGTTGTTTATCTATATATGTATGTATTTACAAAAAAAAATGTATTTGTGTATGTATATCAGCTGTCTGACACCCATAGTACAGGGTCTCCCTAGTTTGAGGTCAGATGGCCGTGTGTGAAAATGTCCCCACATATTATTATTATAATTTACAAGTGTCAGAAACTATCAGTTGTGCTATTCTCTAACGTTACCATTCGTGGCTGTGCTCGACGCGAGCATCGTGTCAGCCGTGAAATTGACGTCGAGTTCAGCGACTGTTTTTACTTAGCAAATTTCATATTGGTGCTGATTCCCAAACTAAATTAAAATTAGGCATCTGGCATCTCTTACTACCAGGCAGCTGAAGAAAAGGACGGCGACAGACAAGGACTAAGTTAGAGATGTCAAATTAGTTTTTCCCTTGAACTTCGCAGTGTTTTTAATCAATACGTTCAGAAATGACAACTATAATTGTATGAACATTTTAGATCTACTTAAATTGACAGCTCTTATTAATATATGTCTCTTTCTTGTTTTATTGGAGAGAAAGAGATGTAAATAGCTTAAAATTAGTTTAGTTCGTACACAACAGAGTTGGCACCATTATGAACTGTCAACAGTGTTAAATTATTCAACCTTGAGGAGTTCCACTAAAAACAGTTAATTAATGTGGCGCTAGCGCTGCGTAAGCAAAGGTTAATGAATACGGAAAATATAACTCGCCGTTGCCGCAGCGTCGAGCTATCGGTTGTGTTACTTAGAGAATAGCACCACAGTTTTATAGTAGCTTTGCCCGCGTGAACTTGTTTACCGATCCCTAATTTTTTTGGTAACAATATAGCATAGAGCACACGGAGATAACGTGGTTTCCTAATGGTTAAAGAATTTCAAAAATCGAACGATCAGTTTCTGAGATTACTTGCTACATACGACTAGACTTTTTGCGCGGGGTCCCTAGAAGGTCTTTGGGGAGCCCTTTAATAATAATAATAATAATAATCCATTTATTTTCAGGCCGCATAGGCCCATAGATAAATACCTTAACCTAAACATACATATTTTATAATTTGTAACTTTTGTTAGTAGTAAAGAATAATAATATGTGGAGACATTTGCACACACCGCGATCTGACCCTTAACTAGGGAGACTCTGTACTATGGGTATCAGACAGCTGATATACATACACTAATACAATTTAATACATACGTATATAGATAAACAACAACCAGACACAAGGAAAACACAAGTGCTCATCACACAAATGTTTACCTCTGGGCGGGATTCGAACCCGCAATAAGCTGCGCAGCAGGCAATCGCTCAACAACTGTACCAACCGTGTCGTCGAATAAATAAAACAGCACTGTCCCTATATTATCTGCTGAAATCACTTTTACACTCTAAAGACTCACAAACAAACCAAAATAAAGCTTAAGAGCGTGTATTCGATTCGTGACGAAAACTTCTTGTTTTCGCGTTTTGCCCAGAGCAATATCGTAATGATGTGAGCAGATTATTTAAAGACAATTACAGTTTTCGAAAAGATTAAGTTTTGATTTAGGCAGCTAAAGAGTAAAAGTATAATTTTTAATTATGGTTTATTGAAGCGAAGACAATTCTTTCATATCGTTTTACGAAAATAGACGTCAGAGTTAACTTTCAGGACGAATACAACCATTACAATATGCCAAAATATTTTGTTTTATGCATTTTTCCAACAGTATATACAGTCATAAAGACAGCTACAGAGCCAAAATTACGAAAATAATACTATTATGTATTAAAAAACAATGTTGAAAAAGTAGAAAATCGGTTCACTTTGACAATTTTTTTTCACCAGTATTTGAATAAAAACATAACTGATATATTTATTTTATGAAAGTAAATATTATGCTTAATGTACAGAATATTTTTCAGTCCGTTATACGAGCTCATTTATTTTAGACAATTATTTTAAAAAGCACTGTAAAACATCGCGCGCTGTCGTTCGCCGATCAATTTCAATGATTCGTGCTTATTTCGTGCCTATTTTTTTTTTCTGATGCACACAAACCGACCATTGTATTGTACTAGTGTGTGTCAATACTGCTACGCCCTTCTAGCAATCGTTTAGATTTTGAGTTGCGCTAAATCGAATACGCGCCCTTAATCCATCCTTCATTTCGAGTACAATACCAAGAACTGGTAACGACAATTCTACGCAACATTTAAATGCGTATGTAAATCATACATCACGCCCGTCTGTCCGAGCCATTAGGTTGCCAACGGAGTGACAAGATATTATATCTTGCAGTGAACATTACAAATTGTCGTGCAATGTGTATCGTACCGTGAATTTGTAATCGAATGACGTTTTATGAGTGCGTCTAGACAATTGTTTATTTATAGTTTTGGTATACGTCGTGCCTGTGTCCACGTGAATTTCGAAAGCTTTTGCTGGAAGCTGGGATTAAGAAAATCAATTTTCTTAAAATGGGGTCCACGGACCCCTTAGGGGTTAGTAGCACGTGTATCAGTGATCTTCAGTAGGTCAGTTACTCTTAAGATATTTATTTATAATTGTTTATTAAATTCAGCATTTCTCGGCCAAGCCACGAAGTTGACAAGTTATTGGCGACAACGCCTCGGTGGTGGCGTCGTCGCCAATAAAAGTGATTTAATATAAATAAGGCTTGTTTTCTTTTCCTAAAAATATTCCTTGACGGGGGTCCGTGGAATCGTTTAAATTGTGAAAGTGGTCCGTGACTGAAAAAGTTTGAGAAACCCTGATCTGATAGGAGGCATACAAATGCAACACCGGTGGACGCAAGCAGCAGGTTGCCGCACGTTGTGGCGTTCTATGGGGGAGGCCTTTGTTCAAAAATTGACACCTTCCGGCTGATGATTCTCCTTACCGAATTTAGGTAAGGATATCAATGGAGGCTAACCGAATAACTATGCAGGACATATTATACCTATCGTGCACAAGTGTGTGCACAAAAACATTTGCACTCCCTTTTACCTGTAATCGCCATGCTTGGCCGATGCATGTTAGCGATCGCAGTAGGTGTTATGATAGTTAGAAGGACGCTGCTGCCCATCGTCTGGTCAATATCCTTCTGTCGCCTTCTACGACACCCACGGGTAGAAATGGGGTAGTGCTATTCGTGGCCGACACGAAACATTTAAACTTATTTGTTCCGTGCGAGAATAGAACCCGCGATACGCAGCCCAGCAGTCAATCGCTCAACCACTGCGCCAATCGTGTTGTCGATTTGCTGGGTTATGTCGGTAAGTCGGTAACTTCGTCTTCCGAGTTCCTCATTTCTGACACCAACCCTTTAATAAACACAACAGTATGTCTATTCTGTTACAATCTCCCTCGGTGAACATTTAGGTGAAGTGAGCTGTCATTCGTCTCTCTGCTTTGTCAATGACAGCTCACTTCACCTAGGTGTTCACCGAGGGAGATCGTAACAGAATAGCACTGCTGCTCGTCTAGTTAGAATTAAGAAAATGTAACTGTACTTACAGTATTTTCTCCCTACGTCGGAACTTCTGAAGCCAAGTCGCAATCGCAAGCACACCTTAGCTTTAGCAGCACAGTGACTAGCGACAGTTTGCCACGAAATGATTCGTGTCTTGCATTCAAAGCAGAAAGCCTAGACATCGTCTGTGTCTGCTATCGTTATCATAAATCAATCAAATGTATGGTAGTGTTACATCACGTACAATCCACGATAGAGATAAGTATGCAGGCAGTTAACTATCACTTGTTTAAAGTAACGCTGTGAGTGTGTTGAATAGCAATTTTTAACCGACTTCAAAAAAGAAGGAGGTTCTTAATTCGACTGTACCTATGTTTTTTTTTGTATGATATTTGTTACGCGATTTCTCCGGCAAATGTAAAGTGATTTTGAAAACTCTTTTTTTTATGGATAGGGTGTGCTTCAGAGGTACCATAGAATTGATTATATACTTTTTGGAAATCTCGACAGAAAGCAAAAAATTATACTGTAAATTATGATGTTTTAAGTTTCTCCAATCTTGTATTTTCAATTTCTGTTTTGACTGTGTTGCCGTTTCTTAATGGATTTGGATGATGGAGGTACTAAAAAGCGAAAAATAAAAAGCTTTTTACAAAAAAGACAACATAAACTGTAAAGTGATAATTAAATAACTTTAGCACAGAACATACATGACTTTAGTTTCGGAAGTACAATACAAAACAATATACAGAACAACGCCACACGATTTTTTATTGGTTCAAGCTCATCTGAGTGCGCCTTAAATTGTTATCATTCATCAGAAAAATGTAAAGGAAGAAAAAAAACGTAAAAATATGAAGGAAGAATTAAGTGGCTTTTAAATACTTACATACGGCTACACACTGAAAACATTAAGATTACGAGAAACATTTAAGAAACATTTGAGTAAGAAACATTTTTGCGCTAGGGTGAATGAACTCTGATAAAGATGTCGCCGATCTATTCTGCACCGCCCTTGGAAAGCAAGGCTCGGACCGCGCTCGTAATAGGGTGTTTCAAATTTCGTTACGCGCCATTATTGTTGAATAATATGTTCATAATGATATTCATTTATTCAAATATTCTTAAATAACAGTTTCTTTATAATTAATGTAGTCATTGGAGTAGGCTACCGTTGTAAGATGATTAAAATGCCACGGTGTATAAAAAGTGGCCAAGTGCGAGTCGGACTCATCGCATGAAGGGTTCCGTACCATTATCTATACAACATTAGACATCGAACCAAAAAACGGCAAAAAATGACGTTTGTTTTATGGGAGTACCATTCAATATTTATTTTATTCTGTTTTTAGTATTTGTTGTTAAAGCGGCAACAATCTGTAAAATTTAAAATGTCTAGCTTTTACGGTTCATGAGATACAGCCTAGTGACAGACAGACGGACGGTGGAGTCTTAGTAAAAGGGTCTCGTTTTTATCCTTTGGGTACGGAACCCTTAAACCGAAACTTCAATCATTCACTCACTGATTAAATACGAAATCACCAAAACGACTGGACTTATGAAGCTAAAATTTAACAGTTTATAAGTAGAAGACGCCAGTTAAACCAGGGCCGAACTAGGAGGGAGCTTCGATAAGAAACTCATAACTGAGCATTTTCTACAATAAATGCTTGTGGCAATAATAATAATAATAATAATAATAAATACCACACATAAACTCTACTTCGACCGCGCTATACTAACCGACAGAACCATCCATTATAATAGACCGGATATAACCCTACAGGATAAAATAAATAAAGTTACTTACCTGATAGACATTGCAGTCCCCAACACACACAACATACAGAAAACAATCACTGATAAAATAAGTAAATACACAGAGCTGAAGGAGGAAGTTACTAGAATCTGGCGGCAAGAAAAAGTATACGTAGTCCCAATAGTCCTTTCCACCACAGGCGTTATTCCAAATCACCTTCTCCATAGCCTGAAATTATTAGATCTTAAAGAAACCCTCTATGTAACCCTACAAAAAGCTGCAATATTAAACACTTGCAGAATAGTCAGAAAGTTCATGCAGATAGAAGAACACGAAATAAATCCTCATCACAATACACCATCATGAACACACAATCTACACACCACACGCTACATTTTCTTGGCTTTGGCCCGTAAATGTAGCTAATACCAGCCTCGAGCTGAGACGAACAAACAACACACCTAAATAATAATAATACGTGGGGACATTTTCACACACGGCCATCTGACCCCAAACTAGAGATACCCTGTACTATGGGTGTCAGACAGCTGATATACATACACAAATACATATTTTTTTTGTAAATACATACATATATAGATAAACAACACCCAGACACAAGGCAAACACAAGTGCTCATCACACAAATGTTTACCCTGGGCGGGAATCGAACCCGCAACACGCTGCGCAGCAGTCGATCGCTCAGCCACTGCGCCAACCGTGTCGTCAAATCAAACAACTTAGTCGCAAATGTAAAACAATCTCATTGTGATTGTCTCTCAAAGATTAAAATAACATTCCATTTCTTGAAACAATTGTCATGAATAAACAAATAATCTTTTCAGATATAAATTGAACAGTGATAATGAATTCATCCATTTATTTCTTGACAATCACTGAGCACATTATCGTTACAGTTCACTAACGTTGCCTTTTTAAATTGATTTACCTACGACTTGATAATATCAATTCCATATTATTAGTATTCAATTAATGAAATCAGAATCCTATATTCTCGAGAACGGCATTACAAAACTACAAACAGAACAAATATGATATCCGAAACTAAAGTCATATTCTGTGCTAAAGTTATTTATCACTTTTTAGTTTTTAAAGGCGGTTGTCTTTTTTGTAAAACGCCTTTTTTTCTATTGCTGTACGCCACCTCAAAAATCTCAACAACAAAAAGGCTATACCTTTGAGCATGATCACTATAAATGAAAAAAAAAGTGAAACGTCGTTGAAGTGTGTATCGGAAAATCGAAGCCTACCCCCCACACGGACAAAGTCACGAGTAAAGCCAAAAGCAATGTAACTTTCAAGAAACTAACACGCAACTAACGCATAAACATACCGACTGCCAAAAATACCGTAATATATTATACCGTAAAATTAATTCCACATAAAAGGAACTAGGTATGTAATATGTATATAAATAATACAAACATGAATAATAGTTTGCCAGCGCGCCGCCGCCGTCACGGTAGAATATAGCGTGACAGAAACTCTTAGTTAAATTATACGGGTGCGGTTAATTCTTTAGTTAAAGCCGGTTTTTAACTCGCTTTCTGTGTCTCTTAGTGACGAGCAGGGCGGTAACTAATGAGTTAAAACACGCTAATTGGAGCTGAGGAAGATTCCTAGAAATCATCCTGTGGTAGCGTTATTGCGAAGATTTAGTTTTTGGCAAATATCGGCCAAATAATGTCCCACTGCAGGATAAAAGCCTCTTTTTTTTTAAACATGTCCGCCACTCTAACTTCTGAAATCTCCCAAACCACTGTAAGTTCTGAAAGCCAGAATCAACAGTGGTGAAAGCAACGAAATTAATCAGAATAGAACAACGAAGGAGTAAGAAAAAATTATTATCCACTTCCCTCCGAATCAAGCAGGAGACAGAACAGGGGTGTGATTCTGTAAAACCTGATTCTAAACTTCGAATCTGAAACCGCTGTGAGTTTCTTGATTGGCATTCTAAAAACTCGGTTGATAATTCGAATTTACACTAGCGCCACCCTTGTGAGCGAGTGAGCGAGTCAGCGAGTTAAACTAAATTGACAGGGAGATTTTGACAGATAAAGTATGAGATAACGTAAGAAGTGGCATTCTGTAAGGTAATTGCCCCGACACTACGACGTTCACTTCGCACTCGAACCCGATTCAAAGTGTCAAATATATCAAGGTCATTTTGAACCTTATGCGAAACGAGAGTGAAAAGCGATGTGAGATGC
The DNA here is from genome assembly GCA_947361185.1 of Charanyca ferruginea. Lineage (NCBI taxonomy): Eukaryota > Metazoa > Arthropoda > Insecta > Lepidoptera > Noctuidae > Charanyca > Charanyca ferruginea. Next base: position 25,226,443 of record OX376061.1, on the reverse strand, counting down.
GAGTTGTTGTTTGAATTTTACAGAATCGACCTACTACTCGACATCCGTATGTCACTACAGGGAATCGGGGAATCGACCTACAGATAGTTCTGTAGGTCGATTCTGTCCCTTTGAAACGATTCTTTTTTTTTGAAGGGATGTTTACAGCTGGGGGAGGCCCAGTTGCCAAGCACCACGGATTCAATTAACATTGTTTAATGGGTCCAAAAAAAGCCTCATACAGAGAAGACATGAGCATTGATCAGCACGCTTAGTCAAGGCCGATTGGCAATTTCAGACTTTCATAATCAATTTTCCTTTACAAACATCACTGACGTCCAAGATAAACTTAAATATACTTTTGTCCGGAACTTCGTCCGCATGAATGTCGGTTATGGCTGATGGAGACGAAGTCACCAATTATAAAGTAGCCTATGTCCTTTGCCAGGGTTTAAGCTATCTTCGTAGCAAATTTCATCAAAATTTGTTCTGCCGTTTCCTCGGGAAAGCGTTATTTATTTTATTAAGTATGGATAACATAGATTAATTGCCCGTGCACAGTTGCGAACACAGTCTCGTGCAAGAGCTTAACAACTAGGCCATTAAGACATTGAAATAGACATAAACATTTATTGCATAAAGTTAGTTGAAGACGAGAGTTTCCAACGTCTGGTCTCTGGTATCTGGTTGGTTACATAGGCCCTTTATTTTTTTTTTCAAATCAGAATGAATTATTAAATATCAGAATTAATGAAAGATAACATTATTTTCAAGAATATAGGATGTACAGAGGTCTGTCAAATTTATTTGATACATTTTCAACTTTAATACAAAAAGTTAAGGTTCATATTCAATTGGGACAATTTTACAGTTTGGTAAGGCTTGATGTGCTGGCGTCTGTTGCTGTTAAACAATTTGTTTGTTACACTATATACCTATTATTCAACCTTTCAGTATTACAAATATTTGAATAGATTTGCTTTTCAGGCAAACTGTTGTGAAATTATGCACCAGACTACATTTTTTGTTTAAATGTATACCTGTAATTTAAACAAACCGCACCAATATACTAGTGAGTCACTCACTACCTACTGAATCTTCATAAGCCAGGTCACATTTCTTCAGCAAACTGAAAACACATGTTTCCTTTATTTGGACATCGTTTTATAAACAAAATGTTTACTGATTCATAGCGCGTGTGATTCGTGGTGTGTGGTCCAAACTATAAGCGCGCGGCGGTTGGATTATTTCATAAATCAGAATTTTATCAGAATCTATTTACGATATTTTCATTCAAAGATTTGTTTTTCTTAAAGCTAATGTTAATCAAGCGGTTAGAGCATTTATCACGGCAAAAGTATGAAATCTTCCCAACAGAATGTGTCGCCCGTGGGCTTAGCTATAGCCTTAAATAGACTATCCGCGCCACGCTACATCGCCCGAATATTGTTACTTCATATTTAGAATAAGATATTTTTGTTAACATGCGTGTTAAAGACCTTTAAGAATCGAGCAAAATCAAACATGTTAAAAGGAATATCAGAAAGATGTCTGACAAAAATTCTATAAGTCAGCTTTCAGGCAAACATTTTGTAAACTTGGGCACTAGACCGCATTTTTTGTTTAGAAAACCATTAACCATATTTTGAATACCAGAAATCTAATCTGATACGCTGAGTAACTAACATGTATTCCATTTCGATCAAAGTTCCATTACCATACCAAACAAATGAAATAATTTTTTTCTTAAATATGTCGGATCGTCAGTGAGCGATCGAGGAGGAGTGCCGAGCGGTATAGTACATCGTCAGGAGTATGGGCGTTCCCATTATCCCATTAGGGTTAAACAAGACCTGTAAAAACAATTACACACTATTAGTAAAGAAAACACAATACAAATGGTAAACAGTAACAAGAATAAAGTAAGTTAAAGGTACAGCAACAATACAGTTAATCGAACAGACCATTAAGGTCCCACAGTTCGTACAGTGGCCAAGCCACCCAATGATAAACGAACAAACCCTTAAGGTTTACAGTTCGTACAGCAGCCTAAGCCACCCAATGATAAACGAACAAACCCTTAAGGTTTATAGTTCGTACAGTAGCATAAGCCACCCAAATACAAAGTGTATCGCTCGCTAGCTGCAAGCCTATACAGCTATGTGGATATACAGCAGCGCTGTACCAGGTAAACCGACAGTATTGTCGGGAGCAGGAACTCTTTACTGAGTCGAATCCGAGGATCGACTGCCATACTTACGGAGTGCACGCTCTTTTATAAGGCGATGCCCCCCACCTTGCAACCTCTCCATACAAGTCTGCCCATGCGCACGGAAGTGCGTCACGCGTTTACTTGATACAAAACACTAAAATGTGCTGAATCTAATAAGATCTGTAATCAAATAACACAATAATAATTGTCATGAATAAACAATAGTGATTTCATAAAGTAATTCGTTTTACATTCAAAGTAACATGTCAACAATTGTTTTGAATAAAACCATCGATAACAATTATCGAAATAAAGTAACCACAAATCAGTGTGCATACAGTGAGTACTCAATAAATCATGTTTCGAATTAATAGACAATAATTGATACTAAAATCACTTAAATTGATAATAATAAGAGAAACAAATCATAACAAATTTAGTTAACTACCCACAATAATAATTGAGATTAAAAACCATCTCCGACAAATATATAAATGATATTGATACAATAACAATAGATATATTATAACTTTCTATTATGATATGTTTTCATAGTATCCTACCTTAGTAGGTGTGCAAATGAATATGTATCTATACATCTTCTTTACAAATAAATAAAATTGAAGTGTCTGTTTACACGGTACTATAACAAAAAACTATTTTTAACATTTTGTCTGTCTAACTGTCTGTCTGTCTGTTCCGACTATTCTCCGAAATGGCTGGCTGGCCGATTTCGATGGGACTGTCACTGGCAGATAGCTGATGTTATCAGGAGTAACATAGGCTACTTTTATTTTAGAAAAAAAATAAAAAAATAAAAAAAAGTAAAAATAAGTGTAAATAAATAAATCATAAATTAAAACCCCGCAGTTGCAGACGAAGTCGTGGGCATCGGCTCATATAGTAATATAATTACGTAGATTTAATTAAAACATGAAAAGAAAATCGCTAACCACCTAACACTTGCACCAAAGCCCACTCTTCCCTATTCGGTCCGCAAGGTCACTACAGTTGCGTAATCGAATATTTCGAGTAGTGATCCGTTGGTTAATAACGATGACAGCATGCATCGTTTACGTGTCACGATCGAGTTCGAATATGGAATATTATCGTAAAAGTGATTTATAAAAAGGCGCCTACGCGATATAGGCCGAGATATTACCTGTGGGACTGATGCAAAACAAAATGATGAATTATGTAGCTGTTATTTGTATATTTTGAATGGTTCATTGATCTTTCAGCCTGGACAGTACCAAGAAAATATTGACTCAATATTTAAAGGAAATACGAAATGGATGTAAAGTCATCATCTTCTTTGGCGGCACGGTTGGCTCAGTAGCTGAGTGATTGGCTGTTGTGCTGAGTGTCGTGGGTTCGATTCCCGCACGGAACAAATATTTGTATGACCTACAGATAGTTGTTACGGGTCTGGCTGTTTGTGTATGTGACATTTATGTGTTTGTAAACGCACCCACGATATATGAGAAATTTCTAGTGTGGAACGTCTTTTTTTAAATTAAAAAAAAAAATCAAGCCTCGCCTGCGTTGGGTCGACTTCCAGTCAAGAAACAGTGCATCGTATTATTCGGTGTAGTTAGATGATATGTAAAAGTAGCTCAGTGTTAATAAACTTTTGTCACTGATCGTACACCCGATCACCTCAGACTAAACCCAAGTGCAGACGATGATTTATTATTGGTTACCAACAAGGTTTTGCGCAATACTTTGTCCGTGTGAATGTCGGTTACCGCGGAAGTAGACAAAGTCGCGGACACGATATCTATGGTCGCGGATAAAAGTACTTAGCACATTTTTTTTTTTCTTCGAATATAATAATAATAATAATAATAATCTTTATTACGATACACACAAGATTCAATATACATAAGAGCAAGTGTACAAGGTAACATAGAATCTACATAAATCTACACAGATCATGTAACCCTGTCTCCTAAACTAGGTAATCCTGTGTCTTAGGAGACAGTGTTAGGCCATACAGGGCGGTTAGTCATGTAGGAACAGCTGCAGCCAGAGTGCTTAGCGCGAGTGTGGTTAAGTCATACATTTGTGTGTGTGCTGGAGTGTAAATGTGTTTGAGTGAATGAGTGGTGAGTATGGGAGTGTGTGTGTACCCCTAAGGGTGCGAGTGAGTGTGGCTGTGAATAGGCTTGCGTTTATGTGTATAGTCAAAAGCCAGAAAGTGTGACAACCAGTCTTACCAAGGGGTATCGTGTTACCAGTAACTGGGTTGTGGAGGTCCGATAGGCAGTCGCTCCATGTAAAACACTGGTATTCAGCTGCATCCAGTTAGACTGGAAGCCGACCCCAATTTACTTGAGAAAAGGCTAGGCAGAGAGAGAAAATAGGCTTGCGTTTGACCACAATTCACCTCATCTTAAGTGATGATGCGGCCTAAGGTGGAACACGCTTGCCTAGGATGAATCGATTCACTCGTGCCTAGAAGATACTCAGATTATACTTATCAGGGAACAGAGAGGCGGGCAGTGAATTCTGTATTTGTGTGTGTTTATACTTTGTTGGGGTTAAAATTTCGTCAGTATCAAATTCAAGCGTGCAAGAGTAATATATAAATAAACTCTCTTTGGCATTCATCATCATCATTATCATTTCCCCCCCCAGTTGGGTTTACGCTCCGTTCGCCCCTTGAATCTTGCCCCTTTCGATTAAAATGTTCCACTCGCCCCATTTTTTATTATTTTGGTGTAGTGATTCCGTGATTCGCCCCTTGCGGTATTTCCTTGGAAATTTTACCAAAAAAGGTATAGTTAGACAGAAAAATGCATACATTATAAGCAACGCCATGTTTAATTTAAGTCTATGTTTAGAAAAACTGTGTGCGTAGGTACTTATGTTATGACTGCTTTATAGAATGAATAATCTACATTGTTGTGTTTTTGACATTTTATTCCACAATTTTTATAATTTTAGTTGCTAACTAATCTTAATAAACTACCAGGATAGCAGAAATGAACTGGAACTAGGTGTATGTATTTTTCTGTCTAACTATACCTTTTTCGGTAAAATTTACAAGAAAATGCCGCAAGGGGCGAATCACTACACCAAAATAAATAAAAACGGGGCGAGTGGAACATTTTAATCGAAAGGGGCAACAAGGGGCGAACGGAGCGTACACCCCCAAGTGTCGCCACATTGACCGGCCAACGGAACGCCACACGCCACAGTGTTGGCATTTGGCATTTACAATAATAATAATACCAGCCTATAATTATCCCACTGCTGGGCAAAGGCCTCTTCTGATACAGAGAAGGCACGAGCATTGACCACCACGTGCGCTCAAGGCGGAATGTCATTTTTTTTTTCTTATTATGTGTTACCTATAGAAAAATTGTGGCTAAACCAAATTACGTATCATATCATGTAGATTACTAACAATTTTTTTCAGATGTAATTTCTCTGTAAATGCCGACGAAAAGTTGCTTCATCTGCATGCTTCTTTCAAGCTTTGTTCGAGAGAGCAGCTTTAAATCCAGATTTCCTCACGACGTTTTCCTTCATCGATGTCAATGATGTCCGAGATAGATTTAGAAAGTACATTATGAGTTTTAAAAGTCACATTGGTACTTGTATTGGTATTTAGAATATTAGTATGGATAATACCTATTTTCAACCGACTTCATAAAGAAGGAGGTTCTCAATTCGTCTGTATGTTTTTTTTATTTTTTTTTTTGTATATTTGTTACTCGATTTCTCCGGCAAATGTAAAGCGATTGTGAAAATTCTTTTTTTCATGGATAGGGTATGCCTCAAGGGTGGTCCCATATAAATTTTATCGAAATTGATTCAGCACTTTTTGAAAAAATCGACAGAATGCAAAAAAATATACATGGATGATGTTGTAATGTTCTCATCTTGTACTTTCAATCTCTGTTTTGACTGTGTTGCCATTTGTTAATGGATTTGGATGATTACGAAGTACTAAAAAGCGAAAAATAAAAAAGCTTTTTTACAAAAAAGACAACCGCCTTCAAAAACCAAAAAGTGAAAAATAACTTTAAAACAGAACACATGACTTTAGTTTCGGAAGTCGGTGGCAATACAAAACAACAAATAGAACAACCAAGCCACCGACTTCCGAAACTAAATTCATGTGTGTTCTGTTTTAAAGTTATTTTTCACTTTTTGGGTTTTGAAGGCGGTTGTCTTTTTTGTAAAAATGCTTTTATTAATAAAACACCAATCAATCGAAAAAATTATAGAAAACAACCATTAAAAAAATTGCCCATCTGGACCATGCCTTAGGCTAAATTGCTCAGTACTAATTAATGCAATTCACTTACGACTAATGCTCTGAGCAATTTATTTTAACGAATTCATATTTAAGTTATTAATAATTTAATGATTTATTTACGTTGGCTCCACTTTAAATGGTACTGGGTTGCTATATTCTAACGGATCGTTTTTTCGAGTACAATTAAATACTGGTCTAATAGTAAGATTATTCTAAATATGCTTTTAACTAAAGGTATTTTTTCAAATTTGTATTTTTCTCAAGAATCCCTAATATTTTCAATTGTTAAATATAGCCTATGTTACTCAGGGATAATGTAGCATTCTTATGGTGAAATAATTTTTGAAATCGGACCAGTGGTTTTAAGTTTATTTGTCATACACATACAAAAATTCAAATACCTATTTCCTCTTTATAATATTGGTGTAGATGTAATGTAAACTGAACCTTATTTTTGAAGACTTAGGACTTGAGAAGTTCAGACTTACCTTTTGGAATGGGCAATTTTATTCTCTTTCATTGATTTTGTTTTTAAAAAGTCGAATAGACCAGTTCTTTTGACCTAAAGTAGTACTATTAAGTATTCTGTGCTAATGTTTAATGATGGGTATTTTAGGATAATACTGAAAAAATTTAGAGCTATGTTCAAAAAAGGTGATTTCAAACACCTTTTTCTTTATTTAAGGACAACCTGAACTCAACTATTGGAATTAGGTCAAGATTGCATCACCTAATTAGATTCTAAATGACTTAGTATTAATGTATTCTGTGTAATCACTGCAGTCACACATTGTGCATAAATAATAGTACTTTAATTGATTGATGAATCAGCTAGTTTCGGAATTAATTGCACATACTTACATTATATTGTACCTAGGTACTTATTTATACAAGTAAGGACAAACCGAGCTGGAGCATTCCTTACGTTAATTTAATCGCAGAAATGCAATGTATGAATCTAAATGAAAGCGCACAAACGATTTTAAAAACGTGGTGAAAAAAGCACATCGTAATGCACTCTCGCCCATGTATTAGTACGGACCCCTAATTACTTTTGATAACTATACCCTGTTCACAATAAGATTAGACATTTACAAAAACCTTTTTTACAGTCCGTTCAACCGATTTTGACTTATATTGCGTTGGTAGCATGACAAATGGCAACTGCAGTAAACAGTTGTTATTGTAACCACTTTTTTGCCTCTAATGTCATCCTTAAGCCTACGGAATAGAAGTCAAAATCGGTTGAAGGGACTGTAAAAAAGGTTTGTGTTCATGTCTAATCTTATTGTGAACAGGGTATAGTCTTGTATAGAAAACAGCAAATGTCGTAACATACTTTTAGTCAGCAGATTTCTGGTATATAAGCCCTTACTTATTTTTTCTTCAAATAAGGGCGCGTATTCGATTTAGCGCAAGTCAAAATCTAAACGATTGCTATAACGGCGTAGCAGCATTGACACACTTGTGTGCTTCAGAAAAAAAAATATGCACGAAATAAGCACGAATCATTGAAATTGATCGGCAAATGACAGCGCGCGATGTTTTACAGTGCTTTTTAAAATAATTGTCTAAAATAAATGAGCTCGTATAACGGACTCAAAAATATTCTGTACTAGCTTTTGCCCGCGACTTCGTCCGCGTATATGTCGGTTATCGCGGACGCAGACGAAGAAGACGAAAAAAAATTGACAAAGTGAACCGATTTTGTACTTTTTCAACATTGTTTTTTAATACATAATAGTAATATTTTCGTAAGTTTGGCTCTGTTACTGTCTTTATGACTGTATATACTGTTGGAAAAACGCATAAAACAAAATATTTTAGCATATTGTAATGGTTGTATTCGTCCTGAAAGTTAACTCTGACGTCTATTTTCGTAAAACGATATGAAAGAATTGTCTTTGCTTTAAAAAACCATAATTAAAAATTATACTTTTACTCTGTAGCTGTCTAAATCAAGACTTTATCTTTCTAAAACTGTAAATTGTCTTTAAATAATCTGCTCACATAATTACGACATTGCTCTGGGCAAAACGCAAAAACATGAAGTTTTCGTCACGAATCGAATAAAATCAGCTTTAAACCTATTGAAACGTCCACGTATCACTCTGGAATAACGTAGGTTCCTAGGGAAATAAGTTACTGAATCAGACAAATAGATTCACGCATTACGTGTGATGATGCTGTGATGTTTTTTAAATGTTACAGCACCATGCTGAGATAGGAGCCTTTTGGCCTCGTACAGGACCAATTTCGTTTCTTTTTTTTTTATTTACAATAATAATTCAACCTTGTTATTTTTGTACGTTTTGTCCTGTGCGCCAATAATCTTTCTTTCTTTTCTTTCATTTAAACAAACAAATAAACAGCCTTTAGCTTTATAATAATAAGAGGAATTTGTTACTCAAAAAAGTTTATTTTTTATTACATAAAAACCTACTATACACAACCCTATTATGTGCAATATACTATTTTTTTTATTTGGTAATTACCTACAGTAAGATATCTATCCATAAACCACAAGATACCTGTGTTTCAAATTTCTTATAAAGTCATATCTTTAAAATAATGTGACCCTAAACAATAATTAGGTTAGTGTACTTCATTAATGTATTTTCAAATCCGTACTTACATATCTTAGGTGAAGCGGCACATCTAGAAAAATAACGTGACGAAAAGTTCAACGTGCTAGTTGGCGACCCAACCGCCATCTATCGGGAGCAATTATGAACAATAAAACAAACGAACTAGTTAAAAATCTAAATAAAGTATTTGCACTTTGGACTTCAAAAATTCAGACATTGCTTTGATAAATCATGTAGCAAGATGATCTATTCCAGTATTTCCTATGGGTCGCGAGCAAATATTGGATACCTAGATCCTAAAAATGAGAAACAAATATCCTTCTCATTGAAATAATCTTTGATCTATAATTAATCTCCCTTTATGTAAGAAGATTTAAGGTTAAGTTTATTTAAAGTTAACGAGTAGGAAGACACCTTTAAATAATAAAAAAGAACAATCCTCAAACAAAGAGTAATAAGGAACTATGATTTATAGTTAACTATTTTATTTTCCATAACAAATTGTTATAACATTCCAATCAATCGTAATTATATCGCACGGATTTACAGTCGCAATAAACTTGCTTCAATCATAAAACCGTTTAATACAAAGCTATGAAATTATGGAAGAAAAACAAAGTTCTTACCTCTCTTGTAAAAATCAAACGAAATTTATCACTACTTGCTTCAACTTTAACCTAGATATGTTTTTAACCAATTTAAATTTATTTTTATTTAAGAAAAGTGTAAAAAGAAAACCCATAACTATTAAAGTAAAACAAAAAGGCATAAAAAGATTCGTCCGCATGGCCAAACTAATAAAATCAATAAAAAAAATAATTAATTAATATAACCTTGGTATTCATTTTTATATGTAAAAACCACATGTAAACATTTAAAAACTAAACATGGAATCTCGGAAACAACTTGACATAAGCAAAAGCTAGAAAGCTCACTCTATTAAGAAATGCAGGGATAAAGATAAAAAAGAAAAAAGTGTGTGTCTGTGCTCACGGCGAAGCTCCTGAAAACACATAATTATAGTATACTAAAACTTAGCCAAAGATAAGCTATTTTTTTATTAGGACAGAAGCTAACAGTTGAAACAAAAAAATTACAGCATAAAAGGAAATCATAGTCGATAGAAAGCCAATACAAGTCTTTGTGTTTAGAGTTATACTAGAGTCTTATAAATGAGATTCTTATTCATCTTATGTAAAAAGAAAACTTCACTTTTATAGAAAAATAAACTAGTTTGATTTATAAGCTCACTAACGCACAGAATGACGTATTACGTAGATATATAACGTTAGATTACTACCGCTTCACATTATGGAAATATCGGAAATTCTGAATAGTTCGATTGTCAGTTTACCCAAACTGACATTCGTAAAAGCGGTTGTCAGTTTCCCCAAACTGACAATCGTTTTGAACTATTCCAATATTTGCTTTCTAAAATTCGGGTTCGCAATTTGAAAATATGGAATGTTGTTAAAAAATCAGACGACCCAAATTGCATTTAAATGGTCCAAAATGCCGCCAGCGGAATGCGTAGCAATTTGTTTGATGAATTTTAAATCGTCGCCAAGGCAGAAATATATCTTTTTCGTTATGCCTTCCGTTCGATAGGGTAAATTGTCAGCTTTTGCAGGCAAAAATGCACTACATTATGAATGCATAGAACAGCTAATTTCCTTTTCCATATTGGAGTAGGTCTTAACTATCTTCTATTTATTGAAATAAAAAGGAATGTTTGTCCTCTATGGGTTCCTAACCCATTGATCCGATTGTGATGAAACTTTGGGGGGCTGTTCTGGGTACACCCGCACGCGTAAATACACGCGTACGTTTTATACCTGAAAAGACTCTTGGGAGGCGTTTGCTCTGCAACGGGATATCACAGACTAGTTAAAAAAAATCGTTTCCAAACACTTTTTTTAGCTAGTCTGTGATATCCCGTTGTGGTTGTTGCGGTTGCGGGTTGCGTGGCGGTGGTTTTGAGTTTGTTGTTTTGTATTGCCACCGACTTCCGAAAGTAAAGTAATGTGTGTTCTGTGCTAAAGTTATTTATCACTTTTTAGTTTTTGAAGGCGGTTTTCTATTTTTCGCTTTTTATTTTTCGCTTTTTAGTGTTGTCCTAACATCCAAATCCATTAAAAAACGGCGACACACTAAAAAGGGATTGTAAATCCTCCAAAGATTGAAGAAACTAAAACGTCGTCTAAGTATTTTTTTTAGGAATTTGTTGATTTTCTCAAAAACGGCTAAATCAATTTTGGTAAAATTTATATGGGACCAGTTCGGAGTAAACCCCTTTCCAACAAAAAAAGAATTTTGCGTTATACCCGAACATACATAAAAAAAAAAACATTCGAATTGATAACCTCCTCCTTTTTGAAGTCGGTTAAAAAATCGTTTCCGAACACTTTTGAAAAGAAAAACACTTAAGCTTCATTTCTAACCTAAAACCAATTTATTTCAAATAGACCATGTACAGGCACTATTGCAATTGTCAAGGAGTTTCAGTCAGTCAGCTAGTTGCTGCATTCCTATAGAACTGGTCTAAAATGCCACCAAGTTTCGCTTGGTGAATCTTGGCACCATTTCGCAGCAAACTAATCATTAATTTACCTAATCATTAATTTATCGAGAGTTTTATGAAATATTACTTCGCAATTGATCACACTTAATATACACAATAATACTTATACCACTATTATCAATCAAGTAGAAACTAAACTTCAGTCCATACTTACTAATTACTAATTTACTAATCCTTCTAATATTATAAATGCGAAAGTTTGTGAGGATGGATGTATGTATGTGTGTGTGTATGAATGTTTGTTACCCTTTCACTAAAAAACTACTGGACCGATTTGAATGAAACTTTACAGTAATATAGGTTATTCATCAGAATAACACATAGGGTACATTTATAATGATTTTATGTAATTTTGGTCATAATATAACGATACGTGTCAATTAAGTCGGAAAAAAATCTTCAATCTGAGATCTATCTTGGCGTGCGCTGCCTTAACCAATGGAGTTACATAAAGATGATGTAAAAAAAATATCGCGTAACTTAATGTGGCAGACCAAATTCTACGCGAGCGAAGCCGCGGGCAAAAGCTAGTAATATTATAAATGCGAAAGTAACACTGTCTGTTAAATTTTCACTGCGAAATGGCTGTACTAATTTTCATGTATGAATATAGGTTGAACCCCGGGGAAGATTATAGGCTACTTTATAATCTGCGGCTTCGTCTGCATCCGCGATAACCGACATCCACGCGGACGGAATCCAAAAGCAATAATGGCAACTAATCAAACCAATAATTCAAATCAAAAATATAAAACAAAATGTTCGTATTATCTTATCTAAATCATCTATTATACGTAAACGTTCTGAAAACTTAACGTACAGTACGGTCAACGTAACTTGGCGCGTCTGAAGTTAGCCGATTAGCTGCGCAGTAGACAATTTCGTTCCTAAAAGTTCCATTGCGCAGCCAAACAGCTAACTTCAGACGCGCCAAGTTACGTTGACCGTATTGTACAACAACGTATATTAAAAGTTGTAGACTTTAAAGTTTTCTTTACATGTTAGCCGAGTTCCTTCCGGGCATCGGAAAGCAAGTGAAGCCATTGGACCCGGATGTCATTCGTAGATCTTTGGCAGTCGTTAAAGGCAGTCAGAAGAAGCCAGACACTGACAACCAGTCTTACCAAGGGGTATCGTGCCAGTAACTGGGTTATGGAGGTCCGATAGGCAGTCGCTCCATGTAAAACACTGGTATTCAGCTGCATCCGGTTAGACTGGAAGCCGACCCCAATATACTTGGGAAAAGGCTAGGCAAATGATGAGGATGATGTTAACGTATTGGTCATGTAACAAAACAATGTAGATTAGCTCGTTGTAAGTTGTAATTATTGTAAAGGTGTGTGCCCTTTTACATGTGGAATAATCTACTCATTTCCAAGATCCTATGCCCAATAGAATAACATTATTATTACCGTTAAACATGACTTAGCATTTTAGCATTGCATTGCCCACTGATGTTTCTGTAGGTGCCGCTCCACATAATGGCACCACAGAAAACATCTCCATGTCGAGAGACGTACCTCTCATATTTTAGTCGCTTTTACATTTATTTTGTTTTTTTTTTTTAATATACTTATATGTCGTTTGTTAAGTATTATTTAGTATTCAATCAAGGCTCTTATTTTTCGCATATATAACGTGTTTACACGACATTTTGTATGCAACTTCATAAATGTTATAATGTCGTTCATTTCGTGACGAGAATGCATAATAAAATCGATATTGCAGCATTGAACATTAAACCATTCATTCAGAAGTTTCCGCAACCGAATTATGGCGCCATTGTCCTTGTATCTCCTATCTTGTTTACTAGGAAATTCATGAGGAAAATATATATCTACCTTTATTATTAAGCCTTATTATTACTACAAATTGACGTTTAATTATGTGATTGTTATTTGTATAAATCAAAATATTTTTGTTACGCTACTCGATAATAGGTGGCGCTAGCTTCGCGTGCGCACTGATATCGGAACTTTGTTGAGGAATGAAACTATGTGAAGTGTTCAAAGCGCTTGTCAGATGGCGCTGGGTGTGCTCGGAATTTAGTTTTGGTACAGTTCTAAAATAATAACAAGTTTATTAGGAAAAACACAATAATAATAGAAGTTTACGTTTTGCTTACTTCAGTTTACAATTTAAACAACAACAACGCATTCTCGTAACACACAACAATCTCTTGTTTACAGCTGCGATAAAACTGTTTATAAACCAAACATCATGTCACTGACCCCGCTCAAATAAGAGCGCTAATAAGGGTAGAAATTTTACAGGCAATACTTCCCAAGGGTGTTGCAATTTGTCGAGTCATTTACTGTGGACACATTTAGATCTGTTTGCATGGCCGTAAAAAGTCCACGCCCTTACCATAACCACCCACCCACTGCGCCAATTTACTTAGGACCCTGTTGCCCCCATGCTCGTTCAATTAAACAACGACGACGGAAAACTCCCTCAGAACCTGATGGGTCTTTGTAATATGGTTTAGAAAAACCGACTACCCATTGGCAGGTGACCACGATCACGTCACCTTCACAATGGAATCGTAATCGTAAAACTTGACTAGTTTTCCGCGGGCACCGTCACGAGGAGCTACCCTCATTTACTCCCTTGTCAGTCCATTTAACTAAAAGCCTTATTTGGAATATACAAAATGATTTGATGGCGTAGAGTTGGCAATGAACTGGAAGTCCGGAAAAATATTGAGAACCATAAAAAAGTTATTCGCGTCAAGTTTGTGTAGAAAAACTAAAAGTAAAAATATGAACAATATGAGAAGACGAAAAGAATCAGTCGCTTCTGTTTATAGAAAAACTACTAAATTTCTCACATCGAACACTGCAAATTTTCTTAAGAAGAAGCCGAACAATAAGAAATCTCAAATCCTGATGGAAGCTGTTGAAGATTGTGAAGACAATGGCGAAGAAAATATAAATAAAGGAGATGAAACAAAAACAGATGATGACGACATAGGTGAACGAGACCTTGACTATTATCTAGGTGTTAGAAAGAGAGAGAACTACTGGCGGGACCCAGCCGGGAAGGAACAGATAAGAAGAGACTATCTCGTCCACCATTGCGGTATCACAGAAGAGGATTACGATAAAAACTACAAGAAAACAATAGCTTCAAAAGTGTCTTATGTCATACAACCAAGACTGAAACAAGTGCCTTTCAAAATTCATAGAAAGAGAAGGAAGAATGGAGATTTGAGGGACGACTCTTGGCGGGAGAAGACTGGGATATTCAAGTTGTTTGCGTATAGACGTGATAGTGAATATTCTACGTCAGATAGTTACAGTGAATGTGATTCTAATGACGATAAAGTTTCCGAGAGACTCCGATCTAATAATGAAGATGATATAGAAGATATGATAGGATATCTCAATGAACTTGCTACTTATGACTCTGACGACAAACTTTCTGAGGTTCGTTTCAAAATGACATTCCTGTGGGCTAATTCACGTAACTAAAGAAGTGCTATTGCACTGCAGTTGCAGTTAAGTTTCGATCAAAACAACGCTTTTCGTATTCGCTTCGGAACGCAACATGATCGGTATTCTACTATTCGTTTGACGTCTCAAAATAACAGTTAAAAACACAGAACACTAATAACCTAGGTTAAAAAACACTAAAATCTGTAGGTACTGGGGTAATATGAATATTATAATAATGTCATATTCATTGAAATGTAATCGATTCTTTAATTATTTAGTGAGTAATTTTTTTCTCTCATATAGGTACACCATAAGTAATGCAGTTCACGCGCAGCTTACGCGCAGTTCAAAGATTACAAGAATACCGTTTATCACTCAAACTTGAACTTAACTGCAACTGCACTACAACTTCATCGGCGCGTCATAAAATTACGTGAATTTAGCCCTCAGAGCTTTATCTGTTGCCATACAAACTATTTCTTGACTTTACTTAATTTAGGCAGTCACAGTTTACATAGAATCCGAATACAGAACAAATAAACGATGACGACATTCTACGAAAAGTATTGTTTCATTCAAGCAAATAAATGTGAATTTTGTGCATAATATTTTTATTATTTTCCCGTTTGCCTACTAGTTAAATGGTTTTCTTATAAATATATGCACATTCTTCTTAAGACGATATTATGTTTACTTTCAACTTTTAATTCCTAATACTTTATTTTCGTTGTAAATTTTTAACCACTTTTCTTTTATTTCCAGGGTGTTCGGATAAAAGAAGTATCGGAAGGGAGACCCTGTGACAACTGCCCAGAGCTGTGTCCTGGCTTCATCCCACACGCATGGAGGTAAGTCTTGTCTAAGATAGAACGAGGAAACTATAACTTTATCAACGAACCTTGGTTCCAACGACCCGTAGCAGCTATGTCGTATACCTTGTGCATACAAATAGAGAAAATGTTTTCTCATCTGCCGGCTATCTGCATCATTTGCATTTAGAGCTATCAGCGTCTTCCGTTGACTCCTTGGTTGACTCAAGTATACCTTGGTGTCTTTGTTTCTCGTGTATGGTGTCACGTAGACAGTTTTACTTCATATTTGGATCACAATGATTGGTACTCACTATCTACATCATGTCCTGTTTTGTTAGGCATGCCTTTGTTACAAATTATCAAATAATTTGGCACCAAATCCACTTTATTGTTACCTATTCGTTGTTTGATAATTTTGCACAGTTTTTTTGTATTAGTGTCAAAGTGTTAGGTAACATTCTACAAAAAATCATAAATTAACAATTCCACATACAAAATTAAGCCAATAACAATGTTGAGATTATATATTTACTGCAAATGTTATCGCAGCAATAAATGTAACAGACAATGCTTAAAATATCGCTAAAACCATTACGTTATCTAACTGTTGTGACCAGGTCACAGATACCTTATCAACAATCGTTCAGGCCACGCCAGCGAACGTGATCGAAATCAACTAACGAGCGGATAATCAGCCTTGCGGTGAGGCCAGCGCGTGCGCCGCGCATCACGAAAAATGTCCACTCTTGCTCCCGCGGCCTTACCGAACAGACGTGTCACTCTCGAAAATCAAACAAGCCAAACAATGTGTCTCTCGTTGAAACAATTGGAGTGGGCGGATGTATACAGACGCATCACTGGAAATGATAAAGAACCGATCAAAGAGAAAAAGATACAGAAGTTCCCATCAAGGGAACGTAACTTTGCTGTGAAAAGGAAGTTTAACAACAACATGAGGTCCCACGCTAACTGCGAAAATTGCGCCAGAGTCGCTGAGAAAGAAAACAGATGATCCGGCGAAGTGTGAATGACTGTGATGTTCTAGGATTCAGTGTATCTACGGATCGATATTGTACGTGAATACAATGTGTAACCGAATTATATAAGTGACGATAAATCTCTCAAAAAAAATAAGTGATATTATTATTTATAAAGGCTATAAATAACTCGGTGCAAAGTGCAAAGAACTCGCTTGGTTGGCGTCGGACGTTCTAAAGTTTGTGCTAAATCCTTTTGCTCAACGTTTTCATTCCATTTATTTTGTTTTTTGCTCAAACCGTATTTCTAAAATAACACTGCAGTGGAGCCGTTTGCAAAGTTTTATTGTTTGCGAACATAATAGCAGGATGTTAGCAAGGAACTGAAATTTTAACAATGTTTCGTATTGTATTTAAAGTTACAAGGCTCTCTTCAGAAGGAAGAGTCTAAACAAAAGGAACTTGGCCTGATTATCAAACATGTTTAACTGTTCATTATACGGCATTAGGTAACTTATTTTTGGAAACAATGAATTAATTAAACTAGTTCTCATTAACTCTGTTTAACTTAGCATTGGTTTGTTTTAATAGTTCTCTAATGTTTCATGATTAATTATGTGTCTCATTAGTTTCCATTACAATGTGTGTTATCAACAATATTGTTGGTCTGTCGATCCCGGATGTCGCCAATACATTCAAATTTAAGGCTTATTGATGCTCTATATGGTTTAGAATTGTATAAATATTGTCTTATATAGAGGTTTTTACGACGAAGTTTTGTGTTGCAAACATTCAACAATTTAAATATTTGTGTGTTGTATCCACCGACGTATTCGTAAACACATAGTAAGTTGCATTGTATCTTAAGTGGACTGAATTGGTATGAAGGTTATATTACTTCATTATGCATGTGCCTATAAATAAACGAGTTCATCAGTTCACTCCATTATTTTATTTCTTATCTAATCTTAGTACAATAGGTTTGTAAACATCCATTACGTGAATTCACACAATTTATACTATACTATACAGTTTATACAAATAGGTTTGTTGAACCATCGATATCAAAGGTGAAGTAATATCGCCGCTATCTTCTCTTTTTGTAAGCCGATTGGTGGGTTGCGTGTCGCTTGTTAAAAACTGGTACTGGTCATATAACCAAATAATATATACCAGTTTTTTCTTCAATAACCTTACACGTTTCTGATTAATGTATCCTTTGCAGTTCATTCTCACGACTTCAAAATGTAAGTGGGATATAACAATTTATATGAATAGACGAAGACCAAAGGCGATGAATGGACTACAGTGAAGGTTGGGATAGATAGAACCGTTATAAGGACTGAATTGACGACTGATAAAGATAGTATAGGTAGAAGAAGATGACATGTTCATTCGACAAATAAATTGGGTAACGGTAGGAGGATTTTAATGATACCCATACATTAGCTCTGGATATTTTTAATTGAACAGGTATCGCTGCTTTAGAGTCAAAAATGCACTTTATTTTTTAATACAGAACCCTTCTTTATCCCTATTCATCATCATCATAATCATGTCAACCTTTAGTCGCCCACTACTGGGCATAGGTCACCCCAAGGGTGGTTCAGCCGAAATCACCATGCTTGGCCGATGCATGTTGGCGATCGCAGTAGGTGTTATAATACTCAGAAGGACGCTACTGCCCATCCTCCGATCAATATCCCTTTGTTGCCTTCTACGACACCTACGGGTAAAAATGGGAATATTCCTATTATGTACACACCTCAAAAGTAGAAGCGCCAAATTCTTCAGAACATTCAGAATGTCTAGACAATAGTCTATTCCTAGAATATAGTCTATTCCTAGAATCGGACGAATAGGTCTCTGCGAGTGTATCTTTAGGTAGTTATATAAACCGGAGTGACCATTGGACACTAATTGATTGTCTGACCTTTACACTTGTCATTAACGCTACTATTTATTAACACTAACAGATGCCTCTGTTTGTTTGAATATTGCATTCACAAATGCATCGTTACAATATTCTTTAAATATATCCTTGTAATAATACTTACAAGGTCTTTTACTGCTTGTATAATTGCTTGCATGTGGATCTTTCAGCTCCCTTCAAAATGGATGAGCTGAATGGTGCTGATCCACGCGTCATGTTCGTGAACGGGCGCTGTCAGAAGAACTTTAGAAACTGGTCAACTCTTAATTGCCATTGCTTTTATCTAGATTATTTTTTTAAATGTTTTGTATTGCTCTTTACCTGCATTATTGTCACATATATGTACCTAGAAGCAACATTAATAATGTAACCAGTGTTTTGCAAAAACTTGATTTAAAAGAGTGTCCGTGGAATTTCTTGCTCGTTCTTCTCCATAGAGACTTACCCAACGTTTTGGATCGAGCAACTAGCTTCAACTTTCTGACTAACTAACTGACTCTTTGACAATTCAAAAGTGCCTGTAAATGGTTTAATTGAAATAAATCCTTTGACTTTGACTTTGGGTCCACACTTAGGTTCAAGTTATCAGAGTTATGTTTCTGAGCTAATTGGGTAAAACTTTTTTTTTTTTTTTGTCATTTGAGAGGCATACGTTTGACCACTATCTCACCTGATGGAAAGCGATGATGCGGTCTAAGATGGAGCACGCTTGCCTAGAAGTAACCTATTCACTCTTGACTTAAAGACTCCCGGGTTGTAGCTATCAGGAAACACAGACTCAGGCAGGGAATTCCACTCCTTAGCAGTACGCACAATGAATGGTAGAATTTTAGGTTACAAATAATAATAATACCACCATATTATTGCACCACTGCAGAACAAAAACCTCTTCTCATTTAGAGAAGGCATGATCACCACGTGTACCTACTCGATGCGAATTGGCGATTTCAATACTCAATTCTTTATTGTATTCCACAATGTAGGCTTAGGTAGCAAACATTTGCCAAAACCAACAATTGTGGACCCTGTCGGACACAGCAGAAGAAAGATATTGGGAGACGAGATTTATAATCCAACTTATTCTAAAATTTATTTGTAATCCAACTTATTCTAAAATATTTTCGTTTATTTTATACTTATGAGTTTTACGAATTTATTATTTTAAAATTCGTTGACACTGTCTCTCTGTGTCTTTATTTTTTTTTGTTAATAGCTTTTTTTAATTTGTTCGTGAAACGTAGTTTTCTTTCTTTTCTTTTCAGCCTTATATTAAGTCCAGGTTTCCTCAGGACGTTTTCCTACACCGATGTCAGATGCCCAAGATAAACTCTGAAAGTACATACCTATGAATTTAAAAGGTTACATTGGTACTTGCTAGGTTTTGAACCCGCAACCTGATGCATGGGAGGCAGACGCCTTAACCACCAGGCCATTACCACAGAAGTTCAGATTATACTTAAAAAAATAATGTATCTAGTTTAGTCACAGATAATTCAAAACTTAACACAGGCGGAGTTGCGATTTACAACTAGTATCCAATAACCTTGGTCGTTTACTTAAATCAACACTGGTGATATTTCTCAGTATTGAGTACAGTAGCTATAAAACAACACTTGAATGTTTTTATAAACTATTGAATAATATTGACATTATGTGCTTATAACATATTGCGAACACAGATACTCGTACATTTGCCGATGTAAATGGATTTATTAAGTACTAGCTTTTTCCCGCGACGTCATTCGCATGAATAAGCTTAGTGAGCTGAGTGAGCTGAGTGTGTGAGTGAGTTTTGTATTGCCACCGACTTCCGAAACTATAGTCATGTGTGTTCTGTTTTAAAGTTATTTTTCAGTTTTTGGCTTTTGAAGGCGGTTGTCTTTTTAGTAAAAAAGTTTTTTTATTTTTTGGTTTTTAGTACTTCCTTATCATCCAAATCAATTAAATGGCACCACAGTCAAAACAAAGATTGAAAGTACAAGGTGAGAACATTACAACACCATCCATGTATATTTTTTTGCTTTCTGTCGATTTTTTCAAAAAGTGCTGAATCAATTTCGATAAAATTTATATGGGACCACCCTTGAGGCATACCCTATCCATCAAAAGAAGAATTTTCAAAATCGCTTTCCATTTGCCGGAGAAATCGCGTAACAAATATACAAAAAAAAATAGAAAAATAAAAAACATACAGACGAATTGAGAACCTCCTTCTTTTTGAAGTCAGTTGAAAATATAGCTTATATACAGTACACAGAGAGAACGTGGCTTCCTGTCAAGGAAAACATTTAGAATCGGACCTACTACTGTTCCAGAGATTGCGTTGAAACAAAAGAATAAAATTTTAACGTAATTAGAAAAAACTGGCCAAGTACAAGCCGGACTCGCGCACGAAGGGTTCCGTATCATTATCTATACAACATTAGACATCGAGCAAAAAAACGAATAAAAAAGAAATTAGACTCGACGACTTCATTTTAGAGATAAATACCATTATGTTAAAAATAATTAACTAGGTATTAAATTGATTTAATCCACTCCAAAGGATTTATAATGTTTTATGTGTAAGAAACAAACATTGTATATCTTTTAAGATTAGGGTCTGTTTTTACAACAGACCTCTCTACAACCTCTAGAACTTCAAACTAGAATATCTTTAACTCCTGACTTCCTATAAAAGTATAACCAAAGACAAAACTGTTAAGGAATTTAACTCTATACGTTGACATATTTGTCTTCAGCAAACGCAAAAAAAAAGTCAACAAAAACTTGTTTGGAAGTTCGCCATTTATCAGTATTTTAGGTACAGTCACATGTGGTGGTATATTATCTGGCGGTCCTACGTCACTCATCGTCGTACCAGTACGAAACCACATTACAATATGGAGTACGAAATGGACTGATGATGAAGAAACAGCAGGTTCTGTGGAGATCAACAATAGCAGTATTGACTGCAAAATCAACAATGGAAATTTCAAATACCATGAGGAACAAACCCTGTTTGTCTCTTACAATATTTGAGGTCTTGTAACGGCAAGACGTCATTACTCCGTTACGTACATTATTCCGATGAACTGACTTAATATGGATCATCATCATCATTCATCATTTCAGCCTAAAGACGTCCACTGCTGGACATAGGCCTCCCCAAGGGGCAGGTTTTGCCATAATCGCCACGCTTGGCAGGCGGATTGGCGATCGCAGTATGGTTGTTACAAAGGCACAGAGAACGCTGCTGCCCATTCTCTGGTTAATATGGATAGATTGTCACAATAGCTGAACTGAATCTCAAATCATTTCCTTCAAACAAGAAAAAATTGAATTGTCACGGAGTAAGTCAATTAAAAAGTTTACAAACAGTAGGTGCCTATGGAGAAGAACGAGCAAGGACACTCTTTTATAATATAAAAAAAAACATAACCCTTTTCTTGCAGTCAGGGTAAAAATACAAATTAAACGTTTAGTTTAGATGCTGTGATGGCCTAGTGACTCGCAGCGGGTTCGATACCGAGCAAGTACCTACCAACACCAAAGTGATGTTTGTGAAGTACAAACATCACTTTGGTTTTAATTGTAAGACCTATAAATACCATGTTTAAAGCTAATAAAGAATTTGAATTCTGTTTTTATTTTGATATTTTCAATTAATTAGTAACAGCAAAAGTAGATGATCAAAATCAGAAATTCAATACTAATGAACGGAGTTCGCGTCAGAACTGTGTGGCGTCGAAGTGAATCAAAAGTATGTGTGTGACAATCACATACTTTTAATAAATAAACTAGTTATAAATTAGGTATATAAATTAGTGTTACTAAATTAGTATTGAATTTCTTTTTTTTATCATCTACTTTTGCTGTTGACTGTACTTCCTAAGCATAACTTACTGACTTCGGTGAGGAATAACATCGTAATCTGGACTTATAATAATCTGAAACACGGCCTTTGCCCTGCTGTCGGACAATAAATAGGCTGGTATTTTATATTATTTACTATTATTTTAGTTTACATCACTCGTGTTGCTGTAAAGTGATTGGGTTCAACCGAAAAGCATCTACGACACTAAAAATAATATAACTAAAGTAGAGCAACAATTCTATTTAAAAAAGTGGGCGGTTAAGCGCTTATAATTGAGCACATTTCCGACAGGAACTGTTTAAATTGACTGTTTAACTCAGTATTTGAAAACAGATACGAAGTGTACCATGTACCCTTATCTGAGGTTATTGACCAACTCATTACTAATCATTGGTGTGCACTTTGTAATGTATTGTGTCATTGAGACTCTTTTGTTGTGGTGTTGACTTTCTATGACCTTTATATGTAACAGAGGGCAGAGCAGAATAAACATATCGTAAATTTCATCGTTTTAAAGGTGCTCGTATTTCTAATTCAAAAGATTCCTCCTGCGATTTATCCTCATGCAGCATATCCCACTGACGCTAGATATTGTCAGTCGGTAGAGAAGGGCCCCCACTGAATATATAGTGCCAGGGGTCTGGTCTTTGGGACCGCCAATAAAACGCACAGCTGGTCCTGCTGACATATATGAATTGTTTAAATTGCTCTTTACCTTCATTGTTAGCAGATATCGAAGCACAAGAATAATTTCACCAGTATTTTGTAAAAACTTGGGAGTATCCGTGGAGTTTCTTGGTCGTTCTGCTTAATGAAGATTTACCTATGTTTTACAACCAGCAAATAGCTTCAACATTCTGACCGATTCGTTGACAATTCAAAAGTGCCTGTAAGTAGTTTAATTTAAATAAATGCTTTGACTTAGACTTTAGTACGTTCTGTCCCAGGTTTAGGAAACTTCACAGTTTCTTGATAGGAAAAACTTCACATTCTACATTTACAGTCATTACAGCGAAACCCAATAGAGGTTTTCTTCGAACTACTTTGACATTGATATGATATTCATGTCTATACATGCAATAACTATGTGTCAATTGTTTTTATTGCGTTTTAATTTGAATAATTACTCATCAAAGCACATACCGTCGCAAGCATAAACATGAATACTCTTTGCAATAATCTAAAGCGATTTTCTCCTAAAGTATTGATTGCAATGATAAGGTGTTGCGAATGTATTATTTTGGACCCTAAACAATTAAGAAATAGGTCTAATATCAAAGTTCCAATAGTTATTCCACGAGTTTGAATGAAGTGTGTAGTTAGATGTTCGGGCTTTTGACTGTATCTACATATGCGTTGTACAAAACACCATTGTCCCTCTTATAGATTTGGAAAGACCTAGTGCTTTGATTTTTCCTGTTCCGACTTCCTTCCTTGATTAGTAAGACGAGGAAATTGGGAAACAGTGTAGAACAATACGGTCCGGATGTCACGTAATACTGTTGGAAGAAATTCATAATAATACGAATACGCGTAACTACTTATTATATTTTTTATTGTACAGTTATTGTATTACGATGTAGGATAATTGTGACTGATCCTCAATTAAGGGCCGATTTTTCGGGGTGGTGGGGTTTTTGGGTGGTTTTTCACACCCAATGTTTTTTGTCATTCAACTTTGAGCATTAAATAGTGTAAATTGAAGTAATTTTATAATAAAAAGGTGTCGGCTCACGGTCGGTGTGCATTGACAGAAACAAAATACAGGTCCGAAAATGGATCGCGTTTGGATCGCGTTAAGAGCTTGTGGTTCATACTCAAATCCTTAGTCAAGTATTCTGACGGCCTCTTCATATCACTGATCGGACATCAGTTAATCTTCTGTCAAAAATATTATGTTACCTCAGTTGATATGAGATTCGACAGCAGACTTAAAGGTGTGTGATATCTTTAAGATATACTAGCTTTTACCCGCGTCTTCGTTCGCGTAAACGTCGGTTGTCGCGGATGCAGGACAAAGACTCGTATTAAAAAAGCTTTTTACAAAAAAGACAACCGCCTTCAAAAAGTGAAAAATAACTTTAGCACAGAACACACATTGACTTTAGTTTCGAAATTCAGTGGCTTTGTTCTGTTTGTTGTTTTGTGTTGCCACCGACTTCCGATTTTCCGCTTTTTAGTACCTCCTTCTCATCCAAATCTATTAAGAAGAGATTGAAAGTTAACTACTACAAAGATTGATGAAACTAAAACGTCGTCTATGTAAAATTTTTGGGTATTTGTTGATTTTTCAAAAAGTGCTGAATCAATTTCGATAAAATTTATATGGGACCACCCCTGAAGCATACCCTATCCATAACAAAAAGAATTTTCAAAATCGGTTTACGTTTGCCGGAGAAATCGCGTAACAAATCGCGCACATACTTAATGCAAATTTAAGACTTATACGGTTTTCTCATGGATGCCATTGTCAGAACTGGACCAAAATAAAATGGGACCACACGGGAAGCACTAGCTTTCAAATAAAAAAAGAATCATCAAAATCGGTTCACCCAGTCCCAAGAAATCAGGTAACAAATATAAAAAAAAAAAAATACATACGAATTGATAACCTCCTCCTTTTTTGAAGTCGGTTGAAAAGGAGTCTGATATTCTTCATGTGGTCCAAGATTAGTCTGTAAAGCAAATTTTATAAAAATTGGGTGAGTAAACTAGCTGTGAAAGCTTAGGTCTAAATCAAAACATTTCACATTTATAATATTAGAATAAATGATAAAGACGACTAGGTACTCTGTGTATATATTTCTTGCTTTTCTTAAAAAATCTTATCCATTTATTTACCACAGACAAATAAAAAATAAGTTACACCTAAATAATGTTTTTTCTCAATGCTGTCTTTATTTTTAAACTTGAGTACGTATTATATGACGAGAGTATAGCCATTGTTTTCGTGTCTATAGGATAATGACGGTTGCAGAGATGTCAGCTGTTATAATATCGCCAAAAGACATCACGATATCTCATGATCACCACCGTGCCGTATCGAAAGGCGTCGTGTGCGAAAATGCGGATTAATAAAATAGCATATGGAATATGACGAACATTTAATACATTATGATAAACCGGCTGTTTCGGAGATTACCCGGATCAAAAGTCAAAATCAGACCAGCATTAGCAAAAAACAGACAGACAGCAGACCTAATGTTAAAAATGTTTTTATTTTGTACTAGCTGATGTCCGCGACTTCGTCCGCGTAATTGTCGGTTGTCAGCAGGGGTTTAATTATTTTTGCATGGAGGATTTGCGGGGTTTTAATTTTTTTGTACGGAACCCTATTTTTTTTTTCTAAAATAAAAGTAGCCTAAGTTACTCCTTATAACATCAGCTATCTGCCAGTGAAAGTCCCATCAAAATCGGTTCAGCCGTTTCAGAAATTAGCCGGAACAAACAGACAGAAAGACAGACAGACAGACAATTTTTTTTTTAATTGTTTTTTTGGGATAGGTACCATACTTACTTTCATATGCATTTAGTATAAAGCAGTTATTTGGATGTTACAAACAGACACTTCAATTTTATTTATTTGTATAGATAAGTACCGTGTACCGTGTTATTTTGACATTACAAACAGACACTTATATTTTATTTATTTGTATTGTATAAATAGAAGATCGCGGCTAAATGACGGTTTGAATTAAGCCATATGGGTAGTGTACTATCCTATCATATACCTAACTATATTACCTTTTTGTATACTTACAAAGAGTCATATTTCTTCATGAGTAAATTACAAGAGTAGTTAGGTACCTATTAGCGTACTACGTAGAACAGTTTATAAGGATGTAGTAGGTACACAATAATATTGAGTGATCATACAATAATACACGAGTTTTGCGGTTTAATTAAACGTTTAGGTATTCTAGAATTGTAAACATCTGTGTCTGAGTACCTACCTAATACAACACGGAGAAATACCAAAAACCAGTATGATTTAATGACTTTTTAGTAATTTTACAACATAACACGAAAACTCCTTGAACGATATTTTCACTAGTTCTTGTAATGCTCACTTGGCGAAACTGTGTTTTTACTCGACTGCGCCAGAAGGTTAAAAACATAACCTTCTGGCGCGTACCTACTATGTACCTATGTATATCTCTCTGGCACTCTTTGTACTTTGTAGCTTAATACAGCCTAATGGATTGTGGCTTGAGAGTGTCGTTGGATTCGCCTAAGAGTGCTCAATGTCACTTCCCCATTTTTAAATATCAAAATTATATTACTATCTCATAATTATAAAAACGACGGGCCTGTTGGTCTAGTGGTCACTGACCCTGACTGCTAAGCCGGAGGTCGTGGGTTCGATTCCCACCCAGGACAAACTTTGTGTGATGAGCATGATTGTTTGTTCTGTGTCTGGGTGTTGTTTATCTATAATATGTATGTATTTATAAATTATATAAGTATGTATATCAGTTGTCTGGTTACCATAACACAAGCTCTGCTTAGCTTGGGACCAGATGACCGTGTGTGAGTTGTCCCAAGATATTTATTTATTTTTATTTTTTTTATTTAATCAAAATTATCAAAGTTAAAATGACAGATTGTACGCGCCATTTATTTCTTTTTTTGTATAGGATGAATTCTTAGAAAAAAATAACAATCATTGTCTTATTCACACCTTTAACGGTTGTACTAATATTATACTGTGCCTTAATATGGCACATCGTGTTTCAGAAAGAGATGTGAAAAGTGTCAACAACGCAATAGAAAACCGATTTTTTTTTTCGAATTAAAACCCGATGTTCTCTCTCTACGACTGCGTACTGAATGTAGTTATACAATTTCAGTTCATTTGTCCATATCATGCGCAAGCGCATGTTGATAGGAGATGCCTTGACCTGGTTTTTGAACACTTCGCCGCCACTCAAAAGGTGCTGACTGGATGTTGTAAGACAGTTACCATACCAATAGTATGAATGTATACTTTATCTCCATAAATGGTCTGCAAAAATGAAAATTGTTGGTTGCTTAATAAAAATGCAGTAAAAAATTTAGTAGCAACCGACATTATCTTGCACCATAATCTAAGAGTCGTGTCAGTGAAAACAGACCAACAATTAATTTCAAACGACTATTAATTGACAATGAACTAAATCCTTATAACACGTAAAGTTGAAAATTGTGTGAAATTTACAATTCCGTAACATTAAGCAGTATGTTAATTAACGAAAGTCGTTCCCTTGAACCGGCAATACACACACGTCGTCCATGGATACTAAAACACATACTCCCATCAAAAACAAAAAAGTTTTTATTTTTTAAATGTGATACAAAATCGGATACGTTAAATAAATCAGATTACCACCTAAGTAAATACAAATAAATTTGATCTCTTTTAATAATATAAGTATTAAAGTACAGATATATTAGTTTAAGAAAACAATAGGTCTTTTGATAACAATAATTTCTACGTTTGAATGGTAATGTATCTGTTACTACTAAAACTTGATTGCGGCTACACCTAGTTTTAAGGTCGTAGCACACATATCAACTAGGAAAGGGATCGTCACTGTATCGTCTTTCGCCTCGCCGTCAAACAGGCGTCAACCTAACATAAGCACGTAACCAAAGTGGATCAAATAGCTACGATACGTCGACTTGGCTACGGCTAGGTGACGCCCCGCTTACGGCTCGCCGACCGCTGATTAACCTGGCTGGCACCAAGAGACGCAAGCGCAGCGACACAGAGGCGTAAGTGCGTGGACGACGAGCCGTAAGCGCGGCGACCGCTGCCGCTGGTTGACCACGCACCGCGGTGGGGGCACCGCGGTTCGTGAGCTTGTCTCGAGGCGAGTCGTTTAAGTTACGATTCCGATTAGTGTGCTCTGCAGTAGGGAGTTTCAAACAAAGAATACTGAACGGCTCGAGTTGATACGGTTGTGATCCGTTTCCGAGTTGATATGTGTGCTGCGACCTTTAACCAGCTAGAACTAGGCGTAGCCATTAGCAGTTGGTTTAACTTAGGTGTAGCCTGCGGGCTCGGGACTTGGGGCACCAAACCATTGGGCAGAAGAAGACGGTCGACGTTAGGCCGTTGGAGCCCCGCTGCGGGGCTCCTATTTCTGTCTGCAGGGTCTAAAAGAACCTAACCAAACTGAACCTCAGGGTGCCTCTGACGTCGGTGTGCGGCTGCACCTAGTTCTAGCAGCTATGATGAAGGCTAAACCAGTTCTTACCTAAGATAAGTAAGATACACCTAAGTTTAACCTAGTTGTAGCCGCACTTCGGCTATTAGCCGTAAACTTGTCTACGGTCTAAAAGCTACGATTAATCTACCCAATGATCTGTATCTTGTGTAGGATTGCACGGAATGCAAATGTTTACAGAAAACTAGTTTGGTTGCACAAATGCTAGCCTCTGTTACCTCATGGAGTGGCAGAACCGGTCTCACGATTGAAGGTATTTTAGTTACGTAAATTACTCAAGAGAAATAAGTAGTAAACTATTTATTATTTCTAAAGGCTGACTGAAAATTCGGTTTTGGTTTCGGTCAGAAGGATCAACTCCGGTTTCGGCCAAAACTCAGTGTTAGTAGATCATTACTAAATAGTTTTTTGTTAGATACGTCAAATGTTGTTTTTCATTTCATTTAACACGAGTTCTATGTGTAAGAAACCCTTATTTTCAGAATACAATAGACTAAATAAGTTTCGTTTTCGGTATCGGCCGAAGCTGAGAGACCAAAGATTGGGTATCAGTATCGGTTTCGGCTAAAAATCCTATTTCGGTCGGACATGAATTATTTCCAATTTAATTAATATGTAAGTAAACCATTATCGAGTAATTTCACATTTTAACTTTTTTTTTGGAGATAAAAGAAGACGAAGAAATGTGTAATAACTCGAAAATGAACTTGCATAAGGGCATCTTATTCTTTACATAGTATAAAACAGAGTCCCTCCCTCTGTCAGGTACGTTTAAATCGTTTCGTAAAGGATTTTAATGCAGCATCATCATTATACATTAGAATGATTCAAGACCGTTAAAAGGTATAGTTTGATCTACAGTAAACCCGTGCGAAGGCGTGGCGGGACACTAGTATAACATATAAGGGGTAATTTGTTCGCAAATGACCTCCCCTATTTTTAACGTATTCTAATAACATAACCCTTACAGTCTTTTTGTATGCCTGTCAGTTATTTTAAGTAATAAACTACTTAATTAAATAAGGTTTGAACATGATTTGACAGGTTTAAAATCGACACATCAAAACCTGACTTCCGAATACCCAGCACAAATATACAGAAATACTTAAACTTTACCTACACTTGACATTTATTATGTTTGGTAGACCCATTAGACACTAGGTGAGAACACGTCTATGAAAAGTCATGTTAGTTAATGCTGAAATAAGGTTTGTTGAACACGAATTTTTAATTATGACAATTACAGTGTGTATGCAAATCTACATGATTGGGACGAAGTAAACCCCAGTATTTGTTGGTAAAACCCTTGGTCCTAGTAAATCATGTGCATTTATAATGTAAGACCTTGGTGATATCAAAGTTATAAATATATTGTTAACACATAACATAAGTGATAATATTAGTAACTTTACAACCAACACTTCTGTAGTACCTACTTATATTTTTTTATGATTTTACTCAAAAATGTTATTCGGAATGATGAACAAATATTTAAATCTTTTTCTGCATAGGTCCTTAGGGCTGACATCACCTAAATTGCATACAAAAACCCCGAACATTTAGCTGAAATAGAGTTTCTTTACCGACCATCATTTACATTTTAATTTATTTATTATTTTAATTTATTGCTTACATATATCTTTTAATTAATCCTGATTCTTCTGAGACAAAATGTGGTACTTTTTGAAAATTCCTTCCGGGCAACCCCCGGACCCTCTCCAGAGAACCAGAAAATGCCCCACTAATGGCAGCCCTATGCATACTCAATCAGCGAAATCTCGATTGAGATCCAAAATACTGCATGGTGGTACAAACTCGAGGCCATATAGTACTATTAAGTATTCTGTGACCATATTGTGCGTGAGCATCATCAAAAGAAGGGAAAAGAAGGGGGGGAAGTAGTATCAAATTTTCATTATAATTTGTACTATCCCTCCCCCCCTCCTTTTATATCTTCACCGGTTGACACACTGCAAGCGTGATAAAAACCATTATATTTTTGCGAAAAAAAAACACTGTTTGATTGCAAAATGAGTCATTTCCTAGTACGTATGTAATTACGCATTAGACCAGCGCAGACTGGCGGCACGGCACGGCAAGGGATTTTTATGTGACGAAACATAATATACGTTAACGTTTTGACATTTTAGTTCAAATTTCAAACCCGTGCTGACACAACATCGTATGGCATTGATTTATGTAGCTATGAGTAACACTGAAGTTTCAACTATATTGTCATGTTTAGCTAGGTGTATTATGCTCCGTTACACAAAAATCCCTTGCCGTGCCATGCCGCTAGTGTGCGCAGGCCTTTATCAAGTCAATTGTCGGCCATTTTGCCAATTCTTATCAATTCGGCCTTTCAATCAATCTTCTAAAATATTGATGAAATAACTAGAGCTACACGATTGAGGCTATCGTTAAATATCGATTGTTGATATTTCATATTCATTTAATTCTGTCATTTGTTAGGGTTCCGTGCCTCAAAAGAAAAACCGGAACCATTCTATTTTTACTAGCTTTTGCCCGCGACTTCGTCCGCGTGAATGTCGGTTATTGCCGATACAGAAGAAGTGCGGATGTCCTTTCCAAGGGATCAAGCAATCTTCATGCCAAATTTCATCAAAATCGGTTCAGCCGTTTCATAGTGAAAGCGTAACAGACAGATTTACTTTCGCATTTATAATATTAGTAAAATATAAAATATAGTAAATAAATTAGTAAATGGATTACACCTTATAGGTAAGTTATTCAATTATTTATGTCAAACTCAAACTCAAATCATTTATTTCAAATAAACCATTTACAGGCACTTTTGAATTGTCAAGGAGTCAGTCAGTCAAAAAGTTGCAGCTAGTTGCTCGTTCCAAACAGTAGATTTCTATGGAGAAGAACGAGCAAGAAACTCCATGAACACTCTTTCAATTTAGGTTAGGTACATCATTCATGTTGAATCTAGGGGTACAATGTGAGAACAATGTAACAAGTTGTGCATGTTAAAAGAGGTCTAGTGACAATGAAATTAGACAATTCAAAATAAATTTAAAATAACCGAGGTAGCTAAGAGATGACCAGTCTCAACTGACGGCGTCCGTTCACGAACATGACGCAGGTACCCATAAAATTATATGGGTAGATAGATAATCTTATATGTATCCTACTTCCTTCCTACTATTAATTTGTAATATTAAAAACGCGAAAATTTAAGGGGATTGATGAACGAATGGATATTGTTACTCTTTCTCGCTTATAAGGTTAGAATGAATTATGCAGCCGAAATTGACGCACATAGATATTGATCTAGCTTAACACATCTAAACGAATATATTATAAAGAGGAACAATTTGTTTGTTTGTTACGGTTTAAAGCCCGTCGAAATTTTTCAAATTTCGCCCGTAGTTTGACGAAAACGCCTCTTACTGGACGCCGTATTGCTCAGCGTAAATGACGTCAGTTCGTTTTGTATCAAATGAGCTCATATTAAATATGATAATTGTATATAATTCAAAAATAATTAAAAGCATATTTTGTAATAGGTGTAATAATGAAAAAATTACGTTGATTACGAAAATAATAAAAGTACAAAGCCTACATTACGCCAATCGGCTGACTGACAGTTGGCAATTTTTTGTTTACACAGCCGTATGGCGTAATAACATGGCCGCTACTATTTTACGGTGTTATAAAACAGATTAAAAATACTGAAAACTTTGAATTGAATTTAAAAAAATGTTTTTTTATTTTATGAACTAAAACTTACATTTTCCGACTTCTTTATGCCTAAACTGTCTCAATATCATATTTATAGATTTTTTCTCGTATGGAGTAAAATACCCTATTTCAATCCTATTTTTGAGTTCTCTTGGGATAAATAATTTCTTTTTACATTTAAGACAATTAATACATCGTTACAAGGATAAAGAATGGAAAATAGCGTGTTTAACCCTAAGTGATACTTACTTATGGAAAATATTATGATGATGAGTAGAAAGTCCACGGATGCTATCCTTATTTCACAACTAAATCGTGTATTTCATTTCAGAAATAAACAAGAACAATATTATGTTGGTAACACTTACAGAGTGCGTTTACAAACATATTTCTAGCTCACATATACAGGATGTCCGGTAATTATTGGATAACCTTGAAATGGCTTATAGTAGAACTTACTTAAAAAATACGAAAAAAATCTATCATAAGTACTTAGTACCTAAGATAAGTATTAAAATATTTTTTATTTACCTTATTTTATTTTATTGAACACTACGACTAGAACTTTTTTTGTTTGTAATTTTTATTCGTATTGTTTTCTGAATGGCCATAAGTTCTACTATAAGCCATTTTAAGGTTATCCATTAATTACCGGACACCCTGTATAAACAACCAGACGCAGAACAAGTACTTGTAGGCCATTCAAATATTTGTTACGTGCGGGAATCGAACCTGCGACACGTAGGCGCAGCAGCCAATCGCTCCGCCACTGCGCCAACCGTGTCGTGAAACTGTTTATGGACTGTAAGTAAAAATACATAGTTAACTACAAGTACAACATAGATTTTTACATTTAGAAAGATCTCATTTTTAAACCAAAAAAAATTTGAACAGTAATTTGCCTGTAACACGGAGCGTTGTGCTCCGTGGCCTGTAACTAGGTAGGTACCATCAGTTAAATTTAGACTGCAAACAAAGCAACCGATAATTAACTTAAATCTACCACAAGTAGAGTTAAAAATTGTGTGCATTAAAGTGTAATTCCGCGCGGTACCTATTACGCAATTTTTAAGTCTATTTCAATTGAGTTTTGTGTTCATTATCAATTAAAACTGCTTGAACTGCAGCTCGAAGATATTGGTGTCGATTCTCTTGTTCACAAAAACTAAGATGAAAGAATGGCATCTTACTGACACATATGTAAAAAAAAAAGGACCGTGATAGATAAAAATTAATTAACAAGATGAGAAATTAAGCTTGAATTTAACAGTGTTTTTAATCAATTTGATACATTCTAACATGCCAATTATAACTCCTCGGCTGTTCATTTCTGATTAAATCCTTTACGGAATCCAAGACAGCTGAATCTTTTCTCCGGGACACATCGAGCTTCATACTTCGGCGCTTTTCTGGTGATAGCCTGCAGGGTGGCTTACAGGATGTGTTTCTAGTGGTTTAATGGGAATAGAGTGGCGGGCTGGTCGGCTAGTTCTGTAAAAAAAAGCTTACAATAAGAGATTTCTCCTGTATTCTGTACTTGTATTATTTTTATTAAAAGTCATTGTTTTCATTGGACGTACGTCATTTAATATGACATAACAATAATTTATAGGTACTTACTTATCTACTTATCGCACTCAACCGAATAATTATCTATATTTACCTAAAAGT
The DNA here is from genome assembly GCA_947361185.1 of Charanyca ferruginea. Taxonomy (NCBI): domain Eukaryota; kingdom Metazoa; phylum Arthropoda; class Insecta; order Lepidoptera; family Noctuidae; genus Charanyca; species Charanyca ferruginea. The sequence continues at coordinate 25,192,207 of OX376061.1, read as the reverse complement.
AACAAAACAAACGTATTTCTTGTAAATTATAAGCTGGCGTCATCATTAAACAAAGATATTATAAATAATCATATCAGGTTTCGAGTCCACCCTAATATTATAAATGCGAAAATGAATTTGTTATTTACCCTTTCACTCCTAATGTCGTCATCACCAGCATATTGCCGTCCACTGCAGAACGTAGACCTCCCCAAGAAATCGCCAACCAACCCGGTCGTCCCACACTACGCTTGCCCAAACGCGGTCTCCACTCGGAAGCGCGTCTGCTCCATCTACCGTTTGTCCGTCTGCAGACGTGGCCGGCCCACTTCCACTTGCGTGCTGATCCAACGCACAATGTCAGTGACTTTAGCTCCCTAGCATTAAGGCGCTAACAAGCGACTTTTGCAGATTTTAAACTGACAATCACGTCAAAATGTGTAGTGTAAATGATTTGAAAAAAATATATGTTAAACTAGAACATTCTCTTAATCATTTAGTATGTGAATATTTTTGATTAAGTTCATATTAAATAGTTTAATTAAATCGTGAAGTTGTGTCTGACGTGGACAAAACATTGATAATCACACAAAATCTACCAGGAATATTTAAACGAAACTTTTACTATCTTACAGACAATTTTATTATCTATCTTTTAGTATACGCCTTTTTTTTGGTTAAAAAATACTATCTTTTATTTAATTTTTTCGGCTAAACTTTGAGAGTTTTGGACGCAGCGCATACGATTCTCTGGTCGCTCAAGGTGGCCGGCGTATATCGTTGCCTTAATGAGTTCATTACGAATTCTATCCACCAGGGAAACCCCGAGCATCGCTCTCTGCATACTACGCTGAGCAACCTTGAATTTGTGGACCAGGACCACGGTGAGAGTCCACGTTTCAGCTCCGTAAGTCATTACGGGGAGGACGCACTGGTTAAAAACCCTGGTCTAAAAGGAGTGTGAGATCGACGACCGGCCGATCGATCGGTCGTTTGGTCGGCTAAACTACTAAACCGATTTTCATAAAATCGATTCAGGACTAAGCTTCAATTTAAAAGTCTAGCCTATATCCTTTCTTGGGGGAAAGGATATAGATAGGCTACTTTTTAATTCGCAACTCCGTCTGCCTGCGCGATAACTATTATAGATACTATATATATATAAATATAAATAATTGAGCCTGGTTCTGTCAACTCACAATCTTTTCAAAATTTAATTAATTACCTAGGTCAAACTAAATTAATATTTTACACCATAATATACATACTATCCAGCAATTTTGCTGGACGACGCTAATCGCTGGCTACGCGGGCTACGCGGGCTACGCGGGCTACGCTGACTACGCTGGCTACGCTGATACAATAAACTGATACCACTAAGCTGATAAATAACTGATTTCTAAATCATTACAATTATTAGACGTGGATTGATTCGTTTTGACTGAACGAAACCTTATTTATACTATACCCTGTGCACAATAAAATTAGACATTTACTCAAACCTTTTTTACAGTCCGTTCAACCGATTTTGACTTCTATTGCGTTGGTAGCATGACAAATGGCAACTGCAGTAAACAGTTGTATAGTAACCACTTTTTTTGCCTCTAATGTCATCCTTAATATACGGAATAGAAGTCAAAATCGGTTGAAGGGACTGTAAAAAAGGTTTGTGTTTAAGTCTAATCTTATTGTGAACAGGGTATAGGTAGGTAAGTTCATTACATTGATGTCGGAACGTTCGGAACACGTCATTCTCAACAAAGTTCGTACGGTTGAGCAGGTAGGTAGCGGTAGACGCCATTGCTCTAAGTTTCCTATTCTCAAAGCTCTGTACAAAACAAAGGATCGGATTCAGTAAAATTGTACCTAACTACAAAATATGGGGCCATTTAAATAATTATAGTAGTCATAGTCGAAATACGTACCCTGTAAAAACTGTTTTTTACTAAAAATCTGTTAACAGTACTTTGACAGGTTTGGATTAAACCTTAGGTACGGTCAGCAATAAAAGTAGACTAACGCTATTACATTTTCATATCCTCTAATAACACCCCGTCGTTTTTGCGTCGGGGGTTAAAAAGACACGGAAAGAAGGATTTTAGTTGGAGGCGTTCTGTAGTTACTGCCTACCCACATGGAAAGCGCAAAAGAATGACTATACATATTTAGGGTCAACAAACGCCGAGAGTCCGAGACGTTACGCGACCCAACGAGATGCTCACCTTTAGAGATAGCGGCACAATGTCAAACTTATTACCTACACTATAAGGTATAATGTACGCTGCTGTTCGCCCTGGATGGGTGACCATTCACTTCATATCGAGACATATCTGTGCCTCGGAAAGCATGTAAAACCGTTAGCCTAGGCAGGCTCTCATATAAAGTAATAGATGTGTTATGTTATCTATACTGTGTGGTCCCCGACCCGTACTCGTGTCAGCCCGTGCCGCTGAGCGTGTAGCTTAAAATTCGTCCCTAAGTAATCACGAACCGATTCAGCCTCTTCCATTGCTGCATTCCCTCAACGACGCCCTTAGCCGAGGCCCGTACCCCACAGGGAGTGTCTCTTAGTTTATAAGGCCTTGGCTGGAGGCCAAGGTAAGCAGCCGACAACCTCTTATAGCAGCTGCGCGGTGCAAATACGAAAAAAGAAAAAACTATTTCCCCACTCTCTATCAAAGGCTATTTGGGACCAGTCTTCTTTAAGGTGTATAGATTTTATCGTTAGACAGATTCTTAGATTTACAGATTCTCTGAATTTCTAATTATAAAATATTTATAATAATATTTTCCCCCATCAAGGAATTGCGTTCAAAATAATTGGTTAAAATTGCTGAGAGAGTCAGGCCCGGAACTGCTCTTAAAATTACCGCATTTTCGTATTCTATTATTATCAAATGGTAGGTAGGTACAGACTGATTGCTTTGTTGTTTTCCCAGTTTAGAAGACGCAGGTGTCTCCGATACAATTTCGCAGTAAATAGTTACAAAGTGACAAAGTGTAAATCGGAATCAATTTGATTCACCCCAGCAACTCGGATAAACTGTTTTGTTACGACAAAGCAGATAATACAAATAGAGTCAAGTGTGTGCCAATATGGGTTGATTTTCATGTCATACAATGATTTCGATAACAACCGGACTTGAATGAAGCGTTATCAAAGTACAAGAGATTCTACTTTATTACAATACAAAGTTACACGTAAAAAAAAAAATATTACGAAAAGTGATGATTCACAAAGACTTTACAATACAAAGGACCAACGCATTGTTTTTGGCGCGAAATTTCGTTGAACTGTGTTACTCATCATTTTCTTTGCACAAAAGGAAAATTGCAACGTACCCTTTGTTTGGCGCCAGAGCCATCTGTTGTTCAATAGCGGAAGTTTAATGAGTATAGCAGCGACATCTATCTTGATTTTTTGTTACAATGTTATATGCTAGTATAGTTAAGTTTCTAATAGATGGCGCTGACTTAAAAAACTGGCTGCAAATTATTTTACCGACTTCAAAAAAGCAGGGCAAGCTTTTAACACATTATAGAAAATACAAAATCAAACTGTAAGATAAACAATAACAGACTTCTTTTATTCCCCAGCAGAGGTAGAATAACCAGCAAATAATTCTTAATTTTTTAATTGAGTTTAGTTAATATTTCTTGACAAAACTTGGTAGCTAATCACACCTACGTAGTTAGTTAGTTAGTTTGTCGGGGCCTTTTCCGCACTTAGCCACTTGATTGGGCCATTGTACGTGAAATCTGTCTCTTCTTTTATTCCAGCCATCCTAGTTCATCCCAGAAGCCTTTTCAGGTTGCTGCAGACTTCCGATAGTTATGCTGGAGACTGGAGAATCTGTGCCCGTTGATCCGCCACGCTCCTGCACTCCATGAGCACGTGCTGTGGCGTTTCTTCCGCCTCCATGTAGCCTCTGCACAGAGGGCTATCTGTCACACCTATGGTGCACAGGTGTTTGTTTAGGGGACAGTGTCCGGTTATCGTACCTAGTACTTTGCGGATTTGGTCCCTGTTTAGTCTTGTGAGGTTGCGGGCAAGCTTCTTCGAAGCTACCGGAACAGCATTATTTGTTTGCCTGCATCCTGCGCTGTTTCTCCATTCTGTTTGGTGGTTATCTTCTGTTGTAAGGCGCAGCCATGCTCTGATTTGCCAGGGGTATAGGCAGTAGTGGTTCCGGGCCGTATACCGCCGTCTTTGAACCCCTTTTGGCCAGTTAATCGGCTGCATCATTACCCAGTGAGTTACTGTGTCCTTTAATCCATTGCAGAGTCACCCTGTTTGTGTTTGCAATGGACTGTAGTGTATTATGACACTCCAGTATTAGGACAGAGTTTATCGTGTTGCTTTGTAGAGCTTGAAGTACGGATGCACTATCTGAGACAATTTTAATATTATGTCCTCTGACATCTCTGGCTGCAACCGCTTGTGCTGCTTTGGTTATACCTATACATTCTGCTTGAAAGATAGTGTTAAGTTTATCTAGGGGGGTTGAGATTTTAATATTTAGGTCGTTCGAGAAGACACCTGCCCCAGTACCCTGTGTGGTTTTGGAGCCATCTGTATATATCCTAACTTCATCGATGCCAGAGTTATCTTCCATTTCTGCTGTAAGTTGGATATTGTATCTTCGATCGAAAACATGATGACACAATGTTCTGTCTGTGGGCGCCTCAAGGAGTGGTATTTCCTTCAGGATTCAGTACAGTTGAGTGTGTTGTTTCTATGTTTTGCTTCCACAGTCCGTTGGCTCTCAGTCTTTGTGCAGCTGCCTGTGCCTCTTCTTTAATGACAAGATGTAGAGGTCTTAGGTTCAGCAGGTACTCGAGAGCGATTGATGGAGTAGTTCTCATGCATCCAGTTGCCGCGACACTAGCCAGGCGTTGCAGGCTTTGGAGTTTCGTTTTCACCGTAGCCAGTTGTGTTCTGGGCCGGCCTGATAACTGAAGTGTATAACAACGTGTTATTTTAGGGTTGAGACCCCATTTTTTACCAACTAGTGTCTTGTACACATAAAAAGCTATACAGGCCTTCTTTGTTTTATTTTCGATATGACTCGCCCAATTTAATTTATGATCAAGATCACACCTACGTAATATCTTGTGTTAGTTGGTACCTAGGTTGAAAATGACCAGTTAATTCAATAATAATTCGTCAGAACTTGATGACATCACAATTTCACATTAAGTACATATTCACCTCAAATAAATTGCGATATTTCTACTCCGTAGTGGGTGAGTAATTCTAAATATAGGTAACCGAACTGATAAAAGTATTTATTTTTCAAGCAAACGGCAACAATGTGTAGATAAGATAGTCATGTCCTAATTTCCACACCTAATTGTACCATTATAAATCGATCGGATTTTATATTGGACGTCGGACGAACAAGAACATTTTGTTTCGAACAGATAGAGACTGTAGTACAGTGTGCTCAAGGTATTTTGACAGATTTGGCTGCACGCAATATGCAAATGAAAGTTCAATAACTTATTACCTATCTTGTGAAATATTCTTTTTTCACTTGACTAGATTAAAATATTAAAAGTTTATGGTTCCAAGAAATGAGAGTCTACGTAATAATGATGTTTATAACAGTTTATATACGAATATGAGGTAATATTCAATGCTTCAATCACTACTTAGGTAATCAAAACAAATCCTAGATGAGACAAAGAATGTTTTACTCAAACAATACATTGTTCAGATTAGACGACATCGCCTTGCTATCAGCTGCTACTATCAACAGTAAGCATGACATCATCATTCTTGTCTTCATCCATTAGAATCATTGTAATTTGTACATTCGTCACTCGCTTGCAAAAAAGAAACGTATCTACCAGCGTTGAAAGACTTGAAACCTTAAAAAAAATACATACAATCAGAGGTCAGGCTTGGTTGGACGCACGTTCCGTAAAGCCTAATCCCTTGAACTTGAGCAGGCGGAACCGAAGTAAACAAACGTCGGGCTGTCGGGCAACCCGTTGACGCGCATTTGTCATTTGGAACGCACGCGACTCGCTAGCGCCAGTGTCGTACGCGCGCTCTCCGCGATTAAATAGTTAAATAAGAACGCGACGTAAAATTCGCTGGTTCAAAAAAATAAACAATAACAGACAGTTTTCTTTTTTCAAAATTCGATCAGTTTGCAGTGTATTCGACCAGTGAGGAAATTATAATTAAAGTGTGTGTTTCGGTAAAATAAGTGATTGTTTGTGATTTTTTGTTTGTTGTCAATTTGAAGGCATTGTTGTGGTTCATGAAGGAAATGACGGCAGTATGACCGATAAGCGGCTGATACAGCGAGTTTGCATGCTGGTTGATTATGCAATTTAGAGATTTCGTTGGTAACTTTGTTTTTAAGGTACTTAATTATTTTTTTTAATTTTATTTACCTACTGAAACGTTCTACACATTTAAATACCAAAAAAAAGTCCTTTATTACCGGCATTTCGAAATTCAAATTGGAATCTTATTGTTTTGTTTTCGATCGTAATGTCAAACGTTTTTACAACTCCTCCTCCAACTTATGTTTCCGCGAATTCTCTGGTAAATTAGTGCTTATTTAAAACCGAGGATGTGACCAAATAGGTAGGTACCGTTATTGTTATCTTTCCTATGCAACCAATATGCAACCAATTGTTTCAGCTAACGGCACTCACGTAATTAGGTAGGTAGGTACCTACTTACCTACGTATCTATACTCGCATGGGTACCTATTTAGTCGTTTTAAAATTCTGAATAAGTAAATACCTACTAGATAAGACTGGATGGCTTTAGAGGAGACCTAAGATGATGATAATCAAGCATGCATGCATCGGGAATAACTAAGTACCTACCTACTATAGGTACAACCTACCTACTTAACTAGATTACAAATTAAAAAAGTAATACCTACTTACAGGAAGATTATGGTAGGAACCTAACCACACAGGTAGGTACTTCAGGTAGGTAAGTAGGTACCTACTTTTATACTGTGCCTCTAGAGGTAGGTTTGTTTAGGTAGGTTTACCTACTTACTAAATCGTACTTATTAGGTAGGTAGGTACTTACCTACTCTACAGTTTCTCTAACAAGTTCTAAATAGGTAGGTAGGTAGGTATGATGCATTAGATGATCTGCGTGTTAAGCATAATTAGGTACTATCGTGGTCACACCCGCCTGACCACCACTAAGTTCATTTTTGCTTGCATTCATAAGATGGAAGCGCTCTCTAGCCCCGTCCCGTTGACTTCGCAGGCGCCAAGGGATTTTTTTTTTAACTGAGCAGGCGGAAAAGTCCGCGATAGTACGCTGCTTAAGGGCCTCCGTCCACGTAGGTACCTACGACCGAACGATTTTTTGTCTGAGAGATTTGGAACATAAATTCCATTAAACCAACGCAGACGTCCCTCAAAAAGTCAGTCCAACGAAACTTTGAAATAATTGTCCGTTCCGATGTCAAACGTGAACGGAAGCGCTGAAAGATAACATTATGCCTACCTATAGGTACCTACTACCTACGTGCTAAGGTAGGTAGGTACATACTACTATTCGAAATTCCGACAGGTAGGTCTACCTACCTATACATGGTAGCATGTATGCGGTATGACATGACCAATAGCATAAGAATAAATACCTACTATGCAATTGCCATGCCACCTACCTCGAATGCATGCACGGAATACCAAAAATCCAGTTTTTACTGCATTTTTCGTAGACAGTCTGAGTCATGCATGCTTGGCATTCTCATTGATTATTCAGTACTTACCGACTACTGCTTCTTACGTCTTACGATATTAGCTGAAATAGTTAATAGGTAATTAGGCGACAATTAGACAGCTGGATTGAATGCAGCACTTAATGCCCGTTTACCATTTCGGCCTAAATCAGTAGAGACCTAAGTACTTACCATTGATGTTAGCTCTAAAATCTATCCAAAATAGTAACCGCATCTGATATTTAATTTTCGAATGATTCCGGAAAGGGGCGGAATTTTTTTTTATTTTCGATTTTCGCGGTTTCCGTAACCGTATCTGAAATCGGTATAATAATTTATTCATAATTTTTTATCTAAATCAGTTTCATATCCACAGCATCGGTCCCGATATTTTCAGATGACGTCACGGGTCACGCACGCCACGACTAGTATTGTTATCTAATTAAGTAGGTAGGTACCTACTTGACCAGCAGTCAGCACCTTACTTGCTTACTAGTACTCCTAGCAGCACGCGTAGCATGACCACGTTATGTCTACGGAAGAATAGACATACTGACAGCAAGAATAGACAAACTGTACTGACTTGTCTATTCTTCCGTAGACATAGCGTGGTCACGCTACGCCACAGAATACTTAATGCTACGCGTGCAGGTAGTAAGTAAGTAGCGGCTAGTGTTCTCCACGTAGACACCACCAATCATCTGTGCTCTGTGTGCGATCGATGTTACCTGTTAAAGATAACCGATTATCAGAATATTGGGTCAGGTAGGTACCGTACATTATAATATTGTTCAGCAATATCAGCTAGCAGATTGTGTTTTGATGCTAGACAATCTATACAAATAAATAAAATTGAAGTGTCTGTTTATAATGTCGCAATAACACCTTTTTACTAAATGATTAGTAAGATAATATGATTAGTTACAAAAAAAGGGTTCCGTACAAAAATAATTAAAACCCCGCTGATAACCGACAATCACGCGGACGAAGTCGCGGGCATCAGCTAGTGTTAGAATCAAAATCTTATTCAAACCTCCCCTATCTCCTCCGCCTGTGTTTTCTCTTGGACGTAACACTAACATCGGTAAAGGAAAACAGCGTGAGGAAATAAAATTGGAGTGTGAAATAGCCAATCCGCTTTGAGCACGTGTGGTGATCATAGCTCGTGTCTTCTCTGCATCATATGAGGAGTTTGTCCTGCGGCAGTGGTACTATAATAGGCCAGTATTATTATGTCAGTGGTAGCCGCTTACATTTTGGCTTCTTCTTCTTTTCGAATTGTATTGATGGTTAGAGATATAATCCTTTTTTTGTTTAATGTAATTGAGCCTAGTACGTGGCCTGCACGCGTAGCATGACCACGCTCTGTCTATGGAAGAATAGACAAGTCAGTACAGTTTGTCTATTCTTCCTGTCAGTATGTATATTCTTCCGTAGACATAGCGTAGTCATGCTACGCGCGCTGGTTTATCTCAACATCAGTGGCATTTTTGATGAGAAAAAAAAATAGTCGGCTGGAAATGATTTTCAATTTTGATTTTTGTCTTTATTACGATATTAAATTAATCAGTTATTTTCACTAAACATATACCTACCTAAAAGTTTTCATCGTCTATCATTTCATGCATATTTGCCCTTCATTGTTAATCGAAGTATTTTCTAAACTATTTTTTTTATATATCTCCTAAGGTATAGACACTTTCGGCACTAATTAATGGGCCATCATTTGGTCTCAGCTACAAACCAGTAAATCTACTGCAATAGCACAAGACGGTACAAAGTTCAACCATTTTCACACAAGTAAACGGTTCCTAGCTAGTCCATCGCGTGGATATGAACTTCAACTCTATGTGGTATGTTTATAAACTGCCAAAACGTTTTTCAAATACCATTTTCGCATTTTCGTGTGTTTGAAAAACATACATGCACACTGTCAAACAAGTTTGACAAACTTGACGTCAGTTTTACTCAGCTATTGAAGCTGTTTGACAACACAGCCATGATTGTAATGAAAATCGAATGATATTGACATTTTCTTTTTATACAGACTCTCCTGTAACCAATTCTATAAACTTTTAGGAACTGACATTTGAATGCGACGCGTTGCGAACTGAGATTTGAATATCTCAGTCTCAAATCTGACAAAAACACCTCTATTTACATCTACATTTTTGACTAGTTTTTGACATTCGTTTTGAATAGATTTTCAACGTTTTTAACCGACTTCAAAAAGGAGGAGATTCTCAATTCGATTGGTATTTTTTTTGTGTACAACGATTACGCTGAGATTTATGTTTCGATTTACGTGTTTCTTCTTTCGTTTGATGCGGAATAGTTGCCATTTGGTCCCATAAAAATGGTTTGGTCCAGTAGTTTTCATTTAATAAACATTTTTTTAAATATTTTTTTTAATGTTTGACCACGCATAACTTTTTTCAGTGTAGTCCCATTTCGATGATTCTTTTTTTATTTGATAGTGTGTATACCTCAAATTTGGTCCCATATAAATTTCAGAAAATATTGGACCCCTAAGGGTGGAATACTTTTTTGGTGTCACTGCTTCGTAATTAATTTGTATGATAAGAAGTCGGCTCTAAAAAGCGAAAAATAACTTTTTAACTTTTTACTTACGAAAAGTAAACATAACTTTCAATTTGCAAGTCGATGGCAGTACAAAACAACAAGCAAAACCAAAGCCGCCGACTTGCGAATTTAAAGTTATTTTTACTTTTTGAAGGCGGTTGTCTTTTTTGTTAAAAAGTTTTTTTAATTAAGATATTGTATAATTTCACTTAGTAATGTAATCTATGAAACGGGGTCGCGCCGGGTCATAAAGGCGATGGCGGGACAAACTGGACGGATTCCTCCAAAATTCAATTCAAAAAACACCCATTTCTGAAAAGTGTCTCAATGAAATTCTGTAGTGCTAATATGCCACCAAAAAAAACACAAAATTTTTATTCAATCAATAAGTGCTATAAAAGTGCATCTAAATTTTAAATTTTCAAATTTGGCGCTTAGTTTGACGAAAACGCCTTTTACTGGACGCCATATTGCTCAGCGTAAATGACGTCAATTCGTTGTGTATCAAATGAGCTCATATTAAATATGATAATTGTACATCATTTAAAAATAATTAAAAGCATATTTTGTATTAGGTGTAATAATGAAAAAATTACGATGGTTACGAATATAATAAAAGTACAAAGCCTTTATTACGCCAATCGGTTGACTGACAGTTGACAATTTTTTGTTTACACAGCCGTACGGCGTAAGAACATGGCCGCTACTATTTCACGGTGTTTTATAACAGATTAAAAATACTGAAAACTTTGAATTGAATTTAAAAAATTGTTTTGTTATTTTATGAACTAAACCTTACATTTTCCGACTGCTTTAAGCTTAAACTGTCTCAATAACATATTTATAGATTTTTTCTCGTATAGAGTAAAATACCCTATGGAAGGCATTGAGGAAGGCCTTTGCCCAGAAGTGAGACAGAATAGGCGTAAATTGTTATTGAACAAAATAATCCGCTACGTATTAAACTATTTTTGTCTCTGACTGAAAAAATAGGCAAACTTTATATTCTGCCCGCATAACGATGCCTTTTTACCAAAGAATAGATTATATTCTTACAATTTACCTATACCCCTAGCAACTAGGTAATTAATACCTGCATACTTGATAATACGAAATTAGTATTCGTTAATTCATTGCCAAGACGGTAGGCAGTGTATTTAAATCGATACTCCATTCCTACCGTGATACTAGCTGTCGTGGTTTTCAGGACACCCCGCCATGTTTAGTTTTCTTAACAACGTGGGCTGCTCAATAATTAAATAATTATGATAATAGACTGAGGAAATTACATTTCTTGCGATCTATTAAAATGTGAATGTTTCTACTTCCTTGTACTTCCTTGTGATTCTATGATCTAAGGTTGACTGCCTCAAAGAAATTTATAAGTATCTAAAAATTGTGATGCATGTACTGTTGGCACTTCACTTGGCGTATTTTCACTAATAATTGAGTTACTTTTTTAGTCCAAAATATAACCTATCGCGCACCGAGATTACTTTCCGGATTGGAAATTGACGTTTAATAAAATCTAATCGTCACAGCATTACTGCCTACGGCGCTACGATATACTTATAACTTATAACCACATATTCTGTCCTTGTTCCTTTTCTACTTAAACAAGACTTTACAAGCTTTTACCGGCATGGATTTTCTTATGCATAAGTATTAATTGTTTATAGCCATTATAGCCTAAGGAATAACGTGGTGGACGTGGTGGTGCCGGTCGCAAATAGCACCACCCCATTTCTACCCGTGGGTGTCGTAGAAGGCGACAGAGAGATATTGATCAGAGGATGGGCAGCAGCGTCTTCTGAGTACCATAACACCTACTGCGATCGCCAACATGCATCGGCCAAGCATGGCGATTACGGCTGAACCCCCCCTTGGGGGAGACCTATGCCCAGCTGTGGGCGTCTAAAGGTTGACATGATGATGATGATGATGATGATAAATAACGTAGCTTCCAATTACCGAATGACTTTTTAGAACCAGACATTCGGACTAGTAGTTCTTTAGATATAGAATATAGATTAATTTAATTTAATTTCATAACGTTTGTTCAATAATGCCGGCGCGTACGCACACCACTTGAGTCATGCTTTCACGATTCTGAGTCAACCGCTTGTTTTGGTAAAAAAACGAATCAAAAGCATTTTATGACTGGTTAGGAATTATTGGAATTCTTATCTTGAGAATGTGTAACAGGCTTTACTGGATTACAGGACCACTTGGAACAAGACCTAATTAAAATAAAATGTGTTGTTATTCACCAACCTCCAGTATGCACTATACTAGGTACGTAGTTTTTAAACATATTTCAATAGGCGAAAGTACTCATACATATGAACAGATTTTACTACAGGACCAACTCAAAAATATAAATGTGCTTGCGTGCGGCCGTAATTCACCAAGTACCGTGGGCTTACGGTCCTCTCCCTTTCACGGGGGTGATCCCTTGGCGGTACAAACAAAGCCAAAGGTTAAAACCGCCAATGGAGCTCCTAGAAAACCCCAGTTTGGCTTCGTGCATGCTTGAAATTGACCGTCGCTAAGACCGTGGTATGAAAAACTCGCTGACTCGCCAATGGATCACCCAGAGCTGCAGAGACAGTAGGCCTCTAGGTTTCAAGGTGACATTTTTGTCTAAGTCTACTTCAATCTCGGTCAGGTTCAGGCATTTACAGATATTAAAGACGAATAAACGTAACAAGGCCATATGGAATCAGTCAACGTTAAAGATGTAATGATTACAATAATGATGCCTCAATGATAAACAGTGATCACTGACGCTTATCGCACCGGGGTCCTCATAAGTCATGTTCAGGATATGATTTCTCACAAAATAGGGGAAGAAAAATACGGATCTGTTGTCTCTGTCTCCATCCGGTTTAGTCTGTAAAAATCGCTCTCGGTAAAAAGCGAACTGATGACATCAATCTTCAGTGCCTATGTAGCGTCTCCCGCGGAACATGGCTCATCTTTCATCTTAATCCGCTTGCCCTGTTTTCTGCACACCTGAGGACCTACTGACTGCGTTCGTGGCTGCCGTTGCCGTTCCTGAATACTGGGTTAAACATACATCAACATCCTACTGAGAAAAAAGAATCCGCTCCGATCCCAAGTAACATTGGACAAAGGCAGGAAGATGATAATCATGACGCTAAGGGAGCTGTCAACCCATCAGATTCTAGGGACAGCACCATTAATTCACTGAGCATGATCTTTAAATAATAGCACTGCTAGAGTCTATGTTACATGTTTTATCTTAGCTAGAAGATTTTCGCTTTCATCTGAATGATACTCCATTCTTCTGGGTATTAACGAAGTATTGACCAGTGAAGGGCTTTGTGGCTAAGTAGGTAAAAACCGTAAGGATCGATCGATCATGGTTGAACCACGCTGGCCTTGGATGGGTGACCATCAATTATATAGGTAGACCTCCGTGCCTCGGAAAGCACGTAAAGCCGTTCGTCCCGGCTATCAATCGTAGGTAGATCAGGTGAGTTGCAGCCAAACGCAAGCATAAAAAATAACTTTGACAATCGTTCTGGGCAGGTAGCCAGATATTGTATATTGACAACCAGTCACTCGCTCCTGATAGGCACTCGCTCCACGTAAAACACTGGTATTCAGCTGCATCCGGTTAGACTGGAAGCCGACCCCAACATAGTTGAGACCAGTACTTATTGGTATACAGAGCTCCATTGAAACTTCAGCAACATTAATTGTTTAATAACAATAATATTACGATAAATACCAAAAATTAATGTTATTTTCCTTAAACGTGACCACGAACAAAGTCCCTATAAACACCATACATTCAAGTCCTTCCATTGTAAAAGTAAACAGCAGTTCTTAAGAGCCATTACGCACTGTCGACTGGTCGCCAGCGACTCAGTCCCTCGGCGACCAAAACATAGGCGTCCCTTGGCGACCAAGTGCGTAAACACCTATTTGAACTAATGAAAGTCACAGTCGCTGTCGACAGAGTCGCCGGCGATCAGTCGACAGTGCGCAATGGCTCTAAGCTAATTGGCGCCAAAGCAAATGTTTCTGTAAACTAATTCATTTGTTAAACAAATACGAATGACTGTTGCTAGAGTCACAATGCACTCTTTGTAATCTACTTAAGTACCTATATTGATCGCATGTCGATGCGATTATGAGGAGCACGGTTAAATCAATAGAGAGGTCTTTTGTTAGGCCCAATTTACATTGAGAAGGGAAGAGTCAATTTTTACTGGTCGTACGAGAAGGCGCGCCGACAGTAACTACGGGAATGCTCTAGAATTCGCCAAAAGACGCGCGACTTTTTTGACTTCTATCTAATTTGAACGTTAAAACAATTGTCCTAAAACTCATTAATACTACGTTTCAAAAATTCCTCCTCCTCCCTTCGCCTGCAGTGTAAATTGAGCCTTATAGTGCATTGAAGAGTAAAAGTAACCAGATTTTTAGCTGTTTAGTCTTCATAATACATCATGGTTATCTGCTGTATCAGTCAAACATAGTCTGTTGGTGAAGAATAATGGCATAGCTATGACGTCTTCTTTCTTACCAAAACTGATATTTATTTAAGCCATACACTAAAAATCGTTGTAGGTACTATATTATATTCTTGTGTAAATATTGATAACTCCTCATGTAAGAACTACTTATATTTGTTTAAGTAGCAAAAAACGAATAAAAGAACGTCAAAAACTGAATCTGTAGCATTTGCGCAAATAATTTTATCTCCTCCTTCACCTAGATTTTATGACATCAAATATTTACAGCCATTTTATATTACGATAAAACATTTTATGATCCACAGCGAATGACATCAGAATTACATGACAATGATAATACAAACAAACCGTAGAGAAACAAAACATCTTTTTACGAATGCGTTTTTATACAGTCTGATAGTAGTCCACAATCTAAGAGCGTCATTGATGCAATCTATTGTATCACACTTGCAAACAACAAACAAATGTTTAAGAAAAAAGAACTGGCCAAGTGCGAGTCGGACTCGCGCACGGTGGGTTCCGTACCTTTATCTATACAACATATAGACATCGAGCAAAAAAAACGGCAAAAAATCACGTTTCTTGTATGGAAGTCCCTTTAAATATTTATTTTATTCTGTTGTTAAAGCGGCAACAGAAATACATCATCTGTGAAAATTTCAACTGTCTAGCTATCACGGTTCATGAGATACAGCCTGTTGACAGACAACCAGACAAACGGACAGTGGAGTTTTAGTAAAAGGGTCTCGTTTTTATCCTTTGGATACGGAACTCTAAAAAATACCGGCGCAAGGCGCTGATGATGTAGAATAACGTAACAACGGATGAATCAATGATGAAATTGTTTACGGAACGCGTAAAAGAACAATATTTATATTCCGACGTGATAGAATAAAGGAACTCTTTATTTAATAACAATATTCTGGTTAGGTGTAAACTTTGAACTATTCTTGTTCGTGTTTCAGAAGGTCAGTGACG
Organism: Charanyca ferruginea; assembly: GCA_947361185.1. Classification (NCBI taxonomy): domain Eukaryota; kingdom Metazoa; phylum Arthropoda; class Insecta; order Lepidoptera; family Noctuidae; genus Charanyca; species Charanyca ferruginea. Next base: position 25,176,447 of record OX376061.1, on the reverse strand, counting down.
AATTTGTGGCGTGTTTTACGATTTGGAATGCAAACAATGCATTTTTGTTTCAAGACAGTTATTTCGGTCATATAAAACCTAATGTGAGTTTTTGGTTATATTCAAGAACAAAAGACAACTGTACGGACTGTATTAAGATAGGCTCCTTCAAACTAGGTTTCGACCAGAAAAAGAAAAATAAGCCAATGGTAATGAGGCGTAGATAGGTATGATCAAGAACCATAAAGGTAAAAGTGGAGGCAACACTCTGAACAAATAAGTGAAACCAACTGTGGGCAGACGCTCTCTTTCTGAATGCATACATTAGATAAAGAAAACACATATCACTGTCTCATTCTTATGTATGCATTCAGAAAGAGAGCATCAGCCCACAGTTGGTTTCACTTAGGAATTTAGAGTGTTGCCTCCACTTTTATCTATAAGCGTCTTGGGTATGATCAACATCAGGGCGGCAATTAACGTAACATACGAACGTTTGCATTATAATCTGTTTCAATCTGTCAAAAATGCCTTTATTTTATCTACATTTTTGACAAGTTTTTGACATTTATTATTTCGAAAATAGGCTTTCAGAAATATTCAAACTAAATCCAAATATTGAATAGAAGAAAACTTACTAGAATAAAATGCTCTTAAAAAAAAAGAAGAAAAATCAATTTTGTGTTGTGGGCTCCGACTGTCCGGGTGCCCATTTTCTTTTCAAAATAATAAATACCTATACCAAGTGTTAGTTACCTTTACCCAAGGGCTGAGTTCGTTCGTGTGCGGACCCACCATACCACCATAGACCCACCATATCACCAGGGATATGTCCCTGGTGATATGGTGGGTCTAAAATGATATCACTGAGAAAATCGTTTGCGTTAGGTTAGGATAAAACTGTGATCATTAAAGCGCGAAGGCGAGCGAGCGTAGCGACCGGTGCCACGGTAGCGGCCGCCGAGCGCCAGATCCCCTGTATTGTTGGTGAATCATTTGGGTTAGGTTAGGTGGTATAGTTTTAGAGCCACCATACCATTAGGGGTATGGCCAGTGGTATGGTTGGTCCGCAATGGTTCGTTCTACCTTAGCCAGAGGCTTTTTTTGATGTCATCATAATATTAATTATATTGACTTTTGTCTTGTTACATCTAGTCCAATATTAAGTAGGTACAGTCAGCAAAGGAGATAGGTATGCATGGTCGTCAGATATAGTTAAAGTTCACTTAGAAACTGATGGTTTTTTTTAAATAAAACAAAATAAATTTAATAGAGAATAAACATTTCAATAATTTAATTAAATTTCGTTCGAAAACATCCATCGGTTTCTAAGTAAACTTCAACCATTTCCGATGACCTGCATACCTATCTCTTTTGATAACTGTACCTACAACCCGATGATGCAAACACGCAATTTTGAAACGTACATAGTAAATTAGTAGCTTGCAGTTTTATCCTACGTCCTACATTTCCTAGAGGCGATTTCAATAAGATACTTGTTTAACTACTTACCATGTAGAAACAAGTATTTGTTTTAGTACAAAGTACTTTCTCTTATGTTTATTGACAACTAGGTATGTGACAGAACAATAGTTGTTAGTAACATTTTGAAGCCTTTGTTAGCCAATTAACATAACCGCTTTTGTGTTATTTTTGAATTGATTATTTTGAAAACAAATGACATTGATGTTCTTTTTACCCGACTACGGCAAAGCCAAAGGAGGGTTATGATTTTGACAGGCTATGTATGTATGTATGTATGTATGTTCATCTGTTCGCTCATAGCTCCTAAACTACTTATCAGAACTGAACAAATGAGGTATCGTTAGAAGCGTCTTGATCGTCCGCTGGTTATAGGCTATATGACGTGTCACTGAATCCAATGTGGCGCCCTCTGGCGGACAAGAAAACCAAGATAAAAAAAAATATGAAGACAAGCATACCGTGTTTGGTATCATTGGAAAGGGGTTCACTAGTACCTTTCAAATATATAATATTTAGTGGTGACTTGTCACAAATTATTGTAAAAAAAGGAAAGATTACCAAATAAATTAAGATTCGCATACCGTGTTTAGTATCATTGGAAAGGGGTTCACAAGTACCTATTAAATATATAATACTTAGCTGTGACTCCAAAATGGTTTAAATAAAAAAATAAACTTTATTATTGTCAAATAATGAAATAGGAAAACAATGGCAGCATTAGAATTGTTACGTTTGCAGAATACTAAACTTGTAGTAAGTAAGTACAGACGTAAGCACACCAAGCTATTCCAAATTGTCAAAATTTCCCAATTGAATTTGAACCTTAATTTTTTGTCATAAAGTCCTAAGCAATACCGGTTCCTGAGGTCTCTCGTCAATGTAGTAAGTGCTTACGTCAAAATAATCGGTTCATTGACGTTAACAGGCAGGGTAATATTACAGCCTAATAAAGCTTGCAGTGTTACCACAGTTTTACGATAAATCACGTGGATTAATTCCGTCCTTCCACATCAGTGCTCTGTAACTTCCAATCTTTCAGCGCTTAACGTTTAACAAAAACCATGCATTTTTTTATCTACACTTACTTAATTCTAACGATATTGGAAAATTTGTGAACATTATTGCTTTAGTCTATCTAATAATATTATAAAGCTGAAAAGTTTGTTTGTTTGTTTGGATGAACGCGCTAAACTCAAGATCTACTGGTTCGAATTGAAAAAATATTTTTGTGTTGGATAGTCCATTTATCGAGGAAGGCTTTAGGCCCATGCGAAGCCGGGTCGCGTCGCTAGTATTATATATTTTTACTTTTTATCTTTTGATCCAGAAACCTGGGCTTATAATCCTAATATAAGTCTGGAATCGCCGATCCGTCTTGAGCAAGCATGGTGATCAACGATCGTACCTTCCCTGTATAAGAAGAGGCCTTTATTCAGATATAACCAGCCGACCTTATTCAATAAAAACTGCGAAGACGTGAATTTACTCCGTCACTGCACCTGGGTAATACTCATGTATTTGAAAATGTTATCAAAATGATTTGCTGCATTTATCCCTGGAAAAATGTGAATAAGGTAAAATACAAGAATATTATCAGGAAATAGTATGAAGTATTGACTCATATTATTTACAAAGTAACACCATAAATAACGTAGAATACTGTTTATCGACAGTTCATAGTCGTATGTTATTTTGTACGGTTTCACATTCTGCTCAGTCTCCTAGATGATGAGTTTTGAAATTATTAACCTTCACTCCAGTCAATGTGTCCAACTCTTTGAAGACTTACAAAAAAAAGCTAAACAAAGTCGCGACTCTTTGCTACCAAACTCCTAAGAAAATGCCTCGATCATACACGGAAAAAAAAGTACAGGATTCGAAAATAGAAAATCAAATTTCGAAAATGGAAAGGAATGTGAGTTTTGTTTTTTTCTCGTCGATATAAGGTGTTTACACAACAACTCAATCGAACGATCTGTTTTAGATCTCGACCACAGATTGACAGGGCCAATTACATGGTATTCACTATGTCTATCATCGTCAAACATTGTTATGCCGGAAAATTGGATTCTGTTTGATGAGCAAATGTTTCTTTACATTATTGGCCCACACTTCGGATAACATGACGTCACTGGAATCTGTAACGTACGTAGCTGACGCTGTTTCTGAGTTTACGTTAGACGTGAAGTTAGCCCTTGAAAATTTACTCCAATTAAGTAGGTGCTTATTTAGTGACCTGGCTACTTAGGTAAGTACTACCTCAATCCTTTCAGCAAATTGTATGCGGGCAAAGAAAAACCATTAACACAGGATGACACATAATAATAAATTACAAAAAATACTCAAAATTAATTAAATAAAAACATTTTCTTTAAATGTAAACAAATTAATTAATTCTAATGAAATATCACGACTGTCATCATACGGGATGATCCAAGGCTGGCCGCTCCCTTACAACATAAAAATGTTTATATACGCCATTTTATTAACTCCCCGCCATAACGTAACTGTCATTTTATGTTGACGTGTTGACGTTAATTCAAATGACTCTGATACATTTGACGACTTCATTACTTCATAAAGTACTGCTTTTATTGCAACACCTTAGATCGATCACCTTTTTATTGATGGCCAGTGTCGATTAGGTGTTTAGAACCTACTTACATTTGATTTTTAAAAAGTGCTTGGATTTTTTAAGCAGGTTTGAGCCATGAAGAACCATGTTAGCTGAACAGATTATGAAAAAGAAATAAGAGAAGCTATGATAGGGAGAATAGAGATTATTAGAGAAAACCACATTTAACAATTATTTTATTTATTTTGATTCTAAAAACAATAAGCTTTGTCAACCTGTCAATCACGATATCTATTTACCGCCATTGCAGGATATCAATATCCCGGGCATTAAAGTCACTGCCAAGTTTTTGTTGGCATTCTATTCATCAAAATACATTTAACTGTTAATTAAATAACATTGAAACTACACATTACTAGCATCGTGTATTGTGTTATTGTTTGTTTTGAAAGTAAATAAAATACATAGTTTCTGCGCCGATTGAAATTCCGAAGCGCCATTTTATGTGGAGAAATCCGTCAAGTCAATCTACTTAGATTTTCAGTTTTTGTTTTGATGGCAAAGGTTTCTAATTGCTGCATTAGGGTCGACTTTTTAGTCTATGCTCGGCTCGCAAGCTGTCATAGATAACCTATATTGCTGGCAGTCTGGCGCCGTTTTATCTCTGGTTTTTTACGCGTCACCTTGAACATACCTTCCTTACAGATACCAAACAGTGATGAGGAACAGTAACAGTAAGGAGTATACATTTCAATAATAAATCGTACAGGCGTCAATTCAAGGCAAATATTGGTCTATCTAAATAAAACGCACGTGTAGAAGGGCCCTAGATTTGTTCTAGGTTTTTCCGAAAAATTACAGCTGGATTGGGATAGTGTTTATTATGTTTTGTGCAAAAAACATATTGCGAATAGTTAGGATTATTACGAAGAATAACATGAAAGCTATTAAGCGCATGCCGTGAAATACAACCATAAGTACTACTTAACGCAACAGTGTGTTTATTTATTTTTTTATATAAAAGCCAACGTTCGAATGAAACCTCTTGAAATTTGTTTAATAATAAATAGCCTGAATGGATTAATTCCAATGCCTTGTAACATTCTTTGAAGAAGGTTACCTACGTAATCAAGATTTGACAGATGAACTGAGATGAATAAAAATTGTAAGGTCATTTTGTACGTCTTGTAAGTAGGTAGGTATAGGTACTGATTTAACTCCATTGTTACTCAATTGGAACCGTATAATATTTGTGAGATTATAATTAGCATTATTTTACGTAGGTACCTTTAAATAATAAAATTTGTCGCTACCGTCGCTGTACTGACTGTTGGCGGGAAATTCGAGATTTCCCACAGATAAACAATAGTTCAGATAATAAAAATAAATAGAATCAATGCCACCGTCTGACGCTAGTAAAGAACAGCTGGTTCAGCTTCTCAAGTAAGTATTTTAAACGATCATTATTTTCAGTCTTTGAACGTGTTATGAATTATTATTTCAATTTATATCGTTTCATTAAACATACCAGTCTAATAAGAGCAGTCACGGCACTGATCACCGACATCTTGCTCATTAGACATTGTTGTTTGTAGAAAAAACATCTATGTGACTTTCTTTCAAATAACAAACGCCTAGTCGCCCACTGTGCAAAAAGCGATGAAGCTATAGAACACGAAACACGTTTAATTCATTCGTGATTAACTTAATGGCTACTTAACGGCACGATAAACACTAAAAACATCGTAAATATGGAACGTAGTGATTACTGATAATCAGTGTAAGTTGTTAAGTGATTTTTATCTAATATAGTGCGTGAGAGGTGGAATAAAATGTGTTTAATTGATATTAATTAGAGGTCTTAAATTCATTGAACATAACGAAGTTACTGACCGATGGATAAGGTTTTTACCGTAAAATCATCTAAGCATACAATACAATTACCTACTACATTCTTAATATGTAGGTACTCACGTAGGTAAAAAGTAAGTAAAACTTCATGCGTCCGGTCAGATAGTAAAATATCAAGAAACAGCCATCCGTTGATTCTCTTGCTCCGATTGACATTTCACACAGATTTGCATGCATTATGGTCTGTCTGTATCCTGCAGAATGCGACTCTAGCCATAGACAAAGTTTTGCGCGCGAAATACGTCTTCACGACTTTCGTCTTACTTGAAGTTTTAAAAATAATGTAAATCCAAATCAAAATAACCAGTCAATGAAACTAATGCTTATTACGGCAGCTAAATTAGACTTTAATCTTAATAAAATCCAGTACGTAACTAATAACTTGACGTCATCTGTTACCTAGTTTTATATTTATTCTTTCAATACTGAGTAGGAAGTGTGAGAACTTGCTAGACGTTGCATTTGACCTTGGTTAGAAACAAAACTTGTCAAAATAATGATGAGATCATGAGATGTCATGAGGTGAAAAACGTCAATTCAAAGTGTGATTTTGCTATTAAAATAACGTATCAGTACGTTTTTTTTATGATAAAGCGAGACCCTGGTTTTTCCAAGTCGTTTAATTGTGTATACTTAATCATAATTGGCAGTGCCACTATGTCTGTAGTGTAAATTGTGTTCAACCTAATGACAATAAGGTGGATAGGTTATCTATCAGACATACCTAACCGAAATAATATTAAATTGTGAATTTATTATTGCATTCCATTGCTCGATAAAGGTCTACCACTCAGCGTTGCCGGGAAGAAATAGGGACTATCGTGTGTTTTAGGATCCACGCGAGACTCAATAGATTTTTAATTGTGTCTGTAATTACGGCATACGAAAGGTGTAAATAGTAGAATACTAAATAAGGTTTTTTGCACACCTACTTAACTGCTTTTAAAGACTCCTTCTTTTAATCTCAGACCAATGATGGTCTGAGCTTTTAATGTTATAAAGTTTTGAAACTCAGCACCTCGGACTATTATTTTATTGGTCTGAGCTCAGCACACGAAAACTTTTAATATCCGCTGCACAATAAAAAACCACCAAAGGTGAGACAGTGACTGTCCCGTGCTGCACCGCCAAAATCTTTGAGTTTGACTTTTTTGTTAGAAACTAATATAATGTAACTATTTTTGCCTAAGGCTTAAAAATTTGCACACTGTGTAGTGACTAAGCCAGTGATATATTTGTGTGTGTTGAAAAAAGTTTTTATTCACACGTTGGTGTACACAAATGCGGTTATTGACCTATTATTTTTAGTCAATGTTTTTAAAATAGCTGAATATTAACTATTGAATATCTATCTTGGAATTAGCAAATATACGTTTATAAAGATCAGGGTAAAAAAAAAATGAAATGTAAATTGACTTACCCGGCTTTGGCTAACCTAGTTAGCTGAGTGACATCTTTAAAGCCTAGTTATAAATGCAATTCTTGTTACGACCTAGTTTTCCTCTGAAACCTTACATTACATATCTGCTTTAGATACTTATGACTTAACCTACATAGGTACGGATAGGGTCATCAACTGGTTACCTTCTTTTCGAAGGAATTTTAATGCGTGCGGGGTACCTAGTTGATGACCCTACATTAATTTCAAGAATCCCAGGAATATTTAAATATTTGAATAAAAAAAAATATATTTTAATATTTGAATTTTTTTTTTTTTTTTTTAATATTTTTTTATTTAGTTTTTTTGTCTTTTTATTTTTTATTACCTATTTGGTTTTATAATGAAGTGTTTGATAGCCAGTCTAGCAGATATAACATTAATTATTTACATACTACCACTACCCAATATTAAATATAATGAACACATGTATTACCTTGTCGACGAAATGTTTAACTATTAATTAATTCTAACTTTATTCCCAGGGTGAAAGAAATTGTATAAAAAATAGTATTAACACAAAAAAATTAATAATATTTTTATGTTATTATTTCAATCAGGCACACGTAGCACAAAAGGGGGACCTGCCCCGTGGCAATGTCCTTTCTTCATACGCTAGTGTACCCTAAACGCATTGAGTGAGATATACCAATGGCTAAACATTAGACTACCATTAAGACTATACATTACTAGAGAAGTTAAACAAAAACGTGTGATTATATTCTCACTCGAACCGCGATTACCGATAGTTTACCTCGGACTCATTGACGAGGAATGACAACATGTCTACAATTATGATGAAGTAGTTGTTCATTCGTTAGCTATGTGATCATAATCGTGAAATGCTTGGGAATTACTGTAGGAAAAACTTAGGGTTGCACTTACCCAACTGTAGGAGTGGTTATGGCTTCAAAATTTATTAGTATTTTAAGGGGACGTTACCTCATTCATATACACGATATACTTATGGCATGTTCTTAACTGCCTTTTTTTTCAACCTGTGTGGTCACACTGCTGGACAAAGGTCTCCCCATTGTCTTCCACTCTTCCCTACAGGGGGATTACCCTGACGTAGCCATCTGACGAAATGCCATGAACGTCTCTAAGTCGTCACGCTAGCATCTCTTAGGCCTCCCGGCACCCGTTGCGTGACGATTTTTTCTCATGATGCATTCTGCATACCATTTCGCCCTTTACGATGGCTATATGAAAAAAAAAAACGAATTGATATTTTATCCTGGTACAAGCATTTGCCTACATACGAACCATTTTTGTATCAAATGTCTTACCTTCTCACGGTGCGTTGAGCTGTGATTGATTGACAAAGAAACTGGCTTTGTCCTTAGTAAGAATTAAAGGTTGATACCCAATTTAATTCGATGAAGACAAGATGTAGTCGTCTGTCGGCTACATTTGAAGAAATACGTGCAGGGTTAAAGGTCTTAACTGTATAGTTATTTTGTATTACGAAGGGCTCATGGACTAATGAAGTGGTCCATCCACTTCTTGTTTGGCTATTGTGTAGTCAACCAGGAACCAAGTCCAAGGTCCATGTCAGATTATTGTGCTGTGGTGGAACTTTTCCGAACTTGGAGAAATCTAAAATCTTCATTCTGTATTTTGCTTAGTCGACGGGTGTTTTACTATTCGAATTTAGCACACTTGAAATGCTTGCTTTTATGGAGCTCGTATGACACAGACACATTTTCTTGCCTGCCAACTTTGTTTTATTTTTGGAACTGTTCAAAGTGTAGGCCACTTTTCTTGATTAGGTAGGACAGGTTTAAAAAGAAAAATCCATGTAAAAACAAAGTCACATCTACACAGCAGTGAGTCTCCAATATGATGTCCCGATGCGACTGATGAATGATCTATTTTTATCAACCGCTTAACAAAAAGAGGGTTATGTTCTAAATAAACCAAATAACTGCGTAGGAGTTAGACTACTTACAAAAAAAAAAGCAGGATGCGAATGACAGCTGTTGATATTTCCATTCATTCGTGAATATTAGCGCCTAAATATTTCATAGTCCACTTGAGACATGCTACAATTATCTCGTTCTAAATAAAAATGTCATTTAAAATATATTGTTTTGCTCCCGAACTCATATTTTCGCACATAATTAAATGTTATGACAGTAAAAAGTTCAGAACGATGCCGAGAAGTTTTATATCAACTATTTTACTGCGAATGTATAGAATTTTATATTTAAAAACATTTTTAGATACATTGACACATTTTAAGATAGTCTGTTACGGATTGGTCATTAATTTGTAATAACGTGTTGATGGTCTGAATTCAGTAAAACCTCTCGTTTGGATAACTTATGATGACTATAAAAATGTTTATAGTGTAGTGAGTAAGTTTACAAAAATCTTAGGTTTTTTTTTCTACAACTAAACACTAAACGGCCCACTGTGGTGACATAAATATTATTAATTATTATGCATGAATAAAAAAAATATATTGTGGCTTTTCCTGGGCCGATTATTTTACGTAAGACCGTATAGTATAATATTTAGAACTACATATTTTAAAACACTTACTTATATACTTTTTCGTAATTTGTTCTTAGTCATTATTATAAGTAGGTATAATGAACAGATCTTGAAAAAAAAATTGTTGATCAATAATTTCTTCCAGGCAAATTATTTTATCAAACAAAAGTAATAAAAAGGAAGCAACGAAAGACAAAGAACGTGACTATTAATAACTTGAATGACAGTTGCAAACTCGAACCTTTTGTATAATTAGATTACGGCTTCAACGCTAAACATGAACACTATTTTTCATGTTAGCACTTAGAACCATCTGACACCAGCTGTCACTTTGATTCAGAGGGAGGATTAATGAGGAACCCCAGTATCGGCAAACAAATCAATGAAGACGTCATTCGCTCTTTGATTAAGATTTGTAAAATATTGAATTGCTGCAGAATATATTGCTAAAATAAATCATTTTGACATTTATGATCTTTTCGGACATCGGTGTATGAAATACTTTATTATAGTAACTAACTACCTATTGATACTTAATGTTTTGGTGGTACCTACTTCGCTATGGTTTTTGGCACTTTCCTCCAGATTATTATTCCAGGAATATGGATATATTTTCCCTTTCCTATTTCATAAATGCTAATTGTACTATTGTTAGGGGGAAGCCCGTGACATTAATCCATACTTCCAAACTAATATTATAAATGCAAAAGTAACTCTGTCTGTTACGCTTTCACGATGAAACGGCAGAATCGATTTTGATGAAATTTGTTATGAAAATGGCTTGAACACTGGGGAAGGACATAGGCTACTTTTTAATCAGCGACTTCGTCTGCATCCACTATAACCGACATTCACGCGGACGAAGTCGCGGGCAAAAGCTAGTTTTATCATAATTAGGAAAAACTGAAACTTCATAACGGGTAAATTAGGAACAGTGATTCTCAATCGAACAGTAACTCACAGGTAAATATATATATGAGTGTGTCCCTGGTCGTGAAAATATTGAAGTAGATCAATTTTTTTTTAAATATCCGTAGCTACTATTGGCATGTCCCTATGTTTTCCTTTTTCTCATAAATTTATTATTAAAAGAAATATGAATATTCAAAAACCTAAAAAATTGGTATGATTTTCCGCTGTGTTCAAACATTCAGAAAACAAATTTGACTTGATTATATAAAAAATAGAAAACATAGGAACACGGCAAAAGCCTTTCTTTATTTTTTAATGAAAAAAGCAGTTAAATCGGTTAAGTTTTGGAGAAGAAATCAGGGGACTACGAATCATTGATTTTGTGTACTTTTAATAGGTATTTTCGGTCAAAGCTGCAGTTGTCTCTATCGCGCTCTGCGGTTCGTGTTCGGGCATCGCGCGACAGCAATAGATTTTACAAATACCTAATTTTCAATTCTCTAGCCCGTGGTATTTCCTCTTAAAGATAGATACGTCTTATGTAATTAATTACGAGGTCTAAAAATATTACAGCTATACATTTTCTTGACACCAAATTAATATTAATTTTTGTGTCCAGATGTCAAAAGAATTTTCTGGCTTCAACATTTCTCTCCGTCATTTAGACCTACGCTTATTCAGTGTCCACTCACATTGAGTTATAATCAGAATTTACATTAATTAACAAATAAAACCACTTCGGTGCGTAATTTTACTAAATAAAATATTCGCTTTGATATTTAACGTGAATAACTTCTTACTAGGTATTTAATTGTATGAGAAAATGTATTCATTATTCTTAACTTAGCCAAGAATGACAGAAAATATCGCAGTAGTTAAAATCGCGTTAACGCTATTTAAATATAAACGCTTGACATAAATTAAATAAAACATGGACTAAACAGTACTACGTCGAAGCTTATTGGATATTTAAAGTTAATTAAAATGTAATCATACCATAAAGAGCCAAGCGGCTTACCTAATTCAGCCATTTCCAGCCATAAGGTTTAATGTTTTTGCGTAAATATCTATCTGTATTTGGATATTTTATTTTCGTAGTGAATAAATTGGCTGGTAACGGTCAACGATTGTATAATGCCATTACCGTTAGAAAAATAGAACGTTGCGTTTGCGCACACTTGTGAATGATTCATTCAACAAGAACGTTCACGTGAAGACAGGTGCAGGTGTTAATAGTTATAATAATAATAATAAAGCCCTTTATTCCGAGTAGATAACTAGATACATTTTTTACACTATAATTTAAAAATAAAACAAACTTTATAATGTCTCTCACTTCGGTGTGCCTATTGGCAAAGGCCTCCTCCAACGATTTCCACTGTTGCCTATCTTGGGCAACCCTTCTCCATTTTGGTCCCGCTGTTAATCGCAGTTCGTTTTCCCACCTTGAGTGCTGTCTTCCTCGATTTCTTTTGCCGTCTCTTGGGTGCCATAATATGTTAATAGTTATTGGGAGTTAAAAATCATGAAGTTTCTAGCTTAGTACCTACAAGAAAATGTTATTGGCACACAATTGTTTTTTTAATAACTTGCTGCTGCCATACATGAATGCCATTTCCCATTAACAGGATAGACTTAATAACAGCACATAAACAGACTGTCTAGCCTTTTTCCAATTACGCTTAATTAGGCTTCCAGCCTAACCGAGTGCAATTGAATACCAGTGTTTTATATGAAGCGACTGCCAAGGTAAGCTGGTAAGCCTGGTAAGGCTGGTTGTCAGACTTTCTGATTACCCATAACGACTGCCAAAGATCTACAGGAGTCCCGATATAAAATGGATAGTCACCCACTGACTAACCCTAGCTGTCCCCTCAATGACGCACTAAGCCTAGGCCCGTACCCTACAGGGGGTGCCCTTAGTGTCTGTTCATTTAATGTAAATCCATAGTTTGTAAGCCCTGGCTGGGGGCCTTAAGAGCGCCCATCCCCATCGAGCGAACTTCGACGCAAGCGTGTTTGAATTTTTTTTTGTTTCAACCGACGTAAAGCTCGAAAATAAACGAGTGAGTGAGAACGCGATAACATCACAGGAAAATTGGCGCGCGGAGAATTCACAAAACTTATTCCAGGACAAACGTGTTATTGAAAAAACCTTACAAGTTTCTGGTAAAAATGTTTGTAATTTAGAATCTCCATTACATTTGCAAGGTTTCTATGAAGCTGTTTTTTTTACTTTTTCAATGAATGAGTGCATTATGAACGGCCAAAGTTCAGATAAAATTGTGCAAAAAAGCTGATTTTCGGACGTGTTTACTAAATTTTTTTCTCAAAAAGTTTATTTTTGGCTTCATACAAACCAAGATTTAAACCACAAGATACCTGTGTGATTAAAATATTTGGAAAATAATTTGTTATAACGCCGTAATCGCGTACGAGCGTTTGTATGGGAAATATGAGGGGATGGGCGCTCTTAAAATAAATTTTCGGCCACCACAGGATTGCCCGGTTAAGCAGCTTCAACCACTCGCAGCGCAACAGAGTTGTTGCGCTGCGAGTGGTCAAATAAAAAAAATAATAACTATGTAACATGACTCTGCCATGACTGATCAACACGTGTCCCTCACACAACATCAGCAGTGCTATTCTGTTACAATCTCCCTCTGTGAACACCTAGGTGAAGTGAGCTATCATCTGTCTCGATGCTAGGGATTTACAAAGCACTACTATCGGATGACAGCTCACTTCACCTAGGTGTTCACTGAGTAGGTAGGTAATTTTAACTCTCAAGATAAAAACAAAAATCGTCGTTTCGTTACTTTAAACCATGCTTAGTTTGTTTATTTAGAACACAAGTCACGTTCGTAACAACGTTTAACAAAACGCAAACTGTTTCATAATGTCTAATTAGTGGCCTTATAAGGACCTCGTTAATTCTCAACTGGCCAGCGCATGCGCCTGTCAAACGATTTTAAATTAAACAAAAAGTTATTTATTCGTTGACATGTCAACAAATTACTGTCTAGTGTCTTAGTTTTTGTGACTAGTCTAAGCTTTGTGACCTTATTAATTTATATTCTAAGGTTGCTTTGTTATAATGAACAACGTGGGAACTGTTCTAAGTATTCGAATAGGCTTTCAAATTGAATTTATGTAGGAAATATCGTTTTGGAAAAATACTCTATAATTTTGTGTTTTTTTTCCACAAACTGAATAAATGCACTACAATCCACTACTAACGTTTTGCTATAAGAAACAGCCGGAAAGAGTTATTTTTGACAACGTATGACATTTTGTTTGAAAATATTTTTTTTGTTACTACTACAATCAAAGTTAACGTCACTAATATCCACTACTTACCGAAATCTATCAATCAAACCAAAAAAAAGAAAAATAAATCGAAGGTCGGATGCCAAGTTCACACAGGTGTTCCAGCCAGTGTTTTTTTTTTTATTTTTACGAACTACTGCCTGCAACTTCGTTTCCCGTTGTTGTTGCTTTTCTTTTCTTACAGGAAGCTTCGCTAACTATCGCTGAAAAATCCATCAAAGTTTCACCCCACATCGAATGAATGGTGGAACGCATAGAGAACAGCCATACAAACATTATTTTTTATATAAATAGAATGCCTCGATATCTCACTAACTGTGAACCTTTAAATCGATTACCAGATGAAAGTAATTTTTTTTGGAGTTAATAAAGTACTTCTGCCAAAATAAGCCTTTAAAATTTCTACCATTTTTCAAAGTACCTACTTAATTATAACAATTTTGGATATATAGACTAACGCTTAGGAACGTTTTGGATGTACACAGTAACACATTTGGCAGCTAAGCTAATCTCATTTATTACTCGTCTTCTACTTGCCCTTGTTCCAAGATGAGGTCAGCGAAACACGTTTTATGCTTCTATTTATTTCTAAATTTCTTAAGAATTTTTACACGAGCAGTCTATGGGTCAACTACACTAAGAGATCGCTGGATGCCCTACGCGTACAATATAACAATGCTTTCAGGATGTTGTTGCGACTTCCCCGTTTCTGTAGCGCCTAAAAAATGTTTGCAGAGGCCCGCACAGACGGCTTTCTAGCAATAATACGCATAAAAACTGCCTCGCTGCTGTGCAGAGTGCGGAGTAGTCGCAACTATATCCTGCGAGCTGTGGCGGAGAGCTATACTCCTAATATAAGGGATTTAATGCTTAGTTTGATTAGGTAGGGAACATATTTTTCTGCCTAGTCATCCTTTGTTAAATATGCCATTAATGTACCAATATGAATCTTACTAACACTAGATATAAGCTGTGTGTGTCTAACAAAAGATGGAACACTGTTGTCCGAAATAAATGAATTTATTCATAATTAAAAAAGTTTGAAGTAATTCATCTTTACGTGTCTTTACATTCTGAAGTAATTACAGTGTGTACGATCTTTATTACTAACTAACGAAATTGCGTCAAAGATAAGCGTATAAGTAACACATCATTCGAGAGTGCGGAGACAATAGACATCAACGGAGAATTGTTTAAATTAGAACTTCCGACGACAGAGGTCGCAGGCAGCGGTCCGGGCCTTGTTGGTACCGCTTCCTTTATTTGTTTCACTAATTATTGTGTAACTGGACAATGTAGGACACATGTGACTGTAATAATTTGAATGCCTTGGGCATAATTTGTCTTAAGCCGAATTTCACCAAACTTTTATACCTAGAATAAGTCTTGTGCGATTAATTTTGATTTTTTTTACAGATTTTCTGTACAAGAATTGGCAGATGTTAATGTCAGTTTTATTCCACCGGTATAAAATTGGAGTATACTAGACATAAAAGATTGGTGAAATTGGCCCAGCCTTTTTTTTTGCTGTTACTGTATCTAAGGCTGGGCTGCCGGACAAATAAATACATTGATAACTCCGAAGCCTTTGTATTTAATCCCTAGTAGTCATTAGCTAAAACAAAAGAGTCTCGACGTCATTAAAATTCATTAAAGCGTACGGAATAACATTTTCGTAGAAAATATTTAGTTCAACCAATCATGCTAAATGTCCCACTGTGTCGCGAGTTACGATCGCCTTTGACATTGTGTCATAAATGCTAATTTATGCAGCCTTCTTTTGTGAAGCAGGAATGGAACGTTTTATTTTTAAATGTCGAAAAAGATTAATTTGAATTTTCTAACTAAACATCGGCTTGTTTTGAAATAAGAACCTAGTATTCGAATAGGTATTTTCGGTTATTCGAATAGGTTTTTTAAGAACCTAGTATCGAAAATGCTGGCATAAGTGAAAAAAAAAAATCTTGACTAATTCAAAAATATCTTAAGTAATTCGAACGCAGCAACGCAATACAGTTTCTGCTAAAGATACTCCCTATACACGTAATACAATCATGTCTGTTTAATTTCGTCTACGGATAAAAGCCATCCATCAAAGATTAACACAGAAATGTAATGCATGCCTGAACGGCTTATATCTTTTCGCACAAATTGCGATACAAGCTATTATGAAACATGTCATTGAAATGTGTTGTTACCTCATCATAACAGCCGGTAAACGTCCACTAGACGAACAAACAGACTTGCAAATATCGTGACATCATAAGCATAACACAATAGGGGAGATAGGATGATTTAATATGGCAGTGTATTACAATTGCTAGAGTGTACTCATCTTGCATTATCTAGAGGTTACAACTATCAACAATCCTCTATTACACACGCTATTATCCAAATGAATAATGCTAGTCGCCTATCATTCTCAGCTCGACTCATCCACCTTAGAAGGCCCCCCTTAGTTTGTGCCAATCTCCAAGGATCTCGCTCGTCCTTAGACTCATCCAGTGTTCCAAATCCAACTTCTTCCAGACATTTTTGCTTTCGGTGGCTTGCCCCTTCAGAGTGTAATAAGACACCAATCGAACTATCATTATTATATAGAGTCTAGTCTACAACTATCAACAATCCTCTACTACACACACTATTATCCAAATGAATTATGCTAGTCGCCTTGATCATCCTCAGCCCGACTCATCCCCCTTAGTGGGTCCCCTTTAGTTTGTGACAATCTCCAATGACTACGGGACTTATCCAGTACCTATCCCAAATCCAAGTTTGTCCAGACATTTTCGCTTTCCCTAAACAACCAAGGTTTTGGCTTGCCACTACAGAGTGCAATAAGACACCAACGTAACTGTCAGTTATTAATTAGAACTGCACTGCGCATGTGACGCGACCTAATTATGAAAATGATTCCTTTCGTGTCGTTAAAACTTGTCAGCGTCTCAGATTTCTAGCTTGCGACTTCCTTAAAGGTCATGTAGCTCTCTAGCTAGCCTCTAGGGGCTGCTTTGGCGTAAATCTTCACCAGTTTCTCCAGTAAAGTGATCGAGAGTATAACATTACAAATCCCTTTTAAGTAGAAGCCTATTTATAGGAGCAGACGATGCCCAATGGGGAATTCTAATAAAGAGAAGGTAAATGACGTAGTACTACGTGGTAAATAGAGGTGAAATCATCTTCGATTCGTCTTTTACCCCGTAATGTATATTATCGTACCTAACCTACGTAATAGAGTATCCCACGCTTAGATCTTTTGAAATAAATTACCGAGCTACGTGTAAACTTCCGCCCATGTATTGTTTCTGTAGTTCTCAGATTAACAGATCTAAAAGTCAATGTCCTTTTTTGCGACATAATAAAATCACGAGCACTTGTCTTTTTTTTATGTCGCTTGTTTTGACAGATTGAAACTGATACTTTCTTTGCCTGCGTAGGCGTTCGAGCAAAAGGTAAAGTAACTAAGTGATTGGATTTGAAAATGGAATAAGAACGGATTAGGATTTGAAAAACGATATGGAATAGAATTTGCTTTGAATATAGAATGCTTTTGTTTTGACCGTTATTTTATTTTATGAAAATGAAATAACTTTTTTACGTCTACGGTAAAAGGTCTTATAATTCCACCTATGATTGTACTATACCTTGTGAACATCAAAACTATTCCATTCCCTGCGTTACCGGGTAGGCTACCGTGTCAAGAAGATAAATGGAAAAGGAAATAAAACACCCAAATAACATAAGCCCGAAGGCATATTTATTCGATAAAATAAAAAAATAAATGAGAATTTTGGCCACTAGAGTCAAATTTTCAATGATATACCATCGTCATCAAAAATCAGTCCTAAACTGTTACCGCCTTCACCGCGTGGAGGTACTTCCAGCTTATGTTATTTTATAAGATACATTGAAATTAGTGATAGCTTTGATTTTCACATCAGATGTTTCTGATCTTCGATTTTTATAAGTCAACAGGAAATGCCCATCAGACCAAACAACTTTTGCTAAGACGTCATTCCTATATGTGTCATGGTGTAGCTGGGCTCTTGGAGTTCCACATCAGGTGTTCCAGATCTTCAAATTTATTCTCTCAGCAGAAAATGCTCATCACGTGGAACAATTTTAGCTAAGGTACCATTTTTGTATCTCTTTTAGGTAGGTAGTTTAGCTGGTCAGTTGCGGTTCTGCATCAGGTGTTCAAGTTACCAAGATAAATTATAGCCTATATGTTGCCCAGACTTAATACCTATACAACCAAAGAAAAATCATTCAAATCCGCCCAGTAGTTCCGAAGATTAGCGTGTACAAACAAACAGACAAACAGACAGATTTTTTTTTTTGATTCGTGCTCTATTACTGTTCCTAAACACCCCTCAATATTTTTTTTTTTATATATTCAATGTACAGGCACAGTTCTGTTACTGTTTTATTATATGTATAGATTGTACAGTGAATCTAATTTTAGAAAGGTATTACAGGATATTAATTTACTTAGCAAATTAATTTTATGGTCTTCCGTATTTTTTTAGACTAGCTTCAGTTCGCAATTTCTTCCGTGCGGTAGTCAATATCAATAAAACATATCCTATGACACTCAGTAATAGTGTAGCTTGCTATGAGTGAAATTATGTCTGTAATCGGACCAGGACATTTAGAGATTACTTCACACAAACTTTGAGTACCTACCTCCTTATAATATTAAAGTACCCACGGAATAGACACCCGTGAAAGTGCCTATAGATTCAGTCAATAATGTTAATAATAACATACTTACGGGTAGGCTGCTGTTGATCGTCGTATCAATATAAAATAAAATACAATAGCGGTATTGTCATTAGGACTTGTCTATCAAGCATGCGGTGATGGATTTGAAACTTAGATCAGCACTGCTATTCTGTAAAAATCTTCCTCGGGAAATTTAGGCGTGGTAGTGGTGGTAGTGAGATGGTGATGAGCTGTCAGTTCCTAGCCTAGTGGCAGATCACCTCAATCTCCCTAAATTTACCATGGGAGATTTTTACAGAACAACACTGCTGAACACGTCTGTGAGTCTTTGTAACCGACTGTTCACCAAATATACAAACATCTACAGGCTGCTAGGGTAAACACCGTCACCTTTAAAACCAGTGGTAACTGTAGTAAGTATGGTTTCTTTTATAGAACGTAAATTCAATAAAAAATAGCAATCCTGTATAAAGTACCTAACTACCTACCAAACGAAATCTCTAAACCAACTCAAAATCTACATTGCCATCATTCTTCATGCCCAACAGCCGATGATAAAACATACTCCCAAAAACTGTGAAAACCAAAACCAAAGTGAACCAAAGATCCAAAGTTAAATGCCTCCCACGGAGACCGCGGTAGACGGCATGTTGTGCCTGTCAAGACACGAGAACTGCCCCTGGAGTGAAGCCTTGAAGTCGGCTGATATCAACTGGACTGGTTTACAGTACACCTGCTTGAAGATCCTGCACCTGTACTGCAAGGTGTTCGAAAAGGAAGATGTCTTGGATATGGTTATTAGGTGAGTTTTGTGTTTAGATATAACTAAAGAGAATGTGGTTGGCTGTTGTCTAACCCTTTGGAAACGTTTCCGCGCGACAAATGATCTCCGAAGCTTCGGTTTTAAAACAGTGGTTAAATTATTGAACAAGCGTGCATATCATTCTGTCACTGGTTGACTGAATCATCAACCACCAATCACAGCAGCTTACGAGCGCTTGACAATTTGTCACATTGGTTTATCGTTCGAGGAACCGGGGGCCTTTTACAGGCCCACCCAGAAATAGGATCAACACAACCTTTTTCTACACACCAAATGTATGTTCTTGTCATAGTTAAAAAAAAAATTGGGTTTAGAAATGGGAAACAATTTCTCAACTAAAGAAGTCACATAAATTTCCATTTTTTTCATAATAAATCGTTGAACGGAAACAGTTTGAAGCTATTTGATACAATGTAGTCTACTAAATCTTGACTCATCTTGCAATAACAGCCAATGTAAACAAAACGAGCCAAGAATCTCAACAGAACACTTTCCCGAGTTAATATTTCATTGAAACGATAATTTTATCGTGTAACAGAGTCATCAAATTGGGCAATGCACCCACTCGGTTTACAGTCAGGATACGCTGTTATAATCGGCAGTTCCTGTCGTCTGTAGATAAACGATTTTAGACCATAATTGTGTTTAATTAATGCTGTTATGATAGGCAGTGTACAATTAGACTAGACTGGTTTAGTACTAATGTGTTTCTCTTTTGGGTTGAAAATTATAAAAAAAGTTGTATACCCCAATAATATGTGTTCCGCTAGAACTGCTTCTGCTGCTTTCTGCCGCACAGCAGCTTCTGTGTTGCGGTTTGCAGAGTATGGCGGCCGGGGTAATTAGGACGCGTTCAGACGAGCGCGATTTTTTTCAGCGCGACACAGCGCGCGCGTCTCGTACGCATCGATCCCCCTTTCGAAACATTGGAATTAAATGTTTCTCCTTTGCAATATAAAGTTTAAAATGTAGCGATATAAAATACGCTCTGCTCGGGCGCTGAGCGAGGCGTGCGCTGCGCTGTTACTACGCGACCGCTGGGCGAGCGCGCGTATTTATATCAATATATTTTAAACTTTATATTGCAAAGGAGAAGCATTTAATTCCAATGTTTCTAAAGATGGAGCGATGCGTACGTGACGCTCGTACTGTGTCGCGCCGATAAAAATCACGCTCGTTTGAACGCGCCCTTATAGCCACATGACATATTATTTCAACTTTGTTGCTGGGATGGCAAAGCATCCGCAAAGCCTTGTATTGCAGATGTCCGTAAGCGACGCGGCGGCGGGGACCTGTTAACATCAGGTGGACCATTAGCATTTTGGCCATCCAATATCATAAAAAAGAAGTCTTGCTGTGATAAACTTTAACACCAGTAACTATGTGACCATTCACCTAGTTGGAAACCGATCCAAATGGGACTTCACTACAATTGTTATCTCTATAACTATTACTACATAATTATATTATTAAAACAAAGTACTGCACCGATTTTCATGCTGTTTCCACCAATGGATAGAGGTTCTCGAGGAAGGTTTTAATATATAATTTGTCAAGTTTTTGTATACACTTACTAAAATATAATGATATTTGTTGGAGATGTCGGGAAACAAACGTTCAACGAAAACGCTGGAGATATAACAAAACGATGTATGGTATAATTGTCTAATGTAATGTAATAAATAAAACATATCCATTTTAATACTTTAAAAATGGGCAATTATAAAGCGGTAATTGGAAAGCTATTTACACAAATACGGTATTAATCCTTATCATGTTTAATAAGTTAGAGGCTTAAAGCATTTCATGCACATTATTTACTCTTTTACACTATATAATTTAAACGAATATCTTAGGAGTAATCGCAAAAACATTACGGACGCGAGAATAAAATTCGAACAGGGATAGATTATAAACTGGAATAAAACATAGGGCTACTTTTAATCCCTGGAATAGGTTCCCATGGGTTGCGGGAACGGGAAAATTTCATGATTACTTTTGGTCGTGATAACCGACATCCATGCGGGCGAAGCCGCGGGCATCAGCTAGTTTATAATATTTTAAAACAAAGAAACTGCCTAGCTTTTTCCCAAGTATATTGGAGTCGGTTTTCAGCCTAAAGCCGGATCCAGACGGGTGTAACGTGTAATGTAATCCACCGTGTAATGTAACACGAACTCTACGTGTGGGGCGTTACATGTAATGCTCGTAGTGCCGTCCACACGTAGAATTCGTGTTATATTACACGGTGGATTACATTACACGTTACACCCGTCTGGACCCGGCTTGACCGGATGCAGCTGGAATACCATTATTAAATTATGGAGTGACGGCTACAACACACCACCACACAAGGCCTCCACATAATGTCCATTGCTGTCCCTAAAAGCACAGTAAAGATATTCAATTTTCAATTTTTTTTTCAATTTTATTACAAAACCGTAAGGTTCATATTCAATTGGGGAAATTTGTCAATTTTTAATGGCCTGATGTGCTGGAGTCTGTTGTACCTATCCTTTACTCTCATAATCATTTTATAATGATATTTTGTTTAATTCAATAATATATGTAAGTAGCTAGTACATAAGTATGTAGATAGATAGCCTTCCCTAAGAAACTAACTAGGTAGGTACTTACCAGTTCGTTTTAACGCGAGCGTAGGTAGGTCGCTTTTTCACCCTATCCACTTATTTGTTTATTAATCCACCTGCCTACTTTACTCGGTAGACAAAGCGAAATACTTACCTTTTAAAAAAAGAAACAAATTACGTACGTACGTACGTTACGGTAGTTGGTATACTTATCATTTTTTTAATAGTCTAGTAAGTAGGTACCTACCTATAGTCTGGAAGTCATTTTTTTATAGTCTATTAAGTTTCAGGAACATAATCTTTCGGAGTTCCCAGGTAATTTAAAAAATTCAAGCAACCAAAAACAGCACAATATATCGCCACTGAGGCGCATTCGAGACTGTCGGTATACTAATTTCCCTACTAACTTAAAAAGTGTAGGTACGACTCGCGTTCCGACCGTTTGTATGAAGATAGAATACTGTATAGATATCTTTACTGTGCTAAAAGGGCTTCTAAACTTCATGGATCAGATTCTAAAACAAGATAACTGCGTCATTAGCATTAATATCGCCCGCCAAAACTAACTTCACATAAACCTTTTCACAAGGAAAATTCATAGTCTCTCAGAATTAGCAAGTCATCCCAATTTAAGGCCCTTAGTCACTGACGGCGGCCATTCAAAATGATGAACGTTCTAAACGTAGCCAAAACAACGTGCGTATTTTACTGGGAACATTTACAGCTTGTAGGTAGTCTGATAATGGTGCTCACATGTTGATGGGCCTAGTGGACGTAATGAGTAAGATTGGTGACAGATTCTCAAGCTGTTCACCTGAGTGATGCTACGGTAGCAGTGATGAATGTTTCCAGAATTGCAACGTCTATAACAGAGGCATTAATAAATTTTTTTTTTTTATGTTTGTTACTTGATTTCTCGGGACTGGGTGAACCGATTTTGATGATTCTTTTGATTCTTTTTTTATTTGGAAGCTAGTGCTTCCCGTGTGGTCCCATTTTATTTTGGTCCAGTTCTGACAATGGCATCCATGAGAAAACCGTATAAGTCTTAAATTTGCATTAAGTATGTGCGCGATTTGTTACGCGATTTCTCCGGCAAACGTAAACCGATTTTGAAAATTCTTTTTTTTATGGATAGTGTATGCTTCAAGGGTGGTCCCATATAAATTTTATCGAAATTGATTCAGCACTTTTTGAAAAATCAACAAATACCCAAAAATTTTACATAGACGACGTTTTAGTTTCATCAATCTTTGTAGTAACTTTCAATCTCTTCTTAATAGATTTGGATGAGAAGGAGGTACTAAAAAGCGGAAAATAAAAAGCTTTTTACAAAAAAGACAACCGCCTTCAAAAAGTGATAAATAACTTTAGCACAGAACACACATTGACTTTAGTTTCGGAAGTCGGTGGCAATACAAAACAACAAGCAGAACAAAGCCACTGAATTTCGAAACTAAAGTCAATGTGTGTTCTGTGCTAAAGTTATTTATCACTTTTTGAAGGCGGTTGTCTTTTTTGTAAAAAGCTTTTTTATTCAATTGCAATGTAGATAATATTCAAGGACCTACTTTACTTTAGAGTGACAACAAACAGTTTTGCTTTAATATCAATTTTAAAACGTACTAGTACCCTATTTCTGGTGGATGTAGTAATACTTGGTAAATTCTTCTCCAGCGTTATTTGGTGTATCGAAATACAGTAAGTAACAAAAAAAATGTCTGCTGTTCTGAGAATCTATCCATCAGAATCTTGAGCTGGTTACTGTCTCTGGATCAAACCCCAAATATTGGAGGATTCCAATTAGTTTGATACTATGCAAAGAAATGTGAATAATTATCATCTGTCATGTTAACTCTTCACCACTTTTGGTTGACTGGTAGAGAATGCTTAAAGCATTAAGTCCACCTTTGTATCTTTTGAAGCATTAAGTTTAAATAAATAAATGAGTATCACAATAAATAATTGTGACCAAGATTCCTTTATCACTAATTAATACGTGTCAAGAGTTCCTAATGTATTTCTTGGTAGTCATTTAAATTAGGTAAGTATGATAGAACTACTTATACGTGCGCAGATTTGATGAACAAAAACATTTAATTAAAATATAACGGGGGTTTATCCAGTCGCATTGTTTTAGCTTGTTGATTGCGATTGTTAGCCTAGGCAATTTAGAAGGAAGGAAAAATATTCACAGTCACTAAATGTTAATGTTTTCAATAAATTGCGATCGTTTTTAGAAACTGATTGTGAAAAATTTCTGGTATCTTTATTATTATTATTTACTTCAAATCAGAATAAAATATACACAAAACTTACAGGTACTTACGTATATAAAAAAAATGTACAATAGGGTATTTTACCAAAAAAATCGAATTAGTCCGTCAGTTAGATTATCGAAAAATATTGGATACGTATTTATTGTTTTATCAAATCAATAAAAACTGACGAAGATAAAGCGCATCAAAGATCATGAGTGAGGGTTTGTGACGTCACTTCGCCAGTAAAAGTGTACTGACATAGTGATGTCACACGAGTTTTCGACGCACTGTATCGTCTTAATTTTTTGTTTACGTGAAAAAAGAAAAAACACGTGTCCAATATATTTTGAAAATCTATCTGACGGACTACTTTGATTTTTTTGGTAAAATACCCTATTGCCAAGAAGTCAGTCAGTCAGAAAGTTGAGGCTAGTTACTTGTTCCAAACAGTAGGTTTCTATGGAGAAGAACGAGCAAGAAACTACATAAATGGTTCAACATCCTAGAGCCGCTAAGGGGGGAATCATTGGGCATCAAAAATGTCCACATCGTTGTCAATAGGACACGTGCCAAAAAGGCTAGCAGCATTGCCACGTATGGCTATTCCGAACTATAATAGGTACTATTGGTGGTTGCTGGCAATTTCCTCAGTAATAATTTTATAAACTCTGTTTTCTCTTTAAAAGTGTGTGTTCGAGAATCAGTTTCTGTAGAAATAACACTGCAAAAGTCTTTGCTATAAAATAAAATATTCTTGAATTTTAAAAACACCTGCTAATCTTATTAAAATTCATGTAAACGTCTAGTCAGTGTTTATGCCGTACGTTTTATGCGAAAATTTAAAATCAAACGCGTCTAGCATTATTCTCGTTTATTTTAAATCTAGATTTCTAAAAGCATTGTAATAAACATGTTTTGTTTGTAACGGTAGGCTAAAAACCTGTTCGACCGTCTTTAGGAATCGTACACACTTGTCCAAATTATGCAATATCAAGCTTGAGTTGTTCTTGGTCTTTATTCTCTAGGGTCTAGGAATCCTTTCCAACAAATTGAATGTCGTTTAACCCTTTTCTTTAGTTGGATTCTAGTTTAGATTGGACTGTTAATACCATTACACTGTCGACCCTGAATAAAAAAACATTCTTCATTTCTTCTATGCTCTAGTCTGTTAGCTTTATTCCCTTTTCTGGATCTCTGTAATAGTTTCGATTGCGACCTTATATTTTGCTCTAGAGCTGAAGGAGTTTGCTCCGCGTCTACGACTAACACCTCTTCATTGTAGATCTTACAGCTGTTAAGTTCCACCATTTTGCCTTGTCTGTTCTGCACGTAGGACGTCGTCCGACCATCCACCTTTACTATGATTTGCACCTCTTCAACTGCATCAAATGCATGAAGGAGTTTGTGGCTAAGTAAAAGCCCGACAGATCGATCGGTCAAAGGTTAAGCTACGCTTGCCGCGGCCGGTCTGTGGATGGGTGACCATCCATTTCATACCGAGTTCCCTCCGTGCCTCGGAAAGCACGTAAAACCGTTGGTCCCGGCTGTCATTCGTAGTCCGTAGATCTTTAGCAGTCGTTGTGGGTAGTCAGACGCCAGAAAGTATGGCAACCAGTCTTACTAGTCTTACCCAGTAACTGGGTTGTGGAGGTCCGATAGGCAGTCGCTCCATGTAAAACACTGGTATTCACCTGCATCGGGTTAGACTGGAAACCGAACCCAACATTGTTGGGAAGAGGCTAAGCAGATGATGAACTGAAAATGCATCGGTTTAATAATACCAATAAGTAGGTACAGACAGAGCCATCAACTGCTTACCCCCTATCCGAAGAAATTTTAACGCGTGGGGGGTAAGCAGTTGATGGGGCTGTCTGTACTAGATCCTCTGATGAGATGCACCCTAAAATACTTGCAAGTAATTTAAAGCCAAGACCAAGACCAAATGTCTTTACAATAAATACCAAAGTGTTTACGACTGGCATTCAAGAGAATTAGTTTTAATTTTATTGGTACTTTCGATATCACCGTTCCGAAACGGATTTAACCGGGAAATAAATCTTTTGTACTGTAAAAGTAAAGTAATGGCATTGAACATTTTGCTTCAACTACGACGCTTGTAAGTGATCGAGTGAACTCGTAAAAGAAACATTATTTTGTTGATGGCAACTTGTATGGCTAGTTACACTTGAGAATGCTCTGTCTCTCAAAGCTTTTATTTCAAATAAACCATTTACAGACCATTATGAATTGTCAAGGAGTCGATTAGTTAGGCAGAAAGTTGAAGCTATACTTAAGTTGCCCGTTCCAAAACGTAGGTAGGTCTCTATGGAGGAACAGTATGAGCAAGAATCTCCATGGACACACATTTCAATCAAGTTTTTTACAAAATCGTGGTTCTATTAATGAACCTAAAATGTATCTGTAAATTAAATACTTAATCTCGTGACAATCTAAGAAGTCCGATTTGACGTTTCTTATTTTAAACTTTGTATGAACGTCTTCGTCATCATCATCATCATCAGTCGAAAGACGTCCACTGTTGAACATAGACCTCCCGCATAGAATGCCACAACGAGCGACAACCTGCGTTAGAAGTTGAAAAATCAAATTCATAATCCTAATTAATTACTATGTTACCCATACACTAAAACAACGAGTATCATTCGTAAGCATTAAGTTTTACTTTTTATTGAAAAAAAAAAACAGGAATTAATCGATATGTCAAATCCGATTTCTTAGATTGTCAGGAATAATAGCAAATTCTTCATAGATTTAATTACCAATGCGAATTACCATAGAAGTGTATGTATTGCACTCGACTTATATTCTTTCTAGATACGCATGATTATCAAAATAATTGACGCAAGAACTGCCATTGATATGCATCCAATGCTTGAACCTCATGCTATTTAAAATCAATCATTTACATCAATCATCTTGATACAACTAACAATAAATCTTTTCCCCGTTATTACATCACCATTAAATTAATCATACAAATAATTCCAATCAATGCCATTTACTTTGAACTAATACAATAAACGATCAAACATGTTTATCAAATCGTAAACCCGTTTATAATGTTTAATTACCCTATTTTTATGTGTTTTGCTAATTTTATCGGTATCAAACGGGCTGTAAAACGGTTTTGCGGGCAATAAAGGCGCGTTAGACGGGATGAGTCGGTCGTAACGCGTTATTACGCACCTAATGAGCGGCGTGGCATTAGGAGCTGATAGGGTGAAACAACTGCAGTGCTATTCTGCTACAATCTCCCTCGGTGAACACCTAGGTGGAGTGAGTGTCCTCTGTCCGTCTGCTTGTCAATCCCTAGCAGCGCGACTGATGACAGCTCACTTCACCACGGTGTTCACCGAGGGAGATTGTAACAGAATAGACATACAGTGCTATTCTGTTACAATCTCCCTCGGTGAACACCCAGGGCCTCAAGTCTGCTATTACAATAGTGTCAGAATGGTCTATCATTGATTTCATAATTTGTTGATTTTGACAAGTTTGGTAATCTACTAATATAATGGCGTCATTATGACTTTCCATTGGTCAACCACTGACACGCCATTGAAAGAAATGAAATAGAATGGTAATCTCGTACAAAATGACAAATGAATGACTGACTTTAGGCGGTAATCTGCCAAAATTTTGACCGTTCCTTTGATCAGTGACCTACCATTAGAACGTCATTGTGCAGTCATTGCTTTAAATTCGACCGAACAATGATCGACCATTATGAATTTAGCAGATTTCGAACTTTAGCAAAATGACAATGGGATCGTGTTGGAATGAAGAAATTATAAAAATAGCAGACTTGGCCCCCTGGCTAAGTATTCTGTGCCCCTGGTGAAGTTAGCTGTCATCCGATGTAGTGCTTTGTAAATCCCTAGCATCGGGACAGATGACAGCTTACTTTACCTAGGTGTTCACCGAGGGAGATTGTAACAGAATAGCACTGCTGGTCTGTTATATAAAAATCTCTCCCGGTGAATAAATAGATGACACCACCAATTAATTGTCATACTTTTTATCTGTCAGCTGTCAAAATGCGATGCACCCATAGACTTTGTATGACACTTTATACTTATAGTCATTTGTTAACTCAATTGAGTAACTATTTATTGGAAAGCAACTAAAAATCAAGTTTTACAGTAAATGGAAAATGTATCGGGCTAAAATCAAGTGTTTGTTTATAGAAGTTCTTTATAGAAATTATTATATGAATTGAAAAAGTCACATTAGTATTTGCCAGATTTCGAACCCATAACCTCATGCCTGAGAGGCGGGCGCCTTAACCATTAGGCCATCACCATCATCATCATTATTGCAAACTTGAATTTCTAGTAACACAGATTAACCTAGAAACCGTTGGAGACATAAACCGGACAGGCTGTGATTTAAGTCTAACTAGTAGCCAACCTTCAGTTCTGGCCTTTGACCTAGAAGCAGTGACTTATTTCTGTCTGGCAACCCTTAGAAATGGCGCGTCGATTCTTTGACATTTAATGTCCGACGTTTCGTCTTTCGCTAGGGGTCGAATTCAATCAAGGCATAACCACTAACCACTCGGATTATGTCAAGATAAAAATATGCAAATCAAACTCTAATATCACACTTCATTAGACTCAAAATCCGATTTGGGCAAGCCAGCTCAGCTGCTGATCATGGACTTACCGATACAGTTACAGGGAGCAGTAAAAAGACGAATTAAGTATAATCTTACAATTCAAAAGAGCCTGTTTTGGTTTATACCTGAATGTATTAAGTTTGAGATTATCACCATGCTTGATAGATGGTTTGGTCTGTTAATGAAGTTTTTTGTGACCTTTTTGCACGGAATCAGACGGTATTTGTATAAAATAGGGATTCATTCAATTTTGTTCAGTTCAAATGAATCGGAAGAAATCAAGTTTGGAACACCTTGAACTCATTACAGATCCATCTCAAATATTTATATTATTGCATTAAATACTTTACGTCAAGAAAAAGACGATTCTAAAAGTAAATGTTACAAGCTGCGAAAATCAATTTCTCGCACTGCATGTTTATTTCATTAGTAAAATGGGGTTGCAAAGAGGTCACAGAAAGGTCTACAGTTGTCTATGGCTCAGGGTTGCTGCGTAAATGAGCGAATAGCTTAAAATAGAACGGAAATGTCACTAGGAATAAATGTAATGGGTTCTATACAATAATGGTGGCACACGTGAACGTATTTGTAATACATTTGATGAGTTCGTAAATAAATCTAAAAAGCTTTGAGTAAATACGAAAAAATATTAGTAGAAAATGACAAATAAATGACATCAATGAAGCTCACATTAGTTTCAGCTTGCTTTATTAATTCGAATAATAATTCTAACCAGCATAAAACATGATTCCAGAATCTAGATCATTATACCAAAAGTGCCAACAAAGATATTTGAAAATAATTAATTATTTTATTGGTCCATAAAAGTAGCAGCCATCAATTCATAGTGCGCTGCAATTAAAATAAACATTCTTGCAGATTTTAATTACGATGTTCAGATTCTTTAGATCTTAAGAATCGTAAAGTTTGATGGAAACAAATTGAGGAATTCGGGATCGAAATTTAAATTTATTTTTGGATTAGCGCAGTAAGATTTTTCTTTCATACGTTTTGTAACAGCTTTTATGTTGGTATTTCTTATGTCGACCTCTTTTCTACATACACCTGCCGGCCACCAAATACATTTTATATCGTCTCTAATCTATAAATCTATTATTCAGTCGACAATTGTTTTTCATTTAAAAAACAGGTCTATTCTCATGGAGAAAAGACACGAGCATTGATCACGCTTGCTCAAGTCTACGTTTCTTCACAATGTTCTCCTTCTTCGATGTCAGTAATGTCCAAGATTCATAAACTTACTTAGGTGTTAGGTGTCTCATTACATATACAACATGTAACGTAATTAACGCACACCCTCAGACACCTCAATTAGTATATGATGTTATAATCGTAATACATACACTGAATTTTTAGTTTAAAATTTATAGGCATTGTTTATTTTTTAAATTAGTTATACTAATTCTGGAAGAAGGTTGTGGTCACAGTACAAAGCTACGCACACACACAGTCACACATGTAGGTACAAGTCAAAAAGTCTTATTGCCTTGATTTGCGGTCCATTTCAGTTTGTTTTCACTGTACAGCGGTAGTGTGACTGTTATTTACGTAGCTTTAATAATTTTTGGGGTAAAATATTACCTATATTAAAAATTATAAAAATCGTTTCAGTAAATGATTCTAAACAAACTACTTTCAGGATGTGCGTTAATTATGTTACATGTTGTATAATAATAACCAATGACACGATAGATGATTTTAAGTACAGATTTTAAGTAGGTCTCCCCTGAGAAAAGAATGGCTTGAATGACGTTCGGCGTCAAGACCTTAGAAAGTACATGAAGTAGAGAAATCCACATTGGTACTTGCCCGTACTCGGTTGTGAACCCACAACCTCACACATGAAAGGAGGAAAATCGTTGGTATGGCCCAGTTAAGGTTAGCCAGGCTAACGTTGAGTTGCACAAAACCGACATTAGTTTAACAGAGACTTTAAATTCATGCCATTCCTTACATTTTGTACCAAACAGAAAGTGACAGCATCATTTTTATTCCCTTGCCGTCGAGTCGCCGCCGCGCCGCCACGTCGAGTAGCTACGTCACGTCTACTTGTTCTTCTGATATTTCCTTTTGCTTTTTATTAAAAATAAATCTGCCTGGTACCGCCACTTCGAATGTGACGAAAGGTACAGTCGACGAAATAAATTATTCAAATCATAGTACAGTCTCTGTAATATTTTTATTTATTTAGACTGTAATAATTGAATAATTTCAAGAAATATGAAAAGGACAAGTAGACGTGACGGCGATTCGACGTGGCGGCGACTCGACGTAGTGGCGACTCGACGTAGCGGCTACTCGACGTGGCGCGACTCGACGTCAAAGGAATAAATCGCAATTTAAAGTCTTCGTACTAATGTTGGTTTCGTGCAACTCAACGTGTGACTGAAAAATAAAGGTTCTAAAAACATCAAAGTTAAACAACACCTTAGTGCTTGCATCGCTAAGTAAATGGGTATGGGCTCGGCGTTCCATTAGAATAGATAGTGCTGAGGTTGAGCTCAAGGACGTACAGCTTCTGGATGTGTCAGGCTAAAAGCTTTTGCTGCACCTTTTCTTTGACCTTTAGGTAATGAAGATGACATGTTTGTTAAGAGAGGATTAGGTCTACAATAACTATGTCAGGGTTTACAATTTAATTAAAAAGGGTCGGGATGCCCGAGGGGGATTTGGTTGTCCATTTTATCCAACGATACGGAACAGATATTTCGTCTTGTTTTGGCAATACGAAAAGGGTTGTCATTGTAATGACAATTCCATGTACGATTTGTCGGTAATGATGAAGTTATTTAGTTCATTAATCTGTACATCGACTCTAATTAAAGAATTTTTTGCTCTTTTCATCTCGTATGGCAGAGTTCCCCTAACAGTAAGTACATTTCATAATAAATCACATGTTTGAATCAAAAGAGGAGGCACTCTGCTCCTTAAATAGCCTACTAACATTCACAGACACTCTTGTTTTTTGACTCTTGTTTGTTGTCTTTGAGGCGCCATATTTTTTGGTCCTTCGTCATGCCAACCTTTTTATGCACTATTATAAAAAATCTTTCTACGCGAAAGTTGGTACGGTTACTTTTACATATGGATATTATGGTGGTTAGGGCGCGCCTCTCACGCACAAAAAGTCGCAATGGCAAGTAGGTACTATTGTAACTTTTTCAATTTATACGTACTTTCTTAGTTCATCTAAGACAGCGGTAAAGCAAAAGATCGTGAGGAAATCTGGACTTACAATTAATTAAAAATCTTCAATCCGCCTTGACCAAACATGAGGATCCATGCTAGTGCCTTCTCTGAATGAGAAGAGACCTTTGCCCTGCAGTGTGTGACAATAATAGACTGATATTATTATTGTGCTTTAATGACGTTACCACTCTATAATAATATTAAAAAAGGGCACTTATTTAAAGAGGCAGTTGTAAACAGCGGTTTTGGTAAGTTAAAAATTATAAATGGCACGTTTAATAACTAGTTCAGCAGTTGAAACTAAGCAGTTTTTGTAATTTTTGTTTACTTTAAACAAAAATGAGTAATAAAAAATAATGAAATGAATCAGTGAATATATAATTGAGCAGGAAAATAATTAAATGAGCGATAAAAATTATTGAACGAGCGGTTACGTGTGGGCAGTAATAAATCGGAATTTGTCGGTAAGAAATCTCATTCTACTAAGCAGTTCTATAAATAATGAGGGGGAGGGAATGGGGTGTTAGGGGGGGGAGGGAATGGTAGTGGGGGCAATGGGTTTAGAGAGAGGGAAGGGGAATGAGGGTAGCGGGAGAGTGGGGGGACTGAAAAGCGATTTAATTCTGGTATTGGACTGCTCAATTATTTTTAGAATTGACATTGTATGATAAAATAACCGACTAATTGATTTTTTATTACTGTCCATGTTTTACTGTCGCAATAATTGATCAACTGCCATTAAATTAAATAACAGCTCAAAAAAATTGTTCCCTTAAAAAATTTGATTGAATGAATGATGCATACCTATAAATTAGAATTTGCTAAAATTTATTAGGGCAAGAATACACATGATCCTTTTGTTCCGGGGTAAAACATGCCCTGGATGCTACGCAGGGGTATTTTTATCCCAGAAAATTGGATTGTAAATCTTGAACATCCCGTGAATAAAGCATCAGATGCACAACCAGAAAACTAGTGCTATATTTTTATTTGCCTATTGTTATTTTATTACAAATATAAATTTACATTAAGATCAAAGTTTACTGTAACTCAAATATCTTTAGATTACCATTTTACTACCGTATTACACATAAGTCACGTCATTCTCGAAGCTTTCATCGTATTATAGTCTGTTTAATATCTAGGCGTTAATGTATATGCGGTAGATTTACTGGTATATTCCTAGCATTGTTTACAGCTATTTGCGGAATCTACTGAAATTAGGTACAGAAACTGCAAACGATATACGAAAAACCCGACAGTTCATTAAAAATTGCTTGTCAACATTACGTCAACTGTCAAAGTCTTGGTTAAAAGTTTTTCTTCGTGTCAATATTGACAAATCGCAAAGAAAATTTAAAGCATTTTGTTTCACAGAGGTACAGAAAGCGCCATCATCTGTCTTCCCCCACTTTAAAATTCGCCATCTTGACATTACTGACAGTAATTGTTATAAATCCAGACTGTTTGTGAAACATGATATTTTCGAATTTTGACAGCTGTTTTGACAGCATCTGGATTCGACTAAGTCAAAACAGTTTTAATTAAACGGAGTGAAAGGTAATCTTGTCTCGCTTTTTTAGGTTTTTTCACAAAGCTTCAGAACCTATTGTAGTCGAATCATATACATACTTGCGCCTTCACGTTCAATTTTTTGGTCCTTCCAGTCGTAAAAGTCAATAAGCGCAAACTGTCCTGAAGATAAATATTAATTTACATTATGTTTATTGAAGTCTTAATTACCAATCTTTTGTGATCTTTTTGTCCCTCTGTTGAGATAAAACCTTATCTCGAAAAGAGAAAGGAATTTGCACCACGCTTGCTCAAAGCGGGATGGCGGTTCCAGATTTATTTTGCCTTTAGATCCTTACCTTCTTGCCAAATGGACTGTTTAAAAAAATGGAACTAGAATGTTGGCGGATGAAGACCAGGTACCAACCTTGAAAACAGCAATATTTGTACAATTACGCAAATAGAAGCCACATCATTATATTTCATGTATCTATCATCAAAAGAAGGCATGGTCCTTTGATCTCGCGGCTATTTTTACTCAGTTTCATTGAACTTGGCGGAACTGGCCGTTTTGGCTATCAATATTGTGGATCTTGGATGATAATTGTGCTGAAGGCCATCGTTGGCCTTTGCTGGTACTGCCAAGACTAACTTTGATATTGTTTTTGCGAAAATATTTTAATAATTGAAAAATTTATTATTAGCTTATATTTTTTTTCCATTTACGTATATTTGTTTATTATTATCTTAATTTTTCCGGATGTCACTTAAATCCTTATTCATGCTCATCATCATGGTTCGTACTTGTATGTAGTTGTTGGTTGTCATGAGGGTACTTTTCAGGTTCACCAATTTTAAGTACTTAAACACAAAAGTTTATTTGCTACGCCAGCCCAGGCCTTATCGCCGAACTGATATGTAAACTTAAAAATTGCAGCATATTTGGCGATGATGTCACCGCGATGTCACTCTAAGCCCGTTCTAGATAACAGCAGTTCTGTGAACTTGTCAACTACTATCAATCAGGATAGTAGCGTATTTGCAGAGCTAAAGACTGCATTTTTGAACATGAATCGAATTTGTATCATTCATTTAAAAAAACTAATAAAGTCGATTCATGTACATTTGTGTATCTGACGTCATCTTTTACTTACCTATCATCCGTGAGAATAATAATTTAATGACGTCCCAACAGCATTATTTTTTAAACTCAACAGAACAATAAACTCGTAACATTCAAACAAATGACGATATAAACTAAACAAAACGCGAAGCAAAGGTATTTTTATCATACATCCTTGTTGTCTTATTATTAGGAGTAAAGTTTTATTTTCATTAGTAGACTACACAACACCTACGCAAAACAAAACATCTACTGTGAATTTTGTTTTATTGCAACACCGACCGGAACCTTTGACAGTTGTTTTATTTATTTATTTTCCCGCCATCGACAGCCAGTTTACACATTTATATTCAGCTGTTTAGCTGTTCAATGGGCTTTCCCTGTGCTTGAGGAGCTATTAAATTCTGTGGCGTTTTCATGCTGATCTGGGAATGGCAGGAATGTTAGTACGTCGTAACAGCTAATTCATTTATTTTTATGATTTACACGGCTTACAAAGCCAATTAGATAAATCCAGGTTAACACAAAATATGAAGTAATAACACCAATTAAATATTGTTCTCACGAAAATGCAGGCACATAAGTATTAAATTGGCGAATTCATTTACGAATAGATCGCAGTACGGATTGGCTACCACCAGCTTATTTCGGTCAACACACGCGGTACGGGAGACGCAGCACGGGCTGCAGTCCGATACGAAGGCACGTCTAATCTACGCAGATTTTAATTTAATGAAATGGGTTACCTACATGCTTGACCGTTCGCCTAGTAATAATGTCGTTGGACCTCAATGATAGAATACACTTACCTAGATGCGTTACCCGCGCTCAATAATGGCAATATTAAAGCACGGCAATTGCCGTGGTTTCACTTAGTCACGTACCACCCAGTGTCGCGGCTATACGTCAGTATCGCTCGTAATTCACACATAACTGACGTAACAAAATTTGTATGTTTATCTTTTTCTAACAGGTGTACGCTGTATGCTTATGTCCTTTTCTTCGCACTGTATAATTGTATGTGCCTACTGGTATGTAGATAGAAAATTTTGCGCCGTTTTAAAGTGCACTAATGTTCGTGTATGACGCGTCTATTTATAATACGTCATTGTTGGACCTACATACTGTTGTACTTGGTTTTTTCCCCGCCATCTTTTGCAAAAACAGGACCTAAAATGAAAGCCTTATACAGTGACACAATAACATTGAACAGTCGCGCCTAGGCGCCTGTGCAAGAAAAACTTGTGCGGTCGGGGGATCCCCGTAAGGAACGAAGTTCCTTACGTACGTGGTGTCTGTACAAAAACTAAAAAAATATATAAATTATAAAAATAATAATAATAATCTATACTTATCTCTAACGCAAACTCTACTTTGTCTTGAATAGCTTTTCGTTTAAAGTCATTCCATGCCAGGATTTTTTTTTTATATTTTACGAGCTCGTGTGCTCATTTGTTTGTAGTAGGCTCGATTTCTACTAATTCGCACTACCCGTAAGACGCGGTAAGGAACTTCGTTCCAAAAAACTTCGATATTTATGTGCTTAAATCTATATCATGTGACACATGTTTATACAAATAAATGCATCTTTATCTTATCTTTGGTTTTGTCTCTGTAATACGGGCCCATTTCTTCTCATAATGAGCTCCGGGCCTCCGGCAAATCAAATTCAATTCTCAATCTGCAGCAATCCTCATTAATATCTTGCAGACGTAGATTGCTATTTAAAGCCCGATGTGGTTAACCAATGCACTTTATAGCCTGAACCACAGACGTATGTATATTATTATTGTAATGTTTCAGCATCGGAAACTAAGCGTTTATTAGAGACTAATAAGGAAATATAGCTACGAATGGTATGTTTCCTATTATTATTTTATGGCGTAATAATAGGCGAATATCCTATTGTGTATTTATTTTATTTTTATAATTTCGTCATTCCAACACGATCCCATTTTCATTTTGCTAAAAGTTCGTAATCTGCTAAATTCATAATGGTCGATCATTGGTCGGTCGAATTAAAAGCTATGACTGCACAATGACGTTCTAATGTAGGTCACTGATCAAAGGAACTGTCCAAATTTTAGCAGATTACCGCCTAAGTTAGTCATTTAGTTGTCATTTTGTACGAGATTACCATTCTATATTATTTCTTTAAATGGCGGGTCAGTGGTTGACCATTGGAAAGTCATAATGACGCCATTATATTAGTAGATTACCAAACTTGTCAAAATCAACCATTATGAAATCAATGATAGACCATTCTGACACTATTGTAATAGCAGACTTGAGGCCCTGGTATCGTAATTACTGAAAATCCGATTTTGTGGACAAAGTTTTCCTGTTCTACTATTATGTAAGAAGTTCTTATTTCTGAAAGTAATTTAAATGTACCTTTGTACTTTAAGCAATAAATTCCTTCATAAGATATTTGGGTACTTTTCAAAAACATTTGCATTCTAATTTGTCATAATCTATCCAAAATGCCTCTAATTTACCCACATTTTTGACCAGTTTTTGATATTGATAGTCCCTAAAGATAACATTGCGACTAGATTTTGAACTTTTTTAATTACTGGAACGGGCATTCACAATTCTACGAGATTTTATAATCTCTATGGAGCTCATTTTAGTACACATAGGATAGATACTACTGATTTAGTAACATAGAATTTGCTTTTATGAAAAAAGTGCCGAATTGTAAGGTTCATTAATTTGAATTGATTTTATTCAATACTTTTTGCAACACTGGTAAAAATCACGTTGTCAATATGGTGACAACAGCTGTCAGATAAAAAGAGCGGGAAAAGGTAGGCAACGCTAGCGCGTATATTTTAAATAATTATGTATATTGCAAAGTGTTAATAATGAACGCCAAAACAATGTAAACAGGCAATAAATGATATACATGGACAGGTAATAACTGCTTTATCCTTCAGAATGAACACTGAAACAACCGCCATCAGGCAAAAAGCTTTTCATATTATTGCAAGTGCGTTGGCCCGTGACCATGATGGCTGCAAAGGGCTTTAACGTATCGAAGATACGAAAATAAACACAATCTTATGGTTTTATTTCTACGAGGAATGTTTGCGTAAATATTGAACATATTCTGCTGAAACCACTGGCTGGAGCTTTGTAAACCTTTAAATGTGCAATAGGAATTGCGTAGTTATTCGAACTCGAAGACTAGCCCTGACGGTCTATTCTGTTAAAATCGGGTCCATATTGGCTCACCTAAAGTTCTTTACCCGAAATTGTACTTCCTAAGGATTTGTAATCCGAATGATCACTCTTCCTAAAATTTTTCATCCTAAAGTTTTCATTCATACTAGTTCATAACACTCATGTTTCCGAAAATTGTAATTAATAATATCATTAATGTAAATATATTTAAACTCCTACTGTTTTTTATCATAACGCTTCTATCCCTAAACATAATTACCATAATATTTTCACTCATACTCGGAAAGAAACATTTACCAAGTGTAATAAAAAATATATGATAGATAGAAAAAAATATAATATAGAAGATGATATTTAAAGTTTTAATTTGAGGGTATGATTATTATTTGGGGGTATGCTTTACATAACGTACTGAGTTGTGTCTATTGCTAAGTTCAAACCTACTGCAAGTGCGTGCAAGCAAGCATGCAGCATACAAGCAAGCATGCATCGCGCAAGCAACCATGCAGCATGCAAGCAAGCAAGCATGCAGCGTGTAAGCAAGCATGCAGCGTGCAAGCAAGCATGCAGCATGCAAACAAGCATGCATCATGCAAGCAAGCATGCAACATGCAAGCGAGCATGCAACATGCAGCATGCATGGTTTCTGTCACGGCTCCGGCGTTGCGGGGCTCCGGCGGTCCCACGCGATCTTATCGTCGCAGATGGTATTCACGCCCGCCGCCGCGGCCGAAGCTGCAAAAACCACCGCTGCTGTTAAAACCACCTGCTCCTCAGCTCGCGGGCCGCCTCGCCCCTCCGCGCCTACGCGGATTTAAATTACACTCTAGGGGTAGGGCAGACAAGACTACGTGGAGTCGGTTTCGCAGCGATTCGTTTCTGTCATTCAATTTTGTAGCACAACATATTCACTTTTTAAGAAAATATTTTAGTTATTGTTTATTTATATATATGTGCGTTGAAATATATTCCATGGAAAAATACACGGATATAATACACATAATACACGGAATACAAAAATACACATAATAAAGTTACTCAAAATTAATGTATATAGTACTGATTATAATGAATAAAAAGAAATCTAAACAAAAAAGATATGACTTTTAATAATAGTGTAAATGATGGTTATGTTGAGAAAATATAGGAAAACAAATAAAAGTATAATAGATGTTTATTGCTACTGACATTATGAAGTTGAATGCTTCGGATTATGAACATTAGAGACAGAGTAGTTAGGAATTGTGATTGTTAGGATGAAAAATGTTGGGAAGAACATTTTCGGATTTCCAATTATCGGAGTCCAAAATTTAGGTGAACTTTGGCGCACCCGTTAAAATCGCCCTCGGTGAATTTACGTACACTGAGTTCGAGGTGAGTTGTCATTCCGCGAAGCTTGTGATTGGCAACTCACGTCACGTTCACTTCACCCAAATTCACCGACAAAGATTTTTAACAGAATAGGACTGTTTATAGTTATCGTTGTGAATGACAATATTTTGCCGATTGAAGCGCTACAATTGCTGGTCAACTTTCTTCATACCACGGAGCCTTTAGAAGTAATATTCTGAGTAAAAAAACATTGTTAGTTTAACAAACCAAAATTTGTACAGCTGACGCCGCAATAAAATTATTTGCTACGAATCAAATAATATTTTTACTTCGTGCTAGACACAACACCACACACACGACAGACATCTGCCAGTTTATTACATTTGCAAATCCTTTAAACTTGTCTATAGAAATAACTCTGAGAGCCATACGTCCAATATTCTCGTTTTCGAAACACTGAACTGATCCAACTAATCCTAGATATTTCTTGAGAATGTCAATTAAACCCTGCCTATTTACATTATTGAATTCCAAATATCTGTTGGCGTTAAAAAACAAGACATAGATGGGAAGCAGTGATTGGCTGATAGCCAACTGTTTTGGCAAACATTTTGTATAAACTATACTAATACATATATAAAAATAAACGATGTCTGTTTGTTGTTCCTTAATGTAGAACATCAGGTGAAATTGGCTTACGGTGTTATTATTTATGGACTTGAAGTGGTGCATGGACGTACGATTGATTGAAAATTAAAACTGGAAAAATAAATTGTTTACTTTATACTGCCTTTATATCATAACGGAACGGTGAAGGTGTCTGTTAGCCATAAAATGTGGAATTTATTGGTTTATACTTCTGCGAATTTTAAAGAAATTCGTTGAAAGAGTATTTCCTTTTGGAATAATGAAGCTTAAGGTTTTATGATACATTTTTATAGCGATGATTTGTTCTGCAATACGATTGTAGACATAAAAATCAAATATTTCTTAAAATCGAAGCGAACATAGCTAGCTTTTGATTCAAATTGCATCGCCTACAGAAATCTTCAACAACAAGCAGTTTGCTTACCCAAATCTATAAGCAAAATTAAAAAGTTTTAAGTGCCTGTCAAACGGCATGATAAGTATTGAATTTGTTTAGCTTATAACTTCTACTCACGATTCGCCAGCGGCTAGTCTTAAATAATCCCACAAGAATACAAAATCGGGATAAAAAAAATCCTTCGAATGAAATAAACTCAATCAATATCTATAAATATGTTCAGCTGTTTCAGCGTGCAAGAGTAACAAACTTCAGTCCATCCATTCATTCATCCTCAAGAACTTTTACGTAATAGTTACTATAGTATTATATTATATAGTAGGATAGTAAGACTTCATTAAAAACAACACGTCTGTAATTTTTTCGTTTCAGTAAAAGAAAATTAATATGACAAGAAAAGTCTAAACATTTTATTAATTTATACACCCATCACCACTATTATTAATATAAAACGAACAATAACTTATACATAACGACAGCAACGTTCATTTCAGCTTCCGTCGTAGAATATAAACAAAATAGGCCATGTGGCATACAATTATTAACGGCGGGAAAAATCCTGTTCCGCCATTGAATGGAAATATTTTTAGCGGGAATGTTTCTTTTTATAGTAGATTTAGTTTAGCTTTTATAGTAGTCCACGGAAAGTGTCTGGTAATAAGCTTGATGGTTGATTTCTGACCGAAGCCTCGTCGTGATAACCCTCGGCCGAAGCCGAAGCTTCGCCAATCTTGAACAGAATTTGTTGGGGTATTTAATTTACCCAAAAAATTCTGTTCAAGATTGGCGAAGCTTGACACAGCGTGACCAACTTCGGCCTTAGTTCGGCCCATTTTGGCCCAAACCAAAGGTTTTGTTGCCGAAGCCGTAGCTTCGGTCGGACATTAGTTTTTAACAATATCCTGTTAAACATGTGATAATGATACAAAAACCAGCCGACTCAAATGAACGTAAGTGTGTAAGATAACTTTAAAACCTGATACCTGAAATAGGGCTCAGCATTGAAACTACGCATCTACCTTATCGACAAATTATTATGCCTTTATCTTTCCTCAAAATTGAGCCATGTTAAAATGACGAAGGTATAGCGGCTCTAGGATGTTGAACCATTTATGGAGTTTCTTGCTCGTTCTTCCATAGAAACCTACTGTTTGGAACAAGCCTCAACTTTCTGACTGACTGACTCCTTAGCAATTCAAAAGTGCCTTTAAGAGTATAAAAAAAAGACACCAGTCTATTATTGTCCCACTGCAGGGCAAAGGCCTCTTCTCGTGCAGAGAAGGCACGAGCATTGAACACCACGCTGTATGAGTCTGAAATCGCCACTCCACCTTGGACCATAACTTAACAACATAGATATTATGCTAAACAGTAATTATTCAGCAGCTCCTTTCCCACAATTCAGTTTCAATTACTTATTTACCTCGGCCTCGGCCGACACAGAATTAAGGCTCTCCACCACGGGTGCGTTATTAACGGCCGATAATATCGGTTGCGTTATTGCGATATTTGTTTTCAGTACATTTTGCACTAGGACGGCTACGAAGTTACACACTGCTGCGATAATAACGACGCAATAGAAGTAGGAGGAATCGGTACGCATTATCGGAAAAACGCATCCGGTATTATCGACCGATAATAACGCGCCTGTGTGGGAGAGCCTTTATGCTTGTAAATGGTTGCAGTTTATTGAATGAAGCGACGAATTTACTAACGTATCGTAAGTAAATATTTACTAACTATCGTTTATAAATTAACACCGTAGATTATGGCATTCAAATAGCTGTAGTACGCCCACTAAACCCTAGTCTTGAAACTGATACCTACACTGGCAAATTCCTGTTTGAAATATTTTGATTTTGGCTATGTTTTTACTTGCAGTTAAACAAAGTGCCATAGATAAATATGGTACTCATATAGTTAACCTTAATTCCTGTCTTGCCTTCGTCTTACGCTTGAGGCATCAGCGTTTATGATAATCGGTTGAGTCCTCTACCTATACATAATATCACCAACAAACTTTTTCAGAACCTAAGAAACAAGTAGTAGTAAAAAGATAGAAACAAGTTTCTATCTTTTTTAGTTCATTTATTAAGTTTGTTTTTAAATTGTCAATTTTTCACTCAATCGGGTTTTTTGATTTTATTTTCTTTTATTTGAAAAAAAAAAGATTTTGTTGTTTTTTTTATGTAGAAAGTTATTTTTATCTCAACCGGGTTTTTTGTTTTTATATTTTTGAAGTATTTGAAATAGTATGACAAGGGAGCAAAATAATATTTTGACGGCGAGGGCGCTATTTTGAATCCAGAGTGAAGTGAAGGATTCTAGAATAAAATCCCGAGCATAGCGAGGGATTCTAAAATAGAATCCTGAGCGTAGCGAGGGATTCAAAGTACATCGCCTGAGGGAAAAATATTTTTGCCCTCTCTCTTACTCTACTTTTCATGTCCTTCTATGAGAAAATATTTCTCGCGGGATTTCGTAGGTATTAAGTTTTGTATGACGTTATTAGCTTCTATTTTTATTGTTTCTGGAGTTAATGCACTATCACTTTCAGAACTCGACGTAGTACTATTTTTTTTGTAAAATACGATAAAGTCCGTACCGATTACAAGAACAGGGAAATAAATCGCGCGCTTTTGTTTTTTTTTTATAGTTACCCCACACTGTACAGCGAACACTTACAGCCAGTAATTTATACAATTTGCGTTCGATTTCAATGAACAATTCATGTTCCAAATTCAAATCTCATTACTGCCCGCTAAAAAGTCTAGTGGAGAAAAGAGCTACTTTAATCCCCCTAATAA
Source organism: Charanyca ferruginea (assembly GCA_947361185.1). Taxonomy (NCBI): domain Eukaryota; kingdom Metazoa; phylum Arthropoda; class Insecta; order Lepidoptera; family Noctuidae; genus Charanyca; species Charanyca ferruginea. The sequence goes on along the minus strand of OX376061.1, from coordinate 25,133,064 downwards.
AGGAACAAAACGGCACTTTTCGAATAAAAGGGATTAAAAAAGATTTTGCTTTTTTTCTAAAAAGTCTCCAAAAATTTCGGTTTTCGGTTCGGTTGAGAAATGTCCGAGATACGAAGTAAAAACATAGATTTTTTTTACTTATCTACTGGGGATTCAGGTCAAATTGACAACCTCCGTAATTTTATGTCTGTTAAAAAAAAAGAACTAAAGGTTCTACTCTATCCTACCACCCCCTGGTGGCACTTCACTTGGCGTATTTGTACAAATAACATACTCGGTTATTACAAAATATACCATCGAAATGAAATCGATTTTGCATTATCCAAACAAAGTCCAGCTAGCATAACATACAAAACTGCTACCAAGTCTTCCTGATGTAAAAATCTAAAGCTGGAGCTGGCGAGAGCTAAGCGCCCAGAATTTCTTTTTTCACCCAGAAGTTCTCCCACGCCACGTCAAAATAATAAACAATAATTAATTAACAAAAAACCGCAACAGACGAGCAACGCGTAATACTGTAGTCGCGACTCGCGTCCAATACAAACACATAAATCTGTTCCTAATTTATAATAGCAGTTTATGTCTTAACGTTTGTGGCCAACTTGTTAAGTAAACACAAATGATTAAAGTGCAGAAGGTGAACTTCGAAACGAGATCAAACGACAACGTACTGCGGAGAAACCCTGTAATTGTTTTATTTAATCTAATACAATTGTAGCTTTTTTTTCATGTTAGTGATGATAAGAAAGATCATCATATTTGACGTTCAAAAGTGCCTTATAATGGTCTAATTGAAATAAATGATTTGACTTTGACTTTGACAAGAAACTCCTCCAATTAGAGTATTCGAGGAGTTTCGTTTCTTATCCATAGAGACCTACATATGTTTTGAAACTGGCAGCATTATGTATTTTGACAACGAAATGGGTTGGTTGGATGTAATGTGAGATAAAAACTCAGAGGTAGTCGCCAAAATCAACTATAGTGATTTCTAACAAATACAGTTTAATGTTTTAAAAATAATCAAATCAAAATTGTGTCCTATGCAGTTTCAAAACCACACATTTTTTTATACACTCCATTGTAATCATAACTATTGTTAAAATCAATCCTTCAACATTTTACAAAAAACACAGTCTGGTCTGCTCGTACCATCCAAGGATAATTTATTAACTCCGAGTCAGTTGTAAATAAATGGATCCATTGTGTTACATTAAATTAACTAACACTGTGTTTGATTTTTGGTCCCAGTAGTGCAATAAGATTATCTTTTTTCCTGTATCTTCATAAGACCTTCTGTATTTATCTACTAGGTGGCCACAACCGTAAATCAACAACATAATATTATTCAATGGTAAGGTAACATGTAAATTGTTTAAATGATACATATCATGTCGGGTCGGTCAGTTGTTAGATCAAACAGACTGGAACTGAATGATAACAAGAGTTGTATTGAGGCTCATGTTATGACTAACCCCAGGTTTCGAACGAAAAATTAATGTGACAAATTGTCAAGTGTGCAAAAACTTATCATTGGTTGTTGATAATTTAGTAAGCCAATCAGAGGGCAAATTCACGTTATTTTATGACGCACCGATGAAGTTGTAGTGCAGTTGCAGTTAAGTTCAAGTTTGAGTGGTAAACGGTATTCTTGTAATCATTGAACTGCGCGTAAGCTGTGCGTGTGAACTGCACGTCAACTGTACGACAACCAAACTATACCAAACTTACCACATGAGAGAAAAAATATTACTCACTAAAAAATTTAACAGAATCGATTACATTTCAATGAATATGAAGTCATTATAATATTAAAATAATACCCCAGTACAGATTTAAGTGCATTTTACCTGTAATTTTAAGACGTCAAATGAATAGTAGAATACCGATCATGTTGCGTTCCGAAGCACGCACCAAAGACGCGCAACTTACAGTAGAATGCCGTTATTGCGCTCACGTGACGCGAACTTGACGCGAGCGTGTCTGACAACGGTAGAGAATACGGAATGCGTTGTTTTGAACTTAACTGCAACTGCACTGCAACAGCACTTCTTTAGTTACGTGTATTAGCCCACAGAGCAGCTGTCGTCCGCTTGACATTAATTTGTCACATCAATTTTGGGGGGGTCTGCGCTAACAGCAGCAATATGCTTGAGCAATTTTCTTTTTATTGAGTTTTCCGTTGCATTTAACGTCTCTCTCGGTCTGCTTATAAATGCAATACTTACGTACATATTAAGTACATAATTTAATACCAGAATTATTGTTTAGTTATAAAGAGGGTGTGTTAGATACTGCAACGTATCGTAATATATTTAATTAATTAGTGCAAAATCAGATTTTATTCGATTTACGGCTGCTTTCTACAATGCGATCTGTAGTTTTCAATTTCAGTTTGCGAACTCGGACATTAACCATTCGTGTGTGTTAATATTATTGACTGTCACAAACAAGTTTCTCTTTTTTAATAATCGATCAATTTTTGTGTTGTAATTTAATTACTTAATCCATATAAGTTTTATAATGCAATAACAATGTCTAGTCTCAATAAAAATAAGTAATTTTAATTAAATCTAATTCAAGTTATCTTAATTATTTAAGATATATTTTTACTTATATTAATTAAGATTAATAGATATATTATATTAATCTTATTTGAATCCTAAGTTAATGTATACAAAAGTGTTCGAACTAGAAATAGCCATGTATTTCAGCCCTGGAAACCGATCTCTTTGGATTCCAAATACATGAAGTATAAAGCGTTATAACGAACTCGTGAAATGTACTGTAATTTAGACAAAAATGTACTGCACTTACTAAGCATATTTAACAGGCATAAAAAAAAAAACGCGTTTGAGAATTTTCAACCCACGGGCGTGAACAACACGCCTAACCTAAACAGAAAACACGACCTCTTTTAACGACAAAATGGTCCACAAAATATACCTAGTTAGTACAAAAGCAAAACATTAAACAGCGGTGCCCTTGCACCAGTCAATCTGCATGACCTAATTACCAGTAATAAAACTAGCCGAAATATATTTTATGACAACTTCGCTCGGGTTGCAGCAATCCGTGGATAATGGATGCAAGTTATTGGCTCGCGGACTTGCATGCAATGGTTGAATGAATTATGGAGACTGTACGTGGTGTATGATGTGCATGATGCATGCTTGGATGGACGTAATTGTTTCGTTTTGGTTCCAAATTCAAATTGATTTTGACAGGAGGGAATTTTTGTTGCATTTCTAAACTAAAATAATAATGAGAAAAGATTTTGTAATGGACAAACTCTAAAAATGCTTTCACCAATAGGAAGCTGCATTATTCCTGAGTACTATCGCCTATATTTTAATATCAAAACGTCGACGAAATCGCAGGCAAATTGCTAGTTTTTAATAAATTAAGAACACAATTAAAACGTAGATAAATCAAAACATGGTGAAGATTGTAACCCAATAGACTGCAGTGACAACTTGATTTAAGAAATAAATAAATGCATTTTTTAATGCCTTTACATGTTCTATTTTTTATGTTGTTGTTTGGTGTTTGGGAATTTAATGAAACCATAGACAAGAAATACCCAAACGTCAAAATATTTCTTTTTCACGACTATAGAGCCTAAACATTAACAAAGAGTTTCTAACACAACTTAGTAAAACAATTTTAATGGAACCAATCGTAACTCTAAGTGGCTCGGATGCGTCACAAACATTTACCAGTTTAACGAAGTATACAAAATGTGGACAGACATTATTTTAATGTTAATGATTTCTACGGTGGCACAGTTCTGGCTACTTATCCTTAGAACGTTGTCTTGCATTTACGACAACATAATTTTACCAAAGTGTTTCTAAAGTCTGGGAAAACCGTTAATTTTTGATGGTCAAGTTTATTATCAGTATGTATTTTTGGTTTCTATAATTGAAATTCGATGTCAACAGATAAACATATTTACTGATAAAACAATTACCTACAAATCACAATTTTTAGGTTAAAATTAGTACGTAGCTACACATTCTACACAATATACCTACTTAATTATTGCTTAAAATCAATGAAAAAAATTAAATTAAAAACTTAGTCATCGATAATATCATTTAAGTACTAATATAATAAATGCAAAAATGTTTTTGTTTGTTAGTTACGGATTCACGACTAACCTACTAATCCGATTTTGATGAAAGGCACAGACTAAACTTCCACTCCAAGAAAAGATATGGGTTACATTTTAATCCGCGTCTTTGTCTCCATCCGTGATAACCGGTATTCACACGGCCGGATTCGCGGGCAAACGCTAGTATCTAAGCTTTAAATAAAATAATAGCAATAATAATAACATTAACATAATTATCGGTTGGATCATTATATCGGTAGATGTTAAAATGAGAAGCATTCATAGGTTGGATATTGACATTCCATGTAGCCGGAAATGTTGTCTTAAAAGCCTGCACGTAGTTTCCGTTTTACGCAGGTATCGAAAACAGCCAACAAAAAAAAAAAAGAAAAGATTCCAACGAATTGAGAACCTCCTCCTTTTTTGAAGTCGGTTAAAAATAACGCAATTCCATTGAGTTTCCTGAACATGACATTAATGTCTAAAGCGTCTGGGTAACCAGCGACATTCAAATATTCTTACGTTTTGTTCAATTTTCAGCCCATTAACAAGTTTTATGGGAATAAAAAAAATATTTACGGAAGTAATAAATATGCATTTACAGTATTACAATAATTAAAATCATCAACATATTTCTCCAAGTTAGCAAGTATAATCCGTGAATGTGCTTAATTAATGAAAATATGGTTACGAGTTAAGTTGACTTTGTTTAACCGGGCGGAATTCGAACCCACGACGCTATGCGTCGGAGGCAGGTACACTACCACGTACGCTACGGAGCTGTCAAGGTAATAAACAAATCAATGTAAACTATTTCCTATTTACACTAAAAAATATCAGTCAAATGCGGTTATTTTAGAAATGTAACTTAAGGGGCTATTAAACGACTTTTACAGATTTTAAACTGACAATCACGTCAAAATGTGCAGTGTAAATGATTTGAAAAAAATAAGTATATGTTAAACTAGAACATTCTCTTAATCACTTAGTAAGTGAATATTTTTAATTATATTCATATTATATAGTTTAATTAATACGTGAAGTTGTGTCTGACGCGGACAAAACATTGACAATCACACAAAATCTACCAGGTATAATTAAACGAAACTTACACCATCTTACAGACAATTTTATTATCTATCTTTTAGTATACGCCTTTTTTTTAATTTTGAAAGAATACTACTTTTATTTAATTTTTTCGACTAAACTTTAAGAGTATTGGACGCAAAACTGATGCAGAACGGACGCAGTCTGCGTCCAAAACTTTCAAAATTTAGTCGAAAAAATTAAATTAATTTCACGAGTTAATTAAACTATTTAATATGAACTTAATCAAAAATATTCACTTTTTATATGATTAAGAGAATGTTCTAGTTTAACATAGATTTTTTTCAAATTATTTACGCTGCACATTTTGACGTGATTGTCAGTTTAAAATCTGTAAAAGTCGTTTAATAGCCCCTTAATAAATATTGTTATTTAGCCGCTTTATGTCTAATATCTACTAAAGCTGAAGAGTTTGTTTGATTGTAACTGGATTCTGAAAATTCTTTGGAAGCCACGTTGGCACTGAATGCTATAAGGCTACATTTTATTATCAAAAATATCCGTAAGAAAAAATCACACGAACGAAATCGCGGGGAAAGTGCTCCGGCGACCTTGAGCGACCAGAGAATCGTATGCGCTGTGTCCAAAACTCTTAACGTTTAGTCGAACAATTTAAATAAAAGATAGTATACTTTAACTTAAAAAAAAGACGTATACTAAAAGATAGATAATAAAATTGTCTGTAAGGTAGTGTAAGTTTCGTTTAATTATACCTGGTAGATTGCGTGTGATCGTCAATGTTTTGTCCGCGTCAGACACAACTTCACGAGTTAATTAAACTATTTAATATAAATATAATCAAAAATATTCACATACTAAATGATTAAGAGAATGAGAAGTTCAGTTTAACATATATTTTTTTCAACTCATTTACACTACACATTTTGACGTGATTGTCAGTTTAAAATCTGTAAAAGTCGTTAATAGTCCCTTAAATGAAGTATAGTAGAGACGTTTATACGGGTACAAAACAACAATTAATTACCCTTCGATGGCTTCATCGGCATAAATCAGTGTTTAGCGGAAACGCAAGAGTTGATTTCATTCCATCCTGAAGTTGTTACCTCCCTACCTAAGTATAAAAACAGCAATGCATATCTCAAAATCAGATTTCTAATCCAAACGCACGATCATAAGGGCAATATTAAACACAACAGCGTCATTGAACCCTGCGTACGCGCAAGTTAGTCCGTGTGCATACCAATTAAGTGCATTGCTATTACCATGGGAATCTTGTGAATTACTCATAACTACTTAGAATAAGGGGACGGACGGTAGGACCACAGGACCTATTTATAGGACAGTTATTGAACTCATTTTATACCTAGGAATAGAATTTTATCGTCTTGGCTAGGTATAAAATGATAAGGCAGGATTTCAAGATATTCTTGGATCCTAGATACAGGTTTACTTTGTGTCACAGGATTCTTTAAAATACATATTTGTATGATTTTGCATGTTTTTTGAAAGCGCAAAAGATGAGTTAGTTTTTACCCTACGACGGCAAAGTCTCTTGGGATATCTTCTACATTATTTGTCGAATGATTTCGGCTTTAAAATAGAGTATTCCTTGTATAGTCTAAAATTATGTTTTGATAGTTTGTGAAGCTTTTATCGTTACTTCAAATTCAAACTCAAATAATTTATTACAAATCTACCATTTACAGACACTTTTGAATTGTCAAAGTTGAGGCTGGTTGCTCGTTCCAAACAGCGACGTACTACTGTTCGGAACGAGCAACTAGCCTCAACTTTGCAGCGTGAATGTCGGTACTGTAATCACGGATACAGACAAAGTCGCTGATTAAAAATCGTAGCCAATATCCTTTCTTGGGGTTTAAACTAAGTCTGTACCAGTTTTCATCAAAGTCGGTTCAGTAATCGGTAAAGTCGTAGTCGGTTTTAATTATTAAATTATTTTATTTTAAAGTGTACAGAGGCCAGCACAACAAGCTACTACAATCTGTCAAATTTCTTTGATAGAATTTCAACTTTATTACAAAAGTATAGGGTTCATATTTAATTGGGAAAATTTGACAGTTAGGTATGGCTTGATGTGCTGGCGTCTGTACCATCTTGTAACTTTTGCGGCCGATCCTTGTCTATGACTACAACTTTACGATATTTCTTTCCTAGAACAAGGTGTGACATATCGAACTATATCTAGTTCGATATGATATCATACCTATGTATCAGTTAGAACAATAATATTCGTTATATTAATGTTGTATGTAGCTGATAATATTTTTGTCTATGACTACAAAGTTCCTTTAACTATTAAAAAGATATTTGGGCAATAGCGAAACACACCTTTCAACATTTTGGATAAAATATTGGAGCATAGGACCATCCTTTTCTAATATATTGTTTTTTTTTTATCCGACTCAACTCCAGCATACAGGGTGTCCCATATTATGAAACGACATCTAATAGAAAGTTTTAAAAGTTTCTCTCTCTATGGGTTCACCAAAACACACCCACTTTCAACGATAATTTAGTTATGGAACTAACCGTTTTATTAAAATATTTTTTGTAAATTTCTCACTTGGCTCCTGATTTTTTTGTGTGGCATTTTTATATTAAACCCAAACTGTGGTCTACGATCGAAAGAAAAAAAAAAAGAAACTCACCTGTCTAATAATCACTCAAAACAACTAAAACGTAGTTTAAAAGAAAACATTCTTTGTTTCAGCGAAATACGTTCTAGATTTTCAGTCCATCAAAAAAATAACAGAAGAAGGTCAACATTTTCTCTTTACCTAATCATTCGTGAACTGGAAGACGCAGCGTTGGTAGGCCTCCCACCAGATGGACCGACGACATCGTCGAGGTCGGTAACCGGTGGATGCAAGCGGCAGGTTGCCGTGAGTTGTGGTGTTCTATGGGGGAGGCCTATGTTCAACAGTGGACGTCTTTCGGCTGATGATGATGAATCCTTCATAGCCCACTGGTCACCCCTGTCTATTGCGCACTAAAATGTTTGACAATACCACCAAAATCTTCTGACTACTTATGACGTAATAACGCAACCACTGTCGTCGCTTCCTCCTGTCGCCTATAAATATTAATTGTACTATAAATACCTCCACCGTCTTCAAGATCGCGGTTAACACACATTTTCACCGCATCTGGACCACATCTAAATCGGAAACTTTCAACATCAATTTGTATCTAAAATAAACCTTACGTTCATGGTTAAGGTTGATCTTTTTCATCTTAAAGATTTTCCTGTTCATTATCTTGGTATGTTGATGTAAGTTCATTAGAAATACTGGTATGGTTATTTTAAATAACGTCATTACATTGATATCTTCTCAAGTGGCTAGTGGGTAGTCGTAAGGAGCACTATATCTGTGTATAAAAGCGTCCGTTAAAATCGCTACAATCGCGACAGGGTAAAATTTTTCTAATTCGTTATACTTCATAATTCGTTTTCTTGTCATGTGATCATGTCTGAAAAATCAGTTCCTTAACCCCCGGTCTATCGAACGAAAAACCTGTGACAATTTGTCAAGCAGCGTAAGACTTATGATTGGTTCTTGATAATCCTGTTAACCAATTGCAGCTGCTTATTTTGTCCCCTTTAAATCTACGTTGGAAAAACCCGGGGTTTATCTCTGTCAATTGAATCTTCTAGAATTTACATTTAAAAAAATAATGTTCTACTTATTTCAAGATAAAGCAAGACTTGCTTTTTAAAAATCAGTATAAGGTCCATTTAGGTAAGTAGATATACACACAACTCAACAAAAAAAAAAAAAAAAAAAGACTTCTAACAGTGGCATGTAGGCGTATCCAATGTCCCAGTATGGGACTGTCGCACCTGTCTGCTATACTTTTTAGCTTTGCATAGTCTGGTATAACCCTATGAATAGGGTATTTTACTCTATACGAGAAAAAATCTATAAATATGTTATTGAGACAGTTTAGGCATAAAGCAGTCAGAAAATGTAAGTTTTAGTTCATAAAATAATAAAACAAATTTTTAAATTAATTTCAAAGTTTTCAGTATTTTTAATCTGTTATAAAACACCATGAAATAGTAGCGGCCATGTTATTACGCCGTACGGCTGTGTAAACAAAAAAATGTCAACTGTCAGTCAACCGATTGGCGTAAAAATAATAAAAGTACAAAGCCTATAGGCTTTGTACTTTTATTATTTTTGTAACCAACGTATTTTTTTCACTATTACACCTATTACAAAATATGCTTTTAATTATTTTTAAATGATATACAATTACTTATCATATTTAATATGAGCTCATTTGATACAAAACGAACTGACGTCATTTACGCTGAGCAATATGACGTCCAGTACGAGGCGTTTTCGTCAAAATACGCGCGAAATTTGAAAATTTAAAATTTAGATGCATTTTTATGGCACTAAATAAAAAAATTGTGTTTTTGTTGGTGGCATATTAGCGCTACAGAATTTCATTGAGACACTTTTCAAAAATGGGTGTAATAAGGGTATTACACCCATTTTTGAAAAGTGTGCAAAAACATATCTAACAAAGATTTTGATTTTTCCTTTTGAGATACGGATTCCTAAAAAGTGAGCTCACTCTTTCATCATCATAATCCCCTAATAGTCTTCGTTCACGGCTAAGGTCAGCGATAAACCCACCATGATACCACCATGGCCCATCGTATAGATAACAGTGCACTTAGTGGACGTAAACTTCAAGGTAAGGTTACACTGGCCAGTTTTATGTGAGACGGACGGTGCTGCCATCTGCCGATGAGAGTGTAATTTAGTAAAGTGTATTTGAAGGTTCCATAATGTTGTCCATGTGTTGTTGGAAAAGTTTATGAAATTGAACTTATTGGAATCTTAATATTTATAATAGTTATTTCTTAAGGGGGATACGCCAGGACAGCCCACGATATTCAAATATTATGACGTTTTTTTGCAATTTTCAGTCCAGTATCTCGAATTCTAGATGAATGGTAAAATGGTAATAAAAAAATGTTAGCGGGAGTACAAAATAAGCATTTACAGAATTAGAATACTTAATTAAACTCATCAACATAACTTTCTAAGTTGACATAATTCTTAAACGTCATATTTTATATTAAATAGGCACATTTATGATTTATACTAGATCAATAAAGTCTTTCGTGTTCTGTCTTGATGGCTCCCAGGTCGATCTCCGAGCGGCTGACGAGTATCTTGATGAGGGTCCGGTCGTCCGTGCCCATGCCTTGCATCGCTTTCCAACGGCGAGTCGCGAACCATGTGTGCCTAATTTCAGCTGATTCTGTTCACCTTTTTAAGCTTGAAAGAGTAACAAACATTGCCACAAACTTTCGTGTTTATAATATGAAGGTATATAGTACGATGATTGTATAGTAAATTTGCTGATGCCGCGACTTCGTCTGCGATTTCGACGTCGGCGCGGATTAAAAAAAAAATAATAATAATAATATGTGGGGACATTTCACACACGGCCATCTGACCCCAAACTAGGGAGACCCTGTACTATGGGTGTCAGACAGCTGATATACATACACAAATACATTTTTAAATACATACATATGTAGATAAACAACACTCAGACACAAAGCAAACACAAGTGCTCATCGCACAAATATTTACCCTGGGCGGGAATCGAACCCGCAACACGCTGCGCAGCAGTCGATCGCTCAGCCACTGCGCCAATCGTGTCGTCTAAATAGCCAATGTCCTTCCTCTGGGTTCAAGCCATCTTCGTACCAATCAAAATCGTTTCGGCCGTTTCGTCGTGAAAGCGTAACAGAGTTACTTTTGCATTTATAATATTGGTATGGATAAGCCAGTAATCCTTTATGAGGTCACTGACTCGTAATAGGAACCATCGTCTATGACGTCACTGCGTAGACGCAGTTTATGCGTAAACAATTAAATTATCAAGTTCCGTGTAACCGTGTGTAATACAGTTTACACAGTAATTAGTCACGAGATTATTGAAACTAACCTGAATTTTAGTTTGACCTAAATGTCGGGAATGTTTATTCTTGTATTGTTCAGAATGTATTTTTTTGTTTGATGAAGTTTATAGACATTTAAATCTGTATTACAGAGATACTGGTCGTACTGAACTGGTACGTCATAGGGGCACACATTTATGACAATTAAAAACAAATAGGTTAATAGGTTCTCATGGTGCGCTACTCGAAGAGAATTATTTGTTTCGGTTCGACCGCGTGATAGTCGGTTCTTCTTCTTCATCAACCTTAAGACGCCCACTGCTGGGCAAGGTCTCCCCCAAGGGTGGTTCAGCCGTAATTGCCATGCTTGGCCGATGCATGTTGGCGAGCGCAGTAGATGTTATAGTACTCAGAAGGACGCTGCTGTCCATCCTCTGGTCAATATACCTCTGTCGCTTTCTACGACACCCATGGGTATAATTTCCGGCACGTAAGTTGGCAAGAGATTTTGTAGTGAGGGAAGATCGCGCACGCACAATTTCATACATTTTTACACGCGCGAACTTCCCCCACTTCATAATATCTTGCCAACTTACGTGCCGGTAGGTATAGAAATGGGGTGGTGCTATTCGCGGTGTACGCTCCGTTCGCCCCATGGATCTTGCCCCTTACGATTAAAATGTTCCATTCGCCCCGTTTTTTTTTATTTTGGGGTAGTGATTCGCCCCTTGCGGAATTTCCTTGAAAATTTTACCAAAAAAGGTATAGTTAGACAGAAAAATGCATGCACCTAGTTCCAGTTCATTTCTGCTTTCCTGGTAGTTTACTAAGATTATATAAAAAAAAATTAAATTATAAAAATTGTGGAATAAAATGTCAAAATCACAACAATGTAGATTATAGCAGTCATGAGTACCTACGCACACAGATTTTCTAAACATAGGCTTAAATTAAACATGGCGTTGCTTATAATGTATGGCATTTTTCTGTCTAACTATACCTTTTTTGGTAAAATTTCCAAGGAAATGCCGCAAGGGGCGAATCACTACCCCAAAATAAATAAAAACAGGGCGAATGGAACATTTTAATCGTAAGGGGCAAGATCGAAGGGGCGAACGGAGCGTACACCCTATTCGCGGCCGGCACCACACTGCACATATACCGATAGATAGTCGGTTATCAGCAGGGTATTTTTTTTTTTGCGAATCATTTTCTCATTTTCTTTTCTAATATAAAAATAGCCTAAGTTACTTCTTATAACATCAGCTATCTGCGAGTGAAACACCCGACATACCTACGTACTGGCTTTTGGGCTTTTATGAAAGGCACGCCAATGCACTATCAATTAAAAATCATCAACAAAATGAATCCTCGAAATCGGACTACACTGAAAAAAGTTATGCGTAGACAAACATAAAAAAATGTTCATAAAATGAAAACTACTGGGCCAAACCATGTTAAATTTTTTTGGGACTAAATGGCAACTATTCCGCATCAAACTAACTAACTAACACGTAAATCGGATCATAAATCTCAGCGTAATCGGCATACATACATAAAAAAAAAACAATCGAATTGAGAACTTCCTCCTTTTTGAAGTCGGTTAAAAACAACACACAACAACAACGGTACGGATACTTATATACAACGTTCACGAATCTCCAGGTCACCAACCTCCCAGAACACAGATTCATCCAGACAATCACCCATTCCAGACTAAACCTTACCACAACTGACTCTGTCCTTATTCATGCCACTTATCCTATTAAATCAGTCTTGTAGCCAGTCAATCATATCACGGCATCGTACTCACTTAGCATTTCAATAACGTGGCGGTTCATTGTTGTGGAACATTGCTTTCTTAAGAGACCTTTTTATTTGTTACTAGCATTTTGCTCGCAATTTTGTCCACGTGAATTTTCTTAAGGATTCCTAAGTTCTTGATAATGTAATATAGCCTTTAGGAGTCAGGGATAACGTAGCTTGCTATTGGTGAAAGAGTTTTTAAAATCGGATGAGTAGTTTCGGAGATTATCCTCTAAATACAAACCAATTTTTCAACCGACTTCAAAAAAGGAGGAGGTTATCAATTCGTCTGTATTTTTTTTTTAATGTTTGTTACCTGATTTCTTTGGACTGGGTGAACCGATTTTGATGATATTTTTTTTATTTGAAAGCTAGTGCTTCCCGTGTGGTCCCGTTAATTTGGTCCAGTTCTGACAATGGCATCCATGAGAAAACCGTATAAGTCTTATATTTGCATTAAGTATGTGCGCGATTTGTTACGCGATTTCTCCGGCAAACATAAACCAATTTTGAAAATTCAAAATTTTTTTATGGATAGTGTATGTACTAAAGTCAATGTGTGTTCTGTGCTAAAGTTATTTTTCACTCTTTGAAGGCGGTTGTCTTTTTTGTAAAAAACTTTTTCATTATTATAATTTTGCAAACGGAACATCAGCAGCATCTGTGTTTCTGTGTACTAGCTTTTGTTCGCGATTTCGTCCGCGTAATTGGTCGGTTGTCGGTCAAAGTTGCGGATTAAAAAGTAGCTTACGTCTTTTCTTCGGATTCAAGTTTACCCCATCCCAAAAAGTTTAGTGTAACAAGCAACCTGATAGAGTTACTTTTGCATTTATCTTATTAAACAAATTGTTGCCAATGAATTGGGCTGTGTGCATTTCCTGTCACATTTTTTTTTTGATGATCTAATATAGCCTATATTTACTCACGGATAACGTGGCTTCTTAACAGTACAACTATTTTTGAAATTGGCGGAGTGGTTCCCGAGGTTACCCGCCACATATAGTGCCTTTCCTAATCGCTAACAGTGCAAGTGTGCATCCCTTCGCTAGTGTTGTAGTGCTGTCGATACGTATGAATTGCCTATGGTTGCGCACGCACACTGACACTACGATAAAATATACGCTCGGATCAAAGTCCCCAAACCCCAACCCTACGGCCAAACAATAGTGTGGCGAGTCTTCGTGGAGCCAGCATCTGACAAACTTACAAACAAAACATTTTACCTCTAGGTATATATAATGTTCGTATAGATGACGAATGGATGTGGTATTTGGTATGCAATGTCGTAAATCTCTGTCTTATCGTATTGTTTGAAGGTTGGAGTTGTCATTTTTGAGATATTTATTTCAGAGTTGTCTTGTCAGATCTGTGAATTTTAAAGTGTATCACTTCGGAATATGTGATGACATGGTTTACACAGTGGCTGAGCGGTTGACTGCTGCGCCACGAGTCGTGGGTTCCATCTCAGCACGGAACACATATTTGGTTGACCTGCAGATAGTTGTTGCGAATTGTATCGAAAACCAGGTTGTTTGTGTATCATCATGTCATCCTTTAGACGTCAACTGCTGGGCGTAGGTCTCCGTCAAGGGGGGTTCAGCCGTAATCGCCATGCTTGGCCGATGCATGTTGGCGATCGCAGTAGACGCTGCTGCCCATCCTCTGGTCAATATGCCTCTGTCGCCTTCTACGACACCCACGGGTAGAAATGGGGTGGTGCTATTCGCGGCCGACACCACACGGCAATGTTTGTGTATATTAATTATGTTTGTAAATGCACCCACGGTACAGGAGACATTCCTATAGTGTAGGGTCGCCCCACACTAGAAATGTCTCCTATAACAAGGGTGTTAAAAAAGTAAACAAAAGAAATTGCAGCCAGTATTTTGCGTTTCCTTAATCAAATTGTTGTTGTTTATATTTTTCTATAATAATCAGTACTTAACTATAGCACCTAATGTTTGATCATGACTTGCTCAGAGTACCCAGGCTGATCTCATGTGGTTACGTCAACATTTGAGGTTACATTAGAATAATATTTCATACTTATGTACCCGTTTTTACGTTGCCAGTGTTAGTTAGAATCGTATAAAACTCCATGGTTATAATTTTCTACTTTGGTTAAACATACATCTCTCATGCACGGAAAAACGACTACCTACAATTTATTTATTTATTTTTTATTTAATTCGAACTCAAGATTCATATTACGGGCCTGTTGGTCTAGTGGTCACTGACCCTGACTGCTAAGCCGGAGGTCGTGGGTTCGATTCCCACCCAGGACAAACTTTGTGTGATGAGCATGATTGTTTGTTCTGTGTCTGGGTGTTTATCTATAATATGTATGTATTTATAAATTATATAAGTATGTATATCAGTTGCCTGGTTACCATAACACAAGCTCTGCTTAGCTTGGGACCAGATGACCGTGTGTGAGTTGTCCCAAGATATTTATTTATTTATTTATTTATATTTTTGTTAGTAACACTTATCAAACTATGTTAGTAACATTTCTTACAACTAAAACAAAAAGCAACTAATTTAAAAACCTATAACTATGTCCGCTTCCCGCCGCACCAGACCCGTAGGCGTGCATACGGTTCCAGTGCTCCAGGAACGGGCAATCAGGCTTATTCGCTATGTCGATGTAAATTTTCTCATCATCACCCAACCTTTTTCCAACTTAGTTGGCGTCGCTCCAGTCTATCCGGATGCAGCTAAATGTAGTTACTGGGTAACACACACAATACCCCTTGGTGAGACTGCTTGTCAGACTTTCTGGTTTCCGACTACCCATAACGACTGTCAAAGATGTACCTACCGCCCAACGCGTTGGTCCGGCAGCGTTGCAACGGTTTAAAGTGATTTTGTAAGAAAGGAAAGTAAAGTCTGACATCCAGTGGGTATTGTGTTACCCAGTAACTGAAATTGTGGAAGTCAGGCACGCACTCGCTCCATGTAAAAGACTGATATTTAGCTGCCACCATTATACCATTTTGTGTTATTTGCAATGCGCTGGATAGGAATGAATTGAAATAAAATATTGCATATTTTTAACTTAAACTTCAAGCAAGGATATCAGAAGGTTTTATATCTATTTTAATATGTAAGACGCAGATGTAACACATTTAGAAGGACAGCCGATGTTATCAACCGCCATGTAAGGCGAAACTCGATATCTTTGCTTTTGCATCCATATAAATAAAATACTGTACCTATTGAATATATGCATGTTGATATAGATACGTGTAATATTGTGAGTCATGTTTTTAACCCCCGACGCAAAAACGACGGGGTGTTATAAGTTTGACGTGTCTGTGTGTGTGTGTGTGTGTGTGTGTGTGTGTGTGTGTGTGTGTGTGTGTGTGTGTGTGTGTGTGTGTGTGTGTGTGTCTGTGGCATCGCAGCTCCCGAACGGCTGAACCGATTTTTTTTTATTTTTTTTTTATTAAGAACTAGCTGTGCCCAAGAGTGTAACCTAAAGAAATAATGGTCTACGTGTAACTGTCATCAAAGTGAACTTATTTGATTTATGGTGAAACCGCTAGGTTAATTAGCTCGAAAAATTCAAATATTCCTACGTTTTTTTGACATGTGCAGTATCTGGTTTTTATTTGTATGTCCACCCCACCGTACAATATTTAACACTTATCGAATTGATGAGGACGAATGACTACCACCAGACAAAGTGTGGTACGTTTTTCTGATATTATGTTGGTATCATTCACTTTCATTCGTTCTCATCTATTCGTTATGAGTGTAAAAACCAGATACTGAAAATGTGCAATGTTTAACACAGAGAGAGAGTGTTAAATATTGTACGGTAGTGCGGAAAACCCTTTCTTTGTGAGTCCGACTTAACAAATTCTGAAAATCTAGTAGTATAGTTAGTATAGAAAAATCATCTACCACAACTTTCAGCAGTCGCGCAGTCGCGCTGTAGGGTGGGCCACTACATTTTTTGTAATTTTCAGCTCAGTATCTGGTTGTATTGTAAAATTAAACTTAGACGCAAACAGTGATTGAGATTGATGGAAGGAGTGTGGCGCACACACTTGTGCACTCTCAGATTATGAAACAAAAGGTAGATAGACCGCGCGGAACTCTGAGAATGAAGCAAAAAACAGCACTCAGCGCGTTGTAGGTATTCGCTTATGAATTTGTATTTGCTTTTTTGGCTTCACTCTCAGAGTACCGCGCGGACTATCTGCCTTTTGTTTCACAATCTAAGTGTGCACTATAATATCTTCTGCGTACTTGGCTTAAACGTGTGGAGCCGGTCTCGAATAGCACCACTCCATTTCTACCCAAGGCGACAGGGGTATTGACCAGAGGATAAGCAGCAGCGTCCTTCTGAGTACCATAACTGGCTGAACCCCCCTTGGGGAGAAAAACCGATGACCGATGCCGATGACCTATGATAATGATGATGATGATGATGACTTGGCTGATCTCCATTGATATTGGCCGCCGTGACCGAAATTCGGTGGGACGAATTACAGTTTTTACGTCCTATCTTATTAAAGTTTACTGCATTGTTATTGGTCGTCATCTGGCCCTTGTTTGTGGAGACGATTGTCTTATTATTAGGGATAAGCGATGCTCCTTTGTCACGCGATTGTGCTCAACTCAGCTATTTTTAGACCTTGTTTACGTGCTAATGAGATGTACCCTACCCAGTACTTATAGTATCTACCTATGTAAGTGCAGTATGTGAGAATTTTGTTAGTTCACTTGGAATGCTGTAATTAATGTGTAAAGATTAATGTGACAAGTTGTAAACAGCTTTACAATTTATTAGTCACATTAATTTAATTTATTTTCATTCTTAATTTATCATTCGATAAATTGGGAATATGAGTGATGTCAATGTGATTATTAAAACAGGTTAAAGCAAGACCTTGATTCGGTACTAGTTTTCACGATAGGTACGTAACTTGGTATCGGTCAAATAGATAAATAATCGAAAACTTAGGGGTTACGACTATTTTCACTATTTATAAGCACTTGTATGAATTTCACCAAAACCTTACCTTATCCCTCAGACTATGAAACAAAAGGCAGATAGACCGCGCGGAACAGAGATTGAAGCCACTAAAGCAAATACAAATTCAAAAGCGAATACCTACAATCGCGCTTCGTGCTGTACTGACTGACACGAGTCAGAACAGCAAGAAGCGCAGCATCGTTAAAAAAAAGAGCAAATACTTATTACAAATTCTAAAGCAAATACAATCACGAGATGGTTGGTATTCGCTTTTGTGGCTTCACTCTCAGAGTTTTGTTTCATAATTTGAGCCTTTTCCTATCACATAGTTAGGTAACATTCATGGCCAACTTCACACACGCTAACGTACTTTTTCTTTGTTTACAGAAAAACGTGCAAGTCATGCGGCTGCGACCGCTTGAAGCACTCGGTGTACCATGAGGAGCTGGGCTCTGTGCGCGACCGGCTCGGGCTGCGGGAGTCCAAGATCAACCACCACTCCTACGACAGCCCTCCTGGACTCACTGCTAAGCAGGTGAGACCTTCATAATGATTAGCGGATAAAACTGTGTCCAAACAGTGTCAAAACGGTGTCCGGATAAAACTGGACACAGTCAGGCTTTTGGTAGGTTGCCCGGCCAAATTAGACGGTAGTCCGACCCAAGAGCGTCGAAATCTGATATCCTGGGGAGGTGGGGGGGGGGGGGGGGGCAAGTTGATATATTATAGAGGATAGGAAAAGTATCTATAGATAAAAGCGTTTGCGTTATAAAAACAAAAATAACTAAGGCGTTCCGTACGCCTTAGTTATAAGAATCACTACAAAACCAAAGTTTTAAAAGGGTCAAAAAAAAAACCTACCAACCTAATGGATTTCTAAATATTAAGGATAAATTTAAACCGTTCAAAAGTAGTTTTGACTGATTTTTGTAGTCAAAAGTAGTTTTGACTGATTTTTGTAGTCAAAAGTAGTTTTGACTGGTTAAGTGTTTTGACTGTGACATATAATACAGTAATTTCTTCGAAACGGCTGAACCGATTTTTTCGGAACTTACTGGCAGATAGCTGATGTTATAAAAGACTTAGGCTTATTTAAGAAAAAAGATAAGGTTTCACGCAAAGAAAGAAAAATCACATGGACGAAGTTGCGGGCATCAAGCTAGTGAATTCTAATTAAATGAATAACAAAATTGATTAATTAAGTATTAAAAATTATGAACAAAAGTTGATGTTTATGATGTTACTGTAAACTTAGCCCTGTGATTTTGTTAGTGTTGTACAAATAACCCTGTATATAATAAATAATAAATAAATAATAAATATCTTGGGACAACTCACACACGGTCATCTGGTCCCAAGCTAAGCAGAGCTTGTGTTATGGTAACCAGACAACTGATATACATACTTATATCATTTATAAATACATACATATTATAGATAAACACCCAGACACAGAACAAACAATCATGCTCATCACACAAAGTTTGTCCTGGGTGGGAATCGAACCCACGACCTCCGGCTTAGCAGTCAGGGTCAGTGACCACTAGACCAACAGGCCCGTCATATATAAACCCTGTGTATTTTTCCCGATAATTTTCCCTAAATAATCGAGATTCGGTCTAGCCTGTCTCTTTGCTGGCCTCCACCAGCGATGTCCTAAGCCGAGACTATTACTTAATCTGTGGCCGAGACCTCACAGGGGGTGCCCTAAGCGTATAGTCGGTCGGTTTAAGGCTGCTCTCTCGAAAAAAGCTTGAAAGAAGCATGCAGATGAAGCAACTTTTCGTCGGCATTTACAGAGAAATTACATCTGAAAAAAATTGTTAGTAATCTACATGATATGATACGTAATTTGGTTTAGCCACAATTTTTCTATGGGTATCACATAATAAGAAAAAAAAAAGTCAAATCACCTCCAAATCATTGAGATGAAACCATTTTACTCCTTAATTTCTTATAAAAAGAGTATAAAAAAAATATCTACTGCTTTACAATACAAAGGAAAAACATTTGGTTTTGTTACTTTTTAAAAATATGTATTAATTTAATTACAATACATTAAAAATGCGTCCGATTAAAGACTGCGTCAATGCGTCTACATCACCCCCGCACTCGTCCACAAATTCAGTTCGGGCCAAATGCTCACGGTTATTGGCATGTATACAAGCCTTACAGTTTTCTTTCCTGCGGTGCCTTAAATTCACTTTTAAGGCACCATAGGGAAGTCCGGTTAAGCCGACCACTTCCTAGGATAACCTGCGAGATGCCATAAAGAAAAAGAAAACCACGATAATTTATTCCCTGTGTTTATACCAGTTGACTAATCAAAATTCAGATGATTATAAAGGTTATTGGCCAGTTCACTGTGCTTACTTTGCAAAGCACCTTTATACATACTATTTTTACTATTAATTACACAATGTTTATAATATGTATACCTACGCTACATTCACGAACATAGCACCTGTCATGTTCTGGGTTGGTGTTGCCGATAAATTGTAAGCTATATGTATAGGCACGTGAAAAACTGAACACATTTTTCTCGTAGTTTTATGTAGCCATGTTTAATTTATTGCGGATGCCGTCATTATTATACAAGTATGTTATTAGGTTATAAACTACCTATGTAGGCATCTAATAAAATCTTGTCACATCTGTAGGGCAACGTAGGAAAACTTCCTTTGTAAAATGTTTATAAAAAAAGCTTTTTTACAAAAAAGACAACCGCCTTCATAAACTAAAAAGTGAAAAATAATAAGTTTAGCACAGAACACACATGACTTTAATTTCGGAAGTCGATGGCTTTGTTCTGTTTATTGTTTTGTATTATATATTATACTAGAGGGCCTGGTAGACGTTGACCTGCCGTTAAAATAAAAAAGTCCTACAACTCGACTGCAGCGCCACCTACCGGGCCCAATTGTGAATCTAAACCATTCTCCACACAGAATCCACTGGAACACACACAAAAAATTTCATTAAAATCGGTCCAGCCGTTTAGGAGGACACTTTCATACACACGCACAGAAGATTTTTATATATAAGATAATACAAAACAATAATAGTACAAGGTCTCCCTAGTTTGGGGTCACAGGGCCATGTGTGAAATATCCCCACATATTATTATTACTATATATATATTCGCCACCAACTTCCGAAATAAAAGTCATGTGTGGTCTGTGCTAAAGTTATTTTTCACTTTTTAGTTTTTGAAGGCGGTTGTATTTTTGTAAAAAAGCTTTTTATTTTCCGCTCCTTTATTACCTTCTTCTCATCCAAATCTATTAAGAAACGACAACACAGTTAAAAAAAAAGATTGATAGTAACTACTCCAAAGATTGAAGAAACTAAAACGTCGTATGTAATTTTTTTGGGTATTTGTTGATTTTTATAAAAAGTGCTGAATCAATTTCGATTTCGAAAAAATTTACCTATATTGGACCACTCCTGAGGTATATATACCCTATCCATAAAAAAAGAATTTTCAAAATCGGTTTACATTCGCCGGAGAAATCGGGTAACAAATATACAAAATAAAACATACAGTCGAATTGAGAACCTCCTTCTTTTTGAAATCGGTTGAAAATAATTATTAAACCCGATTTCTGTACAACAGGTTATTTTTCTTTCCAGACTGAACTATACTGGACGTCATTAGCGGAGCGCGCACCGACCGGCCTAGGGGGCGCCACAGGCGCAGCCGCGTGGAGAGCATGGCGAACTAGAGCTTTAGCTTCTCAGTTACCAAAACAAGACCTATCGTTAGCACACTGCCGACATATCGACGAGAACCACCGCAAACAATATGAAGACTTTGTTGCTGCTAGGAATGAAATTGCACTTGACATTGGTAACATACATTTTTAATTGAGTACAGCGCCATCTAGTGGCAAGTAGTTGAATGTATTTATATTTGCTTTATGTAGGAACATTTGTTTCAGGCGTCGCTAGTCAATATCACGGTGCATCAGTTGATTGTGCGGGATGTAATAAACCTATTCGAAGTGGAAGTATTACGGTGCAGGCGCCGCGGATAGGTGAAGAAGTGAGTATTTGATGACAGCGCCATCTATGTTCAATCGCAAACACTTATAGTATTCATAACCTCACTTAGTTTGGCCACTCGACAACAGATGTCACTACAAGTAGGAAGTTTTGAATTTGTCTTTTGTTTATTTAATATTTTGTTTTAGGCATATTTCCACCCAACGTGCTTCTCGTGTGCTGAATGTGACGAGCTACTTGTCGAACTGGCGTACTGTGCGTTAGACGGACGGTTATACTGCGTCCGACATTATGCTGAACGATTGAAGCCTAGGTGTCATGCTTGTGATGAGGTAAGTGATAACTTATCTAACTCAAGTAATCTAAAAAACATTGAATAACTCCAAAACGCACTTTTGAAATTTGGTGTCGATTCGTGTTCGTTCTACGACAATTAAAATCTTTACAAGTCCAGTGCTGCCATGATTTGACGCGGCAAGTAGATGTAACTACAGGTACTTAGATCAAGGTCTTACAGAGTTTCTGGAATTCTTAGTAAACAGCCACCTGTCATTGTTTTAAATTAGGACTGATAGGTTATCGAAATCCAATAGTGATCGATTTTTTTTATTACAATGGGTAGGTAAGTAGAAACTATTTACAGTATACAAGTGTACATCTTTGCTTATTTTTTCTTATTAGGTACCACTTACGGCATATATCTACTCGCATCCAGTCTTGAGGAATTTACCACTGATATATAATTTTCAATAATCAACAGATGTTTTTAATCCACATAACACTTAGATGACAGACTCTACTAAACATATTTCAAATGTTACGTAAATAAGAACAAATTGCCCCGTTTATAACGAATCAATTTGGTGTCGTTCCAAAAACCCCATTAGTATCGATGTTTCTAAAAACTTTTCAGGTAAAAATTGGTCTGTCTGGCCGTTTGATGTTTTGTTTTATATACAAAAAAATAAGTGTAAATCTAAAAGTAGAACTTAATTTACAAGAGAATTTTGGACACAATCTTCAACCGTTAAAGCAAGGGACTAGATTAGTCAAAATAGTTGTTTGTTGTGCAACAAAATAATGAACTCAATCTCATTAAATTTTTATTCCTCCCCATAGCAACTCCGACAACTAAATACAAATATCCCCCGCCCTAAATATTATTAATATAACCGGTATTAATACTTAGTAGCACTAACGATTAGTCGCGACGTATTCCAAATAGACAACAAAACACATCACGTGGTCTATTCCTGTCCCGAGACTGGCTATCTGACGGCTTGACATTTGCCAGAGCATTATATAACGTGTGTGTAATATGGCCTAGTGGTCCTTTGCTAAAGATAGGCCACTTTTTCTTGCGATCACTGCAAGGGGCCAGTTAAAAATTTAGTATTTCGGATAATAAAGAAAGAAAGTGCTGTCATTTATTGTCATAGAAAAGAAAGCTTTTATCAAAAAGATTTTCGAGAATATACCTGCGGAAGACAAAGATGATCGGATGCTCAATCTACCATCAGACGAGTCCAGGAAGTCACTGGGCATAACATAGTCACCACGTGAAAACAGTTTTTATTTCCAAATAACCATAACGGAAAATAAAAAACCAACAAAAAGATTTATTATGTCAGAAGTTGTAAAAATATTCGATCCCCTGGGTTGGTTAGCACCAATTATCATTAAAATGTAGCTGGTTATACAAGAACTCTAGCCAGACGGCATAGGATGGGATCAACCTGTTGAAGACACACTCCAGAAAAAATGGATGTACGGATTTTGTGATAGATTTTGATACACTTTACAGGATGAACTTTACGATTCTTAAGTAGGGAGAAGCTGTATCAATTCGTTCCCATTTGTTTAAGGTTTCTCTAATGCGTGTAATTGACTGAATATAATAAAAATGTCGTGATGGTTCGCAGCCGTCCACAAGCAATTACCAAAGTGACTTTTCCAATTTCATATGTATTATATATACCTACTTATCTTGGACAACATTGACATCGGTGAAGGAAAACATCGTGAGGAATCCTGGACTTATAATTGATATAAGTCTGAAATCGCCAATCCGTCTTGAGCGCACGTGGTGATCAATGCTCGTGCCTTTCCTGTATGAGAAGAGGCTTGTGGGGGTTGCTGCAGTGGGGTCAGTAAAGGCTCGTAATATCGTATCATATCATAATCGATATTACTTCCGCCAATATGTGCTAATTACTTCTTGCTATGTGCTAATTAAATTTTGACGTAGGTTCGTTCGTTTTGGCAGGAATAACCCTAATTAAAACATTCCGTGAAATAACTACTAGATCATAAAACTAATTCAATCTATAATTAAGCTAAGTAGCGTAACTAGGTAGCACTCAAATAACTTTAATGAATCTTGACAGCAACGCGTTACTTTATATCTATTTGGTTAATTTTAACAATAAGTTTTACGACGATATGCAATGCACTGCTGTCCACCCAAGTAGTAAATAAGTGTCAGTAATAAAAGCTTCAAATACTTTAATGGTTTGCGCAGTATATCATAATAATAAAATTGATGAACGAAAGAGTTGGAGACTGAAAGTAAAGAAAAGATAAATGTACTGTGTGAAGAATGATTTAAAAGGAAACAGTAAAGATAACATAACCGACGTTACGGCTGATAAGAAAAAGTCTGTTGTACTAACCATAAGCAACATGGGATAAGAGCAGGAATATGATGAGGTACTAAATAAGATGGCAAACAGGCCAGTGGGACAGATAAAAGGTCACATTACCTAAAGACACCCGTAGAAAAAACTCAATACATTGAGTTAAACCCTAACACCAAAACAAAAAAAAAAAAATTGTTTATTTTCAGACAACAGTGGTCCATAGCGTTAGTTACATAAATACTTAAAAACTATGTTAGTAGGTTGACAAATTATATATATATGAATACATCACCTTGCACCTCTCACATGCAGTTTGATGAAACGGTTGAACACTGACGTCTCCAACCTATCCGCTATCATTGTCAGGATACCGTTGCTAAGGCTTTGTTAATACATTACGAAGAAGAAATATTTCATTCAGCACTTATTTCACCTGCATGCACACACCGCTAAAACTCGAACTGAACAATTATATCTGTGCTTGCAAAACAATATTGAATTCAACAGATAATCGTAATGTTTCCTCTTGAAATGGAACCTATTGGAAGCAATACAAAGTTTAAAATTAGCTTGTTACATTATAATGCATAACTGTGCCACTCACTGCGCTTCGTACTAATGACAAAATTATTGATGCGTCCAACTGTTCGCATTCATTCATCTAAGCGCATATCTCGCCGCGAAATTGTTGTGAGCTCTTAGAACTAGAGGGTTCCTAGTCAAGATGAAAGGGATTGTCGATAATCTGTGTCGATTGTCAATTTTGTTAATACTTTCCTTTTGAAATCAGTGTATACCAAAGCTGTTACTGAAAACAAATAACGTTATCCTTGTGCCAAAAACATTTCTGGAGTTGTGTGTCATGACTGACACACAACTGGTTGTGTGTGTGTGTTGTGTGTTGTGTGTGTGGCTTCCTGTTTGGAATATTTCAAATTATTATTTAGCTAAAAAATATTATAATTAAAATCCGAAAACACTGAAAGCAACCATCTTTCCTTCCAACACGTACTTTCCTCTCAACATTAGCAATTCCTGTTTACACCTTATTTAGTCCAGATTAATTCGCACCATCGAAACTTCAATCGGTCAATAAACCAGCCGAATGAAATATGTTTGGTATGTGGTTACAGAACAAAAATAAACCGTTAACTAGTTACTGCTGAACATTGGTTCACACCTTACCACTTTAGTCAGTTCTTACACTCGCTGCGGGTTTGCGCGCCTTTTTTCTAGTCCTGACCTTTTTGGCTCTAGTAAAAAAAAAGTAAAGATTTGTCGGTTGTCAGTGATTCTTTCGATATTTGAATGTGGAGATATATATTTTAAAAGTTAAGGTGAGGTTCTATTGTTTCTTTTTTTAATTCTGTTATGGTCGCGTTCAATTCAATTTTGAGCACGAGTATTAAAGATTTCCAATACCCTAAATTACTAATTCACTTGTACCATCAAACGAAATTACTGTTATGAGTTATATAAAGTTGCCAATGTATAGTAATGGAAGCATCTGAAGTGGTGGCCTATATTCTGGTACGAACAAATTATTGCAAATGTTCCTACATCATATCAGTTACGTTTCTTGCAGTACTTACGAATTACAAAACTGATCTTGTGTTCAAAGAACACCGAAAAACAATCTTGTGTAATTTCAAAGAAACGTTTTATTTCGCATTCTGAAGGTAAACTTTAAAATCGTTCGATATAAAAAGGGCTTTTGATGTTTTGCTGTCTGTAAAACTCTAATTTTGCCATTATCCCTACAAATTACTGACGTGGATAGCGTCTCTTTGGAGCAGGTGATGTTCCCGTCTATCGATCTTCCGAATGCCGATCGATCTCTTTGAAGTGTCTGTCGTCCAAGCTTGTTTATAGTCACAAGCTGATGTAATAAATATAATCGACGCGCACACATGACAAGGACCATCTCTTAACCGGACAGCGTTCGCCAACTCTAAACTCAATACACTTTCGACAGCTACCGAGGACGTGTCGCCTCCAGCGAATTAAATATTTAATACCTTGGTCTCCAGTGTAATTAAAATAATAATTTTTAAAAAGTCATATCGGTACGCGACGGTCGTGACACATTCGGCCGAATACGAAATTCGAATTTGCGCGCCTCTTTTTCCCCGCGTTTTTTGGTGTGTTCGGAAACAGGCCGATTAAGAAGACAGTTTTTGTGAGTGGTTTGAAAATGAGCATGAATTTGTTAATTGTGGTTAACTAATATTTCAGCTTCGTATTATTGAACAATAGTGATTTTCTAGTCAATACTGAGTCCTAATAATTGTAGGTAGATTTTTTAAATAATTATAGTAAGTAATGAGTGCTATTCCTTTTAAATAAATTGTAAGTTATAAATAAATTCTCGATAAGAACATGAACAATTTAATAATTAATAGAATCTTTATCTTTCACTCGCCTATATTGTCCATTATGACAAACTGTGACAAGAAATGCTCTTCATAGTTTAGCTACTCGACAAAAGATGGCGTTAGTGAATCGTTTCCATTAAAAATAGCAAGAAAAGTTTTGCATTAATAAAAATTGTTATAAATGTTTTTACATAAGAGTCCAAAACAATTGATTTTGATTAAAACTAGAATTTGTGTGCCCTTGTTGTGACAATTTGTTTTTGAAGGTCTGTTAAGTGAATAAAATTTCCGGACTATATACTTAACTATTTAACATAACCCCAAAAAACGTCACTAAGTTAAGAAATGATAAGCGTATACTTAAACATAAATACGTTAGCGTATTACTAAGCGTTAATACGTTTTACGTTTAAGCTAAACTTAACTTTAAGCATCATTTACAAGTAAGGGGGTTTATACCTATGTTAATGAGATTCAGCTTTATGGGCTGATAAGCCGTAAAACCAAGGTGCTTGTACCCTGAATTAAATCATATGACGTAATAATTTTCTCCACAATTGTCTACAGAACAGAACAACCAACTATTAGAGCCTTTTTCACTGGTAACTTTTTCAACGGTATTTTAATCATCCATCTATAAAAGGTTTTGTCTGGGGATGCAAACCCCCACCTAGTATACCCACTAACCCCCCCCCCCCCAAAAGCCCCCCCCCCCTACTAAGTCGCCGGAAGAATCTCTCATGCTGTTTTAATAATATCAACTTTATTTTCTTAATGAACTTTACTATTCATAAATTGACAGTTCGGTACTTTTTTTTCAAGAAAATTCTTTGCAACTAACTCAGTATATCTATGCTATGTGTACTAAAATGAGCTCCATAGAGATTAAAAAACCTCGAAGAATCCTGTTCCGTGCGGGAATCGAACCCGCGACAGGTAGGTAGCGCAGCATCAAATCGCTTAAGAAAAGTTCCAGGAATTAAAAACATTAAAATCATTCATCATTCTCAGCGGGAATCAATTTCAAAAACTTGACAGCGATGTGGACAAGTTTTTTTATGCCTGAGCACCCTCTATTTATTGTTGCACATAATTAAAAAAAATTAACAGTACGTGACTAAGATTTGGATGTGAACGTTCTTATATATACGAGAATTACCCCCGTATTTAGGGCTGAAGTTGCAAAGGATTAAACAGTTGACAGCTGTGTGACAGCTGTCAACTGTTTACCAACTTCAACAACACCTTTGCCTATCAGTAAAATCACAATCATGACTTTAAAAAAAAACCTGGCATCGTTCTCAACGTCCTGGGTAACAAATCACAAGATTATCAAGTCAACACTGTTTTTCATGCTCATCGGTAATTAGCCTTTCTGACGAAAACCACTTTAAATTTACAAGTCATTAATATTTAACACAAAGTAGTTTGGTTGAAAATTGTATGAGTTTTAGTTTTGGAACTGTAATGAAAAGTTGGTATTTCTAAGCTTAGAGTGACGGCTTAATTTTGTTGAAGAGATTGGGTTTGCTGTCAGAAGTAAGAATCTCGTTCGTGTTTTAATTTATCTTAGTCCAATGAAATGTCAGAAGTCTGTAGTGCTGTCTATTTGCTAATCCCGTAAGAATGTATAAAATACATTGAACTGTAAAATATACATTTCTCACTGTCATTTCTGGGGACATCAGTCTCTTTAGAAATATCGACAGACGTGACAGTAGCTTTTCTTCATATTGAATAATTATGATCTTTACATGCCCCGGTCGTGGGGAAACCAGAAAAAGAGGCCTTTGCCCTGTAGTGGGACCGTAATAGGCTGGCATTATCATTGCATGCTCTGGTTGCTGGGCAACCGGCTGAGTGGTTAATTGGTAAGCCGAGTAAATTATGGCAGTATGTAGGTTTTAGACAACATAACTCTTAAAGTTAAAAAAGCTCGTAAATTTCATAATCTTTATTAATTAGGCACATTTACGCGAGCTGCCCTGGCACATCCCCCTAAAGTGCCTTTTTCATACGTGCCGGGCACGTATTGACGTCAGTTGTTTTGTGTGACATCACATTAGTATTTAAGTACATTGCACTCATGCGAAGCTGGGGCGGGTCGCTATTACGGTACACTAACCGTAAATTGCACAAAACCAACATTAGTTTAATGGAGACTTTAAATTGTTGCTGTCACTTTTTTTATACACAAAATGCAAGGGATTTTATAAGTTTAAAGTCTCCAATAAGCTTATGTTGGTTTTGTGCAATTGTTAAGTGCCATAAGATATGTTATATTGTATATTTTGAGACACACACGGACGAAACTGCGGGCAGGAGGAGCTCGTAAACAATAAACACCTTTCAGCGTTGCTAAGAATAGACAATGTCTCCCCTGCATGTCTTCGCACTGATCCGAAATTGAATTAAAGAAAGATTCTCAGAAAAACACTGCATTTGTCATCATTATAACGAACAACTTTCCACAAACATTTGGATTTCAGTGTCACCTGTCGCGGTAGACAACCTCAAACTCCTTGGTCACGGGACAAACAAATTAAAAAATAAACCGGCCAAATGCGAGTGGGACATCACGAAGGGTTCCGTACTAACACTGTAGGTACAATACTAAGATCAAGCAAAAATGCAGAAGAAAAACCTTTTAAAAAACCTTTAAGTAATATTTAACTTTATTTACTATTTGTTGTTATAGCAGTCATAGTTAAAACTCTGTGGTAAACAAGTATCTGCCTCATCATCAGCCTGAAGATGTCCACTGTTGAACAAAGACCTCCCCCTTAGAATAGGGGGTTGCCATAATCCTCACGCTTGGCAGGCGTCTTGGGGAACGCAGTAGGGTTGTTAAGTACACGGAAGCCACTGCTGCCCGACTTCCGGATTTTCTCTTAGTCACCTTCTTACGTCTCCCTCAGTATGAAATGGGGGGCCGGACACCCCACGCTAGCCCGATGTCCGGGCTAGTATACACCCACGCCTAGTATCTAGTAATATAGTTTAAAATATACAATCCTGTGACAGACGACGGTCAGATACTGGAGCATAAGTGAAAGGGTCCCGTTGACCTTTTTGAAACGGAACCTTAAAAAGCTACGATCTTAAAGTCTTTGGTTGTTGCTCGTGTCATCGACCTAGCTCAGCTGCCAATTTATTGTTTACCGGACGTTGTACTCACCTTCCGTCAAAGTCTAGCTTTCATTAAAGTTTATTAGTTAGTAGTATGTTTCAGAATTGACAGAATTGACTGACATTGTTTGTATTGTCAAAACTAAGTTTCAGGGCTGAACCGATAAGTTCATACAGAGAAAGAACTAAAGTTAATAAGCACATTTGCCCATACGTGTTGGTGATTTCAAACAAAAGACAAATTAAAACCCCTACAAAAAATACCTCTAGAAAGTATAATTAGTCATATTTTGACCCTTTTACTTTATTTTAAGTACCAAGAACCTAGTAAGTACCTACCGGTGTGTGTAATGACACGTTACCCCTGTTTTTCCCCAAATCCAAATCTGAAGATTCCTTCATGAAATCATGATGTCTTTTTGAAGTATAGTTAGATTCAGCTTAGCTTATCTTGCACTACATTTAGCACCTTTCAAAAAATATTCATCAGAATGTAAAAAAATAAAAATGACAATATGTTTATTTGTATCAAACTTTTATTTTGCTTTTTTTTTACGTAGAATCCATGGATTTTTCCTCGTAATAATTGCCTTAAAAGATTCAGGTATATTATCACTAGCATACTTCGTTGACTAAATTCAATAGTGACAGAAAAAACAACAATTTGAGAAATGGCACAAATAAACTTTCGTTTCGCACATAAAAAATTAGCTCTTATTGACTGCAGTTTATGGAATATAATATATCCGAGCGATTTCTCAAATTGTTGATTCTTGTCAACTGAATACAGTCAACGACATTTTTTACACCTGTTACACTGACTGATATACTTACAATACAATAAAAAACGCACATGCTGACTATCAATCTATTAAAATATGTTAAATTCATAAACTACAGCATATTGTTAAATACTAAGATCTCTAATGTTTGCGCGTGCGCTGCCAACACGTAAAAACGTGGAACGATTTCATGCGTTAAACTTTCAGACAACACTGCTATGTCATTAGAAACTTTATGCTCATTATTTAATTGGGATAAGTAAATCGGTATAGATTTTGGTAAAATACTGTTACTCTATGGTGCCGAATATATCATACAACTTTTTTTTAATTTGTTAAAAACTCAGACTTTGTAAACGTTTTTTTAACCGCGTGTTCAATTTTGATGACCGAGCAAGCGAAGGATTCAAAATTAGAATCCTGAGCGTTAGCGAGGGAATCAAAAGAGCACGAGGTGAAAAATCTTTGCACTCGAGTGCAACACGTAACTTTTCATTCCACCTCAGCCAGGAAATGACTAAATGCAAAAAAAAAACGTTTACAAAGTCTGAGTTTTTAACAAATTAAAAAAAAGTTGTATGATATATTCGGCACCATAGAGGTAGCAGTAAATAGGTTTAATGTTTTTTTTTAATTCACAAACTTAGTGCACACGATGTTCTAAATTCAATTTACTTTATCCTCTAGAGAATAAAAACGGCTTTTCCACTCAGATATTGAAGATAAATTTACTTTATCCTCTAGAGAATAAAAACGGCTTTTCCACTCAGATATTGAAGATTAAAAATACTCTTTCCGAGATGGTGGGATGAAAATAACTATTATTCCATACTAGCTTTTGCCCGCGACTTCGTCCGCGTGAATGTCGGTTATCGCGGATGCCGACGAAGGCGCAGTTTAAAAAGTAGCCTATGTCCTTTCCAGACGTTTAAGCTATATTCATACCAAATTTCATCAATATCGGTTCACCCGATTCATCGTGAAAGCGTAACAGACAGAGTTACTTTAGCATTTATAATATTAAAGTATGGAAGTATGGATTGTTTTGATGATTGAAACAATGCTTCGAATATTTGCTAGGAATTTTCAAACGTAGTATTAATTAAAGATAATTTACCATGAATTTTACAATTTCTAATAATATCGGAAAAATCGACTTTAAATGAAACTTGACGTTCGTATGCTCGCACATACTATTTTTCACGTACGCCTACATTAAATACATACAATTCTTCACAGTAATGCGTGGGGAACGCCCCTCGACTGCCAATAAGCTCATTCAAGTTCGAGTGGGCGTATCGTAAATGAAACTATGAGTAGTAAGCCTATTTCTACATTTCTATACTAATATTATAAAGCTGAAGAGTTTGTTTGTTTGTTTGTTTGTTTGGTTGAACGCGCTAATCTCAGGATCTACTGGTTCGAATTGAAAAAATATTTTTGTGTTGGATAGTCCATTTATCGAGGAAGGCTATAGGCCCATGCGAAGCCGGGCGGGGTCGCTAGTATTAGATAAATTAGTACTTCTTTAAAAAAATACATTACTTATGCCCTGGAAACCGAAAGTCCTTTTATTAACTGTAAAATTGTATTTAAGTTGCTTTGAAATCAATAAATAAGTATTTATTGAATTAAGTTGTCAAATAAATGTCGTCATAAGTACAAATTGCGATACAAAATCTATGCGGGAAACGAGTTTTGACATCTCTTAAAAAGTATGTCAATTGATTAGTGGTTTCATCTTCCCAACGATAAGTCTTTTCCTTTTTAGTTATTTTAACTTTTTCGAAGCCTCTTTCCTATGAACCAGTCTGATAAGATTCAGACCGAATAGAAACGGACAAATAAATGTATGAAATAGGTACTTATGATATTTTTTCTTATGTATTTTGAAAACGTGTCGTTGTCATAATTTTCACCCAACCCATAAAATATATATAGGGCGACGGCGACTGGTAATTAGTGTACAATACTT
Source organism: Charanyca ferruginea (assembly GCA_947361185.1). Taxonomy (NCBI): domain Eukaryota; kingdom Metazoa; phylum Arthropoda; class Insecta; order Lepidoptera; family Noctuidae; genus Charanyca; species Charanyca ferruginea. The sequence continues at coordinate 25,100,231 of OX376061.1, read as the reverse complement.
TAACACGTGATTGTGTTCATGATAACAAACAACTTTCCCGAAGAAAAAATGTTTTTGCGGGTAACTGCTGATAGGTCAAACTGAACGGCTCAGTTGTGTTATTGAAATAAAAGTGAACCAGTACAAAAAACATTTTTTTCTTCGAGAAAGTGGTTTGTTATCATGAACACAATCACGTGTTTAAGTTTCATACACAAATTACCAGTCGCCCTATATGCTAATTTTTCTCACCATATATTTCCTCCATTTTCCAACTCCCTGGTTCCCTTTCGTCTGCCGCGCGTCTCTTGCGCACGGCCCGCGTATGACGTCACGCCGGTGTCGGGTTTCTGCGCGCGCGCCGCCCAGTGCCGTACTCGGCCGTTACTTTCACTGCGACCTTGCCTTTGACACCGATGTTTGGAGATATTTAGGTAAACGGGAATATGGGCTGGATAAGTAAGGACCTTTTATAAAATAATTTTTGGTTTATTTTCATTTTCAGCTATTTGTTACTTGCAAGTGAATGGTTTAATTTCAGGATTATTTTGCAGAGGCTTGAGTGATTTAACTTAAATATAAAATTTCTTTCCTGGTATGAAAATCATTGTTTTTTATATTATTTAGTACCTACCAACAATTTGTCACTCTAAAATTAATGTTAAACAGTTTTTTTTTTAATCCAACAAATTGCGGTGAATTACGTTCTTGTTTCTTGTTTATTGTTAATTAAAACGGTAACACCAATTACATTAATTAACACAGTTACGGTTTACAAGAAAAAAAATATAATAATACTTAAGATATAATGGAGGAAGCCCTAGCATACCTTCTCTCACAAAACATCAGGCACACACGCATAATTCCACTCCATTCATCGGCAAACAGATCACATTTAGGATTGATGGTCAGGAGAGCGTTAAGCATTCTTAAAGTACGACACACCGGGTACTCAGCTCTGGCGACACACGTTACAATCTGTTGTAGCTTTTCTCGGTAAATCTATAAATCAAGGTCTAAAGTAGCTAATATATTATAATATTTGTGATTACTTACTTTATTTCCATTCCTTCTACGACTCTTTTCATTGATTTTCATGGTCTAATTAAAAAAGTTTCTATGCTCATGCAGTTTGTAAAACCAGCCAGTGTTTTCATAGACAAACAATTCAAATATTATTATAATAGAAGATAAATAAACATTTACGCAATGTTTATGTTTTTAAGTAGATATATTTACCGACCGCAGACCGCGTAGTAATGTGTTTGACAAACTGTAGGCGTTAGGCATAGTAATGTCTTCTGACTTGTTTACAAAATCTTATGTATATTTTTTGTTTGATGTGATTAGGTTATCTGTGTTCCATGGTCAGCCAGTCTTAGCTGGTCTATTGGAGAGCCAGAAAATCGAATTCCAATTTTAAATTGCCATTTTTTATCAGCGATGAAAATTAATATAATATTTAAAATTGGCCAAGTGCGAGGCGGACTCGCGCACGAAGGGTTCCGTACCATTATCTCAACATTAAATATTTATTTTATTCTGTTTTTAGTATTTGTTGTAAGCGGCAACAGAAATACATCATCTGTGAAAATTTCAACTGTCTGGCTATCACGGTTCAGCCAGACTTAGTAATAGGGTCCCGTTTTAACCCTTTGGGCACGTAACCATAAATACTACTTTTTTTATCGTATCGTATTTATCGCAAAATTACGGAGCCATTTACATGCCTATCATTAAGTAAACGACCAAGTCATAGGAAAATAAAGTGCGTGTGCCTTTTGGTCAAATGAGGCTGTTGCTTATTATATTTTTTATGTCACCTTATCTTGTACCTATATTTGCAAAATAAAATATCTTATCTTATCTTATACTGAGCTGGTTGTATGTTCCCGTCTCCTTAAAGTTTTATTTTATAATAATAATCATTTATTTCAAGTGTCACAGACTCATTAACATAAAATTATTATAGATGCTCAGTCACATTAAGTAATCAGTTACAAAATTTTAATTATATAAATTATTCAAAATAAAAAAGTAAACAAATTATTTACACTATAAATAATTCATACAAACAACAAAAAATACATATTTAATAGAGCACGTGCCGTGTTGTCACATTACCTGCGCTCAATGTGTAACCTACAGCAGTGGTTAATGGAGGCGCAAAAATTTTGCTAGGCAGAAGATTTTTCCGAATTTCTAGATGACGTTTATAGGTCATCATCACTCATGAGAACAAGTTTAGCTGCAAGAAGACAGCATCATTTACAACCAGCGCTACGCTATCGTCCTAATTCTGTCATCGAAAATATAATTTTCAGTTTTAATATCTTATCAGATTTTTTTGCAACTATGTTCCTGAGATATTTGAAGACAACATGTTTATTTAATAATAATAATAATAATAATAATATGTGGGGACATTTTCACACACGGCCATCTGACCCCAAACTAGGGAGACCCTGTACTATGGGTGTCAGACAGCTGATATACATACATAAATACATTTTTTTTTTGTAAATACATACATATATAGATAAACAACACCCAGACACAAGGCAAATACAAGTGCTCATCACACAAATATTTACCCTGGGCGGGAATCGAACCCGCAACACGCTGCGCAGCAGTCGATCGCTCAGCCACTGCGCCAACCGTGTCGTCGCCGTCGTAATAAGTTTTTTGGTAAAAAACGCAAACTTATGTGTCTATAAGTAATGGAACTCAAAATTTGCGTAGGCTTTTCTTAGTGTGTTTTTGTTATCTATGTAAGTTAACTTTTCATTTCTTGAGGCTTGATTCGTACCTGGTAATTAATTATAAATTAAAGTAAAAAAGACAACCGCCTTCAAAAACTAAAAAGTGAAAAATAACCTTAGCACAGAACACACATTGACTTTAGTTTCGAAATTCAGTGGCTTTGTTCTGTGTTTCAAAAAAAAAAATACAGACGAATTGATAACCTCCTCATTTTTTGAAGTCGGTTGAAAAAAGAAGGCAGTGATAGCCCAGTGGCCTCTCAAACACGAAGTAGTGGGTTCGCAACCCAGGACGGGCAAGTAACAATGCGGCATTTTCAATTCCATATGTGCTTTCGAAGTTTATCTCAAACACAGAGACGTCAGTGAAGGAAAAACCTTTAAAATCCGAAATTGTCAATCCGCCTCGAGTAAGCCTGGCAAATGAATCCTAATATTGTATTATTATTATAACTTTCATAAAAGCGATTTTACCTTAGTAAAATACATTTATAGAATACTATTTTTTACTCAACAAACCCAGTTTTCATGAATCGAGCCCCACCCACAGACTTACATAACAACATAAAGCGCTGGATTTCAGCGGCCGCGCATCCAGCGATCTAGCGCATACGTCTTGTGCCTTAAGGACCGCCCACACTTTCCGCGCGGCTCGTCTGACGTCACGCCGACGTCACCGCTCCGTAATTAGATGTATGTTTGGAACTAAATGAGAGTATCTTACGTACTTGTGTTAGAAATAATGGGTTTGGAATTACTCGCGTTAGGGAATTGTGTTTCTATGGCGATTGGATTTGGATATTGTTAGAATTTAAGTGATTGGTGTTTTTGAAGCGCGGCACGATTCAAAGTCAAAGCATTCATTTCAATTAAGAGCCAGCAGAAATAGTAATAGAAATTATTTTACGAATAGATATACATTGCCCCGGTGATGACATCCCTCGTGTGTCGGGGATGCCTTTAAAAGGTTTACTGCTCAAAATGAGGAAGCGTCAAGCGACACAAAAAAGTCACTTTTGAACGTAACTTAGAAAAAAGAGTTGAATCTAGTAGCCCCTTTCAAAAGGTAGTTTCGAAGAAAGAATGGGCAAGAAACTCCATACTAATTTTTTTGAATAAATGTGGGAATCGGAACGCATCTAGAGGTATGAAAGAGCAAGTGTAGTGTGTGTGAAAGAGATAGAGAGAGTGAACGGAAGGAAAGGATGAAGGAGGGGAGATGCGAGGACGCCATTAGAAAGATTAGACGAAAGACTGTGCGATCTACTTTTCAAAAAATAAAAGAAAAGTTTAATTTCAAGAAGACTTTATTTTCTTCACCCATTCTAACCCACAATTTTGGGGGCTCGTCCGGGATAGAGCGAGTGAAGAAAATATCAAGACGAACACGACGATTACCGAAGTTGCTTCTACGCATGCACGTGGCCGCCCCAACCCATCAACCGGCTAAGAATTTCAAAAGACTTACGATTTTAACGATTTACGACGAACACTGGAAAGAAGATGCCGAACGCGGAAGACGCAGCGCGAGGTGTTTCTTTTGCCCAATATGCTGAAGAGTTAATCAATAAATTCACGGGTCAAGATAGTACCTACCCAGTAAGCCGCTGGATACAGGATATAGAAGATAACTCTGAAATATTTGAATGGACGCCGTTGCAACAATTGGTTGTTGCTCGGAGGTCGCTGAGTGGAACGGCAGCATTATGGCTGAAGAGTGAGAGACCGTTTAAAGCGTGGGTGGACTTGAAGCAAGCCATCATCAAAGAGTTTCCCGACGCAATTGACCAAAAAACCATCCATGAGTTGATGAGCGCACGTAAGAAAAAACCCGAAGAAAGTTGTTTAGACTATGTACTAGTCATGAAAGAGCTGGGAAAACGAGGAAAAATTCCCGACTACGTCGCTATAAAATACATAGTGGATGGTATCCAAGACATAGAAATTAATAAAATAACATTGTATGGTGTCACAACGTATGCCGATCTCAAAGAAAAGTTAAAAATATATGAGTGCGTGAAAGAAAAAATGAAAGCGCGACGCGATTCTCAACGAAATAGGCAAGCCTCTCAAGATAAAGATACGAATACGAGTGCTGGAAGAAAAAACCGTGGTAGTGAAATACGTTGTTTTAGCTGTGGGGAATTTAATCATTCATCTCAAAAGTGTCCTCATAAGGAAAAGGGCCTCAAATGCTTTAAATGCAATAGTTTCGGCCATATTTCCACTAAGTGCACGACGACGACAAAACACGAAGATAGTCGGAAGCATTCGGGAGACGCCGATAGCCAAACTCGTCGGCCAACCAGCAGCGAGGACGACCTGCAGCGCCGCCAACATGACGGACGGCAATTAGGCAGAAAACCGACCAATCAGAGCACTTCAAAGAGCGCGATGTTCACTATGGACGATGTTTCTAAAGTTGGCACCACTGACAACAATGAAGATAATGTCACCTGTCATGGCTGTCAAAACAAAGTCATGCAAATTGTAAACAAACCTGGAACAAAGCTAGGAAAACCAATTTTAAGTATTTTGATACAAGATGTCGAAGGAAAAGTTCTTATAGACTCCGGAAGCGATGTCAACTTGATGGCAGACGACTTTTACGACGTGATCGGGCAACCAGAGAAGATAGAAGATGGTGTTGTGCTTTCGGGTCTCGGACTTAAACAAGTGCGTTCGACGGGGAAATTTACGATTAGTGCGAAAATTGAAGGACAATATTACGACGAAATTATATTCCATGTAGTGCCAAAAGACTGTATGCCGTATTCGGTAATATTAGGACATGAGTTTCTCTGTAGGGTAACGATGATTATGAATGAAGGAAGTGTGTCGTTGCTACCCTGTGGTGAAGAATGGATGAGACGAATGAATTGTTTTACTATAAATGAGAGTGTTGTTGTAGGTTCAACAGTTGATCCAGCTGTCAAAAGTGATGTTTTACGCTGTGTAGAGGAGTACAAACCTCACCAAGTAAAAGAAGTACCTATACAACTCAAGATAATACTGAAAGATGACATCCCAGTAGCTCAAAAACCAAGGCGGTTGTCCCTTAAAGAACAGGAGTTAGTGGAAAATCAGGTAACAGAGTGGCTGAACAATAATATAATAAGGGTAAGTTTTTCAGAGTTTGCTAGCCCCTTAGTACTTGTTAGAAAGAAGGACGGGTCTACTAGAATTTGTGTGGACTACAGACAGATTAACAGGAAGATGATAAAAGATGAGTATCCACTTCCCGTTATTGAAGACTTAATTGATAAGCTGAGAGAGGCTAAAGTATTCAGTGTACTTGATTTAAAAAATGGTTTCTTTCACCTACGAGTAAGTGAAGAATCTATTCCTTATACTTCCTTCGTGACACATCACGGGCAATTCGAATTTTTGAGAGCACCTTTTGGGTTGTCTAACTGCCCAAAGTATTTTATGAGATTTGTGTCTACAATATTCAGAGATCTAATAGATAACCCTTGAAGTGTGATTCTCCCCGACCGACAATGTCAATTTTTTGCCCTAAGTGGTGAATCTACCATTTCGTTGGAACATTCCTAAGGGGCTTGTAAGTGACATTAAATATTCTACGTATTTGCTAACTCGCTCAAACTTGCACAGAGTCTAGGGGGATAAATGAGATACAAGTATAACATAGGCTAAATGTCACAGCAGCACTTTGAAGCGACCAATTTTCGATCCCCCCAGTTGATCATTCTACTGCGCACCGACAGGTCGCTGCTTTGTTCTGTTTGTGCTTTTAAGTATCTAAAAGTGAGTGAATTGTGTGTGTTTTATGTGTTTCGTGTAATAAAAACGTGCCTGGTTGTGTTTGAACCATTTTGGATTGGAGAAACAGACGATTTCGGCCCGAAATAGTCGTTTCAATGAATACGGAGAACCGTTGCAGAGACGCTGATTCATTTCGAGGTATTTGTAGTTTATAGGATTGTTTTAGAAGCAATCTGGCTTTATTACGTGTGTTTTTATGTGTCGTACTATAGATATTAGGCGTTTAATTTGAATATTATAATAGTTTTCTTGTGGTCAATTTGAACATCAAAATTACGCAAAACTACCAGAATCGTCGAATCCGCGCTGGCCAATCAGAGAGCCGGAATGCGCAATCAAGGTGATGACGTCACACGATTTCACAGATCGTTAGAACTAATGGATAGGGCATCCGTTGAATACTTTTTGTTGACTTTATTTTTTATTCGTGATTTTAAATGTTGAACGTGTTGAAACTGAAAATTTTGTAGGTGTGTGTTCGTGTGTGTGTGTCCGTCAAGAAATACCGACCAAATTTTTTTTTTTTTAATTTTTATTTTTTTTTTTTATTATTATTATTTTTTTTTTTATTTTTTTTTACACTCTTTATACTTTTTATACACTCTAAAAGACTTCAAATAATAATATATTTTAGATTTCTATGTAATTTTATATTATTTACATGTGACCATAATTGCCGTATCTATATTTTGTGTGATCTGTGTTTACGTGATGGTCATTTTTAAGTGAAATTGTTCGTTTTGATTGTTGATTTGTGTAATGTTTTTGCTTCCAGCATGCATTTTTTATTTGCCTACCGTTTTGTAAATATCTTCAACGTGTAGAATATTAAATAAGATTTCAAATTGAGGCAACAGAATTTAAACAGTGATCCAAAGTGTGAGTAGGTGTTTTTTGCGCTAGTTTTCAAGTGGTTACTTTGGAAAGCCAATACTATTAAACTATACATTTTTATCAACTGAAACTCTGTCTGTGTCAAGTATGTGAACCAAACATTATTAATAAAATGTAACCCAAGCCACCAGGCATGTAGCGTTCTTAGAATTGATGTGTAAACAAGCCCATTCTTTTGTTTCGAATGCGGGCACTCGTAAATGACGTCATGGTTTGTTTTGCTTGTGAGATGAAAAAAATGTATGGAGAGGTCTGTTCTTTTGTTTTATTTATGTGAACTAATGTGTCTTTGTGGAGATAAAACGAAAAGTTTGTTGAATAAAAGGATTACTATTTTTTTATAATGTCTGTTACACAAGAAACGGGGAAAAAGTCGCTCACACCGAACAAACATTAAATTTCGAATACATTACAACGTAAAACTATACTTAACCATATATGACCTGTTAGCAAATTTAATAGCGATTCCAATGATATAACTGGAAACGAGCTAACTATCGTAATTTCGGAGATATCGTCGTTTTAGTACGACGCGCCGAAAACGCTCGCGGCCACCCGGAATGGCCCCACACCCAAGCGTTCGCGCGTTTTTTAACCGTACACATTTCAAGGGATAAGGGTATTATGCTAATATTTATTGATGACATCATAATTCCAGCCAAGGATGAAGTACAAGGTGTGCAGAGACTAAGAGAAGTTTTATCTGTTGCTTCAGAGTATGGACTGGAAATAAACTGGAAGAAAGCTAAGTTAATTTGCAACGAGATTGAATACCTTGGACATCGTATACAAAATGGTGAAATCAGCCCAAGTTCTGAAAAAACTGATGCAGTGATGAGATATCCTGAACCAAGAAGTATAAAGCAAGTGCATAGTTTCATAGGACTCACCTCATATTTCCGAAAGTATATACAAGATTATGCTAAGATTGCGAAGCCCTTAACCGACTTGATAAAACAGGATGCCATCTTTATTTTTGATGATAACCAACGCGATGCATTCAACCTACTGAAGAAGAAACTGGTGAGTAGCCCAGTGTTAAAAATTTATAACCCAAAATTGCCTACGGAAGTTCACACAGATGCGTCTAGCATAGCATATTCAGCGATTCTGTTTCAGCTACACCAAGGTAGTGGACTTCATCCCGTCCAATATATGAGCAGGAAGACAAGCGATGCACAACAGAGGTATCCTAGCTATGAGCTAGAGGCGCTCGCAATAATAGAAGCAATCAAGAAGTTTCGCCATTACCTATATGGGGTACATTTTAAAATAGTTACAGATTGCCAAGCTTTTGCTTTAACTCTCAAGAAAAAAGATTTGTCAGCCAAGATTGCAAGATGGGTATTATTCCTAGATCAGTATGATTTTGTGATAGAACACAGAAAAGGTTCACGGATGAGGCATGTAGATGCATTGAGCAGACACCCTTATATTTCAGCAGTAGTGACAAACCTTCATGATAAAGTTAAAGAAGCCCAGATCCAAGATGAAGGACTAAAAGCTATTATAGACATTGTTAAAGAAAAACCCTATCTAGACTACTGGATGGACAATGAGATTCTATACAAGGGAGAACAGAAGCTATTGGTAATTCCAAGAAGTATGGAAAAAGAAGTCATAAGAAGAGTGCATGGCAACGGTCATTTTGCAAAGAGAAAAATGAAGGAACTTATAGTAAAAGATTTCTACATAAAAGAAATAGATAAGAAAATTGAAGACTTTATAGTAAGTTGTATACCCTGCTTACTAGCAACGAAGAAGCAAGGAAAACAAGAAGGTTTCCTGAACCCTATCAAGAAGGAAAGTGAGCCACTGCATACCATACATCTTGACCATATTGGACCAATGACTGAAACAAGGAAGAAATACAATCATATACTTACCATTGTGGATGCCTTCACTAAATTCGTGTGGCTCTTCCCCACGAAAAGTACAACCAGCAGTGAAACCCTGGACAAACTCAGAATACACCAGCAGATGTTTGGAAATCCACAAAGAATAATAACCGATAGGGGTACTTCCTTTACGAGTCACGAGTTCCAGGAGTATTGCAAGGATGAGAACATACAGCATGTACTGATCACAACAGGAGTTCCACGTGGAAATGGTCAGGTGGAGCGAATTCATGGGATTATTAAACCAACCCTTACAAAGTTGTGTGCAGAAGACGCGTCTGTTTGGTACAAGCATGTAAGTAGATTACAACGGGCAATAAACAGCACTTTCCAGAGAAGTATTAACACCAGCCCATTTGAATTACTTACAGGTGTTAAGATGAAATGCAAAGAAGATATTCCTTTAATGGACTTATTACAACAAGAAAGTTTAGAGCAGTTCAATGAAGAAAGAGAAGAGTTGAGAAATAGAGCAAAAGAACAAATACTAAAGATTCAAGAAGAAAACACAAAAACCTATAACAAGAAGAGGAAGGAAAGCACCAAGTATGAAGTTGGAGATCGAGTAGCAATACAAAGAACACAGTTTGGCCCAGGACTCAAGTTAAAATTGAAATTCCTAGGACCATATAGGGTCACTAGAGTCAAACGCAATGATCGCTATGACGTTGAAAAAGATGACATCACAGTGGAAGGTCCAATAAAGACTTCCTGTTCTGCCGATGGTATGAAGAGATGGCCTGATGATGCATGAGTAAGTACGAAATGTTTTAGATGATGTATTGAATGTGAGATTGTATGATTGAAGTGTTACTGTATTTTGCTTTGTGTATTTTATTGTAAGTCTCACAACTGTATGCTAGAGAAACTCATTTCATTTGTTCTTCAAGTGTAAATTGATGTTACCACTCATTAAGCTTTTTATATTGTAAGTTAACTTGTCCTATTTTGTAATTAAAATAGTGTTTAAGCTGACAACACAATGTTGAATATTGTTATGATGTTTTGTGGTTAAGTTGAAAAGAATACCTACCTTTTTGTTTAAAATTATGTTTAATAAAAAAAAATCCTAATGGTGTTAAGTGTAGAAGAATACTTACTTTCGTTTAATTAAGACTGTGTTCACTTAATAAAATATGAACATTGTTATGTATGTACCTTATGTTGTTAGTTATGTATAAGATAAGATGTTTATATTATTAAGTTGTCTTGTTGAATGATATTATGTGCTAGTTGTTTTGATGAATAAAGATGACCGATAGTGGAGGATGATGATGAGGTAAGAGTCATGTCGATGATGATGAGGTAAGAGTGATGTGAATGATGTATGATGTGTAACAGTGATGTGAATGATGCATGATGTGTGAGAGTGATGTGTATGAATAGCGTGCATGTCTGAGGACAGACATGATTGTCGGATGGCCGAATGTGGGAATCGGAACGCATCTAGAGGTATGAAAGAGCAAGTGTAGTGTGTGTGAAAGAGATAGAGTGAGTGAACGGAAGGAAAGGATGAAGGAGGGGAGATGCGAGGACGCCATTAGAAAGATTAGACGAAAGACTGTGCGATCTACTTTTCAAAAAATAAAAGAAAAGTTTAATTTCAAGAAGACTTTATTTTCTTCACCCATTCTAACCCACATAAATGTTATTTTTTACAATATTTTGTAGAAGTACAGGGCCTGTAGACAAAATGCCCTTTCTGTTAGCGTTAACGCCAATGGAAAAATCAAATTGTATGGAGTAGACATTTTTGCATCACGTGACATCTGGTGGGCAAATGTCAACTCCATACAATTTGATTTTTCCGTTGGCGTTAACACTAACTGAAAGAGATTTTGTCTACTGGCCCAGGAATGCATTTTATTGTATTTTACAAAATAGGTACTAAAATTTTGTGAGCAGCTACGAATAACGAAAAAGTCGAATGAACGAAATGATAGTGATAATGAAAGAAGTATATTTCTTTTTATTAGTTAGTTCAGCAAAAAAATAGTAAAAAGATTGTTCCCCCCTGTAAATTACCCAGTTTTAGCAAAAAGAAATAGTCTTCTTCACAATCTAAAGAAGAAAGATAATGGTTGACATTAAAACTAGCTTGCGTGTCACAGTTTCTCGACGAAAAACGGAAATGTGCAGTAAGTAACGGCTTATCGTCAGGAAACACGAGTAGGTTGTTGTGGATATCGAAACCGATGAGCTGCCAATATGTCACTGCTTGCGTACAAATGTGACGTGACCCTAACATTGCCGTTTGACAATCCGGTATAACAACTTCCCTTCAATTTCTTTCAGTTATTTACGGATGAATAGCAACCGGTCTCAAAGTCAATAGCCTAATATACTTTGCTCTTGACTTTTCCCAGCTGTTTTATCAAAAAGATCTCAATTTAACACAAAAAATATGAGGCAAATAAATGTACGGAGTAAATCAAATATCAAATAAAATCGTAAAGAACACTCGTTGTTATTAATCTTAATCCATGACAATATAAAGAACTAAATATTTAGAGATTATTATTGCAAATAAGTATAACTATAAAATAATTCTGGCATTTTGACAAAACAACGTAAACGTCTCTTTAGAAGAAAACATTCGGTTCTAAAGTGAGTTCGAAGTTTAAAAATTTAAAAACATTAGTTACGTGTGCAGATGTTTTTTTTAATTTACTCAAAGGTCGATGACACATGCTTAGAAGTATTTTCTTGTTAGGGGCTATTTTACGGCTAATTTGTTTGGCAATGAATCTAGAGATTGTTGATTGCTTGGATTAGGCGTAGGTATACTAAAATATCTCAGCTGTTCTGGATGTCGCATATCTCAGCTGACAATAAATTTCATCACTCAAGGAATCGTAGAGGCGCATACCATTTAAATAAAAAGTGTTTTTGTATGAAAATGAATGTAAAAAAAACATATTCATTTGACATTCGAATAATATTTACCACGGTATAACATAAATTATTTATAATTTATTTTAATGGAATCAAACCAATTAAAATTTAAATCGATGACAAATTAATGTCATTGCTAACACCTATCTCTTAAATATTTTTAAACTAGCTCTTTTACTGTTTTCTCAAACATCAGTCTATCCTAATAGTTTATGTGACTAAACAGCTATAAAAATAGTACGTAGGTACTACCAGTAAATAATGGAGATTCTAAATTCGCTGATTAAGAGCAGATGTTTTCTGTAGCCAAAATAAGAGTATTACATAATAACCTCCTACTGTAAATACACGAAAAATGCTAAAGAACAAGCACGAGACTTGGCCCGCTTGTTTTGTGGAACTCGTATTTTTATTAAATAACTAGCTGACCCGACAGACGTCGTCCTGTCAATTGATTTTTCAATTTTCTCACCGTATAACCTTCCCTGGACTTCCACAAATGTTTCAAGACCAAAATCAGCCAAATCGGTCCAGCCGTTCTCGAGTTTTAGCGAGACTAACGAACACGATTCATTTTTATTATATAGATTAGCTGATGCCCGCGGCTTTGCTCGCTTGACAGGTTATATAGGGTGACTGGTAATTAGTGTATACGATACTTAAACACGTGATTGTGTTCATGATAACAAACAACTTTCCCGAAGAAAAAATGTTTTTTGTACTGGTTCACTTTAGGTCACAGGCGTGCGTGGGCGTGAATTTCATACGGCTGTTGTGTTATTGTAATAAAAATGAACCAGTACAAAAATCTTTTTTCTTCGGGAAAGTTGTTTGTTATCATGAACACAATCACGTGTTTAAGTATCGTACACTAATTACCAGTCACCCTATATACTAAAACCTTCCTCTTGAATCACTCTATCAATTAAAAAACCCGCATCAAAATCAAAAGTTTTGAAGATCTAAGCATACTTATACAGACAGACGCGGCGGGGGACTTTGTTTTATAATATGTAGCTTCCTCCTTCCACTCAGGGATAACGTAGCTTCCTATTATATTAATAATCCCAGCCTATAATTGTCCCACTGCTGGGCAAAGGCCTCTTCTCAAACAGAGGCACGAGCATTGATCACCACGGCTCAAGGTGGATTGACGGTGTACGCTCCGTTCGCCCCTTGGATCTTGCCCCTTACGATTAAAATGTTCCATTCGCCCCGTTTTTATTTATTTTGGGGTAGTGATTCGCCCCTTGCGGCATTTCCTTGGACATTTTACCAAAAAAGGTACAGTTAGACAGAAAAATGCATACATTATAAGCAACGCCATGTTTAATTTAAGTCTATGTTTAGAAAAACTGTGTGCGTAGGTACTCATGACTGCTATAATCTACATTGTTGTGTTTTTGACATTTTATTTCACTATTTTTATATATATTTTTTTTAATATAAAATCTTAGTGAACTACCAGGAAAGCAGAAATGGACTGGAACTAGGTGTATGCATTTTTCTGTCTAACCATACCTTTTTTGGTAAAATTTCCAAGGAAATGCCGCAAGGGGCGAATCACTACCCTAAAATAAATAAAAACGGGGCGAATGGAACATTTTAATCGTAAGGGGCAAGATCCAAGGAGCGAACGGAGCGTACACCGGGGCCTCAAGTCTGCTATTACAATAGTGTCAGAATGGTATATCATTGATTTTCATAATGACGCCATTATATTAGTAGATTACAAAACTTGTCAAAATCAAGAAGTATGAAATCAATAATAGACCATTCTGACACTATTGTAATAGCAGACTTGAGGCCCTGATTGACGATTTCAAACTTACATTAATTATAAGTCCAGGTTTCCTCACAATATTTTCCTTCACAGTAGGTACTTACAGTGGGACTAAACTAAAGGGACAAAAACTGGCCAAGTGTGAGTCGGACCCGCGCGCTAAGGGTTCCGTAGGTATCTATACAATATTAGACATCGAGCAAAAAAAGGGAAAAAATCACGTTTGTTGTATGGGAGCACCCCGTAAATACTTATTTATTTTATTCTGTTTTTAGTACCTATTTGTTGTTACAGCGGCAACAGAAATACATCATCTGTGAACATTTCAACTGTCTAGCTATCACGTGAGATACAGCCTGGTAACAAACAAATAGACGGACAGTGGAGTTTTAGTAATAGGGTATCATTCTTACCCTTTCGGTACGGAATTCTCAAAACTGTTTCGTATTTTTACAAATGAACATTATACAGAAAATCTTATGTATAATATTAGTTTTGATATTATGATTAGACAGAAAACAAGATTACATACAAAATCAACTTTATCATTATTCTTAACTTTAATTTGAACCATCAGAATAAACCCAGATCTTAATTAAAACTTAAATCCATAAGTAACAACATTATATTATATCATAAAACTTATAAATAGTAAGTATATTAAGTGCAATATTTAATACTAGCTTCTGCCCGCGACTTCGTACGCGGATCCTGTTGCTTATGCCAGCGACAACGGGGTCGGCAAAATCGAAGATCTGAAACGTCTAATGTCGAATTCTAAAAGCCCGGGGACGGGAAACCAACGGGATGCGCGAGACGATTCGAGACGTTCAAAAAGTACAATTTGGAATCATATATACCTCCGATGGCGGAATATGTGGCGTAGTCAATCTTAGGAGTATACGTAAATGCACTCCGTTCCTTATCAACCCAAGGAAGGTCGCCATGCCCTACGGCTATATCTGAGACACATCCGATTCTTCAGATGATATCGACATTCTGTTCAGAGAATGTCGAAGTCGATCAGAATTCAAACGTTCGTTGCGCTCTTCTTCTGTCTCTTCCTGCCGTACTCCAGCAATTCTTTCTCTCTCACTTTCTAACTGATTATGGATATTTTGTTGTGTGCGTGTTCGGGACAATGTATCATAATCTCGATCAGCAGTTAGTCGTGCATCACGTTCATCACTCGTTTCAAAAGACCTGTTAGTAGATGTGCGAATACGCTGAGAACTCAAGCGTGATTCTGTATCGGTAAACGTTTCCGATTCGCGAGACAATGCATGTCGCTCACGATCAGCGGACAGTCGCGCATCACGTTCCGCACTTGTCTCTAGAAACCTAAAAACAGATGCGTAAATACGCTGAGAACTCTAGCGCAATTCTCTATCCGTGAACGTCTCCGACTCGCGAGACAATGCGTGACGTTCACGATCAGCGGTCAGTCGCGCATCACGTTCACCACTTGTCTCCAGAGACCTAGAAGTCGATGCGTAAATACGCTGAGAACGCAGACGTGCTTCGCGATCTGAAGAGGTTTCCACGGAGCGATTTGCAGCCTGATGTTCTCGAACAGCATCAAGTCTCTCCTGACGCTCTTCAGTAGATTCTTGGGATCTTATGATCTTCAATCTTTTAGCTCCTTTGGAACATTGGGAAAGATTTGACCTCTTTCTAGGCATGGTTATAGTTTTATTGTGAAGAGATACCTGATCAATTAAAATCTAAGTGACTGCTCCCCTGCGTTACCGGGTGTGCTACCGTGTAAAGGAAATTAAATACCAAAATAACATTAGCCCGAAGGCATATTTATTCGACAAAATAAAAAAATAAATGGGAATTTTGGCCAGTAGAGTCAAATTTTCAATGATATACCATCGTCATCAAAAATCAGCCCTAAACTGTTACCGCCTTCACCGCGTGGAGGTACTCCCAGCTTATGTTATTCTATAAGATACAGTGAAATTAGTGATAGCTTTGATTTTCACATCAGATGTTTCTGATCTTCGATTTTTATAAGTCAACAGGAAATGCCCATCAGACCGAACAGCTTTTGCTAAGACGTCATTCCTATATGTGTCATGGTGTAGCTGGGCTCTTGGAGTTCCACATCAGGTGTTCCAGATCTTCAAATTTATTCTCTCAGCAGATAATGCTCGTCACGTGGAGTAATTTTTGCTATGGTACCATTTTTGTATCTCTTTTAGTTTAGCTGGTCTGTTGCGGTTCTGCATCAGGTGTTCAAGTTTCCAAGATAAATTATAGCCTATATGTTGGCCAGACTTAATACCTATACAACAAAAGAAAAATCATTCAAATCCGTCCAGCAATTCCGAAGATTAGCGTGTACAAACAAACAGACAAACAGACAGAATTTTTTTTTTGGATTCGTGCTCTTTTACTGTTTCTAAACCCCCCTCAATAATTATTTTTTTAATATATTCAATGTACAGACACAGTTTTTTTACTATTTTATTATATGTATAGATAGATGATTTTCACATCAGATGTTTCTGATCTTCGATTTTTATAAGTCAACAGGAAATGCCCATCAGACCGAACAACTTTTGCTAAGACGTCATTCCTATATGTGTCATGGTGTAGCTGGGCTCTTGGAGTTCCACATCAGGTGTTCCAGATCTTCAAATTTATTCTCTCAGCAGATAATGCTCATCACGTGGAGCAATTTTTGCTATGGTACCATTTTTGTATCTCTTATAGTTTAGCTGGTCTGTTGCGGTTCTGCATCAGGTGTTCAAGTTACGAAGATAAATTATAGCCTATATGTTGGCCAGACTTAATACCTATACAACAAAAGAAAAATCATTCAAATCCGTCCAGCAGTTCCGAAGATTAGCGTGTACAAACAAACAGACAAACGGACAGAATTTTTTTTTTGGATTCGTGCTCTTTTACTGTTTCTAAACCCCCCTCAATAATTATTTTTTTAATATATTCAATGTACAGACACAGTTTTTTTACTATTTTATTATATGTATAGATAGATGATTTTCACATCAGATGTTTCTGATCTTCGATTTTTATAAGTCAACAGGAAATGCCCATCAGACCGAACAACTTTTGCTAAGACGTCATTCCTATATGTGTCATGGTGTAGCTGGGCTCTTGGAGTTCCACATCAGGTGTTCCAGATCTTCAAATTTATTCTCTCAGCAGATAATGCTCATCACGTGGAGCAATTTTTGCTATGGTACCATTTTTGTATCTCTTATAGTTTAGCTGGTCTGTTGCGGTTCTGCATCAGGTGTTCAAGTTACGAAGATAAATTATAGCCTATATGTTGGCCAGACTTAATACCTATACAACAAAAGAAAAATCATTCAAATCCGTCCAGCAGTTCCGAAGATTAGCGTGTACAAACAAACAGACAAACGGACAAACAGACAAACAGACAGAATTTTTTTTTTGGATTCGTGCTCTGTTACTGTTTCTAAACCCCCCTCAATAATTATTTTTTTAATATATTCAATGTACAGACACAGTTTTTTTACTGTTTTATTATATGTATAGATTGTAGAAAACCGTAAATATAATCTACTTATACAATGGCTCTTTCTTGTCCTAAATTAAATAGGCTCTAGTTTGACTTTTTAAAGCTTATTTTTCTCACAAATCTCCTCCCAAATAAAAGGTTTGTTTCCCTGCTCCAGCAATAGGTACATAATGCTACCTTTTTCATGAAGTAAACCAAAAAAGTACGCAAAATTATTCATTAACACATGAAACTAAAACACTATTTCAGCATTCCAGTGTTTCAGTGTCAAGATTTGAACCCACGCACTTTATACGATACAGCTGGACTGTAACGAACGATTTTATGCATTGTTTCGAAAGAGAAAGTTACGTAACAATATATAGGAATTGAATTATTGTTAGTTCAAGGCTACTGACGTAAATGATTTTTCTTAGATTTTTCTGTTGAACGGCGTTTGCGAATACATTTTCTGCGAAAGTAATCATGCTATGAATCAAAGCTACGTTGCAAAATTAGTCTTTACAGTAATATAAATAAAAGAAAATTGATATTAAAGTCTTACGGGGTTTTTTTTTTTCATTTTCGAGCGCTTATTCTTCGCGTGTTTGGTTGACTAAACTATCATCAACCAATCACAGCTTGACAATTTTATGTTTGAATTTCGTTCGAGAAACCGGTGGCAAGAGAGATTTTGTAGGCTTTGAGGGAACATACATTCAGGTTGGTTAAAACAACAATCTATTTGAAATTAATAGAATAAAACAATTGTTTATCCATATCTTGTGACAGATTTTGATAACATTAGAGTATTTTATGGCTAATAAGCTAAAGCCCGCGAGTACGTCCGTGTGAATTTAAGTTATTTGTGGAGTTTTATTTTTTGTTGCACGAAACCCTAATTCTTTTTCTAATATAAAAGTAGCCTATGTTACTCCTTATAACATCAGCTATCTGCCAGTGATCGTCCCGTCAAAATGGGACCAGCCGTTTCGGAGATTAGCCGGAACAAACAGACAGACAGACAAAAATGTTAAAACTAGTTTTTTTGTTATTAGCACTGTGTAAACATTCAAATACATTTAGTAAACAGCTGTTATTTTTAAATTACAACCAGACACTTACATTTTATTTTATCTAAGTATAGATAGATAAATATAAATAAATACTCAAGAAATGGTCTAGTTTTTATCTTACAAAAAATTCAATTGAATCTTCAATGCATTCAATTTCTTAAGCAAAACATGCTGTATCTTACACTTATTTAACAACTTTTGTATACCGTGTTTTTTGCAAATAAATATATTATTATTATTATATTATTACGAATGAATGTCCTTTAAGATAAATACATTATTCTAGTAACCGCACAGATGACGCAAAATTCCAGTGTCTTTGATGGTCTGTAGATCTGGCAACGATAGTACCTAATTACTCATCATCTAAACTGGGGTAATTAGTAAAACAAAGGCATCGTTGTTTTGACCTAAAGAACTACTAATTCCTTTATTTAAGTAACGTTTCTAGTCAATTTGAGTAGGCTGTGTTGATGCTAGTGAAATAACTTAAGAGTCAACGATCGTCAGACGGTAATAAATACGATCAAGAGTATTCTTGCTGAAACTGAATAACAGTTTAAAGAAGAATTTATCAGTATTTTAATTCACTTAAAATATGAAAATAAATAGATCATGCAGTTTTAGAAAATCACGAAAAAGAAAGAAAATATAAAATTTCCGGGTTTAAAATTGTACTCATTTAAACACAGGTTCATTACAATGTTTTAGAAACTTAGATTTTTAATAAATAAAAATATTTTTGTATTTACAATTTTATAAAATAATCTTTCAGGAATCGATAGTTTAATTGTAGGTACTTACTTATTTAATAAATAACATACTTTTTGTACTATCCTAATTATTATGTCGCACAAAAGTTACCAGTTGTTAGTTACTTATATTGATGACGTATAAACGTATCTAGCCAATCGGTCGCAATCTGTAACATATTGAAAACCAATGAAAATGTACGATAATTTGGTCAACATCATAGAGAGTAGACTGTGTCCGGTAATCTGTTCTGAGCCTTAATTGATTTATTGATTCAAACATCACAGGAACTGCAAGCAAATGCATCAATCCTAAATCACCAACAAAGTGAGCCGATGTTACATTTCTAATAACTCACTACAACTACAACCACATTCGCTAACAAATCAATCACTGGCTTAAACATTTTTATAGTCTCGTAAACCCGCGACCTTCGACCGAATGATCGAACCAGGCATAAAGCTAATGTCTGGCCACAACGCCAAATGAATTCTAAATCGGGACACAAAAGTTTGGCAAGTATTACACTTTAATTTCAGTAGTTCAAATCTTGTCTCCGCGTAATAGCGCTGCATCCGTCCCGTCCCCGGAGACCCTTTTCAAAAGTAACCCTTTTCCATTCCTTTTGATAACGCTGTGTTTGTTTGAAGACTTTGAAATGGGACTCCTACTGTCTGTCGTTATCTCGTACGCCGGGGCCCACGAAGCTATCGAGTGCTTGAAACACTTACTCAGTGGCGTCATACCCGACAACAACCCGGACTTCCAAGAACTCGCCGAGTACTACAACAGCCAACTCAGAAAAGCGACTAACGCATCCTCTGCAGCGGACTGGAGCAAAGAATGCGGTCAGGGATACCTATATTTAACAGAGGATAAAAATGGAAAACTAAAATCGGCCGCCGTCAAGTACTACGATGACGACACGAACTCGACCGCCATACTGTTCTCAACGAAAATCTCCAGCTTCGGACAGGAATCCCTGGAGGAGAGCCAATCAAACGAAGACTACAAAAGCGACAGGTACATACCGTCGAAAACGAAAACCATTCTAACGAACTCCTCAGGGTCGATCAGTGTCGGTCAAAGAAGCAGATCACCTACGCCTCGTGAAACTATTTCAGATTCAAATCACAACAGTTTTACTTCGAATTCTGTCGAGTTTGATAGCAAAGAGGATGGTGGGGCTGACGAGAAACTGACATGGCATTACAGACCACTGAGTCCCACCCGCACCCCGCAACCACTGCCTGAAATACATTTCCAATCATTCGACGAAGACAAAAAAGGCGAATACAGCGAAGAATTCCTCAGGTTAATATCCATAGATACCAGCAGGAACATCTCTCATGTAGACACACATGCTTACAGTTCGGTAGTGACTTAGCTGCATCCCATTACCATGAGTGATCACTGCTCATCCGGACACCACCACACATGCACGAGTAGAAAGCTAATTCATGGTACCATTCGCTTCATCTGTACTATACCTACTCATATGTTATGAATTTGTTTAAGATCTCTTGATGGGATTAAGTTCCGACCGTTACAACGAAGCGACCCGAGTGGCAGGCGACGGAGTTTCAGAAAGCGTCACTCATCGTCGTCGAATTCTTCCAAAGAGTCGCGAGCGTCCCGCGAGGAAGAACTAAAGATGTTTACGTCACTCGAGGAAGCTGAGTTCGAGCGTATGAGTAAACACGACAAAGTCGGAGAGTTCGGAAGCACTCCTAATCTATCAGCGCGTTCTTATTCCAGAAGTCGGTCGAGGGAAAAATCGAGGGAGAGAAGGAGTGACCACTGGAGCGTGGAAGCGTCTGTCGACAGCGCGGCTTCCGAAGACAATGCGGAGCTAAAGCCGATGTTGAAAGACGTTCCCAAACTCAACTCCTTCGAGGAAGAAACGACAGAGACTAAAGAGGTAATTGAAGAGGAAGAAGAAGAAGTAGATTTCTGGGGCACCTTGGGGGACTAGCTTGGAACCTAACGTAGCACGAGCACACTGCTGATTGTGAGCTTATGTAAGCATGACTGAACATTAAATTATGATATCCCGGTTTGTGTTTTGTTTTCTTTGAGAACCCTTAGAAATAATACCAACTCTTTGATTTCCTTTGTGACGGGAATTTGAGAAGGTAGGCTTCTAATCCGTATGGCTTTTGTAGAGAAACCAAAATTATGGGACACATGATTCTGTTTCGAAATTGATACAATGATTGGCTTGGAGAAACATTTTGAGACACCATGAGGTTGATTTTATTCTTAGAATGTTAATTGGCTCACTTCCTACAAATATCTGAACACTATAAATACACCGTCTCTATACTTATGCAATAATGAATAAACACAATCACGAAATGCACTTTCGATGACACAATTAATTAATGTAATAATTACGTAATATTTTAATTTAAATACTGTGTAATTTGTGTTCTACATCATAATACATGTAGTGTACACATTTTATTAGCATAGTTAAAATTGAAAATTTTATTGGCTGCGAGGATCGTAATGGCCCAATTTCCTTCGTTCGATCATGTTGCTTTTTGTGATTGGACTGACAACAAACATGTGCTATAAATAATGGTCTCATAAACCTTCTAGTTTTTTTACATTTCATTAGTTTTTTCGCGAAAATAGTCTCATGATGATATAATTCAGATTTCGGACTTCAATTTCATATAGTATCCACTACTCCAGAGTAATATCTCAGACTATTAATCGATATTAATATAACAAATTGATTTATTTAATCACAGCTAAACCTATAGATTGACTGATTGATTGATTGTGGAACTCCTTGAGAAAGGTGGCCGTATGCCATCGAAACTAGTCGGACGAATCCGGCAACACAGTGAGTTAGTCCGTTTTGCTCAAACTATAATGTGTAACAATGCTCGAGTTTCGTTTAATGATAAAACAGCTAAAACTCTTTACTTAAAAACGTTGCCAAAAGTTAAGAGTCGCTTAAACGTCTAAATGTATAACTAAGCAGACGCTTATCATTAATGTAACTCGAGGAAACTTTTTTAAGTAAACCCTTACATAAAAAAGTTTCAAAGTATATATTATGAGTATGTATATTATATATTATGAGTATAAGTATATTATTATGAGAGTAAAATTATCAAATTCAAATTTAAAATAATATATTTGCCAATATGGGTAATTATAATTACATAAAGTTGTCAAATAAATAAGAATAGAGCATATTTCAACCATATTACGCCTTGAGGCATGCAAGTGTCAAGCTTTTACAGTATCGCAACATAATTATAGAATTAACAAAGTAATTTAATATAATTAATAACACAATTTTGGTACTTTAATAATAATGAAACATTAGCAAATTTTACCTAATATCACAAGAATAATTAAAGATCAAAATGTCATGTATTGAGAATGTCAAGATATATTTGTATTAAATGTAAAAGTAATATTAATAGATAATTAATTATTGCATTAATCTCATGTCACATTAACATCAACATTTCTGAGCACAATAATATGTCCTTAAATTCTCTGTTAGATAATCCTGAATACTATAATAACATCTAATAATTTATTTTAAAATTCATCGATGGATGTAATTCCTCCTAGTATAGACTTTGGTAAGTGATTGTATATACGCGGTGCTATACTGAAAATGCTTATGGAAAATAAGGCCGCCTTGTTCCCAGGTCTTGTATCTCAGGTTAAATAGAATTCTTAAAATTTTACTGCAATTAAACTGCCATATTTCCAATTATTATTAAATTATGAGCGGTTAATCAAAACGGTTGCACAATAGTCCGAAAATACTCGTCCAACCTCGACCTAGATGTGTCTCATAAAATCCAGGGCATAAACTACATGCGACCTTTCAGATAATGCCATCTATCGGAGCAACGCGGAATATAAACAGATTCTGTAAACTATTTTTCTTACACCCTTGTGTGTCTTGGGGTTATTTTTATTGGAACTTGGGATTGAACTGTACGATTTAGGGAAAGATAATTGATGCAGGATTCAATGTGGGAATCATTTGAATTATCGGTTTTGGTTAACGTTATCACGCTGCTAAAACCTAAGCTTTATGAATTAGGAATGATAACACCATTAGAGACGAAATTCAGAACTACAGCATATCTGAAGAATCCAAGTACACAAGGGCGTCGCCAAGGGGGGTAGGTAGGGGCAGCTGCCCCCCTCTAGAGATTCCAAAAGCTTCATGTGCCTTTGACTGTATTTAAAATTTATACTTTTCCTATCCACCATATATCAACTTGCCCCCCACCTAGGCCATCAGCTGGCGAGTATTGGCGACGCCCTTGCAAGTATACATACAATACAAGAATACACACTCATCACTAGCGATCCATTGATGGCATATATTCACCTAAAGCTCAAAGCGGTGATCAGAAAATATTTTTTTTTTATGTAGAAACACATATTGATAGGATAGGCTTGACTATACACCGTAAGAGTTGCAAAGATTAAATAGGAAAGGCCTTTGTACAGCTTTCGTGGGCTTCTGTCAGGTTTATCTATGTATTTATTTACATATTTGTACAATACAATCAATCGAACACGGTTTTATTGGTGGCAATAACAAACAACTGTCTAATTCTCCATTTCTTGAAATTACATCTTATGAGGCAAAATACCTATCACAAAATTAAACATTTATCGATTCTATTATTTAATTTAGTACACTACAGATTAGATCACAAAATCCTCGGCACATCAATGTGCCTGAAAACAGTCTAGGAAGCAAGTGTTATCCTCTATTCAGTTATAATAAAATCAACTAGACATATCGAATCATTCATATCACAAAATATAAAAAAAGATGGAGTGAGATTGAGGTGAGCTCACTTCACCTGTGTGATGCCAGGGATTGACAGTTCGCCTCAAATGCACTTCATCTAATTAAATTCACCGAGAAAGATTTCTACACAATACCTTTTCTGATCCCTAATACGTAGACGACAAATATTTTATTAGAAAAATATACTTATGTCATGAAATCCATGACGAACTTCCTTATTCATTACACATTTTTACAATGATAACGTGCTTACAAAATAACTGCGGTTGCATCTACAAATGAGCCCAAATTCCAAGTCTTGCAACTGGGGGCAAATTACTGTAGCTAACGCAGATTGTGACAGATATATAAAGCTATTTAATGAAGCCCTATTCAAAAGCCACGGAAGATACGCTTTTTATACCCTGCATATTTGAAGCCAAATGTATAATAGAAGTTGATGAAGTATTATGAGATGAAGTGCTTTCATCTGTAGATGATCTGTCAAAGATTGTAGGTTAGTAGGACCAGTTAATAGGAATGATGACCGTACAAGAAGAATAATGGTGATGTGATGGGTATATTTAAATTGTTTTCAATAATGAAAAGGTATCATGTTTTTGCTTATGGTAAAGCTCAGTTTTAAGAAAGTAACGGACAAGCAAAATAATGTAATGATATTGAACTGGCGTCTCTTTGTGACTCCGTCTGCGTAGTAGTTAAGTAAACCTACAATGCTAAACATAGCCTGTGGCACTCGGTAATTGTGGCAGTTCCTGTCAGTATTTCCGGAGATTACCTGTTACAAACAAAATAACCGGACAAGTGCGAGTCGGACTCGCCCACCGAGGGTTTCGTACGTATTTGTAGGTACATATCCATACTTCTATACTAATCCATACCTACTATCCATACTTTAATCTATTCAATATTATAAATGCGTTTTATGCGACATAAACGGCCTTATCTTTTTTCACGTTACAAGCCCGCCACACTATTCCCTAACCACTGTAACTCCTGTAAGCCAGAATCAACAGTGGCGACCACCAGAAAAGCGCCAGAGCAATGAAGCTCGACGAGTCCCAGAGAAACGATTCAACTGTCTTGGATCCCGCAACGAAATTAATCAGAAAAGAACATCGGAGGAGTAAGATTAACATATTTTCCACTTCCCTCCAAATCAAGCAGGAGACAGAACAGAACTAGGCCAATAGGCACAAAGGGACGTTTACAACTGGGAGAAATAATTAATTGGATGGATTGACATAATTAATGTGCCCTAAAAAGTGAGCTGTTACATTAAATTTGATTCCAATAATAGGTATGGCAAAAACGCTTGAACGCACGGAAATTTGTTCTAGTCTCCACAAGGTCCGCTTAATAAACTGCACCGGATGTAGCCTGTACACTATCCAACATAATATTGCGTTCTTTCAGCCAAAGAGTACACTCCCATAAGATATCACGTTAACATAGAGGGTTGATTACAACGACAAGGGATCGTAGACTTGAGTATATGGTTTTAATTTCAACTCGATACCTCCACGCGTTTCCGAGATAAAGGGTCTTGACAGACAGACAGACGGACAACAAAGTGATCCTATAAGGCTTCCTTGTTTTCCTTTTGAGGTACGGAACCCTAAAAATCACAAAACTTTACCTAGATGAATACTCTAATACATCCAGAACTAAATTACCAAAAATACATACATTTCAACTCACAATTCTAGTCAAGTCTACTATTACTGCGGTAACAACTTCCGAGATCAACTCCCGCGTCATTGAACCGCAAGCCACACTCACCCACACACAGATATTCTTTTACGACGGGATGTGTAACTCTTTACTTTGATAGAAACCTAATTTACATGCCTACGATGTTCTTTTGTCTTTTCTTTTGTTTTCTTTACATCTAGAATAGTTTTATTGGTTTCTCGTTTGATATCACTGTCACTTGTTTTTATTATTTCGAATTTTGAATGTCGTGTGACTTTGGAGATGACTGTGTCTTCTATTTTAATTTTTGATTTATGAAAAGTAGACAAACTTTGCTACTGAGCCAATAAACGCACATAGCTACCTCCCTCATTTTAGTGTTGGAATTTGAAGCTTTGCAGTGAAAACTTCGTTTAACTCGCTAATTTCACGATTTACCAGAGTAAACGTTTTAATATAAACAAACAAAAATAACCAGTGGTTATTACAGAATGTTTTGTGTTTAACAATAACAGCGGTTCTCCAAAAATATCAAGGTCTGGCTTTTGTTTCATTTAAAATGTATTTCCAACAAAAATTCGGACTGGATTCGTTACGGTTATAAAGTCAACTATTCAAAGAGTGCTGCATAGTTTATTCAACTTAAATACATAATGGAATATTTCTAAACATAACTCAAAAATAAATATACCTATTTTAACAAGTTTTCGATACTGGTGCTACTACTATTGCTTTAAACATTATACGAATGTTTAAAAATGTAAGTTATATGTACATAAATAAACAGCTTAAATAAAAGCTTTTGCCCAAGATATAGTCCGAGTAGAAGTCAAAATTGAAGTAAAATCCGTTCAATTCCGTTCCTATGCACTACCTACCTGCCTTATTTCAGTTTCATAAGTCAAGTAGTTTCCGAGATTTTGTATCTGACCGACTCCGACGACGCTATAACTCTCCTCCAGGAGCGCAATAGGTCTACTAACACGTTGAGAAATTACAAAAACAGACCGCCGTCATTCCGTCCTCGCCGCCGAGGCCCGCCGCGACGACAACGTACTTACGTCCCCTCCCCGACTCTTGCTCATGCCAGCCCACGCCGCTGAGCCTGTCTGCCTGCCTGTAACTTTAAATTCGGCCCTAATTAATCGTAATCCGATTCAGCCTGTCCCTTTTCTGCCCTCCTCCAGCGACGTCCTAAGCCGAGGCTCGTACTCCACAGGGGGTGCCCTTCGCGTGTAGTCGCTTAGTATATAAGTTTTATGCTCCAGCTTTAAATAAAAAAAAAAGAGATTTGGGGTTTTGTCAGCATTTATATAACAAGATTAGTATATTAGCCTTAAACGTCTTCTATTTATAATTACTCTTCATCTGTTTAGCTATTTAAGTCACTTACTGTAGTCGTGCAACCAAAACACAATTATTTATAAACCACCCTCCCTATCGTAGGCAGGAATATTATTTTAAGATGTCCCTAATTGTGAGCACTGTCCACCCCCTTTGTAACATGCCCTGGCTGGAGACTTTAAATTATTAAAAAAAAAGAGATTTGGGGTTTTGTCAGTGAGTTAATGATCTTTCGCATTTATATAACAAGATTAGTATATTAGCCATAAACGTCTTCTATTTATAATAACTCTCCATCTTTGTAGCTTAAGTCTCTTACTCTAGTCGTACAGTCAACAGCAAAAGTAGATGATCAAAATCAGAAATTCAATACTAATGAATGGAGTTCGCGTCAGAACTGTGTGGCGTCGAAGTGATTCAAAAGTATGTGTGTGACAATCGCATACTTTTAATAAATAAACTGGTAATAAATTATATAAATTAGTGTTAGTAAATTAGTCTTGAATTTCTGATTTGATCATCTACTTTTGCTGTTGACTGTACAACCAAAACACAATTATTTATAAACCACTCTCCCTAGCGTAGGCAGCGACATTATTTTAAGATGTCCCTAATTGTGAGCACTGTCCACCCCCTTTGTAACAGCGTATATTATTACGTCATTTGCCACGACATCTCAAACGTTATTAAAGTGAGCCAAAACATCTTGCCATTTTTCATCTTGACCAAGAAATATCTTCATATATCAAGATGAAAATGTATCTATCTCCTTTCTATTTTGCTGCAGCGCGATTCGTTGTTTTAAATTTAGATGGCTGCCGTTGCCAACCCATGCTTACTCCAGGCATATAGAAAAACTGTTAGATTAATTCTTAAAATTCTACTATGGTTGGATATTTCTTTTTAAATTCATGGTTTTGATCGATTAGTTACTGTCGTGTTTCTGGATGGATTTTGATGAAACACATCTTGTTTTTAATCGTCATAATAAAAATGAAATCACGGATTTAATGCTAGCGATGTATTTATGGGCTCGGCGTCATTTTCGTATTCATATTTGTTGCTAAATTCTTTATCTTATATTTCAATAGGTTTTCTTTTGATCACTGTCACACCTGATGATGGTGCCAACGATGAATTTAATTGAATTCCAATTCTCTTTTTTACTTGATGTTGCGTAGGAGACTAAATAATGATGCTGACTTGTTTTTCTTTATTCTGAATCACGCTTTTCTATTTCTCTGTAGCACACTATATCACTAGTGCAAATGTTTTAATCACAGCTTGCTTAATGAACGAAAATACATTCACTTCATCGTGCAATCACATTTTTAAATCAGCGAACGTTACTTACACTTCTGCAAGTTTGAGAAGCATTCGTCTATTTTCAAATTCAATATGCCGCTTGCGTTTGTCTGATGCATCTATGTACGATAAATACATTCCTTTTTTTGGGATGAAAACGCAGCTGTGTAAATTCGTGTAAAATTTACCTTATATATAATAACGCAGTGTACCAACTGAAAAATGGGAAATAGATTTTCTTTTCATTTCTATCAACTTACTGTAAAAGATGTTTTAGAAAAAGATCTCCTTAAAATTTTAACTCTATCACCTATTTTGTATTTGATACATGCTGAAAATATATATGTACAGTCACCAAAAGAGATAAGTATCCATGTCGCCGGGAATAGTTGAAGTTTGCATAGAAACCAATGGAGGCTTTCAAATGAAATTTAATTAAATCATTGAACTGTTTATTCTCTATTAATTGTATTTTATTTTATTCATAAACACCCATCCGTTTCTAAGTAAACTTCAACTATTTCCGGCGACATGGATACTTATCTCTTTTGGTGACCGTACATACGTTTCATGCAAGTGTGAAGTAGATCCGAACGATTACAAACCAAACAATATTATAAGGAAGTAAAGTTAAAAGGTTTATTTTATTATAAAAAAAGGGATCCATTTGAAAATTCATGCGGTTGAAGTTGCAGACTATAAAATTTAGTGAGTTAAATGAATATGCTGACAGGCCACTAGGACCAAATTAATTTAAAATATGATCGTTAGGACCAGTCATAATTAAATTATCTTCGAGTCCACTGTGTGCCAAATGGCGCACTGGTAAGATTCATATTCATTCACATTTTATTAATTGATAATACTATTGTGAACGATTTGATAAATTGTTGATTTAAGAACGCAAAATAAATCAATTGAACTTAAAGAAGAATTTATTACGGTAAACAACTTTAGTCAGGCGGATGTTTGTGAAGAGATAAAAAAACTAGGCAATCATATTGAAAAGTGAGTGGGAAATCAAACTGTAAATAATTTATTAAGTATATTTATTGACCTAATAATAACTCTTATTTCTTATCTAGATTGTAGGCGTGACTCGATAATCATAAATTAAAAATGGGACAGTCCATTTGTGCTAAAAATATTTTAATGATTTTTTTTTCCGAACGGGTTTTTCCGTTATTTAAGAAAAACAACTGTTGTTTTCTTAAAACCGGTCTGGGACTAAGTAACTTTGTCTTGTGTAATGTATGAATTAACTCATGGATATAGGTCAAGCTTTTTCACATGCAATTATGCACCATTGTCTTTGCAGTGTGATCTCTTGTAATTGATTGATACATATTCTTAATTGTCATTGCCAAGGTGTAACGAAAACTACCTTTACTTAAATCCCGGATTATTGTTTTGCGAAAATCTGTTATTTCCTACGATAGATTTTAAAAAGTATTACGTTGGCAACTTTGTATCGTATTCATAAAAATGATATTTTGTCGTATTCATGAAGTTCCATTAATTCAAATTATTGCTCAAAGCTCAAGTTTACCAGTGTTCTGTTAGTTCCTATGACAAATAATAGAAAAACATTACAATTTCTTATATAAAGTTAATCTACTAAATGTAGATTTCCATATAAACCCTTAATTCTTTCCTCTTTTAAATAATTTAATCAGTATCTTTTCTGAGTCCTATCATAAAACAAAGCCAGTATTACTTACAAAGAACTAAAGATCAATTTCACATCAATCTTACCTTTTGCGTCATCAATCATTATCTTCCGACGTTTTCAATAGAATCAATTCAAAGGGCGTTCGCCCAGGTGTAAAATGTCGGAAACGTAAGCAAAAACATTGTAAAAATAGCCCAATGAATGAAGTAGCTTTGACCAAGACCTCGGCTTGAAGGTTCAATGAAGACATCGACCGTATGTCTAGACGAATGAAGGTAACTGACGCGGAAGCTAAATAAGTATGCGTGAATGTATAGAGAAAACTGAATCATTCATAATTTTAGTTGCAAATTCTCTGTAAACAACAACGCTTAGAATTTTAGTTTGAAAAGCTTTGAATGAACCCGTTTATATTAGAAAATGTTGGTCGTTTGAGATTTTCTACATGAAACAAATCCATTTTAATCTTTTCCTATTTTTCCCTGTAATTGTTGATTTAGGATATTTATCGCGGATTCATTTTAAATCTAGTCTATTGACAACCACGCAAAGAATTTTAGTTTGGGAAGCTGTAAATGAATCAGTTTACATAAGAAAATGTTGGTCCTTTGAGATTTTCTACATGAAACAAATCCACGTCAATCTTGTTCCCATATGTGATGTAATTGTTGATTTTGGATATTTATCGCGAATTCAATTTAAAATCTATTCTATTCCGCCCCTCTATTAGGCACATTTCTAGATGACGGCGATGTGGAGGATTTTTATGATGCTTTATTATTATTAGAAGTACCTAGGTTTTTGATTTTTCTAAGCATAGGTTTTAGCAGATGTTGTTGAATGTACATTCACAAAGTTGAATGTACATTCAACTTTTTGTTGGATAGTAATGTAACACAATTGGCATATTGAATTAGTTTGAGGTAATTATTTGAATTAATGAGTGATTGTCGGTTGACCCTTTTTGGTAGAAGCATAAGTGTTGTATTACCATTGTCATTAGGTACAGTATTTAAATAAAAATAACGAATTTAATCCCATTTGTTTTTCAATGATCTGTGTGATTCGGAAATATTTTTAAGTGGCAGTAAAAATAAATTGTTTGTCATTTTTCATTTCGTTTTATCTGTTTGCCGTTCTCTATTTCTTCAAACAACTGTGTTCATTCCGGGTACAATTACTATAACTTTTCAAATTACCGATTTTAATATGACGTTTCCGTTAAGTTTGTTTATGATATAAATATGGTTTTATGTTTGTCATAATAATGTGTTTTATGTTCAAGAATCCAAAAGGGCGCCTGTGTTTATATCAATTTCCAAAATCCAAATTTGGAACCGTTATCAATCAGTTCATAGGCCTGATTCTATTCTGAACTCTCAATTCCTAATGTCAGAGTGGACGATAGCTCCTGTCCACTGGAATTATGGCCTCAATGGCTCACGCATAATGGTCGACCTTCAAGACTTGACTTAAATTCTCCAAGGATTCCTACAGAATAGACCCGCCAGGTTCAAATTACTAACATGCTAACAGTACTATACCCTGTTCACAATAAGATTATACATAAACACAAACCTTTTTTGCAGTCCCTGCAACCGATTTTGACTTCTATTCCGTAGGCTTAAGGATGACATTAGAGGAAAAAAAGTGGTTACAATAACAACTGTTTACTGCAGTTGCCATTTGTCATGCTACCAACGCAATATGAGTCAAAATCGGTTGAACGGACTGTAAAAAAGGTTTTTGTAAATGTCTAATCTTATTGTGAACAGGGTATAGGTACTCTTACTACAATTTTTTTTTTCATACCGAGTTACCTCCGTGCCTCGGATAAAGATAGATAAAGCCGTTGATCTCAGCTGTCATTCGTAGACCTTTGACAGTCGTTACAAGTAGTCAGAAGTTCAGAACCCAAAAAACCAAAGAACCAGTTAAGACTGGTTGTTCTTCCTAAAAAGGGCCAGATAATACGGAGTACTGAGACAGTACGCCAATTAAAGAAGAAGAAAGAACGAAAAGCCTTTTATTCACGCGAAAACGACGCATATATTACATACACATTGTTACAAAGCTCAATGTTCTCTGGGTACAAGCTTACGGTAGATGACATGATGTGAGGTTGGAGACAAAAGTCGGGTAAAAAGTTATTTTATAGAAATTAAAGCGTCTTGAGTTTGGTAGGTGGTGGTGTGACACCCCGTGCCTCGGGAAGCTTGTAGAACCATTGGGTACGCCAAGGGGTATTGTGTTACCCTGTTACTGGGTTGTGAAGGTCAGATAGGCAGTCGCTCCATGTAAAACAATGGTATTCAGCTGCATCCGGTTAGACTGGATGCCGACCCCAACAAAGTTAGGAAAAGACTAGGCTAAATATATACCAAAGTTAAAAACTAAACGCAATCCATCAATAGTGCCGTCAAAACGCGAGCTTTTAGTACAAAAACCACTAAGAATTGTAAAATAATATTTGCTTTGAAGATGTTACGTTCGTCGTTACGTGGAACTGTTTTTCTAACTAAAAGTTTTCTGCTATTGTTACAATAGTTGGCAGTTAGTATTGGTTCGACATTGGCGTTCTAAGAATTTTGCAAAAGATTTGGAAAAGGTATCTAAAATTCGACTTATTACACGGCTTTTCCGTGTAATTGATGTTTAAAAATACCTAAATCTAGATTTTCCTGCTACTGCATTAACTTACAAAGTTTTACTCCTGTTACACCTGCTCAAAAATAAGTTACTTACTTGTAAAAAAACCGGATAAGTGCGAATCGAACTCGCCCACCGAGGGTAGGTACCGTACATATTTGTAGGACATATCAAGAAGTACCCTATAAATTTTCATTCTCTTGATAATGTCGAAATATACGTTTTTTGTGGCATAAACGGCCGCATCTTTTTTTCACGTTAATATAGAAGGTTGATTTTACAGCTTCAAGGGATCGTAGGCTTGAGTATATGGTTTTAATTTCAACTCGATACCTCCACGCGTTCCCGACATAAAGAGTATTGACGGACAGACAGACGGACAACAAAGTGATCCTAAGGGTTCCGTTTTTTCCTTTTGAGGTACGGAACCCTAAAAAGACAAACCGCCTTCAAAAACTAAATTTCCAACCTCAAAAATGGGATATTTCCTGTAAATTTTTTTGGGACCAACTTTGAGGTACAGTACGCAAAAGAGATAAGTATCCATGTCGTTGGGAATAGTTGAAGATTTCTTAGAAACCAATGGGGGCTTTCAAATGAAATTTTATTAAATCATTGAACTGTTTATTCTCTATAAATTGTATTTTATTTTATTCATAAAAACCTATCGGTTTCTAAGTAAATTTCAACTGTTTCCGGCGACATGGATACTTATCTCCTTTGGTGACCGTACACACTTTCCATTAAAAATATCATCGAAATCGGACTACACTGAAAACAGTTATGCGTGGTCAAAAAAAAAAAAAAATGTAACTACGTGCCAAATTGAGAATCCTTTTCTCCCGAAAAAAAACCCCGTCCCATCTAAAATCTGTCCCGGTGAATAAGAGTAGAGCAACCTGTCATCCCATTATATTTGATGCTAGGAATTTTCAGCTCATCTCAAACACATCTCACTTAAATAAATTAAGGAAGATTTTTGATGTCTTTAGGTTATGCGTGGTCTGTAAACTGGGTTCTAGGGTCTCATAAGTTTCTTCTGTACCTACCTCAAATTGCACATCGCAAGTCAGTTAATGTTGTACATACGTATTGATATACATTGACCTACTACTTACATGGAAAACCACGTTTTCATGATGTAAAAGAAAGACATTCCAACTAATCATTTGGATTGGTATCCTCTTGATATCCTGAAATTAAAAGCTACTAAAACACTTTTTCTGTAATCTTGTCATACAATAAGATTACAGTAAAAGTCTTTTAGGAGCTTCTCCAGTCTACCTTTTTTCAACATAAATGTCTTCGAAGGGTTCATTTCATTCTACTCTATGGCGATAGCTATAAAATATGCAGAAGTATTGGCGTTTCAGTCGTCCATGGGAGGTTACTTCGATAAGTAAGCTACTTCGTGTCACTTGTTCTGTGAGAAAAGCAGTTTTTGCGACCAAGTTACAGAAGTTATCAACATTAACTGTTTTGGCTGAACGATATTGGTTAGTTTTTTTATTCATACTTTCATATATGCTCAATTAGTTCTTTTATTTTTATAAATGACATCGGGAAAATCTGGTCCTTTTGAATTGATAATAAATGATCCTTAGATATAATCACGCGAGCTGTTAATAGATAGATCTTTATCATATAATTTATCATTTCTACACTCTGTACTCCACACGCGTTGTTATTAATTTGCCTTATCTAAACAATATGTCAAAAGCTAACGATCAGCATCAATAAAATTAATCTATGTCAAACGCATCAATTATCACGCCAACCAGTTTGCGCTGCACAAACATTAAAGCTTAATTGTGCATTTATAGGTCGGAACACGCGTAAATCTGTGATTGTTCTACTAATTTAACCTATTCGGAAACTCGGTCAACCGATAACCTTGTAAGCTGCTCCTCATATTCATATTTCGCGTTAAGCCAGCGTATCACTTACAACTTTACAAGTAGGGAGAGATAGCAACGGATTTTGGATAGGAAAACGCGCGGTTTCAAGTCGCCATGGTTCGGAAACGCCGCCCGCGCACCTGCCCTCTCCGTCACTCTTCCAAATTTAAATCCCAAACTCCCCCCACCGTCCCGAGCGCTAAACATTCTGGAATAATTCCTGCGATTCGGCCACCGTTGCTCGCCATTCGAATTCGGGTCGCGACCGCGTCCGGTGATATCGTATCTTCCTAACGAACAACCCCGACTAGTGCCATGGCCGACGTAGACGTACAAGTCCAGTATACTACCACGGAGCGCAAGACCAGGAAGGTCAAGAAGTCCTCCAAGCGCAGGGAGTCTAAGGATGGGGAAGTCACCGTCACGGAAGTGGAACAGACCAACACGACCACCAACGCCGACGATGGGTATGTGTTGTGGTGGCCAGTCTCCCTTGACCCGTGTAGTGACCAGTGTGTTCGTGTCAGCCAAGTGTCGGTTACCGATCGCGTTTCTCTCTGTCAGTGACATGCATAACGTGTACATTGTTTATATGTACTTGGTTAGGCGTGTTTTGGCCACCCTCACATACCCGACCTAATTTAAGGTATCTATCGGATGTTTTGGAATGATCTTTTGACAGGAACATTATTTACTAATCTTCTATCTTCTTCATATATTGCAATCTACATATATCTTAAGCTGACTTCATAGAACATGAACTTAGGGAAAACTAAAAAAATCTACGAAGGAAATCTAATACATCTATTTTTAACACTTCTGAATAATGAATACATGCATTGAAGAATAAAACGAATGACTAGTAATATTGAAATCGAATCTAGGCCTATCCGTTACAATTTTAAAATATTCCAGAAAGTCTGTATCAAAACCTTGTAGGGCAATTCCCGAATGATGAATCTATATAAAAAAACCAACTGTGTGTTAGAAGCCAATTCTTTTTTGGTTTTCGGCATTTTACTTTTTTCAATTTTTCTAACTAAATCCTCTTTGTTCTCAGCTTATTTTCAGTGGAGAATACACCAAGGCGATGAACAAGGACTGGCACAGCGGTCACTTTTGTTGCTGGCAGTGCGACGAGTCGCTGACCGGCCAGCGATATGTCTTGAGGGATGAGCACCCCTACTGCATCAAGTGCTACGAAAGCGTCTTCGCCAACGGCTGCGAAGAATGCAACAAAACCATCGGCATCGATTCTAAGGTTTGCCTCTTTAAGTTCACTTTTGATTGACATGTGATCTGTCAAGTCGGTAGAATCTATTATGCAATGTTATTCATTAGCAAATTTATTTGAATTTTTCAGTATAAATATTCGTCGTTGCAACACTTTTTGTTTTACTTGTTAGTATTGTTACTTTTATCTTCTACCGATTATTACTGGATCTTATATCACTTTCAAGATAGCGAGCGTTTGTGTAAATACTTTTGATATAGGATACGATTTAGAATCTAAAATAGTTCAAATTGCGCCATAAAATGCCGAGACGAATGTTATTTTCAGTTGATAAATAACAGCTTCGGAAAAGAGATAATCTTACAGAACTGAACAACAACGAGAATTGGACAAAATGTTCGGATTGTGACAGCTTGATTGAGAGCCCATTGTCAACATCTTCACTGTCTATGACTTCTAAATCATATTGTTTTCTTGCCATGTCAAACCTACGCCCAAAAATGCATATGCATTCATCATCCTAAGTTTCATTGAAAATATCATTGACACAGAATTCTCAGCTAGTTGTATGTGTGGTATGAATAGGATTAGAGTCCACGGCATTCGTCAGCTTTGTTTCACCGATCAAATTTAGTAATGTCACTCCAGCCGGCCCAGATTCTTCGGGCGCACCTCTGCACACGGCCCCAGGCAGACCGCTGCCAAGCCAACATAACGTTAACGTTACGCCAAACATTATACATTTATCTCGACGAACAACCAATGACTTTTCCCGTTCACACGCAGCTGCAAACGCTACTAGTGTTTGCAAAAACCAATTGTTTAAATACACTTATGAAAAATTGCAATGTTAATTTACGGAACTATTATCCCCAAATTGGTTCAAAAATTATCGAATCAAAGGAATCATAGAAATTCAATTGCGCAACGCATTAATTTAATTTAATTGTAATGAAAAATATATACTAAATGAACCATTGCTAATCAAAAATGGCTCTCTAATAAATTAATGTCAGTTTAAACACTGTCAAATAATGGATGATATTGCACATAAAATAGAACCCCTTGCTGCTATAATATCGCGGCAGTCAAGAACACATTAGCGCCGTGTTTACTTATGACGAGCGTACACCGGTAATATTGTTAACATTACATCCAACTGTTTGCCGCTGCAGACTGGACTTGAACAAATTGACGATCGCTTACAGAAAACAAATCGCGTGTTAGCACAAACTAAGCTATTTCTGGGTCGGATACAGTATTCTGATGTTTTCGTTTAGAGCCAACCTTGAAAAGCTTGGGTGGATCCGTCAGACGATTCTTTTAAGATTTACGCGATCCAAGAAGCTCTAAGAGTTTCGTAATCGGCCAAAATAAACATTCATATTTTATTGACATTACGACATTCAGTTTTAAATGTACGTTCTGTCGGTCCTCGCACCGCAGCCAGGAATAGAATCCAGAATGAGGGGAGATTTATTTTGAAACTTGAACTAAACACGTCAAATGCAACGTGAGAGAATGTATTTGAGTTTTTAATTTAACTCAAATGTTTGCGTTGACCCGAAAGATGGAAATACTTGTGTTAAATGCACTTCAGGTTTTAGGTTAAGCTCGTTATTTGGTCAGTGAACTTGATATGAATGTAACAAATAGGATTTGCACTCGAGTGTTTATATGAAATCGAAAATGTATGTTTATGAATCATGGACCAAAATAGGTTTGTGTACGCTCGTTGGTATTTCCAGCAATTGAGATGTAGGTTGTTGTGCAATTTAGGAGCAAATCTTAGGATTGACAACTCAAGTTAATGTTGTCCAAATAGGTAAAAACTCCATAATTGATTGGTCTCGGTGTCCTACCAGGCAGCAAGCAAGTCGAAGGTAATAATTACCACCTACGCCTCCTAGGCAACATCTGTTGTTGGAATAATACGTTTTTTGCATTATATGTTTGGTTTTTCCCTCTAATTGAAGAAGATCTGATGGGAGGACACCTGATTAATGTTGTCCACGTCGGATTTGAACGTATTAATTATTGTTATCGTAGTTCTAAGCGATATATTTTTTGTAAATCACGCCTTTATTTAAATAGGATTTTGTCATGTCTATTCATAGAGTTTTTTAATATTTATGTGCGCTTGTCTCAGCATTATTTGTGTTTGGTCCATGTGTTTTTATTGAAATTGAATAATAATGTAGTTACCATTCATGTCATATAGCTATAAAAAAAACAATAGCGCGTTTTACATCAGATTAAAGTATTTAAAATTGTTTTCTGTTAAAGTTTTGTAAACTTTTTAGTTAAAGTTAAAGCTTACCATATGCTTGTAGGTTTATCATTTCGATTTTAAGATCTTCAATTGTTTGTTCACTTTTAACACCCACAAATAAAAATGGCAAAATGATAAAATACGAGACAAAATAGTTACAAATTTACACTTACACGTCATTTTTGTTTTTAACTTGATGACCCTGGTTTGTTAAGACATAGAACTAAATTGCAATCTTCGTCAACCTATCTAAACTTTCTCTCTTCTTCAATCTCAGGATCTGTCGTACAAAGACAAGCACTGGCACGAGGCTTGCTTCCTGTGCGCCAAATGCCGCGTCTCGTTGGTAGACAAGCAGTTCGGCTCCAAGCTCGACAAGATCTACTGCGGCAACTGCTACGATGCCCAGTTCGCAAGCCGCTGCGATGGCTGCGGCGAGGTATTCCGCGCTGGTGAGTACTGGCCTATATATTATTAGGGATAAAAGACCACATTTTTTGGTCCTAAGGTACGAGTTGTAAAATCTGCTTTTGAAATAAAGTGACCTCTGGATTACCGAATTGCCGTGAAAGTAATAATGCATTAGTTCTAAAATTTATCTTCCACTACTGGCAAAATACATTAATCTTCATTAAGGACTTTTATGATAACTTACCTATTAGAAAAACACGCAAATAAATAAAACACCTGACATTCGACAGTCGTGGTCTTTTTATACGGGAGTCATAATAACATAATTTACGTGTTCTACGTACCTATATCCATCGATCGCTTAATAGGGTGTAACATATCGCGTTGTGCACATACCTATTATATTTTATAGCTAATTGTACATTACTCACATGCCGACCAACACATGTTCGTGATACACACAGGTACTATGTGTGATCATCTGGATAGATGATATATTTTTGGCTTTTCTATGATCGTGTCCAGTGTGAGCTCGCTTGTTTCCAAACTTGCGAACATTAACAAATCTTTTATGTGAGAGTTCCATTCAGCAATCTATGGCAAATTGGACACACTGTGCAGAGCGTGTTTATTTTGAGGAGTAATGATGAATCAGATAGTGTTGAGTTAATACAATGATTGTGATTTTATTTTTCTACTGATTTTAAACCAAAAACCATTTTTCTACCCAAAATACAAAGTGAAATGTCAACTTTACTCGTGATAAATATTTGCAGATCTCAGGTTTCTCTCGTTCCTCTTAGTAACCCCTCTCAACGTTGTTTTGATTGGCTACCGTAAACAAAAGGGAGCCCCGGTAATATTCCTACAGACTAAAGAATTTCACCTAATTATCAAATCTAAATTTTAACACCTCGTTGAGGCATTAATTACATGGAAGTAAAAAATGGAAAATGCAATACGAGCATGGTTTAAAAATCCACACATTAAAAAAATACCGGAAACAATTAATTAATGTTAACCACCTAATCTTAGCAACAGTGTATCTAAAGATCTGGTTGTGCTTGCGCTACCATCTCCGTACAAGGAGCGTCATTATCTACCCTCAATAAGGTAGTGTAAGGTAAGGACCGAGAAAAAATGGCCACTGTGATTGCCACAGCCTCGGATCACTTCCATGCTCATAAGTGGAAATGAAATTTTCGAATTTCGATATGGTGACGCCTTCACGCTATTTTTATGGCAGAGTTTTTTGGAACATCTGGCTTTATGCTTTCTTTGGTATTATCTTGTTGGGCTTAAAAGGTAAAGTATTTTTGCAAGTGCAGTACGATTAATATAGCTTCTGTCCGCGACTTCGTCTGTGGAGATTTCAGAATGAGGCCAAAATACAAAAAAGTCCCACGGTAAGACAAAAACGGGCTAAAAATTATATGTACTAAATGTGAAGCCAAATCAATATCTATCATCATCAGGTCCACCTTTAGATGGCCACTGCTGGGCATAGATCCCCCCCTGGTGGGGGATTCAGCCTTAATCGCCATGCTTGGCCGATGTATGTGGCGATCGCAATAAGTGTTATGGTAGGTACTCAGAAGGACGCTGCTGATGCTGCCCATCCTCTGGTCAATATCCCTCTGTCGCTTTCTACGACACCCACGGATAGAAATGGAGTAGTGCTAATCGCGGCACCACATGGCTTAATCAATATCTATATGTGTACCAAATTTGAGCTAACTCAGTTCAGCCGTCTTAGCATGAAAGAGTAAAAAAACATCTATGCATCCATCCGTTTATCTTTACAAACTTTTGCGTTTGTAATACATAGTAGTGGAACAGGTTATTAGATATCAAAGAAATAAAATCATAAACAAAGCAATAAAAAACGCAGTGATATTCAAAGTCCACAGAAGTGACTATCCATTAATACAGCGTAATATCCAACATCCTTACCACAGTAATTTTACACCTACAATAAACAACAAAGACGTATAAGTCGATCCTAATCACCGTGAATTAACCGAAAACACTTGTAAATTGAAAGACTACGACCAATTACTATCGAAGAACCACATTACATATAATGATACCTTACAAGACGGTTGTACGGCTTCCTATAATTGGGCAGAGGGTGACTCTAACTATTGTGATTAATTTGCTAGTAGAATAGTATCCTATATATATAACAGTGATTTCAGACCTTCCAAGAAAATAACAGTGGATTCTAATACAAGATTTTGTACATTTGATTCTTGGTACAATTTATTTGTATGACACAGCCGATTTGTGATTTGACTATGATCTTAATGTAGTCGGTCATCAGTAATTTCGTGTTTCATGGAATTTACATTAAGTTAGTAATGGTTATAAATGAACATTGATTCACAGTTTGTCTTTATAACCTAAGTTCAACAATTATTTCATCTGTAAATTAAGTAGTAGTCGTAGCCGTCTGTAAGCCTGTGGTGCCGCGAATAGCACCACCCGATTTCAACCCGTGGGTGTCGTAGAAGGCTCCAGAGGGATATTGATCAGAGGATGGGCAGCAGCGTCCTTCTGAGTACCATAAAACCCACTCCAATACTCCACACAATTACGGATGAACCCCCCCTTGAGGGAGATCTACGACCCAGTGGACGTCTAAGGTTGACATGATGATGATGATATTTTGTAGAAGTATAGTGTAGTAACCACTAATCATGCGCTACTGTACAAATAAACACACGCAAATATTTAGGACAGTGAAAGAAAGATTACAATCATCTTTTCTAAGAAGCGCAATGATTAATAAAAAAACATAGAAGTGAAAATTAATAACATCCTTTATTCTAACGGGACAATAATGAGGTACAAGTGTGGTTTTTGCGCAAAATTAATGTACAATGACTCCTACGCAGATCCAAATGTAACTATGACGGTAGAGCCAGAAATATACGATGATAGTCATAGATGATTACGGTAATCAATTTTGGAACTTTCTTTATTCGATTTATTTAATTTTATTGGTCTTACATATACGAGAATATACTTATGAATCTGGTCTGTCTGCCTCTAAGGCCGCATTAACCATGTCAGAGGCCCTAGGGAATTCTCAGAGCCCTTTACCCTAATCTAACTTCCTAAAATACATATTTTCAACCACAATTAATATTTTTTTTAAATTACGCAATTTTTTTTGTACTTTCTCGTGAGATTCTAAGTTTTCGTTTTTAACATTTTCAATATTTTTTTCTCGATGCGCGGGTCCTCTTGCCCTCTAGGCAGTTCCCTTAATGATAATCCGGCCCTGTCTGCATCTGTCGAACATTGGGCAAAAATCTTCGAAGAGAAAAATTGGTCCTTTTGGTCACCGGTTTTTAAATACGAAATTCTTTTTTGTTTTTTTTTTATTTCTACATGTTTTTATGTAACATAATTAAAGGCGTGTCTCCAAAATATGATGTAGCATGATGTCATATTTCTAGTCAGAGCAATCAAGTATCTGTCCTCTGAGACACCTTGATAAACAACTTCTGGCCGATCGAATAGTTCTTCAAAGTACGAACATATTAAGTTACTTGTAACGTAGGTAGGCAACCGCAACTTAACTATGGCTTCCAATTCCACAGCTACATAGTTAGCGGATTTAAATTACATCGGTACTTATTGCCAAATAATTGCAGTAATTTTAAAACGAAATTGTGTTAACTGTTTTCTAAATCTCTCAAGGATAT
Organism: Charanyca ferruginea; assembly: GCA_947361185.1. NCBI lineage: Eukaryota > Metazoa > Arthropoda > Insecta > Lepidoptera > Noctuidae > Charanyca > Charanyca ferruginea. The sequence goes on along the minus strand of OX376061.1, from coordinate 25,057,909 downwards.
ACCGCCGTTAAATAACGGTGTTATAAAAGAAATAGTACCCGTTAATATTACAGTACTTGCTTTTGGTTTAATTCTAATTAATCCTTGTTAAAGTGGACACGCCGGCTTAACGCACATGGAAGGATAAGCCAATCAAAGGCTAGAGAAATGACGTCATGTTTTTCGGTAATTGGATAGGTACGTCGATATTACGTGTTCAACTAAAAATTATGATTTATTTTTAATTATATTTAACCATAAATAAAGCTCAGTCTACATCATACACATTCTAATTTATTTCCGTATCTCTTATATCTTTATCATATGATCCGGTCTGCGAAACCTAACGAATGGCCTAATAAATTATTCATTAAAAAATGAACGTGTCTGCGGTTTAATTTAATTTCTATGGGTAAACACAATAAATTCAAAGACCCGTTAAGTGACTCTGAACATTGCTAAATGGAAACAGTTTGAGATCAGACAACCTACATGACTTCTATCAACGTGTAAAAAAATACTATTGTCTGTACCACGCCTCAGATTAAGTATGATCATCTATTTATCGCTGTGACACTAAGTAAAGCCTGAGTCACACTGCGTGGGTGAAAAAACACGCGATTTCTTAATGGCAAAGTAACATCAATGATCCGGACATTTTGTACTTTATTACAGGAAACTAAACGTCCTTGCTTCGTTCGTGTGCCCTTATACGAGACATTTCACGATTAAGTAACGTGAATCATCGAAAACGGGTGTTAATGTTTAAACACGGTAATGACAAAGGTCGAACATAACGGTCTGTCATTGAGAAGTAACAAGTTTAATGGAGACTTTAAATTCATGCCATCCCTTACATTTTCCATCAAAAAGAAAGTGACAGCATCAATTTAAAGTCTTCATTAAACTAATGTTGGTTTTGTGCAACGCACTGTTAGACATTACCTAAGAACGGCCAATCTGTTATAATTCTCATACAAACGCTCGTACGAGATTATGGCGTAACAAATGTTCCTCCAGATATTACAAACACATAGGTATCTTGCGGTTTACATCTAGGTTGCTATATGTAATATAAAATAAACTTATATGAGAAACAAATTCAGTATATACGTCTGAAAATCAGTTTTTTTGCACAGATTTTATCTGAACTTTGACTGTTCATAATGTACTTATACATTGAAATTGTAAGGAAAAAATCATCACAGAAACCTTGCACATGTAATTGTGTTTCTAAATTACAATCATTTCTACCAAAAACATGTCAGGCTTTTTCAAAAACACGTATTTCATGGAACAAGTTTTGTGAAAAAAAAAAAAACAATCATATTTGCGTTGACCATAGACTAACCGGGCCCTTATAATGACATTTTATCAGAAGTGACACTTAAGACTTCGTAAAGATTTACTGCTGCACTTGATGACATTTTTATCTAAATATAGCGTATCTACCTATCAAAATAAAACACATGGACACACGTCACTTAGACATGCGTTTATTAAAAAATATTACAATGTATCTATTAGACTGCAGGTTGTTATTTCTGCATCTTACTTGCTATCTACGTGCTTGAATCTATTGTCGTCTCATTTTGACGCCAACAAATTACACTGTCAAAAACTGCTTTTTAATAATCCATACCAATATTTTAAATGCGAAAATGGGTTTGTTTATTTGTTTGTCTGCTTTGCTTCCACGGCTAAACTTGTGAACGATTTTAATGAAATTTGGCAAAGACTAATCTTAAACCCCAAGAAAGGACTTAGGCTAGTAACTTTGAAATCCGCGACTTCGTCTGCATCCGAGATAACAGACATTCTCGAGGACGAAATCGCGGGCAAAAGCTAGTATTTATTATCCTATGCAAATCATTTGAATAAGAAGGATGTTACATAATATAATGATTGATTGTTTTTATAAGTATATCGTAAAATAAACACGGAACTGACGACTTAAATTATACCTAACAAATTACATTTAATGACACAGGATGCAACGATACATCATGTGTAATTTATACAACATAATATACAACTTGACAGTTTTGAAACCAATTACATGAACATAAAAGAAACACATTATCACAATCACATATTTAATCAGAAAATTACGCTTTACATAACATACAGACATTGTGGGTATAAATTTCACATCCACGTGATACGTAAGAAGCTAGTTTTTAAAAGCTAAGAAAGCTAGCTTAAGTTCGGTTATCCTGTCATGACTCACTAACAAACAAATCAAAACAAAACTTCTGCACTTAAAGGAACTAGCTTACTAAAACGAATTGGCTAACTTAGCTTCGAAAAACTAGCCTCATGAAACAAACGTAACACCGTAATAGCACACACTTAACTTGATAGAACATTATAATACGTGTTATATCCTTCGTTTTAAACACTTGTAAAGACAGAATTATGACACAACACGTAACAAAACAGTTATAAAAACCATTATTGCAATACAACCTTATCGACTACTCAATATAACAGCACAGTAATCAAGATTAACTGCACAAACGATATCATGCAATAAGGTTAGAATCAATTTTATGAGTAACAATATCCTCCTATGACCCTGAGCCATTATAACGGCCAACATAGAGGATCTATATCTATAGATTCATTTGTCATTCGAAATTCAAATATTTAATGTCGTTGTAAAATATGTTAAACAAAAGGTTGTCATGTCACCATTCCTTTTTTTTTTAAAACACGGTAGTGACATGTACGTAAGCATCATGTTTGAATATAACTACCGTGTAATTTATTAACAAACTAGCTGACCCGACAGGCGTTGTCCTGTCCCTATCTACCTACTTACCTGCCTATCTACCTACCCTACATAGCCTACCTACCCTACCTACCCTACCAACCCTACCCACCTTACCTACCCTACATACCCTACCTACCCTACATACAAAAATTTAAGAAACTAATACGTCGAATCTATGTATATTTTTTTGGTTTCTGTTGACTTTTTGAATGTTCCGCGCAACTTTTTTAGTGTTTTCTTTCATATTCGTCTTCTCCTTACAACAACAAACACAACAAAAAAAAATGTGAGCCGTCACGGGACGCCAGGCAGATGTGAAACATCGACATTATTTTGTAAAAGTAATATGCAGAAAGGAACAGATTGTGATAGGAACTAAATATGTCATAATGATAAAATAAAATATTACGATTTTTTTCCAGTTCCAATTCGTTTAATCAGTGACTTCGGTAATCGCACAGTCGATTGCGCATGGCGTCGCGTCGCCACACCGTACACACTACTGCATATAGACTGTATATATACCATCATATAGCGTGGCGACGCGTCGCCACGGCATGCGTCGCCACGCCAGAAATCGGTTTTACGTGCGGCTATAGATGTTTCATATCAAAAATATTAACGAAATTGGCAGGCGTTCACGCGTGATGCCGTGACCAAGGGAAATAGGGATTCATTTTAATATACATAGAAGATAACTTTTACCTCCGACTTCGTCTGTTTTTTTTACGGATCCCAATTTATATAAACCTATAATAGGGACTTTAGGGACTTCCTAACCCGAACGATCACAAACTCAACTTCAATCCATACTAATATTATAAATGCGAAACTAACTCTGTCTGTTATTACGCTTCCACGATGAAACGGTTGAACCGATTTTAATGAAATTGGCATGAAGATAGGAAGGACATAGGCTACTTTTCAACCGCCTTCCAAAAGAAGAAGGAGGTTCTCAATTCGACTATGTTGTTTTTTTTTATATATGTTACGCGATTCTCCGGCAAATGTACAGACGCCAGCACATCAAGCCATACCTAACTGTCAAATTTTCCCAATTAAATATGAACCTTATGCTTTTGTAATAAAGTTGAAAATCTATCAAAGAAATTTGACAGATTGTAGTAGCTTGATGTGCTGGCGTCTGTACATCGATTTTACAAAATCTTTTTTGATGGATAGGGTATACCTCAGGGGTGGTCCCATTTAATTTTTATTGAAATTGATTTCACTTTAAAAAAAATCAACAAGTTCCCAAAAAAATTACATAGACGACGTTTTAGTTTCTTCAATCTTTGGAGTAGTTACTTTCAATCTCTGTTTTAACTGTGTTGCCGTTTCTTTATGGATTTTGATAAAACGGAGGTACTGAAAAGTGGGAAATAAAAAGCTTTTTTTTACAATAAGACAACCGCTTTCAAAAATTAAAAAGTAACTAGCATAGAACACACATGACTTTAGATTCGGAAGTCGGTGACAATACAAAACAACAAAGAGAACAAAGCCACTGACTTCCGAAACTAAAGTCATATTCACGCGGACGAAGTCGTGGGCAAAAGCTAGTTTATAATACCTATGTAGTGTGTGTGTGTGTGTGTGTGTGTGTGTGTGTAGTGATGATAGTGATTTATGGATACTTCCACGTAAGTATTCCTTTCACATATATTTCGTAACTGTTAAATTTTACTTGTTAAACGTCTTCACAAAATAAATTAAAAACCGTTTTGAACAACATAATAATATTCTAATACTTGTCATAAATGTTTGACAGATTACATCTTCAATTTCGATGATTTATGGCGTTAAATCAGTATTAATTTAGTTGATTCAATTTATTTTTATGTCGATGACTACATGACAAGGTTGTTTAATGCCAAAGTTCGTGATTCTAATGAATATGTTTTGTAATATAAGATATGCTAGGAATATAAAATTAGTACATATGGTCATTCATAATTGTCCAAAGTAAAGTCGTAACGAGCGTAATTTATGAATTGATGCCCTTGCCTAGCCTTGATAACAATTATTAATAAGTAGACTATTTTAAACTTTTTAAACGGGTAAACTTTGTAAGTTTGGTTGTAGCAGGTTACCTCGGAAACTGCTCATCCGATTTCAAAAATTCTTTCATCATCATCATCATCATCATGTCAACCTTTAGACGTCCATCGCTGGGCATACGTCTCCCCAAGGAGGGTTCAGCCGTAATCACCGTGCTTGGCCGATGCATGTTGGCGATCGCAGTAGGTGTTATGGTATTCAAAAGGATGCTGCTGCCCATCCTCTGGTCAATATCCCTCTGTCGCCTTTTACGACACCCACGGATAGAAATTCTTTCACCTATAGAAAACTACATTATTGCCGAGTGTCATAAAACATGTTTTATGATATATGCTTTTGACTTCCACGCCCTCGAATTGCTGGCAGAAGGAAGCTAGTAATATCTAATCAATCTTCTAATATAAAAAAAAAATCGAAACGGCTACGGCTTGACCGATTTTTTTTTTGTGTAGTATTTGGTAGGTCTGTGAAAATAGATCACAGGCTATATTTTTATGTTTGTGCTAGTAATATAATAAAGAGGCAGAGTTGTATTTTCAACCGACTTCAAAAAAGAAGGAGGTTCTCAATTCGACTGTGTTTTGTTGTTTTTTTTTTTTTTTGTATATTTGTTACGCGATTTCTCCGGCAAATGTAAATCGATTTTGAAAATTATTTTATTATGGATAGGGTATGCTTCAGGGGTGATCCCATAATTTTTTTTATCGAAATTGATTCAGCACTTTTTGATAAATCAATTAAATCTCAAAAAAATCTACATAGACGACGACGTTTTAATAATTTCTTCAATCTTTGGAGTACCTTTGTATTAACTGTGTTGCCGGTTCTTAATGGATTTGGATGATAACAAGGTACCTACTAAAAAATGTTAAATAAAAAGCTTTTTTACAAAAAGGACAACCGCCTTCAAATCTAAAAAGTGATAAATAACTTCAGCACTGTACACACATGACTTTAGATTTGGAAGTCGGTGGCAATTAAAGACAACAAACAGAACAAAGCTACCTATTATTATATATATTAGCTATTATTTAAAAAAGCTTTTTTAACATTTTAGTGAGCACAATAAATGCTCTCAACCGCATTATTCATTTATGTCAAACACATATTATTTACATAATTAATAAATAGCTCCATGGTACTCACATTTACAAAATTTAAATGCTAAGTATCTACATAATAATATATATTTCTGCATACACTGCAAATATTAACACAATACACTTGTAACCTTTAGTATCCATTTATGTAAAGTAAATAAGAGGCAACCAATTGATCGTAGGCAGCAATGCCACGTTACTAGGTCTCAGGAACAATAAAATCCTACTTTAATTAACATTGAAGAACTCAAGACAAGATTATAAACGTAAGATGTCTTGTCTATCTATACAAATAAATGTCTTTTTGTAATGTCAAAATAACAGTTTTTTACTAAATGAAATGATTGTTTGTTTGTGTTTTTGTTCCGGCTAATCTATGAAAAGGCTGGACCGATTTTGACGTGACTTTCACTAGCAGATAGCTGATGTTATAAGGAGTAACTATACCCTGTTCACAATAAGCTAAAACACAAACCTTTTTTACAGTCCCCTTCAACCGATTTTGACTTCTATTCCGTAGGCTTAAGGATGACATTAGAGGCAAAAAAGTGGTTACAATAACAACTGTTTACTGCAGTTGCCATTTGTCATGCTACCAACGCAATAGAAATCAAAATCGGTTGAACGGACTGTAAAAAAGGTTTTTGTAAATGTCTAATCTTATTGTGAACAGGGTATAGGCTACTTTTATTCAAGAACAAAAAAAAATTAACAAAAAAGACAACCACCTTCAAAAAGTAAAAAATAACTTTCAATTCGCAAGTCGGCGGCTTTGGTTTTGCTTGTTGTTTTTGACTACACTGAAAAAAGTTATGCATGGTCAAACATAAAAATAAATATATAAAAAATATAAAAATGTTCATAAAATTAAAACTACTGGGCTAAATAATGTTAAATTTTTATGGGACCAAATGGCAATAATTCCGCATCAAACTAAAGAAAAATCACCTAAATCGGATCATAAATCTCGGAGTAATCGATGTACATACATAAAAAAAAACAACCGAATTGAGAACCTCCTCCTTTTTGAAGTCAGTTAAAAATTAGGGTTCCGTGCAAAAAAAAAACGTCGCTAATAACCGATATCACGCAGGCGAAGTCGTGTGTATCTGCTAGTTATAAAACAGTGACGAGAAACATGTGGTTCACTTTGTGTAAAACGGGTTCTAGGTAACAGGATAATGGTGCTTTGTGTTTTAGATTTAGATGTAAGATGTGTCTTTTCAACTTACATATGAGTACCTAGGTAAGTAAATGTTTCGAGACATCAAGGTTTGGATTTCAAAAGTTATGTAGGTTTTTGTTATTACCAGCTATTGTATTCGGGTTTAATTTGCAAACAACCCTTAATACCCCTCAAGATCTGCGGTGCAATAGCACGCACGTCTCAGTTGACCTAAATTCGCCTAGGAATACCTAGGCGAATTTAGGTCAACTGAGACGTTTCTAGCGTCAGGCACGATGACAGCTCACTTTATGCTCACCAAAACGATATTTTTACAGGATAGAACGACTGCTCAGGACTTCTGTAGAGCACCCCACACCAACCATTTTTATCCAGTATCCTCAATGATGATTGTGCGCTACCGTACCTGTGAACCAATGTCCTAATACTTAGCTGCTATTGCTTTATTATGCCTTATTCTACAGAACTTTTTATTGGTCAGAAGCCTTATTCATAAAAAAAAAATCGTAATTTTCAACACATTTGGTGTTGATGATTCGTTATATTCTCTTTGTGATTCACTTATTAGTAAAATTATCGTCATCCACCTGCACTCAAAATTCATGTCTTTCTTAATGAAGAATGCTCATTAACTCAATAGCCGCGTGGAAAACGTGACATCGGTTAACTGTAACACGTGCGTTAGCGTTATCAGTTACCCATATGCACCATTCTTATAAAGAACCTTTGTATTATAACGAAACACTTTTGTAATGCATATTACTGACATTTTAAAAGAAATGGTTAATTTTAAACTAACTTCACTTTCGAGTTCCAATATATTTTATTGGTCCATTGAGACGAAATTATTCATAAACACTAGTTTATAATGTAGAGAAACTATCCTTAGTACCGAAGAAACAAAAACTAAATTGTTAATCGTAGCGGCATCTTTATACATGCCTATTCCAATTAATACCAACGATGTACTTCCTCGTAGCATACATCTCTGAAGGGAATCCGAAACATTTCTTATCGCGTCCGATCAATTAAGTTAATCGACAGCCTACATCATACCTACACTCGCTAGTCGCTCCCTCGCCGTGGTCCGTCAAACCGTTCAGTCAGTACAGCACCGCGAGCCGCGAAGCCTACACACGCGCGTATCCGAACAAGGCAAACGTCAAACTTGGCGCGCTTTTATATATTTTTTTTTTAAACACAAAGTTGCCACTCATACAGCCAAAAATGTCAGCGGACGTGTTGAGTGAAGACCTTAAATCGCGACTACATTTAACCACAAAAACAGTTGGACAAGAAAGGATACGAAGAGCGCGGGAAAACAATGAAGATGTTGCGATTCTGTCTATGTTCCTTCCGAATGCAACCGCTGAGAGAGAAAATAAGAAGTTTTGTTGTGCGTTAAGGGATCAGTGTCTGCTTGGTGATTCGAGGAAAACAATTGCAGGTGTTTTTTTATTTGTTTTTTTATGGTCTTCGGAGAATAGCGGATTAATTATTAATGCTTCTGACATTTGAGATTAACTTTTAACGTCTTATCGTTGACGTGATTGCTTGTTAACTTTAATCGAAGTGTTTAGTATAGTATAATCTTTAAGAAAGAACGCTTCAAGATCACACAAAGATATTAATTCTAGGAATAGAAATATCCATGAATAAGTAATTAAGAAAGCCACACTTTCTATTAAACTTGTTTTCTCAATTATAACAGGTTTTAAGGCGCCATGTCTAGAACACTAGACTGACGTCCTACTAAGCCTATACATCTAGAAACGTTTGTTTTCTGATTAATTATTTACACTATTCATTGGTAAACTGGGGCAGAGACAAGAAACCAACTAATTACATTCATTTTTATCCATTCATTAATTTACATTTTTGAATATTTCTAAAAAGTAAAATAAATTGGAATTGGAGGTCTACGCCAAAAGTTTCTGGTCCTTCGGTACTAATTTATCATATTAGATAAAATAGGCATTTGTTTTAAAATAAAATCATGCTAAGTAGAAAGCAATCAAAATTTTATAGCCGTAAAAGACCGTGACTCGAATTTAAAAATTTCAAAAGATCCTATCGCATCTTTAAGTGTGTCGTCAACCTGTACGATAGTAAAATTTAAATATAAAAGCTTTTTTATAGAATAAGAATGCTAAAATTCTTCTGAACACCGTTTCTAACGAAACCTACATACCTAAGTTTTTGATTGCTAAATATACATTAATGATTTTGTCTAGACATACTTTTTGTCCAATCCCACAAACAATTCGTAACAGTAATTTACCTGTTATTATTACAAAAGTTTAGCCATTTTCTTGTTTTCGACAAAAATACATACGTTATAATGTTGTTATTTCTCAATCAATACTTACTGAATGTGAAAATCGATACCTATTTCTTTACTGTTTCTTCCAAAAACGGTTATCTTAAAAAAGTAAAAAAAAAAACAACAGCTTTAATCGCCCTGATTTAAGAAACAGATAAATATACATTTATTCACAAAAACACCTTAATTCGACACACCATAACCGTTAACTTCATTCGTTAATTGAATGAACAATGACCGACTCTTATCTTTTCATTCAATTAATCTTGCTGTTAAATGGAGGTCAGGTCTTAATTCATTTAAATGCACATTCATAATGTTTGTTAAGTAAGTAAATGGTTATGGTAAACGTTTTTGGTTATGTTTAATTTGTAACAACAGACGTGTGTACTTTAATAATTAGCGAGTACTTACACGGTGTGTATTTCGACGTAATTTTAATTGGTGTTAACATCCTACTACTAATCTATATAATAAAATTGAATTGCTGTTTGTTAGTCGCGCTAAAACTCGAACGGGTGAGCCAATTTGGCTAATTTTGGTCTTGAAATATTTGTGGAAGTCCAGGGAAGGTTTAAATGGTACGTAAGGGACAGGCAACGTCTGTCCGGACAGCTAGTAATTATAAATGCGAAAGTGAGCATGGATGGAAGTATGGATCTTTGTTCACGCTTAAACGCCTGAAATAAAAACACAACTGCGTACAGTCATTCCCCTGATTGGAAGAAAAGTAGATAGGTACTAGCAAAAATGTAAGTGGGAATCTCACCCACAGGAAAGAATGGCGTTGGATGAAAGAAAGAAATAGTATGTAGCATAAAAGTACGAGAGGCATAAAAGCGAGAACTGGTATGGAAGAGGTTTCAGACATAAAATAGGCGCCAATTTTTTTGGCGGGATTAGTTAAAAACACATAGGTTATTTTTTATCCCGTTTTTGTGTTCCCGTAGGATTATTTAGGACTTTGGCGATTCTGAAGTATAAAGTCAGTTATAAAACAATCTTTACCATCTAATTACCTACGTTATATAAAAAGGTAGGTACCAGAATATGAAATAAGAACGTTTTTTCATGAACTTTGCTTCTTTCTTATCTTCAAATCAAATTGTGTCGTAATCTTGGTGTATTTTCACGTAGGTACTGGCACACTACACATAAGTAGGAATGCACTCGATTACATCATAATAACAAAAACAAACATTTCAGGAAGGTGTGACTTTATAATATTTGAGTTTGTCAAATGTAGATTTGCTTTTTTTCAACCGTCATATTTCATGTTGGCGGGAATTCTTTTAAGTTTCTGTTAATGCATATTTACACGGTAAATGTCAATCTTCGGTCACACATGTCAACCTTCACCTTAATTTCTGGTTCAATGATGATATGCCCTTTTAAAGAGGTGTTACGGCATGACACTTAGTTCATACGGCAGAACTAAATAAATATTATGCTATATTTGTATTACGATATTCTTATGTAGAGTGTGTAAACTTACTTAGTTTCTCAAATAAATCAAATTAGGTGTCATTTTCATGTGTAAAAAAGATAATAATTATCACTATGGAAACCATATTGTCTCTGCAACATATGTACAGTGAACGCACAATAAATATTCTACAGCGCAAACTTTTTACATCATACCATCGTTACCGGCACAGGAAATAAGTTAATATGTAGATTAATCGATCTTTTTTTTAGTACTCTCTATTCTTTACGATACCTATCATTCTGGTTATTTTAATATAGACTTCAAAGTGACGTGGGGAAATAAAAGTTTATTCATAGACATCCAAATGAGATCCGATACCGACCTAATTCTTATGGAGAAACGTTTTATTGGCCGGTTATAAATTAAAGCTATAAAAAGCATTATAAAGATATTTTATTAAATTAAATATCGATCCAACAGGTACACCTAATCCTACAGGTGCTTTATTTTATCGGGAAAAGGAAAGTCCTACTAAAATCCTTGTAACTTACATAAATACAGATCCAAAGTGTCACTAATGTCAGTATTTACATTAGAAATACCCATTCATTTATTTACAACGCACAAACAAAGCTTTTACGTAAACAACTGGGGAAAAATACAAATTACCCGCATTTACATGAAAAACATCTGAATTTACTCGAGTTTAACCGTTTGGAAACTAAAACGCTCCCGTATAATTCCGTAATATCTGACTGCGGAAATATTTTTCTATATTCAGGTCTGTATTCTAGAACGATGCTGAAGCATGACTCTTGATTAAAAACCCACAGACTTCGTACTTTAAACACTAATAGGTAATATTTATAATAATAATTCAAAAGCATCGTTACAGAATACGGCACTCAGACGGTAATATACACTGCTTTACGCGAAACATAAATACGTAACTTTACCGCCATGTTTTTTGAATGCGACGTAGTTTTCAACCGACTTCAAAAAAGGAGGAGGTTATCAATTCGTCTGTATTTTTTTTCTTTTATTTTTTTTTTTATTTTTTTTTTATGTTTGTTACTTGATTTCTCGGGACTGGGTGAACCGATTTTGATGATTCTTTTTTTATTTGGAAGCTAGTGCTTCCCGTGTGGTCCCATTTTAATTTGGTCCAGTTCTGACCATGGCATTCATGAGAAAACCGTATAAGTCTTAAATTTGCATTAAGTATGTGCGCGATTTGTTACGCGATTTCTCAGGCAAACGTAAACCGATTTTGAAAATTCTTTTTTTTATAGATAGGGTATGCTTCAGGGGTGGACCCACATAAATTTTATCGAAATTGATTCAGCACTTTTTGAAAAATCAACAAATACCCAAAAATGTTACATAGACGACGTTTTAGTTTCATCAATCTTTGTACTTCAATCTCTTCTTAATAGATTTGAATGAGAAGGAGGTACTAAAAAGCGGAAAATAAAAAGCTTTTTACAAAAAAGACAACCGCCTTCAAAAAGTGAAAAATAACTTTAGCACAGAACACACATTGACTTTAGTTTCGGAAGTCGGTGGCAATACAAAACAACAAACAGAACAAAGCCACTGAATTTCGAAACTAAAGTCAATGTGTGTTCTGTGCTAAAGTTATTTTTCACTTTTTGAAGGCGGTTGTCTTTTTTTATGTTCTCTTTTCAAAAGGAAGGGAAACGGAAATGTGTGTGAGTTTTTTTTGCTTACGCATAGGGTCGTAAGGACACTTCCTTTCTCTATAGCAGGCTGTAATTACAATTAGTACCTACCAAAATGGAGACTTAATTTCTTGTATTGCCTACAAAATGGTAAATTAGTCAGTTTAACATAATTAGGTTGACTACATAATTGAAGTAGATTAGTAGAGCAATAACTACGTTCTACTTAAAATCGATCTAATACCGAAGGTAGGTGAAGGACTTTCCAATAGAGAAAACTCCTTACATTGTCTAGACCAGCGACTCCTAAAGTGAGTTCCGCGGAACCTACAGGTTCCGTAGAAAAGTCAAAAAGGTTCCGCGAAAGTAAGTTTATCATCGAATCACATGATTACCAAACGATTTATTAATAAAACATTAAACAGTTTCAAAGTAATTGTAAAGATTGGAAAACTTTAAAAATATTTCTAATAAAGCTATTTGTTCTTATTTTTGCTAACAGTGGCTTTCATTTATAATCTATTTTTATGTTCCATAATTTAATTTAGGGTTCCCTAAAATAATAAGCCTTTCTTGAGTGTTCCGTTGCCTTGAAAGTTTAGGAACCTCTGGTCTAAACATGCGATAAACCTATTTTGCTGTTCATTTTCAATGTAAATCAACGCATCGAGGGTGCGCTCTCTTCACCCCACCCGATACGCGCTGGCGTCCCTCAGGGCTCCGTAGTATCCCCCCTCATTTTCACGCTGTTCACCAGCGACATCCCCAAAGATAAAAAGGCTCAGTTGGCTCTATTCGCTGACGACACGGCCATCTATTACTCGGGTCGTAACCCAGACTGCATAGCTCGTACCCTCCAATCCGCGGCAAAAGCCTTAGGCGCTTATTTCCGGAAATGGAGAATCGAGGTAAACCCCATCAAGAGTCAGGCAGTACTCTTTTCCAAACCGCGTTCGTCCCCCTCTCTGCCCAGTCCGATAACTATGTTCGGTAAGCCTATCCCTTGGGAGAAGCAAGCCAAATACCTAGGTGTGATTCTGGACCACCATCTTACTTTCGGAGAGCACATAAAGACGGTGCGTTCGCGCGCCGCTTTCGCTCTCGGTAGGCTCTACTTCATGTTGAATGCACGCAGCAAATTGTCACTCAAGTGCAAATTGCGCATTTACACGGCGTGCATTCGTCCCATCATGACGTACGCCTGTGCTGTATTCGCACACGCGAAACCATACCGTCTCCATAGGATGCAGACCCTCCAAAACCGTTTCTTGCGAAGAATCACAGGAGCCCCTTTTTACCTTCGCAACGAGAACCTCCATCTCGATCTAAAAATACCTACCATCCAGCAGTTCATGAAACGCTCCGCCAAGCGCTTCTTCGACACTGCTGAGAAGCACTCTAACCGGTTAATCGTATCGGCCGCCCGGTACACTCCCTCCCGTATTAGTAAGACTCGACGACCGAGACATACTCTGACCGACCCTGACGATGCTATTACTCTCCTCCAGGAGAGCAATAAAGCCACCAGTACAGTTAAGAAATACAGACACAGACCGCCGTCATTCCGTCCTCGCCGCCGAGGCCCGCCGCGACGACCCCGTACGTCCCCTCCCCGACCCTTGCTCGTGCCAGCCCGCGCCGCTGAGCCTGTAGTTTTAAACTCGTCCCTAAATAATGGAAATCCGATCCAGCCTGTCCCTTTGCTGTCCTCTCCCAGCGACGCCCTAAGCCGAGGCTCGTACCCCACAGGGGGTGCCCTTAGCGTGTAGTCGCTTAGTTTGTAAGCTTTTTGCCCTGGCTGGAGGCCCTAAAAATAATAATTTTTAAGGCACCACAGGAAAGTCCGGTTAAGCAGCCGACAAACTCCTAGGTTGACCTGCGAGATGTCATCCGAAAAAAAAAAAAATAAAAAAAAATGTAAATCAACATTACTGTACAGTTTTTTCTTTAAATTATAAACTAACTTGTGCCCGCAAAAACGTTCCCTTGAATTTCTTGATAAGAAATTTTAGACTTTAGCACTCAGGGATAACGTAACTTCCTGTTGGTGAAATATTTTTTTAAATCGGATGAGTAATTTCGGAGATTACCTGCCACATCCAAACTTACAACCTTTACTTCTTTAAATCTAAACTAATGTTATAAAGAGGAAAGATTTGTTTGTTACGATTTAACTCAATAACTACTGTGTGATTTCAAAAAATCTTTCATTATCCCTGAGTTACGTAGACTGTATTGAATTATAAAAAAATGGGAATAAATATAATTACCACCAAAAAATACTTTAGAATACCAAATGTAACAAAAAATGATCACCAAATCTTAGAGTGCAAAATAACCAAAATCTTTTCGACCCTTAAGTCCCCCCTGGAGCGGATCGGACATGGTTAGGTTAGGTTAGAACTGTGACCCTCTACGCACGAGGCGAGCGAGCGTGCTGCGGCAGCGGCCGCCGAGTGCCAGAACCAAATCCCTTTTTACAGTCAAACTCATACATTTCTACAATACTTTAGGAAACTAATTTTGGTGTTCAATTACTATTTTTTTGGTGATCATTTACTATTTTTGGGTTTTATTTTATGTACTATTTTTTGTGATCATTTACTAGGTCTGGAGATTAGTTAAACATAAGCCTTAAAAACTTTGGGGTCCTTAAGAAAATTCAGGCGGACGAAGTCGCGGGCAAAGTGCTAGTTATTCATAAATATGGAATCGATACATTTGTGATAAGCGTAGTGTAACAAATTGTTTGTCATTGATTTCAACTTTACTGAAAGATGGTAATTTTTATTTTTTCTTTTATAATGTTAATGGTGTCGTAGATATGAAGGACTTACGTCATTAGTTATTGATTACCAGACCCACACCCACTTGTGCAATTATAAATTATTATATTCAATTTCAAATCTAACCATGAGACGTGATATATTTATGATTGAATATTTACAGAATATTTCCCAATGACAATATTTTTAACTTTAACAAGATCAAGGTATTCCACAGATGCCATAAATTATATTTTATTGACAGCCAGTAAGCGTGGGATTTTGATTGTCAAGTTCAAATTTGGAAGACCAAAACATGCCATTTTAGGAAAAATAACGTAACATCGTTATGTACATTTTTTAAAATATTATTTATGTCTTTATAAAAATATAACGAACCTGGACCAATTTGCAAGTCAATTTGCATATTCCCGGGTGCTATTGACAATTAAGGCCGACAGATTTACCACAGCATATAGTCATACAGATACAGGTTGTTGTAAAAAAGGCTGTTAAAATAAAAAGGTAGAAAATGATCATAAACAATATATTTTACTTTTTATTGTTTCCAGCTTTCTACTTAATAAACTGTGTTGTTTATTATGGAGCCATTTACGGCCATAACAATATAATATGACCTAAATGACACTCGTAATAATTTGTCTGAACGATAATTTCCATAATAAACACGTTTATTTTTATTTTGTTGCCCAAAAATGTATGAGTTATAATAATATATACGCATAGGTCAAGGGTTTTAATTGGATTTTATAGTGTTTACGTAATTTTCATGCTGTTTTTAAACGATTTTAATCATTCTGTTGTGATTTATGAGAATTTAATTGAACTTGACTTTTCTTACGTGTAAGAAATACTATTTGATTTTTATTACATGGTTTATGTCATATATAAGTGTTTACTTATTAAAATTGATAGGAACTACTATGTACCACGTAGTATGTTAATTTTCACAGCACTTACTACTTCCATAGAATTTCACAATATGCAAGTCCCACACAGGTTAGTGGTACTCTATATGTGCGTGAGGTACGAACCTGTTTCCCGGTTCCATACGACTGTTTATTTAGGTTAGGATCACCTGAACTGTCCTCACTTTGCTTTTGTGTCTACATCATTACAAAGTCACATTAGACACAGGTTGCCAACATGAACCTGACAAACAGACAAACGCAAACTGTTGTTTGGGAGAATTCGTTTTGCCATTTTGAGAATAATTATTATACTTAGGTGACACTTTTCTGGATCGTGAAATCTTCAAAATAAATGACGTCGATTGTCTATTGATGCTCTAACTAGGTGGAGAAAAAAAAAGATGATGAAGTTTTAGAGCTGTCAAATACTGATTCAGATTTTTTTTACATTGGAACTTCGTTTGGTAATTGGTACGAGTATGAGTTTAAAGACAGCTGTAATACAGTATGTTTTATCTCTTTTTTGATACATTTGTATGTAAAAGACAACATTACTTTAAATTCTAGTTATTACTCGGAAAATCGGAGATTTAAACTAAATTCTTTAAAAAAAAATTAAAAGCCTTCAACATACATTACCCCACTTTCATTCAACCTTAAGTCACAGTTCAAGGTCCAGAATTTCTCGATGCCAATTAAACTTACAAATGACGTCATTATTAAACAAAAATACACCTTAGATTAACGGTATAAGGTAGCAAGTAAGTTCTTGATACTGACAGTGATGCATTACGTCTGTATATGGATGTAGGAACAGATGGTGGATCACCATGACCTTCGGGCCCCTTATCTCGTTGATTTTAACCTCATAAGTCATGTAATAGACAGTCGATGTCTATTAGACAAACCTCCATTTATTGAAGAGCACGTGTAGAAAACATTATGTCTAACAGTACCTACAAGTTACAGTTGCATAAAATTTTAATAAGTTGCAACAGGAAATCGAGACGGATGGTGTTTACTTTGATCCGGAGAAATGAGTGTCATTAAATGAATGCAACAGTCTGCATTTTATCTACTTACAATTATTAAAATCGATGCAATTTAATGTTAGCTAAATCAGTTTAATTAAACATAATAGACTCCTTGATAAAATTTCTATTGACGTCAGCTGTCAGTCGTACTAACATTCATAAAAAGAACACAATTTTGAACTGTAACAAACCTTCCTTGCAATAAATCTCAATCAAATCGAGGCTTATAACCGTATGCGGAAATAAGTGAGCGTGTAGGTACGTAAAACAAGGTACCCTTCAGTTTTATAGTGTAAGAAGGCTCGTGACTACGTGGGGTGAACCTTGTTTACAACCAGTCAAACCGTTCGATTTACGATGCTAAAGTTCAAGGATAGACAATAGTGAGGATTTTTGAATTCACTGTCATATTTCAAAATAAGAGCCATTCTAGACCATAGACCCAATAAAAATAAAGAAAACAATATGTCAACCGTACAGAAGACAATTTCGAAATCACCTTAAAACAACTCTTGTTTTTTTAACAAATTGGTGTGTTACAAAGTACATATTGCTATTTCTTTTTACCTGTTAACCCCGATACGCTATGCTTTTGCCAGGGTTCATGTCAATAGTAGAACGAATATAAATCTTATTTGAGCGGTCATATCTTCCATTTTCAAAGTAATAACTAAATACAAACCAGCAACAATGGCACGAAATCCCCTTATCAGATTTAGCGTCACGTGCATCGTATATGCACGCAACACACGCTCAGACACGTGCATAATCAATTTAGGGATTGCAAAATGGCGGCCCGTCACCATTTCCCTCGGAAAATTTGTGTGTTCCGTTTCGCATGCTAGGAATTTCATTCCGTGCTTTACGACGACTATAAAATGAGAAATGCGGTATTATTTCAATATTACTATTACCAATTGTATTATCATTTCCATTATTAGATATTTCTCGTAACGAACGGTTCCAATTTCGTTTTATGAAAAAAAAAAACATTTATTTTTCTGTTTCTCTGAATTCGACGGTTACTGTCGTTGTATTGAATTGCGGACCTTTGTAATAAGGCACAAAGGGCAATTTTCAGTAGGAATTCAATTTCAAGAAATGATCACGAAAATCGCAAATGGAAAGGCCATTGATACCAACGATACCAGTCTATTTAATTTTCATAAATGGAACTTTATTCTGCTTTAACAAAGCAACAAATAACAACGATGGTTACAGCTTTATTTTCATTAGATTCTAATGGCATCTATGTGTGCCTTCTATCAAAATAACATTTACATGGCAGCCAGGAAAATCACAAAGGAGTTTTCATTACGTACCATTGAGATCTAAGCACACAATGGTGTGTAAAATATCATTAGTCATGTCACATTACCATGGCAAAACAAATCAGGAGACCGTGTTGAAATAATCGATTTTGCGGTTGAAATAAAGTATGTTGTTATGTAAGGTTTAAAGTTTAAAATTGCGCGGCGATTTTGATGAACATGGCGTCATTTTAAAGAATTCGATAACTAAGAAAACATATCACGTGGGTTCGTAAAGTTTTCTGAGAAAATAGAAGCAAGTTTTAATTTCAAGAAAAAGGAAATGTATGTAATACATATCTAGTAACTGTACTTCATAATGCTTAATGATACCTCAATACCCTACTTTGTTAAATTTAGTGCCTCGTCGTAGAAATAAACGTTTCAAGCTTTACAGAAAATCCTTTCAAACATTTTTATAGTTTATGTAGTACCTACCTACTCTAAAAAGCTTTTCAGTGGAAGTTAATAGCGCTACAAATTTAATGAATGAAATATTCTTTTTATTTTGCTTTAATAAAAGTTGGACGAAAAAAATGTTCACGAATTCTTAAGCTCTGTGCTCACCAGCGAAAAATTCCTACGAATTTCCTACTCGATATTTTATCCAATATTGATCAGTCTGCAGCCGATATTATGGCGTTATAAATTATAGGTACTTAAGTACCGGCCGTAATAAGCCTCTTTTTGTTAATATTTGCCCATCCCACGCTGGCCGGCTGACATCACCGCGGCCTTCATAACTCATTCGTATTTGATCTTAGCATCGCTAATAACTTGGGCAAACGATGCTCCGACAATGCATCAGAGTGTAATCATTCATTGCGGTAAATGCATACGATAATACCCGTTCTGTTATGATAGTAAATATTATGAACAATTTCTAACATATCTGGAGAACGATGAGAGTATATTTGTACGTTGGTATGATGTGGGTTTGTTTGTTTTTTTACTTAAAGTATACTTAAAACAGAACTGGCTAAGATTTTTTTATATTAGTCATACTTACCGAGACGTCTCGTTGTAAAATGTTTGCACCAGTTCTACCTTACTTTTAAACCTAGGAAAATGCAAAAGGAGAGCATATTTTTAAGGCTATTTGGTGTGACGTTAAAGTTTCAAGTTTATTTTGAACTAGCTTCAATCCACGACTTCGTCCGAGTCAAAGTTGTTATATTTAGGGTAAAGCGATATGACACTCAACAATACTGTATGTAGCTATCTCTTAGTGAACGTTTTTTTATAATCGGATCAGTATTTCCAGAGAGAGAGAGAGAGAGAAACAAAAAAAATACGAGTGTGCTGTAGACCACACGACTGAAGTAAAACTTCTTTATCTCCATCTATATGTATGTATGTATCCGTTTGCAACTGGCTATGAGAGAAAGAGAGAATGAAAATGTGTGCTCGCGCCTCTCTCTCTACAGTAATATACAAAACGTAACTCTCTCTCTTTCTATCTTCACTAACTTATATCTTCTTCTCAACTTCCGTGCGCCTCGCCTGATCACACTTTTCCTAACGCTCTCGTCACGCATTCACCAGCTTACTCCCCAAATGAAGCGCGCGTAAAGAAGCTTTACTTCAAAAATGAAAAGCAAACGAACTTTACATCTTCATAATATTAGTATAGATGAGATTTTGAGTCTGTTTCCAGTTTTTAATAATGTGGTCAGACACCGCAAAATATAACGGTCGCAGTTCCTTTTTAGCCATTATCTGACAGATATCCGCTTAAAGCTATGCAGATTAAAACAACATTAATATTTAGCGTATCCTCATCCCACGCTGCAAGAAACGGAGCAAACAACTTTCTCAGTCCCACTTAAAGACAACGACTAACGAGTTTCATTAATTATCTATGTACTGCGGCTCCGACCAGGGACATGATAAATAGAAAAACGTCAGGCTACGCGTGCATTACGAATTTTAATCGTTGCGATTTTAAGAATGCGATATGAAATTGATTGAAATATAGGGAAAATCGCAAACGAATTGTTATCGCAGTACGCGCACTTGAAAATATTGGTATTGTTCACTGATTTGCGATTATTATTCGCCTTGCGCGCTTAGCCTTAATGATAGAGCCCTGACGGCATTCATTCCATTGATTTTGTTTTAAACTAACTTCTGCCTGCAATTTTTTCCATGTGGAAAACAGTAGGTACCATAAAACATAGCCTACGACAGTCGAAAATACTGTAGCCATCTATCAAAGAAAGAGTTTTTGTAATCGGGCTAGGACTTTTTTAGTAATTACCTCGAACAAAACAAACCAATCAATTTAACCTCTTTTTAATATTAGTGTAGATTATCCGGTCTAAAAGTTATTCTTTTAAATGTGGAGAAGCTAAATAAATGGTCGTCGTTAATTGTTTAACTATTGTGTCTGCTCAGCGAACAGTTAAAGTAAAATAATTTAGGACCAAAACTAATACACAAGTACCTACTTCTGTTACTTACTGGGGCTGCCTCAATTTATTCTATAATTTATTCTTTTTTTTTTAAAGTTGTCCAACTCCTTTTATTTTATGAAGATTTCGTGCCCAAAATCACTAAAGTCTCAACTTAACTAAGTACTTGTTTTTATAGGAAGCTTTTAACGTCAAGCTTCTTATAAAAACATTAGTAATAATTGTAATGTACACGCCTACCTGCCTACGCTGTTGTAGCCCATGGTTAACTGTAACAATTTGCAAATGAAATAGCCTAGTTATTACTGTCCGATAGCTGTAGTGGGCGTAAGGGCCCTTTCACTGAGAACAATGGAAAAGTGGAACGGTTTAACTGTAGTGTGTGTTCACAGCTTTATTATTTATGGTTGTGTATGGTGATGCACCTTTATCTAGGAATAGACACTATGACTGTCAACTATAAAAGTAATAAAGTATATTTCCAAGTCGTGATCTCTACCAAGCTGTTTAGCAAAAAATTCTTGCCTAATATTGTGATGACATCATGTACCTACGACAGGTAAAGAAGAAAAATAAAACAGAAGTTTTAATAAGATGAGAATGTTATGTCATAAATATTGAAAGAAAAGGTGTATTTTGTTCTTAAAATTCATTAAATAAAAAAGGATAACAGGGTCCTGAACTTAAAAAAAAGGAAACCATAGACAAGTCAAAAACATCAAACCACGAACAAAAGCACGAGAAACGAACCGCTTATTGCAACTATTCCCGAAATCGATATGAAATACGATAACACTCGGGTTCAGAGACCGCAGAACTGCAGATGTAACTGAAGACTAGTCACGAACTAAAGCGCTTTAGTTTCCGTCTGTATAGTTCTGACACGCGATATTTAAAAATGTTTTTGTCTTTATATTTCGATCTTTTGAGACTTAGTTTGCGAAATTTTAAGCCACATTTGGTAGCTAGATTTAAAATAATGCGCAATTCTCAAGAAAATCATTAGGGTCCTCTGTTTTGTAAAAAAAATGCTTTGTGAATTTTATGTTAAACTAGCTTTTGCCCGCGACTTCGTCCGCGTGAATTTTGGTTATCGCGGATGTTGACGAAGTTGCGGATTAAAAAGTAGCCTATGTCCTTCCCCAGGGTTCAAGCTAATTTCATACGAAATTTCATAAAAATCGGTTCAACCGTTTCATCGTGAAAGCGTAACAGACAGAGTTACTTTCGCATTTATAATAATAAAAATATTAAGTTAGGAAGTAATGATTAGAAAGTCCAAATTAAATTCAAATTTAGAATTGACAGTGCACCACAACTAATAAAATTCCGGTGCCTTTTGTTTTTCAATTCTACGCAGACAACTATTTGAACTAAGAATCTTTCGAAATCAGATCACATTTTTTAACTTTGACAAACTTGCGATTCTGTGTTGCCATAGATTAGACAATATAAGTCAGTAAATAGCAAAGTTTTCCCATTACAACCGCGTTTAATAATTAAGAGACTAACGTGCGTTTTGTTCACTGATTGCCATGGATAACGTAAACTTTTACAGTTTAAACGCATCCAACATTTATCGCTAATGGTTTCCATTTATTTTGGGAGTGATTAATTGTTTAAGATAAAGTTTTCGGGATACGAATGTATGACATAGGTATCGTATGAATTGTTTAAAGTAGGTATTAGTTACATAAGTACTTGTGAAATTAGCTACGTTCTTTAAATAAAAAACAATGGATGAATTAGTTATTAACTTCAGAAGTTATTCCGACACATTTATATAGGGGTAGGGGACGTCATTGTCTAATTACCTATTATTCCACTGGTCCCTTGTCCTTGATGATACTTGATCATGGTAATATAGATATGTTTGCTACCTGCCGGTCATAACATGACCGTACAATATAAATCAAACATCCACAAATTGAACGGTGTAAAATCGTTTGGTGATTGCTAGGTGCATGTTGCGTGCATCAGTCAAATATACCATTGTTTCAATGTCAAGGACATCATTTCACGATCAAACATGCAATCATTGCACGTTTACGACATAATAAAATATGTATTTATCGCGGGTAAACAAACTAAATAAGAACAAGGTGCCAAAACTGATATTGACTGTGAAAATATTATAAATCAAAAACGAAAAATCACAAAACTTAAACGAACTTGGCTATTTAATTTATTATTACATCTGGCAATCAACATGGCATTAAAAAGTTTTTGGAAATCATTCGAGTTTCAAATTGAAACATAAAGAGACAATATACGCGAGTTCTGAATTCAAATTGAGGGAATTAAATAAAGGGTTGCAAAGTTTTCATACACAGTTTTATTGAACTTCCGTTGCTTTTTGAAAGGTTTCTTCCATTATAAAAGTTTTGAAAAATGGCTGGAGATTGCGGAGATTTAAAATATGAAGTTCAAAAATTAAGAAATGGATTATAAATCATTTGAATTAATATAATTCAAAGAAGTTATAAATATTGAACTACTACCTACAAGTAAAGCTGTAAAAATCAAAATAAATTTAAAAACAATCCTTTTGTTAACCATAGCTTCTGCTCGCGACTTTGTCCCCATTATCATCATCATAATCATCATGTCAACCTTTAGTCGCCCACTGCTGGGTATAGGTCTCCTCCATGGGGGGTTCAACCGTAATCGCCATGCTTGGACGATGCATGTTGGCGATCGCAGTAGGTGTTATAGTATTCAGAAGGACGCTGCTGTCCATCCTCTGGTCATCCCTCCGTCGCCTTTTACGACACCCACGGGTAGAAATGGGGTGGTGCTATTCGCAGCCGGCACCACACGACTTTGAACTTTGTCCATGTGGAAGTAAAATACATAGTATAAAACAACGTCGCTCCCGCTGTCTGTACGCTTAGCTCTTGCGGTTTTCATCAATAGATAGAGTGATTCAAGAGGAAGGTTTATTACACGTATAGTTTGATCTACGTTGCACCCGTGCGAAGCCGGGACGGGTCGCCAGTATACCATTAAACATAATATCCTATACTACTCGACAATAGTGTAGCTTTCGTGTCAGTGAAATCATTTTTCAAATCGGATGAGTAGTTTCGGAGAATATCTCCTACCTCCAAACTTAACCTCTATGTCTAACTATATAATTTTAGTGTACAGTACGGTCAACGTATCTTGGCGGTTCTGAAGTTAGCTGTTTGGCTGCGCAATGGAACTTTTAGGAACGAAATTGTTTACTGCGCAGCTAATCGGCTAACTTCAGGTCCGCCAGGATACGTCGACCTTATTGTAGGTATCATTTGCATACTTTCGAATCGATACGACTTCCAAGATTTTCTTACATAGTTTCAGGTGAAACTAATAAAACTGTGTTAAAAAGAATCTCAGTTATATTTCACAAAAAAAGTTTTAAAATATTTCTACGAATCATACAATTAATCCTTGACCTGACTTTGACCGCCTCTACTATAAATTCACAAACCATTAAAGGCAGTCATTAATATGCTAATTTTTTACCATCGATAACATAATTATACACTGATCAATTTACTTCCTCACTATAATTATACATTT
Organism: Charanyca ferruginea; assembly: GCA_947361185.1. Classification (NCBI taxonomy): domain Eukaryota; kingdom Metazoa; phylum Arthropoda; class Insecta; order Lepidoptera; family Noctuidae; genus Charanyca; species Charanyca ferruginea. Next base: position 25,033,354 of record OX376061.1, on the reverse strand, counting down.
CCATAATTTCTCGTATCAATTCAGGGAAGGTATTATTAATTCCTTGTTTGAAAAAAATATTATGATTAAGAAGTTATGCGCTGTTTGTTACGAAACTTATAATTAAAACATGGACGATGATGATAAATCATTTACATAATAATATGTTAATAAAACAGCGTGACTTACAAACATTCGATCGATATTTTAATTAAGCTAATTATTATGTCTGTCATCTCGGCTGTCTTTTGGCGCCTCAGACACCTTCTGAATACAAATTACAGTAATTATAAAATTTAGTCAAACTTTCACGAAGATTATAAAAATCTCTAAGCCATCCCCTTAGGCCCCTTAGGGGTCTATTTCACCAAAATTGTATACCTAATAAATCGATCGAAATTATTGTTCGAATCGAACAATAATAAATCGATTATTTGTGTACCTAATAAAATTGACGCCGTTTTTGAATCGAGAATCAGAAATTCAAAATTTATTCGCAGGAAAAAAGAAAATACTAGGGTTAATACTGTATGAATGATTGGTGAAATTCGCCCTATATTTTACCGGAAAAGAAAACAAACCCAAAATAAACTAAAACTTTTCTAATAACATTCTTTTTTTTTACTGCAATAAAAAATTAAAAAGACGACGTTGTCATTCCGAACTGTCATTTCCGTGACACATCAACCTTGGACTGAACAAATTGCAAGGACAGACCTATCTCCATATTGAAATCGAATGGTTCCTGAAATGACATTGTTTGTGATCGCATGATAATGGAACATGTAAATAGGTAATGTACCTACGAGTCGAGTAAGATAGGAATAGGTAGTGTGGATGAAGGTTAGACATGTAACTTGGAATTTTGGAATGTAGTTGTCAACAAACGCGTAACGTAGGGTAATTTGTTTTGAAGTATTGATTTGATGACCTAATGATTTGAAAGGAAAAAGTAGGTAACCTAACCACAACGTTAGGTTACCTACTTTTTCCTGAGATTACGACAACAAATCAAATCAAATCAAAATCAAATCAAATCAATACCCATTAATTGGTAAGACACAAAATAACTTATTACAATTGATTGAGTGATTAGACTTCTTAGCGATCATAATTCCGACCTCTTTCGTATTGAACGAGTGTCTTATTTTGTAGGTATTTTGTGTATGTACCTACCTTTATTTATTATATTACAATTGGTAAGATAATCACATTAGCAAATATGAAATTTTTGTAAAGTAATTGAACATTTTCGGCACAACACAATCTGCAGGTACGGTCAGCAACAAAAGTCGATTACCACTTCGGATTTTTAAATCATAATTATTGAGCAGAGTTTTAAACGAAATACGGAAATGATGGTAAATCGACATACAATAAACTTTTGTTTATGACCTGAAATACTGAAAAATATTGCATCGTATTATTTTGTGTCACTTAGATGATTTGTAAATGTAGCAGCGTTGTTGCTGACCGTACCACGAACTGCAAATTTCATTGGAGGTGTAATAACCAGAATTGTTAAAAAGACGTATATGGCGCCTTGTTTCCGGCAAATATTCTCTGAAAGTAAACAAAACAATAGCAATATTATTGTTTTTTTACTCACGAACCAGTCGTACCTTAGGACCAAAATTTCCAACCAGCATTAATACTTTTGAAAATTGCTATTACACAAACCGGAACTTTTAAATCTAAACCCTTATCCTCCTTCGTCCAGGAACCAAGAAGATGGAGTACAAGACCAGGCAGTGGCACGAGAAGTGCTTCTGCTGCGTTGTGTGCAAGAACCCCATCGGAACCAGGAGCTTCATCCCGCGCGAGCAGGAAATCTACTGCGCCGGCTGCTACGAGGACAAGTTCGCTACCCGCTGCGTTAAGTGCAACAAGGTAGGATATTGTTTCTTACTTCCATTATTACTTAGCGTGTACACCCCCAGTAGGGTACGGACCTCGGTTTTTGTCGTCGCTAGAAGAGGGCTGCAAGGTTTTGGATCGGATCTGTGTTATGTAGGGACGAAGTTAACGACAAACTCTCGACCAAGGGTCGGCGGATAATTACGATATGTTTGGACCACCTCATTTACACTTTTTCCTCATAAGCTACATTCGAATATCTCATCAAATGTTTTTCTAATGTTAGATTCAGATCACTATGTCAAAATATCCTTAAAGTTTTGTTTTTAGAACATGTTTATTTTCTCCCAATATTTTCCTTCAATGTTTTTAGAGCAGAGATGATGAACAAATTCTACAAATAACCGCAAAATGTCTAGGTAAAGAGACCAAGACCTGTAAACTGGGGCCCGTACCCTAGGCCTCCACTACTCTTGGCTTTTGTATTCCGAAGAAATAGGTACTGCGTAGATATTGAGGCTCTTATATTTCACTACTACTTTACACTACTTTATTTAATTCTGCTGAAAGGTACCCAATTTCAAATGTCGTCACTGCTCCACTCAAATAGTTTATATTAGGTTTTTCTCTTTAAGGAACATCAAACGCCGTTTGCTTCTCGGGAGATTTCTAATTGTTTCCTGATGTTCCTGTTTTATTAATCCACTTAATTCATTGGACTAATGCCTCAATCAAAATGTTTTGACCTTCATAGAATTAGAGCACTAGGTTATTGCAGTATGACGTTTATAAATCTTATATAATTGTGTACCCACACCTTACACCCACAAGACTGTTTCAATCAATTTTTATAGCGCATCTGTGGCACAGATGTAGTTTATTACAATTTTATGGCCTTTAACTGAGAAGGTGCAGTCACCTGTTAAAGGTTAGATCCAAAATGATCATCTTAGCGAAACGAATATATGTGAAATTGTAATGGTAGAAAGGATTCGTGAAATACCTATGGAGGAACATGATTAGTATTTTGACCTGCGAATGGCATTCGCAAACAGCATCTTTAAGTGAATAACATTGATCAGAAAAGGAAATAATTTAGATGATCAAGGACGAATCCCAAGTTAGAAAGGAGAACTCCTATATGTGTATCTTTATGCTTTAAAATTAAAGCAAATGTGTTACCTAAGTAACTTCCACCTTTCACACCAATACCATTCTGTTACTGATTCTCTTAATAGGAAAGGACAAAATGGTTTTTGTGTTACAATATTTTCAACTTTGTGTAAAAGATGGCCCATTTTTTGCCAAGAACCAACTTCGCCTGTTCTAACCCGTCACCTCCCGTTCCAGATCATCACGCAAGGCGGCGTGACATACAAGAACGAGCCATGGCATCGTGAGTGCTTCACCTGCACCAACTGTAACACGTCATTGGCGGGACAGCGCTTCACGTCGCGTGACGAGAAGCCATACTGCGCTGAGTGCTTCGGAGAACTCTTCGCTAAACGGTGCACATCTTGCACCAAGCCTATCACCGGTTAGTATTGGGGTTTATTTGTTTTTATTTACTATCAGCTCATAAATTAAATAATTGATGGCCATCATGCCAAAAGACGAAATGTCTCCTATGCAGGGCCGAATTAATTATGTCGGGGCCCTTAGATAATGCAATTCTCAGGGCCCCTTTCCCCTTAGCTAACTTCCTGAAAACATATTTTCTACCACAATTAATAATTTATAATTACGCTGTTTTTTATTATTTTTTATTTTATTCTCGGTGCGCGGGGCCTCTGGTCTAAGAGGGGCCCCTAGGCAGTTACGTAATCTGCCTTAAGGATAATCCGTCCCTGATCCTATGTCACATAAATGGATACTTGATATACTATAGGAGACATTTCGGGTTTGTCTATGTGTTGCCCTATTGCAGATATCCATAAGCGACGCAACCTTGATTATAGGAACGGTTATACATTTTATTGTTTTAATTACTTAAACGAAACTACGAAACAGGAAGATTGAAAATATCCTCACTTATATTGAGAGCACTCAAAAGTGCTAAAAATAAACCAGCAATCATTTACTTTCTATCATCATCATTCCCTGGCGCATTCCTTATTTGGGGTCGGCCCTCCTGATACTTGTTGCGATCTTGAGTCATTGCTGGCGTTAGGTCTAGCATAGCAGGAAACTCCAGGTAATTGGCGAGCGATCTATGCCCTTCTTGCCCTCGTAAATCACCTCGGATATTCATCACTCGTTTCGTCATGCAGTGTTCATCCCTGCGCATTACATGACCATACCAGCGTCCTTTCTTTCTCTAAAAATAATCTTTACTTTCCAGGCATCGGCGGCACCCGCTTCATCTCGTTCGAGGACCGCCACTGGCACAACGACTGTTTCATCTGCGCGCAGTGCAAGACCTCCCTGGTCGGCAAGGGCTTCATCACTGACGGACCTGACATAATCTGCCCCGAATGCGCCAAACAGAAACTCATGTAAATACGACCCTCAACGCACAGCTAAATAACGCTTCTCTCTCCTGGCAATCACGTAACAACAAGAAGTTTTACCATCGAGTGAATCAACGAGAATCGATTACAAAACACTCGATTTTAGTTCCCAATCGACTCAATTACTCGATTCTCGCCAAATAAATGTGACTAATGTATTTTTGTATGCTTTTGTAGCGAAAAAACCATTCTACCGGTTGTCGCTAACGCCAGAGACTGGGTCGCGTCAAAAAAGTCAGAAACATCCAGCGATGTGCTTTTCGACCTCATTGACAACATAAACTTTCACAAGGTCAATGTGAACCCTTAGAACTTAAAACTTGTTGACGATATTTTTTATACAAAAAGAAAATAACGAAAATCACAAAAAAATGTGAATGCACAAATTGTGTTATCAAGTATTTAATTTCGCTTTTTGAAATCTTTTATTTATATATATTGACTGTTTAGTTCTGACTAATTCATGCCCTGTATCTATTGTTATGTAGGTATGTATTACGTGCTAATTGCCATATAATTTCGCTTTGGCTGTTGTATTAGTCTTTAGATTTATAATTGTCAATTTACCTAGTGCGATTCACACGATGCCTTAATAACATATCTAAGTCAATTTCGAGGGTATATTATTTCTGTTGTATAGCCACCTTAATTATAAATTTTGTGATCTAAGTCTTGCCTTTCTTTGTACATGTAAAAGGACAATCTACTGTGTTCAAGGTTTATAACTAAAGAGGTCCTACAACACTAGTCTGGTGTTGCCAGATTTATAATTTCTTTTATTAATAGACATCCTAATGGATGGCAATAAGTGCTTGTCATGTAACATAGTATATAAGAAATTTATTGAAAGAGTAATGTACGTGTTATATTTTAAGTATTTATTTATACGGGAGTACGCACTTATTATCTGTGGGGACGCCGATGGTGTTGCCGTGTCACATTAAAAAGAATGAGATTTTTAGATGTAGTGTTGCCATATATATGCCATCGGCAGGTCGCTACCTAACACTAATGTTAAGTGACATCTAGTTTTACTAATAAAAAAATAATAATATAAAAATATTTTTGTTCTCGAATAAGAATCAATCGCGTTAATTGAATGTTATCGATATTTTTACATGATGGTAAATATTTTAGCGTTTAGTGGTATATAAGTGTGTAACATCTGTGTTTAGATCGCGTTGGCGAGCCGACCATGTAATGATTGGGGAACACTTTATAAACGTTATTTGTTAAGGATTAAATTATTCGAATGTTGAATTATTAATTTATAATAATGTGTACACTTAAAAACAACCGCTTAGCTGTGTGATCTGATCTAATTAAATATTTCTATCTATCTATAGAATTTAAACTATGAAAGTGAAATAAACGATTTAAAAGTAATTTTATTGTTTGTTGTTTATTTGTGTTGTCCTTTAATTTACTTTTCCTACATTTAAACCTGAGTTCCACAATTTCCCAATGATAATATTAGTATGGAAGTATGAATTACTTAAAAAAAAAAAACAAATTTCACAGATAAGTTGATATCTCTGTACCAAAACTTCAATTATGTCAAATCAAAAATAGACCAAATATTAAAAAACTAAATATCTTTACCCCCCCCCCCCCCCCCTTTACCCTTATTTTTTTTACTATACGAGGGTAGATGAAAATTTGTCGCGTCTCATTTTATACCGTTCCGTCAGTGCCAGACTACCCGAGACCCAAAGAGTATAATAACTATACAGCCGAGACCACGGCTGGGGGATAATACGGTCACAGCGTCTGCAATAATAAAATACTATTATATATAACTTTTATATTACAGGCAATAAATCAGTGATTATTAAATATGTAAGTAAAAATATTAATTTGTAACGAATAATTATCGAAAGTTAAATAACACGCCGAGCCGAGCCTGGAAATAAATTGAATTTCATCATATTATTGTGGTACTAATCTGTTACGGTCCTTTTCACCGCCAGGGACATGTATAGAAGTTTCGGATTTCCGTGCCACCAGCGCCACGACTTCATTAGAAGTTCTTCATTTTTGCAGTCTTAAAAATCAATTAACTTTATTTAAAGACTTTGTTTTTTGTTGTTATTTAATAAAGCACTGTCTAAAGCCCCGTTTTTTGTATTTTTAAACACAAAAGAATCCCTCATTTGTCTTAAAATCAGCAAAAATAAAAACTCCAAAAATAAAGTATGTGCCCTGCACGCCAAGGACTTGTTATCAAGTCGGCCCGTGATGTGATTCGAAATTTATCTCCGTTTAATTTTGCCTGTAGATTTTTTTATAAATACTAAGATCGAAAACAATTTGAGGTCAGTAAAACATGAATTTAGTTAACGACTTTATAACAAAAAGAAAATTGACCAATTTCGACCTTCAGATGGGTGCTGATCCGGATTGAAATAGTTGTTAATTTTGTTTCCAATCCTTGTCGATAATCATATTCCCATCTCTACAAAACAGTTAGTTGTCAGTGCCCCGAGCGCCACGAACTTCTATAGAAGTTGTTCTGTGTCGTCATAGGCGTATGGGTGTCAAGGTCATTTTGATATAGTGCAGCACTAAACGGATGAAGGCGCACGCATCTTTCTTTCGTCGTATTGCTTGTGACAACAATATTATTGACCGAATATTTAAACAAATGCAAAATGAATAAAGAATTAGATTCGGATGCTGCTTTTAAAAGTTTGCAAGGTATGGAATTTGATTCGGAATAACTAAAAAATAAGGTCATTCTTTTTTGCGGGTATTGTTTTGCTGTATTCTAAAAGTTATATATTAAAAACTTATTATGTTTCGTTTACAAATGAAATAACTAGGTGTATAAAATAGCTCTTTTTGTTTAGCTGAGCTTCGAATGTTAAACTTTTTTTATGGATCACTGTTGGACAACTCACCACTGCTATAAGAGCTTTTTAAATAGTTTAAATACATAATTACCTACCTACTTTCCATTTCCAGAAAACACGTGGAAAAACACTAACACACCAAATTCCGCTTAGATACGGTAATAAACGTTGACGTATTTAAGTAAAAAACACAAAAATAGAAGTGAAAGAAAGAAAGACCATAGGCGACATCCTTAATCAGAATTGAATTTACCGTGCCCTGAGCGCCAAGAACTTGATATGAAGTCAACGTATGACGCCATGAAACAAATAGAGATGTACCATATTTCTTATAGCTTTAATTGAATCATGAATTTATTTCTTTGATACTTACAATTTATGATGTTATTTTTACTAAGAATACTGTGAAATAATGCAAGTATAGAAATATTCAATCAGTTTTTATTTATATTCGTAAATTTATGAATTAAATTATACCTAACGTGTATAAATCTCATTTATCGATAGGACGATACCCTCACCACTAGTTTTTACTATATATTTCGTTATACATTTATAGCTTGGCGCTGGACGAGGCATCGCGTTTTGTGTCCGTGGCGGTGAAAAGGTGGCGGTACGATATTAGCTTGCAAAAAAAAGTTTTATATTTTACAGTTCCCGCCATTTTACATAAACACGAGTTTACTGTTTGCAGTTTAGATTTTTAATTTTTATGCGTTAATCTCTACTAATGCCTGGGACCAGCATGAAATGCTATTTAATTAATGAATAATTTCATTGTTCGAAACTGTATTGTTTGAATTTATTAAAAACCGATCAATACATTAAACAATTGAATTAAAATAGATTAAATACTGAACATAACAAAATCGAGCAGCTAACAATACGGCAATCAACTGACCAATGGCAAACACTTCCGGTGGATGCAACATCAAGAATTTAAGATGACGCGATTTCTGGTAAATTGTTTTTTAGTTTCAATTCAAAATAAATTATGTTTTTCAAGATTTATTTGAATTGAGTCGAACGAATTAAAATGAATACACGGTTTCTGGCTAGCAACTACGGTCTTCACCACAGAGTACATTATTATATAGGTCACACTCGCCCGCCCGTACCTACAGCAGTGTAACCCCATGAACTTAAATCTGTATACCTAGTAGGTGTACATGAAGCTGTGGGTAGGTATTACCTACCCACAGCCACACTACCCACTACTGGGCAAAGGCCTCTCCCAGGACCTCCCAGGAACTTATTCCTGTGCCTCCTCGAACTAGCCCTCGTGGTATGCCTCCAGGTCACCTCGCCACCTCTTTCTGGACCGTCCTCTGTGACGCCGTCAATCTCCAGACATCCATTGCGTGGAGACCTACACGGTGTAACTTCTTACAGCAGAATCGGTTTCGGTCGTCGTCGAAGATGTATTTAACGCGGCGACAAACGAATCTGATTTAGGGTTTTAAAAATAATTTAAATGAGTAGCAAAAATAATAGGTTGGCAGCTACAGTGAAGTAGCATTTTAAGTATAAAGTAGCAGCTTTATATTGAGTTGTAAGCTTTGTTTAAATTTAAATTGGCTGTAAAAAGCGATTTGGTTCTGGGGGTCATAGTTCTAACCTAACCATGTCGGATCCGCCACAGGGGGGGGCTTAAGGCTCAAAAAGATTTGGTGAGCATTTATCCATTTTGACGTCAGTTCGACGGAGCAACTGCGGGGCTCCTATTTCTGTCTGCAGAGTTTAAAAGAACCTAACTACCCAAACCTCGGGGTGCTCGACCGTCTTCTTCTGGTTTTAGTCGCCAAGTCATGATTTATAGCTCAAGTTATTTTATTAGTTGCAAACACTTGTCGCCTTTTAAGTTAATATTATTATTTATTATTATTATTCAGCCTGTGTTTTCCCACTGCAGGGCAAAGGCCTCTCTACTCTCCTTTCACTTCTCTCTGTCAAGGGCTATTTCAGACCAGTTTTTGTCAAAAAAGTCTAGATCATCCCGCCACCTCCGCCTGGGCCTGCCGCGATGTCGCTTGCCATGTAAAGGGACCCATTGGGTCACGCGTTTGGCCCAATGATCGTCCGACATGCGGCAGATGTGTCCAGCCCAATTCCACTTAAGCGTGACAGCTTTCCTAATGACATCAGTTATTTTTGTGATGGAACGGATGGTAGTATTCCTAACCCGGTCTTGAAGTTTTATGCCCAGAATACTCCGTTCCATAGCTCTCTGGCAAACCGCGAGCGTGGACCTCTGCTGGTTTGTCAAAGACCATGTTTGAGAACCATATGTGAGGATAGTAAGAATACACACGTCGAAGAGTCTTCTCTTAAGGGACAATGGAAGGTTGCCCTTCATGAGGTCCTTCATGGCCCAATAGCTCTTCCAGGCGTTTTCGGTGCGTCTTGCCACTTCTTTGTTTTGTCTTGCCTGGAAAGAGACTATTTGGCCAAGATAGAGATACTCATCGACGTATTCTACCTCCCCACCCGCCACTCTGATTCTGTGATGTGTGCTATTTGTCATCAACTTGGTCTTTGACATATTCATCCGAAGTCCAACCTCTAGGCTTGCCGTGCTAAGATCGTCTAGCATCTGAGTCAACTCGGAGGCTGATGCTGCGAAGAGAACAATGTCGTCGGCAAATCGGAGATTAGATAATCTCTTATGTCCGACCATAATGCCCTTCTCAGCCCAGCCTGCTGCCAGCTTTCTAAAGACTTCTTCCAGTACTGATGTAAATAATTTTGGGGATAGCGGGTCTCCTTGTTTGACTCCTTTGTTTATTTGAAAAGACGGACCTGTCATATTACTAATTTTAATGGCTGCTGTACTGTTTCTATAAATATTTTGCAAGAGGTGAATATAAGTTAAGTCTATTTCTTGGTTTTTTAGGGCGTTGAAAATTGAACTATGGGTGATACTATCGAAAGCTTTTGAGTAGTCTACAAATGCCAGATAAAGTGGAAGCTGAAATTCTACATGCTTTTCGATAGCTTGGTTAATGGATTGAAGGTGATCGGTAGTAGAGAGGCCGCGACGAAATCCAGCCTGTTCGGGAGGCTGATATTTGTCGAGTGTTCCTGATATTCTGTCTTCGATGACTTTGATAAACGCTTTGTATAGGTGGGAAACCAGACTGATGGGGCGGTAATTATTAATGTCTGTTTTGTCACCCTTTTTATGTAGAAGAATGATTAGTGAATGACAAAATGAATGTGGTAAATTTCCAGTTTTTAAGATGCTGTTAAATAGATTTGTAGCATATGGCAGGAGCACCGGTTCTCCTATTTTGAGGGCTTCAGTTGTTATCCCATCATCGCCTGGGCTCTTACTGTATTTCATGCTCTGTAATGCCTTGTGTACTTCCCAACCTGTAAAGGGTGGAATGTGCTCGGAGCATGAATATGCTGTGGCGTTTGGTTCAGGAGCCGAATTCTCGCTGTAAAGATTCTTATAAAATTTGGTGCAAATATTTAAGATTTTGTCTCTGTCGTTTTGCCTCACACCTGCATGATCCCTTAGACAAGCAATTGTAGGTCGTCCTGTGCTTGATATTCCTTGTTTAGCTGATTTTAATGAGGTGTTTTGTTCTAAAGCAATCCTAATTAGATGTGTGTTATGGTTTCTTAAGTCCTTACGAATACTGCGCTTAACAAGTCGGTCTGCCACTTTATGTGCTGGTGTGTACATGGCTAGTTTTTGTCGCTCTTCAATCAACTGTTTTGTTTGCTAGCTGAGTTTGGAGTGCTTATGTTTGTCTATTTTTATTTTATTAATTACATTTTTAATGTTTGTTTTGATATTAGAATACTGAGTTTCAACATCCCCATCATTCGTTTCCAGTAAACTAAAAGTATTTTTTAAGTCTAAATTAAATTGCTCTTGATTTGCTATAAGCTTGAATTTATTTATTCTTTTAATGGAGTTTTTAATAACTTTAGCACGCTCTACTTTTTTATTGAATTTTAAGGTCGTGCGTAAAGGTCTGTAGTCGGAACTAAACTTAAAATTATTCAGAACTTCTATGTTGGTAACCATTTGTCTGTGAGAATGGAGACAAAAATCTATTTCGTTTTTAGTTATTTTATCCGGGGACAGCCACGTCCAACGGCGATGGGGCTTTTTGTAGAAATAACCGTTACCTAGACTTAGATTTTGACCGAATGCGAACTGAAGGAGCCTAGTGCCGCGTTCATTCCTCAAGCCTAGTCCGTGAGGACCGACGATGTTGTTGTCGTCAAGTTCTTGCCTAGCACCTACTTTGGCGTTAAAGTCTCCTTGTACAATAGTCCAGGTGCCACGGTTATCGTCGCATGCCTTATTTAAAAGGTCGAAAAATTCTTCGATTTCGTCGTCAGGGTGGGCTGACGACGTTAACGGTGACGTTAAGTTAATAGTCACCTGGAAGATAATAAGCCATTTCTTATTATTAGCGCCATCTCGCCAATTGACGATGTACAGTCAGCAAAGGAGATAAGTATCCATGTCGTCGGGGATAGTTGAAGATTACTTAGAAACCAATGGGGGCTTTCAAATGAAATTTTATTAAATCACTGAACTGTTTATTCTCTATTAATTGTATTTTATTCATAAACACCTATCGGTTTCTAAGTAAACTTCAACTGTTTCCGGCGACATGGATACTTATCTCCTTTGGTGACCGTACATGCATTATTAGTGTTAACTTTCAAGTGCATTTTTAGGGTTCCGTACTCAAAGGGTAACAACGGGACCCTATTGCTAAGACTCCACTGTCCGTCTGTCTGTCTGTCTATCACCAGGCTGTATCTAATGAACCGTGATAGCTAGACAGTTGAAATTTTCACAGATGATGTATTTCTGTTGCCGCTAAAACAACAAATACTAAAAACAGAATAAAATAAATATTTAAGGGGGCTCCCATACAACAAACGTGTTTTTTTTTTGCCGTTTTTTGCTCGATGTCTAATGTTGTACCCATAGATAATGGTACGGCACCCTTCGTGCGCAAGTCCGACTCGCACTTGGCCAGTTTTTTACCGTTATGTAATGAAAAGATCATTCTGGTCTTAACTTTTTTATTTTAGAAATGAGATAATTTAGTTAATTTACTAAATACATTTCATTATTAGCTAGTACCTCTATGCATTATCACAAATCTATAGCATTTATTCTAATAAATAGATCATTTTCACTTAATACTATTCCTAGAGATTTGGATTACCTACTATAAAGCTTATAATATAGGTATGTAGCCATTTTTAAGAGTCATAATAATTCATGAATCGATTTTGCAAAAATATAGTAAAGTATCTAGCCGTTTATATATATATAATATTTATTTATTAATCATTAGGTAGGTACCTAAGTAAGCGCGACCTGTGTGCGCGACCGCACGTGCCCGTCTGTATGTTGTGCATATTGCGTAATTTACTTATGGCAAATATCTCTTTTATATTTTTTAGTCTGCTTTCCACTTTCAATTAATACAAACCTTTACCATCCACTGTGTTACACTATAAATCGGATTTGTATTTAAACTTTGAGAATCTTCGATATATTTTCAATAGAAAAAAAAACCTTTTAAAATGCATTTTTGGTGGATTCGAAATAAATAAAAACTTGTAGACATTATTTCCAAAATACTTCAAATAAATAACATTGCATGCAACCTTTGGCAAGATAACACATTCTTTGTGCACGTTGAGATTTGCACAATTCTGTGTGACACTATCTGTAGTGCCCAATAACGGCTCAAATAATTGCATCGATTCATCACACACTATCCTTGCGTAGAATTGCGCACCCCATTAAAAAATACGGGTGTAGAAAGGTCAATCAACAAAAAAAAAATTCATCAAGCGATTTGATTGGCTAACTTGATTTGGTATTTAAGTAGCCCAGTCAGTAAACATATAAAGCACATCTTTGAGCCGATATTCCTTTCAAAATGGGGTGTTTATCTCATAAGTTGATGCGACTAGCCAATCACCGTTAATATTTTGCAGCCTGGCTATGCATACGCCATTAAATACATCACAAAACAAAATTAACAAAACAAACTAAGGTCGCGATCCGGTCCCATTGACAGTTATTAACTATTAGATAGTAAGCTATTGACTACTAGAGAGTGGGCTAATAAACTAGTAGCTAGTGGCAGTCACATTCTTTGGTGAGCTACAAACTGTAAGATACGGAGGTTAATGCTGTCACATATAGACTGGTAAGCTAGTAAACTAGTATCTAACGATTGGGTATATATCTAGAACTGTTAACTCTACTACACTATACCCCATTTACAATAGCATTAGACAGAAGTTAAAAAAGGTTCTTTTTAATGCACACTTTGTAACAAAAGTTCAATAAACCTGTTAAAGTTACGATAGACACCGAATTTATTATAACCTATTTTGACAGTAACTGTCGCGCGTATTTGTAACCATTTTAATAATTTGTTTTCTAAAAATATGTGGCTTTAATTTAGTTGTATATTTAATTCCAATTTAAAATTACAGTGTCAATGTTAAAAACCTAACAGAAGCAGGGATAGACAATACCCGGAACGTTATTCGTTTCACTGTAATTCTACCAAATTTAAAATGTTACCTAATCTTTACAAGACTTTTATTCTGTTTATGTTATTATAAACAGAATAAAATGTTTGTCCATATTTAGAACTATCTTAGATCTATTTATCAAAATTATGTTAAAATAAATTTAATTAAAATAGTTTTAACTTATCTTTGATATAAAATGTTTTGCATTCCTGATTCTATGAGCCTCTTTTTTCTAATGCTATTATAAATAATAATAATAATATTTGGGGACATTTTCACACACGGCCATCTGACCCCAAACTAGGGAGACCCTGTAAATGGAGTATAGTTGCAGTAGCTGGGCTGGAATTTTAAATAATTTCTTATGTGTTTTCCCCCATAGATTTTGTATGGCAATGGTGCAGATTCCCTTGTACACAAAGTCACAAACTAAACAAAATTAAAGCATTCGGCATCTCTTACTACCAGGCAGCTGAAGAAAAGGATGGCAATAGACAAGGACTAAGTTAGAGATGTCAAATTAGTTTTTTCCTTGAACTTCACAGTGTTTTTAATCAATACGTTCTGAAATGACAACTATAATTGTATGAACATTTTAGATCAACTTAAATTACAAGCTCTTATTAATATGTCTCTTTTTTGTCAATTGATAGGCATCTTGTTTTATTGGAGAGAAAGAGATGTAAATAGCTTAAAATTAATTTAGTTCGTGCACAACAGAATTGGCACCTATGTTTACTTTGACGTCACTTGTAGTTAGTCAAGCGAACAATTTTTTTTATATTGTTTTAGGCTTGCCTTTGGCCGCAACTCACCTGATCTTAAGTGATGATGCGGCCAATTGACTATCTATTGAGATCAAAGCAAACAAAAATCTAATTTTACAATCTTCTTCTTCCTGCCCTCATCCCATGTTACTTGGGGTCGGCGCAACATGTTTTCTTCTTCCATTCCGTCCTATCCAACGTCATGCTTTCACCGACTCCCTTTTCATTCATATCATTCTTCACACAATCCATCCATCGTTTCTTAGGCCTTCCTCTCCCTCCATCCATCCAAATTAATATTCATAGCAGTTTTGGTCACTTGCGTTTCATCTCGCCCATGCCAAGACACGATTCCCTTTCAACTTTTCTGTCACTGGCGCCACTTTCAAACTTCCTCTAATAATTCATTTCTCACCTTATCCATTCTGGTAACTCCACGCATCCATCTCAACATTCTCATCTCCGCTACGTGCAATCTTTTTTCATGCATCTTCTTCACGGCCCAACATTCCGATCTAATTTTACAATAAATCTTATTTTACAATAAATTGAGAATTAATCGAGTTTTCAGGGCTGAAATCAAGTGTTTTTATTAGAAAAGGTTCTGTCTTGAAATTATTGGTTATTGGTGTGATCTATCCAATAGCTCCTAGACTTGTTAATAGCTCTCAATGGAATCGCGCCTTAAAATAAAAATCTAACCAAAACTAAATAAGTACACGCTAAAACTCCAACTCGTTCTCATATCAGTCTGTCCCGAAGTATTTCTGTCCGAAATGGTTCGGGGCCACAGGGTGTAGTTCTGAAGTCAGCATCTTCATCTTGGGTACGTAATCGACAACTGCTTGCGCGGCCGCCGGAGTACAAAAGAGGTTGGATAAGATAATGCGGTCTTCTTTTACGCCGTGCTGGGTTAGGACGTTTACTGCCTGAAAAAGTATTTATTTCGTTCTGTTTAATCCTTTCGTATTTATTTAGAACATATAAAAAATTTACCAGATAATTAATTATCATAGTATTCTGTAACTATTGGCAGCTGTATTTTGTAATAAAATAATAGTCTCAAAACTAGGCGGCGCCTATATCTTAGGGACTAGAAGTGTGATGTGATACATGATGCTATTTGCCATTAGAATTCATTGCATAAAATGATCAGCCTAAAGACTGCTGTACATGGGCACAGAATATTTTAATAGTACTATGTAACATGAGCCTACTCCAATTTCTGTAAAACTACTGGTCCTGTATTTATTGCATAGCCTATTTCCATAATCCATTATATTAGTCACTAGCACATTGCCTAATGGATTTTCACTAGCACATTGCCTTGGATAATGTAGCATTCTAATGGTAAAAGAAATTTTAAAATTGACCAGTAGTTTTTGAGTTTAATTGTAACAAACAAACAAGCAAATCTTTTCTCTTTATAATATTAGTATAGATTGGGCAATTTATTCTCACATGAAAATCTAATTAATCTCCAAAATACATCTTTACCTGTTTCACGGTATTGCCAGTAGACATGATAGGGTACATGAGCAACACTTGTCTCCTTGCGATGTCTTCAGGGAACTTCGCATACACCACATGAGCCTCATGGGTGTCTGTGTCACTCTCCACTAAGATCTTGCCTATGCGAATAGAACGGCAGCAGTCTCGGAGACCCTGGAATAGTATTTTTTGAGTGTTGTTTGCATTTGCAAGAAAAAATTATCTGTACCAGCCCGGAGTCTACATTTCTAAAAGTATTGCAGTTGACCACGGACTAGAAAAAAAAATAAGGACTCCGGGCCACGCATATCGAAAGTGAAGCACCTTAAGTACGCCGGACCGACGCACACATAGCTTGGTACCGATCTATGTGTGCGTCGGGTCCGGCGTACCTTTTTTTTCTAGTCCGTGACTATGATGTAAATGTGTGTGTGAGGCATGTTTGTACAAACGGTCCAGCTTACTTAGGGTGCTCCACTTTCAATATGCGTGGCGCGGAGTCCTTCTTTTTTATTCTAGTCCATACCGACTGTGTCTATTTTGTAGAATAGAGGGTGTCCGTGTCACCGTTACCAGATATAACCCCAATATTAAATGTATTATCGTACCACCACACTATTCCAGCCATACAGTTATATAACAGTGGTGACAACCAGAAAAGCATTGAGGCAATGATTAAACTGTCTCGGAACCCCCATCAAAATGAATTAGAAAAAAAAACAGCAGAAGAATTAGAAAAATCAAAATTTCCATATTCCTACATATCAAGCAGAAGACAGATCTGAGCTAGGTTAATAAGCACATTGAGGTGCTTACCATAACTAGGTAGGTATGTATTAAATATTAAAGTTACTAGTGGTTACTAAGTCATTATAAATTACTGTACCTGTTCCATAGCCTCCCCAGACCTGACAATGGACACACCACAGTTCCCTGCCCCATACTTGAGTCCTTTATACAGTGCCCCTGTAGGAGTTACCACCTCACAGTCGGTAAACGGCAGCTTGTTCAAGCTCTCCTCAATTACAAGGCGGATGAGACGGTCAGCATAGAACTTGAAGTCACTGCGGGAAGTGTTTCTGGAAATGTATGGGAGATGTGTTTTCATTATTTAACTGTCAATGTGTGTGTACAGTTTAGATATTGTATAGATTGTCATCTTTCCAAACAATGCTAAGCTGTTTTAGGCAATTATTGTGTGTGATGAGCACTTGTGTTTGCTTTGTGTCTGGGTGTTGTTTATCTATATGTATATGTATGTATTTACAAAAAAAAAATGTATTTGTGTATGTATATCAGCTGTCTGACACCCATAGTACAGGGTCTCCCTAGTTTGGGGTCAGATGGCCGTGTGTGAAAATGTCCCCACATATTATTATTATTATTATTATTATCATTTATTTATTTTATTTACATATTGTATTATATTTTTAAATATTAGTAAAATAAAAACATAAAAACATTTAAAAATATAAAAAATAGTAGCCCACCGGTATCGGGAATAGGGTCCAAGCTACCGGTGGTCAGGGCTCCTGAGAGAGGAATCTCCTGACTATACGCGCCGTGTCCAGGAGAACCGCTTTCTGTATCAAGCCCTTGATCCAGCTGCCCAACGAGAGCCTCCTTAGGTGTTGGTCGAGGCTCTTGGAAATGAGTCCATTGGCCGTAACGACTATCGGCACAATGACTGCTGTATTCACATCCCACATGTCGACAACCTCGCGAGCCAAGTCAAGATACTTAATTTGTTTATCTTTCTCGGTTTTCACGAGGTTCTCGTCATGCGGAACCGCTATATCAACAATCATTGCGCGACGCTCTAATCGATCTATCACCACTATGTCAGGCTTATTGGCAACAATAGTCCTGTCAGTGATGATAGATCGATCCCAATACAATGTGATGTTGCCATTTTCGAGAATTGGGTCGGGCACATACCTGTAGTACGGTACTTCCGATTCCACAAGCCTGTATTTTAGAGCAAGTTGCTGGTGGATAATCCTAGCTACAAGGTTGTGTCTATGCAAGTAGTCTCCGTTAGCCAGACGAGAGCACCCAGAGATAATGTGTCGGATTGATTCTCCCGGTCGGTGGCATGCCCGACAAATGTCAACCGTGCCGTCCTTCACAATATACTTCCGGTAGTTGTTCGTCATCATAACTTCGTCCATAATCGCACAGACAAAACCTTCGGTTTCCCCAAAGAGGTCACCGAATCGCAGGCAGGATACGACGCCAAGAAGTCTACATCAGGCCCATATAGAGCCCGGTAGAAGCGCCCGTGAAGCTCCTTGCTCTGCCATACCTTCTTACGGTCATTAGTATCTAGTACTACAGGTTTGCGCCAGTTCTCGTTCGCTAAGGAGAGCGGGGTGAGGCCCTTGTCCACTGAGACCACATCTCGATGCATATATTATTATTATTATATTTTATATACTTTATGTATCTCGGGACCCAGAGGTCCCGGGCCTTTGTAAGGCGTACGAGGAGCCGAAGCCAACTCGCAGAGGCCCCTTAGGTAGCTTTATATGAAATAAGACATCAACCGACGATTATCCCTGTATGCACTATGCAAGTGCACCCAAGGCCAACCCCCGGTAGGTGCAGGACTATTACAGGACATGGAAACTAACAGTACTGGCCTATGGGTATGGGTTGCTAAAGTGACTTGGTTACCTGGAACTATGAAGTGACTATGGCCCCTGCCGAATCAATGTTTGTATACATGGATAAAATAGCAGGGGGTGACTTGCACACTCACTAAATGGGCCCCTGAAACAGTCGCTAGCACGAAGTGACGTAGCGACAAGGGGGCAACATATCTTGAGGTGCTAGAGGAGTGGAGAGGTATTCCACGGCTATCAGGACAATCCCGGAAGTACGGTCAAGATCCCTACCAGCGTCTTACTGGAATACTTCCTTACCCCGAGCACGAATGCTCTCGCGAGTTTCCACTCTAACCGGCCAATTAAGGCAAGATAGAGGTGGGAGCTCCGTTCCTCATTTCTGGCTTGCCCTTATTGAAAGGCAAGCCAGAGATGAGGAACAAGACTTCTCCCGGGAGATCAGGTCCGTGGGGTCGCTACTGCCCAAAAGCTCGCCACAAGCTGCCCTGCGGGTTTATTATTATTATTATTATAGATAATCAACAATTAAAAATTCTAAGCCAAGGTCACAAATGTCTGGAAAGTGAAAGTTTGAAAATACAAAACCATTTTCAACCAACTTCAATCAAATATTTAATCATACTAAACTTAGATTTCCTCACATTTGGAAACTGTTGTCTTTAAAAACCACAAACAATTGTTCTGTTTTTTCACGAATTTATCAGTTGTTGTCAATTTTTATTTGATAGTAAATAAATTGTTGTTATTGTTGATGTAGAGGTTAGGATTAAGATTAAGAATATTTACAGCTAAGATGGATAAACTGCAATCCCAAACATAGTTTAATCATTTTGTAAGTCTTACATTATTTTGAATATTTTCAGGCAATTCAACTGAGCGTGAGCCATAAAGATGTGACTTGTGTTGCTAAAAACAGCACAAGACACTAAGTTTAGCAAAAATCTTCTTCAAAATGGACAACGAACTCACAACACAAACACACTAAATTAAAAACGTTTAAAAAATCATCTACTATGGATACGTAAGTACAGAAGTAAATCGCAGTCTGGTAAGTAGTAACCTCACTTACTTGTCCCTAAGAATGGTCTGCAGCTCCTTAATATTGTCGTTGAGAGGTAGCAGCGTCAGGTTATCTCCAAATTGCTCCTTTACGTCAGCTGCGTCCCACTGCCTAATCTCGTTATCAATCAAATCCATATTAAATAGATTTTCTGAAGTTTTTAATTTTGTAAACAAAGTGTGGATCTATCTATTGACGTGCTCTACAGTATTTGAGTACTGTCATTGTGACAAGACAAAATGTCAAATTGCCAATATGAATGAATGAACGAAGTCAGCTGCTGGAATAACGTTCAGAAACGACTACTTTTTAAATGTTTATATTTTGTTGGTAAATTATTAAATTGAATTGAATATTTCATTCATGTTATTACATTTATAATTGAATTAAAGGTGAGTCGGGAGGAGATTGCTTGTCCACAAACGTAGAGTGGGAGACACAGACACACACAGAAAAGTAAGTTCGTTTATATTCATCGTTTTTATTGCCACGATCCCCAAACTACATCATAAATGACTGTGGCGCACAAAATTTTAAAAGGAAATTCTTCGTAGTTCTTTCTTTGTACGTAGGGCTGTCTCGACTGCAAACAAACGTTGCCAGAAAAACGTGAGAAACGTAAGCGTTGGAAACATCGCGATGGAAACAAAAGGCGTAGGTAGCAAACATGGTGGAGTAATCTATAGGAGATCACAAATCTCTTTATTATTGTTCTGAAGTCGGCCCTCATGTGGTTGTATCACTCTCAGTTACCTCTAACGTAACTCTCCGGGTACCCACAATAAGCCGCATATTAGCAGGGTAACACTTGCATTAGGAAAATCGCTCTGGTGAGACATTAAGAAACACTATCGGTATCAAATTGTTACCACTGATGTTCTGGATTCGATTCCCAGCTCGGTCATTGTAATTGTTTTTTTTTTTCAGTTCCTCAGTTAGCAACCCGGAGCACGTTGTTGGATGCGAAAGATATTCTATTGTTGCAACTTGGGTGAGTCCATAATAATAATATTTCTTTATTATCAGGCAACTAGGCCCATAGATAAAATTACACAAATTAAATAAACAAAACATAAACTAATACATATTCATTACCTATAATTATCTATTTGCTACGTTGGGTCGGCGACGTATTGCACTGAGTCGCTTGCGTTGCAAATGTTGCAATGTCTAGCTGAGTTGGTTATGTACAAAACTATAGGTACACATTTTAGGTGTAACTGACACTGGCTTGGCCACCATCAGGTAACTTTGATAACACAAAAAAATTGTTGCTAATTAGTCGAAATTTGTCGCCAAATATCAAAATTTGTCGGTCACTGGTTCAAAAGATATAAAAGGGTTTATAGGTGGCCGATCTGGAGTCTTCCCAGCTTGGCCACATTTATATCTCAAAAACTAGGGCACCTAGCGAAGATTGGTTTTCTCCCATATTTTGTTGCCAATTATTAGTCAGAATCAATCGCCAAGTCACAGATTTAATCGGGTTTTAGTTTAGAACATATTATTATAATAAACTAGCTTCTGTCCGCGGCTTCGCCCGCGTAAAAAAGAACGATTATCCCAAGGGAACACATTATCGGGATAAAAAGTATCCTATGTGTTAATCTAGGAAATGGTCTACCTGTGTGCGAATTTACATGCAAATCTGTTCAACGGTTTACGCGTGATTGAGTAACAAACATTCAAACATCTTCACAAACTTTCACATTTATAATATTAGTAGGATTCAATTAGCAAGGTATAGTGTTCAAGAGCTAGATCGAAGAGATTGTCGTGAACTCTTCGATCTAGCTCTTGGACTTGGCGGCAAACAAGCGATTAATTTTTTGAAAAAAACTTTTGAATTGTCATTCATTCAGAAAGTTGAAGCTAGTTGCTCGTTCCAAACTGAACTGTTTTATTTCTACTAATTTTATTTTATTCAAAAACATCCTTTGGCTTCTAAGTAATCTTCGTTATTATTGTTGATCGAAGACTATAACCGACGACCAGCACGAGTAGCATGACCACGCTATGTCTACGGAAGAATAGACATACAATACAGTCAACGTAACTTGGCGCGTCTGAAGATAGCTGTTTGGCTGCGCAATGGAACTTATAGGAACGAGAGTGTCTACTGCGCAGCTAATCGGCTAACTTCAGACGCGCCAAGTTACGTTGACCGTACTGTACTGACAGCAAGAAAAGTCAAGTTAGTACAGTTTGTCTATTCTTCCTGTCAGTATGTCTATTGTTCCGTAGACATAGCGTGGTCATGCTACGCGTGCTGGTTACTTTTTTTTTACTATTGATAGGCCCGGACTCCACCAGAGCGGAGTCTCGAACAGCCAATCGGCTTGCTTTATTTTCACATCTCACCGCTTAGCTTCAACGCAATACAGTGTCCTATTGGTTGTTTAAGAGTCATCTCCTCTCCTCTCTGCTTTGGTGGAGTCCGGGCCTTAGGCATACGTTTGACCACTTATCTCCTTTGGTCACCGTACGATACTAGCGCAGAACATAGACATTCTTCTGAGTTCGATTCCCAGGTCGAGTAGTCATGGGGTTTATCCATAAGGAAATTCTCAGTAGCCCGGGAAGAAGATAAGGTCCTCCTGGGCTCGATTCTCTAGTTTGGATTTGTGCCCGGTTGCAGCAGCTACCCCGTGAAACCCGCACGGGTTACGTACATTATTATTATTCGTGCGAAACACGAGCTCGGAAAGAGCGCCGCAAAGCCGTTCGCGGCAGCTTTACAAGCTTCATTGAATACATACTAACATAATTATTTTAGTGATGTTATAGTGTGTTACCGTACGGAATAGGCCCCTTCTGGGTTTTATTAGGGGTCTCTCAGACTGCCACACAGCGGAACGCGGGTAGTCCCAAGAGTGATCCTCATGAATAGTTTCCCCATGAGCTGTCGTGGGTCAGACGCCTTTAAATAAAGTAGGTAATAATCAAACAAACATAATGATTACGCATAACTCTTTATTTGCCCAGAAAATACAAATGAATGATTGCAAGAATATTTCCACTTTAGGTTCCCCTTTTAAGGTTGTAAATTACAATGCTCTACGTTATATTACCTTTAGTTCTGCAAATGTTGTAACCACAAAACTTCTTTCACAAAAATATATTTATTAAAATATTTTATTGAATATGGAACTGTAACCGCTAATTAGTTCTACTGAGAACATTTAGGTACTATAACAGTTTTCTTTGTAAATGCGAAAGTATATTACATAATAAATAATAAATGCGTTAGTGATTACATTTTTACAAACTATAATTACCCTGAATCATTTCCCAGAAATGAAAGTCAGGGGATGGACAATGTTATATCATAATCATTTTTGTACACGACGAAACAAGAGTTTTATGAAATATAATAAAGATAATATTTTTAATCAATTGAGAATACAAAGTGCTTCAAAGAAAAATAATAGTAAAAAAATAAAGAATGCATTAATTGCAATTTTAATCCCTTGACTACGTTTGGTGTTTTAAATTCGTTGACTTGGATACAATTATGGTGCTGGATTAAATATAATAAACTTTGTGATGATAATTATTAAGTCCGTCACATTGGCTTCAAAGTCGAGTTGTACCTATGAGTTGAACACAAAGCGTAAGTCAAAGGATTATATCAAGCGGAGTAGCTTTTCGTTTACAAGATTAGAAAATAACAATTTTCAACTGCGTTGAATGTCCGCCCGTTATAATTATTAATCTCCTTCATTGAATTTCTGTAGACGTTGGCATGATCTCTCAAAGAAAATAAATAAAAAGTGATAAAATATACAAAATAAACTTCGCAATGTACTTTATTGGAGATGGCGAAAATAAAGGCTACATAGCTCAACCGCATTGTTTTAGTTCGGACTAAGTACCTAATTCCTGATCCCGCTTACACCTAAAGTCATTCCCCACCCTATGAGTTGATTGTTAATAGGTACTACTTGTATTCCTAAAACTCCCCATCGTTAATGACAAAGCAATGTACTGGACAAAAATAACAGCCTATTTGAAATAGCCTAGGTTATATTAAAATTGTGACTTCTATAAACGGTACTAGACGAAATTGACCTTCGCTAAAAACTATGCTAATCTGCACAACGACTCTTGCAAGGCCCAGCTTTAGGAGTTACCGCGACCGACCCTATTTGATACTTTGAATTAAGTTTAGTTTTTAATCGCTTTCAAAGCCAAACGAAACGCCATACCAACCCTACCAGCCATACCAACGAACTTCGATGATTTTTGTAATGTCGTTGATTAAAAATTAAGCTACTGCGTCAAGTATCAAATCTGACGGATGCATGATAGTTCAAACGCGAGCCTTTTCACCACAAAAAGGTCAATTAGCGGATTGTTTCAGGGCATTATCTATACTAATTTAGTAATAGTGAAGTTAGAATATCACTATGTAGCGTTCCTTCGTTTACCCAAAGCTTTCGTGTGCTTTTATTTAACGGATAAATCGAGTCTAATATTAGTATTCATCACAACAGTGTGACCGCCGACGGTCTGTCGACATTAGATAATCGTGAACGCGATTGGACGTTGAATAGACGCCTTATATAATAATTTGTATGAGTCCAATATCAGCGTCGCGGACTAACTCTAATTAAGTCTATGTATTCACAACGACCGCGTTTACGTTACATAAATCCCGTCGGTTGCTAAGCTTTCACGCGATAACGTTAACACACACGTTAACGTAAGTGCGTGGAAGTGTACTTGGTTCGCGCGCATTACGTTTAGGAACACACACTCTTTGTTAAATCGAATCTAAAAGATTTATGAAAGAATGTGTGCCGATATTAAAATTAGTTTCCTCCAAATGTACAATTACCGCGTCCAAACTGTCAATTTAACCGATTTTTGTTTCATTTTATTGCTTATTCCACTATCAGGAATTACATAATTACACTTTGTGCACTTGTTTGACAAGCATATCAAAGTATTACACCTACGCACCGCACTCAACGGTTTACATAAAGCGCAAAACATCGTAACATTTACAAAGTGTATAGGTAAAACTATCCTTTTAAAAATAAATTATTTAAAAAAATCACTAAGTTTTTTCTTTAAGTAATAAATACGACACAATAACAACAAAGTAGAGCTTTTATACAGGTCTTGACGAAACAATAATTTAGGAAAGTGTAATTCCATAAGTTAACAAAACATTTGTACGGATTCCTTAAACAATATTTGTTCTCACACATTTCTAT
Source organism: Charanyca ferruginea (assembly GCA_947361185.1). Taxonomy (NCBI): domain Eukaryota; kingdom Metazoa; phylum Arthropoda; class Insecta; order Lepidoptera; family Noctuidae; genus Charanyca; species Charanyca ferruginea. The sequence goes on along the minus strand of OX376061.1, from coordinate 25,008,452 downwards.
ACTGGGAATGTATCTTCCATGCCTAAAATAGGATTTGCACAATTTCAAATTCTTAAAAATTATTCAGGGTCTCATAAAATTAATCTTCAACTAATAAATTCGAAGATTTCAACAACGTCAAACTTAAAATCTTAATTTAAAACCTAATTCGAGACCCTGTCGCAAAGTATTTTGTCAAATATATGTATTTGTACCAATTTATGTTTGTTTATGTAATGGCTCATTTCCTTTTGATCATTATTAACTAGTGTTTACTAAAAATATAATTTGCAAACTGCATTCAAACAAAGTCACGAATATGACCGAACTGCATCGAAATTGTTTCAGGTTTACTTTTACAAAACGTAATAAAACACATACGAACGAAGAAAGTTAAATAAAAGTTTGTAAAAATAACATGAACTTAAAAATGTTATTTACTAAAATCAGCCTTCACAAAGAAAAGGTTTTGTAAAAATCTGATAAAAACGACCGATTTTAAAGAAAAAAAAATACAACATAAAAAATGGCAAGATTTTGTTGTGTCATTATAATATTTAGACATTACATTATTTATGTACAACATTGTAAAATATGTAAGACCTCAATTCTCATGTAAAATGACTGTACACGACTCTAAAATGGACTCTAATGCCCGTTTTTACCAACAATAAGCCACATCTAAATGTAATGACTAAATATTATTGTATTGTCGGATGTTCAAACCTCGATGCTGAGCCAAAATGCAACTTTGTGCTATTTGGGCATTACATTAAGTTGACACTTAGTGTTCTTGGTAAAAACGGACATTACTGTATAATTCTGGACATTCTATCAATTCGATGCAGCCTTTAACCTCTATAGCACGTATCCTAAATTATCGATACACAGATCCTATATAAAAGCATGTTTTTGACACCATGAGAGCGCCGCCATTATTAATGGACCACTGACGATGTTGCCAGACTGTAGGAATTAGGTACACCAAACTAATGTAAAATTGGTTCTGCACTAAGGTCAACGTATGTCAATTAATGAGGATAATTTAGATTATTTTAATAGAGAAGAGTATTTAAATATATTTTGTTCATAGAAGTTCGTGACGAATAGTTTTACAAAATCACACTCCCATGCAAACGTTCATCTTTGGATGGGAGTGTCTGGACATAGTGGACATTCATTAAACATATTTATAATTCAAGCTTGTTACCCTCGCTTAGACGATAAATCTTAAAAAAAAACTAGTATTCATTTGTACGTTCCTATCTCAACAGTTTTCAAGTTAAACCTACATTATATACAAGGTTTGTATAATTCGGACAGTCGGCAGCCTTCGTCAGTGTTAACAAGAGCCATGCACCGGCTGCGCTGCTACAAGCAAACAGTCGATCTAGCGTGGAATGTAACGCGAGGCGACGTCTCCAGCGTCGACTGACCACGATTGGACACCACCGCCGATGCACATAACAAACTTATTATGCATTATAAATTCGTAGGACATTCAAAAAAATGTGATTGAGTGAGAATAAAATTATTGTAATTTCATTCAGTAAAACACTGGTTGATATCGGCAACGGTCTCGTCCCCATTCTGCGACTGAATGGAAGACTACGTAGAACCGGCGATCGAGCCCAATCGTGACCAAATAAATAACAGCCATAACCTGTACAATATAACTAGCACATATCACAATGTGACCTCGACTAGTGCGCGACAACGCCGTTCCTTTGCCGCGGGTAACCATTGTAGTTCACTTTCTTGCTGATAGGGACGTCTGAGATGGGTTCAGGTTCGGTCTTGGCCTTTTTGCCAGTTTTAGGGGATAAGTATGCTTTGTAGAAGAACTGTGCAAAGAGGACAAAGTACGAGAAGTACATGGCCATAGACAGTTTGATGTTGATTTGGCTGATGTGACAGCTGGTGGGGGTGGAGGAGGCCATGTAGTTGTGCGCCCAGATGTTGATCGCACAGCCGACGATCATCTGTGACAGTTGCAGCACCGTGATAGTCATCGCGAGCATCTTGGGCGGGTACTTGCCCATGCTCACTAACGCGTAGTAAGAGTACATTACACTGGAAACAAGAAAAAAACATCGTTAAAGCTATACTGTTGTGGCCAGTTTATATTTGGCTGTATGAAATAACTAGTGATAAGGTTTTTTTCTTTTATTATCTGCCTTTTGAATATACATTTCCGGTTCTTTGATATTTTCCAATTGAAATATTACGTAATTAAATACTTTTATAATAAATCTTTTGTCACAATGTAATTGTTCTTCTGCATGTAAACTTTAAACGTGGAAGCAATTATTTGGTTTATAAACGGGTTTGTTTTAATATAGTGAAACCGCATGATTGTTTCGTGTATAGGTATTATCTTGATCGTTTAATTGTTGTTTTTATGGTTATTTACAATAATAGTATTTAGTTTTACTGTTAACGATATGGTATAAAACGCAGTAAAAGTAATTGATGTGCTTTTAATAAACATTGAAATAAATTGCATAATGCAAATGTACTAATGTACATTTTACATGTTGGGTTTTTCAATTCGTAAAAAGAATTTATCAAAGTCTTAAGCCATGGTCTGACTGAGATTATAATAATTTGCCGATATTGTTGAAGATAAAAATCATGCTGTTACACAATATTGAAAACTGTACAATTATTTTTCATGTCGAACTTTGTGACTTTTATGTCTTTGAAAATGACTGTTTCTAAAAGACATCATGTTAATATTCAAATAAACATCTATTACTAGGACTTTGCCTGCGATATCGTCCGTGTAATTTTTCATTAGGATATAATTTTTTTTCTAAATAAAATATAGCCTGTAGCACTCAGGGATACTTAACGTAGTTTCCTATTGATGAAATAATTTTTAAAATCGGTTATTTATTTTTTGAGTTAATCTATTACAAACAAACATACAAAATATCAAATCTTTTCTCTCTAAAATATAAGTTCAGATAAATAATATCAATAAATCAAACTCTTAGCAATTTATTTAAATTTTTCATCATTAATTCAGACATTCTCATTTATATTTATTTGCAAAAAAAACTTAAATATCGCAAGAATTATGAAAAATCGTTCAATCATTTAATTCAATTTAATCTCTATGTACTATCACGGACATTTCCGCCTGCTCAGTAAAAAAATTCTCCCTCGTCGCCTGCGAAGTCAACGGGGCGTGGTAGAGAGCGCTTCCATCTTTTGAGTGCAAGCAAAAATGAACTTAGTGGTGGTCAGGCGGGTGTTTCCACGATAGTACATATTTAGTTAGGACTATGCAGGTGAAATGTACGCAGGTAAATAATACCACTTGTGTAGTATATAGTACTTAGGAAGTCGATTCTAGGTAGGCTGGGCTATAAACAGAGCAATTTGTTAGGATCAAATTCCACGCCTTCTGCGAAACGCGTTTGCACAAGACGTTCAAACGAAACATTTACGTGGGAGATGCTAATGAGGTGCCTATTATTTTACACAATTAAAAAAAAAAACCCAATAGTTGGAAAAATACCTTCTAAGTTATTTTACCAACTAAGTACTGTTTTTTTTTTTAATTTTAAGTGACGATACTAAGCACCAACGGTGATCTCTCTTTTATTCATTCTCAATATAGTAAAACGCTGTAACATTGCCTACATGCTGAACTTTGCCTACACTCTAAAAAGTTAAATTACTGCCGCTGAGAAATATTTTTTTGTCATATAGATAGGATAGCCGACTTGCTTTCAGTAATACCTTTTTGCCATATAGATAGGATAGCCGACTTGCTTTCAGTAATACCATAGACAGCATAAACATTTCTCAGCGGCAATAATTTAACTTTTTAGACTGTAGGTAGGCAATGTTGAACATGTAGACAAAAAACATTTCTCAGCGGCAATAATTTAACTTTTAGACTGTAGGTAGGCAATGTTGAACATGTAGGCAATGTTTTGCCATATAGATAGGATAGCCGACTTGCTTTCAGTAATACCATAGACAGCAAAAACATTTCTCAGCGGCAATAATTTAACTTTTTAGACTGTAGGTAGGCAATGTTTAACATGTAGACAAAAAACCTTTCTCAGCGGCAATAATTTAACTTTTTAGACTGTAGGTAGGCAATGTTGAACATGTAGACAAAAAACATTTCTCAGCGGCAATAATTTAACTTTTAGACTGTAGGTAGGCAATGTTGAACATGTAGACAAAAAACATTTCTCAGCGGCAATAATTTAACTTTTAGACTGTAGGTAGGCAATGTTGAACATGTAGGCAATGTTTTGCCATATAGATAGGATAGCCGACTTGCTTTCAGTAATACCATAGACAGCAAAAACATTTCTCAGCGGCAATAATTTAACTTTTTAGACTGTATGTAGGCAATGTTGAACATGTAGGCAATGTTACAGCATTTTACCGGTACCTAGAGTAAGTGTCACGTCATCATATCATAATTTTGAAGAATGTCATAGTCTAATGCCCTTAGTACTTATAAAGTAAATTTTTTTTCATCCTTATTAACAAAAAAATATCGTGACAACGCATTTTGTAACATCTTGATAAAATATTATTTCAATAAACAAACATTTGCACGTGTGGCAGCTGCAGAGCTCTCACGTAGTTTTAATTATGATAACAAATAATTGATTCCTTTCCACGCTCCTGACTTACATTTTCTTATCACTATCGCTATTTGATTTATTGGAAAGATTTAATTTTAATCCAAGTGTTTTCTAACGTAATTTCCATTCATCAATCATTCACGATAAATTTAACCTTTGAAACGAATACTTTTGTTTTACGCCTTGAGCGTAAGATGAATTTATTGAGGTACTGGAAGGCCGGCCTAGTCATTCGGTTTTATTATTATTGTTCTTAGTAGCAGCCCTCGAGGTAGTAAGGGTCGCTGTACACTTAGGGACTAACTACACTTGTTCAGCTTCATTCAGCTTTTGTCTATTTCTATCGCAGCCGTTCAGCCGCGGAAAGCTGAACGAATGCGTACGCATCTCCATAATGAACTTGTGTTTTCTATGAACAAAAGCTAAATTAAGATGAGTAAGTATTTCGTCCCTTAAATGGTTCGACATTTTCAAAACAATATTTGATAACGTTATACAAGACGACCCGCTTAAATATGTATATATTGACCCTAATACCTAAATAAAGCATTAGACAGACGTGATAAATCTAACGTCTGCTTATAGTTCGCAAATGACACGAACAAATGTATGTCCTTACATTATCTACCGTCCCTCCTTTATTAACCTAGATATATCGCATTTTATATTAGTCACACATCTCACTATAGTATCTAGAACTATTTAAGTATTTAGTCGATCTGCGAATTTCGTCTAACGTCTCAAGGTTCATAGGCTGCCATTAGACCAAAGAATCGACTTCCTTTAAGAATAATTCGTTCAATTTAGATGTTATCGACACTAAAGAAACTCAACGGGACATCCATATCTCTTCGTTTAATAGATGCGAGTGTGGGAGGATCCTAAATTATAAATGGCGACTGGCAGTGCCTGTCAGCGGTGTAGATTTTTTCTGAATACCCAACGGGGGGTATTCTAGTAACTTTTAGGAACGTACATACTGTCATAAATGCCTCCATTTACCTACATAGTTGACAAAGTTTTGACGTTGATTGTCACTGGGTTGAGATTGCGACCTGTACGCAAAATACGCGTTGAGACGTGGAGTTTCGGAAACCAGCCCGTCATACTACAGAAACTCTATAGAACTTTGCCCCACTCAATAAAAGTCATGTGCAATATGTAGCATCTTACTGTTTATTTATTGCTGATAACTAAACATTAGTCTTAGTGACTGTAGAACTTGCGGTTCCTGTTTAAATCTAAAAACAATAATGACATTGATTATAGGTTAAATTGTATTTTAGGTAAAATGAGTTTGTATTTTGTGGGTAGGTATTTCGTAATCCGCAAGTTCAAAGGAAAAACAATTTAGTATAGAAAGGTTCTATATTCATTACAATTATTTTCATTAATTTACTTTTTCTGTACATGGGTGGGGGCAGGATCTGGCATTGTCATTTTGAACGTTTTTGGAACGAAGTTCCTTAACGTGAATTGCGGAAGGTGTTATATGAGATGCATCATCAACGCCATGCTGGACAGCGAGACATGCTGGGAAGCAATGGTCTCCTTCTGCGAATCCGTTATATCGCTGAAGCAGGCCGCGGAGCGCGTCAGAGAGGAAGACGTCCACGCAGACGCGCTCCGCCGACGGAGGCCGGGGAGAAGGCGGCGCTTTGCGCACCGTCAACCCCTCCATAGTGGCCTGGATGCCCGGGTCAACCTGGGCATCCAAAATAGGCCCACTTGCCTGAGAGTGCCCCGTGAACCCCGGCACCCTGCACTGGGCGAACACCATTCCGCCGGAGCGCCTCAGTGGAATACTAAAGTGATTCTGGGGCGCCCCTTCCACGGCGATGAGGGTCTCCCCTGTATTTTTAGTGAGCAGGTCTGGGTCTTCTTCCCAGGAGTCATAACGTCCCGGGCTCCCCCGAGCCCGAGCGCATGCATGAGCATTTTCACAGGGACAAAAAAAAAAGAAAAGAAGGTGTTTTATGAGATTGGTCCAGGGGACGACAGATTCGGGTACGTCTGTCGCCCCCACATACAAGCCGAGGTAGTGGCGCAGTATTCCACGCGCTCCCCAACTTAGACCTCACTCTGACCTGAGGTGGCCCGCAGAGGCGGGCTGGCACTAGTCGGGGGTTGCGGAAGGATCGAACGTTCCCGCGACCCTCGGCTTAGGTGTGAGATGGAAAACCGGTTGGTTTTTAGTCAATAAGAGTCTGACAGACCCCTTCGCCCGCCCCAGGGTAGAGTACATCCATGAGGATTTTCCACATTTCCACGTAAGATTTTTGTGTTATACTCCCTCCGCCTTGAACTTCGCTCCTGACGGGGGCCTCTGACCGCACACGTTTTTAATTAGTAGAATTGGCCTTCTAATATTGATCCGCTTTTTTATTTACATTTTGATATGTCAAACTTAAATTTACAAACGGGGATGCCTTTCAAATGAATACCGAATTAATATACCGTGTATTAATTGCAGAACTAGTTTTAATGTAACATGTTTATAATTAGACTCGTTCTCAGATGTTACGTGACTTGCGTGGTATTTTTAAGGGATATTTATCTTCTCATTCCTACACTATTATCATTTCAATCGTATTAATAGCACTGGTCATTTTTGGTTGTGCTATTACTACTTTATATTTAATATTACAAAGCTGAATTTGTTTTTGTTATCTTCGAAACTATCCGACTTTGAGTTTTTTTTCCGCTTAGAAAGCTGCGTTACCTATACCTTAGTGTTATATGCTATATCTATATATATAATAATAAATCCCTATTTCGCTTGGTCGGCATCACGCGTGAACGGCTGGACCAATTTCGCTAATTATATTTTTGTTATACTTATTTGTTATTGTAAGGAGAAGAAGAATATGGAAGAAAAAGCTAAGAAAGTTGCGCGGGACATTAAAAAAACTGGCCAAGTGCGAGTCGGACTCGCACACGAAGGGTTCTGTACCATTATCTATACAACATTAGAACATCGAGCAATAAAGGCCAAAAAAATCGCGTTTGTTGTATGGGAGCTCCCCTTAAATATATTTTATTTTAATTATATTTGTTGTTATAGCGGCAACAGAAATACATAATTTGTGAAAATTGCCACTGTTTAGCTATCGCGGTCCTTGAGATACAGCCTGGTGACAGACAGACGGATGGACAGAAAGCGAAGTCTTAGTAATAGGGTCCCATTTTTACCCGTTGGGTACGGAACCCTAAAAATCAATAAAAACCAAAAACGTATGTAGGGTAGGTAGGGTAGGTAAGGTAGGTAAGGTAGGTAGGGTAGGTAAGGTAGGTAGGGTAGGTAGGGTAGGTAGGGTAGGTAGGGTAGGTAGGGTAGGTAGGGTAGGTAGGGTAGGTAGGGTAGGTAGGGTAGGTAGGGTAGTTAGGGTAGTTAGGGTAGGTAGGGTGGGTAGGTAGGGTGGGTAGGTAGGGTGGGTAGGTAGGGTAGGTCGATAGGCAGGTAAGTAGGTAACAGGACAACGTCTGTCGGGTAGCCATCCGTAAGAAAATTTAATCTGACGAAGTCGCGGGTAAGAGCTAGTGACGGTCCATGTAATCAATTAAGATGGTTATGACATTAATTTGAGTACAATGTCATTTATGGCTGCTCCCATGCTATCATACTACTCTACACAATGAGCTTCAATATTCGGAAACGCCTTCACGTTCATTACTCGATTGGGTAAACAAAACATCCATCAAAGAAGTTAATCATTCACTTGTGTAGATTGACAGTAATGTAGGACACATTAAATTAAATGGTTAACGAGAAAAGTCATTAACTAAAGATACGAACATCACATACAAGTTTATAATAAACAATGATACAGTTGCTGAATCTCCACAAAGGGTCTATTTAACTTAAATTTTGGATACTTTTTTTATTTTATTCAAAAACTCAGTCGTCAATTTCATTTCACTGTTAAACAACTTCGCGTTGTCTATATAATAAAAATTAATTGCTGTTCGTTAGTCTCGATAAAATTCGAGAACGGCTGGACCGATTTGGCTAATTTTGGTTTTGAAATATTTGTGGAAGTCCAGGAAAGGGTTATACGGTGAGAAAATTGAAAAATCGATTGACAGTACAATGTCTATCGGGTCAGCTTAACTTATAAAAGTTTGATGAAATTTGCCCTAACAAAACAGATAAAGTTAATAAAATAAATAGGGTATTCTTACCTATGAACACAATAGTTCATGACGACGAACCAGCGCGCCGAGGACGTGTACTCCGTGAACGAGTACCAGGTGTATAGTAGGACGGTGATGTGGTGGTACCAGTGTAGGAAGATGAGGGGCTTCTTACGTAGAACTATGAACACGGTGTCGCCTAACTCGGGCAGCTTCGATAACACGAACATCCATGTCCAGAAACCGGACACTTTGTCTTGTTCGATGAAACTGGAAATTGAGAAAATTATTTGTTATTATAGTTATATATAGGCTTTTTTTCCACGAGGTGACTAAACAGCTGACATGTAGTTCATCATTATTTTCCTGCCTTTAGCTATGCTACTTGGCGTCGCGCAACATGCTTTCTTCTTACATTCCGTCCTGTCATCAAAGAGAATACCTTTGGCTGTCATGCTTTCACTGATTCCCTATTCGTTTATATCATTCTTCACACAATACATCCATCTTTTCTTTGGCCTTCCTCTCTTTTTCCATCCATTCACATTTATAATATTCATAACTCTTTCGGTCACATGCTTTTCATTCCTTCTTTTCACATGTAATTATAACATAATTTTAATTTTAAACCTACCAATGAAGAAGTAGGTACACAAAAAAAAAACTGGCCGAGAGAGTCACTAAATTATTCATGGAAATTTTACGTTGAAAGAAAGTCCCTTTTATTGAAGCAATGACAAGAACAATACAAGGCTATTGTAATGCCAATAGTAAAAAAGCGTCTATCTAAAGTCTGACATTTAAAATAGGCGGAGATTTGAGCTGTGGGAGGTCTAGCTTATTTAAGTATAGACCCATTAATAAAAAAGGTAACAACGAGCCAGACGAACTAAAAACTACTAGCTCATTTGTCACGCCCACCAGAATAAAGAAAAATGAGAACTGGATTTACCTAAAGTCTTTATAAAACCGACAAATTGCTTAAGCATAGTCAAGAATTAGAACGTGAAAAATTGTGACAAATTCAAACAAATCAGTCATGATTCAATGACTGGCGAACAATTGTGTAATTGACGTACATACATCCATTACAGGTGTAATGTAGCGTATAAATGGCAAATGTTTTTACATAGCTGATAACACAACATCGCGTGCGCATGTAACAGAATATGACACGCGAGCAATGGGAACGGAGCCGTCTTGTCTATTAGGTAGGACGCTAATTTGTGTCAGTTGTGTGAGAATGTGCTAGAATTAGCGGTGATCATTTTTGTGATCTTGTTAATGTAGAAGCTTGGTCGCGACTTAAATAAAGGTCTGGTTCATACACCCACGTAGAAGAGTCAAGATCGGGATATGCTCGATGCAATTAAAGTAAAACGGATACATAAAAACGATAATATTTAGCAGCAGTACACGCTAATTATGATACAATACTTCTGAATGCAAATTAGGATAAAATCATATCGAAAGAGGAACCATAAGAGCCAGTGCGCATTTGTGATTTTTAATCGGGCGATAGTTTGCTCGTTCTGGGATTCAGTATGGAGTTATATGGCAGTGCGCGCATTTGACGATTGAAAATCGACTATAACTCCATACTGAATCCCAGAACAATCAAACTATCTCCCGATTAAAAATCACAAGTGCGCGCTAGCTCTATGAATATTATTCAACTGCAGATATAGCTCTCAGAATTTGCAAGTTGAAGTGGCAATGGGCAGGCCACATCGCTGGAAGAACCGATAACCGATGGAGAAAAAACGTTCTCGAGTGGCGACCACGAACCGGGAGACGCAGCGTTAGTAGGCCTCCCACCAGATGGACCGACGACATCGTTAAGTCGCGGGTAACCGGTGGATGCAAGCAGCAGGTATCCGCTCGTTGTGCCTTTGCTCAACAGTGGACGTCTTTCGAATGATGATGATGAGATATAAATGATACTTCCTACTTCTTCTATTCTATTCAGTACAGACACAGTCCTTCGCAGCTTCGCGTCCATATGGACACGATAACAATTAAAATAGATGAAGAAGAATGTAACAACGTAATGTAAATACAGACAGTTCAATTTAGTATAACCAATAACAAACACCAGACTTCGTTATTAATTGAAGCAATAGATACTGTTTACATAATGAGAATGAAATCATAATATAAAGGGGTTCGACCTTCCAACTGACATTCGATACTAATTATTATTACAGACAGGAGGTATTGTGACGCAGCCAAATTGATTAATTAACATAATTAAAATCGAAAGTAAATGATTTATTTCAATTAGATCATTAAAAGGCACTTTTGGAAGTCATTTACAAGAATAATATAAACAAATGTATGCAGGGCAGACGTGACCAGAATTACAGAAGACAGAGAGGTTCATAAGGAAAAAGTTTGTCTAATAACTTGAAAGCTATATTTGTTACACAAAAAAGATTTCTCCAATTTGTCTAATAATATTACGGGTAAACTTGACGCACTGAATTTGTTTATAATTATATTTTTAAGCAGGATGGTTTTTATGATTTCGTTGTAAATAAGTATAAAAAATGGATGACCGCAGATTTCCTTTACTCACCTTCAAAATTTAATGGAAAAGCAAGAATAACATAGGCATACACTATTATAGTATGACCCTAATAACAACTAGTCTTAGAACTTGACATTCTATGATCCAATCTTATTCTGGATGGACATGACAGTGATGAGTGTTGAGGCATGGTCATTCCTGCATTGTACGAACACAACCTCGCAAAAAAAAAAAAAAATTTCTTATTTCTCAAAATACAGTGCTATGTGGTGAATACTGGGTGATACTTTATATCAAGTATCGTGGGTGGTTCAAATGAAATAAAATAACTCCCTTTCTTAAACGCTTTTACCTAATTATGCGTGGTTATTTTTATTAGGGGACGTTTTTGATTTTCTGTGTGATTTTCTGTGATTTTCCGTGTGATTTTCTGTGTGACTTTCTTTGTGTATTTTATGAGTCATTCACAATGCAAGATTGATTTTTGGCAAGACGTTAACAAGTTTTTCACAGCACAGCTGAGGTCATTTTTCATTACACGCAGTTCAATTTACATAGTAGGAATCATATAATTGATTCTCTATACAAGTTTCATTATATTATTTGGTCCTTTGTGAAACTAAAGCCTCGAATTAATTTCAAACAAATGCTTCCTACAATAATAATGTATTTCGACGACAACAATTCAATTGTATAGCGATTGCTTTCAAATTGAATTGTGGTTATATTGTTACATAAGGGTGTACATATTTAACAGTCTCATTATACAAAGTTTGTTAATTAGTAAGTACACTGACTGTTACACAATTACCTACATACATGGTGATGTAAGTCTTGTGTGAGTACTGCGCAGATTCTCATGAAGGTAGGGTACATATCAGTTTGTTAAAATCGTAGCTCTCTTTTGTTTTACTAATACGAATAAAGTAAGAAAGCTATACAACTATATTGCTAACTTTTTATATTACTCTGCGTTAACTAGATTTTACGCAGAGTAATATAGTAATATTTGACTTTAGTTTTCTTTTCTTTCCCTTCAAAAATAGCATTTAATTCCTCCCTGCGACCTAGACATCTATTTAAATAATTTGATGATATTTTTTTTAAATAAAAAAAAACTGTGCGGTCGGGGGACCCCCGTAAGGAACGAAGTTCCTTACGTACGTGTCCGTACAAAAAAAAAGGTATATAATAATAATTTTTCTTGAGTATTCACGAGCAGGCGAGTGCGCCGCAGCGGCTAGATACACGCACACATACACACACGCATTTCGTTACGTGACGATTTCTACTAATACGCTCTACCCGCAAGCCGCGTTAGGGAACTTCGTTCCAAAAAATAATATAATAAAAAAAGAGAGTCGAGCTATTTAATTGAATTTATTCAATTGCGATTCAATCTGACAATAGTATCGGATTCAATTCACGCTGTAACCTCAGCCTAAGATTCTTGTCTGCCAATTTATTTACAAGACCTGTCCTTTGTCCGACGACATCGGACCAACCGAATTCAAGGCTGCGTAATATCATTAGAGCACCCAATTACTTTTTTGCAGAAGACCGGTCGAATGTCAATAATTATTTTTAGGTTTTTGGAAACCTTAATTGCTTCTTGCCAAGATAACATTGATCAGTTAGGAGAACCAAATGCTTTTGAGAAATCCGATTGTTACGAAGTGCTTCCCATTAGGTAATACGTATTATACAATATCACCATATACGTTTCGATTACATACCTATCAGAGATCACGATTATCCCATAAACTTTAATAAACACCATACATAACCATCAATAACAAAATACCGACACGACCAAACTAAAGAAGACCACTAGGTTAATCAAACTGGTATTCAACACGTAGTCATGGCATTCGTCGCAAGCGCATAATTTTCTAACTGACGTAAGTTCGTAACTGACACACTACTTTCTATTTCCATTTGAGCTATGAGGTCTGATGTAATTTTTGTCGTCAAAATGTTGCTCACAACGTTTTCTGACACAGTTTTTTAATACAACCGGTATTTAATAACTAGTTAAGGAAGTTATGAGAGGAAGCTTGTCTGTTCCTTACTGAGACAAGATCGGTTTGCATAATTGATTTTAGCGGGTGGATTCTTGAGATTTATTTATAGTCTTAAACCACATTTACACTCAGCCCTGTTGGGCAGGGAAGTGGGCAGCGCGAGAATGTAAACAGAGGGCCTAGTGTGAGTTTTTATTCGAACTCGATCACGTTAACGTAAACGATCGGTTATGTCAATTTGTATGGAAAAATTGTGTTTCCTATTGTTGCCACTAGACTACGCTGTTCCAGTTTCAATACAAATTGGAGTTTACGTTAACGCGATCGAGTTCGAATAAAAACACACTAGGCCCTCTGGTCACTCGCGCTGTCACTGCTCATGAGCAGGATCTGTGGGTCCCTCGATTGTCGGTTTTTCGCGCGGAAGTCAAAGGAAGGGCAGCGCGAGCGCGAGTGCGTTTACATTCAGCATTTTCGCTTCCTTTAACTTTAACTTTCCTTAACGTATTTTTTTGACCTACAAAGCACTTGCGTTGCGACCAGCCCACAATGCGGCAGCCGCATTTAAATTTTTATATGAAACCGCATGATATCAACGCCCTGACTTGCGGCCAGCCGTCAACCACTCTGGTTGTGTTGGAGCACATCCATTGTTATGAATTTGTAATTGCTGTCGCCTATAGCCTTCAATATAATGGAAAAGAAATGCTTTTGACGACGACATGCGGCGAACCGCAATAGAACCGAGACCAGAGTGAGTCGGAATACGGCGTGCCTGTCGTTGCGGCAGACCGCAGGACCACAAGTGCGTTGTAGGTCTTAAACAGACACACACAGCTTCGCTGCAATCAGGCGCAAGCGAGCAGCATCCTTGTTGCACAGGGTGCGTGCCAGTACCAACAGTCTCCTGAGTGTCATTGCCAACAAACTGGATTGTCCTTTAATCTGGAGCCTATGTCAGCTACATGCTTCCTGTATATAATGGTAATGTGTACTAACATAGTTTTTAAGTTTTATGTTACTAACATCTTTGTATTGTATTGTAATTGTATACTAACATAGTTTTTAAGTGGTCATGTGCTAACAAATCTGTACTTTTATGGAATTTTATTCCGAAATAAAGATATTATTATTATTATTTATTATTTAAAGCGATAAACAATAGCTTGTAATTTGTGCACAGGGTGCGTGCCAGTACCAACAGTCTCCTGAGTGTCATTGCCAACAAACTGGATTGTCCTTTAATCTGGAGCCTATGTCAGCTACATGCTTCCTGTATATAATGGTAATGTGTACTAACATAGTTTTTAAGTTTTATGTTACTAACATCTTTGTATTGTATTGTAATTGTATACTAACATAGTTTTTAAGTGGTCATGTGCTAACAAATCTGTACTTTTATGGAATTTTATTCCGAAATAAAGATATTATTATTATTATTTATTATTTAAAGCGATAAACAATAGCTTGTAATTTGTGCACAGGGTGCGTGCCAGTACCAACAGTCTCCTGAGTGTCATTGCCAACAAACTGGATTGTCCTTTAATCTGGAGCCTATGTCAGCTACATGCTTCCTGTATATAATGGTAATGTGTACTAACATAGTTTTTAAGTTTTATGTTACTAACATCTTTGTATTGTATTGTAATTGTATACTAACATAGTTTTTAAGTGGTCATGTGCTAACAAATCTGTACTTTTATGGAATTTTATTCCGAAATAAAAATATTATTATTATTATTTATTATTTAAAGCGATAAACAATAGCTTGTAATTTGTGCTCACAAAGCTTGTACTAACAACCTATGAAAAATATTATTGAGATAGAGAGCTTAGTGACATTTGGACAGACGTGTGTCACGCCGAAATAGTAATTCGCGAGTCAATATATCTTCAATTTAAGCGATTGAACGTTGATTGTTTTTGAAGTAAACATTGACATTGACACTCGCAATGAATCGTTTTAAAGAGCCATTACTAAGCCCAGGTAGGCCAGGTAGGTTTTAAAAGTTTATTTAGATGTGATGTAATTTGATTGGCTACCTATTGATTATCATTTTGACCAACCAATCGGATTAGCAGAAACTTAACAGCAATTCAGAAACCGGACGCTAGTATCTCTTCCCGTAATTTCATAGCGTTACAGAAAAAAAAAAGCATGAAAAGCCGTTTTATATTTTGAATAACACCCACCATCTTTTAACATTATAAACACTCTTCGCTACACCCCGATTGGATTAGGCACGTAATTTCTTTTGATCCGCCTGTCTTGAGAGTAATATTTTGATGCTCGTCTGAAGAATTTTAAGAGTTTTAGGAATATTTTCAGCGTATACTTCGGTACTAGCATTTGGTTACCATTAGTGTCAAATTATTGTGAATGATGTTCAAAATAGCTATAAAGAAGAACGTGGATAGCTTTTAGAAAACACTTTTTTGTTATAGGATTCTATCATCATTATTTTTATTTATGGTACAATACGATTATGTTTTTGCAAAAAATGTTTACTTAGCCTGAAAAAGTACAGAAAAAAAAGAACAAACAGTTATTTTCGTAAATAACTCAATCACTGAGTAGAAAAGCTTGAACTTCTGAAAAGAAAATATACAATTCTATTGTTAAAGTTAGCATGTAGATAGCAACAAAATAAAAACCAACTAAGTGCGAGTCGGACTCGCTCACCGAGGGTTCCGTACATATTTGTAGGTACATTATACTGGATATGTATAATGTACCTACAAATATGTACGGAACTTCCATACTAATATTATAAATGAGAAAGTAACTCTGTCTGTTGCGCTTCCACAATGAAACGGCTGAACCGATTTTGATGAAATTTGGTATGAAAATAGCTTGAACCCTGGGAAAGCAAATAGGATATTTTTTAATCCGGGACTTCGTCTGCATCCGCGATAACCGACATTCACACGGACCAAATCGCGGACAAAAGCTCATTATAAATTAATAACATATTTTTAAATGATTTAATTACAAATGTATAGTTTCCAGACTTTTTCCTGTATTTATAGTACAAGACGATAATACTTGCCAAATTTCATAGTTTTAGGTCAACAGAAAGTACCCTATACATATTTTGATTCCCTTGAGTGTCGTAATGTACGTATTTTGCGACATAAACGGCCGCATCTTTTTTTCACGTTAACTTAGAAGTTTGATTTTTTCACAGCTTTAAGAGACCGTAGTATATGGTTTTAATTTCAACTCGATAATATCTCTACGCGTTCCCGAGATAAATGGTCTTGACAAACAGACAGACTGACGGACAACAATGTAATCCTATAAGGGTTCCGTTTTTTCCTTGTGAGGTACGGAACCCTAAAAATAGCATGAGTGCGATTACGATTTAAATTGCAAAATTCATTTGGTTGGTAAATCGGATAACAGTGAATGTATTGTCACCACAGTTATAGATAGACCTAGATAACGCAAGTATCACGATCTGTATGAAAACCAAGCGTGCCATTTTTGGACGTCACAATGTAATACGAATGTTTTGTTTTTCCTTATTATTCCTTATTTCCTTATTACCAGGTATTACTGAGAGTATTAGATTAAAGATAATTGATTTTTTTAATTAATTACATAATATTAATCACAAAATGACTTACCGATGGAAGGAAACATTTACTTTATTTTTTTTTACTTACGGTTTTTTATTAAGTTAGGCACGAAAATAGGCACGCGAAGTAGTTGCTCTTGCGTTATCTAGGTCTATCTATATTTGTGATTGTCACACACAACACAAACGACACACACAACAACCTCACACCTGCCAAGCGACTCTACCTATCAACAGCCAAAATTCTTACCAGCCATCACAAACACCAATAAAAATGGTACTCCACTTTTTAGTAACACACCCTACAATTGACAACCAACAATAATAATATACCAAGAATAATAAAACATACAATTATTCTCGCACAGGTCTCCGGAGATAAACAATAATTACTAACAGCTTAATTATGATTATACGCATAGTCATCTAGTATGTATGTAAATGGGTTTCATTAAGTGTAATTACACAAGTTACTAAACTAGTCTGAGCTACTACTAGGATGTTTTAGTTTACATAAGACCGGTTTTGGTAGATATTCCTCCCAAGGGTTGGATAATTTCAGATAGGGAAGCTTAATTCTAGAAACAGAAATAAACATTAACTTCAAGTTAAGAATGATAGCAAAACCATTACAAAGTTGCAAATTAGCAAAGAATAATCTCTTCAATTTATCAGTTAAAATATTATATGCTACAGATTCGCCAAAGATGGAAAAAACTACAAAACGCATTAGAAAAGTCTACAAGACACAAGCAAAAGAAATAGAAAAACGACAAAGTAAAGTAGATATAGCTCCTCATTATCACTGAGGTACACCTCTATCTAAAATGAGCATCTGGCAATAAAAGGGGAAAAAACATTGTCTTCTCCGTAGAGAAATTAAGATCTGAGAAAGGCGTGTGACTCCCCGTGGGCAGATTCGTTCGCGATAAGTGAGAATCGCGAAGACTAGGCGTATTATCAAGTAGCTAGATCCTTTCGAAATCGTGTAATTTTCAGTGTAGGATTGTGTAGTTCGGATAAATTCAGTATAAACACTGAAATTCTTAACGCGACTTTGCTTCGAAGATAAAGAGTCTTAGTCATCGTGGTTCAAGGCCAAGCGAATCGCAATGAGGGCTACCGTTTTTATGCTTACCAGTTCGCGCCACTGTCGAGTAAGGTCCCAAAGTTTGCTATTACGAGCGTGAAAACATATCGTGAAAATGCATAAAATCATATTTAATCTTACCTTAAAATCGTACCGTAAAAATATCGAGCATGCCGTAGTGTTTTGCAGTCCCGTTTTATTCGGATAAAAAGGAGGACATAAGTTTCCGAAAGATAAACTTGTAACTCGTATTTTCCATAATAAATCTCAGGTATTGCAAAATATTCACAACGTTACTACTCTAATTAGACATAAACCCGCATAGACCACCTACAAACAGTGACATTTGACGTTTTGGAAACCTTACGCTACACTAGCGCCTCTAGCGGCGAATTCATACGCGATAGCCCTCATTACACACTGTGATGTGGATTTTCATCTTCTTCTTTTCAAACCGATGCTACTTTTTTTTTGTAAGACTACTTGGGCCCAGGCCCTAACATTTATCGCAGCATTAGTGCGGTTTTTAATATCCTCTTTGGAGCAGATGCTGGACACTTTGGGCACTGTAGTAAGTGGACCATTGTCTAGTCAGGATCACCGCACTCAAACTGGGTGTCGGTGGGATCTACAGGGTGAAATTGAATTCACGAGCAATTTTTAAGTGAGTGACTCAGACCACGAACCTGAACCACTTTCATTATAGAGCCAACTCAAACAGCGCGAAAAAAAACAGCTATTCCATACATTTTGGCCGAGTAGATCCTATTGCACTTCTGTATGGAACAGCTGATTTTATATGTTCCAGAAACTAAGTTAAAATGTCTCATGTGCCTGTGAATACCCTGGGACCTATATCCCTACTTCTAACTGAAACGCATCAAAACGCTGCTTCGCGGCTGATAAAGGTATGGTCTAAGTGAAATAAATAATTAGACATTGACTTTGACTTTGGTGGTAGTTCTTCCCCGGACAGATCCTTCACAAAGAGCTCTACTAACACTACTACAGACTGTCATTCCACCTCCAAAACCTTCATCAAGATTAAAGTTACACTTCACAAGAAGTTACACACAGCTAGAACATTCATTTATAAGGAAAAATATGAAGTAAACGCATAGTAATTTCATATTTACCTGAGAAACATGTCAGCCACATGTGGTACGCTCTCGTTTCCTCTACTAACTGGACTGGGATGTAAAACAGATGTGAAGTTAAATGGCTCCCAAAATAAAGGTAATGATGTTTTAAACTGATAAGTAAATCATCAATTTACTGCTACACGTGGCTTCTAAGTTCGCTTAGCCTTCATGTCGCATTATTGTAATTTTGTCAACAAGTTTTTAGTTGTAAACTTCTCACCATTTTCAAGATTATTTCATCTTTGTTTATGATGGCAATGTTCGCAAAAAATAATACTAATAAATGTTATTACTCTGTAACAGGTTTTTTGCTGATAATTCGTTAATTATGTAGTTAAGGTTTGAGATCATTTATTCTTACAAGAATTACAATTCACTTACATGAGAATATTTAAAACTAACACATAACACAATAATAAACTAAATGTTGGACGTAATACAAAAAACTGGGCGTCGATTCGCTCGTCACTATTGTAGGGAAAATGAGTTTTTTATTATAAAGTGCTTAATTTTTTAAAAGTAGTATATTAGATTTAACTTCTCTGAGGTCTCTCGGTAATTTATTAAATATTTTAGATCCTTCATACATAATAGTTTTTCTTCCGTAGTTTGTGCGAGTTGGATGTAATTGTAAAAAGTAGTTTTACATGCCTTACAGGTAGAACGTAGTACAAGGATTCGACATAATCTGAAACATCTCATTGTATGGTAATTAAAAGTATTGTCATGCTCACTCGAATGTGTCACTGCTGGTGGCGTGTCCCTTCAAAATGGTTCAGATAATTATTGTGCTGATCCACGCGTCATGTTCGTGAACGGGCGCTGTCAGCTGAGACTGGTCATTTATTAACTGCCTGCTGCTTATATCTTTATTTTTTAATTGTTTTATATTGCCCTTTAGCTTCATTTTTATCACATAATATGTATGTTAAGCAACATGTAGTACATACATTTTATGCAAATAAAGTGTTCTATTCTATTCGCTACATCATTGTAACAAAGAAAATACAAAAACTGCGAAAAACATTCGACAATAGAGCTTGTTGAACGAATGGCATCCATCGTATTGGACAGCTGAAATAGGTTGGAATCCATCAATCAATTTCATACGTCAACCAAATATTGGTTTTTGCTGAATATAACTATGGCGGAACTTGGTTCCTGAAATATTCTTGATTTTATTAGGTACTTGAAACGCTTTGGCAAATCTACAGATGGTGCCTTGATTGTTTTAGTCAAAAAATCTACATGAATGACCATATTTGCGGAGCAAACGTGGGCAGAGTCCGCACAAGATCGGAAAATTTGGAAGGAAAAAGGGGAGGCCTTTGCCCAGCAGTGGGACGCAAAAATGGCGAATAAAAAAAAAGAAGAAAACATGTATAATAATTATAATTTCAGGTAGATGAATATTTTGTTTGTGTATAAAAAACGTGACTGCGAATTTTCACATGTTTGTTGTCTAATCTTTAAATCTACTAAATCACAAAAAACTAAAGAATTGTGGGAAGTAAAAATACTTTTGAAATACATTATATAAAAATCAAGTTCATTGTTCAAAGACACGTTTAAATTATGCAAATAATAACAACAAGAAAATGAAAATTATCTATGAAAATAATAGAATTTCACATTACAAACATTTTTATTTTTTGTATAGTTGTTGTGCGTACAAAGACAGAATTAAGTATTCTACTTAAAATTCGGTGCGTGTACTGAAACCATTTAAGGAATACATTTTTCGTTATCGTACATGAAAGCAATATAATGAATGTGAGAGAGCTATGCAAGGGCATAGAAATTAAAAATCCATACTTAAATTATAATTTAAATAAGAAGAAAGTGTTGCTTACAATTAAAGAGAATAAAACCAAGTCTTTGCTTACAATAATACCACAATGTAACGTAATGGAAAGATGCAAACAAATCTGAGATTCAAGAAATGGGAAAAAAACGTTTACAAGTGGACAGTAAACGACGTTTTTTTAATTGATTACCTTTTCCTTCATTTCGGCAGACATAGAGAGAATTTATAAGTCGATACCGACATTATGTCCGTAATAAGCAACATTATGAGTGTTGCAAATATGACCTAAAATATGTTTAAATAAAGTCTAATTCTAATTAAGTATTATTATTTTTATCGCCAGTCGCCGTTGGAGCTCACGTGAGGATGTGCTGTTTAGAATACTATAAAGTAAATATGACGTAATAATAATTACCCAAAAATGGTCGTCCGCCCTTGTGATTCGACCGGGCACAGCCGGGGTTCGACATTGACCGTGATACCCACCTAAATCGATATTTGTTTAGGGTTGTCAATCAATGGTTAGTTAGTATATATCATCTAAACAATAAAGTTGATTAAAAGGTTGTCGCGGACAGTTCATTGGTACATATTGTTTGACCTCTGCGTAGAATCTTTTGAAGATTCTAAGAGGGATGTTAACCAGTCAGTTACCCGTTGTCCTAGGTGAACGACAAACGCGATAATGCGACGCGTAAATGTCAAATAGTCGTTGTATGTACAGTACGCAAAAGAGATAAGTATCCATGTCGCCGGGAATAGTTGAAGATTTCTTAGAAACCAATGGGGGCTTTCAAATGAAATTTTATGAAATCATTGAACTGTTTATTCTCTATAAATTGTAATTTACTTTATTCATAAAAACCTATCGGTTTCTAAGTAAACTTCAACTGTTTCCGGCGACATGGATACTTATCTCCTTTGGTGACCGTACTTGTGCCCTACGTAGTCGCCATTATCAATGTGCGACCCGACGCGGCAAGTGCGGATTTGTTTTTTGCGCGACGAGATGCGACACAATAGTTTATTAATAATTAAATATTGACTGTTGTAAGTACCAGTGTTTTTTCTTACCTTAAAGTCAATAACAACCTCTCCTCAATAGAAATAGGTTTTTGAAAATTAAATATTAATAGTTAAATAATAGGTTTAACAGCTGCAATAATATAATCGAAAGTGTTTGGTAATAAGTCACAATACTCTTCAAATAAACGTGGATTTAGTTTCGGATATAAATGATGAAACTCCAAACTTATTTCTTTCTAAATAAGTACAATGACTACCTACAACGTAGGACACACCTCGCGTGAAGTATTTATTGGTCGCATTACGTCGCATCGCGTCTCGTCGCGTCGCGTCGTGTCGCGTTCGGTCGCTCACCTTGGACAACGCCTTAGATAAGTGAACATTGATGACACTTGTCACAAGTCAAATCCCACAATGCAAAGCCCGAATTTGGTATCGATTTCTAGTTCGACATTAAACACAGTTGCCTTTTGTGATTGATTGTTGACCTAGAGAAGAAAACCCAGGGAACTAAGTACTGAGTAGAATGATGACAAGCCAAACATGTGCCAATTGGTTTATAAATTGCGCACACGAGATAGGAACGCTCACGTTTCCCGTAATGCGTCAACTCGCATCAATGCCAGATGCGTTGACCGACGTGTGGCAGGCAAGTAGCAATAACGTTTTAGTCTAAAGATCAGAATTGTGCCAACATTATCGGCTACGATAGTAAGTAAATGAACATCAAATGTATTTTCGTTTTTCCAAGATTAGAATAGTTATAAATAAGTAATACAAGCGTTACTGACCACGTGTTCTTCAACGCTTCATCATCTACTTAGCCGTTTCCTAACTATGTTGGGGTCGGCTTCCAGTCTTATCGGATGCAGCTGAATACCAGTGTTTTACATGGAGCGACTGCCTATCGGACCGCCACAACCCAGTTAAGACTGGTTGTTAGACTTTCTGGCCAATTCTGGCTTCTGCCTACCCATAACGACTGCCAAAGATCTACGAATGACAGCCGGGACCAACGGCTTTACTTGCTTTCCGAGGCACGTAGGGAACTGGGTCACCCATCTATAAACCAACCGCGCAAGTGTAGCTTAACGTTTCACCGATCGACCTGTACGGCTTTAACTTAGCCACGAGCTCCCGCTTTGTGATTTTTTAACGTCGTTGATTTGTGTGACAGCCCTATCTCAGTACCCAGCTAAAAACTGGGGAGATACTGTAGAACTCCACGACATATGGCATACTTTATGCCTTTAACAAAAGTTCTTTACGCAGTACGGGTCCCAAAGTTTTTCGTACCGTTTGAAATTTTATTAGGCCGATACTTTTTTTGACACGATATTAGATTACCCTTACTTTATGTACTGTCACTGCGAACATACCATCACACCATCGAGTTTTAGGAAAGTTTTAGTACCTACTTGATACTCTTGACAGTAAGAATAAACACTTGGAGACTGACATGAATAGCTGTGAAAAACGCAACTTTCTATTATCTATCGCCGAAAGATCCTAAGTCTAGCTCTAGCCTAGTGCAAATAGGATTACTTAAAAGTTATACATGTGAATCAATTCGTGCTAAAAAAGCTATGGACTCCAACAAAAAATAATACGAACGGACGCAGGTTAAGTCGTTAATTAAACTTATAAATTAACTAGCGGGCCCGGCAGACGTTGTCCTGCCCATAAAGTAAAAAAGTCCTACAACTCGACTGCAGCGCCACCTACCGGGTCCAATTGTGAATCTAAACCATTCTCGAATCCACTGGAACACACACAAAAATTTTCATCAATTTCGATCCAGCAGATTAGGAGTTCACTTTCATACACACGCACATAAGAATTTTATATACTGGGTGATTAAGATTTTTATTATGATTTGAATAATAAGTAGATAAATAAACTTTGAGGAATGCATACAAAACCGAAGAAAAACATTTACTTAATATTCAGCAGAAAAGCGTGTGAATTTTCAAAATAATATTATCATTGTCTTCGCAGTACTGACGACTTAATGAATTACATCATTACAATTTATTTTCGTGTTATTTATTTCTACTGACATTTAACTGCTATGATTAATACAAATTCAGCAGGTTTTTACTGCAACTTGCTCTTCATGCATCTACGACTACACTTAGGAACATGCATCGGTGATTTTACTAATTATTTTTTGAAGTAGTTAGCCTAACTCTGCTGAATCTAATCGTTTCAAATGTTTCATTTTGTTTATCAGATACCTATAAGACATTGGTATAGGAAACAGTCTTAAGAGCCTTCAGGTACACGTTCAAAAACAATTATTTTAACAATATCCGAGAAATTTGACATACTTACCACATCTAAATAGAGAAAAACCTACACAACTTTATACAAAAACCAGATTTTTGAGGCGAAAAAAAAGGCGTCTGGAGTCTATATCTGATTTCTTGAAAACAATATAGCCGGAATCACGAAAAACAGCCGTATCTTTGCATTTGACACGGTCGGGCGATTAACAGAAATATTTTCTTTTGCTAGAGTAATTTATTACTTAGACATCGAACACTGTAATTTAATGTACGAGTATTTGCGTTCTGAATTAAATATGGACACTTCTAGAAACGACTTACAGTCCCGAATACAAACTGCTTGTTATCTCTGAATTGAGATCGAAGTGAGTGACTGACTTTTGAGTTTCGCGAAGTTCAAATTAGATTTTTCCTGTATTTCGGAGAATTTCCTTGAAGTGGACCTAACTTTTCTAAAGACACGCGTTTTGTGTTTTATTTATTTGTATACTTATATTTTAATATTGGATGACTAAAGTATGTTTACTTTCAAGCAGGACACGTGAATTTGACATCTAAAAATGATTGACAAATTTCTTCAAGCATCTATTTACCAACATCCTATAGGTAAACATTAAAATATTATGTATCCGCGTCAACTCAAACATAATGAGCAAGAAACATGTGACCATCACTTACAATACCTTTACAAATATTAGCTGATCACTACACTAAACTAAAAGTCTAACTAACGTTATTTACACATACTCTTATGTGCTTGTATATACGTAATATATTTCTTGTGGACATAAGGACGGAGGTATACGACCATTCCATTTCCATAAAGGCGGATCTACATATGATCATTTGCCCGATCAGGGGGCCAAGTCTGCTATTTTTAACCCCCGACGTAAAAACGACGGGGTGTTATAAGTTTGACGTGTCTGTGTGTGTGTGTGTGTGTGTGTGTGTGTGTGTGTGTGTGTCTGTCTGTGGCATCGTAGCTCCCGAACGGATGAACCGATTTTGTTTTTGTTTTTTTTATTTGTAAGGTGAATTAGTCGGGAGTGTTCTTAGCTATGTTTGATGAAAATCGGTCCAAGATGGCCGCCGCTACAAAATAGCTAATCACATATTTTTTCACAACTCCATCAATATGGGTATCAAATGAAAGGGCTTCACTAGTAGAATACTTTACACTATGATAAATTTTAAAGCCAAGATGACCGGCACCACAAAATGGCGAATTATATATACCAAACGCATTCTCAGGGTGATATCTTTAATATCAAAAAAGATCCATGTGACGAAATACAACTTTAGACGTATCTACAACTTCTTAAAACCAGACTAAATTACATTTAAAAACTTTCAAATAAAAATTAAATTAAAAATTTAAAAAACCCCCAACGCAAAACATAAAAGCGATTATTTAAAAAGTAAATAATAATATCTTTTGTTGAGCCATCAAATGTTTGTTCATTGAAATGGCGCTATAATGTCGCGGCGGGGTACCGCTAAGTCAGCAATAGCTAAATAGGTAAAATAGCGAACTCATGGATTTGCAATGAGATTTGACTTACGCGGTACCCCGCCGCGACATTATAGCGCCATTTCAATGAACAAACATTTGATGGCTCAACAAAAGATATTATTATTTACTTTTTAAATAATCGCTTTTATGTTTTGCGTTGGGGGTTTTTTATATTATAATTTCGTCATTCCAACCAGATCCCATTGTCATTTTGCTAAAAGTTCGTAATCTGCTAAACTCATAATGGTCGATCATTGGTCGGTCGAATTAAAAGCAATGACTGCACAATGACGTTCTAATGTAGATCACTGATCAAAGGAACTGTCAAAATTTTAGCAGATTACCGCCTAAGTCCGTCAGTCATTTGTCATTTTGTACGAAACTACCATTCTATATCATTTCTTTCAATGGCGTGTCAGTGGTTGACTAATGGAAAGTCATAATGACGCCATTATATTAGTAGATTACCAAACTTGTCAAAATCAACAATTATGAAATCAATGATAGACCATTCTGACACTATTGTAATAGCAGACTTGAGGCCCAGATCGCTGTATCTGTATCATTCGTCGTACTGTACAAGTATCTAGTTATGGACGCTTTTATTTTATGCTATTGTATAGTCCTAAGGTATCATTAACTTAACCTTTGTGGAGAGAGAAATAATTTTTTTATTATTTATTTATTTATTTTATTTTACTCCGTATCGTACCTCAAGAAAAAGTAACGGCAAACCATGCTGTATCCGTATCTTCTTTGATGATCGGACAAAAACCGACTCGAAATGGAATGGACCGTATCGCGCTGTGTATCTGAGCGTTGTATCAAGACCGCGTATTATCACCCGTCCAGATAGGATACGGTGACCGGATCGGGCAAATGATCAATATGGATCCGCCTTTACGGTCATGGCGTACGCGCATGTCAATGTTACAATAATATTTATTTTCCTTTACCTATTGTAAACCTTTTGTGAATTCTAAAACAAGCATCATAATGACAATCTTTAGACGTGCAAAGTTATTAAAAAAAAATCGATGACTTCCCAAACAAAATACTTATCGCTTTAAAATACTTTTTTCTATTAAATTACAGCACACCATAGATAAAGAGATGTAAATTTAAAAGCCGTTAACGCGTAACTAAATTACGCAATGACTTGTTTGGTTGAATAGTAGGCAACGTCAATTTACATGATAAAATTTAAAAAATACTAAAACAAAGATGATTACAACTATAAAAACATTTTTTTTTGCAATATGGTCAAGTCTAAAATTTGTGAACATTTATTAAGAATATACTAGACTTGCCCAATCGCTTTTTCTACATGATCTGTGGTACGTGCTATATGGCCAGTAGAGCGCATAATTATTATGTACAACATTGTTAATGTATGATCATACGTTAAATTATTAGTTAAAAAAACATGTATTTTTCCAGTGAATAGCCACGGATTTTAATATTGATTGGTTAGTAATAATGAATACAATTACTGTCGGTTTTTGCAACCAAAATCAACACTTTTTTCTGCCATCATACATAATAGCATGCGTCGTTAACTACTGCTAAATTCGATTGCTATGTAGCCAATATTTTGTGAAGTAATATAACGTAACTTATATTACTTATCAAGAGAAAAGATTCAACTGTTTGTATGTTTATTTGTAATAGATAAACTCAAAAAATTCTAAACCGATTTTAAAAATTATTTCATCTATAGAAAGCTTAGATAGAAAGCTATTTATTATTTTAGAAACCTTAGAAAACATTAATCTGTAAGAAAATTCACGCTTGCGAAGTCACGATTAACTGCTAGTCCCATAAAAGGCAAAGCTGTAATATAGTGGGTGGGATTAAATGTACAAAATCAATGCCACAGCCTCAGATTATCAAACAAAAGACAGATAAACCGTGCGGAACACTACGAGTGAAGCCACAAAAGCAAATACAAAGTCAATAACGAATACCTACAATCTCGTAATTGTATTCGCTTTTGATTTTTTATTTGTATTAGTATTTGTTTTTTTAATAATGCTTTGCTTCGTGCTGTACTGACTCGTGTCTGTACAGCGCGAAGCGAATTGTAGGTATTCGTTTTTTAATTAGTATTTGCTTTTGTGGCTTCACTCTCAGTGTTCTGCACGGTCTATCTGCCTTTTGTTTCATAATCTGAGGCCACAGTATTAACATTTTTATGACTACTGGTAGAATGTAAAGGTGTTAACACACGACCTGTTGAATCACCATTGTACTACATGCGTCAATGAAGTAGACTTAATTTATTTATTTGGCAAAAACTGCTGAATAATTCGGCCGCTAAATGTGGTCTTTATACGTCATACTTTAAGTATCACTTTCCATCATAATATATTCTGTGCCACCATAATACCCTCAAAAACCGGTATCGCTGATGTAGCTACAAGTCTGGCGACAATCCTCACGTCATAGTATTATAATATTATGATAATGATACACATAACCTCACACATTCACGTACACTTACATACATATACACACGCCGACACACCCTACACTACACTCTCACTCACATATATCCTTTGTATGTTTTCTAAATAAAAAATAAACAAAATTCTTATAAGCTCCGATATAAAATAGTTTTTTTTGGACATGAAATGAAATGAATACTACTGTGAATTTTAAAGAAAACGTCGTACAACACTTAAAATATATAAATTGTTATGGGGAACACTTAAAATATATAGATTGTTAAGGGGGCCTGGTGACTTGAATTACAGGTTATGAAAAAAAAAAAATTTGGGCACCTGTCTTAGACAAATTAAGTACAAAATTGTAGAAAGAAAAAAACTCAAAATGTAACTTGTGTAATTGGTGGTAAGAAAAGAAAATCCATTCTTTTCCATATTATCTGTGCACTTCAGTTTTTTTAACGTCTCCAATGCGTGGTTTTCCAATATATTCAGGGGGACTATAAATACTGTCACAATGTCACTTTCAATAAAGGAACTTGACGTCTAACAATAAAATCGTTTCACATAGGTTCATAAAATCGAAACCTACATACTGAATTACTCTCGCAGAACGTGCTATGAAAATAAATTATATTACACAAGCTGACCCGACAGACGTTGTCCAGTCCCTATCTAACTACTTACGTG
The DNA here is from genome assembly GCA_947361185.1 of Charanyca ferruginea. Lineage (NCBI taxonomy): Eukaryota > Metazoa > Arthropoda > Insecta > Lepidoptera > Noctuidae > Charanyca > Charanyca ferruginea. The sequence continues at coordinate 24,979,582 of OX376061.1, read as the reverse complement.
CCTATTTACCTACCCTACACCTACCTTACACCTACCCTACAAAAGTTTTTTTTTTTTTTCTCTCTCCGTAAGAACCATCCTCGTACTTCAAGAAATATTATAAAAAAAGAATTATCGAAATTGGTCCAGCCGTTCACGCGTGATGCCGTGACCAAGGGAAATAGGGATTCATTTTTATATAATACTAGCGGGCCCAGCAGACGTTGTCCTGCCCTGAAAATAAGAACATAAGGACTACTAAGTTATGCGCTCCTAGTACCAGGGTGACATACATCTAAGAAGTCCTACAACTCGACTACCCGGTTCCAATTGTAAATCTAAACCATTCTCGAATCCACTGGAACGCACACGAAAAATTTCATCAAAATCGGTCTAGCCATTTAGGAGGAGTTCACTTTCATACACACGCACAGAAGATTTTTATATATAAGATATAGATTTACAAAGATAAAACGCCAAACGAAAATTCTATAGAACCAACACTTTGCCCGCGACTTCGTGCGCGTGAATTTTCTCAAGGATCTCTATTTTTTCAAAATAATGATAAATATAGCCTATGTTACTCAGGGATAATGTAGCTTTCTATTGGTGATTTTTTTTTTTTAATCGGACCCGTAGTTTTTTTAGTTAAATCAAAACAAACAAATCTTTCTTCTTCATTATAATATTAGTTGTATTAATAGAATTCTAACCGCTGCGACTGCGATTTTATTCCCGCCTTTATAAAAATAAAATAAAAAAGAAATATTAATTCCTTACAGAGACTTCAACAGAACTTTACGACTTCAACAGTAAAATAAAAAATGGTGATTGAATAAAATGTTAGTATGTTAGAGCCTGTGTTAGTTTCTTCACTTTTTTCGTTCTCAATGTAAGGACCGTCTGAGGAGGTATAAACCTACCCTAAATGCTTCAATCCATCCCGTAGTATGGCTGTTCTAACCCAGAGGTTACCAGCTTCATCTTTCATCTTTCCACCTTTTAAATGGTCTGTCTCTTCTTCTTTTGACCTTTCTGGGGGTTCAATTTGTTATGCTCTACGTCCATCTTTGTGTATCTAGCCTCTGAATATGGCCTGGTACATTCACGGTGTTGTTTTCTTGTTTTAGTGCCAGGAACCGCACACAGTACAACCCCACCAGAGTTTCATCACAATCATTTGAATAGTTGGCGAACGCATAGAGTACAGACATTTAGGTATATAAAAGAAAGATTATATTCAGAAGTAGCAGGACAGCCGAAACATCGAAAGTCACCAAACTATTATCGATAACAATATCGTATTTGGTTTTATGACCATTACACTACATTAGATAGAAAAGGTTCGTGGCCTATTTGCCCATTGCCCATGAACACCCAATAACTATTTATAACTATTTACGGCAGACCCTTACGATTTTGTTGGAAAAATAAGTTTATTTGAAATTCAATGGTTAGAAATTGATGAAAAATGAGGGGACCACTGGTTTTTCGATTGTTTTTGTGACAAATAGACAAATCTACGTAAGCTACTGCGATTGCTTGACCGAATTATCAACAGCCAATCACAGCAGCAGACTTGACAATTTGTACATTATGCGTAGATTTTCGTTTAAGAAACCGAAGGCTCTCGTAAATCAATTTTCAGTCACACCATCTGACTAGTCGTTTCCTAACTATGTTGGAATCAGCTTCCATTCTGATCGGATGCAGCTGAATACCAGTGTTTCATATGGAGCGACTGCATCTATGACCCACAACCCAGCTACTGGGTTACACGAAGACTGGTTGTCAGACTTTCTGGTTTCTGACTATCATAATCAAAGATCCACGAATGACATCCAGGACCAACGTGCTTTCCGAAGCACAGAGAGCTCCCGGTACGAAAAGGATGATCCCCATTCATGAAAAGACCGCAGTAAGCCTAGTAACTATGTCCGGGTTTACTTCACCACCCAAACAAAGCACCTCAAACAAATTTTCAGTCCCATGTTCATGGTTAATAATAAATAGCAACATTGATTGACCTGATCACCATTCAGCCCGTCAAGACCGAGGTTAAGTTAATTGATCTATAGACATGTCGATCTGGTTCATACAGTCTTGTCCAATTGGAAGAACATAATATATATTAATACTTAGCGGGCCCGGCAGACGTTGTCCATCATTAAAATATACAGACAAAATTTCATCCAAATCACTCCAGCTGTTTAGGCGGAGTTAGGTGACAAACATAAGTACAGAAGAATTATATATATTAAGGTAGCATAAGAAAATTAAAACTTTTGTTTCTGTGGAATATTACAAACAGAAATACATATTCCAAAGAAAAAAGGTGATTGAAAGGACTACTCCAAAATCATAAAACTATAAGACGTAGTTCCTATAGCGTAAATAAAGCATTGTCCTTTCAAGTTTAAATTACATGATGAAGCCCCAGTTGTTCTGCATTCATTCAAAACAGTGGCCTTTCAAGATCGTTGAAATTAAAACCTTCGCACTCTGGGACAAGATGCTTAATGCTTTTGATAACAAGCTGTCCTTGAGTCAGAGCTTGTACTGGTCAACAGGATAAAAAATTGTATAGTAATTTAAAAATAACGACATACGGTTTTAAGTTTTCGACCCTTTTGTAAAGTTTAGGGATGATAAGGGATGAAGGGTGTGTACTGTGAAGTATAAATCTTTGTATAAGTTCCAATGGACTGTGTGTGACCACATCCCTTGGGTGTACTTACTTAGTTTTGGTTTTTCTGGAGGAATATCACGGATATCGGCAAACCGATGCTCAATAAATCAAAGCTTTGAATTAAATTGAGAACCTTTTAAGGAAATACGAAGCTGGAAATAGAAATAAATCTGGAATCTAAGCTGTTTCTATCAAAATAGAAAATATTCACGTGGTAGTAGACACGCCAGCACATCGATTGTGGTTAAAATTCTAAAAGAGACCGAAAATAGTAACAAAACGACGTCAGCATATATCACTTTTGGTTACAATTCCTAAGGAGACGAGAGCAAGCCAAAGTTTTGAACTAGATTCTTCAACTATCGTCGCGAAACAGTCACTATAAATATTTTAGTACATCGAAACTCCGCTCGAAACTGCAACAAAGAGATTTGACCTTAGTTGGTATCTGACACAGATCTCATAATATCAAAACTGAATGCCATAACAATGTCTAGCCTAGATACAATATAGAAAGCACTAAGTTCCCAGCAGTCACAATAGGTCGAAGTTATTATTTCAATGCAGAATATTTATAAGGAACTTTGTAGGACTAGCTACTTACAGCAACTTTGTTTGCATACAATCTTCAACCCTGAGAGATGTGCTGAGCAAGGTAGCGTTAAGTGTGTATGATACCCACCAATTGGATCGTTTTCAGTAGTACAGCTTGTTATCCGTACCTCAAAAGAAAAAATCGGAACCCTTATTTATAGGATCACTTTGTTGTCCGTCTGTCTGTCTGTCAAGACCCTTTATCTCTTGAAATTTAAACCATATACTAAAGTCCACGGTCCCTTGAAGTTGTGAAAAAATCAAACCTCTAAGTTAACGTGACAAAAAGATATGTCGCAAAAAACGTACATTTCGACACTCTCAAGGGAATCAAAATTTATAGGGTATTTTCCATTGACCTAGAACTATGAAATTTGGCAAGTAATATCGTCGTATACTATTAATACCGGGAAAAGTCTGAAAACTATACATTTGTAATTAAATCTTAAAAAATATATTATTTATTTATGACGAGCTTTTGTCCGCGATTTGGTCCGTGTGAATGTCGGTTATCGCGGATGCAGACAAAGTCCCGGATTAAAAAGTACCCTATGTGCTACAGAGAGTTACTTTCTCATTTATAATATTAGTATTGATATGGAGGTACCTACAAATTTGTACGGAACCCTCGGTGAGTGAGTCTGACTCGCACTTGTCCGGTTTTTTTTACAAGCGCCTCTTCACACATCTTAGCTCTGGTGGTGGGACACATTTTTGTAGTTGAACTTCACCGATAAACATCTTCACCGCCACTGTCATGTATAAATAACAAACCAAAACGTGCCCATCACGCCACGGTCACGATGACAGACATGACAGACGAATTGCTTTCAGATGATTTTTTCGTAGCTTGGCGCTGAGGGCACGAGTTTCCTTTTCTCACGTGGCGCTCAAATGGTTAAACTACATCGCATATATCTAGTGGAGCAGCAGAATATTTATCTGCGGAAAAATCCATTATTGCACGATTCAATTTGTGGAATGGTTCAGTCTTGTGCACAAAGTAAGTATAAGGGTGTTACTACACCAGTCCATCGATCATCGATCGATGTCATCGGTCGACGTCGATCGACATTGATCGATTGGTATGGTAGCTTTAATTGATCGACGGATACCGGTTGACTAACATCGATCGATTAACCCCGGCTATATTCCATCAGTTTCTTTCGAAATGTATTCACAAGACGACGCGTTGTTGTTGACCAGTACGATTTTGCTCGTACTGTTATTACGGAGACGCAAACGCAGAAGACTCTGGATGCGACCGTTTTTTAAAGCCAAAAATCGCTTATTTTATGCAAATTACATTTTAAACAGTGGTTTTTTGGATGCTTTTCGAATGAGTTACAGTGATATTGAAAATCTTTTAATTATGGTGGCTCCTTCTATTGAAAAATTGGATACCAATTACAGACAATCAATTCCACCTAAAAATCAGTTACTTATAACAGCTCACTTCATCTAGGTGTTCACCGAGGGAGATTGTAACAGAATAGCACTGCTGGCCAGTGGCCACGTAGTTATCGCGCGGGGCGCGGGCGGGCAGCGATCGACGTCGACTAATCCATTCTGCCATCGATCGATACCGTCGATCGACGATCGATCGATTGGTCTGGTAACACCCTTACAGGTCTTGTGAGTCCTCGTGGTCTAATCTATGTAAATTGTACACGTGTGTGTATGTGTCGATCAGAATACAATAGAAATATGGCGCAGGCTCCAATTTTAAAAGTAGGAAATGTCAAGAGTTTAGAAAACAAATAAATTTAAATAATATTTATGAATACTACGTCCGAAACAGACTAAATAAAACCATTCAGTTGAATAATTAAAATAAATGTGAATAATGTAAAGTTAGTAAGTTTAATTTACATCGACAACACCTTTAAGCATTCTAAACCCTCGTGATTATTGTATTGGTTATTAACTTAATGTAAGTGTAAATTATAAATAATCATGGCGGCCCTGCAATTTCCGTTAATATAATCAAAATTGATCGGGGTCTTAAATCCTTATTTTTACAAATTCGGGAAAACAAAACATGTTTGATTTAGGAAGGTATTTTACGTAAGACGTCAAAAACAAAAATAATTTGTTTCGGGCGTCTGCGTAGGTTAAATTTATTTCACCTCAGCACAGCTCATTGTATTGAATCAGATACTGCAATCCAATGATCCGATGACGTCAATAAGTCCTCATTGACGTCAGCAATACCTAAGACCGGTCTCCGGAACAGACTCCGACAGACACAAGTATTAATTTATATGCAGTATCTTTCCGGTTTTAAGTATGCATCGGACTAGAACCTTTTCGATAAAACTTGAACTGTTGAAAATTATGTTTTTTTTTTCTCTTTGTCAAGGATTCATAAATATAATTAAGTATGTCATGTAACTTGTGCAAGTTTCGACAGACTGACATTCTCAGGAAGAAGTGTTTTGCATTCAATGGTGACACTATAATTAATGTTTCACATCATGGTAGCGTAAAACTTCCGTCAATAAAATCTACTGCGATGGTGTAGCATGTCGATGTTTATTTCGACACCATAAGAAAAAACCCTAAGGTATTTTTATCTAAGTGTTTTGTACTTAATCAATTACTTACGTCAGTCTCGTCACCATTACATTTGCTTTGGACTCTAGTTCCGTGTTTGTGTTAAAAATAATAGGTTGTCGGAGAAAAAATGACATCGCTAAAAACTTAAATTGATGAAATTATCACAGGATTGATTAATTCAACACATAAGCGTAAACAAATAAGTTACCTATATGGTTTTGCAGAAGATTCTAAAATGGTTTTCAATTTGGGGATCGGAAAAACAGCGACATTGTTTTTGCAATATTGGATCGATGTAAGTTTCCATTCGTACAGTTCCGTGATTGATTTACAACAGAGGGTCTAGTGTGAGTTGTTATTCGAACCCGATGGCGTTAACGTAAACTCCAAATTGTATTGAAATTGGAACAGCGCAGTTTAGTGGCAACAGTTGGAACTACAATCATTCCATACAAATTGACATTAGCGATAGTTTACGTTAACGCAATCGAGTTTGAATAAAAACTCACACCAAAAAACACTCAAAAAATATAAATAGAATAAAATAGAAATACATATAAATAGAATATAATGCTTCATTTATCACTCTTAAAATTATAAACTTGTCTTAGTATATGTACAAAATTATGGCAATGAATACATAAGAGATCACGTTGATGACTATAAGGGAATAAAGTGTGTCACAGTCTTAAAATATAAATTCTTTCTTTTCTTATACATAACTATGGTATATTCAATTAAATATTTAAATCCGAAATATCCTATGGAAAATGGAAAATACTTTATTCTATTATTACTATTATTTATAAGAACAATTTTATTACAATCACCTATTGATCTAAGTGATTGTAATAAAATTGTTCTTGTTGTATAAAATTAAACGAATATGGTTATAATCTTTCTTTTGTATTCGAAAATCGACTCGAACCTATTACTTTCACGTCACCGCGCAAAACACAGTCAACAAATTTTTGAAGATAATAAATATGTTCCTTAGAAGTAGTACAACACTAGCTAGAGATGCACTCAGAAAATAATTTTCAATACGTTGAACCTTGATCTGAGCCCAACCCGTGTTTCAATGCGAACGAAGGTATAGACTATACATGGTGTTCACATGGTCACATAATCAACCTTCGAAATAATTAATGGCTATGGTTGTTTCCGAATGAAGAATATAGTCAATCGGCCTTTTACGTAAGTAGTCGCGGCGGTCAAGCGCGCTAAACTTCTCGCCATTGCAATTAATTATATAGCTACTAGTGTACCAAGGACCTCTGTCGAGGTAATCCAGTACGGAATTGCATTCAACTCTAAGGTGACCAGTAGTTTTTAATTCAGCCAGCCTTGTTGGGTTTTTCTAAACACATCGTTGCCAAATCTGTACATTGTCCAAAACAGACAATCTATGTGAATACATAGATTGTCTGTTTTGTTTTTCTATACATACATAATATATTATGTAAATAAACATACACAAGTAAATAAAATTGAAGTGTCTTATCCTAATGCTTATACTGTGACTATAGTATACTAGTACGGTACTATAGTATCCTAGTATCTCCTATCCTAGTATAGTGCGTGCCACGAAAGATGAGACTTGACACAAAATCGAGTACTGCGTAAGTCAAATCAAGTCTGTGTCAAGTCTCATCTTTCGTGGCACGCACTATACTATGAATCCTTTAACGTATATACAGCTATTGCGGGAAATTTCAGTAAAGCCGAGGTGATATTTTAGCGAAATAAAGAACATGCTCTAACACACACATACAAACTTTATATGCACATATTATACAAAACACGAATAGTCTGGACCTTGACCTATATGATTACTTCAGTGTTCTTTTTCAGGCAAAGTAAAAAAGGACACATTTGCTTTATCTAGAGAACACTCGACTGAATAATAAAAAAGTCAAGAAAAGACACAGTCCATAAATAAAACGGAATGTACATAAAAGTCGTATCAATTTTATTTAGATCCGTGTTACGAATATGGCTAAGGATGATGAAGAATGAAGAAGAAGGCTTGCCATGTTTTCGTAAAGTGTTCTAGGAAAGTTGTGTACCAAAGTGCTTAGTTAGACGCTAAGTTACGTGAACCTCCATTAGCTGATGATCAACGTCTATTTGCAGGAATATGACGTCAACAAAACACGAACTAGTATAATCTGGTTTGGATCTGTGATTTTCAATCAATAACAAGTAGTTTCGTATCGGTTTTTTCTCTCTATAAACCCTATCATACTAGTTTTCTATTTACAACCCCCTCATCATCTGCCTAGCCTTTTCCCAACTATTTTGAGGTCGGCTTCCAGTCTAACCAGATACAGCTGAATACCAGTGTTTTACATGGAGCAACTGCCCATCGGACCTCCACAACCTAGTTACTGGGTAACGTTACCCCTTGGTAAGACTGGTTGTCGGACTGTCTGGCTTCTGACTACCCATAACGACTGCCAAATATTTACGAATGACAGCCGTATTTGAGTCCATTTTGGTCAACTCATCCCCTGGGATCAGTTTCGAACGGGATCAGTTGACTAAAGATCCTTTACATCCTCCGAAGAGAATAAAAAAGAATATCTCAATATTGACTAGTCAATCGCAATACCGATTCTAATTGAATTCTTGAATTTCGTTCAGACTCAAATGTATCGAACAAAAACATCACAACTAAGCGATATCAATCCTTAAAGACAAAGACATCTACTGAATCAACCATTTTCTCTCCAAGAATATATAGAAATGTTCAACTATCTAATTGAAAGATCACATAGGGTTTCTGATCGTTCAATTGCACAGGATTCCCATCAATTAGAATCTGTTCGAGAGTTAATTTCGCAAACAGATCACGTACAAACTATAATGAGCATAATGCCAAAGACATAAAGACGAATTTACAAAGTCAAGTGAAATGAACAATCAGGCGAGAAATTACGCATGTTATTGGTGCAAATAAAAATACGAACATTGTTTTTGATAGAAACTCAATACCTAAGTTCGGTTTCAAATAATAACTTTACTTGTTCGAGCAATTACTTACAGCGCAATTTAGATTGAAATCAATCAATATTATTACAGGCAGAAGTTATTTATATTTAGTTTTGAGGCAGCAAATGTAGGTGGAATAAAATAAAGTGATGATTCATGAATCATTCGATGAAATGAAATCTACGCAGATGTTTACTTACGTAGTTACCATTGCAACACGACTATCAAGAATGATCATGGATCAGACTGAACGAACTTCGCCATTGTATGTATTACTATTAAAGTAAGTCTCTACTTCAAAACGCAATTATCTAAGAAACTTTCTGTAGTAAACAAAACTGAAGAAAAATAAGAAAATCTTCCTACTCCTCACTCAGGAAATAAAGTAGCAAGTTTACTGTGGAAAGCAGGTCATGTTTACGTAATAGATCAATGATACCAGTTACGCATCATATGACCGGGCTCGCTCTCTGTGGGTGAACATCTGTGGCCAATATTTGATCAAATGTTTGTCGTTTTGGACCGTACCTCTGAGCCCACAAAGGGATTGTGGGATCCGTCGACTCATATAACTATAACCTCTACATCTTTTGATCTCAATAAACCGCAACTTTTCAATCGGATTATCCGAAGATCATTAAAATTTAATACACGAAATAATGAAGCTTAGTAACAATACTTGTAGACGATAAGATCTATACTTATATATATACCTTTATATTCACCAATTGACCGAGACGGTCCTGCGAAGAGAGCTCATTATGCAAGTATTAATATTATCAATGAAGTAGGCATTGTGTATGTAAATGATAATTGTTATAACAACAACAACACAAACTTGTTTAATCTCTGTCAGGGTTATCGACTGCCAATGTCTTCGAATAAAGATAATATAGACGGCAGACAGTCTGCAGGGATCGTTGCTGTCATGACAGTTCCATTCCAGTTTAAAAAATATTGCCAAGGTCGTCTAGGTATACTTCCGAAGTTGCCTTTGACTGTATCAGAAGTAAGATCACATTGAAGGCCTGAACATTTGGAAGAATGCCAAAAACATAAACGCTGAAGATGCAATACCGAGCGAAGAAAATTGTTGGATAACAGAATCTGGCAACAGACCCGGAGCAGAAAAGGCTTGACATAACAAAAGAGTCTGATTCTGTGTTCGCTTTCTGTAAAGCACACTTGAGTACCCTTGAGCCGGCGGAAGACACCTTTGAGATTTACATGTCCGTTGAGAAACAAAACGTATGACATAACATAACAGAAATGCGGTAGACATTTTGACAGACGTTGTAACTCTTGAAATGTTGCCGTCAATTTAAGTAATGCATCATAGACATTGAGGACTTAATTCCTTATTTCCTTGGAGAATAAAAGCTGATAGATAATTTGACATTGAAACAACACGTGTAAGTGTATAAAATGTAACGTGAACGTGTTATGGAAATCCCTGGTTTGTATAAGATTGGCAGCATAGAAGCAACATTATTAAAATTGTGACTGGGATTATAATAAAAAAATCTGCCTTGTAAGCCTGTGTAAGTCGAGGTTTCGTACCACCGCAGAATATTTAACACAATTATACTTGAATATCTAACAAAATGAACATACAGAAAAAAACACGTATTTTGCTCGGAATATCTATGGTTTTTTGTATGATGCTTTTAAATTTCATTTATAACTTTATTTCCATTATTTGTTGTTTGGCGGCCACACTCTGTGAAAATTTTAAGTGTCTTGCCTGTTACGGTTCTGACGGCCGGAGAGATGGATAACGGAGCTTTGGTAATAGGGACCCTCCTATTACTGAAACACAGTTCGTCGTATCTGTTCGGTACCCCTTCAGTGCGGAACCCTAAAATAGAATAGGGTACCTATCCCGATAAGTAGCTGTTAAAATAAATGGACTATTGTTCTGTTTAACCGCAATTAACTATGATAATTGTATTCATTGTTTATACAATAAGAAAACTACTTATGCTTTTTATACAATTCTATGAAAAACCCAAGTTTTCCTTATGGTTTTCCTAGAGTTTTGAATGTAAATTTAGTACCTACTAAGTGCCAAGTTATCAATATTTGCCTAGCTAGCCTTTTCCCAACTATGTTGGCGTCGGCTTCCAGTATATCCGGATTTAGCTGAATACGAGTGTTTTACATTGAGCGACTCCACAAAGTTCGACTCCACAGGGTAACTCCCCTTGGTAAGACTGCTAGTCCGACTTTCTGGCTTCTGACTAACCTTAACGACTGTCAAAGATGTACGAATGACAAGCAGGACCAACGTCTTAACGTGCTTTCCGTGGCACGGAATGGATGGTCACCCACCACGGAACGACCGCGACAAGCGTAGCTTTACCGTGGCCGGTCGATCTTTATTACTTCTTTTACTTGGCCTAGACTCCACGAGAGCCCCTCAAGTCTCCACGAGTGTCAAGTTATATTTCTTCGTATAACCGCTATGTTTACACATTTACAGTGTTTGTGTCATTTGATTCAGATTGTATCGATTATAGTGCAATGCAAATGCACTTCTGGTTCTTGCACCTGGTACTACCACTATGTAAGCAACCTAGTCAGCTTAAATCTTAAAGATCCCAAATTTTTTGATAACGAAATATAGCGAACTAGCTTTTGCCCGCGACTTCGCCCGCGTGAATGTCGGTTATCGCAGACGCAGACAGTGTTCACCAGGGTTCAAACTATCATAAATAAATGATTGATCTATCGACGAGGGCTGCACTAAAAGTATCGGGAATGTAATATTTCCACTGTTCCTGTCATATTAAAATCTTTTTAATTGAAAACTCTTTGGTTTTAAAAATCGAATACCATTTATTTATTTAAAAAAAGATTTTCGGTCTTGTCACAAGGTTTTGTCAAACTTGTTTAGTCGTTGAGAAAATGAAATTGACTCGAGAAAATTCAAGAGCGATGATTTATTATGACTTTCGAAGTGGTTTATCACAAAAACAGTGTGTTGACCGGATGATTTCTGCATTTGGTGATAAAGCCCCATCCAAAACCACAATTTATCGCTGGTTTGCTGAATTTCAACGTGGACGTGTCAAGCTCAGTGATGATCCCCGTCAAGGTCGTCCAAAAACTGCAGTCACCCGAGAAAACGTTGATGCTGTGCGTAAGCTGATTGAGGAAGATCGACATGTGACATACCGCAAAATTCAGGCAACTTTAGACATTGGCATGAGTCAAATACAAATAATCTTGCATGAACAAGCAGTTGTAAAAAAGTTGTTTTCCCGATGGATACCGCATTCGCTCTGTGAAAAGCAAAAAGCGGCTCGCGATACTTGGTGCGTGAGAACTCTCGAAAGATTCCACGCAGGATCCTCAAATGCTGTATACAACATCGTATCAGGTGACGAATCCTGGATATACGCGTACGAACCCGAAACAAAAAACCAGTCACGAGTTTGGGTGTTCGAAAATGAGTTAAAGCCAACAAAAACTGTTCGTTCACGGAGTGTTGCAAAAAAAATGGTGGCCACGTTTGTCTCCATAACCAGCCATGTTGCGACTATTCCTCTTGAGGGACAAAGAACGGTTAATGCAGAATGGTATGCTAGCATTTGTTTGCCACAGGTCGTTTCTGAACTCCGTAAAGAGAACTGCAACCGCCGCATCATCCTCCATCACGACAATGCGAGTTCTCACACCGCGCACAGAACAAAAGAGTTTTTAGAGCAAGAAAACATAGAATTATTAGACCATCCGCCGTACAGCCCCGACCTAAGCCCTAATGATTTCTATACTTTCCCTAAAATAAAGAATAACTTGGGTGGTCAGAGATTTTCATCACCTGAAGAAGCTGTGGACGCCTACAAAACGGCCATTTTGGAAACCCCAACTTACGAATGGAATGGTTGCTTCAATGATTGGTTCAATCGTATGGAAAAATGTGTCAAATTTCGCGGAGAATACTTCGAAAAGCAATAAATACATTTTTAAATAGTAATGTTGTGTCACTTCCTTGATTCCCGAAATTTTCAGTGCCGCCCTCGTATCTCATCTATCTATCATCACCGTTTCAGCCGTTTCATCGTAAAAACGTAACAGACAGAGTTACTTTCGCATTTATAATATTAAGTATGGATACATAACACTATTGGGATGACGTAGCTTGCGAAGAGAAGGGATGGAATACATGTGACCAAAAGAGTTATGAATATTAATTTGAATGCATGGAGAGGGAGAGGAAGGCCAAAGAAAAGATGGATGGATTGTGTGAAGAATGATATGAATGAAAAGGGATTCAGTGAAAGCATGACGTTGGACAGGACGGAATGGGAGAAGAAAACATGTTGCGCCAACCCCAAGTAACATGGGATAAGGGCAGGAAGAAGAAGTAGCTTCCTATAACTATGTTACAGATTTTTAGAACCAAGTTCCTTAACTCGGCTTACAGGTAGTGCGAAATAGTAGAAATCGTCACGTAACGAAATGCGTGGGTGTATGTGTGCGTGTGTCGAGCCGCTGCTGCGCGCACTCGCCCATATTTGTTTTCTGTACAGACACGTACCCCGACCACACAAGTTTTACTTTTTAATGAGATTTATTTAATTCGAAAAGTTTTTTTTTTAGTTAATTCATTACAAACAATCAATACAAATTAAATTACTTATATCAAAACAACCATATCCAATCAATCTTTTCTCTTTATATTAGTTTAGATTGATTTGTTATTGGACGACACGGTTGGCGCAGTGGTTGAGCGATTGACTGCTGCGCAGCGTTTTGCGGGTTCGATTCTCGCCCAGGGTAAATATTTGTGTGATGAGCACTTGTGTTTACCTTGTGTCTGGGTGTTGTTTATCTATAGGTATATGTATGTATTTAAATGTAATTGTGTATGTATATCAGTTGTCTGACACCCATAGTACAGGGTCTCCCTAGTTTGGGGTCAGATGGCCATATGTGAAATGTCACTACATTATCCTCTCCTACTCTTACTGTGTTTGTGATGATGAATAGATGGATGGTTTGTTTGTGAGCAATGCGAGTCCTGCTCCTGACTCGTTTATTTTATCAATTGACTAAAACAGTTTAGAGATTTGATCAAATCACTAACTTTCTTGGGGATCCGGATGACCCACCCGTGTTGTTATTATATCATCTGCCGTGATTACAACAATAACTTAAAATTAGATTGTACGTCTAATCTATACTAATATTATAAAGCTGAAGAGTTTGTTTGTTTGTTTTTTTGAACGCGCTAATCTCAGGATCTACTGATTTGAATTGAAAAAATATATTTGTGTTGGATAGTCTATTTATCGAGAAAGGCTACAGGCCCATGCGAAGCCGGGTCGGGTCGCTAGTAATTAATATTTATTAATTCTGCAATAAATTAACAAAAAAAAACCTAAGCAAGCTTGAAGAAGAACTCGGGCCAAAACCTAATACGAATTAAAAATTATTAAAATCAAGTAAATTTGACCTTGACTGACTTGTTGTTATCTTCTATGAAGGTCGAGGTCTCATTGTATATTTCTTTCAATTTTATGATGAAATCTGTTTTGCTTGAAATTGAATATTTCCTATCAATTGTGTAATAGAAACAATATTGTTATATTTGTTATCTATGGTAGATAAACGGGTTTGTTGTGAACCGTGTCACAGAGTAAGAAAGTAACAGTAATACAGTGTAAATGTGTAATCTGTTATTTATGATAAGCCGTTAAGGGTCAATTAATTGGACAGTTTTGCATACACTTGTTATTACGAGATAGCGGTATTATCATGTGTTGTATCTTATCTAATATATATAAATCTCCTGTCACGATGTTTGTCCGCGATGGACTCCTAAACTACTGAAGCGATTTTAATGAAATTTGTACACCGTGTGCAGTTTGATCCAACTTGAAAGATAGGGTAGGTGTAGGGTAGGTGTAGGGTAGGTGTAGGGTAGGTGTAGGGTAGGTGTAGGGTAGGTGTAGGGTAGGTGTAGGGTAGGTGTAGGGTAGGTGTAGGGTAGGTGTAGGGTAGGTGTAGGGTAGGTGTAGGGTAGGTGTAGGGTAGGTGTAGGGTAGGTGTAGGGTAGGTGTAGGGTAGGTGTAGGGTAGGTGTAGGGTAGGTGTAGGGTAGGTGTAGGGTAGGTGTAGGGTAGGTGTAGGTAAATAGGCAGGTAAGTAGGTAGATAAGGACAGGACAACGTCTGTCGGGTCAGCTAGTATGTATATAAAATTCTCGTGTCACAATGTTCGTTCCCATACTCCTCCGAAACGGCTTGACCGATTCTGATGAAATTTTGTGTACATATTGGGTAGGTCTGAGAATAGGACAACATCTATTTTTCATCCCCCTAAATGTTAAGGGTTAGGGTAGGGTAGGTGTAGGGTAGGTGTAGGGTAGGTGTAGGGTAGGTGTAGGGTAGGTGTAGGGTAGGTGTAGGGTAGGTGTAGGGTAGGTGTAGGGTAGGTGTAGGGTAGGTGTAGGGTAGGTGTAGGGTAGGTGTAGGGTAGGTGTAGGGTAGGTGTAGGGTAGGTGTAGGGTAGGTGTAGGGTAGGTGTAGGTAAATAGGCAGGTAAGTAGGTAGATCGGGACAGGACAACGTCTGTCGGGTCAGCTAGTTTACATACAATATTCTATTTACATAATGTTAAGCTAATGCTTAATGTTAAGGTGACCAATAATGTGAAAATATTGATTTAGTCCATGTTCAACCCCCATAATTTTTACCCTCGTCCATGTTCAACCCCTGTAATAAGAACTGTGCCCATATTTAATTATCAACCGTAAGTTGTCTTGTGAAAAATTACTGCGTATTATAATTTATTTTGTTCATATTATTTCGTTTCTAATAAGCCTGTTGTGCACGTCATGTAAACGCCAGCGATACGTTGAGTTGCACAAAGCCAACATTAGCTTAATGGAGACTTTAAATTCATGCCTATCTATACTTGTGTCAAGTTGAAAGTGACAGCATCAATTTAGTCTCTGTTAACCTAATTTTGGTTTTGTGCAACTCACCGATAATCCACTTAAATGTTAAAGTCATTATTTGTGTTTAATTATGTATTGTTAACGTGCCAATTTTAATAAATAGTATTAATTTTAATTAACATATTCATGCCTCTAGACACTGACACAGTTGCATTCAACTATTGTCGAAACACTGTATCACGTGAACTTTCGCTTCGTACATCGACAGAATAACATTAGACATGCGTATGTAAAATCGCGATTCGAATACAAACGTGCGATTCTTCGAGTGAGACGCCTGCTACTTCTCGAACGTGACGATTTTCGCCGACATCGACGTAGCGTTCCGATAGTCGATCGTAAAGATAACATGCTTACGTCCGGGCGTCGGCTAGTAACAGTTATGTAAACAATGTCATAGGAACGTCGATATTTTTCTATGAACTATTCAATGTTTGATAAGCACTTACTATCGATAATGTATTTATGTAAAATACATTATGACGGAAGCACACTGGCACTATTAAAATAGAACGTACGGACGTAACATTCTTTGTAATGCTGCGTACAGTCACAGCTGCCATTACCGGCCATGGGTCTTTTAATAAACATCTCTTCGTCATACACAGCCTACATGAAAGCAGACGAGACAACAGCCCATATGCTTCTGAACTGCCTTGATGCCGCTTCATAGAGGGCAAAGCACTTTGGTAACCCAGATCCCCTTCTAGAGATCGCCAGTAACGTCAAGGCGCTGCTTGCCTGTCTTGTGGAGTTGGGGTGGATAAAATAATCTACTTCCCACCCGTATGCAAATTTACACGCAGAGTCGTGGAGTTGCGTACACCAGCCCATTATACCATACCATTGAACGTAATGGGTGTAGGTGTTATGAATGACAGACACATAAGACACTAGCTGCTGCCCGCGACTTCGTTCCCGGTGTTTACTTGCAAGAGCCATAGACCTCCTTAATCCGGCCCTGTCGCAAAATCCGTTCTTAGCGGACGTCTACTAACTATAAACTACCTTCCTGCCAAATTTCATCTTTATCAACCGACTTCAAAAAAGGAGGAGGTTATCAATTCCTGATTTCTCGGGACTGGGTGAACCGATTTTGATGATTCTTTTTTTATTTGGAAGCTAGTGCTTCCCGTGTGGTCCCATTTTAATTTGGTCCAGTTCTGACCATGGCATCCATGAGAAAACCGTATAAGTCTTAAATTTGCATTAAGTATGTGCGCGATTTGTTACGCGATTTCTCCGGCAAACGTAAACCGATTTTGAAAATTCTTTTTTATGGATAGGGTATGCTTCAGGGGTGGTCCCATATAAATTTTATCGAAATTGATTCAGCACTTTTTGAAAAATCAACAAATACCCAAAAATTTTACATAGACGACGTTTTAGTTTCATCAATCTTTGTAGTAGTTAACTTTCAATCTCTTCTTAATAGATTTGAATGAGAAGGAGGTACTAAAAAGCGGAAAATAAAAAGCTTTTTACAAAAAAGACAACCGCCTTCAAAAAGTGAAAAATAACTTTAGCACAGAACACACATTGACTTTAGTTTCGGAAGTCGGTGGCAATACAAAACAACAAACAGAACAAAGCCACTGAATTTCGAAACTAAAGTCAATGTGTGTTCTGTGCTAAAGTTATTTTTCACTTTTTGAAGGCGGTTGGTTGTCTTTTTTGTAAAAAGCTTTTTTACGTCAAGCGGTTTTCGATGTTTCGTGATGAGTGAGTGAGTGACCTTTCGCTTTTTTAGATTAGATTTCAACTTTGTCTACAGGATGACAACGCATCTGCAAAGCTTCTTGTACTGCAGATGTCTATCATGTCAACCTTTAGACGCCCACTGCTGGGCATAGGTCCCCCCAACGGGGGTTCACCCGTAATAACCATGTTTGGTCGATGCATGTTGGCGATCGCAGAATGTGTTACTCAGAAAGACGCTGCTGCCCATCCCCTGGTCAATATGCCTATAGATGATGTCTATAGGCAGTTGTAAACGTCTTTTTGTGACAATTAGCCTAGTTCTGTCTCCTGCTTGATATAGTGCGAAGAGGAAAAATATGTATTTCTTACTCCTTCGCTGTTCTTTTCTGATTAATTTCGTTGCGTGATCTATGACAGTTGAAACGTTTCTCCGGGACTCGTCGAGCTTCAAAGCCTGGGCGCTTTTCTGGTGGTCACAACTGTAGATTCTGGCTTTCAGAAGTGGCAGTGGTTTAGAAATAGTAGGGTGGGCTCAGATTATGAAACAAAAGGCAAATAGACTGCGCGGAACATTGAGAGTGAAGCCAAAAAGCAAATACAAATTCAAAAGCGAATACCTACAACGCGCTTCGTGCTGTACTGCTGTACACGAGTCACATTACCACGAAACGCCGCATCGATTAAATAAAAATACAAATACAAATTCAAAAGTGAATACAATCACGAGATTGGAGGTATTCGCTTTTAAGTTTGTATTTGCTTTTTCGGTTTCACTCTCAGTGTTCCGCGCGGTCTATCTGTCTTTTGTTTCAATATCTGAGATGGTGGGGTTGTCTCATTAAAAAATAAAAGACAGTGGTAACCATTTTAAATCATGTGGGCCTTCGACTAGTTAGCTGTCCAAGGTCATAAAAAACGTTACACTTCTAACCAACCCCGTAGTAAAAACAGGGAGCGTAACATATTCGAAGCCGCGTAGGCCGTAGCCAAGTTTCATAAACCTTTTGTAACTTTCCGTAGCCATTAACTTGGAAAACTTGGAAAGATATACATATTAGTAACTTATTTAATGTTAATATTTTACTTAGCTTTACTTACAGCAAAGCCCTTCGCATTTATAACTTCGACACAAACATCTAACTAAAAGCATTCATTTCTATTTTCTCTTTAGGATCCTTATTTTTCTGAGTTCCGTATTCAAGGGTGCCAGCAATAGTCGCTGTCACAAGTCGTGTATCTTTTGAACCGTAATGGGAAAAATTTCACAGTGACTGAACGCCATAGCAAATAATATAAATAAAATATAGTTGAATATACATAATTAAACATTAGTAAACTCGATTGTTTATGCCGAATACAAACAGTGGACTGAAAACAGAAAACTGGCTTTCTGTTTTTACGTGTCGTCGTTTTTGAGTGTTTTTTTTTATATAATAATAATAATAATATGTGGGGACATTCTCACACACGGCCATCTGACCCCAAACTAGGGAGACCCTGTACTATGGGTGTCAGACAGCTGATATACATACACAAATACATTTTTTTTTTTGTATATACATGCTTATATAGATAAACAACAGTAATTAAGTGCAGTAAAAAAATATATTGTATGGTAGTACGGAACCCTTTTGTGCAAGTCTGACTCTCACATGGCCGGGTTTTTTTGACGATGTTTTTATCATACATTTCTCTGAAAAAGGGTAGACCTAAAATCAGAGAAAGGCGCGTAGGTTCCCGACATATTTTTTAATGACCACATACCGGTATAATTATAAGCCAGCGAGCGTAAAATGTATTCACAGTTATGTCCGTAATTAAAAAGAGAATCTCAAATTTGTTATGTGTATTATTTACATACTGTTATGTAAAAAGTATGTGTGACGTCACTTATCTATTCTACAGTTTGACTTTGTAGTTATGGAAAAGCTGTCTTTTTGTTTAAATAAGAGACCCAATTTTTTTATACTGTGTGATTTAGAATCATGTAGTGAAGCTATGGTATATGATTTCACGTCGATGTTCCTCCCACCATGCATAAGCTATATATTATTCATCATCTGCCTAGCCATATCCTAAGTAAATTGGTGTCGGCTTCCAGTCTAACTGGATACAGCGGAATACCAGTGTTTTACATGGAGCGAATCCCTGTCTGACCTCCACAACCCAGTAACTGGATACCAAGATACCCTTAGTTAAGACTGGTTGTCAGACTTTCTGGCTTCTGACTACCCATAACGACTGTTAAAGAACTACGAATGACAGCCGGGACCAACGGCTTTACGTGCTTTCCGAGCTACGGAGGGGTCTCGATATGAAATGGATGGTCACCCATCCACAGACCGACCGCGGCAAGCGTAGCTTAACTATGATCGATCGATGTGTACGGCTGTTACTTATCCAAATTATTACTGTTAACGTACAGGACCTACTGCTTACAATAATGTAAAGCACAGTTTAGAAAACATCACTTACTATTAATTATTTTATTATGTTCTACGCTATTTTACTTCACAAAATAAGTACCTATAACATTATGTAGGTACCTACTTAGGAATTTATTATATACTTTTTACTGTTGTTTACAGTACGAATAATTTTAAATATTAAATATTGTTTCAAGTCAGAGGTCCCGACGTCCAGTGTTTTAGAACTTCAGGGTCGCTATTAGGGTTTCCAGATCTTAAAATCGAAAAGGTGAACAGGCCAGTTTAGTCGAACATTTGGATAAAAAGACAGGGCAGTGGAGGACAGTGCTAGTCAGGGCTGGCTTGCGCACATGACAAATATAAAAAAATTGTCAAATTTAAAAAGCCCACAAAACCCGGACAGGCCCGTCACAGGTTGTGTGACGGGCTTGTCCGGGTTTTGCCCGCCTCTGAAAAAAAAAAAGCCTGAGCCTCGGGGTCTTCGCCTTGGCATTTTTAAAACGTTTTCAAAGATTGTATTCAATAATCCCAAACGAATGTAATAATAATAATAATTCAAAGTTTTCAGTATTTTTAATCTGTTATAAAAACACCATGAAATAGTAGCGGCCATGTTATTACGTCGTAGTACGGCTGTGTAAACAAAAAATTGTCAACTGTCAGTCAACCGATTGGCGTAATATAGGCTTTGTACTTTTATTATTTTCGTAACCAACGTAATTTTTTCATTATTACACCTATTACAAAATATGCTTTTAATTATTTTTAAATGATATACAATTATCATATTTAATATGAGCTCATTTGATACAAAACGAACTGACGTCATTTACGCTGAGCAATATGGCGTCCAGTAAGAGGCGTTTTCGTCAAACTAAGCGCGATATTAGAAAATTAAAATTTAGATGCATTTTTATGGCACTTACCGATTGAATAAAAATTTTGTGGTTTTTTTAGTAGCATATTAGCACTACAGAATTTAATTGAGACACTTTTCAAAAATGTGTGTAATACCCTATCGATATGCTAGTGATTACCAGACTCGAAAATGAGTTTTCAGCAGTTGCTGAAAGCAGTATCCTGCAAAAAAATTAAATTAAAAATTTAAAAAACCCCCAACGCAATACATAAAAGCGATTATGTAAAAATTCAAAAATAATACCTTTTGTTGAGCCAACAAATGTTTGTTCGTTGAAATGGCGCTAAATATCGCGGCGTGGTACCGCTTAAGTAAGTCAGTCCCTTAATTTCATTCACTGTCTATAATTTACCAGCATTTCCGACCAATTTGCTTCGATATTATCAAATTTTTGTTGCTAACCTAGTTGTTAATCTTGTTGCAAATCTAGTTACCATCAGTTCGCTATTTTAGCTATTTAGTTATTGCTTTAAACTTAGCGGTACCCCGCCGCGATATTTAGCGCCATTTCAACGAACAAACATTTGTTGGCTCAACAAAAGGTATTATTTTTGAATTTTTACATAATCGCTTTTATGTTTTGCGTTGGGGGTTTTTTAAATTTTTAATTTAATTTTTATTTTAAATTTTTTTAAACGTAATTTAGTTTGGTTTTGTATAAGAGTTTACAAAAATAATTTACAAATTTTTAGTTCTCATTTCGTTACTCATTCCTCATTCCCTTGCAATATAGTATACATTATTCTACTAGTCAAGGCCTTTCATTTGATACCCATATATTGAGGGAGTTGTGAAAATAGAATGTAATTCCCTAAGATCCCTACCGCAGCTAACAAAAGAGCTGATAACTTTAAAACTGCTGAACCGATTTTGATGAAACATGTCTAAGAACCATCGCTAGAGAATCTGCTTTCAAATAAAAAAAACCGCATTCAAATCGGTTCACCCGTTAAAGAGCTACAGTGCCACAGACAGACACACAGACACACAGACACACAGACACACAGACCCACAGACACACAGACACGTCAAACTTATAACACCCCTCTTTTTCGTCGGGGGTTAAAAAGAAGTTCGAGCAAGATTAGATTGAATTATATGTAATATAATTTTGTTGAGATTTGATTATTTTCTTATTATTTTTGTTTACAAACTGCTTAATAAATCCATACTTAATATTATAAATGCGAAAGTAACTCTGTCTGTTACGCTTTCACAATGAAACGGCTGAACCGATTGTGATGAAATTTGGTATGAACATAGCTAGAACCCTGGGGAAGGACATAGGGTACTTTTGAATTCGCAACTTTCTCTGCATCCGCGACAAGCGACATTCACGAGTACGAAGTCGCGGGCAAAAGCTAGTTTCATATTATTTCTCTATCTATTAAAAATTTCTGACAATCTCAATAAATTTATCCGTTTGCCTGACAGAGGTCTAAAATTCTAGATATTTCAGGATAATTCCTGTCATCTGATAACCCTAGGTGATTGGCAGTAGTTTCACCCAAATAGTCGCCTAGTCATTCAGACAAGCAGTCTAGACTAGCCACCTTATTCGTAATGTTGTTTGGATGACGTAAAAGTTTATGGCTTGCCTTTTCTTGGCTCCTTTGCCGATAATCGGTGTACCACCTTCATGACCTTTTTATTTCTTGTGTTTTGTGTTGTTATCCTTGGTAATTACAAGATACAACAGAATAAAAAAAACAAATGAGGCTGAGAATCTGTACTTTATGAAGGTTACAAGTACTACAAAACGCTTCCTAGTGATAAAGCTAAAAAAGCAACTTATTTTTCCCCCACGGAATACAAAAATCAAGTGGAAGTGCCCATGCAGCTAAACTGGGCGTGTCACAATTAAGCGGAAGAATATGTAAAATAATAAGAACTTTCGTAAGTTGTAATAAGTCTTCATTTTGTAAGAACTACAAAAAAACATTTTTGACGGAAAGCTCATTTGTTATTAATAATAATAATAAATTTATTTCCCAGAAACTTAGTTCTATGTTACAAAAAACACAATTCAAAGAAAATTAAGACCTATTAGAACTGACGGAGGTCGTTGTTATTTTACATATTTTCCGCATAATTGTGATACACGTGGGATACCTGCGTGGACGGGCGCTTCCACTTGTTTTTCTATTCCGTGGTCTCCTCGACACGTCATAGTCTGAAGTTACAAACTTTGGAAAAGACCGAGAATCTAAGAAGACTTTGAAGGCTTAGTTTTGTTTAGGCAGTTAACTACAAGTCTACAACTAATAGTGAATGCAATCTTAACCTTCGTATATTGAACAATAAAAAAATATTGATACCAAGCATTTTACTTCCCCAAATACCTACTTAAAATAAGTAAGCCAGACAGACGGAACAAGATACACAGTACATATTTGTTATTTAACGAAACGCGTTTCCTTTAACCAGTAATACTACATCGTCCAAAGATACTAAAAAATATATTGCAATCAAAAATAAAAATATTTTTTAAATGTCATACAAATAAAAACCAAAAAGAAACACTGTACATTTTTGGATTTTTTTTATACCTACTTGTCTTTTTAATGCCGATAATATATTTTTTTAAATATATTAATGCTGTAGATTAACGAGTTAAGGGTCCTTTGTAATTAAACTTCCTGTACTTATATACTTTACGAAAAGGAGAATAGCCAAATACGTTTAAATAAGAATATAAATTCACATTATTAAGTCAAGAGCACAAAGGGCGAATCAGGGCAATCATGAACAAGACAACTGCTTCCGCGTTAGAATTTCGATTAGACACGAAAAAAATCGTGTTTTATTCATCACAATTCACAATACATGACGTATATTGTACATTATCTTACATTTCGTTACTATCTCATCATATTGTATTTAAATTATCACATAGGTACATACCTACATTGTTTATTTTAATGACAGATAATTTAACTTTAAAATGAAACTACTTTTGCGGAATGTCGCGTGGTTACGACACCAGTCCCTAAAGTATCCGAATATTTTTAGTAAAAGTAGGTACAGACCATCAGATAATTACACATTTGTGTAAATATTAAATACCCATCAAAAGCCAATGAAAAAGTGAAGACGTTATAGAAATTTAACGATTGCTATACACATAAGCGGATCAGCAAATTCGGTTCGGGATTCTCAATACAGTCTTCTTCGTTTTTGTGTACAGTGACCCTGACTGAACAAAACATGACTATATCAATAATAACGACCATCATCATTAATCCTAGCGACTTAGGAAGCGTAGAGTTTGAAACATAATGAAGAGAAGACTGAGTTAACTAAGGACTTATAACTACAATCTTCCTATAACAATAAACTAATAGACCATTTCCACAAATGACAACATGATCGTTTAGCGTTCATTCAGTTCATTCATGCTCGAATCTAAATTGTTGACGCCCTATCTTCAAGGTCGCCTATTGTCGGCATCATATCATCAATTATGCAAACTATGATAAAACTTACCTTGGCACACAAATAGAGTGATAGATCCCGTAGTTCCGTAACACATGAATGAACTCCGGGAGCGTCCGACAGGCACCCATGATACTAAACGCTGCTAATGAACAATTCCATATCATTAACGTCCGCCGTAACTCGAATCTGGGAACAAGAGAGAATAAAATAAGTAAAAATAGTAGTAGGATTACAGCTGGGAAGAGGCAAAGAGAGAGTGTACTTGTCATAATCATGATGATTATGACGAGACAAGACATGAATGCTAATCTTTAATTATCGGTGAAACGATAAGTAAGTTAGTAAGGTTGGTAGTGGAACTGACTCTCTACTCCACAGGTGCCGTAATCATCATTATCATATCCGCCTATTGCAGTCGACTGCTGAACGTAGGCCTCCCCCCAGAGATCGCCAACCAACCAGGTCTTGGGCCACCTGGATCCATCCGCTGCCAGCCTTCCTTCCTACCTTCCTTCCTTCCCTTCTTCAAATCGTCGGTCCATCGTGCCGCAGGGCGTCCTACACTATGTTTGCCCAAACGCGGTCCACGCTCTAAAGCTTGTCTGCTCCATCTACCGTCTGTCCGTTTGCAGAGGTGGTCGGCCCAATTCTACTTCAGCATGCCCCAGGTGTGCCAAATTGTAATAGCTGCCTAGTATTTAATTTGGCATGCAATGGCTAAAACTATAGCTTCACGCCCTGACTAAAACCATAACTTCAATATTTAATTATAGGTCATAATGGAGAACTACATGTACTGCGAAAACTGGGAGAAAACCAAAAATAACAAAACATTTAACAAGACTAGAACATCTCGTGTCAGTGACCAAGGTTCCTAACAGGACTGAGCCTCATTTGAAGCGTATTTGTATCAAATAATCTGTGAAATAATTGAATCGGAACTTATAATGAAACAAGGCAACAAGGGACTAAGAGTCCCTAGTCGATTTGGAAGATCCAATAAAATAAATATTCGTCGGACTGTAAGGATGAGGAAAATGCTAGGTAAATTTTCGTGAATAAAAAATAGAAAGCGTTTGACGAAAATAGAATAGTAGTCGATGATAACGGCCCTGAACTTTGTCCCAAGTTCAAATGTAGGCTTCTTATCTTACAGGCAATTGTGGAAGGTCAAGACAAACGAGAAATTGCAGATTATGCCGCAACATTAATTACTAACTATTTCATTATCTCTAATTTGTTCCACAGTAGAGTACAAACGTATAATTATTTATTTGATACTTTGATCTCTATTGTGGGGTGGTAGTACGGTGCATGTTTTCTCTGTCATTATTTTTAACAGCAGCATTTGAAATCGGATTCCGGAACATCATGTACGCTAGAAAAAATTTGCATCTTTTTGATAAAAGAGGTGACAGACATAATTATAATACTAGAAATAGGGACCAACTAGTTCAACCAGGTTTCAGGCTGCCTAAAGTAGATTCGTCTTTCATGGGGTACTGTTTAAAGTGTTACTATAAAATACCTCTCCACATTGTTCAACTAAATGAGACAAAATGTA